>OY727109.1:45784616-48476033 GCA_963402855.1 Ormia ochracea
TAAGTTTCCTGTTCACACTCCTCGATTTTAATTTATCGTCATACATTTGATACTCCCATTGCCTTTCTCTCAACAATTTTAGTTTAACTTTTAGTAGGACCCTAATATTTACAGTGACCATATGATAATTACTTCCCTGCACGACTCCTCTTCTCCTCTATTCTTGGAAACTCATTACAACTATATTACCTGAGATTTCTGCTCTGTAGTCTGTTTTTTCAGACATTTCCATATATATTCTTCCACAAACCTCTTGCTTGCATTATAGAAACAGCACATGAATTCAAAAATTCACTGGAGGTTATTGATAAATTAATCTATAATTCAGGTCTTAAATTCGTATATATATATAGTCATATATATCCTACGATTTGTCAAATGATTGACATGATTGCCAGAAAAGTATCATAGTGTGTCCGAAACATGGATGCATTAGTCCTTTTAAAAATGGCCTTCAATTGTGAATACTAAAGTTATAATGTGGCTTTTCTTGCGCATTTCAAGAATCATAATTAAAACAACTACCTTAGACGTGAAAGTAAATACGACAGATGAAAGATGTTGGAATGAAAACGGCTCTTTTCAATCTTAACTATTTATGTGACAGATTTTTTGACACATTGTACGATTTGCTTTAAGGGAATTCTCATAAATCTATGCTTTCCATGCGATCACAGTTGTATATACTTAAAGCCGCTAGTAAAACATTTGTTTGTTTAATTTTTCTATAACACTCAGGCGCCTACAACGCCATTTTGATGAGATTTTTTAAAATAAGATGAAATCACATCAGATTTCCATGTAAATGGGCACGCAAATATGTATAAGATTTTGGAAATATCGTTTAGCAATATCAAACTAATTTTTGCATGTAATTTTTATTACTGGCATTATTGGTATTATTTCTTCAATAATTATTCCAACAAATATTTCCCAAGTGTGACTCGAGGTTTTGTTTTGGTTTTGTTTTCTTAACACTGCAGAAAATTGTAGTGATCTTCTATATAAAATGTGTGAACAAAATTCTTTGCATACTTTAAGGCATGTTATAGATGATCACAAAGTTTTATCAAGTAGTTGTGTACATTTGTGGAATGCAATTGATAAGTGAAATGTTTATGCATGTGAAGTTGGAGAGTTTTTTTTAATGTTGTGAGGTGAAGAGGTGTGGTGAATATACTTAAGAGTGTGACGTGAAGAAAATGTTCATTTTTTAATTCACAACACTTACTAACATAGCGTGACATAACAAAGCAACGAAATCAATACAAACACATACATATTTATATGATTGAATAGCAACAATCATGCAAAATATCGACTGATTGTTCTTCGCAACCATACAGCAAATAATTATAATTTATTTTCAACTTACATTTGTAATTTGCAATATTTATAATATATATAACTTTTAACTATTAATGGGGTTTCAGCTACTGTAATAAACGTTCATAACAATTAATACAAATTTATAAAACAGGGACAATGTCACTGTGAATGAATTACATAAGTCTACAACTAATTAGGAGTAGCCAAAAGGTTCAGATCAATTTTATTTAGAATTCGATTAATGAAAAAGTACATTGATCTTGAAATCTTTGGGAGCTTTCCTTTCAAGCCCAGTGTTGTCGCACAATTTTATTTTTGGCTCGAAACGTTTGTTCTTAAAGAGGCCACATGTACTTCATCTTTATCAGAATATGCATCTAATTTTGATTTCTCCATTAAGAACAAGCAAACTCAGTTTTTCCATTAATGCCACGGCAATAAGAAAAAAAATTGTAAATCTGCAGCTACGTTGCGTTAATAAGTATTGTTGATTATACAATTTCAAAAATCTAATATTTTTCACATTTATGGAATTAAAAAAATTTTTTTTAAAAACATTCGTATAAGACAAAATAGTGGAAAAACGAAGAGTTATTAAAGACGCCATTAATTTTCAGGTAAAAAGACAGACTAAGTCAATTTATTAACAATTAGTTTTTTTTTAGTTCTTATATAACGTACAACGTGGAAGGCTTTTCAAATATATCGCTAAAGAACAGTAAACTACGACTTGAAATAAATAAAAAAAAATTTTGGAAACTAATTGGATGGAGGCTCGAATAACTAATAAAATACATAATCAAAAAAAAACAAATTCCGGGATCTAAAAAATGAAATTATTTTATTTTATTTGATTTTCATACTGTATAATTTTAAGAATGTTGGGATTTTACATATTTGATTTTAAGTAAAATTTAAGCTCAATTTATACCGTTACAAAAAGACAGACAGATGGACAAAGTTTAATAAACTTTCCTTTTTATATGTATCCACAATACGAGTATATATACTTTATAGGATCATATCTGTTGGTTGACGAAGTATGTATATAAAACTTAAAACATAATGGCGTTACAGGTGCCGCACTATTATACAAAAATTACGCGTATATATTTTTTTAGCGGCTTGAAGTAAATGCAACTCTGATCCCATGGAAATGATAATTTTCATAAAGCAAAAAATCTATTACTCAGATGAATTTTTAGAACACAGGCATGTCATTTGACAGTTGTGGCGATTATTTAGGATAGCCAATCATGGCCTTTAAGAGCAGTTCCAGATATATGTTTTTAAATTTCTGAATATTGCTAAGTACATTTTCAATAGATAATTTTTAATTTATTTTTAATGCAAATTTTTAAAAGTGACATGATTGATTACTAAGTGTAGGTTTTCTATCCTCTTGTTGGCTTCTAAAAATTTTATAATTATTTAACTGAAGCCAGCTGCATTTGAAGTCGCGTATTCGTGTAGCCTGGCTGTGGTGAATAAGTTTAAAGCATCCCTTCGGTCCCACTACATAACTTTTTTTTAATTTTCGTGCTAATTCCACACTACTAAATAAATAAGACTTTTTCAACTACTGCTCGCTAGAAATCCAAGGTAATGATAAACTTTAGAACTGTGCAACAGGCACTTATAATTTTAATCGCTAAGTAATTATAAAAACTTGAAATTTATAATTAGGCGAACAAACAAACTATTAACAAGATCTTTTGCGATTTATAAAAGTTTATTTAACTACAAAAAGAAAACAAGAACTTTTTAACACACAAAAAGCATTAAAATGAATATAAAAATGAAATAATGTATGACGAACCATGCGAAAATTTCATGTGACAAGAATAAAGTGTAACAACGAAAAACCGTTTAACCGAAACTCGTTTATCGATGGATTGAAATTAAGATAATTTTAAAATTTCCAACTGAACGAACCTAAAAGTTTTTATATTTAAGAAATTCTTTTTTTTTAATAATTTTATTTTTTTACAAAACCAGTGCAGAGCTAGAAATTAATAATAAACATTTATAAGATTCCAAAAGAAATGAAGAGGTTAAGGAATATTACAAAGGAGAAGGATCTAAGTTATAAATGTTTTGGTCAAGGACAGATATTGGCCGATTAAGTTAGTAATGAAAGTTAGTTAAATATATTGAATGTTATTTGCTAAAAAGGGTTAAATAAAAGCTTTTTTTTGCAAAATGTAGAAAGCTTAAGAAGTTGTTTGAAATGAAAACTTACCGTTCTATAGAGCTAACATTGCCGGTACGCTCGGAGAATTCCTTAATTTCATCATTGGATTTGATATTGTTTAAAAGAGTTTCGCCGTGTTTGGCTGCCGCCAATATTTCCTCTTTAAGCCTTTGATAGTCCGCGCCTTGATCATCAAGCAGCTTTTGTGTGGCTTCAACAGAATTTGGAAATTCTGTATCGTGTATGGCTTGTATGAAAATATCTAATTCAGCAGATACTTGATGGGTTAAACTAGAGAATTTCTCTAAAGACTGTAAAATAAAAACCAAGTAATAGAAAATAAATAATTTTTCTTATAATTAATCAATAATTGTAATTACAATTCTTTGTTGTATCCACTCATGGTGGGAATATATTAGCGTGCCACCCATATCCGCTGTTAGTTGAGCGGGGACTATGTACTCGTGAAGGTCTACTAGAGAGGAACATATGACTAAACGGAAGCGATACTCGTCTTTGGAAAATTTCGAACTAACTTCAGAGATGGCTTTTTGAAAGAGACCTGATGGTCGTAAAACATAAACGACGTGTATGATGCCCGGAAAATATATCTGAAATGAAAATAAACTTTTTATTGTAAATGAATGATAATTTTAATTTGCTAAAGAGCGCAACGTCTTCCTCTCTGCCAATTTGTGTTTCTCCTATTTCCCGCCTATTTCTCCTATTTACCTCGCTCTGATTTTAGCCACTAAAAATTGAAAACTAAACCGATTTTTTAATTAAGAATGAAACACAAGCGCTCCATTGAATGTAGTTGTTTAATTAGAATGAGAAAAGTAAGACAATTGCATCACTTTTAATTTGGTTCTTTTTTTATGGTACTTTACATACAACTTATTCATTTAGAATGGGATAAAAAAGAATTTTTTAACCAACTCTACCTGCACAGCTTTTGGCTTGTCCGCAGGAAAACACCCAGGGTCTAGGCAGGAATCAAACGCGCGACCTCCGGTTCATTAGGCTGAGCATTATTCACTCGCCTACGTAGGCCAGTGAACCGTTGCCTTTACAATCGAAGTAAATCTGAATCGATTAATTTAGAATAGAATGACTCATGACACGTTAACATAGAAAATAACGTGTGAGTTTAAATAAACACCGTTTTCTTATAAATATCTCAATTTCATTATCTCTAATGACAATAAGAAAAATAAAAGAGATTCGTATTTAATAATATTTAGTATGTTGATATAAGAAACTTTTTGAAGGCCTGCAATGATTGGAATTTTGTAATTCTCGTTTGATTGTTCAGAACGTAGGCATAAAGTAAAATGATTTTTGATTGTTTTTGGTCAACGGTCTACTGAGGAGATCCGTTTCAGCACTAAACGAAAAAAAAAGAAAATAAAGGACAATGAACCGATTCACTGCAAGAAAATAAAGGACAATGAACCGATTCACTGCAAAAATATAACTTTTAGCAAACGACCAATTTGACTATCTTACCGAAATTCGCTGCAAAACAGTCTTCACCGAAGTCCATTTGTCTTTACGTCGATCGATTATTAAATGAAAACCTAAATCTGCGTCTTGCAGCCTGTAAAAGATTAGAAAATAATTTCATTTTAAATACATCAGCATAGAAAATGGATGATAATGAACAACTTACGATGGCACTGAAGTTAAATACAATATTAATTTTTGATAATCCACCTCCTCTAAAGTATTAAAGTTATTATTATCGGGAAATATGATAAGCGGGCAGCCCTCTTGGGAACGGCCACCCGTGATGATCGCATGTTGAGGATGTAACAAATCTGCCACATCACCAATATTTAAGACACCCTCGCTACTCATGGTGGCTGGGGCGATGTGCTCCAACAATGAATTCACACTGCCTGATACGTGACGCAAAGTGCCAGGTAGTGCCTCAACACCATAACAAATATTCTGTTGAGAATTAATGGAGGAGTTTGAATTCGTACTAATTGCAGATTGTTGTTGCAGCGTAGAAATGCCACCGTTATGTTTTGGCGAATTGTGTATGACTGACTGCTGCAAGACCGTTTGTATCGAAGTTGTACTATTAATGGAGCATTGCGACTCCAACATCTGATGACTGATAACTTGTTGATGCTGCTGGTGCTGTGGTGTGTGCTGTCGTATGCATGTCATCGCAATTGCTTGAGATTCACTCAAGACCGCTTCAACATCATTATCTAGAAATTAAACGAAGAAATACAAAAAACATATAAAAACAATGAACAAAAGCAAAAAAAAAAGGAATTTATTAGATAATTACAAAAGCATGAACGATAAAACAGGACAAATTAAAGTTCTAATGTTTAATGCAACTGTCTGCCCAAGAACACATGCACAAGAGAATAGATTTGGTGCGTTAATGGGTCAATTCGATCACAGAACAAGTTGATATCGGTTTTACACAAACACAAAAAAAAAAAATAAAACTTATTAAATAAATAATACATTTTTTAGCAAAAGCTCTCGTTTGTCGAAGAAAAATGTCTTACACAGAAGTAGCCCCTGCTCAAGCAATGCAGTAGTGACGAGGAATGTAGATAAAATGGCAAACTCTCTGCTGTTCAACAGGGCTCTTTTTTTGGCGGCAATTTTATGATTTGTACTAAAGAAAATTCATGAGAGCTTTTTATGGCTGCTGTAGGCGTTGATCGAACCCAAGAGATTTGAATTTGTTCAATTTTATTCATGATCACCCTGAGAGAAGTCTACTACAATTGGCCAAATTGCAGAATAGAAGCTTGAAATCCAATTAATTTATCAATAATTTTTATTCTATGCCATCTATGTATCAAAATATATATGTGGTTTCAATATCCCTCCACATGATAATCCACTTCAGTTTCAGCTTTTCTCTTTAATTCAGAAGCATCAAGACCTACTTCAATTGCCCTAATTAAAGAAGGTGCACAAAATTCTTCCTGCAGAATAATTAACACAAAACAATTAAAAAGAAACACTTGTTACTTCAATGCACTAATTGTTAGGCCATAGAAAACACCTTCTTATGTGTTCCAGCCAGAAGCAAACATTTGATACTTTTAAATACACACGCTTTCAAAATATGCATCGCTGCAGATTAAACATTTCCAATCTAAACGAGAATATGAATACGAAAACGAATGAATGCTTAACTATAAATGTAGAAAAATAAACGAATTTGCCACCGCTTTATCCAGGCAGCCAGTGAGCCACTCACTCACTCTGTGTCAGTCAGTCACTTCATTGTGGTGCCTTATGAGTGCATTCATTCAGGAGCATATAAAATCCAAACAAGAACAAAAACAACAAAAACCTAAAACAAAAGAACAAAATGAATGTAAGGGAACCTCATGAATGTAAATTAAGTTGCAAATCGGTATTCACAAAACTCAATTCTAATAAAGAATATTAACGTAACCAGCTAAATTTTGGGCGATTAACTCAGAAGTATCTCCTACACATGCAACGCATGGCTTTGGAGTTGTGTCGCATTACATCCTCAAAAACTGCTTATTAATTGTTTTTACTTCGCCGAAGAAATAATGCTACACGGGGTCTATCTGCACTCAGATGCCCTCCATAATGTATGTTCATTGGTTTGTCAGCAACCGGTAACTGTCCAGTGGTTATGCCTTAGTCACTTAAAACATTCCAGCCACATTTAATACAGGAGCTATTAAAGCGCATGAGTAAAATTCGTGAGCATTTTCTTATAACTTCCGAAAGTAGCAGTAGATTTTCCGTATCAGGTAAAAATTGTAGTCAAGTTTCTTTCTGCATTTCTTTTGACATTTCTGAGCTCCAGACTAACTCAATTTGAACAGTGGAAGGATACACAATCGAGCAACTCGTTAAAGTTACTTAGGCTTATTATGAAAATGTGTGTTCATATCAAAATGCATATCGAAGGAAATCATCTTTAGTGATGAGGCACATTTTCACTTCAGGGGACTAGTCAATAAGCAGAATTGAGGCATTTGGGCGGATGATAATCCAAGACTGATTGTTGAAAAGTCAATGCAGCCACGAAGAGTGTCGGGTTGGTGCGGTTTATGGGAAGGCGACATCATGGAGCCATATATTTCCCAAATTAAGACGGCCTGGGAGTTACTGTGAATGGTGTTCGCCACTTCCCCCACCAGAGCTAACGAAACGAGACCATGCTTCATTTACACGATATATTCAGTGGTATTTCACGTGATGGCGATGTCAATTATATGATTTGATACCGTTGGACTTCTTCCTTTGGGATTATTTGAAAGAAAAGGTGTACGTCGATAAGCAAGCAACAATTCAAGAGCTAGAGGTCGAGATAATTCGGCATATTACCAGCATAGAAATCCAATTGTGCTTTAGTGTCATCCAAAAATTGGACCATCGGATGGAAGTGTACCCCCAGGGTAGCCGCCGCCATTGTGCTGCGGATAAATATTTTGTGTTTTATTAAAAATCAACACTGGTCCTTAAAATTTAATGACCCTTTACAGAAATTTACTGCAATCTACCTTGAACCTGTTGAGCACGTCATTGGCTCAAATAGACAGTCCAGCAACCACAAGGCTAAGCACATACAACTTCCTCAGCTGATCTTCTGTAGCAGTCTAGCATTGGCAAATTAACACAATGAATAAATAAAACAACTATGAATCTGTTTTTAGCTGCTCCTTTATCCTAATGCCGGGAACTCCAGCGAGTTTTTCTCAAAAAAAAAAATTTTTATGAAATAAAGCAGTTGAGAGTTGGTAAAAACACGTCGTTACATGATAGAACAACTTTACTGCACAAGTGGTGACAAATTTAACTCTTGCACTAACTTTAAGAGACAATTCAAATCTTGCTTTCATTTTGAGCCATCCTATATAACTACATATATTAAAGATCACTAAACTTTACGATTGTGCACCGCACTGCATATCAAAAGATACTGCTTTTATAAAGCAAAAAGTATCATTTTAAAGCCGCAAATAAAGGCGTCCACTGGACACTACCTTCATCGCTTAAGGTAGACTATTTGCAAGGAATTCGAACAACCTTTCGAAACAAACTTACAGGAATTCAACAATGAAAATATTACATATCGTACAAGCGACTAACGACTGTTTCACATGTTAGTAGTAAAGAATCGTGATATTGACCATTAATTGCTTTTAGTTGGTCCCATTATTACTTCGGCAGAGACGCTTCTTACTCAGTTATGAGAAGTAGCATGAAGTAGTCCGTTGCACTAAAGTTGTTACAACTTGATTCATTCGGGTTTTGTTTCTATTTGTTTCATTTTTTATCTGTTTTCTTAGTGTGGCTTTTAACGTTACTGGGTCTTTTTATTTGGTCTACAAAAAGTTAAGTAACCAAAGTTGTCTGCATGTGCAACAAAGTGCAGCCACATGCAACACACTCGCCTAATCCCAATATTTGTATTCTGCTCTTCGCATTTCTAACTTTCAGTATTTGGTTTCCCCTCCTTTATTTCGGTTCTTAATTTATAACTGAAAACGCAACAACAGTCATTGCGACCCATTTACAATCTAAAGCAGTTCTATTTTTAGTAAACGCAATCACGTTTGTCTATTCTCATACGCTCGCCCTTTTTAAAATCGTGTTTGCTGAAGCTCGCATACTCCACATTGTTGGGTGAGCAATTAAAAATACAAACCTGCCAATCGTACTTCATATAGAACACTGATCACCAGATATAAAAAGTACGCATGTATGCGTAAACGTATGCGCATCTATAACTACTCGCTTGCATTTGTGTTGATGTTTAATAAACATTCTATTCAGACTTTAACACTCATTAACTTTTTATGGATATTCTTTCGAATCGTGCGGGGTGCAGTATTTTCATTGTTTTAATGTAATAAAAGAAAGTTAGAAAATTTGTTTTGCTTTTTTATTTTCCTTATTTTATGGATAAAAAAGGCGGTCAATAAACCTGAGAGAGGGGAAAAATAAAAGAATATAATTTTTTTCTTTATTAAAATTGAGAAGAAGAAAATTTTTACACTGTCAAGGGGAATTGATTGCCTATTACTTTTTTTTTAAATAATAACTAATTTATAATTATAAAAAAAATAAGTAAATTAAATAAATTACGCTGTTCTGCCGCAAAAAATAAAAAGATGAAGAAGGCGAGATATTTTCAGCTGACTCTGACATCTGTATCCGCCATTAACCCAGCTGTTCAGAGCACCAAACATAACATTTTCGAGAATGTATAAACAATTATTTTCGAAGTTAAATTGTTTTATATCTAACGATCGTAAAGCCAATATCTGGGAGTTACGTGCGAGCCTTCTGCGAATAATTATATTGCTTAGTAAGAAATTTTATTTACTAACAGTGCCACGCGAAATGTAACTGACAGAGGGATCTTAAAAGCGAAGCTAACTTACTATGACGGATTCTATGTCACACATCTTTAGGATGTCCCCCACTTTAGGAGATTTATCCGCAAATGTTGATTTTTATTTCTGGTTGAGGATTAAAATTTTATGGAAATCCCCAGGGATTTTTTGGAAAAAATTTCGGATCAATCGTATTATCGGCTTTAAGTAAAAACTTTTTGAAGAGGTGCACATCGACATGAGACGAAAAATAAAATCTTTATAAAACTTAAGTAAAATTAAAAAAACAAAACCGGAGAATTACGATGTGTTTCTCTGCCTCTTTAGGAATCATTGTAAGTGAAGGGACGATCTCCTGCGTCCTGGTTTTACTACACAAAACAATATTTTTGCTTCGGTAATACTTACCGGAAATAGTATTATTTTATGTATAATATTGTAAGGGAATTTTGGGTATAGGAAAATTGAAAATTGGATATAATGTCTAAGGTTCCCTACCTCCAATCCGATCACTTTATTCCATTATATTTCTCACATTTAGATTTCATCAATATTTTCAACAATGCGTTCATAATCTTTTGCTGCAGTGAATAAATATTGGCCTATTCCCCTTTTACTACCTTCCCTTCTTTCTAACGAGTTTTAATCGAATGAGATGAAAAGATCGAATAGTGAATTTTTGTTAGCATTGCATGCTAATTTGAAATGAAAGCAATCAAATCGACGTTAACAATTGGTTTCATTAAAAGTAACGCAATAAAAATCAATTAACGTTGGAAACGAAGTTGTTAATATGATTAACAAACAAATCGGAAATACTTTAATGAAATCTACTGCTGGGCTTGTTGACTAAAAAAAATAAAAATAAATAATTACGATCAGTACAAGTTAAATATTTATCGTTTTTTTACATCGTTCTGAAGTGTTCATGAGTAGTTTGTTTTGGCTTTATAACTACATCAGGTAGGATGAATAAAATTTTGACGTGAGGCAGTATGAATTGTGGCTCGGCGAACAAAATTCTCTAAAGTATAGTTCCTTGAAGTACCTGTTGGTCCAGTTGCAGGTTTTTTTTTAAAAAAAAGAAAATTTTGATTGGGTACATTGAGAGGTCGTTTCAAAAGTGAATACAGAAAATTAGACTTTAGAAGCCGAATCTTCGCTAAACCGGACTGAACACTTGTACTCTTCGTTTTAATTCGTTGGAAAATTTTAGTAGTTCCGTCACCAATCGTTGACTTTAAATGATCACAAGAACAGACAGTTTTTAGGAGGGCTTTAGTACATAACAGCTTAAGGAATGAACCTAAAATCTGATAGCATGTCATCGATATTGGTTATCAATGCTTTACGAGTTACCAGTTTCTTGACATAGGCCAATGGCAACATATATGCATCCCCATAACACATAATCCAGATGCGCTAAGTCTCATGAACGCGCGGCCCAGGGAACAGAAATAGTAAATCGATTGTTAAGCGGGTTGCATGACAGTCTTACCTTTTTTTTTGGAACCTATTATCCTTCAAGTAGCTGCAACAGGAGATCCTTGTTCATTTCAAAAAATAGTAACGCCAACCTAATACAAAATTTTTTTGAATATAAAATTCATCATTCCGAAAATGAAAAAAAAAACTGCTCTGTGAACTTTGCAAATAATTTAATTCACTTCTTTCAAGGAAGATTTCCAGAACTTGGCGGTATTCTTCTGGTGTGTAACGATTCATCCCACACGGTACTGATCAGAAATGTCAACAACATATCCCCTTGTCAGGGCATAATGTAATGCTAAAAAACATGACATATTTTTTTTACATTAAAATTTTATTTCCGGAATTATAGTTCTTGGAAATAGAAAATTTAGAATTCGTTATAGAATATTTTATCTGAACTGAATGAGAATTAAAGCCTTTTATAAATCAATAATTTTGTATCAGTAGCAACCAAAGCATTGTTGAGCAAACACACATATAAACATGTTAACGTGACAGAAAATATTTCTGAAGAAAATATATGTATCTCGGACTTTTGAAAAGCAAGCTATGAAGCATTATTCCAGAAGTTGAGAGGGAAATTTAGAAATCAAGCGCACTGCTGACGGTTGAAGCAGTTCCTCCAAAATCATTTTAGGTCTTATATTATTCCCTGCGCGGAATAAAAGTTAACGTATTTGTATCAACATTTTAAAGTAAAATCCTTCCACTTTGATCATCAGATTTCAGGAAAATGTCATCTAAACTACAATAGCTTCATAGCGAATTCGCCTTAAAGCAAAATGTCATCGGTTAAACCCCACTTGCCGAAATTCTATACACAAACTAAGATTAAAATTTCCAATTTGGTGGATAAGCACTCTCAACACTCCTCATAACATCATACGTCAAATGCAAACATTTAAAAATAATGATGAAATGACGCCAAATTAGAGTATCAACGATACAATCCCACCAACAATGGAAGTTACAACAATTAGAAAAATAACACAATGCAACAAAATTAAAATTTTTTTGTGACACCTGATAAACATTATGAGTATGATGCTGATGTACTACGGTGTTATATGAGCATATCGTTACATAAAAAGGGAAAGGCGCAGAAGTAATTTCTGAGAATAATCGAGTTTGTGTATATTTATTGGCGGATTATTCGAAAATAATACTAGAAAATTTATACGCTCTAATTGAAAATGGTAAGCCAGTAGAAGGAGTAACTCTGAACTGAGTTTTTTAGGGCCGCTGGAGTTTTGTGTATTAAGGTAGCGGTATATAATTTGAGATGGACGACACAAGAAGGAAGGGAAATGGAAGGCCAATGGGAGAGGAAATCCCATTACTTTTCTTGGAATTACAATGTCGGGATCACAGCGATAAAACGGTTATAATTATTTGGTTCCCACAATTAAATTCCAAAAATTTGGCATGCTGTCAACTTGTCTATTTACACAACAGGAAAATATTCTTTCCCTAAAGAAACATAATTCGCAAAATGTGTAATTATGAAGAATAGAGTGGAATGGAATCAAGAAATCTTTTCACATTATCACAGAGCAGCCGTCGACCCCTCGTACTTTTACTGTGCTCCAAAAATTATACAAATTTTCTTTTGACATTAACAAATTTTTTATAAAAGCGGCTGTATCCCTTTCCTTTTTTCGTTTTCAATGAAATTTTTTTTGCTTTAATCGATATTGCGTTACCAGTATGGGAATAGGAAAGACTTGCCAAAAAAATGTTTTATTCATTATAATAAAACTATATTATAATTTAAAAATAAAAAATAATATAAAATTTCAATAATTTATTTTAATTATTTTTTTTAAATTTTGCTATTCCTTAAGAAGTTATTCAAAGTGGTAACGAAATAGCGAATAAAAAAAAGAATAAAAGATCGTAAAAGCTCGATTAGGAAAAATTACAAATAAACAAAAAAAATATTATCGCAATATCGATTGAAGGAAAATAAAAAAATTTGTTTAGTTATTGTTTGTGGGGTTAAAGTTTTATATGAATTAAGAGGAGGTTATTCATTGCAATGTAAACAAAAGGGGTGAGGAGCATTAAAAAAGTATTCCCGCTAACTATAAAAAAATAATTAAAAGTTAAAAAGATTTGTATTGATTACAAAGTTACTGGTAGCCGGTCCACAGTCTGGAGAATGAAAAACGATGAGGTTTTCTAAGGAATTTTAGCAAAAATATAATGGATCTGGCACAGGAAGTCGAGTTATTTTTAATTAAAAATCAATGAATATGTGCTTTCTGGTATTCAATTTTTGGTAATCAGTTATTGCAACTAATCGGTAAATGCAACTGTTCCGAAATTCTTTACCGTTGTGCAAATCGAGCTCATACTGTATGGTTCGAAGACCACAACAAATTAATACATTCTAGTTACATTTGTAAATTTTCCTGCAGCACAGTGTAACTTAAGTACAACGAGAAACGTGACTTTTAATTCCCATATCGTCAGCTGAAATTCTAAAACCTCGTATATAAAAAAAATAAATTTTAAAAATATCTTTTGCATAGTATTTTGTAACATAAGAAAAGACAAAAGAATTTATAAAAATCCAACATTGTATATTGTGTCTATTACATGCTTTCACATTTCAGCTAACGCTACTCTTATTATAATAGTTTTTCAACAATAAACAATAAAGTTTTAGAAATGACAAAGTGAGTGTGTTTTATAATTTAGTTGCAAACAAAAGATTTTTTTTGTTTTTATAAAACTATTCAATTTTTTTTTTGTTTTTGTTTTTTACACTTTTGTTTTATTTTATTACAATTTTTTTTTTAAATCCCTCATAACAATTTTAATTAATCATAAACACAAAGAAGAGCTCATATGAGAACAAAAAAAGTTTTATTAAATTTTCCAGTTTTTAAATTTTATTATTCGACAAGGTCATTTAAGGTATTTAAATAAATTGTTTTATATTAATTTGAATTTATAATTATTTAATATTTTTAGAACTCTGGGTGTAAATGTGATTCGTGTCATTAAGACACTTTTCTAGAGAAAAATTCATGTTCATTTTTACGACAGTCCAAATAACAAACCCACATTTGAGACACATTTTAACAATTTTAATAAATTATTTAAATTTTACGACTTGTTAACAAAAACAATTAATTCACTTATATAAAAAGAAGATATATGTAATACGCCAACTTCGACGTACGACATTAAATATATATAGTAACGTAATTATACGTTTACCCTCGCATTTCTTAATACACGCGCTTCACTAAATGAATTTGAAACCTATAACAGAAACATCCAGCAAAGTCAGCAACTCAATGGAGCAAATGCATTTGTCTACACAACGAAGCTACTTCATCTACTCTACTCCAAAATCAACAATGGAAATGTCCAGCAGAGTCAGCAACTTAACAAAGCGCGTATGTTTTTTCTTCGCCCGCTCTGCTGCCAGACAGACATCCGATACCAATGAATGCAAACATTTTTTTTGTCTTCATCCACTTTGCTGCCACATAGACATCCAATACCAACGAATGCAAATGTTCAATAGTGCTTTTGCACATTTGCAATTTTTAAAAAATATGTTTTCAGTTATCATCTTGAACTCAAATAATAAAGATCGTTTAGAAAAAACGTTCAAACCATCTTTTTATTTAATTGGCGCAGTCGGTAGGATAGCTTCAAAAGGAGAAAATTCGTGATGCGATAGCGAGGCTTACCAATTCTAGTAATTTTTGTTTTGTTGTTATCCGAAGAAAAAGAACACGCTAATAGGCACCCTCGCGGCGGTTAACATCGTGTTAAGTTTTATTAAAAACCTCGACAGTAGCGCGAAACCGTAAAAACGCAACCTGCCTAGAACTTAAAACCTGAAAAAAAAAAAAAATCAGGAAGACGCCACAGAATTTGTGTGAGGTGATAAATCCAATTCGGTGACCTCTGGACCCCACGAAAGTGCTGTGTGTGCAACAAATATAAAGAAAAGATAACTTTAAATAAGTGACATAAATAAAAAGCATAAAATCAGCATGACTCCAACACCACCAGTAGTCCTATCAGACTCCGAAATGTCCCAGATAGCATACCAAATCGGTAATGTGGAAAAATTTGATGGAAACCCACAGTCGTTGTACACCTTCGTCAGCCGAATTGACTACATTCTTGATCTTTACACCACCAATAATGTCCGGCAACAACATATTTTGTTTGGACACGTCGAACGTTGCATAAGTGGTGAAGTTATGAGAGCACTCGGCGTGAGTAACATTACCAGCTGGATCGAGTTGCGAAAACAACTTATACTGAATTACAAGACGCAGACACCGAACCATACCTTACTGGAGGAATTTCGCAGCACGCCATACAAGGGAAATGTACGATCCTTTTTGGAAGAAGCTGAACGTCGCCGTCAAGTAATAACAAGTAAGCTAGATTTGGAAAATGATACACACGAGAAACTATTGTATTCAAAACTGATTAAAACAAGCATTGAGGGCTTAATTCAAAAATTGCCACTAAACATTTACATTAGAATAGTTAATCTCGAAATAAAGGATTTAAGATCGCTTATTAATATTTTACAAGAAAAGAACATGTATGAAGATGTCAACCACGCACAAAAGATAACCCAAAAACACGATACATCCGAAAAACAATACAAGCCATTTGCCCATAATCCTAATTCATCTAACCTAAAGGCACAAAAAAATTTCACACCACTTCAACCATTCCATAACCCACCAGTGGTCTATCCACACCCACAACCATACTATAACCAATTTAATCACCAACCTTATCGACATCCTATCCATAATAATGCACCTCAATTAAATCCATCTACCATGTATACACCAACACCGAATCTTCAAGGACAACCACATAACGCAAATAATCAACCAAAGAAACGATTTAGACCATCAGATAGCGGTCAGACTAGAATGAGTATAGACGAGCTTAGGAATCAAGAGGTGGCCTACTATGAACAGTATAACCCATACTACAATTACTATGACCCAACTTACTACAATACAGAATATCATCAACAACAACATGACCAACCTTATGAACACGACTCCGTAATTACACCATCCACTGCAGCCGAAAATGAAGAAGGAAATGAATTGACTATTGAAGAAGTTGAAAATTTTCAGCCACCGGCCTCGAAGACAAACAATTTATAATAATCAAGTACAAAGGAAACGACTTGAGATGCCTAATTGACACCGGATCCACGGTCAATATGGTGACTCGTAATTTGTTCAACTTACCAATCCAGGATACCGAATGCCTCATTCACACAAGTAACGGTCCACTCACTATCAATAAAAGTGTCATTGTCCCTTCCAACAATTTATTTCCGGTGCAGCATGAATTCTTACTGCACCCATTCTCTACAGATTATGATCTTTTAATAGGAAGAAGGATGTTGGCGCGGGCAAAAGCTGTAATAGACTACAGTAAACAAACTGTAATACTGTACAATAACAAATACAAATTGATAAACCACAATATTGCACCCGAACAAAACCATTTTCAGAAGAAGTCAGACGAAGCGCCTTACACCACACAACATGTGCGGCATAAATCGAATGATGGCATACCAATTTCAAATCAAACAACTAACAACGACCCACACTGCATTGTTAACCCGATCGTACCAGGATCAAACTCAAATCCTTTCAGATTGGAACATTTAAATTATGAGGAGAGAACAAAGTTGTGTGAATTACTAAGACAGTATCAGCACATCCAATATCACGATGCTGATAAACTAACATTCACCAACCAAATAAAACACGTAATTAATACTACGCATAATTTGCCAATTTACTCAAAACTATACAGTTACCCCCAGGCTTACGAACAGGAAGTCGAAGCCCAAATACAAGATATGTTAGACCAGGGTATTATACGAATCAGTAATTCACCTTACAGTAGTCCTATTTGGGTGGTGCCCAAGAAACGGGACGCCTCAGGCCAACAGAAATTTAGAATTGTAATAGACTATAGGAGATTGAATGAGATAACTGTTGGTGATCGCCACCCTATTCCAAATATGGATGAGATCTTGTGGAAATTAGGAAAATGTACCTATTTTACCACCATAGATCTAGCAAAGGGTTTCCATCAGATCGAGATGGATGCAGACTCAATTTCAAAGACTGCTTTTTCTACCAAACATGGGCACTATGAATATCTCCGTATGCCGTTTGGTCTGAGAAATGCGCCAGCCACCTTTCAGAGGTGTATGAATGACGTTTTTAGACCCCTCCTGGGAAAACATTGTCTCGTCTATTTAGACGATATTATTGTATTTTCCACGTCTCTTGACGAACATCTGAATTCACTCAGTTTGGTTTTCGAAAAATTATCTGAAGCCAATTTAAAACTGCAGCTTGATAAATGCGAGTTCTTACGACAGGAGACTACCTTTTTGGGACATGTTATAACAAAGGATGGGATCAAGCCAAACCCGGAGAAAATAAGAGCTGTTCAAACATACCCTATCCCCACCAAAACTAAGGAAATTAAAGCTTTCTTAGGATTAACAGGTTTTTACAGAAAATTCATTCCGAATTTCGCTGACATAGCGAAACCTATGACAAAAGTGTTGAAAAAGGATTCGAAAATAAATGTACTAGACCCAGAGTATATTTCGGCATTTGAGAAATTGAAACAATTAATTTCAGACGATCCCGTTTTGAGGATACCAGATCTCAACAGAAAATTTGTTTTAACAACAGACGCGAGTAATGTGGCACTGGGAGCTGTACTCTCACAGGACGGACATCCAATTAGTTACATTAGCCGAACTCTCAACGATCACGAAACAAATTACAGTGCCATTGAAAAGGAACTGCTTGCCATCGTATGGGCAACTAAAACATTCCGCCATTACCTCTTGGGCCGACACTTTGAAATAGCAAGTGACCATCAACCGTTATCCTGGTTACACCGAATGAAGGAACCAAATTCCAAATTAACGCGATGGAGGGTAAAATTGTCGGAGTATGATTTTGATATTAAATATATAAAGGGAAGAGAAAATTATGTGGCTGATGCCTTGTCCAGAATAAGAATAGAGCAGTCCCACTTTAGTGAACAAACCCAACATAGTGCCGAGGACGATAGTAGTGATTTGATTTTTATCACCGAAAAACCAGCCAATACATTTGGCCGTCAAGTGATTTTCTCAAAAGGTCCACCCAAAATAAGTCACGAAAAATATTTCAGGAAACAAATAACCCGCATTTCATACGATGAAATGACAAGGGAAAAGGCCGAACAGTTTTTGATTGAACATTTCTGTGGAAAGACTAGCGTATTATACATAGACAGTGATGCCGATTTTGAAATAATTCAAAGTGCACACAGATCCGTTATTAACACAAGCCACACGAAGATCACCCGTAGCCTTATTTTGCTGAGAAATATATCCACCTACGCAGAATTCAAGGAACTAATACTGAAGGCTCATGAGAAACTCTTACATCCTGGAATACAGAAGATGGGCAAACTTTTTAAAGAGACATATTATTTCCCGAACAGCCAGCTACTCATACAAAACATTATCAATGAATGTCATGTTTGCAACTTAGCTAAAACAGAGCATCGCGATACCAAGATGCCCATGAAAATTACACCTCAACTTAATTTCTGCCGTGAGAGGTTTGTAATAGATATCTACTCATGTGAGGGGAAACACTATGTTAGTTGCATAGACGTATACTCAAAATTTGCCACACTAGAACAAGTACCAACCAAGGATTGGATTGAGTGCAAAAGTGCTCTAATGCGAATATTCAATCATTTGGGTAAGCCCCAGTTACTAAAGGCCGATAGAGATGGAGCCTTCACTAGCCTAGCGTTAAAGCGTTGGTTGGAAACCGAGGGAATTGAATTGCAACTAAACACCGCGAAAACTGGTGTAGCCGATATAGAGAGATTGCATAAAACTATAAATGAGAAAATACGCATAATAAAAACATCCGATGATAATGAAGCAAAACTGAGTAAAATTGAGACAATACTTTATGTTTACAATCACAAGACTAAACACGATACCACAGGACAAACACCAGCACACATTTTTCTTTATAACGGACAGCCGATCAGGAATACTCAAGAGGAGAAGAAGAAAAGAATAGACAGGATAAACAATAACCGACAGGAATTCGAAATGGATACAAGGTACAGAAAAGGACCGTTACAAAAAGGAAAATTGGAAAATCCTTTCAAATCTAACAGGAACGTTGAACAAACCACGCCAGACCATTACAAGATAATTGAAAGAAATAGGGTCACTCATTATTATAAGTCACAATTCAAAAAACAAAAGAAAATTAATCTGAATCCAATTTCACAGGACCATGGTGCACAATAGTGATATGTCTCACTATTATAATGGGATGTCATACCCAACATGCCCAAATTCAAATAAATAATCTCGATACTGATCATGGATATCTGATTTTCTCAGATAAACCATTGGAGTTGCCAACTGAATTCGAACATCACTGTTTGCGGATCAACATTACTGAAATAAACAAGGCAAACAACCTTTTTCGGAAGCATTTGTTAAACTACACAAAATCACCCCATCTTAAATATTTATATGGTAAATTGCAACGACAATTAAATGGACTGACACTGCATGAAGAAAGTAGACAAAAACGAGGGCTTATTAATGCAGTGGGTTCAATGTTCAAGTTTTTATTCGGAACCCTGGACGATGATGACCGAGTTAAATTTCAGGGACAACTCGAAAATATGAAAAAAAATTCAATCCAACTACACGAAATGAATAACGTAATTGATCAAATCAACGAAAACTTGGAAAAGATGGAGAAAAACCGCAACATGTACGACGCATTCACTTATGACTTAATGCAGTTCATAGAATATGTGGAAGACATCGAAATGGGCATGCAACTGTCCAGACTGGGACTCTTCAATCCCAAGTGGTTGAATTATGACAAGTTGGCCAATGTAAATAATCGAAACATACTATTAATAAAAACATCTACATGGATTAATCATCAAGATAACATTATACTTATCATTTCTCACATCCCAATTAACTTTAAAACTTTTAACACCCTAAAAATCATTCCTTATCCAGACCATAATGGATATCAATTAGACTACACTAGTACCACATCATATTTTGAACTTGACAATAAAATTTACACTCGAGAAAATATACAAATTAATGATGAATGTATTTCCAAAATTTTATTGCACACAACACCAATTTGTAATTTTGAACACGTTTTCAACACAGAATCGATTATGTATGTGGAACCAAACGTCATTGTAACTTGGAATTTAAGTACCACATTTGTAAAACAAAATTGTCGGCCCAATACAAACTTAAGTATACAAGGCAATAAAATTATTGGAATAAGCGATTGTGAATTGCAAATAAACGAAATAATTTTGTACGAAAATAAATTATCCCCCGAAATTGACTTAACACAAATTTACTCACCTTTGAAAATAACAAAAGTTAAAACAATTGAACACGATGATGTCCTAACAATGGTCTCTAAAAATAATACACTAATTTACATAGTATTTGTAAGCATTATTATTGTACTTTTAACGATACTGTTATACTTAAAATATGTAACTACAAACCCAATTCTAACGATCTATTCCAAAATCAAGAAGCAACAAAAAAAACAAGTACAAGAAATCGAATTACAACCGCAATCACTACCCACATTATACCCGTCGGTGACATCATAAATTATTGGCTCTTCTTTAAGGGGAGGGAAGTAACGTAATTATACGTTTACCCTCGCATTTCTTAATACACGCGCTTCACTAAATGAATTTGAAACCTATAACAGAAACATCCAGCAAAGTCAGCAACTCAATGGAGCAAATGCATTTGTCTACACAACGAAGCTACTTCATCTACTCTACTCCAAAATCAACAATGGAAATGTCCAGCAGAGTCAGCAACTTAACAAAGCGCGTATGTTTTTTCTTCGCCCGCTCTGCTGCCAGACAGACATCCGATACCAATGAATGCAAACATTTTTTTTGTCTTCATCCACTTTGCTGCCACATAGACATCCAATACCAACGAATGCAAATGTTCAATAGTGCTTTTGCACATTTGCAATTTTTAAAAAATATGTTTTCAGTTATCATCTTGAACTCAAATAATAAAGATCGTTTAGAAAAAACGTTCAAACCATCTTTTTATTTAATTATATATATATATAAATTTTTATTTTATTAAAAATACATTAAAAATGTTTATCAATGAAAAGATTTGAGAAGAATTTAAATTTATGGAAGAATACGTGACATGAAAGGTTGCCGCAGCTTCAGTTTATCAGAATTATTTTCCATTTAATTGATATTCGTTTGGGCTTATTGATGGAAATCTTTGGCTTCATATAAATCCGATAAATAGCTATGCAAAGTGATGATCCACTAAATTGGTTAATTAACTAAATTCATTTCATTTCATTTACAAAATTGTGAATTAATTTTTTTCCTTTAAAATAATTTTTTAAAGAATTGAAAGAAAATTAATAAAAGTTTTGAAAACTATCCTTCAAAACACTGACTTCTATGCCCTTGTCATGCTATCAGCACGGATCAATTTAAAATCGCAGTTCTACTGCGGCTCATAACATGTTTCATTAAGCACTAATGCGAGAAAAGAAGAAATTTTATTTTAGGGGAATTCCCCGAAGCTGCAAAACTAGAAATAAAAACTGATTTATAAAAAAACTTTGAGGCTGCAATTTAAAAAAAATTATTTTAATCAATATTTTATTATTAACCCGTTTAATTTAATTTACAACATACATTAATTTAAAGCCATCAAATTCTTCTTTTTCCTTTGTATTATAAAGAAAGGACGAACCTCTCACGCAAAGAATTATAATGTAGCACAAATATGTGTAAAGGCAACTATTAAATGCAATTTATTTTTAAGTACAGTGAAAGCTAAAAAGTTTTTCTAGAAGAATTTACAGCAATAGGCACAAAACCCTCAAAGGGGATATCTTAACCTTCATAAGATCTTCGTATCAAATTTGACCCATTTTAAAAGAAAATTTCAATTTGTTCTTAAAGGGCTTAGTTAATTTTTTCTATATTTTGTGACTTTTATTTATTTTCAAATACCAACAACTAGTTTAAGTTTTTAGAAAAAAATATTTGGGGGAAAAAGCTTTTACAAAATTTTTAGCATATAAGGTCTTTGGGTCAAATTTGACCCGGAGTAAAAAACTTGAACTTTTGCTACGTAAAATTGTATTGAAATAGTTTGTATATGGAGTTTGTTCATGTAAATGGAAGACCAATCGATGGACTCCAGTAGTATTTAGCAATATAATAGATATATCGGCATACAATGCCTTTATATTATTTACATCGGCCAACCACGGCTGGAACGAAAAGCCGTCTTGCCAAACGTCGCCACTTTCTAGAAAACTTAGGTATGCAACTTACAACACCCCATATAAAGCGGAGAATAACGCTATCAAGAGCACAATTTTCACGAGAAATTGCGCAAAATCTTTAAACTTTATAATTTAAAATAAATATTCTGTCAAAAGAAAAAGTGATAGTTCGAAACCAAAATGCCGGCTCTGCGCAATGAATAAAGAGCGTATTGACCAAATTTATTTTGTAAACACAAACAAGCGATTTTAGGAGAGGTCTGGCAACATCCATAAAAAAATTTTTAAGTTTTGGAAAATGGATCGTCAATTCAAAAAGCTTAACAATTCTTAATCAAAAATTATCATCCGCAAAAAATACGAAAGCCTTAAACCATCACTTTAGTTGGCTTTTCACTTGCGTTGTCATCGACTGGGGCATCATCGATAATACGCCGCACTTGCTCTTGCTGGTGACTTTTTTCAAAACATTACAAAGCATGTCATTAATTATTGCAGCACTTGCTCTTGCTGGTGACCTTTTTCCAAACATCACAACGCATGCCATTAATTATATTGCTGCAATAGAAACTAGAACATTGCGCATGCGCACCACACCACGTAATACAGATTGACTTTTCAAACGAGTTAATAATAATAATTCCAGTCGGACAGGCACTTTGTGTTATTTAAATTTAAAGATACCAAGCGCTTAATAAAAGACACCTTGCACACACGCATATCCAATCAGTTTATGGCCAAAACAGAGAAACATGGATGAGAGTCCGCGGGCATCTACTTGAAAAACAGACAGCAGCACCCATTGAAAGACTGGCTGTCATAAAGACAGCAAAATAAAATTAAAAATAAATAATAACGACGACAGTAATAAAACAATAATTAAGACGACAAAGTGAAAGTTCAGATAAAATTCGGTTGTTTTTTTTTTCCTTTACTTTTGTCGTTATTTTTTGTATGTGTGACATCCGAAGAAGCACAAATACACTCACTAATGAAGACACCCGTTAATAGAAAATTTTTATTTGGTCAAGAAAAATCTAAATAAAATCAAATTTTTTCACTTTTTATTGGCTTCGATTCAAATAATTAAGAGCAACAATGTTAGCCAACCTGAACGCTTTAATAAATCAGAAAGTGTTGCTTCATCGGTGCATCATGTACCAAATCCAATATGGCCTACATGAACACATACGTGTTATGACATAAACATTAGGACAATTCATTTAGCTGAAGCGATTGAATACGAACGCAAAAGAATTATAAATAAGTTTAGGAGCGACCACTCTCGTGAATGCTCGTTTATACTATGCAACTTTCGCCGCTGCGATTCTTACTTGCCGGGTGTTCATGTGAATACCACCAACTTGCTATTATACACCTCACTAACAAAGAGGATGGAAGGGTATATATATGTAGACTAAGGGTGGGAGCGACCACTCTCGTGAATGCTCGTTTATACTATGCAACTTTCGCCGCTGCGATTCTTACTTGCCGGGTGTTCATGTGAATACCACCAACTTGCTATTATACACCTCACTAACAAAGAGGATGGAAGGGTATATATATGTAGACTAAGGGTGGGAGTGACCACTCTCGTGAATGCTCGTTTATACTATGCAACTTTCGCCGCTGCGATTCTTACTTGCCGGGTGTTCATGTGAATACCACCAACCTACTATTATACCCCTCACTAACAAAGAGGATGGAAGGATATATGTAGACTAAGGGTGGGAGTGACCATTCTCGTGAGAGCTCGGTTATACTATGCAACTTTCGTCGCTGCGATTCTTACTTGCCGGGTGTTCATGTGAATACCACCAACTTGCTATTATACACCTCACTAACAAAGAGGATGGAAGGGTATATATATGTCGACTAAGGGTGGGAGTGACCACTCTGGTGAATGCTCGTTTATACTATGCAACTTTCGCCGCTGCGATTCTTACTTGCCGGGTGTTCATGTGAATACCACCAAGCTGTTATTACACCCCTCCACCACAAAAAGTTTCAAGTTTTTATATAAAATAAATTTATTTAGATTGTGAATTTTCTTATAAAATCAATCTTTTTATTTTCAAATCGAACCGGACTGCAACAATTGTTCATATCCTGGGAAAAAAGGATAAAGGGTCTTACTGGCAAAAGTTAATATCTTAAAATCATTTATGTATTCAGAAATAACAAAATTCTAAAATTCAGATAAATCTGCCACTTGGATTGCCTATAGGTCGGAAGGGAATAAGTTAGGTATAGGGGTATATACAATATTATTTAATTATTTATTTACCAAATATTGGCTACTGAGGCCTTTGGCTTCTGGCTCTTCGGGGAATTGAATCCCTGACACCTGCGTAACAGGCGGGTATACTAACCATTATACCATTGAGGGAATTATACAATATTATAATATTGTGCAATATTATTAAAATTATATTATAAATTTTTCATTAGCAATTTAATCACTTTTTTAATTAATTCCAAGTGTTGTGAATATACTAAGCATAAGAAAATATTGAATAGAAATAATTTATATAGCAAAGCAGAGTTTGCAGGATCGCCTAGTAGTTAACAAAGCTTTATTGTTGGGCAGCTTATTAAGGTTTCCTTTCACTATCCAGTTGAACGATTCATACACACGAAAATCGGATAGTGATTTTCTAATATATTAAAAACCGCATCAAAATGGTGTTGCTGGTGCCACACTATCATACAAAAATGATGCAAATTTCGTACGACTGTCTAGGATAGTGCAACCAGGACTTTAGGAAGGATCTTGAATTGGAAATGATATTTAATAAACTGCTGGCTGAGAATTCATCGACGCATCCACATGAAGCATTTTCCATGTGGTGCGTGCAGTAGACATATTTTAATTAAACAAAATTCAATAAATTTTTTATTCTATTATTTTTTAAACTCCATTTATGTAAATTTATCTCTTTTAAATTTATTTAGAATCGCAGCCAAATAATTCTTTGGAATCGCCACGCATTTTTTATTTATCTCAGCATTAATCTGTCATTAAAATTATCATAAATTTGTGTTGCCTTCTCGAACGATTTTTATAATGATTTCAACAAAATTAATACTAACAAATCACACACGTGTGTGTGTGTGTGTGGGTGTGTAGAGCTGGCTATCTGTTTCTTTGTGTACATGTGTGTGTAGAGGAATATGCCACAAAATTTCAAAATAAATGGTGGCATGCATATTCTTAAAAAGTTCACTGAACATCTTTGATCGCAGGTAAATTTGGGATGCAGTCAATAACTGCAGAGAGCAACGTGCCATGCTCCCCACCAACATATTTGGGTCTTTAGTAAAAGATTAATGCATTTTTGGGGAGCGACCAATAATACGGGTATGAAGATGGGCAAAGCACGACAATGTTTCAATTTTATAATGTTACTAATGGATGGGGCAGCATTTACTTGTCACTACAACTGGTTGTCATTCATGCTTGTGGCGGCGACCACTTATTGGTTAAGGAGATGTTCGATATACTCCTGCCAAGATAATTTTACTAGTTGCTTGCTTTTGCATGTAAAAGAAAACTGTCAACTGATATTAATTGATCTCGGCATATGTATTTTTAGCAATCTTTAATTTGGAATCATTAAAATTTGAAATTTAACACGCATTATTATAACACGTATCAATTTACATCGTAGCTCCACTAAGGCTCAATATGCAGCTCATTACGCCTTCATTAAAGCACTGCTGCAGCAAAAAGTGAAATTTCCTTTACGAAATGATATTCAAGAAAATCAAAGCTTAAAACAGATTTTAGGGGGAAAATCTGTAAATGGTAAAGTAGGAAAAACTCTGATCCTCCAAAACTCGAAAAAAGCTCTTTTTATCACAAAGCTTTCGGCATTAAGGGCAGTCGAAGCAGGCGAATGATAACTAATTTCTTTTGGCCTCAATGCGTGATAATGACAGCGGCTACGAAACAACGTGCCAGACGCATATGCCAGCCCACGTTCATGTCTGTTGGTTCTCTTACGTTTAAACGCTTTATTATATATCAGGCTAATTTTTATTTGAAAAAGAGATACACACCACTGTTTACTCATTCACCGAATTGTATGAACTACAAAGAAAGAAGGTTAGAAAGACGGAAGCTGCCAGATATACAATCACATAAAAAATCGATTGTATAATTAATAAAACTATAACCACTCATGGTTTAAATAATGTATTAATTAAATAGTATTACGGAGGTTTATGCACATTATAAAGTCAATCCATCTTTAAAATATTTTTTTTTACCCCAGACATTTCTTATTGTGCCGGATCCAGACTTTCTGTTCATAGTGTGCCCATGGAAACGTGTACTTTTCATTTAAATTGCCAACATATATAACTATGAACGTTGTTGTATTTTATTGTTAACAAACTGTAGTTGGTAGCCTGCGGTTTTCAATGTGTTTATGCTTACAAAATGGTTTTCAGTGAAAATGCTAGTTGGGTGTTCCAAGACAAATTGGGTTTCATTAATTTAATTGCATTATCTGCATGCAAGACGTTCTGTATCTTCATGTTAAAATGTTTCGCATACTTAATTAAACATTTGCTAATTGAAATTACTTTTACAATCTTTCAGATAAGATAAAAATTGTGCAAGAAATTGCCAGAAATATATATTTTTAAAGAAATAAGTGTGTTGTTTTATGTCGCCAAACGTTACGGGGGATTTTATGTAGTATTTAAGTTGTACAATATACAATAAAAAAAATCATTCCTTCTTTATATGCATATTGTGTTTGTCTATGTAAAGGGTGTATTTCTGAGGGTGCGCCGGTACTTAAATACGAGTACGACGGACAAATTCTTTGGCAATTTTTATTTGAATACGATTATAAATTGAAAGCAAAGTCGATTGGATCAGAGGAAACCTAAGGGATATATTACACAGATAATTCGTAAGCCACGTAGCGAATTTATCAATCCTCTGGGATAAATGGTTCTTTCGCTACAGGCTTGTGTTGAACTTGTAATATTTTCATCTTAAATGCAACTTTTTATATCTTTTACTGGTTAATACCAATAAATATCAACAAAATTAATTTAAAACAGAAACCTTTCCCACTTTACTTACTTGAAAACAATTAAAATTGGTTTTTATTAAAAAATGGTTACGAAAACCAGCTCCTTTTTAAGCATATCTGTATAGAAAATGTTTATATTATTATTGTCGCTCTTAGTAACGGGCATTCACAGTGTATTGATATCACTGAACTGCACAGAACTTTTCTAAAACATACGACATAAAAATGACATAAAAATATAGAAACCTTAAAACTATGAAAAACCAAATGAGATATGATATGTCTGCTGGATAAGTAAGCGGTATTATTTTACTTCAAAATTTAGAATATATGTATTTTTAATTTAAATGAAAGTTTAACATTACAAGTTGTATTATTTTCTTGTCACTCACTGTATAATAGTTCAATTACATGCATTTGTGTAACACAATTTACGATTTCCGAAACTTTATGAATATTTTTATAAAATGATAACAACCATGATATCAGAGTTGTATTTAAATAAAATGGAATGATATTAGATTTTGTTATAAATGAATCGTACGATTATGTAGGATATTGCATTATAATATTTAGATGACATTAGATTTTATTATCAATGAATTGTATGATTATGTAGGATATTGCATTATAATATTCAGCAATCGTAATATATGTATTTTTAATTTAAATGAAACTTTAGCATAGTATGTGATGTCGTTTTCTTGTCTCTCACTGTATCATATTTCATTGACAGGAATTTGTGTAACACATTTTTTAACGAGCCATACGATTTGTTATCAGTTTTATAAAAAGATACAACCATGCTATCAGAGTTGTATTTAATTAATATGGAATGACGTTAGATTTTAGTGTAAATGAATTATACGACATTGTAGGATAACGAACAAACGATGCTTTTGAATTTATTAAATAGAAATAAACATTTTTTAGTTTAACATTTGCAATATATACATTTTTAATATAAACGGAACTTTAATGTAGTTTGAGGTGCTGTCTTCTTGTCACTCACTGTATAGTAATAAATTTATAGAGTGTGTCAATATGCCAAATAGCAGCAACAAATAACAATCATGTGAACTTTTGCATTATTTTTCTATTATAATTTTTCATTTTCGAAACTCTCGTCAAATAAATAATGCCAAAGAATGTGAAGAATATAATGTTTAGTAAATAAAATGTTTAGTAATATTTTATTGTTATTTTGCTGATTTGATTTTAAGACACATGATTATGTAGATAATCAGTCTTAGACACAGACATTATTTGCTGCATAATTGTGATTTTCCCTCGCTGCCTCTTCTGTGCATTTTCGATTTTTGCTTTAGCAAAAATTTTGCATTCAATTCGGTACATTTATTTTTATTTTTTTTTTCTTTAATACAACGCGTTTTTCAAAATATATTTTTAAAATAAAATTTTTGTATTTTATTTGTGAATTTTCTCGCGCACATTCAATAAGCTTTAATTTAAATTAAATTTACTTTCTTTGACAGGAAACTCGAATAAACAAAAACCTAAAAAAAAATATAAATTAAATACTTAAGCAAATATTTCATTTAAATTTTCGTAAATTAAACTTTTGGCATATACCGCGGTTGCCATGACATCTGAAATACACTGCAGCGTTTGCATCGATCTACTTTGTAGGTCTGTCAGAATAGTTTTTTATTTAACAATAAAAAAAACGGTCCCATAAAAGATTAAGATTAAAGTTGCCATACAATTAAAATAATTCCAATTTCTTTCGCTATAATTTTTTTTATTAAATTTCCGAATATATATTATCGATCAAAATCAAGAAAATACAAGAGAGAGCGAGAGAGAAAGAGTGAGGGAGAGAAAAGTTACAAAAGTTCGCTCCAAGCAATAAGTGTTTCGAACGGGGCTTCAGAATCTTTCTACGCTTATAAGGATCACTCCCATATTGATATATTCAAAAAGAAAACTTTTTTAAAGAATACAAGTCAATGGCTTGATATGAAAAAAACTCGTCTCATGCTCAATTTTTTAAAAAGTAGCCTTGCAAAAAGTCAAAAGCAGATAAGTCGTTTTTATATTAAGCCATCGATGCCCATGTAGGATGCGTATGATGAAATATTTCGTCATACTCCGCCGCCATAGGAATGACGATATTTTTCGTCACGGAAATTCGCCGTAATTTTTTTAAGGCATGAATTTTCAGGCTTGCCTTATTTATTCATAATGTGCGGGAGAAAAACCGATGTTGTAAGAACAATCCCGAAAAATAGAAATAGAATACCATCTGATATATTAATTTTGCATTTTTCTTCAGAGACAAAATAATGATTATGGAGTGGAAAGAGAAAAGGGATGTAATTATATTGAGTAGAATCCGCGAAAATAAATTTGCAACTCTATAGTATACCAAAAAAAAAAATTATATATGAGGAGTAAATAATCTTGCTGTGTATGAATGTATTTATCTTATATAAGAAAGACAGCGGTCACGCCGACAAGCTTAATTTTCCCATTGAAATTGTCGAAAAATATGGAGGTGGACAGCAGTCGTCATTTAATAATACACGGCGTCCTTCTTTGATCTAGACTTACTGACAATATCAGAGTCTTCCAGAGCAAAGCTAACAAAGGGATGAAAATTGTGTGCTGGAGGAAAGAATAGAGATTGTATTCTTCCTACTAAAATAATTATTTAAATTGCTTAATTTATATATTATATATTAAAAAATATTTGGTCGAAATAAATAAAATTAATCATTTAAGAACCATTTCCTTTTATTACTTGAGCTGTGACGATATTACTTATAATTATGAGGAAAAAGATCGCCATTGTGAAATGAGTTGAGCAAAAGCTGTGGGGCTTTTATTGGAAAAAAGTTCCACTTCAAGTACTTTAATGTAAACAAGTCATAGTTCCACATTCGACAGCACCGAATATTATATATCCTTCCCCAAGAATAAGATTCAAAGATATTTGTGTTTATTACAATTATACAGCATTGAAGTAAACTTTAGTTTTTTTGTCCATATTTCGTTTATTTATAAAGAGGGGATGTAGCTCATAGGCGCTGGCACGGACCGCAATCTACTGCAAGATCGCCCGAAAACATTCCAGCTGTTCAAGAAAGTCTGCAAAGCAATCCATCAACTTCAATTCGGCACCATGCACATGAGCTTAGTCTTTAAAGAAAAACTTTGGCCTCAATTTTGCCCAAGAACTTGCATTTGTTTCCATTTAAGATTAAGTGGACGCAATGGCTTTTCTCAAGAGATCATATACGCCATCTTGCAAATGTCAATAGGATGCTACGGTTCGCCCATGGCAACACCGTTTTTCAGGAAAAAATCATAATGAGTAACGAAGCAAATTTTCATTTAAATAGATATATGAATAAAAGGAATACTTGTTTCTGGACAAGGGGAAACACTAAAATTATATATCAGTTAGCTTTGCATCCATTAGAAGTGAAAGACTGTTATGCAATTGGGCCAGGAGATATCATTGTACCTTACTTCTTTGAAACTGATATAACGTTACGTTAACTAAGTCAATAGGAAGCGATATAGTGATATGATTGAAAACTTTTTAAAACCACAACTGCATGCTTTGGCTAGATAACCATATGGGGTCAATAAGACGATGCCACATCGCAAAAAAAACAGGATTACGATGGAATTACTACGAGACGTCTTTTAACAAGTTATTTCAAGAAATGGTGCTGTTTATTGGCCTCTACGGTAGTCTGATGTGACTGCTCTGAACTTTTTTTTGTGACTATAATAGAAAAACAAGGTTTATGCTTGAGCAACTTAAACCAAATACTCATGACGTAATTAATGAAATACCGCGTGAAATGTATCACACTGTAATGAAAAATGTCAGTAAAAGAACCTGTTATTGAAGAGGATATTTATTTGATATTGTATTCCACACATATTTATCGATATAAGACTTCATTATCTTTCACTTAATCGAAAATTAAAAACAAACAAACCTTCCCTGCGAACACCCTGTATTTCAAATGTGTAAAAAATTTAATTATTTATTTTGTTTGTTGTGCAAGACTACATGCCGACATTTCATTTAGTTCTAAGACCGAACTCATTAGTAAACCTTCAAGCAAATAAAAAAATATATATATATTTTTTAATGAATTGGCGGAATACATGAAATATTAATCAATTCTGTGATTTATATAACATTTAATTAGCAACTGACTGTTTTAACGAAAACTAAAATTTTTCTAATAAAACTGTATAATTACCCATAATTGCCAAAAGATATACAACGTAAATATCAGGAAAATAGAGACTTCTTAGAGTTTTTTTTTTTTAAATAAAATTCAAGATTTCCCACAATTAGGAACTTTTGTCAAAAAAAATTTTATTATTAATAGAAAAAATCACTTTTCTTGTTTTGCCGATTTAATATTTTTTTCTTTGCAAATAATTAAATTCTTGTATTCTTGTATTTTTTTTCTGGCCATGCGAATTTTCCGGCAAAAAAAACATTTAAATGCAAAGAAAATAAAACGGGATTCACTTAAGAAGATTTTGTTGTTGTTCGTTCTTTCTTTTACCACAAATGTCTTCTTTTCTTTTATTTTAATTTAGTTTAATTTTACATCTTTGTTTCCACTACAATTAAATTTATAGTGATTTTTTTTTATTTATTTATATTTTTCTTATGGGATGGACGATTCGTATCTCCACACGCACGTATAACGAAAACCCGTGCTCCTTCGCCGGCAAAGATCAGCAAACTCCCATGCCCAGACATTTGAAAATTTTATTATGTGCTTAAAACAGCCAGAGGAGAAGGCTGATACACAAACAAACAGAATAAATTTCATGTTTTCAAAACGAACTAAAAACAACAAACAATAACGAGCATTTTTAATCACCATGTGATTTGAACGACAGCTCTGTTGTTACTCTTCGCTCTCTTAACAAAACAAAACAAACCAAAAAATAAAAATAAAAAAACAACTGTAAAAAAATAACTTTATACTCTCATTTAGAAAAGTAAACTTTTAAAGAAGAGCAATTAATTCCACAAGGTAATTTTTCAAAGGTTGGTTTTGTCATTGTTTTCGAGTTCGGAAATACATCAGCGAAATTCCAAGTATCGAAAAAATTTTTTTGCTTTGTTATTAGCAAAAATATATATTAAACAATTGAAAACATAAAATAAACATACAAGAGCAATAAAAGCGCAAGTTTTTCGTTTAAAAATACATAAACGAACGTTTTCAAAAAATGACGATTTTTGCCCAAAAATGCAAGGGGGGACCCTTATCAAAAATTGGAAATTTTTCCAAAAATCAAAAATTTTTTTTTTCTTTTTTTCTAGCAAATATATATTTTGAACATTTGAAAACACAAAATAAACATACAAGAGCAAAAAAAATGCAAGTTTTTTGCTTAAAAATACACAAATGGACCTTTTCAAAGTTTGACGATTTTTGCCCAAAAATGCAAAGGGGGGACCCTTATCAAAAATTAAGAGTTTTCCAAAATCTCGAACGTAAAAAATGTTATCGAAACCTACCATATTTATTTTAAATGTATCGAAATATTTGTTTTTTACAGTATTTATAAATAAAATTCGATTCTTTAGGAAAAAGGGGGTGTATGATATCACTTTTGGCATATATCTATATATTTTTTTTCTTAACGGTTCCAAATTCATGTTTTAATTTAGAAGTGAATATTTACTGATATTAACTGACACAAATTGCTTTGAAGATTTTCCTTTATTAAGCGATCTAAAAGCGCAGAGGAAATATAAAGGAGAAAAAATCACCCTGTAGTGTGTATAATATTTTATTATACAAAATCTATATGCATGTAGATCAATTTGTTTTTGTCTGGTCCCTTCAACCACTTTTCCATCTCTGCAACAAATTATTTTCGTTTTTCTCCACCTTCCTCTCCCTCTCTCTCTCTTACTTAGTCATTCAATAGTTTGTTATCAACTGAACAACAGCTTTTTCCTATTTTATCATGCATATATTCCCAAAAACTGGTTATATCTTTATTTATTTATTTATTTTGAATTAAACATACGATGCAGATAAACGGTGAGTTTGTTTATCTTCATAAACAGCTGTTTTTGCTTGCAAATAAAGAGAGTGAAAATAAAAGTTTTAAAAACTTTTACGTGCGTAGCAAAGGTGAAGGCCAATTAAAAACGATTTACAAAAAATAAATTAATAATAAAACATGGCATCAATTTAATAAAATAGTTTGTACACAAAATAAATAAATTAGATAATAAAACAGTAGAAGGACGAATGAAAGTAAAGGGATCACACTTGATACTGGATATTAATTACCTTAATAATTTTTCCTCTCTTTCAAAAGTTTTATACAAAAATATACTATTTGTTACAAACTATACATTTTTCGCTTTAAGTACTAAATTCATTCCTACTGTGGTTTACAAAGTTTGTCCAAAAAAAAAGGGAAAATGTAGAAAGAGTACTACAAGCACGTACAGTAAAATAAGTAGCATGCTTTGTTTTATATGCCCCCTTTGCATTGTCCTAAAATGCCGTAAAATACAAGCCAAGGAAGTCAATCAACTGGAGAGAAAGTACCAAAGTGCTACGAAAAGCACTTGCTTTTCCAATAAACTTATTCCAAAGTACTGTACAATTTAACTAACAAAACATCCAAATTAGCAGTGCAATTGAGCCCCTCCGTCGCTATTGAATAGATTATTTAAATACCGTCGGCATTTTCCAATACACATACTATGATAAAAGGAAAATTTACAATTGAAAATTTAAAGTACCAGTACATATTATACGGATTCGCCTAATTCCTAGTCCTAGACAACGAGAGCAAATGTATAATGCCTGACTGGCAAGCTAATTCTAATGCAAAAGCAAATACCAGACATATGAGGCATTATTATTATTTTATTAAAAAGAATCGAAACCAAAATTTCCAGTGAAAGCTGATAAAATTCGGTTTCAATGAATGAATTATTTTATTGAATTAAAGTTACAATTATGAAAATAAACAAAAAATTCCGTGAATTTCCTTTTTTTAACTTTAATAAAACAGCTGATTTCGACATATCGAATTTCCTTTTCCCTTATTTTTCTTTCCCAGGGCTTATATGATTGGAGGTGGTTTTACTAAAAAAAAATTTTTACTGAAGAAAAACAACATGTCAGACAATTAAACAAAATGTCAGGCAATCATCATTGTGTTTTTTCCACCACCCAATATTATCAATTACATAAAAATGTTATCAATTTTATAAATGCAAATATATACATATTTAATTCCGATTTAAAGCTTTTTAACTCATGAGCAATTTTTTACTACTCACTTATGTTTTTGTTAAAACATTTAAATTTATAAAATTGTTTTTTCAAACACTTTTTTGAACTCGAAATAAACATTTTTTAGGGGTTTTAATTTTTTTATATGAAATTTATTTATTATTAATTTAGTTTAAAAGCAATTAAATTGTGAAAACCGTGTTGAAAACAGTGTGTTTTAAGTATTTTAAAGTAGCAGCTGTTGAAGACTAATTAATAAATTTATTTCTATATTGACAGCTGCATGCCTTATGAGTGATATTTTACTTTTTTATTATTAACCAGTTTTTTTTTTTTGGTAATTATGAATAAAAGACAGAGGAATACGCTGAAATATTAGTCATGAAAGAATTTGCTGGTAGAAGTCGAATTTATTTAAATGCTAAACATATTTTTCCTTAATAACATTATTCTCCTACTAAACAACTGCTGTTGGGATAGGATTGGCATAGAGCCTGCTACACGGTTTGCATACGGCTGAGATTAAAAATATGGGCAGACCGAGAAGGCTTGTCGTAGGCCTTGAGAGACGAAAACAATAATTTGTCCCGGTATGAGCGTAAAGCTTATGAAAATGTTCATGAAATGATAATTTCTACACGATCAGGGCAAAAATAACTTTCGCGCAGCTAAAAGAAAACATGTTTTAATGGCAGTATAACACCAGTAGCGCCAGTGTTGCCTGCAATTTTGTTGTGAATACATCGTTCTTTAGCAGATAAATGAACAACTTTGAACGAAAAAAACCCCTAATAAACGTATTACCGCGCTCTCCCATTCATTGTACCCTGCCCAATCACGATTACACCAAGATGTACAGTGAACAGGTGTATTTTTTAAGCGGACCAAGTGGTTCGGTTGAACGTGTGAATACATTATGATATCTTAAATGGAGGCGATGAATAATCGACAGTTTTTTATGTCACTGTACTTAATATAGAAACTTGTTTCAAATTAAAAATAAAGATTAAACCAAAACTATTTCATTTCTTCTTACATTTGAAACAGTAGCACATGCCTTGATATAAAACAATAATTAATTGTTATCTGTCTAGAGGTATCCATTTCATGCTGTGAATCTAGTTTGCATTGGAGTAGAGTAATATTTACTAAAAAAAAGCACCAGCAGTTTTCCAGCAGGAATGCACTCCAAGCAGAAGATGCAAGGAAAGCTGGAAATGCTATTACTCCCAGAATAGACTTATTTTACTCCCAGAATAGAGCACATAAAAATAAAAAATATGTATGAACGGCTACAACTTTTGATAAATAAACTTTCAATACACTACGAATTTACCAAGTTTGCCAAGGGGCCTTACATATACACAGTTTTTATGAAGTAAAATTTATAGACGCCAACAATTCACTTTGTGCACAAAAGAAAGATATTTGCATAATAATTTATATAAAATAAATGAGTAGGCAATACCAACATACTTGGGCATTAATATTTACAGATATTAAACACACTTTTGACTAATTCCATTAAAATACACTGCACGTCCGTTTTAAATTTTGAGTCAGGTAATAAGCGATTCACATTTTCCTTACAAATTCAAGTTTTACATAATTAATGAAAAAATTCAAGTTGAAGTTGAAGAGCTGACTGAATTTCTACAAAAAAAAAAATTCTAGGCCAACATAAAAAGCAGACAACAATAAAGTGGAAAATGGAAAACACCCCAGACAAAAGGGAGTCACTTGAAAGATGTTTTTTGTTTTACTTAACATGCTTATAAAAGTCATATTTTATTACAAAAAGTGATTTCTATATCTGAAAATGTGATTTAAAAAAGTTAATTTGCACTTCTGCAAGGAAATTAATTCACTTACCCATTGCAGGTGCAAAATCTATGAGTGCATGGCCAGACGCCAATAGTTAACAATTAAAGGAACTTTTCTTTGTGCTTTTCTATTGTCTGCTTGCTTTTATTTATTTATTGTAATACTATTTTAAGCAACTCTTTGTTGGTTTTGCAATAAAAATAACTAATTTTTTGTTTTTATTCATTTTAAAACTGTTTAAATACACATAATTTTTATTTCACAACCGCCTTTTTCTGCACGCAAGAACAAAACTAATTCTTATGTATTAGCTTGTTTGTGAACAGCTGTTGCTATAAATTATGCCAGAGTAACAGAGAAACATTGATGAGAGGCAAGAAAATTGTGGGAAACAGAATAACAAATGAAATGAAAACAGAGCTGTTATTAAAAGTGTTGCCAATGCTGACTTAATTATGAAATAATTTTTAAGTATGTGGAGGCAGCAAGTTTTAGTGTTATAATAAATCTATGTTTAGTTTCATCACACATATTATATTATATGCTTTTCAAATAGGGTTTTTTTTGCTTTGAATGAGGCGTCTTTTGATTTGCAGATGACCGCAACTAACAAGGAATTAGTTTTCGATGTATATTTTTCTGTTTTGTATGCCGAATCCTCATAACAGCTCACAAAGTCCTTGATGCTGATAATTTTCTAAATAAGTCAATTTATTGTGAATGGCAAGAATAGCTTAAAGAAGAAGAAATGAAAAGTTTTTAAATAAGACTCGCATTCCCTGAGCAAATACTATATGAGAGAATGTACAATTTAGCCGTCAACATACATATGTAAAACAAGATGATTCAAATGAGCACAACTACATATATGGCAGCATGATACCTATGAGAGATGTCACGTGAAGCTTTTTCAAAAACACAATTCAGTACTTATGAAAACAACGTTGTCAAAACTTTATGAGATCGTTAAATTATAATCGTTGATTTAATAAAAAAATTCCAAAACACCATATAATATTTTAATCGAAATGTGAAAAATAATATGTTGTTAATCACGAATTTACATGCAAGCAAATAGGCATGAATTTTTTGTGCACATGTATCAAATTATTGCATGTGTATTATAGTTTATTTCATAATTATAAGTGAAAAGTATGGAAGGATTTAAAAATGTGCAGAATTCTCTAAATGTGAGGAATATTGAATTGAAAAGAATAACTGCTGCAGTTCATTTACGTACATATATACATATGTGTGCATATGAAACTCTCCTTACATATTTAACGACTCTAATCTGAAGCTAATGCTAAGGAATAACATCTTGTGAAAGGTGTATAAGTGCAAAAGTGTAGCTGAATCTTTAGATCATCCATAAATACGCACATACATATACTTACATAATCGAGTTAATACAAAAAATGCTATAAATTTCAGTCAGTCATTGTATGTCTCAAGAAAGTCTGAAATTATGCATTCTTAAAATCTGAAAACAAAATCTAGCCGAGGGGTAGAAACTGGGCCCAACCTAAGGGCGGGTTATAAGTTTTCCGTCCCTTTCTTTAGGATAATTTTCACAGTTGCTTGTATGCAATTGCCTTATTTTTTAATCCTCATGTTTCATTATGTTCAATTCAACACATTCAAATATTTTCATTTCAAAGTGAAATATGCTGCATAAGCTCACAGTATTTGTATGTGTGGATGTGTGTATAGGTGCATACAAATGTATGGATGGGTGTAACGTGCATATCTTCCATTATTATCAACAAACATGACTCATTTTAATAATTTGTAACATTTCAACTGTTTAGCTCAAGGTCGTTAACAAAGAAATTTCGCACACACAAAACAAATTAACAAGAAATGAGTTTTCACCAGAAGGCAGAGAAATGAAAAACGTCAAACATTTATGCAAAAGCAGAGAGAAAAATAAAAAAGAATAAAATTGCAACAATATTTTGAAATGCTTAAAAGCAGAAAAACAAACGAAAAATATAAGACAACAAACCCTAATGGAGCCATGCGGCAGAGGCAAACATAACAATTTTTTCATTCAACGCCATGTGAAATCATAAAAGCGTCTGCCCTACCCCCTTTACAAGCTTCTTACACTCAGACCAAATTGACATGGACTACAAAAAAAAAAAAAAAAAAAAAAAAAAAAAATAAAAATAAAAATCAAAAGGAAACAAATGGAATAAAAATGAGAAAAGAATTATAAGTGAAGCGCCAGCCATTAAAACCAGCTCTACTATTCACCCAACCCCATTTTAAATAGAGCTCGTCTATTGTATGAAAAGAAAAAAGAACAACAACACGGTAATGAGCGATTGCAGAAAAGTCATCAAAGTGGATAAATTGCAAATTTTGAAAAAGACATTTAACGAGTCGAATTGTTATTAAAAGCGTAACAGCCATTTGCTTTGCGACCCATGAATGTTTTAGAAATCCTCCTGAGACAAACACCTCTAATTTAAAAGGAGCAATTGAAGCGTTTAAACTCCATAAACAAGGTGAGTTTCTCTACTAAACAAATGAATATTTAGAGAAGGCGAATTTACTTCTGGCGAAATTACGCTAATGCTACGAAAAACTGAGCATTATACTATATATATATACTATATATATATTACTATATACTATATATATATTTGAATCATATTAAAGTGGAATTGCAGGTACCAGGCTACTATGCAAAAAAAATTTTTTCTTGGCGGATGCAAGTAAATGCAACTTTGATTCGCGTTTTGCATTAATTTTTCTTTGGGAAATTATGTCTATTATCTAGAGCTTTTCCTAGGCAAGCTTAACACACACAACCAAACATAAGAAAAATTTTACTATTTAATTTTTTGTAGGTGTGTACTTGTTCTTGGTTCGCTAAAGTACGACCCACCTTTCAGTCCGCAGTCTGACCAATTTCATTGCAAATTTCATCCTTTATATCCTGTTTAGGATACTGTTGTGATCGCTATGTGCTATGTAAAATAGAGAATGCCTTGAGTATACCCATTGCATAATATTCCATTCAATAATTCCAATTGGGTAATTTCGTTTGAAAACTTTTGCAAATTTCATTACTGCTTAAGAAAAACTTTTGACAGACCAATATATTTTGCAGCCACAACCTTTTAGATTTCGCCACTCCATGCTATAACTTTTTCCTGGTTGGATGGGCCTTGGTAGTACGCACATGAGACCTTTATTTAAAAGGTTTGTTCTCCCATTTCACACGAGAACAAAAACAAAAGCTTAAGAAGGAAAGATGTATTAAATCAACTTTTACAAACGCAATTTTTCAAAAAACATTGTTTTACTTTAGAAAGCTCTTCATTGTTTTGTTAGTATTTTTAAAGGTTAATTTTTAATAACATGTAATTTATAGCGGTACTTGTTGGCAACTGCGTGCATGCGGGTAAGCGCGCATAAATTTTTCCGACCCTTTTCGCCACAATCAACGGCTTGTTAGTCCAATGTGTAATTGTAGCCTTAAACGCTGACCGGTTCACTGTATGTGTAAACACATACAGCGTAGGTGTTTGTGAATTCTGTATGGAAAACAACTCATTTGAACTAGTATTTATGGCTGCAATTCGTTTGGATTCATTCAAAGTTATTGCGCTCATTTAGGGGCACATGCACAGTCAAACTAGCATATTTCGTTTGAAATCAGGCTGATGAAGCATTAAAAGCGGAATACACATGGCAAAAGTATAAGCAATCCTCTGCCGCCTAAATGCACACAACACACACCCACACACAAATGCGAACATTCCAAATGCACCATACAATCATTTTAATGGATTTTACTTTGCATTTGCTTGCAATTGAATGCTTTGAAACTGGGCAACAAGTTAAACATTTCAATATTGCAGAAAAGCAAGTTGAAAATTTCCCTCAACACAAGAATTCGTTTATCAATTTAATGATTTTATATCAGTTGTAATTCCATTTGCATCTTAACGTGCTTCAAATTCTTGAGCGCATCAGTAGTAGTTTTATTCGATACTAAAGAAATTAAATTCTTGGCCAAGTCCTTGTGGATTAAAGTTCTGCTGTTTGGCTTTTATGTCGACGATAATGGTTTCTATTTCTATGTCTTGTCATTTCGCAAGGTGCGTATACAAGCCCCCACAACCATCTCTCTTTTTGTGGTCCTTTGATTTCTTTTTATTTGTACGCTCAAGGATTCCTTTGTAATATTTTATATCCTTTAAGGTGTGTGTCACATATTTTTTTAAATCCCTTTTAAGTTTTAGATATTTTATTTTGTTTTCATTTTGCTGCTTTCAAGTTAAAGAAATTTATTAAAGCTTTTGGCTTCTTTTAAAAGCATATGCAAAGTTTTCTCGGACTTGTATTTCTTGTTTCTATAAACTTTAATGGGGGGAGTTCAAATGTGTTATGGGACGTGATGTCATTAATGTCAGTGCAAGGAGCGAAAAAGACACAAATATATAATTTCTTTATCCTTCGTTATGAATAAGTAATATGAATTGTCTAACGTGCTTGGCTTTCTTTTATGATTTGGAGGTGCATTTAGTCATCGCATGGCCAAGGTTTTCTTGGAATATTCAGAAATTATTGGAATATTTATTAAATTATTGCATAGAAGTTTAGATTTTTTTAATCTTTATTTCATACTAGTAAATTCAAATGTGTATTTTAACACCACTGTTTACTTAATTACCCATCAAAAATTGCCAATCATAGTGACACTGTTGCCAAGACAAACTTTCACGCCCTGTCGATGGTTAACTTCAAAATATTTAAGATCCACACTTTCGCAGCATAAATCTGGCATAGGTCAGGCTTTATTTCAATCTTTTCCTCCTTACTTTAGTCTTTATATTTGAAAGCAGTAAGAAGGCTTTTGCAAAGTTGCAGCATAGAAAGAGAATATAATTTCACCAATTACCTGCCACCGAAAGCTACAGACATATTCTAATTATTTCAAAACCAAATAAGTAATATTTTTTAAAGTTTTGAAATTTATTTTATGTTCGACTTACCCATTGTGGTATTCAAATCCAAACAACTCGAACGACTACGATTACGTTGCAACAGATGTTGATGCTTTTCAAAGCCAGTTTGCTTTGACGGTTGCATAGGAAAGCTGTCATTCGCATGGGAGATGGCTGAGCTATTAACAATACCACTTCCAGCCAAGTAGACACTACTGCCAACTGCAGCAGTACTGCTGCTATTATTAGCCGAATTGCCTCCAATACTGCACCAATCGGCCTCCATGGCCTTGGAGGCACTGCGCTTGAAGTGCTCTAAAAAGTTATCTATTTGTTTTTCTAATGAAGAAGCGGCCGGCGGGGAGCTCTCCATAATTTAGCTAATTTATATTCACACACACCTTTACAAAATAACCATTCGGTGTTTATTATATTACTTTTTATTACATTCTATACCGACAATATAGAAAAATATCTTTAGAACAGATCTAGCAATTATATGCTTATATATTTATATGTATGTATGTATACATATTCCATATTATGAGAAAAATTATGATTCATATTTTTATTTTAGTCTTTTGCAGCCTTTACCCTTGTCAGTCGGACTACATCAATTTTCCTATCTATATTTTGATATGAAATAAGTTAGGGTCGTTTTATGTTATAGTAACGATATGTTCTCAAGTATTTAAAAATAAATATATATTGTTATGAGAGGTGGTGATGAAAGTACATATATTGACAATTGTTTTGTGGGATATGACAAGAAGAGCGACAGTAACTGAAATGGACAGGTTTAATACGTACCATTTCAGAAACTACTGCGTACGTGCTACGCAGCGGTGCAACTGTAATAATCCCTTGCTAACTCGTTCCTATCCAAAAACTTATCGAATTTCTGTAATGCCCAAAAATCTCTCCAAATTTAAATTTAATATATATTTGGCCTGGTTTATAACTATAATTTAATTTAAATTTATTTTATTACTCATATTTTGCTTACACTGTTAAAGAAATACTTAAAAACATACCAAAATGATATGAAAAATAAAATTTATTACATTAAAAAATCCTTTCTTTGTTCGTATACACATTTAGATGATACAAAACATACTGAAATAATAATTGCGTTTTAATAATATATTTTCTGATTGTTACAATGTCTTCCTTACATGACGCAGCATTAAGACTATTTTATTTTTTTTTTTTATCGTTGATATAATTTCGTTAATAAGATTTGTTTAAGTAATAATTCTTTTACACTTTAAATTTTAAGGTTACAATTATGACAAAAGTTATTCTTCCTGCTACTGGTAGCAAAACTTACTGCATTCATCTACATATACAAGAGTCCGACCATACATACAGAGTCATAACGTTAGCCATGAAGGTCAATTAATTTGCTCATGCAATTTGCTTACATGCAAAAACGTATTAAAAGAAAAGAAGGGAAACTGTAAAAGTATAGTCTACTTTTAGGCAGGCATAATATTTTGTTCTTTATTCAAATGGATCTCTCTTCTGTAGATTATTTATTTCATTTTAAAATGTAACACTGAAACAGTTCAATTAATTTTCTTTAAAATTTCCCTTTGAATTTTATTAATTTAAATTTTTTGTATACTTTGCGAAAATACACACAATTCACGACATATAGGAGACACTCTCACAATTTATTTAATATCCGTTTCTATTCGACTCATGCTTAGCTTAAATATTTGCACAACTATTTTGCTTCGATTGTATTACCGTGTTTTTCCACTGTTCAATTCGTACTGAGTCTCCGCTTTTAGGAGTGTCCCAACACTTACTTGTTTGCCGTTAGATTCTCATTACTACATACTACAACCATACAGTCAGACATACATGCACACACACTTGTGCACGGCCATAAACATTTCATTCATGTCGTCATCCCAATACATTCCATTTATTCCATTTATGTAACTCTACATTTTGCCTTAACATTCTCATGTAAGCGCAGCCTTGGAAAAGTTTTGCACTTTGTTCCTCTGTTGTAAATGAGTTGATTTGTTTATATTTGACTTTTTGTTTCCGTTCATTCTAAATACGGAACCGGCGCATTATTTTGCTCGTGAGGGTTGTTGTTGGTATTTTTCATATAACGGCTAACAAAAAGGCGAAGGCAACATTTAAATGCTACATGTGTTATCATTGTATTGTTGCTTTCTTCTATTTCTAATATTTGAGAATTTGAAAGGGTCACATGTTGTAATTTTGTGTACTGCAGTGTTGCCGTGTTGTAATGCACGTTATCCTCACACGAACTATCAAAATTATCACAACTCTTGTTCTTATTTCCCTCTTTGTTTGTTTAGGTTAATGTATGCGCCTATAAAGAGGGAGGCCCACAGAATACGTCATAGTTATACTTACAGAACTGACAATTTAACAGCTGCCAATTGTCAAAGTATTCGACATCTGCAAAAATTTTAAAAAGTATTGAACTTCAGAACCTTGAGTTAACTGACGCGTAGTGCATGTAAAATTGATTATAATGCACAAAGTATACGTATAACGTATACTCTAAACAGGCCTTTACGGTTAACAACCCAACTAAGTTGCAACTCATCTTTGAAGCAACCCAAAACGTTTTTAATATTACGAAATACAACCAATTCCACTTGATATAACAGCAGTATAACAGCTGAGCGTTCATTTTTGGGACAAAACTCGAAAAATAAGAATTTTTTGTTTGTAAAAGTGTGTTTTTTTTAAATAAAATTATATTTAGTGATAAAATGTATATGATCTATAATTTATATTTAGAGCAGAGTAATATTTAATTTCATTATATACAAAAATAATATTTGAAAACATTCATTTCTTAAGGCTTTTCGGTAACACTGATATACATTCATGTGCTATGGGCAGTGTATGACTGTTTAACTGTGTTCTGCGTAAGCTTTTCTCCTCTCCACATCACCGGCAATCTGATGCTGACAGTGGATATTGTTTATTTTGCGCATGTTTTGGAGTGATTTTTGTTTGTCAAAAACAGCTGTACATTTGCTGGTGTATTATTAAGTTATAAAGGATTTTTGTGCATTTGAATTAACGGTTATATATTTTGTTTCAAAATACGAGCACAATTCAGAATTAAAGTTAAATTGTAAGCCAATTAAGGAAGAATCACCATGTATCTTCAGAATGTTTCTGTTCAAACAAAAATTTAAAAAAGTAGCTTTCTACTATAAATTTGAGATGTGCAAGACAGAACCGCAAATTAATTACGCGTAGTACTTATTACGCTACTATATGGTTCTCTACTGCGTGTAATTGCTAACGTTAGACATGAATTTTGAATTCAGCGATTTATGTCTTCGTGAGCTATACATCTATACATCCATTTTGGCTCAGCTGTCAAAACAGATTTGGGATATTCTACATCTCCGTTCGGTTTGTTGACGTTTTGTTCGGTTTCAAGTTACGCCAATATAAAATCGATTTCTCTGATTGTAATTTTCACTTTTTTCACTATTTTGCGCTTTTATATATGTTGGTGCAAATAGAGCGATCGGCATTTTCATCGTCTCTACCGACATCTAGAAAACGTTTTATGGCTGAGAATTAAAGTAATAGGCAACACTGTAATTAATAATAAATTTCGGCAACCGTAACCATAGAAACCCATTGATTTTAAATAAAATTTAAGATTCCGCAATGAATAAATCTCAAGCACATATATACGGTATAAAAAATCTAATTATCGCTCTCTCAAAAACCAATGAATTAAAGAATTACCGTTTTTTGAACACACCTCGTATACTTTTTAGAATTCAAGAATGGATAATGCAAATTTTAAAAAAATCTACTTTTAATCAAATTCTTATTTAACTTTCTATTCTATCTGTTAGAATAATAAAAACCACATATTGATCTCCAAAAAAAATATATGAAAACAACGTACATATGTACGTGCATACATACACACAGAGTCATACGATTTCATTTTAAGGCTAAATCGAACAAAAACTAAAACGAAACATTTGCAGATTTATCAAGGCTTATTACATTTAAATATTTTGACTTGTATTTACATTTATTGCTCGATATATCTTTATTAATCAGGCCAATGCAACTATTCTTGATATTGTCAAAATCAGAGAAGAAGTGCCAAAATATAAGAAATTTCTATATGTATGTATATACATACGTTTGCATACAATCTGAACAAAATGTAAACAAATTTTTGGAATTGAGAAAAACTAGAGCAAAATCAGTTGCTTATTAAATTTATTTAATTTGTACGTGTTTGCATAATTTAAAAGAGTTGAGACTGTGCAACTATTCTACAACGCAAAAATCCAAAAACAAAAAAAAAAAAATTCTTAAATATCTAAAAAATAAAATCTTCTAGAGAAATTTATAGATCCTTATTTTTGCCCCGCTTAGTTCATTATCAAAACTGCAAAGCTGAGAAAACCGCAGACTATACAGTCAAGGCCAAAGAAATAAATACACACTTATAGAAAAAATTTTATGCTGCTATAACTGAAGTTTTTATACAAATTTGAATATCTACTATACTATTTTGTCATCGCAAAAAAAAATAAATAAATTCTTTATTAATAATTATTAGCCAGTTCGTATAAGAGTTGCATGGCTCGCTAATGAGCATCAGCAGGCAACCTTTACCTTTTATACAATTTATTTATAGATGCATATAACTATGTATTGCTATATACATACATGTATGTATATTGTGTATTACGTACATGCAACGTGTGTTTAGTTCAAAATAAAATGAAAAAAATACTCGTATATTAAAAAGAGCAGCCAGAGCCAATGCGCAAAACTCTTAACGTTGGCGTTTTTTACTTAAATTAAATACAACACATGGGATCTGGGTGGGTAAGGATGGATGGTTGGATAAATGTGCATGTGTGTATGCAAGCACAGACTTATGCCTACATACATACATACTCATGTTCAAATGCCCATATGGTCACACGATGTGCATGCATGTGAATTTGTGTCTGACTGTCATGTGCATACATGCTTATGTATACATACTTTTTGCATTTGTTTGTTTTCCTACTTGCCTCCCTGCCTGACAGCTTTCCATTCCATTCTCTCTGCTAGCTTTTTGTCATGATGTCGTTGATAATAATTATACTGTTCAGTTTATTTTCTCTTTTTACTGATAGTTTGAGGGTGCCTATGCCATGCTTTCGATATAAGCAACATCCACTACACTTATTCAGTTACTCGCCGATGGTGTACGGAACAACATCACTTCTCTCCCAACTACTACGGTTCGCAAGAGCAAGAATTGTTTAAATTTTGCAGTAAATTAGATTCGCTTGAAAGAAAAAAAGTGAAAGATTTTCTTGTTAGCATCAAACATAAGAAAGATCCTTGGAGATTTTTGAAAGTGAAAATTTAAAGAATTTTTTAAGTGTTGGAAAGAAAAAAAAGAAAAAAGATTTAAAATGAGCAGTAAGTTTGTTTTTTATTTAAGGGCAAATCCCCTTGACGAATAAATGAAAGTTTAAAACATAGTGCAGCATGGCAAAAATAATGTTGTTATAATTTTTATTTACTTAAAAATGTATTTAGAAAAAAGTACATGTTAAACAATAATACGGCTTTTAGAGAATATAAAACTTTTTAATTTAAATCAAATGTAAAGCGGACTATGGCTTTCATTCATTTCCATTTTACACAGTTACATGCATATGCATGTACATACACATGGGAGTGTATGCGCATACACACTTTGTTGTTAATAATTTTTTCAACTTTCTTTCATGCCACAAAATAAATACGATTTAAACATTTTGTTAAGAAAGTTGCTTTTATATTTATTTAAATAAAAAATGTTCAAGCGACCTTTAGTGACCTTCACTTTAAACCACAATAATTTGTTGAATGTGTGAGTTGATTTGTGTAACACAAAAACTAAAAGTTTTCTCCTCAAATCGTGTTCGCATTATGCTTGCCCTAAATAAATTTAATTGAGAAACTGTAAATAAATATAGAAATTTATAATTATAATCTCTTTTAATTTTCATTACTGCTTCTTTCCCGCATAGTACCACCTCACATTATAAGATAAGAATAAGAATTATGTAGAGCGATTATGCACAGCATAGAAATTATATTTATTAAACTCACTCCAAAAACTCTCCTCTAATTGTCAAATGGGCAAAATGTCATAGTTTTACCGTTTCTTATTCATTCATTTGATTTATTCAATTACCTTGAATTCTGTCTGTTTGCCTTCTTCATTTACGTAAATAATTTTAAGGTTCATTAGTTATCGATTTTGTTTACTACTGATCAACTGCATACTTATCCCCCCTCTTCTTAGTATGACTGCTTATTTATTGTATCTCTTCACGCCATGTTATTGATTTCTATGACGCCGGAATGTTATTGACATAAAATTATTTAAACAATTAAATTAAAAAAAGAAAAAACTTTTTAACTCGTCTGCTTGCATACATATTCTAAACATGCATATGCCGCTCTGCCGCCGTGTTCGCGAGCGAGCATTTGCCTTTAAGTAATTGTATATGCCGGCTTTTGTTATTTTGTTGCGTTTTTTTCAAAGTCATTTTGAGCAACCGGCAAGTTTTTGTCCGATTGAAAGAAATTAAATTTTTGGGAGAATTGCTGCTTAGTTGAATGAGAGTTATTAGAGACAAGCAGATACGTATGTGTGTATGTTGCTGGCACATTAGGGGGTTAGCTTTTCTTTAAGGCATTGTGTGGCTAAAAAACTGTCTAAAAATATATTTCAAAAAGTTTTAAAATTTTGCTTGTTTTTATTTTATTCTATTCATATTTAAGATCTCTTTTCAGTTGTTTATTAATACATATTTTATTTATTTTCAATATATCGTTACCGCTCTGTGTAAATTCTTAAGGAGATAATTACATTTAAAATTATTAAAACATGTATGCATGTGAAAATTGAAAAATTTATTTTGTAAAAATAAACAACATTTTTTTTTTAAAATATATGCTAATTATAACTATATGCTAACTGGAAAACTATAACATTTAACAAGAATTAAAAACTAGTTTTTAAAAAAATTTAAAGCTCAATAAAACATTGCACAATTTGAAAAACCTTAAAATAGAATAAAAAAAATTAAAAAAATAATTAGAACATTAAAATCAAATATATTTTTTTTAAATAGTAATTTTCCAGTCTTTGACTTTTTACATTTTTGACATTTTATACACAGTAGTGACAACAATTTTGACATTGATGAACCAAATTTTCATACGAGTTGTCGAGCGACTTATCGCATCCATGGAATTAAGTTAAAAAAAAACCAAATCGGAACTGGCTGTTAATGTATCTGCTTTATAGTCAATTCTTTCAGTTGGTTCTTCTGCTTTGTATAGCATTCTCCACCTCCTTCTAAAATGGTAGTGTTATTAAGATCAGGGTAACGATTGCTATTATTGCAATGTATTGGTGATTTCGCTTTAGTGTCATTGCAATGTTTCTATATATTTGATCAGATTTGTGTCCGTATTTTGCACACTAAATTAGATATTTCCGATTTTCCTATAAAAATTGTTTATAAAAAACTCCAAAAAAAAAAAGAAAAAAAAAACTTAACTGTAAATAGAATAAAATAAAAGCAGTAGAGATAATTTCTTTTTCGTAGCACTTTATGAAACAAAGTGGCGTGGGCGAATGCTATGTTCCCACGACAATTTGGATCACTGAATATCCACATCGCTGTATGTCGATGGTGAAGTCTGGTGTTCGCACGAAGATGATAATTGTATAATTTCTCCTGCTGATGCGCCAGCACTTGTAAGCTGATTTATGAATGTTCAAAAAACCTTCTCTAACCTTCTCCGCTTCATTTTCATTTATCTATACTCGTATGTATTCTTGGTAATACACATTTTAATTATATTTTTTCTTCGCAAAAGTCATCTTTGATATTAGTTCAGATAAACTGGCGATAATTTGTTATAAAAATTCGAGATGATAATAAACTACACCGGTTCGGAACTTTATTTAAAACCAACCATCTTCATCGGTCTCAAAATTTTGTGTGGTGAAACATGTATGTTCAATCAAGGAGCAAGAATGACCGAGAGAAGCACATATTTGCTATTCGTGTGAGCATGTTTTAATTGAGCAATATTTCTCTTTCAAGAATTTAGAGAAGAGAGAAGCATTGATATGCAATGTGACCACAAAAACTTCAGCTTACATTTGTGTTGCGAAAACTATATCGCGAATCAAAGCGACAACAATGTTGCTATGTTGCTGTTGTTGCTCTTTTACGGCATTTCTCATACCTGTTGGCAGCGTTTTGAAAGAGTATGCATTATCAATATTTTGTGCTGCTTCGTTGAAATGCAAAGCAGTTGACGTTGCAGAAGGCGCGTCACTGTTAATTGGGTTACAACATTCCAAAGAAAGAAGCCAAAAAAAGGGATTAAGTTCGTATTTCTGACTAGCCCGTCAATTATAAATGTATGTACGGGTATGTGTGTACATATATTACAATTTCATTGGGATTCTTGCCGCATACTGCTATCAAAAACAGGCCATATACATGCAAATATATTGTGCAATAAATATGTAAATATGTCATCTATACTGACAAGCACCTGCTCGACAAAACAAAAAATTTAAAAATAGTTTCACTCACTTTCACTTAATTCTATATACGATTTGAATTTCCAAAAACTGGTATTCAGCAGAACATTAAAAACGTATTGAAATTTATTATTTCGGGATACCAGCCAGTTCCGTGTCCTAGCTTGGGTTCCTTGTGTAGTAATTTTTTGTAATATGATCATTCTAGTATTCATTTTTATGAATTATACGACTAATATGCCGAATTACTATACGAGTAGACGAATTTATCGCTTGTGAAATTAGATTCGTCATACGTGTTAGTTGCTCTTCTAGTATTTCGCTTCATTCCTTAGCCCTTTTCCTTGTAATTATTGTTTTTCTCATTGATTTTATTTTGATATTTTTATAACAATTGCATTAGTGAATTTTATTTTGCACTCTTCTGTATGAACAATTAACAACGGATGACGTCTAAAGCATACGAAGCTACCCCGCCAATACTCACTCTAGTTATCAACAAAGCCACTATCGACGATTAGAAAGTATACATTTCAAATTAAAACAACAAAAAAAAAACACAAACAAGAATAATAATTTGAGATTAGAAAAGATATAATCGAATATTTCCATTTTGCCATAGTGTTTCATGATGCTCATGTGATTTATCATGGAGATCAACTTAAAATTCAAAGGATTGAATTAAAATGGGGTCTTCTGAAACTGATATTTCGATGTTAAGTTAAGTCAACATCGAGTTGCTTTTAAATAATTTTTAAACATTTTGAATTATAAGCTTAAGCTTTTTTTTTTTTTTTTGAAAATTCACAAATTCAAAATACAATCGATTCAATTCAAAATCAATTTTACAACGGAATTCTTAAATACTTTAAATAATCTACGAGTATGTAAACCATAAAGGAAATATCTATTTTTAATCAGGCGATTTGTAAGGAATGGCAAGAAATCAAAGAAGTCAATAAGAATCTTTGGCCTCCTAGACGAGCCCATTTACACAGTACATGATGCTTCGATGTCTCACCATGAAAATGACAAAATTTACATGGTTTGAACTCAGCATTTCAGGACAGTGTGGAAATGCTGCTAATACTCTGCAAAGCGTAATAATTTTTTTTTTATTTTGTAAGCTTTCAATTCTTATTTACTGATCAAAGATCTTTTTGGATACGTGTCAAATGATATACTTCTGTGTTTTCTATACTAAGTACTAAATTCACAGGTGAAATGGTCATTATCATTCATGTTTTGATAATCACAGATTTATAGAAAAAAAGGTTTAATTAAAATAAATATATTATTAAATTATTGGCAAATCAAAAACCTCTGGTAGCCTTTTTGGGATTATCCAAAAAATATTCCGTATTTTCGATCCCTATTTTTGGTTTAAAGTGGATAACCTTTGGCACATTTATTACTATTTCAGAATTCATTATTAAAAATATTATAAGAAAAGTTTTTAAAAAGCTTTTAAATTCCTTTTAAATGGCATGTTTGGTACACTTGAGAGGCAATGAGCCTTTGCGAGATATTTGAATACACTTTCAAACAATCAAATGCGAGAGTAACATTAAGTGCATTTTACATTCAGTTTACGCTGTCAGTAATGGCGTTTTTACATATTGAAGTATAGAAATACAAGAGCAATATATATATGAAAGCAGACAGAAATTGAAACAATTCATGTCATGCCAGCCAAAAAAAAGAAAACCGAGTTCAAACATCTGTTAAGCCTGAAACCCTACACAGTTGCATTTATATGGCAGAGTATTCAATTTAACGGCCATTTTAGTTTGTAAAATGATTCACTTCCAGCTTTCAAATTGTATCATCTTTTTTCGTAAAACCGGTTTCGCTAAACGAATGAACACACTTTTCGCATATTCCTTCTTGCAACATTTCTAATATTTAAGACCAGCATTATTTAGCCTTACTTTTCTGCTTATATTGTCATTGATTAGTTAATTATTTAATCTTAAAAAGTTTTAACAAAAGAACTCACCACCCACCGCTAAAACAGAATTCTAACAAGAAAAAAAAATGTGTTTTTTCATACTCATCAATTTATTTTTATAATTAAAAGTGTGATATTTCTTTGAGTCATATATTAAAATATGAACGCTGCTGCTGCATTTAGTAGTTCGCTTGATTTTAAAAACATTTGCTTTCTTAAAAGAAGCCTACACATTTTTTTCTTATACTTTGTTTTTCACTTTCTGAGAAATGCCAGAATACAACGCCTCTTGCAAAGAATTTTTCCGGTTCTATTTTTATGCAGCCAACTTAAAGAGAGCAGCAGTCATCCATGCAATATAAAGTATTCCTTCCTTTTTTTCTTTTTTTTTTATCTCTTTCTTTTTTTACTTTTCGTATTTACTGCAATTTAAAGAAGGATTTTTATCTGGAGATCTTGATGATGCGCATTTTGTCTGGATAGATACTGGTTCAGTTCGAAACAGACATATTTTTCATCTGAAGGTTAAAGTTTCTTAATATAGAAGATCATTGGCGAAATGTAAGTGCACAAATTCACAAAATGAAAGACATTTTTATTAATCGTGAGCTAATGAATTGCTATTTTAAATTATGGTTGGCAATAATTTCCACAGAATACTTTACAGTATTTACAACTCCTGCTCACATAGCAAATATTTGCTGCCCTGATACACTATCCTTCACAGATGTACGATTTGTCAAGTATGACAGTTCTACTGAAAATATTTCAGATTGTTATGACAAGCAAATGCTTATGAGAATTTTCATAAAATGACAATTTTCATGCCATCAGAGTTGTATTTATTTCAATCAACAAAGCAAAAATTGTTTGCATCATTTTTTTTTATGAGAGGATGGCACCTCCAACGACATTGTGATTTATACGACTGTCTATGATAGTGACACAGTTGCCTCATAAACATTTTTTTTTTTTTTTATCAAAAATCATTATTATGAAATTTTTATTTAAGAAAATGATTAAAATAATTTAAAAGAAGTAAACTCGTAAGCTGATTTTTCTAATAAACTTTCGCTAGACGCAATCGTAAATCTAAAAATGTAATCACATTTCTTAGGGGAACGTATGGCAATTTAAATAATTCGTAGCGATCACATCTTTGCCTTCATCTTTATTAAAAGAAAATCTCAAAAATTATAAATTAGAATTAATAAGTTAATGAAAAAGGATGAATCGAAATTTTGATTCAAAAACGATTTAAAATTCACTTAAAACGCATAAAACAAAAAATATCGATAAAAATTAATTTTATTTTCTCTCAACTGACAACTAAGTTAAAGTCTGTCTACCATCAATATGTATACGTTAACCCAAAGTACTAAAGCCGACGTACTTTAAGTTATTGCATACGTTCAGAACTTTGACAATTGACACTTGTCAAATTCCATTGAAAAAATATAGTTCAAAAATTATTACGAGGGCTGATTGTGCCAACCTTTTCCGTCGCCACCTTGATGGCTGTTGAGAAAGTTTAAAGTATAGGTATGACGTAAAAGAAAGACTTTGCTAATTCTACCAGTCATGATAACTGCACATGATCTCCAGTAACTATAGAAAAGTATATTAAATATTATGCCACAGGTTGGGCACCCCTGCCAAGGTGAACTATCTTATTTCTGTTAATTTTGAAAGCTTATATCAGATATAAAGATATGTATAGATTTATATAAAATTTTGACAGTGGCTTTCTGGGCACAGCTGTTACTTTTTCATATGTATATGGCTTGATCAGAAATGGATTATGAGAATTGTATCCTCAAATGTTGTCGCCTGGAAGTATCCGCAATGCGGTCAACATTTTCTAATAGATTTGACGTCAAAAACAATTTATTTTAACAAATGTTGTTAAAAAAGCTCTTTAGCAAACATTATACAAGAGCGTGACTTTCACATATACTTTTCTTAGAACAGCTGATCAGAAAACATTTTGGCTATTTGCTAATGTTTAGGGCTGGTTTTTACGGAAACTGACTTTTTAGCATTAATCGGTTTGCATTCTTTGCCATCTAACTTGAAAGATGTTCAAAGGAAGCCAATAGTTCAGACGACGATATGGAAGGGAAAGACTTTCTTATCTTAGAACAGCTGATCAGAAAATATTTTGTCTATTTGCTAATGTCTCTTGCTACTTTTTCGTTCTAGTTTTTACGGCATCTAGTTTTCTTTGTTCTTTGTTTCTAGTTTAACGCAAAACATTTTCAACGGAAGCAAATAGTTAAGCCGACAATATGAAAGCGAGAGCCTTATTTTTAACCTTCAATATCTCGTTTTGCTATCTAAATGCTCTCAAATATTTTTAAATGGTATTAAATAGCATTGCATTCGTTAAGGCATGAGTCCTTAAAATGGCTTCTTAATCCTTGAAGCAGCGCTGCGTTTGGAGCAAATCAGTGCATGAAACGAAAAGACACACCAACTAGTAGCGAAACTTTTCGCTAAACTTGCATCAGCGAGTTTCAGTAGCGAGGAATGTGATAAATACGAATATTTAGTTGTCCCCTTGAAATATGCAAAATTCAAAAAAAAATTAAAAACTTGTTTGCTTTTCTTTAAAAGGGACGTACGAGTATTTATCTTCTTTCAACTGTGCTCTCTTTGATTTTTTTTGTTTTTCCTTTTAGTTTCGAAAGAAGGCAAAAAAAATGTATTTTTTATTTTTTTGTTTTATTATTAAACAATTTTGTATAATTGCCAAAACGAAATGAAAAACAGGCATTTTGTGAACAATGAGATAAATCTGTTTTAAAATAAATTTTCTTCAAATAATATTTTGAGATTATGGAGGTGGGGTATACGATGGTATTCATGGTTGCGACTCACATTGAATTTTTTTTTTTTTTTTTTTTTTTGTTCGCTAACAACTAGATAATGGAAATAACCAAATTCAGCAGCAGCTAGTATATATATATATATGGAAAATATATACATTATATATAATTATAGTATATATATACTATATAATTAGCTGCAAACACACATATGCATACATGTTCTACGTGGATACATATGACGAAGCGTACATACTTATATGGATGTGGGAAGAGGCTTGCATGATTCCATTTGTATGCTTAAGTTAAATACGTACATACTGCGTGCTGCGTATAATCTATTTTCACCTTCAAATAGCAAATGTGGAGGATACGACCCCTACATCCGACAGTCATAAAAAATGCTTTGACCTTTTCAACAGCGCGTTAATTGTTGTTGCCAATTGTTGTTGTTGTTTAAGTGGCAGGAGCATAGTCACTGGCCACTGGAAATTTACCAGCAAACAATTGACATCTACGATGAAGCACGTCTAAGCACGTGCCCTCTACTTGCTAGCTTCACTGTGTCAGCGTTTCCTTCCCAAAAATACAGCAAACAAATGGCTGCCACAAATAGCGCATAAAAAACACTATTATTGTAAAGCAAAAATTGTATTTTATGAACACGAATACTTTCAGTTACATTTGTAAACGCTATGAATTGTCCTTAAGGCATTAAGGACATTGACAATTTCTTATAAGCTTTTGAAGAAAAAAAAAATATTTTTAGCACCGACTAGTCAATGTGGTTTGCTTTTACTACCAAATTACATTAAAAAATTAAAAAAGTGTTCTAGTGCATCATAAAACTACTTTTTGCAGACCTCTGTTAAGTATTTTTTTTTTTTTCAACAGATACATGTGTTGACTCGTATATACTTATGGTTGGGCGTACATATATCATGATCAGACTACACGACTTCGTTCTGAGGGCTTTGTATTTCCGTCTGTTTTCGCAAGAGCATGCTAAGTTAGGTATAGATGGACTATCTCCGAACTTAAAATACTAGTTGATCAATGTTGCCAGCAACGACTTTTTGAATTTGCTGCTTCATTAGATGTAGAGTTGCTCTCTACTGTGAAAAAGTGATTAAATTTGTAGGACTTGCGGGGAAACATTGCAGAATTAGAATGAAATTCATTCTCAGTTAAAGCTGATCAAGGAAGACTGAATAACATTATTTTCAATAGACACTAAACTTCTACAGTCAAATTATTTTATGTGGTTCCTTAAATTAAAACAATATTTGGGGAGCGTTCGATTTTTTTAGTCTGAATACATTGAAATCACAAAAACAAATCCTGTTAGGTCCTTTTTACTTAAGATTAATGACATATCCTTCTATTCTTTTTTCCTAGAGAAGGCTATAAAAATAATTTATATTTTGCAATTACATATAAAAACCAATACAGGTTAATTATTTTTTCGAAAGCAATATATTTTTTTTTTTTTGCCAATAAAATGTTAACAATAATTTTTGTAAAGTATTTCATAGCATATGTAAGTATTATTTTATTAATAGTATTAATTTTTTACAACCTAATGAGTTACAGTGCCATGGGAATTTACTTGAAAGTGCTACATCATTATCATGACTTAAGATATTTTTGCAGCCAGTGGGCGATATGCAAACTTACTGGCACACGCGTACATAAAAGTATGCCAGTTTTGTTATTCCACTCATCTAAAAAAATAATTTTTGATAAATTGATACATTTCTTTAATGAATATAAGCAAATTAACTGAGTGTAAATGTCATATTGAATGTCATCAATAATTAAAGATGTTTTTAATTTAAAATAAATTATGTTTTTGTCTTCTGTAACTAAACATTTTTTGTTGTTGCTTTTAATTAAAATTTTAATAGTCTCGCTGAAAAGTTTATTAAACGGCGCATTATAGTGTTTTTAAGAAATTAAAAGTATATTTTACGGAAAAAATATTAAATAACAAAAACAAATATTGTGAAATAATTTTCATTCTGGTAAGTTCTTTAACAATTTATGAACAAATTCAGCTACAAATGATTAATTTTTATTTTAGGTTTTAAAAATCGCAAAATAACAATAAAAACAAACACAAAATGTAGTATTAGAGAATCAACTGTGATACAAGAAAACCACACGCCATGCTAAACGATAAACAACCACCCACTCCCCCACAGCCAGTAACATGCTGAAGAATTTTTTTAAAATTTTGACAAGTTTATAAATACAGTCATATATATACATATGTAGTACACAAATACATATCCATATATATCTTGTATATAAATTCATGAATACATACGAATACAAAAAAAAAAAAATGAAATTGTACTTTTGTAACACAGTGTTACACAGGACAAGTAATCTCACCCTGCAACCCATTCGTTCGTACAATCCATTTTAATTGCATTGAACAAAAAATTTTGTTATTTTAACGAATGTAGTTTAGAAAACGGAAAAGGATATTTTTTATCGTAAAGAACATGCATACAAATGTGGAGCTGCAATAAAGGCTGCGAGCTTTCATGTTGCAAATGAATGAATCTGAGAATTGATCTCGAATGACTTATTTATCATCTCATACGAAAACAAGGTAGTTAAAATTGCTTATATTTTATTATTTCTATAAATAATGATTTTAATTTAATAATTTTTTAATTTTTCATGTGTGTGGCTTTATAACTTCCTTAACAAGTTCCCGGCTTTTTAGTTTAACAAATACATATACATATATATATATATAGATATATGGCATTTCTCATTTGTGTGTCCTAATTTCAACTAAAAAACAAATTCAACGAAATTGTATGTTATTAATTATAAACCATAAATATCATGTACATGTGTATGTGTTTCTACAATACTCGCATACAAACACCTTTAAAAGTTATAAAGTGAGAAAAGGATGTAAATAAAATATAAACAAAATTCAACTTTAATTATAAATTGTATTTTAATTATCAAGTTTTATTCGAAAAAAGCAACAAAAAATCGTTAGTAAAACCGTATGTAAAACCGTAAAGAAATGGATTTTTATACATTTTCCCCCTCATGAAATTAACTAATTAATATTGTTTGATTAGCCACGTTAAATGGATTTAATAATTTAACAAATTTTTTAAAATTAAATTTATCTAAATGCATAATATTTCTCAACGCTTTAATCTAAACCTTCATTATTAATAACCGGGGGAACCCCCTCACTTGCTTTTGTTTGCCGTGTAGTTTAGCTAGTCTATTGTCTGCAATTCCCAACTCGTCAGTAGAACTTCAGTCAAACACTTGTGAAAAATAATGATAAACCCAGTTGTGTTATGCCCATACTCGTATGCTCAACCGAAATTCAGAATTTCAGAAACACAATCATAGCAAAAGTTGAAAAAGGTTTTCAAATCTATACAAAAACCAAAACAAATTTTATTCGAATGAATAAAATATATTTAGACTCGTTAAAGCATAAAACAGTTTACACACTCACTCATTGCTTAACAAAGTTTTCATTTTCCATCTCCTTCAAATTTTCCAGGCACGCATATTATCATAAGCTAACGAAGTAAGTAAATAATGTCTTAATGAGCAGAAGAACGTGAGGGGAAATTGAATTCATGATTTACACAAAAAAATCTCTATTGGTTTTTTTAAAGTTGTATAAAAATATTGCGCATCCTCTTTAACCCAGCATCCCTTTAAGTGCTTCTTCTTGTAAACTGTCAGGTTTATTCAAAAAGCAAAATTCGAATTTCAATTGAACTTTAAATCATATCAGTTTTATGCTATCATGGCTACTTCTAGAATGTTTCAAATTATATTAGCATCGACTGGTTGAAAGAGAGCTGTTAAGGCTATGTTTCACTATGCTAAACTATCTTACGTTTCTTTCCCTCTTTCCTTGGCGATTGAAGTTCATACAACTCTGATCTGGATGAGCTTTTTCAAAAAATCTGAAATGACATTTATATATTTTTTCAGCAGAGATGCAATATTTGACAAATCGTACGTAGTATATCAGTACCTCCAAACCTTATTACAGCTGATAACAACATTTTTTTATCTTTTATGATAATAAAATGTCAAAACAATCAAAACTAATGTAACAAAAGTGAATTGTATAGCGGTTTTTCGGCTCGAAACAGTCATCGTTTTAGTAAATTCGATTTATATACGTTTTTTTAATTGTATTATAAAATTTACTTAAATTTACAGAGTTGATACTTAGAATTTGCAATTTCATACTTTTGTCTAATCATAAATTGTTGGTCTGAAAGGTGAATCATACATGGTGAATCGTAATTAGAAATTCATTTGTGTGTCGCTGGGAAAATGCCGACTCTTTTTAAGTATTTAAGACTGTTCACAGTGTTGCAATCATAGTAAAGCGTCGCATTAAACAGCGACGTTTTTATACATTAAAACTCTTTCATTTAGGAGCCAAGCCAATCACTAATACTTTGAAGTTTGTTTTATAATTCATGTGACGAGTTTGACCAAATATCAGTTTAGGTGACTGAAGTTCCATACTCACAACTTGAATTATTTTCTCTAAGTAATGAACATTCCATCGCCTGCTTATATTTGCTTATCATTCTGGATTTGATTCTAGTATTTTGCTATTATATTTGACTGGAAAAGCACGATCTATTGCTTATATTATGAAATCATGTTTTTTTTCCTAATTGTAAAAATCATACTATTTTATTTATTATTTTTTTCCTTAATATTAGAAATAAGTTTTGAATTTAAATTGTATAAATTAAGATGTATAAAGTGTAATGCAAAAATAATTTTATTATCCTTTTGAATAAAATTAAGTCCTTCTGGTCCACTAGTTTGAATAAGTTCATTTCATTTAATTCATCTATTGGAAAACGATTATCTATACTTTTACTTTTACTTTTACTTTTCGTTTACTTTTCTATCATCACAGATCGCTTGCCAAATATCTGTCAATAATTAGAAAACTGCGTTGTCATCTCAACGTCATTTTACTTTTGCAAAAAAAAAAATAATAATAATAAAAAAAAATGTAAACAAAAGTATATTTCGTCATATTCCTTGTCTTTCATACGTTTTTCTTATTAAAACAAAAACTTTTAAATTATTCAATAATGGCAACACTTTAAATGAGTGAAAATCCTCGTACTCACCTTTTCGGTGTGTTTATTTGTTTATGTGATTTGCATTGAAATGCACTATTCGATAACACTGCAATCAATCTCAATTTTTTTTTTTGGTTTTTGCTTTTAACAGTACGTACCAACATAATGATTACATCTGCCAAATATTTAAAAATAGCTAAATTGCGCAAAAGAAATACAGAAATGAAAGCGTAAATCTTGCCGCTGACGTTTTTGTGACTTTATTACGTTATTTCGTAATAAATGATTTCTTAAAACGAATAATGTGCATTACTCGGAAACATTTATGAAATTAACAGCTTCTATATGTATTAATTTTGCCAATGAAAGAAACACTAAAGCTGTGTAGCTTTGTGAATGTGATATAGAAATTAAGTAGGAAACGCTATTAATTAATTATTATAAGCAAAAAGTAATAAATTATTAATTTTTTTTAATTTTTGAAAATTTGTAGAATGTGCGTGGGTTACTCTAACTACCAATGATACGTATTCTATGGGTGCTTTAGTATTGGCTCACTCTTTAAAAAGAGCTGGCACACAACATGAATTGGCAGTTTTGATAACACCCGGCGTGTCAGAATCTATGCGTGAGAAATTGAAAGATGTATACAATGTTGTGCAAGAAGTCAATATCATGGACTCGCAAGATACGGCCAATTTGGCTTTGTTAGCCCGACCTGAATTAGGCATTACGTTCACTAAGTTACACTGTTGGCGTTTAACACAATTTGAGAAATGCGTCTTCTTAGATTCGGACACTTTGGTAGGTGTTGTTTTTTTCTTATTTCTGATTATTTTTTTTTTTTTTTTTTGTTACAATAAAACTGATTGACATTATCTAATACTTGTGCTTTTTTAAAGGTTTTAAAAAATTGTGATGAACTTTTTGAGCGCGAAGAATTCTCAGCTGCTCCCGACGTCAGCTGGCCAGATTGCTTTAATTCAGGCGTGTTCGTTTATAAGCCCAACCAAGAGACTTTTAATAAAATTGTTGAACATGGCGTGAAGAATGGCAGTTTCGATGGTGGCGATCAGGGCTTGTTGAATCAATATTTTTCTGACTGGGCTACCAGTGATATAAAGAAACGTTTGCCGTTCTTATATAATGTAACAGCTTATGCTTCGTATTGTTACTTACCCGCCTTTAAACAATTCAGAGATAAAATAAAAATCTTGCATTTTGCTGGCAAAATGAAACCCTGGCTGATACAATACAATTCACAAACTAGAACAGCTTGTGTGCCGTCAGAGTATTCCCATGCTCAGGATTTAATACAACTTTGGTGGAATATCTTCTTCGAGCATGTACATCAAGTTCTAAACGATCGTATGGTAAGTTTCTTTGCCTAGAATTTTGCTTTTCACTTTTATATCTGTTACAGCGTTTTATCAATTCTAATTTTGAGTTTAATGTTTTTATTTTTCCATTCCTTTTTAACCCACTAATTCCCCAAGAAAAAGACTGTATGCCATAATCCTTTTTTTTTTTCTAAATACTATCCCTGCCAAGAAGAGTTCGCTTATGATTTATGTCTTATGATTTTTAATATTTGCTAAATTAAAAAAAGAGAATATTTTAATTAACAATTAGTATATCTCAAGCTTGCCCTTGTTACTGAAATTGACAAGCAGGAAAATATTAATAATGCTGTTGACGTAAAGGTAAGATAATTGAAATGTCCTTTAAATAATGCTTCGCACTTTCTGCCACATTTGCAAATTCTTCAGATGCACTTTAAGTTTCTTCTATAAATTTAACACTCAAATTATTTTATTTATTTGCCGGTGATTCTCTACAGCAATTTCAATGGATATCATTTCCACTAGAATAAAATACATATACATATATATAGATATATGCGTTTATATGTATGTATGTATGTATATGTATATTTTCAACACTCTATATTTACTTTGCTTATAAATAAATGTATCCAAAAATATAAATGGTTTGGTGTTGGCCCCACCCAAATCGTTCTCGTATAGAGAAAATTAGAATGATTTTCACTTCCACTGCCATTCTATAACTTATAGACAAGTCTTTTTCATACAGTTGCACCCATTTGAAAATTTGATTTCAGAACATCAGAAACATTATTGGCTCACTGCCAAATGAATGTTGGTTGTTTTACTTTCCTTTTTTTAAAATTATTAAACATTGAGCCAATTTTAAAATTTCTATGTATGCATGTGTGCACAAATAATAAAATTCTTGCATACATACTCGTATATTTATGTACATACGTAGATATTTATTTATACATATATGTATATATGCACGTATAGAAATGTCATGTCTAGTGAAGAGTGGAGTATAAAATTTATTTGTGCCAAATATTCATGGAAGATTATTTTAATTTCCTTTTTTTTTTGATTGCAAAAATTAGTTCGTCGCCATGTTAGATGGGCCAAACTAATTATGTATACTCTGATATCAAATTCCAATCTTTTTTCCCCCAGCATCGTCATTCCTTTTTTTTTCATTAAAACTTTAAGCAAAATGTTGCTTAAAAATTCAAATATTAATCATACAATTTTTGTAATTTTTTGCTGGCATTTATTTATACTGATTAATTGTCTTTGATAACCGTGAATCGGAAATTAGAACTTCCTCTCGTTTTCTGAAGATATTTTTGCAATTGTGAAGGATTTTTGTACTATAATTACATTATCTACTTAATATAAATTACTAATTAAATTTTTTATTTAATTACATTTTTTATTTAATTAAATTTTTCATTTAATTAAATTTTTTATTTAATTAAATTCTTTAATTGGATTTCTAACGTTATATTTTGTGTAGTCTACTAATTTTTGGGGACTAGACTTATTTTTCCAACATCTTTACATGAAAATTGTAGAATAAGAATTAAGAAAATTAAAGAATAAAGTTAATAGTAGTGCACAATTACAACGAAAATAGTCACTATTTTAGTTGCCTGCGTAGTTACTGCGTAATTCGTATGGAATTAATCAATATTCAAGGCCTACTGAAAATATCGTATCCAATATATCCAAAATATCCCAAGCTGGTATTCATTCACTATCATAATCAATTGCAAAGAGTATACAGTGTATACTTCAGATCCAAATTCTCTCGTCCAGGAATTATATTTGTATAATTGGAAGGCACCGACAAATCTATTTTTTATTCTCTTATTGGCAGCAGCGTTGCCATAAAAAAATTAATTGATAATTCAGTATTACAGAAATATTTTTAGTTCTTTACATATTAAGTGTGGGCCAGAATAAATGAAAAAGAATACACAGTTTTTAGTCTTTTGATCTTTATATTTTTATTGAATTATAAAGTCCATACGACAATGTTATTTGTGGATAATGTATCTAAGATATGGCCTGAATCCTGGCCTTTAATGTAAGGTTGGCTGTGGGCTTGGTGTCATCGACCTGTATTGTCAAACAGCCTCCCAACAAAACAAAAAAAAAAATGTAATTGTGTTAAATTACAGTATCTTGTATCATGTATAGCATGTTTAAAACCAACATCGCCTATTTTCTCAATCTAAATATACTTATATATTAATTCTTTTATTTTAATTTGTCAATTCATTTCTTACTATATATATTTTTAGACTCTTATTTTCAATTAAAAAGTACACAATAATTCCTCTGCTATACCTATACTACTTAACTGAAGAACAAAAACTTTTGGGCAACAATGTAAATAATTATATTTGCCTTCCATAATTTCATAATGGCGCTTAACGGCATGCGTCACTATCCTACACGATTCACTTACTCGGAAATCTGTTGCGATTCTATCCAATTTTAAAAAATCGCATGAAAATGGCCTTGCTGGTACCACACTTTCATACAAATATGATGCAAATAAATATTTCTTCGTTAGTTGAGATAAATGCAACCCTGATGATATGAAAATTGGCATTTCAGGAAAATCGTACAAGTTGTTAAACCAATCTGTCACACAGATGTCACAATATCCTATTTTTCCGCACACATGCCATATTTAACAGTTCGCACGACTGTATAGTATAGCGAATCATGACGTTTATTATAAACAGCTGTTTATGGTGCACTCTTGTATTTTTTGCTTCTGCAAATTTCTTACATTATTATACAGTGTACTCTTCTTTTTAACTTTCCTAACTCTTGAAACAAGTGGGGATTCAGAATTTATGGAATTGCAAATATAATTTTCGTTCAGCGAAAATTCCATTTACAGAAATATAAGAAGTTTTCCTTCAACTTTATAACGGTAAATTAAAAGAGTAAAAATTAAAAATCAAATCTTTCTCTAGTGCTTGCGTAAACGAACGAATAACGCTCAGCCTACTAAGCCGGGGGTAATGGGTTCGATTACTCCTTAGAACCTGGATGTTTTCCTGCTCACAAGCCGAAAGCTTTGCAGGTTAAGTTACGTAGAAAAAAAAATACATCTCAATTTTTCCTCTTTTCAAGAGTAGTTATTAAACCAATTACTGCAGAGCTTTTAAATTCTATTTAATTTAATATTTATTGGTCAATCATGTGAAAATGCAATCATGTGGAAATCAATTATGTGTAAAAAGGATATTAGCCTACTTACGTTTTGGCATACTGTCATATTGGGATAATATAGCGATGAATTTCTATAACATACAATATAGTAATTTCTTTAAGTGCCCTGGAGATCCTCAAGGAAACACGTCAATTATTCCATATGTGTGATTGATGGGTGTTGGACGCTAAAACTGGAACGTGCAAATAAACTACTCAATTATCTTTTGTATCACAGTGTTCGTTTGTAAAAATGTCGCCATCGATTATAGATCAACTGGCATTTTCTTGGCTAATCACTACTGGAGACGATCAAGTAAATTCTCGTCAAATTGAAATATCAACACTAATTACGTTGACGTGTCTTCCTGGTCCTCTCCAGGACACTTTATGCTGCACAAGCAGACTATGAATGTAGCAAGTAGATTCAGAATTTTATGTGGGCTTCAGAATCATGTGACTAATAATTTTAACTAATTCCGAGCGCCAACACTAGTTAGCGTACGGCTAAAAGAAAATCAGCTGGTATACTTTATGTTGGCGTAAGTCATAAACGACTAAGTTACCGACTTTTCAAATTGTTTTAGAGATTTTACAATTCAAATTTTATATATTCAATATTTTCTCGTACATTTCCTTTTGTGTAGTCATAATTTAATTTTTTTTTCATTTCACAAAATAATGCTTTCAATTTAATAAAATTTCATTTAATTTTTTCTCTATAAATTTGCTTCGTCTGTTTGCTTAAAATAAATCCTAAAACACTTTTTTTACAAAAATATACATACAAAAATTTATAAAATGAATGCAAAAAATATCAGAGATATTCGCTAGCCAACATTGAGCCCTGGAAATGTAATTACGATATAATGGCTTTACAACTGCAACGGCAACAAAATGAACACGAACACAACCAGCGTAATTTACAACATTTACAATATAGTTTACAAAATGAAATTTATCAACAAGTTGAAATTGAATTTCATGATCCTTGGGAGGATTATTATAGAAAACCGGAAACAAATGAGGAAATGCCAAATAATTCCGATGCAACTACTAGCAATGCAGATATTAAAGAACAACATCATGATGTTGTGCACGAACAGAATACCAATAGAAGTTTTTTTCAAAAGATTATACATTTCTTTTTTGGGAGAGATAATGAGGCTAAAGAGGAAACAGCAACTACCGTAAGTAGTTGTGATTGTGATGTTAATGCAACATTAAATAGTGATGATAGAAAAAACGATAACATTGACAGGGATGTGATCAGAGATAACAGCCATTCGCAAGGTCACACTTCTGAAATGCTACCGCCAGTTAACACAACTGCCAGCAATAGTGCTACAGATATTAAACATGAGCAAAACAATAATGAAGTTATCAACGTCGATAACAGTATTTGTGATGTAATTGAAGAAAGAAACGAAGAGGTAAAATAAATTAAATTTAACAAACCTGTGCCCCTTATAGTGATGTATAAGCCAATGTATCGATATCAACGTTTTATATATGTAATTACATCCATACATACATGCATACGTATACGTACTTTGAGGATGACATAAATATTTCTGGGTTGTTAGACACACATACTCATATATATAAGCACCTCTCATCATATAAAAACTCATTTTCATGGTCTTGAAACGTTATGAACGTTTCGAACATTGTAGAACATTTGGTACATTGTACACATTCATTTAACGTTAGACTTCAACGTCGTCTCTATTTGTTTTTTTTTTTTTGTCTCATGACGTCTTGAATTCAACTTAAATTTCAACATGTATGGTTGTTCTTTCCATTTTCCGAAGGGGAGCTCTTTATATTATTACTTTCTTTTATTTTGGTTGTCCGAAAATTCTTGAAAGGAGTAAAATTATGACCGCCATTGCGGTTTTCATGTCGCATGCGTAATTGTTGGGTTTCTATGTTATGCTTAATTTTACTGTCATAAAGGTACAATAATACGAAATAGGACGTTGGACTCAAGTCAAATCCAAAACACTATTCGAAATGAAATACATTTAAAGCAGGGTTTGATTCGGACAGAGGGAGTTCGATGATACAAGTCCAACACATTTCAACGGAACACTTTGTTGAGAGATATTAAATTTTTAAAAAGCTGTCAAACTCTACTTACATCTAGAGTTAACGGAGGCATACCTATTTGCAACCAAGCTGATAAGCACACATTGCAATTTGATTTCAGGATTGGAGAGTGCACCTGCCGAATTCAATTATTGCGGTTTGCTAGACGACATTTTCTCTTAAAAAATGTCAACTTTCGGTAACGGCTGATACTCCACCTCCTTGAGCGTGGTCTTGCTAGAATTTTTGGACAATCCTGTTCCTACCGTACTCTTTTATTATTTTGCATTTTGTGGCATGTATTTTGTGAAGTTGTCTCTCATGCTCATTTTATTTAATTGGACGCATTTTATTACTATTTGAATTATTATCATTTTTATTATCATTTTTATTATTATTTTTATTATTATTTTTATTATTAGTGCATATCATGCAATGGAGTTTGTTCGATCACAGATTGGGCAATTTCACAAGACGAATATTCTTGAACACTTTAAAGAAAGTTGTTTTTTGTAATCGCACAATTTGAAATCTAATGTATTGCATCACATACCGCATTATATAGCCATTTAAAATTATGAATATTCATATTTTTGTATATAAAAATATAGTAATGATCCCCAAAGGTAATCTTAATTATTGTTGCTTTATTCATAATATTTACACCTGCCTTTATAATATTTTCTTAACACATTTCTTTTCGGTTCTTAGTGGAAAGATGTTCATGTTAAATGTTGCACAATATTTTAATTGGACTTGTGTAAACGTATGATTTGGAAATCTTATTAATATGTAAATTTCTCTGCGTGTTTTAGGATGGCTTGGCTGGTGCCTTGTCAAACTTGCGTTTGGGTGAAGCACGCTCTCCTGAACAGGATGCCTACGAACAAATGATGCGCCGCCAATGCTGGGAAGCCGGTCAAGTTGATTATACTGGCCGTGATTCATTTGATAATATCTGGAAAAAGATAACAAAAACTATGGAAACCGGACCAGACAATGGAAATACGGGTAGCTCTTAAATATATTAATACACTCATTATTGAAAAAGTCCTCATAATCATTTACATAAAATAAAGAACATTTTTTATCATACATTCTACAATTATAGTTTCTTTTTATATATTGAAAACAAATCTATCATCTGACAAACATCCACAGACCAAACACACAATTTATTTATAAAAAAAAAAAATTATAACTTAAAAGAATAAATCAAACGTTTTAGATAAATTCTTAAGCAAAAATATTTTATATAGGTAATATAGTCCCACCTGACATTTATAAAATATATATTTATGTTTTTTTAAATAATATAACTTTTTTAAAAGAAATGTTCACCAATTTCATTGTTTTATTAAATTTTAAACTGGCTAAATGTTCTACGTGTTGGTGTGTGTGTTTTATTTAATCCAATTTTTCTTATTTTCATTCACTTTACAATTATTTTTTTATAATTTCAGTTATTATTAAAAAGAAAATAATTATTTTGTAAGCAAAAATATGTTGTTTCAATATTTAATAAAAAAAAAAATCATATTTTAAAAGCATTTCAATTTGTTTGATATCTGCTTATACTATATTTAGTCTATTTAATAACATTTTATTTTAAACGTATTTGCTAAAATGTCTCTTTTTTCATTTAGTGTTATCGCCAGTGTAACATCTTTATGTGGCTGCAAGTTGTCATCTTTACTTGGTTCTCATACAGGGTTGCAACTACTTTTTTGTAATTTTTAGTGTTGGCGTGGCGTTAAATTTGTAACATTTTTTAATACCATTTTTAAACTAAACGTTTATTTTATATATTTTATCGATATTTTGTCAACAATTTGGTAATGAAAAATAATCAGGTTTTTTATAAATACGGAAAATCAATATAAAGCAGTAAAAAAATTGGCTTGAAAGTCCAAATAGGTCAATAAGGTATATTATTTTAATTCGAAATCCGCAAAAGTGTTTTTACAACGATATTTCAAACCAAAATTAATACCAATTTATTTTTCTAGGAGTTATTTTTATAAAATTCCATGAAAAAATAAAATATAAAAACATTTCCGACAATAATTATGGTCTGATATTCTATTCCTCGACTTTTGTAATCATCTCAAGCGGGCTGAAAAGCTCTAGGAAGGATTAATAATAAAAAAAAAATTTTAAAGTATTGAACAAAGATTGATATATAAATACCCTTGTGGATTTTTCAGCTAGTTTCTACTAATTCTAAGTCCGTGGGACCTACCTATATTCTTGAAAAGAGCTAAATAACCATTATAGGATTACCAAAGCAATTCAGAGCTGAAACTTTATGTTCAATTATGATCAGCCAGCGTATTTCAATGATATTATCGATCCCATTCTTAATAGAGCTCGAGTATAATTTATCAAGAGATAAATTAATGTTATATTGAATAATAGTGTCCTTCTAAGCTAAAACAGATATACATCTTTATATATATATATACAAACTTGCGTTTTTATTGCTCTTGTATGTTTATTTTATGTTTTCAAATGTTTAAAATATGTATTTGCTAATAATAAAGGAAAACAATTCTTTTCAAGATTTTGGAAAATTTTCAATTTTTTCAATTTTGCCCAAAAATCGTCAAATTTTGAAAAGGTCCGTTTGTGTATTTTTCAATGGAAAACCGGCGTTTTTATTGCTCCTGTATGTTTATTTTATGTTTTCAAATGTTTAAAATATATATTTGCTAATAAATAAAATTTTTCAATTCTGGGAAAATTGCCAATTTTTGATAAGGGTACCCCCTTTGTATTTTTGGCCAAAAATCGTCAAATTTTGAAAACGTCCGTTTGTGTATTTTTCAATGGAAAACCGCCGTTTTTATTGCTCCTGTATGTTTATTTTATGTTTTCAAATGTTTAAAATATATATTTGCTAATAAATAAAATTTTTCAATTTTGGGAAAATTGCCAATTTTTGATAAGGGTACCCCCTTTGTATTTTTGCCCAAAAATGATCAAATTTTGAAAACGCCCGTTTGTGTATTTATGAATGAAAAACTTGCGTTTTTGTTGCTCTTGTATGTTTATTTTATGTTTTCAAATATATACATATATATATATATATATATATACATTTCCCATCTCATGCTTAAAAAATAAATCTCGAATATGAGTTTATCTTTTATAGTTCAAATGCTGAGATTTATTATGAGAAAAATATATATAAAAAACGTTAAGGAATTGTTCAGCGTATAATTTAGCAGCTTTTACTTTATTATACATATATTTAATCAAGATGTTATATTTTTGTCTTACCTATTTGAGAAACCTATAACCTCAACCGGATAAATTTTCGGCAAGTTCTATAAATTTTCGTTTAAATATTTTTTATTTTTTTATTGAAATAAATTCTTGATGTCTTTTTTAATAATTTCTCTGAACATCAATTATTTTATTTATTTTTCTTTTTTTGATAATTCAGATTTCAGTTCGGGGTACAGTAATTTTCTATTATTATTTTAGAAAATAGTTTTTATCAATACTGAAATATATGCTGTGCGTTTATTAGGATTTTTTGCGTGATTTTATTATAATTATAATTAAATAATATTATAATTATTATAATTTCATCAGATTAAAAAAAATTACATATACCTTTTAATATTATGTTTATTTTCTATTATTATTTATAATTCTTAAAGAGTTTGTAATATTTTGGTATCGTTCTGTAAATTAACATGATTCGAGAATAATTACTCTATAAAATAATGTTGCTCAATTGTTTAGCAAATCGATAAAAGCAACATGTTATCGTGTAACTTATTTAATTTTCAAACAACTTTAATGAAAATTAAAGACATATTAAAAAAGCTATTGTGTCGCTGTGAACTTTATACGAATATCTATAAATGTTAACTCTAAAGAACTAAATATGAAACAAAAAGTTTTATATTTTAAGCCATTTAATTTATTACAGCACATTTTTATTCGGGAAGAAAATAAAACCAATGTTATACTATAAAGCTTTATATGAATACATATTACTATTTCACTTTTATAACAATAAATCTTAATAACAACTTCTTTCTAATCTAAACCGATTAATTTATATTCGTCTAAGATTTCCTAATATGTTTGTTAATGTACTCTAACTCATCCTCATTACAACAGCAGCATGTAAACGCTTTTATACACCATCGATTCCATTTTAAACACTTTCTAAAAATATTTCAGGGTTTTAAAGTCCAGGAATGCAAATGGATTAAGCAATGGCAAACTAATTCATTTTGATTCATTTCATGCCCATCTAAACTACATCCTTCCATCGCTTCTCTACTAAAATAATTGCACAAGTCCTTTTCTAGCCACAATTACCAAACTAACCTGGAACTTTCTTTCTTTTTAATAAAATTTTCAGATGATTTTTCAAATAATAATAATAAAGCTAGATCACTAACAAATTTAGAACAACAAATTGGAACCAGACCGAAAGTGACAATGAGAACTACAAAAGTAACGAATGTTCGTGTAACGAAATTGGAGCAAATTCCGCAAAAGTCAGCTTCAATTAAACCAAAAATAGCACGAAAATTCAAATAACCATTATTCCAGGTGCTGCGGCACTATACTTCTCTGTTGCCCGTCATTTTTATCATCTTGGATATCTGAAAGTAGAAATATTAGCGCTACCGGTAGACGCTTAAAGTACAATAATCGCAAAAAATTTTTTCCATTTTTTTTATTTCCGTGTAAAACTTTAATTATTTTCTAAATACATAAGAAGACTTGTTATAGTAGCAAATTAATAAAAAATTGTTTAGTTTAAGCTAAAGCTTTTGGGATTGCTTTCTTTTAACACAATAACACTGAAACACATACTTACACATATTTAGCATATTTTCTAAAATGTCCAGCAGTTAAACATTTTATTTTGTTTATTTTCACCTCGATCCACCATACACACCACACCAAAAACACACCACAACATTTCTATACAACACCAATAATTCCAACAACTGACACCTGTACAATTTGCTCATGTAATTGAATTTGCGCTCTGAAATAGAGTTTTTGACTTCCGCCGATATTGAAGATGGTAAAATTGAGTATGATCCCAAGACCGGTGCCAGCACTCAGTACCGTGTTATTGAGGGTGGCTACGAAATGGTAACTACGTCTCCCCAACCTAATGGCACTATTAAAACTTCGACTAGAACCTTCTGGGATCCGAAACCAGTTAGCGAAGAGGACATGAAAAAGGAACAGGCCAATAAGAAGATAATTCAGTCTCGTATGAATAAGGAAATTCGTATTGATGAGAGAACCACTATGTTGACTCGTGCCATAGAAGGTGGCTACGAAGAGGTTTATACCACCATCAATGAAGATGGCACTAGAAGCACTAAGACTAAGACCTTCTTTGATTCAGTACCCGAAGGTACACCTTTTCCTGGTCAATCCCAGCAACCCAAGCAGCAACCCGGTACTAAGAAAAAAGTAACACGTAATGACTCCACCGACAATCGCAAGATTGTTCAACAAGTTGATAAAAATCAACAATTACAAAATATTCAGCAAACCTCTAATATTCAGCAGCAATCGACTTATCAGGAGACTCGTCGTAGCTCTCAGAACATTGAAATTACTGAAAACAGTCGCATCGTACGCAAAAATTCTACTCAAACTGAGCAAAATATTCATCAAGTGAGCTCTTCGAATGTAACGGACGGTAAAAGCAAGACCAAGAAAACTAAAAAACCCAAAGGAAATGCACCTCCACCACCAGCCGACTTCGAGCAAAATGAAACTACTACTGTGAGTACTAAGATTGTGCCTGGGGGTCAAGAATATACTTATACGACCCAATTGGAATCCGGTAAAACCATTACCACTTCCAAGACCGTCTATGAGGAAGAAGAGGCAGAATTGACCGAAGAAGAGATCAAAAAATACAAGAAAACTTTAAAGGATGCCGAGAAACATAAGAATCTTACAACGACTAAAAAATTGAAATCGGAATCTGGCACCAAGAAGGTTGTACCCTCGGAAAATCCTGGTGATGTTACCACCGTCGAAACTATTAAAATTGAAGGTGGTACTGAATATCGCTACACGACCGTAACTGCTGAAGGTATTGTCAAGAAAGCCGTTAAAACCGTTTATGATCCCGTCCCCTGTTCCAATCCCGATGACACCGAAGAAGAAGAAATTATTGAAGAGTATGAAGAAGAAATTATCGAACCGGGCGAGAAGAACGTTAGAACTATTGAGACTATCAAGAGTTTGCCCAAAAAGTTTGAAGGTAAGTAAAAAAAAAAATTATAAAGGTAGAGAAAATAGGAAACACTGAGGGAATATAAGGATGGAGGGTGCTTAAATGATCCGCAATACATTATAAGTAATTATTTTCCTCCTGATATCCATATCCAATGCCAAATTCTCGTGTGTTTTCGAAAGCTTAGTTAGGATTGCAAGTTTGGGATATAAAGATAGTAAATAAAAAGAAAACTAATAGTCTATAGAAGTACCCCAGTAATAAGGCTGAAACTATTTCATGAGATCTCTCAAATAACTTAGCTATTTCTTGATCTCCCCGTTTTTTGCGTCTCTGACTTATTCCTTGAACTGCCTTAACTTCATATAGTGACTCTTCTAGTAAGAACAAGGGAATTCGTATTGATGAGGGCATCACTATATTGAATAGGCCAACACTGAAGATGGTACTAGAAGTACTAAGATTAAGCCTTTCTTTGCACAGTCCATCGCCGTGGAATGTGCATGGAGATAAAATTTTTTTATAAAACTACATGTAAAAGCTTTTTATTAACCCAGTTCAATCGTTTTTTACAGAGGAAGTTACCATCACCACCCATGAGAAGAAGGAGAAGAAGACCAAGAGATCAATGGTCATCAGCCATTAAGTAATTGCGTGCGCAAAATTAAGATCCTTTAAAATCTTAAAAAATCCTTTGATAGTTTCTTCAGGCATCCTTGGACTTAAATTATTAAATGTTTCGTTAAATTTTGAAATTAATAAAATTTGTTTTGTATTTGAATAAATAGGTCCAAATTTTTTATTTTTTTTTTAAAGCGCCGAAATAGTTGTATATTTGCGATAAATTTATATATTATAAATTGGATCCTTAAAGCTTAAATATTTATTATATGCTAAAGATTTTGTACAAAATCTTGATTGCTATTATAGACATCTCGGAAAGATCACTAAAGATGTTCTGCTTAATAGGTAAAAGTATTGAGCCTCTATTGCGGTGTAGTGAAAGAAATGTGACATTAGAAGCGTGACTTAGCATGATATAGAAGGTACAATGCTCGGGAATATAGCGATAATGTTCTGCAGTTAATGCCTCGATTAGCCTTAAGGTCTATTTGGTATGACGAGGGTTAATAATAAGGACCTCAATCTCGATTGTGAACAAGTGTGGCCATTGTACCATGTGGCCAGGTCTTATTAGAAAATTTTGTCTTTTTCTAAGTGCTTCCAAGCCCTTTTATCCATTTATTGATGTCTGATTTTTATGTAAGAAATTGAATGCTGTCACTGTACCGTTTAAATAGAAATTTAGTTATTACGTTACGTTAGCGTTTCTTTAACTTTTCTGAATTTTTCAAAATATCGACTTAAAATTAGAAAGAGTTTCATTTGCTTTACAAATTAAGCTACTCTGTTTTAGTTTTCACATTAAGAGGCCTTCTATTTAGGATCAGACGTAATGCAGCGTGTAATAGAAACACGCCCAGCATTATACAACACAGAACAAAAGAGATAACATCTATTAAATAGAATTGATACCATTTAAGATCTAAGCCTCCTGATCTTAAGTGAGCCGCCCCTCTGTGTCGTATGACATACTCTATCCAATATATAGCAGTTTCACGTGCACCCAAAGGACGATCACGAAATATACTTGAGATTCTATTGACGTTTTTACGGTAAGTGGAATCTTGCAATAATTTATCGAGGGAATCTTTCAAAACTTCTTTGGTTATATCGGGGAAATGCAAACTAATGGCGATGCCACTTTGTACTGCTTTGCGCATATTCAAATGCTGATCACAATATATGGGCATGCCCAACATGGGTACAGCATTGTGAACACCTTCCTGCGTGCCCAGCAAACCACCATGAGTAATGAAAACTTTTACATTTGAATGAGCCAAGATATCGGATTGCGGTAACCACGCCTTGATCATAATGTTGTTAGGCAGATTTTTTATACTTTCGTTTTCGAACTTCCATACTATGCGTTGCTTTAGGGTAGCGAAAACTTCCAGAAACATCTGCAGCTTCTCTGCGGGCATATCCTTAGATTGCACATTGCTGCCTGTAAGAGAAATTTAGTAGATCAAACTTTAAAGTATATGTAGTATTTGTGGTAGCGGTATTCAGAATAGAGAAATGAAAATTCTAAATTTTCTCTCCACGTGTTGCGGCAAATTACGACTAAGAATATTTACCCAAACTGAAATAAATGGCTCCATTCTCCGCTCCATCTAAGAACGTTTTTATGTCCTGGGGGAGTTTCTTAGGCGGATAGATGTGCATGCCTCCAACAGGTATCATGCCGGAAGCTGTGGGCCTAGCGGTAGTCAGCGGCGTATGACTATTTAGGAGCATTGCAGATACATTTTTCTCCATTCGAGACACCGATGGAATATTAACTGGTAGGAAGAATTTTGCTCATTTAATTGTTTTTTTCAAATTTATAAAAAAAACCTGTTCACCTTTCAAATGACCAAAATGTTGCTGCACCATTTTATCCATTTTTGGAAATAGATCCCATTCTCTTATTAGATCTTCAGCTAGCGAATAAAAGCTGTTCTTCAAACGTTCCATAAAGTTCATGTGATCCGTGTAGGGGAGAAAGCCATGTGGTACAAATGCCCAAGGAAATAAAATTCCCATCATTTGGCTCATATGATTTTCGTAGCCCAGAGTACTGCTGGTCACCACCGGAATGTCGTATATGTATGACAGGGCCAAAAATGGTTCTTGATAAAATTGTTCACATAACAGCAAGTCGTACTGACCCCTCGGCTGGGGGTGATTAATGATTTGCTGCACTTTGGGTTGCTTTAAAGCATGTTCGGTGGTCTTCAAACCAATTAAATCCAACATTTTAAGAAAGCCAAAGAACTTCATTTCCGATAAAGCAAATATATTATCGGCCTTAAATGTTTCTATCACTAAACAATTAAAGAAAGTTTCTACTTATTTGTTTATACTTTGAGCCATATTTTTTCGAATTACCATCACTCCAAAAATCATAAACAGGTTCTATCAAAATCTCGGTGTAATTTTCCCCCAACTTCAAGTGCTGCAAGCTGTAGGCCGTTACCATAGTCACTTGATGCCCTTTCTGGATCAGCTCTTTCATTATCGCATTGTGCATCATGAAATGACTTTTACCGGGAAATGCGTAGATTGCTAAAATTTTTGAACCCTTTGCATCTGCTGGCAGCCCACACAGCATCCAGAGGAGGCTGCTTGTTATGGTTAAGGATATTAACGATTTCAAATGCTTTTATTCCATAATTTTAAAATTCAAATTGTCAAATTATTTGGTTATTGTCATTCATGAAGGGGAGGCATTGGAAGAGGTGTGTGAGTAAATCATGAAATGGAATAATTTTTGTTTTAAATTCATGTAAATAAATATTCATAATATTTTTACAAATGTGAAAGAAAGTATGGATTGGGAGAGTAAGTAAAGGCCTGTTAGGAGTGTTACGTCCCTGGTTTCCAAAAAGTATTCATTGCTTGACAAGAGATTTCCAAACGAACTGATTTATCTGTTTAAGGCAGATCTGAATCAATCAAATGAATGAGAAGAAAATGCGAGAATATGAGAATAAATGAGAGAAATAGCTCAAAATCGCCTCAAGCCAGTTGAAACAACCTATTGTATTGTAATAGATACTTAGTGCACACTATTCAATAAGTTGCACAATATATTTTTCTCACAATAACAACTTAAAAGACTTGTTTTTATTGAATATAGTGGTATTGCGCCATCTCATTATATTACATATCCAAATTATTTTTATTATAAACTGGAAATTATTGCACAATAATATTGTAAATATATTTCATATGCTGTTGCATTGAAAACTTTTGATTTGTAAAATTTATTAAATCAATTTGTGTAAATTGAGCAAATTAAAACTCATGTAAATGCGGCGAATGCTATTCCAGTGGAGAACTCTGCTCCGCGACCGGGTTACAAAATCTACCCAATTTTGGAGCTTCCTAAGTTAAAAGTTACTTTTTTCACGAGAATGGCAGCGCCTTCAAAAATTAAACGGTCTTACTCATTACACTGCTGTCTGTGAGATATCACCAGAACCGACTTACTCCTACGTCCCCCTCCTCTCTTACTTCTCACAACTCATATATTTCTTTTTATTGCGCAAATGTTTTATTTACCATTTATTATTTTAAAGCGTTTAAAACGCAATTTCGGTTACAAATTTATAAACACTGTATTCTCTTTATCTGTTTGACGCAGTGACTTGCCTAGAGTTCGACTTTGCGTATGCACTCGGTGGCGTTTAAACAACTACTAAATAAATTGTAGTTTTATTTAAAAAAAATAGCCCGTCATTCTACTTGATTTTATATTTACGTTTTAATCAAATTCTCTTTAAAGGTTTCGGCTTATTCCGATAAGGGACGATGGCCCAAGAGTTGCACTAAAGAATCAAATCACAAAAGTAGTTGATCAAAACTAGCAACTACAGCAAATATATATTGATATTTAATAAGATCTTGCTGCTTTCCACTTCTGGGCACTTGATTTTAATATAATATACACTGACAAAAATTATAAGCAATTTGTATTTTCCTAACGATTTTCATTACAGGATTTCAATTTAAATTTAATAAAATTTTTATTTGAGTCAGTAGTATTTTCGAGGAATTAAAAGATATAAAACAGATCATTTTTAGAGCCATTATCCTATCTGCCAGGATAAGACAGTATTGGCCAGAGATGGAAAACAGCAGCATGTAAGTTTGCTTAGCTATTGGATACCACAAAACTACTTCCACTTGAGTTATTAATCTGAGAATTTTCATTTAATTTTTTAAGTCCGGTTATTCTAAAACTTTTGGAAAGCTACTGTAGGCAATATTTTGTAATAATATTCTAAAATACAATAATAATATAATAGTTTATATAGATCCTCTTATTCAAATCCATTCTCTGAATTGGTTTTCAGGTTTTCTGATTCTTTTGTCATGGCCAGTTGGCTGATTCTGTTGCCCCCAATTCAGCTGCCAGTTCAACAATATTAAAATATTCCTCTGGTATTACGTTCTTCAATGGGTTACTATTGGGGAAAGCGAATAGAAGAGGGCTTTTGTAACCATGAATAAATTCCAAATGAGTTCCAAATAGTGTTCAAAAATAAGATATTTAAAATTTATTTTAGGCAGTCCTAAATAATTTTTCTCCACTCCCTTCTCCAGAATTAATAAATAGCTTTTTAACTCGAATAAAACCAGTAGTGTGACAGGTGTGGAATTGTAATGTCACACAATACAACTCTGAAAAAGTTTTCTATATTTCTTTTGCTTGGAAATTTATGCCGACTAAATAATTTCATTAACAAATTTAATTCATTTAAACCAAAACAATTTAAAAATTTCCTTCACTTATTAATTTTAAGAATTAATTTTGTACGTTTCTTTTTCACCGTGTAATAAAAAAACTATTGAGATGTAACTGCCATTCCCACTCAAACACATTTCGAATGCATGTAGAAAGTTAATTAACTATTAAAAACAAATAAATTTGATATGAGTATATAAATTTAATTTCAGATACACGTAATGCAAAAGTATCTAACAATTTCAATTTGAGCTTTGAATCCCAATTGTACATTAAGGCGGTTCACTTCTTAAGCAGAAAAGACAAATTAACATCTTGGAAATATTTTTTTGGATTCTTCAGTTTATTCATGTTTAGTTTTACAATGAAAGAGTTGTTAAATTACAGCAAATTACAGTTATCAGAGTTGCATTTACATTAGTTAGAAAATAAAAAATTGTTTGCATAATTCTTTTATGATAGTTTGAGCCAGCAACACCATTTTGTATGTAGGAATTGTACGACTATCTGGGAAACGAGGCCTTCAGTTAGAAAATTACAAGAAATGTTAAAATTTTTCTAATATGCTTCCAGCATACAGGAGTCTTCGGTATGCCCGATTACGGGATAATACATAAACCCCAGTAGTTACTAAAGTAGAAGAATGAACTAAAGCAGAATCAGGAGAAGGAGTAGGACCTGATTACGGGTTAGTTCTGAGAATTGTTTCATTATTACAGTGTGCTCCTGCATAATTCTGGAAAGTAAAGCTTTGTTTTCATTTGTTGTAATAGGTTATTTTTGAAAGCGGCATAAGTCCTTGTGGAGTTTAAAAAATAATTGTTTATTTTTTCAAATAATTTCGTTAATTATTATTTCGTAATAAAATTTAAAAGCTGTAAAAAAAATTATTCGAATCGATTTAAATTAATTCAAACGCAAAGCCTTAAAAGACTCAATATATGAAAAAATGGACTTATAGCACTTTCAAAAAATCCAGCTGAGATAGGAGGTAGTACAGCGGATTGGTGTTTTTAAATTTTAATAGTTAATAATCAATACATCGATATTATTGAATTTATCGATAGCCAGTTATCAGTTATATATAATTATAGCTGTAATAGTTATAGTTTTCCACTTTCGGTACTGGCAGACGGGAATCCCAAATTTTTCTTGCACCTCCCTATTGCACATACACATGCACAGTGTACATCTAATCAAATAGCAGTTCCTCTAACGGTTCGTATAATTAATTTTGAGAAACTTTTATTGCGCACTATAAATTATAACCTACGTAGATAAAAACAATAAAAAATTACTTTCATTATTTACTTATTACTTTTCATTTCAATTACTTTTAAACTACAATAACACATCAATTTGCAATTAATTGTATTTTTTTCTAATTTGCAATTTATGCTTGTTGTTAAGGTTACTGACCTGAAGAGAGGGGACGGCAAATCAAACAACAACTTGTGTCCTTTTGCAAACTGCATTTCTCACGACGGTTGCCTTCCTTTTTATCAGCAACAGTTGCTTCTTTATGTCTGTCTCGTTTTTATTAAAGTTTTCCCGCTTTAATTGTTATTCATACTCGTTCCACTGTGTGCTGTCAAAGATCTTTTCGCGACCTGAAAGCACTTGTAGATCAAAAAACATTAACGCGATAAGCCAACAGTCGCGATCCAATGTGATTACAACATGATCTTGTTATCTGCAATGAAGGCCAAGTTCGTTTTACAACCTTCTGTAATTTCGCTTAGAACTATTATGAAATCACATGTTGGTTAAAAACTTTTACTCTACGGAATTTGCAGCATTGCGGCCCCCTTTTCAGTTCACAGTGACAACAAAAAAAATTAAAATTAATTTAGTACGGAAACAATCGAAATATAAACTTTATTATGAATACCCACTCAATTTCACAAGGTTCTGCAAGCTTAATACATGGTGTCCCAAATTGAGCCATCATCTTCATTTTGCTCTGATGTCTTGTAAGTGTAATTTTTATTCTAGATTTGTTATTTCAAATTCCTAATATATACCGCTTAGATAATATAAAACGTTATACGCAGAAACAGCGCGGTCTTATTATTCAAACATTTTTTTAAAATTGAAACAAAATTCAGTACAGATAATCCACTAACAAATTGTGACATCAAGCTAATGGTAAACCACTTTGAAGAAAGTGAAGTTTTCCATCATAACAGAACAACGGAGAATTGAGAAGCTGTGAGGAGAACTATTAAAGAACACATGCAGAAACTTCCATACGCCACCGTTCGCGGTAGGTAAATGTCAAACGAACCACAATAGTCAACATTTGCATCGTGATCTCCATTTAAAGGCTAATTATATCCAGCTGATCCAAGGACTAAAACCAGCTGACAGCATATTACTTCGACAATTGGTTGCTCATCGAAAAACAGGAGAAAATGTGATATTTTTAAGAACACAATCTTCGCCGTCGGAGACCATTTCAATGTCTGAGGAGAATCCACTGCATCCACAAGAAATTAAATGTTCATTTGTGTCAGATCTAAAATTTTGGACAATTGGACAATTTCTTTTACAAGCAATCCACCTCTAGATTCGAAAGAAAAATTCCCTTGAATTTTCGTCAGTGCAAGGCGAAAGTTGCCATTAAAAAAAATTTGATAAGAAAAAAAAAACCTTAAAAGTTCCGAGAACGTTATTCCACATGCCATACGATAATTTTTCAAGTATTGTTTATAAGTTGTACAAATAAAAAAGAAGAAGTAGAAGAAGAAGAGTTAGATACCTTCACGCATTAGAAACATTCCCCCAAGCCAATGAGTACTCTTATTATACGATTGCCGTCTAAGTTTATCTCTGCTTCTCGCTGCCTATCCTTTTCTCCTGCCCTCTCTCATCTTTTACGATCATTGTTTTCGAAAGCATTGTTTTTAAATAAAAATATGCCAATTAAATTTGTAATTATATTTTATTATTGTATTCCTTTTAATATGGACTACTGCCTTGTCTCGCTCTCTCGCGATTTTTGTATCGCTTTAAAATCAAGATGGAAACGTACTAGCAAAATTGGACTTCATACATCAATGTTTTCCTTCTTTTCTCTCATTTCTCTCTCTCTATCTCATTAAACATCATAGCAAACATCGTATGAATTGCTTGCAAATGTTTTCCCCGACGGCGCAGACTAGTAAAAGTTATATAAACGCCAGTTCAGCTTAAAAAAATGGGCAATTCCGCTAAAGGCTGACATCCAGAAGAAGGGAATCATCGAATTACGCATCTTTTTGTATTTTTGGTTAAGTTTTTGCCATTTTATGATATTTTCACGTTTAGAATTCAACTTAAGGAGGAATTCGAGGAGAAAGTAAGGAATTGGACGGCTCAAAATCACTAAGGTAGCTACCTTATAAAAATCGCAATTTTTTGTGTTTTTCAAATACTGGCAAATATCTAAGAAATATACTCGTATTTTGAGACAAAAAATTGACTAGTAAAAGTTATATAAACGCCAGTTCAGCTTAAAAAAATGGGCAATTCCATTAAAGGCTGACATCCAGAAGAAGGGAATCATCGAATTACGCATCTTTTTTTATTTTTGGTTAAGTTTTTGCCATTTTACGATATTTTCACGTTTAGAATTCAACTTAAGGAGGAATTCGAGGAGAAAGGAAGGAATTGGACGGCTCAAAATCACTAAGGTAGCTACCTTATAAAAATCGCAATTTTTTTTGTTTTTCAATTACTGGCAAATATCTAAGAAATATACTCGTATTTTGAGACAAAAAATTGACTAGTAAAAGTTATATAAACGCCAGTTCAGCTTAAAAAAATGGGCAATTCCGCTAAAGGCTGACATCCAGAAGAAGGGAATCATCGAATTACGCATCTTTTTTTATTTTTGGTTAAGTTTTTGCCATTTTACGATATTTTCACGTTTAGAATTCAACTTAAGGAGGAATTCGAGGAGAAAGGAAGGAATTGGACGGCTCAAAATCACTAAGGTAGCTACCTTATAAAAATCGCAATTTTTTGTGTTTTTCAATTACTGGCAAATATCTAAGAAATATACTCGTATTTTGAGACAAAAAATTGACTAGTAAAAGTTATATAAACGCCAGTTCAGCTTAAAAAAATGGGCAATTCCATTAAAGGCTGACATCCAGAAGAAGGGAATCATCGAATTACGCATCTTTTTTTATTTTTGGTTAAGTTTTTGCCATTTTACGATATTTTCACGTTTAGAATTCAACTTAAGGAGGAATTCGAGGAGAAAGGAAGGAATTGGACGGCTCAAAATCACTAAGGTAGCTACCTTATAAAAATCGCAATTTTTTTTGTTTTTCAATTACTGGCAAATATCTAAGAAATATACTCGTATTTTGAGACAAAAAATTGACTAGTAAAAGTTATATAAACGCCAGTTCAGCTTAAAAAAATGGGCAATTCCATTAAAGGCTGACATCCAGAAGAAGGGAATCATCGAATTACGCATCTTTTTTTATTTTCGGTTAAGTTTTTGCCATTTTACGGTATTTTCACGTTTAGAATTCAACTTAAGGAGGAATTCGAGGAGAAAGGAAGGAATTGGACGGCTCAAAATCACTAAGGTAGCTACCTTATAAAAATCGCAATTTTTGTGTTTTTCAATTACTGGCAAATATCTAAGAAATATACTCGTCTTTTGAGACAAAAAATTGACTAGTAAAAGTTATATAAACGCCAGTTCAGCTTAAAAAAATGGGCAATTCCATTAAAGGCTGACATCCAGAAGAAGGGAATCATCGAATTACGCATCTTTTTTTATTTTCGGTTAAGTTTTTGCCATTTTACGGTATTTTCACGTTTAGAATTCAACTTAAGGAGGAATTCGAGGAGAAAGGAAGGAATTGGACGGCTCAAAATCACTAAGGTAGCTACCTTATAAAAATCGCAATTTTTTTTGTTTTTCAATTACTGGCAAATATCTAAGAAATATACTCGTATTTTGAGACAAAAAATTGACTAGTAAAAGTTATATAAACGCCAGTTCAGCTTAAAAAAATGGGCAATTCCGCTAAAGGCTGACATCCAGAAGAAGGGAATCATCGAATTACGCATCTTTTTTTATTTTTGGTTAAGTTTTTGCCATTTTACGGTATTTTCACGTTTAGAATTCAACTTAAGGAGGAATTCGAGGAGAAAGGAAGGAATTGGACGGCTCAAAATCACTAAGGTAGCTACCTTATAAAAATCGCAATTTTTGTGTTTTTCAATTACTGGCAAATATCTAAGAAATATACTCGTCTTTTGAGACAAAAAATTGACTAGTAAAAGTTATATAAACGCCAGTTCAGCTTAAAAAAATGGGCAATTCCATTAAAGGCTGACATCCAGAAGAAGGGAATCATCGAATTACGCATCTTTTTTTATTTTTGGTTAAGTTTTTGCCATTTTATGATATTTTCACGTTTAGAATTCAACTTAAGGAGGAATTCGAGGAGAAAGGAAGGAATTGGACGGCTCAAAATCACTAAGGTAGCTACCTTATAAAAATCGCAATTTTTTTGTTTTTCAATTATTGGCAAATATCTAAGAAATATACTCGTATTTTGAGACAAAAAATTGACTAGTAAAAGTTATATAAACGCCAGTTCAGCTTAAAAAAATGGGCAATTCCATTAAAGGCTGACATCCAGAAGAAGGGAATCATCGAATTACGCATCTTTTTTTATTTTTGGTTAAGTTTTTGCCATTTTATGATATTTTCACGTTTAGAATTCAACTTAAGGAGGAATTCGAGGAGAAAGGAAGGAATTGGACGGCTCAAAATCACTAAGGTAGCTACCTTATAAAAATCGCAATTTTTTTTGTTTTTCAATTACTGGCAAATATCTAAGAAATATACTCGTATTTTGAGACAAAAAATTGACTAGTAAAAGTTATATAAACGCCAGTTCAGCTTAAAAAAGTGGGCAATTCCATTAAAGGCTGACATCCAGAAGAAGGGAATCATCGAATTACGCATCTTTTTTTATTTTTGATTAAGTTTTTGCCATTTTATGATATTTTCACGTTTAGAATTCAACTTAAGGAGGAATTCGAGGAGAAAGGAAGGAATTGGACGGCTCAAAATCACTAAGGTAGCTACCTTATAAAAATCGCAATTTTTTTTGTTTTCAATTACTGGCAAATATCTAAGAAATATACTCGTATTTTGAGACAAAAAATTGACTAGTAAAAGTTATATAAACGCCAGTTCAGCTTAAAAAAATGGGCAATTCCATTAAAGGCTGACATCCAGAAGAAGGGAATCATCGAATTACGCATCTTTTTTTATTTTTGGTTAAGTTTTTGCCATTTTACGATATTTTCACGTTTAGAATTCAACTTAAGGAGGAATTCGAGGAGAAAGGAAGGAATTGGACGGCTCAAAATCACTAAAGCTACCTTATAAAAATCGCAATTTTTTTTGTTTTTCAATTACTGGCAAATATCTAAGAAATATACTCGTATTTTGAGACAAAAAATTGACTAGTAAAAGTTATATAAACGCCAGTTCAGCTTAAAAAAATGGGCAATTCCATTAAAGGCTGACATCCAGAAGAAGGGAATCATCGAATTACGCATCTTTTTTTATTTTTGGTTAAGTTTTTGCCATTTTACGATATTTTCACGTTTAGAATTCAACTTAAGGAGGAATTCGAGGAGAAAGGAAGGAATTGGACGGCTCAAAATCACTAAGGTAGCTACCTTATAAAAATCGCAATTTTTTTGTTTTTCAATTACTGGCAAATATCTAAGAAATATACTCGTATTTTGAGACAAAAAATTGACTAGTAAAAGTTATATAAACGCCAGTTCAGCTTAAAAAAATGAGCAATTCCATTAAAGGCTGACATCCAGAAGAAGGGAATCATCGAATTACGCATCTTTTTTTATTTTTGGTTAAGTTTTTGCCATTTTACGATATTTTCACGTTTAGAATTCAACTTAAGGAGGAATTCGAGGAGAAAGGAAGGAATTGGACGGCTCAAAATCACTAAGGTAGCTACCTTATAAAAATCGCAATTTTTTTTGTTTTTCAATTACTGGCAAATATCTAAGAAATATACTCGTATTTTGAGACAAAAAATTGACTAGTAAAAGTTATATAAACGCCAGTTCAGCTTAAAAAAATGGGCAATTCCATTAAAGGCTGACATCCAGAAGAAGGGAATCATCGAATTACGCATCTTTTTTTATATTTGGTTAAGTTTTTGCCATTTTACGATATTTTCACGTTTAGAATTCAACTTAAGGAGGAATTCGAGGAGAAAGGAAGGAATTGGACGGCTCAAAATCACTAAGGTAGCTACCTTATAAAAATCGCAATTTTTTTTGTTTTTCAATTACTGGCAAATATCTAAGAAATATACTCGTATTTTGACACAAAAAATTTACTAGTAAAAGTTATATAAACGCCAGTTCAGCTTAAAAAAATGGGCAATTCCATTAAAGGCTGACATCCAGAAGAAGGGAATCATCGAATTACGCATCTTTTTTTATTTTTGGTTAAGTTTTTGCCATTTTACGATATTTTCACGTTTAGAATTCAACTTAAGGAGGAATTCGAGGAGAAAGGAAGGAATTGGACGGCTCAAAATCACTAAGGTAAAAAAATCGCAATTTTTTTTGTTTTTCAATTACTGGCAAATATCTAAGAAATATACTCGTATTTTGAAACAAAAAATTGACTAGTAAAAGTTATATAAACGCCAGTTCAGCTTAAAAAAATGGGCAATTCCATTAAAGGCTGACATCCAGAAGAAGGGAATCATCGAATTACGCATCTTTTTTTATATTTGGTTAAGTTTTTGCCATTTTACGATATTTTCACGTTTAGAATTCAACTTAAGGAGGAATTCGAGGAGAAAGGAAGGAATTGGACGGCTCAAAATCACTAAGGTAGCTACCTTATAAAAATCGCAATTTTTTTTGTTTTTCAATTACTGGCAAATATCTAAGAAATATACTCGTATTTTGACACAAAAAATTTACTAGTAAAAGTTATATAAACGCCAGTTCAGCTTAAAAAAATGGGCAATTCCATTAAAGGCTGACATCCAGAAGAAGGGAATCATCGAATTACGCATCTTTTTTTATTTTTGGTTAAGTTTTTGCCATTTTACGATATTTTCACGTTTAGAATTCAACTTAAGGAGGAATTCGAGGAGAAAGGAAGGAATTGGACGGCTCAAAATCACTAAGGTAGCTACCTTATAAAAATCGCAATTTTTTTTGTTTTTCAATTACTGGCAAATATCTAAGAAATATACTCGTATTTTGAGACAAAAAATTGACTAGTAAAAGTTATATAAACGCCAGTTCAGCTTAAAAAAATGGGCAATTCCATTAAAGGCTGACATCCAGAAGAAGGGAATCATCGAATTACGCATCTTTTTTTATATTTGGTTAAGTTTTTGCCATTTTACGATATTTTCACGTTTAGAATTCAACTTAAGGAGGAATTCGAGGAGAAAGGAAGGAATTGGACGGCTCAAAATCACTAAGGTAGCTACCTTATAAAAATCGCAATTTTTTTTGTTTTTCAATTACTGGCAAATATCTAAGAAATATACTCGTATTTTGACACAAAAAATTGACTAGTAAAAGTTATATAAACGCCAGTTCAGCTTAAAAAAATGGGCAATTCCATTAAAGGCTGACATCCAGAAGAAGGGAATCATCGAATTACGCATCTTTTTTTATTTTTGGTTAAGTTTTTGCCATTTTACGATATTTTCACGTTTAGAATTCAACTTAAGGAGGAATTCGAGGAGAAAGGAAGGAATTGGACGGCTCAAAATCACTAAGGTAAAAAAATCGCAATTTTTTTTGTTTTTCAATTACTGGCAAATATCTAAGAAATATACTCGTATTTTGAAACAAAAAATTGACTAGTAAAAGTTATATAAACGCCAGTTCAGCTTAAAAAAATGGGCAATTCCATTAAAGGCTGACATCCAGAAGAAGGGAATCATCGAATTACGCATCTTTTTTTATATTTGGTTAAGTTTTTGCCATTTTACGATATTTTCACGTTTAGAATTCAACTTAAGGAGGAATTCGAGGAGAAAGGAAGGAATTGGACGGCTCAAAATCACTAAGGTAGCTACCTTATAAAAATCGCAATTTTTTTTGTTTTTCAATTACGTCTTTTGAGACAAAAAATTGACTAGTAAAAGTTATATAAACGCCAGTTCAGCTTAAAAAAATGGGCAATTCCATTAAAGGCTGACATCCAGAAGAAGGGAATCATCGAATTACGCATCTTTTTTTATATTTGGTTAAGTTTTTGCCATTTTACGATATTTTCACGTTTAGAATTCAACTTAAGGAGGAATTCGAGGAGAAAGGAAGGAATTGGACGGCTCAAAATCACTAAGGTAGCTACCTTATAAAAATCGCAATTTTTTTTGTTTTTCAATTACTGGCAAATATCTAAGAAATATACTCGTATTTTGAAACAAAAAATTGACTAGTAAAAGTTATATAAACGCCAGTTCAGCTTAAAAAAATGGGCAATTCCATTAAAGGCTGACATCCAGAAGAAGGGAATCATCGAATTACGCATCTTTTTTTATTTTTAGTTAAGTTTTTGCCATTTTACGGTATTTTCACGTTTAGAATTCAACTTAAGGAGGAATTCGAGGAGAAAGGAAGGAATTGGACGGCTCAAAATCACTAAGGTAGCTACCTTATAAAAATCGCAATTTTTGTGTTTTTCAATTACTGGCAAATATCTAAGAAATATACTCGTCTTTTGAGACAAAAAATTGACTAGTAAAAGTTATATAAACGCCAGTTCAGCTTAAAAAAATGGGCAATTCCATTAAAGGCTGACATCCAGAAGAAGGGAATGGTTCGTATAATTAATTTTGAGAAACTTTTATTGCGCACTATAAATTATAACCTACGTAGATAAAAACAATAAAAAATTACTTTCATTATTTACTTATTACTTTCCATTTCAATTACTTTTAAACTACAAAAACACATCAATTTGCAATTAATTATATTTTTTTCTAATTCGCAATTTATGCTTGTTGTTAAAGTTACTGACCTGAAGAGAGGGGACGGCAAATCAAACACCAACTTGTGTTCTTTTGCAAACTGCATTTCTCACGACGGTTGCCTTCCTTTTTATCAGCAACAGTTGCTTCTTTATGTCTGTCTCGTTTTTATTAAAGTTTTCCCGCTTTAATTGTTATTCATACTCGTTCCACTGTGGGCTGTCAAAGATCTTTTCGCGACCTGAAAGCACTTGTAGATCAAAAAACATTAACGCGATAAGCCAACAGTCGCGATCCAATGTGATTACAACATGATCTTGTTATCTGCAATGAAGGCCAAGTTCGTTTTACAACCTTCTGTAATTTCGCTTAGAACTATTATGAAATCACATGTTGGTTAAAAACTTTTACTCTACGGAATTTGCAGCATTGCGGGCCCCTTTTCAGTTCACAGTGACAACAAAAAAAATTAAAATTAATTTAGTACGGAAACAATCGAAATATAAACTTTATTATGAATACCCACTCAATTTCACAAGGTTCTGCAAGCTTAATACATTGTGTCCCAAATTGAGCCATCATCTTCATTTTGCTCTGATGTCTTGTAAGTGTAATTTTTATTCTAGATTTGTTATTTCAAATTCTTAATATATACCGCTTAGATAATATAAAACGTTATACGCAGAAACAGCGCGGTCTTATTATTCAAAAATTTTTTTAAAATCGAAACAAAATTCAGTACAGATAATCCACTAACAAATTGTGACATCAAGCAAATAGTAAACCACTTTGAAGAAAGTGAAGTTTTCCATGATAACAGAACAACGGAGAATTGAGAAGTTGTGAGGAGAACTATTAAAGAACATGAAAAAACTTCCATATGCCACCGTTCGCGGTAGGTAAATGTCAAACGAACCACAATAGTCAACATTTGCATCGTGATCTCCATTTAAAGGCTAATTATATCCAGCTGATCCAAGGACTAAAACCAGCTGACAGCATAATGTGATATTTTTAAGAACAAAATCTTCGCCGTCGGGTACCATTTCAATGTCTGAGGAGAATCCACTGCATCCACAAGAAATTAAATGTTCATTTGTGTCAGATCTAAAATTTTGGACAATTGGACAATTTCTTTTACAAGCAATCCACCTCTAGATTGGAAAGAAAAATTCCCTTGAATTTTCGTCAGTGCAAGGCGAAAGTTGCCATTAAAAAAAATTTGATAAGAAAAAAAAAACCTTAAAAATTCCGAGAACGTTATTTCATATGCCATACGATAATTTTTCAAGTATTGTTTATAAGTTGTACAAATAAAAAAGAAGAAGTAGAAGAAGAAGAGCTTGATACTTTCACGCATTAGAAACATTCCCCCAAGCCAATGAGTACTCTTATTATACGATTGCCGTCTAAGTTTATCTCTGCTTCTCGCTGCCTATCCTTTTCTCCTGCCCTCTCTCATCTTTTACGATCATTGTTTTCGAAAGCATTCTTTTTAAATAAAAATATGCCAATTAAATTTGTAATTATATTTTATTATTGTATTCCTTTTAATATGGACTACTGCCTTGTCTCGCTCTCTCGCGATCTTTGTATCGCTTTAAAATCAAGATGGAAATGTACTAGCAAAATTGGACTTCATACATCAACGTTTTCCTTCTTTTCTCTCATTTCTCTCTCTCTCTCTATCTCATTAACATCGTATGAATTGCTTGCAACTGTTTTCCCCGACGTCGCAGTCCAAATTGTGTGCATTTTCTTGTATTCCATCATTTGTGCTTTCAGATAAATTTTCATATTGAATGAAATAAATACGATTTGCTTTTGAATATATTTTTTATTATTATTGTTTAGATTTTCTTTAAGTTTTACAAAAAAAGGGAAGAAAATCACAATAATTAAGGAAAGTTGTGGTTGCAGTATGAATTTTTAAGACATGAAACACATTCGACACAGCAGTCTAAGCAGTACAGCTACATGTCTGCATTACTACATTTGTAGCCGCTTCCGACAGAAATAGTGTTGCCAACATAACAAAAAAAAGGTTGCATTTTCCACAGAGGAGAAAATGGGAAAATTAATTTTAAAAATGATTTACGAGTAGCAGTCCAGAAAAATATTTTTAAATCTCTGTAAGAATACAATTTTATTTCGAATAATTCAATTCGATATTCGATAATTTAAATCGATAAAATTAAATTATTTTTAATGGCAAATTTAATAGTAGCTGAGAGTAGCCGACTAAAGGGTTACAGGAGTAGCCAATGACATTTGAAGTTGCGTATACGTGTAGTCCGCTGCGTTGAATATGTTTAATGCCTTATTCTATAATATAATAAATGTTTCAAATGTTATCTGTGTGGGGGCCTGTGGGTACAGTATGCATCTGCCTTTTGGTTTAAGTACTTTTGTTTTATCCGTGAGTTAAACAAGAACATTTCTTATATAATATCGAAAGCATTTCTCAATTTGTTGCTTAATTCAATCTCCAGCAAGGCTGAGTGATTTTTTATTTAATTTTAATTTTAATTCATTATTATTATTATTATTATTATTATTATTATTATTATTATTATTATTATTATTATTATTAGGTTGCTTATCGAGTTTGTCGTTTAATAAAAATTGGTGTTTATTTTGTATAATATTTTTGTTTGTATTTTAGGCTTGTTAAACTTTAAAAAGCATTCTACATTAAATAGTTTCCTAATTTTAGTCATATATTGTTAGCAAGTTTTCATGTTGCACATTTCATAGAAATTGTTTTTTTTTTTTTAATAATTGCTAAAGTGTTAGTAAAAATGAAGAATTATAAAAATAGTTGATTCTTAATTTGGAAAATGTTATTATTTTAATGTTATTGCAGCTGATTAGGAAAATCATTACAAAAATTTTGATACATAATGCTTTTGTATTAAACGTCCCGCTTTCTTTTTAAATACACAAAACCTTATTAACTGCTAATCCGTGTAGTTGGTTGTCTGTGGCGGCACTCTCGGGTAGAGCTGAAATTACATTTAAAAATTGAAAAATTAATTTCCTCAGAAAATTTTTATGTTTCATATATTTGTTGGTGGTGTTTGCGTTTTAATTTCAGACACCATCAAATTAAGTATAAATTTTCGAAAATTTTCGAAAATTTTACAAATAAAAATTTTATGGGATCAGATCCTGCCATTTGATGGCATCTGAAATAACAAATTGCTCATTGGTGGGGTGGAAAAAATTACTTTAGTTTGTCACCTTCGTATGATTAAAAAGAAAACTTACTCCCAACAGATTCCTGGGCACGTAACCCTCTTCATTTTGCTCGTTCTTAGCCCACCACCATTCACTTTCAGAATCGTCAGCTTTACGCAAAATGATTAGACGATCGTTAATATTAAATGTCAGCTCATCGCTGTTCTGGGCCTCGTATGCAAATACAGCGTATACTTCACCATTATGAAGAATGCCAAGTTTTTCTTGGATACCTAAAAGAAATTTTTATATTAAATATATACCAAGAAATTTTCACACTAATTCCCATCTCTGATAGTCACAGTTGCCCTGCAAGACGGCATCACTAGTAAGCAAATAAATAATACGAGTCACCTTAAATCCATTACACGATTTAAGGGACTAAAAATACTATGGGTACCTTCGTAGGCGAATGAATAATGCTCAGCCTACTAAACCAGATGTCGCGGTTCCATTCCTGGCTAGAGTCTGGTTGTTCTCCTGCGGACAAGCCAAAAACTTTGCAGATTAAATTAAAGCAGTCTATTGAAAGCTCCAATCCAACAAAGTTTTTAAAAATGTATATATTTCCTTGAAATTGATTTTATTCCTTGGGATATATATATTAGCAAGTTTTATTCGACTATGCAAAACCTATTAACGCACAAATAAAGGCTTTTAATATTGCCCTTTACCGTGCCCTATTAAATTACTTTAAATGTCCTCGCAATAATTCTCATTTATTTGTTGACTTATTTATTATTATATGAAATTAGATTGGAATTTTTAAAAACATTTTTGGAGTGACTCACAAAAATTGAAAATAGGCCAAAAATATTTTTGTTAGAAATGTTTTCATATTTTTACACAAATTGTTTAATAAATAAAACATTTGTAAAAAAATTTTTTTCGAAAAAATTCAAATTGAAAAAGGTAAAGAAATTAACACATTCCAAATATTTTTATTTGCGGCCGATTATGACTTACAGGTGACGGCCGGGTATGATAAAGTTTCAGAAGATCCAAAATAAAAATCCGAATCCAAATGTGTATAACCTACCCGCCACTACCCCACTGCAGAAACAGAGAAACTTAAAGAACTTTTATTTGACACTGTAACACATAGATTTGAAGATCGCAACCGATTTTCAAATTATGATTTGATAAGAGAACTGAAATATTGAAATTTAAGCCAACTTCAGTTCTGAAAATTGAGATTACTTGAGATTCGGTGCAAAAATTCCTTATAAAATATTTATTTATTTACTTAAAGTACTGAGGCCAACGGCAAAGCTTCGCGACGGTAAATATATCAGCGATATTTGGACTTATATTGATGGCTTATAATCGTACCGTCTAGGGTATCACACAATTAATCTTGCTTAGATAAACTTCAGCAACGCGCTGTCATTACCACAACCTAAAAGTTTATTTTAAGAGGTGCCCCTAATGGCCACAAGCGCCCAATCTTGAGAGCAATTACGAGACATGTACTTGTGCTGTAATTTTCCAAAGAAACAAAATGAATTTATCTCATATTGGGCCGCCGAGAATCCTCTTCACAATTAATGTCGAATCTGTTTCGTATTTTTTTTTTTGCTGATTTTCAATTACGGTACCGTTTGCAATTGTACTTACTGTATAGATATTCTGAACAACCGTCGAAACCCTCTTCATCCTCTTCGCATTTCTCGGCTGGAGTCTCATGATCGGATAAAGTAGCGGCAAATAAACAGGCACCATTTTCCACTAAAAATTTAACCATTGCCAAATTATTACAGCTGGCAGCACAATGCAGTGGCGTCCAACCATCCGAATCTTGGGCATTGACATCACAACCGAATTCCACTAAGAATCTTAAATGGTAAGGAAAAGAGTTGTACAAGGTGCCTATCTAAATTTGCAGAAAAAGTACTTACTTGACGATATCAAAATGACCGGCACAGATGGCATTATGCAGAGCTGTAATTCCTTCATCGTTTGCCGCACTGGGATTAGAAACCTGCATGGCGGTTTTCTTAACCAATTCTAGTTCACCCTCTAAACTGGCATCGAGCAGCAGAGCCAAAGGATCAAAACTAACTCTTCGCGTCAGTTTGGGTTTCCCGTTGCTGGTATTAGTGGTAACATTGCTAGAGGGGAAAGATCGCATTCTTCTCTTAAGGCTATCGGCTGATGAGATATCTGGTGGTGAATTATTTAAATTTTCACTGCGATCGGGTTCATCAGTACTGCTTTGGGATTGAGGTGATAAAGTGTTGGGCGAATGGGGAGCAACTGGCGGCTGATGTTGCTGCTGCTGCTGCTGCTGCTGTTGCTGCTGCATTTGTTGATTAGGAGAGTATTGGGGTGTTGAATTGGCCTCACTGTTGCTCTCCGAAGATGGTTCGTTGCTATTCGATCGCCTTTCATTAAACAAATAAGCATTGCCTGCGTTTAGTTCCACTTTGCGTGAATTTTGTTGCTGACTCGAGGGTTTCGTAATGTTGGAGGAAGACTTAAGACGAGGCTGTTCGGAAAGTGGCTGCTTACGTATGGTTAAGGGCTTTGCTTTGATTGGCAAATTGTCATTGATATTTTGTAGGGGTAATGAGGAAGCAGAATGGCATACGGCCTGCTCTGGTCCCATTTTTTTGAAGGAGGAATTTGTTGACATAGCTGAGCTTTCCTGGTTCATGTCATTAGGTGACATTTTATTCGGTTTCGGTGGCAAGGCTGGCCTATCGTTATTGTTATTGGTGCTGCTGTTGTTGTTGCTTGTTGTTGTTGAGATTGGCGAGGGGCGAGGTTGTAGCACTTACAACATTTGGCGCCACTCTATTCACCTTAGGACTATAGGTGATCATTTTGGGTATGGCACTAGTTACCGATGTGGGCGCTACACTGCTTATTGGTTTACGTGGAGGTACTACTAAGCTGCCCGCAGCTGAACTTCTTGATTTCTCATTTAAGTTTGTTGTTGAGGTGTTTGTGTGGTGTTGATGTTATTCGGTGCATTAGAAGATATTGCATTTGGCACAACCGGTAGCCAGTGATTTATTTGCAGTTCCTAAAGGCATACTGTGCACGGTAAGTTGGTGGGCATTCTTCTCTAATAGCGTTTCACTCGCCACGGATATTTCGCTTTTCGTTTCCAAATCGGATTTTTCTCTTTGCGGTATGTGAGATGGTGGTGTCGCCGTTGCGTGATGGCTGCTGGCACCACCATTTATTTTGCTTAGAACAGCCGAGGCAGAGTTGCTTGTGCCAACACTTTTAGGTATTTGCTAGTCGACTGTTGTGCTAAGTTAGCGCTGCCAGGGTTTGAGAATCTAAACTAGATGCTACCTCCTTCACCAGATCTCTTTTTTTTGGTCCCACTTCTGCATAATATGATGCGAAGTATCTATTTTGGGCGGTTCTATGTGCGTTTGATTGTGTTGCTCCGCTCAGTGAGTTTTTATTAGTGATGACGGCCGTTAACATTTTCTTCGCCAATTTCGATTCATCGCTTTCGGCCGTGAAGAAATTCGGACTTGTGCTATTTGTGCCTGTTAAATGATTGCCTGTTGCTGTTGAATGGGTCAGGTTCAGTTTGACGTGGGTATGATCCTGAATCAGTTGATTTTGTTGATTGGTATTCGCCGTGGCCGCAGCATGCTTTAAAATGTTACCCAAATAGGAGGAGGTGGGTGTAATGGTGGATTTCTGGGGTGTGTGTATGTATGGTTCAACAGCGGCAACATTGCCCCGTGCTACATTACGATTATCACCGCGATTTATAATGTTGGCAAACTTGTTATTGTAAGCTTGACCGGTGGCGGCAGCTTGGTTGGCTTGTTTTTGTAATAGTTGTTGCTTTAGTGCTGCTACACCAGTTTTTGGTGCCACATTGATGTTGCTGTTGGCATTGCCATTGCCGTTGCCGTTGCCGTTGCCGTTGCCGTTGCCGTTGCTGTTACTTGTGTTGTATGGACTCTGATTTTGGCTAGAAGGTAACTGATGCGGTTGCTGTTGTACTTGTTGCATACTTTGCTGGTGTTGCTGCTGCTGCTGCTGCTGCTGATGTTGGTGTTGTTGTTGTTGTTGTTTCACTTGCTGCATTAAATGTGTTGGGCTTATGTTTTGTTGATTATTTTGTACATTGGCGGCTTTTTTCCGCTGCAGACGTGTTTGCAGCTCATAAATCCTTTGATCGACCGATCTCAGTTCCGCTTGCCTTTGTTGCAAGGCTTCGCGCTGTAAGTGCAGGCGAGCATCTTGCTGCAGTGCCAACTGATTTCGATACTGGCATAAAAAAATGAAGAAAATTTTATTTATTTATAACTTGTGCTTCTTTCTTACCATTAGCTCTCTTCTTAACTTTTCCAGTTCTCTGGATGCCTGTGGTGGCAGGGGTTGGCCGGTTGTGCTGCCACCATTTATAAGGTTTATAGGACATCTTCGGTCTCTTCTTAAGTCTTCAAGCTGTCTAGTAAGCGCTTCTACTTTGGCTACTGCCAGACTTAATTCTTTTTCCTTCTCACTAAATAAGGCTCGTATGGAGTCCAAGTCGTTACCTACAATCGAATGAAAGAATCAATTAAAAGCACGAGTAAAGACACATTTTGCATTCGTTGAGCCCCAAAAAAAATTCAATTAATCAATTAATTATGAAAACAAATTTTTCAAGCTTACTAGGCCAAAATCGGCCAGATAAATCTTATGAGAGTTGCATGCCTCTTTGACGCTGAGTTGCAGCCCCGAAATAAGTAGTCCTCATAGTAAGTGGCTGAACTGCCGAAATAGGAAAGGAAATAAAGCAAAAAGGAACAACGTTGTTATATCCTGCCGTACAGTTTGGAATTAATTAATTTTTTCGCTGTTGTTGCAAACATTTCTAATGCAATTTTTTTTAATCTTCAACTACAGAATAAACAATTTTGCTTTCTTTTAAAAAACGAAGTTTTAATTAAAAATCAAATTTAATAAATTAGTTTATGAGTAAAAACTTGTATTTCTCAATGATTTGAAGCGTAACTTTTGTTATCTGTTTCTTTATTTTCACAGCCCTAATGAAAATCTAATTGATTTTGTAAAATATTATTCAAAAGTTAAAGCTAAAAACTTTGAAGCCAATTATTAGAAAAGTTTTCCGTTTAACTGAATTTAATTATCAACAAAATAATCGCATCATCATTATTGTCCTTTCAATTTACAATAAATTAATGTTGTGCTCAACTTTATGACTTTGAATTTTTGGCTCAAAGCAGGACTTGCACAAGTAATCGCCTGTGAGCAAACTTTTAGCCATAATTTAAATGGAACTTTCAGCTTTATTGCATGCTGGAATTTCTGTTTGCTGCCAACCATAACGAAGCACTAAACAGACGATAATCACAACCACGACCCCACGACACCACGACCCAACGAGCACCAGAATTAATTAAGTTCGTTGTTAAATGTTTCGTTTATGTTGCATTGTTTTTCTTAAGGAGAGCAGAACAACGAAACTTAGTTTTTAGTGAAGAAGTTCTATGATTTCATAAACTATTCCGAAACGATAATACAATGAAATTTCATTTAATTAATTCAAACAAAAATATTTCAACAATTTAATTAAACTGTTTCTTTCAGCTCGACTATTCTCGTAGTTATTTTATAGAAGAGTTTATTAAAAACTTAAAAAAAATAGAGAAAAATATCTATAAATTGTTGGCTAAGTTTGATCAGATATCAATTTTCATATAAGAACACCGTTCACATGCTGCGCAAATAAACTCTCTTTGCTTTGCAGTTTGAACGTTTCCAAGCAATTACAAAACTCGACATTTTAGAGAATCAGATGCCCTAATAAAGATTTTTTCAGTTTTTCTAATATGTTTGCATTTTATTTTTAAGTTTTAAGTAATAATATTACCAGAAATCAAGAACTAATTCATTTCAATAAATCAAACAAACTTTTTCTTTCAATCTATTAAAAAATTAATTATATATATTACCAAATAAAATATATTGATATGTGCATCCAACTATATAACTATTCAAAGTTATTAAAAAGGATTTTATAAAGTAATCGAATTGGAACCTTTGAATATTACATGCTGCCATTGTTGCTGCTGGAATTTTTTATATGACCATACAGAAATGTTGTTTAGTTTCAGCTGTTATCTCCTAAACGCCTTTTTGGCTCATACAGTGAACAACATATAATGAAGAAAAAGTGTTTATCATATAAAAAGAATGGTGTCTGCCGTCTTAATAAATTGATAAATAAAACAGCAAGATAATTGCCACAGTTAAAAGCTTTTACTAGAGAAATAAACAGTATTGAGTTGAACAAATTTTTTAATGGATTTCGAACAGATGAAACGAGCTAAAAACATGGCTATGCGACTACTTGAGTGCAAAATGTCATGAGTAACGTATTAAAAGTAAAATATATTTTCGGTTTTACATGAAATGTACTGCCGCTTTAGGATCCTCCTGGGACTAAACAAAAGAACCACATTAACATCGTGTTTCCCGCCTTTTAACTTGTGTGCACATTTCACATTAACCTAAAACCTAAAGCTGTTTTAAGAGCAAAAACATCCTTGAAATAAACATTTATTTATTTAAATCTTTTACTCTTAAATATTTCAAATTTTAATTCTCTAACAACGTGTTCTAATGAAGCATAAAATTATTTCTAAAGGGTAGAAATTTTACATTAATATGAGCAAGAAAAAAAGGATATATTTTTGTCCATTGCCCTTAATACGATAATACGTAAATACTCCTACAACGTTCTCAGGCGAATAGTTATTACCCCATAAACATTTTTGTTGTACACACATCGAACTCGAGTAAGCAGACCAGTTTTCAATGCTTTTAAAATAAAGGCATTTAAATATGTTTTGCGATCTATGAAAATCATAATTTTTTACAATGACTTACGTTTCTCTCTTTACAAAAATTTTTAAGTGTATAAATTTGATGGAAAGTCCTATTTTTGAAAACTTTGTAGCTCTTGAATAACGTCGTTTAAAGGATTTTATTACAATTTCATTACGAACTGATGGAAAAATATAGGAAAAAGTTATGCGCATGAGCACAAAAGAGTAAATATTACGTCTGTAGGCGATAGTAATAGAGTCTACTAGCTGACAGGATACAGATTCCATTATCTCCTCGAACTAGTTCATTTTATCACAGATGAGGGAAAAAGCTCCGCAGGTTCAGCTTGATTTTAAGTAATTAAAAATCATACATAGATTTATTAATGTACATGCATGAATATATATTTATGTACATATATGTATATAAAAAAAAAATGGCGTTCGTTATGCATCAAAAACCTTGACCAGACCGAGTAGGCTAAATTTCAAAAATTATATGCATGTGGTTATATGATAACGACTATTTTGTCGGCAACACAGCTACGCGACTACCAATGCAATTGTAGCTATTCAAAATATGGTTTTCTCTTTCTTTCGGCCACAATGAACAGAAATGTTGCTTTCGCTACCATAAAATTACATATGATATCTTATTTAACTGAACAAAACTCGCGAAATTAATGTCACATTTGTCATATTTGTCACATTTCTGACGGTACTCAATTCCTCTCAAGAAAATAATTTAAAAGATGGCTGCATGTCATTAATTGTCATCCATAATCCTTTCTTGGCTTTGTGAAGTTGACGCCAGCGGCATATCAAGTCAAATACATACTTCTGTTCATACTTGGCCTCATTCCAACATTATGGTCACTATTGTGCCAACAGATTGCAACATCACATTTTTTTTAATTTTTTCCACAATTACATTTTGCAATTTAAGAAAACTAAAAATTTTTCTCTAAAAACTAAATATAGGAACTTCCAAAAAAGGCTTTTATTTTTATATGTAAACATGAAAGCTTTGAATGTCAGCAAAATGGATGGCCATAGAAACTTGTTTATAAGCAATTCGCACATTGCTCTACATAATTTCATGAAATCCATCTTTAAGGTCTTGAACTGATTGGTGGGGCTCCCATCTACAAGTGTAAAACTGTGGACTAAAAATATCAGCAGACAGTAGCGTGTTCAGAATAAAGAACCTTTTTAACAATATTTGCTACTTTTCCCCCACATCGAAGTGAAAATTATTTCCCAGTTGTTGCATTGGAATCTCAGATCGAACATGTGCGTTTGCTGGGACACAACATGTATGAACTTTTAGAGCTGTGCCTTCATGTGGGCGTATGTAATTACTTACATGTCTGAATGTGTGAATGTGTGCGTCTGTACACTATTCCGTTATTGTGATAAGTATATGCCCACGGTGGCCAACCTTATGGTTTTTTACTGGACGGCGCACTGCGTTGACCATTTTAGTACAATTTTTTTCGCCAATTGGAAAACACAAAAAAAAAATAGTAATTGAAGAATAAAAAATACATCCGAAATTAATCCCAGTAAAACCTCTTCTGAAAAAGAAAATTTGGTTTAAGTGCTTAAGCCAGCCATATATGCTTGTTGAGCCAAATTGAGTGTGGTGTGCAGAGCAGTGCAACGTACTCATATGTATGCTTGTTGCAATAAAGTGTAATTTGGTTGGGCGAGGAATCCAGAAGTCTTGATTTTCTGTGTTGTTATAAAAGCTCGTCGCAGCAATTGCATACTTCTCGCATGATTTGTTGTAACACTGTGATTTTTTTTGGGCGACTTTACAATTAAAGCTCATGCGAGAACAATTAAGGACATTTTTTTACTGAAACAACTTGGTTGCTTACCAAAGTTATGGATGACATTGCACACTTAACAGTTAAGTTGGTGCGACAAGAATTCAACCTGACAGTCATTAACTGTGTTGCATCAACGGTTGCAACGTGTACGACGTGCACCATGATAATTTTTCAATTCTGTATTGGAAATAAAAGTAACTGTTTTGCTGAAAAACACGTGTGCGTTTAAGGGATTGTTTCAGGCTGTAAGTGGCGGGCAACAGGATGTGAATACGGTTCTTTTCTTTTTTCCTAGAAGGTTTATTTGACTTTTTCCCCATCTACATTTCTCATCAGGTTGGCAGAAAAGGTATTTAGGATTTTCATATTACGAATTTATTTCTTTGACTTTGACATCATGCACATGCAATAGAAGCCAATATTCTCCATTTACAATATTCTCCTTGAAAACATGAAACTGCAAAAGAAGCAGGTGTAGAAAGAGGTGTGGGGGGGATACATTTTCGAACTGCATTTTTAAACACTACACAATATTGAGATTCTACACAAAATAGGAACAGTTTTAGTGCACAAATAAATTAAAAAAATTTTAACCTTTAAAGGATATGAAATCCTTGTAACAAAGAAATGGAACAATTGTAAAGACATTCTCATAATGTAAAAAATTTTAATTTATTTTTAAAATTTTATGGAACGAGTGGAGGCGAATGAAAATATGAAGGTGTTACTAATTTTAAGCCGAATTAATGGCCACTGTATGCATCCATTCCTGCCCTTGTTTGCTTCTCTACATTTGCATGCATTTCATGTAAATTTAGTTTATTTGCCCTGTAACGACAGTCGATAAGATTTACAGGAGGAGAGTAGAGGAGAGAGTAGCTGGTTCTTAGAAATGAACTGCGAACATGTACAGAATGCAATTTCCATAATGCAGCCAGTTCAGGTTCAGTATAAATTTATTTTTCCTTAAGTTCAAAGTCACCGTCATGATGATTTACAATTAGTACTTGATAGTTAAAGGCGTAGCAATGGCATGCCTTCCCCTGGAAGAACATTCTTATCTTCTTGAGACCGTCCTGTGATGCAAGATTGATCGTTTACACAGTCAACCAGTTTGATTTTATAAAAAAAATCTCCTCCGATATTACAAAAAAAAAAAAAAACAGTGAAACCGATAACTTTTGAAATATATATATATTTTCTAAAGGCGAAACCGATCACTTTTGAAGTATATATGTATACATATATACGTCACATTTAAAACATATAAATCTTTAAAACACAGTTTACTCCTTAAAAATGCCAGATAGTAACAATAGGCAATTCCCGAAAAAACACTGTTTAGGATCATGATCCACTATCCTAGGCAATCATACGATTCATTCGCACGAAAATTTTATGTGATTCCATGATTTTCCATAAAAATTGCATCGCAATGGCATTGTACTATAGTTGTCACATTATACAAACAATTTATTTCTTTGCTGATTAAGGAAAATACAACTCTGTTCGCATGATCAAATTTTTAATTTATGAAAATTTTCATAAACTTTTTCTAGAAAAAAAATTTATTAAAACGATAAAAATAAACACTTCTATATCACTAGACTTATATTGTCTCCCTGATCCGTGAAGCAATTCATGGAATCGTTTTTCATAGTGCGTAACTTAGGCTAGGGCATTTCGCTATGGCCAATTCTTCACACTTGGTAGCATTCTGATAAGAGTAGAGGAATAGAGAAGTGGATGAAGATGGTGGGGTATAGTAAAAGAGATTTTGTAACAGATTACCACACTCAGATTAGACTACTCCTCTATGAATAGTACCAGTAAAAGTAAATGGTACTTTTTATTCAACAATTTGTATGACTCATCACTATCATGGAAAATGCCCGACATGTAATTATAAATCCCAGATACGAACGCAAGTGAATTCTTGTGTGTGCTTTTACTCATTTCATTAAAAATGTTTTCACTTAAAGGTGTGTTCTTATGAATGTTAAAATGGGAAAATTAATAGCGTCGCAGGGCTACATACAGGCATAGTCGTGTGTCCGTTTGTATGGATACGAGCATGCATGTCTACATCTACATGTGTGTTTTCGTTACTGTACTTTATAAATTTGTATATTCTCAATGTAAAATATTCCAAGAATTTCTATACTGTGTTAATGGTCCGGTGTTTCTTGTTCGCTTCACACGTAATTTGTGATTTTCGATGTAAAATTTTAATTGATTTCTTTCCATTTTCCCAGCTGCTCCTGCCACAGATGATATTTCAGCGTTACAATGAAAAAAATGGGCGAAAGAACAAGTTAAAATATTTACGAAATCTTGGGAAACTGTTGAAACGATTTTCTCAAGTGAACCACAAATTACTAAATTAGTTTTATGGAGTCCACTCGTTTAGTAAGTGGGAAAATGTTATCTTGAACTCCTTAACCCAGCAAGTCCTTCATTTTATGAACGTTGAATGCATGTTGAACTGTCACTCTTCTAAATATTATGGCGAACTGCGAATGGATAACATTTGCTTCCATTTGGTTTTTTTTTTTTTTTTAATGAGAAACGATTTAGCGATTTTAGTTTGTCCTTTTATATTTTAATTTAAATTTTCAATGTTGTATTCCCCGTAAGATATAGAAAAATTAATTTTGTATTCTCTTTAGAAGCGATGAGATATGCTTCACATCCATTAATTTGTTTTTTGTTATCATTTATATTAAATTATTAAAATCGTTTTTTAAATTAACAAAAAATTTCAAACAGCTGATTTCACAGCTGTCATACACACATGTTTGCGTTTGACATACACTCTGTTTAATAAATGTCTACACAATACAAACTCATTTATTACAATTTTTATGAAAAACTGTAGAACAGATGTTTTATTTTATAGAAAAAGTTAATAAAATTTTTCGAAATTCTCTAAAAAAGAAATTTTCTAATTTTTTGTTAATGAGTATTTGCAAATTCTGGAATTAATTACATAAAGTGAAGATATGCCGGATTATTAAATCATTACGTATATAAAAAATAGGCATGCTGTTGCATGCACAATTGTTGAGTTTCTTTTTAGAATCAATAAAAAAATTTCATTTAACGTGAATACCACATCTGTGGGGATATCAGCTGATTTCTTCTAATAATAAATTTAAATGAATTTTTAGTAAACAAATTAACTTTAAATGAGAGAGTGAAATGAAAAGTTTCCGCCCTAATAAAGAAAATCAACTTATTCGCCAAGACTCTCGAAATACTCATTAAGGCCACGTGTCATTATCCTACAAAGTCGTGCTATTCTTTCACACAAAAATTTAATAGTAATTTAATCCTATTTTCAAAAATTTTATCAAAATAGTGTTGCTGATGCCACACTATCATACAAAAATGTTGCAAACAATTTTTCCTTGGCTGATTCAAATAAATGCAACTCTGATCGCATGAAAATTGTCATTTTATGAAAACTATTGCATAAACTTTTGCTTGCAATAAAGGATTGGCATTTTTAGGCCACACCACTCTACTACTTCACACAAAGTGTAGGATAGTGAAACAGGCCCTTTAAATCTTTTACCTCTAAGCCACTTATTTTAAGGTTAGGCAACCGATAATAGAGGCTGGAGTCTAAGTTTGGTGAATATGGTGGATGCGGGAACAATTCGAACCCCAATTCCCAGAACTTAATTTGATATCTAACAGCTACACTTTGTCTCCCCTTCGTAGAAATTGCAGACGATGTAAGATTATTATGCCATGCCTATAATGCCGTTTTCTATAACTTCACTATGGCGGCGATATCGCTTCATATATTTAATAAAACATTATAAATCAAACAAATGTTATTAAGTGTGAGAGTTGCTGTTAGCACGCAAGTTACATTCTTTCACACAGTTAACACTACCATCCACCAAAATAAGGGTGACAAGAAATGGTAGAAGTAAAAGGACATAAAATAATTATAATAGTCTAGACTAAGAAACTATACATAATTATAATATTCTAGACTTAGACATTGCACTAATGATAATAACGATCATAAACATTAACTAAACCAAATGAAAAACTGTCTGGTATGCAGACGACATAATTACTCACTACTTTATGATCCTTCCTTCTTAGTATAAATAGACGTTAAGCAATAGTTATTAACTCAGTCTTAAGATCACTCTAATAAAAGAAACTTAAACCATAATTTTGGGAAAGCCTTTCTTTTAATTCGCACACATCAGCGCCTCATATTTGCATGTATGTGTGCATGTGGGATGTCCAGTACAGTAATAATCCCTTAACTATTAATTTCTGCTCAAATGAAAAAAATCGTAAACAATTTTAGTTGTCGTGCTGAGTAACAGCGTATACACTATTTCCGGTTTTATGGTATAATCGCGTAAGTCTATTTAAAATTATTGAACAAATAGTAGAAGCAAAGTAGCCATGCCAGACTAAAAAATGGCGGAAGAGATATTGTTATGTTTAAGCCAGTACCAGCAACATTAGAAACTTCGGTGATACATGTGCAATCGTAAGGCTCGGGCTGGCTTAGGATTTTGCCGAACTGGGGCTGCTGTGACATCTTGAGCAATTCTGATGACAATATTCCGGTGTGGCAAAAATTAATTTTAAAATTAATATTTTATGAATACAGTTTGTCATGTTATATATCGTTAGTTGAAATATAAAACCACCTAACTAGCACCAATTTTAATACAGTGAATCTTCGTTAATATGAAATAAATAAAATGAAGGCAGTTCGCTTTTACAAGATCATTTCTATTACCAAATGGCTTAAAATTCCCGCTAATATTGATATTTTTTCTAAAACTGTTTTTTATGATGTTTGAACTGATGCTCCAGTGCATGACAATCAGATGGAACAGCTGACTGTATTGATGCAGTTACTGTCTGTTCTACGGGGCTACAACTGATATTGCATTTTTATTTTCTTTTCTGCAATTTACCAAAATTAAATATTGAAACACTACCGAAGTGTGAAGAGAATGTCAAGCAAGAAAATAATACTTAACTACATAAGCTTGATGTAGTCGCATGGTTGTCACTTTATTGGGTCTCTTACGGAGAAGTTTGACTTTGACATTTGTACAGGGTGGGCCAAAAGTCACAATGGGGGCCAAAAGTCACAACTTTTTTGTTTATTTTTTTTTTTTATTTTTTTTTTAAGATTATATAAATAACATCTGGAGAATATATAATGGAGGGATTTACAACTGAACAAAGAACAAGAATAATAGAATTTTATTACTTAAATCATTACTTATTACTTTTATTACTTATTAAATTTTTAAACCCCATTGTGACTTTTGGCCCACCCAGTATATGGTTGTAATAGAAGCTCATAATCATTACTGACTCTCTATGAAAAGTCATCTGTTTCATAAATGCTGAGCGAAAAGGTGCTCCAGTACGGCTTAAAAATGCTTTAGTTTTGCGAAATATAACCGCGGAATCCTCATCGTGATTGTTATTAATGTCAAAAATCGTTGTTGAAGTGATTATTTCATACTTGTTGACGACGCGGTAGGAAGAACTAAACTCATGTTAGACAACAGCTGATATATGTAGTCTATTTAATCCTTTTTTTGTTATTATTTATTTATTTTATTTGCTCAAATCCAACATCTATTTTTATACAAAATTTAAATTTTTAAACTTTTACAAATTCTTACTTAAATGTTTGTTGGGTGTGAAACATTTTTACCAACATTTTCAGTAAGATATTTTAAAAGAAAACCGACAACCAGCAAACAAATTTATTCCTTCTGCCACCATTAGTAAAATGTAATTAAATGTTGTTACTTAAATGTTTGTTGGGTATAAAACAATTTGACAAACAATTTTCAGTAAGATAATTTAAAACAAAAACAACAACCAGCAAACAAATTTATTCCTTCCGCCATCATTAGTAACATGTAATTGAATGTTCTTATTGCGTGTCTTTATTTTTTTTTTTTTTTTGTTGTTGAACTCCAAATTGGCCAGTCATGTCGGGCAAGTTGATAAAAATTTTTGAATTGACTGCTGTTTGTAATTGTTATTTATTTAATTTGATCAAGTTATTCCCCATTCCTTTTTCTAATTCTTTAATTAAAATGCTAATTAAATGGAAATGGCTGTCTTTCGGGTTTGATTTATGAACGTTAGAAATTAAAAGAAAAGAATAGATGAAAATAACGCATGAACCATTTGACTTACTCAGTGTAACGTTGTAGGTCTTTTGCAAGTCCACTTGACCTCTTAAAGCACGTAGACGTCTTAATTTTGATTCTTGAGCTTCGACACGCTCACGCAAGCGCCGCAAACGTTCACCCTCAGCATTGGCAACGGCATTTCGCACTTCTTGTTGTTTTAAAAAGCGTAAGCGCTGCTCCTTTGTGGCCAACAGTTGATGTTGTGAATCAATTTGTTGCTGTTGACGAAGTGCCATCGCCCTTAATTCGGCTGACGTCAGCCTACCAGGCACCTTTAATGAAACAAACAAAAAAAAAAAACCACTTTCATAAAAATCCATAAACATTTTTCTTAGCAGGCTGAAGGACGGAGGCGGAGGCAAGTGTAGTAAATCTTGAAGACATAAAAGATTGTGTGAAAAGTAAAACGGAGCAACCAAACGAAAACTGTTTATAAATTATAAAAACATTATAAACCAAAATCTATTTAAAAAATGATTAAATGCTTTCAGTTTTAAAAAGGACATGACATGAAATAAATCTCAGAGATAAGAAAACTTAAAAGGCAATTTAGTATTACAAATAAAAAAAAATTTATATATAATAAATATTACGTGAAACGAGCATAACAAACATTTTCTAATTTCTATTTAAGATAAAAAAGTTGAGTTGTGGATTCGGAAGGCAAGTGGGCAGATAAAAATAAAGACAATACTTTATGCAGCGGCAGTACTGCAAGTGCTTTCTTGCATAGAGAAGTTCAAAATGGATTTTTTCATGTGAAACCTGCCGCGATTAACAATTTCTCTTAAATTACAAAATTTTTCCGGGATTTTATAGGGTAGCATTGGACTGTAATTTCCATGAACTCAGAACTCTATTATTCTTTGCCGGAAAGATATTATGAAAGTAAAATTAGTAATATAAAAACCGATACGTATTAGTTGATTAAGTCCTTGCCCTGAAAAGTCTTTAAACTACACTGAAAAAAATCATATTTCCTAGGGATTGAGCGAATTGGATAACAAGTTACATTAGAACGCAGTTAATGTATTTCAATATATTTGCATAGCCTTCTCCGACAAAAGGAAGGGATGCTTGATATTAATTTGCGACCTCGCAGGGATATATATATATATATATGTATATATTCTGTATAAATGTAAGGAAAGAAGTTAATTGAGACATTGCTCTTTTCAGCCGCTTTTTGTGCGCCCAAAAATATTTGGCGAGAAAATGTATGAATTTTACGATTTTCTGCTTAATAGTTTTCTTAGCTATTTTTATTTTTATTTTTTTTTTTTTGTTAACAAATAACACTCAGGATTGAATTTTATAAACGTGAAATGGCTATACAATTCCCATATAAAACATAATATTAAGCCAAGGCGAATTAAACTCTGTAAAAAGTACATGTATTTCGTTTGTGTAAAATGGGCTCTGGTGTCAAAAGTGTGCCTTAAGCCGGATCGACTTATATAACGAAAAAAAAAAAACAAATTTGACAGCTTGACAGAAACATATGTTTATCGTTTGCTGAAAAAAGGCTAGCTGATGAATTCGCCTTGAATTAAACCAATTCATGTTGACAGCTGCTTCTGAAAAACTGTTTTGCGTGTCTTAGAAAAAAAGAAAAATCAGAAAGAAAAAAAAAGATATTGTTCGGATCAGCTAAAATCCAGCTTTTACTAAATATTTTATTTTTTATTTATTTATATGTTTTATTTTTAGTAAGAAAACTATTTATAAAAAAAATTAATGCAAGTTATGCACAGGGAAGGGACTTACTTTCAATTTTGGCTCGGCCGTGACTACAAGCATACTTTGGTCGTGGTAAGTATTGTTATTGTTGTTGTTGTTATTATTATTGTTGTTGTTGTTATTATTGTTGTTGTTGTTATTATTGTTGTTGTTGTTAATGCTATTTTCATAATGATTGTTATTAATGTTTTTAATCTGATTATTATTACTGGAGAAGCTGGTGCTGTTCTTGTTGTTGGACAAGAGTAGTCTCTGTTGGTGTTGTTGTTTCACTGTTGGCCTTACGGAGGGTGGCATTTTTGGCAAATTACCCGATACAGGTCGACAAACACAAGTTAACATTTTATAAATGGAATATTATTATTAATATTATTTTATTTTATTTTATTTTATTTTATTTCAGCGTAGACAGGTGCCACTTCCTCCTCTGTTGCTTTAAACTTTTTAATTGGTTTTTCTTATGAAATATTTTTTTTCATATTATTTTCAGTTTTTGCTTCGCTTGTTGGTTTTAATATTTTTGTTAACAACTTAATTTGGTCTTTTTAATTGGACGTTATTGCATGTAGTGATGATGTTCTTCATTTTCTTACAAACGTTTTTTTAATTCTTTTTTTTTATATTTTATATGTTTTCATTATTTATTTTCCTATTCGAAAACGAAATTCCACTAAAACGTGTTCAATTGTCAATATTTCAGTTATTTTTTCACAGGAGATTTTTGTTTTATTTTCTTTGTTTGTTGTTGCACTTGCAATTTTCAAACTCTTGTGTGTATATATATATATATATGTGTGTGTGTGTGTGTGGGCATGTGAAAACTGGAAATAGTTTAAAAATCACAAAAAAAGGAAAAAAGGAAGCGGTTAAAAAAATCGTTTCACATATTTGGTTTTTTATTGTCTATTTTTCTTTTCTCTTGCAGCAGTCATATGCAATTTTCCCACTGACGATTGCAATGCTACAATTTGAAGTGTTTCGATATTTTCCAAACTCTCTGCTGTTTCCCTTGTTGGCATGTGGTTCCGCCAATGTTTTTCCTCTAATTTAGTATTCGATTTGTGCCTGTTAAGTGACTGTGTGTTGTGTCACATCCTGGCTGCATTTCGAAATGGAGGGCTGTTTGGCTGATTTGTATAGTTTTTTGCGAAGGTGGTTGTGTGGGCGTGTATGGGTCTGGCTTTGTAGTAAAAAGGAAAGTGTTCGTGCATGCAATTGTTTGGGTGGTTTAATGATTTCACGTCAGTTTGGTTGTGTTGGATTTGGCATTAAAGTGTTGCCAATGACAACATTGACAGCACCAAACATTAAGTTTTTTTCTTTCCTATTTCAAAGTATTTCGCTACGAGGGTTGTACAAGGAAGAGTTTTCGGATTTCAAAGTTAAATAAACTTTTCCAACTCCTATTGGTGACCACAATGTTTGAAATCTACGGTGGGATTTCAGTTAAGAGAATCTTTTTTTCGTAAAATCAAAAGACTTCTAAAAGAGGGTTTCTTGGTTGCTATTTTTTTTTTTTTTGTAAATATAATATTTAAAGCTATTCGTTTTTTAAAGTAATTATTTTAAAGCTTTCACAGGCATACTAATTTTTAAACTATCTTTCATTATATATTTTATCACTTTAATTTTGGCTTCACTCTCTATCCAGATTCATGCCCTAAGTATAGTCTAATATTTTGCCGATCCATCATCAATTTCGTAGCTCCCACGACATACGTTTTTAGAACAAAACAAAAATTTACAATTAAATGATTGTTAAAGAGTTTTCAATAGCCCTCGTACTTGCAATCGAGTATTAGCACACGCTCCGTTACTCCTTTACATTCCTTCCAAACAAACTTTTAACTTTTGCTATAAAGGTTTTACTGAAAAGTTTGTTCTATAGCAAATTTTTCTACAACAAGCAGAGCAGACATATAAACACCCTACAACATTATACTGTTCACATAATTTACTTACATTTATATAAGAAAAATGCATTATAGTTTTAAAAAGGATATACGTTTTGCCAAACAATTTATGTCTATTATTTATCACGCATCAAATAGCATCATGTATATAGATGTTGTGGTTGAACTTCTCATTTAGTTTAAAAAAATATTAACTGCCAAAACTTTTATCACATGCTCAGTCTACATACAATTGCCTCTGGTAATACCCAATAGATTTGGTTCCTTTTGCTGCAATTGTTGTATAGAGTAACTAACTTTGGTCTGTGGGAAACAATTTAAATTGAGGAACTTATTTGAAATAACTTCTGAATATTTATTTTAAGAATTTATTTTATTTTAATACTCTTGCCGTCTCTTAAAATTACGTCCATATGCCATTCTCGCTTTTTCGATATCGTTTAAAGCACCACATTTTTATGTGTTTTAAGGAATTTTAAATTTTTAAATTTAAATTTTTTTTTTAATTATACAAAAAAACTCAAATTTATAATGATTTGGGAATGAACTCGATGATTAGAATTTCAATACGAAAGCTAGTTAAGGACATAATGCTCTACCTTACATATTCCTACGATTCATTCACAAAGAAATCTAATGTGGTACATCACTATTATATAAATATGAAGCAAACAAGTTCTTTTTTAGCGCTTTAAAGTAAATGCAACTCTGATAGCATGGAAATTATAATTTTATATATATATTCGTAACGTTTTGCAAATCGTACGATGTGGCACAAATGCCTTTTTAGTACACACAATCATACTTTTCCAACAGACAGCTCATATTTTACAAGTCATACAGCTGTGTAGTATAGTGAAGCATGACCTTTAGTTCTAACACTTTCTACTTGAGATACAAAAAAATTTAATTTCGTTTGTGATTTGGACTTGGTTAGGCTGATTAATTAGTTTTATGCAGAGATAAAGAAATTTATTGATTAATTAAATAATTATTATTGTCCAAATTAACAATATTGTGAATAAAATTAATTTTTCCATACTTAAATTTGTAAAATATATAATAAAAGTTTAATTCAAAATAACTTTATAAATAAATTCTTTAAAACTCCATTCATTTTATAAAATTGCTAGTTGAAATAAAATTTGATGAAAATTTTGGTAAAAGTTTTAAATTACAAGATCTTAAATAGAATCTATAAATTAGAAGTAGATGATCACTAACAGCACGAAATATTAGCTTGACTGTAAAATTTAAATGTTTTTTTTTTCCACTTTTCAATTTAATTCTATTTAATATTCTCTAATAAAAATATTTTTACAAAAGAATAAAAGAAATTTAGCACTATTAATTTGAGCGGTCACAGACGGGAATTTAACTTGAGCCAAATTAAGTTGACTTTAATTAAAATTATTAAACTTTTCCACATTTCAAAACCGTATTATATGCGATTTTTTATACTAACAAAAGTTCGGAAGGCAAACTGTACATTATCTGAATGTGCAACCAATTAGGCTATGTATTTTTTTGCACTGAAAAGCGTTTAAAGTATTAAAAACTTTGTCTACTAGTATCTCCAAAGTCAAAGCAATATTGTTTTAAAATCGAAAGAGGATTCTTCTAACAAACACTTCCACAACTCGTAGTTATAAAACCGTTCAGATTTAATAGCTGACACCGACTAGGATTATTTTTCTAAGAGCGACGAAGACGTTTGTCAACAACAACAAATTCAAAGTTACACTTTATATTACTCAAGACTGGAACATCTGGTATGAGAAATTAAAAAAAAAAAAGAAAGAAAACTAAAGAAATTACCATTTACACAGGATGTGTATGAGAAATGAAGTATAGAAATAGAGCAGGTAACAAATCAAAACCTTTGGAATTTCATTCTCTAGTTAATCTTACAATTCACATTTTCCAGGTACTTCTGGAACATTTTATTGTTCAAATTTCCTAATAAATTGCTGGCAGTATTATTAAAGCGAGTTCGAACAATTCTTAGGCAATAAATTCTCTTTCATCTTCTAAGTTACTTGCACCATGTCCGCTTTACAAATGATTTTACTTACTTATTTTCTCTTTAAATCACACAAATACGTAACAATATACGAAAAAGAAAAACAAACATCCGATCGCTTAGAATGCGCTTGTAACACTGAAAATAATTTATTGATATAAAACAGGATTTATAAGAGGCCTGTGACGGTGGCATTATCCTGTCAACTTGTTGCCAGAAACATTTCCTACAATGTTTCTAATGTGCAAACATTAAGAGCAACCACTTCTTGTGTATACGAATACATGAAGGAAAAAAACATTAATAGAAGTCAGATGTTTTGTTTCTCTTTCCAAAAACAACTGTCATCATTTCGCTGCGATACACTAATTATATAAAAAAAATCTCATATTCAAACCTTTAATTTGTATTTGGTGAATAACACACAATCTATAACACATGTATGTATGGATGTGTCTGTTCAATTTCCTCGCTGCTACTGCTGCCAAATAATTGTTTTCAAGGTTTCGATCGTGGGTTCTTGTCTGCGAAAAATGCCTTTTTGCCATAAGAAATTGTAGCATGAGAATACAAAGATTTTGCACAAGCATTGTTGTTGTGCTCTTCAGTCAGCTGTTTTCTCTTTGCAATAAATAGTTCGCAACAGCGCTATTTGGCTTTAAATAGTTTATTGAGCCACTTGTATACATTTCAGAACATGTTATTTACGAGGTAGAATAAGTCTGAGTGCAAAACTTCATACATGACTGTGAGCTATGATGTCGTATAAATGAAAAAACTTTTAGAATCTAGATTGCGTATGCCCCACTTTTATATGAGTTACCAGATCTATTCCATAAGTTGAAGTATTGTACTGCGATTTGACGAATGGGAGGAAAATAACTAATTTTAAAAAATTTCTTTCTAAATTATTCTTATTTTATTTTATTCGCTTTAAGATATTTTTAATTTACTTCTTAAAAGTAATGTTTTTCATTTTTGATATTTTGTTATCGATTTGGAAAATCTTTTCAGGAATTATTAAATTTGACACACGTAAATACAGGCATGTATTTAAAATTTTGTTTGTAAAAAATTGAATAATTAATTATTTGACGATAATTAAAAAGTATTTTAAAACAATATTAAAAATAAATCAACAAACCATTTTTTAAATAAGAGTAAGAGGTGTGATAAAAATATAAAGGCTATTTTTGGATCACACCTCGTATGTTAGTGATGGTTTCAATGTCTAACATCTCTATGCATTGAACCACACTTTATGTATCTGTCTTACAGTTTACTTTTTATGTATGTGACGTTTTCCTTCTCTAAAATGCTTGTGTTGTCAAAATCAGGGCAATGAGGGCATTTTACCGTAATGTAGAGCTAATATTCCTTCCTATGTTCCTTTTAAGAAATCCTTGATGTGGTTTTTTTTGTAGTGCCTACATATTGTTAGAATTCCCACCATTATCAGCACAGGGTATTCTGTAAACTAAACTGGCATGTACGATTTATCCCTGTTCTCCTTTTTTTACTAAATAATTCAATATGCTGCACAAGTGAGCACACTGCTACTACAGTACACGTGCACATCACATTCACAAATGCAATTGTGCAGACCTCTAGTAGGTATTCCATTATGCATGTTAATGTCAATATGTTAATGCATAGTTTGGCATATTTTACTCTCCCACGTTTATTTATAGCATTATTTATGGTTTGTAACATTTTAGAATTTTGGCCTTTAAAGCATATTTTTTCAATTCCATCGGATTGCTGCATATGTATCTCCCGATGTATTTCCTTACTCGAATAATTTTCTTTTATTTAGGAAATTTTTTTTTGCAATTACTTGAACTCATCAAAAGATAATTTTACTAAAAAGAAAACTTATCTTTATTGTTAGTTTTTCATTTAATTTTATACGAATAATTTTTATTCGAAATTTTTAAAAAGTTGAAAATTTTGAATTTTTATGTCTGGAAGGTATTTTAAAATATTGGACTAAAATGTTACTAAGAAGATTTAGTCCTTGTGCAGTCCTTGAGCGAATTAAAATAACTTTGGCTCTGAAAAATCTTTGCTTTCATATTATTATTATATTAATCGCTTAAAGCATTGCATTATATATATTAAATATTTTTTTTTATTTAATTATTTTTAATTATTTAAATATTTTTTATTAAATATTACATTATAATTATAATATTATATTTCATTAAAAATAAACTTTAGATTTATAAATGTCCGATTTTATATTGACACAAAATTAAAAATTATTTTTCCGATTAATCTGTATTCGAAAGATTTGTTAAAAAATCAGCTAAAAATTAATGTGCATGAATAAATTATGTTAAAAAATTGGCACGACTAATTCTTAGGCAAAATGATTTTATTCGAAAAGTATTTATTTTACATTTTTTTAATCGAATATGTTTTATTAACTTTTTTTTATCAGTTTTAATACACAATTTTTAGTATGTATTGGAATTTTATTTTTTATATAATTTTATTCAAAGTATATAATTCGATCAGTACACAAGCCAATAACATACTTCTAGTGTTTCGTTATTTTAATCACGAAAATTATTTTTTTTAATCCTAAAAGCATTTGTAGACCTACAAAACAAAATCATTTCCATACGAATAATGCTAATGTGATTACGGAATTTAAACACTTTTATTCGAATAATTTTTGTAATATCCTGCAAATGTTGCTTTTCCAAATAACTTTTTTTTTTAATAATATTTACTGAAATAATATTTTAAATATTGTTGCAAATATTTAAAGCATGTTATAAAGTTCGTAGCATAGAAATTAAAGCTTTCCGCAGACTCTGTGCTGCACCATCACCACACCCACATATATGCAGATGCTTTTGCACTGCATGCATACGAATGTATAGCAATGCAATTTGGCGTTCAAGCTTTACAAACATTTTTTTTTTATTGTTGAAGAAAAGTGTATTAACTGCCGGCATTCCAAATAGTTTTTGTTAAAAGCATAAAAGGATGCGTTAACATGCTGATTGACGGGCAGTTGTGTTTTGTTTTCTATGTTTCACTTAATAGTTTCGCCATGAATTTTATGCGGGTTTTTTCTTTTCGTAAAGATTAATTTTTCCTGTTGTGTTGCTTTATTGTTTTTCGTCTCAACAATAGTTTGCAATTTAAAATCTTGCAAAATTTTATAACAGCAGATATCTGCTCATCCATCAAAGAGCCTGGCACTAGTGTGTTGCTGACGTGGGGTGTGGTGTTCCACGCCCAAAGCCACTCAATTGCAATAGCATTCTTGAGTTAGTCCTTTGAATAATTTTGTATGCCATACTCGCGAACATATTAAACTGATAATTGTGTAACAGACTGAGTATCAAGGCTTTCCCGTTGTGAAGAAGCGCTCAAGCTGAGCGCTGATTATCAAGGTCTGATTATCCTTTGTAAGCAATTTTTTTGTGATAAAAAAAAAGAAATGTGTGATAAAATTAATATTTGCTTTTCATGTGACACAAATAAATCAGCATTATTTGATATAGATGAAGACAGGAGCAGTAGATATTAAGGGTTTAGAGCAAGTTAGTCTTTATAATCGCCTGTAATTTTTTTTACTAAATGCATATATAATTGCAGCCTTGATTTCATTGAATCAAAAAAATGTTGCGTCTGTGGCTCAAGCTTGCTATTTACATAAAAAACTACCACACATTTGTAGCAAATACTTATAAATATATAATAAGAGCCAACTATTTTCATTGTATTGCAAGCACGTATGCATGATTGCATGATGTGTGTGTGTGGGTATGTGTGTTTGTATGTTTATTATTGTAAGTGGTTTTATTTTTGATTGTTATCATCTCTTTCCTTTATTTGTATGCAATTTCATTTTCTCTTAGCGACTCAAATAATAGCAAAAGAACTTGCAACATAAATGATACAAGTCCTTGGAGTCCTTGCAGTTGATACGCAGTCGAGGTATGGATTATCTGAATTGTACTTGTTTCTGTTCTTTCAATATTTTTCTTCAATATTTTATTGCAACAAGCAACTCAGGGCTGACATTGATGAACTATTCTTTCTTTTCTTCCAACTCAAATATGAAATTGCCTCTTCTTCTTTGTAAAGAAGAAATACATTTTCCCTAAAGTATGCAACAAATATTAAGTATGCCATTGGAAATACGTAAGGTGGGCGAGTGTGTCGTATTTCGAATAACTAAATCAGCTTCTCTAAGCTAAGGAAATGCAGAATGGACGTTCATCTTGGGAAATGTTTTGTTGCTCACTTATATCAATATTGTAAGTTTAATGTGCAAGAAACATTTAATAATTCTTCTTTTTGTAGCCTTCACCATAAAAAAGGATGGAGGGATATGCATAGGTTTCTACTATACTAGTTATAAGTTAGCGACCCTATAAAGTATATAAATTCTGTATCCATAGAAGAGCGTATGTTGGTTTGGGATTTGTCCGTCTGTCCTGTTGTCATGCGTATTTCTTAGCATTTTTGTTACGTTTTAAATAGAACTTAAATTTTATTTAAAATCAAAACTTTAAAAACGTATTTACATAGAATTTTCTCAAAATTATCCTGTCTAACAATCATAAAAATCGGATAATAATTAAGCAAATAAAGCCAAAAATTTTTTTGATATTTTTAAAGGTAAAAATTGACTTTAATGCAGTATAAAGGCCTTGTTTCACTATCCCACACAGTATTAACGGATGTCAAATTTGGCATGTATTATAGAAAAGTGTTATAGTGTAACATAAAACCGTATTACTTTTCTGACGGTCGAATACCACTTGCAAAAGTTTTTAAAAATTTTCATAAAATGTTAGATTTTGTCTTATCAGGGTTGATTTTACTTCAAGCATCTGATTAAAGAAAACATTTTTCTTTATTATTTATTTCTAATTTATTATTCTAAATATATCTTTGGAAATATAGATTTTTAATCCACCTTTTTTACAGTACCAAATAGAATAAATTTATTTCTTTGTATGTAACAAACATAAAACATATGTTTTCGTAATACATATAAAATATGGTGTAGCACCATATACGCCATTTTTTTTTTTTTTTTTTTTTTTTTTTTGATTTCATAAAGGTATACACTTTTGTGTGAGTGACTCGTTCGACTGTGTGGGATAGTGAAACAAGACCTTAACTGTAGTATACAAAAACAGCTGTGTATATGGAATGTGTAATATACTCTTGGAGAAGGGTATATAAGATTCGGCACAGTCGAATAAAGAAATTTTAGTTGTTTAATCTTTTAATATTGCGGAGCTGAATTACAATCAATTGTAGGCTGGGAATTCGTAGAAGGCTAAAATTTATAACACCGTTGAGTATTGGTGACTTCTGGCTACAATCTTATGCATGATCACGCACGACTTTTTGTCACAACTTGTTTTTCAATAGACTCTTAAAAATTTCGTTACAAGTGGAACAATTATTGTTAATGAGTATTAAATAATTTCAATGAAGGCTTTATTTTCTTTAATTTATCCACCGATTTTCCTGATTTTTACATAGGAAAAGTCGGAAGAAAATGGAAATTGATTTTTGACTTGAGACAAAATTTAAGCTCGATTTGCCAGGGAAAAAAATTGCACAAAAAATAAGGGGGCACACAGACAGACGGCCAAATTTCAATCAACTCCTCTTCTTATGGGTTTGCAAATCAAAATCATAGAAATTCCGTACCCTGTGTCAAACCTATTAATACATTTCCATTCCTTTTTGGAGAGGGGTACGCAACAGGTAAAACAGATTCTACATTTCCTTCACTGACGTACTGCAAAGCATTCAATACTTTTCGTTCATACTTTTATACACCGCGAGAAAATATTTAAATTGTCAAAATATTTAAGAAATTCTTCTTTCTAATGTTTTATTATTTAGCATGATTTTCCGTAAACGCTACTTATTGTCATGTACTCGTATTATGCAACACAAATCCTAGTTTTACTTACGTCAACTGGTGGGAGGAAATAGTTTACGCTTTGGCGAATAATTATACTTTTCACAAATTCTTTTGTTGCTAACAATAAAGCGATTGTTTCGCTTTAAATATTTAACTAACAATGTCGCAGTTGACAGCATTATTGTCTCATGAATATTAAAACAATTATAATTATCTGCAAGTGCATGTGTGGCAAAACTAGAGCACAAATCACAGTATGACCCCGATATACGGAGCCTGCTTACAAAAGAAATTAAAAACTTCGAAAGCAAAAGTAGTTGCAACCAAAATCATAGCGAGGAGGATTCAATATGAAATGAATAAAAAATAACAGTCAAGCGAGGTGCGTGTTCGCATAACTTTGATGCCAAATAATAACAATTTCAAGTGAGATTAAAAAATAAAAAATAAATGCAATAAAACAATCTATTTCTTCAATGGGCGAAAAATATTTCCTATTCAGAAACTAAAATCAACACTCCCGTGATTGCTTATATCGAGCACTTACTGTATTCAAGTATTAGCGAATGCCTCTAGTTACGTATGTATGTGTGCATGGGCTTCTGCATGATTAAGTATTATTTGATATTTGGCCGTGGCCTTACATTAACTTCTATTCCGTTGTTGCCTCTTTATATCATTTACTAGTGTGCTTTCTTTTTGGCCGTGATATAACAGTTGTTTGCCTTGTTGCTGGTGTTGCTATTTACTAATCCAAACATACATTACTCGCACACACACATGCATAAATAATTCAAGGCCTGGAATAGCGGGCGGCTTCTTTATTTACAATAGTACGTGCGAACACACCAGTAGTTTTTGTTAGTGTAGGTGTGAACGTCATACGTAATCCTATTGGTTTAAATAGATTTTTGTTGGGTTTGTGTGTTTTTTTTGTTTCTGTGTGTATGTATGTATGTGAGTTTTTATGGTTGTGGTGAATTAAAAAATCGTCTTTGAACTTGAGCTGATACGAGTGCTTTCATTAATGTTGTCACGTTTTTGCTGCGGCTGTTGCCATTGCAGTTACTATAACTGTTTTTCCAGCTCTTATTTATTTAACAAATCTATTGCTATTGTTGTTGACAACAATCGCAACCATACAGCCCATAATGGGTTACTATAAGTGATAACATTTGACTGTCAAAATACAAGTGCTCTCGAAAACAATGTGACAGAAACATAAATATCCTTTCAATCTCTTTTCATTCTTTTATTCGTTATCAATTACAGAAAAAGGGGCGTAAATTTAAAGAATCATTGAATGTAAATGCTATGGCTAATTGGTATGGCTTGCAGAACTATGAAAGAGTGTAATAATATTCGTAAAAAAATTTTTAATGTTAATGTGGGCCAATATAGTTAACGCATTGACTACAGGGAGCTACCGACAGACATGACCTTTCATAACGCTTGAGTAATCCCTCTACATACCGAATAACCATTGAAAATGAATTTTTTTTTTTAAATTTCAGCATCCGTCATATCAAACTTTATCTATTCCGAACGAACTTTCCTCTCCATGACAACCATAATCTTGCAGAAAATTTTGTATACGAGTGGCCGCGTTGGGGTCACGTTGAAAGCATTTCCAACACTGCGTTGGTGCGACTCTGTCCAAGTCCTTTTTTCTAACATAAATGTGTTTCGGTTCTTCATCACAGGAGTCCGTATCCGAATAAGAAAGGCAAAACATTTTGTATTTAAATTTGGGTTTTTTAAAACAAAAGTTATAGAGAAAATGAATCAGCTGATTCATACATTTGCTATAAGCAGTCAGTGTCGGCGCAATTGTCTTGGGGAATACCGTGTTAGCATTGCTGTTCTCTTAAGTCGCTGTCCTCTTACAATAGTCCATGAAATTTACTCTGCCAAATAGGATGACTAATGTTAATACAAAAACTCATACATGGCGAAAGACATTCCGTCCAAGTTCGTATGCCAGAAAACTGTTAATATTTTCCAGGTCATTGTTCAGTTCTAGGAATTATGCTTGCAAAAGAAAATAAATGTTTAATAATTCCGGCTGTTTAACAATAACTTAAGCTGCATCCTTATTCATAGTTTTGTTGCACTGAAGCCATGAACTGCTTTTTGGGGTGGCTTTCTATTGATTTTAATCCCACCCAGATCGTTTTTCATTGTTTTCTTTTCACAAACTTTTTACATTTTCCACCCACCGCCACCCAACTGCTACAATTTACTTTCGTCAGCACCTCACGCACCCTTTTTAATACTACAAGTAAGCAACAATTTGAATTATTTATTTCCTTTCAAGTTTCCTTCATAATAACTCGTTTGCAAAAAAGGAAGAAGAGCGTTATAAGCTTTTGCCAGCATTTTCGCCTTTTTACAAGGTTGCGTATTATTCATATCGCTTTGTCAATGAAGCGAAAAAAATTCCATTTGTTTTGTAGCGAGAAGGTCAATGATAACATAAAATATTACTTGAATAGTTTCAGACATCATATATTTGCCTGCAATGTTGGTTGGCCGTGATGTTGGCACCGAGCAGGATCAACAATCCTGAATCGACGACCAGGTGACTCCGCCCGGAATTCTATCTTTCACCCCCATTTGACGATACATCTGTCAAATGTCCGTTTTGCTACTGGAAATTTCTTGGAGTAGATATTAAGCAAAATTTTTATCAGCTAAGCATGCTGGGTAAAGTGGCCTATATCGTTAGCTGAAATGCAAAATCCCACAAATGATATGAAATTCATTATTCAGGTTTTTATAAATTGCAGTTCCTTAGATATCCCTTCTAAATAAAAACAACATGTTTGCCGTACACAGAAGCATTTACATTATTTGCTCAACAATTTTTACCAGTCAAGTTTCATTGTTTAGCCATGTTAAATTTCTTATCAAAATGTTTCTTTGCATTTCATCTTGTATTTACTCAGCTTGTTGGAAAAGTTTGAAATGAAAAATGCTCTGGCATGTTCGCTGTTGTTGGCTTTAATTTTATTTCTTTCCGTAGACGATTCAGATGTAGTTGTTGATACAACTTCTCTAATGTTGTTTATTTAAGTTGTAATAAAATGGCAACAATCACTTCCTCTACTTCCGTTTTAACAATTGTTAAATGTTGCTTATTACGTTCCCAGCTGCTGCTCCTGCTCCTGCCTCTGCTCTCGCTCTTGCCACAGCAGATGTTTGCACTGCTGTGTGAACATTCTCTCTGGCAAAGAATTGTTTAAAATGCTTGTATTGCTTTATTATTTGCTTGTTAGTCTTTTCCTTTTGCAAGAGTAACTGCCAAGTATTGTCTGAAACTATTCCACATAAAGCAAACAAAAATACAGTCGAACATGCTTATAACGAACTTTTTTTTTATAGCAAACTAGTTTCTGTGAGCCACACAATAAATTTGCAAAGACATTCGAACGTTTATAACGAAGTAAGAAAAAACCTATTTACCAAAAAATCGCCACAAGGCAACACTTATACGCAACATCACTGCACAGCTGTTTCAGACTATTCAAACAAATAAACCAAACAGCTCGGAAGTAAAATATGGATAAAAATAAAAGAAATTCTATTTCGGTTGCAACGAAAATGTGAATAATTAATGAAGTTCAGAAGGGAAACAAAAACAAACCACAAATCTGTGAACTTTATAAAATTCCAAAATCAACATTATCCACTGTTGTCATTTTGTTTTTTTTTTTTTTTTTTTTTGTATGGGTTTGACCAATTTTTCTACTACGTCTATAAGGAACTATGTCTATAACGAACTAAAATGTCCGTTTCCTCTGAGTTCGTTATAACCGTGTTCGATTGTACATTTAAAGAATTTTTTTCATAAACAGTTAACAACGCTATAAATATGACTGTAAATACGTAGAAATAAAAGTAATAATTCTCAATTGTTTTGTTTAACTTTGACGAGGGAAGAAGTAAAAAGAGATTAAAATATTGGAAGAAGATGCAGCAGGAATATGTACCGCCTTAATTACACAAAAGCAAAAAGACAAATGAATATTAAAAAATTAATTTATTTTCTACGTAAATTTCTCTGATATGCAAATAAAAAAGGGGCCTAATAGACAGACCGTGTAATAGCCAGATCGTATATGCATACCACAAAAGTCCTTAGTGAAAGACCTCGCTTTCTAGTATTCCGATACCCAATAAATTCATCGAGGCCGTCTCAAATATCAAGTCAAAGTATCAAGTTACTACTTCACAAAGTATAGTTCAGACAGAAATCAGGATTCAGAAAACCTGTAACCAAACAGGTGGACATCAACAGCTGGACATAATATCCAACGACTAGGCTTGAATCATTAAAATGCCTATAGCTTCAATAGAGAGAAAATCATTCACCAGTTGAAGATAAGAAATTCTTCGTATGGATCAATAAAGGGAGTAGCACCTATCAAAACCTTCAATAGCAATTAAAGGTTTAAATTGGAAGTACTTCGAGGGTACTATAGAGGCTTCTGCACTTGGTTCTAAACTGCTTACGAGCCACTTCTGAATTTATTTATTGGTCATAAGGATTTATGTATGCCCTCTATTAATTTACTGTCTGTTGCCATTCCGTGACATTCCGTGACATTCCGCTGAAGTGTGAAGGAGTCAGCTGTTTACTAAAATCAAAACGAGATGAAAACGATGAAATTTGAAAAAAATCTGTCAGAAAAAGAACAGGGCGACAAAAAAAAAAAGTCAACCACACATAAACCGATAAAGTTCACTCTCGCTTTCTCTCGCCTTCTCTTTTCCCCACTCTTTTTTACGCTGCACTTAGAGAGAGAAAACTTTAAGGTAGAAACTTATTTTACTCTCTCATCCTCTAGCAAAAGCCGTCATTGATTCGTTCTTGCCATTTGTACTAACATTGGACCAACCTTGGACTTTACGTGCTACAGAGAATCCTTTATTTATCTATTATGTAAATAATTTTTTTTATCGCTCGAAAATGTGTAAAAGTAATTCCATGTACTCTTTTGCAAACTTTGAAGATTTAAGTGGCTTTACTTTGAAAGCTTTGGCAGCTGAATGTGCGATTTTAAACACTTTTTTTATGCCATTTATATTTAGCGACCTTACAAATAAAAAAGAGGAAGCATTTGAATGTGCAAGGCTATTAAACGCGACCATCCTCTCGCTAAGCTAAACTGTGCACGTCTTCAGTATTAATTCGTAATGCAATTTTTATTACTGCAGATGAAAAATATTTAAGACACATAAAGTTAAAATCATTTTTGCAGTTCAGCGGTAGAGTTGGCGGTATTTAAAAGTGAATGATAAACTGACGTGCAATGAGCTTTCGTTGCTACGACTTCCCTGCAAAACCAAGTTATATTGTTTGAAGTATGCATGCAATAGAAGGCACCCACAAATTTGGAACCCTTTAAAAAAAATGAAAAATATGGCAACCTATGTAAGTGTGCCACTCATTAAACAAAAAACACATAAAAAAATATTACACCTCACCGCACGCCAACTTTTGGTTGACAGTGCAGTTGGCTTAATGGAAATATATTTATTGCTCGATGAAATCGTAATATTTTTATTAATAATAATAAATCCTTTTTTACAAATGATATAAACTTTCTCTTTGAACCTAATATTCTTCAGATGCCATTAATTACATGAATTACTGTATATAACAGCTGTTGGCATTGGCATTCATAGACACTCCTACGGTTGCTTATACGTACGGAAATTTGATACGATTCCTTCCTATTTTAAAAAATCGTATCAAAATACTTCAAATTCACTGGAAAATTCACTGGTAAACAAAAATTATGTAGGAAATATTTGGAAGTAAATACAACTCTGACCGCTTGGAAACTATAACAAACAGATGCATTTTTAGGGCTCACTTTCCTACTTTTTCAGGACCCTTAAAATATTAACAAATCGTACGATTGTGTAGAATAGTGAGCATGGCCTTTACGACACCTATTGGATGTGCTATACGGAAGGATCTATTTCGCAACTAGTTTAAAATAACAATGTTGAAATTGCTTTAACATCTCAATCTTCTATTTGAATTTGAGTCGTCTGCAAAGTTTGCGTCACTTTACACCGTGTCATACCGAATATTCAACAGCTTCACTAAAATCCTCATTTTGTACATTTACAAGATTAATTGTCGATTTGTGGTGTCTCCATGGCTTGAAGTGTGACTAGAGAAAACTGTACATGTGCGTGTAGAGAAATGGGAATACAATTGTGGTTAAGATATGTTGCATTTTGGCGATACTCCACTTGTAATTCCTTTACCACTTCCCTGTGTGAGAGAAAACCACAATAGTTATTGTTATACTGCATTTCAAGACCATTGAAGTGATTATGGCGTACCATTTCCAGTCAATCATTTAAATTTCGATAATTATTTACAACACTGTATCACATTAATTTCAACAGAATTGTGGAATTGAAATTCGTATGAAAATCAGCGCCGCTTTAAAATTAGTGAAAACGAACCAGTTATTCTTCAAGATAATTGAAATTGAATACTTGAATACTTAGAATACTTTGTGTTTATGCCGCAAAATATTACATTTCAGAAAAGGCAATCAATGCATTCTTTTTAGAAGGCGGCCATAGTTTGTTTAAAAAGTGCATCATGTGCTCGAGGATGTTCGACGATGAAGGTAATAAGATCCACAAAACATTTAATTTAATCAGCTGCTGTTCTCATTTTTCCAGCGTCCACTGAAATAAATTACAGAGTCGTATGTGGTGTGGAGCGAAAGTGTAGTGTCAGTGCAATTACTTCATCCCTGTCATTCGTTATATAAAAACAATTTAAGAAAATTGTAGTCATCTAACAAACAGCTGACGCCTAGATATAAGAGCTGATGTTGATTGAGTTTTGTCCGTCTGTCCCGTTGCCACGGGTATTTTTGGCTAGTTTTATTGTGGTTTAAATAGAGCTTAAATTTTATTTAAAATCAAAAATTTAATTTAATTTTTGAATTATCCAGTCTGACAATCGGATAATAAATTAAAGAAATATGACCAAAAAATTATTTTATATTTTTATAGGTAAAAATTTACTTCAATGCAGTATAATTGTGGTTTGGAATATATTTTTGGAGAAGGGGATATAAGATTCAGCACAGTCGGTTCAGATTTCGGTGTGAGTGATTCGTACGACTGTGCAGGATAGTAAATACTATCCTCATTAACACATTTCTACATTAAATTCTCTCTCTTTTGCATGTTGTTCGGAACCGCTTGCAGCCTCTGTGGATGAGGCGAACATTTTATGTGGCAAATTCCAATTAAGTTTTCATTATTTTATAATTTACAAATTTACTACGGAGTGAAACAAATAAATAGTAAATGTAGCAACCTGACACAGCAGCTGACTTTGCAACAGACTGTTTCTTTTGCTTCTTTATGTTTTCGAAACAGAATTTCCATTACCACAGGCATGCGAGTACGTAATCAAAAAGTGATGGGCAAATATTTTCATGTCAAAAAATTAAAAACAGTTGGAAGGCTTCATTTCGATGTCCAATGTAGTCAAAAGTTTAATATTTTCAACATTGTCTATTTTTATTTTGTCTTTAGCCTTCCTTTTCTGTGGTAAACCCGAGTGTAATTACGAACTCAATGCAGTGTCAAGTGGTTTTGCAGTTTCCTAGTTCTATTCCAACGTTCTTATAGTACTCGACTTAACTGCAGAGGCCATTTTGAATACAGACTGCCGCCAGAAAATTCTATTTTTATATTATTTTATATTCTCGAAAATGTGGCTCGTCCTGCGAAAATGTGAAGAGACAAAATTATTTTCATATTTGATTTCTGTATTCTATGTTTGCTCGTTTTTAGGTACTTCGAAAATTGGTTCCGCGGTTTCGAGAATTTCATAAATAAGTTAAACCGAAGTATGACAATAAACAAAGTATATGGAAACTCCACAAGAAATGCAAGGAAAAAGCAGAAGTAAGTAGAAAAATCACATAATTGAAACACAGTGGCGCACGAAACTCTAGTCATGAGAATTAATGTGTGAACACTTTGGTAAAGTGGTATGCTGAGCTGTCAAAAATAGTACTACTCCACTATTCAGTTTGGCAATTATAAATTATTTCTATTTAATTTCTGCTTAATAGGAATAATTCAAATATCTGAATGACAACATTCAGGAATCGAACTCAAGCCAAACTAATCTGCTTAAAATTGCATGGTAGAAAAAAGGTAAAAGAAAGAGATAGAGATAAAAAAAGTTGCAATGAAATGAAAACATTAAGGCTTTCGAACGAATCGCCGGAATAAAAAAAGTTTTAGAAAAACCAAAAGATGATGGAAATGGTGTAAAAGTAATTCGAGCAGGCAAGTGCTGGAGAAAAGCTGTTAAAGGAATCAACGAAATAAAAAAAAAGTTTAAGAAAACCAAAATGATGGAAAGGGTGTAAATGTAATTATTTATAAAAATTAACTAGTTGCACATTAATTATATATAAACATTTATGGGAATCTCCTGTAATTGCTTCCAACTTGCTCGGTGATTTAATTTCGTTAAATGAGGAGCCACTTGAATGAATTGAATGTTTCTGGGGTTTCATTTTTTAATCAGGATTTGTTGCAACCTGTAAACTTACTGAGCAGCATGAACAATATTTTCTTTTCATTATTTGAAATTCATACTTTATTCACTTGCAGCAGCTTGTACGCTTTCCTTTACCCCACTGTACGAGTATATGATGATATAAAAACGAACTATGCTGTTGGTAATTAATAATCCTTTGCAGTGTCCTTTTCTTCTATTCATAAGGCTGTAAGTTGATTTGCTTTGCAGGGGAATGCAATGGAACACAACGGACTCTACCAACGCACTTAAATTAAACGATAAAAGCCACATGGCAGAAACTCCTTCAAAGAGGATTAAACAACAAAAGCAACCAGAGCCAGCAGGAAGAACACCCGTAATGGAATTATCGTAGACTGATTGATGGGTGGAATGGTGTAGGGAGAGGTGTTGATAATTAAATATTCTTGAATATCCTTGGAGTGTTTACAATTTGTAAATGCATTTCTGTTTATTATTGGCCTTCCTGCTCCTCTTACGGCCAGCTGTTTCCGTTTTAATTCCTTTTTTAATACTTTGCGTGCCGAAATTATTCCAAGTTAAATTAAATTTCATTTATTACTGATAAGACTATTGCGGCCGACGTTCATGCTCATGCTGATGTTTACGATGTGGCTTCAGCTGCATACTCGTATGCCCCGCACCGCCTTTCGAGGATGTGCCCAATATTTTAGTAACTGCATTCTCTCAGCCATTCCATTTTGACATGCACACTTAATAATTTATATTTCCCTGTGAGTAATTCTTACTTCTGGGAAAATCATCATTAAATTATTTATTTTTATTTTTATTTGTATTTCACTTTTACTTTCTTCCTTCTTGTACGTCCTTGTATGGGAGTTCTCATTGCAATTTTGCTACGAATTTTTACATTCTTTTACTACAATTTTTGTTGTTTCCTTGGCTGCGGTGTGTTTGTTTTCATGTGGATTTTCTTCATTTGTCACAAATCTGGAAGGCAGGACAAACACATTGTGATAGGAGGTCGACATTTGCAAGAAGAAGCATTAATTGAGCAAATCGAAATATTGAAATTGTGGGCTCCATGACACATTTGCAATTAAGAGTTAAAAGCAAAGGTTGCGCAGCATTTATCTTCTAATTTAATAATTTCACAAGCAGGAATAGAAAAAAAAATCAGGCAGTGGAGTTAAAAACAAACTGGTGGGTCGGGAAGAATACACGAAATAGGGAAGATCTTTTCAATCACTTTTTTTAACCTGATCAGACGAACTAAATATTGGCAAAGAAAAGAATTTTTAAATACAGTCAGACTGGCCGAAGTTTCTCTTTGTATTTTGCAGATAGTTTGGCAGAAGCCGTCAGGGAAGGCAAAAACTTGGCACTAGATCGAAACAAGGATTACGAATGCTATCATATAAAGAAGAAATTCGGCTGATAGAGGCCTGAATAGGGGCATGTGAATCAAAGAAAGAGCGAGTGGTCTTTATACACCATTTTTTTTTTTTTGGAAAATTGCTCCTTAAAAGTATTGCATATGAAACAAAATTATGGAAAGGACTACGTTTAATTGGATGTGAGATGCACATTGAAGCAGAAATTGTTCGGTATTTCAATACATGGAAGCAGATCCTTTTCAGTTAAAATATATTTACCTTAACCTGTAAAAATATAAATTATTTTAAAAATCAAGTTTTTTTTATCCTTTCAAAGGACAAAAGGGTTTCTTAAGCTTGTTTTTAAATTTTTTAATAAAATTTTATATTATTTTCAAAGTTGTACTAGTCCTTATAAAAAAGGTGTATTGAAGTTTATGAAATAAATTTATAAAAATTTTTTTAAAATATCGAACAAAGTTTTTGCTTCTATTTATTAGGGATTGTTTAATCAGTTAGTAAATAATTTCGCTGCAATTCAATACAGAAAAGAAAATTGCATGCAACTGAATATTAATTTTAGAAATTTATTACACTTTAATAAAAAAATAAGAGAATCCTTTAAAGCAAAACATTTTATTAGCTTTGACAACAACCATCTAAAACTGAATGAGAATTACTACAGCAATATGCAAACATAGACATAACGCTCGTGGTGCACGTTTATAAACAAATAGTGTTTAGGAGCTGCATGTGCAATGTACTTCAACACCCAGAAAATCATTTCATGAATACAATGTATTCAATTTTTTGTCACGTTCGTGTAATTTACCGTAATTATTTGTAAAATTATTTATATTTAAAAAACGTACAGCTTTAATTTTGCTGTTCCTTTAACAAAACAAAATAACGAAACTGTTTAATTAAATTATTTTTCAGTTTGATAGCCAATTAAACTACATGACGAACGTGACAAAACGAAACTTTTCTGTGAAAATGACCAAATGAATGAATTATAATAATCAAGTTGCAGATTTTATAAAATTTTAAGTCAGACTCGATTCGTTTTTAATACATTTCAGTGCGTGACTGATGTGGACTCTTCTCAAATTCGCTACAACTTCTATATCGCCGACATCTTCCACAGCCTGCCAGTGACAGCCCAAATCTCAGTGGGATAAACATGGAAACTTACTTTAGTGGCATAAATTAGCAGTCTCATAAAGCAAACATTTGCAATATGTAATTACAAGTTTCGTCTAATTACGAATTTAGGATGATGGCAAATGCTACTTACGCTGCTAATTCCAGTGCTGATGTCGGTCACGGCGATGCTGACGACAATGATGTTCTTTACACGTACACAAATGTAATTAATATTACTCCACTATTGGTATTGGTGTTGGTGTTGCTCTAAAAACATATTGAAAAGCCATGGCGGCTGTAAAAAGTAACACACCTCATTATAAATAACTGAAAGAAGCCTTTATGCATGCCAAATGCAAAGTGCTCCCTCTCAGCATCACGCAAATACTTACTCATGTGCTAAATGTGAAGTAGATTTTTGTTTAGCTTTATGGGTATGTTTCTAGGCGTGGGTATACCTAAGTAGTGAGCAGTGTGACCATTTTACTAAACGAACACCAGGACTCTTTATACCGCTTTAGCAGAGCACCTTCCATTTCACACACGGGGGTTTTGTTTGCGTACTCCTTTCAAGGGAATGAATTCCAATGTCAACATTCATTCAAAAGGTTTGTATCACGTGATAGTAATCAGGGCAAAAAAGTGTCTCTGAGTATGACAATATATAATTCCTATTTTATGGAATTAACGATGTTGTAAAGAGTTACAGCTGTTTCCTGACATTTTGTTTGATTTAATCCATAAACGTCAGAAAAAGTTTTTGTATCCCGTTGTTAATTTTGTCCTTCTGTAATACATTTCAGAAGTGTTTCGAGGCTTAGAAAAAACGCTAAGCATAAGAACATTATATCTGATTAATCTGGGATTACTTTAAGGATTACTTTTGGAAAAAACTGGAAATAATTTTTTTTTATCACACCTCGTATATGTACTCGTATATATCTTTAATATATGAGATATTCTTCTCAGCCTATTATGTTTAGAATATAAATCTCAATAAAAGTCTCGTTTCACTATCCTACACAGCCGTGTGATTTGTTAAATGTGACTTCTCTGCTGTTCAAATAGAATAGTGTGGCCTAAGAATGTCGGATTTTTATGAAAAGCAAAAATTTTTGAAAATTTTCATAAAACGATGAGTGTCAGGCAATTAGAGTTGCATTTTGTTCAATCAGCAAAAGGAAAAATTATTTGCATCAGAGGATGCCACCAGATAAACCATTTTAATGCGATTTTTTAAAATAAGAGGGAATCACTATCAGATTCTCGTGTGAATGTATCGCACGACTGCGTAGGATAGTGAGTCGTGACCTTTAGCTGTCGTTAACTTTGTTTTTTGTTAGCATTTCATTCATCGGTGAAATACTGCTGCAGGAGGACGCCAAAGCTGGTTTTATGTGCCCTTAATTGATATAAAATCGCTTTAAGTGATCAGTAACTATGCCTCAACAATTGAGAGAAGCTAACTTTTTTTTTGACAGTTGAAGGAGGGCTTGAGGAGTTTACCAGTTCAGTTAACGAAAAAGTCAGCAAAGTGATATTTAAAAAATTAAAACTTTAGATAAACAATCTTTGTTTTTTTTTTTTTTTTTGCATTAGTTTAGTATTTAATAAATTCCTTGTGTCCAATAGCCTGGTCACACTGGTCTTGCAAGTGTGCATGCTTTATGTTTGTTTAAACAAAAAAAATGTTTGTGTTATTATTTCTTTATGTACACCTTCTCATGTTTCTAGGACCTTTGGGTGTTTTATTTCTGAAGTACTTGCTGCGTCCTCTTTGTCTGAACAATTCACTCGGCCTGTCGTTCCTTGCACACGTTTCACTCATTTTGTAAGCCAACAGAACTAAATTATTTTCACCTACGCATTCATATTAAGAAGAAGCAGCAAAACTAACTAGCAAACAAAAACATGACTCTCTCTCGCAAACACACACACATCCTCACACATCTGCATGCAAATGAAGTTGACTCAACTAATTGACACTTATTTTACGGTCATTACAATATTTAAACATTTATATTAAATTAACACAATCTTTTGCATTAACTTGTCGAAATGGGGGCAGCTGGAAACGCTTCACCAGGCCTGCTGGTTTGGAAAACTAGAACATTTCCATTTTAGCAACATTAATTAATATTTGAGTTTCATTTAAATTGAAAAGCTTAAGTTTTGAAAAGTAATTGAGTTGTTGGAAATGTTGTTTGTTGTTTTATTTTAAATACACATACACATAACATTTTCAATTTTTTGATTCTTCAGTGTTGGTGAGAAGGCATAGTGGAAGATTCTTTTTACTTTTGTGCAGGCTGGTATATATATATATATATATATATATATATATATATATGTGTGTGTGTATGCCAGAGAGTTGAGAATTTAACAAGTGCTGTTGGTTCAACAAAATCTCAGTTCATTAAAAATCAAGTTAACTTTTGCAGCCAACATCTTTAGTTCCTTTTGAATGTTTGCTCAACAAACCGAATAAAAACTTTTCTTTTTCAGTTTTATAACAACAAAATTTAATTATAGTTTTTATAATAATTGCAATTTGATAGGAATATAATGATAACGTGCCTTAAATTAATTGATTTCTCTTTTTAAATATAACTTTTTGATTTACTACTATTTAAGGATATTAAAAGGATATTTTTATAAAGAAAAGAGCATATCCTTTAAATTGAAGAAGTTTTTTTTTTAACTGGTTTTTATCTATTGAACGCAAACTTTCCAAGATGCTTAAAAGATCTTAGTTTTTTCAAGTCATTTTGTTTCATATAATTTATGAGAGATACTTGCAAATACTCTACCGTTAAATTAATTATCCTGCCTTAAAGGAGTCTACTTGAAAATACACTCTACGTGAAGACTGCTTTTAATAAATTTTTATAAATTCTATTTTTTTCAAAGTGTCCCTTATCAACTTTTAGCAAAAATATGATTTTTAAAGGATCCTTTTATAGTAACTTCATAGAAAAATACTTCCTTAAAGGTACTGAATTTTTTTATAACTAATTTTTTGTATTCCTTTTTAAGAATTAGTTTGGCATTTGTATCTGCTTCAAGCAGATTTTCTTAAAGGCCCTTTTTAAAAGATATGTATTTTAGGGCCACTTTTACACACTATTTTTAAAACACTCTTTTCAAGATGAGCTGTTAGAAGCTTAAAACGTTTATCAAAGTTATTTTTCTTAAAGGTCCTTTTTTTAAAGGAATTTTTTATGGCCTAGTTGTACAAACATTTTATTGCTCCAGGAGGCAACATGAACACTTTTTACGATTCGTTTACTCTATATAATTATTTGAGCTGTAAACTAAACTGCTCCGAATTCGTTAAAATGTCTTCTTTCCGGTGAAATAAGTCATATTGCAACACCACTTACTGTTTGGCCAAATTTTAATCGTCAAGGAGTCCACAAGAAAATATTAAGTTTCTTATTTTTTAAAACTCATTTGCACAAAAGCTATAATGATTTCACATATAAGTTAAACTGTTCCGAAATCCTTAAAGCTCTGCTTTCCGGTGGAATAAGTCATATTGCAGCATCACTTCCTGTTTTGGGAAAATTTTAATTTTTATTTTAATCCTCAAGAAGTCCGAGTCCACAAGAATATATTAAGTTCCTTATTTTTTTAAATTCGATTACTCAATTACTATAATGGTTTCGCACATAAGTTAAACTGTTCTGAAATCCTTAAAGCTCTCCTTTCCGGTGAAATAAGTCATATTGCAGCACCACTTCCTGTTTGGGAAAATTTTAATTTTTATTTTAATCCTCAAGAAGTCCGAGTCCACAAGAATATATTAAGTTCCTTATTTTTTTAAATTCGATTACTCAATTACAATAATGGTTTCGCACATAAGTTAAACTGTTCCGAAATCCTTAAAGCTCTGCTTTCCGGTGGAATAAGTCATATTGCAGCACCACTTCCTGTTTGGGAAAATTTTAATCCTCAAGGAGGCAACATATCCATATCCAACATACTTTTTGGAAGATGAGCTATTAATTGTATTTTATGAAGAAACACTTGTTATTAAGTTCTAATGTTTTTAGTTAATTTTAAGATAGCCCACGTTACTATATTTCTGAAATATATTTATTTAGCTTTTTTATTAATTTCTATTTTTAAAAGGAAATCCCTTGAAAACATTTTTAAAAAAAATTTTACAAGAGAAAATATTTCCAAAATGCACACGTACTTTCTTTAACGTGTACTTTTGTAAGTTATTTGTTATATATTATTTTTCACCGATTTCAATAATATTCTTAAAGAATTTTTTTTTCACTCAACAAAAAATTAATTTGTTTTACAAATTGCTTTGCATGTCAAGTTCTAGACAAAATTTATATTGATGGATTCAATAAACTCGTACACTGAGAATAAAATTTATTTTCTCTCTAAAGTGTTGACATGCTAACGGCTGTCTGCTTTAACTCATTCATCACTGCATTAAGAATCCATTCGTCAATCTACACGGATTACCTAAACAGGCTGTAACATTTTCCACTTCACTACACGTAATCTCCACTTGAAGGGGAAGAAACGAAAAACGAAACCACTGTCCTTCGGCGACAGATAACATTTTCTTAAGGGAATTGACTGCTTTTATTGCTGCCAATAAAACAAAAGATGGATTAAATAGGAAAACCGGCAAACAACAATTTGATTTATGAACAATAATGACTTCTAATTAAATTACAAGATGCAATTAAAAGCAATTCTTCCTGAATGAGAGAGGAAGTGAATTTTCAAATAAATATTTAAGATTCAATTAAAATATATTTTTTTTATAAATTTGTTGTCATGTTACAGTTTAATAATGCTAATAAATCGCTGGGGAATGGAATTGAATATTTTCAACCCAAATAAACATCTAATAATTAGATTAACGCAACTGTTTGATGCTGCAGAAGGACGCGAACCTTCTATTAGAAATACAGGACATTCCTGATAATGCGAACTAATCTGTTGAAATTTCAATAGCATGAACAATTTTAAATAAACTATTTTCTATATTCTGAAAAGCTAATTCGATATTTTCCAAACAAAAATTTACAGAATGTGAGCAAAAGATGTAAAGCGGGGAAAAGGGAGAGATTTTTTTTACAAGATGTCGCTAATTATAAGCTTTAATTATACCGCCATGACAGTTCCTGAAGCCATTAATCTCTGGCACTCATTGGGCGTTTTCACATCAGCCGACCGGACCCCGCCATAACACCAGCACGGCAACGATATGCTTCTCAGCGACATGTCGGCCTGCCCGTATGATTACATGCGTTTGCGCACCCACTAGTGGCATTGCCGTTGCCGTGTCGGTTGATGTGAAAACGCCTATTATCCAACAATTGGCTATAATTCAGAAAAAAAACTTCTTATGAAAAACATCCCCACACAAATAAGTGTTCATATTAACGGGAGCCCACTGTAAAAATAAATGGTAGTGATTTTGGGCCAAAGCAATAATGAATAATGAGAAAGGTTTGCTGTTGGAACATGACTTTTAATCTGTCATTTAATCTTTCATCATTATCCTGCAAAGTATTCATGACACATACACATATGCATGCATCTGTGTATGTGTAAGTGTTTACGAAAACAAATATTTGTATTATTTAATCTGCGTATATTGATTTATGATTTTGTATTTTTATAGGACAACTGAAAGTGACCTTCTCCTGCCATCACAAGCGTTTATCGTGCGTAAATATGTGCGTGCCGATAAACATGTGTGAGTAGCGTTGTGTATGTGTTCGATGTAATTCCGTTTATTTGTTATAAAGCAATAAGAAAATAATAAATGGACACAAGACAAAGTAATATAAATAGTACAGCATACTAAAAATATGACAAGCAAAATTCTATACTGGTGATAAACATTTCACACTCTCACGCACACACACGCGAAGCCCAAAAAAAACCATACCTTCACCACACAACCCCTCAATATTTGAAAGCAGTTGCCATTTTTTTTTTTTGCCATTTACGCCTATGTTTGCGTAAATAATCAAGTTTTTTCTGATAAACTTTGAAAAGTTATGAAATTATCGGGTAATGATGGGTCTAAATAGTGATATGAAAACACGTATTAATCGCTTTGGCCGATCATAAATAATGCAAGTTATGAAAAAGCAACAAAAAATGAAAAACTAATAATACGATTATGAGAAATTGGCTGCCAAAGCTTCATCAGGAAAAGTAAACTTTGTGGAAGGACAACAAATGTATTGTACGAGTATTCGGCCTAACATATATAATATAAGCAGAGTTGAAGAATTAAAGAGACCAAAAGCTCACGCATCTGTAATAAATGTCTCTATTTATTAAATCGAAATATTTTGGATTTCAAACAAATAAGTTTCTGCCAAAAAAGGACTCTAATCAATAGTAAACTCGGAGTGTTTGGCAAATCAACAGCAATCTTGATTGTAATTAAGTTCTTTCGAATCAGTACTCGGATGCTGGCTTGCCCCTTCCGTAGCATGTGAAAATTACGAATTAATAATAATATTTAAAGCTTTGCAAAGCTTTTCATGTACACAGCGAGTATTGTCAACATAGTAACGATAGTTCTTAAGTTAACTATCGAAATTATCGAATGACCCATTTACCGATAGTTTTCCAGCTGAGGCCAAAAGTTATATTATATATATTATAAAATATATATTATAAAATAAGTTAGTCATACCTCCCCTCTGATTTTTAAATTACTTAAAAAACAATAAAATATAATAAGAATAACTTTAAAAAATTTATTTAATACATTTTCTGAGCGATTTAAAAATCATTATTAAATATATATAATATTTTTAATTTCAAGACTAAAACACATTCCTGCATCGACACTTACAATCGGTGTTTCCTTAATACACAAAAAATAGTTAATAGTTAAATATAGCAAAACAGTTTGAAAGTGAAAATTTAGGTGGGGAAATTATCAGAGCTACGTCGTAAATGGTATCAAATGTTTGGATTTCCGAATGCAATTTAGCAATTGCTATTTTTAAAGAGACGCAGGACCTTTTCCAGTTTTTGATTAACGATAACTCGTTTTCATTGGAAGTGTTTTAGTACCAATGATTTTTTAAATATACCGATTGAAAGTTTAAAATTTACATTTTCTCTATATGGATTAAAAGGAACAACGTAATGAACAGAACTGAAGAATGAAATAAGTGAATTAAAATTTATTAAAAAATATAAAAAATATATATACCCCAATAAAACTACTAAAAGTAAATGTCGCGTACGATATTTCTGTAAATATCGTAACCCCACTCCTGGTGTTAAAAACGGATATCAATATCTATATGGAACGAGAGGAAATATAAAAAAGGTAAGTAAAATTCTTTGCCCCCATTTTGAATTTTTTTTAGCGATTTCAATGCATGAACTGAACATTAAAATCACTAAAAAAAAATTTATTGCAAAGAAAAAATAATGCAATTTGAGCCTTTCCAGTTGAGGCCGACGATATTGATTTGATTATAAGCAGCTATATCTCCATACATTAGAGAAAATCCAAACTTTCTCTTGGCGAATTAATTTTAATGTAGTAAAAAGTCAAGGTTCGTCAATAATAAACACTTTAGTACTTTAATAAGACTTCCAATTAAAAAATGGCGGGTATTTCCAGGGGAATTTTTAAGAGAGTTGGTATTGAAGAGATCTGGTATTTAAGAGAAAAGTTATTTCAAGCAACTGCCTTAAGTATGAAAAGCATTTTCAAAATTTTAATTTTAATACCAATAAGTTTCAGTCTCAGATTAAATAAAAAAATATCAATAAGGAAATCTGCGTCCCCCCTTCTTCAGCGAGTAAGGCTTATCTAACCACAATATTCACTATTTTTCTAGGCATACATAATTATTGTAGAAAAGTTTTTATATCGTACAAAACTTTTCAAAGTATATTTAAAAAACATTAAAAGCCAATTCAATACATTGGCCAACCGATATGCTCCCCAAAACTCCCTACTCTCCTTCCACTGGCTTTAAATAGTTCATACTATTTGACACAAATTTACTTTCAGTTAGTTTGCCATTAGAGTTTTATTCCTCTCCGCAACAGTTGCAGTCTGCTTTAAATAAAATGTCTTCCTTATGAAAACAAATGAGGGGTGGTTGAAATAAACATTAAATATCTATATATATATGTGTGTTGGCAGATGGTCCTTATGGCTAAGGACATGGTGAGAAGGCAATAGTAAAAAAATACAAACTCCACAGAAGGACAAAGAAAAAAAGTAAAGCTAACTGGTACATGTGAACTAGTAGGTCAGAAATTACATAGAAAACATAAGGCAATCCTGGAAAGAAAAAGAACATGTCGGAACGGTAAGTTGTGAGTGGGAGAGCAGCTGTGTAATGAAGTAGTACTTGAGGGCAATCCTGGGAAGAAAAAGGACATGTCGGAACGGTAAGCTATGAGTGGGAGAGCAGCTGCGTAGTGAAGTGGTACTTGAGGGCAATCCTGGGAAGAAAAAGGACATGTCGGAACGTTAAGTTATGAGTGGGAGAGCAGCTGTGTAATGAAGTAGTACTTGAGGGCAATCCTGGGAAGAAAAAGGACATGTCGGAACGTTAAGTTATGAGTGGGAGAGCAGCTGCGTAGTGAAGTGGTACTTGAGGGCAATCCTGGGAAGAAAAAGGACATGTCGGAACGTTAAGTTATGAGTGGGAGAGCAGCTGTGTAATGAAGTAGTACTTGAGGGCAATCCTGGGAAGAAAAAGGACATGTCGGAACGTTAAGTTATGAGTGGGAGAGCAGCTGCGTAGTTAAGTAGTACTTGAGGGCAATCCTGGGAAGAAAAAGGACATGTCAGAACGGTAAGCTATGAGTGGGAGAGCAGCTGTGTAATGAAGTAGTACTTGAGGGCAATCCTGGGAAGAAAAAGGACATGTCGGAACGTTAAGTTATGAGTGGGAGAGCAGCTGCGTAGTGAAGTGGTACTTGAGGGCAATCCTGGGAAGAAAAAGGACATGTCGGAACGTTAAGTTATGAGTGGGAGAGCAGCTGTGTAATGAAGTAGTACTTGAGGGCAATCCTGGGAAGAAAAAGGACATGTCGGAACGGTAAGCTATGAGTGGGAGAGCAGCTGCGTAGTGAAGTGGTACTTGAGGGCAATCCTGGGAAGAAAAAGGACATGTCGGAACGTTAAGTTATGAGTGGGAGAGCAGCTGTGTAATGAAGTAGTACTTGAGGGCAATCCTGGGAAGAAAAAGGACATGTCGGAACGTTAAGTTATGAGTGGGAGAGCAGCTGCGTAGTGAAGTGGTACTTGAGGGCAATCCTGGGAAGAAAAAGGACATGTCGGAACGTTAAGTTATGAGTGGGAGAGCAGCTGTGTAATGAAGTAGTACTTGAGGGCAATCCTGGGAAGAAAAAGGACATGTCGGAACGTTAAGTTATGAGTGGGAGAGCAGCTGCGTAGTTAAGTAGTACTTGAGGGCAATCCTGGGAAGAAAAAGGACATGTCAGAACGGTAAGCTATGAGTGGGAGAGCAGCTGTGTAATGAAGTAGTACTTGAGGGCAATCCTGGGAAGAAAAAGGACATGTCGGAACGTTAAGTTATGAGTGGGAGAGCAGCTGCGTAGTTAAGTAGTACTTGAGGGCAATCCTGGGAAGAAAAAGGACATGTCAGAACGGTAAGCTATGAGTGGGAGAGCAGCTGCGTAGTGAAGTAGTACTTGAGGGCAATCCTGGAAAGAAAAAGGACATGTCGGAACGGTAAGTTATGAGTGGGAGAGCAGCTGCGTAGTTAAGTAGTACTTGAGGGCAATCCTGGGAAGAAAAAGGACATGTCGGAACGGTAAGCTATGAGTGGGAGAGCAGCTGCGTAGTGAAGTGGTACTTGAGGGCAATCCTGGGAAGAAAAAGGACATGTCGGAACGGTAAGTTATGAGTGGGAGAGCAGCTGTGTAATGAAGAAGTACTTGAGGGCAATCCTGGGAAGAAAAAGGACATGTCGGAACGGTAAGTTATGAGTGGGAGAGCAGCTGTGTAATGAAGCGTTACTTGAAGTTTCCAATTGACACTTTAAAATATTTTCAATAAAGTTTAATTTTAAAGTGATAATATGAAAATTTAAAAAAAAAATGGCGAATATTTTATAAGAAAAAAATATTTTATAAAGAACAATTTTTCTTTTAATTATTTTTTCCGACATTCGCAAATTTCTTAATGGACTAGTCTTTAAAAAAAAAACATCTGTTGAATTATTTTTAATGAGCTTTGAACAGAGTGTATTCGGAGCACTTGTCTTGATGCTGCAATTCTTTGCAGCATCAATTCTCCAAACAAGGACAACATGTGTAATTCACAATTGCCTATTTGTGGCAAAAGAAATCCTTCTTTATACAAATTTGTAACATGGAATAATTGGTTATTTTCCGTCAGCTGGCCAGCAAGCAAGAAATTAAGATTTTAAAAGAAACATTCTTTACAAGGATTTAAAGGAAGCACACAAAGAGATGTTAAGAAGCCATGTGGGAACAAACGAAAAAGAAAAGGAACCCACTTAAACAGCATCTGAAAGAAGCGATGATGAGTTGAAAACGAATTGTCACTTGTAATAGATGAGTCTGTCTGCAAGTGCATGAAGGCAAATCGAAAAGTCTCACACAAGACATGATTAAACATGTTGACATGAAAAAGGATAAAGAATAGTGCTTAAAAAAAAACTGACGAAATTCGTATTAAGGCTATGCCAGCCAATGCAGTCAAGCGGAATATTCATTTAAAAATAAAAAAATTAATACACGAAATCCTTCGAGAAGATCCAATTATTTTTACTGCCAAATCTGTGGAACCAAAAAGTTTTCCTCTGAGAGCAACTGCAGTGGAATTCGGATCTTTAGTCCCCCCACTTTCTGTCAAGCAAAATTTGAAATTGTTTCAAAACATCGCTATTGGTGCAAGCACGAGCATGTTTGCTAGAACAATAAGTAGAGTGGTGGATATTAAATGCAATTTTCTTGTACAAGAGCTTTTCTTCTGCTGCTGATGTTCTTGTGCAAATAATTGCTTTTGAGTGCTTGAACGTAGCAATCCATCTCAGCTGTTAAATAAGTGAAGGCCAAGCTTTTAAGTTAAGTCAACGTGCTCGTAGTCAAACAATCTGACATTTAACGATGATGGCGGGATTACTTGTTTTAAGCTGCTGCATATTCCGCTAAAACTCTGTGGCATTTTGTGAAAATACTTTTAAATTACGAAAGCAGAAAAAAAAAATGTTTTGCAAAGATTAGGAAAACATTTTTTTCATTTACTTGCTTCAATCTCATCAGTTGTTGACAGTAAAATGTAAAATCAGTCGCTCGACCAGGCTGGAGCAGCTCATTGTGGATGATTCTCTTGAAATCCCAGCAAACACTCAGCATAACCTTACGAAGCTTCAATCCTGGCTTTGCTACCATTTGTTGAGCTTCACCACGCTTGAACCAGGACCGTACTTAAACCACTTTTCGTCCCTTGTTATCATTCGCTTCAGAAATGGTTCGATTTTATTTCGTTTCTACAAAGAATCGCAGATGTTAATTCGCTCCATTACATTTTTCACAGACAATTCAAGTGGTGCCTAAACATCGAGATTCTTTTTGGAAGCAGCCTTTTCTGAAAAGGTGCAAAACCGTTTGATAATGAATATAAAGTTCCTTAGCGAAGTCATGGCAGCTTATGTGACGGTCCTGGTCAATCTCTTCCATAATTTCATCGACTTTTTCAACGATTAGATCGAGATGCATCTTTTACATCGAAATTTCCAGAACTGAAGGGAGCAAACCTCTGTTGTGCTAAATGTACTCATACAACACCGTCTCCTTAAACAACACAAATTTCATTTATGGCTCGTATGGCATTCTTCCCTTTTTTTTTTATACAAAAATTTCATAATATAGCGAATCTCTTCATTATTTTCACTAATTTGTGAACAGCTGCAACTTTTTTTCAACTTTTTCGAACTTTTTGGTTAAATGAAGCTTAAAATCTCTCCTTTCCAACATTATTTGGTATCACGTAATGTAATTGGTAGCACTGGAGATATACGACTGCAACTACATCTATTGGCAAAATACGAAAAGAATTTTTCGTCTACCTTATATTATTACAAACGAATTTGATTAGGAATTTAAGGACAATTCAATGGCTTTTGGAAGCCTAACAAAAAATCTCCAATAAATATTCTTTCACCTATATGGTGTAAACACCAGCGCCGATCCCATTTAAAAGGAAAACAAACTCTATCACATGAATAGAAATCTTTCAGAATTATAAAATTCGGAAATTATTAAAAAATTTCAAACACAAATTTTATTTAAGTAAACAATTTTTTTTGTCGAATTTGTATAATAAAATTTTAACTTGAGCAATTTTTATAGATTTAAGGAAAAAAATTACAAAAAAGGAAAAATGTGTAAAATCCTTTCACTGGATGCCACATTACGTGTTTATAAAAAGTAGCGGAAGAAATGAATGAGACTTTTTAGGAGAATATTGAAACAAACCTATTTATGCCACTGTCGTTATTGTGGGAAGATTTTACATTAACAGCAGCAAGTGAGATTTACTGCAGGTCCTTTCAAGCATTCTTTCTTAACAGAAAGGATGCAACAGTGTATGTGATGGAAGAGCAATTGCAGCCAGTAGTGGCAGCGGAATTGTATTTACTGCTGAACATTCTATATCGCTCCGAATTGTAATTCCCAGTTGGTGCTGATGCATGTCGTACACGCGAAGCTAACATAATTAATTACACTAAGAAATTTTCCATTTGTAAATTAGTTTTTCTCTCTTCAATTTATAGCAAAAGGACATACAGCAGAAATTGGGAAGAAATTGCGCATTAATTTGAAGGAATTGTGAAATGTAATTCAATACAGACTGTTTCAATGATTTAACGAGGTTGAAAAAAATAATAATTGACTTGAACTGTTTCCAAATACCGCATTATGTCTACTAAAATTCGGTATAGACATTTCCACCCACTGACTCGACTCCGTTTTTCTTTTGTTGAACGTAATTGAAAAACTTTTCATAATAAGAAATTCCAATTTCAATTTAAGTTGAAAACAAAATGTGTTTTAAAATTTTAATATCATAGAAAACTTATTCACCAAAAATATACATATAAATTCTTTATTTGCAAAAGCTAACGTATGTAATTTACCCCAAAATTAGTAAATGACAGCGTGCACTCGTAGGGACACACTCGCAAGGACATGCTTATGGAAACACATATAAATGAGATTTTTAGACAGAGGGAAGGAAAATTTAATTTTAATGATCCAATCTATTTCTGCAGGCAGCTTGTTCTCTTATTTACAAAAAGTTGGCAAATTTAAACTTACCAAAAGCAACTTATATTGCACAATGGGGCAGGAACTTCATGTATCATTAAGCAAACTATTTTATTATACATTTTATTTTTGAAATAAATGGTTTCACTGAATTAGAATGAGATATGGCTTTTCTGAAGTAAGACAACGATATGATTAATTTTTAATTTTTTTTAAATATTGAAAATACTTTACACGGCAGCCGAGGGCGACGTGGATTTTTTTTTTTTAATTTATACGATTATTTTAATTCGGGAACTACGAATCTCCATTTCTCAATCAGCTGGAAATTTATTTAATCAAAACTCGGTTGTGCTTGAAGTCGGGGGATACTTGAACAGGAAAATCATTTTCGCTTTCGAAGACCGCAAATCGCTTTTCGAGGAATTAAAATTTAATTTTTGCTGAACTGAACACCAAACTGTACTAGATACCTTTGACTGGACCACTGCTTTGTTTACCCGCCGTGTTTTGTTGATATTTTTTTTTTTTTTTTGTTTTCGATATTTAATAATGTTTTGTCGCAATTAATGGAATAAAAATTATAAGCATAAATATTTTATTTATTAATAGCTGAAACGCAACGAATTTATATTTATTTATATCAAAGTGTGTAAGATTTCTTGCAACGATTTAAATTTTTTTTCCTAGCCCTGCACTCGGCCTATAACTCCTACTCATACAACGCCTGCTGCCGCAGTTATGAGGGAGGCGCAGTAGTAAACTTTTAGTTACATTTTTATTTAATAATTATTTTTACTTCGCCTATGAATTACTGCTGCAAGAGAACGGCGCGGGAGGGTACATCCCATCAGAAAATGAGTTCTTCTCCTCCAACAATAATTTCCCCATGAGATATTAAATCATTTCAGAAAAATTCATAAGAAATTTTTACTTTACCATAGCCAGAGGCAGGGATCGAACTCGGACCTCTGCTATTTGTTGTTGACGAACTTCTTGACCAGTGTAGCCAACGACCTCTTCTGACTAAAATTTTATTTCCGGTTAAACTAAACGGCCTTTGAGAAAGTGTTTACCGAAACCGCTAGACACCCAGTTTTGCATTCAGCCCCACTGTGCCCTGCGGTTAAACAAACGAGTTGCCTGCGCCATAAAAACTTTTTGTTTCTAGTTGTCCTTTAACCTTCATTAAAATATAAATTAAAGGAAAAAAAGTAAAAATAAAAACAATTCTAAAAAGCAAAGAAAAGCAGAAAGTGATTTTTAGAAGCAGAGAAATTATTTCCATCATGAAAGCTGTTCAGTTATATTGCCGAAGCGTTTTATTATACGAGCCTCAGTTGAATAATAATTTAGCATTAAATTGTCCAAATTGATTTAAAATCAATTAAAGCAACAAACCCGCCTTTATCAGTTGGCCGCTTCTCAAGGCCTTTTTTAAATGTTAGAAATGCGTAACGTTTACAAACCCATATTATATGAAAGCAGAAAGGCAAAGGCTGGCTACGATAAGGACAAGACTTCAGTGCTTTTAGAAAATGTGTAATAAATAAAGTATAAAAATAACATAAAAATAAATATGCAATTCAGCAAATGGCATAAGACAGCAACGACAGCAGCGAAATTCCATAAAACAAAAAGACAACCCATAAATTCGAGGAATTCTCTGCGGTCACAAAGTTGGAAAACACTCGTAAATACTGCATTAGAGCAGAAGCGAGTGCAGCGGTGTTAAAATGCTTAAGAAGTTTTATAATGATTCTTGGCTTTATTTTCATTAAAAATGTAAAAAGCGTAAATGTCAAATAAAATTAAAAGGGGGGAAAGAAGAAAAAAATTATTTCGTCGTCAACACCACTTTTATATACATACATACACACATGCATTCAACTAACCGCCATCTAAGACCGCCACAAAGGCGCGCATTAATTTTAATACGTTAAAGTAAAATAATACTCGTAGATGTTTCTTACTTTCCATGTAGTGGCTAAAAGAGTTTCTTCTAGACTTAACTCGCTTTCGTAAACGTCTCTTATTTTACGTTTTGCCAGTCAAAACAATAAAGCCATACAAGTAACGAATCAGTAAATTTGCTTAACGCTAATTAAGACGTTAAAGGAAATGAACGCTAAAATTTATATATTTGCTGTTCAGTGGAACTTTGAACACTTTGCGGTAATGCTTAAAACCAAACAGCTGTTTATTTGGCCATTTTTCTCACTTCCGCATAGTCGTACGATTCATACACATGAAAATCTTATAGTGATACGCTACTATTTTAAAAAACCGCATCAATATCGTGTTGCTGGTGCCACACTATCATACAAAACTTATGCAAACAATATTTTCTTTGCTGATTCAAGTAAATGCAACTCTGACCGCATAAACTTTTTCCTTGTCAGGAAATGGGAACATTTTTATGACAGTCTATTCTATTTTTTCAGCAGAGATGCCATATGAGGCAAATCATACGACTGGGTTGGGTAGCGGATCAGGGACTCTAAACGGCAGAGACTTTTAGTCAACTCAAAACTTGTTACTCTGGATTAATATAAAGAAAATCGCTTGCAAATAACTCAAACATTATTTTGCAAATGCAATATTTTATTTTTGCTCTTCAGCTCTCGGAAATGTTTATCAAGCAGAAATTCCGTGTTTTCTTTTATTTTTCTTTTGCTATCATAATTTCATATTATATTAACACTTCGGCGTGCTAAATAAACCAAAATTGATCTACTATATATTCAGCAAAAATTAGCTGCTGAACAAAATTTTCCAAAGGACTTGAAATCAACAGCTGATCATCTCTGGGAATTCCCACAACACAGTCCTGTCAATAGAAGGCTTTAAAATACATATTAGCATTCCTACTTCAAACTTCGCAACACCTTCGACTCATAAACTATCCGAATAGAAATTCGTATTCGATTCAACGATTTTTTCTCACTATACGATTTTTATACGATTATTACAAGACAATTTCCACTGCATTTGGAGAAATTATTGTTCTATTCTCTCGTGGAAAGAAAATAATTTCACTTGAGTTCATCTCTTGAGCCACGCTATCCAGCGATTCATTTTAAATTATTATTATTATTTAAATTTTCCAAAAAACCCACAAATCACAAAAGAGATTTCTCATCTTCCGTTTGGCTTTAGTAGCTCAATGTTGGCAACCCTATTCAAGCCCATCTCTTCCTTTTCAGATAATTATAATTTCATGCCATAATTTCAAATGGAAATTGAAAAGAAAATAAAATTATAGACGCTCTTAATTTCCTCGCTGAAATTGTGGTGCCCTCCTTCTCGCCCACCAAGCAGCATCAGCAAATTATTATGCATAACTAAGCGTTGGCTGAAAAGTAGTAGGCTTTTAAGCCAAAAGCAAATTGAGTGATAAATTAAAGCCAAGTTTATCTCCTATTTGTAACTTTAGTCAATTGCTCTCAAAATTTAATATTCAGCAATATAACGATTTACACACAATGAACACAACAGTGACTTTTTTTTCCTACAAGCTTTAAGTTTTAAAAAGTTAACTTTCTGCCAACTTGATTCTGGCAGACTTTTTTACAACTGCTTTAAAATAATAAAATTTTTAGAGTTAAAACCATTTTAAATTATTTCCTAAAGCAATTAAAGACAAGCAACAGCGCTGTTTTGGCACGATCCTACAGGAAATAATGTTTTGCTTTTAAGGACTACGGTAATTTATACGCCAAAACTATTACAGCTGTGTGTGTGTGCGTTTGAGTAGTTGTGCGCGAGCTGTTGCCAGTTGCTACTGCTGCAGGTGTGGGTGGCATTGTTAATGTCCTTGATGCTGTTTAAGCTATTGCTTAACATTGTGGTATGTTGCTGACGGATAAAGTCAGTGTTTAGCCATCCATCAAAACCAGCAAACTAATGAGAAACAAACAAAGTAATGCAATGCCAAAAAATGGCGCCCATTCCTGCAGATTAAGGACATGCCTTTTACGTAAAGGGAAATTTCATGCTTTTTTCTCAATACTTGAAAGCTAAACTATTTTATTTCATTATTTCATTTTCTTTACATCGAAGTATCGAAACTTTGTAACTTGAAGTTTATGTGTTTAAAATTCTTTTTATAAAGTTGACATAAAAACGCCATAATATTTAAAAGCGCGTATATCTGATTTCGTTATATTTCCAGCTTTAACGTTGCAAGTGATCTCCTTTTTGCATATCTTAAAGCCACGCTGAGCGATTTCCTAATCGCCGAGATTATTTCCGCTATCATTATAAACGACTTGAATTTGATTATATCGGGGTCTCACTGTGTGCTAATGCCTGTCATTGGAAAAGGTTCTTCTGCTGATTGTAAATTTACTAATTTCGTTATATAGTTGAAAAATCGAACGTAACAGAGTCCGGCAGTTCGATTGATATCTTTCAGAATATCCTAAAGGACATTCTAATAAAAATAGAAAATCGGTGTTTAAATCAATTATTGAAATAATGACTATATAATTATTTAAAGTTTTTTCTATTTATTAATTTTCCTACCACTGTTTACTCATTCGCCAATATGTTTACTAGTTCCAGGCAATTAGAAAATCGCTCAGTATGGCTTTAAAATATGCCAAAGGCAGATCATTTGCAATATTACAAATAATTGTAAAACTAAATAAAAAGTTTTGTTAAAGTTGAATTTTTGGGATCCCCCTAATACACAACACATGACAATAAATGGATAAATAAACCTGTTTATGTGTATAACCAACGAATGTGGCATCAGCCTACAATCCCATAAACAAACCCTAAAATAAATAAACACATCATCTGTATGCGTAACACAACAATAGCCACGCTAGGGGAAAAGGGTTCCAAGTTTAATGGGATTGAATGTGTGTGTGTGTATATATTGTATGTTGTATATCGATATGCTTTTGGCCTGCAAGTCTGTATGGTGTGTGGCCTTTCATTTCATGGAAATAAACAGCAGACCACGAATTACAATCGTTAAATAATCTACTGTTTTCTTTGCTAAATCGTCCTTTGCTTTCGCCGGTTTGTTAGCTTGAAGGATGAAAACAATGAACCAGTTTGGCAGGACTATTAAAATATATTATGAGGTGACAATACAATTTAACAGATTTACTGTCATCATATGAAATATTAATTTATTTCTTTACAGATTAAAGGAATTAGCAATTTGCAGAGGCAGTGCATAAAAAGTAGACGGTGGGCTTGGGCAAGTCCTGTCACTTAATTGTAAATACACAATAGACGTTTATTTTAAAAACGAACAGTATGTCATTCAACAGGCATTCTGTACAGTAACTTTGAAGTCCTTTGTCATACATGATCCTTTTCTGATGGAAGGAGTTCTCATTTTAAATTTCTTTAGGAATACTCATATAAATAAAACTGGCCATCACTTTTAATCAACTTATCTGAACTCTGATGATCTGCATGAGACCTACGCATAGGAGCCACCTGCTACACTCACATTCAGTTTCAATTTAATTTTAAATAATAAAAATAAAATTCTCTTTGATTTGATAACATCTAACAATTTTTACAAAAATAAAAATATTATATTTCTTAAAAAATTCAAGCACGTTGGCTGAATACTGATGGCTAAACAACGAGGGTTGTGTAGAGAGTAAACCTGGTCTTGATGTAAAAATTAAAAAATATAAATTTTCTTAAGAAATTCAAGAAAGCTGTATAAATCCGGTCAACGTAATACTGATGACTGAATAACGAGGGTTGTACAGAAAGTAAACTTGGTCTGCATGTGGTGATCAGTACATTTCGAATTCCTTTTTTGCCAACTTTTGTAGAATATTCAGCATTTTTGAATTCAAAGACAACTTCAATTATCGTTAAAAGTTTATTCATAACCGGGTATCAAACATAACCTAATTTTAAAAATAATGCACAATTCATCACCTGGTAAACAGCTAAATGCGAACAGTGTTGAAAGAAATGTATTGAAATCTTAACTCGATAATCGGCACATCGCTAATCCATGGACTGGTGAAACTCACTTTCTCTTTAATCGCAAAATTTCAAGATTCCCGTAATGCACCTCGTGCCTTTCCGTTAGAAAAGCTTAACTCGATAATCGGCACATCGCTAATCCATGGACTGGTGAAACTCACTTTCTCTTTAATCGCAAAATTTCAAGATTCCCGTAATGCACCTCGTGCCTTTCCGTTAGAAATATTTTAAGAATCCATTTTAAATAGGAATAAATTCTTATCTCGGAGAGGCAATATTAAAACCAAATACCACGGAAAGTAGGCAGCATTGAGAGTGACCGAAAATACAACTCTGCATAATTTGTAGGTGGTGGAAGAGATTAGAAGAAAACCTATATAAATAAAATAAGAGAATAATAATCGCGGAAAAACCCTTGGCGGTGGTCCCCCATTCGACTGACTAGACTAGTAGACGAGAAATAAACGCAGATTTTTTTTTTGAAACTTTTAATCGCTGCTCCGCAAAAATATAATCCACTGCCCAAACACAATTAAAACATGCCTGCAAATATATTTGAGGATGCAGCGTGGTTAAGCCAATTGATATTTATAATCTCTGTTATTTTATATTTTATTACAATTTATATTGGTTTTTGCAATACGATACACGGTTGTATTTGCATTTAGCTACTCGATTCGTATCACATGCATGAATGAATATACATTTACAAAAATATATAACGGCAGTTTATATGCATAACCGCCTAAGGCTCCATATATAGTTTTTCGCTTTCAGCTGATTATTTCCAAGTGCCTTAGGATACTGATTAAAAATTGCAGATCTGTTCACATTATGAAAACCTTAGTGTTGCAATTTTCGTATATTTTTTATATACAACTTCGGAAGTATGTGTAGTAAGAATTTCAATTTCATCCCAAAAATTTTCTCCAAGCTTCACAGCTATATCGCCTAAGAAGCCCAGAAATGCTAGGTAGGAACTATAAGATTCCAAATGTTTTTTTAATGTAAATAAAATAGTCATTTTAGTGATTATGGAAATTTCAGCGTGTTGTCAATATCAATTTTCTGCAAATAACAATATTTGCTAATTTTTTGATTCTCATTTTTGTATGCTTTCATAAAAGCTGCCGGAAATTAAACGAGAATTGCAAAAACAAAGAGTGAAGACATGCAGTGTGGCAATCGGGAATATATTTTATATAAGCTGAGTAATAACGCATCTTTCATTAATTAAGAAAAATATTATGAGGCATCATTGGATAAAATATTTTCTAAATTAAAACTTATCAAGCGGGTATTTTATTTGTGCTGCACTGTACATCCTAACATGCATAGATCCGTGAAACACTTACACCTACTACACGAGATATTTTCAGATCTGACTATACCAATTTACATCTAGATCATTACCGGTGGCAAAGTAAGGAATCCTACAATGAAATCGAGTTGCGATTTTATTAAATTTCTTTATAAAAGTGCCGATTTGTTAGTACAGACATTGAAGGCATTTTAAAAAATTTAATTTTTTTTTAGGAATTATTTTCAAATGCAATATTATGCCTTCATTGGTGTTATTGGCATTTTCTAGATAAGCCCAAACAAATGTTGAATAAAACTGCTTAACAAAATGGTTTAATGACTCAACTGAATGAGCACTGAGTATTTAGAATAAATCATTTAATTCATGGAATGAAGTTCTGGAGAAATACAAATTTAAAAAATATATTCAACTATTAACAGTAAAAAATATTTCGTGGAAACAAATTTGATTTTAGCAATATTGGAGTTAAGCGTTTCTTGCTGCAAACCACAGTTTGTATGAGTAAAATAAGCAAACAATTGTCGTTATGGAAACCAGTAGCGAAATGAAAACGTAAAAGAAAATCACAAAAAGTGTTCCACGGATTGATTTTACTTGCATTAGAACTTCGTGGGCACCTTGTACTTTATATTATTGATGCTTTGTTGTTGTTGTTGTTGTCGTTGTTGTTGTTGTTGCTGACGTGTATAATGATTATTGATTTTGTTTAATTCTTTTCCGTTTGTGAAGCGTGTCCGTTGCTGTTTTATGGTTAATCGCTTAAGCAGTATTTTTACTGTCATTTATTTTGTGTTTGTTGTAATTTTTGTTGTTGGCCTCAACAGTATTTAATACCAGCTAATGACATTTGAGAGGCTGGTTTGGCAGTCCGTTGACTATGAGTGTGCATGAGTGTATGTGGCATATTTTTTTTGTTGTGCAATTTGTATAATCGAACATGTTCGTTTAAACCTTAAACTCGTTTAACTCGGTATGTAGTCGCACATGGATCTCTATTAAAAGCATGAAGTACGTAACTTACATCGGTTCTAACGTCGTTGACAAATAAGCTTATAAGCGCTGCAGTGCATTCCAAAATAGTTCGTGGGAGGGAAATCGTAGAGCCGACTTCAAACGACTGAAAAACCGCAAGTCTCATCATATGAACCAAATTATAAAAAAAAATATCCCTGAGTACGGATCGATGCAACACCAGCAGCTACACTTCGTAAATGTTAAGCAGCAAGCCAAGTATTCTTGTAATCTATTTACAGAAAGTTTTGGCTTCATAGCCGGAATTACAAGGCCCGCCTCGGCGGACAATGTCTAGTTCTAAAATTATCACCTTTATTTGGCATGTAATCAAATGATATTTCAAGTAGACTTTGGCCAAAATTAAAGTATTCAAAACCCTTGAGATTTACTATACCCCTAGTAAATCTCATGTTCGTTAAATAAGGCCCTATATAAGGCCTCTTCTATACTGATTTTAACTGCAGTTTCGCCATTTAAGGAGCGCAATTTATGTGATATAATTGTTTCTCGTTTAACTTCCAAGCGAAATCAACCAAACGGAAAGGGAAGCTTCTACCACACACACACACACACACACACAAAGAGACAATATCGAATAGCAAGGCTCGTAGGAAATGCATGTTTAATTGAAATAAAATATTAAAATAAAACTTTTCTTCTAAGCCGTTTGTGCATGACATACAAATATTATCGCAAGAATAAACCGGATTTTCAAATGATAAAAAGGCAAAAGCTTGACTTGTGTTTGCAGAGAGACGAGAAAAAGAGAATGGCGGGCAAGATGTAGCCATGCATTAATATTTTTTTTTTATATTCATCAAAAAGGACAGTAGAAAATTATATGACTGGCCGTTGCAAATTAAAACTCTTTTTGTTTGGTTGAAAGACTATAGTATTAAAGACAAAAACATTTACCACAATATCAGTTAATAAATGTAGCGCCGGGACGGTACCTGCACAACAGAAAATTCAAGAAATTTCGGCTCATTCATTTCTTTACAATGGAAGCACTCTTGCTTCTATGAGAAGCGCCTAGAAGTAAACTTTACGCTCATAAAAAAAAGTTGTTATAAAAGTCGTATAATTAAAACAAAGTACTACGTATTATATATCGTTGGAGAGGTCTTCAAGTATATATTTCAATCTAAATTTTTTTTTTAACGATTAAAAAAATTTTCAGAAAAATATCAAGAAAGTTTGCAGTAGGGAAACGTATGAGAAAATATCAATGCTGCTGGAGAGTATATTCTTTTAGTTCCGCTTCAAGTCTTCATATCCCAACTGGGCCATTTCACTAATGCTTTATTTTTCCAGTCGCTTTTATGTTTTGTAGTTACCGCTTTTACTTGTTTTTAGTGCTTCAGTCATTGTTAAGCGAAATAAACAATTTAAAGACGAATATGAAATAAGACAAATTAGCAGAGATGGGAATACAGTTTGTATTTCGTTTTTATCTGATGTTTTCAGCACTCAAAGTGATGTTTGACAATTGTTGTCTTTAATCATCCATCGGCTCGTTTAATGGCTCATTTTTCTTTTGGCCAGCTTTTTGTTGCCGTATTTTGTTTAACAATTAATTATGATTTTTAGTTCAAACTCATTAATGTTTCTTCATTTTTGCTTTAGTTTCGTATAATTTATTATTGTTTATTTTCCTTTATTTTTTTTTTTATGAAATAAATTGAATTGGTATGCGGCAAGGACACATTGTCTGTGTATTAGTTATTCGAAATTAAATTTAAACTTATAAAACATATATGTAAGAAATGTGACAGCACAGCTGACTGGCTGACTGCGTTGTCAGCTGGTCTAGGAACCAGCTGGCTGCATGGCTTGCATTTCAATATGAAAATAAATTTTTTAAAATGTATTTAAGGCTGACCCTGTAATGGTCTAGAACACATTTCCTTTTAATATCAGCACTCAGGGATGAGACGGTAAGTTGGAAGAAGCGGTAGTGTTGGGAAAACCGAGTAACTTTATGATACAAAAAACCAATTTTAATTTTAATTTAGAATGTAGGTTTATGTGCCTCGTGTAAGAAAATAAAGTAATTATCATAGACCATATATCATTGGAGAAGTCTTAACGAGAAGTGTTAATAAAATATATAAATTAGCATAATTTTTTTCAATTTCAATAAAGTTTTGAAATTAAAAGGGTTTTTCATTCAAACTAAGTGGATAGACACAAGATATCGATTGCATATTGATTGTAGCTTCAATGTTTAAAACCAAACAAAGTTTCGAAAATCAAAATGAAAGTCCTGTAAAAGGAAATAAGATTTTTCGATAAGGATACACAATTTGAACACGGCAGATATCATTATGAAAACTTGAATTAAATTAGCGACAATTCAACATGGTTTCATTTGGCATCGATTTTAAAAGTTAGTTATTATTGAAAGTTTTTCGAATTAGAAAAAAAATTTTCGTAGCAAAAACCTACAATACAAAAGAACTGGAACTAGAAATTGAATTGAATAACTACGAGTAGAGTCTAATAAGGCGTTTCAGAACTTTTATTTGGAAAGCAATAAAAAAATTTTTTTTTATATCTCACAAAGATTGAACGGGTTTTGCAATATTTCTCGTTGAAAATTTATCGGCGGTTGACATGAGGTTGTCGTTAAACTTTTTTGGGCCCTTCGCAGATAGAATACAGAAGTTATAAAATGATTATGTTATTTTAAATCTATTAACTCGGCATAATAATTTTCAGACACACAATTGGCTAAACAAATTTAAAATTCAATTGAAAAGTTGATTGGAATAGTTAAAAATTTCAATTAAATAATTAATTGAAATGTTTGAATGAATTCAATTAAACACTTTGCTAAATTAACATTTTATTTTGTAAGCATTTCACAGCATTCTCAAGCAGATATTTAGGTCATCTTGACCGTAAAGGTGTAATGAGTCATCTAGCCGATATTCCGAAATAATCCATTTCAAGCCATTTTTAAGCCTCTAATGAATATTAAATTTTTGGTATCGCCAAGCATTTGATATTACGAATATACTAAATAAGAAATTCAAATATAAATAAAAATTACGAAATTAGTCACGAATAAATACAAAACACATTTTAGTTGTTGCGCTTTAACTGTGAAAACCAATTAACAAATTTATTGAGTTAATTAAAAATATTAATCAGTTTAACAATTAAACATATTAAAAAGGTATATAAATGTATATATTTCAGATTGAATCGAAAGGCGATTAATGATTTTTTTTTCAACAAAACGCAGCTCTCCTTATTATATTTTATATATATTTATTTTTTAATTATTATTTTAATTTAATTATTATTATATATAATCTGTTTTACTTCTCATGTGTTTTCAATAATTCATTATCAATTTGCGAACAAATTAAAGTTATTGACAATTTTTATAAATACGAGGGGGAAACATTTTAAATCAGGTGATCATTTGCCAAATATATCGCATGTAGAAACGAACACAGTTGTGTTAGAGCTTAATTACTTGTATAAATTAAGACAATTTACAAAATGAAGGTAAATGAATAATTTACATCAGCAAGACTACGATGTGGCGGGCACTTTAAAAAACTTTTTGTTAAAAATTTAAAACATTTGATTCTCACGTGTTATGTTTGCTAAAAAGCTCTTTAACAGAATCTTAACCAGCTTCTCAGCTGGTGAAGGGCAATTCAACTTGTTTATGGGAAAAGTTTAAATTTCCCAGTTCAAAACTAATAGTGTTAACAACATTTTGATTAATTGCCTGAAGTTATTTGAAGCCGTGTTTGTTTGTGTTTGCTAGCATTTGTATGTGTGTTTGTTCAGGTTTCCACCAACAACAACTGACATGAACGCCTAATTAAAAGTTTTTATCTAAAATTTGGAAGAAAAATAAATTCTTGTGTAAGAGATGGGAATTGTTTAAACGTCCCAGGTCGTTCTTTTGAACGAAAGGAATTTGAAAAAGGAATTTTTCGCCACCTCCGTTGCTCCATCCCTTTCCTCATTAAATCACATTATATATTAAATTCATTGAGTTTGCAAGAATACGTTACAATAATGTTTTGGTTTTGGGCATTAAAAAAGAAGTTCTTAAATCAATACGGACGTTTGAAAGTTTCCGAAGTTTGTTTTGTTTCACCCTCCAGTCCAGTCACTCGGCTTTCGGCAAGTGAAACTCTTTGCTTTGTATCTGTCTCTGATTACTTGTGTGTGTATGTGTGTATGTGTATGGGAGTGAAGATTTTGAATGTTATTTTCATTTACAAAATAATTTTAGTATAAATGATAAGTGCAGGACTTTAAACAGAAGAGAATATTACGCGACTACACATGCCAGCTATACGAAAACAAAAGAAAATTTTAAGGAAAATTACAAGGCTCCTATCACTCGTCCGTTTCTTTGGACACAGAAAGCTTTCTTCTGAAAGATATAAAATTTTTTTTTTGTCGTAAACTTATTTCTTTATTGTACAAGTTGATTTTTATAACACTTTTATTTAGCATTCTGCCACCTAATTACTGTTTTTGCTTATCTAAAAAATGCCAGCAAACGGTTTAAATAATGTTATTGTAATTCTCGTTCAGTGTTAAAAATTATAATAAAAGGATGAGCTGTATAAATTCCCCTGCCTACCCTAATTCGCAGCGAATTAGGATTTTTATTGAAGTTCCCAATATATGTACTTGATCAGGCTTTAAAAACAAAGTATAAAGTGCCAATATCTTTATGATTAATAGAGAATAGCTATTATTGTGATTAAGTGGCTGAGATTAGTCGATAAATTGTAACTCTATTTTTTTCACAGCGGCAACACTAACAGTCATTCAAGCCATTGGAGATTCTTTTTAAAAGTGAAATTACTGATAATTAATTTTATGGACGATGAGAAAATATTAAATTATTAGTAAGTGTTTATAGTCCTTTTTTCTATGAATTTCCTGCCCATTGTGCTGCTTGGCAGGGATTATATTACTGGCGGAAATGTTTAGGGGATTATTCAGCAAACATTTTTTTCGATTGAGAGAATAATACAAGTCTGCTGCATTAAAGTGTAACTTTCATTTCTACTGTGGCTTCAATTTGAAGACAATAGTCAGAGAACCCTTTTCACCGTGAAGCCTTCCAGGATGCTTTAACGCAACTTTTACAATGTAAAAAATTAATGACAATAAATCAGTAAATATATTAGTTTCAATATTATGTTTTACTCAACACTAAAGAACGGTAACAGTAAAGAGAGATAAAAATAAAAGGAAAACAAAAAAACATTCAAATGAAAAAAATTTCCTGCTACAACTACAATAACAATTGCAGTGGAAGAGGAAGTAACGTTAAAAAAAAGCCAGAACGTGGAGAGCGCAAGAGGCGTGTACGTGTGCGAATGCTGGCAAAGCCAACTGTAATTTGTAACAGATGTTGAAGACTGCCGCTAAACTGCTGTCTGCCATACTTCAACAGGGGAAGTGGAAGTTTAACGCAACAACTAAAGCCAAAGAAATATTTCCATTATTACAATTAGTTATCGCAGAAAACAAAACATTTTGTAATATAAATTTTGTAAGCCGTAGCAAAAAGTTTGAAAATATCTCACAGATACCTGCAGAAAGTCCTTGTTTAACTAAAATGAAGACAAAGAAAACAATTTGAATTTTTGCGCGGATTTAAACAAGTGTATCCTTGCTGTGGCATTAGCCATGAAATTGATACAATATTTTAATAGGACTAGTGTCTCATGCAAGAAGCAGCTTTCTTGTGTGGTAAGTATAAAAGCCACAAAGCAGTAAGAAGCTCAATGAATTTTATAAAAGAAATTTTAAGCCGGAGAAACTAATTCTGTTACCCCTTTCAAGGTTTCTTTGCAAGATTGCAAACAAAAGGAAAAATACATCATAAAAGCAATACAAATGCAAACTATTGAACACAGCATGACATGAGCATGAGAAAAGTTTTAGCTAAAAATAGGACAAACTTGAAAGCACGGAAAGCTTAAATAAATGTACCTTTCAATATACAGGAAAGGAAATAAAAATACCGCAAAGCAACAGATTGCATCAAGTAACAGGAAACATGTTAATAACATGTCTGTCCATATTCAGTTAATCGCCAGAAGATTTCCATTTAGTGCCTCTACTCCAACTCAATTTTAAATAAGAAAATTTAAACAGCAATAATAATTTGAAGAGGGCGACACTTCGCATGGTGCGACTTCATTGGCCACAAACTCTTTCTGATTAGCCACACCGTAGCTTAACGAATGAATGATGCAGAGCTTACTGAACCAGAGTTCGGGGGTTCGATGCCTGCCATGGGTATTTTCCTGGATACAAGCAGAAATCTTTGCAGGTCGTGATGGTGACAAAAAAAATTTAAATATGATGCGAGAAATTCATTGAATTCCTCCTAAAGGCAACGTAGGCCGAGATCCTAATGTTGCACCACAGTCAATTTACTTTGATTATATGAGAATATATAATATTTTCAATTATTGCCAAAATTTCTTTTCGTATTTACTTTTCTGGTGTACTTCTAAAAAAATTTTGCAAGAGATCTTCGGCGTAGTAGGAGGCTGGTTAATTCCATTAAGGCTGTCATTATTTTGTAACCGTAACTGTGGCAAAAAAAACATTTATGGATTATGCATATTAAAAGGGAGGTGCTTCCTTGCAAATGTCAATGTATGGCAATCTAAAACAATCATAATTTATTTAAAACCAGATACACCTCAAAAGCAAAAATAGTAAAATATTAAAACAGAAAATCAGAATCCTTATAATAAAAATGTCTTCAACATTAATTAGAAGACAAGGTGGAGCGTAACAGTGTTTCTTTCACTCATTAATCATATAAACTTTATGTTCACCAAAGTGTACAAGTGCCCTTTCCACCCACTCATTGATGTTAATAGAAAGGGGCTGCTACAGGAAGTGGCACATAAAACAAGTACTTCCAATATATTACAACTAATAGAAGACAGAGGAAAAAGCTCTTAAGGTGATGAAAACGAAATGTCAAAACAAAGATAAGAGTAACCGGGGAGTTCTTAGACTACTTTTAAATAATTAATATTAGTTATCTGCTTAGTCATATAATAGGCTTAACCTTATTTGGATTAAGATAAGTACCTTTTTACTTTCAGGGGCAACTTTAATTACAGTTTGGCAACTTGAAGAGATTTTTACTGATATTTGAACAAGGACTTTTTCAAGTTTAAAGACTTTTATACTGGGAACAAACAATTATTAACTATAATTAATATTTAATACAAAGTAGGGAACAAGTTTTTATTAAACGTCGCTAAATTCACACTCACTTCACACTTACGTTAAGGTGCATACTATAGATCGGTTATGATCCCATCAAAAAGATGAATATTAGTCTAAAAAAATTAAACTGAGCCCCAGCCAATGATTAAACTTTCGTTCTGTCAGACAGTGTTTCATAAACTATTAAAGACAATTTCCTTGTCCTTGGCAGGACGAATACAAAACCCTTTAATGTGATTTAAATATCAAGTGAAATAACAAGATCACTTAGACACGATTCCCAAAGTAAATGGAAATAAAAATACAATTTCATATTTTCACAAAAAAAAGAAATAACAATTGACCACGATTATAGATTACATCCTCGTAAAGGATACGGCCCAATTAGCTTCTTACTATGAGTACTTAGAACAACTTCCTAAGATGATGAAAGAAAATTGTCAGCTGAGTTTTCAGTTCTATTGTGATATAAGTTATTTTTTTTATGAAAAAAAATAACCGATTATTCGAATAACAACATAACGATTTATTACAAATATATTTCTCTTATACTCCTCCCCACAACATTTGCAAATTTTCATCAGCGTGCACATATTTGAGTATTTTAAAATCTGGAAAATTCTTTTTACTGCTGGATGTGATTTTATGATTAGCTGCTGGTTTAATTATCCCAGCAAATCCCCCTTTACAAATTTTTTGTAGAATTTGATTTTTTTTTCCTCATCTACTTATTTCTTACGCATTAATTCTTTAACGGCATATGATATTTCCCTCTGAATTTATTTATACTCTTTGATGATTTTCTGTTACTTTTCTTTTATGTTGAGAATATCTGGCATTTCCTCAATGCCACACTGCTTGGCTTGCCTTTATGTGTATTCATAAGCCACAAACAACAAGCATTTTGCCACTCCTGTTATACCACTTGGAATACTGATATTAACGCTAAAATTAGCAATATTATTATTAAAATATATCTTTTTTTTTTAATAATTTTATGGCTTCAATAATGCACAGTGTTAATGTTTATGGGAAGCGCTAAGAACTTTAAGTACAGTGAAACACATAAATATAGCAATATAAAAATGCAAAAAGGTTACTTGGCAAAAGGTAAGAAATCGAGAGCAGCGTTCTAAATGGAAAATTAGTAAACCGCTGGTAACGTTAATCGCCGGAGATAGAGAGAGGGTGACAAAGCTGGCTAATTGGTAGGTGCCTTAAAGTCAGTGGCTCGGCAGTCATCACTTTTTCTCTTGTAGCCAATATTTTACTTAAAGCCAGTATGGATTTCAGAGGGCGCACTTTATGAGTGATTAGAGAAAATTATTTAGTGCCTCTATGCTTTTCAAAAGCATTTGCCATGCTATGGCATAGTACACCTTTGCTAAAGCTCTTGCTACAGTTGATATTAATGATCACTTTTCTCGATTCATATCAAGTCTCGCCAAATAAGGTACCGCAAGGCTTAGCAATTTCTATTCTTAGAAAAGAATTTCAGGCCTGCAGTCCCAGGGTGATACCATTGGGAATTGAATGTAATTCCCAACATAATGGTAAGTCGTCCTCATGAAACAAGGGGACCCAAAACGCAGTACTTGGTTTCGAGATGCAAAAAAAAAAAATAATCTAAAACACATGCGGGTGGGCTTGACAAAGAGACGAGGAAGTAAATGCTTGGCCGCTTTCACATGCCAAATTCCTTCTGATGCCGTTTTAAGAAACTCTTTGGAATACGAGTAAGAGAGGGAACAGACCCCTAAATAAACCACCAAATTGTTTTAAAATTTCCTTTATCATGATTTCCTTTATTCGAGCAAATACTTCCTTTTCAAGTATTTGACATCCAATTGCACCATGTCCTTACAAAAGACGATAAAGAAATGCACTTAAAAAAGTTTTTTAAATAAAATAATTGTTATGTTAAAAGCAACGTACGCTCAGGCAACGTTCGTAGTGTAAAGTCGTTCTTAACCTCAAACTTCCTTAATTAAACAAATCTTCCTTAATTTAATAAAAAAAAAAAAAAATTAATTATTATAAATTAGTTAATTAAATTTATTAAAAGTTAATTTGCCTTTAATACAAGTTCGTGGTTCTTTATATTGCTATCAGTTCGTCACACAGCAGTCTTGACTTGATAATAATTTCCTTGTGATTTACCCACAAAATTCCCAATCGATCCAGATCAAAAGGTTGGTTGCTTGCCGCACCAACCCATATGGTTTGAAATAGAGAAAGATTGTAAATATTTGTAGCGTAAACGAAAGAACTTGTAAAGTGCTTTAACGTGTATTTGTTTTAATACTTCAAACACTTCTGGATAGACACACACACGCACACACACACACACACTTAACACTCGCCCACCAATCGTTTACAATGACGGTAGAGGAGTAGATTGACATACGCACTCATTGATAATGATAATGATGATGCTGCTGCAATTGGTACTGATGCTGTCGCAGGAATAAACACTAACTGAACTTACACACGCACACACACACACACACGGACAGGATAATGCAAATAAACGCCAATATTTACTCATTAAACTTCAATGAAATTTTCATTAATACAATCACTTATCACTCAGTGTTTGAATACAAAGTTTGCTTTCACGCTTCTTTATAGCTTAATTATGTCTTTATAAACTCAATTATATCTCGTATTTACTCTTTCTCGTAATTTAAATACGTATTTTTATTATGCTTTACACTTTCGCCAGCGAAATATTTTTTATTACCTTCTTTCTATTTAATTTTCTTATTTCGAGAATGCCAACGAACCAACGCGTGCTACAGACTCGTTTCAACTGAATTTTGATTTTCCGAAGATACAAAAACGACAAGTATGCTTAACAGTAATTTAATTGCAGTTGTAACAGCAGGTTGTTGTGGAGCATGTCATTTGACGTTGGTAACATGTTGCCGATTTAGGAGCACGAAAAAGTTACGCGTCTGCATGGCTACAAATGCAGACGCCAATAAAAATTATAATTAAAGATTTTAATGAACCTGCTTTCCAATACTTCAGATTTAAGAAAAGTAAAGTATTTAATAGAACACAAGAAAATTTGAAAGCGTTGTTTACACGAGGCGTTGAACGGAGCAAATGTATGTTTACACTTTTACACTGTTTATTAAATATGTTGCGCGTTAAGGGGATATGCAGATAGAAATACATTTTTCAAATAAAACATGCCTCAGCAAGTGAAATGGCAGCATATAAGATATGTTTCGTTTCTTATAATGTCCCATAGGTTAAGGCCGAGAAATATCATGTATGCTTTAAGTGCCAAATATAATATTGCCTTTTTAATAATGCCGTTATAATTACCATTTTTTTCGTTCTTTCGTTTCCAAGTTCTTTCGTTTAGGCTACAAATAATTACAATACAATAGTTTATTTTTTAACAAAATTTCAGAACTTTATATTTACTAACAACAAAGATTTCTAGATATACGAGTATCTACAATAACTTGCCAAATCTTAAGTAACGCATTCAAGAAATTACTTTTATTTTGTTATCTCTATTTTTGTTACCGTTAATCGAGAACTAAGGCGTAAATCGCTAAATGTATTAAATCACAACACAACAACACTGCTCTTCCATACGCTCTTCGACACATGACATTCATGTTAGCAAATGTAATAAATTCCTGGAAACTTAAACTGTGTCCTCTATACGTTCAGCACTCGTTGGTTGGGATCGTTTACAAATGTGTATGTTAAGGATGTTGTGTCCTTACAATATTTTGGTACTGATAACAAATTTCTCAAAATGTAAGTGTATGCTGACTGAAGATATCGTGTAGACTAATCTCAACACCGATCTTGTGATATATTTGTTTTTAGATAATAGAGAACAATAATTTTAAACTCGCATACTTCCCAGTTATTGTTAGACTTGTAGCATTATTTATATTCATTGTGGTTCACGAAAATTTTTTTTTTTATTTTGTCGTGCAGCCTTAATGCCGCCATAAATCTTTGTGTGCAAGCCTTTGTTTATTTGTTCATAAGTATACATTGTAGTTGGTAGGTTTGCTGCCTGTAATGTGTTTTAACTGGTAAACTCTATTTTAACTGGTACGCTCTAGCAACATTGTTGCTAATCACATGTTGCTGATTAAACACACATGTTTATATCTCAGATATCACAGATAGTGATAAAACAATTTAACCCATTGGCGTTTTAAGAAATGGCTATTTAATTAAGCAATTCATGAGCTCAGTACCCGGATTTGCGGTCTTTCAAAACTAAAGGGCAAATTTAAATGCAACTGAAAATTTCGGTATTGACTACTAGATCCTGCATTCATAATGGTTTGCAGTAAATCGCATTGGTTTGACCAAAAATTCCAATGCAGGACACCTATTCCGTTCCTCTAATAAATTGCTTTTCGCGCTTCTATGAAAAGTATTAATTATTGCAAGCAAAGAGTTTAATGAAATAATTGCGAAGGAAGGCATTTGTTTAATTAAATGCATTTTTTAAATAAATTAATATTTTAATAAAAACTTAAATTGAAAGACAAACAAAATATTAATTAAAATTATTTCTTTTTTGACATTTAAAAAAAATACATTAATAAAATAGAAATAAAAAGGGACTTTTGTAGAGGGTGGGCAGAGGCTTTACCGCCAATTGCCAACAATGAAAACTTCAGCGAACTGAGGGAAGTTGGCAGTGTCCACTACAAAACAATGTTTGTTTACTTTTTAAACTCTGTTGCTGTGCGTCTTCTTCTCATTTTTTCTTTTTAACTGGAATATTTTATGATGCTCTCAGCAAAGAGTTGCCCAGTTTTCATTGAATTTACACACCCACACACACACACACACACATTCACACCCACACAAGAGATAAAGCCGATTTAAATACTTATAATTGAAATTTATTTGAAGGACATTTAAGAAAATGTGCGAAAGTATTTGCAATTACTGTTAATGGCAGTTACTAAGGATAACAATAGCAATATACCAAAAGCAATGGCGACTACAGAAATTAACACTAATGGCTTGAATTGTTAGCAGGAGCAATCGTATCAGCGGCTAGAAATCCAAAGGCAGTAAAAAGAAATCAAATGGTTAAATGCCATTAAGCACGTTCTGCCATAAAAATAGCATCAAGTGTAGCAGCAGACTGACACCAGCGGAAGTAGAAAACCCCATAAGGATGTGTTTTTCAAACGCGAGCTTAATAGTCATAGCCTTTTGGCAGCTACAGCGTAGAAGAACACAGTGGGAGAACGTGAAAACGTATAAATAAATGTGCGACCAACAGAATTTCAAAAACGAATTAGTCTGTTGGCAAGAAAAGATATACAACATCGCCCCCACACTCCGACACTGCAATACTCATTTGTTTAGCACAACAACAACCACAACAACACATTGCTCACATGCTAAAAGTGAACTCAAACTCTTCAAGTAAATGCACGATATAAAATAATGGACTAGAATTATTATTTAAATTAAATTTTGCTCCTTCTCTTTTCAATTGTTTTATGGAAACAGATGTACAATTTTGCACACAAACGAAAGTTAAATGAATGAGAGGACATTATGAAAAAAAAACCTCCAAATATGACATATTTCTGTTCTTATCCCTGACATTATGGTCAATTGAGTAAAAGAAGAGAAAACTGGAAACATAAAAGACACAGATGTGCAGTTCCATAGAAACGTAACTCACAGATGACGATTGCAATCATCATGGCAAATAATATTAAAAATGTTTTGCGCTTATTGACTATTTCTGGCAAATGATAATTGACAGCTTCTTCTTGTGTGCTTAAAGTTTGCATTCGGTTGGAAGGGTGAAAAGTACGTTGAAAGGTCAATAAACATGCCATTCATTTCGTTTCACGTATGAGTTGGAACAGTCTCATATTTTTTATACATGCAACGCCTTTAAAACTTGCCAAGGAAATTAACTTGGTAGGGCCAGAGGCAAGTTGCAAGGCAAGAGATCTCTCTTTAAGGATCTTAAGCCACATTTGTAGACATGACACGGATATTTCCATTATTTATAAACACATATGTACTCAGCCATAACTCGCAAACAGTGCAGCTGCCATTGCTCACATTTATGATAACAAAAGGATTTTTTCACCAACATCTGAGAACTTGAATTCTGATTAGCATACGAGAATTTTATAAAGGACGTACGAGTATATTATACACACAAAGGCAAGCAACTTTAACCACACGAGAATCGGGACTCCTCTCTCACTTAACCGACCAAGAATTACTGCAACAAAACTGCAAGTGTAAACAGGGGCGTACTCTCTTAAGAACAGTACACGTAAAGTACAGATCGATTTCGATAACTGATTGACGAGATGGCTGTAGTGCGAATCCTTTTCTAACTTTCTTAAGCTCGTATAAGCTCCATATTTTTTAATTATACTAGACCTTCAGCCAAACTAACAATATGTTGTTTAAAGGAGTACACTAAATATCCTTTAGGGGTAACAAACCTACTGTTGCTTTAGTGAATCCTTATTAATAAGCCCCTTAGCATTGTATTTTCTAAACGCCGGCTTTTTAACTCCGTTTTGTAATAGAAAACAAAAGAAGAGTATAAATAAAAAATACTTGCTGTTCGAGACTATAATTGAAATCTATAGATTTTCTAATACTGTCATGTCCGTGTCATAGAAAATCTCTGACGAATTTCAATTGAAGCACAGAAAGACAGAATTGCTCAGCCAATTACAAGAAGCAGTCACAAAATATCCATAAACACATCTCCACAGAATGTGTGTGTGTGTGTGTGGGTGTGTGTGTATGGGTTTCCACTCGTTTTTGTGCGAAGGACAACACTCACTGGTTAAAGTTGTTGCCTGCTCGCAGAAAAGACGTACGCTTGTAGAAAAGTGAGCTTACGAGTATTGTAGCAAATCCCAATTCCCTTAACAAAAACAATAATAAAAATATCAAAAATAGAAAAATAAAAAGAGGAGCAGCAAAATATTGCACTTTCATTACTCTGGCACAAAGTTAAGTTCCTGGAACCCCTCATGCCGACAACATGGACAATTTTTAGTGTTAAGGATGTTGTCGAGGCAGTAATACAGAGCAGTAATAATGCAATATTTGCTGTTGCATACAAACTATTCTGCGCCATTGAGCTTTAAACGCTCTTTCGTTATCCCTGTCATAGGAGTATATGGAGCAGAGCACGTGCATGTTTCAAAGCATGTTAACAGTGTGTGTGTGTGTTTGTGTGTGTGCATTTAGATGTACACAATTGCAACTTGTTTGTTTGCAAAATTAATTTATAAATACAATTTCCATTGAACCAGAGGAGGAACGGCGTACATTCACACCCCTTTTCGTATGTGTGAGTGTGAATGGCAATGTTGCGAATATGCAGTGGTCGTGTATGTGCATGCAGCTTTATGCGAGGGCAACTGTATGCATGTGTGCATGAGTGCATGTTCACAAGTAGCTAATTTACGAGCATAGAATATCTTTGTTAAACACTAACAAACTGAGGCACTCAAGTTTTAAAATTGTGTTGGAAGAGAACGTATAAATTTATAAGTGTCCTCTTGCAAGGATTATTTATCGCTAAAACTAGATGAATGTTCGACTCATTAGGAACAATAGTGCGAAGCACACAATTTTGGAGAGGGTATACTTGCAAGCGGTACTCCGCACTAAATACTAATAAGGTTCAATTGTGGGCCAACCAGGGGAAGTAAACTCAACTGTCGTCTATTTTGTTAGCGGATTATTTCTCAGTTGGTCACGCAGGATTTCACGGAAATTCCTAAATTTTTATATTTCATTTCATGCTGTTTAATTTAGATTTGGAACAAGTTACGGAAAATATTTTTAATTTTTCTAAATCGAAAAATTTCCGTCTGCGTGTATTTTACGAACATTTTCAATTTATGGATGGATAAACAAGAAACGGTAATAAATTGCTGATGCTGAAAAGTTGGTGGAAGACACGTGTGTTCCACTGCTTGGTAAGCGAAAATTATTTATTAACAGATAACCATAAGAGGAACTTGGTGCAATTGAAAAGTATTCACTCCATGAATGCACACACACACATGCATGCCCAGGTATACGAGTGTTCGTGTATATGAACGTATTTCTAAATTCTTTCATTTGTGCTTTTAGGCATATCCTTATAGAAAATATTGTACAAATATGTACAAAATATTGATAGAAGTGCCGCCATTGAGATTAAATTAAAAACAGCAAATGAAATGGAAGACACAAAACTCCGACAAAAAGAGATTCAAACAACAAACAGAGTAAACTATATAAAGCAACAGAGAAAGAAGCGACAAACGACTGCAGTTGTATTAGTAGTGGCAAAGGATATGAATGTACTTTTAACTACTTCTAAGAGAATATAAAATGAACTAAAAAGTACAAGGTAAAAATATTACGCCAGTATGTTACACTCGCTTAATTATATGATTGCCTGGTTGATTGCAATATTTGCTCAAGTTGTGACGAAATTTTGAAAAACTTTAAAAAGTTTTCGTTTGTTGCTTTTTTGTTTTTTCGTTGGGAAATTTTACCAGTTGCTGGGGAAACTCTCAAATGCAATAAATGCAAATGCAAAGGGAATGACTATATACTATATGGATTTGAGCAGACTTGGGGACAGAATTAATAAAATTTCGCTGTAATCGCCTGTTGATGGGGTGCGTTCAGACACACCAAATTTAATTCTGCTCACGTCTCCCCTTACAAGATACACTAAAATAATGCTGCATTTTGAAATTGCAGTTCATGGCTTTAAAGCATGTTCATTAAGGGGTTTCCCAGGAACTGGTGGAATTTTTCTACTGAAAACATTCTAAACTTTCTCAACATTTCGACACAATTTGAGCTAAAAAAGTAAGTTTTGTTTTTAAATTTCAAATGGTGCTGAGCTTTTAGGGAATTCAAATTCAAAAACGGAGAAATAAACTATTAATCGATAGTTGGCTAAAAGGGTTAGGCAGAACCCTTTTAGCTAGTAAATCACAAAAGAAAACTTGAAAAAAGATTTTTCTACCGTATTCAAACTGCTGTGATGAAGATACTAAATATTTATCCTGAGGTAATCCTGTAAACTAGTTGGAGTATTAGTGCGCACTTAAAAAATTGACTTCCATATAAAACTCTTTTTCTCGCAACCATATGAGAAATATTAAAATTTCGTACAGAAACCAGCAGACTTCTTTTATCATGATACATACATATGTAACACTAAGGACATCAAGGACAGTATTTTGTAGAAATATATGAACCGCTTGAAAATGTAAAACGCTTCAAAGTTTTTAAATAAACATGAAATTTAAGAAATCTTCAGAGACATCTTGCCGTATTTATTTCTTTGAGCACGAAATTACCGGGGCGTTTAAGGATGTTTGTAATTAATATACTTATTATTGTTTCTATTTCGCAGTCAAAAGTCCTTTCAACTAACAACTTGTATTACAAACAAGCTCCTCTCGTCATCGCATGGCATGAAAAGTCCGCTTTACTGGAAATAATTTAAATGAAATTATATTTTAAACCAGATGACATTCTACGCACGAGTAATGTGGGTCGGGTCATCGGGTAAAGTATTATGTTTTTGGTTTAACTAGTTAAATGCCACTGCATGCTCGTAAGCCTGCAGCACTGTTTGTTTGCACACTAATTTATATTTGTCAGCCAGAAGTGTTTTGTACTCGTATAACATGTCGCTGGATATGAATAAGTGAATGACCCTCTTCAAAACAAACTGCGACTACATCGGGGCCTGTTTGTTTTGTACCATTTTTTAGTACATTCCGTTGTACGTTTGTGTTTAATTGGACAGACAGACGAGCATATAACTGGCATTATTATGTATGCACATACATACATACACATATAGAGCTTAACACAAACAGCCGTACAGACAATACAATTCATGTCAACAATGTATGCATGTGTGAGTGCATGGGGTAGGGAGTGTTATGTGTGTCACAGGTTGTTGTTGAATTTTTCAAGTGGCAGTAATTGCAGTCATCTCAGATGTTTGTAATGTTGAGTTTTAGAAAATAGTTATTTTAATTGTAAAATCTAGTTTTGTGCGATAATCCCGGCAAACATTTGATATTGGAAAAGGTCACTGGTGCAGAAACTTCATCTTTTAGCCACTACAGGCAACAAGATCTTCATTTGCCAGAAACCGGAAATTGGAAAGGACCGGAAGTGACGGTGTACTTTTTCGTTAACACAACTAGAATTCATTCCTTTCCTTCACTGCATATGACGTTATTGCCGTTGTGCAGCAAAATTACAAAATAATTAAGAGAAAAATTTAAACCTTTTTTTATTTTTTTTGTAATTTTAAGCCAATTAAAAAGTATGACAAACGTGATAAAAAGTTGAGTTATTATTCCAGTTAATAATTTCGTGTACAAACACAAATGAAATGACGAAGAATTTTTATTTATTTAACTGAAGTATCCTCTAAATTCAAAGGAGGTACTTTACGGAAATACAAACGAATTTATTTATGGAAAATTTAATTTAACAGGACTGAAAGTACAGATTTGGATGAAAAATTATAAAAAGAATTTCTCATTGTTTTATTAGTTAAGCTTGTTTTCAGTAGCCAGGAAAGACTCAACACTTTGGCGGTGGAGAAAATAATTTCATATGCAACTAATCGGATTACAGTTTATCGTTCACTTAAAGCTAATAAATTCTGTCTGTTAATATTATTGGCGGAAATTTTCAAGAGTTTTCGGTCCATTTGCTGCATACAAACAGTTATTTAATCATTTTACTTCGCTTTTATCCAATTTATTTTACTTCCTTTTTTCGTTTATGCAATTTCTATCGTAAATTAAAACTTAAATAGAAGTATTAGCCGTAAGTTAATGAATTACATTATCGCTAGTGGCAGCTGCAATGCGTGTTTGCAGGTTAAGCTCTTGTCAAATCGCTAAAAGTCAATGGGTCATACTACAGATCTATTTCTACAGATCTATGGAAATTAAACTCTTTTGGAAATGTCAAGGGGGATTGCAATAAATGACTGCATTTCTATGCATCACTGTATTAGTTTCCGTGGCTGCAACAGGGGCACTTTCTATTACCTACAAGTATTTCAAAACATATTTGCTATAATTTTCTTCATTTGCCTTAAGTGTTACGGCATGTCCTTGCTAATTAATTACATTTCTGTAACAGCTGCTTTCAACTGTTGTAAATATCCCATTTCACACTATTATACAAATACGATGCAAACAGATTATTTCTTCAGCTGTTGGATATAAAATCCAGATGCTTTTTAGGACACACTATCTTCCTTTTTCAGCACTCCTGACATCTTTGACAAATCGTGTGATTGGATAGGATAGTGAATCATACCCTTTAGAGGTTGGCATGCCAGGCAGAACTGGTTCATTTCAAATTTGCTTTTTAATGGCTATATCTTTTTCTACTTTTCTTTTTCTAAAAAAAATTAAATCTTTAGATTTTTAACACTCAAATAAATAATACAAATTTATTTTTATAATTTTTCACAAAAACCTTTTTTTCCTCGCTTTCATTTTATCCTTCTATTGGTTTACTTTCAGCCCTTTTCAAATCAAATTTTTTCATAAATAAAATGTTTAAATTCCCTTCAGGCAGGCTGCTCAGAATTAAGCAGCCATCCTTAGCCCACATCTACTTAAACAATTCCTTTTTTTTAGGAAATTAATATTTCTAATACACCTACAAGAAATATGCCAAAATGTATAAACGAGTTTGGTTTTTTTGGCTGTATTTGGATAATTTTCTCTTCACTTAACCGGCCATAAATTACAAGTGTAAGCAAAGACTCTCTTATCCTTTCTAGAGTTAAATGAGCGAAAAATTAAAGTAGCAAAATATTTAGTGGCCATCTAAACGGGATCTGCTTTACAGGATTCACTAATCGCTTCCATCGAAACTGATTTTATTTAATTTCTTTTGGTATGAAATTGGCAATTTTATGTACGTCAGGTGCAAAAGCTTTACAACGAATCCATACAAAATTAAATTCCAAGTTAAAGGTTTGTGGTGTTTTTTTTTTTTTTTTTTTTTTTTTTGAAGCATCATATATAATTCAGGGAAATTTATTTCTTTTTACGAGACAACACTTATTAGCTGAAGTGTGTGTTTTATATCAAACGATTTTAAGAACTTTGGTACAGATATTTTTAATAATTTATATTCTTCCAGCGTCATAAAATATGTGTTGTAATGCGAAGCAGTAGAAATGCGAGTCTTTCTCAATTTATACAGCAGAAGGAAATTCCAGAATGTATTGCAGCTTTCGATTGTTTCGATGTTTTCACAATTTTACCAACGAAAGAGTTTTTCATACTTACAAAGTGGCAAATAAATTAATTGCTTTTGTAATATAAAAGTAAGTACGAGAACTGCTGATGATCTGCTATAAAAATGTCTTCTCATAATTTCCTTCTGCAAAGTTGTAGAAATGCCCTTCAGGTGTTTCAAGGATATATTACTAAGCATACATAAACCCATAAACATTATAATGAAGAGGTTTTGAAATAAAAAAAAATATACGTTCAACTGAGTAAGCACTGTCGCTATAATTCTCGTATTCATGTTGGAATTGTTTTTAAAAACATCTCAACTGGCAAATGGCTAATTGAGGCAAAATTATGATATTTTCCAAAATAAAAAAAAAATTGGGTTGCTAAAAAGATATTAGTTTTTTATTAACATTATTTAAAACTACATTTATAACTACAAGTATAAATAAAAAGATATTAGAAAAAACATTTAATTCTTCTATGCCGCCTTTATTCTTATCACAGTCAAATTACTTTCAATTACTCCGTATCTCTGTGATTTTTATATCTGTTTATTTCTTATATTTACATAAATATTTGACAGCAACTTCATATGTTGTACTGCATTACCACAAGTAACATGTATTGGTAAGGCAGTAAATTAAAATTAAATGAAGTGATGACACAAGTGTTGGTACACTTAATTTATGGTGGAGGTACATTTGCTTCGCAATTTTTACACATATTTTTAATTGTGGTTAAAAAATTTCTTTTACAAAACAAAAACCAGAAAAAAATCCACACAAATTGTACCGAAATTTCGAAAAATTTTTATAAATATAATTAACTTTCGTTAAAATTTCTAAAGCTTAATTAAATATTAATTTATTGTGAAATCTTTAAAGAAATTTAAGAACTTCAGGAAATAAATAGTTTCGAAATTTTTATTATTTTATAATGGTTACATCGTAACACAGCTGACTTTTGACTCTAAAGAAAAATTAATAATTTAATTAATTTTTAACACACAATTTAAAAGTTGAACAAAGTTTTAGTGTCTGGCGTTTTAATTAAAAAATATAGAAAAGATAATAAGGCCTCAAAATGTCCCGAATAGGCGAGCTACACCTGCCATCAACGAAAATCAAAAATAAATAAGATTTATGTTTTTATTTCAAATACTCATATTTGAGTATACTCCCTTCTCACGCCATGCAAATTTTGTTAATTATGTCATACTGACAAGCTGGTCTCTCTCTTTATTTATATACAGCAGATTTTATTAATAAACTTATGTCATCCTCTATTCGATCTCTTTCTTCTCCTTTTAAATAAAAATGGCGTGGTGTGAACGGCCGTAAAACTCACATACATTTCCGTTTTTATATTACAAATGCACATGCAAAAGGAACTGCGAGAGCACATCAAGCATATGTATTTATGACTTCCTTCTCTAAAAACTGCATTTTCAAAAAAAGGCATTTTAAATTGCAGTTGCGTTTGTAGCAGGAAATTTTATTTCAAAACCGAAACTATTTTTTATATTACAGCAGTTATAAATGGGCTGCCCAACCTACAAAGCATCTTTTACATTTGGCAAGCAACAGTGACTTTTCAGAAAATTCTTCGGGCTTTACTGGTTACAATATTTCTTTATAAGCAAAAATATTTTTCGCCGTGTTCATTAATTATAAAAAAAATTTTTTTTTCGAAATTATGTAAATAAAACTGGGAATGGCAAATAATTTTTATAGTCAATTCAACAGTAATTTAGAGTACATTGTTTTACTCATTTTATTCATTCAGACAGTGAAATAAAATTTTCAAATTCTCCGCCTGAGTACATACGAAATACTTGTAAGCTTTAATACGAACTTTGGGAAAACTTTCAAAATTGAATAATAGCGAATAGTCAATAAGGACAAGGATTTTACCGCATACATCTGGTATGGCAAAACCATTTCCATAACTTAATCTTTAAATGTAAAGCACGCAAGATTTTTTTTTATACTGAGCGAGAACTTTACGCTTTCGTTTGGCTTTTGTTGCATGAAGCAGTTCGCATCCCTGAAAACGGAAAAGTTATTGATAAGTATATTACAGGGAGAGTAAATGCTATTAAATTATTAATAACAAAATTGTGTTTTCTGATATGGATTCGTTTTGGATGAAAAATTATGGATTTCAAATCCTTCGGCAACAGACATAAATATAAAAACATGTTCCGGAATCTTCGCTTACTTATAAAAAACAAGCGACTCAGCGACTCACACCAAAAGTTTGTCTTTTAATAAATGACGATGCGTCAGTTATCAATATCAAGAACTAAAAAACAGTATGCTCGCTTTCCACCAATATTTCTCCATTGTTTGCTCCTTAAACTTTACAGGACTCTTGAAAATCATCGTAAACTTGTATCATTTTGCTTCATGCAACAACAGCTCCCCTTTCATGTTTCTTTACAAATCACACATTATTTGAGTTCTTTTAGTCGTCTCCCCACAAATAACATTTGAAATTGTTAAATATAATATAGTAATTATAAGAAATTAGCAAATGGTTTACTTACAATATCGTCTAAGTTGTTAGTCGTCGGTTCCTTCATACCATGACGCAACTTGAAGAATCCTGTAAGTGCAATAAAAAAGGAAAAAGAAATTAAAATAATATGAAAATCTAATTTATTTGATTACTTTCAAAAAAAAATAATTTGAATAAAAATGTAAGGAAAATGAAAATGATTTGATATTGTGTTTATGTCGTTTGAGAAAAGCAAAAGGAAAATTATTATTACATCCATTATGCTGATGCACATGTGCTTAAAAGTGTTTAAGCAAGTAAGTAGAGTCTCCCAAACACGCACACATACATACGCGTACTATATAATGCCTGTCAAATTTGCTTAAAAAAATGCTGGCAAAAGTGCAGCCAAGTAAACAAATTAACTCGTAAATAGTTACAGTTCACAGGGTGTTCACAAATGTATTTTCGGCGTCCTTACAGTCAGCTATTTATCGTTTTCATGATCAAAGCAATGCAATACGTTTTCATGCGGCAATGCATATGCAGTGGTTTTTGGCCTTAAGCGTAGTTTATGATCTAAAAGCTAAGAAAGCTCTGTGAATTGGTTACTTGTATAATCAATAAAATTTGTATTAGGACAGTCCCTGTGCAAGCTTTTGCAATTTAGTTTGCAATGTCGCAACCATTGATGAAGGAGTTTGGATCTTACTTAGCGTAAAGTTCGGAGATGTTTTACTTTGAAGGCTTTCATACAAAATTTTTTAAAAAAATAATTAAAAATTTATTTACGATGAATGCTTGTGCAAGCAGCTGTCAAATTTGCCAGTTTACGCCACTTTAAAAATACAAGGACAACAAGAACAAGAATAATAATAATGACAACCACAACAAGAATAGTAATAAAAATAATGAAAAAAATAAATAAAATAAAGTGTGTTTTTGCAAGACCTCTTAATTATTTTGTTTAATTTTTTATTTAGTTTCTGATTTTAAATTATTGAAAATTAAAAATAAAAAAAAAAAAAATTAAAATCAGAAATTGCAAATCAATTCCTTTTTGCTTAACGTATGCAGGCAAAATGATAATTTTATATACACTTTTTAATAAGTTTAACTATTTTTAAATTCGTTTTCATTCAAAGTGTTTTCACAAACTTCAAAAGTGAAAGTTTTTCTTTCCCCTGAATTTTAGAAGACTGCACAGCGAATGCAGTTTTGCATAGCGCGATTATCCAGCCTCGAAGTGCAATACGATAATTAAAATATGTACTGCGGTTCTAACAACACAAAACCACAAAACAAAAAGAAAATCGTTAATTAACTACTTTAAGTGTTGTTAAATTATAAAACTTTAATGGCGAACCACATTTTTCATGGCTGGTTTTTCTTTTTGAGATCCTCTGCCTGCCTTGCAAGGATAACTCTGTAATAGATAACGCAGACAAATTTCACTTCGCAACTCTCTGTGACGTGTTTGTGGCGTTAAAGGGAGTAGTAACTTTAAAGTTTTTTCCGTTTTTTATTTTGGACCAATAAAAAAATTTTATTTTTACACATTTTAAGTTTGCCGATGTGAATGAAATAGAAAATAACACAAAAGTAGTGGAAATGGAAAAAGTGTCAAATTCTAAAGTAAACAATAAAAGTTGATAACTGGAGAAGAGAGTTAAGTGTTTTGCCATCGTTTGTAGGAATTTGGACAGTTTTGGGATTTCGGTTAAACTTTTTAGAAACTTTTAAATTTAATTTTCTTTGATAACTTTTCGGGTTTTTAATTTTTCTTAAACAGTTTTTTAATGCACTTTCAAATAAATTTTTCTTCATTTCTTTTCACTAAGTGAATGGATTGTTTGGTTTTTAGAATTTAAGGATAGCGACGAGATAGATGATAATGGATGGTCATTGAAATTGAGTTATTGAATTAATTTATTATTTTTATTTTTTGATGTTTCAATTAATATAAATAAAATAAATCAATAAAATAAAATAGTTATTAAAACAATATAATTTGGACAGGTCGTCCTTTCAATATGATTCCTCGTCCTTACACATTCTCTTATATAAACCCTTTTTTTAAAAGCAAACAAATAAACAAACAAACAAACAAAGTGACCAGAAAAAAATGTTTCATTTAAAAAAATTCGTTAAATTACTTTAATAATTTATGTATTAACAGTAGAATGAAACCAAAAAGAAAACAAAAAATTAAATCCATTTTTGCATTTTCTTTTCCAGTTTTTTCATACAAGAGAAAAGGTGGCAAAATAAAAAAAGTTAATCCTGTATCTTGAAAGCAATATTTTATTTTTATTTGTTATTAAATATATTTTAAAACAAGCAGTTTAATCTCTTTTTAGGTTTTTCGTTGAAAAGTTATCTTTTGTGTTAACAAGTTTGCTGGGGCGTTTTTTAAATCTTTTTTTTGCTCTGAAGGACATTATTTTATTAAGCGGAAATTCTGTTTAAAGGAGAAATTTTACTACAAATGCATTGGTGGCATGCGATCTAAAATTGTGATAAAATTTTATGCCTTGCTTTTTATGTAAAAATTTAAGGTTTTTCAGCGAGAAAAATTGAACGCGTATAACATGCCAGTTTGCCGTAAAAAGGACAAGGAGAATGTCCTTGCAATAAAGATGGAATCAGTGGAATACTAAAACACATACAATGCTGTAAACTATTATACAATTCCATCCCCAATTAATTTATAAAGTGTTTTAGGAACTGAATAAAAATTATTCTCTTGTTCCATCTCTGATAGAAAAAATCCCACGCCTGATATTATAGAGTAGGACATCAATTACTCATCAGCGAATATCACTTTAAAAAACCTCAAAATTTTTGTTTGCAAATTATTTTCAATATTTAAAATAATAAATAATAATTTAAAATAATAATTATTTTTTATATATTAAAAAGAATCTCTTGATCGAATCTTACACTGAGAAAAAAAATGTTTAGTCACAACAAAATATCATACGAGCATAAGCATCTTGGATGTTAACAGTGTACTAGAACTCCAAATCTCAGATTAAAGTGTTAAAAATTCATGCCAAATTTATGTAAAACTTTATACTTTTTGGCCAGCTTGTCGGGTCAGATACATTTTCTTGTGCGGAAGTACCCAATTGGGAGCATTAACACAAATATACCTCAAACCACTTCCTTTCTATAACAATCCTTTGAAAATCCTTTTTAAAAATGTGATTAATCACACTTGAAGTATAAATTTATATTGGATTTATTCTTCATCAAATATTCATGTAAACCTATTATAAGCCTGCATACACTGCGTACAAACATGAGCATACACTCGTATCTTCTTCCAGTACCCCGAATATCTGCATCATTAATAAACTATTTTTTATGGCTTAAAATAATTTTTTTAAGTGTGTTTACATAAGTAACGACCTTTTAAATATTTGCAGAAAAAAGCTCTTTCACAAATAAATGATGTATGATTCCAAAAATTAACCATTGGCAGCCTCCAGTTGGACTTTGGAGAAACTCTTGCTGCTATTACTGAAATATTCTTTTTTATATGGACTATACAAAACTTAATTACAAATACTCAGTGTACTTTCTCTTGCGGCATCGGTTTAAAAAAACAACTTGAAAGTTACACATTCACTGCACGATAGATTTTAGATTATACTGTACTTCTTGAAAGACAAAACAGGACGACAATATAATTTAGCTTTTTGTAACACATTAAAATCACATCTATTTCATTTTACAACCTTCCACAAGTTTCCTATCAATATTTATAAACATTGATAGAAACAAAGTCTTTTAACGTTATGGAGAATAAGTAAAGAGTGGTATGAAAACTTGCTACAAAAGGGGGCAGAACTAGCGGATAGTTAGCATCCATTTTTGCAATGAAAAGTTATTGCAAGCAAGTAATGGCAGCATTCAGCAAATTTTTAAATTTTAAAATTTTACAAAGGGCAACGCAATTGTTGTCCCCTTGGCTGCCAAAGGGGCCTAAAATAAAGGTAAAGAAATTTGTTGAGATGTACAATCTACTACTACTTGTGCACAATTGCGCTAAAGACTTCACGATGACATAATACTCCGAGAGAAGATCCCCAGCTTACCATTCTTCATACGAGTATATGAAAATTTTTAAGTACTAAACGAGAATTATTCAACTCTTTGTTTCTTATGCGAATATATTTTGGTACCAAATTGAAAATTAATGAAAAAATTGACTGCTCGCATAAAAAGGATTTCACTCGATATAAATTTTATGGCAAAGAGATTCTCGTTTGAAAATTTTTTGCTAAGAAGCTTTTGGGTTTCGAGCCACTTAAAATATAATCTGCACTGCGAAAAATTTATTTCAAAATAATAATTGAAATTAATCGCAGCTAATGAAAACAGCAAATACCAGCATATCAGCGCAAATACAAGCATGAAACTTCAATTGAAATGGCGGCTGAAATGATTAATTTACATTACCAATTCCCACATTTAAGTCTCCAGATAAAAACGCTAACTGAAAACTCCCGAGGGCCGATTACTCTTCTTCTTTTAAACGGAATTACATGCGACATACGAGCATCTGCCACTCATACATACACAGGGACAAGGTGTCCGCTTCGAAGGTATACTACTTTGTAGTGCCGCCGTTTCGTTCTTGATAGTTCATATTTGACAGTCGTGAAGTAGATACGCGGCAAATTTTTTATGGAAAAATACTCGGTAAACTAACGTGTTTTAATCGTTAAAAGATTTTATAAAAATCAATCTCGACTACTGTGACGATAAGAGAGTTACGTGAAATTTTTGGATGAAACAGTGAGCCAACAAGACGCACTATTTATCGTGTAGTGTATGATTTTGAAGTAAGAGGCTACCTCATAAGCCCTGCCATGTAACACAATATACTTGAAGATCGGCTGAAAGAATTACTGCTGCTGAAGAAAGAGTTCAAAGCAACCCATCAACCTCAATTCGGCACCGAGCACCGTACCTTGCTTTTCAAAGAAACACTGTGGCCACAATTTTGCACAAGGACTTACATTAGCTCACATTTAAGATTCAGTTGACACAAGAGATTCTTCCAAGAGACAATTTGTGCGCCATACATGCTCGTACGTCAATAAGAGGTTATAGCACTCCCATGACAACCCCGATTCTCATGAAAAAATCATATTGAGTGACGAGGCAAACTTCCATTTCCATGGATGTGTGAATAAAGAGAATATTTGATGCTGGTCAATGGGAAGCCTACAAATAATTCATCCGTCACCTTTGAATAATTTGGTCAGGAGGAATCCTTAAGCCTTACTTCTTTGAAACCGAAAATCCTGTAATGGTACCTGCCAATAGGGAGCGATATCGAGATACGATTGAAAACTTCTTAACGCCACAACTCCATGCTTTGGCCTTGATTAAGATCTGGTTTCAACAAGACTGTCCCATATCGCATAAGAGCAGGACTGCAATGGAATTATTTAGAGACCTCTTCCCACCATAAGTTGCTGCAAGAAATGGTGATGTCGATTTGGCTGCCCCGGGGTTATGCAAACTAAACACACTTAAGCAACTCAAACAAAATATTCTTGTCGAAATTAATAAAATACCGGGTGAAATGTGTGGGAATGTAATGAAAAAGGTCCACAAAAGAGCTCGCATTTGTGATAGTAACAGAGGGGGACATTTATCTGATATTGTATTCCATACAATAAAATTTCACGGCCGACAATAAATAAAACTTTTATCAAAGTAACATATAAACAAGCATAGTAGTATACCTTCCCGGCGGACACCCTGTATATGCAACTGAGTATAAACTATAAACTGTATAGTAACTGAGGATAAACTGCCAATAACATAATTACCACTGAGCAAAAAGAGGAAAATAAAACCCAAAAAAAATTAAATATGACAAATAAATATATCCTGGAGCTTTTTACTAAGCCAACCACTCTTTCACAGAAATACACACACATACACCCCCCAACATACACTACAAATGAGAAGAGAATAAAATCGACTAAATATATTTTACCGCACTTGAGTGGTGGTTCAGCACCTCTACCCCGAGAGCAAGAAAAAAGTTCATTTGAAACCACTGGGGGACACAAATTGAACAATTTTTCGTTTGTAAATTTTTTACTTCATATTTTATAAATTAACATTATAATCACCTCGTATGCCATTTAAATATTAAAATGAAAAGAACAATTATTGTGAATAAGATATCAGGCTGGGAGAGCAATAAAGTGCCCATACCCGTACGAACGAAGATTATTTTTATCGCAATCATATGAAATAGTGCACAGTGGGAAGAATCTGTCATTAAATGTGGGGCAACATTATATCCCACCAAGATCACGAGATTTCAAAAAACACATTCTCTAAGTATTCTCTATGTTTTTTTTTTAAATTATATTTAAGATTTTAGTGAAGCCCACGATGAAGTCAAGCTGCTCCAAATTTACTTTATAGAATAACAAAAAACTAGCAAAGCTAAATAAAGTGTAATTTAAAAATTTCAAAATAAATTGAGCGCAGATAATTTTGCTCCATTTTTATATTAGAAGCAAGCGTGAACTGCCTCAATATACACATTTTTCTAAATGATCGGACGATATAAAACTTTTTCATTTAAAAATATCCTTTACTTTTATATTTCATGCATTTACGGAGAAGCAATTTATTTTCAAATTACTAATTTTATATTCAATACCAGCTGTAATGTGGATCTCTGGAATGCGGATATATCGGCCAGTCCGCGATAACAGACTTCGAATCTAAACTTCGAATTTCGTTAGAATCATCGCTTCCATTGAGTTACTCAGCTGCTCTATTGTCTTCATCCCCTACGCTATTCTCAGTGGATGGTGTTTAGCTGTAGTGGGGCATGCAGTAGTCAAGTCTTGGAAGAATCTGGCGATGTTTATTTTATGACGATTGGACTTTTATTTAGAGGTGCATGACAGGACTAAACATTCCTGGGCTATTTGGGGCCAAACTGTTAGTAGTTTCGAGTACGAAGTTTACCGGACACTTAATATCTGGTGCCGCGGTTACCAGTTGCCCCTTGAACTTCGATTGCACCCTGGCAGTTGGTGAGGGCCCTTCGGGATTCTCGCGGTGGTTGTGGTTGCCCAAAATCGCGGGCAGTGCATTAATTCGGAGTGGAGTTGCATTGCAACCGGGCGCCGTGACCCAAAGATCGGAAGGGGTTTTGGACAGGCTCTGACTCTAACCAAGGGGGAGTCCAAATGCACAACTTTACTGGTGCACTGGTACTCATTTTTGCGCTGGTGTATGCATTGTATTCACCCAGTGTTAGGAGCACCGTGAAGTAAAGCCATATTGGCAGGCATTCACGTTACCCTGTAACACAAACTACGCTATTCTCAGTGCTGCCTGTTCAGTTCATATATGTATCTCTGGTCCCCCCGTTAATCTAGGCCGCAGTTGCCACGCAAATGGTTTATGTCCAAGGTAATTCCAACTGTAAGTTCCCATTTTGTCTATCTAATCTTATATAAAGACAACAGGAAATAACAGATTCAATAATAATTTTGTGTATTTATTTTGCATTCCGCCCCATTGTGCAGTTCCACATGAGAATAATAACTCATATAAATAAGCTTTTGGTTATGTTTAAATAGTATATCTTCAATTTAGTAAATCATTTGTTTACTGGCATAAAAAAAGGTAGACGTATCCATTTACAATCTGTTTAAAAATTATTTACTTTTGTTTGGGGCGGTGTCACATACCACTTCTGGTTACCAGTGGAGAAAACCCCGAGTGCATTGTGTTCAAATGTTAGTTCCCTGTATTTTTAAGGTTGATAAACATGACCACCAACAATTGAAGCTCCCATTTATGTTTGCTGATGCATTAAGCACATTGAATACTGCAGGTTAGCCAGTACAGTTGTGGCAAAAATAAAATGCGCACGCCCACCAGCTTTACATATAGCGGTCACCATTTTAAATTCCTTACAAAAATCAATCTTTATTTTTTGCCTTATTACTAACAAATATATAAAAAATGTACTCAAAATACATTAAATAAACAACAAAAAGTACTAAGAACGCAAATTTTCCCTGAAAGGGATGGATGTATAAAAAATGTTACCGCCCACTCTTCTAATTCAGAGAAATTAGAAGATTTTGTAATAAAAATTATCGCTGTTAATAACTATTCAGCAGTTTACTTGGCTGAGTATTTTTTTTAGAAAACCGAAAGAGGTACCAGGAGTTCCAGCCGATTTTTAAGGACATGAGATTTCATAAATACGTTAAAGAGAAAATCCTTGCAGGAAACAATTTTCAAATAAATTTTTTGTTGGAAATAGATTAATTTACCGCAAATAGTTATTAGTAGATATGAATGATTGACGCCTTCCAGCTTGGAAAGAAATAAAAAATATTAGTAATGCAGTAAGAAATATATAGTTTATCGGTGAGGAACTGGAAACCAACTTAGCGCCCAGCATACAGGCAGGAATCGAATCAGCGACCTCCGTTGTTGTAGGCTGATTTACAGTAAATCAAAATCAATTAATATTTTGTTTGACTTGATATGCCACTCAAATACATTTTCTCAATGTTTCAGAAATCTGAAATCGTAAATTCCAATTTTCTATTATTCCAATTTTGCGATAATGCGCCGCATGATTAGAGTCTCATAAATAGTCCTTGTAAAAAGGCTATTGTTTCGAAAGCTATTTAGTTTCCTATTTAGTTAAATGAAAGTTAAACATGCGAAAGTGTATGTAAACTTTTATCTTTGACTGTTATAAATTATTTCTGAAGCATGAAATTTCATAAAACATTTCAAGTGGTAAAGAAATATAATTGTAAAAAGGAATTTTCATCCAGCTTCCTTTTAACATATTCATAATTCTAATTCAGTTTAAATTCTGCAAAAAAGCTTTGAAAGCTTGTTTTAAATAAGATGATGAAAGCGTTCTAAGCAAATGCAAACTTTATTTTAGCAAATCTAGAAAGTAAAGACTCAACTAAACAATTGACTACATAAAATATAATAATTTTCCGAGCAAATATTACGCAAATGTCCTGTGAAGCCTCTCCCAGCATCCTTCAAATTTAGCTAAAATTAAATGGCAGTTCCATTCAAGCTTTTCGTGAATGTAAATGTAAATGATATTTTAATGGCAGGTAAATTACATGTGCATTTAATGTAACGTTAGCAAAAACTCAATATCACGTAACGAAAAGGAAAACGTGAAATGCTTTCGGTTTAATTATTACGTATTTAGCGATGCAATGCAAAAGTATACAAACATCGCTTAGCAGTCATATTTCGTTTAAATGATTTTCTAGTTTAACTAACGATAAAAAAAAGCGGTAATGTTTTCTGAATTGCAGGTAACTTGATATCATATTGACAGCGAGCAAATGTTACGTAAACAGTTCCACACGTCATATAAACGATATGGAATATTCTCATTTAATTTACACGCAAATACTGTGTAAACAATACGTTTACGTAGTACAGTGAAATCAAATAAAATTCGACCCCATGAATAACAATGAGATAAAGTAGCAGCGCATAACATTTTCAATGGCCACAGGCTGTTAACAGCAATGGAAACCTCTCCCCTTTTCGCTTCCTTGGAATTTTATTACCATTCAATGCAGCCTCTTATGAAGGAAAATCTTTTAAAATAAAACGAAAAGTGCTGGCATAATTTATCGATTTAAATTCAAATTAAATTTAAAATGTTTCTTTATTTTACAACGAAAGGAGTTTTCAAATGGTTTCCTTCGCAAAATAATTTACTGACATTATTAAATTTAGCTAAATTTATTTACATACAAAATACACAAAATGTAAAAGAAATTTTTCACAATTTTACAAGTCGTTAACGACAAATCAATTCCATCAATAAAATAAATTTGCAGAGATTTTTTATTAAACTCTAAACAACTTCTAATACAAAACTAGCAAAGAGATAAGACTACAAGCCAGAAAATAAATTTAATTTACAGCAGAGAGAGAAAGGAAAGGATAATTGGCTAAATAAGGGTATAATAATTATATTACACAAATAAAATTTATTGCGTTACTTGAAGACTGACAATTTAATTTTAATAACTGACTGTAGTTTTAAGACGATTAAAAGTTTTTGCTCCTTTTCACACATCAGACTTTGGAATTCTCATTTAATTCGTCATAATGTGAGATAATTTGGGAATGAAAATATAATAAGAAATATTTAAATGAAAATTTATTTTACAGTTATATTAAATATTTAAAAATCGTAAAGATAATTTGAAAAGTTATTCTTTAGTATAGCCACATTTAGGAATAGATCGGACTCCAGTCAGATCAGTACTCATTGCCAGAGTGTAGGCAGGTCTTTAAAAGAATGCTGTCAATTAAATTGTCGGTAACGAACAAGCTTGTCAATTACTTTAACATATTTAGATAATATTATATTTAAAATTGATCCATTTAACTATACTGGCAACACTATTTTTACACTTTGTCGCCCTTGAAAACGGAAATCGATTTAATATATTTAAATAATATTATATTTAAAATACATCCATTTAACTATACTGGCAACACTATTTTTACACTCTATGGCTCTTGAAAACAGAAATCGATTTAATATATTTAAATAATATTATATTTAAAATACATCCATTTTACTATACTGGCAACACTATTTTTACACTCTATGGCTCTTGAAAACAGAAATCGATTTAATATATTTAAATAATATTATATTTAAAATACATCCATTTTACTATACTGGCAACACTATTTTTACACTCTATGGCTCTTGAAAAGTGAACTCGATTTAAATTGATAACCACATCATTGGTTGACGTGAAGCTGTCCAGACTTCAAAATGGTTACTTGGAGATAAGTAAATATGTGTATTCAAATTTCTATATTTCACTGCCAACACACCGCTACACCGAATGGCTGACTACCTTCTGGGCAAGAAAAGGAAGCATTTTCCGTCTTTTTATCATCTGTGCCAATTTGAGGAGTCAACGAAGGAAATAAATGTAATTGCATGCATCTCCTATTGATGGATTGGCCATTAGATATAAATTGCTTGGTAACACAGTGTTGATTTTTAGTGTTACAGTGTCGTTCCACAAACGTTGTGCGCAAAGGTAAATAGCAATGTTGAAAATTAATATTAACATATTTTTGAAAAGGAAAATAACTAAAATGAAAGAAATATTCGCTTCTCTATAGCGACGACTGTTATAAATTTTGGCTAGTAATAATCGAAAGCGGCAACTCTGTATAGATCACAAACTATTTGAAGTTTCCTCAACTGGTTCGTTTCATTCGCAAAAGTATACTGTTTTGAATGTGTACGAACCAAAAATATGCTCTACTTGGCAAAATATGCCAGGATATGCATTCGCCACACTTTTAAGCAAAAATATGCAATTAGGAGTAACAACAATTTTGCTCAAAACTTAACGATTTCTTTAGATAGAGAGGGGTGTAGTAAGAGCGACCAAACTTAAGCGGGAAAGTACATATAATTGGCCATCTCACGAGTACGTTTTATAATCATTCTCTTTTGAAGAGTGTAGAGTATTTAAAGTCCTATGGCCACCAACATCCGGTTTCTCCAGTAGAAATTCGAAATGTGATGTCTTTTTAGCTGAATGGGCACTAAAACGTTTCGTTTAAGTTATTTGCGAAAGGCAATTATTGCGAAAAAAGTTCTTGTCTGGTTAAAAAAAAGTTTTGTATATCGTTGGTCTCAAGTGAAAAAGCCCTAACTGCCATTTTTTTGCAATACATTTTTTTTTAATGATTTGAGAGCAACGATATGCAGTTGAAGCGCTCTTTTTGAGAGAGAGAGAGATAGGGAGGAAATTTGATTTTAAATTCGTGTAATTTTACTTTCCGTCTGAACAATTGAGCAGAGTTGCCAGCAGCTGAATATTTTCATACAAAGTTGCCTTGCAATGGAGGGGGGCGATTTCCGATATTTTGTGCCAGTTGGTGTTTATAAAATTCAAAAAACAGGCAATTGAGGCAATTCTTAAGCACAGTCTTTGAAAATTATTTAAAACATGTAGAATGGCAATTAAAAAAAAAAAATGCAGCAAAGAAAAAGATTTTTGTCCCGACAAAAGCTTCACGCGGAATAAGTAGGCGAATCCAGCTGTGTTTACGAGTACAGCTGAAATGAAGCAGAGTTTATAGTTCTTCTATTTTTATGACTATAAGGCCCATGAGCCCTTCACATTTTGTGTTTGGCTTTTTCATGTTATTTATACTGCCTTCTCTGTGTGCCCATAAAATTTTCAAAACTTTTATTGTACTGCTGCTGCCTGCGTACATTTTGTTTGTGGGTTTACTCTGCATGTGTTGATTCAATTTAATGATGAATCTGCATGTAACTGGAGGACAAGTAATATCATCCTCTTACCAGATATTTGTGGTTAATTTAAGTTGCTTTTGCTTGGTTATTGTTTGGTAAAATTGTATTTTATTTATACTGGTTTGTTGTTACAGTTTTCGTGCTTGTCGTCTGCAATACTGATGAATAAAAGTGGTGGCACAGTAAGTTTCTTTTTTCCCATGTCTGTCCACATGTCACATTGTACATCCTTTTATTTTTATTTTTATTATTATTACTATTACATTTCTCATTTTATTTTATTTCATTTTATTTTATTTATTTTACATTATATTTTAGCATTTTGCCTTTTTTCTCTTTTTTTTTTCTTTTTTGAAAAACTTTGTGTAGTGTCGTGTTTTTTAAAAAAAAAACCAAATAAAAAAAAAAAAAATTAAAGCAAAATAAAATTGTATGCAATAAAAAATATTAAATTTGAATAAACCGCTCAACAAACCAAAACAAACTCACAAGCTGACACCGACCCCACAGGCGAGAATAGACATGTATGTATGTAAGCGACTTGGCAATTGGAGGAAAGGGGCGTAGTAAGGAGAAGTTAATATAAGTAAAAAAAGATACAAGATAAATATTATTCGCCAGTTTGTTTGCTGTGCTGTTCGTGTGTATGGAAACAGGAAATTTTAAAACCGCACATTTGGGTTTCACAGTCTTCCCCTTCTTCTTTGCCTTCTACTTCTTCTGCTTCTTCTTACCATTCATTGTCTTTGGAACATTTGCAAGTCAATTGTTACAAGATAAATAAATAAATTGTGTTTTGTTATAAATAATAATGATAATTTAATATCATGTTCAAGCTAAATGGGGTTCCCATTTGTACAGCAGGAAAACTCTATTTATTTTCAAGTGAAAAACACTTATTTTAATGGAGAGAAATGAATACAGTTTATACTCGGGAGAAGTTTACTGGATACCAGCCACTGCATGCCTGTGCATGGTTGTATTCGTGTATGCATTTCTACATATGTATACCCAACAAACATACTGCGTGTGAAATAGAAAAAAAATTATATTGCAATTACATTTATATATTTTTTTTGTTGTATGGCAAAGTTGTATAAATCAGTTAAATAAATTTAAATTGTAGGCAAACATTTTTGTTACTTGAATAAGTTTCATTAATTGAGAAATGAAGAAAAAGTTTTAAAAACTCTTTAAGAAAGGACGAGGTGTAATGAAAAAACCAACGGTTATATTAAATGTTTTTTTTCAATGGCAATATCAGCCATTTTGGATTGCTAATTTGTTTTCGACAGATAAGAAATTGGGTCGTGTTTTCGTGTGCTCTTCGATTTTTTACTATTTGAAAAAATGGATCAAAGAAACTGTTTGAAGGACATCTGAAATATTGTAAAGTTTGGCGACTCTACTATAAGTACAATATAAGTTCAGTTGTGTTGTGAATGATTTAAAGAAGGCCGAGAAGATGACAACGACGGTGCTCCACCTATTCGTCCGAGCACGTCAGCAACCGATGGAAACATTGAAGCGGTGAATCCAATAATTTTGCAGAAATGTCGAATCTTTACTAGAGAATTTGCTAATGATGTTGGCTTCTCTTTCGGCTCTTGCTAAGCAATTTTTAAGGCCGTCTGAGGCATTAAACGTGTTGAATTTTAAATTCCTTAATTTAATTATAATTTTGTTTAATTTTATAATTCTTTAAGATTTGTTCTAAGAAACATTCAAATTAAATACTTAATATTTTCTTTTCGACTAATACAACTCAAATCAATATCACCCCATTATGTATGCTGGGTTATTTTTGCAAACGCATAACATTAAATGCACATTTATTTACTCTAACAAATAGTTGTAAGACCACAATAGAAGCATAAATAATTTTAAATTGATTTGATTCAATTAAATAAGTTTATTTAGACAACAATGCCTTTAAAGCTTTCGTTAAGTTTAAGTCAAATTATCTAAATAAAGCTTTAAATGCCGAAATTAAATTTTAACACACACTAATTCAAACATTAATAATAATTATTGGATACATCAAACTATTGGATACATTTATTCATTTCGAATTCCAATTAAAGAGGATCGATTATTTTTAAGTACAACAAATTTCATTTTTAAAATATTTTTCTATTTCATTGCATGATTGATAAGGAAAGTTTGCTTGATGTGCTTTCCAGACTGGGCAATGATTTGAGGGTTTTCAATAGAAGTGCCAGAAGTCAAATTCAATTTTATTCGAATAACTATGGTGTGTCTCTAGTATGGTCGTATAAACTATATTGATGGCCACGTTATTTCGAAAATATATAGAATTCTGATAAAAGCTTTTTAGGCTGCTTGATCAAACACTAACGATAACGGCTGGGGTAAAGAAGGTATTTTTTCTTGATTGATTTTCTATTTAATCAATAAATCCTTTTGATTCACATGCAGGATAAATTTTTATTCAACGAAGTTGTTCTCTGACAGGCCTCGCAATATTCCCGGATAAAATGAATACACCTCACGCATTATGTTGGTATGTGTGAGGTCTATGGACGTTCTGGTTCCAAAATAAAAAAATTGTTACTTGACATACTGTACGACTGATTATAAAGAGTAAACGATTTACCTTTAAACATTCCATCCAAGTCGGAAGGAAAAAGTATTGCGTATGAAAGAAAATCAGCAGAAAAAATTAATTGTAAAGTTTTGAAGCTTAAAACAATTTGTCGTTTCACATGCAAAAGGATGCTTGACAGGTCATTTAACGTCCATACAAGCCTGATGCCGAGTATTTCGATAGTGTAAAGCCTCTCGTCCAAAACCGTCATTTCTATTCGCGTAGGTGTTGAAGACTTTTATAATTCCGGTAGTGTGTTGCATTTCCTGTAGTAGATACTCTCCGCGATGTCACAAAGGATTCATACAGGACAATCCATAAAGTAATGAAAATAAAAGATTTTTTTCGCGAAGCGATAACCATGATAATATTTGAACCGACACATCGCTTTTATAAATGTTCTTGGAAAAGTCCTTTTATACTTTGAGGTTTCAAATTCCTCAGAAGCCTCAAAAATTAAATTTTACTTGAAGATACAATGAAAGTGACAGAATGCTAATGCAGCTCTTCCGGGATCCTTTATTCAAATATTTTCTTAGAACTTTTAATTAAAATTAATCGGGAAGTTAAGTAACTCAAAGCTGTAACAAGAAACACAAGCATCAATTCAAATGTAATTATTTTTAACCCCTTCCATTTCTTTGTTGGCTGATGGGTTTTCCACTCCAATAAGGACGAAAGAAGGATAAATGAAAATAAATACAACACAACTATAAATCTGTAGCCTTTTTGCCCAGTAAGCATTTTAATATAGTATGTGTTTTACTTAATTGTTTATTTTAATTGTGGAAAGGCAAAGTCATCATTATTTGATATTACTTTTACACTTTCAAGTCCTTTTGTATTAATTATAAAAATAATTAAAGTACATAATAAATGATTTACTTTATTGGTTTCATTGTGATATTGGATTGGTATACGAACATGTTAAGCCTTGTAGGTGTTATCCGTTTTAAAATAAATTCAAGTTAAAAATATTTATTTTTGTTTATTTCTATATAAAATTTTAATATTAAGCAGAATTATTTAAAGAAGCCGCATAAGTCGAGATATGATATATATTAATATGCTTTCTAAGAAAGCTCATATTTGTTGCCTTCTTTGCTTAAAGTTTTAGTCTGTTAAAGTAAAGCCGATCTCTCAACAGCATATTTAGTCATATCGCCAGTTAAAATATACTAAATAAACTAATCATACCAAAGATATATATAACAACATGTCAAAGTTGGCTGCAGTTAAAATCCTTATACTCTCAGCAAATCTCGGAAAGCCAGGCGTAGCATCTTTTATACATCCTGTAAATGGGTCATCACAGCATTATAGTCAATACTTTGTATAGTCAAATCGTTAAAACTAGAATCAAAAATATCCTTGGTGGGAATGTGGCCCTACTACTATGGAACTTACACATATCCTTGAATGGTCAACTTTTATTTCCACAGTGTCCTTGCCAGCATATTCTAAAAGTTTTTTTTTAATTATTATTATGTCCTTTAGTTGTACAATTTTGACAAAAATGTAAAGGACTTCCCAACTAACGCCATAAGCGGTTTTTGCATTCACTGGCGCATTAGAAGTAAAACATCCGCAGCAAAGTTTTAATAAATATTCATGTACGAGTATCTATTACTCAAATCCATTTATTTAAGTTTACTTTATTTTAGTTATTTATAAATTTCAAGTTATTTCACTGGTTTCTTTTTTTCGCCGACTTTTTAAATTTGTTTTGCATGTCGTTATGCCACTTTTGTGCTTCAACAAATATAATAATAAATAAATTTCATTCATTTCGTGCTACAGATTTTCTATTTAACTTTTATATTTGAATATGCATGCTTTCGCTATAAAAATAAATTCAGCAATTGAATTTGTTAAAATAAATTTTCGAAAACAAAACAAGTCGGAGCCATTCAGGCATAAAATCGTTTTTAAGAGGGGCAAAATATTGTTTATGTATTTTAATTAAAGATTACACACATACACATGTACGATTATTTGAGAATTTGAGTATGTAAATGTATGCATCACAAATGATTGGTTTTTTATGGTTGAAGAATGTGGCGCTGCGTTTGCATTTATAAGAACGTTCGACATATTTGGGACCATTAATTGGTCTTCAGATATTTTCGCACGCCACGCTGAACATGGAGAACTTTAACAAGCCAATTAAGCGGATGAAATTTATTTGAAAATTTTATCTCTCTCCGTATAAGCCGTATAAAGGCACTTACAGAGAAATAGCTTAAGTTCATTACTGTAATGAAAAATTTCATTGGAAATATGAAATTCTTTAATAGTAATGATTTACAAGATTTTCGATTTTTAGGTGAATTGTGGCCAGACTATATATTTACATTTGGAAATACTTCATTGAGATAATGAAATAATTTCATGACATTTATGAAGTAAGTAAAACTTTATTTTATATAACGTAAAAACTTTATTAATGCACTTTCAGTAGGAAAATTCATTTTTACCAAACTAAAGAGTTTTCTCTCTATACAATAAATCGACAATAACTTACGCACTAATACGGCCCACAGAAATTGTTTATTGAAGTCAGTCAAGCAGCAAGGTCGTTTTAATTTGTTCAATTTATTTATTTAAGCTTTAAATAAATAGATTGTTTGAAAAGTTTATCTGACCGGAATATGTTTCTCCCAAAAACAAAAACAAAAAAAAAAGCTGAAATAATCTCTATACCCCGCTTACTGGCTCCGCAATCAATCATGCGGACACTAGTGCTCAAACACAAGCCAATCCTCACATTATCATTATTCAAATTTGCTTACAACAACTGTTATTAAATTAAAAAATAAAATTAAATTTTCTATTGAATTAAAAATATTCGTCACGGTTTATATTTAAATGCTCGTTAAATCTATTTTATTTACTTGGTATTATTTAATCTATTTTAACTGCATAATTGCATTTAAATTGTTTAAAAGTTTTATAAAAAGAAGGCGAAGTGGCTGTGCTGGACTTTGCGCAATTAATTAATTCAAAAGAGCCCAGTGTAAAAGCGTTATAAAAAACGTATTTAAATGCATTAAACTATTAAACTATTCAAAAAGGACCTTCGCCAACAAGCAAAATAATGATAAACACATTTATAAATAGTTACCAGCTGTAATCCTGAGAAACGATATTATATGCCGATAATTGAAGAGACATTAAATAAATTGGCAAGCACATATTGGGGTTTTGTGTAAACACGTGCTAATTCCATCTCAAGGACATATCAAAAAAAAAAAAACATTATACACTTTCAAACAAATTAGCAAAACTAGTTAACCACATAAATATTACGAAAATTATTTCAAGTTATTCATGAGAGCCAAAATTTACGAAAATATAAAAACTACCAAAAAAAAGGACATTCGGGAGTCATCTTTTAAATGCAAATTATATTGAAAATAGCTTTAGATTTTTATTTTATACAGTATTAGACGAGTTGTTGTACTATTTTTAACGTCATTTTAGGCTTCAGTTCGAAAAAAGACGTTCCACATTAAAAATTTCAGTGTAAAAAAAAAAATCCGAAAAATTATATATTTTCTGTAAAAAAATAATTATTATTTTCTATTGAAAATTAAAGAGTTATTATGCTTTTTTCTTATTTTAAAATTTGTGTATTAAAAGAGATCAGCGACTTATTAAACTGAATTTGATTATATATATTTTACTCAACAACAGGATTTCAAGTGTTCTTTTGTATTGTGGACTATAATTATCATTCTAGTGCAAAGAAGGATTTAGATCACGAGATATTCAATGACAATATTTTAAAATCAAATTATTTGCTAAAATTATTTGTCTTAAACAAAAGAGAAAATTATACGCAATAACTATTCCAAGTTCAAGAAAAAGGATTCAGGATTTTATTTTCTTTACTTGTTGCATTATTGTTACTATTTATTTAAATTACGATGCAGAATATACAAAGAGAAGAGCTAAATTTGTTCGAGTTTAGGCTCGTTCCACAGCAAGGCATATTGGAATGATAGAAAAGTTATTACCATGCTGGCTCAAGCATGAAGTCATTAGCATCTTAACAAATCATTCATTTCAATATTTTTTTTTTATATGAAATTATTCAATTACAAATTAATCAAGTGTTTAAATTTTTTTAATTATATGAAAATAAAAACTAATTAAAATGCATGAAAATTAAATTAATTGTTTACTGACGGCTGATTAAGTCAGACATTTAGCTCCAAGGACATTTAGCGGCAACATAAAATTAAAGATTTTATATATATCTTTCATCCTTGATTTAAAAGGTAAACATTTTTGAACAGTCCTGAATATAAAGTATTCAAAAGCACATTCACTTTTAATATAAAAAAAAAACAAAAATTGTTAAAAGCCCATTAGCAGAAAAAGGACCACAACTAACGCCACTCGGTAATCAATTTCAATGTGTATTTGTGTTAATATTACAATTAGGAATTTTGCACTATTTTTGCAAATAAAATATAAAAATACAATTCATGTTCCATATGGTTGCCCATCCCAGTGTAAATACTTTATAAAGCTTTTCTCAGCACACATTTTGTAAACATTCCTAATTTAGTCCTTTACAAGTCAACATGTACACTGAATATTTTACTTCGAATGGCATGATCGCTGCCAAAAATTATTCCTGCGTATTACTGGGAAAACTTTTCTGTCGGCTTTTCTAAAGTCGACTTAATTTTAAGCCTCTTAACAAATGGGAGTTTTTACGAACTTGTGCTTTTGGAATACCTCCAACAGACATCAATTTCTGACAAGCAACCAATAAATGCCTCTCTCGCTATTTCTTTTTTACAATAGTTATTAACGATTGTAACCATTCCTGGTTTAGTCCTTTAAAATCAAGAAAAGTCCTTTAAAGTCCTTTGCTGCGAAAGGAGTTGAAATGACATCATTGAATACTTTGCCTTGGATGGCATTCCACCAGCCAAAAATGAAAACTTTCTGTTAACGTAACAACGTAGCTGTGTTTGAACTGTAATTCAGGGAGTGCACATTCTAAATGGCATTCTGGCCACATTTATTTATAAAATAAAAAAATTAAAGCTGGGACTAGTGGACAACCCCAAGCAGTTTTTAAAAACACCAGAACCCATTAGAAACACACACTGACACTTAAGTTTTTTCTACATTCAGACACTATACAAATCCTTAGGAAAGAAGTCCAAAAATCAGGAGAAAAAAATTGACTAGTAAAAGTTATATAAACGCCAGTTCAGCTTAAAAAAATGGGCAATTCCATTAAAGGCTGACATCCAGAAGAAGGGAATCATCGAATTACGCATCTTTTTTTATCTTTGGTTAAGTTTTTGCCATTTTATGATATTTTCACGTTTAGAATTCAACTTAAGAAGGAATTCGAGGAGAAAGGAAGGAATTGGACGGCTCAAAATCACTAAGGTAGCTACCTCATAAAAATCGCAATTTTTTGTGTTTTTCAATTACTGGCAAATATCTAAGAAATATACTCGTATTTTGAGACAAAAAATTGACTAGTAAAAGTTATATAAACGCCAGTTCAGCTTAAAAAAATGGGCAATTCCATTAAAGGCTGACATCCAGAAGAAGGGAATCATCGAATTACGCATCTTTTTTTATCTTTGGTTAAGTTTTTGCCATTTTATGATATTTTCACGTTTAGAATTCAACTTAAGAAGGAATTCGAGGAGAAAGGAAGGAATTGGACGGCTCAAAATCACTAAGGTAGCTACCTTATAAAAATCGCAATTTTTTGTGTTTTTCAATTACTGGCAAATATCTAAGAAATATACTCGTATTTTGAGACAAAAAATTGACTAGTAAAAGTTATATAAACGCCAGTTCAGCTTAAAAAAATGGGCAATTCCATTAAAGGCTGACATCCAGAAGAAGGGAATCATCGAATTACGCATCTTTTTTTATCTTTGGTTAAGTTTTTGCCATTTTATGATATTTTCACGTTTAGAATTCAACTTAAGAAGGAATTCGAGGAGAAAGGAAGGAATTGGACGGCTCAAAATCACTAAGGTAGCTACCTTATAAAAATCGCAATTTTTTGTGTTTTTCAATTACTGGCAAATATCTAAGAAATATACTCGTATTTTGAGACAAAAAATTGACTAGTAAAAGTTATATAAACGCCAGTTCAGCTTAAAAAAATGGGCAATTCCATTAAAGGCTGACATCCAGAAGAAGGGAATCATCGAATTACGCATCTTTTTTTATTTTCGGTTAAGTTTTTGCCATTTTACGGTATTTTCACGTTTAGAATTCAACTTAAGGAGGAATTCGAGGAGAAAGGAAGGAATTGGACGGCTCAAAATCACTAAGGTAGCTACCTTATAAAAATCGCAATTTTTTGTGTTTTTCAATTACTGGCAAATATCTAAGAAATATACTCGTATTTTGAGACAAAAAATTGACTAGTAAAAGTTATATAATCGCCAGTTCAGCTTAAAAAAATGGGCAATTCCATTAAAGGCTGACATCCAGAAGAAGGGAATCATCGAATTACGCATCTTTTTTTATCTTTGGTTAAGTTTTTGCCATTTTATGATATTTTCACGTTTAGAATTCAACTTAAGAAGGAATTCGAGGAGAAAGGAAGGAATTGGACGGCTCAAAATCACTAAGGTAGCTACCTTATAAAAATCGCAATTTTTTGTGTTTTTCAATTACTGGCAAATATCTAAGAAATATACTCGTATTTTGAGACAAAAAATTGACTAGTAAAAGTTATATAATCGCCAGTTCAGCTTAAAAAAATGGGCAATTCCATTAAAGGCTGACATCCAGAAGAAGGGAATCATCGAATTACGCATCTTTTTTTATCTTTGGTTAAGTTTTTGCCATTTTATGATATTTTCACGTTTAGAATTCAACTTAAGAAGGAATTCGAGGAGAAAGGAAGGAATTGGACGGCTCAAAATCACTAAGGTAGCTACCTTATAAAAATCGCAATTTTTTGTGTTTTTCAATTACTGGCAAATATCTAAGAAATATACTCGTATTTTGAGACAAAAAATTGACTAGTAAAAGTTATATAAACGCCAGTTCAGCTTAAAAAAATGGGCAATTCCATTAAAGGCTGACATCCAGAAGAAGGGAATCATCGAATTACGCATCTTTTTTTATTTTTGGTTAAGTTTTTGCCATTTTACGGTATTTTCACGTTTAGAATTCAACTTAAGGAGGAATTCGAGGAGAAAGGAAGGAATTGGACGGCTCAAAATCACTAAGGTAGCTACCTTATAAAAATCGCAATTTTTTGTGTTTTTCAATTACTGGCAAATATCTAAGAAATATACTCGTATTTTGAGACAAAAAATTGACTAGTAAAAGTTATATAAACGCCAGTTCAGCTTAAAAAAATGGGCAATTCCATTAAAGGCTGACATCCAGAAGAAGGGAATCATCGAATTACGCATCTTTTTTTATTTTTGGTTAAGTTTTTGCCATTTTACGGTATTTTCACGTTTAGAATTCAACTTAAGGAGGAATTCGAGGAGAAAGGAAGGAATTGGACGGCTCAAAATCACTAAGGTAGCTACCTTATAAAAATCGCAATTTTTTGTGTTTTTCAATTACTGGCAAATATCTAAGAAATATACTCGTATTTTGAGACAAAAAATTGACTAGTAAAAGTTATATAAACGCCAGTTCAGCTTAAAAAAATGGGCAATTCCATTAAAGGCTGACATCCAGAAGAAGGGAATCATCGAATTACGCATCTTTTTTTATTTTTGGTTAAGTTTTTGCCATTTTACGGTATTTTCACGTTTAGAATTCAACTTAAGGAGGAATTCGAGGAGAAAGGAAGGAATTGGACGGCTCAAAATCACTAAGGTAGCTACCTTATAAAAATCGCAATATTTTGTGTTTTTCAATTACTGGCAAATATCTAAGAAATATACTCGTATTTTGAGACAAAAAATTGACTAGTAAAAGTTATATAAACGCCAGTTCAGCTTAAAAAAATGGGCAATTCCATTAAAGGCTGACATCCAGAAGAAGGGAATCATCGAATTACGCATCTTTTTTTATTTTTGGTTAAGTTTTTGCCATTTTACGGTATTTTCACGTTTAGAATTCAACTTAAGGAGGAATTCGAGGAGAAAGGAAGGAATTGGACGGCTCAAAATCACTAAGGTAGCTACCTTATAAAAATCGCAATTTTTTGTGTTTTTCAATTACTGGCAAATATCTAAGAAATATACTCGTATTTTGAGACAAAAAATTGACTAGTAAAAGTTATATAAACGCCAGTTCAGCTTAAAAAAATGGGCAATTCCATTAAAGGCTGACATCCAGAAGAAGGGAATCATCGAATTACGCATCTTTTTTTATTTTTGGTTAAGTTTTTGCCATTTTACGGTATTTTCACGTTTAGAATTCAACTTAAGGAGGAATTCGAGGAGAAAGGAAGGAATTGGACGGCTCAAAATCACTAAGGTAGCTACCTTATAAAAATCGCAATTTTTTGTGTTTTTCAATTACTGGCAAATATCTAAGAAATATACTCGTATTTTGAGACAAAAAATTGACTAGTAAAAGTTATATAAACGCCAGTTCAGCTTAAAAAAATGGGCAATTCCATTAAAGGCTGACATCCAGAAGAAGGGAATCATCGAATTACGCATCTTTTTTTATTTTTGGTTAAGTTTTTGCCATTTTACGGTATTTTCACGTTTAGAATTCAACTTAAGGAGGAATTCGAGGAGAAAGGAAGGAATTGGACGGCTCAAAATCACTAAGGTAGCTACCTTATAAAAATCGCAATTTTTTGTGTTTTTCAATTACTGGCAAATATCTAAGAAATATACTCGTATTTTGAGACAAAAAATTGACTAGTAAAAGTTATATAAACGCCAGTTCAGCTTAAAAAAATGGGCAATTCCATTAAAGGCTGACATCCAGAAGAAGGGAATCATCGAATTACGCATCTTTTTTTATTTTTGGTTAAGTTTTTGCCATTTTACGGTATTTTCACGTTTAGAATTCAACTTAAGGAGGAATTCGAGGAGAAAGGAAGGAATTGGACGGCTCAAAATCACTAAGGTAGCTACCTTATAAAAATCGCAATTTTTTGTGTTTTTCAATTACTGGCAAATATCTAAGAAATATACTCGTATTTTGAGACAAAAAATTGACTAGTAAAAGTTATATAAACGCCAGTTCAGCTTAAAAAAATGGGCAATTCCATTAAAGGCTGACATCCAGAAGAAGGGAATCATCGAATTACGCATCTTTTTTTATCTTTGGTTAAGTTTTTGCCATTTTACGGTATTTTCACGTTTAGAATTCAACTTAAGGAGGAATTCGAGGAGAAAGGAAGGAATTGGACGGCTCAAAATCACTAAGGTAGCTACCTTATAAAAATCGCAATTTTTTGTGTTTTTCAATTACTGGCAAATATCTAAGAAATATACTCGTATTTTGAGACAAAAAATTGACTAGTAAAAGTTATATAAACGCCAGTTCAGCTTAAAAAAATGGGCAATTCCATTAAAGGCTGACATCCAGAAGAAGGGAATCATCGAATTACGCATCTTTTTTTACTTTTGGTTAAGTTTTTGCCATTTTACGGTATTTTCACGTTTAGAATTCAACTTAAGGAGGAATTCGAGGAGAAAGGAAGGAATTGGACGGCTCAAAATCACTAAGGTAGCTACCTTATAAAAATCGCAATTTTTTGTGTTTTTCAATTACTGGCAAATATCTAAGAAATATACTCGTATTTTGAGACAAAAAATTGACTAGTAAAAGTTATATAAACGCCAGTTCAGCTTAAAAAAATGGGCAATTCCATTAAAGGCTGACATCCAGAAGAAGGGAATCATCGAATTACGCATCTTTTTTTACTTTTGGTTAAGTTTTTGCCATTTTACGGTATTTTCACGTTTAGAATTCAACTTAAGGAGGAATTCGAGGAGAAAGGAAGGAATTGGACGGCTCAAAATCACTAAGGTAGCTACCTTATAAAAATCGCAATTTTTTGTGTTTTTCAATTACTGGCAAATATCTAAGAAATATACTCGTATTTTGAGACAAAAAATTGACTAGTAAAAGTTATATAAACGCCAGTTCAGCTTAAAAAAATGGGCAATTCCATTAAAGGCTGACATCCAGAAGAAGGGAATCATCGAATTACGCATCTTTTTTTATTTTAGGTTAAGTTTTTGCCATTTTACGGTATTTTCACGTTTAGAATTCAACTTAAGGAGGAATTCGAGGAGAAAGGAAGGAATTGGACGGCTCAAAATCACTAAGGTAGCTACCTTATAAAAATCGCAATTTTTTGTGTTTTTCAATTACTGGCAAATATCTAAGAAATATACTCGTATTTTGAGACAAAAAATTGACTAGTAAAAGTTATATAAACGCCAGTTCAGCTTAAAAAAATGGGCAATTCCATTAAAGGCTGACATCCAGAAGAAGGGAATCATCGAATTACGCATCTTTTTTTATTTTTGGTTAAGTTTTTGCCATTTTACGGTATTTTCTCGTTTAGAATTCAACTTAAGGAGGAATTCGAGGAGAAAGGAAGGAATTGGACGGCTCAAAATCACTAAGGTAGCTACCTTATAAAAATCGCAATTTTTTGTGTTTTTCAATTACTGGCAAATATCTAAGAAATATACTCGTATTTTGAGACAAAAAATTGACTAGTAAAAGTTATATAAACGCCAGTTCAGCTTAAAAAAATGGGCAATTCCATTAAAGGCTGACATCCAGAAGAAGGGAATCATCGAATTACGCATCTTTTTTTATTTTTGGTTAAGTTTTTGCCATTTTACGGTATTTTCACGTTTAGAATTCAACTTAAGGAGGAATTCGAGGAGAAAGGAAGGAATTGGACGGCTCAAAATCACTAAGGTACCTTATAAAAATCGCAATTTTTTTTGTTTTTCAATTACTGGCAAATATCTAAGAAATATACTCGTATTTTGAGACAAAAAATTGACTAGTAAAAGTTATATAAACGCCAGTTCAGCTTAAAAAAATGGGCAATTCCATTAAAGGCTGACATCCAGAAGAAGGGAATCATCGAATTACGCATCTTTTTTTACTTTTAGTTAAGTTTTTGCCATTTTATGGTATTTTCACGTTTAGAATTCAACTTAAGGAGGAATTCGAGGAGGAAGGAAGGACTTGGATGGAGTTGAACCTTACACGTTCAAGTAAAATATTTTGTATATTTAATAATGCTTTTAATCAAAATAAAAAATTGTTTTTGTTAATTTTTGAAATAAATAATTTGTATGCAGTATCGGCATTATCCTGAAGAAGCCGCATAAAGGAATGACTTTAGTTTTGTTTAAGAATTAATGCAAAGATTAAACATTTTTATTAACTGATTAATAATAATAATTTTTTAATGTAAAATACAAATTGAGGTTTTAAGGAACATACTGAACAAACTGATTGACACAAGATAGCGATCCTTCAGATGAAAAAATTTATTTTGTTTTGCATTTAATGTAGGAAAATTGAAACCTGTTAATCGAAACATGTAAGCAAAATGAAAAAGAATTGTAATCATTTACACTAACAAAATACATCAATTACACGGGCAAATGAAGAAAAATATTTTGCAACTGGAATTAACTGAATTCGTCTTGGAATTTTATTATGTTCTGCAACTCTGTCATCATGTTTTTATTCCATCTGTAAAACTGTGTTCAGTTTGCATTGTATATTTCACCAGTGTGCGTAATTTTTTCACCATCACTGTACTCCATTATTACTTTCTACAGCAAACAAATGGTATGAGACCGAATTTGTTCACACACATGATTCAAGTCATTCATTAGCTTATTAAGTACATTTTATTAAAGCTTTTTTCTGCTGTTTAACCTTTTTCCCGTTGTCTTCATTTTAAATGTCAGACTGGTTGCGACAAATCCAAACAACTTGTAATAAAAAGTATTTAAACTTACATTAACATTAAAGTAAAGAAGTAAAAGTTGAACGTTGAAAGTAAAGAAAGCAACGGAATATGGCTGTGGCTGCTACCCTTTAGAGTAACAAACTCTTTTTAACTCATATTGATTTAAAAGTCCAGATTAAAACTAAACATTTTAAATATTCAAAATAATATTCTTCTCATTTTTAATTGCAATTAGTTTGATAAACTTTTATGGCACTTTGGAAATAAAATGGAATGGTAAGATGAAAAGAGCAGAGATGAAGAGAGCAGAGAAAACGAAAGAAGTTTTTTTTTCAAGCAACTCAATATAAAAAGCGTTCAGCATGTTAGCAGGAAAACAACCAGGGTGTAGGCAGGAATCGAACCCGCGACCACGGGTTTGGTAGGCTTTGCATTATTCATTCTCCTATGCAGACACTGAATGGCCTCTTTCAAAGCAGTCAGCCACTAACTTTGCTTCACTGGCAGCCAGGCGAAGACATGACCTTTAAAGAAAGACAGTATATTAAAGCAACTTGAGCAAAGTCAAAACAGTTGCAAAAACACGTTACGAGCTTTTTTTCAAGGAATCAACATTCCGTCGACCTATTCCTCAGTTAGCCCAAAACTAAACGACAACTCTCTACTGTTCATTATGTGCAATGTGAATTCATGTATTGTGCATTCATCTTCATTTTATTCTGCACTGGTACGTGAAAGCTCTACAGCAGATGCAGTTGCACTACCTCGCCACTGATGCTTTCATTTCAACTAGTTGATAATGCATAATTCATCACGTTTCATTTGTCTGCATTGTGCAACATTTATATAATTATTTCTATTAAAGACCAACTTAAACAGTAAAAGGAAAATAAAAATTAGTTTTAAAATTCTTTAAACGTCTTCTGTGCGATGTCCCAGTGTGCAACAAACATAATTTTATTACCTCTCTTCGTTCCGCAGCAAATAAAAATGCGCTCCGTAAACTTTTAAACTTGTAATACATTTCAAATTTAATAATCGTAATCTTTCTTTTCTATTTGAGAGTAAAGTAAAATCTTGTACTTGCATAATGCAGTTAAGTTGCATTCTCAACTGTACGGGAAACTTTCTTTTGGCTGCACTTGAGCCAGGCAAGGAAATTACTTTATATGTATGCCTACATGCAGTAGCACACATATTTGTTTAAGCAGATAGGCAAAAATCCACACATCCTTACACGAGTGTAAGAATAAAAAGTTTTATTTAATGCATCCACGACCCCGTTGCAATTACAAAGCTTTGGATGTAGTATGGATGTCACACTACGTGAACTGAGGCGTTAGATACGTGCGTATATAACAAATGGGTCATGAAATGTAATGCGAAGTTGGCAAAAGTTTTCTTGCGTATTCGAAAAATGAAATCGTTTCTGTAATATATACTATATTTACTAAAGCTATGCAAAGCCAGATATGCGTACTGGCTGGAGTAGGCTAATCATGTCGTTGCTGTCAAAACACAAAAGCTTATCTGTCGCCTCATTTATTTCAAGCACTGCCTCTAACAAAGCATTTCATTTAGTGTTACAGGAAAGCCATGGGATAAAGCTTTTTTACCTTATTCAAAATTCTTAACTTCATTATCTCCCCTCTCCTCTTTATGGCATTCCGCTATAAACAGTTTTGGTTGATTAACCATCGATTTATATGACCACAAACGGCAAGCAGATAAAAGTGTATTGGAAATCTTTTTTTCTGTTCAATTAGCCGAAATTTACAATATATTAGAAGGGAAGTAATTGTTTGATATAATTTAATTATATTTTTTATAACTAAAAATTTTACGAAAATTAGCTTGAAATGTGAACAGTCGAATGTGCTTGAACAGTAAGAACAAGTTCAAATTGTTCAGACGAATATTTTTGGTTTCAAAGAGGGAACAGAAATCACCCATATCTTAAGGCATACAACTAAAGCAGTCAGTGGTACTGTTAGGCCCTCTCCTAAATTGAGGAAAGAGACCTTATATACAGCCTTTTTGCCTATTAATACTTTTTGCCTGCTGGCGAATCCAATTCAGTGAAGCATCACCTATTGGTTTCAGTGCCCTCTTAAGATCTCCGCTACCTTTATGATTTCCTTTTTAGCCGACTTATTCGCCAGGATTTGCCCTCTAGCCATGAATTATGGGAAGAAAATCAGTTTCAGTTTATTTCCATTAGAATGGAGTCGACCTTATTAATGTCAAAAAGTTGACGGCTGACCCCCACTCGGATGTTACTTTCCAATCAATAACACTTTATAGAATATTCTACTGACGAACCTTCGTATTGAATAAGGAGAATCTATAATTGGGGTCTTTCTATATTAATTTAGCAACATACTAGTAATTTTAGTCTAAAATCTAAAATTTAATTTTAATTAATAATGCACATGTTAGTGTTTATAGGTGAGATTTATTACTGCATTACATGGAATCCAAAGTAATCAGTCACGTCGATTTCATTACATTATCCTGTAGTGAAATAAAAAGAATTTGACACAGATTTTTTTAACAGAATTAAAAAAGGACTTTATTGTTCCAGTTGCATTAATTAAAATTATTTTTTTAATTAATCTGTTCTTAATAGCCAACTTGATCCCTCTAATCTTTTAAGTACAGTAAAACTATTTTAGTGACGCTTTCGCATTTGAAAAGGATAGTCACGGTATTCAAAGGGTATTAAAAGGGTACGTTGTAGAATAAACTGGCTGGCAAATTTCAGTTGTATTACCATTGCAATGCGAATGCAACAGATACATTTCAACTATTTAAAGAAAAAATTAGATTTAAAAGATAAAAAAATTTATATATGTATTTAAAAGAAAGTCAGTCTTCCAAGAACGTATTTATTACAAGACAACATCAAATGGAGTATAAAGGCGGAAATGGATTTAAAAGAGTTGTACAATTACCGGCCCATGTAATTATCAAAGCAAGTTGTGCTGCAATTATCCCTATCCGTAGGCATAACTATGGAATACCCCATATAGTAAACGTTAGTCAACTATTCTACAGCACTCTACTGTGCATCTGTTAGTAGTTGTAACAAAATTTTATTAAATTTTTCATTCCTTTATCTTTCTTATATGCATTTTCGCAATTATAACAAATGGAAAACAAATTTTATGCTTACTTGAGTTTTGTTACAGCGTGTCCTTCAGACAATTACATACGAAATATACGTGCGAGTAGTTTGTTATTTATAAAGTTTTACTTGCGATACAGATACAACTGTGTTTCGTGTATTTCCAGAACTTCGGTTCCCAAACTTTTCTTCATCATCAGCTACCAAACATATATTTAGATCCTTCACTACACTTTTTAGATCTGTGCGATGGAATCTGTAATCATACTAGACTGATTAACCTTAAAAAAATCGCTTCAAAGTGCCATCTTAAGTGTCATCCTATTATGTAAAAGTGGTGCTACCCTCATCACTTAGTCACTGCCTTGCAAAAATCTTTGCAAGTCGTAGGATTTGGCCAACAAAATATGTATGTCAAGGAGTTACATTTTTAATTTGTAGATTTTGAGTAGAAATGCCGGCCTTAAGGAATCCCAGGATTGCTCAAAGCATGGCCGCAAGCAATTTGTTAGACCACTTTGGGAATCACTTATGTCGGCTTTTAGAGATAATGATAGTTTATGCTTTCAAGAGCTAAATTCCAACAACATTTTTTCATACATATCCTTTTGCATGTATAAGAGTGTATAAATTGTGGTAAATAAAAGGAAAGGACTTAATCATCAAGGATAATCACGTATTATTCAGAATGAGTAATTTTCTCGCAAAACCACTACAAGTGCACATAAAAGTTATTACTTGTGTTAATAAGCTGGCATGCCTGACTCCGCGAGCTTTAAAAATGAAGTGTGGAAAAAGGATCGAAGGATATTTAGTTGCTTTGCTTTAGTGTTGTATAGACTGTGATTAATAAATTATTTCAAGTCTGCTGAGTTTAGTTCTCTTTATAATTCGCATGCGATGAGATTGAAAGGAGGATAACCGCTCATGCCCGAAGATATGGCTTGTTGTGCACTTCCAAAGGGAGAGATGAACAAGAAATTACATTCCGCAATATATAAGCTCAAACTATTCAGGGCTTATCCCTGAATAATATTTTACAAAATATTTGATTCATGAGTTTATTCACATAGAAAGCTTTGACGAGAAAAAATCAAGTGGGAGGAGTATAAAATAAAAAACAAATTGAATGGAAATTAAAAAAAGATATGCTGCATTAATTTTTGGTATTTAGAAAACTCCTTCGACTCCTAGTCCTGCCATTGTATGGATAATTGATATTTCACACAGTTGGTATTGTTGACACCTGTAAAGACGGGACTGTGAAGCAAGACTTGTGCCAATGACCCATTATAGTGCTTGTGGGTTAGAATATTCTATTAAAATCCTTCTTACCTTCCAGTTTTATCTTTTACTGAGTAAGTTTTTTGGCTCATGCTCGTCAGGTTGGCATGGACTACGAGAGGAAATCTGATTCCTATACTGAACCAATTTAAGCTACATATGGAAACCGTACATGCTTGAATTCGACTAGATATGGAAAAATGTATTCCTTCGAAAAAGGAAGCATATCATGATACACTTTGGTGGACAGTCCGGTAGAATCTCTTATTAACACAAAATATTCCTTTTTAATAATTATTTTTTAATTCTTTTTATTCTTTATTTTAATTCTTTTTTTATCACAAAGGACCTTATACTCCAACTTAAAAATTTTAACTACAAAAATTTTAGATTGTAATTTTCGATTTAATATTTTTTGAAGGACTTTATGTATCCTTAAAACGAATTGCACAAACTCTAATTAAAGCAGTTTTTACTTATTTCCATAAGCTTATTGCAAATAATGCCAGAAAGTACCTTTAACTTCGAGAGGCGGCTGACCCTCACTCGGATGCTACTTTCCTGTCAGTAACACTTTATAGAATATTCTGCTGACGAACTTTCGTTTTGTATAAGGAGAAAATGCAGAGTTAAGACCTCGTAAAATACACCAGAATATGTAAAAACGTAAATTTCGGATGGTATTGTTGTGGAATAAGTTAATCTAAGGACATACGATGCGTTAAGGATATGAATTTTCACGCGAATATTTAAAATAAAATTATATTTATTTATTTCTAAACGTTGTATCTTTGCTATGATTTTACTAGAACCTGGGCAAGTTGCTACGAATATTATAAGTAATTTGTTTAAGGACGAATTTACAATTGTTGTACAATATTTTGTTCAAGGAAGAATTCTTATGTGAAGGCTATTCAAAATATATTTTTAATAATATTGCTTTAATCAAACGACTGTGCTTAGTTTCATTAGCCTTCTCAATTCAAAGTCCTTCGTAAAGATTTGACATTTCCAAAAAGCAAGGGTTTGCTGGGTTTGTAGGGGTCGCAGAATTTGCGTGATTCTCTCTTTTAATTATAAATTCTTAAAAGTTCGCTAATGAACTCTTTTTGCCTAGAAGAAAAAATTTCAAATTCTCCAATTTCTTTTGATTTCGTCATAATCTCAAATCGTAAACTTGTATTTTCTTAAAGGATCAATTAAATTTTCACAGTGACCGTTCCGATAGACAAGCTTGCCCTCAGAAATTGAGAAAAAAAAAGAAAAGTTCCTTCACCAATCCGATTATCGTCAATAAAAACATAGTTTCACATACACACATCCTGACCTACCCCTACATGCACACAAACACAAACACAGTTAATATGCATAATTTATTTGCTCTGTGTTTTCACTGTTCATAAATCTGGATTTAAGTGAACATAAATTTATAGTCGCCAACCCCATAAAATATTTCTGTTTAGTATCTTAAATTAAGAATAATATTTTGGGTGCGTTTGTTTCAATTCAGTTGTCCTTTTTCAATTAGCATAAGGCTCTGCAAAATATCTATTGTATGCGCTTACCCAGCAAACATATTTTATCGCAATCGATCAACTAGTTTGTTTAAGTTTACTAGTTGGCTTACAGCATGTAAAAAGTGGTCCAAGCAAAAAGGACGATGTTAATTGTAAATGAAATAAAGAGTTTTCGAAAATTTTTTTAAAATATTTTAGATATTTTATTTTACATCTGTTCGAGAATTTATATTTTCTATTACTCGGACACATCATTGATTTGTCTTTGATCTATTGCCGTACACTCCTTTTAAACATCTCAAAAGAAAGAAGTTTAAAAGTGTCAGACCAACAATAAGCCTATTACCTGTCGGTCTAGCAAATAAACAAAATCCAAATGATATTGAAAATGAGTTTACCATAAAAATAAGCGGAACTAAATGGCAGATGGTTGTTCAAGATAAAAAGCTATAAATGTAAAAATAATAGGCAGCTTCTGCTTAACCTTTCCTATGGTTATTCCATAAACTTTCTCGATTTATATTTTACTCCCGTAAAACCCAGTAGCCACTTCTGAGCAAAAGTGAAAGACTTCTGCTTCGATTTATAATTTATATCTGCATATAATAATGATATTCTGATTGAAGCACCTTCTAAAAGGAATTGGCGAAATTTATTTCCAAAAGAAGAGAAAAAGGATTCAACAATTAGTTTTCTGATTTTTCGCTAGACGTGCTAATTTTAGGACGATCTTATAAAAGTTCAGAATTAGCTTTTGGTTGCTGGATGACACTTTTCCACACATACACCAAATATCTGTTAGTGCCACTATAGAATTTTATGTGAATGGGTGTGCGTGCGTTCACATACACATTATGCATGTTTAGGTGTGTGTGCCCGGCAACACATTTTCATTTAGAGGCCTAAAATATGCCGTATAATACGCAGCAACATATCCTAACGAGCAGTTGACTATCCGAAGGAAAACATTATGATAAAACAAAGACTATATTCTATATGGATGGTATTAGATAGCAGCAATAAAAATGTTTGCGTAAACAATAAATTTGCTATAATTTATTTATGCGAGGGTAGTGCGACAAGTCAAAAATATGCGTTGCTTCGGTTTTGTAAGGACTCAAAATCATTATTATAATCTGATTGCTATACTACTACACTATATGCAACAATAGCAACGTGGAGAGCTTTCAGCGATTAATGTAAACCAGAGAGCTTTTGTCCAGATATAAGCTTCTCAGAAGACTCGCCTAATCACAGAATATGATATGAAAATATCATGTGCGCTGTCATAAAAAAAAATTATATAATAATCTGATTACTATACTACTACACTATATGCAACAATAGCAACGTGGAGAGCTTTTAGCGATTAATGTAAAGCAGAGAGCTTTTGTCCAGATATAAGCTTCTCAGAAGACCCGCCTAATCACAGAATATGATATGAAAATATCATGTGCTCTGCCATAAAAAAAAATCGCTTAGTTTCATTTTAATACAAGAAAAATTCCCTCTGTCACAAGACTGAGACAGCCCACGTAATGGAACGATGTGAGTATGTTAAACACAAGTATCAACTACAGCTACTAAACTTGTGCAACACCCAGAAAAAATTCATACTTCCTGCATTAGTAACACCCAACAGTCAAATCAACAAAAACAAACACGTCCAAATTAACTTTTGATATCGTTGTACAACTCCAGCTTTTTTTCAAGTTTTATTCTGTTCAAACTTAATTCTCTTTTGTTATATTTTTTGTGTATAAATTTCCAAAACAAAATAGAACAAATAAATAAAAAAAATAAATAAATAAATGAAAACAATTTTCTATAGAGTTTAACAAAATTAAACTCTCTTGTGTTTTGAATGAAATAAAATGAAAAACAATAAAACTAAATATGTGCATTGAAAATGGTCTTATGCGAAGCCAAGTGGTACCAACCCATCCACGTACTCGCACAGTGGGCTGGTAGTGTTTGATTCTACATTTTATCTCTGCTACCCTTTTCTCAGGGTTAATCAATAATCTTATACTACTAATTATATAAGAATCATAAAATGAAATCATTTTAAAAACATTTTTATGCGTATCACAGAATAATAATTTTTTTTATAAGAATGAGGCATCCCCGCTACTCCTTCTTCAGGATAAAAAAGTAATCTTATACTATTAATTAAAGAATCATAAAATGAAATCATTTTTAAAAGTATTTTTATGCGTATCACAGAATTATTGATTTTTATAAGAATGAGGCATCCCCGCTACTCCGTCTTCAGGCTTAAACCGTAATCTTATACTATTAATATAAGAATCATAAAATGAAATCATTTAAAAAACATTTTTATGCGTATCACAGAATAATTAATTTTTATCAGAATGAGGCATCCCCGCTACTCCCTCTTCAGACTTAAACAGTAATCTTATACTATTATTATAAGACTCATAAAATAAAATCATTTTAAAAAGTATTTTTATGTGTATCACAGAATTATTAATTTTTATAAGAATTTAGCATCCCGGTTACTCCTTCTTCAGGATAAAAAAGTAATCTTATACTATTAATATAAGAATCATAAAATGAAATCAATTTAAAAAGTATTTTTATGCGTATCACAGAATTATTGATTTTTATAAGAATGTGGCATCCCCGCTACTCCGTCTTCAGACTTAAACAGTAATCTTATACTATTAATATAAGAATCATAAAATGAAATAATTTTTAAAAGTATTTTTATGCGTATCACAGAATTATTAATTTTTATAAGAATGAGGCATCCCCGCTACTTCCTCTTCAGACTTAAACAGTAATCTTATACTATTATTATAAGACTCATACAATGAAATCATTTTAAAAACATTTTTATGCGTATCACAGAATTATTAATTTTTATAAGAATGTGGCATTCCCGCTACTCCTTCTTCAGGCTTAAACAGTAATCTTATACTATTAATATAAGAATCATAAAATGAAATCATTTTTAAAAGTATTTTTATGTGTATCACAGAATTATTAATTTTTATAAGAAAGTGGCATACCACTTTAATTTAATTAATTTTAATATTTAACTCTCCATTGTGGAAATAAAGCATTAGGGTAATAATAAATAATTATTTGTTATACTGAATTATTATAAAATAATTAAATTTAAACGCCGTTTTGTAAAAGAGAGACCTTTAATAAAATATTTTACATAAAAAATTTGTAAATAAATTTTAAAATACTCGTACACTGCATGTATAAATGAAATACCATAAAAGTAAAAAAAACCAAAGTGCATACTTTAGAAAACTACCAACCACAACAAGGACGGCAGATTATGTGCGTTATTTGTATAAAAGCCAATGAAATTGAAAAGATACAAATTTCACTTAATTTATGCAACTGATTAAAGTTTTCCTCACTTGGCAAATACTTTTCATTGATACATTCAGGTCAGAGGTTAAGTTTGGGGGTAAAAAAAATAGCGAGGCATCTGTTACAGTTTGGGAGACTTCATTTCCTGGGATGGAGTTGGAGTATGCATAAGCAAACTGTTTGGTAGATTTTTTAGTCAATTTTTCTTTTTTTAATTTTTAAGTTCTACTTTACACTGTAAAAATTGCTTTAAGAAGAATAGCACAGTGGAACATTTTTTTTAATAAGAAAAGATACAATCTGACCACATTGCACGACTTGCTGCAATGTATATAGAAACTGTGTGAGTGTGTATATGTGTGTGTGTGTGTTTTTGAAAAAGGGAGAAAGAAAGCTTTTACTTGCAAATGCATGCCTCCCCCTTTTTTTCTTCTACTTGTCAAAAATTCACAGATAATTTAACAAACAAAAATATATTGTATTTTTAGTTATTATTGTTGTTTAATCTCGGTATGGAAAGATGGGGGAACAACGAAAGGAAAGAAAGTATATAAAAATTTTATGTAAAATTTTTGTTTTGGGATTTTGTCTGTAGGAAATATTTTCGCTGCTCATAACAATATTATCACCAGCAGTATTTTGGGATTAAATAATACTTTGCAGATGTACTCGCAATTATGAATGTACCCGGTAGTTCGCTGCTTTTTCTTATAAAAAGAGGATGAAGTGTACGAAGTTGCGAAGAAAGAAGGATTTAGAAATCGAGCATAATTCTTGATGAAAAGTTACAACTGCTAGATTACCGATCCTAAAGAGAACTCAGGAACTTGATATTCCACACCGTTAAAATAAGCAAGCTTAAACTCTTATGGAGACCTCAGAAATACGAAGCTGGCGTATAGAGCTTATTTTGTTATAGCAGCTCCAGTTGTCCTTTATGATATATTACCTGAGTCATGGAACAGCAAACAATATTTTATAACTGGAAAATCCAGCACAGTGAATAAGAAAATGTAAAATCTCTGCCTTAAAAGCTTTTTTATAAAATGGCTCTTCAGAACTGCTGGGCATATTACAATTACTGCTACTAGACTTTGCACACACCTAATATATCTTTCATTTTAAACTGTGTATTCGCTGTTTAAAAACTCAAAGGATTTCTTTCTTTTTTTTTGCTTGAACCAGTTGAAAGGAAAAGTGGCTAAATGTTGCCACACTGGATGGTGGGGAACAAACCTGCACTTGAGTAAAAATTTATACTTAAGCGAAAGACAGCGGATTACGTTGTACATTGAGCTGAGCAAATGAGGTTTCAAAGCAAAATATTGGAAAATTTGCGAATAATAAAGACAAATTTTTTTTTTAGATATGAATTATTTGAGGTTAATAAATGAACTTAATTCTTTGACCCTTCATTTATCCTTAAAAAGTACTTGTACTGAACGTAATCTTTAATACACATTCCCCCGCTTTTTTACAGGTTCCTCTCCTATGACATATTTTCCAAGTAATCCGCAAAAGATTTTGAAATCGCTTTTACTTTATTTCTTCATTTTTCATGCCGAAGATTTTCCGTTTTTGCGATCTGTTTTTTATTTGACGATTTTATATAACTTTCTATAGATATTCTTTTTTTTTTTGTTTCTATTCCTGGCTTGTTCAAAATTGTTCCATTTACTAGTTTTTCCACATTTTACTGATTAAGTTAATTTTAGCCAATTTCTTGTTTTGAACTTTTCGTTGGGAATCTTCCAACGTGAGCCGCATTTTGCCTTTCAATAATTTTTGTTTTTGATTTTCCAATTATTTTTTTTTTTATTATTTTAAGCAAATTTTTCGTTTAATTTTTTTTTTTTGACTTTTATGCGTTTTTAATTTATTTATTACTTATTGGGCACATTTTTTAAATGTTTTTTTTTTTAAATCATTTCCATTGCAACGATTTTATATATTTTTAACGTCAATTATATTTTAACGATGTTTTTCATTTCCAGGACTTATATTTCTTTGCATTTATTTGTTTATATATTTAATTAATATCACAATTATATGAGTAACTATAATATGATTAGAAGTACTGGCGATTTCTTTTATTTAAACGCTTAGTTTCATATAAAACTTTTTCCTTACAAAAATATGCGATTTTTAGTTGTGATTCTTTCTTCGATTGTTTTTCATTTCGCTAATTAGTTTATTTGGCGAAAGTACTCTTTTAAGTTTCTTTCATTTTATGGATTTGTAATTTATACGATTTTTTTATTGCGATTTTTTCACCATTTTTTTACGATTTTTGTTGACGATTTTTTTTGACGATTTTTTTTGGCGATTTTTTTTTTTTTACTTTAACACTTAGATTGTTTACAAGTTTATATTTGATTACTGGCAATGCATCCTTAGAGGATTTCTAGTAATTATTTTTTTCAATTGCTGGCATTGCCTTTAAATTTCAATGGCAAGTAAAAGAATTTTAAAACCTAATAATTCCAACTATTTGGATTAATATATCGATAGTTCTACACCTTATTTTAATATTATTTTCCCCCTTTTTATAATTCAGAATCATGTTCAGTGGTTTTTATTTAGATTTGGTTTTTATGTAGTCTGAATGAAAAGTATTTATCGGCCCAATTATTTCCCAGCTCTGTGCTGCTCCCTTCAATTCCTACAAAATCGACTTAGAATTCTGCAATTTTTTGTACTTTTCGTTGACAAATCATTTTTCAGAATATTTGAAAGTATATTTAAAATACGAGCCAGTTTAATGGAAAAATTCAGACAAACAGTTTGATAATCAAAACAGAATTTTAGAAATATAAACTTTACGAAGCACATACAACTCGTGAGCTCAATTTTTTTTTCAAACTTTAAGCAAACAATCAACAGTGTGATGATTCAAATATTGAACAAAGAAAAGTGAAAACAGTCAAAAAATGTGGGGAGTGTTTTCGACAACAAAAAAAAAAAAAAACGCAGGTATGCACGTATAACTATCCTATAGAAGCCGCCTCAGCACAATACGATTGTATAATAAATGTTTTTGACGCCACAACTACGTTATGGGGGCCACAACAATGAGGAACCTTTTCCATTTTGTTGGCAACGAATGAATTCACGGCTTACAAAAGAATTTTAAACAACAATTTTTAACAATAAACAAGATTCTAATTCGTTAACAAACTCTTGAAAACGTATTCGAATGAGACCAACAAGTCACCGACATTAGAAATTTTATTGGATAAAATCCAGGAAAGAAAAAAAAATATACCATGAAACATTACTTTTATTTCGCCTTAATCGCTAAAAGGGTGACGGAAATAAATCGTTAATAATAAATTAAAAAAAATTATACTTTAAGAGAAGAGATACTGGTGAGCAAATGTAAAAAAATGTTATTTTATTCTTTGGAGCCGCGTAGCTGAGGGAATTTTAAAGTACGTACAGTGATAGAAAAAAGTAAACGCAAAAAAAAATCTTTCACATTAAAACTTTAGATGATAAAATCTTTCAACTAGTTCATTCATGTATTGACTGGTCAGTTGACAACAATCGGGCAACAATAGCATGAGGAATAGCATAGAGGAATAGCATGAGCAGAGGGGATGCCCTTAAAGCTCCTTAAAAAAATAATAAAAAAAAAAAATCGTTAAAAAGAGGTAAATTAAATTCTAAATGAAAAAATTCAGAGTGCCGGAACATGCCTATTTCAGCCCATTACTTGCCTCCAGTTTGCAATTAACTTAAACTTTCGAAACTTTCATATTGTGAACGGTGCCTCACAAGCTCTTTGAATTTCTTTACCAAAAATGAAATTAAATTTTGAAATGTAATGCATAATTGAGCGCTCAATGATACTGCCAGTACATACGAGCGCTCGTATATGCAGAACTTTCTGCATATTTTTATATTAAAATTCAAATTTCATAAATTTTCTTTAATATTTTTTTAAAAGTTTTCTTTTTTTTTTTGGTAAATAAAATAAAATTTTCCAAACTTTTCTTCTGAAGAGAAATTCAAGATGTTTGATTACATTGTAAATGTAATAAAACTGCCAGTGTTGATCGTTTAATTGCGATCAGATTAATTAAATCGATTAAAATCTGCAATTATAACCAGATTCGAATGGTCTCAGGACGAGTTTTAAAGCATGGAGATTATATGGTGAAATAAAATATCAATTGTATTGGAATGGAAAGAATCGCAAGGAAGAAAAAGGCAATTGATCATACAATATAGGAGGTGTGATCAAAAATTAATAGTTATTTTCATATTTCGTAAGTTACGCAGGTTCGAATTTGGGATTTTTTTTTTACTGTTATGTTGGTACACATGTCTCTTATATATATTGGCAATAGCAGCCATTTTGGAATCTCAGTTTGTTTTTGACAGATAAAAAGGTTGGCCGTGTTTTGATATGCTCTTCGAATTTTTATTATTTATTTTACTATTACTATTTACTTTTTTTGAGCTAAAACAACGTCGATCAACGACGATCCAGACTTACTAACTGGCGATGAATCATGGTTGTAAGACTATGACATTGAAACCAAAACCCAATAATCTCACTGGAAGCGTCCAGAAGAGCCAAGACCGTAAAAAGCACGTCAACCTCGGTCAACTACCGTATTCTTCGACACCGCTGACGTTTTCCTCTTCCCAAAGCGGAAGACACCGATGAAAGGAGAGCGTTTTGCTACGATTGAGGAGATAAAAGAAAAATCGAAACAGAAGCTGTTGGCGATACCAAAAACCGCCTTGTCTCGAGGACTGGAAAAAACTCTGGGCTAAATGTACTATATCTGAGGAGGACTGCTTGGAATAATATTATTTATTTTTTTATCACACCTCGTAGTTGTAGAAATATCGGTTTGAAAAATCTTGCCAGCCAATTGGCATAACATTCCTTCGGCTTAGAAATAATTTCATACGAGAGCATCCACATTCCACTGCCAGCAATTTATTTATACAGAAGCATTTTGAGACCAGCAGCCACTAAGCAATTTAATCACAATTTCACCCAAACCATTCATAACACAAATTTTAAATCAACTTTTAAAAACTTTTACAAATTGCCTCAATTATAAAACATTTTAAGTATTTTAATTAACGTCACACAAAAAGGAAAAAAAAACGCTAAACATGATTATAACGTACATAAAAATGTGGATAAAAAAAATTGTTACTGACCTTACATTATAACACGAAAAGAGCGATTTATCTCAATCAATATCCAAGAAGTCGTTTTCAATGTTTAGGAAGAGCCCACAAACACAATGGCGGCAGCAGCGACACAAGGGAAACACAGCCGCAAGTAAAAGAAATACTTGCAAAAAGCACTAAATAACGCAGACAAGTATTGAATATTAAAATTTACTTTTCATGTGCCCGCTTGAAAAGCCTTTAAATCACTTTTATTTCACATATAAGCATTAAACTTAAGAAATTCAGATATTTTTTTTTTTTGAATTTTCTTTGGAATTTTCTTTTAAAAGAAATTTATTTTACACTTTTTGAAAATAAAAAACTTTAAAGGTAATTTTTTTTTTTTGCGGTAGAATTTCTTGTGGAATTTCTATGTTTAACACCTAAAAAGAAAAAAAATGAAAAAAAAAATTATTGAAAAAAATGATTTCTAAATCAGTTAAAATATATTTTTTTCTTATTAAAACTTAAAAAAAATATATATATAACAAAATATTAGAACGAAAATTATTAAAAAAGAGGACCTTGAGCGGCACGGAATTAGACAACTTAAAATTTGGAAATGTTCAAAAAAGGCGATTTTTTTTCTTTTAAAATGAAGCAAAAAAGAAAACACGGAAGAATGTTTTCTCTGCATAATTTAAAAGCTTCATTTCTTCAATGAAGTACGTTGGTTTTATTTGCTTTTCCTTTCTCTTGTTTTTTTTGTCGTGGTCACCCAGCAAGCAAAAACCGCTGGTATACGATATAAAAATATCTTAGAGATGAAAAAAATGAAAAACCAAAAAAAAAAAAAAAAATACCTGAAGAGAGTTTTCTGAAACTAAATTGAGAGTCGAAGACGGCAAACGCCAAAATAAAATTAACAACAACAAAACTATTTTAACCGCCAAAGTCGTCGTTAATTATTTCACAACAACTTAAAACGAAGCTTAACTGCCGAATGATTTCCAGTTGCGAACAGTTTGAGCTTAAACTCAATTTCTATCTCGAACAACTGAGCAGAGAACAAATGAGCGTTTACGAGAATTACAAGCCAAGCTATTGAGTGGAAAGCAGAGCGCTTTTAAAAAATCCACGTACATTTTGTTGGCATGACGTTTGGAAAGAAAAAAAAAAAGTAATAATAATAATAATAAAAGACAATCAAGTCTGCTAAAAGAATGTGGTCGGAGCCAGTTTGAAAATACAACAAAACAAAAAAGAAAAAAAAAAAGAAAAAGAAAAAGAAAAAGAAAAAGGAAGCAGCAGTGAAAAAACAATGACAGCGATTACTAAAAATACTCGTTCACTATGAATTTTGTGCCGAAATAAAAAAAAAAAAAAAAAGAAAATAATAATAACAGAAAGAGTTAAATCTGTAGAGATTTCAGGCAATAGTTTGGCACCCTACAGCTCCAAGTTCATTTTCCTTAAGCCTTCTCATTATACTCGCATGTCTGAATATCCTGCCAATCTAGCAAAAACTTTCTCATTTACTTGCTGTAGATTCTATGCGCTCTCAGTAAAGTCACAATGTGATGCTTAAAGCACCTAAAAAAAAGTGAATCGTACTCCTACTAGGTTTAAGGAAAAATTATCCTTTTTTCCAGACAAACCAGGATACACAGAAAATATTGCGAAAAGTTATCTTTTTTATAAATTCGATGTATCATTTTAATTTATAAATGCAATAACATTTTATTCAAGTAAAAAAAGTAGTTCATAAATGCCATGAAACATGTTTCATTACTTTAATGAATACCCTTCATTGGATTATTTTTAATAATCAATTTCTTAAATGCAATATAATATAAAATGTAGGACCTAAAGAAAGTATTTTCATTACTTGACACACAGTTAACCAATTCAATTAAATTTTTAATTAAATAACTTTTATTTGGTTTTAATATATTCCTGAAAATTTTAAATATTTACATTTTTGTTTCGCACAGCCAATTTTCTGATTTAAATCCATTTAAAAGGTTACTTGAGCTGTAAATTCTTAGACTAAAACTAAATGCAATAAATAGTAATCATATTTTTAACACCTGAAGAATAATTTAATTAATTAATTAATTGATTAGTTTATATAAAATTTGAAGTTTTGCAATTCCTTAGAAAGCAACACAATTTTTAAGCGAAAAATTTAGAAAAAAATTGTTAGTTTGAAGCGGTTTATTGTCATTGCATTAATTAAACGACGAAAGTTTTGGGGGAACTCTTCAGAAAATGGTATCCACAGTCCGAGTAGGGTATCTCTTTCCACCGAAACACATATTTATTGTGGTTTTATTTTATATCTTTACATTTAAAATGATTAAAATACATTTTTTTTCGTTTTTCTCCTTAATAAGCAATTAAGTTGATAAGCTTTCGTAATATTTATTTTCACGATGGGATTGGTGACTAAATTTCGTTATATTATATACCAACAGAAAGGAATTAAATAATAATTTATAAATATCCCGCTCATATTCCTCGCCTGACTGTTCCTCGTATAAATTACTTTGTTATAAAAATTCAAGACACGAATATGGATTTAATTGACAAGATGGCTCAAGTAACCAATAAAAAAAATTGCTGATTATAGGGCACCTTAAGAAATCTCTAACAAGACATTCCACTGCATTTGGTTTTATTCCCACTATTCGTAACGTTGTGCTTTTTCATTTAATACTCGTACATTTAAAAAAACGAAACCGGTATGAAGTTTGAAAAACAAAACTTTAACTTCATTCACAGTGACGGAATGAAAAAAAAAAAAAAAAAAAAATTAAAAAAAATATAAAAAAAAAATTAAAAAAAAAAAATTCAAAGTAACTGAAATAAAATTAAACAAAAATTTTCAGAATAAAATACTCATTCACACACAAACAGAAATAATCGCCTATATGAAAAATCGTTAAAATATCGGAGAAAACGACACAAAAAAAAAGCAAAGAAACATCAATTAAACAAACGCTTCAGAAATGAAACCGGTTAAAAGCTTTCTGGGTCTGCGCTTAAGCATAAGTGAGCTTCAAAAGTAGTAGGAAAAAATTAAAAATTTTTTTTACATTTTTACAAAAATAAATGAGAAGTCTGAAAATACCATTTGAATTTTTTGTCTCCCACTTTTCCCTAAGAAAAAACTCAACTTAAATAAACTAAATTGTATATCTTGGTGCCACATAAAATAAGAGAAACGGCGCCAAGACCTGTTAGTGAATGTCTGAGCAAGCGATCGAGTGATGGATATTTTTTTTTATATCCTCCGTAAGCTTTTTTATTTAATATTGTTACGAGTTTTTAATAATTTTGGTGACTGGATAAATGACTCACGAATGAAATGATCTATTTTGTTCCACGTACTTTAATTTTGTTTTATTAAGTCTTGTTTGAGGTCATGCTTTACCATCCTACACAGTCGTACGTTTCATTCATACGAAAATTTGATGTGAATGCATTTTACTATAAAAAAAATCGCATGAAATTGTATTGCTGTTGCCACACTATCATTCCAATATGATGCAAAGAAATTTTTTCTTTGTTGATTGAAATAAATACAACTCTGATTGCATGAAAATTGAGATGTTATGAAAATTTTCATAAACTTGACATTTTTTGAACACACTCTCCCATTTTTTCAGCAGACTTGCCATATTTGACATATTAAAACTTAGTGCTAACAAACAAAGTACTCCACACATACACAGTTGCATACATAATAAAAATATAAAAATTTCCCCTCTATTTTTGCCTTCGTAGCCACAGTGCCAATCTACTATTTTTTTTTTTTTTGTTTGTACAGATTTCAAAAAAATTAAATAAAAATTTATAAAATGGTTGCAACACAATTTCTTATTGACAGAGAGAGTGTATACACGCTTAAAACTACTACTGCTGGCAACACGGGCAACAATGATGGGTGTGGTATCCAGCTCTGCTTTCTAAAGCCAACAAAAACAGTACGAGAGGACACTAAACAAATTGTAAAGCTGTTGTATCATTAAGCAGGCATACGTACTCGTATGCCTGCTTAAACGTAATTTTTAAAATTGCATTTGCTGAAAGCCATGCATGATTGCTCTTGTTTTGTTGTTCATGCGATCTTTAAGGAAATTGTTATTAAATTCAGCATAAATTTTCTAATAATTACCTTAACATTGATAATTATGTTGCTGATAACGTTGAGATCATAATCATTGCCAACATCATTATTATTGAAATAATTTTTGATCATAAGAGTCTGATATTTTGCCCCATTTTAAGTACGTATTACGGTTGTTGCACGCACAGATTTCTTTTCTGTAGTTTTTCAAGTCACTAAAAATGGAAAAACACGAATACTTGTTACTTTTATTCACTATATAAAACGCAAAAGGAATCAACTTGTGGCAAGACGAGTATGCTAGAAGATGCCGACAAATGGCGTTATCGGTTTGCGTCGCCCTATAGGATACTGCACAACAAATTTTCTATTTGCAGAAAAACAAAAAACTATTCCAAATTGCAACATGGACGATAATGACGAGTGTAGTATCCTGCTCTGCTATCTAATGCAGAAGTATCTGTGGGATATGGGATAACCTCAAGATTCACCTGCCCCACAATATCGCTCTTCATCGGTACGAACGTGCATATTTACTGCCATTTGCAGCAGTTGAATTAATGCAGAGCTGCGTTTTTAAAGAGGTGTAGCGATTTTTACTATCGTATTAGCTATTGCTTTGTGCAACAGCTGATGTTGCACAAATAGTTTTTTTAATAACGACGTAATGACTTACGTTACAAGCGAAACTCATTTAATCGACAAGCCCATTTCTACTGGGGTTGGCCAAGCAAACGATATCGTTTGACTTATTCTTTTCCAAACAGCTGATCAAAAAACATTCATTTATATTTTATGAAACATTTAAACAAAAATGTTTATTTGCCAGATTGCTAATTTATCTGCTTGACAAATATTTTCAATGTTATTATCACAAATAATTAAACAGCCGATACGATATGAGATATAAAAACAATTATTAAAATCTAATTTTGGGACTCTTGGTACTTTTTTAACATTGTCTGGTAACGCCATGTAAAAATAAAGCGAATCTGCTTTACAGGGTATTTTCAATCCCGCAGATTTTTAAGAGCTACATGTTTACAGCCCTTTGTGAGGGCAGACTATTTCTGAAAAAAGAAGACACAATTAGTGTCGCTCGATAGCTTGGCCAGGCTCCTGGCTTTTGCGCGGTCTCTGTTGCACGATTTCGAAATAACGCGCTTCAATAAAAATTAACTATTAATGTTTATTGAAGAGAAAAATATGGAAAATTTTTTTGTTGTATTTTAAAAATCATAAAATTTTATCTGTCAACGTTTATATGTGCTTCACCGAATTATTAATTGTTATATATTTTAAAGATAATTCAGTTATTCTGATCCTAAAAATATGAATAATTTCATTTGAATAATTTTTTCTTCACATTTTCTATATTTAAATTTTATGCTTCTTTCGAAAATGTATAAGTGAAGTTACGTAATTTAGCATTTAAGATGACGATATGCGTACGTATGCATGTCTCCAACGAGTAGTTCTTGTTACCATTAACTAAAAAGACATTTCCAGTTGATTGTCTAAATGTTTGAATGAGATAATTTAAGAAATTGAGGTGAAAAGAGGCGGAATGTAATGAGTGCCACTTAATTCAATAGTTAAACGTTATTCGTAATGCGACCGCATTGCCAACCAAACTGAAATTTTTATACGCCATTTAATACGAATAGAGTCATGCGACAGTTAAGAAATCTTCTAGCGGCAACACAACAACATTTTATGAATGATAGACTTTGCGCTCTGCTAAACATGCCACAGATACGAAAATGCAATAACAGCTGTTTTTATTCGTCATTTGCTCACTTGAGTAAACGGCGGCCAAGTTCGCTTGCCATTCAGAATCAAGCTCATATATTTTATGCACAACTTCTCTTTGGAAAGTAGACAACTTCGTTGGTACCTGCAAAACGTTCGCTATTGAACAATTGCTTTCAAGCATAGAAGAAATTTCTTACCCCTTAACTTAAATTTAAAATCTTGATTAAATGCAAATAAGCTTTATTTCGCAATAAATAATTGTAAAATTAAAAGAAACAAAAAACCAGCGAAAAAAGCTTAAATAAACTTTAGAACAGAAGAGAAAATTCACAAAAGAATTTCCCACATAAAGATCTTGGTAAGGAATGTTATGCATTCTGTAGCGTTAAGAATTGTTTTGGCTTCATGTAAATTACGGATTCGTTCGCCATAATCAGAGCAGCTACTCTCGCAAATGCTTTTCTCTGTTGTAAATTTATTAATTTTGGGAATTATTTAGTTTGTTATGGGAATGCATATCGACTAAAACGTATTTGTGGTGACGTTTTGAAAAATTTTTCAATGTTGGCTTTTATTATTCTCTTATAATTCTTAATCGTTTTTAGAGAATGTCTCTGCGTGTACCCATAGTCGAATGAATAATCAATATCCAACTAAACTGGAAGTCGTCGGTTCGAATCCTGCCTAAACCTTGCTTGTTTTCTAAAACTCAGAATTTGAGTTGGTTCCAAAAGAAAAAAAAACAGTTTTGCTAAAAGTCAACTTTAGATTTACGACCATTTTTGTAAACATATTCACATATATTTATTTATCAAAGTTACACTAGACCAAAAACGGGGAATATCTTATATAGGGGGAATACTGTTATAACAATAATTTTTTATTTAGTCTATTTTTGCAATGTACCAAAAAAAAGCATGTATACACAAATTCTCATAAACTAAACGAGAATTCTACATGTGCAATCTGCTGAATAGACTACACTAGTAGTTTTTTTTTTATCTAAATTGAGTTCAAGTATCGAATTAAGTAAATGAAGTAAGTAAGAAATGAAAATTGGATATGCCAATCGAACTAAATTAAAATATACACGCATTAATACATACATACGTACATAGATATGTATGTTTTTATATAGATCATAAAAATGACAATAACAATGATCGGCAATGATATTGATCGCAGTAAAGATGATAATCAGGATCATAATTATACTCATATTTAAAAAAATGAAAAATAGTAACGACAAACTATAAAAGTAGTTAACAAACCTGAAGCCACATACAATTTATATAATAGTGCCAATAAAAAAGTATAATACCCTACAATCGGCCACGTGAAGTAATTCAAATATATATACTAAATTTACTTTAATAAATATCACAATTTCCAACTTGTGTTGGAGTACGAATTTTCGCAATTTAAATATCCCCCTTCGAAAGTAACTTCGACTACTGTGTCCTCTCATAATGATATTTTAAATGAACATTTTTATATAATTAAAATGAAAATTTGTTGGAAATGCAAATATTCTTTATAACTTGTACTTCAGTACTTATATTTTCCAATCAATCTAACATTTAATCAGTAATTTAAATTTGACACATGTCAAGCTAGTGAAGTCTACGTCTACATATACATCTACAGCAAATCTATATTTACATCTATATCTATATATGACTGATGTTTTATCCTTATCAATATCTATACCTATATCTACATTTATATTTACATCTATATCTATATGTATAACTAGTTTTATACATGTCTGATATTTTATCTATATCTACATCTACATCTGTATCTATATATGACTGATGTTCTATTTATATATATATCTACATCTACATCTATATCTATATATTGCTGATGTTTTGTCTATATCAATATCTACATCTATATCAATATCTACATCTATATCAATATCTACATCTATATCAATATCAATATCTACATCTATATCAATATCTACATCTATATCAATATCTACATCTATATCAATATCTACATCTATATCAATATCAATATCTACATCTATATCAATATCTACATCTATATCAATATCTACATCTATATCAATATCTACATCTATATCAATATCTACATCTATATCAATATCTACATCTATATCTATATATATCTGATGTTTTATCTATATCAATATTTACATCTATATTTACATTTATTTCTACATCTATATCTATATGTATGCCTATTTTTATATTTGTCTGATATTTTATCTATATCCGTATCTATGTACATCTACATCTATATTTATATATGTCTGACGTTTTATCTATATCAATATCTACATATATATCTATATATGTCTGATGTTTTATCTACATTTACATATATGTATATCTCCATCTATATCTATATATGACTGATGTTTTATCTATATATATATATATATACATCTACATCTATATCTATATATGGCTGATGTTTTATCTATATCTATATCCACATATATGTATATCTCCATCTACATCTATATATGTCTGATGTTTTATCTATATCAACATCCACATCTATATCTACATTTATATCTATATGTATAACTATTTCTCTATATGCCTGATATTTTATCTATATCCATATCTGCATCTACGTCTATATCTATACATGTCTATATTTACATCTATATCTATATATATTTTACTGATAACACCCATAACTGCCCTTTTTTTGGTCGGTTTTCTCCAAGAATGCAAACAAAATCGTCTGAAAATAATTATATGTGTAAGCCAATTGTCAGTCGACCTTGATCGATAGAAAATGGCTCTACTGGTTTTAAAACAATAATTATTCTTAAGTATTTTCCTCTTCAATTAAATGGCAAAGAAAAAAGCGAAAAAATCTGTTGTTGCAGATGACGATGACACTGAACGATATTTGTCGCAATCGTGACTATAAAACAAAATTACGTTTAATTCAAACATGCTTTTGCTTCTCTGCTCTGCCCCAATCAGTGACTAAAAATTTTCAACTTCAACAGCATCGCAACTGCCAGTCTTAAAGCATCATGTTGTTCCCATCATCTACGATTACAACTAGTTGCAGGCAAGTACAGCTAAGAAAGAAAACAACAACCACAACAGCAACAAAAGCGGCCAACAAAATATGGCAACAACTACAGTAAATAGAAGTAGTATTTCGTATTTCGTTGCTGTTGCTCTTTCTCTTGCTTGGGTTGTTCCTACTCTAAAAAGGAAATTCACACACTATACAAAATTGACCATAATTTAATTTTTTTTTTACAATATCTTCAGCTTCGTCTCATAGACATCATCTCGCTGTGGCCATCAACATTAAATAGTTGCCAGTTTTATTTTATTTTCCTTAAAACTGCACTGTGGGTTGGAGTCGGCGAAAATTTACACATTATAATTGATATCACAACAACGTAATTTTGAAGTTCTTTCAACCAATTCACAACCAACACTACATATCAATTACAGTATGAAATATTTTTTGATTTGTTTGTAGTCTGATGTGAAAGGCTCCCAAACTTCATATAAAACTGTTTTAACTTTTGGGTCTGGTGGCTTCACAATCGAATACCGAAACATTTGTAATATTTCTGGCATTACTCTTTTTCATTTGCGAAATAATATCGTCCGCAGGAAATTTCGTTGAACAGCTGATTATTGCTTTGCTTTAAACTTGAATATTGATAAACAAGTTTATCCAATAACGCTTTACATTTTGGCTGCTTGAAGTTGAGCATTTAATGAATAAAAAACTTAGACGATAAGATATATTACAGGGGGAAATGTGAACTTTTGAATTTATGGATTTTTATTTTTTACTATTGCAAGGACATTTGAAATGTCCTTGTCTGATGAACAGAGAAAAAGTTCAATTGTGATATAACCGGTTTAAGGAAGGCCGAGAAGATGTCAGTGACAATGCTTGTCCTCGTCGCCCGACCACCGAAGAAAACATTGAAGCATTGAAGAAAATAATTTTGGATAATTGTCGAATCAATAAACGCGGCAGTGATTTTGACCCAATGAGGGTTCAAATTTGCTGGTATATGGAGAAGACCAATCATCCCAATGGAAGCGTCCAGAAGAGCCAAGACCAAAAAAAAAACACGACAAGTTCGGCCAAATGTGAAGGTTTTGCTCAGACTTTTCTTTGATTGCAATGGCGTGGTGTATCATGAATTCCTCGTACGGTCAATAAGGAAATGACCGAAGCAATTCGTCAGAAACGCACAGAATTGCGTAAACTCCAATCATGGATTTTGCACCTTTGGAAAAAATTTAAAATAACGGTTAATTTTTGATCACACCTCGTATATAGTAGTATTGAAAATCAGTCGGGAGCAGATTCGAACCAGTAAACTGAAACAATTTAATTCTGAGGACTACATGATCCGCAGATAAAACATGCAACATTGAACATGGAATATCGAATAAGCATACAAATAGTTTGCGATGAGTCTATCGAGGACTAAGTTCACGTTCAAAACTTTTTTCGATTATTAACACAATGCTCTGGCCACACAAATCAAAAATATGTAACACTTAATACTATTTTATAATCCGAAATTTTAAAGCTGGCTGTACAGTAACGTGCTGGATCGGTTTTGAGGCAAGTAAAAAAATGGAAAGAATGGTGGACAAGAATTTGAAGTAACTAAATGTAACTATTGAAATGGTCATAAGTTTTAGAATCACTTTTTTTCGATTTTTTATGTTATTAATGGTATTCACTCCCCAAGGCAAGTGTGTATTGTCTATTTCCATTTGCAAATCCAACATTTGAAACAGCTGACATTTAATATCAATTTAAAGTTACCAAATAAATAACAATGCTTTTAATATAAAAATAAATCAAACACAGAAATTGGCAACACCGAAATAATATGATTGGTGTGAAATGTGGATAGGTTTGTCAAATATACTGCCCCATTGTGCAGCTTTACTGGCCAAAACTTAGCGTTGCTCACCACCTGCGACCAAATCGCTGCACATGGCAACATGGCATAAACACTGAATACCGTTTTAATTGACCTGAAAATCAATATGATTCAATAACGTGACACCAAAACACAAATTGGCAATACTGGAATAACATGATTAGTGGGAAATGTGTGGATGCAAATTTCACGCTTAGCATAAATTTTTGATAGGTTTGCCAAATATACTGCCCCATTGTGCTCCCTAGTATTATAATTATTGTTGTGAATGATGATAACTTTTGTTGTTGTTGTTAATTCTATTTTTCTTTTTTTCTATTAAGAAACCAAACAAAATCACGTTTATACCGTTGATGAGATGGTTGTGGCATTTTTTGTTTTGCTGCGGCTGCTTTTCGCTGGATAAACGCTTCAATTGGTTTCCAGCAACACGGGCAGCAGCAGCGAGAACAAACAGAGAATAAAAATAATGTTCACAAGCTTACAATAATGATGACAAAGTAAAATTTATTAAATACGTACATAAGTTGTACGTATGTATGTTGAAGTTTATTTAATTTGCTCTGTTTCCCTTTTTTAATTCTAAAATTATTTTACATTTTGTTGCTCTTGATTTTTTTTGAAAAAAATTGTTTTAATTTTTTTTCATTCATTTTAGATCGTTATTTTTTTATTTTTATTGATTAATCAAGCACACTTACATTCGCTGGTTAAACGAAATATCGGTACAAAGAATTTTTTCAACACACACAATTTCCTCTTCTCTTTGATTACTTTTCCACAAATTATTTTTTCCACGGTTTTTTTTTTATTTAAAAATTAATTTCATTTACATTCCACTATTATTTACAATCAAACTAAAATCATTTAGTTTGTTTCCATTTTAGATTCTTCTAGTTATTTTTATCTAAAACTTATAATTTCTCACAATTATTTCACAATATAATATACAAAATCGGTTTACGCTTTGCCTAAAATATTCACGTCCACATCAAGGTAAATTCCTAACAAAACTAACTCTCATTAAAAATAAAGTTTACCATTCTATCCACTTTATGTGAAAGATGCCAACATACTTTCAACTTAATTATTATTTTACATTGTCTCTTTCTAGCTGCCATCAAGCCCCCTTCACAATTTAACGATCACTTTTTTATTGTTTTGTGTTTCTTAACGACTTTAGCTCTACGCCACATTCTTCACGGCGATTAAACGTTTCTCTGGTTTTGATTATCTTCCCATACAAGTTGATGCTCTTTAATTATTTCGATACTGTTCGTTCAACAATTCTCTTTTTTATCGGTGCTTTGCCTTTGTGTTGGTGTCGTTATTTAACCTGAGAGTCTAAAAATTAGTGTTCATATATAAGTAATTACCTGCTTGGGCAACATTTTTGCAGCTGTAGCCGTCCTTGTTGTACAATTCAAAATTTAAACAATTTTAACAGCAGTTATAGCAGTAGTTGGCAATTCGCACAGAAGCCTGAAAAAAGTGGGGTTTTCATTTTTCATACAATATTTTCTTTGTATTTTTATTTACTGTGTGGCACTACAAATGTATTGTAAGAAATATATAAGATAACGACGTAGTTGGGCAAGTCTGTTATTTTGGACTCTACTGCTATAAAAGGGAAAGGCGAGCTAAGTAAAGCTTTTCCATTATTAGACATAGAAAATCTTTTTAAATTTTTTACTTTTTCCATATCATTTGATCCATTTATGACTTAATTCTTCATCAAGTCTAACAGTTTAAGTACAGTCAAAAGCCCATTTTACGGAGCCATAGTTAGGAACCAGTGGCTCATTTTTATTTACCAGTAAACAAATATTTCAAAATAAATATTTTATTTTATGAATGCTTAAAACATGGTCAGCTCAGTAAGCAATCTAATCTAAATTTGTGATAAGAAAAACCCACTCATACAACCAATTACGGCTTTCTTTTGTAACATTTGTCAGCAAATTAAGTGACATGAAATAAACTGGGACTCCACTACATTAAACTTACTTTTTGTAAATATACTAGTATTGCCAGGTGTTAGCAAGTACAACAACCCACAAAGTTTACAATAGCTTACAACAATGTAGTGGCGAAAACATTTTGGAGCAGGTGAGTTTCCTTTCTCTTCCATTCTACTAACATTCATGCGAAAGTTACTGTACACAAAAGGTTTGTGGCTGAATTTTATTTTGCCTAAGCACTGCCATTTTGCCAATTGCATAGAGCTGCCGAAAACTAATAGTGGTAGAAATAATTCTTGGCAGTTTTGAAATGTAAGTTACGCATACAACCAATACAACCGAAAATCAGGCTTGTCCGGCAAATCATTTTTGAATACAATGTAGTTACCAGATTGACAAAATGTGAGAGGCAAAAAAAATATTGTTTATTTATTGAATTAAATTGATTTGAAAAAAAAAAAAAAAATATTTATTTAATTTACAATAATTGTTGTGAAGTTAATAATAATTATGAATTTGAATGTCTAAATACAAATGATACAATGATAGTTTACAGCGGTGACAACATTATTTTATTAATTCTTTCTACTCACTTTCATTTTAACTTTTGCCAACCAAAACAAATCAGCTGTTAAATGATAAAATTCATTCTAGTTCCACTTTTTGGCGAATCTACTTTACTTTTTCTTAACTTTTTATATTTACAGAGTTGAAGAAATAGTTTGAAAATGAAAATATTTAGATCTTTGAATATTTTAAGCAGGAAAAAAGCTCACAACTTATAATAATTGTGCGTGGTCAATTGCTTAAAAATGTGGTTGAATTAGATCGACCAAGAAGAAATGCAGGTACTGGTATTTCAGAAAATAAAGTTACATGCTACACGCGCATAATTTTTTTGACCTCTGAACTTAAGTAGCAGGAACCTTAATGATAAGTCTGAATAATGGCGTAAATTTATTATTGAAAGCAAAGAGCAGTGCAATGAAAGAGGAATGGTTTAACAATTAACAATTAACACAAAATACTTGAGCATGTAGAAAGACAAACTTTCAGAACACATAAAAGTTAAATAAATTATCTGGCAGATGAATGCTTATCTATAACAAATGACCCGTTGCAGACGATTGTCTTTTTATTATTATAAATTTATTAATTTATTTATTAAATATTTAATGGGAACAATTTTTGATCAAATTTTTAACATAAGTGCCAATAATTTTATAAAAATTATTTATTTTATAATCAAATAAATTAATTTAAATAATTTTTATTTGTATATAAAATAAATAATTTAATTTTAATTATTTAATTAATATAAAAAAAAATAGGAATTTAATTTAAAATATTTATTAATAATTTTTTAATATTATTAATATTGACTATTTATAAATATTTAATTTTAATTTATAATATTTATATAAATATTTAATTTTAATTATTAATATAAATTAATTTTTTTTTTGTTTACTTTTCTCCGTTCCAGAGCGCTAAAGTTCATAAGTCTCATTTCGGCAGTTACAGTTGACAGTCAGTCTTTCAGAAGTCGCAAATCGACCAAAGTTCGTTGTCAATCACTTTTATTTAATGAATAATTTTCATTTTCTTTATTATTATAATTTTAATAAAATTTCGTGTATTTGACAGTTCAAGTACACTATTTCTATTTTCCAACAATTATATGTAAAGAAACAAACAAAAACAAATATATCACATGATTTGTAAAACGGAATTCAAGTAAAATAAAAGTAACACGCAGATTAACACGGAAGTAACGACCAAATAATAAAATTGTTTGCTTACCAAGACAATGAAAGTGTTTTTAAATGAAATAATGAAGTTATTTTTAACTTATGCGGCCTTCGAAGGCCATTTGGAACCACTTGAGGGAAATTTTATATGATCCATCGACCTGTAGCGCTCTTGTGCCCCCGCCCCCACACAAACAACAAATTAATATAAAATCAGATATTTTAAATAAAAATTTTAATTGTTACAACAATATTTCGTTTTAGAATTGATTAAACAGCTGTTGTTATTACGTTTCTATTTTGTTTTTTTTTTAGAATTTCGTACTGTCGATTTTCTATAAAAGCCTCCAGACAAATGTCTAATGGCACCAGTTCTAATTATTAATCTAAAAAGTCAAGTCCGCGTATACGTACGTACTCCTATTACAGTTGAAAAGTAAAATTCGATTATGCACCAACTAAAATTATTATTAGCTGTGCTCGCAGCAAACTGCTGCAGTTTCGGCTACGCCAAAGGTGGGCATTCGTGGCATTTGAAAAAGCAACTTGTAAATGTAATTTTACTCTTCATTTCTCTATTTAAGAAAAATTTGTATTTTGCTACTATGGCACATGGTCAAATTATCGTGATGGAGAAGGCAAATTTACACCGTCAAACATTGATGTTAACTTATGCACGCATATTGGTTATTCCTTCTTTGGAATTAACAACAATGTACTCGTATCTCTCGATCCGTATTTGGACTTCGAGGAACAATATGGCTTGGGTAAGTGCCAGGTAACTTTTTATAAATATGGTTATTGTGCAGGCTGGGAAGGAAGATATGAAAAAGCTTGGAAATCCAGGGAAGGGAGGTAACAACGTACGTGACATAAGATTTCCTTGTCCTCTCAATTATAACCAGAAGTTTTCCTAGATACACATTTTGATGCATAACTTTCTCTCCAGCAAATATTGTGAAGGTAAAGAAATTAAAAGAGAAGAAGCCGGACTTGCAAATAATTTGCGTTATTGGAGGTTGGAACCAGGGTTCAGGAAAATATTCCGAAATGGCAGCAAATCGCAATAACAGAAAAATATTTATAAATTCAGTAATACAATTTGTCAAAAACAATGGATTTGATGGTGTAGACTTTGATTGGGAATATCCAGGCCAACGTGAGGGGTCCACCACAGCAGACAAAGCCAATTTTGTAGCGCTACTTAAAGAACTGTCGCAAGAGTAAGAATTACTTCTTTTTATCGTAGCAGTAATTATTAGAAACGGGTATTGAAAACAATTTCTTATTTGTAGGTTGCACAAGACAAATAAGCAGCTCAGCATAGCAGTGGGTGCCTCAAAGGAAACGGCTGACAAGTCTTACGACATACAACATATTTGCGAAAACGTGGACTTTGTACAATTGATGACGTATGATTTTAATAACTTCTACAGCATAGTAAGTAACCACGCGCCGCTTGACGGGAATAATGGTATCAATGTGAAATCTGCGGTTGAGCTTTGGCTTCAAAGGGGTAGAGAGTTTATATTAAAAAGCAATTGATTTCGTACAGTAACTTAAAATTTTTATACAAAAATTTAGGTTGCCCTCCCAATAAATTGGTTTTAGGTATTCCAACTTACGGTCGTACTTTCACAACACAACCAAATGCAGTTGTTAAGATAGGAACACCTGCTGTAGGACCTGGCAAACCGGGCCCTTTCACGAAGGAAAGCGGTATGCTCGGTTACAACGAACTCTGCAAGCTGCCCGGCTTTCAAAATTCAAAGTGGTCCAAAGAAGGAAGTGTCCCCTGGTTATCCGAAAATAATTTAGTAGCTGTTTACGACGACGTGAAGAGTGTTGCAGGGAAAGTGGAGTATGGGGAATCTAAAAATTTGGCAGGGTACATGATTTGGTCAATAGAAACTGACGATTTTCTAGGCAAATGTGGTCAACGTTATCCCATATTACATGCTATTTGGACGGCAATGGGCGAATTTAAGCCCGAAACTCCAAAGCTCCAGGAAATGCCCAAGATCCCACTCAGCAGCACTGAGACCAACGATCGGAACGATATTCCCGAACATCCTAAATCCAACGTAAATGAAGGTGGAAAAGTCTGTTCGGAAGATGGTTTCTTTCCCAATGAATCAGATCAGACTAAGTTTTATCGGTGCGTCAATGGTGAACGTCATGATTTCAAGTGTCCAGACAAGTTGGTTTGGAATGCAGCAATAGAATCCTGCAATTACGCTTAGAAAGTGACACTGACAATGTCGCATGAGGATCATTTAAATCAGCTGTTACATCGTCAATTGTGCAATTGCGCTGTGTAAAACTTGTTTCGTTAAAAAAATAAATAATTTCTTTACTAATAATATTCCTTCTTTAGCTGAAATAATTAATTGCGATGTTTAAAATATTTAATTACTTGCGTTTTTAATCAAAATCGGCATGGTATGAATTTTCGATGACTTTTCGAGTATTTTGGCCATTTGGACGCTTCCCTGTAATATCCTGAAAAACATTAATATATTATCCTCAAAAAAATATTTGGGCACACATTAAGGTCTGGAAAAAAATAATGCTCAGACCAAAATTATTATCCATATAAATATAAAATCCACGTAAAAATAAAAACCGAACAAAAAATATCCTTACAGACGGACAAACATTAATAGACACAAAAACTTTAACACTTAAAAAAATCGTCATTCTGAGCAATAAGTCTTTCTAAGACAGACAACAATGCATAGAAGGGCAGATGGATGGAAATTTCATTCTGCCAAAAAGCGTAATTCTAAGGGTAGCTAGAAAGATACACAGACATATTTTGGTCCGATGTAAAATACATACACTTTATAGTTTATATGAATACTGTGTATATTTTATCAGATAATATAGTACTTTGTACTATTTTTTAATGGATTTTAATAGGCATGGAGTTTAGAGCTTAAATGAATATACAGAATGTACTGCGTACATTCTAAGAGTAAATATTGTACTTTGGTACTATTTTGTCCAATTTTATAGGTATACAGTTTTCATAGAGCTTGACTGCTGCAATATTTTTACGTAGACCTAATATATTTAACATATACAGGGTGAGGTGAAAATACTGCAACAAAGTAAAAGGCCATGATTTTTTAATTTTTTTTAAATTTTATTGAATGAAAGCAAAAAATGTCGGAAATAGCATCAAATTTTAGAATAAGTTTAGATTTGTTCGAATTGGTCACCTTTGGCACGAATTATGGCCTTCAAACGGCCAATGAAACCGTCACACGCTGCCCGAATGTTGCTCTGCTGTATTTTGGCCCATTCCTGGCGAAGCGCTTGCTTGAGGTGATCGACACTTTGGTATTTTTTAGTGCCAACCTTGCTTTCCAAAATACTCTAGACACAATAGTCCAACGGATTGGTATCCGGAGATTTTGGTGGCCATTGTGCGCTGAAAATGAAGCGAGGAACCTCATTTCGTAACCATTCTTGGATGGCGCGTGCTGAGTGCGATGGTGTTCAGTCCTGTTGGAATGTCCAAGGTCTGCGGCCAAAATGTTGGCATGCCCAAGGCTTCAATACACCCTCCAGAATATTTTCGCGATAATATTAGGAATTTATTCTGACACCACGTTCGGTTCGATTAATAAGAGCAGAGAGCGACCATCGGCTGCTATGCTGGCCCACACCATCACCATGGCCGGGGCTTGAGTTTTGATGGCCAACCACATTTACAGCTGACCTCTTTGGCAAGTAAACACGATCATTTTGTTTGTTTACAAACTGCTGGACAACGAATGTTTTCTCATCGGAGAAAACCAAATTCGGCAGTTCACAACTTGCGGCCCAACGAAGCAACCCTTTGGCTCTTTTGAGTCTATTTTCTTTCTGTTGCGGTGTAAGTTCTTGCACTTTTTGGAATTTCAATGGCTTTACCCCGAGCTCATTTTTCAATATTTGCCGAATGGAATATTGCGACATGTTCAGCTCACGTCTGATTGAAAAGGAATTAAATAATTTTCAAAGAGAACTCCTTCTTTTTCAGAGACATTTGCTTCATTTTAACCCATTTCTCTATTCCTACACAGGCAAGACCGTCTAAGAAATGTATCATGGACATTAAATTATAACTGTTCCATAATAATGGCCAAAAAGTGGTAAAAAGGTAGAGAAAAGAAAACCGTTAATGAGAACCCTGCTTGTACTAAATATCATTCCTTGTGAATGTAATATGCAGATACCTTCTAAAGATTACGATCTGAAACCAAACAAGACTAGAAGAGAGAGCGAAATTTTAAAGGGATGCGTGTCCTGTCAACTTTTTTCTTTTCTTCCCCGGAAGCAGTTTTAGTTAATAAGGAAAATTTTTGAAAAAGCACAGTTGGAGTGGAGGTTAAAAGCTCCCAAAAAAGTAAGTGAGCAGATAGTAAGAAGGACTGCATATAAAAATCATAAAAGAATAAGAACGAGAAAATGAGAAGAAAAGAGAAGATTTATCAGTCTAATGCGCAATTAAGCTGTTTTCTTTGCCAATGAAACACTACTCCAAAAACACTTGTTTGCTGATGACACTAATTCGCTGATAGCCATTGAACGAGCAGTGACTATGTCTTTATCACTTAAATATTACAACGAAATATAATATAAAATGAGAGATACTGAAGTTAGTGGGATCGAGCCCAACTGCTATTTACGAAATATATTACACATTTTTTAGTCGAAAGGCAATCCATTTTTCTCGAAAAGTATCGATCAAACAATTTCAAGTTTAAGGTTACTTTTCATACAGGGTATTAACAAAGCACGCCATCAAAGAGAAACATCGTCACTTGTATAAAGGCGAAAATGGAAGCGAGCTATTTGGAATTGTGAATGTTGTTCATAGTGCCGATACTGCAATTGTATATTCGTTATAAGATATATAACGAATAATACGAGTTGGCGTATTATCATGGTGGAAAATCCATGATTGCTTTGCGCAAACGGCTCTTAATCTCAAGGTATTATTGCTTATTGACCGTAAGACCTTGTGGCACCACGCCATTGCAAAACTTTTACATCTGACCGTACTTGACGGTCAACTGAAAAAAGTCTTGGCTCTTTGGAATGGTTCCATTGAAATGATTTGATTTGGGCTTCAATGTCATACCCATAGACCCAAAGGTTCCCCAACATTTCGAGCAAATTCCGATCATCGTTGAAGACGTTCAACAACTGCCATGCGAAGTTGTTTTTCCTCAAAATGTAATAAAAAATAGAAAAAAACCGAAGAGCACATCAAAACAGGACCAACCTTTTTATCTGTAAAAAAAAACAGAGAATCCAAAATGGCTGATATTGCCAACATATATAAGCGAGACGTGTATCAACACAGAAAAAAAATCCAAAATCGTTAAATCTTTACGTAACTCACGTAATTGAAAAAAGGCTTATTTTTTTGATCACACCACGTATAAAGTGGTATTTCTACAGGGCTCCTAGACTTTCGAAAAATCCACCTGTTGGCAGGCTAACAATTTTCCCCTCATGTAACGTATCGTACTGGACATTTTTATTAAACGACATTCAGTGGCATTATTGTAGGCAATAACGTCGGCAAGCGATTGCTATTAGAAGCGAATTTGTATTTCTAAAACGATTTACAGCAACGATAATACGAATTCACTTTATCTTCGCCGTTAACTTTTTCTTTAAATACTTTGCAAATTAAATATATATTGAAAATTAATAATAAATTAGGTGATCTATGAAAAATTTTGAGGAAAAAAAAACCTCAGAACTTAAAATAATAGGATGTGGCCAATTACTTAAAAATATTATTCAATTGGATCTTCCAATGAAGGTAGAAGAGATGAAGAAAATAGAAAAGGGATCACTTCACATTCATCTGCACCCAGTTAATATCGATTATAAGCCCATACATGCCCCACTACCGCTGTATTCCAACGGTAAATTAAGACAATGAATAAACAACTACCAAAAAGAGCGCAGCAGCGTCCTCTCCTCCAATATGATATTTCAACACTTCTGTCATGTGAAGGGTATTTACCCCGAGTGATGGTCTTCAAGACAAAGAAAATAAAAATATTTCGCCTTTTTTATACATTCATTTGCAAATATGAACCGCTGAAAACATGTCTGTACTCTGTTTGTTCCTGTGTTTTCAATGAGACATTTTAAATAAACATTTTAATTGTTATAACAATATCTCGTTTTAGAGATGATTAAACAGCTGTTGTTATTACGTTTCTATTTTGTTTTTTTTTTTAGAATTTCGTACTGTCGATTTTCTATAAAAGCCTCTAGACAAATGGCTAATGGCACCAGTTCTAATTATTAATCTAAAAAGTCAAGTCCGAGTATACGTACGTACTCCTATTACAGTTGAAAAGTAAAATTCGATTATGCACCAACTAAAATTATTATTAGCTGTGCTCGCAGCAAACTGCTGCAGTTTCGGCTACGCCAAAGGTGGGAATTCGTGGCATTTGAAAGAGTAACTTGTAAATGTAATTTTACTCTTCATTTCTCTATTTAAGAAAAAGTTGTATTTTGCTACTATGGCACATGGTCAAATTATCGTGATGGAGAAGGCAAATTTACACCGTCAAACATTGATGTTAACTTATGCACGCATATTGGTTATTCCTTCTTTGGAATTAACAACAATGTACTCGTATCTCTCGATCCGTATTTGGACTTCGAGGAACAATATGGCTTGGGTAAGTGCCAGGTAACTTTTTATAAATATGGTTATTGTGCAGGCTGGGAAGGAAGATATGAAAAAGCTTGGAAATCCAGGGAAGGGAGGTAACAACGTACGTGACATAAGATTTCCTTGTCCTCTCAATTATAACCAGAAGTTTTCCTAGATACACATTTTGATGCATAACTTTCTCTCCAGCAAATATTGTGAAGGTAAAGAAATTAAAAGAGAAGAAGCCGGACTTGCAAATAATTTGCGTTATTGGAGGTTGGAACCAGGGTTCAGGAAAATATTCCGAAATGGCAGCAAATCGCAATAACAGAAAAATATTTATAAATTCAGTAATACAATTTGTCAAAAACAATGGATTTGATGGTGTAGACTTTGATTGGGAATATCCAGGCCAACGTGAGGGGTCCACCACAGCAGACAAAGCCAATTTTGTAGCGCTACTTAAAGAACTGTCGCAAGAGTAAGAATTACTTCTTTTTATCGTAGCAGTAATTATTAGAAACGGGTATTGAAAACAATTTCTTATTTGTAGGTTGCACAAGACAAATAAGCAGCTCAGCATAGCAGTGGGTGCCTCAAAGGAAACGGCTGACAAGTCTTACGACATACAACATATTTGCGATAACGTGGACTTTGTACAATTGATGACGTATGATTTTAATAACTTCTACAGCATAGTAAGTAACCACGCGCCGCTTGACGGGAATAATGGTATCAATGTGAAATCTGCGGTTGAGCTTTGGCTTCAAAGGGGTAGAGAGTTTATATTAAAAAGCAATTGATTTCGTACAGTAACTTAAAATTTTTATACAAAAATTTAGGTTGCCCTCCCAATAAATTGGTTTTAGGTATTGCAACTTACGGTCGTACTTTCACAATAGAACCAAATACAGTTGCTAAGATAGGAGCACCTGCTGTAGGACCTGGCAAACCGGGCCCTTTCACGAAGGAAAGCGGTATGCTCGGTTACAACGAACTCTGCAAGCTGCCCGGCTTTCAAAATTCAAAGTGGTCCAAAGAAGGAAGTGTCCCCTGGTTATCCGAAAATAATTTAGTAGCTGTTTACGACGACGTGAAGAGTGTTGCAAGGAAAGTGGAGTATGGGGAATCTAAAAATTTGGCAGGGTACATGATTTGGTCAATAGAAACTGACGATTTTCTAGGCAAATGTGGCCAACGTTATCCCATATTACATGCTATTTGGACAACAATTAGCGATTTTGAGCCCGAAACTCCAAAGCTCCAGGAAATGCCCATGATCCCACTCAGCAGCACTGAGACCAACGATCGCAACGATATTCCCGAACATCCTAAATTCAACGTAAATGAAGGTGGAAAAGTCTGTTCGGAAGATGGTTTCTTTCCCAATGAATCAGATCAGACTAAGTTTTATCGGTGCGTCAATGGTGAACGTCATGATTTCAAGTGTCCAGACAAGTTGGTTTGGAATGCAGCAATAGAATCCTGCAATTACGCTTAGAAAGTGACACTGACAATGTCGCATGAGGATCATTTAAATCAGCTGTTGCATCGTCAATTGTGCAATCGCGCTGTGTAAAACTTGTTTCGTTAAAAAAATAAATAATTTCTTTACTAATAATATTCCTTCTTTAGCTGAAATAATTAATTGCGATGTTTAAAATATTTAATTACTTGCATTTTTAATCAAAATCGGCATGGTACGAATTTTCGATGACTTTTCGAGTATTTTGGCCATTTGGACGCTTCCCTGTAATATCCTGAAAAACATTAATATATTATCCTCAAAAAAATATTTGGGCACACATTAAGGTCTGGAAAAAAATAATGCTCAGACCAAAATTATTATCCATATAAATATAAAATCCACGTAAAAATAAAAACCGAACAAAAAATATCCTTACAGACGGACAAACATTAATAGACACAAAAACTTTAACACTTAAAAAAATCGTCATTCTGAGTAATAAGTCTTTCTAAGACAGACAACAATGCATAGAAGGGCAGATGGATGGAAATTTCATTCTGCCAAAAAGCGTTTCACGAATAACTTTTTTCTGGAAAATTCTCACCAAAATTCTTTTGTACGCTTGTAAACAATATAATGAGCTGTACTGGAATAATTTTCACAGCTGTCGGACGAGTGGTTTAGAAATGACAGCAGTCTGAAGTTGGTTGCAGTTTTATTTATCTCACCCTGTACTTATTTTCACAGAGTATGACTGCAACAATACTATACACTGAATACACCGACTGACGGCCTGGTTGCGGTTTACTTTTTTAATATGACCATATAATATATAAAAAATTAACGTTATTTTCAAATTTCACGAGTTACATATGTTTGACTTTTTTTCTGTTATGTTGGTACACATGTATGTTATATATGTATGTACATATATGCTAGAAATATCAGCCATTGTACATTATCAGTTTGTTTTTGACAAATAAAAAGGTTAGTTGTGTTTTGATGTGCTCTTCGACTTTTTACGTTAAACGTAAAAAATGGTTGTTAAACGTCGTCAACGATGATCCAGATTTGCTCGAAATGGTCATAACTGGTGAGAAATCATGGGTGTATGGATATGACATTGAAAACCAAAGTCAATTAGGCCAATGGAAGCGTTAAAAAGAGCCAACACTTTTTTCGGTTGACCGTACCGTTCGGTCAAATTTAATGGTTTTGCTCACTGTTTTCTTTGATTTTTTTTCGATGGCGGGTGCGTAATGAATTCTTGCCACAAGGTCGTACGGTCAATAGGGAATGATACTTTGAAGTTATACGCCGTTTGCGCGAAGTAATCATGGATTTTCCACCATGAAAATACGCCAACTCACACAAAGAACACAACCGTAATCATGCCTCAACCATCGCATTGACCGAAGTTGGCTCCCGCGGACTTTTTCCTCTTCCCAAAGCTAAAGGCACCAATGAAAGGAAAGCGTTTTGCTACGATTGAGGAGATAAAAGTAAAACCGAAACCGGAGCTGTTGGCGATACCAAAAAGCGCGTTTCGGAAGTGCTTCGAAGATTTGCAAAGCGTTGGCATAAAGGGGGGTATTACTTTCAAGAAGACAATATACTTGTTGATGAATAAATAAATACTTTTGGAAAAAATTGAAAATAACAATTATTTTTTGATCACACCTCGTACTTATTTCCATAAAGTTGCACTGCGAAAGTATTTGCTATAAATTGAAATCTTGTGCCATATTTGCATTGTTTAGTTTTAAATTAAATTAATTCATTTGATTTCAGTTGAACTCCTTATAATTTCCGAAACTATTTTTTTTAAAATATTTTGAATTATTTTTATGAAGAGAGACAGAACTGTGCAGAAGTGATGAAATTATTTTGGCATACTGAACTATTAAAAACGAAATGCATTCGGAACTTTGCAATGGTCATTTAAAACTAATATTACTGGTATGAAAACTGGTATATCTCTCTGAGCTGACATTATTTTAAAGTCCCTTAAAATATCCTGCCTTCATTATCAGACTATTGCAATAATATCAGAACTACTCAGCCAGACAGGCATGCACTTAAAAAATTTTTTTTTTAATCAATTTGCATATATATATTTATATGGGTGTGTGTTCATCTGTAACCCTGTAAATATAAAAAAAATAGTTTTTTTTTTGGTTTTTGTAAAAGCAGAAGAAAAACAAATTTAAAGCGTTTAATTCTAAATATTTTATCCTTTTTTTCCAAGCAAACTTGACTGAAGAAGGACATTCAAAGGTTGTCTGCACATAAACTTAATTATTTCTTTTCTTAGTTTGTGGAAACGTTTTGATCTTATGTCATTTCTTAACATCCATGAATTGCAATACCGGTAACGAGAATGCTGTATAAGTTTGTCTTGCCTATTCATTACCATGACATTTTGGCTAAGGAAGGAAGTCATGGTGCCAAATGAAAGCTTAATGCAATTTGTATAAATAAAAATGACTTAATGAGTTGGACGTTGCGAGATTTATGTTATGCGACACAGCTTTTGTATACATTTTTCTTGGCACTTTTTATTTATTTCTTCCTTGCCGCACAACTCCTTATGCATGGAAAGCTTCCAATTGTCACATTCATGTGGTTCAGGTTTAACTTTTAACTCATTATGTGGCAGTCGTGCTTTGCAAATTGCTCAAAGTTATTTTCAAAATAGAAACTGGTTCAATAATTTGTATGAAGTGTATGATTGATTTTATTGCATCACATCTTTAACTAGTGATGCCACACTATTAGTGCTGAATTGGCACAGAGCTGGATTGTAATTATCTGTCGCCACAACGGCAACACCCTATGAATGTCAAATCATTCAAATGCCATTTAAGATTATACATAAATAAAAAATAAATTATTCAAATTGTTTTACTTTTATTTTATTTGAGCGAAAATATGCAGCACATCATTCAAGTCCTTGAGGAGAAAACAGTAAATGGAGAGATAAAAATGAATTAGATTCGTGGAGATTCCGGTATTAAAGTACGTCTGATTGAAAAGGAATTAAATAATTTTCAAAGAGAACATTAAATTATAACTGTTCCATAATAATGGCCAAAAAGTGGTAAAAAGGTATAGAAAAGAAAACCGTTAATGAGAACCCTGCTTGTACTAAATATCATTCCTTGTGAATGTAATATGCAGATACCTTCTAAAGATTACGATCTGAAACCAAACAAGACTAGAAGAGAGAGCGAAATTTTAAAGGGATGCGTGTCCTGTCAACTTTTTTCTTTTCTTCCCCGGAAGCAGTTTTAGTTAATAAGGAAAATTTTTGAAAAAGCACAGTTGGAGTGGAGGTTAAAAGCTCCCAAAAAAGTAAGTGAGCAGATAGTAAGAAGGACTGCATATAAAAATCATAAAAGAATAAGAACGAGAAAATGAGAAGAAAAGAGAAGATTTATCAGTCTAATGCGCAATTAAGCTGTTTTCTTTGCCAATGAAAGATACTGCAATTGTATATTCGTTATAAGACCGTACGGGGAGGAACGTTATATTAGCAATCCTAGTATCGTCCGATATCTGGCGATGGACCATACAACAGTAATTTACGCAAATATGAATTCAAACATCTTATGTGAAGTTATGAATTTCGTACAACGCATTATAAGATCATATAACCGATTAATGGTACGAACTCTTCCTTTTATTAATTTGATTTAACCATTTTAAGCTTCTGATTGCGACTACTATAAAATTTTTGAACTTTTTTTCCCACTTCTTCTATTCCTACACATGCAAGAGAAATGCAAACGCAAAGGCAATCTCAACACGACTGATGTGAATCGGGAAACATAAGAGAATTTCAGAATGCCCTTCTTCTCTCTCACACTGGTTTTTAATCGACTACCCGAATAATGGATATAAATTGTTACAGTTATTTAAAATAATTAAGTATAAAAACTGTAAAACTGCATTGCATTTTTTTTTTTTTTAAAATGTTTACAATATATATTTGATAAAAGTAAAAAAAAAGAATTTTTCGATTTTTGCAAAATTTACGATTTTATTCTACGCTTTACCATCAGATATTCACTGATTTTTTTCAACATTAATTTCTATTTCCTTATCCTTCAAATACTAGTTCTATATGACGAGGTTACTGGCAATTTCCTTCGATTAAACTCTTTGCCCTTGACAATGAGAGGCACACGTGTCACAACATCTTTTATATTTGTAATGTTTTCTTCAATTATGCAGGCTTTATTCAATATTAATTTCTTCTTCCTTATCATTGATGAGAAGAAGTGATTGCGATTCTATATTAATATAAAAATTTAATATAATATAAAATAATAATAATAATAATATACAAAATAATAATAAATAAAAATGTATCAAAATTTCAACAGGATAATTTCAGTAAATAATTAAACAATTTTAATATTTAATCAAACTTGAAATCTTTTAAAAAACGGAATCCAAAAAAAAAAAATAAACAAACAAATTAATAAATACGAGTAATATAAAAACAAATTAAATTAAACTAATCTTGGCCGTAAGTTGTTACATGTGTGTAGACACCAAGTAAAAATGTTTTTATGCTCAGATATGAAATTTCTTTTTAATCACGCCAATAACACATGCCCGCAAATAAAACGGGAAAACCTTTCTAGAAACTTTTATTTAACCTCTTTCTTAATTGAATGAATGTTGTATAAAAAGTTACCCAACATGGAAAAGAATCGATTGAGTGTTGCAAACAAAAAGCACTGAATGATGATCAATCATTGAAATCATTAAAGTGCAGCCAAGTTTGGTTCATATGGTACCACTGTTTACTAAACTGGTCTCCCACATGCAAGATGGACAATGATTGCCAGCAGCGGTTAAACTTGACATTTTGCATAGTCTTTAACTAAACTTTGACAATGACCAAAGTACCTGTATACTTAGAGAGGAAATAATGAAAAGGGTAAATAGGCTACCTTGCTAAGAGCTCTTTAGTCTTGTATTTTCACACACAACAAATAGACGGAAACGTAAAACAGTAATCAATTAATTAACAAACAGAAAATATTCTGGAGTAAATAAATAATTTAATACGTAAAATCAAAAAAATAAAAATTATTTTTTACTGTATTGTGCAAAAGGTTCTTTTTTCATGTAATTTTAAGTAAAAAAACAGTACTGGAAATGTGAAATGACCAACCTGTGTCACTTTTTCAAGTAAAGGTAGTACATAAAATTCAGCTACAAAATCCATCTTCATGAAATTGGTCAGCATCAGAAATTGGTCAGAATCAAGTAACTTTATATAAAGGGTACAGTCGATTCTACGACGCAGTACTAAGCCGATAGTCAGACCACTGCAGCTTAAGGACACTAAATATTCGCCAAGAACCACATGAATCATTATGGTGATGTCTGTGAAACTAGTCTTGTACTTGGCCCACCGCCGATTGCGCATGAAAGATCAATAATTAATTTTATTGGATTTTTAGGAATACATTCTTTTTACACTCAAAAAGAGAATTAAAAACGGGCAGATGCTAAAAATTTCGAATAAAAAATATTTTGGAAAATAATTTTATAAAATCGCCAAAATTTGGAAAGGCCCATTTGTGTATTTTTAAATGAAAATCTTGCGTTTTTACTGCTCTTGTATGTTTGATATATGTTTTCAAATGTTTAAAATATATATTTGCTAAAAATGAAGGGGAAAAAATTTTTTAGATTTTTGGAAAAATTTTCAATTTTTGATAAGGGTGACACCCTTTGCATTTTTGGCCAAAAATCATCAAAGTTTGAAAAGGTCCATTTATGTATTTTTAAACGAAAAACTAGCGTTTTTATTGCTCTTGTATGTTTGATTTATGTTTTCAAATGTTTAAAATATATATTTGCTAAAAATAAAGAAAATTTTTTTTCCAGATTCGGCGTAATTTTCGATTTTTGATAAGGGGGACCCTTTGCATTTTTGGGCAAAAATCGTCATTTTTTGAAAACGTCCGTATGTTTACTTTTGAATGAAAATCTTGCATTTTTACTGCTCTTGTATGTTTATTTTATGTTTTCAAATGTTTAAAATATATATTTTTTAAAAATAAAGCAAAAAAAAATTTTCGATTTTTGATAACTCGAATTGCTGTTTTAGATTGGCTGCTGGAATAAAAAGAGGGCTTTGCTGAGTGGTTTTAGTAATATAATTATCTATATGGTGCCTTTTTTACTACCCATCGATTAATTTAACATAAAAATTTTTTTATTTTATTTTTGTTAGCTACTCTTAGAAAATATTGTAATTAAAATCGTTGTTTTTTAAGTAACAAAGCAAAGCGGAAAATAATGTTTCTTGTAAAAAATGCCGATATTAAACTTACATACACTAGAAGCTCACACCCACACACACACACACACATGCAATCACGCACCTATATATACGCATCTGTGCTAGAGCAACCTTCAGTGGAAATTGTAGAGTTGCGTGCAAACGCATGTGCTTCATTTGAAAGGAAAATCTTGTAGTTTTATTAAATAAAACAAGCTGTCATCAATAACATTTTCATTTTAATTTCTTGTTTTTTTTTCTTAATGGGAAGTTCACTTTCATTGCTTGTTAGTGGCAGTACAAATTTAAAAGACAATACAAACCGGCTTACATTTGTTTAGCGTAATAAGTCTAGTTTTGCTTTCCTGTCAACAGTAAACACTAGATAATGGAGCTTTTTATTATCAATTTAATGCTGTTATTTGTTACATTTAACTGGAGGGGCAAGAAAACGCCGGATCAATGAAGTGTGGGAGGTAAAACTAAGTTGCTTATTAAAATTATTTCAAGCCATATAAAAGTCTTTGAATGTGTTTAAATTGATCTCGTTCATAAGAATATTGTTATGAATTCATAAAACCAGCGGAACGTACTGATCTAATAGTATCAGTACGTAGTACGTTGGGAAAAGAAAAGTACTCAAGGTTTAGGCTTTCCCAAAGATAACTTTTTGCAAGTTAATTTTTCTATAAAAGAAAATATTGGCATATGAAAGGTACTATTTGCAAAGAGACTTTTTTCTATAAAAAGTACCTAGCATGGTGTACATAAAAAGTACCTTTTATATTATTGATTTTAAAAAATATTGGTTTACAAAAATTTTAGTATTTATACATTTCGTTTAAAGACACTATCGAAAAAAGTACTTTTTAGATATTAGGTACATAAAATTATGTAAACATGTTTGAACAGGTTTTCGTATTACATATTAAATTTTTTTCCTTTTTTTTAATTAATTTAATAATTGCTGTAATAAGCATGCTTTTTCTGTATAAAAAATAATTCACAAAAAATTTCATGGCATGTAAAAAGTATCCTTTGTAGAAAATTGTATAGAAATTTTTATAAAGAAAAAAAGTCTCTTTTATAGAGGAAAGTCTCTAAAAACGTTTTTTTCTTATTCCAATATATTTTAATATTTTTATAAAATGCAGTTTGTAGTATGCAGTTTAAAGAAACTTGACTTTCTAGGCAAAAGACAAGTTTTATATAAAAGTACTTTTTATTTTCTTATACAAAAAGGGTTTTGAATTTAAAGTGCCATTTCTATGTGCAAAATACTGTTTTATAAAATATAAAAAGGTATGCAAGGAATATAAACTTTAAAACAAAAATATGATTTTTATAAAAAAGTTACTTTTTACACAAAAAAGTATTTATTATTATAAAAAAAGGTACTAATTATAGAAAATGTTGTACTTATTTAAAGTATGTTGTTGATGTAAGAAAATATATTAGACAAAGCTTCGATTTGAAATATATTTTATACTTAAGGTTGATCTTGCCAGATTTATTTTTATACATAAAATGTTAAAAGGTACTTTTTAGAAAAAGGACTGCCTAAATAAAACACATTTTCTACATAAAGGAACGATTTCATTAAACTTACAATTTATATGAAATGTAATTTATATTATTTATATATCATGTTGTGCGGATTTATACTAAAAAAAAGGGAACTTATTATCGCACGCAACGGATACATGTACACGCGTAAAAGGGATCATTTTTATGCAAAAAGTACTTTTTTTATTCATTCCTGTTCTGGTTATTTGAATTTAAGTTTTATTTTGCATTCCTTTGCAACCGTTCAAAGAAAACTTAATGATTTTTTTTAACAAAATTTTAAAGCATCCGGTTGCCGAAGTTGTGTTTCGAGGCATCCGGAGTTGTTACTTATTTTCTTGTTTAACTGCTGAATATTAATTTTGCAAGAGAAACTTTTTGGTTTTTGTTAAAAAAAAAAAACTACTCACATCTGTTTTAGTTTCGTTTACTTTCCAACTCTTAAATGCCTTTTATGATATTGAAGAAATTTTTTATCTCATGTCTGTATCCGTTTCATAGTTATTTAAGGATACTGGCACTCATTTCCTTCTGTCCTTAACCTTAAACGTTGTGTATCAGCTACAGCACGTGAACTTTTCCAGGTACTTTTAAATAACATTTTTATGTAAAAATTTATGGGTTAGCGATGTCATAATTATTGCCCCCTTGGAGTTGGCCAACAATTATTTATGGGGATTAAAATTTAATACCAACAACTATCGTTGAACAGCCCCACCACTTGAAGCATTCATTGCATGTGAGCAAAAAATGATGTGATTAAACCTCGTTAACACAATCACACTGAAAAGAATTAATTAATAATTACAAGTCCAAAATATTTACCACAAGTAAAAGTTATAGAATTGTGACCACGAGAACAAAATAATGCTCAACAAAAAAAAAAAAAAAAAAAAAAAAAAAAAGTCGAATGGACTTAGTTTGGTTCGCTTTCAATGATGTTGATGTTTTCAATGATACTTTTACTCACACGAAATATGAAATATACTTTAATAATTAATTAATTAATTTAAATTATTCAGCCAATTCAAAATGTTCAAATTGATCAGTATTTAGCAGTATTCTTAAGGGACTTCCTGCACTACTTATAAAGAAATTATTAAAAACTAAATGAGAATTACACTTTTTGAATGATATATTTTTTTTATTTTTTTCTGTAAAAGTAAATAAGTTTTTATATGGTAATTTTTATAGACAGAAAAGCTATAAAGGAATTGGCTGCCAATGTGTATTTAGTCGGGGACTTCTCAGGTAATCAAATAACCCAAACTGAAGGATTACTAGATTTCCTCTTAATTCTGCTTCCATTTTGTCATAAAGTAGTTTAATTATAAAAAATATTTTAGTGGAAATTAATAACAATATATAATTTGTGAAACTAGAAATAAATGAGAAGTGCAGCGGTACGAAAATAGTTTCCAAAGGATCCACTAGCCACAGTGTTTCTTGCAATCCGATTAGAATTTAAGCAAAATTGAGTTTTTCGTATGAGGAAATGGTAATAGTTTGGAAGCAGCAATTTTACCTTTCAAAAAGAAATCTTATAATTTAACTGAGTTTTAAGTCAAAGGCTGCTTCCGGAACGCCGATTTAGTTCACTTCGCTTTAACAAATTTTTCGCTAAATGGTTTTCACTTTATATTTTTTATTTGTGACATACGCGATGACAGACTTTTATTTTATTGTCAATCATTATTAATTTTTTTAAATTTTGATCCTTTTAGTGTCACAAAAATACGACACCTCTTTTCATGAGTAGTGCATTTAATACACGCAAGAATCAATATTTGCACACATACAAACAATTACTCCTACACAGTTTGATGACAATTCATGGTTACTGTTCTATCCAGCATTAGATTTTATATGTCAAGCAAGAAGTAGGCAACAGCGTCATGAGATGATGAATACGCTACAGAACGACCTTAGAGCAATTAAATCGTTTTATTGACTAGACGAACTCTACTCCCACAAGAAAACCAACACGAACATGTAAGTTCGATATGAGCGATATTAGTTTTTCTTCTTCTTTTGTTTGTTTTACATAAGCGAGTATTGTTACGAAATTTAAATACCGATCCATGGAAACGATAATGAACACATACCAAAGTGACTAAAATAGATATGTGGCCGTTCCACCAGTGATGACAAATAAAAAAAATAGCGAAGGCTTTTTAGAAATTTTTAATATTTTTATTTTGTTAGAGTTGTAAAGTAAATTGTTTGCTGGTATATGTCAGGTAACCATTGACTTGCCTTGGTCACTTAAATATTCTATAAACAATTAACACAGGACCAAGTATTTGAGAATAGTTCATGAATTTTTTTTTCCTTTATTTTATAACACAGATCGAACTCGCAACTTTAGCCACTTAAAGAAGTCAATAATCTGTTCAGCCGGCGACAACCCAAAAAAACTTTCTGTGTCCTTAATTTTGTTAAAAAAAATACGAATTTATTTCTCAATAAAAGTATTTTATTTGAATTATGAAATGCTTTAAGACAATTTGTGTGGAGTTTCTCTTTCGATTTGCTAAGCAGTGTAGGGAACCCACATGAACGCATATACGGCATCATTGGCATTGCTACACATTGGCCTTGAAAACTTATACCAAAGATTCTCTCTCTCTCTCTCTTTCTCAAACGCAATATTAAATAGTTTTCGAATACGAAAAGTATTCAACATTTTTATGTTTCCGATAAGAAAGCGATTCCATTATTTAGTGATTCCTTTATGTCGCATATAAGGCGACTTTCAACAGCAGCCTAACCCGAATGAGAACCTTGAATACAAGTTATAAAAATATTTTACATTCATCCATTTATTTTTTACATTCTCGAAAGCACTACAACTGTCATAAGCCACTACACTATTAAATCAGAGCCTGTTTACATTAAGAATCATTTGAGATTAGATAAATGAGGAAAGGAAAAGATGGAAAAAATAGTAAAATAACGAAATAAACAATATTGCATTATATAGTCACGTATACAATTTCAATTGCAAGTAGTATTGCAAGATAAAGTCAGAATCACAATATTCATATTGTGAACGGGCTCTGAATCACAATTCATATTGTGAACGGCCTCAATAATATTTGTAGTGGTAAACATTAATGTGCTTCTTAAAACATTTTGCTTATATTTACCAGACAGCATTTTTAGTGATTTGAATTTTTCATTTTAAAAAAGTTTCATTGCACCCAACTTTTTCTTGCAGTGTAAAAAAAAAAATTTTTTCTTTTCAATATTAAATTATAACGAGTTTAATTCAAGTAATTTGGATTAAACAGTTTAATGTATCATATTGTTACTAATTATATGAACAGAAGCATAAAACGGAAGTAAAATAATATCCGGCAAATCTTCAGAGTAACCAAGATAAGCTTTTATACCCGAACTCTATACCTTCACGAACCACAACCCCACCTCTTCTTAATGGTGCCCATGCAGCATTAGGAAAAGAAATCGTTGAGCTTTTCTGTGACATCATCAAATCATATTCAGCAGCAGCACGCGGCTTTCACAATTCCGCCATTCTCTTAATGCATTTCAGAGTTGTCCTGAATAGTTCTACAATCCTGTTGAATATTTTATTTCTTTTATTGTTTATTTTTCGTCACTTTTTAGTTTTTCACTTCATTTCCTTTAACTGTCATTGCGACTCGTACGTTTTATTATCGCCTGCCAAATTGAAAAAGGAACTAATCAAAATTCTGATGAATAAAAATTCCTTGAGGAGATGAAAATATTCTTAAATGCCACTTCATTATTAAGGACTGTATGTCCTTTTGGTTTTTAATAAAAACTTTTATATCTTGAAAACGTATAATTTAAATAAATTCAGTAATTACTGAATCACAATAATAAAATTATCATTTCCGGTAGTCAGCACTTGGAAAAAAAATTTCTTCGGACATCCTGGACATCCTGCAAAAAAAACTCGCACTTGATTTTAATTTATTTTATTTGAATTTTTATTATTATTATTTTTTTACGACTTTTAATTGGTGTTTTTGAATTTCCGGCAATGCAACAGGATGTTCCAATAAGATATTCATTCCCACAGGAAACGGTTGACCAGTTACTTTTGGGGCAAACAGTTATACCTCTTTGACAGACGACAGTTAAAAAATAGGCACTGTAATAACAAAATTGCATTTCAAGGGCCAAAACATTCGAAGGACCAATACATTTGAAGGACCAAACTCACACAAGGCCCCCATAAACAACTAAGAATGATTATTTTGTAGTTTATAATCTTGGTCAAACCTCTATGGGATTTGTAAAGTTTTTTACAAAGTTTTTTTAAAGTTCTTAAGTTTAGCTGACAACTTCATGTCCTTGCCGATTTAATCCTTAAAATGATTCAAACGGATCTCAGCCTACGTTAGCAAGGAAAATGAATGTCTTTCGGTTTCAAAAATCCAATCATTATTGCCGAAAAGCCTTCTATCCTTGACGCTTGACTGCTGGTTGTAATTGGCAATAATTTTCTTCCCACATGCGACTTGAGCTGGGCCTGCTATGATCAAAAGATTGCATCCTTGAATAATAATCAATGATTTTGTATCGTCGTAATTTAAAGATATTGTTGTGAAGGGAGTTGGATTTTAAGAAGTGAGGGGTACATGTAGTCACAATAACGTGGAAGTTTTCTGACTTTGTAATTTAAATACCCGACCTCTCCTTTATAGGTAAATAATTAAAAAAAATCACGGAAGACCCCATAACAAGAATGGTTTTTTGCCCGCCGATTACCACGAGAAATAATTTTATTTGTATTCTCAAAAATTTTTCTTTTTATTTCAAAAACTCCTTTTTTACGAAAATTTAAACAAATTGAAAAACTGGCCTCACATTTGAACGTACACGTATCGTTAGCTGAAACGAAAACGCATATAATTTACGAAACTTTTTTTAAGATGATATAAAATGAAAAAATAGAAGAGATTCTCGTAATTGCAGGCTATTTTATATATGTATATGTAGTTGCTCACTTACAGCGAAATATAAGAAAGGTTTTTTTTTTTTAATTTTTAAAAGTCTATGCATCTATAAAAGGACGCAAAAGGATAATAAATACGAGTATTATGAAAATACATACATAAAATATGCTGAAAAAGCAAAGAACAGCAAACGAATATTTTATTAAAAAAATTTTTATTGCCGTAAGCATAAATATATTCATCTCTTCCAGCCCATTGTGCATTAAAATAAATGGTGTAGCAGCTGCCAAATTTTGATTATTTAATTAACATGAATACAATTATTTTATAATCATCCACAGAGTGAGAGTGTTAAGAATCTTTTTTTTTGTGGTTTTAAAAACTCTTAAACAACTTGAAGGTATCCGCAAGCTTTTTGCCTTGCAGCCTTGGCGGAGGCTGAACCAAAGAAAAAAGCCAGAAGCCACTATTTTATTTTTATTTTATTTTTTTTTTTCTTCTAATTTAACCATGAAATGAGATATAATTTTTAATTCGTCTGCTTTATTTTCTTTTACAAAAAACAACATTTGCGAAAAGAGCACAAAAGAAATGTGGTTCGAAGCTCTTCTGCGAGTACTTGTAACGTGATTACATTTTATTTGCATACAACTTTAACGGCCACATTTGTAAGATAAAAATAATCTGTTTGTAAGCTTTAGAAGCTTAAAAGGTACAAGCCAACCAGGTTTAATATGAAATTGCATTTGTCATTATTTTTATTATTTTGTGCTCCAATGAATTTAAAAACATCACAACTTTTTTTTCTCGATAGTGTTGCAATAAGCCGAAAAGATATTTATTCGCTTATGGGAAAATGTAAATAAATTTTCTTTTAATTCGTCATGTTTAAAATGCATGAAGCTTGAAGGACCTTCTTATTTGATTTGTTTGTATAGATATCGAAGTGTCTGCGTTCCCCTCGATAAAGCAGGGCAAAAAGTAAAGCTAAAAATGCAATTCATTTTCCAAAACTTAGTTTTTCTTTTTTTCACTAAATTATTTAATTATTTTCAAATCCTGCCTCCTGCCGTGACCACATTCCTTCATCACTTATTTTTTAACTTATTAAAAGGATTTTCCAGCGTTTGTTTTCCACTTCATTTTATGCTTTGTTGGATCTGTACGAGTGTTTACCTATTGGCATCTTGGTTTAAGTAAAGAACTTTAAGCTCTTATTGTGGCACGTTAAGCATTTCGCTCACAAGCTCATAAATGAAGAATTTTTTTCTCAAGCACTGTATGGAAGGAGTTGAAAGTAATTCCACCACTAACTATTACAAATATTTTCGCATAAATATAGAAGAAAATTATTCTCTTCAAGTAATTTGTTTATCTTTTTTTGTCAAAGGAATTTGATTCTAAATGGAAAAGCATATCAAGTACTGATCCTTAATCCTTAAATCTATTTATTGGAATTTACCACTGATATCGGATACTTAAGTCACACTTTCGAAAACCCCATTATGTAACTGATAAGACTTTTTTAAAAGAAATATCGGTTAATTCAAGATAAGCTAAATTAAACAAATTTTTATTCTGCAATAATTCGTTTCATTATTAATGCCCCTCTATTAATAAAAATAGAATAGTAACTGCTGCATAAATGTCCTTAAGTTGGATTACAAGGGCTATACATTTTGTTGACAATAACTGGCGAAGATCCTGGCTTTGAACCAAACATGGGTTAGTCAAAAAAATTATACCTGATATTATTTATTTTTCATAGTCTGATTAGTCTTTTCCAGCAGTATTTCAGTAATGAACTATAAGCAAGAGTCCCTAGGTTTAGATTAGAGTTGCTTCAATGCAGCTCTGCTTTGCTCCCCAAGAGTAAGCGGCATAACTTCAGTACAGATAAAAATCACAACAGAAATGTCACGTCCCCAGTTTGCCAAACAACAGCTCTTTCGGCTTATCATGGAGTATCTTTGCTCTTAGCAAGTTACACATAGAGTTTAGAAAATGTCAGGTTTGTTCACTTCTCATCTACTTTTGAAAATTCAAATATTGTATAAATGGCTTTAAGAAAAATTCGGGAATGCTAACCAGGCAGTGACTTAATTTTTTTTTAGTTCACTTTTTGCAACATCAGTTGCAACTTTTGTATGGCTATTCCCCACTGAGAACATTAATTGGCCATATGCCCTCAAGAAATATGCAATTTTAAATCCAAGCCCGCACATGTTTTTACTTAATAAGTTCTATTGTTGTTTTTAATGGTGCCATTTTTAATACAACTGTACAATAGTGGTGCATGCAGTTAAAATGCTAATAAAGCTAAAAAAAAGCTTTACTCGAAACATTTAATATTTAGAGCAGCCATAAAATGTTGATATAAAAATACAAGTTTTATACATTTTCTTTTAAACAGAAACAGGAACAGAAACAGAAACAGAAAAGGAATATAAAATAAAAATTATTTTGATTATAATTATTATTGTGCAAAATGAGTCAGTGGCAATCCAGATATATGCCATTCAAATTAGAGAAATTTTTATACAAATTATAGTTTGTAGCAAATAAATGGAAGAACAAAAATTCATCGTCTTTTACGGTAATCCTAAATCATGACATTGTGAAAAAACTTTTTCTCTCCAATAAATAAACAATTTCCTTACTGTTGCTTGCATACGAAATTGAAGAATTTAATGTCATTAATTAAATTACAACTAGATGAAATTGCTATTATTATTCATATAAACCAACATCCTGTAAAACATTTTGCTTTTGTAGTCAACGTTGTTAAAAAGCTTTTATTTCGAGCGAAGACTTAAAATCATATCGGCTTGCGAATTTATTTTATTAATGAAAATCAATATGTATTTTTATAAAACTTGCGGCTTGCGAATTTATTTTATTAATGAAAATCAATATGTATTTTTATAAAACTGGTTTATTGCTGAAGGCAATCCTTTTAGAAAAGGAATTATTGGAGAAATTCCTAGAGAGCCAGATTGTCAAAAAAAGACGGAGGGCGTATGATTGTTACGAATACAAAATTTAATATCGCTCATACGCCATGCACAGGAAGAACACATGGAAATAGAAAAAAATGTTGATTATGTTTTAATGCTGGCAACACCGTCGAACTTTAAATCAGCTGCTGCGAAAAGAAAACAAAGTACGCATTTAAAAATGCAAAATAAATTTGGAGAATTTCATAATCATTTTAATTGAACGTTATGAAGATGTTTTAGTGACGTAAACGAATAAATAAAATTCAGATTAAATAATTCCAATGAGAATAAAAAAAAAATCTTTTAAGATACATTAAAAATTGCTAAAATCAGATATGTTTAACAATAATGACTCTATATTATTTTCCACAACTTTTTATACACCCACAATCCATTCTATGGCCGCTGCCCATGCAATATATTATGTGGCACTCACGAGAAAGAGATAGTAAGAGAGGAGATAAACTAGATTTTCGTACCGCCTAAGAAAATGTTTGCCTCTTTTGAATTTTTGGGTGCCTCCATAGACCAATGAATAATGCACAACCTAGTAAATCGGAGGTCTTCGTTTCCACTCCTGATACGCACCTGAGTGTTTTCCTAAGGACAAGCCGAAATGTGAGAAAAACTTGAGCAAAATTCATAAAAATTTAAATTAATGTAATAAAACATAGTTACGGAAAAACCTACAAAAAGTGTAGATGCGCTCAGCTACAGTTGGCCAGTAAGGCAATGGATATTTGTATTGTTCATATTTTGCAATGACAGATTCATTACACATATTTTTTGTTTCGGCGTTTTTTTTTTTTTGCAACAGAACAACGTTTACAAATCGTCAAACTCTATTACAAAAATAATATCGAAAAATTGCGTTTTCCTATTAAGCGCATTTTTGGTTGAATGACTTCCTTAATGAGCAAAATATGCGTGTTTGGGGGGAAGGTAATCCATATGAAGTACACGAGATGACATTGCATTAATTAAAAAGGGCTGGCTGGTGCGCTTTTCATGTTAATGGTGTCATCGGGCGATACTTTTTCAAAAAACAAACAAGGAAACAACGTTATCGTTTAGGTCGATGGTTAACGATTACTTTTTTTTAAAATCGTTGAAAATTACTTTAATGGCATCTTCTTCCAACAAGAACGAACAGTTACACATGCAGCTTTATTGCGTGGAAAAATTAACGATTCGTTAATTTCACGTTTTCGATCAGTGAGTTGGACGCCAAGATCTTGCGATCTAACGCCATGGAAGAGCTTTTTAGGTAGTTGTATAAAGTCCACAAACAATTGACTCATTGGAATTGAATATTGAACGTGTCATCGATGAACTGCGCCCTGCGTTATGTAAGGGTCATATTCAGTATGTTAATAATAGGTCTGGCAGCCATTTAAATGATTGGCCTTCAAAGCTTCAAGGCAAGTAGTTTATATTATTTGTTTTATATAAATTTTATATGTGTAGACACTTAAACAATCGCATAAAATGTTCGTAAAAGTTTGCCATTTCATGATATCACACACAAATTCCAGCAGTGACAAAACAATTCATTGAAAATTTTTAAATGAGGACGGAAAAGCTTAAATTGCACGAGACACAATCAAAATCGTAAAGAACAGTTTGTGATGATGACCAGCAAACGGAATTCAATTGACTTCTGTAGTTGCATTTGTGGAATTATTAAATCCATGTACGAGTATAATTAATCACACTGTTCGCCAAAAGTTTACTGCAAATAGGAGTTTTCTATGGCTTTGGTTAAACCAAATCCAATTTAAGCTTAAGACTATGCTCAGATAAGATGTTCTTCTCATGGCAAACTGCCACATCTATACAAGTTTATGGGCAATCTAGATAACAAGTCTGAAAAGCTTTTAATGTAGAGGCGCCCAATTGTGGCCTGGAATGGAGAAGAAAGAAAAAGTCCCTTCTGAAATATGAGCACTTGCAAGCTTTTTTTTATTTTTTCTGCACAAAATCACATACCAGTTTGGATTACAAAAATAAAACAGCTGATAATTTAGTGGATTTTTAACTTCATTTCATAAAAACTATACAGCGTTTTTGAAAATGATGGAGCACCACTTATTATGCATGCAAACTTGTATTCAAGTAAATACTGTGACAGGTGGAGCTTTTTTCATGTTATTCAGATTAGCTTGGGTCATCGTCCATTGAATAATGAAAACACAACCGAAAGCAGTGCATAAATTAACAACGCAATATAAAATCGCACTGCCGTAATGAACTGAATGCCTTAAAGAAATTTAAGCGATTAAATTAAATGTTAAAATAAAGCGACAAAAACCACTTAAAGCCAAAAAAAAAACTTTTAAAACTACAAAAACAGCTCTTTATTTTTAATTATCGCTTAAAAGCGTTACTGATTATCCAAGAGACAAATGATGGCGTTTATTTAACGCCTTATTTAGCGTTACCAAAATTAAATGAGCTTTTTGACTTTTTTAACGAATTGTTGAACAATCTTAAAAGCTTTTCTTACTATAATAGATCTCAAAGAATTCTCAGCTTTTAATTCTGTAAATCAAAGGCATTAAATAGCAATAACAGACATTTTAGAACCATTTTTTAAAACACTCTCGATTAGCATTACTGAAGTTCGTTTCAAAGCTTATTTTCAAAGCAAAACTTGTAGCTGGAACTGTTAAATAATTTTAATAGAATTTTTATTCAATTTTTATTATGTAAGATTGAATTCAGAGATGAAAAAAATTCCCATTTTATGCCAGTTGCGTCAGTTTACGTCATTTTGTGTGATTTACGAGCACTGTAAGACTATTTACAGAAAATGATGACATTTTACTGAAAAGATTTGCAAATCAACGTTTAGAAGTACGTTCGAAAGATTATGAGAATGATACATTGCAAGCAGCAGCTCACTAATGCTATGAGTATGAGTCCTGTTATACACCATGAAAGTTTTCGTCCAGAACTGTTAGGTGTGTGTAGGAGACGAAGATTTATTCTTGGTTTGCGTATACTTTTGGCGTTCCGTTTGCTGTGACATCGTGTTTACAGGAAACGAAAATTACATTTTGTGAACGTAGACTTGCAAGCATACTCGTACGCAAAGGGGCACAAGTAATTACAACTGCACATGCAATTGCATGTAAAACGAAATGTGTGACCGAGCATTTTGTAACCCCCCTCTTCAGATTACAACTATTTAGTGTATGCGTGTGCTCTAAGCATCTTTGTGTTTTGTATCAGCGCAATCCTTTACCTCAATGAGGGGATTTTATAACTAAAACGATGACACTTAAAATGTAATTTTCGTGATTTGCCATGGCAAAATGAAAAGGACTAATTTCAGCTGACATTCGAATAAGACACATTAAAAGGCGCTTCTTCAAAACAAATAAATAATGGGGCATCCTTCTTAGAAGGTAATGTAAATTCAGCCATTGGCAGGTTATGTGGCTGGCTAAACATCTGTCTGTTGGGCAGGACACACGCACAATAACTGCAATAAGAAAAAAATTTTGGATTTGAAAAAAGGGATACTCATTTCAAGTCATGCCGCAAATAAGTTCTGTAATGGCTTTTAGAGTACGTCTGTGAATGTCTTCTCCAGTAAAAGAGGAATAAAAATTATATTATTATAGACATCTGAAAATGTCGTCTTCGGTTCAATTCGATACATCTGAAGATGTCCTCACGGGTATCTGAGCAGTAAAACTTTTCTTCTGGAGTACGTCTTCAGAATTTTTTTTGGGATATCATATAGCAGAACAACAAGAGCTGTACGACTTCAGAACCCTTCTTTGGTATCGCGTGACCGTATAATTAGAGGAGTAAAAATTATATTATGGAGCACATATGAAAATGTGTTCTCCAGTTTAATGCGGTACATCTAAGATGTCCTCACGGGTATCTGAGGATTAAAACTTATCTTCTTGAGTACATCTTCAGAATTTTTTTTGGGATATCATGTAGCAGAATAACAAGAGCTGTACGACTTCAGAACACTTCTTTGGTATCGCGTGACCGTATAATTAGAGGAGTAAAAATTATATTATGGAGCACATATGAAAATGTGTTCTCCAGTTTAATGCGGTACATCTAAGATGTCCTCACGGGAATCAGAGGAGTAAAACTGATCTTCTTGACCACAAGTGCCGACAGGTGGCACTTGTGGCATGTACTTGTCGCTAGTGGCGCTGTAGCTGCTCAATAAAAATTTATAAAGAAAATACGGCCAAAATCAGAGTCGTAAAAGAATTAATTGTCTCATTTCGAAATTTGCAATGCAGATCTAATTCGACTACTACTATATATTTATTTTTTATCACAAGCGAACAAATAGAATTCGTTGGTGCGAATGTAAAGCAACAAGATGAAAATACTTATACTTTTATATTAAAATAATCATGACTTCATATGCACCAGCAGAGCCATTTGAATAGAAAATTAATTGCACAGAATATTAAATGAAATATTAATTGTTTGCGTTCTTGAATAAAAAGTGTAGTAAAACTAGTATTGCACGCTCGCACTCTGAGCATTTGGAAATAATTGACTTAAAATGATTGTTTTGCAAAACCAATACAATGTGTTACGAAAATGCCGAAATGCCGAAATGCCAAAATGCCTTAAATGTCATGGCGTTGCTGCAATTAACCGCAACAATATTAAAATAGTTGTTGGTAAATAAATTGCTTCTCTGCTGCGCAAGAATGTTCTTGAGTGTTTCGTGCGTTTTGAATCAATTGCAAATATTAAATTGTTAAGTGTTCCTTCTGTTTGTTCGTTTAGGCATTCTATTTATAAAAATGTTTATTTATATTTCAAAATCAAATAATAAAATAATAAAATAATAAAAAAAGACAATAAAAATATAAAGCAGATTGTCGTACAGTACTAAAAACACTTCACATGCAATTGTAATTGCTGACAACTACATCTCGCTGTTGTTCTCTTAAAGTCCTAATAATTTATGGATGCATGCCAGCGAAATGTATAATAATTTTTTAAAAATATTTTATTGTGGTTTTCTATAAATAACAATTACATTAATTACGTGCCGGTATGCTGCAATGAAAAGAAAAACAATTTTCAATTCGAAATTATTACGAATATGAATTTTCATTAGTTTGTCTTAGAAAAATTTTTAAAAACAGTTTTCAGTTCATGCAACGCTATAAGTGATTTTCATATATTTTAAATGGCTGTCGAAGAATTCACGGTGAATACGGAAATATTGGAAGAGAAATTCCTAAAAGTAAAAGGTGGTTAAATTGGACCGCGCCTAAACGTCAGGTTTTTTCCGCACTTCATTTGATATTTCTCTTCATGGAAGGATACACAATAGAGCGACGCGTTAAAATTATTCAGGCTTATTATGAAAAGGGGTTTCAAATCAAAATTCATATCTGGCACTTCATGACTATTTCCCACAATTTAATGGTCCAAATTTGCGAACAATAGGAAAAATCGTGCAAAAATTTGCGCAAACTGTTTAGGTAGGAGATATGAAAATCCCAATGAATGTTTGTACAGCTCATACTACAGAAAACTTTGGTGCTGTTCGCGAAAGTTTTTGGCGGAAAAAACGTCCACCACAAGTCATCGTCGTGGCCAACGATTGTACCTCTCACCCACGTCGTTCATGAACATTATAAATAAAGACTTGCATTTACATACAAGGTAGAATTGATTCAAAAACTTAATCCTGTTGACCATTCCAAACGTCGTCAATGGTGGGGATGATCAGCCGTTCAGGGTGACAGTTTTGTGCGGTTTATGGGCAGGGGGTATCATGGCTTCGTATCATGGGGGTATCCAAATTGACGCCGGTCAGACAGTTACTGTAAACTATGGTCGCTATGCTGAGATGATAAAAAACTTATTATGGCCCGAATCGGAAGGTATAGATGTAGACGGATGGTGCCGCTTGACACACAGCTAACGAAACAATAGCTATTATGCTCGGCAAATTCAGTGACCGTGTTAAGTCATGTAATGGCGACGTCAATTGCCCGCCAAGATCATTCTTCCTTTGGGGTTATTTGAAAGAAAAGTTGTATGTCGATAAGCCAGAAACAAGTCAAGAGCAAAAGAATAAGCTACTTCAGCATATGAACGGCATAGAATGTTAATTATGCCTCAGTGTCATCGAAAACTTGGACCATCGAATGGAGATGCGCCGCTGAGGTCGCGACGACCAAACATAATTGAATCATATCATATATAAAGAAATGATAATAATTTCCTAAATAATTTGTGTTTTATTCAAAATTAACATCACACCTTAAAATCTAACCATCCTTTAGAAGAGATATTCAGGGCTTCACTAATTACTCCGCCAGAGTTTAAAAAATGTTTTGTTTTGAATAACTCAAGGTCGTACGTGCTTCTCGTCATTATTCAGAGAAAATGATGCAGGCATGCAGCAAAAGAATGCATTAATCAAATTCCCAAATTCCATCGAAAAGAAGGCAACACTGATAGAGAAGATATTTAGAGTGAAGGACCACTTGATTCCTTTAGAATTTTGGATTTTTAGGTTTAAACGGTTACTCCTCCTCAGGTGACAAAAAAGACGGCTTCATTTCCTACGATGTGCTCAGGCAGAGAATATTTAAACCGCCGATTTTTCCACTTCTATCAGGCTTTGGAAGACACCGGCCCTTGTTAACCTTCTGCTACACAACGAAATGTAAATCCTGCACGGGATTTAAAGATTTGCTTTAATAAAAAAAAAATTCATACAAATACTTGGAATGCGAGTAATAAAATATACGCCAGCTCAAGATACAGAAACGGAAAACATTTGTGGTAGCACTGGCTGGACGTACACCAAACACAATCGTTCTATGGATTCTGTTCGATTGCCTGGGAATAAAAAAATTGCAACCATACATCAAGTGTGTTGCTTGACAGCGGGATTCATTTTAAAAGAACAATGAGAATTACACACAAGAAAATATTTTTAAAATTAAAATGTTTTCCTACAAAACAAAGACAATTCTTGTTATCAATTTCACATTCTGAATAGTGCTTTGCCAGTATTCTCCTATAAGCGCTGCCGTCGCTGCTCGTGATGATGCCACTGATGATGATGTTATTGCTGACCATGTTACACAACTACAACAATAATAAGAAAACAAGTGCATCTGCACAAAATCTCCGTCATGCAGTCATGGTTTTGTGCAATTTCCCCCCTTGCAAATGCGAAATGAGAAAAGAAAATTTAGTCATGAACTCAAAACTCTGACCTTCATGAAAAGTAAAAAGAACAAGAATGCAAAAAAAAAAATATAATAAAACGAAACTGCTGATTTTATTGGCTCAATTTCAAAATATTGAGTAAGAAAATTAATGGCCGCAACTTTATTTTTTGTGGGAGCAGACAAAAAATTAAACAAAAAATTATGAAGCTTTGAAAAAAAGCCATAAACCCTGTTCAGATAAGCAAAACTTATTTTGTATCTAATTTATATAAAAAATATTGTGCAATATTTTTTTTTTTTTTTTTTTGGTAACAATATACACTATCCAAGTTTAGGTCGGAGAGGAGCAAAATTTATTTATCAAGAAAAGTTGCACGGTGTGAGCAAGGACTTACTAAGGATATATTTTAGACACACTTCTGAAAAATAAAGCAAGAAAATATTTAAATTTCCCCTAATGAAAATGATGCATCTCTGGCTGGAATTACGCCGAGGGGTTTTTCCAACGAAATTTTCCCCTTCAAATATTAAACAACGATTTCAGATGAAAAGCATTAACAATTTTATTTGTTTTTGGAAAATTTAATTTTTAAGTCAGGATTTAATGCGGTTGGCTGTCTGTTAGGCACAATTTAGTATAAGTACAGTTACAGGAAAAAGTATGGCTGAGAGAAAATTCTCAAAATATTTTTTCCTTTAAAAATCCTTCATTCTTCAAATCAGCTGCATGTATGGTTGGACAATTTAGCACTAGTACAGTGATAGGAAAAAGTACGACAGAGAAAAAGATTTTCAATATATTTTCTAATTCTGATTCAAGCTTCAAAGCAGCTGCTATATGGCTGTTATAATTTAGTTCCAATACAGTGTTAGGAAAAAGTATGACAAAGAAAAATATATTTAATATATTTTCTCATTTAAAATGTAAAAACTTGATTTAAGCTTCAAATCAGCTGGGTGTATGGTTGGACAATTTAGTACCAGTATAGGGCCAGAAAGAAATGTGATAAAAAGATTTCCAATATATATTCTAATTCGGATTCAAGGTTCAAAGTACTACAATATTTAGTATCAGTACAGTAGTAGGAAAAAGTATAACCAAGAAAAAGATTTTCATTATATTTTCTAATTCTGTTTCAAGCAGCTGACTTTATGGTTGTTAAAAAATAGTTCCAATACAGTGGTATGAAAAAGTAGGACAAAAAAAGTATCTTCAATATATTTTCTAATTTAAAATGTAAAAACTTGATTTAAGCTTCAAATCAGCTGGGTGTATGGTAGTTACAATTTACTACCAATACAGTAGTACGAAAAAGTATGACATATTTTCAATATATTTTCTGCTTTAAAATTTAAATAAATGATTTTCTATCAAGCAAACAAATGTCAAACTCAGTAAGACATGTTTGAAATATGCCGATTTGAATTAAAGAAAACATTTTCATATAAAATATTTTTATAATTGTATCATAATATTTGTGACGTACTGTATATGGCAGCAATCTATAATAATTTTAAAACTCATTTCCACATATAAAAAATGCAATGATTTGCTGTCAGTAAGCAGAAATATCATCAGAAGTAACATGCAATCCCATAAAATCCAAACGATTATGCATAAATATTTTTATTTTAAGTTAAAATTGCGGTTTTCTGTTGAACGATAAATTAATTTATTAAAAACAACTAAAATTTTATGTGACATTCACTCATAAGTAATTAATGGCTTTTTCGCCGATTTTATATATAAAGTTAATTATTTAATTTATATTTTTTCCACTTATTTGATTTCCTGGCCGGTTGAACACATAAAAATATTTTTAGTGCATTTTGTAATCGTTTGCGATATGGTATTTAAAATTTAAGATTTACACAAAAGCAGTACCAGATTTAAATATGTAGGGTAGCGCAACCGCTACCATCCCCGTATAAGAAATTGTTATAAGTTTGACAAATGGCGGCCAGAGTCACTTTTGTATTGACATTTATAATATGAAAAGATAAAAACTATTGGCATTTGTTAAAGTAACTTGCGTTCAGTGTCAGTGATAACTTTTAAGCCACACTGTATTTTTGCGTACAACATCAGTTGATGAGAAGTAAAGAGCATGTAAGAGATATTGCTGCAGTTTGCTTAAACAGTTGAAATGTTAATAATAAATTTTTGTTTAAATTGAATTCAATTAATCAGGCTTGAGTTCATCTAATGAATATTTAAAAAATGTTTACTGCAACACAGAAGTATTTACACACAAGGTGGGGAGCTCGTGGGTTGTCGGCGAAGAATATCCTTTCTGTGGGCAGTTACTCTTCAAAAGCCTATCGTATTAGAAAAAAAAGTAGGCAAAATCATACATTAGTAATGGATGTTGGAAAACTGCATGTAATTATAAATGTAGCCACGGATCGCATGCTTAAAGGAATAAGTGTGCAGACCTCTAATTCATGTCTGGTAAAATAATAGAAAAAACTTTTTAATGGTTACAAAAAATACATAATTTTTAAAAATTTTGTTTTATAAAATATTTAATTTTTGTTTTATAGTTGCCTCTTTCTCCGCTCTTATTTAGTGGGAATCGTTTCACAAATTGCTCAACTTCTGTGCCGTTTCTCTGGAGTATTATTTCAAGCGGGAAATAAAACAATGACTACCAAAAAAGCTACCAATTTGTTTCTAATATATAAGTAGTGTTGCACAGTGGGTTGTATGTGCAAGGCCCACCCCTGAGTGTTGATCTTTGAAAAAATAACAAACAATTAAAGTACTTTTGCATAAATTGCAAAATATAATTGTTATACGAATAAAAAGCTTTGTCGATTAATCATAACTTATTCGAATCATAGCGGTTTGGGTATTTGAATAAAACTGAGATAATTCGTCATATCAATATGGCAAAATAACAAAAAATTTTGGCTTTTAAGATTGGCACTGATTCCATACAACTAGGAGCAAACACGTGCAAACATCAACTTCAGTTTGTCCTGCCTGTAATTGCAAATGCTTTTAGCGCTTTAAAAACAAAACTTTTTCTACTCTGCTCCTCTTTGTATCTGTACGCTTCCTCTTCCACTGGGTCCACTATTAAATCAAGTCAGTCAGCAAACCAAAAAAAAAAAAGAGGAAAAGAATCAGGCGACAGCGCCAACAGAAATTATTCTGCTAGTACCATAAAAAAGGGGTTTCTTTATTTAAGCTTTTTTGGCCTGTGGCCAAATAATTAAGAACGAAAGCATTAAATAGATGGCTGTTTATGGCTTTAAAATTATAAGAGAAGAACAGTGACAGGAAAATAAAATCAAAAGGAAAAAAAAAATCAATCAAAAAATTGTTTAAATAAATCCAATAAGTCACGAAAAGGAATTGGTGGAAAATAAAGGATTTCTAAAACCACATTCCAATCAAAATTGTAACTTTTCAGGATAAACAAAATTTTGTAGTTTTATTATTCGCAGGGTAGTGGCCTGCAATCGCAGTCATAAATGAAATATGCTTCCTGGTTTTTGTTTGATTTTGTGAATAAGATTTGTTTTCTTTATTAGGTTTGATGTCACTTTGACATTAGTTTTATAAAATTAATTTTATTACTCAAAGAAGCCTCTCTATTTCATAAGGAAATATTTAAAATTTAATTAAATATTTATAAGTAAAAGAAAACCCAAAGAAAGTGTACTTTAAAGCTGTTGTATAATTATTTTAGTACTCAAGCAAAAGGTCCTTTCATCGACAAAAGTTCACAAAATTTTATTTAATTTTTTTCGTTTTTAATTTTCATTGATGGTCTTAAAAACAAAAGGACTTTTAGCTGGATGAACTAAAATAACTGAAAACAAGGATCAAATAAAATAAACAATAATATAAGGAATCGCTTGAAAAGCACTGGCTTGAAGCTCATTAAGGAAATTTCTACGAAAAGAGATATTTTTAAAATGGCCTTGATGGTGTTTGTAAAGAAGATCCTTTTACAACAAGGCAATCAATTTCGCTCCTAAGACATTTGAAATTAAGCTCAACTACTAATGAACTCAAATCCGCCAGCTTTTGTAAAGAATATTCTCAACTTGTAGCAAATCGAGTAGCCCATTATTGACAATAAATGTTTTACAATTGAGCAGTGGAATACAAAAATAATTTATTTACAAATGTTTCTTCTTTCATAAATTTTTAAGAATATTTGTCATCTGCCCGGCTGTTAATATGAAATATTTTTAATTTAATTTTTATTTTTTAATTTACGCTTAATCTCTGTCAGTCTACATATTTATTATTTATTGTTCTCATTCTTTCAGTTTAAATTATTTACTTTGCACAACACCGATTTCGCTTCTACACGAAATAAATATTTTTATATTTCTTTTGCGGATTTTTTGTGTAAACATTTACATGCAAATGAAAAAAATTATTATTATTATTAACACGAGTGAATGCAATTAAATTGAAAGCAATGAGAGACAAGCAATAATTGCTTCAAGTTACAGCAAAAACAAAAAAACATTTAATTGCACTCGTACAGAAATTACAAAAATTCAGTGCCCCTCTTGCAGCGGAATTTATTGATTTGTTGAGTGATAAGCAGAGTTCGAGCAAAAAGAAGAAATACACACTATAGCGTTGAGTGATCTTAATGGGGCAGCAGTATCACAAGGACGATATCAAATATATCCATCTCTCCCCCACCTCTTGATCGAATCCTTTTTGCAATCAATTTCATATTCAATTGTTGCCACCAGGGTTGCCGTTATTCGCAATTTAAAGCAAAATTATGTTGGCTCCCTCTAATAGTCTCAATCAAATCTCTGTATTTCAATTCTAACTATTTTATAAAAAAATAAAAACAAGAATAAAAAAAATAATAAAAAGGAATTGCGAAGAAATTCTTACAAACGTATTTGCGTTTGTTAAAATACTTTTTTAAAATTGCTTTGCCCTTTAAGAGGATTAGAAAGCAACGCTGCATTTTTCTTATGTTAGAGCAGGATAACAATACAGCTTTGTTTTACAGCTTATAAAATAATACAGCTTTCTGTTTTGTCAGCTGCAGCAACAAAAAATAAAATTCTTTGCAGTCAACGATTTTTAAAAAATAAAATAAGAAGACTGACTGAAAAATTAACTAAATACTATTAACAAACCGAATAATATCTTAAGACTTATAACTTGTAGCTGATTATATAGGATATAGCCATCATGTGGGAAGGATATATGCACTTGCAGAGATCTGTTATCTGTGACCAATTTAAGGGTCACAAGGGTGGTTAGTGAACAGGTAGCACAGATTGTAGTGGATCACATACACAATAGTTTCCATCAGCTTGGTTCTACTAAATTTTACATATTGCGATCATCACTGCTAGTAATTTGAACGCTCATTTGATTGACAGTGATCTACAGCATAGTCTACAGTAATCTTCTATGGGTTTGGATAATTGGAAACATATAGCAAAAGCTTTAAAAAAATATCGCTTGGGATGTGAAATGGTAGGAAATTGATATACACTTTCTAGAAATTGCTTTGAAATGAGAAAGATCGGCTGAGGATGAATGGTTTGGCTACAGTGATCATACATATCGCAAAAGTAATATTTGCGAGCATTTTAGCCAAATTTTTAAAAGGTTCTAAAAAATTTCACCAAATACAATTTCGTAATTCCATAAATGCATTTTAGTAGCATAATGTATTGCTTTCATGCCAATATACAGTTTTGATACCCTGAGAATGGGTGGTTTAGAAAAAGTGAGAAATTCTATATAAAATTATTATCATTTACACAGAGAAAAAGAAAATATTGCATGCTATACTATACTATACTATACGAAAACATATTTAACTCGACTTATTTATTTGCACATACATTATACACATAGAAATAGAGGGCGGTCGTGGGTTACTTTGCTACCTCCGGCAGACATGAAAAAATTCTCATGAAAAATTCTATAATATGGTTTTATTGTATTCGAATGATTGAGTGACGAAGCCGTGGTCACTTCACGCACACAATTCTCATCGAGAAAAAAGTACTTTGACAAAACTTTTCTAAAGGCATTGAAAATAACCAAAAAGCAACTACTTTGAGGCCAGAAGCGCAACAACACCGCTCTTCCCCATCACCTGCCTTCTCTGCCACTATCGATTTCCATAGAGGAAATAAAGTGAACTATGACTTCACACTGTCGCGATTAGTAAGCTTAAACGGAGTCTTAAAAATATATTTAATTGCATATGAAGTTAAATAATATAAGGTTGGCATATTTTGCTTTGCTGTGATCATTTACAATAAAATATTAATTCTGTTAATCGCTAATAGACGACAGTCCTGAAAGTTAACCTTCGCATAATTTCGTTACGCTAAAAATCGGCAAATTGCAACTTTAAAAAATTTTTAAAATAATTATTTCATAAACAGCAACGCAAAATCTTTTGGTTTAAATTCAGAACAAAAGTTTAAAGATTTTTAATTTTGAATTTTTTTTTTTTTTAATTTAGTACAAGTTTAAAACAAAATATTTGCCGTGTATGGCATTTATATCTGCTATTGCAATTCTGTGTGGAATGCATTACAGAATAATATATTTTAATAATATATTTTCTTAAGCAGCTTAAATAAATACTTAAAGATATAACAATAAACAGCTAAAAGTTTTAAGATTTTTGCGAGCTATTTCCTTAACGATTTATTACAATCTTTTAAAAAATTTTTTTTTTTTTTTGTTAACTAACATAACCTACAAAGCTTTTGACTTGCCCACAGGAAACCACACACAGGTTCTAAGCAAGAATCGAATACGCGACCTCCGGTTGTTTGCGATGTGCATTATTCATTTGTCTATGGAGACACCCTTAATAGTTATACTGTTAAGGGGGAGTATTGAAAGAAACGATAACACTGTAAATTATTTTAAGGCAATAAATTTGCTGTAAATTAAAGTTGAATCCTTCTTAACTTTAAGCAAATTACTTCAGCAAATAAAAAGTAGCAGAGATACTCGGCCCAAATTCGGAGAAAGAGTGCAAAATATAATTACAGTTTCAGAGAAAAGATAATATTTCAAGAATGCATTTCTATTCACATGCAGTCACACACACACATACACACACATGCTCATGAATTGTTATTGTTTTTCTTGCCGTTGTTAAGGCATCACTCATACAAAGAAAAACAACAAAGAGAAAAGCAAAAACAACAGCAGCAGTAGCAGCAACAATTGCTATTGTCCTACGCTATAAGTATGCTAAAAGCTTTTCTGTGACGTCACTTTGAAAAATTAGCTTTTCTTCAAAAGTCATGCACAAGCATGCGCAGTAGCGCAATTAAACTCTTTATTATCTTGCACGTATTCAGCCATTTATTCCGTGTCTCTCCCTCAAAAAAAAAAATAACTATAAAGGAAAAATACATATTTTTCCCTGCGTCTCTTTTCTCGTCTTGAAAAGCCAAAAAGAATTTTCTTCTTGAAATTTGTATAAAAATTGTATGGAAAATTCAGTGCAACGCGGACATTGGCCCCTTTAGCTGGCGAATACGATAAAACCGGAAAACAATCACTTTATTTTTTGTAGAAAAAAAAAAATAATTTAATAAATAAAAAAAAAAATTATAAGATTTATTATAACAACGGCGTGTTAGAAAAATTATTAAAATTATTAATTTTTTTTTTTTATATATTAAAAGTGAGAAATTTAAAGAAAAATATTGTTTGATTTTAATATTAAGTTTATGCAAAATAAAAGTTTGGAAATTAATTTTTTTTTCTATTTTCTGTATATGAAAAATGTAAAGGGCGATTTTAGTGTGATCGTTAAAATTCTTCGGAAAGGCGGCAACTGCATGCAGTTAAAACTCGAGTAAAAAATGGTCTACAGAAGTCAATAGAAGGTGTGATAAAAATATATATTTACACGAATATTTAAAAGTTTATGTCCATACATATATATATATATATATATGTACATATATAAAAATTCATGTGAAGTAAATAAATTTGGTTTGGTTGATTCTAAAAATAAATGTCTTAGACTTTTTAAAAAAAATTACATTTCAATAGCCAAAAACAAATAGATGGAGAAACAACAAAAATTTCAAAAACTTAATTAATTAATTTATTAATTAATGTTAATTTAATTTCATAAATTATTAAACTAATAAATCAAAGAAACGTCAGAAATTCAGATTATATTTTTAACAATTTACACTAAATTAGCAACACTGAAAATGATTCGGCAAGACAATATTATATACAATATAGTATTTGTTGTATATTATATAATAAAATAAAAAATATTTTTTTTTATATTTTATAACATTTTTTGTATATTATATAATATACATTATGCATGAATAAGCATGCTTTACTCTTTAATATTAAAATTTTTTTATTTATTTTTAATTTTTATTTTAAAAAAAAATTTTTTTTTAAAGGCAATAGTTTTTCTTTATTATAAGTATTAAAATATTTATTATAATTATTAATATATTATATTATTTATAATATATATAATAATAAAAAAATATTGCCTTGTAGAAAAAGAATTTTGTTATTAAAAATAAAAATTAAAAAAAATATTTTTATATTAAAGAACAACGCAGGTTTATTCATTAGCGCTATTTTCTTTATAATTATATATTATTATTATTAATATTATATAATACAATTAATTATATAATATTAATAATAATATAATATAATTATAAAAAAAATAGCGCTAATGAATAAACCTGCGTTGTTCTTTAATATTAAAATGTTTTTTTTTAATTTTTATTTTTAATAACAAAATACTTTTTCTACAAGGCAATATTTTTTTATTTATTATAATTATTATAATAATATTTATAATAAATATTATATGTATATAATATTTGTTGTATATTATATAATATTTAATATATATTATAAATAAATTGGCGCTAATGAATAAACTTGCGTTATTTTTTAATATTAAAAAATATATTTATTATTTTTTTTAACCACAACTTTTTCTTTATTATTGTAGTCAGCACAGCAGACAAATGACTAAAACTTTTCTACAAATCAAAACTATTTAATATTTAATTTTTTTTAACAAGTTCTCGTTTAAAAAAGGTGGGGGCGGGCATGCCAACTTATTTTTAATTACAACATTTTCGGACAATGTTTAAACTGTTTTTGCTGAAATTTTGGAAATAATTAAAATTGAAAAGTAATCAACATTTGAATCATTCCAATTAGAACGGATTCCAACTGTAGGGGCCGTCCACTTCTACTTGCTCTTAAGCAAAAAAAAAAAAAAAAAAAAAAATGTTGGCAATTGTTAATAATCTTCGGCGGAATTTTTGGCCACTCACAAAGTACGACTTCTTCCGATCATGGGTGCCAGGGCCAACACAGTTGAGGCCGTTACTTGCGCAGCCAGCGATACCTCAGTTGTAATATGCAAAAATCTATCAAAATATAAAATATTAAACCACCATAAATTTGTTTATATTAAACAAAGAAATATTGAAGAGTGGCAAACTTAAAGGAATTAATTCTTTTTTTCCTCATGTTACCAGAAAATAATTCATCCACCAAAAATGTAATTAAACAAGCAAACACAAAGTGTTTTTATTGCCACATAAAAATGAGTGAAAAGAATTATTTTCCAAATTGAATTCAAGTCGTGGGGGCGAATTCAATTATTTAATTAATCAATATTAATAAACATTGTGCCGGTTGGCGAGTAGCTGAGTGGAAAAAACGTGGCATTGCCTGCCTGCCGGATAATACTTGTATGCCGCTCAACAATGCGAAATAAACTTTCACGAGTAATGTCAGTAAACACACTTTAAGTAAGCACAACAGCCGGAAGGCAAAGTGGTCGGCTTGCAAGGCAGGTTTGCAAGGCAGGTGTATTGTATTTCCCAAATTAATAGTCTTTTCAGTTTATCACTAAATTGAAATTGTGTTCGGACTTAATTTTCATTCTTGTTTTTCTTTTTGTATTATGTATTTAAAACATGTTAATTTTGTGTATTTTCACAGCATTTTGCTTGACCTAAAAATTCAGACACGAGAAAAGGTATGGAAAATTCATTTCGGTGCACAGATAAAGCAAACATGGAATTATTAAAGATGAATATAATTATGAATATCAATAAATTACAGTCGAACGCGGTTATAACGAACTCAGAGGGAGCGGGCATTTTAGTTCGTTATAGACGTAGTAGAAAAATCTGTCAAAGCCACACAAACAAAAAAAAAAAAAAAATTACCGCGAGTGGATAATGTTGATTTTGGAATTTTATAAAGTTCACAGATTTGTGGTTTGTTTTTGTTTCCCTTCTGAACTTCATTAATTATTCGCATTTTCGTTGCAACCGAAATGGAATTTCTTTTATTTTTATCCATATTTTACTTGCCATCTGTTACATCTGTTTGGATTGTTTGTTTGGATAGTGTAAAACAGCTGTGGAGTGTTATTGCGTATAAGTGTTGCCTTGTGGCGACTTTTTGTTAAATAGACGTTTTCTTAGTTCATTATAAACATTGGAATGTCTTTGTAATATCATTGTGTGGCTCACAAAAATTAGTTTGGTGTAAAAAAAGTTCGTTATAATCGTGTTCGTTATAAATGTAGTGACTTGTATGAAAAATGGGTACAAAAATGTTGGGGGCGGAGAAAACAGTTCGCCATTCGTATAGTTCATAATAACAGGTGTTGGTTCGACTCTATAAAATTTTTGTAGCGTCTTTTTGTTTACTTTTTGATCGTTTTCCGAGTGCGAGAAAATTTTTAAAAATAATAACCCATTTTGTTCAATAATGGAGGGCAGACATTTCTAATTGTGGCAGCTAATTTAGAACAGCATTGGTCCACCGTACATTTTTTGCTCTACACAATGTAATGAAGGAATAATTTAAAGAAGGTAAAATACTTTGAATCAGGTCTCTGAGCTATTTAGCAGTTCCACTTTGTCACTTTTTACACTTCTATATTTATTTATCTAAGCCGTTCGAGAATAATTTGAAATTACTAATTATTGTATTCATCAATAGGCGATGAAAAATGGATCTTAACCCAAAATTAAGTATTAAATTATTTATTTATTATTTTTTTTCCTCTTTTTATTTTATTAAAAATATATTTAAAAAAATGTTTCTACATAAAAAACAATTTAATATTTTAGGATTAGATATTTTGAAAGTTGCCATTGACTTAATTTTTCAACACCAGATTGAGTGTTAAAGCTTTCTGCGCCCACAATTATATTCCAGTATATTCCATATTTATGGACAATAATAATATTTTGAAACATATTTCGACCTCTAACCTTATTCAAGATCCATACGATCTAGAGGTTTTTCTTAGCACAATTTGACATAGAAAATGTATGGTGATTAAATTCTTCTTTGTATGGGGTTTTCCATTAGGTGCCTTCACGCTTTAAATTTAAATAAAATAAAAACTATAAGCCACTAGATTAGGGGCCTGGCTGGGATTCACATACTGCATAAGGCCCTTCCAATTATGAAGGCCTCTTTCGCATAAAGCAGGCTGCAACTCATGTTTCAATTGTTCGTGGACTGTTCGCATAAACCAGCGACTCCATATAAGCCCCCAAATAGTACTTCAGTGACGTTAGATAGCGAAATCTTGTGGCCAACTCACTGGTAGAAAACGTGAATTTAATAATTCGTTGAATTTTCCATTGTATCGCGAGGTGTATCATCGAGCATGCCAACTGCTGAAAGTCTTCAGCAAATAGAGAGATCTACTGGAAAAGCAATTTTGGAAATTCAAACAATAATGAGTTGGAAATGTCTAATATATCCAACGTTGTGTTTTCGAAACATGGAAAAAAATTAACGCAAAAAAAATTTTCATAATTGAAAAAAAAAAAATTAAAAATTTGTTTCTCTATTATAACTCTAACACACATTCAAAGCAAGTTTTGAATATAAATATGTATATAATATAATATAAATGCAACGCTCATGTAATTCTTTCCATACTCTGAAAACGTGTTACGAACAGTGGCCTAATAACATTCATTTAGTAATAGATAATTTTAATTTTCTCCACTTAACCTTAAAATATTATTAAAAAAATTTAGCAACAATTCGTTAACAACATTGCTAACAAAATATAGAAAAGAGAATAAAACATTTTTTTTTTAAAAAAAATAATTTTTTAAAAATTATAAAAAAAATAATTTTTTAAAAATTATAAAAAAAAACAATGAAAAGATGTAGAAAATAAAAAAAATAATAATAAAGATAAAATAATTTATTAAATGGCTAACTAAACCTTGATAAAGAAAGTACATTAAAGAAATAATTTTCAATTTTTCAATTAATAAAATAATTGGTATTAACGAAAATATTTGCTGGTTTAATAAAATTTTTTTAAAGAGCACTTTTCACACCATTTATAATATTCTACTTCAGACAGCGTAGACATAAAAATGTTAGAGAAATGGGTATTGCTGCAATCATACTGCAGCGCACAAAGTTGAGCCGCCATTGTAGTGGTTATCATTTTTTAATTGAGCTTAAATAAAAATTGACTTTTTGTGATAAAGTTTCAATTTTATTTCAAACAAAAGTTTTTTTTTTAAATTTTTTATTAATAATTTTCACTGCAAATCGAATGTTTACTGTTATCGGATAAAATTTGAAGGAAAAATGATGGTAAATTCGTTTCTAATGAAATATTAAGCTAAAATTACTTTCTATATCGATTACTTTCTATCTCTTGCGGTAAACGTTTCTACAACACGCAAGTCTTATAAATATTTTCTATAGACCAGTTTGTTCCACAAATCCGTTCGTAAGATATTTTCATTAAAAAATAAAAAAGAATTGTAAGTGGAAAATGTAATTGCAGATGGCAGCTACCTGAGTTTCTGGCAACTACAAATTTCCAGTGAATTTTATGCTAATTTCCGTTGCAAAACGAATTATCTCACGACTTAATACTTTTACTGATCTGGAATTTGTTGTTTTATCTTTAAAGCTAAGAAATACATATAGAAAAATAAGCCGCAGAAAAGGGTAACAGTAAAAGGAATTTTCTTGCAAAGTAAATTCCCCAGCTCCTGCCATTTACACCACGGAAATTATCTTCCTTTTTAAAGTTAATAATTAAAATATATATTTTTGTTATGTCTCAAAAGGCCGAGAAAAAGGATTTTCGTCTATTTAAAGGTTGGTTTTTTTTAAAGAAGTGAAAGAATTATTTTAAAGTTACTGAAACCGAAATGATGCAATCCATAACAGAAATTCTACTCCAGCACAAAAGTAAAGTAAAAGTAAAGTAAAGTAAAGTAAATTTGGTTTTCCCATTTCCTGTGCACCCAAGATGTCAAAAGCATTTTTCTCTTCCACTTTGTTCAGATGGTCTTTTGTACTTTTACTTTATTGTATTTGGGAAATTATGATTTAGATGTTTCTAGAATAATTTAATATATTTTAGTGGTTTTGAATTTCGCAATAACTTCTTTGAAACTTTAGCTTTCAGGGAAATGTGACCCTAAAAAATGGTGAGTCACAGACAAAATATTACATTTCCTTTGAATTATTTTGCATTTATGGTTTCGTATTACAATTACGGGGGAAAACATAAAAAAAAGGTTTTTATTTACGTTTTCCAAATATAAATTCTCGAAGGTAATTTACGATTTCATTATTTAAACTTTATAATGAAATGCTAGAGAAATAAATCTGCAAAAGCTGTAGATGTTGATGTGCTTAAAAGCTTTAAGGCATTGTGATGAAGGGAGTAAATAATAAAAGGGCGGAAGATACTGGCCAGGATATAAAAGTAGTCGTTTTAAGGCATTTGATAAATGAATAAACTATGGTGTGAAAAAATATATTTCTAAATATAATAAATATAAATATATTTATTTATTTATTTATATAGACATAAGCCGAATAACTTAATTATAAGCTTACGTGCTGGGATAAGAGCTATAACTTCTATGGTTTTAAGCTCATACAGTTGAACAAAATGGTAAATGGTAAAACTAATTTATTTGTTTATAATAAGTGATAAAGTTTATACTCTTTAAGGAACTCCAATAATAGAACTGAATTGTCTAATGTCGTATCTTGTAAAATATTAGTTATATCTAGATTTTTGAATAATTTTTTTTTGAATTTTTCGCATATTAGAATTAAAGTTTAATCGAAATAACTGATTTATTGCAAAATTTACATATATTTGTCTGGTTCCTATCAAACAAATGACTGTGTGTTGTCATAGTATGTCCTAATATGACTCTAGTCAATACAACTTGGTTGCATCTATTAAAACTATCGTTTTGGTCTTTAAACATGTTGGTTATTCTTATTTTATTTGGAATTGTCCCAAACTTCGAATAGGTTTTGTGAGAAAGTATTTTTAATACGTTTTTTTATGTCCGCGAAATTATAGTTGGATGTAGTTAGTAAAGGTGATATTAACGCATTTTTTACTTCTTTATCTGCGTGTTCCTTAGCCGGTATTTGTACATGACCTGCGATCCAGATGAGTATTATTCTGGCGCTGTGAAAGATAAGTCTTTGTCTAATCATCTGAGGGTAATACTCGTTGTTGGAGAGGTTACTGATTGAGTCGATTGAGGCTAGTGAATCGGTAAATATTACAAATATAAATATATATAATTTAAAATATTAAATTATGTGTTCGTTTTCCATCGCTTTTTCGTCGGCATTTATCCGTTTTCAAAGAGAAATCCAAGAGATTTTTGGCCTGTAATCAGCCGATTAGTATTTTTTTACAGCATCTTTTTTTTTAAATGTTCTTTTATAGACATTTTGCAAGCACTAAATTATTAAAAAAAAAATCTAGAAGAAGCGAGTAGAACGTTCGTATTAAACTAAAGCTGATCAAAAGAAAATCTATTAACAAACCATTTTATAATTTACGACGAAATAGTGAGGGACATGTGTGTGTGTGATTTTTTCTTTTCCTCTCAAATTTATGAAAAATTTATGGAAAATTTAGTTTTAAAAATTATTAAAGATATTAAAAATGAATCAAAAAAAAAAATAGTCCCTGGCCGGTTGTTTTGAAAAATCTTTTCATAAATAATCCGAAAAAAAATACGCTTCTACAAACAACAAAAAAAAAATTAAAATAAAAATACAAACAAAAACAAAAACAAAACTGCTGAAGAAACAAGCAAATGGATTCCATTTAAAATCAAACAAAAATTTATCGAAACATCTGAATTTAGTAAAGCATACAAATGAAAATTACAGAATGAAATTTTATAAATAAAAAAATAAAAAAAATAAAACAAAGCCCATAAATATTTTACCGAACAAAATTAATTGCACACATTTTTAATATAATTTGAGTTTAATTTTAGATCGTTTGAAGCATATTAGAGATGAGCCAATGAGGTGATGTTGTTTTGTGAGTCACGCATGGCTGTGACTCAAACTTTATGCTTAATAGTGCGTGTCCTTACAAGATAATTTTCTAGCATACGCTGAATAACAATTCTTAAAGCTAATAGTGGTTTTTACTTATACATTAGGGGGGTAACAATATTAAAATTAAATCAAGCCTCGGCTGAAAGCTGATAACACGAAGTAATCAAAATAACAACTAATTATAAAACATTAAAACAAAATATTTTATTTATTTATGTTTCTCTTAGGTCCCGTGTCTTTGCTTGTCATATGGCCTGGCTTTCGTTTGGCGGATCTAGCAAGTTCATCACTTGATTTTAATTTTTCTTCCAAGATTCAAGTAATGAAGGCAGAGTCACACTGCTCACTTCACACTTAGCAATATGTATCCAGCCTCTCTATTTTTCTTTAAAGCCATATAATTCTCTATTCTGCACAGTAGTACGATGCCACCTTTGCTGAAAAAGTAGGATAGTGTGGCATAAAAATGTCAGAGTTTATGAATATTTTCATAAAATTTCCATTTACATCCGATTAGATTTGATTTTTTTCAATCAACAAAGAAAAAATTGCTTCTATCATATTTGTATGATAGTATGGCACCAGCAACTTCATTTAGATGGAATATTTTAAAGTATGAGGGTTTCACCATCAGATTTTCGTGTATATGAACAAGTCATGGTCTTTAGGAGTATTTCATCGAGGCAATAAAATTAAAATAATTAAAAAAAACCAGCTTAACAGAGACTTTTCAGGCAGCAGAAGTGGAGCAACAACAAATACCGCAAGATTTCTTAAATAAATTAAATTTTTTTTTTTCATTGCCCAAGAATTCTCTCTCTACTGTTTATGGAATATGAGATTTTTCTTACTTTCGGTTTTCTACGATTTGTATTTCCATGCCCTTGAAATCAAACACAAAAATTAATTATTATTATTATTGTTCCGAAAAGGATTAAATAGAAACTTAGGTTGGACAGAACACCAGCGCAGATTTAGCAAACTTCTCATTTAATTCAAGTGAATAGGCAACTCCAAGTACCCCCGGAGTAGAGAAAATGTTTAAGGTGGTTGCTTTGATTTTCAGCGCTCTTGAGCTTAACAGCCGTGATTTGTAGTGCCTCTTCTTGTATAATTAGCCGTATTGGCGGCGTAAACAGAGTGTGAGTAATTGCTTTTATGCATCAGGTGTAATTGAAAACTCCTACAACACTAGCCCCTCCATTTCTAAATTGCCATTTGTGTTTCATTGTTCAACACTTGAGGTTTTCTAAGCAACAAATTAAATAATAATTTGTTATTATTAGGCCAAGTCACGTGGCCTAAGGATCATAGTAGGATACATATAAGGAAGAAATGGATCAAAGAATTTGTTGGCCATGGCACTTGGCATGTGAAATCTCCTAGACGCTCTACAATATTGATAAGGAATGCAAAAGTGGCAAAAGGGAATGAAATGGTAAGGAGCGATTGTTGGAACACAATAAGGAAAATCCTGTTGATGGCATATTGACTGGCTCCTCCCAAGCATTTTTTTTCAATTTTTTTTTTTTTTTTTGGATATGATCGGCATAATAGAATTGCTAAGTGGAAAAGTGGTGTAGAGTTTAAAGGCATTTTATAACAGCTGTTATTGTTGCTCTCCCACAGAATAGAATATTTCAACACCTCATTGTTTATTATTTACTGTTATTTATTTATTATGGCAGTTTATTGACATTCACACAGCCAGACGTCACAAGAGATGTTTCGTCACCGGTTTTATTTTTCAAGCTGTCACATGACGGAAACAATTATTCACAAATATGTGCCAAAAAATATTAATGTTTTTAATTTGTTTCTGAAAAAATAAAAACACAATACATTTTCCGCTTTGTTGTCTTTGAGTGATAACATTCATACGCTTATAAAGGCCTTTTGCAGGGTAAGTAAAACCCAGCGGAATGAAATGGAGCATAAAAAATATTTAAAATGTCTAAATAATTTTTATGAAAAAAAATCAAGATTCTTTAAAACTCAAAGAGAAATTTAATAAAAAAAAAGTTTTATTACAATGCCACAGAGGTGAAAGTTATAAGGGCCGATTCAACGCCCACATACTTAAATTAATTATGCGAGAATAATAAAAAGCAAAATTATTTTTCTCCGCATTTCGAAATGTCTCAGTATGTTTGCGAAAGCAAAAAGATTCCATTAGAAGAAAATACAAGTTTTTACAGTTTTTTGACAGTCCATTATTGCTGGGCTGAATGTTAGACATCCGAGTAATGAAGAAAAATGACGGAAAAGTTTTGCATAAAGTTTTCTGAAAACTCACTTTAGAGTATTTCTTTTTTTTTTTTTTTTTATATATATTTTCGTCACTACTTGTGGAATATCGTCAATGCGCTGTTGATTTGCTTTGTCTGTAAAGATCTGATAAAATGACGGGCAGAGAACTGTAAGTCCTAGTGAACTTTCATAAAAGTTGTTAGACAAGATAATGTAAGATAAATATTGGCAGATCCTATTGCAACAGAGGCACACCGAAGCCACATAAGATTAATTGATATGCTCTCGGAATCTGAACAGACTTTTCTCTTTGAACACTCTGTCATGTTCGTCGTACATAGCCATTCCCAAAAGGACAGGTTAGATGGAAAATATTGGCAGATCCCATTGCTACCGACGTATAGCGAAGCCACATACGAGTAATTGATATGCTCTCGGAACCAGAACTGGCTTTTCTATTTGATCCCTCTGCCGTGTGAGCCATTCATAGCCATTGCCAGAAAAGTCTTACGGAAAATTATTTCACCGATTTTGGCAAATTTTTCTCTTCTTGACAAATTTAGTATACCAGTATGTAGTTTATTGGTGGCGAACTCTCAAGGAGATAACGGTTGCAAGTAATCATTTCATTTCATTTCGGTAGTCCATCAGGACCTCTGATGCGAGGATATTGACACAATCATTACTTTATTAAGGATAAAATATAGAAAATGTCAACTAAATAGTTTAGGTCAATTGAGTTAGCAAGTGTTCTATTGACATAAAGCGAACCTGCGACCTTTGACCTATAACTATGCAGTAACATTAAAGAAGTGTTAACTAAGTCAATTTCTTACTTTAGGCTTTATGGCTTTGTAATATAAAAACCTACTTCGTAGACCCCTGATAACGAAAAACATTTTCGGTCACACACTGTAATAATATTACGTAGGTGTTATGAGAATTTTTATGTGAAATGATTAATCAATTTCTGCATTAAAAAGCCTGGTTTCATTTCTTAAATCAAAATCCGGTCTGCGTTAAATTTTTTATAAAATTTGCCACTTTTTTAATCAGATCCTTTAAAAGGCTTTTCACATCCTTTTAAGTTTGCTAAAACTCTCACATATTTTCCATTTTGCCACGATTTGTTTAATATTTTGGCCCAGTAGAACACTTTTCCATTCCATTTAGAAACTCCCAGTTGACAGCCTTTAACAATTTATGAAACTCACATGAGTATTTTAAATGTCTTAATTTTCTTCTTCTTTTTCTTCTTTGTTTTCTTTGTTTTCTTTGCCACAAATTCATCGTTCAAAGGAGAACAATATAGCGACAACACAAAAGCAGAAATATCAACAGGTGTCATGTTTCTATAGCAAATATCTCACAAGCAAGTAAATAAACTTTGTACGAAAATAAAAAATAACAAATGCCGTATTTTAATAAAAGCAAACAATAACACAGCCGTGTTAACACACAAAGCTCTAGATAAGACAACATTTACTTTGTTAGTCAAGGCAGTTCGGGGGCGAAAACCCCAAGGGTGCTGACTGCACTACGCCAAATAATAGAACTGTTGAAAGGGGTTTGATAAATTAAACGAAACCATATTTTAGGTCGCTAGAAACGAAATCTTAAACTCCCTCCCGCTTTACTTGCCCTTCTGACAATTTGCTTAGCCAATTAAATAAGAATCAAATCGACATAGTCTGCCATAAGCAGCAACTAAACGCGAATTGACTTTTTGTCGACCAACAAGAGAGCTGAAAGTCCAGCCACAAGTATTTTAATTTGGATAGTGGTGGCGAAGAATGCTTACACAGGGACCATGGGACAGTAGTTTGGCCATATATCAGAACACATCTCTGTAATTCTGTAATTTGCCTCAATTCACCCCAATTCACCCCAATTTACCCCAATTTTGAATTGAATTTATATTCACGGCAACATTATCGCAAATTGTTTGATTGTGATTCGCGGTTCACTTTTGCCACTGCCCCTTTTAGGTGTTCTTTTTTTTCGATCCCCAAGAGCTGTTCTACTCTTAAATACTATTTAATTATTATGAATCAAAGCTGAAGCATAAATTATTAATTGTAAAATGTTTCTCTATTAAAGATAATTATTTATTTACTTATACAATTAAAAAAAAATCCCCAATTGATATGAGGAATTTTTTAATCGAAAAAATCTCTTTTCCTGAGCCACAAATACAATATTATGCCTCCCTAAATTTAACTGGATCCTAGCACATAAATAATAAAAAAAACTCACCGAAGAGTTTCAGAGCAACCAACAATGGACTGTAGTCAGCTGTGGAAGAGTTTAATTTTCGTTTACTCACCTGAAAAGAAAAAAAAAATTATAAATATTTTAATTTTAAAAAACAAAGATTAACAAATTTTTTAAATTAAAAGTATTTTAACAAGGAGCTTATTAGGGAGGGCAATTGAAAAGTTTCATTTAAAATTATACATTCTCTGGCCGCTTGTAACTTTTTACAGTCTGAAATATAGAGAACATCTCTCTTCTGGATAAGAAAGTGGGCCGTCACTTTGCTAAGTGAGTTCAACGTTGTCCAAACTCAACGTTGTTCAACTCACATGGGGAATGCGGCAGTAGACTTGGAGTTTCGACATGCAAGGTCGCGAATGACTTCTTTTTACTCTTCTCGAAATAAAGCCCGAACACAGAGTTGTTTTGAACTCAACAGAGTTGAATACAAGTAGATCACATTGGTCATGTCCAGTACAACTCAGAATGGGTCAGGTAATAGAGTTCCTGCCGAGGTGGTGTTTTGGTTGATGATTAGTTACATTGTATTTGAAATTCTACATAGTGCGTATGGCTGGTGGGTCTTTCAAGCGTTGTGAGTACCGCTTAAAAAATCGCTGGTGTCTAAATTCATTGGAAAAGATTAACTCTAAAAACTCTCGAATTCAAACCGAATAACATGAACAGTCACGAAAGTGATTTAGTAATCACTCCTGATGCTTACATCGCAGCTGATAGATATTTGAGATGCATATATCCGTTCCAGATGACAAGTATATCCAATATAATAAGACACAATTCATAAGTTTTAAAATATTATTTAGTTTCTTTATGACTTGCCCGGTCATAAACATGCAATGACGATCTAGAGTAAATGTTGACTAGTGTGCATCGAGACTTTTTATTTGTACAGCCAAATAATCATGTTATATTCAAAGTTGTAAATCCTGCCGTTTAATGACACACCAAAATTGAAAATCTGCCCTCTCATAAGTATACAATGCCGATATAGAGGAAAAGTTTCCCAGTGTGCACCGAGACTTGTTAATTTTTACAGCATAAAAAGCATTTTATTTATATTCAAATTTGCATCCTGCCAGTTGATGGCATACAAATATGTGCTCTCGCCTGACATGCTAAAGCACTTTCTTACACCACATGCGTGTACAGGATGTGCCCAAACATATGCAGATAAATAAAAAAAATTTTAACAAGAGATGGGTGGATTCCTTTACATGTACACGTTTACGTTTACATAAAATAGGAGGTGGATTGTTACATGAGTTACACATGTATACACTTGTACGCTTTTTTTGTGTGCACGCCAGTAAAAGTAAAAATAATTAATAAATTAATATTCGGCTGAAATTAGTATTCATTTTGAAGGTGTGTGAAGAGTTATATATTATTCCCGGCTACAAATGCTCAGCTACTTCATATAAAGCGGACAGCAAGAAAGTCCTTGTTCATATCCTGCTTTGAAGTTTTGTTATGCTTGACCTACTTGTATTTCTTGGCTTAGCTCTTTTTCTCTTTTGGCTTTTTCTACACTGAAAAAAATGTTTAAGTAATTTGTCGTAATTTCAAAACGAAGTTAATCTTTTTTTATTTTAAATCTAAATGGCGATTGGCATTTTATCTGTTTGCTTTGGAGGAGAGTGCAACAATTTTTAACTTCAATGTCCTGAATGTTATATTGCTATTGCACTGGTATCTAAGAACGAGAGTTTGAACAATTTCCCTTTTTAGACATCTGTATATAATATAGGACGAGATATAGTTTTGTTCGAGTAAACCAACCAGAAGCAATTTTCCAAGGACAATACAATATGGCAGCCTTTGTTCTTCCCCTTAAAAAAACGAAGTGCTACACTTGAAAAACAGTTTACTGAAAATAAAGCGGCTTTGAAAAATTTAAGTGCCAGAAAAAAGCTGCAGGCTCATCTGCAACATCAAAGTTCAATAAATAAGCACATTAATGTTTCCATTTCGCTAAAGTGATTAATTCTTTTCCGTTATCCTGTAAACACAAAGCCCTTTAAAAATTCAGGATAATAAATTTTTTATTACTTTTCATTTGGCCGACTCTACATAAAATCCATTACAACTCAATTCAATTGAACTTAAAAGTTGGAAAGTTTAAAAAAAACAACAATAACAATAAACTGCTACTAAATATGCTCGAAATAAATTTTGAAATCAAAAAGATCATAAAATTTAAAAGTAAGCCAATAAAAACATACAATGCATTACTCGAACTCTTCACTTTCAGAAGTTTGTGTAAAAATGTTTTGTGTCTATTAAATGTAAAACCTAGTAATGGAAAAAAGGAAAATGTTAGTGTTGCCAATATATAATTAAATGGACTTCCTTTATAAGATGTTATACACAGGAAGCTTGTGCAACAGGCAGACTTCCTTTTTCCGGCCAATATTCATGTTGAGCTTAAGCAGCATTGAAAGGATATCAGCAAACAAAAAAATTTACTAAAACGAAAATAGAAATGGAAAATATCAAAAGTGGCTTGAGAGCTTTTCCCGTTGTTTGAATTTTCAGTATTTTTATTCTTGTGAAGATAAAAATGGAATGGTTATACGCAAAATAGAAGTTTGTGTAGTTCTTGCATAATGAAACGACCAGGATTCGAGTTCGATAAAAATCGAGTATGTTGTCCTTTATTAAAGGATATACGTCATTTATTAATGCATGTGCACATTATCCGTAAGCTTGTTTGTCCTTCTTTGGCTTTTAAGAGCAATTTTGCAACATCTTAAGATTAACCTTTTATATTAAAAAGCTTTCACTAATACGAATTAAGCTCGAAAATACGCCTCTTTCATTACATTGCCATTGTATTTTAATATCCTGCCATCTGATAGGATATGTGTTACAGTGAGATCTGATGGTCGTGAATACGGATATCTGAGACAACATGCGAAGCCGAATATAAATTATATTAAATTTAAGCCCAACCGAGGACTAAATATGTACATTCAGTATGAAAAGGAACTTGATGCGCTTGCTCGAGTACATAAAAGTTAATCAAATGGTTGTCATTAAATTACACTTAAAAATGATAGAAACGAGGCAAATTTCTGTAATAAATGAAATGGATTCCTGCAATGAATGACAAATTTATTTATTTATTTTTTGTCTTTTTGCCATCGGTTTTATTCCCCCATCTCTTCACTTTAAGCAACTTTAAATATTTTAAAGACACATAAAAGTCTATACTCACATCAAACTACATACAAAGTCTGCACAAAATGCTACAGAAGAATTACATGAAAATATTCCTTCCAATTCTCTCTGATGAAAAAAGTGTCCTTGCAAGGACACGGCAACATAAAGTTATAAAATATTTAGAATTTTCTTGGCCCAATAAAATTGTCTTTTAAACCGCCTTTATTCAATATTATGCAAAAGAGATGACGTAAAACGAGGATTCGGTGTTATAAAAGTACAGTGTTTTAAAAAGGACAAAAATGTTACGAAATAAAAATGCAAGGACGTAAGCAGTTTAATACAGTGTCTAGTTGAGCAATGGCACAAAGAAGGCTGAATCGCTGCTATGTTGAGCTTTGCGCAAGCTCGACATAAAAGCTTTGGAATATCTTTAAAAAAAAAAGACGAGTGCCTTTCTACTTGAGAGCAGCGATATGTAATTGCTTTAGGAGCACCAAATACATGTTTTGTATATGTAAATATGTAGCCTCAGTTCAGATCAATTAGCGATAAATTTGTATAAAAATTAGAGAAGATGGTAGTTTTATGGAGGGTCGTTGTCCAAGGCAAAATAATAGAGGATGGTGCACTACCCAAAATGTTATAACATGAAACATAATGCTTTAAATAAAAAAGGGGGTTCGGGAAATGGTTAGCAGAGCGTGTGAACATGCTACAAGATAGCTTTGAAACTCTCAGCCCATTCCGAATGAGAAAAAATCCATCGAAACTGTGTTCTTTACAGCGATAGTTAGACTCTACATGAAAACAGATTGCAACTAAAGGAAAACCATTTAAAAATTCAGTAACTTTTAAGCAAATTGGGGGGGTGCACAAGCACACTTATTTGATGCGATTTATGAGCATAATGTAATTATAATATTATTAATATTTTGTTGCACACGCGACTGCAATAAATTTTAGCACTGCAATAAACTTATAAATATTTCGTAATGTCATATTTAAACACATCCTTGGCAGCGATTATAAGACTACAAAATAAACATAAAAAGACAAAGTAGGATAATATATTGTGCAATATATCATAGTTTGCTTTCTCCAATTCATTTTGTTACAGTTTTTTATTGCACTTGATTTATGCCAGTTTATCACTAAACATTTTTAATGCTTTCGGTTTCATTGGAAAAAAGAAAATGAACTAAAACTGGTGCCATAATATTTTATTTTATCAAAACATGTCATTGTTTGGGGCAATAAATGATTTTTATATTTTATTACAATGTTGTTTCGTATGCAATATTCTTCTATACTTAAACACATTTAACCTTTTCGATATTGAGGCATTTCGTTATAGTCATTTTTATTTTTATTGAACAGATGTTTGCTGTTTGCCAACTAAACCATAGTAAATAGCACAAATCCCATTGTGCAAACCAAAAAAAAAAAAAGGGGGGAAAATGGTACAAAAAATTAGAAAAATGGTACAAAAATTACCAAGTTAAGTTTATAACCACAATCATCTTTAAAAGTTTTAATGAAAATAAAAAACAATTAAAATACGCATTTAAAAGTTTTTTAACTTTCAAATACTTCTGAGAATACACATTATTAAAGCTTAACCGATTTAAAGGATTGTTAAAGCTTTCTGGGCACGATCTCGAAAGGCAATGGATTTCACTGAAAAATATAAATATGGAGAATGTTTTATAACCAAGAGCCACACTTCCTTTGTAGCAGCAGTGCACATATACACACACCCACACATACCCTCACACACTCCAACCTAATACAAATTTTAAAAAGCTTTACTAATGCAAATACTGTGCAAACATCGTTTCTTTTCAGTCTAAGCTTCGTGTTTAGAGAAATAATTTAAAATGCTAATACGGTTACAGTTTACGTCTTCGCCTTTGGCTTTTAACTAGTTCGTTTAATTTTTCATTGTCGTCCTTAATACTGGCTATGAAGGATTCAATTGATACAGTTGGAAACTTTTTTTTACTGAATCCAAATGGTATGGAGTTTACTTTTTAGTACATCTTATTAACGATCCCTTCTGCAAAATAAAAATTTTAGAATCCCTTAAGGATCCACTCACCAACTAATCCTTTGCCGTCTGTCAAACATGTTCTATTGACGCCGTTCTATTCCGAAGAAAATGCCAGTTTAACAGATTCTTCTTTAAATGTAAATGTAATAAAAAGCAAAATTGTTCCTATTTAAACCCTTAAAATTGCTGCTAACAAAGTTTCATAAAGGATAATATATGTTTTGTAAAAAGGACATTTATGTAGTTTATAAGGACATTTATCCATAGACTAAATGAAGTTACATTAAATAATTAAATCTAAAAAAAATTCAATTGATTACTCTTTTTTTATTGGAAAATGAATCTAAAGAATGCATTTGTTCGCAAATATTTTAAACACAACTTTCATCAGCATCAGCAAAAATTTGTTTACTTCAAAGAGGCCTCCAACTGATTGTTAAAATTATTTTCTGTTAAATTTCTAAAATGTTTAAAAAAGAAAAATAAAATCACTTTTGTTTTAATAACGCAATAATAACATTTATATGATTTTTAATGATTTGCTGAATTTAGCGAAAAATATTAAACATGCGGTCGTTTTATTACCACAAAATCAGAATTATTTTTCTTAACGATCTGAGCAAATAAAAATTCCATTTAATGTCTTTAGCCTAAAAAGCAGACATAAAAATAGATCAGATTAATGCTTTTGAATATGGAGAGGCCACACACTTCCATTAAAAGCGAATTAGTAATCATAGAAATTAATTTTTAATAAATCGCATTTATAGCATTTTGATATAAAAACGAATTACTGGCGAGAAAAAAATTTCATTTTAATTACGAATCGCAAAAATAATGAAATTCGAATCTGTAGTTAATTAATTTGATTTTTAAGCGAAAAATATTTTTAATTAATTTTGAATCTAATTAAGTTTGTTTAAAGTATTTATTTTGAATGCGAGAATCAATATCAGTCAAGCAATCTGTCATCCTCACATGTCAAATTGGGCAATTTTTACCTAAACTACTGATGCAAGCACGAGATGTGATCAAAAAATAACGGTTTTTTTAATTTTTCCAAAAGTATATATTTAGTCACCAATAGATATTGCACCCTTCAAAGAAATCGCCCCTCTGTAAACTATACTTACGGAAAGGGTTTTTTTCAATCGTCTAAGCATTTCTGAAACGCGCTTTTTGGTATCTCCAACAGATCCTGTTTCAATTTATCTTTTATCTCCTAAATCTTAGCGAAATACTTTCCTTTCATCGGTGTTTTTAGTTTTGGAAAGACGAAAAAGTCAGTGGGCCCAAGTACGGTGAATTGGATGGTCCACAAGCATGAATGTGTGAATTGGCATGTTATCATGGTACAAATCCATGATTGCTTCGCGCAAACGGCGTTTAACTTTATGGTAGTATTCCCTATTAAGCTCACAGAGAATTCACGCTGCACCACGCCATTGCAAACGAAGAAACGAGTGAGCAACACCTTGTAAGTGATTTTTAGCAGTCCAACTCCTTCCTTTTTCCTTAAATTCCTCCTTAAGTCGAATTCTAAACGTGAAAATACCATAAAATGGCAAAAACTTAACCAAAAGTAAAAAAGGTGCGTAATTCGATGATTCCCTTCTTCTGGATGTCAGCCTTTAATGGGATTCCCCCTTTTTTTAAGCTGAACTGCCGTTTATATTACTTTTACTAGTCAATTTTTTGTCTCAAAATACGAGTATATTTCTTAGATATTTGCCAGTAATTGAAAAACACAAAAAATTGCGATTTTTATAAGGTAGCTACCTTAGTGATTTTGAGCCGTCCAATTCCTTCCTTTCTCCTCGAATTCCTCCTTAAGTTGAATTCTAAACGTGAAAATACCGTAAAATGGCAAAAACTTAACCAAAAATAAAAAAAGATGCGTAATTCGATGATTCCCTTCTTCTGGATGTCAGCCTTTAATGGAATTGCCCATTTTTTTAAGCTGAACTGGCGTTTATATAACTTTTACTAGTCAATTTTTTGTCTCAAAATACGAGTATATTTCTTAGATATTTGCCAGTAATTGAAAAACACAAAAAATTGCGATTTTTATAAGGTAGCTACCTTAGTGATTTTGAGCCGTCCAATTCCTTCCTTTCTCCTCGAATTCCTCCTTAAGTTGAATTCTAAACGTGAAAATATCATAAAATGGCAAAAACTTAACCAAAAATAAAAAAAGATGCGTAATTCGATGATTCCCTTCTTCTGGATGTCAGCCTTTAATGGAATTGCCCATTTTTTTAAGCTGAACTGGCGTTTATATAACTTTTACTAGTCAATTTTTTGTCTCAAAATACGAGTATATTTCTTAGATATTTGCCAGTAATTGAAAAACACAAAAAATTGCGATTTTTATAAGGTAGCTACCTTAGTGATTTTGAGCCGTCCAATTCCTTCCTTTCTCCTCGAATTCCTCCTTAAGTTGAATTCTAAACGTGAAAATATCATAAAATGGCAAAAACTTAACCAAAAATAAAAAAAGATGCGTAATTCGATGATTCCCTTCTTCTGGATGTCAGCCTTTAATGGAATTGCCCATTTTTTTAAGCTGAACTGGCGTTTATATAACTTTTACTAGTCAATTTTTTGTCTCAAAATACGAGTATATTTCTTAGATATTTGCCAGTAATTGAAAAACACAAAAAATTGCGATTTTTATAAGGTAGCTACCTTAGTGATTTTGAGCCGTCCAATTCCTTCCTTTCTCCTCGAATTCCTCCTTAAGTTGAATTCTAAACGTGAAAATATCATAAAATAGCAAAAACTTAACCAAAAATAAAAAAAGATGCGTAATTCGATGATTCCCTTCTTCTGGATGTCAGCCTTTAATGGAATTGCCCATTTTTTTAAGCTGAACTGGCGTTTATATAACTTTTACTAGTCAATTTTTTGTCTCAAAATACGAGTATATTTCTTAGATATTTGCCAGTAATTGAAAAACACAAAAAATTGCGATTTTTATAAGGTAGCTACCTTAGTGATTTTGAGCCGTCCAATTCCTTCCTTTCTCCTCGAATTCCTCCTTAAGTTGAATTCTAAACGTGAAAATATCATAAAATGGCAAAAACTTAACCAAAAATAAAAAAAGATGCGTAATTCGATGATTCCCTTCTTCTGGATGTCAGCCTTTAATGGAATTGCCCATTTTTTTAAGCTGAACTGGCGTTTATATAACTTTTACTAGTCAATTTTTTGTCTCAAAATACGAGTATATTTCTTAGATATTTGCCAGTAATTGAAAAACACAAAAAATTGCGATTTTTATAAGGTAGCTACCTTAGTGATTTTGAGCCGTCCAATTCCTTCCTTTCTCCTCGAATTCCTCCTTAAGTTGAATTCTAAACGTGAAAATATCATAAAATGGCAAAAACTTAACCAAAAATAAAAAAAGATGCGTAATTCGATGATTCCCTTCTTCTGGATGTCAGCCTTTAATGGAATTGCCCATTTTTTTAAGCTGAACTGGCGTTTATATAACTTTTACTAGTCAATTTTTTGTCTCAAAATACGAGTATATTTCTTAGATATTTGCCAGTAATTGAAAAACACAAAAAATTGCGATTTTTATAAGGTAGCTACCTTAGTGATTTTGAGCCGTCCAATTCCTTCCTTTCTCCTCGAATTCCTCCTTAAGTTGAATTCTAAACGTGAAAATATCATAAAATGGCAAAAACTTAACCAAAAATAAAAAAAGATGCGTAATTCGATGATTCCCTTCTTCTGGATGTCAGCCTTTAATGGAATTGCCCATTTTTTTAAGCTGAACTGGCGTTTATATAACTTTTACTAGTCAATTTTTTGTCTCAAAATACGAGTATATTTCTTAGATATTTGCCAGTAATTGAAAAACACAAAAAATTGCGATTTTTATAAGGTAGCTACCTTAGTGATTTTGAGCCGTCCAATTCCTTCCTTTCTCCTCGAATTCCTCCTTAAGTTGAATTCTAAACGTGAAAATATCATAAAATGGCAAAAACTTAACCAAAAATAAAAAAAGATGCGTAATTCGATGATTCCCTTCTTCTGGATGTCAGCCTTTAATGGAATTGCCCATTTTTTTAAGCTGAACTGGCGTTTATATAACTTTTACTAGTCAATTTTTTGTCTCAAAATACGAGTATATTTCTTAGATATTTGCCAGTAATTGAAAAACACAAAAAATTGCGATTTTTATAAGGTAGCTACCTTAGTGATTTTGAGCCGTCCAATTCCTTCCTTTCTCCTCGAATTCCTCCTTAAGTTGAATTCTAAACGTGAAAATATCATAAAATGGCAAAAACTTAACCAAAAATAAAAAAAGATGCGTAATTCGATGATTCCCTTCTTCTGGATGTCAGCCTTTAATGGAATTGCCCATTTTTTTAAGCTGAACTGGCGTTTATATAACTTTTACTAGTCAATTTTTTGTCTCAAAATACGAGTATATTTCTTAGATATTTGCCAGTAATTGAAAAACACAAAAAATTGCGATTTTTATAAGGTAGCTACCTTAGTGATTTTGAGCCGTCCAATTCCTTCCTTTCTCCTCGAATTCCTCCTTAAGTTGAATTCTAAACGTGAAAATACCGTAAAATGGCAAAAACTTAAACAAAAATAAAAAAAGATGCGTAATTCGATGATTCCCTTCTTCTGGATGTCAGCCTTTAATGGAATTGCCCATTTTTTTAAGCTGAACTGGCGTTTATATAACTTTTACTAGTCAATTTTTTGTCTCAAAATACGAGTATATTTCTTAGATATTTGCCAGTAATTGAAAAACACAAAAAATTGCGATTTTTATAAGGTAGCTACCTTAGTGATTTTGAGCCGTCCAATTCCTTCCTTTCTCCTCGAATTCCTCCTTAAGTTGAATTCTAAACGTGAAAATATCATAAAATGGCAAAAACTTAACCAAAAATAAAAAAAGATGCGTAATTCGATGATTCCCTTCTTCTGGATGTCAGCCTTTAATGGAATTGCCCATTTTTTTAAGCTGAACTGGCGTTTATATAACTTTTACTAGTCAATTTTTTGTCTCAAAATACGAGTATATTTCTTAGATATTTGCCAGTAATTGAAAAACACAAAAAATTGCGATTTTTATAAGGTAGCTACCTTAGTGATTTTGAGCCGTCCAATTCCTTCCTTTCTCCTCGAATTCCTCCTTAAGTTGAATTCTAAACGTGAAAATATCATAAAATGGCAAAAACTTAACCAAAAATAAAAAAAGATGCGTAATTCGATGATTCCCTTCTTCTGGATGTCAGCCTTTAATGGAATTGCCCATTTTTTTAAGCTGAACTGGCGTTTATATAACTTTTACTAGTCAATTTTTTGTCTCAAAATACGAGTATATTTCTTAGATATTTGCCAGTAATTGAAAAACACAAAAAATTGCGATTTTTATAAGGTAGCTACCTTAGTGATTTTGAGCCGTCCAATTCCTTCCTTTCTCCTCGAATTCCTCCTTAAGTTGAATTCTAAACGTGAAAATACCGTAAAATGGCAAAAACTTAACTAAAAGTAAAAAAAGATGCGTAATTCGATGATTCCCTTCTTCTGGATGTCAGCCTTTAATGGAATTGCCCATTTTTTTAAGCTGAACTGGCGTTTATATAACTTTTACTAGTCAATTTTTTGTCTCAAAATACGAGTATATTTCTTAGATATTTGCCAGTAATTGAAAAACACAAAAAATTGCGATTTTTATAAGGTAGGTACCTTAGTGATTTTGAGCCGTCCAATTCCTTCCTTTCTCCTCGAATTCCTCCTTAAGTTGAATTCTAAACGTGAAAATATCATAAAATGGCAAAAACTTAACCAAAAATAAAAAAAGATGCGTAATTCGATGATTCCCTTCTTCTGGATGTCAGCCTTTAATGGAATTGCCCATTTTTTTAAGCTGAACTGGCGTTTATATAACTTTTACTAGTCAATTTTTTGTCTCAAAATACGAGTATATTTCTTAGATATTTGCCAGTAATTGAAAAACACAAAAAATTGCGATTTTTATAAGGTAGCTACCTTAGTGATTTTGAGCCGTCCAATTCCTTCCTTTCTCCTCGAATTCCTCCTTAAGTTGAATTCTAAACGTGAAAATACCGTAAAATGGCAAAAACTTAACCAAAAATAAAAAAAGATGCGTAATTCGATGATTCCCTTCTTCTGGATGTCAGCCTTTAATGGAATTGCCCATTTTTTTAAGCTGAACTGGCGTTTATATAACTTTTACTAGTCAATTTTTTGTCTCAAAATACGAGTATATTTCTTAGATATTTGCCAGTAATTGAAAAACACAAAAAATTGCGATTTTTATAAGGTAGCTACCTTAGTGATTTTGAGCCGTCCAATTCCTTCCTTTCTCCTCGAATTCCTCCTTAAGTTGAATTCTAAACGTGAAAATACCGTAAAATGGCAAAAACTTAACCAAAAATAAAAAAAGATGCGTAATTCGATGATTCCCTTCTTCTGGATGTCAGCCTTTAATGGAATTGCCCATTTTTTTAAGCTGAACTGGCGTTTATATAACTTTTACTAGTCAATTTTTTGTCTCAAAATACGAGTATATTTCTTAGATATTTGCCAGTAATTGAAAAACACAAAAAATTGCGATTTTTATAAGGTAGCTACCTTAGTGATTTTGAGCCGTCCAATTCCTTCCTTTCTCCTCGAATTCCTCCTTAAGTTGAATTCTAAACGTGAAAATACCGTAAAATGGCAAAAACTTAACCAAAAGTAAAAAAAGATGCGTAATTCGATGATTCCCTTCTTCTGGATGTCAGCCTTTAATGGAATTGCCCATTTTTTTAAGCTGAACTGGCGTTTATATAACTTTTACTAGTCAATTTTTTGTCTCAAAATACGAGTATATTTCTTAGATATTTGCCAGTAATTGAAAAACACAAAAAATTGCGATTTTTATAAGGTAGCTACCTTAGTGATTTTGAGCCGTCCAATTCCTTCCTTTCTCCTCGAATTCCTCCTTAAGTTGAATTCTAAACGTGAAAATACCGTAAAATGGCAAAAACTTAACTAATAGTAAAAAAAGATGCGTAATTCGATGATTCCCGTCTTCTGGATGTCAGCCTTTAATGGAATTGCCCATTTTTTTAAGCTGAACTGGCGTTTATATAACTTTTACTAGTCAATTTTTTGTCTCAAAATACGAGTATATTTCTTAGATATTTGCCAGTAATTGAAAAACACAAAAAATTGCGATTTTTATAAGGTAGCTACCTTAGTGATTTTGAGCCGTCCAATTCCTTCCTTTCTCCTCGAATTCCTCCTTAAGTTGAATTCTAAACGTGAAAATACCGTAAAATGGCAAAAACTTAACTAAAAGTAAAAAAAGATGCGTAATTCGATGATTCCCTTCTTCTGGATGTCAGCCTTTAATGGAATTGCCCATTTTTTTAAGCTGAACTGGCGTTTATATAACTTTTACTAGTCAATTTTTTGTCTCAAAATACGAGTATATTTCTTAGATATTTGCCAGTAATTGAAAAACACAAAAAATTGCGATTTTTATAAGGTAGCTACCTTAGTGATTTTGAGCCGTCCAATTCCTTCCTTTCTCCTCGAATTCCTCCTTAAGTTGAATTCTAAACGTGAAAATACCGTAAAATGGCAAAAACTTAACTAAGAGTAAAAAAAGATGCGTAATTCGATGATTCCCTTCTTCTGGATGTCAGCCTTTAATGGAATTGCCCATTTTTTTAAGCTGAACTGGCGTTTATATAACTTTTACTAGTCAATTTTTTGTCTCAAAATACGAGTATATTTCTTAGATATTTGCCAGTAATTGAAAAACAAAAAAAATTGCGATTTTTATAAGGTAGCTACCTTAGTGATTTTGAGCCGTCCAATTCCTTCCTTTCTCCTCGAATTCCTCCTTAAGTTGAATTCTAAACGTGAAAATATCATAAAATGGCAAAAACTTAACCAAAAATAAAAAAAGATGCGTAATTCGATGATTCCCTTCTTCTGGATGTCAGCCTTTAATGGAATTGCCCATTTTTTTAAGCTGAACTGGCGTTTATATAACTTTTACTAGTCAATTTTTTGTCTCAAAATACGAGTATATTTCTTAGATATTTGCCAGTAATTGAAAAACACAAAAAATTGCGATTTTTATAAGGTAGCTACCTTAGTGATTTTGAGCCGTCCAATTCCTTCCTTTCTCCTCGAATTCCTCCTTAAGTTGAATTCTAAACGTGAAAATACCGTAAAATGGCAAAAACTTAACCAAAAATAAAAAAAGATGCGTAATTCGATGATTCCCTTCTTCTGGATGTCAGCCTTTAATGGAATTGCCCATTTTCTTAAGCTGAACTGGCGTTTATATAACTTTTACTAGTCAATTTTTTGTCTCAAAATACGAGTATATTTCTTAGATATTTGCCAGTAATTGAAAAACACAAAAAATTGCGATTTTTATAAGGTAGCTACCTTAGTGATTTTGAGCCGTCCAATTCCTTCCTTTCTCCTCGAATTCCTCCTTAAGTTGAATTCTAAACGTGAAAATACTGTAAAATGGCAAAAACTTAACTAAAAGTAAATAAAGATGCGTAATTCGATGATTCCCTTCTTCTGGATGTCAGCCTTTAATGGAATTGCCCATTTTTTTAAGCTGAACTGGCGTTTATATAACTTTTACTAGTCAATTTTTTGTCTCAAAATACGAGTATATTTCTTAGATATTTGCCAGTAATTGAAAAACAAAAAAAATTGCGATTTTTATAAGGTAGCTACCTTAGTGATTTTGAGCCGTCCAATTCCTTCCTTTCTCCTCGAATTCCTCCTTAAGTTGAATTCTAAACGTGAAAATATCATAAAATGGCAAAAACTTAACCAAAAATAAAAAAAGATGCGTAATTCGATGATTCCCTTCTTCTGGATGTCAGCCTTTAATGGAATTGCCCATTTTTTTAAGCTGAACTGGCGTTTATATAACTTTTACTAGTCAATTTTTTGTCTCAAAATACGAGTATATTTCTTAGATATTTGCCAGTAATTGAAAAACAAAAAAAATTGCGATTTTTATAAGGTAGCTACCTTAGTGATTTTGAGCCGTCCAATTCCTTCCTTTCTCCTCGAATTCCTCCTTAAGTTGAATTCTAAACGTGAAAATATCATAAAATGGCAAAAACTTAACCAAAAATAAAAAAAGATGCGTAATTCGATGATTCCCTTCTTCTGGATGTCAGCCTTTAATGGAATTGCCCATTTTTTTAAGCTGAACTGGCGTTTATATAACTTTTACTAGTCAATTTTTTGTCTCAAAATACGAGTATATTTCTTAGATATTTGCCAGTAATTGAAAAACACAAAAAATTGCGATTTTTATAAGGTAGCTACCTTAGTGATTTTGAGCCGTCCAATTCCTTCCTTTCTCCTCGAATTCCTCCTTAAGTTGAATTCTAAACGTGAAAATACCGTAAAATGGCAAAAACTTAACCAAAAATAAAAAAAGATGCGTAATTCGATGATTCCCTTCTTCTGGATGTCAGCCTTTAATGGAATTGCCCATTTTCTTAAGCTGAACTGGCGTTTATATAACTTTTACTAGTCAATTTTTTGTCTCAAAATACGAGTATATTTCTTAGATATTTGCCAGTAATTGAAAAACACAAAAAATTGCGATTTTTATAAGGTAGCTACCTTAGTGATTTTGAGCCGTCCAATTCCTTCCTTTCTCCTCGAATTCCTCCTTAAGTTGAATTCTAAACGTGAAAATACTGTAAAATGGCAAAAACTTAACTAAAAGTAAATAAAGATGCGTAATTCGATGATTCCCTTCTTCTGGATGTCAGCCTTTAATGGAATTGCCCATTTTTTTAAGCTGAACTGGCGTTTATATAACTTTTACTAGTCAATTTTTTGTCTCAAAATACGAGTATATTTCTTAGATATTTGCCAGTAATTGAAAAACAAAAAAAATTGCGATTTTTATAAGGTAGCTACCTTAGTGATTTTGAGCCGTCCAATTCCTTCCTTTCTCCTCGAATTCCTCCTTAAGTTGAATTCTAAACGTGAAAATATCATAAAATGGCAAAAACTTAACCAAAAATAAAAAAAGATGCGTAATTCGATGATTCCCTTCTTCTGGATGTCAGCCTTTAATGGAATTGCCCATTTTTTTAAGCTGAACTGGCGTTTATATAACTTTTACTAGTCAATTTTTTGTCTCAAAATACGAGTATATTTCTTAGATATTTGCCAGTAATTGAAAAACAAAAAAAATTGCGATTTTTATAAGGTAGCTACCTTAGTGATTTTGAGCCGTCCAATTCCTTCCTTTCTCCTCGAATTCCTCCTTAAGTTGAATTCTAAACGTGAAAATATCATAAAATGGCAAAAACTTAACCAAAAATAAAAAAAGATGCGTAATTCGATGATTCCCTTCTTCTGGATGTCAGCCTTTAATGGAATTGCCCATTTTTTTAAGCTGAACTGGCGTTTATATAACTTTTACTAGTCAATTTTTTGTCTCAAAATACGAGTATATTTCTTAGATATTTGCCAGTAATTGAAAAACACAAAAAATTGCGATTTTTATAAGGTAGCTACCTTAGTGATTTTGAGCCGTCCAATTCCTTCCTTTCTCCTCGAATTCCTCCTTAAGTTGAATTCTAAACGTGAAAATACCGTAAAATGGCAAAAACTTAACTAAAAGTAAATAAAGATGCGTAATTCGATGATTCCCTTCTTCTGGATGTCAGCCTTTAATGGAATTGCCCATTTTTTTAAGCTGAACTGGCGTTTATATAACTTTTACTAGTCAATTTTTTGTCTCAAAATACGAGTATATTTCTTAGATATTTGCCAGTAATTGAAAAACACAAAAAATTGCGATTTTTATAAGGTAGCTACCTTAGTGATTTTGAGCCGTCCAATTCCTTCCTTTCTCCTCGAATTCCTCCTTAAGTTGAATTCTAAACGTGAAAATACCGTAAAATGGCAAAAACTTAATCAAAAATAAAAAAAGATGCGTAATTCGATGATTCCCTTCTTCTGGATGTTAGCCTTTAATGGAATTGCCCATTTTTTTAAGCTGAACTGGCGTTTATATAACTTTTACTAGTCAATTTTTTGTCTCAAAATACGAGTATATTTCTTAGATATTTGCCAGTAATTGAAAAACACAAAAAATTGCGATTTTTATAAGGTAGCTACCTTAGTGATTTTGAGCCGTCCAATTCCTTCCTTTCTCCTCGAATTCCTCCTTAAGTTGAATTCTAAACGTGAAAATATCATAAAATGGCAAAAACTTAACCAAAAATAAAAAAAGATGCGTAATTCGATGATTCCCTTCTTCTGGATGTCAGCCTTTAATGGAATTGCCCATTTTTTTAAGCTGAACTGGCGTTTATATAACTTTTACTAGTCAATTTTTTGTCTCAAAATACGAGTATATTTCTTAGATATTTGCCAGTAATTGAAAAACACAAAAAATTGCGATTTTTATAAGGTAGCTACCTTAGTGATTTTGAGCCGTCCAATTCCTTCCTTTCTCCTCGAATTCCTCCTTAAGTTGAATTCTAAACGTGAAAATATCATAAAATGGCAAAAACTTAACCAAAAATAAAAAAAGATGCGTAATTCGATGATTCCCTTCTTCTGGATGTCAGCCTTTAATGGAATTGCCCATTTTTTTAAGCTGAACTGGCGTTTATATAACTTTTACTAGTCAATTTTTTGTCTCAAAATACGAGTATATTTCTTAGATATTTGCCAGTAATTGAAAAACACAAAAAATTGCGATTTTTATAAGGTAGCTACCTTAGTGATTTTTAGCCGTCCCACTCCTTCCTTTTTTCTTAAATTCCTCCTTAAGTTGAATTCTAAACGTGAAAATACCATAAAATGGCAAAAACTTAACTAAAAGTAAAAAAAGATTCGTAATTCTGGATGTCAGCCAGTAATTAAAAAAAAATTGCGATTTTTGTAAGCTATGTTGCTGAGCGATGCCCATGCGATGTTTTTTTAGCTCAAAATTTAGTAAAAAAGAATAAAAAATGGAAAAACACATCAAAACGTCACTAACCTTTTTATCTGTCAAAAACAAACTGACAATCCAAAATGGCTGATATCGCCCACATATATAATATGCATGTGTAACAACGTAATGGAAAGAAAATGTCAAAATCGAATATACGTAACTCACGAAATTTGAAAATAACGGTTATATTTTAATCACACCTCGTACTTTGAATACCACGACGGCGGATTCTATATAAGTTTGGACCCACTCACTTATGACATTTGCCAGTCATTCTTCTCGCATAATATTTGTAGTTCTAAAAACTATTTCAAGAATTTACTTTTTTCCAGGATTACAACCTCAGGATTGGCAACACTCTATTGTACACTGAAGATGGGGAAAATAATTTCTACCATATTACTTTGTCTGTCCGTCGGTCTATCCGTTTGTCCTTTGCATTTTTGTTGTTGTGCAAATAAAGCTTAAATTTTGCTTAAAATTAAATCTGCTCAGACATTTCTCAAAATTATAAAGTGTGAAAATCACTAAAATCGGGTAATAAATAACAGATATATAGCCAAAAGATTATATATAATTGTAGATTATAAAATAAAAAAAAAATTATAAATTAAAGTTTCCTTCAGTGCAGTATAATTACGCTATACAAAAATAGCTTTGGGAGATATTTTTGGAGTAGGGCATATAAGTTTCTTCTCTGTCGAAAAAAGTTCTTTTATTTGTTTTTATTTCATTCACTGTCGAGAATAAAAATATTTATTTGTAATTAATTTTTTTTTTACTGAATATTTATGTATTCAAATATTTATTAAATATTATTATATATAATTTGAATTAATTAATTATATATAAATTTATAGTGAGTGAATTTAGCTTTTATAATTCCAAGGACTTACTTTTTCTGACTTACTTTTTTTTTAATTTTACTCTCATTTTGCTCACAAATTGAGAAGAACGTTCAATGAATTCTGTAATTCATTTGTATGTCGGAAGAGGGTACAAAGTGCAGTAGGTAATTCAATAGAAATTTATGAACACTTTTCATAACATTTATGATCATAGAATTTAAGCAATGACTGTTTTTGCTTTTTCCCTCTCCCAAGGCAACAGATCAAAATTCTTTTGACTACTCAAAGGTTTTTCTTGGAAAAATTACAATTCTCTGAAAACGTCTTCGAAGAGAAAATGCCATTTCTCTTCGCATATTTTTTTTTACAATACGATTATATGAGGTGTCAGGATTTCTGTTCACCTGTGTTAAATGTGTCAAAGGATATTAGATAAATATTTATAGCCACAAAGCACGAACTAGAAAGCAATTTCTATCCAATCTTAATTCTGTTAAAAAAAGTAATACAAACTTGCTTTTAATTGCCAATATTATTCAGTGTGACCTTCCCTCAATCAAAGTCTGTGTTTATCACACTTCTGCTGTTGCGTTTTGATTACGTTCCACTACAAGTAAATAAAATGCTGAATTCCTTAATTGGCGGGCGCGCCCACTTGCAAATGTTACGGGTTTTCCTGTTTTAAACGAATGTGGTTGCTACGCTTTGCGTTCTGTACTCATTTCTATTTTTTATGCTTTCAGTCTCACATCCCCACTTTATTGTGTTAATTGACACTGATTGAATTTGAACTAAATTACTTTCTCTCTTCTTCTTCGTGATTCTTCCCACAAATATAAGAAATGGCGTAGAAATAGAGCACTGGAAGATGAAAGAGCTTTTAGAAATGTTGCTTGTAAAGGTTCTTGGTGTACTTTTTGCTGTGACAGTCAAATGAATATGCGGCGACAATTCTATACATTTAAATTATAATTAATTAATTTAATTTAACTAAAATAAAATTTAATTAATGTTAAAGAGAAAAATGGCGAAACAGAAAAACATTACAAACTGGGAAAAAATTACTAATTTTTTCGAAAATTCAATTTATATTTTATTTATGTCACACCAGAAATAAAATAATACACCACAAATGTTCACTTTCACATTCTACTGTTTACTTATTCACCAAAAACATAAGTAGTATACATTATGAATTGGCAAACAGTTGGTGTTTAATTTTTTCAAGTCAGACCACTAAGCTCTATGAAAGTTTTCTATCACTGGCAAAGGAAAGAACTTTACTAAGCAGTTACGAAAGCAGTCGTTTGTAACTGACATTATAAAATTAATCGGCTGTCAGACAGTGAAATATCATGGCTAATCTTATTATCCTGAATACTTTATTTCGCACAAACTTTTAAATAAAAACAAACACACTCAAACATACAAGATAATACGCAGTGAAATTCAATATAAAAATCAGCCTTTTTAAAAACTAAGCAAAATTAGGGAATGAGTCCTGCGAGATTTTTTTTAAATTTTATAAATTAATAATAGAAAGGAAATAGTTCCTTATTTATTTTTATTTATTTACCAGATATTAAAATTATATGAATATAATTGCAATATTTATAGAAGCACTGGCTACTGAGGCCTTTGGCTTCTGGCTACCCGGGGAATTGAACCCCTGACACCTGCGTAACAGGCGGGTATACTAACCATTATACCATCGAGGGGCTAGTTCCATATTGGTTTTGTCAATTGTTCAATGAGAAAAATAGCACAGTTGTTTCACATTTGAGCAATTTTCTAATATTATAAACCCACACGTGCTTTTATTGCACAATATTAAAATTAATTCAGTTAAAATAAAACTTTATATTAATATATTGTGCAACTTCCTAATATTTTATTTACATATGGGATTTTATTGCACAATGTCAAGATTAATTTAGTTAAAAAAAATTTATTTATATGAATATTTTGAGCAACTTTCTAATACCTTAAACACACATGTGATTTTATTTATATTAATATATTGAGCAACTTTCTATTATTATACTTTCATATGGTATTTTATTGCACAATATTAAAATTAAGTCAGGTAAAATAAAACTTTGTATATATTAATATATTGTGCAATTTTCCACGTTATATCTAGGCATGTGATTTTACTGCACAATATCAAAATTAATTTAGTTAAAATAAAAATTTTTTAATATTAATAAATTGAGCAATTTTCTAATATTATATGTTCACATTGGATTTTATTGCACAATATCAAAATTAATTTAGTTAAAATAGGATTTTATTTATATTAATATATTGAGCAACTTTCTAATATTATATTTTCATATGGTATTTTATTGCACAATATTAAAATAAAACTTTGAATATATATTAATATATTGTGCAATTTTCCAAGTTATATCTAGGCGTGTGATTTTACTGCACGATATCAAAATGAATTTAGTTAAAATAGAACTTTAATTATATTAATATTTTGAACAACTTTCAAATATTGTATTTTCATATGGTATTTTATTGCACAATATTAAAATTAATTCAGGTAAAATAAAACTTTGTATATATTAATATATTGTGCAATTTTCCAAGTTATATCTAGGCGTGTGATTTTACTGCACGATATCAAAATGAATTTAGTTAAAATAAAAATTGTTTAATATTAATAAATTGAGCAATTTTCTAATATTATATGTTCACATTGGATTTTATTGCACAATATCAAAATTAATTTAGTTAAAATAGAATTTTATTTATATTAATATATTGAGCAACTTTCTAATATTACACTTTCATATGGTATTTTATTGCACAATAATAAAATTATATTTTCATTTGAATTAATCGTTTGTGCAATTTTCTAATATTATAATCACATATTTAATTCTATAATATAAAATGATATAAAAATGATATAAAAATCAACCCTTTTAAAATAAAACTTTTTTAATTAAATTGATATATTGTGCAATGTTCTGTTATCGTTTACTACAAGTGCATGCGACACTTGAGAGACAGTCAATGTAGCAATCAATGGTTTCCATTTTGTAAGTACTCGTACTTTTTAATGCCACATTAGTGAGTGTACTTTTTATTGCGTGGTTATTGCGTGTGTGGTGGAATCTTTCCTTATCTGTAGAATGCAAGTTTGTGTACAGAAATATATTTCATTTACATATTTTATTTCTTTGATATCGGCTTGTCGTCGCTGCGGTTGTCTCAACGACTCAACTATAATATGTAACTTCTGCAAATAAGCACATTTTAAAAATACTTTATTTCTTCCATACCGATTCAATTTGAAAGAATTTCTGTACAGTCTTTATCTCATTATGATTATTTAATGATGACTTTTCCCTCCATCTGGTATGGTATGCAGCTTTTATGACTCTGCAGCTGAGTGTTGTTCGCTGCTTGAGTTTGTTTTTTCAATTCCTCACGGAAAATCAAGTCGGGAAAAATGTAGAGCGGGATGCACATTGTGCAAAAGTAATAAACTGAGAGTCCTTTTTCCATTGATTGGTATTTATTGCTTTTGTCAAAATGTTCAGTGACAAAGTGAGATGGACTGGCTGTCAAATCGGCTGTCAGTCGTTCAGTAATAAGAACGAAAGTCGAGAACTAACACTCAAACACTTCTATTGGAAGAAGCCCGTTTCCACCAAACGACCAACATTGAAATTCGAGCGGCCTTGAAAAGGAATGTTGTGGCATTAATTACATCGGCAGCACTCCTCCCACATAAAATTTATTATTCGTAATTTAAATTAAATATTTCAAAATTTAAATAATCCAACAAGGAAATTAATTATAATAAAAACTTTTATGAAACGAAGCAAATAGTTGTTTAAAAAATTTTAATACAAAGATTTACAAGCTCAACACCTCGTCCATGATGTCCTTGTATACAGGATCAAATAAAAAATTCTAGACGGATGTCAATTTAACAATATGAAAAAACAAATTTATTTTTTTTACGCTTTTCATGCCCTCTGGGTTTAGTCACCACTTAAGAAATGTTTATCACATTCATTTAAAAATTTAGTCTTGTGTTAAAAAATAAAATTAAATATTGACTAAATAAAAGTTTCGTTAATCTGTCGGCGAAGGCGCTAAAAAGTTTATAAACTATTAATTAGGAAAAAAATATATATTTTTATATAAACTTGGAATATAAAATATCAGCAATTAAATTTGTATGATGGTTTCATAAGCAAATAAAAAAATTAATTATTAAATTTTTAGTTCACAGAAAGTTTAATAAATTCAAAGAAATTAATTTACAACTTAAAAAGCTTCAAAGAGTTCTTTTTACAGTAAAAAAACGTCCTCTGCTTGACTTACATTTACTTAATAGAGCAGTAGAATAATTCGTTCAGTAAAAAATTCTAATAGCTACAACAACAATGGCCTAAAGCATACGTATTCAAAAATGATTTAGTAAGTCTCATTTAGTTGTTGAGTAAATTTTGTACAAACTTTGGAAACAGTTGTTCAAGATTATATAATTAACGTTTTAGAAAGATATTATATTTATAAATATAAATATATTTTATATTTTTGTATAATTAAACATTTTTAAAATATGTGAGATTTTGTTTTGTGAAAAAATTTAATTATAAAATATTCCTTTCCGAAGAAGTATTGACAAATAAAATGAAAGAACACATTATTGAGAATAATAAAGCAAATATTAATATTTACTAGTGTGTTCCGCAAAATCACTTTTCACTTTTCAGTGCAAGAATATTTTAAAAATCTCGTGATTTTCAGAAGAGCAAGAAATCACTTACGTAATTTTAAAAACGTTTGTGATTTCAAATCATCATGATATTAAAGAACTTTTACAGGTGGCCATACTTTTACTAAGCACTGTCAAAAAATCTTTATTAATTTTCCTACATAAATCCAAATCAAAAAAAAAAAAAATATTATTAATTAACTCTATAATGCCAAACATGTAATTGAATCATTGAACTTTGACATTGAAAGCAAACATTTAATTGAAAAATAATTAGTTTGAAGGATCACAAGGATGAGCTCTGTAATATCCTCTACCAGTTAAGGAAACTGGCTTTTAAGAGTAAAATAAAGCAGTTTGAATTCAAAACAGAATAACAAATTTGCGTAACAAAACTTTAAATGATAAAAGCTCATCCGAAATATTATTGACCCGAGAGGTTTACGAGAGATGTTGTCTGATTGCTGATGTCATGGCAATCCTAAGAAAATTTAATTAATTTTTCTTCAGGGTTTTAACGTGTCTGGCGTTAATTACTGTTGGAACGTTTAAGTGACGAAAGCACAGTTAGCCGCCACTTAACGATTAGTGGCCTACAATTGCCATCCATCAATCAATAAATTGTCTATCAAAAGCAGATTAGACACGCCTAGTTTGACACACACACTGCTGCAATACTATTTTATTCATCTAGTTCTTTCATCATCTGCCTTTTTTTTACCATTATCCTTTCCCCGTAATCCCTACAAAATGCATTGCACGAGTGAAATACAAATCCTATCAGACTCGTACTTTTCAGTTTTCGACAGACCTTTTCAAGCAACCGAAACAAACCACCGGTTACGAATTGCATTGCTACTGTCATATCAACCGGGTGGCTTAGACAGCACTTTTTGCTCGTTACTGATTGCTGCACTTGTCGCCAGTATTGACTTCCACATCTCTGTCTAAATAAAGTCAAATCACTTTAAACTTGTGCTTTCATATTCTTTCATTTCCTACAATTTACGTATGCAAAGTTAAAATATTTAAAAGAAACATCTCTTTCCAGTGATAAAAAAAAAATTAAATGCCAACAGACAGGAAGAAGTGGAATTTCAAGTAGCACTCGGTCACGATTCCATATACTATTTACGAAACAATTTGTACACACAAATACTGACACACCTGTACATCTGTGTTAGAATTACATACTTTTATGCACAGTGGAAGTTGTTATTTGCTGCACTTTTTAACTGTCAACAGCAAAGCAAATGCAAAACAGGAAGGAAAAAAAGAGGGTGATTATTAAAAGTATGGCACAAAAAAGTCACTCAAATTAAAGGGGGGCAAGTGTACTTATCAAGGTTAACAGTGTGGAGTAAAACTTTTGGTCTTAACATTATTTGAAACTTTTCATTTTATTTATACAAATTATTAATCGATTATAGAAAATAAATTGTTAAAAGTTTACTTAATTAATAAATTATTTGAAATAATTTTACTCAAGAAATTAAAAAAAAATGGTTTTTTCGCAAATATTAAATTAAATTTATTTTTGCAAAGATCTAAAATCGTGCTTAATTAATTTCGTAATTAAATCAATTAGCCATTATTATTGCAATCCAAATTATTTTAATTCTACCGCAGTTCTATCATACAGTAGTAAATTTTTTATTAAAATAACTGGAGAAGAGTGAAGAGGGAGTGAAGAGCCCCGCTATTTCGGGGGTTCTTTTTCGGAATTACTTCCTGTATTACTTCGAGAAGGCACAATATTATGAAAAACAAAAATTTAAGTGAACTGTAAGAACCAACAAGACGGAGGTGGGATGAAAAGGTTCCAGTCTAACCTAGAGACCACGCTAGCAGCCTCCAGCAGATAATAAGTATTTCTAAGGGGCTTGACGAATCACACTATGAAAATAGTGTCTCTGCTTTAGAACCTCGCATTAATGTAGATGAGGATTATATTAAAAAATCCAACGACAAAAAATCAAAAAAAGTGGTTTTTCCTTATCAGGCCGGAGACTGTTCACCTTACCTACATATATGATATATTTCATAAAAACAAAATAAAAAATATTCTTTTAAAAATAATACATATATTTTTAAAAGAATTTAAATATTTCTAATTTTAAAATCGCCGTTCGTGGCAAACGCGGGTCTGATAATGTAATTTTTCTAAAAAATACAGAGTTGTATTGAGAGCTTTGAACGTGTATTTAAGGAAAACTTGATGAATGCATGGGAATAGGTGTAGCCAAAACACTTCTTTTCGGCAAGACTTGCACCTCGGACCAGACTTTAACAGTGGAAACACACGATTTATTAAGGATAATGTTTCACTATTCTACACAGTCGTGCCCTAGCACTGCCATATTTGTATGTTATTTTCATAAAATAACATTTTTATGCGATTCGGCGTTGTTATTACTTCAATCAACAAAGAAAAAATTCTTTTCATAATTTTTTTATGCCACTGCGGCACCAGCAACACTCTTTTGATGCGATTTTTTAAATTAGAAGGCTATCTCAAGCAGATTTTCGTGTGAAGGAATTGCCAGACTGTCTAGTATAGTGAAACATGGTCGTAAGTAATACAAAAAAAAAATGAACTAGTTTATTCACAAGCAATTTGGCAGTGGCTGCTGTATTCATTACTGCCATAAAATAGTGTATGTGTGTGTGTATAACCGATGGAAACATGCTCAAACAAACCCATGCCCACATATAACGTTTGCACATAACAAAGACACAGATTTTCGAATGTAATTTAATTCACTTCAAGCGTTTGGGGCCCAAAAGTGCGACTATGAATGACCTACTTTTGTTCAAAAATGTTGATTTATTTTTAGTCAAGTTGTTGCATTATTTTTAAAATAAACAACATTAAAATTCACTGACAACAAAATAAATAACACTGTACAGAAATGTTTTACATACATATATAAGCACTTTTATAATGTTTGGCAAAAATGCTGATGTTTTTCATAAATACATATTTTCTCTTTTCGTTGCAGTGCACTCTCCGCTGTTGGCCTCATAGGAAAACAATATTTAAATATTAAAGACAGAAAGTGAAAAATAAAGTAAACTTCAATGCTGAGAAAATTCTAAATAAATATTCAAAACTTAATCGACAGCCCTCCAACCCCAAAGTGATTTTTTAATAATAAAAAAAAATTAAAACTAAAAAGAGAAATACAACGTAGCCATGACTGACGATATTTCATCACCTTTTCATATGCAAAAGAAAACCAGAAGTGCTTCCATATGTGCTACCGGCGGCAGTATAGAAGCCGTCATATACAACATGCCCTCGGGCAACAATACACCAGACTCACAGGGCACACCGAACTACAGGAGACGCCGACCTGCCACCAGATCGCAAAGTGCACGCATTACAGCCACAGCAGGTAGATCGGTAAGTCTCAACTCACTTGCACTTGTGTTATTCTCAATAGTCTGACTCATATATATTTCATTAATAATTTCTTTCTTTTTTCTGGTTTTTACATAAAAATTTTAATTATATATCTTTTTTGTTTTTGTTGTAAGTTGTCAAAAGAACTTGTGCGCGTAGGCTTTTTGCGTGTGCAAAAATGTTGCGGCAAATTAAATTTAAATAGAAATCGCTTAAAAATTTTTCTTTGAATCATCAGGTTGCGCCGTTTGTCTAGATGAGTATGACTGTTTTTATTGACACAACTTTATGCTTAATTCTAGATCACACACACGCGCTGACACATCACACACACATTTATATATATATATACTTTTAGACTTTGATGGCTACGCCTACATGGCAGCACAGCTGCATACCCCTTTAAAAATACCCTGCTGACGCCGTCAACCGGTTCATATAAATGGTTTTATAAATATCTGTAGTTGACAACTGATTGCCAGATTATGCGTCGTTGACAGCTTTTATGCACAATTTTACAAAACTTGTATTAAGTTTTTTTTTGTTGAAAATATAATAATAAAAAAAAATCATTTCACGGCGACACAGTTGTGTAGAGCTAAAAAGTGTTGTATTCCTTATTTAAGAAGAAGTGTTTTTCAGCTGTAGAGTGTTTTCTAGAGCCCCGCGCCGGCGAAGTATTAGCTTGCCGCTGAATGACTGCTGTAGCAGAGTTACACGATGTTGTCTTTTAAAATATCTACTCTGTTTTTTTCTTATTTCTTTTTAAAGAATTTACTTTACCAGCTACATTTTTTTTATAAGAGAGGCCTGCTTCTTTTGAAAAGTGCTGGCCAAAAAACTTTTCTACCTAAACCCTTTTATAATTTATTTTTCTTGGTATAGTACTTTATTTGAAAGATACTTTTCTTCACGTGAAGAAGTATTCCCCCCAAAAATCTATTTTCTTTAAAAATTGTATTTCCTTAGCAATTGTTTAGGTTTGATCCCGTGAAGAAAGGGCTTTAGATGCCCTGGCAACATCAAATTAAATTATTTAAAACTTATATACTCCAAACCTAAACTGCATTTGCCTTCACAAAACTACTTACAAAAACATATCCTGCTTGGAAAAGTACTTTTTCTACAAGGCGATTTCCTTTATAAGAAAACTTTTATTGAAAAGATTCTTTCGTGTCTTCTGCAGTAATTTTTCTTCAAAAGATATTCTTTTTTAGTGAAAGAGTGGTTCTCTGGGAAATATCTGTTTGTCACAATGACAATTTCCTTTTTTTAAACTCTCTTGAAAACATTTCTTTCTTTCTATAAAATATACTTTCCTGGCAAATGACTATTTCTTCAGAGGAAAAATGTGATTTCTTTCGTTTATCCTCCACGACATTCCTCAGTTACTTCAAATGTAACTTGGAATAAGAAAATTCCCTTTCTATGTCAATTCATCCCCCGAAATTTCAGTGGTATGAGTGTCTATCAGAACGAGGATTGGTCACAGCTAACAGAGAGGGTTTTTCTCTGCCTCAAAAGATTTTAATTTGAAGTCAAACATTTTAAAAATAGCGCACTAAAATTCATTAACATTTTGATTACTTTTGTCACACTTGGCACCTCTCTGTTTGCGAACCTGCCACGAAATGATATCTGATATTTAATTGCAATATTTTTCTTTGGAGGTGTATTTGTGGGCATGGCTGGCCACGGTAAATAACTTGGTACAGTGTGTAAGAAATGTGTATTTTCCATCATCAATATAATTTTCATGTTCATTTTTACACGTGTGTATGTATTTACGGCCACTAAATCAATGGCATATGCATTAAATCAGAAAAACTAGTAGCATTACAGCACTTTCACAGCCATCTTACCCAACAAACACATGGGCAAAAGTTTGATATTGAAAATTTTAAATATTAAATAAAAGAAAGAACACTGAAATTTCTTTCTTTCTTATTGTCAGCGAGAGATTTAAAAGGAACCCCAACAATTCTTAAATTTTCAGCACAAGAAATTTGAAGAAGAAGAAATGGTTAGAGTTCGCAGTGCAGCTGCGTTTGTTGCCACTTGCTTTTCCATTTTGCATAATTATGTTAAATATTAGAAGACCCAATCTGTCGTATAGTTTTATAATTTGGTCGTGCAACAATCAGCCAGAAATATGAGCCATTAAACTTTCAAAGGATGAACTGGCAAAGAGAGAGGACTTTCGTACTTAAAGTTACATTTGGAACAACCAAAGAATGGATACTTAATGCAAAAAAAAAATTTTTTTTCCATTTAAAAATAATTATTTCTCAGAGAAGTTTACGAGGTGTGATTAAAAAGTAACCGTTATTTTGAAATTTCGGGAGTTACGCGTTTTTATGTGCTTTACGATTTTTTACTCTTTTTTACTAAATTTTGAGCAAAAACAATGTCGCATGGAAATTGCTCAGGAGCTGCTGAACGTCGTCAACGATGATGCCGATTTGCTCGAAATGGTCATAACTGTTGACGAATCATTGCGGTAAGGCTACGACATTGAAACCAAAATATAGTTATCCCAATGGAAGCGTTCCAAACAGCCAACACCGAAAAAACCACGTCAAGTTCCGAGAAATGTGATAGTTTTGCTCACTGTTTTCTTCGATTGCAATGGCGTGGTGCATCATGAATTCTTCGTAGGCTTAGTAATGAATACTACCTCGAAATTATGCGCCGTTTACGCGAAGCAATCATATATTTTGCTCAATGACTACACGCCAGCTCACAAGTAGATATCTGTATATCTCAACCACCGTATTCAACGTACTTAGCCTGCCGCTGAATTTTTCCTCTTCCCAAAATTGAAGACATTTATGAAAGAAAAGAGTTTTGCTACGATTGTGGAGATAAAACAAAAATCGAAACGGAGCTTTAGGCGATACCAAAAAGCGCGCGGCAGAAATGTTTCCAGAACTGGAAAAAACCATGGCATAAGTGTATTATATCTGAGGGGAATTACTTTGAAGCGGCCAAAATAAATATTGATAAATAAATAAATACTTTTGGAAAAAATTGAAAAAAACCGTGATTTTCTGACCCCAGCTCCTATTTTACACAAAAAAAAAATAATTTTTCCAGAAATTTAAAAAATATTAGGTATGCCAGAAAACAACGTTTTCAAGGGAAGTATCCTTGTGAAAAAGTCGTGCCTGCGGAACATCTTTTTTTCGATTTCAAAACATTTTCATTTCAAATATGATAAGTATTGCGAAGAATAAGTCACACTAGTAAACCTAACTTATAAGCTAAATGTTTGCTGGGTTGATACATGTTCTCCAAAGTATTGATTAAAACACTTTCATTTAAATATGCTCTTTAATGCTTTTAGTTCTTTATTGAAAATAACCAGAGTAATAAAAAGACAGGGGCAGCTTTAGTGGCTTTTGTGGGGAAATTATTCAATTTTATAAAATGTTGTTTTCAAAGTGAGTTCGTGAAACGTAAACACGACCACAATCCCTTTTATTACCTCAAAAAATATTTATAAGTATACTGACTACTATAAATAAGTGTTCTGATTATGGCTGATTACGTCACACATACGCAACATGCATAAGCTTTTTGAGGGCTTACAAATTAAGAAGCGGGGTAGTTACTTGCATGATTAATTTTTTTGTTAAAGTTCCTGGTATTGAAAGGAATTTTGTTAACGAAAACTTTTTTAAAGCTCTTAAAGCAATTAATCGGCAATGGTTGAAGGGGCAGAACACTACTTGTCTTCAAATTTAAAAAAGCATGCGATCAAAGCCCACTATGGATATGAGAAATTATAGGATATGTGTACGAGTATGTGCATACATATAAGAGAACATGTAAATAAAACAGGCAATGCAGTTTTATATTTAAAAAAAATAATTGAAACAAAATTTTTTTAATGCAACTCCAGTGCAATTCTCGTATGATCAATTGTATTAGCAAACTATTTGCTGCCAAAAAATTTATTTTCATTAAAGGTATATTTCCATATCAGCTGATTTTGACTAGCTGGAGACAAATTGCCACATCACATCTCTAAACTGCACATCGCCAGATCATTACTGGTTTGGCACAAAGACCTCTTAAGGCCAAAACCGGTGAAGCCAAATTGTTTACACTTTGAGCAATTTACGAGCATTGATCTTGTAGCAAATCCACCAATTTAAAGCTTCATAATCACTATTCAGAAGTTATTTTTTTTTTCGGGCAAGTGCATCATTTGGATGCAACCATGCAGCCCTTTTTCGACACGATTTTATATTTCTTCGTTTATCAGTTTCAATAAAATGCAGGAGTTTTACTAACCACGATTCGTTTATTCTTTTATTTCGAAGCTGAAATTTTAAATTATTTTTTCTTTGTAAATGTTTTTGAAATAAAAAGTTATTAAAGTTTTTATTAAAAGGGAAAGCAACACTCTCTCTACAAAAATATTTCATTAATTACACTAACCTGCCGTCATAATGAATCCGCAGCATGATTAAAATAGAATAAAACTATTCAAATTGAACTGTAATCATGTCAAACAATTTATTAGTTTCGTATGCTAATTATTCTACTGCTATTCTGTCAACAAAAAATTTAGGAAAGCTTTTAAAGGACACGCAACGCATAAATTGTTTCATGAACTCTTTAAATTTTGTGGAAAAATCGTCAACTCAATTTGCGTTAATAGAAAATTGAAATTTAATTTATTTACCGTTTAATAGGATTTCGAGCGATTTTTAATTAAAATTAAAGTTTTAATTAAAGTTGAAAGGAATAAAGTTAAATCTATTTAAGCTGGATTAACACTTTGGTTACAAAGATATGATATTTGTAAAAGTGAAAATTTTTCACTGAGAATCTTCTCCAGCACGATGACAGGCCTAAACAGATTCGCTATATCGGGCTACATTCATACATGACTTCAAATGAGCGTTCCTAGAACCATAATTCACTATCCTACACAATCGCACGATTTAACAAATATGACATGTGAGCTGGAAAAGTATGACAGTGAGTGACAGATCTCTTGACAACTCGTATGTACGACTTGCAAACTTTACGAATTGTCATTTCCATGCGATCAGGGTTGCATTTACTTCAACTTGATAACAAAGTTTGAATCAACTTTTGAAAATAGGCTCGAATCACAACAGATTTTCTGTGAGAATAAATCGTACGACTGTGTGGTTCTGTAGCAATCAACGATATTATTTACAAGGAGACACCGACAGCATATTGAGTTGATATCGAATATTTCAATGATGCCCAGTAAAACACAATATGGTGGTACTGTGGGACGTCTGCTGCATGGAAATAATTTTATTGCAAGAAAATTGGGAATAAATCCAAAAAAAACTAAACCAATTTTTATATATTTAGTTCGTAATGATTTTCTTTTTGGGAAAAATTTTGTTGCACAGTGTAATCATTTTCTTTGAGTTGGTCTGCAATATATTGATGGAAATCCATTTTCTTAATTTACTCAGCATGAACTTTTTCGCATATATATAACACAAGTCCGTTCAATGATGAAGAACACGAATATTTTCTTTAATATATAAAACCAATAGAAAGAGATCCTACGGAAAAAAGAAGAGGAAGAACGATTTCGGATTGTTTCTGGTAACAACACTTTTTTTTAGAAAACAGTCTTTTAACAAAATATTGAATTGGCTTTTTTAAACACATATAACTCGTAATCAATTGTACCTTAACAATTAATATCACAATCATGGGAGCTCCTAAACAAAAATGGCGTGTAAGCAAGTCTGCCAAATAGAAAAGTTGCAAAAAAAAAAACTATCATAAAATAATAATATGAAAAATAATATTCATAAATAAAGACTGCAAACGTGTTTGTAACCTTTAAAGTTCCTCAAATGTTTTATCTTATGCTTTAAACTCATTTAAATTTTACAAAAAAAATATGTCTGACTTTTAATCAGAGTTGTATTTATGAAAAACCTCTTCACCGTTTTTTCTTTTTCTATTGCAATACTTAATTTTTTATTTTTTTTTTTTAGGTGCGAAGGCGTCCTCAACAGCAGCAGCCCATTCAACATAATTTGCAAGAAACTCGATCATACTGCACCAGTGAACCACGACTAAGCGAAACGGAAACACCCCCACAGAGACGAAAACTATCGCAAAGAAAGCCACAGACACAGCAGCAACCACAATATCAACAACACCGTAAGTTTATGCAAACAACCTCAAAAGTTTTAATTTCCTTCTGTAGCCAAAGAGATAATAGAATATAGAAACACACGGAGGAATAACAAATAGGCGGATCTCAGGATAAAACTTGTCGAAAGTGGCCGCAATATTAATATTCACGTACTCAAAATCGCACTCCAAATTAAAAGGCATAACCGTAGCGAACAAGTCAGCCAATAGCAAGTCAAAGTAAGAAGTTCTCCAACGGAGTTAGACGGAGATTAAAAAATAGCAATACAGTTGGGTGATACCTCTAGGAAACCTTTCAACTCTCAGTTCCTTCAGGTTTAACTTTCAATTGAAAGTCGGAGTTAGTAAACAAGAAATTCAGTTGGAAATCTTTAAATAAAGAGGAAGCTCTGCCCTCTAGACATCTATCTTTGCATTTCTTTATCCTTTTTCATTTGATAAGCTTTTCCGAAGTAAATATCCAATGAACAATTTTCTCTGCCAAATCGAATATTCATATAAAGGATATTTCTGTCCTTGAACATATAAAAAAGTATAATTTTATAGTGTTCTGACATAAGTAACAAGCAGAAATAATTTTTTTTTTTTTTTGAGAAAAAGGATCTGTGGAAAGTAGACTTGTCCTTGAGCCAAATGAAACTAAATTTCACAAGAACGAAAGACAGCTAATTTTGATAATATTTACTAATTAGTAATGCATCCTCTACAATTTAGTTTTTTTGGGAAAGTATATATTGGAAATAGTGGTATCCTTGCACCAAATTAAATTACAAAAGCGCTACATCTTTGAATTATTCTGTTAATAATTATGTCCAAAATTAAGATTTTGTTGTACAGGATGTGTGAGAAATAAGCATGTCCTTTTTTAGATTTTTCTCAATCTTCAAATTTTTTTTTAAGACTTCATCTATGTGGATGGACCTATCTAGTTTCCTCAATTGCTCAAGTTACTGCGCGTCGCATAAGAACAACTGAAAATTTCGCTAATGCATTAATGACGCCTTCCATTGTTCTCTCATCTGAGTCACTCCTGTTACTGTCTAAAAAATAAAACTATTGTGTGGTTGCAACTAATTATCGTGAATTGGCTATAATTAAGTTTACTCACTACAGTGTCCCACAATAGCAGTAGCAAGTCGTACAGTTGAAAAATTATGGTTATACGAGCACAGTGGTAGTATTATTGATTACAATCCTCCATGAGAGCTTAATATGCTACTTCAATCCATAAACTTAATCCAGTTAAAATTTAAAACTTTTACGTTTCCCTGAGCAAACAAAGTGGCACTCACTATTCATGTCACGTCTGATGCAAGCAATGAAGGATTCACAGCATAAAGAAAAAAAAATTTAAGTGCAATTTTTACGTGACTCATTTTATATCAAGTAGCACGTGGGGTTTTGCTTACTTTTCAATGATCAGGCTCATTTTTTATGAACTTCAATGAAGGAATACAATTGAATTGCAATTAAAACGATTACATTTCTTAAATTATCAAATTTTCAAACTATGTGTAGCTTTGCTTTTGGCTTTAAGTGTATTTATGTTAAACGGCCTAATAAATATTTCCATATAGAATTTTGCACAGCGCCTGCCATGGGTTCCTTACAACTACGAATGTCCTGCTTCGATAAAATACAATGAAAAGTAATGCAACTTTTTAATTTTTATTACAGTCGTTAAAAAAAACATTTTTATGTGACATGAATTGGCATCAGCATACCAAATAGCTTAATTAAAATAGCTTCACTTAATTTATTTCAATTGGCATTTTGATATTTCATGTCACAGCGAGTGCGAAAAAATATTAAATTTTACAAAGGAAAAAGAATGCCATAATCCATACACAGTAGAATCTCAATTGAACGGCAAAGCGAAAAGTTATGATTAGAGGGTAACGGTATGACCTCGCAAACGCACATTTACTTATTACTTATAAGGCTGAATATAGATCTTATAGAAGTAAAAAAAAAACTTTTAGAGCTTTTGAAACTCTAAAAATTTAAGAAGTTTAATAGGTGTTCGTGCGATACCTAAAATTTTCTGTAATTTTCTATTTTTAAGGAGTCACTGTACAAATAAAGTAGTACAAGATCATATTACGTTTATAAAATAAAAGAAAAATACAAAGGAAGGAGGAGGCAGGTATAATCCGGACTCAATAACCTAATTGGGGTCTTATATTACAGTAACTTGCCTTTCAATGACCAATTGACAAAAGTAATCGGCCAACACAAATTATTAACAAGACGTAATTGATCCCACCTCGTAGCCACGACTTGTCATTGTAGCCATCAAATTGAACTTTCCGCGACATCACTAATGCGAATTTTAATTAATTAATTAATTAATTAATTCTTTTTGGGATGTTTAAGTGACAAAGGCATGGCCAGGTGGTCACTTAACAGTTAACGTAACAGTCTTCGCCTACTATGCCTACTTCACCTACTCTTTCACGTAATTCGAGCTCAATGCATTGCATTGCATGGGGGAGAGATTTTTTCCCTGAGTGCTATTCTTAAATGAAAAAATTAATTATTTTTTTTAATTAATTATTTATCATTTTAAAGTATAAAAACGTTACATCAATTCTTAGTTATTTTGCAACTAAGAAATAAAATATTTAAATGAAATAAATGAATTTATTTTTTTTCTTTAAAGTTCTTTATGTTGCGAAATTTTAAAAATATGTAGCTTTCGCTGGTATTTATGATGACATGATTACAATTTTTACCCAAAGTATTTTCTGCAAGGAATTATTCTTTATAATCCCGTTCCTTATAATCATGCCTGAAAGTTCAAAGCAAATATACAACGTATCGCTGTAGACTTGCCTTAAGGCGTATTACTTATGCTGTATGCAAAGTAAAAGCAAAAAGGAAAAAATCCTTTTGCAAAGTTAATATCAAATGCTCTCTTCCGCTTTAGAAAAATACAAGGATAACCCTTCCAATCTTCGTTAATGATGCCTAGAGGATAATGCGATTTATTTCGTTTATAGCACAAGTACGTGCTTACAATGGGCAATGGAAATGTTTGCCTGGGATTTCTTCATATTTTTTTTTTATCACGAATTCAAGCAAGTAATAATAAATTGGGCGTGATGTGGCATAGAAGACGTTCAACAAAATCGCTTAAAAAATAATTATTGTCGTACTTACAATTAAGTTCAGCCGGTGTCATAGAGAAATCCATTTCCTTTCTTCATTTTAGTAAATTCAGAACAACCTGAAAAGAAGCGATTTGAAATTTTAGTAACGCAAAATAGCAGAGCACTAAAGTAATTAATGTTTAAATGTGTTTTTTATGTTGATCTGTCGGCAAAATTATTCACACACGTCTGCTTGAAGCAGTAAAATAATCTATTTATTAATGCGAAATGTTGTTGTTGGTATGAATTTAATTAAAAGCCTCATGTTTTCTAGCACAAATTAAATAAGAATTGTACGCCTCAATGGGCATTGAAGTATACGTATTAATCATACGCTTCAGTGACTCTCCGACTGTGTGAAAGATTACCAGTCATATGTAAAAGCGGTTTTTAAAGCTGCAAAAAAAAACCAGTTGAGCATATAGATTTTGCATACATATGAACTACCATTTTGCTAAGAACAGTGGACTCACGACAATGTGAACATGTCTGTGCCATAAAATATGAATTGGAAGAAACGAATTTAGGCGCATAAGATGGAAATGGTAAATTACTGCCATTTTGCTATCCATACAGTGGACTCACAATAATATGAACATGGCTGTGCCATAAAATATGAATTGGAAGAAACGAATTTAGGCGCATAAGATGTAAATGGTAAACTACTGCCATTTTGCTATCCATACAGTGGACTCACGACAATGTGAACATGGCTGTGCCATAAAATATGAATTGGAAGAAACGAATTTAGGCGCATAAGATGGAAATGGTAAATTACTGCCATTTTGCTATCCATACAGTGGACTCACGACAATGTGAACATGTCTGTGCCATAAAATATGAATTGGAAGAAACGAATTTAGGCGCATAAGATGTAAATGGTAAATTACTGCCATTTTGCCATCCATACAGTGGACTCACGACAATGTGAACATGGCTGTGCCACAAAATATGAATTGGAAGAAACGAATTTAGGCGCATAAGATGGAAATGGTAAATTACTGCCATTTTGCTATCCATACAGTGGACTCACGACAATGTGAACATGGCTGTGCCATAAAATATGAACTGGAAGAAACGAATTTAGGCGCATAAGATGGAAATGGTAAATTACTGCCATTTTGCTATCCATACAGTGGACTCACGATAATGTAAAAATGTTTATGCCATAAAATATGAATTCGATCCAACGAATTCAGTCGCATAAGATATAAATTGGTGGGGCCAGAACAAAAATAAATTTCATTTATAAATTTTATAAAACAAAAAATTAACTGCTGCCACAAAAAATATTTACTGCAAATAAATTTTATTTCACGAAAATGTATCTTTCTTTTCTCTGAGTTTTATCTCAATACAATTCATATAGATTTACAGAGGGTTGTCGAAAAATGCTCACTACATAAATGCGACAGACATTGTGGCTGCTTAAGATCGGCAAGGCTAGTCCTCTTGCCATCTATTTACTGGCAGTAAAGCGAATGAGATTTTAACCCTTAACGACAGAAGTACTAAACTGATCCAATAACGGTTTATAAACATTATTCGATGAAATTATGGAAAACGTTCGCGTTTACTGTTTAATAACTCTTTAACACTTTACGATATCGTTTAAAAACATGTGTTTTGTTAATTTGTAAAACTAAACGTTAATAATATTTCTGAACTTTGTCTTCAACGACTGATATCTGTTCAACTTAAAATAGGAAACAGTTTTCAGTTCTCTATCCCAGCCAGCAAGTCCTTTAATTTGTTAACTTGAAATAAGGGGATAAAAAAAATTTACATCAACGTTTGCGTTTTGGCTACTCCCTAACATTTTTAATGTTTTCGGCGTAGTCTCAAAATAAAAATCGGATTTTCTTAGTACATAGAACAGGTCTGCTAATAAATGGTTTGTAAATCCTTAAAATATATATAAATGATATGAAACAATAAAATAAGATACTAAATAATAAACAAAAAATTCTTTACGAGCTCCTCGTACATTTTGACAAAGCTGTCAAATTAAACAAAACGCCGTACAAAGATGTCAATAACATGTTAATGCAAACCACTATAACTGCCGTTAACTTTTCTCACACTGCTGTGTGTAAATCCAGCAAGGAATATAACGTGTTGTCCTTTACCTCGATAGCGATGAGCATTCAATTATTATTGATTTGCAGTCTTCATTTCAGAAATATAGAGACCATAAAATAAATAATACAGTTTTGAAAGAAATCGATTGACACTTTTATATTTATTTAAAGGAACATATTTTAAAAGCTTATTGCAAAGCATTTACTTCCTCTGCTATTCCTAAAGGCAGTAACTCGATAAGTTTTGATTAAGAAGCACATCTTGTTAAAGAAATGTTAAAAGCTTCCATGAGAACAAATTTCGTTAGAAGTTGACTCTATAAAAAAAAAAACAGCCAGCAAAGAAGAGAAACATACACATTTTAAAAATAACATAATCTGACAGTGAAAAAATGCAAGTTGGCATGTTATACGCGCGTGTGTGTGTGTGTGTGTGTTGGGGTGTGTGTGTTTGTACAGCAGCAGACTTATTCGAACACATGTATTTCAAAGAATATTAAAATGTTTGTCTGCTCCTTTCCCATTTAAGTTCATTATCCTTTTTATGTGATGCTTCTTTTATGTGAAACAATCTGTCGGATATATAAACTCCTATACACTTGAATTAACTATTAACAGGGCACACACAGACACATCCAGACACATGCACGCAAACACGTAAACACGACTGAATACAAACACTTGCCAGTCAGCCGCCTGTAAGAAATAACATACAAAATTGTTTGTTGGTGCATGAAAATGTTTAAACTTGTGTAGTATTTTAAATTGTTGCTGTAAAAGGTCCTTTATAATACAACCACACAAAAGGAGCGGACTGCACACAAACAGCAAACAGACAAACAGCAATCGACATTTTTATGGCTTTGTGATGGCATAAATTTTGTTAGAATTTAAAAAAAAAACATTTTTCAGCGTTTGGCCTTTCTTGAGGAAAGAAATTTAAATAAACTGATTTTTTTTAAAGAGAATTAACTTCACGTAAAAACAATAACTTCACGTAAAACCAATAACTTTCGAAGACAAATTACTGCAGAAAAGGATGTGCCGATACATTAATTTATGTGTGTGAAGATAAATATGCCGAGTTAAATATGTAAAAGCTTACGTAATGGCTTACGTAATTACATATTTAACTCAAGTTACCTCCATAGGCGAATAAGTAATGCGCAGCCTACTAAATCGGTGGTCGCTGGTTCAATTCCTGGCTAGACTCTGTGTGTTTCTCTGCGGTCAAACCGAAAGCTTTGCAGGTTAAGTTAATTTAAAAAAAAAGTAATTAAAAAAAAATTTATCTAAGAAAGCAACACTAAACATACATATTTAGCTTTCAAAATTAAGAAAAATTAAATTAATTTCAAGTTTGAAACGATTTCACGCCACCTGTATTGAAAATGACAATCAGCAACCGATAACATAAACAAATTTTAAGAATTTCATTTGTGAGAAAAATGCCAGCGGAAAAGAACACACTGTACATGCACACAAGCAACATCACAAGGCTTATCACACACATGCACACGTACATGCACACATATATGGAAATAAGTCGTTGATTTTAATTCCATGTGTATCGGATTTCTTAGCTGAATTTGGTACCAACAAAATTAATGAGGCAAATAAAACCCCCCTGCCCCTTTAATTAATCAGAAAAATATTCTCCAGCCTCAGGACAGGATTAGAAAAGGACATTTAACTTGTTTTATGGCAAATGCTATAAAAAGGAAATATATTTTGCATTTATCAACATAATAAAAACTGTACTAACAAAAGTTCCAGTGTGTTAGTAAATGGCACTGGATGTGCCTATATATTTTTTATTAAATTTTAGAGCTTTGCGGATTTTATAAGCAAAATGTATTGAATCAGCAAAGTCTTGAGTACGCCTGAGAAACTAAATGTTTATATTATATACAACAGCATACGATTTTATGCAACAATGTGAATACCCCAAATATTCATACAGAAAAAAAACCATAACTTGTAAAAATCGTACTGTGTTTTCACTTGATACATCGAGCTTCAAACAGCGCCCAAAATCGTATAAAATTTCAAGTTACTACATTTAATTGCCTCAGTTTCAGATGACAGCATACTTATTCTCAAATTCGCCTTCAAATACCACTTTTCTCATTAAACCATTCACTGGATAATTAAAAGAAATTATATTTTCTAACAGCCACAGAAATTACCCTAACCCCACGCCAAACGAATTCCCTTTCCAAGATGGCTTCTACAAGCATAAAATCAAACAAGAACAAAATACGTTAAAAGAATTATTTACAATTAAAATAGCGATAATAAAATCCGTATTGTTTATAACAAAATCAATATTGGGAAATAATTAAAAGGGATTTCTTGTTTGCGCTAAAGATTTTTAAATTTTTAAATAGATTTCTTATTATTTGAGTTTGATTTGCCGCATGTGCCTCATTTAACATTCAATCGCCGGGGATAGCGTGTGCCCGCGTTTATCCCCACTCATCTAAATTAGTGGAAGACTGGCAATTTGCCATTTCCAGTGTTTATTTCACTCAACGGTTTTATTTGTTCTGCGTTTTTATTTATTCATTGAATTAAATAACTTGTTGTTTCCGCCACAATCTTAAAATGGTGGGAACAGTGTTTGGGAATCGAAAGTTATCGCTGTATAAACAGATTCTGAACTTTTATATGTAATTAATACTTTTGCACCCAGAGATAAGATACCCCACTCGCCCCAAACCCCAAAAAAACATTAATCTGCTAGTCGCGTTAATGTTGAAAACCGATTATTTGATTTAATTAGGAATTCATTAGAAGGGTAGCCGGACACGCAGAATAGAAAATCGAATACAAATTTTTTAATTAAAAAAAAAAAAAAAATTAAAAAAATTGCAAAAGGAAATAGTTTGAACTCCAAAGTTCAATTATAATACAATTTTTTATAGAATCTGTTTCCGTAATTTCATTAAATTATTGCGCTAAAAATAATTCGAATAAAATTATAATTGATTATTTCCTAAAATTTCAAATTTGTTTCAATAATTTCATTAAATTATTGCGCTAAAAAATAAATCGAATAACATTATTCACAACAATTTTTCAAATCTACACTCAAAAAATCTATTCTTAATTATTTTGGAAGTAAAAATTATTCGAATAAATCCTTTTAAACTATAAAACTAAATTAATCGTATAAAATTATTAATTAAAATTAGAGGTCATAATTTCATAAATATATTCGAATATTGGTAAAATTCAAGTTTAAAAAAAATTCTTTGTAAAATTCATTTAAATAAATTTTATATATTTTTTTTTCAAACATTTAACTTATAAATTGATATTAAAGTTGCATTAATAATTTTTTTAAAAAAATATTATTCGTATTAGTTTATTCGTAGTAGAATACCGAACCAAAAAGAAAATTAAAATTTTATTAAATTATTATTATTCGAATAATATAAGTAGCATAAGTCTTGTCAATGAAGCTTGAAAATGAAACATATATTCGGATAAAACTATTCGCCAGCAAAATTAACTAATAATATGTGTAGGATTAAAAACGTAAGGCGATTAAAATATAATTAATAATCTCACTATTATTCGAATCAAATTACTCCGAAATAGTTTTTGGATTACATGTACAAAGTTTTTCTCAGAACTTCAACAAAATGATTCAAGGAAATATTATTCGAATAAAATAATATTAATTCAAAAGCTTTCCAAACAAAAATTGAAAATAAAACGAATACTTGACTAAAATAATGAAAACAAATTTTTATAGTTTATATAGCAAAAGTTATTCGAATAAAATTATTTTGAAATTGTTTTTAAATTCAAATTCAAGGCTCAACAACAAATTCTTTGAGGAAAATAAAAAAAATATATGTAAACACACATAAAATATTTCTTAAAATTTCAACAAAATGATTCAAAGAAATATTAATCGTATAATATAATTTGTGAATTAAAATGAAAGCCAACCAAAAGTTACTCGAATAAACATATACCGAAAGGTTACCGAATGAACATTCAATTTGAACCGAAAATAGTATGAAAAGTGCGTTTAATATTAAATATTAAAAACAATATTAATCGCAAAACATATAAAATTATTGAAGTAAATAATAATCGAATAAAATTATTAATCATTGGCAAAATATTTTCACAAGTAAAATAATAAGAACTCAATACGATTCCTTAACTTTGTAAAGAGCAAAATTTAACGACAATTATATTCGATTGTAGTAACTTTTCATCATATAATATGATGATATTTATAATATTTATAATAATCGAATAAAATTATTAATCATTGGCAAAATATTTTCACAAGTAAAATAATAAGAACTCAATACGATTCCTTAACTTTGTAAAGAGCAAAATTTAACGACAATTATATTCGATTGTATTAACTTTTCATCATATAATATGATGATATTTATAATATTTATAATAATCGAATAAAATTATTAATCATTGGCAAAATATTTTCACAAGTAAAATAATAAGAACTCTATACGATTCCTTAACTTTGTAAAGAGCAAAATTTAACGACAGTTATATTCGATTGTAGTAGCCGCCATTGCAGTAACTTTTAATCATTTGGCATCACTGTTACGATGTACGAAAGTCGCAAAATCGCGACTTAAATTAAATGAAATTTGAATTTATATCCTTTATTACAGTGTCGATAAATACTGTTACTTACGTACTACACATGTATGCAAAAACCAATTCAATGCAATGAAAAAAAGTCCTTTTGTTAGAAATGACAAGGCAGAAAATATTTTCGCTCGGATGCTGATGCGAGAAAAAAACAAAACAACAACAGCTGGTTGTTGACGGCAGCGAATATTGTTAAACATTCTACTGAGTAGCCAAAACAATTCAACTAATTTTCGCTATATTTATTTCACCAACACGATTATCATCAGAAAAAGTTTGTGATTCGCATTACAGGTATTACTTTAGAATGATTTCGCCCCCAAGTGGATAATATTTGCTGGTAGTGTGAGAGTCAGGACAACAAGAGTCATTGAAATAGGCGACGTGGCTGTGGAAGACAAAACAAACAAGAATTGCATGTGAACATTTTTTGATTGCTCGTTTTTCCTTATCGTTTTCGTAAACAAAGAAAATGTACACGAGATATTTAAATGTAATTGATGATCACAAATCGGAATCCATATTGATTTCCGCTGTTAAATATTTCAAAGAAAAAAAATAAAATTTATTTGTATTAAACAATTAAGAGCACAAAAAGGAAAGGGGAACGGGAAAGGGTATTGATTGGTTAACGAGAAACTATTGAAATACATACAAATTGTTCATTCGCATGGTTAAAGTGTGAAAGTAGAGGAGTGGCCCATGAAGAAAATTAATTAATTAATTTTAATAATTTTAATTGCAGTACAGTTAATATGATAAATGAACATTTATATATTATCAATTTATTGCGATTTATCTTATAAAATGCCCCAAATTATTTGTATCGGTTTTTAATTTTAGCGCATCGCCGATCAAATGCATTTCTTGATGTACCCAACATCAATATGCATCACCTAAGAGTGTGTGATGACGAGGACTTGGACCGCTTAAGAACATTTAGCGCCTCCAAAGGAGGTAAGTGAAAACTTTTAGCATTTATTTGTGTTTTTGTTATGACGTTTTAAGTTATGCAACATATTCAATTCATGGTCCAACAATGGTAAACATTATTTTTACCAGTTCGGTCGCAAGCGGGTTACATAAATCGAGGGTTACCCGTATATCTATGCATATGAATATTTATTTTAAAAATAGTTTTGGCCAAAAACAGCAAAAATATGAAGTGTAGCGACAATAGCGTAGCGTTGCGCTATCAATAGCGGTATTCAGTGGTCGATATATTTTTATGTCTAGTGAGCGCCATTTTTGTGGAACTTTTCATTTGTCTGAGCGACCGCAGTCAAATTTAAATGAAAGCCACATAACTATAAAATAATGGTTAACACACATCAGCTGTTCAAACACAGAGTTGCAAGCGAGGAAAATTCAGCAGCTATTAAGCGTTGCATAAAAGCATTTTCATTGAGAATATATTTTGTTGTTGAAATTAAACAGGAAAGCAACAAAAAAAAGCCACGCTTCTCATGATCATATAAAGGGTAATAAAGAGACATCAAATCACACCAAGAACCGCTTTTCAATAGCGGGATGTAGAGACAATACAATAGACAATAGTCTTTCGGATTTGGCACGAAGTACTTTTTTTTTAATTATATATCTGCACAAGTATTTTTGAATAACTTCAGGTATGAGAATCCAAATTGATAAATCAAAAACTACTTAAGCTTGTTTCAAGAAGAAGACTTAAGGATAAGGGATACAAAAAAGAGAAAAACAGCCAAAATGGTCAGCTTTGCAGTTTCGCTAACAAGAAATCCCCTATCAGAGACACCTTGTACTTTATTTTCACTGTCAGTACTTTATGTATTAAAAAGTTCTTAAGAAAATTTAGCTCTTTTTCTTTAAAAGTTCCTACAGAAAACAGTAAATTTAATGGTTAAAAAAAATTGGCATTAATAAAATATGTGACATATCAATTAATTTGTTAATTGAAAGTAATTAATGGCACTAATGAAACCATTTCAAGTTTTAGTTCGAAGAAACATTGAATCCTTATTGGCCAAATGCAATTCAAATTCAAGATTTCTTTGACTTTATTACTTGACTCGGTTGTTAAGGATTTATTAGGTGCCTGGGAATAAGTTTGATTAAAATTCTGATTATTATTTATCATATTATGCAAAAGAAACATTCTAAATAAATACATTTGTAATGCATCTAAATTGGATTATGAAATGCAATTGAACACATTCATATCCCTACAAGCAGGCCGCCTAGAGCCTTCCAACTTTACGTTTTTAAGTACTCGTATTTGCTCTAATTTTAGAAAATGGTTGTATTAATAAACCATTCGTGTACAACAACAACAGTTTCTATTAAAGCAATGAAACGTGTAAGGAGTCGTATATTCATGCTAAGCACTGCATCGTCATGCTCAAGTAGCTATACTTGAAACGTCATTCTTCTTTCTAGAAACGTCTTTCCCTCACTCGCGCCTCACGCTCTCACTTATACCGCCAACAACTGCTGCATTGTGGTTCATTCAGCCACACATAAAGTAAACAAGAACTGTATTAAGTTATTTGATTTTTCGGAACGATTTACATACGAGTACTTTCAGAACTTTGCAAGTGTCAAAGTGCAAATGCCTGTGTGTGTTATTTGTAAGCTCCAAAACACTTCTAATTTCGTTTGAATACACGAGGAAAGACACATACACCCACACACATAAGACACACAACCAAATGAATAAATTTTTGTTTGTTCAGGCTTGCCAAGCTTGCACAAATCTAATGCCTGTTTTAGCCGCATTGATTGAGATCTAGATAAAACACGTTTAGAAATGTCTAATTTCGTTCTTCATCAACATTTTCACATAGAAAATAATATCTGGTCTAAATACGGACTGGCAAGAAATTCGTAGGCTGAAGGCAAAAGGCATTGGAAAAATTACCTTGAGAGGAAATTTATTTTTGATATCAAATTATATTCCATACCAGCCAAAAAGAATTATTTGAAACCAAGAAAAATATTTGGTGAGTGCCATCGAACAAATTCAATTTTGATATCAAACTTTTTCCCCACATCAGCAAAAGAATTATTTGAAACCAAGAAAAATATTTGGTGAGTGCCATCGAACAAATTCAATTTTGATATCAAACTATTTTCCCCACATCAGCAAAAGAATTATTTGAAGCAAACAAACACATTTGCTGAGTGCCATCGAACAAATTTAATAGAATCAAGGACATGTTTGAAGCAAACAAAAACATTTTCTGAGTGCCGTCGGACAAATTTACTTTTGATATCAAACTTTTTCCCCACATCAGCAAAAGAAATTTTTGAAACCAAGAAAAATATTTGCTGAGTGGCATTGAACAAATTTAGTAGGATCAAGGACATGTTTGAAGCAAACAAAAACATTTGCTGAGTGCCTTCGGACAAATTTACTTTTAATATCAAACTTTTTCCCCACATCAGCAAAAAAATTATTTGAAACCAAGAAAAATATTTGCTGAGTGGCATTGTACAAATTTGGTAGGATCAAGGACATGTTTGAAGCAAACAAAAACATTTTCTGAGTGCCATCGAACAAATTTAATTTTGATATCAAACTATTTTCCCATATCAGCCAAATAATTATTTGAAACCAAGAAAAATATTTGCTGAGTGGTATTGAACAAATTTAATAGAATCAAGGACACGAAATAATTTAATTGAATTAATGTAAAAGTTATCAAAAATAATATGAAAAATTACAACTTTAAGAGAAGCAACACATTCAGGAGTGAAACTCAATTAATTTTTCTTTCCACAATCTCAAATTTCGGCTAGACAAACAAGTTGTAAGTTTTTTTTTTTGACAACATATCCGTCCAACATGTTGCTTCAATTTATTTTATGGTTTCCTCTGTTGAACAAAAAAAAAATAATTAATTGATTTTAAAAATGCAAAAGATAATCAATATACATATTGTTTTTCAGTTTTGATCTTCCAAATTTTTTTTGATATATGTGCATATAATATTAAAAAAATTACAAAAATAAAAAAAAGTATATAAATGTTAAAGAAATTGTTTAGAAATTTAAAATTGCACAAAAGTACTCTGACATGACATCGCACTAGTATGTCAGAGTGATATTAAGATTGATTACTCATTACCGAAAAACATTGGCTTTCTGCTACTGATTTTAGGACACTGGAAAAGTATTTTATTGAATAGCTGCTCATGATAATAATATTTCCAAGTCCAAGAAAAAAATAAAAAAAATCAAAAAGACTTCTGAGTTCTACCACTTTTCTTATTAACTTGACAGCAACTGTCTGCGAAGGGATGTCGGACTCGCACTCTTGAAAATAAATGTACGCCGCAAACACTATTCTTTAATTAAACTTATTTCCACAAAAAAGTTTAACTATTAAAACTGCTGAGTATCCATTTAGTTTACATTTTATTCATTAATCGATTTTATTCAGCAGTCGACTGCGAATCGAATAAACACGCAAATAAAAAGGATTTCGAAAAAAATTGTTTTAATACTTTAAACAATTAAAATTGCTTAACTAGTTAATTTGTAGATTCTGTCTTTAGTTTTTGCCTAATGCGGAAAAATAAACTTTTTTTTTCAGGTGGCAAACATATAGCTCGCACTGTACGAGGTCTGATCATAAAATAACTGTTATTTTCAAACTTTATGAGTTATGTATGTTCTATTTTGGCTCTCGCCGACTTTTTCCTATCCCCAGAAACTAAAGACACCGATGAAAGGAAAGCGTTTTGCTACGATTGAGCAGATAAAAGAAAAATCGAAACAACAGCTGTTGGCGATAACAAAAAGCGTGTTTCAAAAATGTTTCGAGGATTGGAAAAAACGCTTGGCATAAGTGTATTATAACTGAGAGGCATTACTTTCAAGTGTGCAAGATATTTATTAATAAATAAATAAATACTTTTGGAAAAATTGAATAAAACGATTTATTTTTGATCACACCTCGTATATTACTTTTACGAACATTCCTGGCTACTGTTCTTACTTTTAATTTTCAAACAGTCATCGCAGTTTGCACTGACACTCTACTTTTTTTTTGTTTGATAAAAAAAAAGTCACGTATTTAAATCCATTTTTACGTGTCAGTGTACCGCAAAAGGCTTCCACCTATAAAGTCGAAAATTAAATTTAAACACCTCTGACTTACACTGTCGAATAAAAGTGCTATAAATATTTAAAATCATATTGGTAGAGAAAAAATTAATTTATTTTTAAAAATTTTTCGGAATTGATTGCAATTTGAATTTCAGAAGAATTTTTTGTGCTTTTAAAGTTAACAGCAAAACCTTGAAAACTTTTATTGAAAGAAATTGAATTATTTAATTACAAAAAATTAATTATATGAATTTTAACGGTTATAAATATTAATTATTATATATTTATTTATATAGAAAAATTACATTTTATTGCAAAACCACAAAAAAAAAGATCAGCTGGAAAAGATGAAAATTAAATCGTGAGAACAGCTGATCCCGCAAGCAAAGCGGGAGAATGTTTTTACGAAATTTGTATTCATAATTCCCTTAATTAAAGAATTTTATATTCTTCTTGTGTTTTATTTATTTATTTTACGCACAATTTATGGGATTTTTGAATCCATTTCAGCAATAAAAATTTTGTTAATATTGACAGATAAAAGCTTTTGTTCAAAATTCGATTTCTCTAACAAAATGGATAATTTGATTTTTATTCAACCGTATGAAGCAATTAAAAATAAACAATTAAAGATTTTCTGTTTATGCCGTTTTAAATTAAAAACATATTTTAGTTTAATATTGAATGGCAAAAAATGCAGTTAGAAGGAATTATCGCTTATATGGGCCAAATATAAAATTTCAAAATTTCTACGGAATGGATTATTAACTCTGAAGTAAATACCCCGTATCTCTAAGTTATCAACTAACGGTTTTTGTTCGTTTTACTGCAAAATAGAAATAATTAAAATACTGTAACAAAATTATGGTCGAAAGTCGTGTTTGCGATAGCCGGATAGCTTTTCGGTCAGCAGTGTTGGCAACTGTTCCAAGAAGCTCGTAAACAGAATTATATTTTCTATCAATGTTGACCGTACATGGATAATGTACTGGAGTCCTGTGAAGCGCCTCCTACAGCTTAAAGAATGGCATGCATTTACCTTTAAATCCTAAAGTTATTAAATTGGACCGAAATCCAATTTTATTTCCAAAGGTTTATGCATATAAATTTTTGTATACAATATTGTGGCAAGTAGGTGCTGCTAAAGGTATAGTGCCTGCTACCTGCAATCCATTCTTTTATTTCATTTACCTCAGAACATACATGGCATATTTTTATCGACATATTAAAAAAAAATTATGAATATTTCCTTTTTTAAATATAAAATAAAACCTGTCAATTTCTTCTATATGTATGTATATACCCAGTTCAATGCTCAATTTTTGCTCGTATTATCCATTATAAAGTGTTTTACATAATTCATGTAAATATTTTCCATATTTAGATTTTCCATTTATAAAAATAAGAATATAATTCACATCTACCCGCCATCTGCTCTATACAGATGTACCTAGTTCAATACTCCATTTTTCAAGATATTCCAAAGACCTTGTGATAAGATTTTTATCTTACGACGCTATTGCAAAGAGCAGTATGCATATATAAATTATAAGGAAAACATAATAATGTTGTCCACTTTGTGAGAAAACGCCTTAAAACTTAAAATCGCTTGTTCGGCGAGAATAGCGTTAAGAGTACAACAACTTTGCGAGACAATAATGTAGGTCTTACGATAATATTAATTTATTTTGGATTTTTTCCGGGTTACTGTAATTCAAATTAATTTTTATTAGGCAATTCGAAGTGCTTCTGGTTCCATTTTAATTACGAGCAAAGACAAAAACACTTTTAAGTTAATTCAGGTAGAAGAAGCATAATGTGAGCAGCACAAAAACGCCCTTTTTTGAATTTTATAGAACTGAATTTGTTCTTGTTGTAAAATGAAAATGAGTCAGTAGCATATTCAATATTTAACTACTGGATGTCCTTAGAGGCTCAAAGCCAACTGCTGCTGTAGCAAAGCGGCTGCAATGGATTTCTTACGTTGTAATATTGATCCTGTGCGTCAGGTTAATTCTCCCTTTAACAAAAAACACATGTAACAATTTTTTTTGAAGGATTTCATACTTCACTGGAGACCCTTTTCCAACAAATAAGCTCATTGCCCTGTAAATTATTTCAGGATTTCGAAGCTGGCACACAAAGGCGTAGCGTAATATAGAACCAATTGTAGGCAGAAAATTATTATAGTAACGTATTTCGATTATTAAATTTTAAACGCATAAATATTTAAAATGCCAAAAAAATCTTTATAAGAAACTTAATTATTTATTAAGCACAATCAAATTGCGATAAATAAGGGAAAGATAAGAACTTGCAGTTTCTTTTCAACATCGCCTGGCAACACTCGATGAAAGCCTTTGAAAAAACAATTTTCTTGTTCATTTCGGATACACTCAAAATATGCTGTAAGTAAATAATAATAAATAATTTTTTTACTAATTACTTACAGAATATTTCGAGTGTATTAAAATAGTCAAGAAAATGCATTTTGCAAAAGCTTCCAAGCAGTGTTGCCAGGAAATGTCGAAAAGCAATACTGTTAATATAGAAAGTCAGCAAAAAGTTACGCTTTAAAAATTATATATGTTTATATATATGGTACTAAATAGGAAGATATATAAGAAAAAATAAAGTCAAGATAGTTTTTTGGCGATATTAAAATAAAAAATGTTGCTGCATAGCAGATTTTTTCAGAATAAAAGGTTAATATTTATGTGTCTGTTATATAATGAAGCTCAGAAGTGTCATTAACTCATTTAATGACACGACATTATGATGTTAATTTAATAGTAATTAGATATTTTTGAGCAACAGCTGGATAAAAATAATGACAACAGCTGTTTGTAACCGATCAATTAACTTTCATAACTTGTATTCTGTTCTCGCAAAATATAGAATAGACAGACTGCAAAATTAACATTTAAGGTATATACCCCTATTGCAGAGTAATGTGTTAAATTAGGAGGAGGAGGCAGTGGTAGATTCATAACACCTCTAGCGTTGTAGTTGATAGTTTTTTTGACAGCCATCTTTATTAAATTTGACATACAAAGTTTTTATAAACTTCCATTGTCAGTTTGTTTTTGACAGATAAAATGGTTAGTCGAATTTTGGTGTGCCGTTCGATTTTTTACTAAATTTTAAGAAAAAACAACGCAGCTCACGACCTGTTAAGCCTCGTCCACGACGATCCAACCAATGATGGACTTGGCTTCCGCTGACTTTTTCCTATTACTAAAACTGCAGACACCGATGAAAGGCAAGCGATTTGCTACGATTGAGGAGATAAAAGAAAAATCGAAACAACGAGTTTCAGAAATGTTTCGAGGACTGAAAAAAGTGCTTGTCATAAGTGTATTATATCTGAGAAGCATTACTTTGAAGTGGGCAAACTATTTGTTGATAAATAAATAAATACTTTTAAAAAAATTGCATAAAACGGTTTATTTTTCATCACACCTCGCATACTCTGTAGCACCATATCACGATGTAAATTGTTGGCCGGCAAATGTCAAGGGACAAGTCACCAAAACGAAAAATTCCAATAAAAAAAAATTACAAAGAAATACTCCCATTTGCAGTTGACTCGGCAACATATTTTGAAGTAGAAAAGGAAACAGCATGACAGGACATGATTTTGACGTTTCTGAACGCATTTATACAAGAAATCTCAAAACAAAAATGAAATTCTTTAAATATTAAAATTCCAGACATGAATGGTTGCCTTGAACATTTACAATTATTCCAATTTCGAGAAAATAAAATCAGCTTGCAAGATTCCCGGGAATTTTTATGTAATTACATTACGTACTGTGTCAGCTCTTCTTCATCTTTCTTCTTCTTCATTTAGCTACTAAAAGGACAAGATGCCTTTACCTGCTAAATATACATATTTATTTACACTTGCAACAGTTTACAATAAATTTCTTTTGAGCATGCAATTCCATAAATATTCGTGAACGAAAATAATCGACTACAAAATGAAAAAGAAATATTTTGAAGAAAAAAGCTTTTTAGTTTTATGCAAAAATATAAATATTTCGTCTTATAATCTGAGCTATTTTGAGCAAAGAGAAATTTTCGCCAGTCAAACATTGCTAAAGAACAACGCCAACAAAAAGAAAGAACAAAAAAGGAAGCACAAGTATTGCAAGGATATTCTGCAAGCAGGATGGCAAAGGAGTGGCGTTGAGAAGATAAAAAAATGTGCACATAATAAATTGCAGGCAATCATGCACTTTGTAGCATTAAATGGGAAATTTAAAAACTAAGTTTCAAGCATTTAAATGTTACTAATAATTGAAAAGTATCTGTTATTTGAAAAGAAGAACTCGGTTCAATGCTCAAACGGGCATATAATATTCAATAATTCATTTGAAATATTAATAAAGTTTTTTTACAATTAAAAGCCAGCAAGGTTTACTTTTTTATAGATCAAATATTTATTTTATTTTTAGTTAAAATTTGTTATTTCATACTTTGCTTCCCCCTAGAGGAGAAGATACCAGCAGTACAGTCCTGCAACTTATTTTAAAGCTAATACCGACGTTCCAAGGAATTGACATAAAAATGTCAGACTTTTAATGCAAAGCGGCGATTTTAGAACCAGTTGGTTTTGCTAATTAATGTGTAATTTCACTATCCTACATAGTCGTATGACTTATTCACACGAAAGTGTGATAGTGATACCATACTATTTTAATAAATCAAATTAAAATGGCGTTGCTGGTGGCAGCCATAAAAACATATGTTTTCTGTTTGTAAAATAATAAATTAAACTATAAACAAAACTTTTATAATCATATAATTACACAACACAACCAAATAATTCTTTGCTAATAAGAAAAAGCAACTCTGATGGCACGAAAACAATCATTTTATGAAAATTTTCATAAATATTTTCTTGTTATAATAATTTCAAAATTTTATGGCACACTATTTTACTTTTTCAGTACACATGCCAAATTTGACAAATCGTACGATTATGGGGTATAGTGAAAAAAGGAATTTAACAGAACAAAATAATGCATGTGATTTCTATACTGTTAGCAACAGCTGTTTTGAAAGGTATCAGCTATTAAGTGGCAGCATGTGTTCTCTCTGGCTTTACTTTAACAATTGAAAATATAACATAAAATAACAAAAACAAAAATATAAATATAAATAATATTACATATAGTTGGTCTCAAGTAAAAATGCCTTAGCAGCCATTTTTTTTTCTTGCACTATAATTTTTTAGTGAGTTCAATTTATGTTCAACACAAATGACATATTTTTTTTTTTGCTTTTGTTCAAAATTAATGAAATTCATGAAAAAAAAATGTTTTTTGGGCAAGTAAAAATTTCTTTGTTGTGTTTATTCTTCATCGTGCTAGAGATGCCACATTATTCAAATTATATTTAACACCGACCATAGTTGTCAAGAGCAAAGACCGAATCAAATAGAACATGTTGTACGTATATTTTGTAATTTTTCAAGTGGCATCAAGCTAGCGACGGAAGATATCAATCCAAACCATACGTTGCAAACGGCTACGAAATCAGCTGTTTTTAAGGCAATTCCTCGTAATAAATTTAAATTATATTTTTCCAATGAAATTTGAAATCTGCGTATTGTCAAAGTACTGAACGTATGCAAAAAGTTAAAAGATGACCAAGTTCAGTACTCTCGATTAATTTAATGGTCGTTTGAAAAAGTACAAAGTAGACGTAAGGCTTGGCCTTAAGTTATAATGAATTAAGTCAATTAAACACTGTTGAAAAGAGTTAAAAAGGGTTAAAAAGGGTTAAGTGTTAATGAGCCGTATATATTTGTAATAGAATCGATCGATATTCATGCAATAGACAGTGCTGGAATTAGCAAACTGACATGCTGGTATAAGGCAGGAAAAATATTATCAGCTGTCCCTTCAAACTTACATATTTGTTTTGGACTTAATAGTAAAAGCCGCCTTTGCCAATCCAGCTTGATTTTCATAAAACACATTTAAACAGCGAATTTGGGGGGTTTTGACGTCGTGGCGCCATATTCTGTTCGCTGAATGTTTTTTTTAAAACGTGTATATTTAATTCTCAAAAAAAATGGTTTTTTTTATATCCAAAAGCGAAAGTTATTGAAAAATCAAATTGATAATAGTATAAAAGGACTTAATGGGAATTTTCTTATTTTACAATTGCCGGAGTTGGGAATCAAACTCGGAGCATTAATTTTTTTTTTTTTTTTTGGCGCCAGTAGTAGAAAATAACGCAAATAGAGCCCTTTTACTTGCATAATGTCATCAGCAAATGAATTACCGCATTAGCTAAAAGTCACTGGCACTACAACTAAGCGTGGCAATCGTGTAGAAGATTTGATTAACACAATGTCTCATTAAAAGAAATTTACTCCTGCTACCTTCTGGAGTAGCAGGAGTAAATTTACTCCTGGCTTTTAATTGTAAAAAAAATACTTCTTTTCCTATAATGCACACAGGTATCATCAATCGTGGAGACTCCTTCAGACGTCGTCGTTCACGGAGCAACAGTTTGGCTCCCGTTAGCCCTATCCATCCTCGTGTGGGCGCTTTGGCCGGCTGCACTGATGCCGATATTAACTCAAACGACGGTACTCATAACCAGCAGGTTGATGTTTATCAAGTGGAAATGCTTGGTGCGTCGGGTGTGGGTAAACAAGCACTTGTCTCCCAATTTCGTACGTCAGACTGCATTAATGCTTACGACGGACCAGGTAATGTGCAAAACATATATAATCATCTTCCCAATTATTCTCCTACTCTAAATAATATTTGGAATGTAATCACTTTATCGCGGAAATCAGTTGGAGTGTTTGTCTTTTAAATCTTTGGAATAAACAAAGATTAAATGGAGTGCGTCACTCAAGGATTTAATTGTAGACCCCACAATAAAAAAAGCTAAATAGAATTAATTCACTTATACTTCAAAGTCATAAATTTTCGTTTCTTTTTAATATAAATTTTTTTTCAAAGTGGACATTAAGCTTTTGCTTTTTGGTTACATATTAATTAATATGATTTATTAATTAAATTTAATTAATGTAATTAATTTAATTTTAATTTCTATATTTTCAATTTCTTTACAGAATGTGATGAAGCTGAGCAAAATATTTCAATTATTTTAAATGGCATTGAATCGGAATTGAAATTTGTGATAAATGCACGCGAAGTAAAGGTGACTATTTTAATGTTTCTAGTGCTACCTGAAAACGACATGCGGTTTACATATGGAACTCAGATCCATAAAAGATATTATACATCGCCTAAGGATTGAGAAAATTTGCTTACACTATAGTGATATGTAAAGTAAATGTCTGGCAGTGGTGCCACTAATTCTTTCTTTACTTTAGCTCTTTTTAAAAAAAAAAACTTTAGCGTTTTTTTAAAGCCTTTTTACATTTGTCAACATCTTGGTGGCATCCCTACAAGATGTTGAAAATTGAAAAAAAAATCCATTTGCTTTACAACATGACATATGACATATTTACTTTCACATCTCTGAGCAAATAAATTTGAAATGAAATGGATTTTAAAAATTCTGCAGTAATTGATGTTACTTTTCATTTTGAAAAGCGCAACAAAAGTAACATTATAACTATAGCATTCAGAATTGGAGGACAGTTTTGCTAAAATACGAGGTGTGATCAAGAAATGACCGCTATATTAAATTTTTTCCAAAAGTAATAATTAAGTTATCAATAAATATCTTGCCGCCTTCAAAGTATTCCCCCTCAGATATCATACAGTTATGCCAGCATTTTTCCCAAACCTCTAAACACTTCTGAAACGCGCTTTTTGTCCTCGCCAACAGCTCCTGCTTCCATTTTTCTTTTATCCCCTCACTCGTAGCAAAACTCTTTCCTTTCATCGGTGTCTTCAGTTTTGGGAAGAGGAAAATGTCATCTTGTAAAGATGATCTTTCACTGCAGGTGGCATCTTCATGACAAGTGTAAAAAAGATATCTGAGACAACGATGTCATCTTTGCCAGCATCAACTGTGGCGATACAATGTGACAAAGTATAAATTGCACGTTTTTGTCTAGAATTAAGTAAAAATAAATATGAATACATATTTATAGGGAATAGGCACGTTGTTTAGAGGGCCATAAATTTAAAAATTTTATCTCTCTAGTAAATAAATTCATTAAATTTGTGGAATTTGCACCAGATAAAAAGAAATACATTTCATAATATTAAACAAATAAATAATTTTGACAGATTTTTTTCTAATGATGATGAAAAGAAAATGAAAAAACCACAAATTTTTGACCGATGACGTGCCTCCAGTTTTCTCTGCTTCATTTTTAAAGAAAACAAACAAACAAATTTGTTTCTTTTTTAAAATGCCAAAAAATGGTTATAAAAAAAACAGAACATGGCAAAATATTACGGGGAGTCATTGCTCTGAAAAGCTGAAAAAATTATTTTACGCACCCCCCCATTAACGAAATACGCCAGTGTGTAATTTAGGCGACTTCATTCTCTAATTTTCTGGACTTATAATTTTTAATCATCACAGCCTAATACGAACCTCAAAGTTTTAGGTGAATGAATTGCACTGTTTACATATTACATCGTAATATGTGTTTAGGAGTGCTGTAAGTCAAATAGCAGGAAGACATGAATAAGGATAAATCATAATATGTATCCTTTACAAAATATAATTTGTCAAATAAGATTTGGGCAAATAATAATCAATATGATAATCGAACGTATAAAGAAAAATCAAAAATTATTGACATTTAATATCAATTGATGTAGAGGTCTGCACAATTCCACTTGTACAAGTGAAGTGGCTAAAGGTCTGCATTTAAAATTGGTAGTTGGTACACTTACTAGTTTACTTAGATTAAAACTTCATACTTTATTAAAATCAAATATGTTGTTCTTTATGTAAGTTTTTATGTAGCACCGGCGGCTCCATTCGTGCTGCAAGTACGAGTACCTAAAAATTCAAAAATTGTATCGAAAAGCGGCCAGTCCCCACCACACTAGTTGTCGTTCGCTGCTAAACTCCTGGGAAATAGAAATTAATCTATTGCAAAGTTCTTTAAGCACAAAGAATCCAACGATTTGGCATTGCTCAATCCGACCCCTTTTACATGAACAAAATACAGTGGCATTAACTTTAATATTGTTTACACCATTTCTATTATTGTTTGTATAATTATTTTGTATATATTGAACAAACTTTTGTCGCTCGTTGCTATATTATTCCTCAAACCGCTAAAGCATTGTATATCCTTTTCCAAACTACATTTTTGTGAACATTTTTCGCACTTTTTGATTACCTGTTTCAAATTTATAATAAATTTGTTTTTAAATTCGTTAAATCGAGTTAAAATTTTTGGTTGCTTCATTACAGAAAGTACTCAATGGGAAAAATTTTAACTTTCACAAAACCGAATAATCGTAAAAGAGGGGCATTACTTTTAATAAATAAATAAAAAAGATTTTCTTAGTGAATTTTATAAATTTATGCCACATTTTCCTCTTGTTTAAGTAACGCCATCACTTTGAATGGCAGCGGAGGTTCAGCTGTGGGGTGGCACTTCGCTTAAGATTTTATTACAGAAATCCGTGCAACAGAATAACTTCGGTCACGTGTTGGTTTCCTTACATAATAAAAAAGTTGAAAAAACTAATTATTTAACTCGGTTTCCCTTTTTTTTCTTCTCTTTTCATATTTCATGCGAAAATTTAACAAAAAAAAAAAAAAAAAAAAAATCTTGCAAAAAAAATTACCACGAACTACTTCAACACAAAAAGGATGAACTTGAAAAGGCTGATGCCTTTTTGGTTGTGTATTCTTGCATAGACAAAGAATCATTTACACGAGCTAAACAGATTTTATCACGTCTCCAAGACATGGATTTAATTAGAACAAGACCAATTATTTTGGTTGCGAATAAAATTGATTTGGCGAGGTCACGTGCTGTCTCCGCCCAGGGTATGAAAATCATTTTTACTTCGCATCTCCTTCTTCCTCTTTTTCTACATGTCTTATTATTCTCAGATGGCAAGTGCTTAGCCTGTACATTTGGTGCCAAATTTATTGAAGTATCTGTGGGCATAAATCACAATTGCGACGAACTACTGGCTGGCACTTTAACACAAATTCGCTTAAAGAAGGAGCAAAACTTATTGCAGGTATTTTGTAAATTTTTTTTTTTTTAACTGGAATTCAAAATGCTTCTGATTAACTAAAATTTTCACATTTAATTTTTCTAACACCGGCTTATTTCATAACTTTGGCTTTCACAACTAACTAAACACGCCTACAAAAACACGCCTACAAAATTTCTTCGATCTTAATTTATTCAATATTTATTTTCGTTTACATTTATCGGCTCCACCTCCCGCTAAACATTTATTTCACGCCAATTATATCACTTTCATTAATTTTAATTAATTTTTACACACAATTTCTTTCATCTCACTATTATTATAATTATTATTTTTATTATTATTATTGTTATTATTCACTTTAGCCTAAAACGAAAAAAATGAAAAATAAATCTAAAGATAAGCCAAAAGATAATTCGTATAGCGACAATAATTGTCGTAATAAAAATTGTGATTTTGATCAAGGGGAAAAATCTTTAAATGATAAAAATTGTGAAGTTACGGTGAGTAAATTGTCTTTAATGGATGTTTTTCTCTATTTCCCCCACACCCCAAACAAAATCTAACAAAAATCCAACTAAAATACCCCCATGGTCCCATAAAGCTGTTGTACAAATAATTGTTTTATCATTTAAGTTTGTAAGTAAATAATTTTATTGTTTAAAAATTTTTATTACACTCCTTTAGAATAGTTTCTATGGTACTTTAAATAAAGTACTATAGATAGTACATAGAAAAAGGCTCAAATTTATCCCCGTATAACTCGTACATTTTTTCTCCCAGCATTAGCAAATTTTGCTAAAAAAAAAAAACCTGCCAATAAAGTGAGTCATAACAGTTCTTGGCGGCAGACCAAAAGATCATGGCTCAAAAAAAAATCCCCCTTTTTAACGAAAGTACTTTTCACTGCAATTGTGATACCGCCGATGTGCAAGAAATTTTTTCTCAATATTATTTTCAAATACTAATTGGTTTTGTCATTCACTCACCTCTTTTGTAAAAATTCCCCTTTTTTAATGCTTTTACCTGCTAGCTAAGAGAAATGTCATGGCCTTAAGGCCATATTTGCCTATCCCACACAGTCTTACGTTTCATTCACACGGAAATCTGATGTGATTTCATCCCATTTAAAAAAATTGTATGAAATGAAGTGCAAGCCAATTTTTTCTTTGCTGATTGAAGTAAATACAACTCTGATCGCTTTTGTCATTTTAGGAACATTTTCAGAAATTTTTCCAGATCATGCGACTTGTCAAAAAAAATATGTTACACAGAGGCATTTTTAGCATGCACTATGCTACTTCTCCAGCCCACATGCCCTATTTGACAGATCGTACGATTGTATAGGATAGTAAATCATGGCCTCAAAGTGCCCAATTTAAATCAACCGATTTTGTCATTTTAAACGACCTACCGAAATAATCACTTATTTTAGCCAAAGAAATTTTTTATTGTTATTTGTGCTTTGTGGCTTTGTGTGTATGTGTGTGTGTGTGTGTAGAATTTTCTTTTCATTACAAAATGGAATGAATGTTTTTATATTAATTAATTTGATTTCACACAAAGATTATAATTCAAAGCCGAGCAAAAGCATTATAAAACATCTTTTATCTCAACCCTCATTCTTTCTCATACAGACACGGTTTTGAATTTTTTCATTACGTTACAGTTTAACTGTACGAACACACATTTTCACTCTGTATATATTTCCTTTGCCACCAAGGAGCTTTAAAGCTTTTATTTGAGAATGTCTGCTAAAATAACACAAAATTGTTAAAAGCTTGTAATTAAAAGCTAATTAACCAAGTCGTTGTAATTTCTTTTGCCTTTAGGGTAATCGCGACACCTCACCCTCGCCGCCCCACTGGTATAAAAGTCGGAGCGTAATGATGGCCAGCATGAAAGCGAGACAAATGCTGACATGGATTCTGGGCAAGGAGGATTCCAAATTTAAGCATTGCGAAAACTTACAAGTTTTGTAAATATACAGCCAAAACTATATTTTTTTTTGTTTTTGTTATGCAGTGCAATAAATAAAAATTAACAAATTATACAGGAAATAAAATTTAACAAAAAATTTATATATTTATTAGAAATGTTTATATAAAATAAATGAAAAGATATTTCTGTAACAAAAAAATTTGAAATATTTGCTAAATTGCAGATTTATTTTCAGCAATGAAATAAATTTAAAATGAAAACAAGAATTTATAAATAATTTAAAAAGTTTGTATAAATAAAAAATAAAAATATTTTGTAAAAAAATTTTTTTTTGTTTTTTTTTTTGCATTTTCTTTTGAAAAAAATTTGTGTTTTTCCAAACTTAAGAGAAAAGTGTGAATTATAAAAAAAACAACAATATTAATTTAAAGCCGATAATCAAATATAAATTAAATTTAATTAAAAAAGGAAAACTAAGAACATAAAAAACAAGAAGAACAAGAATAATAACAATGAAATTTACAAGTTAAATAAAATTAATTTAAAGGAGTCTTATAAAAATAATGACGGCTGACAAATAATTGTTCAAGTGGAACATTGCAAACATAGTTTTGTATCGTTTAATTTAAAAAGCTTTCTTTAGAATTAAGCTTAGCTGTAAGATGCCTTTCGACGCTTAAAGTATGGTCGAGCGTTAAAGAAAAGTCGGCCAAATGCAAAAGTAAATTATTCAGAACTCTTAAGCCCCACCATATTTGTACAATTCAGCTTAACTTAAAAAAAAAATCAGGCGAAAAACCGCCTAAAATGCACTCATCGTTGCAAATTTACGTAGTAGCATACTTTCTACTAAATTACTTTAGAATGAAGAGCACTAAAAAAGCAGCAGTGCATTTCATATCTTTTTCTTGAAGAGGAAACCGTCAAACTTCATGAAAAATATTTTCTTCCAAAACGGGGTACAAATTCAGCCTAAATATCGGAGAAAAATACATCATTCGTTTGCAAAAATTAATCGATTGCCGAAAAGGAAAATTAACAGTTATAAAAATATTAACTATCGGCTCTTTCGATAGTGGCAAAGATAATTTTCTGCTGCTACTCTGCGCACAACTGTTTCATATTTAGAGTTCAAGCATATACGAGTATAATCACTTATTCCACTTGCACCAAGTGGAACTTATAGGCCGACTTCTAAGACGTCAATTTCTTTGTATTAAGGCTTAACGGGCATGAATAATCACTTGAAACATCCCTGAGAGAGAGAGAGAGAGAGAGAGAGAGAATAAGAAAAAGAAAACAAAGTTATTGTGTGATCGAATTTAGGTAGCAAAGCCTTCATTTCCTACATAAGAGACTACAGTACAGGCCTTACAGTAAAGTTGCTTAGTGCATACGATGTCGCATAGGTCCAGGATACTCCCCTTCTATTTATACATGCTGGTAACTTTGGTTTTAACCTTTTTACTACAAATTATAAAGAAACATTTTTCATGTCTGAATACAGAGCAATTTTTTGAGAAGGAAGAACTGTATTTATATAGTTTTTTGTACAAAAATTCTGTAGTCATATTTTACACACAACTTTTTCCTCCAACTGGTCTGAGTTTACGAGAGAGACAAGTAAGAAGTCAGAAGAGCTGTGCAGAAACTTTGTGCGTCTAAATTAGGTTTTAGCCTAAAAAAACATAAAACAATTATAATTGAAATTTAATTAAGAAGCTTTTTATTTCCCGAGCTTCTGCACGAGTACCTTAGCAGAATTATAATTCGTTATTTCGTCATATATGCATTAAATGCATTCACTGCAGTAGCTCCTCAAAGGGGAAATGCAAAAAATAAAAGTTTAAAGTATATATGAAATTACTTATTTTAACGGCAACACAACTACTGCACGACCATCAATGTACTCATATGTAGCAGCATGCGGTTTTAATGTTTTTTTTTCGTTTTTTGGTACAATGACCAGGCCAGTGCGACCTAAAGGCAATTTCAAAATTTCTATTATAAATAAATTAAAAATATAGACTTTAATTTATTTTTTATATTAATAATTTTATTTTCATATCCTCTAAATGCTCGAAAGGTTCATGTCAGCTGTTTTTTCTGTCGCCCGCTCTCCCAAATTGTGAATAAGTAGCAAGAAGAAAACTACACATTATAAAAAATATTGTATGATTTTTTGTTTAAATTGTATAAAAGATTTTCCTGGTTTTATACACTTAAAATTTATTGGAAATTTATTTATTTATTTATTTATTGAAAACATTTAAAGCTTCATTTAACATTCAATTAAAAAACAATTTCGTAGGTGTAAACAAAAATTTGTTATTCACAGTTGGTTTCTAAAATCAACTTTCTAAGAGAATAAATCATTTAAATTTAATCTTTTCGTAATCTAATCAGTTATTGATCATTTTGAGTATAAATTTATATGAAAAAATAAGATTTACAAGAAAATCAATGATAAAACTATGCAACATTATGGAACCAAAATTTTATGAAACTACAATTTTTTCTATAGTTTTTAAGATAAATTGTTAAGCATATTAAATAAATATTTTATTATATAATAATTATTATGAAAATAACAAATGAAAGAAAAACAATAATAGTTAAGGAAACAAAGTAATTAACTTTCTAATTGTCTATAAAAATTAATGAAATAAACACGTAGACAAGTAGGGAGCGGCCTAACCCCATAGAATACGTTTGAGCGTATACGATTATTTTGAACGGATCGCTAAGTAAAGAATAATTGCCACTTTGAGGAGCCACAAGAGAAAGAAATAGTGGTTGCAATATAATAAAAACGAGAAGCTTAAAATGTATCACTTGAAATATTTGCAAGTAGCATTTGCAGTATTGTGGTCGTGTAGCTTTCTGGCGTTTATGTGTTTATTTCATTGTTATTATTTTTAATTTTCCGAAAAAAAAAAATTGTTATATGTACCAATAAAAGTATATTATATTTTATATAATTATATATATGTAATATAATAATTATTTTAATTCAAAAGATTCATTTCTAAATAAATTTTAAATGTTGCCACGTAGATTGACGTAAGTTTTATATATTTTGATTATTTTTCCGAACTTGTGAATATAAAAAAAAAAACTACTAAAACCACATAAAGTGAGTTTAATTAATATTAGTATTATTACAACATTTCTGGTTTCAAAAGGTTTCATGACAACAATCTGCTTGTCCGGTAATCTCATGATATTAAACGCAGTTAAAATTGAAATCATTAATTTCTTTAAATAAAAATTTTATTATCTTTTAAAAAAATGAAAGCAACGATTTTGATAATTCATGATTGTTTGCCACACAGAAAATCAACACTGATATCACGGACCAGGAATACGAGAATTATCTGAAATATATATGTATATGTGTATGTATGTATATAAACCTACTCAGCATGGATCAGCTACAGTTATAAACGAATTTAAATTTTTCCTATATATATTTGGACCGAAGATATGTACTTATATGTACATATATTTGAACCGAGAAGTATTCTAGAGGACTTCACTGACCAGACTTCTCGTTTAGTACAATATTTTAACATATGAATTTTAGTTTCTAAAGAAAATGTGTTCACAGAAAATGAATAACAATTGATGGTCTTAAGCGTAGATGCAATTAAAATCCGTTGCAGGTCAAAAGAAAAAATTTTATTTGTTTTTGAAACATATAAAAAAATTTCATGAAATGGTTTCTTAAATGTTACAAAAAAAAAATACAATTAAATTAAAAAGAAAACTCAAATTATTATAATTTCATTTAGGCTTAAGGAAATACTGCTTCCATTAAATATGTATGTATGTATGTTGTTTTCGATTGCTACAAATCTTATTTTCATTGATTTAATTATTAATAACTTTTCCTTAAGTCTTCCTTTCTATCATTTTTATATTTTACTATAAATCATATATCTGAAATATTATACTGTGTTACTTATATATCTATATAGTATATGAATTTGCTTTTTAAATATGTACATAATATTCAGTTTAAAATATGTACCAATAAATAATTTTTGTAAATTGTATTTATTTATATTTATCTTTTATTTATAGTTAACATTGTTTAAAATTTGTAACTACTGAAAATTTGTAAAACCAAAAAAAATTAATAAAATAATAAAATGAAATATTTATAACGAACAAGCCTTATACACGTATATTAACTCGAAATGTTCATATGTACCTTATCTGTCTTCATATTTATTTCGATGCATACAACGCATCAGTGGCAGAACACAACATGCAACACAATCGCACAATATGTCAAATATGACAAGTCTGTTGGAAAAGTATGATAGTGTATACTAAAAATTCATTTCTGAGACCGATTTTGAGTCAAGCCGTATGATTTGCAAAACTTTGTGATAATAATCATAAAATTAGAATTTCCATACGTTTAAAGTTGTATTTACGTCAAAATATTAAGAAAAGAGAAATCCATTATATCTGTAAAACAAATACAGATAAAAGATAAAAATAAAAAAAATAAATAGATATAAAATTGAATAATTTTCAAATATTCTATTTCCTCAAATTGTTCTCAATTCAAACGTAAATACCTTTCCAGTGTACAAATGTTATATAAGTATTCACTTTACATACTTTATCAATATATATATATATATATATATATATATGTATATACATATACCTCCCCATGTATATAAATGCATATATACGAATGTCCTTAAATGCTGGTACATGTTTTCCCTCACTGGTTGACTTTATCTGTGTAACGTGAAACTAAAGCAAGAATGTCTTGCTCTAGATAGAAGATGAAATGTATACGTACATACATACATGCCCAGTTTCCTTAAAAATCTTATTATACATTTAATTTATTCCATTTTTAAATCACATTGCGTTTATCGAATGCCCAGGTAGCCTCCTCCCAGTCAATAACTTTATAAGTACAATAAATATGATGGTTGGGAAACACTGGAATTTTTGGCGTATATAAAATTACAACTCAGTGTGAGAGTAAGTTTCATCGTACAAAATGATTTGAAAAAAAAAACGTCGCCTAAACACGTGTGAAATTTTCGCCATCTTTCCCCCAAGCACTCACTGCAGAAATGTACGGATTCGTCATTATGTTATTATTTGTAGGAAATGGGATAATAGCCACAAAAATTCAGGGTCTCGTTTTAATAGCAATTTCCGTACTAATGCAATGACAGGAGCCAAAGTGCTCCACACACGAGCGACAAATATGTCTACAACATGATCGGCATTGTATCTATTTCAGCTTTTAATATAGTGAAAACAAATCCAGTTTTAAATAGAACGAATTAAAGGAATAAAGAAAACATGCAATTTTTTTTTTTGTAATTACACAATTGGCATTGCCATTTTAGATAAAATATAACTTGCTTACTAAGGTATTGCCAGAACAATATTTAGATACTATTTCGGACACACAAAACTAATTGAAAGATTTTTAGAAAATATTCACACAGTCGTATCTAATAAGATGCTGCCACCTGTTTATGTTTTTAAGTAAATAGATATTTCTGTTTAAACAAAAAACAAATTATTTGGTGAAATTATTCGAATTATACATATTGGATTTGAATTTAATTTTGAAATTCTACATTTACAATTACTTGTAAAATAAAATTTTATATAAAAATAATATTGTGTAACATATTCTGTTGGTTGACACAAATTCAAGTAGACAAATTTGACAAAAATTACATAAACGGCGTCGCGCAGTTTGACACATTCTTTAGTATGAGCAACTTATGAGGAGAAAGACATACATAGAAAATGATTTGAAGAACAAGAATCTATTTGAAAACAGAAGCCCAAGCTTGTTGAATAAAATTTCAAAAGAATTATTCCTTCATTATTGTTTGAATGATGAAGTTATCATTAGATTTGCATTACGCCAAAAATATTGCCGTTTGTTTTTCTTTCCTATATTTAGCAAGAGTGCATTATAAATTAGCACTTCCAATTAGAAGCATGAAAAAGTGCGTGTTCCTGAAACTACAACTGCATTCATTCCATAATGAAAAAGGTGTTACTCGTAACATCGTATTTTAAAATTTTTTAACATATAAAAGCTAAATAAATCTAGTAAAAATTCATCATTTCACTTATAGAAGTTAGAAAAGAAATATTCAAGCAGCCGAGAGCGACAATAAAAATCAATAAAACTTTTACAAAAAATTACTTTCGAAGTAATCCAAACATTTTAATATATAAGGTAAGTAGAATAGGCAATTAATAAGGCGCATGTGCATATATTGCCTATGCTAATGCGTATGCACATATTTATATTATATTTATTAACATGCAATATATATCTTTGAATGCTAAAAATGTAACTTATTTAATATTTGACAGCATGTATTCTACAAACGGCATTGTCGCCGTTCTGTTTGTCGTAGCATGCTTATGTGCTGCAACTTCGCCTACTGTCGATCCTAACAAAATTCTTATATGGAAAGCAACTTCTCCGCTGATGAAACATTTATACAAAAGAGATTTGACTTTATTTGCGGAGGGCACGTTGATAGAAAATGGTAATAAATTTGACGACAAGGACTTTGATATGGAACTAGCCGAAGTGAATGTGTTTCGACCTGTTTTTCGGTATCGTGCCTCATATTCCAGAAGAGGAGGCTAATTTTTATCTAAATTTAAATTATTTATAAAAACTTTATTACGAGATTGAATAGATTGAAAGAATAAAAATTATTTAAAAAATTAAAAATTATATTTTTTCTATTACATATTTCCAATATTTGTTGGAAAAAATTTTTTGGCTTAACAATGTTAAAATTTTTTTTCCTACAAATCAGAAATATACATAATAAAAATTACTTTTACCGATTTTTAAGGTACTTTTATTTGAGATTTTAAAAGCTCAACTAGTACAGTATTTAAAAATTATTTCAACTTATTGAATTATAAATGAGATTATAAGAAAATGTGTCAGGTTCAACGATGTTTCTGAAAATGTGTCTAAAAATGTCATACATCGTTGATTTGTTACAAATGCGTTATTTTAATTTTGACAGTATGAATGATTCTTCCTACTTCTATACCAATATTATTCGATACAAGAAAGCCAAGGCGAATTCATTACAACATATGGCAACATATGAGTTTTGTATGCTATCTCTAATGTTTGGAATTGTCAAAAAGTATTTGCAAGCGCATATAGATGTGTATGCAAATACATATGAATGTATTATATATATGTAACTTTGGTAAAATATCAATAAAGAAGAGTGGCAATTATTATTATTTAAATTGTGAAAAATATCGCTTATAATCCAAACAAAAATCTGGTTATGAAACTTGTAAGTTCATCCTGTTACTACTGTAAATGGTAAAGAAATCACATATTGAAGAATATGAAAATTTCAGCTAAAGTATTTGAGTTTAGCTGCAGCCACTGTACGAAGTTCGTAAAATTCTCTGGATACATAGTGAAAACAATCAGCTTTTATCAAAACACAAGCAGGTACGTCATTATTAGTGATCAATGATGACGTTTTGTAAGCACATAACAAAAATCCCCTGAGTTCTCACTGTCACCTGTTTTCAATTCGCCCTGAATAACTCACGTGTTTTTACGCCGTTGTACTGTACAGCGCAGGACTTAAAATGTGAATTTAAAATGTTAAACTCTGGAAATACTTGACAATTTACCGTTCTTCACCCCCTTGTCATCCTTCACAACGATTATTCTACATTTCGAAAAGACAACAACGAAATTATTAAATACGCATATTGGCGCATAGTTATATTTTCTTTATATGTATGTGTATAAAACTTGTGCATCACAAAATATTGAAAGTTACTGGTATAAACAAAAGTGAAACAGAGAAGGCTAATAAATTGTTATTGTGAAAATTCCTAAACATACTCATGTAAGAAACAAAACCCATTTTTAAAAATATACAAATTTTAATACTGTTGATTCAATTACATCCATTACGTGTGCAACAAAATAAAAATAAAATACAAGATTACTAATATTCAACTAAAGACTATAAGAAAAAATAAAATAGCATACTATCCACACTTTCGTAATTTCTTTCATCTAGATAAAAAATAAATTATAGTGATCAAGAATGTCTGACGACGATTCATTTATTATACTGGAATCGTGCTCACCATCGCGGAGTATATCCTCATTATATTCCCTGACGGATGACGTAGACTACATCGACTGCTATATACCTAGAAGTAGCAAAGTGGAGGACTTAGCAAATGCACCAAATGTTGATGAAACACAAGCAGAGCTGCAAACGTCAATTAACTCCATAAGGATGAAGGGCTCAAATCACATAAATGAATCTTTGGCTAAAACTAGTTCTACAGAAAAATTGTATACTAAAGAACACGATATTGATAATAGTGTTTCAATTAGTAGGGAGCCACAGCCTCAAACGGAAGCAAATGTGTATCAAGCAATCTGTCAGGATTACTGTGTAGAGCGTCCTCTGGTACAAGATTACGAACAAAAGGCGAATGAAACTAACAAAAAAATGTCTTCCTCATTGCTAAATGGAGAAGGTACATCGCAAAAACAAACGCCGATACTGTCGGCTGATAAAAATTTAGCTGCCAGTTTTTTAATGGGAGAAATCAGTTCGGATGAGTTAAAGGTAATTTGAATTAAGACAATTTTAACACAAAAAAATAGTGGCATACGTTGAATATTTAAATATAAAATAATTGAAGAAGTTTTCATATACGCATATTCCCAAACACCAACAAAAAAAAGAACTTTGCGATAAATCATCTGGTCCAGCTATTCTAATGTCACCCATTTCAAACTAACCAATTACCTTTCCTTATTAGGGATTTTTTTAATTATTTATATTTTCAGGTTGCGATATGTCTGTATGTATGGTATGCATGAAGCTACAAAAGCACTAACCCAGTGTTGGGCAGGACTGTATGCATACATAAATTTACAATTATTTATTTGCAAAGGGGGCTAAAAAAGGCAGAATTCGCAGCTACAATAACAATGCCCGGCAAAGAATAAAAATTGGTAACAATGACCTCTAGTACAATCAAAAAGATTAAGAATTCATTGTAAGCTTTCCCCTTGAGCACACCCACCGTGTCGGAGTAAAGGTTACTGCATAAACGCAATTATTTGGCAATTTTTAGTATTTGCGGCGATTTCGGTTGGTGCTACAACCAAACTTATCAGCAGACACATTTTCAATCAATGAGTTTTGAAAAATCATTCCTCAGCTTGTTATATTAACCAAATTTGTTCTTCAGCCATTTACTTTTCAATGAGCGATAATTTTGTTACTTTTTCTCTTTATATTGCCATATTTTTCATCAACTTCGTCTAACATCTGTACATAGTCGTATGCTCCTTTGCATATATGTGTTGTAATTAATAATTGGAAGAAGTTGTAAATCCTTTTTACAGTTTATGAGAAAATATGGTGGAGTTGGTGTAGAGCTGAATAGCCAAATGAATCTTAGGCAAAGTTTCAACGTATGCCAACTTTAGGTAGCTCCATTAAAGGTGACTTTCCACTGCCATGAATAAGTTTCATTTGGTATTGCCTCTGCTTGGCAAGTTTGAAGATTGATATGCTATTTCATTAAAATTAATATTTTCAGAGCAGTGTCTACTCACAGTTCCCCAACATCTCCATGGGGGCAAGTGCAGAAGATGTTATGAAATTGCAAAGCATGGTAACCGACTACAAAGAACTTAAAGGTATTAATTACTACTAGCTCATTACCCATTCACACCATGCAAGTCTTATTCTTAAGCTTATGACTTTTTCTTTGGCATACGCATTATGACAATATTGGGAGCATGAAGTTGACATTTAAAGGGCAGGATGCCCGAAAACAAATAAGCTTAAGAATAAAACTGGGATTTCTTAAATGCAAGAAACATAAATGTCTTTTTTTTTTTTTTGGTTTTTCTTTGTGTTTTAGATACAATAAAAAAAGCCAACAACACTATGAAATTATTCTATAATAATTCCATGCAGTGGAAAGATAAAATGAATACAATGGAAGAACAACATAAACAACAATTGGAACATTGTCAAAAAGAAATTGAGGAGGTAATTAATTTGATTATTATCATTATATTAACTATTTTAATATAAGCAACGTATTTTTGTATTATAGTTCGCCAAGCGATTTTCGATTGGATTTATAGATTTGATCGATAAATGTTATAAATTCAAGAGTTCATGCTTAAAACATTTTAATTTCCCTTTTTTTTAAGTTGCGCGAAGAAAACAGAGGCATGGAAAATAATTTTAAACTGCAAATCGAAGCTTTGGAAATTGCTCGGAAAAAGGATCATGAAGAGAATGTGAGAGAAATATCGGAGAAAAATGCTCTGCTTGAGAATATGAGAGCTCAAGTTATAAAAGTGGAAAAACAGCTGGTAAATCTATTATTATAACAAAATTATTAATAACAAATTCGTATATAATCGATATCATAATCTTATACATATTTGCATGTATATACATATCTATGCATATAGTCAGCTGAAAATCAAAAACGTAATAATACGCAATAATTAATGCAAAATTAATTTTCAATTTTTTCTTTTTTGTTAGTAACAAACTTTGAGATTCAATAATTTATATAAATTTTTCTCTATTCAACTTTTTTGTTATTTTATTTTAGTTATTTAAAATGAATAATTATTTTGTATACATTTTTTATATGTGAATTTATTTATTATTTAGTTATTTATTTACCAAATATTACAATTATATGAATATAATGGCAATATGTATAGAAGCACTGGCTACTGAGGCCTTTGGCTTCTGGCTCCCCGGGGAATTGAACCCCTGACACCTGCGTAACAGGCGGGTATACTAACCATTATACCATCGGGGCTTTTTTTTATTATATTTTTATAAAATAATGGTAATGGATGTTAGACAAGGTAGCATTTTGTATGTAAACATATAAAGAAGCCTTGAAGTATATTTGTAATTTAAATTGCAATGATATAATTTTTGTATATTTACCTCTTTTTAAGGGTTCCCTTAAATTGTCGCTCCAGGATCAAAACCCTGAGCAAACTCTACACTTCGGCAAAATGAAGATGACACGTAGTGAACACGAATTTGAGAATAAGGAACTAAAGCGGCAGTTATCAGAACTATTGGCTGCCAATTGGGATCTTAAAGATCTCGAACATAATTACATACATGAATTGAATTATTTGAAAGTTAATCTAACCTCGGCTGAGGAATTAATTAAGAAGAACCGTCACGACATTCTGCAACTTACGGCCGAAAATGCAGAAAAACAAGAACGCATTGAAACTTTGGAAATGTCTATAAAATCATTACAACATGCGTATGAGGAACAAAAAGAACATATCATATTGCTGGAAACTCAAAATGAAGTCCATCGAAAAGATTTTGAGATAGAAAAGCAAAGTCGCGATACAACCGTAAAGGAAAAACAGCAACTTCTTCAGGATTTACGACTTTTACAAGACAGAAATCAGAAACTTATTGAAGAGTATCAAAAAATGTCAGATATTTATCACCAAAGGTTATCAGCGGGTGCAGCTGGAGGCAAAGGTTCGCAAACAATTGCCGCTTCAGCATCTGCACAAACATACCATGACAATCCCCAAAGACCCATTAGGGTGAGTAAACTCAATTTCTCTTGCAAAATATTTGTAATGCAGTTTACAATTTTCAGATGCTGCCACCGCCGTTTAGCAATAGGCCGCAGGTATATAACATGTGCCCAGTATGCAATAAGAATTTCTCATCTTTAAACATTTTACTGAGTCACGTTAATGATTGCGTTGATAAAAATTAATAAATATATATTTTCATATTGATAATTACTAACATTTTATTTTTTTGTATTGTTTATTCAAATAGTTTATATAGCTGCCAATTGACATTGCAAACATATTACTAACACTTTAGTTTAAGTCTCTTTATGAATTTGTTTAATTATAAACGTTATACAAAAAATAATCCCGTAAACATGGTCAATCAAAATAGACAAATGTTTGCATATAAAACATTCTAATCTTTTGTATTTTTGTCTTAAAAGGAGTATATATGAGAATTTCTTTAATTTTTCTTAATTTAAAAAATTCTTTTTTAATTCTTTTTTTTGATGTCTCCTTTTTCGATGGTGATTGGTTCGATTTTATATTTTCTGTGGACAAAATCGAAAAACTGTTGAATGCTTGTTTTCAAATTATTACGATGCGGAAGAAATATGTTATGAAATCAAGCGTTTCGTACACTTGGTTGCGTTTGCGTATTGACCTTTCGCATCTTTATTCGTTTCAGCAAATCTGGTAGGACCGCACTCTGAAACGCGAAAGTATATTGTCGCGTAAAAAAAACTTGACTTGGAAAGATTTTCAACTTTAATTGTTGTTTAAAGTCAAAAGAGAAATTATGCATTAAGAAAGTATTAAAGTAAAGAAACAGGATATTATTGAATGAGTGGCAATTGCATACATTGCAATTGTTAACGAGTGGAATAGTGATGTTGGGAAATGGGAAAAAGGAATGATCTTATCGAGCACGAACATAAATATCACTGAATACATGCAAATATCATTCCAAAGCAAAACTTAAATATGCCATAGGAAAAGCATTGCATAGTTATTGGTGTAAAAGCAATAAAGCGAAGCAAAACTTAATTAAACTCTGTAAAATTAATAGATTTTCGTTTCATTAGGAAACTCAAAATTTCCCCAACAAATTATTCGAAATGAATGAATCGTGCCGCGGAAAACTGTAACAAAATAAAAAAATTATGCCAGACATAATTTTTGTTTCTAACAGATGAATAAATTCACTTTAATGAAAAATCGGAAAGCACTTAAAGTTCTATGTGCCCTAAAAAATTAATATTCTCTAGAAATGGAGATTTGCCATGAAACTATAATTTGTTTTAATTGTCAGCTGCTTTTTCTTAAACTATTTAACAATTTTACTTAAAAACGGACAAGATTTAGTTTTTACAAAAAAAAAAAAAAAATTGAAAAAACTTAATTTAATAAAAAATAAAATTTATTTTCTATCACATAAAAAATTATTACATTCGTGTATTCTTACACCGAAGTTAACTCTTCAACTCCTTCCAAGTTTTAAAAGTGTTAGTTACGAAGATGTCTATTTTTGAATTAAAAATTTTCTAGACTGGATTGGAATTTATTGGTAAAAAAAAATTAACACTTGGCATCTATATTATTATTTACAAATATGCATTTGCTTATTAACATTATTTAACTCATAATATAATAACTTGTGTATAAAAAGTTTTTAAAAATGTGTAAAAAGGTATGATTTTTTGTAATTATAATTTACTAATTATTAGAGGTGGAGGAGCCAAAGTCCAAGCACGCTGTATGTCTTGATTAGCCACCAAATTATTTAAAATGCGCAGATCTTAAAAAAATATATGCAATTTATGCACATATAAAATATGGAGGGTGTATATAATCTCACCATTTGTTTTAGCATAATCCTCCAAAATGGAACGTATTGATGTTATAGGCACAGCACTATTAATATTTGGATAAACTACATTATCCCGTTTAATATTTGTTACACAAATCCCCATTATACTGCCATGTTCATCGAACATGGGCCCACCGCTTTGTCCAGCCTGGACGCAGCCATCAGACATGATAGCAGCTTGTGTATATTTGATAATGCGACCTTGAAATATTGAAGGATTGAAGTCATATTTTATATTGAAATTAACAAAGTAGGGAAAGCCAGCATTATAAACGATCTGACCCAAACATGGTTTCGATTGAGATAGGCGTACATAGTAACGTTCAGGAATTTTGTCGTGTGTGGAGAGCAGGGCCACATCAAAGGCTGTGTCATAATGCGGATTACGCCAAAGAACATCAGCTTCGAATTCGCCGTCGACGCCACGACAATTTACTTTGGAATTCACCTGATGAAAAGCATATTTCAAAACATAACATTGATAAAGCCTAAATAATCTAATTGAGGAAAAGGTTCCTCATTTCATAATTTACCTGAAATACAACATGTGAACAAGTCAATATGAATTTTTTATTCAGAACTCTAACAAATGTGCCAGTGCCTTGAATTCCAGCAGCTTCTATAACCACCATTGAACGTTCCCCTTAAGTAAAGAAAAATTCAAGGAAAGGTTTACAAGACTAGTGAGTTTTAATCTGTATCTCGATATGAAAGGAAATCAAATTCCCATCGTTTCGAATTCAGATAAACTCCACCTATTTTATCTCTTTTAGTTGAGAACATACATGCAAAATTCGATGGTTCCCTGGGAATCATTACTGTTGTTATTTTTACACCCAATTGATTCATAAAATCTCTTAAAAGGTGTGCAAAGTTTCCAGCTAATGTCATTTGCACATTTTCATTGTTCCAGTGAAAGGTCGTACAGATTATGAGACCAATTAATCGTCTAGTATGGAAACACTTACTTATATGAGAAGTAATATTAAACTGCATTTGGACTTACAATTTATTATTAAACACCGCTGCACCTTCAGAGCCGAGTGGCAAATTGTTAGACAAAACAAATAACGAACGATCCTTCCCTATAACATTGGATATTTTGCCAATATTGACAGTTTTGTAAAAATATTCCATACCAAATGGTGTACACATGGTTAAGATGTCGTCCAGCGGCCTGACAGGATAACGATATCGTAAATAATGTGCTATATGTTCTAAGAATCTTTCAAAACGTTCTGGCGACTGATTAGTTTTAGCTGGTCGCATTGTTAGTATTAGAAACGAGGTAAGCAATACCTCATTATGTTTATAATCATTGAAATCATTTATTGTCATAGAATTTAACATTTTGTGCAGATTTCTTGATATTTCCTGCGAACTAAAAACGTAAAGTAACTTGGCCCAGTGTCGTGTTAAAATATGCGGCACATTGACATTGCGTTCAGTTCTGGCAGCTGGCAATTTAAGACGATCAAAAGTTACCTGATAGCTAAGAGAGTTTAAGTGTTGAGCTTCTTCACTTTGATCATCTTGTGCATTGATTAATTTACATTGTTGCAGTTTGTGTATAATTTTCGTACTGGAGCATACATTTTCATATGTGTGGTCTGCCACAAACGGCAGCACGGGCCTAACGTAAGGCTGTAATATGGATCCAGAGGTTATAATTATTTCATTATTGATTATTATTGCCGACTGCTTGGCATTTGGGCTATTTGTCACCTCCAATAAAGCGTGACGTATTTTCAGCAGCATTTTAATCTTTGCAAACAGTTAATTCCTCAATTGTACGAAAATCCTAAATAATATTATCATCGTTGGAGATTTCACATATATGTACATGCATTTATGCAGGCAAAAAATTACTTACGGTTCCGCTCCCTCGCGAAGATTTTCCTAAATCCTCAATAATTTTTGTTGGGTCCGTAGTCCAATTGCACGAAAGAAATTTATAAACGATATCAATTACAATCACAATTTTTCAATACAACACGAAATCATACATGCACTCTTTATAAAAGCAATACACATACTGGAATTATTAGAAACAAAAAACAATAATGCACAATAATATAAAAAGATTGTTTTGGATGCACTTTTTCTCAATTTCTTTGTTATTTTTTGTAATATAGCACAGCCACAGGGTAGACTAACAAAAATCAACATTCGATAAACCATTTTAGGGTTGCCAACATACCACAAAACTATCTTAAGGCACTCATAGACACTATTACACAATACAATTTGTCAAATACCGCATTTCTGATAAAAGATATTTAATAATATTCATCATCAGAGAAAAAATTGTTTGCAAGGTAAAATGGCACCAGCAACATTATTTAGATGTAATTTTTTTTTGTTCACAGTAACAAACTTTTTCGTTTGTTGATTTCGATGGCTCGATATAAATAATTTAAACAGAACAAATAAAAAAATAGAGACTTAATAAAAGAGCAAGATGGAAAAAACTTCAAAACTATACTTTTGTGGCATATCTTGTAATAAAACCGTTTAAGGCCTTGTTTCACTATCCCACACAGTATTAACACATGCCAAATTTGGCGTGTATAATAAAAAAGTATTCTAGTGTAACCTAAAATCTTATTATTTTTTTGACAGTGTTTTGAAAATGTTCATAAAATGATTGATTTCGTTTGATCAGGATTTATTTCACTTGAAGGTACTAAACAAAAAATTATACTTTTGTGACACAAAGCAAGAAAAAAATGAAACATACATATTATTATTAAAGTTTTGCTTTTAGTTTAAATTAATATGGTAATCAACCCTTTTCTACAGCGCCAAACAGAATAAATTACTTTTTATGTAACAAACATAAAACATATATTTTCGTAATACATGGATAATATGGTGTACCAGCATATCGCCATTTTTATTTGATTATGTAAAGTATAACGCTATGGCATGATATCACTTTCGTGTGAGTGACTGTGGGGGATAGTGAAATGATACCTTCAAGATGTTTCATATAGAGAGCTTGGCAACCCTGGAGTTAAAACATAAACAAAACTAATCAGTTGTGTTTGCATTAACATAATTAAACAGCATTGCAGCACTTTTTATTTACAAACGATTTCATACAAAATACAAAGAATAATCACTCCAAAATGTTGAAATATTTGTTCGTAAAATGTTTACTAATTTCCGTAGTTGCTGGTACAGCCCACGACTGCACTACTTTGCTAATGGGTCAGTATCTTTGTCCGGATCCCAGTAGAAGGCAAATCGATCCAAAAACACAACAATACTACGGTTGCCAACAAACAGGAGTAGCTAAAGGTAACTATACTTAAATCTTCGTTACAGCATTTAATAAATTTGAGTTCTTAAGTCTGGTGTATAGCTGCAGATGGAATAGAGTGTTTGGGTACAAACAATAATACTTTTACTAAAGAATTGGCTTGCAGATGGACGTAAGTTTCGCCATGGTTTTTTTTGTTAATTATTATGGCTATGTTTTTGAAATTTCCTAGAAATGGCTACCATTTGGACACTGTGTTATTGCTTTCTGTATTTACGGGGATGTTTGGCCTCGATCGCTTTTATTTAGGCTATTATGGCATGGGATTGCTAAAAGCTTGCACGTTAGGTGGTTTCTTTATTGGGCAACTGGTCGATATTGTATTAATTGCTTTACAAGTTGTGCGACCAGCTGATGGTTCTCATTATATAATACCGTATTACGGCGCTGGTGTTGATATAATAAGAAGCAATAATGAAACCTACAGGGTGCCGAGAGATGATTGGTGAAATGGTACTGGCTGTCGTTATTCTAAGAGAATGAAGGACTTAATTAGAATTTATTGAATTTAATTTTCGCGTAATAACTAATTAAAAGAAACCTGTGTGAAAAATTTACACAAACAAAAAATTTGTTCACCGCGTTAAGATTAAAGTACTAAAACTGAAAGATGTATCCTAATCTCGTGAATATAATATTTAATTTAAAATTTATTCAGAAATTTCGCAAATTATTAGATTATAAGTCCAGGCAATATATCATATTTATTACTTAAATTTATTACATTGAATTGTAATTTATTAAATACTTTAGAATGCTTTCCTAACATCTTCAAGATGATTATGAGTCTTGAAAAAATGAAATAATGCCTTTTTTCTTACAAAAACTTTTTTTAATTTGTTCTCGCATTGCGTCAGCTCCAATATTTTGAGAACTTTTAAAAATGTTCATATTATGTTGATAAATGTTTGTTCGTTTGTGAGTGTATGCAGGATCTGATTCAAATTCGATACAGAGGTTATGCAAGGCAGCGCAAACGTTTGCTATTTTCGCTGCTTTGGCAGGTTTATAATGAAGTTCGCGTGTACCAAGTAAACAACGAAAACGGTTTTTAAGTAATTCAATAGTTGTATCGATGATATTTCTAGTCTGCTCATGTTTTCTATTGTAAGTAAAGGAAGGGCTTTCTTCTGCGACCGAACGATACGGCGTCATTAAATAACGCTCAAGGGGGTAATCTGAATCGCCTGTATATTAATAAAGAATGTGAACAAGAACAACAAACTATACTATACGATATTTTTTATATTACCCAACAGCCAAAAATTTCTTTCGCCACTTTTATACCGTTGATGTAAAATCTGTTTTGCTTTACTTTTGCTCCAAACTTTACTATCATCGTACGAACCAGGGTTCTGAGCATCTATGTATCTAATTCTCATTTTATGATCACAAATCTGAAAGAAGTACTTACTAATTATTTTTAATATGCTTTTTTAAATCTTACTATTAAAGCATTTAGACTGAAATATCCTTTACTATTAATATAAAGATGCTGTTCGTCTTTTTTGGGGGCCAAAATTTTTATGTGCATTCCATCAATGCAACCAATAACACCGGGAAATTTTGCTACATTGAAAAACCCAAGTTTAGTTTCGTTTTCCTTGTTAGTGTTTCCTTCAAACTCAAGATAAAGTGGGCAAATTACACTTTCTAAAACGTCCAATGTTTCTTCTAATGATTTGGAAACAGCGGACTGTGATAGTCCAAGATTAAATTCATTCTCGAGATCCGATTGATACGAGCCTTGCGTTAAAAATAATAAAGTGGCTGCCAGCTTTAATGTGTTTGAAATAGAAGTTGAACGTATTTTATCCTTCATAAAAGGTTCCACCTTTTCCGCAACATATTTAAATGCCTCTTTGTTTAAGCAAAAGTACTTAACAAATCTATAATTACAGAAATATTTACATTCCAATGTTTTACTCATACAATAAAATGCATTTCAATGATTTACTTGCTATCTGGAAGACTTAAAACTTCCGATTTTTCTCTGATAATTTTCCTCCGCGCTCGAAGTGTTTGCACCAAATCTTCTTCGCATGATGTATCGCTTGAATCCAACATAAAAAACATTTTTTTATTTATTAACAATGGACAGCATTTACACTTTTTTATCCGTTGGTTTTCGATATCATCCGTTGATATTTTTACAACAATTTTGCCAGACTGGTCATTAATAGAAATTATACCCGCATCTTCGATTAACGTAGTTATCTGGGGAAAATGTTATCGAGATGGACTGCTACTTCGCAACCAACATATATAATTTGCAATATAAGCAAATATTTCTTAAACTCAAGCATTTAGTAGATTCTGTTTTATTCATTTTTATTATTCTAATACGTGTACACATTGCAGCGAATGTTTGCCGCACGAAAAAAACGGCAAAGGATAACAACTAAACACACTACTCGTTTTTTTGATGTCTTTTTTTGGTATGGCAACGCAATAATTATTGAGTTGCAATGCAAATTCGTAAGAGGAAGAAAATATATTTTCAAACCGATTTTCTTATTTCGATTGGATTTTAAATGCTGACTTAAAATTTTAAATGTTTGGAACGATTGCATTAAATTTTTTTACAGACTCGAGTGATAGTGATACGGAAGAGATTTATAACAGCAGAGTAGCGCGCCATAGTTATGTTTCCAAAAAGACATTACTGCAGTTGCAACAAGAACATTTCACCACCAACAACACTAGCCTCCGCATGCAGCGAAGAATTCTGCGAGATGCAACCAACGTCCTAGATATTCCAGAGGAGCAGTTAAGTTATTAATGAGAAAATAATATAAAAAGTACTTTTTTGAAAGCTCCCACTGAATATTTTTATTTCTTTTAGATTTTATCGTAACTTTAGAGTGAACAAAGTCGTATTTTGTAAGATACTTGAGGAAATAACACCAAGTTTGCAAACTACATATAGATGCACACACGTTCCACCACCCATTAAACTGGCCAAGTTCTTATCATTTATTGCCACTGGTGTTGCAACCGTTGACAAGGAGCATGCTTCCATATTGAGCAAATCTCAAGTGTCTAAATCCATATGTGAAATGCTGGATATTTTCGAGAACCATTTGTACACAAAATGGGTGAAGTTAGAACAAAACGAAGTTAGTGAAAACTTGACAAAACAACATTTTCGGATTAAATGTGGAGTAGAAGGTATTGTGGGATGTGCTGGCAATATGCATGTAAGAATAAAGAAACCAGACAAAGAAGTTCGAACACTCTACAAAAATCATCAAGGCTTTCGCAGCTTAAATGTTTTACTGGTTAGTACAAACGACGAACTTTAATATATATAAATACATTTATAAATAAAATTATGTATCATAGTTATGTGATCATAATATGGTTATAAAATATGTGGACGCTAGTAACCCAGGGAGCTTTCATGATGACTACGTATGGAGCCAAAGCAGTGCAGATAATTACTTTAAAACCAATTATTTAAATGGCAAAAGAAATACTTGGATAGTCGGTGAGCATTTATAAGCATAACATTTATTTCAAATTATAAATTGTTATTTATTTTGTTTGTTGTTGATTAAGCTGGTCAGTCTATAGATTTGTGTCTGCATTTCCATTATTAACAGCATTTATTAGCAAATTTTGTAAGCGTTACCAAGTTCTAAATTCAACTCGCAGCTTTCATCATAACTTAACAACTAATAAAAAAAAAACTGTCAAAAAAATAAACTATTGCGCAACCCTCATTTACTATTCGAGAATTGTAATAAAACTGTGTTGAATATGGCAACCAGTCCAATAGAATCATGCTGGCATATTTTAGTTATGTATTAGATTTTTGTAGAAATATGTTTTATATTTTTAATTATGCCACAATTTTTATTTTAAAATTTCAACACAAAAGGTTTATCTAAAAGTCCTTTATACTTAAATATTTATTTTCTAAATTGGGAAAAGAAAAATTCAAAAAGAATCGAAATAATTTAAGTAGCTTTTTGCATTTAGGCAAATTATTTCAAATAATAATTGAAAAAAAATTAATTTTTAATATTATTATCGAAAGCGAATTCAATATTTCTTGTTTTATTTAATAATTCTGTTTTTATTATTATATTTAAAATTAGTTTTGGTATTTTAGAATATTTTCTTATTTCTTAATATGACAGTCCTGGATATAGAAATACGCAAGGTAAAATTAAAACCACTGCTTGGATTAGAGAAAATCGAATAAGACTATGAAAAAGCTGGAAAAAAGTCAGTAGGTATCAGTTTTCGCTCTTTCTCCCTCTAAAATGTACATTTTTTGATGTGTATATGAAATTTGACAAAAACAGAAAAATTACCAAAGTACTTATTAAATGCGAATAATACTTGTATCAAAAATGCCTCGAAGCGAAGACAAAAAGTTGGGTTTTGCATGATAGAGTAAAAAACATCTAAATGTCTAAGCAAATCAAACCATTTATTATAAATATTAGCACGACTTTCGGCATAAATGAGAATAGTGGTAGTCACCTTTTTGGAAGACAATAAGTAGAAATAACAGAAAAAATTGTTTCCAAATTGTTCGAAATTTCTCATATGCTAATTACCTTTATTTTATACTGCAGTTAAATAATACCGATTTTAATTTTTATTAGGCAATTTTACTTACAAATTGCTACCATATATGATGATTCCTTATAGAGATCCAAAAGAAGAGTATCAGTATTTTTTTAATGAAAATATCCTTAAAGCCAGCGATATAATGAAGCAGTGCTTAAGCATATTGAAAAAGAGATTTAACTGCTTAATAACTCCAAAAGGATTATACTATAGTCCTGAGAAATCAATAAAGACTGTCATAAGCTGTTGCGTTCTTCATAATATTTGCATAGCATACAAAAATAAATGGCTGCCTGCTAATAACACTTCCGATGATAACGACGGAGATAATCCCGCGGAAGATAGGATTGAATTGCATCATGAAGAATGTGCCGAATCTGTTTCTATTAGAGAAGAGTTAGCCCGAAAATCATTCCATATGGCAAAAGCTAGTAAGAATCCTTTGGATCCTAATAACGACAGCAAAAGTAAACATTTGCAGAATTCTAATGCGCGGCATAATACAAATGTTTTAAGTATTCCAGATGAGAAGTACGATTTTCCATTAACAAATTAATATGCATAAAATCTTCTAATCTATATTTTTATTCATTTAGATTTGTGAAAACTTTTGGCGTGAGTAAGCAAATTTTCTCTGCATTACTTAATGAAATAACACCCAGGTTAAAAGTTACATATAGAATTACACATACACCAGCATCAATAAAACTGGCAACGTTTTTAGAGTTCATAGCAAATGGGCCAGAACTGTCAAGTATTCAACATGAGTACACTGCCACCATTTCCAAGTCTCAAATATCTAAAATAGTGTGTGAAATGTTAGACATTTTCGAGGAATATTTACATCTCAAGTGGATAAAACTAGAGCAAACGCCGGAAGAAGAGAAAGCAACAATAGACAATTTTTATTATGCTACTGATTTACCTGGCGTTGTAGGCTGCATTGATAATATGCATATACAAATTAAGACGCCGGGCAAAATTAATAGGAAACTTTATCTGAATCGTAACAATTTCTACAGCTTGAACGTAATGGTGGTTAGTAAACGTAAGATTTAAGAGTGTCATATTTTGTTTAAATCTCCTTCCCTTTTTATAGATTTGTGATCATAATATGCTGATAAAATATGTGGACCCTTATCAACCAGGATCTTATCATGATGCCTATGTTTGGGATCAAAGTTCAGCTGAAAAATATTTTCGCGAAAAGACAAACATTTGGCTTCTTGGTACATACATTTACGTTCTCCTATTTGCATTCTATTGAATCATTTAAGTATTTTGCTTCATTAGGCGATTCTGCGTATAAATTGCAACCATGTATGATGATTCCTTACAAATATCCAAGCCAGCCGCATGAGTATAAATTTAACGATCAACATATGAAAGCCAGGGGAATAATTAAGAAATGCTTCGGTGTCATAAAAAAACGTTTTAAATGTTTATTTTCAAGCAGCGGCTTGCAGTATACACCAGAAAAAGCAAGCAAAATCATTATCGCTTGTTGTATTTTGCATAACATTAGCATAACTTACAAGAGTTATACGCAACTAAGTGATATTATTTGTGACAATATTGATAATGAGGAAGAGGAAAATATAATTGAAGCACCGAATATAGAATGTGCAAAGTTATTGAGAAATCAAATTGCATTAAACTTATAGTAACAACTGTATATTAGAATATTTAATATTTAAATTTACCATTTTTTATATATACAATTAAATTTCGTTCTTGAATATAAGAAAGTACCGCGTTTAAAGAAACTGCTATATTAGACTGTGCCGTATCTTAAACACGCTTCCCGAAGAATGTGTTCGGTATTTTCTTTCGTAGACGTACGTAGACTTTGATAGATTTGCGCAAAAGCACAAAGAGGTTACATGTCAGAATATCATATCCTACTTATAGTATTAAGACTTAGCTGTGAGTTTGATTGGGAGGCAAGTGGTATATGACTGATAATTCCAGCGTTTTTGGTTTGATATTGTTGATTAAATTGGCTTAGTTATTTTCCTATAACTATTCTATTTAACATAGAATTTTAATGAGTTTTATACGTGATAATATCAAGAATATTCTGAGCAAATGGTTTTTAAAGTTTGGATTTTAAGGGAAATTTAAGTTCAATTTGCAATGCAACAAAAAATGTTAAAAATACACAGGACAGACGGACAAAGCACAATCAACTGCCCTTTTTATATAGATATAGAATCCCCATATCAAAGCTAGATACATATATGTACCCTTACATATACATATATATTCCTTGGGAATATTCTATTGTGTTGTGTTTTTTTGTAATGAACTCAGGGAATTTCGACGATACGATATTTAAAAATTGGGAATAAGGTAAAAAAGTTGGTTAAAAACTGCTATCAGTTTATAATAGTAACATTTACGAACATCCTAAATTTTCCCACGTCCTAAGCCATTGGTGGACGAATAGTAGCTTCACGACGAACCGTAAATTTGGACAGTGACTACGAAATTTTAATCGTTCCATTTTTATACATGTGGGATTGTTATTACTTGGCATCTGTCAAATAGTTACAGATTGGCACATGAAATGGTTCGTGCTATAGACAATGAAGCACCTAATTGGAACACATTGTGTATGCTATAATATTATGATCGCCCCTGAAACATATTTAAGTTTATTAATTGAAAGTTTTTATGCACTCGCATGTAAAATTATGCGTGCATGTGTCTGATGGGAATGCTTGTTTATCGGTAACACCATCTCATGTGTTCGCATTTAAATTGCTAGCTTTATTAATTACTTTGATTTCAATTATTTATTGCATTGATGTCCAAACACCTCATTCCCACTTCATTTACGTGTTTGTAATATCGTTTATTTATTTATTTTATTTGTTGCATATTCGCAAAATAAATTCGGTTAGTGCGCGCACTCATGCTGAATGTGAAACAATTTTAAGAATGCAGTTTAAGCGCCCACTAACATTTGCCCTGTAGAATTTCAAGTAGAGCTTTTGGCTCCATAATAATGAACACAAATGTTAAGTAATGGTGAAGGTAAGCGAAGTATAATGTATGGAATTTTATAGTCGTGTGAAAACTAAGACAGTTAGATGGCTTTGTGAATGTTTCGAAAGGTATAAAATTTGAAAATACAAGTTGTATTCATAAAAAGAAATAAATTTAATTATTTAGCAGGATTTGAAATCAGCTGTTTTCCATTTTAAAAATAATTTGACAAATCCACATTTGGATGGTTGAATTTATTAGTTTAATAAATATAAATTTGGTAATTCATACTTCCACTTTACAATTTCGTTTAATTATGCTAGACAGTCGTAGACAGTCATTCGCATGAAAATCTGATCGTGATTCTCCACTATTTTAAAAAATCGCATTAAAATAACGTTCGCTAGTGCCATCTTATCATACGAAAATGATGTAAACAATGTTTTCTTTGCTGATTGAAGAAAAATCAACTCTGATCGTAGGAAAATTGCTCATTGTTCTGCAGAGAGGCCATATTTGGCAAATCGTCCCACTATTGTAGGATAGTGAAACGAGGCCGTTATGAATGTTTTGACCAGCTTTTCCTTGCCATAAAAATCTGACACAACTCTGGGCCACACTATACTTATTTTTCAGCAAAGATGACGTATTTGACAAATCGTATGACTGTCTAGGCTAGTGAAACGATACCTTTAATATTTTTATTACGTGTTTAAAATAATTCACATCTGAGCCACTGTGCATTACATACAAATTTACTTAATTTAATTTTTTTCAATATAAATTTCTTTAAATATTGAGAAAAAAATCGTAAACTCGCTGGAACACGTGGGTTGGTTGACTAGCAACTGCTGTTAAAGTAAAACGTTAAAAATAAACCTGAAAAAATATTTGGGGCTTCTGTCTCCAAATTTGTGCTGCAAGCAATTTGTATCCATGACTTACAAAGTAAAATGTGTGCTGCTACCTGTTGCGAGCGACAAATAAATATAAACGGCGGCATTTAAACGATTACAAGAAGTGGCAGGAGCAACAACAGCGGCAGCAATAACAAAACTAGCAACAATTGTTGCATATTAATGCCATTTAAGAATGACAACCTCTTACAGTAGTTCTTTAAGGTCTTGTACGACTAATTTGCTTTCATTCTTGTTTCTGTTCTGAATACATTTCAGCGAGCCACATTAATGCGAGTCTGAAAATTTATTCAATTATGTATTATAGTTTAATTTCAAATTGTTTTTTATTTCTACTATTCGCATTGACGTTGTAGCACAAGATCGATGTGACATATTGCATTGACAATTTAAATGATAAAAATCAAATCGAAAGCCACAAATGCCGAGATTGTAGTCTAATAAACGGCAAGAACAAGTGTAATAACGACTGTTAGTTTTTGCACTTAGTGTCGTCGATAGTTTCACATGATTTATACGTTTAACGACATTTCGCCAGCGGACAGCTTTTCACCGAGCGCTAAGGCGAGAAAAAGATATTGAAACACAGAAATAATAAATAAGTTGGCGCCTAATCAGTATGAATTGCACACGCTTTTAAATAGAGTGAAAAGAAAGGACTCCTCTTTTAGGCAGGTCTTTTAAAGTATGTCATCCTTTTCTTGTTTCTAAATTTTAATCTTTTTTTTTCACAGCAGTGTACTTTAACGGAATCGAGAAGAAACAAAAGTGACATAGAAGTAAATAATTTTTTTTTTGGCAAAATTTCAATACAGACTCAAAAAAAAAAGAAGATGAAAAACGGGCTTTTAATGTCAGCTGAGTGAGGCCTTAAAAGCTGTGGCAAATGTGTGACCAAATTTTTGGGCAATTCGCACGATTTCCACAATCAGTTAATCAGAATTGCATATGCTCGTATTTCAAATCGCTAACAATAAAATTGCTTTGCATCATATTTGTATAATAGTGTGGCCACTATAATACCATTATGATGCAATTTGTATACCCTTCAGGTTTGATATGGGTATAATAATATTAACAATAGTACTTTGCGAACCTATAAAGTATATATATTCTGCATCCATAGGAGAGTGGAAGTTGATTGAGCGTTATCCATCTGACCCTTCTTACTCAGTTTTTTTGGCATCTGTCCATCTGTCCCTTCCTTTTCAGCTTTTTTTTTCTTGGCATTTTTGTTGCGTTTTAGATAGAGCTTGCGTTCTTAATAGAGCTTGCGTTCTTAATAGAGCTTATTCTTTTGCATCGAATCTTAAAGCTTAAAAACTGGCATTACAATTTTCAGCTTGCAGGTTTTTAATGAATGCATCCATGCAAGTCTCTGCATTTAGGACTGGCACTGTTACAATAAAAATACGGTTGGGAATTTTTCATATAATATTTTTTTTTTATGTACAAATTTGTATTTGTTTGTTTGTTTGTTTCAATTTAAGCAGAAATTTTCTATTCCAAGCTGATGGGTTTATCCATTACCGTGCCCATCAAATTGTTGCAATATTTTGTCACAATAAAGGTGTATCCTTGTCACATTTGTTCTATAACAAATCACAATTCAGTTTCAAATCTGATTTATTTGCCAGTAATGCCAACATGAGATGGTGGTTCCAGCCAGTGAACACAAACTGACAGAATGAAAATGTGATTTCAGTTTGGATAATTTATTGAGGCCGATCAAAATTCTAACGATTATCATGCTGATTTTCTAATTTGTATTGGAAGAGTCAAATACACGTGGTCCTGTGGGGTCTAAATTTACATATTAATTACTTGATATTAATGGTTGCCACCGTAGAGAATGAATAATGCCCAGCCTACTAAAACGGAGGTCGCTGATTCGATTCCTGCCTAGACTCTATGTGTTTTCCTGCAGACATGCCGAAAGCTTTGTACAACAAAAAAGAAAACAGAAAAGTTTAAAAATCGCATTATTTCGCATAGGGGAAGAGTAAAATGGCCAATAAGATCTCCCTATTTGACAAGTTTAAATCTTTTTTTTTGAGGTAGTCTCTGAAATCATCAGTTTCAATACCTTAAAACCAACTTTATCCAACAGATATGAATCATTCAAAATGGTTTAATGAAAAACGTGATTGATAATTTTGCTAGAAGATAGAGAGTCCGTTAAACCGGCAGGGAAGCTCTTAACTGACGTAATTTGTACCAGAACTGAAAATATTTTTAAAACCTTTTCTCTTACAACTACACTGAACTCAATTAAGGACACTGTTTTTGTAATGTGTCCGCCAAGAAAAGGTTTCCATTTAATATTTCTATATTCCTGGTTGACGGTCGATTCTGTATAATATTATATGATACACGATTCCAAACAACAAAATGGGTTTCTCTAAACACTATTGTGGAATAGTCCAAGTTGTGTTTAAGGCAGCTGCCCAAATTGTGCTTTTTACTCATACATTCCTAATTTGTGATAGCAGTTTACATTTTGCTACCAGTTTTACAACTGCTAGCCGAGAAGGTGCTTCACTACGATCCATAAATCCTTTAACTGCGAAAATGAAAATGAAACCTTATATTGAAACACCCTACATGTGAAGTAAATAATAGAACAAACAATATCAATTATTAAAAAAAAGCATACACAATCATTTTTAGGATTTTCAGAGGTTCCACGAGGGCACTCCCTCCTTCAAAATGATTTACGAACGATCTCTGAAAATGAACCAGTCTGAGATGGAATAAAATCAAACTTAGCAACGGAGAGGAGCGATTTGAAATTCCTATTGAAAAAAATTATAGAAATTTTATACCATGCCAAGATCAATTAATTTAAATCAAACGACGTATATACGTTCATATTTAACAATATCGCTGCGTTATGATTTAAAATAATTACATTGTTAACCCACAACTCTCGAACTGTTCATTACAGTCACTCTTTTCCAACACTTTTTATTTGACTGCCTTTTGTTGCTGTTGTTGTCATTAGAAAATAATTTATTTCAATTAGAATTTCTCTAGTGCAAGTTGTGTGTCTGAATGCGCAGCCAAAATGATCGACTGAACTAATCAACAGGCAAGTCAACTAACAAGCCGACGAAGCAATGATGCATTCACTCATTCATTCATCCATTCATTTGACGTTCAATTTTATTCACACTTTATCAACAACAAAGTAACGATGATTAGATGAAACGTTGTTGCCATTGTATGCTGCGTGTCAACTGGCATTGTTTGTTGTTATTAAAAGCTGCTGTTTTTGTTCTTATTTTGTGGCGACTTTTAGCTAATACCCCCAAACCTCCGTATCATACCACCAAATTTAATGGCAACATGAAAAATGGTCAGAATTGTTGCAGTCATTGCTTGGAACACCATCAACCGCACATGTGGGAGAAAGAACTTACAAACGAATCGGAAATGGCAAAAGCCTTAAAGAAAGCTACTAATACAATATATTCCGATATCTAAGCAAATATTTATGTATAACCAGTTGGATAACAGTCACTCAGAAACGATTGCAATGATCGAACTCAAAGATGCACTGCAGCATAGAAACATTTTTAAAATTTATGTAAATGCATTACTTACCTTAAATCTCAGGCTCCCACCATTCATCGTCCGTCCAGAGTCTAAAAAAAAAAACGGAAAATTAGAGAACTTGCCATGGCCATATTTTTCTTATTTTATTTTAAAAATATCAAATCTTTAGGAATTTAAATAAAAATTATATAAAATAAAAATTTTATTATTGAAAATAGTGAATCTATTTTTAGTAAAGGGTGTTCCAAAATGAAAGCAAGATATGAATTTGTCAACATTTCTGCGAAATGATTAAACACTTCTTTCTTTCACACCTCTTTAATGATATTGATGTGGCCAATGTATGGCCCGCGATACAATTCGGTAACTTCGTGAGACATTTTGTGTACTCTCTCGTTGAGGTGTTCAGAATTGGTCTTCTATTAGATTTCCTTTGATGGGGTTATTTGGAATCCCCAGTTGCTTTGAACGACCCCTCACCAACCGTGCATCAAAGATTTATTTTTTTATTTACCAAATATTACAATTATATGAATATAATTGCAATATGTATAGAAGCACTGGCTACTGAGGCCTTTGGCTTCTGGCTCCCCGGGGAATTGAACCCCTGACACCTGCGTAACAGGCGGTTATACTAACCACTATACCATCGGGGGGCTTGCATCAAAGACATTCAGCCGTATTTATACCAAATGCTCATGCTAAATTTCGACAAAAAAAATAGTGCATATGTGCATTTAAAGCAGCGTAGTCCACTTGCTCCATGTACTTTCCCCATTCAGTTTAGAATTTAATATAAAAATAATCATCAACCGATTAAAATCTGTCTTTTTTTCTATTTGATTCAAATTTTGGATTAATTAATTTGTCGCCAGTTAACTGACAATATGTTGCGTGAAGAGCTTTAGCGAGGGGATGCTAGATAGCTTGCAGCTCCGGCAGAAATTGTATACAGTTTGTATGCATTTTGAAATTTTGGGCATTGCAGCGAAATGTTTTTTGAAGCGAAAAATTCCTTGTTTAATTAAAAGTCTCCGCTCTATGTACCATATTGGCCATGGTGCCGTGTAGCAGATTTATTGACAACTCCTACGATTTGCAAAGCTTTATCACATCCATAAAATCAGAGTTGCATTTCCTTTAAACCTATAAGAAAAAATTTATACGCATCATTTTTGCATAATATTGGAGCATATGCAAGGCCATTTTGAGGCGATTTTTTTGAATAGGATATTGTATACCGGCCTTAGGAAGCCCACAAATCCAAAAAGACATCTAAGACATCTCCTTTTTAATTTTATACTTTAAGTAATTACATTGAATGAACCTCAAGAGTTATCTTTATTAAAGGCACATACATTGGCTTGGTAGCGCTTGATTAGAGGAGTTTTGTCTTGTTCTACATATTTCATAATTACTGAGATAAATTCGCGTGTGTAACTAATTTTGGGTTTTACTGTATACAAAATTTAATACGTACAATAAGAATGCCAGAAGACACATTTTAGTCCTTTGTAAGCATTGAGAGGCAAACACACCACAATACAAGGAAGCCATTTAACAAAACAGCTGTTTAGTAGAAGAGAGTGAGAAGAAGTGATAGGAAAAAAAATTGGAATTTATATCTTAAAATTATATACGGAAGTAAGTACAGGCTGTTCCAATAAGACCTTTCATTTCCAAAAGGCTGCTATTTTGAGGGATATCATAAGTAAAAAGTATGGCATTAATAAAACTGGAACGTGTTGGTAATGCCCCTTCCACAATGCACGGACATGATTGAACATAGTAAGAATTTATGGGTCGTTGTGAGCCATCTCCTTGGCTAATACTAGCGAAACTGCTAGACAAATTTTGAATTCTTGAGACAAGTTATTGATTTGCAAAGTCAATAGTTATGGGAAATTAAGGGGGGATAAAAACAATCGTTTTTCGGCTAAAGAAAATTAACCTGCAAACGTACTTTTGGGCGTTTCTATGCCTTACCTCGACTCTCTCTGCTTGATTTTACAATGGCTGGCCCCTCGAAAAGCCGTAACTGTTGAAAGTTGCAAGAAAGTTTTATTTTAAAATTTGTTTAGAAGGGAATAAACAGGCGGGGATTTCACATAATTTGTGGAGCCCTTTCGGTTGCGCCCTTAAATAAATGTGAAAGGACGAATTATTGATTTGGGAACCATTCAATCATTGCATTTACAAATGTTTGCTCTCTTCAGTCACTTTTATGACAGGCGCGGTAATACATTGGAGTGTGTAGCGAACTATTAAAAAACCTATTGAAGAGGTGGAGTAGCATGCAACATACGGCTATGTAACCAACTATTTTTTTATATTCTTTGGAATGCTTTCTTTGGCTGCAGTGGCGGTCGCTTATTGACGTTAACGGCTTCAAAGTATGGCATGAGAATTTGTTTGTTGAGTGCAAGAAAAAAAAGAGAATATCCAAAAGCAAACACAACCACATGCTAAATACGTGCAATGAAGTGTGTTGCACCTCTTGCTGCACCGAAAACATATTCACTGTAACAACAGGCTGTTGTACAATTTAAGTGAGTCATGCATCAAGCAAAGTTCAGAAAGCAACAGCGCTACAAACAGCTAAGCGAAACCTAAAATTATACTTTAACTGCCACAGTTGCCACAGTTGCCACAGCTCCGGCAACAGCCGTAAACAAATAAAAACATGTAAGAAAAAACAAAAGTAAACAGAATTAAAGATAAAAAAAGAAATGAGGGAATAAAATTAAGTTTCTACTCCGAACATTAAAAATTCCTTGCAACGAAAGTATTGCAAAGAGGAATTAAACACTGTTGTGGAAAGAAGTGGTTCTTAAGGGCCAACTAAAATTGACAGGAAGAGAAGAAACAAGACAAAGAACAACACTAACACTAACATAAACACAAAGTGTGGCCAGTGAATGAATGGTTGGCTTGTTGGTCATCAAAAAACTTGCAACTCGTTGCTTCAGCACACATTTTAAGTACAATTTAAAGAACTTAAATAAACAAACAACAAACCTTACAACAAATAAAATTTAAACAACTAAAACAAAACAACAACAAAAAACAGAAAACAATTCTAAAGTCCTAGAGCCGGAGGAATGTTTGTTTAATTGCCTGCTGCCAACCAAGCAAATATTTTCCATCGATGACTGCAAACAGTAAAACGCTCACAAAAATTGCATCAATATTGTAAAACTCCAAAAGTTGTAGCAAAAAAAAGGATAGAGACAGTATAGACTCCTGATGGAATTGATTGCTCAGAATGGAGATCAGGACAAATCAAAGTTTGCCAAACGTTTCATATCACCTCTATTCTTAATCTGTTCTAACGAAATATTATAGATATTTCCGTTTAATAAAGTTGTGAGAAATAAGCAACAAGTTGTAAGATATGTTCGCTTACGACATGTCCATCATACAACAAAACTTCGGACGGTGTGTTAATAATGTCGACGAAATTATTTCTAAAGTCTGTAAAACTGAAAACAAAATAAGTACTTTAGATAACGGTGACTAAACGATGAGGATCAGATAAGTTTCTATATATCCTACGAAAGGTAAAAAAACTCCAAATCACTGTACTGGTGCAATCTGTGGGCACCACTTTAATTTTTTCTCAATGATTATACTCAAGCATTTAAGCTCATTAACTCTGTAAATAGGTTGGTTTGGAAAATGTAAATCAAGACTGAGACAAATTCTGGATGCAAGTGAACTCAGAACCATGTTGTGACATGACTGACTACTATAAAAACTGAAGCTGTTGCGTGATGCAAGCAAGAATGGCCAATCGAGGTTTTCAAAATATTTACGTAGCTGGCCGATAGAAGGCAGAGTCTTTTGAAGTCACGTATTCGTGTAGCCCGCAGTATCGCATGTGTTTAATCATTCATAATGCAACCCATACACGATACAACCGTTGGTACAACTCGCTTAGCAATCAAGTTGTGTGTGGTGCCCACAAACGATAAAACCTCTTCGTACAATTTCATTTTGCAAACAATTTACAGCTGGAACCAACAAATAATAAACACGCATCCTATGAAGCAAAACCAATTAGACTTAAATCTTGTGAAGCAATAAAACAATTGAAAGCTCTTTAAGTAAATGAAATATTTATTGACATTCAAATTTTTTTTAATCTAAAAGATTTTTCAAAAATAAAAAAAATTAAAAATAAAAAAAAAATAAAAAAAATAAAATAAAACTTATATAATCTACTAATATTGGCTATCATTAAATAATTCATGGTAGAACTGTGGTCTAGTTTCATTTCAGCTGTGTCTTCCATTTTTAATTAGTATTCTTTTTTAGTTTTCTTTGCTTTCAAAAACCAAATTAACCGACGGCACGTCTTTTTCTCGCAAAATTAAAATGAAAATGATTTACGAAGTCGCATGACTAGCCCACACACGTTGCAACGCGTTGGCAAAACTTGCCAAAAAATCAAAAAATTTTGATTTTTCATACAACCGAGACACAACTTCATACAACAGGCCCAAATACGTTACAATCTTGATTACAATCTGCCCAAATTGTACCAACGGTTGTATCGTGTATGGGTTGCATAAAATTCAGCAGCAATCTTGAGCACACGAGAATAATTATGGATTGTATTATTATCCATAAATTATTTTTTATTTTCATAAAACCAAATTAGATATATTTGCAATAGATCATTTTTATCTAGTCATTGCAGAGATTGGCATTGGAATAGTGGTGGTCAGTGTAATCTGTTCCAAAATATAGTACTGAGGTCGAATTATAAAAGCATAGTGGAAGGCTTCTCCTCTATAATAAATTTTATGAAAAATGTATTTTGTGTCTTATATATCTTATATTTCAAGTTGATTAAATCTCCAGTTGTTCTAAGAAGTAGTGGGGTAGAGGATCCCTGAATCCGTTGATGAATCAAAGGATTTAATTATTAATAATAATTATTTGTACTAGTAGCGTTATTTAAATAACAACTAAATATTTAAATTTTAAAGGATTTCTCCAACATTATTCTTTGAGTGTAAGAACTTGACTAAACGGTCTTATGCACAGCCACGTATGTGGTACGATAAATAATAAACAAACAGGCAAACCTCTACATACACATGCATCCAAGCGATGTGTATCACTGGAGCCGCTGTGTGTTAACAATAAAATAAAATGGAAAAGGTACAAACGATCCACTATTAAAAGATCGTAGGATTTACTAGGAGCAGCAGCATTAATTACGCCAGCCGGCAGCCTGTAAGTACACATTTGTTCATTCATGCGATACGTTCCGATACGATATACGATACCAAATCACTCAGTGCACTCGAATCCATATTCGTCAGTCTGCACTTAAGTACGAGTGCGCATGTAAGTCAGACAGTCAGTCATGACCATGTTAAGTTGTGGTTTTACGAAAAAATGCAAGAAGAAGAAAAAAATATATCAATTCAAAGATAAGATGTTAACATGGCCAAATGTTTTTTGGGGGGAAAACTATTCAGCAATTTTGTCATGATATCGGGGGTTTTTTTTTTTACTACAAAAGCCACGTACGAGTATTCATATTAAAAAAGTAATTAAATTAATGAAAATGGACAAGAAAAGGCTGAACATAACGAAGCTGTGGAAATCTTAAAGATTTTGAAAATATTTTTGATATATTAGCTGGCACTTGAGTAGGGCAGCATGGGACAGCACTGGTTCCCAGCTTTTGTAATTATATCAGTTCATTTGGCATCCATTTGGTGCACCGACAATTGCGAAATAAATCCGTATAGTTGAATACGTCTCTGGAAAATACAAACCTGTATCTCATTTTTGTAAATCTCCCAACCCAAAATAACTCCATTGAAGCAAAGGAATTGACAAGCATCCAGATCACCATCACTTGAGCCCGGAAGCCCCTTAACAGAGACTTGTAAATGAAAGTCAAATAGAATCCTTCTTACGTCAACTCTTTTGACTGTTGACATCAACGTATCGATGGATAGTTTGTTGACGGATATGACATCGCAACGGTTTCTAGGGTAGGAGATATTCCCAACAAACTTAATCTAAAGTCATTGTCATATTTTGAAACCAGGCAAAAACCAGCTGTTTCAAAACGTAACAAAAAAGCAACTGACAGCTGTCAAAGACCTTAACCCACATCAATTTTCCCCACATAGTTTTCGTCCACGGAAACGTATTGATTAGAACCAAACTAATAAGAACACACAATTTTAGATTGCCAATTGAAAAGTTTGAAATCACATGTACATCCTATTACATTTCACTTGACCTTTAAACTGTCAAAATAATTGAAATTTTTAAGAAGCAGTAACGTAAAGCTAGTGAAATAATTATATTTGCCGATCCATACATATATTTACTTGAATATACGCAATTGCAAACTAATTTCCTTTCTAAGACCAATAGGCGGGGGTTGGCCATATTTATGGCATGCCCTGTACATTCCTCTGGGAAGAGGTAGCTATATAGAGAGTAGTGCTGATTTGGTGTTAAAATATATCTTATTTATCTGCTTTGGCGGCTATTTTTTACACTGCTACAGAAGATCGGGAAAGGAGGCTGTTTTTGCTTAAATGTCATGGAAGCAAATTATTTTCATCTGAAAGACCAGTAACTACGCCTTCATGGCTTAAGCATTGGAGCTGCAGTACAAATGTTACTGCTGCAATACAGTGGCGTCAGTCATTTTTTTTATATGACTGACGGCACTGGGGATCGAACTCACGACCTTTGCGATATGTATGCAATTTCTCTAATATTGAAATATTGCATGAAAAAGTCGCCGGTCTCAACACTTTTTACTTTTAAATGTAGATTTTAAGATTTGCTCCGAATTATTCGCAAGCCGTCCCATTGTGCGTATCAATAATTTACCATCAATTCATTATAAATATGTATAAATAAATAAGTAGAGCATTAGCCTTCATCGATAACAACATAATTTGCCACTAAATGTTTTCCCTTTGAAATGTGTGTTTTCATATCATTAAACAAAATTACAGTACGACCTCGATTTGTGCAACTGAAAGGAAAGCAGGGTTGTTGCTTTTACTCAAAAGTTGTGATAACCGAACTTAAATTAATTTTTTAATTAAATTTTTTGATTTTTTAATACGAAATTATAAATTAATGTTTTATACATAAATAAAAAGCAAAACAAAAAAAATCTTCTTAATTATTCTACACGAGTATAAATGTAAATATATGAGTTCTATTTGTAAAAATGTTTTAAAAACTGTAGTTTAAGGCGAAGAACCTTGAAATTTTTGTTTCAGTTTTAGAGTTTTAAGCCTTTTCTTTTTCTTGGGAAATCATAGCTTCCTCGATTTCTTGAAGAGCTATTAATTTTTTATAAGAACTGGCATTTTCTGTAGCCCAATCCATACAAATGTCGAGGAAGTTAATGACATCATCTACTTTAATTTTTTGTTTATGTTCAATTTGTTTAATTTCTACATTTTCTTCGTCTGAAATGTGTACACTGTGCTCTGAATAGTCTACTCTGAGCCATTCTGAACTTCACCATCTCTTTAGTTTATATCCTGTTAAACATCCTGCAACAGATTTAAGATGAATGGCGTGATTGAAGCCTGTTTTTCCGCTATCGGATCCCGTAACCAAATCAATGGTAGATCATCTTCGTCATCTCAGTGGTCAGATTTTGATATCAGTTTTTGAAACTTAAGATAAAGTGGCTGAAATTTGTTGTACTTTAAATCCTTGCAAAAAAATCCTTTCTGAAGATATAACTTCAAAGCGAGAATTCCTTTTAGTTTTCTAAAACACAAACACACTGGTGTTTGGAAAAATTTGCATTTATAAAGACTCTACTGTAAAAACGTTGCATGTGGCACTAATCGGTAGTTGCGCAAATCGAGTTCTTACTGTGTTCTTATTTCTAAGTAACACGTTAGAAATATTAAAGCAAAAATACGTTTAGGAAGAAAATTGCAAAACTATCCAAATTATACTCCTTCTGTTCTATTCATCATCAGCATTATTTGCTCGTTCTTTTTTTATCTAAAACATTTAAAAAAAAAAAATAAAATTTTTTCACAATATCGCGTAGAAATCGAATTTAATATTTTCAAAAAAAAAAATGTTTTCATTATTTTCCACAAGCACACATAGATATGCACACATACATGCACGCAGAAAGAAACAATTAGATATTTTCTCAATTGTATTTAATAAGTGGAAAATTGATCAATAAAATATATTATTATGGGACCCCCCAAAGCAAACGAACTCGCACTGAAATTTATTGAATTCTCATCAAACAATGGAAAAAATAAAAAATTCAAATTAAAATGAAACTGCTACTTATTTGCGCAAACTGTTCAGTGGCAGCGTTTGATCTCAGCAAATGCAATATTATAGAAAAATAAACTACAATCGATATAGAATATTTCATGACTAACAAAACAAATTATTTAATTTAAAACAAAATACGGTACCCCGCAAAAAATGATCAGGCACCAACTGCTACAATTTTAAAACATTCGAATCACAGAAAAATAATTAAATGAATTAATGTAAACAAATCGGCCTTTCAATTAATAATTTAATTTTGTTTAATTAAATTTTGTAGTAAGAAAAATTTTTAACAAAATTTTTATCTGCATCAAGCAAAAATTGTTTCCGATTTCTTATTGAATTTATTAAATTTAATTTCTGCAGATCCTCCAGCACAATGAACACCTCATACATATACTTCATACTTCCAACTAACGTAAAGTTGGCGACAAAAATGTTTGGCACAAATAATCTTTATTAAATCAGCTGTTTTTTTCGCAAGTATTTATAATCAATTTTAGACCCCTATTATGGTTCACAACAGTTGTAAATTTGATGTTGTATTTTTGAAATTGCGATTATGGTTTACAACAGTTGCTTTTAAGTGTTGTTGTCAGATGCATTTTTTGAAGAATAGCAGTTTTTGAAATACACAGCATCTAGATGTTGTAAACCATAATCAGCTGTTTTTTTCGCAAGTATTTATAATCAATTTTAGACCCCTATTATGGTTCACAACAGTTGTAAATTTGATGTTGTATTTTTGAAATTGCGATTATGGTTTACAACAGTTGCTTTTAAGTGTTGTTGTCAGATGCATTTTTTAAAGAACAATCCTGTGAAATACACAGCATCTAGATGTTGTAAACCAAAATCAGAAAAAGTAAAAGTGTTGTGTTGTCTGCTCTACAACACAACACTTAGGCGTTGTGTTCCATAATAGGAGCATTAAACTATATTTTTTCAGTGGAATTTGAGAACTGCCCATTATCAAAGTACTGAGAGTATAGAATAAGTTTAAAGTTATCCAACTTTAGTACTTTGGGTCAAAGGTCACATATTGCTTTTAAGCAGTTTGACATGTGAATATACATAGTTTAAGTTAGTATGTAAAGTATACGTATGACTGTACCTTAAGAGGTATGACTATACTCTGACTAGGCCTTAAGGCAAAGTCAATGCTTCCAAAAACAGAAAAATCATTAGCTCCCAAATACTGGTAACTGCGTCGTTACCAGTATTCCTTGCCCCGAGTTGCAACAGAGTGCATTGCATGAGTGGTGGTCTACTCAGCAAATTGCTGCTCTTTCAAATTAAATAAAATTACACCACTTAAAGGTGAACCCTTTAGATTCATTTCCTCTGCTTTTCTAATCCCTACTGAGTGCTTTCATCACATACCAAAGGCTTTTCCATCCCTGATTGATTATATTTAATTGCACTCGTATAAAAATTTAGCAGGCAGTGAATGCATTGCATTATGCATTCTTGAATTTGTCTGTGAGTTTGAAGCCACGATCGCCACACATGCCTACATAAATAAATGCATGCATGTGCTGTTGATTGTTATGCCATCGAAAGCGAAACAAAGTCAAGCTTAGCGCCACATTATTTATAAATTTATACAAAGTCAGCAACAACACCAGCAGCAATTGCGAATTAAATTAAATACTTAAAAAATGCGATAAAATGTGATGGTAACAATTAAAATGACTTTCGGTTGTGACTGCACGTATCGCAAAAACATTTGCTAGGAATGGATTTATTGCGGCGGAAATTGTGTCCACGAGGCAAGCGCTGAGGCAGCCAAAGAATGTTCACGAAATAGTAGGAGACGTATCAAAAATTATTTTGCTTCTTGTATCGCTTATTTCTTTACTACTTATCAACTATTTGGAGTGCCTGAAGCGGCTACTTTCAGTGTCCTGGCAATATCCTTTTCCTAACTTGCAGTTAAATTTAAGTGAAAAGGAATCTGAAGGATTTATTGTGCAGCTTTCATTTTTGACTTACATTTGAGCCCCACAACGAATTGGTTTTACCTGCCACGGAATAAAACTGAAAATTTGTATAGTTGCATCACACTGTAGCATAATGGGCTGAAGTAGAAAGGAAAGCAAGAATTCAAAAAGAGAATAAAATTCTCTTTAATAGTTTTTAAGGAACCAAAATCCCGCCTGAACTTGAGCCAACACAGAAGTCATTGAATGGTAAACAATGTGCTGGTACAGGGTTTCCGCTAAATAGCTGGTTTTCGCCAATTAACTGGTGTTGTTCTAACTGGATAGTTTCCATTTGAATGTTTGAAGCCGCTGAGTGGATTCTTTCCGCTTTAATACGTACCATAGATGAGATTTTTCGATTCCAACTTAAAAAAAATTATGTTATTCGAATAACTATAAGCGCCCATATTCGTCCAACAAATAAATTCTAATCCTGCTGCAGGATATAAAAATAGTCCTTTACGACATGACAATATAGTTGTAATTATGTTTGTATGTGAATACTTGTGCATGGCTCAATTAGAGAGGCCCTAACTAGCATTTTTTTCAAATAGCGGTTTTCAGTGATTTCCATTTATATTCTCTTGATATACTGAAATCACTAAAATTCATGTTTTACTATTTTACATAATAGTACGACCTGTCAAATATAGTATGTGTGCTGAATAAAGGAGGGAAAGGGGATAGTGTGGCCTAAAATTATATCACATTTTTTTTACAAGCAAAAGTTTAAGAAAATTTTCTTAAAATTACAATTTTCATACGATCAGAGTTGCATTTAGCAAAGAAAAATTTGTTGGCATCATTTTTGTATGATAGTGTGGTACCTGGAATGCCAGCGATAAAATAGCATAATATATTGCTAGCAAAATGCTAGTTAGGGCCTTTCTACTTGACACCAACGATATATTAATTTTCACTTCCATACTAAATTTATTATTTCATTGCTGTCATTTTCATATACTGTCATAGCTCGAACGCACACTCTGTTAAACATATTGCAAACCGTGCAAGTCCCACTGAAGTTTCGAGTTAAATGATTTTTAAACTCAAAATATTTTTTAACTATTCTGGCTTTAGTGTTTTTAATTTTAATTTTTATTTCAATTTATTGTTTTTTTCCAGCACGGAGATTTGAGGCGACACTTAACGGTCACACTGGTGAGCCTAAGTGCCCATTATGAAACACTTTTATTTTTATATAAAATTCTCTTAACTTAAAATTTTTTTTTTATTTTTATGTAATTTTTGTAGCAATAAAAATAAAAATAATTTTTAAGAATTTTGTAAATTTTTTTAAAAAAATTAAATTTTTTTTTTTCGTGAAACTATCATTCCATTGAAGCTCTTTACAATGAATCAGTGTAATGCTTGTTTCCTCCTCCTTTTTTCCACTCGGTGATGGCTGCAGGCTCAGCCTCTTGCCATCACCGCTTTGCATTCCTTTTACTAACTTGCCATAAACTGGTCACCAAATGCAGCACCCTGTTTATGCGATAACTTAAATGCAATTATTTTTAGAAACACAAAATAAAGCAACGAGTTAGCAAATATTAATATTTCATCATGATATAATACAATGGCAATTAAAACGAATTCTCAATCATTTGAAATGCCAATACCAAGAGCAAGAACAAGAGCAGGAACAAGAGCAAGACCACGACCAAGACCAATTCAAATAAATAGAAATCGATTACTGATTGATCGACTTTTAAAATTAATTATAATTTATTATTGTTTACATGCATTATTTTCTTGTTTGCAATTTAAATTGCAATTAAAACAATTTCGAATTGCATTTTTTAATTAAATAAACAAATTAATTATTTTACAATTATTTTATGGACTGGCTGATTTATTTTTATATTTATCTACTAATAAATAAATGCATAACTTAGCAAATGGGTAATTGAAAATCTTTCTGGACGAGACGATTGTGCGAATAACTTTATAAAATTTACATTTTCTGCGACAAAAAACCATATATGAAGCAAAAAAAAAGGGCGCCTTTAATTTACAAATAGATTCAAAAGCTGTTAATTTCCCCTTAAGCCTACTGCTTACTAGCCTACTTACTTGGAGTGTAACAAATATGCAAGTAAACAAAAATTTAATAAAATCGAAATTGTATTATTTATTTACAAACTTTAAAGTTAATAATTTCGAACTGCTCTATTCCTAAATTTTCAAGCGTTCAAATGGTCTGCTAGTCCTTGAGGATTTTTATCTAGTATAGTGCTTTGCTGGCTATGCCAGGACCGCTTTACTACTTGAATAAAATAATTACAGTTTTTTATTTTAAGGAATGCCTTTTTTTAATATTTAAAAAAAAAAAAGACTTTTAAGTTGATCATTCTTTTAGATATCGATAATACAGTGAAATCGCAGAAATACGAACGAATTTCTAATGAATGAGTACACAGTTCAGACTGAATGTTTTCAATTTATTTTTCTTTATTGCAACACATGGACTTGTCGGCTAACAATGAATGCAGGTCGCGCAGAGATGTAGGACAAACGAGGGTTGGCTTTCTGAGCCGCTGTACCAGTTCATTCCGTTCAGTTCCCAGTATCTTGTGTTATATGCAGCTCATGTTAGTGGAAGTGACTGAAATTGGAACACTAAAATAAATGAGTTCCATTATACATCCTCCTCCTTTTTTTGAGGCTACATAATAACTCTTGTTTCATTGTAGGTGTATACCCCCTAGGCATGCTTATCGCGCCATGAGATTTTTTTGAGATAATTTGTTTTTATTATTTAAAAATTATTCGACGACATTTTTTTTATATTGGGTCCTCAAATTTTTAAGTAACCCTACCGAATTGTATATAAATATTTGCAAAAGCCTATATATTCCAAGGTTGCCATTGTAAAAAAAAAAATTTGTTTGCGGCCTGTTCATGTCACTGCATATTTACATTCCAAAATTAATTACTAAAAATGTTATAAAAATAGAATGCACAAGAATACATTTATCTAATAAAGATTTTTTTTTAAAAAAATATTTTATAAATTTCAGAATATAAATCATGCAAAAAATATAAACAAACTGTTAAAAAATTTTATTAGAAAAATTAGTCAGAAAAAAGCTGTACTTCTGATCATGCAGGCCACAGTTGGCTAAAGGTCGGCATAATAGGAAATTGGCCAGGTACATCATTCGATGCCAAGATATATATTTTTTTAATTAACTTAACTTGCAAAGCTTTTGGCTTGACCGCAGAAAAACAGCCAGGGTCTAGGCAGGAATCGTACCCACGACCCGTGGTTTAGTAGGCTGAACTTTATTCATTCGCCTGAGGAGGTATCCGATGCAGTGAATTTTATGCCAACTTGTTAGAGCTTCTTCACATTACGAAATATTCTTATATATGCTTTTAAAGTAGTATTCGTAAATACTGATAATACTGTTTATTAATAATTATCTTCTTCTCAGTAATAGTAATAATTAATAATAGTTATAAGAAATGCATACCCCATGCAGACCTCTGCAGTTAAATTTATCACAAAATATTTCTTTAATCACTTTTTGAAGATGAATAGTTTTTTAATGAAAATCGTAAATTATTTGTTAATATTTTCATTACAAATAATATTTGTGGAAAAAAGAACAATAATAATTACTATTTTTATTTCTTTTCTATATAAAACGACTTCCCACACATCAAAATAACAAAATTTATTTTAATTTAATATGATCATTAAAAATATTTTTTTTTTTTTTATTTCAATAAAAGCGTCTCTTCTCAATATTGGTTTGCTTTGTTTTATTTGAATAGGCATTGAAAAAAAAAAGAATATGAAAAATTAAAAAGACGGAGTTGATGCTGAAAACAAATCTGAAAGCTTAAGGATTAATATCAATTGAAACTTATTGAACTCGTGATAATTCACACTGTTGCAATGGCTAAGCTGAAATTGCATAAGAAGTCAGATAACTAAAAGTATGAAAACGTTTTGTTAAATTCCAGGAAAGTCGTAGGATTGAAAATTGGAAGGGTACTGAAATGGTGTCCCAAAAAAAAATGTGGTAATTTTTATAGCATCTAAATCTCACTCGGCTTATAATTGTGCACATTGTGCACATTGGGGTCGTTGAAAAAATAGTTGCAATAAAATTGTAAAAGCCTGGAAAAGTCATGTTAATTATTTGGATGACTTTCTGTGTAAAGTTCCCAAGGCGCTTTCAAATTTGCCTCTAGCACAGTATGATCAATATGCCAGCTTAAAACTCATCTCTGATTCTCTTTAAGTGAGTAACATAAATGGTAGAATCAGGATTGAATGTCTAAATTCATTTCCGCGCAAAGAAGACTAAGTAAAATTTATTATAGAATTCTTCTCTGGCTAGTGTAGATCACTTTCTCTACAGCTCAAGTAAATAATGAATACACCGGAGGGATATATAAATAACATCGGTTATATCCATTCAGATGTCTAAATTAATGTCTACCAACTACTACATTTATATGAAATTATTTACTCTTGTGAAATTCCCAACAAATTTTCTGGCAACACTTTTTTTAAATTGCGAAAATCAGGGACGTAATTTTAACCAACAGCTGATCAAGTTTTTTAAACAATATAAAGACTCTTAATACTGCACGCTATTGGCGTAACGCAACACATAAATAACACAAATGGATATCTGCTGTATAAGTAAGAAATTTGCAAAAGCTTCCCTACAAAAATAAACACTTCCTTCAAGTGTCTGCCATGAAAGAAGATGCATTTGAAAAAATGTGTTTAAGCATTTGGCCTTTTACTTAAGCATGTAATAAGAGAAGTTTGAATACCCAAACAATACGTGTCAAAGCAGCCTAACGAACATTGTAGTGGTACTGCACTGTACAGGAGAAACAATCGTGTAGCAGACATTCAAACAGTTCAGCAAATTTGCAATGAACAAACTATGGTTGCAGCGTTGCCATTTTCTGAGTAATAATGCGAATTGATTGTAATTTTTCCTGGTCTCGATAGAGTGAGAATAATTTCTGTCTAGTGCAGATCAAATGGTTGATTCTGGCATCTGTCACCAATTTCAACAGTAATAGAGGAATCGAATTATGATTGCAAGGTTGTCACACAGTAGCAGAAATATGTTTCCCACCCCTGTTTAAATATCAAATTTAGTTAAGCAATTATGCAAGAACATGTGCTGTAATTCAAAATTATGATTTGTATATTCCACTTCTAAAAACCGAAAAATTCATTTTAATACTTCTATGCCTATTAGTATAAGCTCGTAGGGTTGCATTTGACAGATTATAGTGTAGCATCTTCAAACATGTTAAAATCCTTTTTACAACACCCACTATCTTTTCTAAACGAGTGGAAAATGCCACGTCTCACTAACCTAGACAATCGTATGATTTATCCACAGGAAAATCTTAGAGTGACAGCCGGCTATCTTAAAAAATCGCATCAAAATGGTATTGCTTGTGCCGCACTGTAATACAAAAATGATGCAAACAGTTTTCTCTTTGCTAAAAAAAAAGAGAAAGTTGCCTTTCTCTTTAAAAGCAACTCCGATTGAAAGAAATTTGTTATTTTATGAAAATGTTCATAAACTTTTGCTTGTCATAAGTATCGGACATATTTAGGCTACACTATCATATTTTTTTTTCATTGTTTAGTAAATTTTTGTTCTCAAATTAATATAACTTTTGATCGCTACTCTGAAACTGCAATACCAACCTTGATGTCCTCGCAATGAATGCACGTTTGTCATTTCTCCAGCTGATCCGAAAGCACTTTGAAGATGATTGACTCTTAACTATGAAGACATTCTTTTATTCTTTAAAATCCGTTTACTAATCGGATATTTTTTTTGTTCCATTTTTATTTATTTAAGTATTTAATTCTTTTTCATTTACTTTTTTAGAAAATTAATTTTTTGGTTTTCTTTGTTTATGTTTTTTTTTTAACAGCTGATTCGAATGAATTATCGATAATTTTTTTTTTATTAAAAATTGGAGATTATAGTAAATTTTACGGCTTCGCAAAAGATTCAAAATTTTGTAAGGAGAAGTGTTGTTGTTCCATAAAGGCTCATAACGAGACTTGATATTTAATATTATGAGAAAATTGTAAAATCGGCCGGGTGTCAGATTAAAGCCTTTTTGCCACCTGCCAACACCTCGATGGAATGTTTTTGACCAAAAAAAAATGTATATTTTATGAAAAGTGTAAACAAAATTATTCAGTTGCCAGATTGCTAATTCATCTGCTTGAGAAACTAATGGCGTTTTCTTTTCTACAAAAAAAGGCAACACTACCCGCAGGGAGGGCAATTTTGTGTTCTTTTCTCGAAAATGTGTTGCCCTGTGAAAGGGTTGCGTGTTCTTTTCTAAAAACTGTTGCCCTTTCGCAGTGCAAAAGGCATTGCACTTTTGCCCTGAGCAAATCAACAGGGCAGAAATTGCCTTGTAAAACACATGGTTGTTATTCTTGCACAGCGTTACCAGAAAATGTTTTTAAAAAAAAGTCTTTTGAGTTGAAAGAGTCAGAAAATTAGATTTTAATAATTATTTTTACATTTTGTATCGTATAAAACAAGCAAAAGACCACTGTGTGGCTGCTTATTTGTATGAGATATTAAAATAAAAAATTTTTAAATTCTCAAGCAGATGAATTAGCAATCTGGCAACTGAATATTTTTGTATACACATTTCATAAAATATACAGAAAATGTTTGTTTATCAGCTGTTAAAAAAAATGCATGGCAGTTTTTTCTAATTTGTGTTCTTTTCTCGTTATATAAAAAATTGCACTTTCACAGGGCGGGCAATACATTTTAAAAAGGCACCTTTTCAAAGGGCAACATTTTTAATGTAGAAAAGAAAACGCCATAACATTTTTTTATTTTAATATCTCGTATAATTAAACACCCTGTATTTTTGTCTTTTGTTTGTTTTACCCGGTACTGAATATAAAAATAATTATTAAAATCTAATTTTCAGACTCTTTCGACATAAAAGATTTGTTGTGAACATTGTCTGGTAACGCTACTCGCAAGTGTAGTTTTGAATTTGGCTGCTGGTAACACTGAATTACCGTAAACTACTTGAGTGCAACATCGACGGCTAGCACACACATGCACAGTCTCAAGCAAAGGCAAATACACCATATTACAATAGTTTTAAATATAAAACTAATCGTTATGATGATTTATCCATTTATTGTATGCAGACAAGCTGCATCATACATCCGTCCACGTACAACATCGAACACTCACACGAACATAACAAACATGAATTTATTTGTTTGCTTGTGTGTTGCCATTATTGTTGTTGCCAGATATCACGACATTATTTCTAATGCCACCAAGAGGAGTTTTTTTTTTTTTTAATTTTTGTCATACACTTAAAAAAATTTTATCAGTTTCACCTTGTTTATATTTGAAGTAAGGCTTATTTTCCATGCATGTAGAATTTTACGTAAATGTTTTTTCGAGTGTATGACCAGAGTGTTGAGTAATTTTGAACTCATACATGCTTGTACAATTATAATAAAACACTATTATTATAAATTGTCACTTTATTTATGTATTTTTGGCTAAAATCAACGTACACAAATGCTAAATATCAAAAATATATCTTATTGAAGAATTATATTTCTGAAAAGGAGAAAAAATAGTGAAATATTTGAGCCATAAAGGTTTTCTTTAGATGGCATTGTTTGTAAAATTTATTTATACGATTTTAGCATTTTTCCTATTTAGTAGAACTGCGGTGGGCTAAACAAACTCCCACGGGGGAGGGGAGTTTGAAATCCACTAAAATTTATCATTTGGTTTCTTTTTATTACTCAAAGACCGAACCGTTTATAGACCGAACTATTTTACCAAAAACTCTAGTTTTTAAAACTTTTTTTTTACAAAAGCCAAAATTGGGGTTTGTGGCAGCTGTAAATTGGATGCCGCCATACACTCCACACATTGTGGCAGAAAGTAAAACCCCATAACTGCTACATGCAATGCCACGAAAATTTACAAAAAATCTTTATATAATTAGAATAAGCCAACAAGATGGCTCACATCTGTATTAAGCAACAACAACAAAATAACCAACAACAACAACGGCTCATGACAGTAACAAGATATTAAACGATATTTGTTGCTGCATTATAATTTTTTTTTTCTCAAAATATTCATTTGATTTATATTCCATTTAATAAACAATTCATGATAATTTTTTTTTTTTTTTGTGTGTCAATGTTGGTTTTTTTTTACTTTTTTGGAAAAATAACGTGGGAATCTTTAACTGAAAAAAAAAAATTAAAATAAATTTATAGCAAAATGTTTTAAAGTTTAATAAGAAATTCGAAACTATTAATCCTTGAAATTAAGAGGAAAAAAAATTATTTAATTTAATTTGACAATTGCAATTTTCGCCAACTTTTATCGACATTTTTCAGGCAATATTTAAATAGAGATATTAAAAAAGCAGCTGAAAGGTTTACACGGAATAAAGGGTGGCCCACTATGTATAAGGTGGGACAACGATTAGTAAAGAATCAGCGATGGGAAAGCTGTATAGTAAGGGCATTCTCAGCCGTAAGCAGCGTACGGGTCTGGTAAATTATTAATAACAAAAATAATATTAATAAAAAATAATAATATAATAATAATAATAACAATAATAATAATAATAATAATAATAATAATAATAATAATAATAATAATATAATAATAATAACAATAATAATAATAATAATAATAATAATAATAATAATAATAATAATTTAATACTTAAACGCGTATAATTTATTAGTTCTGAAAAAGTAATATTTACTTTTTTGATTCACTAAGTGGCAGTTTAATTGCGTCGCTTTGCCCTGATAGTCATAAAATCAATAAGAGAAAATGATTTTCTAAAAAAGCTCTGATATGATTCTCATATGAGATATGATTCTAATCAGATGGCCAAAAACTCCTTGATTTTATTAGGCACCCCACAATTCCATTCTCTAAATATTCTTTTCTAATGCAGTTGAACACTGCACGCTGAAAGTGATGATCCAGAGGTGACATTTTACAAATCTGTCACCCATTTTGCTGTAATGTAAAATAAATAATCAATTTTAGACTTCAATTTAGACTTGTGGACTCTAACAAACAGTCTTGAAAAATAATACCCAACTTTATTATGTCATAACATAACAACAAGCAATTGAGAATTACAAAAAGGCCATCACAATTAATCTATTTTCTGTCAGTTTTATTACTACCGACGAAGATCCAAAAAATATATATTTTTTTTTACAAGATCTCAAGAATTAAATTAATTTTCTATTCCAGTAGCCTCCTCACATGAATGTGTTTAATGTGTTACTATTATGGAAAAAAAATTTTCATTCCACATATTGCTATTAAGATTTTGCGAATAAACCCAGCTGATTGCGATTGAAAGGTACTTCTCGGCTCATTCTACCACCATACGACTGTCAACAATAACATGAGATCGATACTAATTGCCGATTTTTTTGATTGTGCTGGCGACAAACTTTATAATTTTTGTGCCAATTTTGCTGAGCTTTTTCCTCATTCCCACAACACTGCAAGTCAATTATAAATCGTCCCGCCTGTTTAATGGAAATTTTCCTCAAGAAACTAAATGCATTAAGGGCCTCTGGTTTGCTTTCTGCCAATCAGCTGATGCATAATGTTATTTTTCTTTTGTATTAGAAGTAAAATTTTTCAACATATTGTGGAAAAGCTTATCATCGATCCCGATTCTTTTTCCTCATTCCCACAACACTGCAAGTCAATTATAAATCGTCCAGCCTGTTTAATGGAAATTTCCCTCAAGAAACTAAATGCATTAGGGGCCTCTGGTTTGCTTTCTGCCAATCAGCTGATGCATAATGTTATTTTTCTTTTGTATTAGAAGTAAAATTTTTCAACATATTGTGGAAAAGCTTATCATCGATCCCGATTTTATATTCTTTAAGACTATTTTCCGAGGAAATTAATCAAAATATTTTATTTAATTTTTTTTTTTTTGCTCTCTGGGAGGAATTGAATTTTCTCCAAAGGGATTGTAAGCCCTTTTGTACAGTGATTTTATTTTAGATTTTATATAGTAAAGCTTTCTTTTTGGAGAGGAAACTAAGCCGCTCCTAAAGAAATCCTTCCCCCATTTTCCCCGGCCCCTTTTTTTCTTTTCACAGCCGCAAAGTACTAACAGTTTACAGTGAAGGTGAGAAAAAAGTTTCATGGCATCTTCCTTGAATGTTCTACATAGTTTTGCACACCTTAGAAGCATTCACTAGATTCGCCTATTTTTATTAAGAAGAATAAAAGGAAAAATATAATGCAAAATAAATAAATATGAAAAGCTTGTGCTCGCGTATTTGTAATACGCTTAAATACTTGTTACGTGTACACTCGCTTGTGATTAATCCCATTTAATAGTTTGCGTAAATTGTTTTAAAAGTACTTGGCAAATAAACGTAGAACGTAAAGTTTTTGCTTTGCTTAACGAATATTATTTGCTTTCGATATCTTAATTAGCAGCGAGGCAATGATGTCTGAACTGAGTGCGAACATTTTTGCCGGTCCAAAATGCTTAATTTCAGCTGGTGCAAGCCCACCACACTAACGTTTGCGTCGTATGTACGTACACAGCGCTTTGTTTGTTCACGTATTTAGAATTGTGTAATTTTTTCTTTCGCGTTTTTATTTCAACGTATTCGCTCGTAGTACGTTCTTAACGATATTCCAGCGTTATTTTCAATATTATTTTCAATAATATTTAATAACAGTTTGGTTTGCTAAAGCTTGTGTTGACTTAAAAATTAAATAGAATTTAATGCAGCGTTGTATGCAACATTTGAGCTCCCTACGAGGGCTAAAATAAAGGCGCTTTCAACGCAACCAGTCATGCCATATAAATTCGGCTTGCGAAATCGCCAAAGTGAAAGGTATTCTATGCAATTTAATTCGCAATAAATGAATTTAATAAAAATATTTAATTTTTTTTTATTACTGTTTATAGCACGTAAATCGTTACAGGATAATCTTTTCTTAGAAATAATTTTTTATTATAAATAAAATATAAAATATATAATAATTAAAATTGGCCAAAAATACATTAAGGAAATACTTCGGATTCAAAAAATATATATATTTTTTATGGAGATGCTCTTTAGACTTTTTGATATGACGAAATAAATAAAATTGTGGACCTATAGTCTTACTCTTTATCGCATACTTCATTGTACATCAGGCGCGAAACTAATGCCAAATGTCAAGCAAATTGGAAGGCTGACAGCACCCGTAGACAGATATCAAAGTTGATCAGCAAAATACAGAGACGATTGGCCAAATAATATCTGGGCATGGCTACTTTAGGAAATATCTTCACGAAATAATGAAGTGTAGCCAGTATAGTTGATGACAATGGTCTACAGCATGGGCACAGCTGGCAATACAATTCGGCACAACCACACCGGGAAATACTTTGGACAAAATAAGGCGAAATGAAGAAGCATAGCATGCAATTGCAAAGTACAGCGAAAAAGTGGTGCGATATACCAATGAGGTGATAAAGACCCAGGGGTAGCATGGACACAAGCAACCAGAGTGATCCAGCCTGAAGTAATGAGTTGTGAGAATACATCCAGTGGACAAGAAGAAGGTATAATTCAGCCGGAATGCAGTAATACATTCCCCCAACTTAACTGAAAAAAAAAATATTTTGTTTCTGATTCTAGTCAGAAAAAAGATTTTTTTTAAAGATTTGTTTTCATATTTGCTTATTATATTCGTTAAATTTAATTATTAAAATCTCATCTAATATATTTTACGACTCATTATCATATAATGGACCCCATGAGTTACTACAAATTCATTCATTACCTCTTTCCACACAAGTCTTAATGGAGCTTTAGTTTTATGTGAGGATTTAAAAAAAATCGAATGTTTCACCGCCATTAACTAAAAACTTGAATTTTTTTTTAATTTTTTACTAAATTTTAAATCCAAAAAAAAAAATATATATATATATGTATATATCAATTTTTAAAAAGAATTTAAAAAAATTATTTTTTATTTTTTATCTTTTACGACTATATTTAATTTTAATGTGAAAATTGCTTTCTTGACGATTTATTGCGGCGTTTCTTTTCTTTCTTTCATTGGTGCCATTCGTTACGTTACAAACACATTATCCAGCTGTGTAGCATTCCCAATTGAAGTAGCGCCGCTTGATAAAGAGATTTAAATGAACAGCAATATTTATCTTAAAGTTGTTTGAAAATAATTATTTATTTTTGTCTGCTATTTTTAGCTTATTTTACCTCTGAGCATTTGAATAGTCAATAAAATTAATAACAATTTTGTTAAAAATAATAATAATTGCATTTGAAGTTTAATGTCTCTTTTTTTTCTCTTTGCTTTCAAGATTCAAATGGCAACAAGTGTGGAATGCTGGCCGATTGCTTGACTGCTTGATTCGATGTTATTCAGGTTCAATTTATACATGATTAGAAATGTATTTTTCCTAAGAAAAAATAATTATTATTTGCTTAAATCTGCTAAGAATGTGCAAATGCAGGCCTGTGTATGATCTACAGAAATATTAATTACAAAAAAAAAAGAAAAAAAGAAGAAGAAAAATGTAACATGCCAAGTGTTAAGCATGACAAATGTCAAAGTTATTAAAGTTTAGAAAAATTACATTTCACATTATAGATCCGATGCCCATATTTTTTTTTTAAGAGATTCCAGCACAGACGAGCTTGTCTATAATGAATCTACATGGTAGCAAAAAATCAATTCGAAACTGTTTTTTTCTTTTCAGTCTTGTCTTATTTTTCTTGCTTTTTAAAATCTCATAGATGTCTATAAGAAAGTCGAATTGTTCAGTTTTTATATTCAAAATTTAATTTTATTGTTTCATTTGCGACCATTTAAGTCGTACAAATTCGTGTTATATATTTGGTATACTTTTGGGTATCCCCGAGCTATAAGTTACGTATTTCTATATTCTATTGGTATTATGTGATTTTTATATACTTTTTGGTAATACCCGAGTTATAAATCACATGTTTCTACATTTAAAAGCTTAATTTTATTTTATTATTTTTTTTATTTTTATTTTTATTTTCGCTCACTTATATACATATATATATTTTTTTGGGGAATTTCCGAGTTATAAGTTACATAGCTGTACGGTAACAATTTACTATTTGATTTATTGTCATTGAGAGGGACAGATGGAAAGATTGAAAGATGGACAGACGGATATTGTTTCAACTTTCATTTTTACATACAGTTAGTACGTAAAAAATCGTACTACCGAAATCATTCGATTGAAAACTGAGGAAATTTTGGGCAAAACTTTGCCATTTTTTAAGATGTACCTAAAGCAAGCGATTTTAATAAATTACGGGAGGCTGCCCATAATATCATATCAACCAAGAGGTAATGCTAAAGTCGAACGTTTATTCTCGCTTAAAAGAACTAACATTCGAAATAGGCTGCGGCTGGAGTTGATTTTGCACTTCTACCATTCAATACTGGATTCGAAACTAAATTCAAAACTGAAAACAGTTTTGAATACTGTTCCTATTCAGGAAATTGAAATGTCAAAGTATAAAAAAATTTATATAATAATTTTTTTTTCTCCATTTTACATCATTTTTAATTTCAGTTTATTCAGTTTAATTTAATTTATATCAATTTTTAATTTAAATATCACATAAAGATAATATTTATTTATATATTTCATAAAAATAAAAAAAATGAAAAATAATTTCTATTAATGAATAAACTTGGGCAAGAAGTATTTAAAAATGGCGGACTTTGGTTTTGGATTTGTGAACAATTTTCTTTGGAGGGGAAAAAAGAAAAAATACATTGAAATACATACACACACACACACACACATGTTTGATTGGCCAAAAAGCGAACGGCTTAACTCACTACTTCGAATGCAGTAGAGCATTAGTTCGACCTGCAACTGCTGCATTTTTTTTTTTTAATTTTTATAACTGTACACTAATTTTTATACGTGACGTAAGAATGTCTTGGAATATTTTTTGCCAAAAACCAACAAAATATTTCGTATATTTTTTTTAATACGTCTTTAAAGTGAAATTGCGTAACACTTTCATTTTCCTTCCTTAATTACCTTTCACTGATATTGAAAAGGGGGGTTTGGGGAAAAATTAGATTTGAAAAATTCGTGTGTACCTTTCAAAGCCCTCCACATCGAAACACTTAAAAGCCGTTGCCAACAATTAAGTTCTTTGAACTGAATGTCATATGCCGTCATACACCGAGCGGCTACAATAAAAGCCATATTGACAAAACAACAAACAGCAACAAGAATTGTAACAAAATTCTTCTACTACAACAAAAATAAAACCAACAACAAAATAAATAAAAGAAAAAAAATTACAAAAAAGTAATTAAAGCTCTTCATATTCAAACATGTGTAGCAATCATATGAAATCTGATAAAGAATTAACACAAAATTTGTTAATAAAGTCTGATACACGAGTACAAACAAACAAACACGCATACACACGAATGTTATTATTATTTCAAAATATTTTTTGCATGTTTAACAATGTCTTTCTGCTAAAGGTAAACTTGAGAATTTCAAGTCTTTATACGTTTCTTGACGAAATTCCTTTTGTGTTTGATGTAAAGCAAATTCTCAATATCAAATTGCTTTGGCAACTGTATCAGAAATAGTTTTTTTTTTCCTTGTCGTTGTTGTTGCTCTTTTTGAAGTGTCAGTAAGTATTATTTGGTTTTTAGAGTCGGTTGTTTTGATACCCTTCACCACACATGACAGCAGCGGCAGTTTATGAACACTTTATGTTAGAAAAGTTGCATTGAATGCAGGATTTGATAAAAAAACAAAAAAAAAAAAAAAAATTCACAATGTAAGTTGCAGATCACGCTGAAGCATTTGCACTTCAGCCGACGATATAAGATAATTATTATATTAATTAAGCACTCGTTTAATTGCTTCCTCTGTATGTTTTATTTTTCAAATGCAATATGCAACTTTTCTAAATTGGCGTAACCATATACGGGTAGTACAAGTCTCTCATAAAGTTGGAAATTTTTTTTTAAAAAATTACCTGCCACAGAAAATTATTCGTAAAAAAAAATCACTTAAAAAAAGTATTAAAGAGCGGTAGAGAGAAAAAGTTTGTTTTGGCGTCTTTAATTGTGTTCATACAAAAAATGCCAATCACAACTATGACGGCATAACATGTGTGACTAGATAAATTTGCTAAAAACATTTTTTTAGGATTTAATGACAAATTTAAGGAAATAAAAAAAAAAAATTTCTCTTTCTGTACTTTTTATATGAGACTCTAAATGGAGAAATTTTGTTCAGTAAAACGAGTTTTGGAGCACTGTGAGGCAAACTTGGGTTTGATTCCTGCCTAGACCATGGATATTTTGCTGCAAAGCTTTGCAGGTTAAGCTAATTAGAAAACAACATTAATAACCAGTTGAGTTCCACTCTCCAATATTTCGGTACTCCCCTGTACACCATTGCCAGCTAAATAAATATCGAGAAAAGTAATAAAAATTTTGAAAAGACGGAGCTAAAGAAGGTACAGATATTATTTGCTAATTTAATATTTTTTCTCAAAAGTCTACTTGTATATATAAAATTCTTATAAAAATGAAACGAGATTTTCTACAACAAGATTAGTGAGCATGCCGTCATTGCTACTGTTGGCATTTTTTCTATGAATACTTATAAAGTAAGCTTTTAGTATCTATACGAGGAAAAGTTGTATATATCTGGTGCTGCTAATATTAGAGTTGGTAATCACTTTCATACTACTTCAATTCATCATCTCCAATTAATGCCACATTGCATGCTAATCCAGTTCGAGTTAGAATTCTTAAGAGTATTCCTTGCTAGTATTCCTGATCAAGCGCTGAATATAAACATAAGGTGGCAATAAATAGCTAAATGTTTAGTGGAGCCATTGTTGCGATTAAGTGGCTGCAATTAGGCGATAAATTTTTTTCGGCATATTGTTTCCTTTCAACTTTAAATATTTTATAAAAAACGTATCGCAAAAATTCAACGAGAATTCCTGCGGCAAATATCTTATGCCGCCATTGTTGTTGTTGGCATTTCTACTATGACTTCTCATATTCGTGGTAAATTATAACAGCTTTCAAGTCCATAATAATATAAAACTGCAATTAAAGTTTATTTCTCATTGATTTGTAATAAAACTAGAGCACAAGTGACTTTTGTGACACCTTGTTTATATGAGCATTTTACGTAAAACCTGTTTGGTTTTGTTTAACTTTACAATGACGCAGAAAGAAGAATTTACACGAAAGTTTATCGAAATGCCTGGGACGGACGGACATGTGCAAACTTTACTTGTGAAATGATTTTGTTGAAGAGCGCATTTGCTTTCGTCAGAAGAACAACATATTTGTTAATTAATTACACTGAAGTTGTTGGGGCATGTATTTCACAATTAGCAATAATTGGAGCAAAATAAAAAAAGGAAATTGAATTTCAGCAGTTGTGTAATAATTAATTTGAAAACTTTTATCGCGAACTGACAGCAAACATAAACAACTACATCGTAACCGTTTTCTCTCTACGAGTTATCGTTATCAGTTTTCAATTTTTAATCGCTACAAACTCTCATTTTCGTTCGTTCACAAATTCATTCATTCATGCATTTGTTTATGGATTCAGTGATCAAGTCTTTCAGTGGTTCACCTGGGCAACGTAATTTGTTGCCGCCAGTGCGTTTATTTGTACGCGACATTTTTCCAACATCAATCACTGAAAAGGAGTTAATTTTTGTTTAAACAATTTCAATGGTCTGATTAAAATGTTGGCTACCACAAACGAAACGTTTATTTAACTTGTTTTCATTTAACAAAATAGATGGAAAGGGGGACTTTTCCAGATAATATTGATTAATTGCTTCTGGTGAAAATAATGAGCTTCTTATTTCACATGTTTGCGATAACTATTCCCCTACTGTGTCAGAACTATTCGCTTACAAATAAATCGTTTTGTTATCACAAAGAGTATGACATATTGGTGAAACCAATCGCGGCCGGCTGACAAGATCCTTTCTCATCATCGCCCAAATTAAAATTGTCTAAAAATATAAGAAAAATCGCTTTTCACCTCTCACGGATAACACAAATTTTTATCGTCTTATCGTTTATTAAACCATCAGCTAAATTATATTATTTTAGTAAAACAACAAAACAGTAAATATTCCTGGCGATAAAGATTCCTTCATCTTCAGTCTGACGCGATACAGATCTATATAAATATTTCCCAGCACTTTAACAGGCTTTTTTTAGCAATAACTTTTCCATTAACATTTTCTTAAAATATTCATTAAAATTTTCCATAATTTATTATAGCGAAAAATCATAGCAATTCATGGGAATTTTCAATAATTAACGATAAATTTAGCAAAAGTCTTGTCCACATTTATAGGCGATAAATAACCAGAGTTGTTTACTAGTATTTTACACAACTTATTATAGCGAAAAATATGTGGCAACTCCGCGCGACGAATTTCTACGAGAACAAAACTTGCTACGAAAAGTTTTGTAATAATTTTTTATTCGCTTATTTCTAGACGATTTATTGAAACTTCCATCTATAGCTAACGAAAAACTCTATTTCGCAAGTAATTCTTTAAAAAGGAATTTCTTTAAAGTAATTTTTTATAATAACTATAAATCCATAGCGATAATTTTATCAGAAGTCTTTTCTATATTTATTGGCTTTAAATCTGACTGAGTAATTAATTTAATATATTTGCTGACTACAACATTTTTGTTGGATCCATCCTACCGGGGAATGTAATCACAATAAGGGATGCCGTGCATCTGGCCATTGAATTAACCGCTTAGTTGTAAAAATATTCCACGACAAGAAAGTGGGTCAGTGCAGTTTCTAAGAACTCACTCTTGAAGTTGCAAAACTTTAAAGCTTGATCTATGGCTGGCATCTAAGAATACACTATCCCTTAACTGCTCTTGGCAGTTACCCAGCGCTGCCATAGGGAAACGTTTTGTTCATCTGATCCCCACCAAATATGGAATTCGCTCTGTAGTTAGAGTTTTCATTTGTTGAAAATGGTCCTGCTGCAAAGGACCCTCTCCATTGCTGTATCTTCTTAGCAGTGCCCTCAATTATGATCCGGCATAACTTCATCAACTTCACGAATTGCCTCCATTCAAAAACTGAGTTCTTTAAATTCCTCTCATGAATATTTTATTTCTATTGCAGGAAACTGCTCGTCATAAAATTGTTAGAAGGTTTCTAAGCACTTCCTTCTACTCTTAAAAGCTTAAAGCTTTTTTTTTAATAAAAAAGACTTCCAGCATTAATCTCTATGCCTTGTGCTGGCTCTTTATTGCGCTAATCCTTAAAATTACATGTAATAATAAATTATAAATTTTTTGGACTTGGTTTTCAAACTTAGCGATTGTGGAAATCAGATAAAAATTAATAATAAGATCATGAACATGTGCGTCTTGACTGAATCGTACTGAGCTGAGGGCATGTGTTGAATTTTTGTCGTTGCTCTACATGTGACAAATTTTTCTAACGAGATTATCAATTAAATGAAACCCACATTAAAAATATTTTTATATTTATTGACAAAATGTAAACTGGAAGAGAAGGAAAATTAAAAAAATTACATTGTATTAAATTAATGTGGCAGAAAAGCAAGAGAAATGCACCCTACAACTGGCTGTTAGAGGCGTTCGATCAGTTGGCTAATTTTGTAATGGGCACACAAAAGAAAAATGTTGTTATAAAATGTAAAAGTTTGGATTAGGGCCCACATCGCTATAGTTGGCGGGGAAAAATCTTAAAAAAGCTCGTCAATGACGCATCCAATGAGCCCGGAATTAAATGTTGTAAGCTGGTAGCATAAAGTGGTTCTTATAGTGGTTCCGTTAGCTTTATTGTGTGCCAAGAAACAGTAAGTCTCATGTACTTCGCTTTTGTACTCAATGAGAGCATGACTTGAATGTCACATGGGCCAAGTTGTGTTCAAGCACATTGCTAGAAAAGAAGGGAAATCCTAAAGGATCTGTTGATCCTGTTGGATAAACCGGCTGCCATTTTCATTTGAAGGGGAACTAAAATTGCCTTGATAGCGTCACGCCCCAGTTAGATAATTTCGTCTATTTTAGTAAATTATAACAAAAGTTTTCTTGTATTTTATGTTAGAGCTGCACTAAGTGGATGAACGCGTGAAAATAGGAATAGCTTTAAAGTAGCGAAAGTTTCAACGGCGATCATGCAGCCGTGTAGCTGACAATGTGCTTTCTTGCATATGCCTATCTTATGGTTCTCAGTGTTAGAATAATTTTTGTGTATTTCATGCTTCACACGTAAAACTTAATATTTTACATATTAAGCATTAAACAGATTTGTTATAGAGGGCCATCTCGTACAAAAATGGAATAAATACATGAGTGGCAACTCTGCTTCATTGATAAACCACTACAGTAGTAAGTGTGGCCCACAAAGAAGAGAAACAATGCTGCTCAATTTCGAAATTATATTATTTTCATTACTCTATATATTCTATTCTATTTTATTCTATTCCATTTTATTCTATTCTATTCTAGGCCGTAGGACTAGGGGCCTGTATTTGGGAATGTGATCGATGCTAAAGGCGTATGTTATTTAGTGGAATCATACAGCGCAAAACCAAAATATAGAATTTTTAAATCTGACTTAAAAAACCAAAACAAGAAAGAAATTAAATAAACGTTCTTTATTCGACTGCTTTTCACTATATTCCTTTTATTTATGGCCCGATTGTGGTGACTTTCATGCTGGTACCCTTTGAGGAGAGCCTGAACAAATGGCGTTTTAAATTTTGATCTTAAGTAAAATTTAAACTCAACATATACCGTAACAAATTTGCCAAGGACATTCAGACAGACAGACGGACAAAGGTCTATGAACTTGTAACAACATTTTGAAATTACTATCTCTATATTGAACCATAAAACATGTACTCCCGATTCTCTTTGAAGGAGAGGAGCATCATAATTGCTCTAAAGATTTATAAAAATTGAAGTAGCATTAAAACAATTAATGAGGGCTTTAGGATATTACGATCATATAACCGCTGACGATCTGCATTAAGAATAAACCTAATGAGCGTCGCATCTAAGATGCTTTCGTTCATCCAACATGTAGACGCCATTTTATTGGATTAGATCTGATGGGCGTTACTTCTAAGCTTTATATCGTTCATCCAACATGTACATGCCATTTTATTCAAATAAATCTAATGGATGTTACTTGCAAGCTTTATACTTTTCATCCGACATGTAGCCGCCATTTTATTGGATTAGATCTGATGGGCGTTACTTGCAAGCTTTATATCTTTCATCCGACATGCAGCCGTCATTTTATTGGATTAGATCTGATGGGCGTTACTTGCAAGCTTTATATCTTTCATCCGACATGTAGCCGCCATTTTATTAAATCAGATCAAATGGACGTTACTTGCAAGCTTTATATCGTTCATCCGACATGTAGCCGCCATTTCATTGGATTAGATCTGATGGGCGTTACTTCTAAGCTTTATATCGTTCATCCAACGAATTCAGCCCCCTTTGATTTTATTGTGTAGAGTTCGATCATGTGCACTCTACAGCATTTAATTGATTAATAACTGCATCAAGCGATCAGCTTTGCTCAATTTCACAATTCCAAAAAGAGAAAATTGTCTTTTCCCTACAATTTATTTAAATTTTTTTCGTTGCTCTTTATTTTGTGTTGAGAAAGAAAAATTAACTTTGCGGTTAAAAAAATATATAAATATTTTCTTATGGCTGAAGGCTGAAAATCTAAAGTTTTAACAATTTCATATTTTTACTGTTCGCCTATTATTGACTAGATTAATTTTCAACTGACTTTATAAAGTATTATTCCATAATAAATCATTATAAGCACACAGACACACTTAAACGCAAAATGATAGTAATAAAAATAATAATAATAATAAAAAAAAAACAATTCAAGATCTTTAATAGAAATCTCAATGAAATGAAAAACTTCACATATGGGAACCAAGAGGTACCTGTGAACAAATTGCAACCGGCACAGAGGAAAAAACTATGTGAGTGTCACCTACGCTAAGCGACATGAGCAGTTAAACAGTCAGCAGAACAGAACGGCATTTGAAAATATTTGCTCAAATAAACTTGAAAATGCTGGTTTTTTTCTCCCCAACTGTTTCTATTAAATGGAATTCAATTAAATAGCGAAGTCTCAAATACATTGTAACCATTCATGTAATGGCTTCCAAGTTCTTTAAGACAGTCTCGCTAACACTACAAATGGACTATGTGCCATTCCCAGCAATATTGGTACCTAATTAATTTTGTCAAGCAGAATGACAAATTTAATTAATAATATCTCTCTAAAGAGGGAAATTTTTATTGAACAATATTCTTATTAAGAAAATAAACACTCCCATTCGGTTTACAAATAAAGCCTCATTAATATGTATCGTGTGGTGTAGGAGATGTTGGAAAAGTCTTATGGGGTTATGCTCATATTATATAAATAAGTACTCCTCGTGTTGGGGTCTTGCCAAAAACAGCTGACAAACGTAAGTAAAACGCCACGCCTTCTCCAGTATAAGCAGCCTCGTTTAAGGCGCTTGTACTGCGTACAGGCTCAGAACATAAATTACAGCCCAGATTTATCATAAAAATTACAAATTTGCAATTTATTTTCAATTGTCTCATACAGGGCCAAAGTAGCCCTTCTGGAGGTTTATTTAGTGAGCAAAAACCTTACCAGAATATTCCCTGCTTGATGATTAAAGTCCGAGTCTTATAGAATACTTCAAACGTATACTTTGTTCTTTCTCAACTGACATCAAGGTAGCAAATGAAAAACTTGTCACAAAGGATATTAAATCAGCTGTTTTTACATTAAAGTCCTTGCCTACTTGCTTCTCCATTTGCAAATTTTTAGAAAAGCTCTTTCCTTTTATTTCGGTACTCTTTCGGTTGTCTTTATAGAGGCAGGGCTAGATTTGAATATATCCGATTAATTTGTTTTCCAATCTGTTACTTTTTTTTTGGATCCAAATGACACTTGTCAAATTGCGCAACGGAAGCAAACTGTTAAAAGGAACCCAACTTTAGTATTCCGGTTTAAAGAACACGTGCTGATTGTAAATAGACGGATATCTATACGCAGTTGAGAAAGTACAAAGTCTCGCCCTTAAAGTGACTCACACTTAAAAGCTAAATTGAGAATTGTTTCCCCTACACTTAATTACTCAATGGCTCAAAATGGCTCAATTTAAGCTCATGGCGCACTATACTCCGTATAAGAAAGGCTATCCCCTAAGTGCAGGTCTTGGAAAAAAATGCACATGAGTCATTTGTGGTATTAACTGGCATTAGAAAACCAATTAAACACATCAGAGCTGGGTTGGCGGGCGTGCAAACGTCTAGAATGTGAATGATTGTTTATAAGAGGACAATTATTTAATGCCACTGCAAGTAAACAATACTTTAATTAATTGCAAATTAATTATTACAATTTGTAATGATTTAAATATATTTCAAATAACCAAAAGAAAGGAATGTGTAAATGAGTTGCCGTTGCCAACGTATAGTGCGTTTATAAGAACAGCCTAATTAGCTAACAGTGTGGAGTATAGTTAAAGGTATATAAAGCTTGTAAGCTGACATCTGCCACAAAGAACTAACAATGCGCAAAACAACATTGAAAGTTATCAGTAGGGCAATTGGTGTAGGGTGGCAATAAAGTTGCTGGATAAGCAGCAATTTAGTAGTGTAATTTTGCAATCGGTTTGTAGTCCTGAAAGCAGCTATTCAAAATATTTTTTGACCCCATTGTTAAATTTTAGTTCGGATTTAGTAATTTGAGAATGTAAAGGGTGCTCCAATGTAGGGGTCAAAGAATCGGCATCTGAAGCTTCGGTACTATCCCGACCATAAGTCGACTTAATGAATGTAACGTATCAAGCAAAATACGGTGCAATGTCGTCGACGAAATGTTTAATTTCGAAATAAATGCTTTGAATTCGCCATAACTTTAATTTTTGTTAAGCTTCTCGTTTAGTTGTATATGCCATTGCTGGAAAACTGCTTGGAATTTTTACATGGTCTTCATTCTATTCCTTGTCATCGTCATTTAAATGTTCAGTACTAAAAGAGATCGACAAAAGTAAATCGTACTCCCTTTAATAAATAAAAAAAAGGGGAGAGAAATTGCCAACATTGTCAACTTTTTTGTTTCTTCGCTTAAGGAAATTCTACAGCTGTTACCCATTTCCTGGCAATTAATAAGATTGGCTATATCCCAATAGAGCATCATTTATGATCCACATTGGAATCTGTGTGAGCAAGATGAGCGTGTGCACACATAGAAAAACTAAGAACAATGTAGCAAATGAGCGTCTTTTTGATAAATACCGTCAAAACAGGGCTCAGAATACGTTTAAAATTCAGTTACAAACAGAAGCCTGTGAAGTAAATAAAATTATTAAAAAAATAGTTTAATCCTGCACTAACTAATGACCCCATAAAAAATATATTATTTATTGACTTGCACTCCTGTGAACACATTTCACTGCCATTCGTCGATATCAAGAATATTAAAATTTATTGCTTTTTTCTTTAATATGCGTTTTTACTACTTTTATATTTTCTATTTTTATTTATTTCTTTTGTATTTACAATTCAAACCTTTTATGTCATAATTAATTAATTGAATCATTTGATTAAATTTATTAATGGCTTTTTCAACTGAATTAAAGATAGAAAAGATGTGAACAAAGACATTATTGAATTATTAATTTGTTTTTGTTAATACAAAACTTAAATTTAAAGATAATAATTAAAAAAAAAATTATTTTAGAAATACCTGAATTTCAATTTGTAAAATATGGAATAATAATTTTTAAAGTCATTGAGAGGTTGCCACACTAACATGAGCCAAAACAAGTCGCTGCAAATAAAACACATTTGTCACAGCGAACTACCGACTACAAAATGTCAGAAGTGGAATACAAGTGGTTACATGAGAATTGTTATTTTAACACAACATAACTGCATGACCGCTCAACTGCACGATGCAGCTGTCATGGATTCAAATCGGTTTCTATTTTTATAAGCAATAATGACCAGAAATTATGTTGCCGGTATAAAAAAACATTGAGAATCATGAAATTTTAATATGCTACACAGTCGTACGATTTGTTAAATATGGCATCTTTGGTCTGAAAAATAGAATAGTATGCCCTAAATATTTTTATAACAAGCAAAAGTTTATAAAAATTTCAATTTTCATGCGATCAGAGTTGTTTTTGCTGCAAACAGCAAAGAAAAAATTGCTTGCATGATTTTTGTATGCTAATGTGGCATCATAAGCTCATTTTGATGGAGTTTTTTAAACTAGGAAGGAATCACATCAGATTTTCGTGTGAATTAATTTATATAAATCTCAAAAATAAGTTAAATTATAAGAAATAAATGTAAAATTATTGAGAGTGGCAGCATTGAATTATTCAATGACAACTCCTTATGCAGTCGGCTTTGAATACAAAATCATAAATACGGTGGCTACGTGGCTACTCTTGTAGAAAAGGGCATTTGAAGGCGTGAGGCGTATAGTAGTCAATGTATTTAAGACATCCCAACCTCGTGCACCACTCCATCTGGCAACCGACTAGTGTCAAAAAGAAATACCATTTAATTTTATTTAATAAAAAAAAAGTTTTTACCCTCAACAATATTAAACACATGTGATCCACAAAATAGTATGCCACCTGTCGCCAAACAATAACAATATTGTATACAAACCATGAAATGTCAACTTTTTCAACTGACATCTTTATTAAAACACATGTTTTCATATCAGCTTGATTCTCATCTGAAAGAATTTCATATTTGCTGTCATGTCTTCTTGCGTCGAGTCAGTCCATTTATGTTTGAGTTCAAGAAAGAGTTATTCGTTGCTAGAAGATGCGAACAAGAAGTATGAGGACTTTACTTTTAACTTGTTAAGAATGCTTTGACAGAAGCCAGTAGGGACTCGTCTGAAATGATTTAATATTTGTTGTTATGTCTTCTTCCCTCGAGTCTTTCCAATTATGTTTGAGTTCAAGAAATGGTTACTGCTTGGTTGATACTGAGAATAAAATGAATAAGGCCGCAACTTTTCACTTGCGGCGAGTACTTTGACAGAAGTCAGCTGGTACTCTGCTCTATATAGTTTTTCAGAGTCGTATGATTTGTTAACCCTCAATAAAATATGCATTAAGCTAATATTTTCTTCCGCCATTTTGTTTTCAGTTGAAAAACTCGGCATATGATGTGGGCACAGTATAATCAACAAGCCTATCAACACTGCCGGTTGTGTCAACGGTTGGAGCGTGTATGACTTGCTAAGTGTCGCCTGCAATATGTGTCAATTGCTAAAACTCCTTAAATGCAAATGCAAGTGGATAAATTTTAGCCTTTTGAAAACGCACCTGCCCTGCCCTCTCAAATTAGAAACAAATCTCTTCTGAAGTTCAGAATATTTCATATTAGAAACGAGTAAATCGTGGCCATTATTCTCATAAGAAAACATGTTTTACTCATTTCAATGAATTTAATAAAAAAAAATGTTCTCGTAACGAAATTATTTAATTGTTTTTATTGTTTATTTTTTATTCTATTTTGTCTCGTAATGATTTGCAACAATTGAAATGTGTTTTAATTAAAAAACAAAGTCTTAGAATTAATATGAATCATTTTGTAAAATAATATTTGTTTGTTTAATTAGAAAATATTTAAGTAACATTTCCTGGAATTGCATTATTACGCATAGAAGACAAATGCAGTTTTCAAATGCATTGTTTGATGATTGAAAAAAAAAATAAAAAATAAAACTGAAAGTATTTCCAGCGAATGCTGGAAGTTGCTTAATTTGTGGCCAGAGCAGCCTTTAATAATGACGTTTGTCACAGAACATACAATACCATCTGCCGCATTGTGGAGCGCGACAAAAGTACAATGGCGGAAAAATATTAAAAGTGGAGAAGCAAAATACGAAACTAAAAAAGTCTCTGTCAATAGAAAATCTGCCAGAGGAATATCTATTAAAAATTATTTTGAACTACGGAGGTGGATCAATCAGGCCGTGAGATTTTAAATAAAAATTATTTTGTTTTTCAAAGTAGTATCCCTTTAACTCTACACGGTTTGTTTAAACGTGCCCTAAAAATTTCTTTAACTCTTTAAAGAAAAAAAAAGGGATTTGACGTGAAATCTCTTTTCGACGAGTCTACTCTTCTTTTGGGAACAAGTAATAGCTCTTCCTTTCGTCTGTGTCCTTGTGAGGAATAACTTTTTTCACACATTGTATTGATCTAAACAATAAGTTGAAGGCTTCTTTTCGTTGAAACTAAACTCCCTGTTTGGAATAATAAAATTTGGTGAATAGAAAATTTGTTTTCGAATGAAATGGTTGTCTTGCTCCCCGATGGAAATGGTGTAGCAAAATACAGCCATGCAAGATCATGAGCCCTAAACGCTATTTTTCTTTATGTGCCGAAATTAGTGCGATAAAATAAAAAAAAGCCGACTGTTAAAAAAAAGAAAAACAAATGTAATTTTTTGTGTGCATCAGACCACTGTGCACTACGCCTGCTAAAAGAAAAAGTAACACACAATAAGAGAATATTTAACAGCAAAAGGCAACTGTTAAATAGTTTAAGCTTTAAGAGAGCCAATGGGCTCTCTTTAATGTTAAATGAGCACAATTGCAGCGACTCTCGTCAATCATAGAAAAATATTTGTTGTTCGCTTAAACGACGACTGAACGATGTTGACTGTGGTGGCTTGTTGGCTCTGTAATTTTTGGTGGTTCGTTCGGCTACTTGCCACTGACTGAGTGACTGACTCTGGCTGAACTGTATGAATCTCGATGGCTGGATGGCTGGCTGGCTGGCTGGCTGGTTGGCTGAGTTGCTTTTTGTATTTTTTCGTTTAGTTGTTGGTAATACCGCGGCCCGATTGTATTAAACGTATTTGTATTGAACAATTGTTTGAAAATATTCAGTTGCAGTTAAACCGTAGCGCCGAACGGTCTAACAATTTCTGAAATAATATTTTGCTCTTTATTGTACAGAAAGAAACCAACTGAAGTATACAAAGAAAGAAAAAATTAATAAATAAATTTTTATTCAACAGAATTAAAGAAAATAGTTTTTCTTGTTCATTTGAATGAGTGCGGCAGACGAAAAATAAATAAAGAAAATTAAATTTCAAGCAAACTTTGGAGCTGCGGCTCTTTATTTTTTGCAACCAGATATTTTTCCTCTTCTTCTTCTTCTTAAAAAAAAAAAAAAAATTTATTTGTCAAATAATTTAAGCCGGAATTCAATACGTCTGGTGTGAGATTGTGAGCGCGTGAGTTAATAAAGGGGCCAATAAATATTTCTTTTTCTGTTTGCATTTTGTTTTTGTTAAAAAGAATGTTTCGAAAAATAAATTAAAAAAACGGAGACGTTAAAATAATTGAATATTCATGAGAAATGCATGGTTTTGTTTTTGAGAAATAAAATTTAAAATAACAAACAAAAATAATAAAACATTTTCTAAGAAGTAGCAAATTGTGACGTTAGAAGCCATAATTTTGTATACAAAAAAAAAAAAAAAAAAAAAATATTAAATAAAAAAAAAATAAAAAAAAAAATTAGTGCCATTTAAAAATTAAAAAAGGAGAATAAATTAAAGTTATTTAACAAAAAAAAATTAATAAATAAAAAAGGCGAGAAATAAAATTTGGCGCCTTTTTAATTAACTTTTATTAAATATTTAAAAAAAAACAAATATCTTGTAAAATTAGCCAGCAGTGCTAAAAGCAGTGAAAACCCATTTTCCCCGGCCACTGGGCGTATGAGTGTTGAGCACAAATTTAAAGGTATTTATATGGAATTTTTATTTATTAAAGTTGTACAATTTTTGTTGGCCATTTGCAAGCAAATAAGTGTAAGAAATTAGCGAAAATCGTTTAATGAGTGTTAAATGGAATTCTTGTGGCGAAACGTTTTGCTAATAAAATTGCATCTAATTGGTAAAGCTCATAAGCGGTATTTTGCTAAAAGCTTCTAATAATTTTATTTAATATAAAGTAATTTGAAAAAATGTTATTTCCAAAAAATTCACAAAATGTTTAAAAGAAGAAGACAGAAGTTTCATTACTTGTTTCTTGAAAAATTGTTCACAATAATTTTTTTAATAAAATTAATTTCACTAAATTCTTCTTTAAAGAACTCAATCTTTTATTTTTTTCAATTGGATTATTATTATTTTTTTTTTTCTCTTTCTTTTTATTTTATTTATATTTTATTTGAGTAATGACTCTAAGCAAATTTCTTTATGTGGAAAAAATGTTGCAAATTAAAAATAAATTTTTAATTAGCAAATAAATGTTACATTTATTATATTATAAAAATTCACTAAATAATCAATGAAAACATTTATTAAATTGTCTCAGCCAACTGGCTTTCCACGAAACTTTCCTTGAAAGAAACTTCCGGCTGAAAACTAAAATGAAATATAAACTTTATTTCTTTTGTAAAAAAAAAAAAAAAAAATTTCAATTAAAAAAGATTTTTTTTCCTTTTCTATAGAAAAAAATTTTTAAAATTAAACAAACGACAAGAAAATAATTTTTTTTTTAAATTAATTTCAAAAAAAAAATTATTTAATTTTTAATAAAAAAAAATGTATTATTATTTCGCAAGCTAATAAAATTTTTTTAAAAAAATTTAATTCATAATTTTATACAAAAACATTTTAAAGACATGAATAATACAGGAGATATAAATTTACTGAATTTACATATATTTTTGGAAAGCTTTTGACGACAGAAATAGTTAAAAGCCCCAATAATGTGTTACATATAAAAAATAATAAAAAAAATACAGTTAATTATAAAATAATTAAAAATAATTTTTGTACAAAAAATGTACAAATCAAAAGGAATCGCTTCCTAGTAGGGAAAAATAGAAAAAAGGTTAATTGTAATTTTGGGAATCCCCATCCACTTGATAATCGCTTTAAACACAAGTGGAATGTTGGGCGAATTTTTTGTAACGTACTGTAATCGTGCCTGAAATTTCTTGTGTGATTAGATAATAAATTATGCGACTTTGGCCAGTGCTACTCAAGCCCATGTAGGCTCAACTTTAAGGTTGAATACAAAATAGGATTATGCTGGTCCTTACTAGACGGTGAGTTAGGTGCTGGAGGGCATCTAGAAGGCAGGTATCTTCAAAAAGAAGAGCTTATACAAGAAGTTGTGATTACGAGTCATTGCGAAATTTAAATTAAAGCTTTTTGCCGGACTTTTAGTAAACTGTTGACAGCCTAATCACTATATAAGATCCGGTTGCTTCCGGCCTCATTCCAAAGTGTGTGTTGCATGCGCATATGTCTCCTTAGATGCCCGGTTCTAATCAGAGAGTAAATGTGCATGCTTTCCATTGCAGTCTTATATCCAGAGAAGGTGCGTGCAGAAGACCATGCAGGCCCCAAGTCGTGAAAATACAGAAGAAGCGATGTACATTTTTAATATGGTCTCTAATGTAAATCGTCTATTCTGGTAGTACCTGGTCTGTACGTGCTAGTATCATAACTACAAACTTAGCTTTATATATACAAATTATATAAGTATTTGCAAAAGTTAGCAATCTTAAGACGACTCCTTCATAAAAAAATATTAATTAAATGAATTAAGCAACATAAATTAAATTAAAATTAATTAAATTAAAATTAATTTAATTAATTGAATTAATTAATAATAGTTCCATTTTTAATTAAAAATTAAAAATTATTTTAAAAATTAAAATTAAATTGAATGTGGTTTGATCTCAGTTAGATGTTTTTAATTTCTCTTAATCGCCACAATTCTGTTTTTTATCGGCTCTGTAGATCGTTAAGCCAAAACAGTCGAATGCGTTACTTTTAACATATTTTGCTGAGTAGTAGCCTACTGTTTGTTTAATTTATTCATTTAACTTGGCTACCACTACATTGTTAAGTGGCTAGCTACATTGTTAGCTGGCTAGCCATGTAGCTGTATGGACGTCAAAATATTCGCTGGTAGTTTGCAGTCTTCAATGTATTTCAATTTGTGTTTCAGATTTCGTGTCATGTTTTCTTATCCAAGATCTTCTTGGATAGCGTAATGAGATGGAAATTGTTGCTAGCATGTAGCAGCTTTTAAACTACTTTTCGTGCCGACCTTTTAACCAAATTGCCACCGAAGGAATTGTGATCAAAGTTAGAAACAAATAATATTTTTAATTACGAATGTGAAATGGATTTTCCAAAAGTTTAATCAATTTGTTTTATTGAATTGAACATTTAATAACTTATTAACACTCTCTCTCTCTCACACACACTCACACAAAACACAAATGAACAGAGTGCAAATAACGTATTGTACTTATTTTAAAGCGGTTTCAGTAAGAAAAGTTTAAAAAAAATACAGTCCGTCCTCTTTTTACGCGTTTTAAAATATTTATAACCTTTTGCTGATTTTTTTAGTTAAAGGAAATTCAAATAATTTTTTTAATTCTTTTCATCATACAATTAAATGAAAACCCTACTGTTTTGTGCAAAAATATAAACTTCAATCGAATAAATTATTTAATCGAATACAGTCATGTAAATACGAATTTAAACATTATTGCCCATCAAATTTTGTTTTGCACGAGTCTTATCTACACAGTGTGCCTTGGCACGTTTCTATCGTGTCAATACAGTCTCAGGTGTCATATAATTTATAATTAGCAAATTGCAAAAACTTGTACTGTGTATGCCCCTGCGTGCGACTGTAACGGGGAAGGAAATTACATAAATTGCCAGTTCATTAAATATTATTTACAAATTTCATTTGAATCAATTTAAAGGTTTGCTTGTCAATTCCCTTTCAAATAGACAAATTATAATATGAATATATTCATTCAAACGAAAATATAAAAATATAAAAAAAAATAATTATGTATATATGAAAGTATTTCTTAACCCATTAGTGCATCAAAGGTAGAAAATAGCCATCAATAAAATTTCTCTCGTCTCGTTATTATATTGGAAATACGATAATTTTGGTTTAAATCCCTATCTTTATGCCACAGTTCCACAGTGTCTTGGAATCTCTAGGGCACTTTTTTATTATGCTTTTCATTGGTTACTCTGATAATGAACTCTAAAAAATATTCTAATAAAATTAATTTTAATGAAGTTAATTTTCGACTTGAAAAAATAATAACAAAGATTTTTTAGTCTCTATTAAATAGAGGTTCAAATATTGTTGTATAAAATTCTCGCATGCTATTTTGTTACGCCAGATTTGTAGCCAGTCTACATGCTACTTTCAATTTATTCCAGAGCGGCATATATTTTGTAGGGTCTTGTCGAGATTTGCTATTTTATTGGCTGAGACCTTTAAAATGTTGCTATAAAATTACATTTGTGTCCTCATTAATAGAATCCAATTTTGCAACTTTCATATCTTTCATATGGAGGCAACTTCAAGTGTTGGAATAATAAGCTTGTTACGTTTCCAAGCTTGTTACAACTGTCACCGGAAAGGACAAGAATTGCTGTTTCAAAAATTGCAAGTCTCATTAAGGACTAAAGTCTTAGTCACATAGAATGCGTCATACATATCGATGGCCCTAAATAGAAAGGCCGCAACTTGCATTTTTTTTCAATAGATTTTTTTAGTGATTCGAATGTATATCCAGTTCATGTAAAAAAATCTATTACAAACAAAAAAAATGAAGACCTTTCCATTTGAGACCAAGGATGTACCTTGTACTTTTTGAAGTATCAACTTAGTTAAAGAAAGTACATTCACTCAAAGCAATTCGTATTACAAAGTGGCCAATCTGAGCCAAAGTACTAAAGTTGAGCAACTTTTAACAGTTTGCTTACGTTCAGTACTTTGCCAAGTTTCATTTGGTTTGTTAGTAAATTTTTATTAATTTTTGGAATTTTAAAAAAGTAAAAAAATTGGCAATAAATAATTAATCGTGCTATGGCTCTATAAAGAGTACCGAAATAAAATAAGAAAGGAAAGAGCGTATGTAGCAGTTTGCGACAGGCGAAACAGGTTAACAAATTATTGATTGTGACGTTTTCTGCCGCCATCTTGCTGTCATACGTGTGAGGTATTCTATGTGACTCGGCCTATATTGCGGTACGTTGATTACTTTAAAATGGTTTACCAATTTTTACATTTTAACATCCATGAATTGTCTTTGGAAAAATAATTTTCTATTTGAATAAATATTTAATGGTTTCAATTAAACTTTTAACAGAAATTTCATTTCATTTCGTTTTACAAGAGTTGGCAATACAACATCGTTTTAATCAAACCAACGTTTTTTTTAATTGAATCATTAACCAACTGTGGTTACAACCGAATTACCGCTTTAACTTTTGACACGCTCGCAAGTCGGAAGACTCAGAATTTTCAAGTTGTCAGTGTCGTTTCAAAATCACATACTTTGAAAAATAATTTATTCTCTGCTAAAATTTCTAATAGATATTTTTATTGTTAAATTAATGTTTTGTTGTTGTTTGCTTTTCCAAGGAAATTGTAAAATATATTAAATAAGTTTGCGCTGTAAATAATAAACTCATTATGACTTTGAAATCAAAAAAAAAAAACAAAAAAAACAAAAAAAAAAAAAAGAAACACAAACACAAACACAAACACAAACAATAATTTGCAAATATGAAAATTATAATTTATTTACTGTAAATAAGCACAACTGGGAAATGTGTAAGTGCTGCGAGCGGAGCACACACACACACACATATATATATATATATATATACATACATATTTACATGCATACATTACGACATATTAAGCTTGAATTTATACATACAAATGCAATAAATTTTTTATAAGAAACTTTTTAGAAGCGTTCCGAACTCAATACTTCCAGTCGATTTAAAGCACACCATCGACCATATTGGGGGCTGGCCGGGGTATAAAGTTATTGCTTAAAGTACAATCGTTCGGTCAGACGGCCATCCAGCCAGCCAGTCAGCCAGCCAGTCAGCCATTTAACTATCCAACCACCACTTGATTGAAATCGCTTCAAAATATCAAAAATCATATTAAAATATAAGCAACGGCTATAAAAAGAAACTACAAGGAAAATAACAACAAAGAGAAAAGTTAATTTATTTTTGTTGTTGTTGCTTTTTTGTTTAACAACGGCAAATTGGGAATTAATTATGCTTGACGTGTCGTACTTATAAACTACAAATAATACGGACAAGTACAAGCACATATTTCTTAAATAATTTAATTGTCAGTACCTTAAAGGACTGGCAACTTTCGCATTAATATTTTTTAATTAATTGTTAAAAGAAACGATTGATTGATTGATAATTGAGGTCAATATGGAAATAAAAAATTAAAACATTCCAGCAATTACTGATAAAAAAAACAGAAGGACAATAATAAAAACACATGTAAGAGAAACAGCTGTTTCCAATAAGAGAAACACCGAATGCGTAAATTGCGGGAGAAGGAATCATCTGAAGAACGTGAATTTCGGAAATTTCAGTTTCGTGTTGTAACAATGAAATTTCGTTTAATGCAGAAATTGCGAAACTTCAAAGACGAAACACCTTTGAAGGAAATGAGCAAACGGAATATTTATAGAATAAAACAAAAACGTATGGAAATAAGAGCGAATGAAACTCCTGCACAGAGAGCATTGCGAAAAAGCAGTGTAAATATGAAAAGCCGTTGAATTCATATAAGACGCAAAGCATTTCAAACGCCGGAAAAAATATTGGCTGAGAAGGAGAAACGTGCATCATATATGCAAAAGGTTCGGTCACGTCACACCGATGAGCAACATAAGGCCAAACTGAAACTACAAAGAGAAAAAGCTAAAGAAAGACGCAGAAGGGATCAAAAAGAATGGAAGAAGGTTCAAATGGCAATTAAAGGAGCGCCAATAGGAGATAGTGCAATAGAATCGTTTCCAATAAGAGAAACAGCTGTTTTCAACGGCATTGTTTTTCCAAATATAAAAACCTCTTCTGTCAAAAACCCACAACTTAATGTGGTTTATAAAACAAAATGTAAAGGACACGAAACTGACCTTTGCAAATTGCATATATCGGAGACATCAGACTAGAGGAGCACGGTAATAAAATAATAAAATAGAGAGAAAGAACAGTAATTGCACAGCAGATATCTGACATAAGTCACACAGGTCACACAGCTGTTTTAAAAGAAAGGGAGCTCAAGAATTCAATAAAAACTAAGCTAGACAATATCCCTAAAGACCATGTCTCACTTTCCTAGACAGTCATATGATCATTTACACGAAAATCTGTTAGAGATATCCTCCTATTTTAAAAAATCTTACGAAAATAGTATTGTATGTGCTGCACTATCATACTAATACGATAAAAACAAATATTTCATTGATGATTGAAGTAAAAGCAACTCTAATCTTATGCAAATTGTCATTTTTTTAAGCTTTTGCTTGTCATAAAAATTTGAGATTTTTAGGTGACATTATCCTATTTTTTTCAGCTAAGATGCCATATTGCACAAATCGTACGACAGTGTACGATTGTGCAGGCACGAAGAAGACACGATTAATATAAGCACCCCATACAGAATTGCACTAGCCAGGCAAACAATAGATTTTAAAATTAATCAAATTAATTAAATTAATTAGTTAATTAGTTAATTTTAAATTTCTATTTCTATAATTAATATTAAAGAATTATTTGCTTCTGCTATTTTAAATAGACATTGCATTCTTTTTACGCTCTGTCTTTGAAATCACATTAACAAGAAAACAATTACAAGTCGTACGAGTGGCAAAATATGTATTTAAGAATGAATAATAAGAAGAACAAAACATTTATTATTTTGATTTTAATTTTATTATTCTTAAAAACTTTTTATTTAATTTTTTTTTTTTTATAGCAGAGAAGGAAAATAAACAATTTTTTTCACTTTTTAGTAATTAGTAAGTTGAAAAAAAAATCTTTAAGAAATGCTGGCGAGTGATAAGCGACTGGTGAATTGTACTACAAGCGCTGCTGGCTCGTCCAACATTAACATTTACATTTATCAAGGGGATTCCAAAGCATTGATAAAGACGTTCGAAAGCGAGTCAAAAATGTTTTACGATCATAAACTTTAAAGTTTATCTATAGAAATTTTTAAATAATTATTAATTTAAATGTATTAACAATTACAACTAAATGCAATTAGATTTTAGCTTTCGTTGCCGATCAGTGGCAAATGATTCGGCATTACTTGTTAATTGAGGAATCAGCTGTTTAATAAAATTATAAAACTTTTAGATACGTCGAGTACTTTGGAAAGTATCATTTGGAGTTGTCTCAGAAGTCACAGCTGATTTAATATACGTTAACAAAGTATGAATTATGGCAAGCTTTCCGTCATGAGCACTAGGCTAGTTGAGAATGTACAAAGTATACGTATGAACTATTCGATGCGATTAGACATTAAGGGAACAGACATATGCATCTCTATGTATACCATTCCCCCGTGAGATTTTTCCCTCCTAATGTTTCATTTTTCCTTTTTTCCTTCAAAAATGCGTACTTTTTTTCGAATTTGAACTTAAAAGAATACAATTAAATGCGAAACAGCTGACAACGATAATCGGAAATGCCCTTTCCTGAAATATTGTTCTCTCCGTCTGCTGAAAATAAGCTTTATTCCGGAAAGAATTCAGTATCTCGGAGTTTATTTCTCCGGGAATTTATTACTCCGATAATATTCATGATTGAATAGAAAGATTTTCGATTGAAGAGAAATAAATCAGCTGATTTGTAATAAATAATTTTAATTAAATGAATGAATCTCAGAAGAAAACCAGCATTTTAGAATTTGGAGAAAAGTATAACGGTACAGACGACGAGTCCTTACACGCTGGATAGACAGAAAAAGAGCGAAAGAGAGTTAGATAGAGCGAGCAGCTTTGCTGAAAATCTAATACTAGAGTAGTCATTTTTAAATAATTTTTAAATCGCACTAATCCCCAAATTAATATTTGGCAAAATATAAATTTTTTAGTTGACACTCCAAAGCGATCTATATCAATGTAATTCCTGTTTACTTCGTGCAGGAGAGTGTATGGGATCAGCTAATCCGACAACAATTAACAAGCATGAAAATTTCTATTGGAGAGGATGAACTATTTTTGTATGCTTTCGGGGACTTTCGTAAAGCTGTCGGATCTTTATGGGATTTTATTTCATTTCAATAAGTATCCCATTCACTTTTTACTTGCGTGACGTAACGAAATTGTTCAGCTTTTCTTACAACAATTAACACGCTTGAAAATTTCTATTGGAGAGGATGAACTATTTTTGTATGCTTTCGAGGACTTTCATAAAGCTGTCGGATCTTTATGGGATTTTATTTCATTTCAATTAGTATCCCATTCACTTTTTACTTGCGTGACGTAGCGAAATTGTTCAGCTTTTCTTACAACAATTCACACGCATGAAAATTTCTATTGGAGAGGATGAACTATTTTTGTATGCTTTCGGGGACTTTCGTAAAGCTGTCGGAATTTTATTTCATTTCAATTAGTATCCTATTCACTTTTTACTTGCGTGACGTAGCGAAATTGTTCAGCTTTTCTTACAACAATTCACACGCATGAAAATTTCTATTGGAGAGGATGAACTATTTTTGTATGCTTACGGGGACTTTCGTAAAGCTGTCGGATCGTTATGGGATTTTATTTCGTTTCAATGAGTATGCCATTCACTTTTTACTTGCGTGACGTAACGAAATTGTTCAGCTTTTCTTACAACAATTAACACGCTTGAAAATTTCTATTGGAGAGGATGAACTATTTCTGTATGCTTTCGGGGACTTTCATAAAGCTGTCGGATCATTATGGGATTTTATTTCGTTTCAATGAGTATTCAATTCACTTTTTACTTGCGTGACGTAACGAAATTTTTCAAACTGGCAATGTGGAATTTTGCTGCTTTTATAAAGTCTTCTCTATGAAAATGGGCTGTCCTACTCAAAGCCTACATTTTAAAAACAGTTTCGCTATACACTCTACAACCAGCATATGCCGAATACTAACTTTTATTCCATCGTGTCGCATTTTCGCGCTTTAAAAAATTTTTTTTTCTTTTTTTTATTAGCGGCCTTTTGTAAAGCTCAGCATTACAAAAGAATCGAAAACAATTAATAAGGAAAAAAATTTAGAAAAAAAATTTAATTTTTCTAAAATATTCAAGCACACGAACCTGAATGTCTTTTTTTATTAACTTTTTTACACGAAGTCAATGTAGAAATAGAATTATTAAAGGGATTTCTTAATTTTTGGCTTAATTAGCGCGACTGGTGTTAAACATGTGCATGATTTGGCATGAACAAATATAATTTACAAATTTGCTTGTTCTCTGTTTTCTATGCAATAAAAATTTAATTATTTATGTTGACTTTTTAAATCGTTTCGCAGATTTTGGTGGCATTTTTTATTGCTTTTAGACAATTATTGTTGGCTTAAAACGAAATATTTTTATTTTTTTTTTTTGTTGTGGTTTATAATAAAAACATGCATGAATAAATTGTTTAAACAGAGAGCAGCTGTAGTGGAACTGTGAATGTTTTCTACAGAATCATCTATGACGCAGCTTAATTACAAAGTCATGCAGTATTGAGAACGTAAAACAGAAAATAATTGCAAACAATGAAGCCAATGCGCTGGGAATGGGGCTGTCAACATTGAAACAACAATCGTTACAAACGTAATTAGAAAACTGTTACTCCAACAACTGCGAGCCGTGCACAATGGGACCAATCCCAATATTTGTGTAATTTTCAAAATATTTTACATTTTGGTCAGATTTGATTTGCATTTTGGAATCCAAAACAAGTAGTGATTAAAAGCATGGAACTTTGGAAAGTGAAAAAAAATCACCGCGTGCTTCCATGCAAAAGCTTTGAGTAGTCAGGTAAAGAAACTAAAAGAGCTTTAAGCTTGCAATGGCAGCAAGTGCGTGGAAGTATTCTAAGCTCTGTAAGTGTGGTAAGCAAAAAAAGTAGTCGAAAGGAGATCCCAGAAAATCAACGAAAGGATTAAGAATCAAGTTTGGAATGGGCAACTGGAAAAAAGCACATTTTGTTTCGATCAGTTTTATTTCGAGGATAGTTTCAGTAGAGGAACAAAATAAAAAAATGATTTTGACCATTAGGTCATAGAGCTGGAAGGTTCTCACTCCTGGGGAAGAGAAAAGTACTGGTCGAAGTGAAGTTTCTCTCGCATTTAGAGATCGTCGTCTTCCAGGATGAATTTGTGATTTTTGTATCTAAAATCGGTAGACAAAGTATGGGGCACTTCTTGACTTGAACCTTCCAGTCATGTCGGTCCATGACTTGAACCATTTAATATTTAAAGTGGCAGGGAAACGGTGTTCTACCGTTTTATTCCACATAGTAAAAGTTCGCGCAAAGAATGTTTTTTCTCTGTAATGCGCGTATGTTTTTAAAGTGTTTCAAAAAACAAATGGATGCACCCCTATAGAAGAAAGTAATGTTCACGAAAAGAGTGCATTTTGGGAAGAAGTACCCTGATCCAGCGAAACACATAATAGATTGCTTTTATTCTCTCGCTTATCTCTAGAGTTGCTTACTCTGCTTGCAGCGAAGTGTTTTTTCACCCCATTCTGTACGCGCCCCACTAAACATTGCCTCATACAGGAGAGTTACATTCTCCACTTTGTATTTTTGTGTTTTTTTTTTTTTTTGGGCTCAGAGAAACATTTAACGAGCAAGGTGAAGAATTTGGTTAATTTAGTACTCTTCTCCTCGATGTCCATCTGGGATAGCGATGGCTTCCTCTTCTTTGTCTATGTATTTTGGCTAGAAAACCGTATATGTTCACTCTTGCAGAAGTCCAGATGCATGAAACTAAATATTAAAAATAATAAATGTGCGGCTTTTTGTATTTGGTGGGAGGATGGAAACACCCTTAACCAGTCTTTATTACAAAATTACATCATCGGAGAGACAGCTGTGTGACAGTTATAAAGTTTCAAGACATTTAACGATCCAGTAATTTGGCTTTCCATAATTAATAAGAAAAAAATTTGAGACAATTTACAAGCGCAGACTTATTTTTATGTATTGAAGTTGGCACAGTGGGTTTAAAGGGATATAATTTAGTTTTTCGTATATTATGTCTGTATGAAATAATTTTTGTTTCCTCTACAAATGGTTGAAAATTACCAATAACGGGCGATGTATTTGAAAATTCTGTTGTAAAGTTATGCATCACAGGCGGTAAGAGGTAACATACTCGGCTGAACAGTCTGCCCGAGTATTCACTTGTAGTAAAATAGTTAAAAAAAATTTCTCTAAGTTTTGTTTAGAAAAGATTGTTAAATATTTCGCAAACCCTGTAGGTTCGATTTGCTGGGGAGCAATGATTAAGACCATGGTGAGAGAATTTCTATAAAAAGTCACAAATTCAACTCTGAATTCAGATAAGGTTTAGATAACGTATTTCAATCGGTCTATTTTTTCTAAGGCCAACACTTTGGGCACAGCGGCAACGTTGTAATGGATTATTACTTGCCAGCTTTTCTATCAAATATTTTTTATTTTGCTGTGAAATCCCGCTACAAAAAAAAGGGGAAACGCAACTTGAATCTTTCTAGGACAAATTAATGCATGAGATGTTAAAGCACTTTCAGAGAAACTCATGAGAATATTTTATTTTATGAAAGGCGGCAACAGGGGTTAAGTTCGAGTCCACGATCTAAACTAAACGATCATAACCTTTATGAACATGAATTGCAGCTCTCTGCAAAATTGCCACGTCTGAGAGTGGGCGAGTGTTGAGCCTAACTTTTTTTTTGAATAAAAATATATCGCACAATCTTTTCTTATCATTTGAATTAATTAAACTTTTTAAAATAAATATTTGATAAAATTCCTCTAAAATATCTTCTTCTTCTTACAAATTTAATTTTTGCATTGCCTTTGCGAAAGCTGCTTCTTACAGTTTATAGCGGCGAAAATATATTGCAACTTTAGCAAGTTGGCAATCACCAAAAAGGTACGCGTATTTGAAAGTTCTTCATTATTTGTCATATAATTTTTCATTGGGCCCACTGTGCAATGTGACGATTAATTTCTGTTATTTAATTTATTTAGAAATTTGTATTAAACAAAAAGTCGAAAGATTCGTTCTGCTTGTAGTATTTATTAGTTGTGCTTGTTCGGTTGCTGTTCTTGTTACGGCTACACTTGTTGTTGTTGTTGCTCTTGTTGTTACATTTATTTTTGTTGCAAATATATATTAAGTAGTTAAGAGATACAAAAATGACTTTAAATGCCTGCAGTCGCTCGCTGTCTACTAAAAAAATACTACAACAAAATGAATGAATTTTTCAAACTGCTTGACATTGCAAATAAGCACGAGTATTTATCAGATGGCTGACGTTGCGTCCATCTACATATATTTATCAGTTCATTTGTCTGTCTGTCTGTCTATTTTCTGTCTAACTGCCTATTTGTCTGTCTAGTACATTGGCTTGATATATTAACGAGTGGTGAAATTGCACTTTGTATTTGATTTAGAATGACGCATAATACAATACACTTCATGTGCGTGTGTGTGTGTGTGTGTGTGTGAGTGTGAGGATGATAAGATACATGTACAACTTCCCGCACATACCAATGGAACAGCAAACACAAGATGAAGTAATTATAGGAGCATTATAAATATTCTACACGTTTCCTTTTCTCTTCTTTTTTTTTTCTTTCTTTCTTTTTCGTGAAAAAATCTAATGCAAAGACGGATTGCAAGCGGACATTTAATAATTAAACTCAGCTTGAGAATTCTTGCAAAGAAAAAATTATGTGTGAACCGATCATTGTATAGTAGAACACCAACAAGTTGGACATATTCGGTTGTATGGTTGCAATTAAAACATGTTGTTATTAAACTCATCAAACAAATCCAATAAATATTGTAATGAAATAAGTAGAATAGAATGCGGTAAAACCGATTACTATGATTATTTCGACGATAATACTTCTCGTATGTGTTTTCAGCAGAGAATTCTAAGCAAAATCAGCTTAAAGGGCTCATGAAGTTTGATAATGTCCTTATCCTTAAGTTTAACATGTGTTACGTTAAAGCCGCAGTAAAGTTGCAACACTCTAAGAAGGACTGGCTTAGGCCGAAATGCCTAACTTCGCGGGTTCTAATCCCACTGCCGGCAAAAAACTTGTTTAATATCTGTTAAACTAATGACTGTTAGAATATTTCCGAGTCAAATGCGCCTTAGCTGGTCACTTCACATTTATAAGCATACATAAGCATTTATAAGCTTACGGATTTCTCTGTAGGCGAATGAATAATGCACAACCTACTAAACAGAATGTCGAGCTTTAAGTGAGGCTGAATATAATTCGAATGTAATATAAATATATTCCCCAGGTTATTCTATAACCTACAAAAATCTGACAATTATTTATAGGAAAGCTACGACAAATATTATATTGAGGGTGTGCCTTCGTAGGAGAATGAAGAAAGCACAACCTATTAAACAGGTGATTGCGGGTTCGATTCCCGCTTGGACACCGGGTGTTTTTTTCTGGATTTTTAATTTAAATTGAAGGCCGTCTTCCGACGACTGCAAAGTTTTTTATTTAGACCTTAATGGTGCTGCGCACTTGAACTCCGATGTCAAGCACGTCACCCGATCTAAGCAATTGGTAGGCAATGCCGCTTACGGCTTAAACAAACTGCATGCGCGATTACTAAGCGGTCGCACAGTGACCATATAACCGGGGAAATTTTAGGTATCGGCCACATTCTTTGTGCCAGAGGCTTGTATAAGTATTATAAATTCGCGCAATTAAGGCCACCAATGTGCGGGAAGTGCCCAGTTCTAAGAACCAAACACAACCTACCTCTTTTTGTCACTTAGATTCAGTATAGAGAGCTCGAAGGCCCTCTCTACATAGAAAATAAGAAAACAAAAAAAAGGCCATGAACGCAGAGTCTTGGCTTGTCTAGCTAGCTCTTTGTTCTGCTATGCTTACAAAGTCTGTGATTCAAGCAAAGCTTAATTTTTTTTGGTGTTAAGCAAATGGTTCCTTCAAGCCCTAGAATGGGCCTTATACTCGAGAAAAGAACTCGTCAATAGCACTGCTATGAACTGTCTATTGTATTACCATGTACAGAGTTATCGTATTGTTTTGAATTCTTTTGACAGAAAACAGCTCTCTGAATGGCTCACTGCAAATACACTGCGAAGCAAGTTGTATACTCATATTATGCTTTTATATGGCACTTAGCAACAACATATTTATGACATTCATAGAGCAAAAGCGTGAACACAACAGTTTTCATGAATCCTATGAATAATATTCATATCTATTATGAATCGCAAAAGCTATTTAAAATTATGTTATTTATATAGCGCTAGAAATAATGCCAAATATCATAACTAACTCACCCTATAATTTCTAACCGCAATTTAACTGATAATGAAAAAAAACCCCACAATATATTATCTTGACCCCCGCGAATATGACAACTCAAGTATTCTTCAAACAAAAAATGGAAGAAGAATACATTGTAACCATATTTCTTTGTAGTGAATACTTTAATGAAAATCGTTAGAGGAGTAGATGTAGAAGGAGGAGGAATAGAAGGACGGGTGTCATGATTTTTTACACAGAAATGTAAAGCAATATTTACGTCACAAATGAAGGCTACTTTTTTTTTTTTGGTTTTACTTTTTAGTTCATACTTATTTCTATGCGAAGCCTACATATTTAACGTGACTGTGCAAAAAATCTTTATTGGCGGCCCATTCATAGAATTTGCCTCGATACGACTACACGCATATTTGTAACTCAATTCACAACACAATCGAGCAATAATTTAGGTCATAATAGCAACTCTCCTTCTCTGCACATTTCTCTCACTCCGCTAAAACGATGATGGTACGGCATCGACATTTTGTGGTGGTTGTAATACGAACATTTTCAAAGGACTTGGCGGCGTCATGGAGGCAGAATGTATTTGGATACATACAATACATGAGTTAAATATAAGACTTGAAATTATTAAAATAACATGTGCATATGCCACATACGAACACACATATATACACACATACACACTGTTGCTGTTGCTATCTGGCATGTCTTATATCTTTTGCTTTAAATACATATACACTTTTACACACACCACAACAATACGCACAGATATAGTCTTCCATTTTTTATAAAGTACTTGTACTTGAAATAGAAAAAGAAATGGCAAGTAAGGAAAACATAAATTGTGAAATAGAGGAGGATGCGAACCAACACACACTCACGGCTACATACATATACATACATGTATACATAAATTAATGAAATGATATAATTTTTTTGCCATTTTTCATTCTTAAATATGTTAATGAACGAAGTATAGTTATACGTGTGGCTGGCTTTCAGCGCAAGTTTCGAAACGCCAGGTGAAGCATTTAGCCATCAATCGGTTTAAGATCAAGAGCCACTTCAAAAGGCCAATACACATACGCCCATATACAAATGCATATGTGGGCACACAAACACTTGCCCGCTCTTACACCCGCCACTACTTTGTTTCACAGTATAAAACTTATACAAGATTAAACGTCACGTATACAAAGTAAGAGAATGAATTCAAAGGAATATTAAATGCTTGGCAGATATCGCGATAACTTTTAATTTAAAATATTGAAATAAATGATTTTGAAAATCGCAGATAAGCCAAACAAAACCATACTTTGGATCTTGTATTCAAATGGAGGGTATATTTATTTTACATTTTCGTTATACATGTGGGGGAGGTGTAAGACTTCCGCGAGCAATTCCTCAAAAAAAAAAACATATATATATATATAAAATAACAAAATGAAATTTCCAATTAGATAAATGAAAATGTTTGCCATTAGAATGCTGCAATTCGTTTACCACTTCAAGTTGATTTCACATTTTCCAGCCATGACGAATTTTGTTGTGTTGCTCCTATAAATTTTTTTTCGAATTAAAATTTCGAATTAAAGATAGAGTTTGGATTTATATATACTTTTTTACTTTTTTGCATTAGTTGATACAACTTGAACAAATTATATAGAAGATTGTATAGGCTGAGTGACATAAAAGACTTTATGCGCCATAAAGTCAACGCATCGACGAAATAGTTTGCCACTATGGAAACGTTGTTTCCTTTTTCTTACTTTAAAAAACCTAAATGAAAATAAAGAAAAAGCTAACGTACCTCCCCCAAAAATACTCAACGTACGTCAAGAGTTGAATATTGTACAAATTTCTTATATTGAACCGATGCAGACAAACTTTTTGGATTTAAACTTGTAATAAAATTATTTTTATTTAGATGTCTAGTTGCAAAGCCAACATCTAATAAATTTTATGTGAGTTGGCCCTACGAAAGAGTCGAAAGTTCCGATTTTCCATTTTTTTCTTTTTGTAAATTCAATAAATAAAACATTTCGAAATTGTTCATTATAAATTTCCTTTACGGAAAACCGGGAAAATTAACAATGCTAAAACGTTATCCAACCGAAAGATCGGATCTGTTGTACAACCCCGTTCTACAACATATGGAGTGTCGCAGTGGTTTTTGGCCTCCATTTTAATTTTTGCTCAATTTAATTAACAGCTGCGTGGCATCAATGATTGCAACGTATATGGGGTATGTTTATGGCGTTTTGGAGTGTGAAAAGATAATCTTTTTGGCGAAGTCATTGTATTTTCATTTATTTATTTTTCACGGAATGTGCCATTCCGAAAAATGAAATGGAATGAGCCATTCGCAAATTTTTCCCTACGTTTCACAAAAGTCATGTTTCGGCTTTGGAACTTTTCCCACCCTCTAATGCAAACTTTATCTTTTATGTAGCGGTAGAAAAATGTGGAGTAGGGGGAAATCTGGAAAATGTTGGCGAGAAATTGTGATGGTCTCTTGGATTACAAAACTCTTCACAATGGCATCATTTCCTCTATAGAATGTAGACCCGTCTTTTAATGTAAGAAATGGATTAGATCAACTACATATTCAGTTGCTTTTTAAGAAACATGAGATATATATATATATATAGAGAGAGAGAGAGGGCGAGTGCGAGAAGGTGCTTAACGGCAATCCAAAAATACTTGATCGGATTTTTATTAACTTTTTTCTTGCTAGTTTGCAAGGTAATTCACGTCATTTCACTTCTGTTACTCACGTGAAAAATTTACAATATATTTTTAAGGCTAATAGATATTCTTTTAATCTCAAACTCTCTGCTTTCCTCTATGCAACTCTGCAAGCAAAAGAAATTTAAAAAATTTCTAAATTAAAACTAAATTTCTAAATTTCACTAAATCTGAATTGGTTTGAGATTTGGGTTGAGAGAAACAATAAATGGACGATTCGAGTGTCACCTCAAATACGAAACTCAGAAGCAGCTTTTGCCTTGACTTTAATTAAATATTCGCACATCTTCTAGGAACAACGTCTTAAGCAACGATGTGCTTTGTTGTTACTGAGTTTAGTTTTATATAATTTTATGTTGTTACTTTTTTTGTTTTATTTTTATTTGTTGCAACAATAACAAATTAATCTTGCAACATTTTTTTATTGCTTAATCATCTGCATTTCAATGCTTTTCGGATTACTTGCTTTACATGCATGGATTTTGTCTGCTAAAGTAAATATTGAGGAGCAGCAGATAAAGTCTCTTTTAACCCCACAAGCCTTTCTGTATTGGTAAGGTCTGCTTAAAGGTGTTGCATTAAGCCAAAGGGCTTTGGTTGTATAACCTAACAAATCGCAGGGAGATCAACACAAAACAAATTGCCACATTAAGCCATCCAATATGAAAAATCTCTGTAGACCATCTATTTGACCGCAGAGACGTTCAGGAGGCAGCATATTTGTGTTTGAACATACATACAGGGTGGTGTCACAATAAAAAGTGTCAAAATAAATGCTGACAGACATTTAATAAAATTTCTCTTTTATAAAAAAAATTACACAATTTTTTTTTTAAAAAGCATAAAAATATATTTTTAAGAATAGCCGACGAGGTCAGCAGCCACTGTTTCCTAAAACACGCCTACTTAAAAAAGAAGTCTTAAAAAGGTATTTTTGTACCGTATTTTCTTTTAACAATTTTACCGAATAATTTAAACATACTTTTTTAAATAAATATTGTGCAGAAATCAAGATTTTTTAATTTTTATTATGCTTTTTCTTCTTTTTTCAAATTTTTCTTTAACAATTGGTTAGCATTCTTAGGAAAAGTTATATTATTTTTATATTTTTATTAAATAATTTAAATAATTCTTATTAATAATTTAAAAAATAAATAATAGAAAACAAACTTTCAGCTTAAAAACTCAATTAAAAAAATTCTTATTTTTTTAAAAGAAAGTTTTTTTTAGAAATATTTTTTTTTTAAAAAAAAATATATTTTTATATTCCCCTTTAACGGAATTTTTTGTAAAAGATAGCAAATTATAATAAAATGTCTCATTTTTTTCAAGAAATTTATTAAAGAAATTAAAAAAATTTTAAAGAAATGAATTTTTAAAAACAAATTCTTCTTTTATGCACTTACTTAATAGCGTTTTCACACCTAAAGTTAAAACCAACAAACAGCTGATTTTGTGTTCACATACAATTTTGGTAAAATCAGGTTTTATAATACAGTTTGTCAAATAAATTTTGTTAATGATAAAATAAATTTTTTGTAGAAATAGGTGTGTTTGTTGTAATTATTCTTCCCACATTTATGTGACAAACTGTACGACAGCTGTTATTGTTTATAAAAAAAATATGAAATTTTAAAAATGTGTTCTATGTGTAAAATCGAAATGATTTTACATTTTGTGAATGAATATTTGTGAATGTGAATGAATTGTCAGCTGTTTCCAATCTTTCTAACTTGGTAGCACTGAATATGTACTGTATAAAACAAGGTTGTATTTCATAAAATCTACTTTAAACCAATTAAAAAAAGGTTTTTAAATGGTTTTATGAGAATTATTTTGTATGGTAAAACCACGTTTTAAGGATTGGTTTTAAAGTTAAAACCATAATTCTGTTTTAAAACCAGGTTTTATCCTCAGTGTGAAAACACTTTAAGAGGGGAATTTTAAAAGTTATTATACGTTCAAAAAAGCCTGTTGCTTTTTGATATAAAGCAAATTTTGATATATTTTTTAAAAAGTACTTTTTTCAAAAGTACTCCACTTAAAGAGACATTTATTGTAAAGTATTTGTGCCAGAAATATTTTTAAAAATACATATTTTCATACCTTTAAAAATGTGTCGTTCGTTGGCAAACTAGCATTTGTGTACAGAAATACTTTAAGTGTTAAGAGCCTTAAAGTACATTTTATTCATTATTGTAAATATTCTTAAATATTTTTATCAAAATTTTAAAGTGCACAGTTTTACAAAAGATTTTTTTATTGCCATTTCCTATGCCTGCAAATTGTATTTATTACATCTTGTGTCAACACTCTGTAAGCAATTCCTCTATTTATTTTTATAAAGCAGCCGTAGTGGCAACATCGTCATCTCATGCAATTTACAAGAACAACAACATCATCATTGAATTTTGTTTTTTTTTTACACATGTAACACCTGGCTTTTGATTTTGCAAATGAAATTGTTATTGCGGCGGGTAGGTTGTTGTTGCTTCTTTTGGGTAGCTGTTGTTGTAGTTGTGCTTAATGCTGTTATTGCCGTGGTACGTACGAATATTAACTTGTGGTCAACTAGACTACTCGTAATATGTTTACATTCACACAGCGTAAATGGGAATCTCGCTAGGCAGACATCTGACTGCCACAACCCGAACTGTTATTGTTTCGCCTTTGCTGTTTCTGTCTGTCTGTCTGTCTGTCTGACTGTCTCTTTACTGAAACTTGGTTGTAGCGAATTGTAGTTGTGGCTACTAGAATCACGTCTGTGCAACATATGACAGGTGCGTGCATGAAGACTTATGAAAAAAAAAACAATATATGCAACAGCAACAATGCAACAACATTTACAGATGCCCAACAAAAAAGCAAAAAAAAAAAAAAACAATAAAAAAGAACAAAAAGACAACCACACTAAATGATGTTGAGGTATGCCAGTACGAAAGCGTGTGCGTTTTCTTATGTGTTTGTATTTCTGTGCTTTTGCCGCAATTCTATTTTTTTCTTAAATTTTGATATTGCAATTTTTGTTATTGTTGTTGCAACGTCATACCGGTTGGTTGTTTTCATTTGACAGATATTTAAGAGGAATAAAAAAATATTAACAGCAAAAATGTTTCTACACTGGTAAACAAAATATGGCAACGAGTTCATTGCAACATTGTTGCTGACATTGAAATTTGGAACAGCAACAAAAATCGAAACAAAAACAATGCAATAGAATCATAAAACAAAAATGTTTTTTGGAATAGTTTTACTGTTTCAAGCAGGCATGGATAACAGAGTAGTAAAAATGAATTTTATAATGTCTTTACAGCACATCTTTTAAGGCACATTATTATTGTTCTTTTTCTTTGGTTGTACTACGATGTAGTTCTCATTCAGTTTATCTTGCATTTCAATACAAGAATTACGATTTTAACGTAGGACAAGGATGAAAGATTGGCATGCATAACTGATTAATATGTTGACTAGCAATTCAACTAGAAGTCAGCAATGGAAATATTGTTGCGGTTATAAAATTTCGACAAGAAGAAGTAGAAAAGGCATTATACTATATAAAATATTTACCATTTATTGTAAGTTGTTCTGCAACATATATTGAGTTTTCTCTTTATTACTTCAAATGCAAGTCTGTGAATTTCGCCCTTTTGCCAGGATTACACCTAATAAAACAATATTAGGAGAATATTGCACGGTATTTTCAATTGCCCTTAGAGATATTTTTGGTGAAGATATTTATACATATATATTTTAAGGCTACAGGTAAAATTTAGTAGGCGATTAAATACCCAGAGCAAGTATATGATACTCAACAATAACCCCGTGCAATGTATTTTTAATTTAAAACTTATAATTCCATTACAAAATAGAATACTAATCTTTGAAAGTTTTGGTTTTTTTTGATTTTTCACATAATGTCGTAATTCTCCGCAAAAATTAGTATTTAAGATGAACTAAAAAATTTAATTTCCATCTCTGCATTTACAAACAGTTTACAAATCTTTTCCATATAAAGGAACTTTAAGACCATTATTCCAGGGTCCTGGCAGTCTTATCCAATTTTGTGGTATATAAAACTAAAGAACTTACTTACGGTCAAACGACGGCAGGGTACAAAATGACCTTGTTTCTACCTGAAATTTCTCTAATGCATTCCAGCAACTAAAGTCTTAAGCCTCGTGGGTTCCCTGGCAAGGCTCTGGCGAAGGAACTTCTGCAACTATTTGGTGAAGTGTTGCCACTCAGTTACGACTTGCAAACCTGGTTCTACAGTACTGCATTGTTAGTAAAACAACGAACAAAATAAGCTATTGAGTAAGAAATAGGGCTCTGCAACGCCCAGATCCAAATTTCCAAAATAAATTACTTGAAGTATCGTTTCATTATAAAACTCCCATATGCTTCGGCCGATTGGTTAACTTTGTTTTCTTTCTTTGTTTGCTTGAATAAACCATTTTCGGAGTTTGTGCAATATCCTTTTGACTTCTTCGCATTTTCGGAATGTGCCTATAATTCAGTACAGCATAACGAATATAGTTTTGTTCCTTTTTATAAATTTGGGAAAGAATTGCAAAAAGGCGAAAATAGAAAAGGGAAAATTGCAGTTGGCCGCAAGTCGTTCAAGTTGCAACCAACTTGCGATTCCAGAGAATTGCCGCAAGTAACTTCTGTAAGCCGTAACTACTGGATGCTGAATTCTAATACGTATTTACATGATAAAAACTTGTGCCAGCAACTTCCGCAAGGAAACTTGATAGTGTGCACACGCTCTTGCAACGAGTTGTAAGTTGCCACTGAACTTTTTTTTAATTTTTTTTTTAATATTTTATTGAAACCGCAACTTGCGAATTTTGTTGTCAAGTGTTTTAAACTCCAGATGGTTTTTTGCTTGCTTTTTATCAACAATAAAAAACTAGTACTGCATATTTTTGTCATGCAGTCGCATACATATTAAATGCACACGAAAATAAATGGATGAAAAAAAAATTTATATAAAACTCACTAATAACAATAACAAAAAGTTTACATCCAAAGTAGGGACGGAATCAAATCGCTCACTGTCACGTAACCACCATAAGAACTTTGATTTTTTTCTCAGACATTTTCATGGCTTCTAAATAATTTCGAAGAAAAGTCGAAAGTCGAATTGAAATTAATTGCATAAAAGTAAAAAAATTACTAAAAAGTACCTAAAGAGTACCTTTTTCGAAAATATATTTTTTATTACGTACATATAATAAATAAAATATATATTTGTAATGAAAAAAGTACTTTTTTTTAATATGTAATATATAAGATATATATTTTTTTACAAACCAGTTCATGGTTTTTAAACGGCTTTTGCGAGAATCATTTTTCAAATGCATTAAAAGGTACTTTTTTAATGTAGGAAGCCTTTGGAAAGCGTTGAAATAAACGTATCCAAAAAAAATACGCGCATTTTGAAAAAAAATTAAAATTTTTATATAAAAAATATATTGTGCATTAAATGTTATTTTAAAGGTACTTTTTAAATCCCTCTTTAAAATGCGCTTTTGTATTAAAATTCTTTAAAACTTATTTTTAAAACAAATTAGTATTTTTAGAGAATGAGAATTCTTTTTAATAATTTTAAAATAACATTGTACATATTAGAGGCTTTTAAAGGTACTTTTTATAATCGCTTTCCGTACTTTTTTGAGGCCCAATTTGTAAAATATCACTTTTTGCAAAAGCGTTTACAGTAATGGATAGGATTTTTACTCTTGCTGAGAATGCAGTTACTTTAAAGCATCGCTTACATACATATTGGTCATGTAGTCCAGCATGTTGCACTTTCGTGAGCACTTACAGTGTCAGACATTTTGGCTATAAAACTGGAAACACATTCGGAACTGTAGCGCTTTAAAATGAAGCGAGCATTTTTTTTCGATGCAAGTGAGCTTTCAAAATGTGAGAGTAAACAAAAATAAAAAAAATTATTTTCGAATAAAAAATGGCACCGAAAATTCTCAAATATATTCTGATAAAAATTTGTCAGCTGATTTGCCCGAATAACGCTCAAAAGAGACGCTGTATGCATGTTGTACGAACAAAATACTACACAAGTCAGCTGACCCGATGGCATGGACAAGATGTATTTTTTGCCTCATTACAACAAGGAAACCCTTGGCAAATATACTTCTATGTTTCATACAGCTTGAGTCCAGAATTCACAATCCAATGCAATGGTAAGATCGTTTATCGAGAAGGGGTGATGTAATTCTAACCTGTTAAGGAACATCGTTTTCAAACTGTATTGTAATTTTTTAACTTCGTCTAAATGCTGACTGGCTGGTAACCAAAGTAAACATTAAACATTACCAGATCGTACAACTTGTCAAACAAATCTGTCACACAGTTGCATTTTTAATGCACAATGCCATTCTTTTGCAACACACCTGCCATACATGACAAATCGTCCAATTGAGTACGATGAATAGCAAATACTGATCTTTAAAGGATACCTATTTTAACTATATCACGCATGTGATCGGTGGCCATCTCTATTATAGAGCAAAAGATATGACAAGTATTCGTAGATATTTTTGTTTAAATATTCCCCAGTGTTGTTGTTCGTTGGCTTGTGGTTCATTTGTCTCAATGGCAGGCGTACAAAACTGGTATGGTTGCATTTTTCTCTTACTTAAACGCATTATAAATTCGTAACTATTCGGTCACAAATCTCAGAAACTAAAAGATAAAGGCGAAAATCAAAATGCAGAAGCTTGTATTGCTGTTGTTGTAACACTGAGAACTTTCGAAACAATTGCATTTTAGGATAGTTCCATTCCGGCCTCCGGCAAATTAATAATTCTCATAGACTTTATAAAATTCTGAAACAATATTTTTATTTATTATTATTTTATTTTTATTTAGTTTTAGTCGGATTTAAATTTATAAATGCTTTAAAGTTTCTTATCGATTTCTTAGTTGATTTTTTATATTTTTTTCTTTGGTTATATAAACATTTTTATATATTATTTTATTTTATTTTATTCACTCTAAACAGTTAATTGCAATCAATGTTGCCGTATTTCTGTTTCCACAATTTAAACGGGAGGAACTTTTTGGGCAAGAATGATGACAATTTTCGTTTATGCTTAACTAAAAAAAAAAATTGTATTTTGTAGTATTCTAATTTATTCCAGCTCAAAGTACTTTTTTTTTAAAAAATATAAATAAATATAAATAATTTTTTTTTCAAAAAATTTAAATATATAAATTTATTATTTTTTGTAAACCAGATTTTCTCTTGCCAACTGTTATGGGGGCGAAAAATTCCCTTTTGCTAAAATGATATTCAATTTATTTTAAAAAATTTTCAAAGTGGAATTTGTATCCTTAGTTTGTTTAGGCTGATGAAAAGATCTAAAAATATATTTTTAGTTTCGAGAGAAAAAGCTGACGTATCATTAGTAGGGCAGTATTGTATTAAACAGCTGACTACTATCAGCAATATGTCAAAAATACGATTATTTGACAAGTTAGAGAAGAAGCATGGAATTCAGTTTAATATTGATTTACAGCACGACAAGAGAAAGTGTTAAGATCTATAGCAACGTATTTATTTTCTAAAAAAGATCTTCTAAATAACGAAATCGTCTAAATTAAAATGATAATTTTAGTTGTTTTAAATCCAAAAATGAATACTTGAAATACTTAAATTGCATCAGCATTTATTTTAACAAACAATAATTTGGAAAAAGAACATTTTTATATTCTTCACTGTATTACCTATAATTTGGAAGAATTTTTTATATGTACTCCATGCTACGTAAAGTCAGGATATCATTTTATTCGGAATTTTAACGGCCGCATAGTAAATTCATTTGAGGTAAATTTAGTTTTATCAATATTTGTGAATTAATTAATCTCAAAATTTAAGATTGGAATTGTTAACCAGTACACCTGATCCTAAATCTACGAGCAATATATTTGTTTTCTTTTTCAAAAAGCATTATTTATTTCCTCTGTTGATCTACTTTTTCAAAAGGCATTACTTAAAAGGATTTTTTTATTGAATCTTTCACGAGTCTAGGTGAGAACTTTGTGGAGTCTGTAGTCAACAGGGTGGAATATGTTTAATGCTTTAATACATTACAGTGGCATTAAAGAATGTGTCGGTTGCCTCTCTTGATCTTCTAAATAAAAATTTTTTACGCGAGTCTAGATGAGAACTTTGTGGAGTCTGTAGTCAGCAGCCTGGAATGTGTTTAATGTTTTAATACATTACAGTGGCATTAAAGAATGTGTCGGTTGCCTCTCCTGATCTTCTAAATAAAAATTGTATGGCTTTTATAACTCAAACTAATGACGAAATTTACACTTTGAAATATTTTTAAAAGTTACCCGGGGAGCATCTAATTTGAAATCCACAAATTGTAACTGTATATATCAGAGATGGACTAGATTTAATTCCGTCTTAATGTAATTTAACACAAATGCCATATAGACAAACTCCACCCAATTTTTGGCCAATCAGAAACATTGAGAAACCCGTTTTCTTAAAATATTTCTAAAAACTTTTTACACAAAATAAATTTCTGTCGTTTATATTTTTTTTTAATTTTTTTTTCTAACCATAAAATATAAAATGAAAAAAAGAAAGACAGACAATAAAGTGGCACCCGGATGGTACGTCGGCCACAAAACCACGAATAACTTTTTAGATTCCATTTTCACACGTTTGTTTATGACGTGGACTCGATTTGAACTGTTTTAAATTTTAAATTTAAATTTAAAAATTTTGTAGATGTTTTAAATTCCCTTCACAGCAAAATAATTTGTCTACAAGTATGTATGAGGGTATGTGTGTATGTAAATTTGTTGCTTGTAAAATAGAATTTGTAACATTTTATAACCTTTTTATAGAGCTTTCAAGTTGGCCAGAAATTACGAATACAATATATTTGCTTTTCAATTTCTTATTGCTTTCTTCTTTTAGAAACTCATCAAAACTCACCTTTTTGGCTTAGACTCATAACTAATCCAAAATTTCGTTAATATTTAAATTATATTTATTTTTTTTTTTAATTTTTTGTTTCTGTTTTGGAATGTAGTGTAAATCAATATATTTTTTTTTTATTGAAAACGAAAGAAATATTTGATAACTTAATAAAGTCGTAAATATTTATTTATTTATTATACACTGTATTCGAGTCAATGCGATCATGAAAATATTGTTACTAAACGATCTTGGCTATTTAGTGGATACCTATTAAATTTTTTATATTTGTAAACATTTGTTTTATTGTTTAAAATTTATGAAGAGTGTTTGGACTTTTGTGTTTTTTTTATTGCAGTTCGTTTTTGGGTCCTTGTATTTTCCATTTCATTTAATATTTTGCTTCTGCGCAGAGCGATTTGGTCTGTAAGAGCCGATGTTGTTGCAAAGAGAGTTTGTTCTTTTGCCCGAATAGGACGTTTGTGGTGTCGTTTTTCTTTAAATATTGGCAGATTCCAACCTCCTTCAACAGAGCTATTTTCTCAGCTACAACACAAGTCTTATCAAACTGAGGCATTTTGATGCAAAAATATTAACTGGCTTCCATCGGGCGAGCAGTGTAATTTTCCGAACGATGAATTTGTTTGATAAAAATAATTATTTAATTGTAGAAAACATTTCAGTTGTAACTGAAGTAACTTTCTTACAAGAAATAGATTTAGAATACTTCTAAATGTATAAAATAATTTTTTGCTACATTTCATTTTATCTATTATCCGATTTTAGCGATTTTCAATTATTGGATAATTATTGCGAAAATTCTGAAGAGATGCATTTTTGAATTTTTGATTTTAAGAAAAGTTTAAGCTCAATTCACACCGCAAGAAAAATATAGCAGGGACAGACGGACAAACGGATAACTTTACTTTTTTTATGGATACAGAATATATATATATTCCTTATGGGTGCGAAAAGTTTAAGCTCAATTTACATCGCAAGAAAAATATAGCAGGGACAGATGGGCAAACGGATAACTTTACTTTTTTTATGAATACAGAATATATATATTCCTTATGGGTGTGAAAAGTTTAAGCTCAATTTACACCTCAAGAAAAATATAGCAGAGACAGGCGGACAAACGGATAACTTTACTTTTTTTATGTATACAGAATATATATATTCCTTATGGGTGCGAAAAGTTTAAGCTCAATTTACACCGCAAGAAAAATATGGCAGGGACAGACGGACAAACGGATAACTTTACTTCTGTTATGGATCCAGATATATGGATATATACATTCCTTATGGGTGCGAAAAATTTAAGTTCAATTTACACCGCCAAAAACAAAGCGGGGACCGACGAACAATCGGATAATTTTACTTCTTTTATAGATCAAGAATATGTATATACCTTATTGGTGCAAGAACAGATAGTTTAGAAATCTACCAAACCTATATATACATCTCCGCTTGCTGGCGAAGGGTATAAAAAGTAACTCTTTATAAAACAAACTTATACAGGAAATCACAAAATACTTTCTATTTGTTGGAAGTAACGGAGGTAAGCTGGTTTATAGTTCAGAAATGGACAGTGGAGAATCCTCTCTGAATAGAAATGACAAAAAATTTAAATTAATTATAGGAGTAGTTAAATTTTTGGGAAACATTTTTAAAAGTCCGTTTAGTTTGGGGCAAAAATTTAATATTTGATACTGCATATAAAATTGCTTTTCTTTTACCAATTTTTGTCATTCTTTCGATCTATAGATATATACAAAATTTTATCTTTTATAAATAAACGCATTCAACATTCACACACGCCTTTGAACTTCTTTGGTAAAACCAAATGCATTTGGAGCAAATAAATAACGCTTAATAAACGTATAAGTAACGCTATTGCATGTATAACAACAATAACAACAACAAAAACACCAACAACTGGTAGCATCAATAATTTGTGTGTAAAAAAATATGTAGAGCAATTCTTAAAAAAATAAATAATACAAAGTATAAAGCATGAATGTAATAATATTGCACAGTGGCGTTGAATGCTAAAAATATCTCACATAATAAATAACTAAATAGAAAATAATAATAGAAAAGAATGTTTATAAAATACTTATTAAAAGTCTTAAAGCCGAAGACGACTTTTGCTGTACCAAAACCAATAATATGATGCAAAGTTTTCTGGACCATAAGCGAAAATTATATAAAAATTGTTATTATACTTTCAATTATTTTAATATGTAAAAACGAAATGACTCGACAGGAAAACTATGCTACCTCATAAACTGATATCAATGATACGTCTTTGCAAAATCTCAGTGGAATTGGAAAACAAGAAAACAACTAAATAAAATTTTTTTTTAAAAATATATATTTTTTTTGCAAAGAAATAAATGAGAGTTACAAAAAACATCAGCTGTAAAGAAGGAAAAGAGAAAAATGCAATAACGGCAATAAGGCACAGTGGGTTGTTTTAATTACAAATCGTTGTTTGCACATTTGATTTTAAAATAATTCTCGTACGCAGTTTTCAAATTTGACTGCCCTAATAGGTCGCAAAAAACTCACACATACGCACAGAACGCCTAAAAGTCTTGTGGATTTCAAAAGTGATGATTCGTTTCTACCGGAATGGTAAAATTAATTTTAAACATTTTTTTTTTTTTGCGATAAGAATACCCGGTGTCACTTAAAGTTGTGTTATTCAGGGAATCTCTTCCACTGTGCACGGTTTTATAATTTTGATTTTTTATATTCTTATTTTATTAAGAACGCATGGACTTACACATACATCTATTAAGGTAGACTCATGAGCAAAAGTCTACATTTTATTTAATTGTTTCCTAATTTTATAATAAAATTTCTAATTTTATGAATTAGAAAATTAATTTAATTTTTTTTTCTTAATTTTTATTTTTAGTATAAGTTAGAAAAATTTTCTTTTTCTTAATTTTTACGTATTTTTTATAATTTTAATAAGTGTATATGCAGGCCAGATGATGTGTCAAAAGTTTCTATATGTTTTCTGTAAAGCATAAACAATAATAAACAGCTGCGCTTATCAATGTTGCCAACGTAGAGCATTTGATATTTTATGCGGTTTTGCTTGTGTTATTTAAAAATCGTTAATATTTTTAAGCAATCTGTTTTAAAAATTCCTTTAGAATGGTGAACAAGGCATCAAAGCTGGAGTTTACCCGGAATTATGAGACGCTTAAAATTGGCAAACTGATAGTGTTTTCACACCTAAAGTTAAAACCTGGTTTTAACTTAAACCCTACAAACAGCTGATTTTGTGTTCACATACAATTTTGATAAAATCAGGTTTTATAATACAGTTTGTCAAATAAATTTGTTAATGATAAAATAAATTTTTTGTAGAAATAGGTGTGTTTGTTGTAATTATTCTTCCCACATTTATGTGACAAACTGTACGACAGCTGTTATTGTTTATATAAAAAATAAGACATTTTAAAAATGTGTTCTAAAATTGAAATGATTTTACATTTTGTGAATGAATATTTGTGAATTGTGAATGAATTATCAGCTGTTTTTAATCTTTCTAACTTGGCAGCACTGAATATGTACTGTATAAAACAAGGTTGTATTTCATAAAATCTACTTTAAAACAATTCAAAAAAGATTTTAAATAGGTTTTATGAGAATTATTTTGTGTGGTAAGACCAGGTTTTAAAGTAAAAACCAAATTTTGTTTTAAAACCAGGTTTTATCCTTAGTGTGAAAACACTATAACACAACGACTTTAGTTGGCTTCGTCATTTGGTGTTCAGTCAATTGTGATAATATTATATAATTTTAATATTACTACATGGTGTGAAGAGTTGCATTTTAATTTCAAATTATTAAAGGGAATATGTAAATAATCATTATACTTTTGTGACCCAGTGTACTTATAACCAATAACGTAAACGAAATTGAATTATTGTGTGCTGCTACTGTCGTTGTCGTTATTTGACTACAAACAAGTACGAGCTAAATAAAAATAATAAATAAAAAAAGTGCAGCAACCTCTTTTGTCGTTCTCCTTTTTTTAAAATTTTCTATTCAATATTTTGCGCTACTTTTTTGTGGTAGACTTCATGTCACCAGCCACGAACGACTACTGCCAACAAAATATCAGCCATAAACAAACAAAAAGCAACACCAACCATTTTTATGGCGCAAGACCTCAAAATGCGAACTGTCACGATTCTGTTGAGTCGCATTGAGTTAAAAAAAAAATTTAATGACAAAATTTTTACAGAAAAAAAATATTTGAAATGTTTTCAATATTTTGTCATCAAAACCGTTTAAATATTAATTAAAAGGTTTGATTAAAAAAAGTTTTTATAAGTAATGACGAGCTTTTCCTTACATGCACAGACTTGTTTAACTAATTTTTTCTGCTACACCATGCAACAAAAATATTTTTCCACCATATTTTATTTTATATATTTTTTTAAAGTATTTTATTGCATTTAAGGATCTGACAGCTGAAAATAACAAGTCAGCTGTTGAGTACAGTAAATACAAAGTACATTGTAATTAATTAAAAGATTTAGGGCATTTTACACAAAAGTGGTACAACTCAAGACTTCACTTTTATTGTATAAAATTTATTCTATAAAAATTATATTAAAATCGATTAAAAGTGACTAAAATCGAGTGCTATTCAGGGAATTATAAAGAAATTATATATATAATTATTTTTACACAATTATTGGCAGAACAATTGTAATTAAAAAGTAAACATTTCAGCCATTTTTGTACAAACAGAAAGAAGAATTATAAGAAAAATTTAATAGTTTGCAGGGCTCAATAAGCGTTTAATTGTGTTGCATGGTGTAGTTGCTCCTGTTCACTAGATATAAAGATTCACTTTAGAGATGAAAATTATATAGAGTTTTAAAATTTTTTCCTGCTTTTTGCACCCCTTTTCCCCTTAATTTAGAGCAAATAGTAAATAATTAAAATATTTCTTTTGAATATGAAATAAACGAGTTTTTCCAAACATCCTTAATAGAAGGCAAAAGCGATTGTTGGTAGGAGTTCTCTCCCTAAGCAGAACTTCCACTGAGTTTTAATGAAACAAAACGGATATCAAGTGATTTATTACATAGTCCTTTATGAAAACTCCCTTTAGCGCTCTAGACAAAGTAAAAGTAAAAATAAATCCCTTCAAAATTGGAGTCAAACCATCTTTGTTACCCTGTGTTATTTCATGTAACATGTTCAAGTCATGTGTTACAAGACTTACATGGAAAACATGCAAACATATAATTTTATAGAAAATTACATCGTGTAAAGCCACCTTAAAAGTCAAAAATATTACAGAATTAAGGCGCGCCTGCTTTTCTATAAAAGATATACGCTGTTTTTAATTCCACACTATTTCAGCCGCAGAGTATTTTCATTCTGGCAACATTTGATTTAAACTGTCAAAAATTATCGAAAAAAACCTGAACAAAATTTGACAAATAGCACGGTTGAACCATAGTTATCGATATCTATAAATCTCAAGCATCTAAAAAACATCTAAGAAAATACGAGAATTCCAAAGCTCTAGTTTTTGCTATATAACGAAAATATTCCGACATGACTTTCGCATGTCGACATCTGTTGCTTATAATGAAAACGTAATAAAAGTCATTACGTTGTATTTATTTGTTATTCCGTTGCTTATCTACTTACAGTTCGTGGTAAAGGTCAGCATTCAATATACTACAACCTTGTAAGATTTATTTACGCGAATATATCTCTTGATTCTATCCTATTCTATTGATTTCTATCAGCTCTATTATGGAAAAATAATATAATCACTTTTTTCATTCAGCCGACTAAAGAAAATGCTTCTCTGATCGCATTAAAAATAATAATTTTATGGGAAGTTTCATAAAGTTTTGCTGATCGTACGGCCTTAAAAAAAATTGCCCAACCGAGATGCATTTTTGGTACACACTATCAAACTTTCCCGTTAGGCATGTCATACTTGACATCTGCTTAATTTTTTCCGCTTGATCAGCTGATCACTATTCGTTAACGAAAGACTGGAAATACTGAGCTTAATGTTATATTTAGTTTGTTCTTTTAGAGTTACAAGCATGAGGAAAAAAATATATATATTTTTTAAATCATATTTATAATATATATATATATTAATAATAGAACATTTTTAATTCTTGGATGTAAAATTTCATTATATTGATATATAATTATGATTTGTAAGCAGTTTATTAAAAAAAAAAAATTTTTTTAGGAAAGCGGCTACAATTTGTACTTCAGCCATTTCGACCTCGTTATTTTGGTACAAATGATGAACCAATGACTCCGCTAGACCATAAATCACAGTGATATAAATTTGGGTCTCGAGAAGTAAAAAACACATGAGGATTATTTTCGCTCTAATTGTGGCCATTTATGTACCCATTATATATATGTACTTCAGGCCTTTCGCAAGCTTTGTTTTGCTACAAATGAAGGACCAATGAGTACATAAAGTGTAGCCCCATTTATTTTCTGGAGATGTAATTGTGGAAGAGCATAATTTTAATTACAATATAAAATTGTTGGTCTGGCATATATCTGGGGAAGTGTCAAATCAAGCTAAATAAAAAGCCACTGTCAGCTGTTAAAGCCGTGTGGCCAACTAGAAGTTGTGTACCTCAAAAAAAGTTCCCCTGTACCACTCTCATGCAAGAGTTGAAACAAACATGCTAAACAAATAAAAAAATATGTGTTATAACGAATTGAAAAATAATGAATTAAATTTTTATACGAGTTTAAGATAAACACACTTGTCAAAATAAAAATGAAATTGCACAGCAAACGATTGTTTAAATACAATTTAAATTGTTCAAATACAAGCAGAACTGAATTAAACTAGAACTAGAAACCCTCCTCAGGCCCGCCAGCCTCGCCAGCCGCGCCAACGCCATTAGAAATAATTTCACTGCCAATACGTTTACGTACATTCCCGACACACACACACACACACATGCACGCATCCATACATACATAAATATTTTTCTGATTATACTATTCGTTAGTTTATGTTTGTTTGCATTTTTTTTTCTTTGTTTTTTTTTTTTTGTTTTGTTGTTCTAGTGGGTTGTAGCTTCTTGTGAAATCAGTAAAATTTCGCTTTATCATTTCCACAAATACAACAACAAGCTTAGAAAAAAAAAAGCATCAAATATGTGTGAGGCCCTATCGAAAGGAAAAAAGCATTCTGACGTCAAAACTTATAGTATGACGGCGGGCATGAATGAACGCTGCTCAATGAATGGCATGCCTTATTTGGGGGCATTAATCGCTTAACGATTTTACAAACATGTTACGAATTTATTCAATTATAGGAAGGAGTTCACGCAAAAGATTAATAAATTCACAACGATAACTTGTGAAAAGGAAATGTCAATGTTAAAGTTTTCTATTTCCATTTATATGAATTTATTTATTTTTATTTCTTTGCAACTCAATACAATGACAAGTTCACGGCCAATTGATTATAATAAATTTTGCGGCATAGCAAAAGTTGCGGCAATCTGCGGCCATCGCTATAAAAGTGGCTCAAATGTAATTTTTTAAAGCACATTTTTAATATATTAATATTGATAATGAATATTGTTACACATTTATTTGTTAATTTATATAAAATTTGTAACCTTTAAAAAACGAAAAACTTTAAAAATTAAAAAATTTATTTTTGAAATTGTATTTGCAATTTATTTTAAAAATATCATATCTGATCAGATTTTTCACTTTTAAAAATTATATATTGTATGAGTGGAAGTGGCAGCAATAAATTAAATTACACTTGTAACAATCCTGCATAATGCCAATATATAATCGTATTTGCTCATATTATATCAAATTATTGTGATTGTGTCTACACCCTTCCCTATCAAAACGGATCGAGGGGTATACGAGTATATACATATGTAGGTTTGATATGGGTAAGATAATTTTTACATTATTACTTTGTGACTATATATAGCATGTATACATTCTGGATTCATATAAGAACACAAGTTAGTTGAGCTTTGTCCGTCCGTCCGTCTGTCTGTCTGTCTGTCCTCTGTATTTTTGTTGGGTTGTAAATTTAGCTTAAATTTTGCTTAACATCAAAAATTTAAAGAAAATTTATAGCAGCAACTTTTATTTTAAAAATAATAGGGAAAATGGCTTTTTATAATATCGCTGTTGGTTTTAAAATTATAAAGCAGCTACAGGTGACAATGCGGCAGCCTATAATTCCAACTAGCAGCATTTGTAGTTTAGTTATGCAGCCAGGTGAGTGAGTTTAATGTATAAAACAAATGAGAAGCAGAAAATATGTAAAGGTTTGAGTGAATGAAATCTAATTCAAGTATATCAGTATATACGAGTATATAGGAATGGTAGTGAATCGTCTTCAGACAAATCATGTGTTGAATATACATATCCCATTGGAGGAAGAAATAATTTATATATTAGTAATTATATAATTTTAGTAGGAATATTCCCACATATGGAAACGACAATTTTAAAATAAATGAACTCCGAATTATAAAATAATTCCAATTTTTACGTTATTGTTTTTTTAATATATGACAAACTAATTAATATAGAATTGTACCATTTTAAATTTAAGCCACTGTACTGAGGAAAAAATTAAAACAAATTAATTAGCAATTAATTAATTTTTTTTAAAGTTCTTCAGAGTCAATATTTGCCATTCACTAGAAGATATTTAAATTTTTTTTGTTAGGATTTAAGACCTGAAGTTTTTAGAAATCTTTCTATTTAAAGAAAAAAATTCTAAAATAAATATTAGAAAAGAGTAACAATGTGAAACATTTGCGGTAAGAAAATATTTAATTTACATAATTTGGAGGATTTACAAAAATTCATTGAAAATTTTTTTTTTTATATTTAATAATAATTTAAATTCTGCCCTTTTAGAATAGAAAATTAATAAACTGCTTAATAAGAAAAGAAAGTAAAACAAACATAACAAACACAAAATTTTATATATGGATCCATACATACATATCCATACATACATATGAATGTACATATATATATATATTTTCTAAACATGTGTCCACTTAAGAAAAAAAATTAAAAAAATATACTTTCAAAATATCTTTATGAAGGAAAATTGTTTTTTAAGAATTTTATATTGAAACATTCGTGTTATCGACAAACTTCCTACCTTCAATCCAAATGATATATTTGCATTAGGATTTTTTATAATCCCCTTTGCATGACTATACACACTTCATGTCTTTCTAGGTAAAAGTATTTTACTTTTTTTCGTTGCTGGTCATTAGCGTTGGGCACCGTTGGAAAACAATTATCTTTCAAATCACTTTACCCTGAAACACTCAAAAATTATGCGCATTTAGATACGATTTTTACGTTGTATTGCAATCGAAGGTAAAATTCCTGACAATATAAATTGCAAAAACTTATTACTGTTTCAATGAAATGCGTAGTAGATTTTCTTTTGCTGTGTACTGTGAATTATTCCATTATTTATCTTTACACAAGAATAACAACAATGTCATGATCATCTGTTAACATGCTGCGTTGATATCAGATTTTCTGCTGTCCCAGCACACACAGCAGCTTGATGTTGATATTTTAATAACTATTTCAAAAGTTACTAGTAAATCAGTTTATAGACATAATTTCCTGGCAATTGGGGTAGCGTATCCCAGGGGGTTCACTTGCTCCTGGTAGTATTAAAAACGACTTGGGGCCTACCCTTTGCTGTCTTTATAGAATTTAAGGCAAAATGAATATTAATACGCCCCCACTTTAAACCAGTTGCCATAAGTCAGCCGGCTACTACTTGACAAAAACCAAGTAAATGTTTTGCTATTAATAAATATGGAACGATTCAAGCACGCCTTTAAATTATAATATTTCCGTTATAGCTGATAGGTCTGAAAAAAACCAACCTTGTCAATATTTAATGAGAAAGTTTATCTCAAAAAAAAAAGCAGAAGAGAAATTCTAAAATACAATAATTTCACAATTAACGTATGCAAATTAAAAGAAAATTTTAGAAATAAAATATTTAAATATTGTGAACCTGCATAAATTTTTCTTAAAACTTGCATTTAGGCGATGGTCCCAACATAATTGTCGGGAATTAAGGCCAACTGAGAACTTTATTTTCCAATGTTAAATTGTTTTCTTACATTAAAGATTTAATCAAATGTATTAATTTATTTTGAACTATAAAATTTCTACAGTGATCTGATAACAGCCGGAAAATTGGAACTCGTTAAACATTTTCAACTTTTTTAATTCTTTTGAAAATTCAATATAAAAATTTAAATTTTTATTTTAATCTTCAAATTTTGTGTACAATCAATAAATTTATGACAGTTTAGGTATTTGAAATTGGCTTTGTTTTGTTTTTCCTGCAGGTGGATTTGAAAAGTATAAGAAAATTTACATTGAAACTCGCTCTTCACCAACATTATCCTTTTCTTACTTGAAATATTCTACACGAAAAATTGCAACTAAGAACGGTAATAAAATGCCAATAATTTTTAAAAAGATTTTATGAATCGGACGAAGCCATCATTTTGCCTCATCTCATTTGTTCAAGTAGCGATTTTATCGCTAATCAAATATACATATGAGGGAGAAATGATCATTGGTACACACACATCTTCAACCATCTTGTGTCAGCCGTCAACCCCAATCATTTATTACTTCTTACTATTCGTAGGAAAAGCAACCTTTGGAACTCTTATGAAAATACAGAATCAAAAAAATACAATTAAATGTACAAAATAGTGCAAGAAGAGAGATAAACAGCTGTTGTTGTTGGTTTTGTTTTAAGGTAAAACTATCACAACAACCACAAAAACAATAACATTTCGAATAAAAGATAAACACGAACTACCTGTAATTATAACATCACGAGCCAAAGTCTCAGGCAGGTGTATTTACTTTTCACTGCAGCCGAAATTATTTATTTATTATTATTAAAACCCTCATGAGTAAGCGACTGAGCGAGTGAGTGGTGAATTACAAAAACAAAAAAGCCATAGTGAAAACACTCACCACTTTTAGAGTTGTACTTCTTTCAAAGTTGAGAAGAGTGATAATCATTCGTCATTGTAGTCGTTGTTGTTGTGGTCGTTATATACAGATTATGTGTTTGTTTTTATTGTCTGGTGGTGTCAGTCATATTAAATAAGATTTTCTTATTGTGAATCATATATTTAACTGAGATGACAGGTGGGAATTAAGAAAAGGATCATTTTGGGAATGGAGTAGGAAAAGGATGAGGTGTCGAATGCTCATGCAAGTTTGACGCAAATATAATTTTATTTACCAAAATAAATCCATCCATACATTTATATTTATTTTTTTTTAAAATTCTGGTAAAAAAATGAGGTGTGCGAGTATTTTCGGGGCCAAAAAAAATATATATATGTACATATATGTATGTATATGCTTCAAGGTCAGTAATGTACATTAAGTTTTGTAAAACAAATTGTTAAAATTGTTTAATTGGTAATTAAAAAGGCTTTTTACATCTTCTTTTTGCAGTATAACCACAGGGAAAAGTACTTTGCTGATGTCGAACGCAGCACAGAGTGCTTCTAAATGCAGCAACAGGTGATTGAATTAAAACTAAATAGGAAAAAAAGAGATGGTCTTAAATTCCATAAAATAATTTGTTGGTGTTGTTATTAAACAAAAAGTGTGCGTGCAAGTGTTTGTGTCATGTATTTAAGTAATTAAGAGTGGAACTCTATTTTAAGGAAAATAGTACAAGAGACAAAAACAAAACAAAAACGAAACAAAAAAAACAACAGAAAATCACCAGCAGACAGACATGTGATGCAGACAAAACAGTAGCAAGTCTGTGCATGTTTTTTTTTCTTTTTTTCTTCGATGCACTGCTGTCTGAGCGTGTTAATAAAAGCATTCATGTTCATGGATGAACATGTACTAAAACGAAGATGAACGGAAAAGTGCAGCAGCAGTCTTAACAACAAAAAATGAAGAGAGAATTGTTAATTTAACAGAGCATAATAGAGTGCATAAAATCAATGATGAAAATACTTATAAAATTAAATACGTTCTGAGAAATTGTCGTAGGAAAACCAAACCAAAACTAAAGAGACAATCAATTGTTGCATTTAAGCGCCAAGAATTAAAATCTCTTAAGCGTGATTTTAAGAGTAGTCAGGCACAAGAAATACTTGTGCTGCTGCATTATTTTATGGAATTCAAAGAAAGTGTTAATAATGCTGAAATTTAATTTAAAAACAAAACATCGCAACAAAGTATTTAAAAAAAAAAATAACAACAAAATAAATTTAATACAAATGAATTTGATTTTGTTTCTCATTAAAAGATCAATGATCACTGTTTATTAAATGTCGATTATTGTGTAAAAAAAAAACAAAGAAAATTTTAATTTATACTGTATATTCGATAAAGAAATAAGAAGATGCGCGTGCTTTAAATGGAACAAAAATATAAAAAAAAAAATAATATAAACAAAAAAGAAATTTAAAAAGAGACCAGTGACACTTAAAATGTGAAAAATACGAAAAATAAATTTAGTGAAAATAAAATCATTCATTGCATGTGCAACGACACACACCAGAGTAAATACCCACCTGCTGTAATTAAATTTAAATGTTTTGCGCTAAAACTTGTAATTAAACTTAAAACATTTTAAATGCTACACTAAAGAAATGTTACAGTTTTCAACACCTACTGAGCAGCAGCCAACAGCACGTTAAGAAAATAAATGTAAATAATCATCAAATAAGTTCCCTTTTGTATTAAAAAGTGAAGGAAAAAAAACATACACAAATTAATTTAATTAAATAGTTTACTAATGAATCATTAAGTAATTTTTATTACTGCAAATAGTGTTCACAAAATTAACAAAAAGGCATAATAAAATTGATAAAATCTCTTCTCACAATGTGGTGGATATAAATTCAAATAGAATTTAACTGAGAACGGAAGTGCTCAAAGCTGAAAGGATTGAGGAAACGAAACAAAAATCAAGGTGAGTCTCCTAAATGAAAAATTTTTCAAAGAAATACTTTTTAGCCAAATAAGCTAACCCGAGCAAGCACATAAATTTCAACATTCTCAAGGAAAATTCCACTCACGGCATTCGACCCGATTGTTTAAACATCAGCTATAGGCCAAGGGGGTAAAAATATTCTCCACTCTGATACTTCTCTTGCATTGTATTTTCTGAAACGACGCTGCCTACAAAAATTGCTTACACAACGGGCCTCGGCTGCCTGTAAATCCTAAGCTGCATTTCGCCGCTATTTTTTACTTAAATTCTTCTGCTGATTTCTGAAATTTTTGACAACAATTAAGGCAAGTTCTGGCTTCTTAATTCACATCGCTTAGATTCATGCCTTTTTTTCATGGACATGGACGAAATGGTCGTTTAATCTGCCTTAATACATCACTATTATAGAAAAAAAATCTTTTTTAAGGCTACAACGGAGTAGGAGTAAGAAATATTGCAAAGGCGGCAAAAAGTGCCATTTTTATACTTTCCCTACTTTATAAATCGGATATATATACAGTTCATGGGATATCAGAGAAAATTGCCCACATTAAAGTAAAGTACTTTTTAAGTACTAAAACCGGAACTAAAATTGCTCATTTAATACTTTACTTAATAAGAAAACCCCCTTTTTTCTCTTAAAAACTACCTTTTATTTTATATAAATTTTTTTCAATTTTTATTATCATTTAGATAATTTTCTTACACAAAAGTTTTATTGTAGATGCAGTTCGAAACGCAACTTGTACTTACAAAGAAAAATTTTTAAAGAAAAATTTCCTTATTTCCTGATTTAATGCAAATTTCTGAAATAATCATTAATATTCAATTAAAATTTTCTAAAGCTCCAATGGGCGAATGTAACACATCTTTTGTATTATGTTTTTTACATGACTGGAATTAGTTTCAGGATTTTAGGGGCTGACTTTTGTGTTGGAAAAAATATAGTGAATAATACAAGGATCATTGAATTTATAACGGTTCATTATGCTAATGGTGCTAATAAGTGAGAAAACTGTAAAGTCAAGAGTTATTTAAACTTTCTATTAAGAAGGTTTCATAATAAAATATTATATAGAGCGGAACAATTGACACTAAAGTGCATGAGTTCAGTACACAAAACATGTTTAAACATTGAAATGGCTAACTGTGAATGAAGTTGATTATAGACGCCGTTAATGTTAGCATATTAATTTATTACTTTGCCGGCAATATGTTTGCTGGGATATTCGATACGAAAATCAAGAGCACAATACAGGAATAATTCTGCGCAAGATATAAAAACAAAGTACCCCATTTCACTCTCAGTTCTTTTTAACATGGCAACCCCTTTTTTTTTTAATTGTAGCCCCTACAAATTGATTCGTGCTGTCTGTCCATGTGTTCGTCCGTCTTTTCAGCACTATAAGTCACACTTTCATATTTTCGTTGTGGTTATTAAATAATTTTACTCACGTTACAATTTTTTTTATATTTATTACTCGTATCTATTTATTATTTTCATTGCATTAATTAAAAAATAAAATTGAAAAGCAAATACAAGCTAACAGAGGCAATAAAAATACTATAATCAAACAAAATGAAAATAATATTGTACTTATTTTTATACACGTTTGAACGAATGCTATAAATGGAAACGCATTTTTAATTAGTGTTTACAAGCAGATAAATTTCATTAATTTTTTTTTTTTTTTTTTTTATAAAACAATCTTGTTTTTTTTTTGGTTTTTCGTTGAAAATAAAAGCTAAAGTAAATTAATATTCAGGTAGTTCGAATGCATATAAATTGATGAGTTTTGAAAAAGTAATTTATAAAAATCTATTTAATATAGAAGATGGTTAAACCTATTCAGATATTCGCATTTCTTCGATACGGAAAAATGTGAGAAGACAAATTTTTCAAGTCTAAAATTTTATAATTTAAATAAAATTTTATAATTTAGTTTCTTTCAACTATTGTTTCTTTAGCACTATGGGTAATAACATAATAATTTTTTTTAACAATTTTATGATTCCTGAAGAAGTTTCCTGTAGTGGTAAAAAATATTGACGAAAAAAGCTCCAAAACTTAATTACAGAAAATAAAAATGAAATTAATTAATAAATAAATTAATTAATTTAAAAATTAAAAAGAAAAAATCAATAAATATTTTCTTTGAAATTGATCAAATTTGTATTCAAATTCTTTGATAAAGTAAAGGAAAAAAAAATTGAGGCAAATTTTTTTTGGAACTTTAAAAATTTCTTTGCTGATCGTTAGAAAAGTAATTGTTTATTTATTTGTTTTTGTGTTTAGTGTAACTTCTAAAATTCTTAAATCAACAACAGATTTCATTGTTGCTACGAAACTTTTATACTGGAAATTTTATACTAAATTAATACCAAATATTAAATTAATTATTTAGAAACCTCTATTAGTGGCATAATAATAGCATAACTATTTCTCAGTTTCTTATTGTTTCGATACTTAACATGCATGTGCTAGCAGAGATGAGTTCCAAATCTTACAGGATCCACAATGGGAAATATTTATTCCAAAAAGTAACACCATCTCACAAACAGATTTACATTTTTTCTAAATTTACTTTAAAACTTAACACACTCCTGCACAAAGTAAGCAAAATCTAATGACACTTGTAGTAACTGTAACAAGTATTTGCTTAGTCGACGTGTTTATCGTTGGTAGTAACAGCAACAACAACAATAAAAGCAAAATAAGCAAACTGACATTTAGCACTAAAGTGTTAATAATTCTTTTAGTAACGCAATTCTTTCCGTTTTATTTTTGTCTTTCAAAATAAATATTGTCTAATGAGAGTTATTTAACAATGGAAATTATTTGTGGCACAACCTTAAGGATTTTATTCAGTGAAAGAAGCAAAGATGAATACGAGGGTCGTTAAGCACTAAAGTGTTAATAATTCTCTTAGTAACGAAATTCTTTCCGTTTTATTTTTGTCTTTCAAAACAAATATTGTCTAATGAGAGTTATTTAACAATGGAAATTATTTGTGGCACAACCTTAAGGATTTTATTCAGTGAAAGAAGGAAGGATGAATACGAGGGTCGTTAAGTCTTTTGCTGGCTTTTTTACTTTAAAGCTTATTTTACTATTACAATAAAATAACAAGTGAGAAACTTTATAACACATTTTATACTTCAGCTTTCTAATTTTAATACAATTTTGATTCGTATTTAAAAGAAGGATCAGCAAAATTAATATTTTACATACTCGATCTTGCAACAGAAATATTAAATAAATAATATAATTACATTTCAGTTATGAAATAAGATTAATAAAATAATGAAATATTTTCATTTCCGCCATGAAAAGATTTTCTAAAATTATGAAATAATGTAATAAAATGAATGAATTATTTTCATATCTACTATGAATAGGTTTTCTGAAATGAGGACATAAAGGAAATAATTACATTTCCTCTGTGGAATGAAATTATTAATAAGATGAAATATATTCATTCGAACTGCGGATAGATTTTCTCAAGTAAAAAAACTACATCATTAAATAAAGAAATACTTTCATGTCTCCTAGTAATGGGTTTTCTGAAATAAGGAAACATTATGAAATAAAGTTATTAAATTAATGAAATATTTTCATTTCTACTAAGAATGGGTATTATGAAACAAGGAAACCATTTTATGAAATTAATGAAATAATTACATTTCAGCTATGAAAAAAATTATTAAATTAATAAAATAATTTCATTCGTAGTATGTATAGGTTTTCCGAAGTAACAAAACCACAAAATTAATTAAATTAAATATTTTCATTTCTACTATGGATATGTTTATACAAGAAAACAATGTAATGAAATGAATAAAATAATTACATTTCCTCTATGAAATAAAAATATTAGATAAATGAAATATTTTTATTTCTACTAGGAAGAGATTTTGTGAAATAATGAAATAATGTGACGAAATGAATGAATTATTTTCATATCTGGTAAGAAAGTTGCTTTGTGAAACAAAGTTATTGAATTGATGAAATAATTTTATTTTCACTATGAAAAGATTTTCTCAAATAATGAAATAATGTAATGAAATTAATGAAATAATTACTTTTCCTCCATGAAAAGATTTTCTAATATTATAAAACAATGTCACGAAATGAATTCATTATTTTCATATCTGCTAAGAAATAAAGAAAGAATGTTGTGAAATGAGTGAAATATTTTCATTTCCTTTATGAAACAAAAATATTGAATTGATGAAATAGTTTTTTTTTGCGGAATTTCAACCGTTTTCTGAAATAATGAAAAAATGTAATGAAACGAATAAAATATTTTCATTTCTAATATGAATATGTTGTTTGAAATAATGAAATAATGTTATGAAATGAATGAAATATTTTCATTTCCACTATGAATAGATTTTCTGAAATAATGATAATTGAGTTTGTAATTTATGTAGTTGCTCTACTTTTTTGTAGATACCGATGCAGTTTCATTGTATTCGAAGGATGTGAAATAAACTTATTCTTGCCGATTTTCCATTTGATAACATTTTTTAAATCAGTTACGATTTCAGCTACCGTTTCAGTTAAAATGTCGTTAAATATTTCTGAACGAACCACACTTATTCTCACCCGCACGTACAAAAAACTCGTTATGTGTTTGCTGGCGTCATTTTTGCGGAATTCCAATCGTTTATATAAAAAATTTATATATAAATATTTTATTATTTTTGAAAAAAAAAACATACAAAACATACTGTGGTCCCGTGGCGTTACAATCCGGTTTCATTTTTAAAAATAATTTTTTGTTTTCTTACTTTCCTTTAAGTCGTTTCAAAAATTATTTTCTGTTTTTATAACAAACCGTAACTGGTGTGTGATTAAAAAAAATTTTTTTTTTTTTTTTAAATAAAATGATTTTATTAAAACAACAATTTATTTTTTCAATAAAAATACTGAAAGAATTTGTTTAGTTGATATCAAATCAGGAATGTTAAATTTCTTTAAAACGTGTAACGGTTCGCTGAAATTCTGGAATTCTAAGTAGAAGCCATGGAAGTTTCCAATTGAAATATCATTTTATTAGAAGAGGCGAAAACGCAATAAAGCGGTTTTAAGCTTTGGAGAATTTGAAGAATTTAGATCGCATGAGATTGTTTTTTAAAGATGCTTTTGGCTTTGCAGAGTATAAATATGCAGCACTCAAGAATGCCCGCAACTGAATTACAAGAATGGATTAACTAGGACGATATCCTTCTTTCTAAGGCATTTTACAAAATCGCCTTTCCTCTTTATCTTTATCTGATTGTCTTGCGGGGATCTTCCACTACTAGAGGACAATTAAATAATTATACCGAATCTGATTTTAAATGGCTACAGACGTATGACAATGTGAAAGTAAAGAAATTTCACTGCGTAGGCTGTTAGCCTAGTATATTCTATCTCCTTCGAAAAACATATCAAAAGCAACTGTATATAACCAGCATTTAAGTGATTAGTCTAGTTATTTAATTCCCCCAATAGGGCTGTAGTCATATTTCCATGTTCTTCTTTTTCTTAAGTAATTGGCGCAGTAGAGGTCTTCGGTATATTTTTGTCTTAAATTATGCTGCACACGACAGCAGTTGGCATATCAGGATGATCATACATGTCCTGCCACTAGCAAGTCCTTTTTACCGAGTATTAAGAATCGATGAATCGCTAAGAATCAATGATATTGAAATATTTCATGTATTCAATCGAATTATTCATTTTATTTATGAAAAGTTACATTAAAATAATGAAAAACATTTAATAAAAGCATTACATTTATTTCACTTGGCAGGGACAAGATAATACCTCAATTATGAAACTAATACAGTAACGTGGGGTTCAGGTGTAGGATGAAGGAAGGGGCAAAATCCGCTAAATTTATAAACACACATAAATGTAGAAACGCTATGGTAAATACTTTAAATTTTTATCCCTTTACGTATCCATAAAGAATTCTAAAAAACCTGAGTTGCATACAACTCAACTGCCGAACACCAGGGATGGTAAATCGTTTTTTACTTGTTCCATAGCCAGCTGAGAGGGCTGTAAACCATGAAGAAAAACCATTTAGTGATGATAAATACATTGAATTTAGAAGTAAAAATTATAAATAAATTTGAGTGGCATAGAACTCTTCTAGCGAATAGCAGGGATGGCAAATCGCGCTTTTACTGATCATTACAATTTAGTAAGATGAATTTGGAACTAAAAAATAGAAATAAATTTGAAAGGCATACAACTCCTCTAGCCAAGAGCAAGGATGGCAAATCGCGCTTTTATTTGATCCCAAGGCAACTAAAAGGTACATAGAAATTTAGGAAAAGCAATTTAGTGAGATGAATTTAGTTGGTTGCATACAATTCCGTAGCTGAACAGCAGGGATGGTGACTGGCTTTCTTACTTGATCCAGAATCATTTCTGGCATTGACAGACGTTGGATTAAATAATTCTACATTTAATTTTAATTTACAATTTTATTTTCTTTTTGTTTCTTTTTATATGGCCAATAAGTCAATATGGTTTTGCAGGAAGGCGGAGGCAATAACTGATTTCAGCTTTACCTGTTTAAAGTTCTTGTAAAGTGGTATACTGCAGAAGCTTTTAGCTAGAATGAAACTAGTGTCTAGATTCTTATTTTAAATAACTTGCTATTTCTTTAAATGAGCTTTTGCACATTCTGTTGGCCAGACCTGACAAGCGCAACTCATGATTGGACGAATACATGTTTTTTAGTTTAAAAGCTTAGGATTTTCAGATAAAGAGCTTTAATATATTTTAATGATTTTTCAAATGATTCTCAAATATGTATTTTAATTATTTGTCAGTAAAAGACATTTAACAGTATCAGAAATATAAAGTGTTGAGCCTCGTACTTCTATAGTTGTTCGAGCTGGTTTTGGTTTTTATTGACCGATTTTTATTTGGCGATTTATTGACCGATTGTGTTTTAGCCTACCAAATTTTTACTTTCCCAGCATGACTAAGAAACTTTTCCTTAACTTATAATCACTGCTTGTGTGGCTTGAACTCCGATATACTATATATATGTATATATGTTTATGTATAGCTCGCAACCACGATAATTCAAATTTTAATTTAAACGTTTTAATTTAAAGCAACTTAAAATATTTTTAATGGGTTTATTATAGGAAAAAAACAAGAAAAAACTTTTAAGTCTGTTAAATAGAAAATATTTATGAAATTTCGTATTTTCGGTTGCAAATTAAACATGACAGAATTAGCAAAACTGACAGCTGTTAGGCCACCACTAGCCAAAGCACAGCAGTAACGCTGCTTAAAGCGCGTTTAAAATTATTTATTTTAGATTTAGTTTAAGCAAGAAGGAAAGCAACACGTTCTCGTATGTTAATTTTAATTATTAATTATTTATACGTTTTGTTAAACATCATTGATCGATGCTATTATTTACGACACTGTTGTCTATTTCCATTATGCTTGTGTCTTTATTTATGCTGTTGTTATTGCCGTTGTTGTTCTATTTTATTATAAATATTATTTATGCTTAAAATTATAATTTCTGACACATATGCGAGTTTTATGATGAGATTTTGACTGGCCTTTTAAGTGTCTGATTGTCATACTCGTGTCTGGAAATCCAATCCAAACAGAGAAATGAAAAAAATGAAACATAAAAAGTTTCCCAATACACACAAATACTACACACATACATACATACATCATATATATATATTATTAACTGGTATTAAGCCTATAAAATTTCATGTCTATCTCGTGTAAAATGGCTACAATAAAATCTAAAAGAAGTGATCAGTGGCCAGCAGTAGTTGTTGACTTGATTTCAATAATTGCCTAAAAGCCCATAAACGGTCGTATGAAAAATCATAAATTTCATGCCAAATTGTACAAGTAACACGTGGTCTTGTCGGACCGTTTTATTTCTATTTTTCACTCTTCTCAATTCCATCTAGAGCTTTTCGCTTGATTAGCTAAATACACACAGAAGCTCATAAACCAGACAGACCGAAGGCCGACTGACAACAGTTATTGTTGCGTTACTTACACATAATGAAAATTGTTGCTTTTATTGTAACAACAATAACAGACAACAAGAAGTGTTGAAATTCTTAGAGGCAAATCAAAAAAATTTAATGTCTAAAAGAGGTCTTTGAGCCGCTTACCGTTATAAGCGGGGTTTGACAGGGGTTTGACTCGGAGACTTTTAGCTGGCAGCTAAAACACTGTAATCCAACATAAAAACTTTCCAAAAATTACAAAAAAAAAAAAAAAAAAAAAATTATTTATAAAATAACCGAGTAATTAATTTTAAATGGCACAACAAGAAAAATAAACAAAAAAAAAATAATTATCAACATTTTTTTTAGACAAGTTTAGAAATCACAAAATATTTTGAATGTTACGAAATCTACCAGCTTTAATCAGTTTAAAATTTCTGTTCTACTTAGCAAAATCTTGAAAGTCCGATTTTTTTTCTATTCCATATAAAGAATTTCACTAACAAATAAAAAAAAAAAAATTATGTGAGTTTAAAAGTCGTCGTTATTTTGCTGAATAAAACATATTAAAATTAAATACCGATTTTTATTTACGAAATTACTGCAAGCATGACTTATTGCTGGGCTACGGACGGCCTTCGTGAACTACATAATGAAGAAATGTTTCACATATTTACTTATAAAGGCGATTCTCGTTTAGTGCATTACACATATCACTAGTGCTGCTGTTTCCAGCAGCATATACATATTCTGGATCCATATAAGAAGGCAAGTTGATTGAATTTTGTCCCTCTGTCTGTCTGTCTGTCCGTCTGTACTCTGCCTTTTTGTTGCACTGATAACTGATCTTAAATTTTTCTTAAAATTGAAAATTCAAAAATCCATCTATTCTGAATTTTCTTAAAATTATCAAATATGAAAACAATTAAAATCGGCCAATAAATAAAAGAAATATAGCCGTAAAGCTTTTTGATACATTTATAATAAAAAATGCTAATATAAACCATGAACATCAAGAGGTATCAAACCTGGAAGTTTTGCGTTACCCGGCAACAGCTGTTATGTCGCAGTCAGTCGCTGTTTGCAGCATAAAATTTCATATCATTTTTAAGTCAAAATAAATTTTTGCCATTTCTATGCAATTTGCAAAATTAAAGTCTTAAAATAATATTAAATAATGAGAATTTTGTCATTAAAAATCCCCCACAAATAACAAAACAATTACTAAAATTTTTAAAATTTTAAAAAAATTAAATTTTTAAAATTAGTTTTTTTTTAAATTAACTAAAGTGAACTGTTATAATTGTTTTTATTTCAAGGTTTTTTTTTTCATTAAAAATGTTAAATATAATATTAAATTATACAAAATCTCGCCTTATTAAAAAAAAAAAAATTAATAAAATTTTCTTTCACTTAATTTAAACGATACTCGTCTACAAATTGTAATTAAATTTTTATCTAAAAATACATTAAACTTTTATAAATTCCATTTACAAAATCACCATCTCTACACATTTCAATTAAACATTAAACATTTTCATTTATTTTTATTTTATTTAAAAAGCAAACAAATATTTAAAGAAATATTTAAAGAGTTTTTATACCAGATGTTAATTTTAATTATAAAATACATCTGCTAAAGATAATTGTTGGCATTTAACGTTTTTCGCCAACACTCAGAGAAAGAATTCGTAAAACACATAATAATATAAAAGAAGTATTTAAAAAGAGGATTTACAAATTCACAGAAAAAAATATCTAATTACATTCGAAAAATAAAAAAAATCTAATTAATTTTTAATTAATTAAATAATGAAATAATTTTTTTTTTGATTTTCCATAGTTGCTTGTGTTTAAAATTATGCTTTTTAAGGATTTATAAATCAAAAAAAAAAAAAAAAAAAAAAAAAATTTATTTCAAAAGAAATTCTGCTGGAATTCAAATATTAATTAATATTTAATTAATTCCTTTTAATTAATTTCGTAATTAGAATTGAGTTGCCGTTTGATTATATTTGACGATTAATTGTTCGTTAAATCAACATTTTTTTTCTGCATTAATAATAAAAAAAACTTTGTAAATAAATAAATAAATAATTAAAAGCGTATTTAGCAAACTATTCAAGTTTCACTCGCCCCATTTGGGGTCAATGGTGCAACAGAGCAACTGATTCACACTCGTTTACACTTTTGCAATGGCAACAAGTATAAAAGAGAAAAAAAAACACCAACAGACATGTGGCAGACAGACAGACATTAACAGACAAACAGATAATCAGTCACACAGATGGATGCATGAATGAATGAATGAACGAATAAACAAGCGGACAGATAGAGAAGTGAATGCTCAGATTTTTAATGAAATGAACATGAAGTGATCACTGATCACTGATCGCATATTTAAGCAAAAGGAAGACATGCCTGCTGTAGTTGTTACAAGGAATTTAAATTAAATACAAAAATTAGCAATACAAACATACACACACACACAAACACCCGCAGACATGAATTAAAAATAAATAAAAATTTTATACATTTCAATCAAAATCACCTGAGATGCATTTTAATTTCGATTGTCTTTTGATTTTATTTTTTATTTAATGTTCTTCATATTCCTTCATTAAAAACAGATTAGCTCAAATTAATTCAAATTATGTATGTATAACGACTGCAACGCCACACACACTCACACAAACCCATTCATGTGCGAATGCAACAACCACACAAACATGCATGCACATTTCCCAACTGACATTTGCTGGCGCAAAATTAATTATTGGCATTTTGTTAATGCAACAAAAAAAAAAACAACAACAAAAAATTAACACCCGTAGCATGCATAAGTCGATGTCAATAAACTTGTGCATGATGTGTGATCAGTGGCGATTGCAAATGAAAATATAAGTGTTTTCGACATGATGTGTTATTGATTGCAGGTGTGGGTGGGAAGTGTGAACAGGGCATCATGAGATGTCTAGCGCCGAAACTATTAAACTACAATAAATTTCATGAATGTCGCTTTTCGTTTAACAGGAAGTTATTGGCAGAAACGGCCCCACGAGGGAAGAATGGCCTCCACCAATGGCAATACAAATATTGTGCAATATTTTCATAGGATTTTTGCAAATTATCAGATACTGAAGAAGCTACAGATCATTCAAAATAAAAAATTGAAAATTATGAATAACCAACCCTGCAAAGGCCGAAATCTTTAATTTGTAAATTAGTAAAAAGATTTAATAAGTAATTATCAATATTGAATTTTGGCATCACTTCAGTTCTGAAGATGACTGACAATTCGCTAAAAAAATTGCTTATAAAACGTATCGAGAGAAGAAATGTAATAAGAAGATAAATTCAAAATATGTTTTGAATAAAATAAAATAAAAAAATATATGTTTATTTTATATAATTTTATTTTTTACCAACTCAACCCTGAAAGTTTTCGGAGGTAGTGCCTGGGTAGAAATCGAACTCGCTACCTCCGGCATATTAGACTGCGTAATATTCATTCGTCTAAGGAGGTTTAATTGCTGGAGCAACAAATATATAATATAAAATACAAAAATATTGTACAATATTTGTATTACTGGATAGAAATTTGCTTAATAAATTTAAGAAAAAAAAAACAGAATTGAAATAAAATTTAGACTGTTGGAAGGACAACAACAACACTTATTATTTCCAACAATACTTCTATCTGTAGTATATAAATATTATTATTAGGGAGAAGTCCTTAAAATATCATTTTTTTTACATTTCTCAAGACCTTAAATAACCCATTAAACGCAATGTGTGAGATGTTGTTTTCTATTTTTTAGTGGGAAATGCTCAGCCATTTATTAGGCATATCCAGCCATTCAGAAGTGAAAGGTTTCCACTCAAGAAGTCCTTTGAATCCTTTAGTTTGAAGTTGCCGCCTAAACTATACGTACAACTGCACTAGACAAGACAAAGGAGCACTTATTGGCCAATAATGAAAAAGACCTTCCCATGACTTATTCGCTTACGAGTAATGATTTATACATATTTTGATAAACATTTGATCCAAACAGTCATACGAACATGCCCATTTAAATAAAAGTCATAAGCCATAAAACGTGATACTTTTAATATGTGAAAATAAATGTCAAAAGTGATTTTAAAATGCTTAGTTTGAGATTCTTGCTCTTGCTCACGATACGATTATCGGTACGTGCTTGAAAATATTGATTTTTAAAAAAATATATAATTTTTTGTTTATAATGCAGACTCATAATAAAATCACAAAATTTTTTTTTTTTTTAACAATTTGCAAAAAAAAAAACACGAAAAGAAAAACGTACCAGAAAAAAAAACATCCAGACATGAAACTTCAATCGCAGGCCTCGCCATTCAGCCAGACAATTATGAAATTATATTTTTGTTAGTCATTGAAGATTTTTTTTTGGGAATTTCATGTTGTCCTGTGTTTTGAAATTCAGAAGACAAGACGATTTGACATTTTTTTAAATTTATTTTGTTTATTTTATTAAATGAAGATTATAATTTGTGTATGATTAAGAGTTTTTGGAATTTTTCAGTACAATTTATTACAATCAAATAAAATTATTTTAAGAAATTTATGATTTTAATTCGATTTGACTAGAATGGCTCAGCTCTGGTTGATTTCAAACGTTTTTGGGGGGAGACGTATTAATAGTTTGTGTATAATTTTTATTTGTTGTAGCTGTCAGGGAAAGGAAAGCATTGTTTTAATGAGATGATCTTTGCTGGCCCTTGAATGAATTGTAGTTTTGATAGAGACTAAATATATTTTAATTTAAATTAATTTGAAAATAATAAAGGGAATCATTTATGATTCTGGGTCGTGCAATTAACAGAAAACAAAAAAAAAAAAAAATAAAAATAAAAAAGAAACAAGGAAAACAAAAAGGCAAAACGTGCCATTGTGCAAAAGTTTTCCAAGTGATATAAAATCATTAGAAAGCAATTTGCAACTCATTAAGATTAGCGGTTTGAAATTTAGGCTTTGGCTGTAAGTTGTAAGTGAGCTTGCTAAGAGCGCAAGTTCGATCCCCAGCCTTGGCTGTCGCAGAAAAATTATCAATAATTTATCTTAAGCGGTTTAATGTCTAAGTCACTGGCCAATTAACATTCATCAGCCAACCATTTCCACTGATGAGGGGAATATATATACCCCCAATGTTGATGTTCTGATCAACCGACAATTTTACAACAGATTCTGTCAAGACAGACAGAAAAAAAACAATATATATCTCATTATATAAATAAATATCTATTAGAAATTTCAGTAATAAAATAAATAAACAAAATGTTTGTATTTCCCTACTTATATTATTTCGAGTTAACAGCGAGTTTGACTGCGACATAACAGCTGTTGCCTGGTGATCCAAACATTCCTGGTTTGATGCCTGTAATTGTTCATGGTTTATTTTTGCATTTTTAATTATAAATATATCAAATACCTTTACGGCTATATTTCTTTTATTTATTGGCCGATTTTAATTGTTTTCATATTTGATAATTTTAAGAAAATTCAGAATAAATGGGTTTTTGAATTTTCGATTTTAAGAAAAATTTAAGATCAGTTATCAGTGCAACAAAAAGGCAGAGGACAGACAGACAGACAGACAGACAGAGGGACAAAATTCAATCAACTTGCCTTCTTATATGGATCCAGAATATGTATATGCTGCTGGAAACAGCAGCACTAGTGATATATGTAATGCACTAAACGAGAATCGCCTTTATAAGTAAATATGTGAAACATTTCTTCATTATGTACTTCACGAAGGCCGTCCGTAGCTCAGCAATAAGTCATGCTTGCAGTAATTTCGTAAATAAAAATCGGTATTTAATTTTAATATGTTTTAATCAGCAACAGTTCGTATATTTCAAAGTTTTATTAAATGCCCTCATCGCTCGTTTCACTGTTGAGAAAATCGCACAAAATGCTGATAGACTTGCAGGCATCACTTAAGGCCTTAAGGCCTTGTTTTACCATCCCACACAGTATTAACACATGCCAAATTAGGCATGTATTATGAAAAAGTTTTATAGTGTAACCTAAAATTGTATTATTTTTTTGACAGTCGAATACATATCACTTGCAAAAGGTTTTGAAAATGTTTATAAAATGATAGATTACGTCTGATCAGGGTTGATTTTACTTCAAGCATTCTTACAACAAAATTTTGTAATATATTAATTTTTTTATCTTTAGAAATATACCTTCTTAATCCACCATTTCTACAGCACCAAATAGAATAAATTACTTTGTTTGTATGTGACAAACATGAAACATATGTTTTCGTTATAAACATTTAAAATATGGTGTAATATCACATACGCCAACTATTTATTCGATTTCATAAAGTATAAGACATAGGAGGTATACACTTATGTGAGAATGAATCCTTCGACTGTGTTGGATAGTGAAAAAAGGCCTTTAAGACGGCCAGGTAGACTATTACACAAAAATTATATAAACCATTTTAGAGGTATGCAAATCGCCCGCACGAATTGTCAGAAACAGCTGTTGCTGAAACAGAGTTGCTTTTTTAATTCAAGACTGTCATACTGTACAATTAAATTATTCATGTGCGGCAATAATTTCTTGTTAAAGGCATGTTTTTATTCTGATAAAAAAAAGGCGAGGGAATACCCCATTTCAGTTTCCGTATTCTGCGTTTAGCTGTCATTCTGGGAATTATTAATAATAAACTTTTATATCATTTCATGAGAACACAGAAAACGAATCTTTAAGAAAAAAGGTGTTGGTCTTTTTATGAAAACACATCATTCAATAGTTTCAACAGTTATGACTTTTCGATGTTGTTTAAGACAAAATTTAAATATGTAAATATAAAAGGAAAAAAAAAGTTTTTATGATTTTTGACTGGCGCCATTATATTTTCATGCGAGAATGCATTAATTTTTGTTGGTCATTTACAATTAAAACAAAAAAAAAAAAACCAATCACACAACGTATCTGCCAAGCCCAGATTTGTTTTCTTTCGTTTGTTATATATACAAAATTAGTTTCGTTTATTTATTTTTTTTTTTATGTGTAACTAATGAAGTAATTTGCACCATTATTGAGTTTCCAATAAAGATTTTATGTAAAAAGTTTTCTTCGCTACGAATAATGGCAATTTTATATTTATTTCAGTTGTTATCTTTCTGAAGTTTTCATTATTTTATTACTGTCGGATTGTTAAAAGTATCTAATTGTTCTGAATATAATTTTGTTTTCTTATATATAAAAGTTAAAACCCCTTTAAGCTGACTGGCTTTTTAATGTACTCGTATAGACAAATTAGAGCCAATGGGAGTTACAGTATAAGCGAATACGCTGCTACGAAAGAGAGAAAGTCAAATGCTGTTTAAGAATATGAAACAACGATAATCAGAAGAAAGAAAAAAAATATTCAAAGAAATGGTTCACCCTTTTTAAGGTCACACTTTAAGAACATGCCGCTCCATCATCGTTTCTCATTGTTTTGCAACAACTAGATATCCTTCAACGAAAGCACTGAAGCCTTTCTAAGTGCCTCCATTTTCCTGATTTATAATGAAATCAGATAAAGGACGCGGGGAGGCATGTTTGGTCAGCAAAGTTTTATACGATTTAATCAAAAGATTGGCAACAGTTTCAATGTTTCAAGAATTATATATGTAGTTGCCCATTACCCTCCAGCAAGCTAATTTAAATTCGCTGAAACGGCTTCTTTTCAGGCCAAGCCAACATGCAAAAGTTTCAAAAATTATAAGTTGTTTGCACTTTACCCTCCACGAAGCCAATTTAAAATCGCTGAAGTTTCCCCTTTTCCAGCTGACTTATAAATTTGTGTATTGACAAAAAAAAAAAAAAAAGAAAAGAAAAATTAAATTTATAACAAATTTGCTTCTCGTAAAGAGTCTCCGCCAACCAGCCATCCAATGAACCATAAACATTTAAATTTGAATTGTGTTTGTTTAATTTGTCATACAACTTGAGTTTATTTTGTGTCATTTTATGATCCCCAGCGACGGAGGCTGGCAGGCTGACATGACAGACTCTGTATTTCAGTAAAATAAAAATTAATATTTATTTATTTTTTATTTCATTGCATTGTGTTCCGTTTTTGGTTTTTTTTTTCGTATAATGTTGTTAAACAATTTTTATTCTCTTCGGGATTTGTTAAAATCAAGAACAAGAATAAGCATTTATATAGGTATATCCATCTTTGGCTAGCCCTCTCTCTCTCTCTCGCTCTAGACAACTGTATGGCGGTTGCTGACAACAGTAATATGTTGGGCCAGTTGTAGTAGCCGTTACAGTAGATGTCGCAGAAATATCATTCACGGAATAATATAAATCATGGCTTTTATGGCTTTTAAATAATTTATTGATTTCGTTATAGCAAGCTCACGCATACATACATACATACATACGTACACGTGCAGACAGCCGATATTGGAGGTGTTAAAAAGTCATAAATACAGCAAAATTTTTATTTTATTTTTTTTTAGCATTTTTTTTTATTTTTAAATTATTAATCTGTCAAGGAAACGAAATAGTTTGTGGCAAGTTAGTTAGTTAGTTGGCTGGTTAGTTGGTTGTTTATTTTTATTGAGGCCTAATTTGTTCCATTATATGGATTTACTAACAAACAATTCTTTTGTTTTGGAAAACTTAAAACTATCAATTACTATTTTAATTACATTATTTTGATTGGCAATATATAATTACAAACAAAAAAGAGAAATATAGTTGTATCCGCATTGCTGCCTCGCGTCCTTCATCTATTTTAGTGACACTAATTTGATTATAAATCAAGAAAATTGGGGCACTTAGAAAGGCTTCAGTGCTTGCTTTGAAAGGTATCTAGTTGTTGCCCGGCTCAAAACAAAACAATTAGGAACGATGACGGAGAGGCATCAGGAAAGCATATCCTTAAAGTGTGACCTTAAAGGCGTTGCATAGTTTTTTTTTTCAAAAAAGTTTCACCAAATTTCTCACATTAAATGTTTTTATTGTTTTTTTCTTGCATACAGTTTGTTACATGAATAAATTATCATAGTGCGGCTTTTTAGGCTAAAACATATTGAAATTAATTTTTTTTTATTAAAAAAAAATTTTTTTTTTTTAAAAGTTTTGTAATTTTTCTCTAAAACTTTTAGCAAATAAGTGGAGAGATTAATTTTTCATATATAAAATATACAAATTAAATTTTTTATATATTTTTTTTATTAAGAAAATTTTTTTTTAAAATGTTCTGTAATTAATTTTGCTAATTTTTCTCTAAAACTTTTTCACTCTCAAGCAGAGAACATAACTTATAACTTTAAATAACTTTTTTTTTTGTATACTATTTTAAAAATATCTATTTAAAAAATAGAAAAAATTATTTTTAATAAATATATGTTTATTTATATATAATTATATACAATTTATTTATTTTTATGAAAATTTCTCTACATCCAGTAGGTTGTGAAAAAACAAAATAAACGTTATAAATATAAGGAAACTACTCTCTTTATTTTGAATTCTCACTAAATTTGGAAACATTTACTTCACAAACTGTACTTCTAACGATGAAGTTGTATGCAATATCACAGGCAGTTTTACGGTCAGAAAATATATCATGTAAACTATGATATAAAACCGCTTATAAAATACAGTTAAAAGAGACCCTGTGATTGGCCAGCCGAGTTGGCAATAAGTCGAAAACTACAGCAATTGAAAGTGGGCCAGGATTACATTTCGAAAAAAGTAAATTTCAGGGAATTAACTTTTGTTAGCGACTTTGCTCGCTATAAATCATTTGTAGGCTATTTTATTCGATACCTTATCGTGAATAACAAGTGAAATTTTCATTTCCGCGAAATTTTTATTAAGTATAATAAGAAATTTGTCATCATAAATTTCACGTGAAGAATTTTTTCCCCCTTAACTGAACAGCTGTTCGATGTAAAGCAAGTTATCAGTTCACTTTGAATGAAAATAAATTAGAAAAGCTTTACTAATATTTTAAAAATAACAAATATTATTGCAGATATAAAAAAGTAAAGTGTTGCGAATCCGCTCAGAGTTTGAAGGGAAATCAGAAGGGAAATAAGAAGAGAGATAGGAAGCAACACGTTATTTGAGACGAGACGCTTAAAACCTCTTGGTTAATACTTTGTTCCATATAACCTGACCAATAGAGAGGCAATCGGTTGAAAAAGTGTGTTTCGTGGACTGACTTCGCGCCAAAACTATTTATAATGACATTTAATTACAAGAAAACTATTTATTTATTTATTTACCAAATATTACAATTATATAAATATAATTGCAGTATGTATAGAAGCACTGGCTACTGAGGCCTTTGACTTCTAGCTCCCCTGGAAATTGAAACCCTGACACCTGCGTAACACGCGGGTATACAAACCATTATACCATCGAGGGTCTTACAAGAAAACTAATTAGATGAAAAGTATTTGCATGTAGTAGGCAATCGCCAGGGATGGGAAATAAATCAGTCCATTTCACAAAATCAATAGTATTGATATTAATTATTATTTTTTTTTTTTACAAATATTTTTTATTTATAAAAATTTTCTTAAACTTTTTCGAATTGACCGAACTTGCCGGCTCTAAACTGTTTAAGCATTCTGTATGTTGCGTATTGAATGCGTATTCCATTTTTCACACATCTGAAAAGATCGCATTGCATGCATACGAATGAGTAGATAAAAGAGTTGTTGCATGTGAAATAAATTGTAGATTTTAATTAAATTATATTCTATCAAATGAGGGTGTCACTGCATGTTCGAGTAATCAAAACAACCACTTATTGATTGTTAAATATGAGAAAATCGCCTAAAGGAAGCAAACGCTACAAACTTGTGGAAAAAAATTCGTATCTTTAACACGGCTATAAAGACATTTAACCAGAAGAAATATGGCCAACAACGGCAATAATAATGAACTAGACTACGAGCTGGTTAACAAAGCTGGCGTGATTTGTTTTTCTTTCTTTGTTTGTTTCTTTTTTTTTTTGTGTAGCGACAGGGAAACTGAGCGAGTTGTAAAGAACGCGTTAAGGATTTTTTTTTTCAAGTTGGCAATGCAAAATTTATGGGGCACAGTACATGCAGAGAAAAAAATTCCAAAAAATTTACTTTGTACTTTTAAACAAAAGTTTTTTATTATATCTTATCTTTTTATTATATTTTATTATTTTATATTAATCACTACAATTTCATTTAAATCTGGTGGCTAAAAAGCGTGTCTTATTATTTAAAAAATTTGTGTCCTTGTTTGACAATTCTCGGCCTTGCAAGTGGCCTCTCATTTTAAGCAAGAAATAGTTTTGTTTGATGCCTGTAAACCGTGTGTACAAAGTCGTATAAATCGTTTTAGTAGATTTAAAAGAATCTGATATTAAAATAAAGTGGGTGTGGCATCGCCCAAAATTTTTGTAATCGTATAATTGCCACATACAATTAATTTTGTGTCCAATTTCGTATAAATCGTTTTAGTGAATTTCAAAGTATCTGATATTAAAATAAGTTGGGTGTGGCATCGCCCAAAATTTTTCTAATCGTATAACTACTGCATAAACTTAATATTGTGTCCGATTTCCCAAGATTCCTTTTAGTAGATTTCCAAGTATCTGATATTAAAACAAAGTGGCTGTGGCGCCGCCCACTATTGGTTATCGTATAATTGGTACATATGTACAATAAATTTTGTCTCAAATTTCCTAAGACTTGTTTCGGTAGACTTTAAAGTATCTTATATTAAAACAAAGTGGCTGTGGCGCCGCCCACTATTGGTTATCGTATAACTGCTACATAAAATTGATATTGTAGAAACCATTTAAGTACTTTCCGTAGGCCGGATTTTGTAAAAATCGTTCTAGTAGATATCAAAATATCTGATAATGACATAAGTAGGTGTGACACTGCCCATTTTTTTTGAACACTATAACTATACATACACATATTATTATAATGGGCAATTATCATAATGGAAAAAAGTCTTGTGAAGACTTGCCTCAAATATATTTAACGTTTATACATATGTGGAAACAGCTAAAAATTCTGGTAAACCAACTATAGACGTAAATCTGGCAATGGATTTAAGCCGTATAAAAATCCGGCAAATGTAATTGATATCAAACGATGCCGGAATGAGAGCATGCCATTTACCAGATCTGAAGGCACTTTGCTGAAAAAACGCTTTTCGCCTCATGAAATGAGACAACATTTAGACAATATTTAGACAATATTTATAATCAAACCGTATAAATATTTGCTCCGTTGCGTGGCTGTGGGAGGAATATAAGTAGATCCTTCATAAACGGCTATAGATCGACGAAAGCAATAATTTTCTGCGGTAGAATTTACATTGAGAGCTTTGAAAAGTTTCAATCTTTTTAATAGTTTAAATAGGGCGATTCTTTCCAAAAACGATTAAAAAACGACTAATAGGATATGAAAATAAAATTTCTAATATGTCCAATTCCGAAAGCAAACATCCTATTCTTGCAGTGTAATTTATGTTTTGTTGTAAAATTCATTTTAAGCTAATTGAAAATATTTCCTGTAAAAACACAACTTTTGGCATATACGATATTTTGGCACCGAGCGATCAAAGTTTTTTTTTAGTGTTTTAATGGACCGACCACAACCAGCGTTCACTAAAATATTTTAATTACTTTAATTAAAAATGCATGTGGTTTAACAGTTTTTTTTTCGCACATTAACAATCCGGACCACCCACCATTTTTAGCCGTCCGCTGAAGGCAACTGCATTAAAAAACCACTTTTTTTTTTGCATAATTTTTTCTCCTAAATTGCAGTCGGTGTCTTTTGGTCAATTAAAATCAACAAAATTAAACAAAGCGAAAAAAATCAGCACTTACCAGCTACAAAATGCACTCACAGTTAAGGATTTGATTAGAGCTTTTGTTCTTATTATGTCCCGTTCCAACTTGTTAACTGAAATTAAAAAAAAACAATAAATGTTTTTCAGTTAAGGTGTGCAGCAAAGTGATAAGGTAATTTTTTTTTGTTTTTTTTTCATGCTTGTTTTTATTTTACTGGGTAACGTTACGCTATCTGTGTGCTATTGTAAAGATCATTTGCTTTAAATTAAAGCAAACGATCAAGTTTAAATATAATTTTGTGGGCAATAAAAAATTAAAATTTTGAAACTGTCAACAATTCACTTGTACAGGTTCAAGTTTCAAAATCAAAACCATACTTTCTCCTGCTTTCACTTTAAGGCAGGGCAGAGATGTTTTAAAAAAATTTAGAAGAAAAAAACTTAATCTAAAAAAAATCCATCAAAATGCTATCAAATATTCAGTAGAAAACTTTTAAAATGTCTATAGTCAAACGCAGCTAACAAAACCAGCAACTTTTAAACGTCAGTAAAAATCGCTAAAACTGTTACTGAATGGCCAAAAACCAAACCAAAAACAAATAGAAGAAATTTTTATGCCAAGTTCTGTAAACAAATAAATTGATGGGCGTTAAAATGAAATAAAATATTCATCAATTGCCCTCCAGGTTACTATTTTATTGTTCTGGTTATTATAATTAGAATACTCCATACCATCATGGTTCCATATAATAAAAATTGTACCCCTTGAAATTCTGAATGACACCTTTTTTTTGAAACTTCATGGCTCAAACTGTTTTGTTGTATAATCCCGTAATACACAATGCCACAATGTCGTCGACAAATATCAGAAATGGTCGAAAAGATCGACAGTTCCATATTGAAGGTTTGCTACTTTGCGCATGTGCGCATTCTAATTTCCGCGCCAGAGTTGCATGCAAACTTTCTGTGTAAAAGTTAATAATTATTGAAAGCTAGTCATTCAATCATACATGAATGTGCTTAAAGCATGGCATAAGTAGATTCTCCACAAAAAAAAGAAAAAAAAAATTATAAATATTATTAAAGAGTATTAAATAGAAGCCCTGCTGCGAACTGCTGTGAACAACCCGTCATGGTTCAGCATGCTTCTTCATAATTGTTACAGCTGATAGAAAAACCTTAAAATATTATTTCATATCAAAACAATAAACACAAGTAAAAAAATAAAATAATAGCTGGCTTGTATTAAACTTCCCCCCCACCCACATGTAACAATAGAACGAGTTTGCTCATTTTATATAAAACTAAAACTGTTAATTTTTTTTCTTTTTTCCAAATCTAACTGCAACAATTAAAATTATTTTTAAAATATTTTTTTAAAAACAGCTGTTGCCGCTAACCAGAGCTGAATAATTTTTTAGACGGCGGCAAATGGAAAAACGTTTGTTCAGACTGTGTTCAGATACGTCGAGTCCTAGTGCAGGTTTGCTCTTTGAACTATCTTTTTCCCTCGTCTCTCTCGCCTTAAAAGTAGCAATCTTAAAATTAAGACTCGTCGTATCTGAAAATCAATGCGTCCGTCAGAAGGTGGAAGCAATGTAATGGCTTGTGACGCATTAAAATCGTAGAGTAGCATTTCTGTCTAGAGCAAATCTCAGCTGTTTATTTCTTGATTTGTTGTTTTTTTTTTTTTGTATTAAAAGAGGCATAACTATATAATACGTGCTACAAGTACTTCTCCGAAGAAACGCATAGAATTGGGAGAACACAGCCGGCTCCACTAAATAGTCTCATCCATTCGGGAAAATTTCTACTTAATTGCAAAAATAACAATCGAAAAGGCTGAATTCCTTCTAGCAGAACATATCCCAAAGAATAAGAATATATTCACTTTGCAGTTTTTACTTCGATCAGCCGATTTGGATGATATTCATACTAGATTATTTTGAGAAAATTCTATGCAGATGGATTTTGAAATGTTTGATTTGAAGCAAAATTTAAACTCAATTACAACGCAACAAAAATTTTGAAGACAGACGGCCAGTTAGACAAACCTTAATCAGCCTGCCTTTTTATGTGGATCCAGAATATATATTATCCTTTATATAGTAGTTATCATACCCATATCATATCTAAGCAGATGGATTTTGAAATGTTTGAATTGAAGCAAAATTTAAGCTCAATTTAAAACGCGACAAAAATTTTGAAGATAGACGGCCAGTTAGACAAAACCTTAATCAAAGCCTACTTTCTTATGTGGATCCGGAATATATATTATTCTTTATATAGTAATTATCATACCCATTTCAATCCGATTTGCGAATATACCCTTCCAATCCTTTTGAAGAAGAAGGGTGTGTAAAGCAAGTGATCTTATCACTTGAGCGCGTAGTTTATAAATGCAATTATATGCAACAGCAGTAAGTACGTGTTGAGTAGAAAAAAAATTTTTGTTAAATAAAATATAATAATAATAATATTAATAAATAACAATTGTCGCCACCTAGACGCAACATGATACACTCATTGATTGCATTGGCTGGCAGTTGCTTGTTATGAGCCGATATAAGCAATTATTAATACTGGATTTCAATTATTTATAAGTAAATTAAGAAAAAAAAATTAAATTTTAAAATTATTAAACATGTGTAGTGAGTTGGACGCGGAGCACAACTGTTTGGCAAAAAGGAACAAAACAGCAATTTTGATATGATCTAAATTAAGTAACGATGTGGAAGAAAATTAGAATATTAAACATATAATATATATGAAACACTAACAGGCGAGTGAGAGAGAGTGAGAGGGACAGAGAGTGAGGGAGGGGCCATCATTTAAAAGTAAGCAATTTGCAAAATGTTTTATACAAGGATGACAGTTATTTTTTCACTTATTACCAGTATTAAATTTGGTATCCCCAAAATCCCATTAGTAATGCAATATTTTTTTATGGATGTAAATGAATTAATGGAGTTTTCTTTAGTACAAAAGTTCCCACAGTTTACCTAAAAAGTACAATTTTTTATTTCTTTCTCAAAACTCGTTTGCCCTAAAAAGTTATAATACCACATCGCCCACTCTCTGTAGCTCTCAAATTCCACTAATAGCATGCCTGAAGAATTGGTGCACTTCATTTTCGATTTAATAATAATAATATCTGAGCCTATAATTTTCTACTGCAGAAAAATCAACTTTTTTAAGAGAGTATTTTTTGTTATTTTTTTAATTTTGAAAACTTATTTTTCGTTATAGTTAAAAAATTATATTTCATTTTATCGTGCCGCTTATACTTATACTAAAGCCCACCACTGTATTTACACGTCTATATAAAGCTAACATAGCAAATAGTAGCAGAAATGTATCTTTGGTTGCATTACTAGCCTACAATTAAACTGGCCACTGTAAATTTCGAAACGCTTTTAAACACATTGGACTTTCGTCATAATTTTTTTTTTAATTTTTGCGATTTTTAGCCGTCTAACTCCTTCCTTTTTCCATGAATTTCTCCTTTAATTGAATTCCAAACTTGAAAATTCAAAAAAATGCTAAAAACTTGATTAAAAGTAAAACTGATGCTCGATTTGATGATTCCCTTCTTCTGGACGTCACCCTTCAATGAAATTCCGAACTTTTTTAATTTAAAATTTTTTTAATTTTTATATTACTTTTACTAGCTGATTTTTTATCTCAGAATACGAGTATAATTCTTAGATATTTGCCAGTAATTGAAAAACTCAAAAAATTGCGATTTTTTCACCTTATTGATTTTTAATCGTCCAACTCCTTCCGTTCTCCTGATTTCTGAGCTTCTTCCCTAAGGATTTGTAGAGGTTCTGAATATAAAAAAAACTTAAGTGGCGGTACGTGTTTCTAATGGATTCTGGTGTTTTTAGAAACTACTTGGAGTTGCCCACTTGTCCCAGTATTATTTTTGTTATTCCATAACCAAATGTGGTTAGAATTCCATTTAGAATGTGTACTCCCTGAATTAGAAGTCTAACAGAGCTTCGTTATTACGTTAACAGAAGTCTGTTAAATCATTTGGTTCGTGTCCGAGATGATAACTTTCCAGTTTGTATCGTACTGTAGTGCATCACAAGTTAATGCAACTGTACCTATGCCAACTCTTCAAGAGCGTTCTGTTCAGTTATATATAGAAACTCTCACAATTATAAAGAGAGTTACAAAAATTAATTAAAAATTTAATTCAAATAATGTAAGAAATGTTTTAGTTCAAACTATTTGATCAAATATGTGGTTAAAGCGATATAAGCATTTGCACTCACTTGTGTTTTTAATTAAAATTTTCCTTTTTAGTAAATTGCTGTCAAGAATATAAACAAATAAATACAATTTTAATTGTTAAATTAATTGAAAGTTAATTATTTGCGTTTAAAGTTGTTTTCATTATAAACGAAATGAAAACAATTAAATGCATTGATGCAAGCAAATAAATTAAAAAAAAATTAAATCATTTTCAATGAATTAATAAATATTTTTTTTAATAATTTTATTAAAAAATAATAAAATCAAATAATATTAAATTAATTCTTCGGTGGTACGATACTAGTAAGACTGCAAAACTGTTGGGTTACTAAAAAAAAATCAACAATTTTAAAAGTGGTTTTTATATAAATAAAATTTAATTAAAGTTAATTAATTAGATTACCGGTTCAATCCCTGAGCAGATGGTTTTTTAAGGTAAGAAGAAATTTACAAATAATAGTTTTTTTTTTAGAATTTTTATCATGAAGAATTGGGGAGTAAACAATAACACCAATGCCACACGCATTGTCCTCTGCATGTATGGCTGAGCACCTTGCCAGTAGGTGAATAGTGGAGCGTAGCATACCAACTATTTAACCAAATGATGTACATAATTAGAGTAGGGTATCAGCCACATCTTTTAAAATTTAAAAACAGCAGGTTCGTTAGTTTGATTATTGCTCTGGCCGGACAGTGTTAATCAATCTTATAGGTTTTAGTTATGCTCCCCTTTCCCCTCGCCCCTCGCCCGACCGTTATCTGATCTGAGAAGAGTTATTCTCGTTTTAAGTTTATTTTTAAACTTATAATTAATTGTGTCTTCATTCACCCTTTCAGTGCCGCCACTTTCTTTGTCCTTACAAAGTATTCGACTAAATACATTAGGGCGATTCAATGTCTACGTTTCAGCTATTATTAGGAAAAGGGAACATCATTAGCAATTGTTCTACTCTTTACGTTTTTTACTTTTCCTAAGAAAAATTTGTTTGGAAGATTGAATAAAAACCTTTTTCTTTTTTTTTTTTGTATTATTCGAGCTGAGCGGTCTGCAGTATTTATAGATCCTTAATCAAAATATACAATAACAGAATAAAAGCAATAATAATGAACTTTATAGCCTTCACCTTAAGAGAATCGAATGCTAAAATAGGAACTAAAACTCTTGGCTTATAATTTATGGAAAAACTTTTAACATCCCCAACATTAAAAACATTTCGCTTTCAAGATGCCATAAAATCCTTCGATATGTGCAGGCAGACAAGCTGCTGAGTAAGCAAGTGGCAGTTGTAAAACTATTTGTATATTTTTATCACAACACAACAATCATCATAATAAAGATCATAAAATTAAGCATGAAAATCTCTACCGGATTGGCTGTTCTCTTTTCATTCTTTATTTGTTTATTGAAACATTTATGATCATAAAACATGATTCCTTATTGGGTACATTGGCCAAATTATAATACGAGTATAAAGCCATAAAATCATATATTTTATGACTTAATAACTTGGCTAAGTTATGTGCAATTATGGCCGGCCATTCATTGATTTAAGGATTACTGAGCTTATGTATTATGGAAACTGGTGTATGGACGGCATGAAGTAAAATTATTCGCAAAATTATTTCACTGAAAGTGATATTATTTGTGGTAATAAATTAGATTCAATTAAGGGTTATTAGCAGTTATTGTGATATTTCAATAAAAAGAAGGAACTACAGTCATAAAAACCAGTAAACACAACAAATGACGTCCGGCCACCCAACCAACATACATATATTGCTTTTTTAAGAGACAAAAAAGCCACCGAACGGTTATTTTTTTTTATATTTTTCTTGTATTTACAGGAGTATAAAAGGCGTCTAAAATGGTATACGGCCATATACAGTGACAGGAAGCGCTTTAGTAAGCATTTACAATGATTCTGCTGCTTGCCCTGATTAAACGCACATACAACATTTTAAAAAGTTCTCATGAAATAAACTTTTTTATGAGAGCCAATAACATATCGCTTTTTTTTTGTAATCAATTCAATCTGCAAAGCTTTTCGAAATCTGCAAGCAGGAATCGAACCCGCGACCTACGCTTTTGTAGAGTTTAAGCATTATTCATTCGCCTACGAAGGCACACCCCTAATATAATCTTTGAAGCTTACATTTAAGCTTGAAGCTTACACATTTTTCTACCTTTTTTATGGTAATTATCAATATTCTTATTTATATGGCAACTCCGTACTATGCAAAAGCAGCTGATGCCCATCAAAATCATATTCCTATTTTTTGTATGCTGTAGCTTCTGTGCACATGTGATATTTAAACTATTAATAACTAATTTTAACTTTAATCAAATGTCCGAAGAAAACCTCTATTAAACACAATAGCGACGACCAAATAACAGCTGAGAGAGTTGCTAAAGTTATGTTACTTACAGTGGATCCAAATAAAATAACTTTTACAATTATCAAAACAAGAACAATTTTGTAAGTAAAAAGTAATAAACCCTTTAAAAAAAATAGTAACGAATCTATTGCGAAGATCGCCGCAAAAGGTGCACACACATATATTTCATATATTGTGACAAAAACGCACCACTGAAAATTCTACATTCATCCTACTTTAGTTTTTAACATAAAAGTTTAAGAGAAAAATTTTATTAAACTCAACGAGAATTATTAAAATTGTAAACTGAACATTTTCAGCTGTTTTGAGATATTTAAGGCGGAAACAATAAATTGGAGTCCACCTACACTTTGTAGACAAACCCTTAAATCTCCTCAAGAGCATATTTTGTGAAATACTATTAAAGTCGGCAACGTGGCAGAAAAGCTTTTTCCCAACTTTTCTTCTTTGAAGCAACTTTTGGAAACTATTGCAAACACACACTAACTGTAAATGGAATCGTGTTACTATGAACATTCAACCATAAAATCAGGAAGAAGAAAAACTGTTGACAGAACGACAAAAAAGCAGCCATTAAAACTCATTTCATCGAAAGCTAAACTTTATTGGTTTGTTAAGAAGGATTTTCAGAGACTTAAAAGCTTTTTATGTGTTGCTGTTTTACTCCGTCATTAATTTCTTTTATTATAAAAAAAAAATGTTATTATCTTTTTACCGCAAAATTATGCTGTGCATTAATTCAATTAACAAATTACAGGAACAAATAAAAAACAATCAACGACAGAAGAGGATTAAAGACAAATAATAGAGGAAAAGACAGCATTGAAATGGTAAAGAAAGATTAAATTAAGCTGAACAACGACAACAGAAACAAGTCATTAAACCGAGATCACAAGCAGTGGAGGAAAGCTCAGAAAAAAACGGGAAAACACAGAGAGTATACGGTTTAATCCCAGGAGTAGCAGCGATAATAAACCAACGGCGCCAACCACTATTTACACACACACAAACACACACACACACACACACATACACACGAGAGCAAGGAATCACATAATTAAATAAATAAAAGTCATAAAATTTTTTAAGTAACGAAATGATGGAGAATAAGAAAATAAATGCATTCCTCTTCGTTGCATCTCCACTTTCAATAACAGTTCGCCCTCTCAGTTTGTGGTTCGCCCTCTCATGTAGAAATTTATATTGAGCGATCCTACTAATAACAAAATAGATCAGTCAACAGTTCGATGTACTTTGTGATTTAAAACCTTTTCACTGCCAACCAACCGTTTGGCCATTTAGCGTTGCCACATTAAAAAAAACACTTTTATTAGTGAAAAATTAAATTAATTTTTTCCCCACAAATACAACAAAATTTTAAAGAAATTCAAGGAATTTAATTGCATTAAATTATTTTAAAATATAAAAAAACACACACAGTTTTCTACCTTTTTTATGGTAATTATCAATATTCTTCTTTATATGGCAACTCCGTACTATGCAAAAACAGCTGATGCCCATCAAAAATCATATTGAAATACATTCTTTAATAAATATAAAATTTTGGAATTTCAATAAGTTTTAAATATCAAAACATTTTTCTTCACAAAAGGCCACAAATTTAGTATTAATTAGAATATTATAGAAATAGCCTGATCCAACTGATATCTGTCAATAATCAATTGAAATGTTTTTTAATGAAAAGAATATATATATGTTCTACTGAGAATTTAATGTGTTTAAAATGAGAAATATTTTTCTAATAATTCAATCTCAGGTATGTAAGGCGAATTTCACTATACGCGAGTACGGCCCAAAATATCAGTATCATGCGAATAAGTTCGAAAGTTCGAGCAAGTTTCCAAAACTTTTTATTTGCAAAACTATTTTCCTTTTCTTCCTATACGACGAATTTCTAAAGCAAATTTTAAGCGGCGAATACATCATGTTTTATAGAAATTCGCTATCCAGCCAAGTGTGTTCCAAGCATAAGTTTCGGTTCAACAGCACGTCCTTAATACGATTATTAGTACGATATTATTGTGAACATTATAACCAGTTATCGCTAGATATCGCGAAATGAATAAAAGCTGACCGTTGAATCCACGTCACTAGGAAAACACTATTTATTAACCAGCTTAGACTAGCAAATATATTCATTGAAATAAATGAAATCAAAAATTTTTGATGCAGCTGATTAGCATCACCTATACTACGTATCAGCTGGCAGACCCCGTAACATAATTAAGTCTTGCTACCACTTACAGAATATTTGAAACATAGAAATCTATAGAAAACATATTATTCTGATTCAAATGTCAAAAAGCCGTATTGACAAACAGCTGTCATATTTATTTCAAGTGTTACGTTTTTCACAACTTGTAGAAAAAATACGATAAACTATAACTACAGAAACTCGTACGATTTGCAAAGAGTTATTATGAAAGAGTTTAAAGGCAAATATATTCATGCTACTATGCTACTCAATCGTACGATTTGTCAGATATTGCACGTGTGCTGATAAATTAGGACAGTGTACCCCAAAAACGCATCTGTGTGACAGATTTTTTTGACAAGTATTACAATTTGCAAAAGTCTATGAAAATGTTTATAAAATGATAATTTCCTTGTGACCAGAGTTGCATTTAATATTTCTATGATAGTATGGCCACAACAAGAAAATTTCGACGCGATTTTTTAATATAGTATACAATCACATCAGAGAGTGCGTCACGATCTTAAATTAACATAATGAATTAAGAATCACGACTAAGCACGGATCACTGTCCTCTCCCATAACAAAACACAATGCAAACTTTACAATGCTACAGCTGATCTAGAGGCACCGATAATACAAATAAAACCACTTCAGTCTCTTCAGAGATCAAACAGCACCAACAACTAAGAAGAACAACTCAAGCTCAAACTTGAAAATTAAAGACTTTATGTTGCGCGGGAAGCAAAGACAAGACAAGACAACCGATCATATAAAAATAAACTGCAAAAGAAAAAAAAAAAGAAAAATCGATCTCTCATGTCGTAAAAGAAGCGATTGAAAGCAAACAAATCAATGATCTTTGATTTACATACGACACATTTTATTTGTGTTGGCTTCGCTACAAAAACTGGGCTGTTACAACGAGATGCCAAATCAAATGAAATGAAATTAACAAAAAAGGAAAAACAAAAGAAAAACAAAAAGAAAAATGAAAACAAAAAAAAAAAACCCCCGGCAAAATAAAGTATGTCCTCTGTAAAAGCGATTGATGTTCTGTTTTATTTTCTTTGTGCTGTCTTTTGGCCATAAACTTGCGCTCGTACTTGTCCACAGAATCGAAGAGGAAAATATATAAAATATAGCAACAGCTTAATAAATCTTTTTGTTTTAATCTGTTAAACGAAAGGCAGAGATAAACGAACAACGCCAATTTATCGCAACAAGCCTTTTTTTTGAAAACTTTTGTTTACTTTTTCATTTTGCACGAGAACATTATTTAAAGCCCTTGATGTTGACATTTTAAGACTGCGCACGTTAAGAAAAATTTAAATTAATTTTTTTCGTCTTTTATTTAAAAAGATCATTTTGTTGAAACCATTAAAAGTTTTAAGCAGACACTTAATTTTTAGATGGGGTACTTTAGTTTTACTTTTCTTTTCTCTGATTTAGTTAAACGGTCGACTGCTGGTTTTATATCCTGCCCATTATTGCTAAGCAGATCGTTCGGTCTACTTGTCGCGAACAGCAATATTTGCTTTTATTTAAGAGTTGAAGGAAATTTCGTTTAGCTGCTGGAAAGGTAACCAGTTAGCCAGGGGAAAACGACAAGAAGAATATGCTTTGAAAGCAAATTGTTGTAAAAAAGTAAATACAAAAATATTACAGTGGACTCCCAGTAATTGGAACCACTTTGTTTTTGTACTGATAATTCTTATTCTCCAAATGTTACAACAGTACAGAATACTTTTTTATAATTTGTGATATTATTTTGACATTAAATATAAATTTTTAGCATTTTATTTTGGCACACTGTATGCCTTAACAGATAAAACTAATTCCCTTGGCAGATAAAATTCAAAATTTCAGATTGTAGAAAATGTTTTGGACTGAATAAATAAAAATCGTTGAACAAATTCGAGCAAGGCTGTCTGCCGCCCTGATAAAGCCCCAGGTGTATTGCTGTGTTCATCATGGTGATATTACACCTTGGTGATGTGCAGCTTGGGGAGATGGCATTCTGCTTTTCTAGATCATGATCTTTGGGGAATGCCATTAAAACTTGTATTTCACTTCCCTAGCCATGGAGTAGCATGTTAATAGATGTGCTTACAAGAATTTTAAAGGTAAAGGAAAGCTATTTTGTTGTTTTAGGAGAGGTCTAGCTTTACCTTTATCGTCCAGGATACAAAATATAGAGAGTTCTCTCCAGAAATATCTCAAACATCACTATCAGTTGGTATATACTGCCACCACAGGTACCGGCAGCCCACAGCGGTTTTCTAGCGAAGGTTTCATGTATGATTTGGATTGATTGGGATCTGCCTGAAGCATCGCTGCTAATTATGGCTCAGGTTCTCTCCAACCTGATGTCGATGAACAGAAGCTGTCACCGGTTAATGGTGATTTCACCTTCTTGGCTCACGGTGCTGGATTTGGTTGATATCAACAGTTGCTTTGCTGATATCATATTGACTCCATGCGAACCGGTTAAGCGAATGGTAATCTAGTTGCTGTTACCATTCAACAGACGTAATTGAGGCAGTGAGAGATGTTTCGTTCTTTGCGGAGAGGCAAAGATATTCCTATTTAGCCATAGGCATTTGCTTGATTGATCGATGCCATGTGGATGGCGATCTATTCTTGTAATACGCCTCGATAGTAAGACTTGGACAGGCTCAAAAACCTTAGCAAGGCTCTTAGTCAAAACTGGTACTTTTGGATAAGAGTTGCAACCTAAACGCATTGTAAACGTATTAAGTTTACTCAGTGCGAAGAGAACTTCGGAGTTAGACGATCATGGTAGCTACTCATGTACTCGTTCTCACGATCTGTCACCTTGCTGTACCGATTTAGTTTTATTCGTTAAGGCATACAGTGTGATGGTCTATACAATGAATCAAGCAAGCCTTAAGAGGTCCTTTTATATCCTTAAAATTAATAATTACAACTATGGCATGAGCCGGAGTTAAACTGGTGTACAAAAAAATTTATTTCAAACTATTTCATATTTAAATTTAATTCTGGTAGAAAATCTGGTTCTGGTTTTATTCTAATTCTTCGTAAAGTTTATTTATTGAAGCTCAAAACAATGTTTTAAGCGAAAATGGTTTTCTGAAATTCCCCCTTACATTATGGCCTTTCCTTATTTAAATATTCTATATTCAATTTATTTTATAGTCAAAATAGGAAACAAAAAGCAAATATTTGTTCGTTTTAAAAATAAAACACCTGCTTGTCCGTCACTCAAAGAAATTGAACACAGAAAAGAAATTCAATTCCCGAAAAAAGAAAAATCAAAACAAAAAAATCAATCTAAAAATCAATAATAAATTTCAGTAATAAGAAAATATGTTTTATATCCATTTGCAGGCAAAGCGATAAGGCGAAAAAGCTAAAATTTACCAGAGACGAAACTATTTGTGGCATCCATAAAACCAGCCAGCAGGCAGCAGGCAGAAGGCAGCAGGTAGAAGGCAGAGAGAACAAAAAATTTTAAACTAAAATGTTTAGCTTGGAAAATTATACTGATTCAAAAAGAAGACGGAATAGAATTCAACAGCGTGATAAGAAAAATGAATTAACCGCAATAACAACAACAACAACAACAACAATAACAGCAGCATTGGAAAAAGTGGCATCATCATTATTTTCATTAGCACAAGCTACAATAACAATAACAACAGCACCAACCCCAACACCAACGCCAACATTCTCTTCAGTGCACAACGGCCTCATACAGAATCCGGCAACAAAAACAACAGCAGCAACAACAAAAACAACAACAGCAACAACAACAAGACCAAACAAATCAATGAAAAGTATTAAAAATTTCTCTATGCCCTGTAATAGTTTTCCCGCACCAATATCGTCCGCGCCATCCTCCTTATCCTCATTACCATCAGCTGTATCAACATTATCGTTGTGGTCGCTGTCTTGTTCCTCTTCAATTATAAGTGGTAAAACAATATCCAGGAATTTATGGAGAACAACCACAAGAGAAATAGCAACTGTTCATGCACGAATACCAACAAAAGCCACAACAACATCAACAAAATCATCTTTATGGCCACATGCTGCCAACACTGAGAGACAAAATAATTGCGCTGCTGATTATTGTGATGATTGTGGTGGCAATGATGGCGGTGATGGTGGCAATAATGCTGCCGCTGATCGACAATGTCAAAGTCTTAGACGACACAATCATAGACGGCATTTTTTATTGACTTTGATGCTGTTACTACTTGTCTGCGTTGTCAACACTTCATCAGTAAAGGCTGCTGACAGTTTATCTGGTAAGTGCTTAACTTATTATATCTCCTCGCTACCCATCATCCATACCCCATCTCCCGTCTCCCATCAGGCATCTCCTATCTCCCCTCTTCTCATACCATTCTAACGGGCCATCTAACATAATCCTCTAATGGCAGCAGCAATTTCATTACTTTTTAATCTTGTAATCCAACACTTATTTTATGTTTTATGGCCACATTCTCAACGTCTGCAAGCGAACAAAATAAACTTAAAAGCACAAAAAAAAAATACACAAACAAAAACAAAGAAAAAATTCCATAAAAATTATATTAAAAATACACACAATCAATCCGCAACTTTTCTTTGTGTTCGTTATAAATGCCAGTTACCAATTGCATGGTCGCACAGTGATTAATGAAAATAAATATGAAATATTTCTAATATGTAGCACAATGAAATAATTCTAATATGTAGCACAAGAAAGTCTTTTCTTCCTCTCGCTCAAAACCGTGCTGGAAATTGTTGTAAAAAGACTTACTGCACACCAATCTGGGATCGCGAGAAAAAATGTTAATGAATTTTTGTTCGTTCGCTTTATTGCAAACGACATTTTTAAAGCCTTTACTTGTCATTTTCAGCTTTTTTTTTCGATTTCACCTATTTGAGCTACGGTGACCTATTGGGGTGACCTATTTGAGCTATTGTATGTTGTAGCCGTATTATTTTGTGATTACATCAGGCTAGTCCTGTCACTTGGTGGCAAAATTATGATCTCGTTGTGGTATCTATACAGTGTTTACTCGTATAGTATAAAGCCAGTGGAAATATGGTGGCAGAGAGGGCGAGGTAGGGAATGAAAAACGGCGATATATTATAAATAAAGTTGTGTCTAAAATGCACTACCGATTTCTATATCTTATAATTCGGAAAAGCCATGAAGGCATTGCCACTTTAGTTGCGATAACTGCTACAAAGAGGAGATCCATAAAGTTTCTCTTTTTCTCTACCTCATTACATTTGCGGCAGTAGAAATTGTAAAGGGGACCAAGTTTTTACTGGCAGTGACAGACTTGTGTTTGAGGTGCGCACTTTGATGCCTCCATAAGTCCAAAATAAGCCTGAATTTCTTAGTACCTATACCACAACATAGTTGATGTGAGGTAGGCTAGCTCATTACAAGTTGTGGTCTAAGCCAGATATATATTAACAAAATAATAAATTGCCAATTGTCCTTGCGAAATGATCCGCAAATACCCCTCCGTATGTAAGGCCATGTCAATATATCAAACTCATAGTGCCGCCAACGCACTTAGCATTATTAGATGTGCATACTACAACTGTGGCCTGAAATTTGGATCTCCGTTTTGCTACCTGAATATATTTCCGCGGTCTGCTACTATTTAAGAAGCTGACCTATGTTACAGAGTTTCTCCATTTACATATATGCTCCCACCGCCCCTGTGCCCACTTTAGAAGGCATCTCTGTAAACACAGAGGGTTCCAGAGGGGGGATGAAAATATGTTACAAAAGAAAAATTTTTCGAATACAATAAATAACTTATATATTCTGGAATATTGTAATTTATATATTCTGGAATTTGGAGTCCAGAAAACGTAAAGCATTTTCTCTGTGTAGTCGGTTACTTACAAAATCTGTGGCTGAGCAGCCTTCGGTACTAAAAAATTCTATCTCTGTAATGACCAGTTTCCGCTTCTAGTATTAAGAGAATTAAACCTATAAGGGATCCCGTGGACACTTGAACTGACGGACTGTGATATGTCTTAATATTTTCGTAACATAATTTGCAATATTGTTGCTGTAATTAAAATTGAGCTGTTTGTCATCTGAAATTAAATGTTTTATACCGTTTTACAACACTGCAACTATAATGTAATTATACTCACTGTTGCAATCAGTTACGTGAACACCCTTAATATTATTTATTCAGCTATTTAAATGTTTTTTACCTTTTCCATTTATTGAAGCGCAATATAAAAGCCATTTATTTCAAATAAATGAGTTTTGTTATTTTTTATCGTATGGTAAAGTGCTCTCAGCCACCTCCTGTGTAAGTTATTCGTTGGATTATTTTTATATATTCAACGCGATTAGCGGTTGAGTATATTAAAAACAAAGTACACAAAAACATTTCTTTAAATGATAATAAACTAAGCCAATAAAAATAGATTTTTATCAGTGTATACTAATTAGCTTAAAGGGTTCGTTTAAACTATCAGACGCAGCAGGGCATCATTACAAGATCAAACAAGAGATTGTTTGAACTTCGAGTACTTGTACTGAGTGCAAGTATTTGCCACACCAAAAACCAATATAATAGCCGGAATATGAAAAATGTTACTTGCTAAAGCAGATCTTCGGGAAACCGTTAGCCCAATACATCTGGTAACAACTGGAATTTTATCTAACTGCCAATTGAAGGTAGACGGAAAGTTGACATAAATCAAATTTGCAATAAGAAGAAAGCAATCAGTTTGCATGTATTCATTTTCAAACATTCCTTAACATTGTCTGATATTTCTCAGCTCTAATGTAAACTGAGGAAGGAGGAAAAAACAAATGTAAAAAATCAGCTACAAATACAAAGCAGTATTGTCCATCAAACACTACGTACTATTAGTCGGAAATTATTTAAATTGTACTAATTAAGCCAACAATGTTGTGGAATTTGATCCCATAAAAAATCGTTTAAAGAATCCTGTTCGGTGTAGGCCAAGCTTTTTTGCAGGCTATCGAAAAAATCCCTTTGAGCTAATTAAAGTACAGTTATTAAAAATAAATTTTTTATGACTTTTTTTTATTATCCTGTGCACTTTAAGTAGCTTTTTTGTTTGAAGAAATAAAAATAATAATGAAAGAAAAATTAATAAAATTGCAAGCCCCTCTATGGTATAATGGTTAGTATACCCGCTTGTTACGCAGGTATCAGGGGTTCAATTCCCCGGGGAGCCAGAAGCCAAAGGCCTCAGTAGCCAGTGCTTCTATACATATTGCAATTACATTCATATAATTGTAAAATTTGGTAAATAATAAAATTGAAGAAAGCAAGTAAGTAAAGCGCAACTGTATGGTCCCGCCTAGAAGCAATAAAAGTATATTTTTTTAACATTTTATTCTTTAGGGGCACTGGTCCTAGTAATAATATCGACTTGGAGAAAAACTTTGAATAAGGATTTATATTGAAATTTATTTCTGCAATTTTAATATGGCATTAAGCCCATGTTTCGCTAGCCTAGAAACAGTCAACAGCCTAGAGAGTCGTACATTTCATTCACAATAATGATAATTATTATTCAATAATTCAATCTGATAATGATAATATTTTATTTTAAAAAATTCCATCAAAATGGTACTATCACACAAATATGATGAAAACAAATTATTTCTATGCTGATTGAAGTAAATGCAACTCTGATCGTATGAAAATTGTAATTTTAGGAAATATTTCATATATATAATGCCTGTCATAAAATCCTTATATAACATATTTAACAAATCCTAGTACTGTGTAGGATAGTGAAACATGGCCTTTATTATTATGAAACAAGTAAGAAAGTTTAAAAAGAATTAAAAATTAAACAAGGGCATATTATCCTTTTTAGTAGCCTCTGCACAGATTTGTAAATTTCGTTTCTAATCTTAAAAATCATGGAAAAATTATTTAGTGGGAAGAATTGAGAATTATAATTTAATGCAATCCCCCTTAAAAATTTCACTCATTATTGAACAAATTATCCAGCATCCGCTCTATAGCGCACAAGGAGCACAACATCATTATTACAAGTACAATCTTAACGAATTTCAATGCTTTTTTAATTCACATCACACGCGCATTATTCGTTAATACTGATTAAAGCTTAATAATCGTAATCGCAAAAGCCTAACTCCGATTAGTTAATTTTCATTCATTAATCACGATTAACAGTTTTATGCGTTGATTTATAATCATTAGTTGAATCAATAAATTGCCAAACCTGCTGCATACACATGCTGGCAACATAAACCCAGCTTGCAAGCAACACTGCAAACAGATGCATTTTTGCAAGGCAATGCAATTTTTCACAGCAGCAGCAAATAGTAAACTAATGCAGTAAAATTTCATAAAGTTAATGAGCAGTCAATTGTTTTGCTTTATATGATTAAATGTGTAATGAATCTTGGACCCGTCATGCATTGTTACTTTGAATTGGCCAAAATGGAAAATCCAGGCAATATCATATTAATAAAATTATATTAAATAAAAAAAAGAAAGCGCCAGCTCTGCGTATTATTCAGCTGTGGGCAGTTTAAAAAGAAAAGCTCCAAAAACTTTAAATCTTTTCAAAACTATCGCAAGTTTTTATTTATCTAGACAATAAATTATATGCATTTAACTATTGTAATAATTTATGAATAAAAATTAGAATTAATTTTGCTTGTTTGAAAAATTTCACTTGCGTTGTGCGACTATGCAACTGTCATTTCCAAGTCGGGTACTCGCAAAACATTACAAATGACATTGCAAATGTATGAATTGAACACCTGTTAAGCATTGAAGAGCTTTTTCGTGCAACAAAGCGGTATTGAAAGTCTTTGTTTATCATTGCCTCTCCATCTCTGTCAAACTTCATACTTCCTTGGCTTTAAGTGCCTAGTGAACACATAATACGTCAAACACATACTTTATACTTTAAACTCTATATATTCTTAGCAGCCTGTGTACAATCCATACGTATCCGTTAACACACTATACACAGAAGTTGGGCAAATGTTAACTTTTTTCTATACTTTCAGTACTTTGGAAGTCCTATTGAAAGATATAGTTGTAAACTTATTACGAGTAGTTGCAATAAAAATAGCTGATTTAGTACCCGTTAACAAAGTATCGGTTGTACCAACTTTATGATATGAGAAAATACGAATTATAAATGTGTCATTCGGCATTAAGGTTTCTGTGTAGCGTACGTTGATTTCTATTTCCCATCTTTTTTATTACTAGAGGTCTGAGCAGGTGAATCTGAGCTTGCAAAGATCACACATGTGTTGCTTCTTTTACATAAAAATACGTGTTGCGAAACTTTTTAAAATACTTGAAAATTATAATGCAGCGAAAAAGCTTTGGCAAACATTGTAACCTGCTCACGAATGAGCGTTGCTAGCAGTTCCAACAAGTCTTGTAACATTAAGCTGGCTTTGAGCACACTTTCTGCTCCTAGAACGTATATGCCCTTAAGCACCGAAAAAGCTTTGGGCAACATTGTAACCTGCTCACGAATGAGCGTTGCTAGCAGTTCCAACAAGTTCTATAACATTTTAATCAGCCATTACGATAAAAACAATATTAAATTTTCTACAAATATTCATTATTACACCACTTCAGCAGAGATGCCATATTTAACAAATCGTACGACTGTCTAGAGTGTATTGTATAAAGGAGATAATGTCAGCTTTCGGCGCTCCGAAACAATTGTTGTACTGAGAATTAAGCGACTATATCACCACGTATCTCGCGGTATCAGCTAGACCACATTCTACCCAATGGTTATCTAACCAGGACTTCTTCTGGGAATTTTCTTAAAGATATATCGTCACAAAGAACAGACAGCATACCAGCTGAATTTCAAGCAAGAGTGGTGGCCGAGACGGCGACGAATTGTGACGGCTTTCGCTACTTGTGTGTAATTTTGTCTCCTTAATTGCAAAAAAAATGTAGTTTACATAAACTTTTGCGTAAAACTTTTGCCCCAAAAAAAGAGTTAGCAATCTGATTATCAATAATAATCACATGCCGTCAGATTATCAATTTAAATACAACAAAATCAGCTGTTTTTATTTTAACAGCACATGCTGTCAGATTATCAATTAAAATACAAACGAAATCAGCTGTTTTTATTTGAAGAGCAACAGTAAGAAAACGCTGACACTTTCACACAAATCACATGCCGTCAGATTATCAATTTAAATACAAACGAAATCAGCTGTTTTTATTTTAACAGAAACAGTAAGAAAACGCTGACACTTTCACACAAATCACATGCTGTCAGATTATCAATTCAGGTACAAAGAAAATCAGCTGTTTTTATTTATTTGTAACATTAAAAAAACACTGACATCTTGACACAAATTACATGCCATCAGATTGTCAATTCAAATAGAAACGAAATCAGCTGTTTTTATTTATTAGTAACATTAAAAAAATGCTGACACCTTGACACAAATCACATGCCGTCAGATTATCCATTCAAATACAAACGAAATCAGCACCATCAAGAACCAGAAAAGCTTGACACTTTGACACAAAAAACTTTATTCACTGTGTAAAGGGTTTTGTAAAAATAGTGCAAGGCGTGAATTCGTTTTCACTTTCCTTTTCTCGGAGAAAGGCCAAGATACCGAGAATAATTACCGAAATACATATGATTGTGAAAAGTACGAGTAAAGTTAATTTTGTATAGAAGGCAAAGCATGCGCAGGGTTTCATACATCGTTAATTTGACAACGTACCAACTACCACTTTTGCTTCAACAACAAAACACATAAGTACGTGTGTGTGTGAGTGGGACAGTTTCTGTGTTAGTATTTAATTGTTTTTAGCTCAGCATGAGGTAAATCACTTACAAATATATTCTATTCAACAGGAAAAGCAAACAAAGAATTTAATGTAAATTATTTATTAAAATAAATAATTGTTTTGCAACACTTGAACACAAGTTGCTACTTTTTAACATTCAATGTCAGAAATCAAATGAATCGCGTGCTATTTCAATTTCGCAATTTCTTAAATGGAGGGGAAAAACGTTTATTAAAATCAAAAACTGGCTACTCATTCTCACTTACTGCCCGTAGGAGCGTACCTGCAGCTAAACTACTGATGTAAGACTTTTTTGTTTCTTGTTTACTTGTTTGGTCTTAAATCAATTTCATTAAAATAGGGTGTGTCTTCAGTGGTCATCAATCAACAACATTGTAGCCGCGTGACTGCCACCACCTACTACACCATGCCCAGCTGACACTTAATCAATTTATCACTTTATTTTCCTTATGCTTTTGCTTAACAAGTGACTTTAATGCTCGTAACTGTCATAAAAGGCTTAACAACTTAAGAAAAACCTTAATTTGATAGGCCGCTTAAATGACAATTTGTATAAATATTTACCGGCGAGCCAAAAAATAATCGAAATATGTGCGCATGTGTTAAATTGGAATTGTAATTATAAAATCAGACATGAAAAGTGGGTGTGACTTAAGAGCAATCTTATCAAAAATTTTTCAATAAAATTTATATAATGGATATAAAATCACTTAAAATTATATCTACACGTGGCTGTGAATATCAGAGCGAGTATGATAGAGTATGTGTGTGTGTGTATGTGTGTGTATGTTTCACTACCAATCTCAGGCTTTAAAACCGGCTTAAACGTGTTATGTTTCTGTGCTTAATATTGACAATTTATTTTATAAAAGAATTCTTGAGAAAAAGTGGCCAAAATGAAAAGTCGCTAAAATAAAGTTAAAAAATATTCAAGAATATGTGCGCATGTATTAAATTGGAATTGTAATTATAAAATCAGACAAGTCGCCTGATGTCTGAGAGATCCGTAAGCATTTTCCAATATATGTATCTATTCAATATTAAAAAGCAAGTAGGCGTGTTGCCACCCACAAAACGTAATCATATTAAGAGTTCGGTAGATGTGGCCAATTGCGCAGAAGTCATTTTAACGCTTTGCGGAAATATTTAATACTGAAAATGTCAGCGTGTATTTCCGCCCACTTTTTCCTGTTAGAACTTAAAACAAGTAGCTAATTTCTGTGAACTTATTCAAATCGTTTCCAAGATATCTGGGATATTAATGTACATCATTGTGGACAAAATTTAAAATTCTGTGCTTGTCGATATTATTCAATATTGTAATAAAGTGGGCGTGTCAAGCAGGATTACAACATTGTGTTGTATGAAATAGTTAACAGCCCTTTAACGGCATTTTCCAGAGTTTTAGAATCTTTCGGAAGAGTAATGAAAACAATTAATCATTAGTAATAAGGGAATGGATTGTGTCACCTATTAATGAAAATGGAAAAGATTTTAATTTACTGCTATACTGTAGCCTTATTCGGTTTACAGCAATGGCGAAGTGAATGGCAAATCACTAAAAATTTCATCACTAAAACGCCATCACGTAGCTTTTTGTTAAAGGAAAGAAGACTGTCCTTCAATGGAAATATACTTTTACTGGGAATGTGAGCTGGTAAGTAAAGAGAAAGTAATACGGTTTAAGGCTCCAAGCTTCCATGGAAGTCATGTATTAATTGGTACTTCCAATATCTACGATATTTAAAGAATCATTTTATAAGAAATCATCAATTTGGATTTGAGTCAGTTCCCTGGTATTGACATTATGACAATTTCTGTAGTAGTATATCCATTTTTTATGTCTCCATTTGTTGATGTATAATTCATATACATACATATATAACTCTTCACTATGAATTAGAAATAGCAGGGATCTATGATCCAAAATGAAGAACTTTAAAGGATATATCTGATGCTGCTTGGTAGCTTTTAATTTCAGACAGACCTGCAAGTACCTTCCAATAAAAACGGGATTATTAGCTTTCGTTCTACACATTTAATAAGCTAAGTAACGATCAAGCAAAATTTAAGCTTAATTTCCGCCGCAATAAAAATACCGAGGAGAGACAGACAGACAGACCGACCACTTTCCTTCTGTTATGGATCCAGAATATATATTCCTTAGGGAGTCACAAACTGTTATCAACTCCACACATATATATATATATATATCCATCTACCCGCTTTGGTGGAACTTGTAAAGGAAATATTTTATAATATTTTAACCTCTATGCGGCCACCACAAAAAAAATATTTAGCTTTTTTATAAATATTTTCATTATATTGATTTTGTTTATCTATTTAACAAATTTCCATAGAAAGCAGGTCTACAATCGTCTAATGTTTTCTATAAATTTGAATTATAGCAGATAATCCAGTTAGTAATCAATTTCAAAGTATTTTAATATTTTTTATCGAAAAAAATGCGTTGAAAATTTTTATTAATAAAATGGTTAACGTTCTTTTATCAATTACGTGTCGTCGCTAAAGGATGTATGAGCGTTACACTAACTTTATCGTCTATCCGCCATTTTAATAAGAAATATGGAAATTATTATCACAACGAATAGAGAAATGATAAAGTAAATGTTAGACAGCCATCGAAAATCCCGACTGGACCAAAAATGATTTATTATTTGGGAACATATCAAATAAGTGTATGAAATTGAAGGGAAGGTGAGGAGCAGATGCGTTTATTGTCTATCCACGAAAATTGAGAAGCAGAAAAAACAAAGAGGTATTCTTTAACACATTCAGGGCAGCAGGCAACCGACTACAAAACTGCAAACTGCAAAACTTCGAACATTTACCAAATAATTAAGACAATCCTCATTTTTGGCTGCATTTTTGGATGCAGGAATGTTTGAACTGACAATAGAGAGGTTTCTAGCTGCTGACAGTATGACTGCGCATCTGTAAGCTGTCATTAAACGCGAATTGATGCCAGGTGGAAGTTATTCCGAAGGAAAATTCTGACAGACGTTGAACTTACAAACAAAACCCTAGAAATTGTATCTCCAAAAGTACCTCATAGAGGCAGCGGCTTGTAAATGAAAAATGAGGGCAGCATGCTCCAAAAATTGAGTAGGGCCGTCTTTAAAAGTGCTTGGAACGCCTAGTTTGACTATAAATACACAACTGATTAACTTATTTAACCGAAGGCAATAAACATTATTTATATTACAATAAGGCCACTGCAAAAGCTTTAGGTCGTTACTTGCGCCAGCCGTGAAATAAAAAATTCCCATTAATTCTCCTCAAGTGCTTTAATATTACATATGATGATGATAAAATACAGATGAGCACATACGAGTACAGCCTCTTTCGCTTTTTCTATAGCAATACCTTAGCTGCAAAGTATAAAGTTCAGGGTATACCCCCCGACTGTTAGTTTTAGTAAAGATAAATGGCTAAGTCCATTTTGGCGGATACGAAAAACATGCCGGTATCCCGGACGTATGTGTTAATTACTGTTGGTCTATTTCAAGGCGCGAAGGCATAGCAACTACTCACATGGCATTAACCAGCAAACAATTTGCATCGATTATAGTATGTAGCTGAGGATTAAATAAATTAGGGAATAGCAAATGTTGCCTTAATAGTGCCTAAGTAGAGTCTAGGGGTGATGCCCACTGAGTCCTTTTTGGGCAATGCATGGCATAGCTAAAGATTATTCTTGAATACTGCTACGGTACAAAACATCTGTAAATATCGCTAAAAGACTTACTGAAAAAATTTCAGTTTTAAATCCTTTAAGCCACTGGATTGGATCCAGTTATGAGCTTAAGAGAAGTTTTATGCTTATCTCGAACAGTAGAACATTTTATATAGAAAACGATAATAATTTTGCAATACGTTTTAACATATAATCGTGGAAACATTTTCAACTTTATTTTCTGTAGAAATAGAACTTCGTGCTTTGCTAAGCAATCCGAGTAGTAATTTGACAGACACCTTGTCTAGATTAAGCTCTTTGTCGTACTATTGCTGTCTCATTTGTAAACTTCCTTAACCTCTAATTTCGGCTTTATGTCAATTTGTTTAAACTTACTTGTCAGCTGTTTATATAAATTCCCATATATCACACATCGATTCTTTAGGTGGTATTTAGAGACTTTTTAAACTCTTTCATTAATATGCCAGCTTAACTAATGCGGACAAACCGCACCGTCGCAACTTTAACCAGATGGATTATAAAATGCTGCATATGCCATAATATATGCATATTAAATGCATATTAAATGCATATTCTGTGGCTATTATACAAAATGCATTTCATTATAATAACAATTTTGGGAAGAAAAGAAAATAAAAAAATAATAAATAAACACAAGAGCCAGAAAAAAAGTCGGAGGAATAAAATTATAAAACGTATTTGTAGATTTCAAATGAAATTTATGGATACTAAATCTTAAACTGGCTGTCAAAATCTTAGATTAAAGAATAATAAACAATTGGGAGAGGGAGAGAAAACAAAGTTATAATTTAAACAATAAATTTAAGAAACAAAAAGGAAAAATAAATAAACTAGAAAGCAACAACAACGATAAAGCATTTATTAAAATTGTAAATTTGTTTCAAAGGGGCCAACCAAATATTCGAAATAGAAAAAATTAAAGAAAAACCTGAAAGCACATAAAGTGTTTAACACACGTTTTTGAGAGTGAGAGAAATTAAGAGAAATATATACATAGATAAATATTTATGCGCACACGCACACGCACACGCACACATACACATACGAATGCAGAAAAAATACTACACAATACATTTTCCAAAAATCAAAAGCAAAAAAAAAAAATAATAATGTCGAACTTAAAGTGACAGATTAAGTGGGGGACTCTTGAAGTTTGTGGAAAGCCATTAATTGGTAGACTCACTGGCTAAGTGATCCTTCAGCACATGAGGTAAAAGTAATAATTTTGTAAATGCGGCCAGGTGACAACAATGCAAAATTTCTAAACGCCTTAAAATAAATTTCAAAATTTTAGCTTAAAAACTAAATTTTTAATGCGATACACGTGAAATAAAACTTCCGATTAAAAGAAATCAGCTCTGAAGAGCCTACAACTGTCATCAGCCAGCAGTTCACAAGAGCATTGCTAATACTTCATATGCTTATATGAAAACTAACAAAAACTAAATGAGAATTATTATATAAAACATGGCTGATAACGTGTATAAAATACTAATAAAATATAATTTATTTATATTTTATAGCAACAACTTGTCGTAGCTCTGCTCGCAATAATCTATTTGCGAGCTCTGAAGATGTGAAGAGCATACACTGTGCTTGCAATTGTCTTCAGCAGGCATTTCACACGACTTATGCTAATACGAAATTAAAAGATCGTTTTTTTATATGAAAACCAACAAAAACTAAATGAGAATTATTAATATAAAACATAGTTGATAACATCTATAAAGTACTAATAAAACATAATTTATATATATTTCATAGCAACAAATTGATCCAGTTCCCCTCGCAATAATCCAGCTCAACAAAGTTGAGCGATAAAAGAAAAAGTGCTAAAATTAAAAACGCATTAAAAGTAATAGCTTTTTTTACTTTGGCCCCAAAGAGTAGTCTTTGTATTTCTTCAGTGTGGTTAAAATTTATTCCCGACCATTATGAAGCAATATATATAATATACAGGGTAAAGAGGATGCCATTATTTTTGATTAATTTAAGATTTCGGGATCCAGCTTTGGCCAAAATGCCTTAACACTGTCTTATGAATAAATTGTATTATTGCACAATATAAATGCTTTCACGTGCTGTGTTCGTCCAGCAGCATTGCAATATATAGCAAATCTACGAAATGAATATGCAATATATTCCAAATATATTTAGAATTCTAGTGCCCCCCAAAATGTTTTCTGGTACCCCAATCCAACTATTTCTGCTTTTTAAATTTTTCGCTAGAATAAATTAAAAGAATTTAAATTTTTTTTTTCAATAATGGAAATATTTAATAAAACAATTTTTTTTATTTAATTATTCAATTAATTAATTTTGCAAATAACATTATAACTCGAAAACTGTGCCAGCACACAGTTTGTTTCATTTATAAGTCATGTTGCATTGGAAGTTGCATGGTGTGTAGACCAGTTTTGTGTTAAAAGCCTTTTCATATTTTACATAATGAAGCACAAAAATTATAACGTAACATTTCTTACGTTGCATCCTTTGCGTAAAAAATTGTTTTGTGCAACTTACAGTAGATCACAGAGAAAAATAAATAATTCCATTGAAGCGAAACTGAATGTTGCACTTGAAATGCATTTCTCTGGCATTTTTTTGTCATGCTGAATTAGAAATTAAAGCAAAACCATATCCGCCAAACGCTGATGTTACGTTAAAGGTTGCATTGTTGCAAAAAATGGCAGCAAGTTTACATCGAAGAGTTAAAGTAAAGGACGCTTGAACAGGTGCAGTTTAGCATTCAGGGGCCAAATTATTTTCTTCAATCTTCTACGAATGATGTTCGTTAACAGCAGCAAAGTGAACAGTAACGAATTGAAACGTTCATGCCTAAAATTTGGGATTTTTCTGTCTCCAACCAAAATAAATTTAAAAAAATTATACTAAAAGTTGTTGTAACTTATCCTTCTGATGTTGCATCACAGGTTGCATCACCGCAGATGACATTAGATAAATAAACTACCCGCCCACGTTTAATGTGGACGTGGCAATTCTACTAATTGCTTTGGAAGCTCATAAAGAATATAAATATTCTTGATCCTTATAAGAAAGTAAATGGATTGAGCTTTGTCCGTCTGTCCGTCTGTCTAGGTATTTCCATTACCTTGTAAATTAAGCTTCACTTTTGCTTAAAATCAAAAATCTAAAAGCCCATGTGCCAAAAACTTTTGCAAAATTGTCAAGTATGAATATCGCCAAAATCGGGTTCCAAATCCATAAAGTGAAATTCCTTTGTAGAAAACATCGCATGCGATATTTCTTTAGTCGTACGTATGAATTGTATGGAATTGGCATAGAATTTCATGCCTTTTTTTGGAAATTTCTTTACTGCGTCTAAACCATCCTTGCTCGGTGGATCAAACCTATGTGGCCCAGAAGCCAACACGTAAGGCTATAAAAATGTGTTTATGGAATATCTGAGAAATCGTTTTTAAATTTTTTAGAAGCCGTTGAAAATGGGACTTAGAGCAAAATGCTCATGTACACATAACTTCTGCGAGAGATATGGCCACTGTGGCCGCACCATTCTTCTTTGGCGGATCAAACCTATGTGGCCGAGAAGCCAACACGTAAGGCTATAAAACTGTGTTTATGGAATATCTGAGAAATCGTTTTTAAATTTTTTAGAAGCCGTTGAAAATGGAACTTAGAGCAAAATGCTCATGTACACATAACTTCTGCGAGAGATATGGCCACTGTGGCCGCAACATTCTTCTTTGGCGGATCAAACCTATGTGGCCGAGAAGCCAACACGTAAGGCTATAAAAATGTGTTTATGGAATATCTGAGAAATCGTTTTTAAATTTTTTAGAAGCCTTTGAAAATTACTTCTGGGAGGGATATGGCCATTGTGGCCAAACAATTCTTCCTCGGCGAATCAAACCTACGTGTATACATATATGGAGAAGGGTATATTAAATTCCGCACAGTCGACTGTATTCTTATATACTTGTGTATAGTGACGGCAAAAATTTGAATAGGCAACTCCAATTGCCTTTATGCAGCGAGTCTAATTGTTGCATCGCTCCACCTTCTGCTAGTTTAGCATGCAACGCAATTATATTGTTTCTGAGAAATTTTAAGACTTTAAGTTTTTATCGCTTAGCAAATATGTGCCGTTTGGCCTGTGTAGTGTGTTCTGGAGAAGTGGCGTCTCTTGTACTGTGTTGATTTTGTGATTTCTTCAGGTCCCCATACAAAAACTTTCCTTTCCCTGAGTGCGCAGACATGTAGGCGGGCATTCAAACTCTCAATATTGAAGTATTTCGCATTTTATAAACGAGCACAATTGTTGATCTTAAGAAAACAGAAACTCAATGAAATAAAAACAAAACTGAACCAGAAGACAGCCACGCACAATGGAAATATTTATTTATTTAGATTTCATTTCGTATGTGAATGCGGTTTTTTCTTAAACTTTGAAGTGGCGCTTAACTTCTACCATAATTTGTTGCGTTACATTTCACTGTTTGTTGTTGGTTTCTTAAGTAAATAAAAAAGGAATAAATCCTCTAACAAGCCACACAATATTCACGTACTCCCAACCAGACATGAAATCAAATGAAGTGAAACGAAAGACGTTTTTTGTTCGTGTAAAAACATCTTAAAACAAATTATAAACTGAAGAAATCTTAAATAAATAGTGGCTGTTAATGTACGAAAGCAATGAAAGATTGCTGCTTATGATACAATAGGGAACAACTCTATAGATACTACAGGTACAGTGATGAGCATAAGTAATGGGCCGAAGTTTACAAATTTATTAAAAGGGGTCTTGTAGGGTTGTTTGCATTCAGCAATGCCAAATAAATTAGTAATACGAATAAGTAAATGTTTAAATCATGTTTAAAGGAGAAAAATTAATGGTTTACACTACGATTAAAAATCATATGTTTATTGTAAAAGTGAAGTTTGAAAAATATATATCGAAGCTTTCGGCCAAAGTACATGTTATGAAGGGAATTAGAGTGGCGATGAAACTTGAGATAAAATACATTTCACTCTTTGGTAGCGTGCATTTCACTCTTTTGTAAGGAAATACCCATAAGTTGCAGCCAAAGAAACAGCTGTTTTGGATATTTATTTCAGTATTAATATATTGCGGTGTTTGATTTGCGAGAGATCATAGATCAGAACTAATTTATTTATCCAAATAACAGTAAGTTGAAAAAACTGGCGTTTAAACCTTCACCGATTTATTACGAACGATTTATTCTGAGAATTCAAAGCATTATTAAATATTCGTTTGTAGTTTGTTTTAATACAGAATTTTGCTTTAAAAATTTTATTGGATTTAATTTCAGTAAGATATTTATTAAACAAAATATATATACATATATATATATATAAATATATATATATATATATATAAATCCCTATAAGCTGGCAAAGAAACAGCTGTTTTTGATATTTATTACAGTATTAATATATTGCGGTGTTTGATTTGCGAGAGATCATAGATCAGAACTAATTTATTTATCCAAATAACAGTAAGTTGAAAAAACTGGTGTTTAAACCTTCACCGATTTATTACGAACGATTTATTCTGAGAATTCAAAGCATTATTAAATATTCGTTTGTAGTTTGTTTTAATACAGAATTTTGCTTTAAAAATTTTATTGGATTTAATTTCAGTAAGATATTTATTAAACAAAATATATATACATATATATATATATAAATATATATATATATATATATATATAAATCCCTATAAGCTGGCAAAGAAACAGCTGTTTTTGATATTTATTACAGTATTAATATATTGCGGTGTTTGATTTGCGAGAGATCATAGATCAGAACTAATTTATTTATCCAAATAACAGTAAGTTGAAAAAACTGGCGTTTAAACCTTCACCGATTTATTAGGAACGATTTATTCTGAGAATTCAAAGCATTATTAAATATTCGTTTGTAGTTTGTTTTAATACAGAATTTTGCTTTAAAAATTTTATTGGATTTAATTTCAAATCCAATATATATAAAATTAATAAAATATATATACATATATATATATGAATACATATATATATATATATACATATATATATACATATATATATATATATAAATGCCTATAAGCTGGCAAAGGAACAGCTGTTTTTGATATTTATTACAGTATTAATATCTTACGCTGCTTGAATTGCGAGAGATCTTAAATCAGTATTAATTTATATATTCAAATAATACTCAGTTTAAAAAGGTTGGCATTTACACTAAGAAAAATCATAAAAGTGACAGTGGAAAAACTTTCGACATGGAATTTCTCATACAGGGAGTTGCTTAAAAGGTTGCTTAAACTTTAATTGCGCAATTTTTATGAATTGTGTTTTTCACATAAACATTTAACAACGTAAGATTTCCTCTTCACTGCAGGAACAGCTTCAAATATACGATTTGAATATGGTTTCTTGTTTATTTATTGTTATTTTATTTATAAATACTTACCCCACTTTATACAGACCGTGTTGATTTAGTGTTTTATAATTATATTTCCATTTCCTAAAAAAAAAAAAAAAAAATAGCGCAACAGATTTCACGTAACCGCTACAAAAGAAATCAAACTGTCGTATTTCATTATGGAAAGAAATGAATGCAGCCACTTGAATAACTTAAGCAAATGTGCCAAAATAAGCAGGGGAACCACCTACAATAATTGTTATTCCTCTTATATTGTTTTCCGTGTCAAGAGATTCCATTGAAATAAATTGAAATTTAATTAGAGAACACTTATTAGGCCAGCTGCAATTGATAGTAAAAACTTACGTTTTAAGCATAATAAATTAGTAACCGATTATTTATCTTTTCGGATATATATATGTAAATCACTAGACGATTAAGCCATCTTTAAAAGCAGAAAAATTTGGAAAAAAGTAAACGAACTGTATTTTTTAATACAAAATAAAATTCATAGCTGGTAGTCATTAAGGAATTTTTCCAATTTTTACCTTTAAATGCTATATATTTCTTTTATTCATCAGCCGATTTTGGTGACTGGATAATTTTCTGGCGACTTCTAAGCAGATGAATTATTAAAATTGTGATTTTAAGTAAAATTTAAGCTTAACTTACAACGCAAGAAAATGACGGAGGACAGACGGACAAAACTCTTCTCTGTTTATTTGAATTCAAAATATGTGCGATATATGGCTTTTCCAGACTTAATATTGCAGAAATTACAATTAAAACGCTGATCATTGCATTACGATAGTGTGAAGGATTAAGCGGCGCATATTTTTCATCAATTCAATGTACGGGCAAGAAGCTAAGAAAATAAAATAAATGAAAATAATTTTTTTTCTTTTTTAGAATAGCTCTTATCGGAACACAGCTAGTCATGTAGTGCATTCTGCTGACATGAGAATAAGATAGTAATAGAAAAGACAGAGAAGCTTATTTTATGTATCTTCAATGTAAATTGTTTGCTGGTATATCTAAATGACCAGTCACTGTGCTTTCACTAATTAAGCATTTCAACAACAATTAATACGTGAAGCACTTAAAGTAAAAGCACTTGAGTAAAATGAATTAGAATTGGTTTATGACTGGCAAATTTGGGTGTCGAATCCACGACTATCAGCAATTGCTATGACTAATAAATAAGTACAGCCAACCAGCCGTACTCTCAAATTGGCAAATAAATCAGTGTAAGAATTTGCAACTGAGAAATGGCTTAATTCTTCGATATCATATTTAAAGTGCCGGAATTTAGTACCTCATTTTAGAAGGTACTGCGAGCAAAGTATCTCAGAGAGTGCGACTTTCAAAAAAATTTTATTTAGCTGTTTGAATTGCGGTTGGCACACCAATCAAATTTAATCTTCACATGAAACGTAATGTTTTAAAAAGGCCAAAAGAAGTTTGTTCGGTAGTTAATAGTTCGGTAGCCAATTTGGAAAGGCGTTCCAAATTTCAAAAACAGCGTAACACTCACCTGAAAAGTGGTGGCATAACGTAACTATTGCTGTTCAAGATGTGCTTGTAAGCCGTTAGATATTAAAACCTACAGCAAAAGACTCTCGTTTGACACGTGATCGGGGGCTCAAACGGAAACAGTGAAATCATTTCACCAATAAAGCGAACGAGGCGAAAAGGCTTTACTTTTAAGTTTCTACGATTTTTCGTTTACGCAACGCCCCTCTGTGTCCCAGCAATTGAAATTTTGTTGACTTTAACAAGTAACAAACAAAGCAATATTGCGTGAACGTAATGTCTTACCTTCTTTAGGCAAGGGGTAGATGCAAGAGGTAGTAGAGCAGGCAAATAGTGAAGATAGCCAAACAGATAATATCACATCGCCCCAGCCAATTACAATTAAATATTTACAGAGTTGAAGAAAAAAATAATGACAATTGGAAAACGGCTGTTATCGCCCATTGAACTCCAGCATTTCCTTTTTTTATTTTCAATAAAATTAAAAAATAAATGAAAACCTTAAATTATTTGCCTAACATGTTTGTGTTGTTGTTGTTGTTTATTACAGGTATTCTGCAATCGTGTGCCAATGAAGGCGAAGAAGTTCAAATTGGCATAAAAAATTCCAAGTGCTTTAAATGTGCCTGCGAGGTATGTGATTCTAATTATCGAGAACAAAAAAAAAAAAAAAAACAAAAAGAAGAAAAGAAGAAGAAGAATTTAAGAAATAATTTTATAATATAAAAATAACAACAATTAGAAAAATACAAGAGGAAACAAAAAGTTGGCTATAAAATTAAACAGACTGTGCCATTGTGTATGGAGCGGAAGTGTGAACATGCGCGATGCTTGCAACTTTGCAATCAAACAAGAACGAACAAGACGAAAAGGGGTTTTTTTTAAATTCTTACAATATGTAGTTTACGAAACGCCCCTCAGTATAGAATTAAGTAACTTTTATCTGTATGAATTTTCAATTGCAATATAATCTGGCTGTTGCTAATAGTTTTTCAACAACTTTTTTTTTGTCTTGTTCTTCCAACGTGTTTCATTTAAAAACACATTTTCTGTTGCTGTTCGTAAAATGTTGTGTGTTTCTTTGGCACTAACTGGCATTTAACTGTTTGACCTGGCCGTTTGCCATTGAAGTTGTCACAAGGATTCATTTTTTTTTCCTTCTTTTTTTTTTGTGTGTTAAAGCAACATGCACTGCACTCTGGCTGTTGCAGTTACAGGGGAGAAAGGGGTTGTGTAATGTCTTTAATACATTGTAAATCAATAATTTATTCTCCTTTTTCTATTGCCGTACAGTCGTTAGTCAGTTTTTTTTAATAAAATTGAATTAAAGTTTAAAATTGAATTCAGTTTTTATTTGAAGGGATGTTGAAGATGAAGTATAAATTTGCTGAGTTTTCTCGTGGGAGGCCAACGAGGGAATTTTAGAGAAAACCCATTAACGAAAGTCGGCCCATTTGTAGGGCTACAGAAGTTTTAATCCAAAAAAAAACGCCTTCTTTTTTCTTTAAATTGGCAGTCCTTATGGCCATATTTCACTATCCTAGCCAGTCGTACATTTCATTGACACGAAAATGAATGACGTAAAAGCAACTCTGAAGTAAATTCTTTGAAATAAAAGCAACTCTGCATGCTTTGGCTTGTCATAAAAATCTGACATTTTTAGCAGAGATCGTATGACAGCAGAGTGAGTAGTTAACTTTATTGTCTCACAATATTTTTTAAAATGGAATGTACTCAAATGAAATCGGGAAACTTATATCGTCTTCTCAAGCCACACGTTCTTTACGAAAAGCTCATTCATTTGTCCTGTACAGCCGTCATAGTGAGAATTCCTCACTATGTGTATGGCTGCGAATTACTAGCCGCTACAAATATAAGGGGATTCCAGCATTTGCTACGCAGTGCTTTAATATCTGCTTACCGATAGACTAACTATCTTATAGAATTAGCCTTTTGCTCAGTGCTTTAATATTTGCTTACCGATAGACTAAAAACTATTCTCTAGAATTACCCTGTTGCTCAGCGCAAGTTTCATATAATGAAATCATCCTCTATAATTCGCATTTCCATTTGTTTTAGCGTTTTCCATAAAGTCTTTTAAAATCATCGACTATTACAGCAAAATACACTCTCTTCAATTCGCCTTTCTAATTTCTTAGCGAATAGAAAAATTGCTCAGCAATGCTTTTACATAATGACTTAGCGACTTTCACAAAGTTGCCATGCTGTCTTTTAAAATCATTGGCCGATATTGCATAACAAATGCAAAAGTTATGCAGAATAGTTTTCATATTGTGAACAGTGACTTGCATAATGGATTTATGCACGCATTTCACTGGGGCATATCTATCCAAATAATGAGAAAATATTTCATTCAATGTTGATGTCCTTCCGTACGTCCTTCCCTCCGTCCTTTTTTCTGTCCCTCCGTCCGTCCCCTCGCCCCTCCTTCCGTCCGTCCAGCCGATATTGCATAATAAATGCAAAAGTTATGCAGAATAGTTTTCATATTGTGAACAGTGACTTGCATAATGGATTTATGCATGCATTTCACTGGGGCATATCTATCCAAATAATGAGAAAACATTTCTTTCAATGTTGATGTCCTTCCGTACGTTTTTCCCTCCGTCCTTTCTTCTGTCACACCATCCGTCCAGCCTTCCATCCATCTCTCCGTCCGTCCAAGCAACCCTTTTGCAGACTAACTTTACGTTTCTAAGACGTATAATTTTCTCTAGTGGCCACTTGCATAAGATAATTATGGAGGACATGCATATGCATGAAATGCAATTAATGTCCTTTCTTGCTAATTATTGCTGTAAATTGAAATGGAAATTCGCTTTTATATGTTTGTTAAGTAACTTCTTAAAATGCAAGAAAGAGGGAAGTGCATAAATTAATATATGCCATATAAGTTTATCGTTCCACACGACTTCATACAAGTAATTATGATTGTCGTGTTCGAGTATGGCTGGCTGTGTGAGCCCATAAACATGCACATTTTAAGGATGTATAAAATGGTCAGCACTGCGAACTCAAACATGATCAACAAACAACATTAATAATAACAAAAATAAAAATTATGACCAAAAATATGAGAAAAACAAATTATGGGATGTTGTCAGTTCGTTCGAAACCATTTTTCATTTCAACAAAATGATTGTTTAAAAGGGTTTCGCCGGGTCTCTTTCTTAAACCCAACTCATACGCTCAAGTCCTCTGAATCACTACAATGGAATTTGTTAAGTGACATAAAGTGGCGCCTAACATGACAACCTTTTTGGCTTTTTCTCTCTGCTTTCATGTTCTTCTTCTTGCAAATACAAAGTCAGTTTGCATGCATTTTTTCATGTTACTGCAATCCCAAATACAAATGGATGCAGGAAAAATACATAAAAATGCGTAAAGTTGGATTTGAAAAAGAAAAAAAGAATTGCAAAAAGCAAAACCAAAAAAAAAACCAAAAAAAAAAGAAACTTAAGCAAAAATTATTACAGTTTTAACAGCAACTTTGATTATAAAAGTTTTAGTTTTTGTCATACGAGCAGCAACCAGCAGCAGCAGATATTTCAATAATAAAGTTTATTCCTCGACTGCTCAAAGCGGGTCAATAACTTTGGCCAAACTTTAAATTAGAAAGACGAACAAAAACTAGAAAAGCAGATACTGACCATTAAGCCAGAAATGAAATGATGCCAAATTAAACAAATGGAAGCAGAGCAGAAAAAAAAGAAAACTATTTTAATAATTTATGTGGCATGTATATGAGTTTTGAAGTTATTGGCAAGAAAATCTTTATCAAAGAAAGCTGGAGTGGTTAGAAGGAATGCTTGCAAGTGGCCGAGAAGAGTTGTTGTTTCCTTTTGTGACTCATAAAGAATAAACTATTCCCATACGAGGGTAACTGTCTTGCATGCAGGGTCAAAATAGTTTGCACCTCATACTGAATACTTTCCTTGAATACTTTTCCGTTGATTTAGAAAAGCCATATCTACAATTTAATGATTTAGAAATAATGTGAAAATGCTCAAAGTGAACACAAATAGAAGGCGCAATGCTTCGAAATAAATCCAGAATCCACATAAAATAAATACTGGTTAAATGTCATATGTTATGGGTTTGTGTTATATTTTTGGTGCGTTTTTAATGCAACACTGAACAGAATTTTGACATTTAGACATTATGAAAAATAAATTTTTAAAAATAAATTTTTCATAAAAGCATATCCTTTTTACATTCAAGAGAGATGGAATCAAAAGTTACAGAAATATTTTAAGATCAAAATTACTATGCACATAAGCCCACAGAATTGAGAATTTCAGAAAAACCTTAACACTGACTTCGTTTTTAAAAATGCAACGTACTTTCCAAAATTTCTTTATATAATAAAATGAGCGCCAAAAACACGTTTTCAAAATCCCCACTGTTGCAATGCTACCAATTGCAGCGAAAGCTGTATTTACACTCTCGATAATCTAAAATGTAAAAATTCTTTTCAGTGTTGCATTAAATTTACCCAAAAAATTTATCACAAACCCATAACACATGACACTTATCACAGGCGGTGGAATTTCTACGAAAATATCTCATTACTCCGAAAATTTATATTTGTTTCCAGTATCGCACTTATTAAAATGAACAAAACCACTCTCAATATATCTAAATACTCCGAAATTTAATATGTCTTCCCAGTGTTCACAAAACTTGTCTCGCCTTACTAAGCCGAAGGCAATGAAATTTTATATCTGTTTTCAGTGACGCGATAAATGTGCTTTACCACATATCCGAAATGGCACATATGAAAGCTAAAAAAATTCACCAGAAGACCTCTTAAACAATACGAAATTTCATATTGCTCTCAATGACGCATTAAAATCCCTTTTAAAATTATCGTAAATACAAAACGCCACATATCACAGCGAAACAAAATTACTTCGGAGAAATGTGAAAATCCGGGAATTTCATACATATTTTCAAAGTCGCAATAAACGTGCCTTAAAATTACCAAAAATGCGAAACGCCAGTTTTCAAGAAAAAAAATTCATTCAAATAAATCTAAAGACTCCGAAATTTACAATTATCTGCAGTATCGAGTAATATAATCACTCCGAACTTTTATATTTCTTTTGAAGATGGCACTAAACGTAACTTAACACTACAACCATGTAAAAATAATATTTATCGATGGGAAATAGGTCACGTCATATAAAAATTTTAACACTCCGAAACTTTATTCCAAAGTGTTGCTAAAAGTCACCCGTAATTCATTATTAGACTGAATAAATTAATTTTTGTAAGTCGCAATAACAACTTTAAATTACAATTCATCAATCCAACCCTTGACTTGCAAAAAGTTGAAGCCACTCCGAAAAAATCGCAGTAATTTGGTACTTAGCAATCAAACCGTAAAGTTAATAAATTAAAATTATGCTACTCGAATAAAAGTAGTAAAAAAGCAGCATTAAAAATGTATTATTATACTAAACACATATAACACGCAAACTGAACAATCCTTATCCGAAATGTAATTTTACTAGAGTCTAATAAATTCGGAGAGCGTTGTATCTCAATCCAAATGGTCAAGAATATATTGAGTCCTTTCGTGCCTGATAGTTTAAGAGGAGGCTTATAACAGAGAAAAAGTATTATGCCTTTATATAGACAACCGCTAAACCCTCGTATCCGAAATGTCTAAAATTGCTAAGAAAGCGGTTTAATAAATTCGGAAAGTTTTCGTACCTCAACCCAAATGGTCAAGAATATATTGAGTCCGTTCGTGCCAGATGGTTTTATCTAGAGAACCGCTTCAACCCTCGCAAGTTCTAATTAGTACTTTGGCAATTTCACTTATTTTTATTAGTTGTGTGGACATTTAGTTCAGGGATCTAAAGAAGTATTTGCAACTAATTCAAAGCTCAGAAGGCACCCATTAAACAAGCATTGAAAAGCGCTTACAAAGTTCCGAAATGAGGAGGCTTCATTAAAATTTTCAATAATAAGAAAAAGGAAAAAAACAGCATTTTGCTTCGTCTGCTAAAAATGGAATCACAACTTTTTTTTCTAAACTACAATGAAATATTTTTGAAGCGCACGAATCCAAAAAATTCTTCCTTCATCTTTTCAAAATGTACTTTTTGGTATTCAATTAAATCTTGAGACTGGAAAAAGCACACACAAAAATTTCAGAGTTCATGTTGTAGTTTAACCTTCATTTATAAATTAAACTCAAAACTCGAATTTAAAAATTGAATTCAATTAATTTATATGTTTTTTCTTTCCCCCTTTTTATGTTTTTATTTGTCAAAATCGAAACCGCTTTCGAGACACAGTGCTGGTCATGTACGTAAATAAGGAACTGCGTTGCACAGTGTTTTAATGGATTTCAATTGGCCTAAAAGGATTACTTCAATAGGATTTTTAGAAGACTTAATAGTCTTGGATAATTTTAGCACATTTTAATTATTAACGAAACTATTTGCAATTACTTTCTTAATTCAATCAATTATTCTTGTGTTCAAAGACAACATTTTCTACTAATGAGTCAATATTTCTAAATTTCATTAGTTCTGTTTGAAGAAATAACTTTCACGGTAAGATGAGCTTTAGCACACAAAAATTTAAAAAATTTCCTTAAGAAATATATATATAAATATGAATATATGCATATATATATATATATGGGTCTTAGTGAGCCCGCATTTATTTGCACATGGCTTTATACTTTCACAATCCCATTACAATTGCATACGAGCTTCGTAAATATTTATTACTCACGGAACACCGTATAAATACGAAATTAAGGTTATATATTACAATTTACAATGAACACGCTAGAATTCTCATTTAGTTGGTATTCAATTTTACACACTCTCCTATTCTTTTGCTCAGTGGTGTAACTGTTAATTGCCTCCAATCGTAATCCCATCTTAGAAAGGAAAAATAAAAATTAAGAAATAAAACAATTTTAATGGCAAGAAAAATTCCATAATAATCATTCTCAGATTTAAATGAATTAAATATAAGCAATAGATTATTAAATGAAAGAAATAAATGAATAAACAAGATTCAACGACAACAGCACACTGATGGAACGTTTAAAGAAAATCAACAAAAACATTTTAATTCACTACTACATTAATTGATCATAACAAAAACAAAAACAAAAACAAAAAGAAAATAAACAACATGTAACCCCCTCCCAAAAAAAATTAAATAACAAAGAACCGCAACAACAATGGCAGCAGAAGCGGACCTATAAAGTAAGGTGGCGCCATGAGATTTTTTGGCCACGCCCACTTGAATTAATAAAATTACAGAAAATATTTAACACAATGTTCAAAATACAAGCGAACAATTAGACGTCTGCAAAAATTAAAAACAGAAACACACAAACTGTAAGCAGAGCTTTAGCCAGAGGTTCCCAAACGTATCACTTTGCAGCACTTTCCACTTTCCATATTGTTATTTAAAGAGACTTTAGAAGGCCACACAAATCAGCAAAGGAAACAAATACGTATTGGAAAAATTCATATAGTTAACTAAAAAACATTTATGTATTCACGCGCTCAATATTATTTTATTATATTTATTATTTATTTAATAAATATATTTAAATTTTATAGCAAAAAAAAGAAAAAAAAATGAGAAAATGTATATACGAAGTTATCCGGAAAAATCCTGCCTAGAACCACGAAGGAAACAAAATTGGTAAAGCTTTATTTCAATATAAAAATTAGCAATATATTTGACAGAAGTTAGTGCATATTTTTAGGCGCCTACTTAAATATTTCATCATTAGCATTGGCTGCCTGGAATAATATAAAGAGGCTCCCCAGCAGAGCAATTTATGTATGGATTTGAAAAAATACATTAAAAATTATTTAATTGTTATGAAAAAGATTTAAGAAGTTACTCTCGCAACTAAAGTTGTCTCTTGTTAATGTAGGTCTCATAGGTAATTCGATTTAGGACACTTGATATCAACACACACACACACAATATTTTGAGGAATCATGCCTAATTCGATTTTCAACCCTTTATGCCAACCCAGACAACATTTTTTTTTGGCATCACACTTACTAAAATTGTCTCTTTATAGAGGGAGTCTTTGAGGTAATTCGGTTTTGAATAGTTTGTAGCAACACAGACAACTTTTTTGGGGTATCATGTCTAACTAAAATACTCTCTTGTTAAGGGGGGTCTTATAAGTAATTCCATTTTGAATAGTTTATACAAACACAGCCAATATGAATACAAAAATATTTTTTGGGCTATCGTGCCTAACTAGAATCGTCTCTTGTTAATGGGACTCTTAAAAGTAATTCGATTTTGAACACTTTATATCAACACAGACAAAATTTTTTTGGCGTAACACGCTTAGTAAAATTGTTTCTTTATAGGGGGTCTTTAAGGTAATTCGGTTTTGAACACTTTTTACCAACCCAGACAAAATTTTTTTGGGCATCACACTTACTAAAATTATATCTGGTTTAAGGGGTCTTATAAGTAATACGATTTTGAATATACAACATTATATAACAATATACAGAAAATATTTTTTGGGGCATCCTGCCGAACTAGAATCGTCTCTTGTTAATGGGGGTCTTATAAGTAATTCGATTTTGAATATTCAACATTATATAACAATATACAGAAAATATTTTTTGGGGAATCCTGCTGAACTAGAATCGTCTATTGATAAAGGAGCTCTTAATTCGATTTTATACAGCTTATACCAACAGAGACATTATTTGGGGTATAATGCCATGAGAGTTTTAAGGTAAATAAAATGTGTTGTGTTTGCTGTGATAGGAACTGTACCCTAACAGATGTGCATTATGTATAAAATTATTTTACTTATCGTTCATATAAACATTAATAACAGAATGGGGCCAATGAAAATCAGTTTGGGAATGGTGATTTCCAGTTTAAGCCAACAAGAGACAAATTGTTTGTTGTATTTACAGAGAAAGAGAGTCTTCGCTTCAGTCATAAACAATCACAAGAGCAGCAGTTCGCCGAGATTTTCATTAAAACAATAAAACAACAATGAGAATATTTTTCGTATTCCATAACAACAATTTTGAAACAGGGAAATTTAAATAATATAAAAATTAAATAGTTTCAGATCATACTCCCAAATACGAATACAACATAATAATAAAATAAGAATTTTTCAGATCCAAGACTATAACGAATATTGGTAACGGCCAGTATCCTGCAGAACAATCAGAATCAGAATAATCTTTTTAATAGTAAAACTTTTGTAAAGAAATTGAACTTAATTTGTAAAGGGGAAGCCTTTCCGTTCAATATGAAGAGCAACAATTATTTTTCTCCGCCTATTTAAAAGTAAACATCGTTAGCTTTAAGATATTAAAGTAGATATTTATTGCAGACTAAAAATATTTATAACGCGTACGTGCCATTTGACATTTTTTATAAAATTATAACTAAGCAAATGTGCATATTAAAATTCTTGTTACTCCTCTAACTGATCTTCATCATAGTGGAACCACTCCAGATGATTTAGCAACGAAGGTCCTCACCAAATCCCTTTTGTTTATCCAAATAATTAAGTGGAGAATTCAATCTCGTATAATTACTCACAATAAAAAGGAAAAAACGGTCTACGCGTTGCAAATACTTTTAGGCTGCTTTAAATGCCAAATTAGAATTGAAGTTAATGATATTTAACTTAAAAAGGGGTGGGGGAAAAATAAAAGCTATAAATATTAGAAAATATTTATCGAATTGACTTAACGGAAACCAAAACTCGATCCAGATATGGCTTTTTGGTTAAGCCAATTAGTTTTCTTAGGTAATAGTTTTTATTACCTGCAAATTAATTTAAAAATATTCATTACTTAATAAATAAAATTTTTGGGATTAGAAATCTAAAATTCCCAGCCCTGCACAAAGTATGCCTGGTTACTACATTCCGTTAGAAATTCTTGGTAAAAACGCCAAATCTTGGTTTACAAAACTAAAAAAAAAACCATTACGTGGAGAAAAAGGTTTGAGACCAACACAGGAGCAGCCGATTTCACTAGGCAGGCCGCGAAAAACTCCCAACAATTCCGAGAGCGTTTGTTACAACATTAAAAAAGAACTCCAAAGTCAGCAGCACTAAAAACAAATCCGAATTAAATATTCCAACTTTTAAAATTGATTTTTTACGACTCAAGGTCGTCAAACGAGTTATAAAATACTCTGGGTGATGGATTTTTTATTATTTTTATTTGCCATAATTTTTTTATTTTTTTTTTTTTTTTTTTTTTTTTTTTGTTTTATACTCGTAAGCATCATTATATTAACTTTGAGATACGGCTTCAAGATGTTAAATTATACAAACACACACACACAAGCACACATTGATGCCGACGTACACGAGGCTGTTAAATACACAATTACAACAATGAAATGATTACAACAACCATGCGAGACATTCTCTCTTTTGTGACAAACAAATATGTATTCAAATTCAACAGCAATAATAATAAACTGACGTACTAAAAATCATTTCTTTCTACGAATATGTATCTGAAAAACAAAAACCAAGAAAAATCCTAAAACAGAAATCAATCTTTTGTTTTAACCCAAAAAAAAAAAAAAAAAAGCGAAAGATCTTTTGGCACACTTGGCGCCGAATTAGAAACTTATTTATACGCAAAACCAATTCGCAAGCGGGAAAATATTTAAGCGAGATATTGAAAAGATAAACGAAATATAAACATATCGATTGACTAGATACTTAATGCAGTTCGGAGCGACTTTAACAGATGCACTACCCTGCAGCAGATCTTCTATTCATCTGTTATGTCAAAGCTCCAGCTAATTTGAAAGCTTCGCTACAAAATTTCTAGCCAAAAAGAAAGTTTCAGAGAGAGAGAGGGAGAGAGAGAGCGGGAGTCTTAAGTAAACGTAACATAACAATGGTGGAACTGATCAGATATACCTTTTGAATTTAATTAATTCAGCGAATAAATGAATAAATAACATTGTGTGTATGTGTATGTGTGTGTGTGTTTGTGTGCTTTGTTTTAATTCTGCCAAATACACAATAAAATCCACAACATGGCTAATGACGCCGTCTAAGCAATCAATGTTTGTTGGTTAAAAGCACAAACAATAACAATTGAAATGTAAGAGGAGCGTTAAACACAGACGAAACTGTCGTAGCGCAGGGCAAAATCCGAGAATACAAAAGAAAATCTTAGATCGTATTTTAAAATTAAAACTAAAACATGTGTTTCAAATGTCTCCAAGCTCCATCGGCACCAGCTTTAGCTCCAAAGGCCAACAGCGACAGCACCAGCACCAGCACCAGCACCAGCATTAGCACCAGCATCATCACTCACAATCAATATTTACCACAACAGCTTGAAACACAATTATTGCTGCTATTGCTTCTGTTTGCTGTTGCGCATGTGCATAGTTACGTCTTTATACTCGTACTAGCATGTGCATGTGTATATGTCTGAGCTCGTATACTGTATTTGGCAGCTTAATAAACGTAGCCAGCGGCCTCAAGTGATGGCCACAATAACAAGAGTTTTGTCTATTTAACTGTCGCCAGCCAGTCAGTCGGCCCTCGGGCCACTAATGCCAACAGAGAAGAAACATAAAAAAGTGCTGCTGCTCCGACATGCCCACACCGTTCTAAGGCCCTTCCCTTTGAAAAAGCCACCTCACATCTCACAAAGTTCGTAGACATGCATTACAACCCGTCTCCATCGTCAAGAGAGCGCTTAGCAGAGAGTGGGCGACCGACCACTTAACTGTATTAAATGATCACTCATACAAAATGTAAAAAAGATTAATTAGCGAAAATGATCGTCACTTGATTTCTAAATATTCCAATAAATCATTATAAGAATGTAATGAATAAAATTACAATATTTAAAGATCATGTATTAAAAGCAATTACAGTCTAATTTATTGTTTTACCGAAACAGCACTAAAACAACACCAATAAATTACTTTAATATGTACTTATAAGCGTGTTATTGTTTAAGGAAATGTTAACACGAAATAATAAAGTCATGCATTTAATGCGAAGAGTGCAATATTAATTTGTAATGCATTTAATGCAATTCAATTATTGCATTTGTAATGAAAATGTTATAAATAAGGAAAATGAATTAATTCGTAAATAAATTGAAAAGGTTGATTTTGTAAAGTTGGAAAAGCGCCCAAAGTAATTTAGAGGCTAATGTTATTCTAACCTTATGATGTAAAACCACTTAAGTCGTTATTTGTTAGTACAAAAAAAAAAAAAAAATTTATTTAATTTTTTTTTATAGTTTAAAAAAGTTATACCGAATAACATTTGATGAAAATGTTTCACTATATTCCTTGAATTGCTTTAAAATATATGTTTTTTAAAAAGCTTTCCGTGCCATTCCAAACGAATTTATGGTGCTTTTAAAATTACTTTCATTAAATGAATTTAAAACGAATTAAAAATGAATTCCATGAATATAAATAAATTCCGTACAGCTGTCAATATTATCATAGGCCTTTCTATACTCTTTTCACATTCCAAATAAACGGTTTGAGTGAAAGCTTTTATAAGCTTTTTAAAGCTATAAGGACAAAAGCTATTTAGTTTATTTGCTTGTTTATTAGTATTTTATGTTTATGAGTGGCCGGTTAAATAGGTGAATGAACAGCTTGCGAAACTGGATGTCGTGGCTACGATTCCTGCCTAGATACTAAGGGTTTTCTTACGGACAAGCCGAAAGCTTTGCCAATTAAGTTAATTAAAAAAAAAGAACTTATAAAAAAAAATTTATATTAAATTTTAATGTTGCAGAAACCAATCACTATTGAAAGTTTCATTACTTTTATTATTCTTATCTATTAAGTAGAACTGAACTGTTAACGTACGACTTGCTGATTTCGAAAGTAAAGCAACTCTATTTTATTCTATTGCCAGATATTTAATTATTTACATTTGCATTTTTTTTTTTTTGATGTTACTTTGCCTTAATAGAGTTGGCTCAATTCCAAAAACAATTATTTGTTGAAATTTGTTTAAAATAATAAAAAGAAAATAACTTAGAAATGACATTAGAATTGTTATTACACTAGTAAAACAAAAAATTAATACTTTGAAACGTAAAAAATTTTATATGTCATTTCAGGACGAAAGTATTCTTTACTGAATAAATTTTTAATAAATATAAATTATAGTGATACTTAAATAAAATTGTAAAATCTTACAAACAAGTAATAAATGTAATAAAAAAAATATAAAATTATTCCCATTTGAGATTCAAATTTTATTATTTTTTTAGTAGAATAAAATTGTTTCACTCTCCAAATCAAAGTTTCATATTTATTTACTTAATATTACAATTATATTATAAATATAATTATAGTATAATATGGGTAGAAGCACTGCCTCAGGAGGCCGGGCATTTTCAGGTAAAGAAATGAGCCTGGAAATCAGCTGATACTTCGCAGAAGTATTTTTCAATGCATTTTATAATAAATAAATATTAATTTTAATTATTTTAATTATTGATGTATTTTTAAAAAAAAAAATCAATTGTGATCGTTATATTTTCGATAAATATATTGCATACTATTAAAACTAAAATACAACTTAAAGAATCTATTCACAGAAAATCCAATATGTCTGAAAATCCACAGCAATCGCTTTTAAATTAATTTTTAATTATTATGTTAAATTTTTGAAAAATTAAAAAAAACCTTTTTTTTAAATTTTTTTAACATCATTTAATTTTTACAAAGTTGAATTACAATTTGAATTTGGCCAGAAAGATATTATATTGATAAAATTATTTATCAACATTTTTTGGAAAAGTTCTCGTGAAAGGTAGAAAATTTATATGGAATATAATGTACGATTTAACAATGATTTATTGCAGATATAATTTTTTTATTACTTCAGTGAGTTCAAAATATTAACACGTTGATGTTATTACGCTATATTGAAGCAAAGTATGATTAATATTTGAATTGCTAAAAATTTAATAGAGTTTTATGTGCAAACCCTTTAAGGCTATAAAAGATTCCCATAAATGTAACAAAAAGAAAATTAATTAATTTTAATTAGATTGCCTTCTTTAAGTATTTAACAATTTACAAACCGAGCGAAATTCTCTATTTAAAAATTAAAATTTTAAAAAGAACAAGTTTTCAAACACAAGCAATTCATTTACAAAAAACAGTGTAGCACAGTGTAGCCAAAAATTTCAACAACAATACGATCAACTTAAGCTCATCTTTTCGTAGTGAAAACAAATAATCTTAATACCGGTGTTTGGTAATACCAGTAAGCCATAACTAAAACAGTTATAGGAATGTGGTAGCAATAAATTTCAAAAGCTTATTTACAACAATTGTCTACCCAGCGAACATATTTTGTTCAATTGCGTTCAAAGTCAGTTAGAGTGGAGTTATCCAACCTTATATTCGCAAATAATTAGTAATCATAAAGCAAATATGAGATATAAAAATTTCTGAAAAAATTGCGGGAAATTTTCCAGCATTTTGAAAGAATACTTTCATCACCGGATTCTACAACATCAAGCACTTGGCCTTATAACAACATAATAATTCTTGACATTAAACAACATGTTTTTTATTTGCGTCGCTTTTAATTGGCTTCGAATTAGATTTATTACAGGCCCTGCGGCATATTTCTTTTACAGTTTCAAAGACATGTCAAAATGTAAACATCTTGTAAAAAATTTGACATTTATTTAACATAAATTTACCACAAATATTTATCGATAAAATAAATGTTATATGGAAATTATAGTTTTCTATAATATATTTCTTAATAATTTTAATTATAAAATGTAACTATAATTATAATATACCGGAAATGTCCCCTGCTTAAATTATATAACTTGACATTTAAAATGTGTAAAATATGAATGCTTAGGAATGAAAATTATGTACGTAAATATATATTATATAGCATTTGACAAGTCCCAAAAAAAAATTATGGCCTTTTCTTTTCCACCACCATAATATTGCCTTGTGAAAAAGTGAATGTTTTCTCCGCCCTGTAAAAACGCCATTTTGCAATTAACGAGAAAATAACACAAAAACAGCTGATAAAAAAACATTTATGTATATTTTATGAAATGTGTAAACAAAAGTGTTGCGTTGCCAGATTGCTAATTCAACTGCTTAAGAAACTAAACACTTCTTATATAATATCTTTTGTATTAAATCGTATTTTCTAAATCTTCGCACTCAAAAGATTTTTTTGAAAATTGTCTGCTAACGCTACGTACCAACTTTGATTTGCAAAACTTCCCGGTTAATTGTAGCCAGAAGTTTTTAAATCTCCAGTTGTTCAAAGAAAATATTTGAGTAAATGTTCCCTGAGGATCCTCCTTAACATGCAGTGGAATGCACGTCTGACACCCCACAGCAATCAATTTCAATGTATTTAATTTTTTTACATAGTTTTAGTACATTTTGATTTAAAAGCAAACAAATTTAGAACAATGGCAGTCCCACAAGTAAAATAGAGTAAAACGAATCTGCTTTAGAGGACATTTTCAAGGTTGACGATTTTTATTTCCAAAAACTCCAAAGCCTTTCGCCCCGAGTAGCAGCAACATGTTTACAATAGAACAAAAAATTCTTTATGAGGGCAAAAACATTTTTGAGAAGCGACACACAAAATTGCCCTTTTCGTGTAAAATGTTCCCCTTTTTTTATAGAAAAGTAAAAGCCATTAGTAACATTGAGGAACTTTTCTTTGCTTTTTTCTTCTTCGCCACATATGAGGTATCGTCTAGACTTCAAAAACGTAAGTTGCATATACATATATATTTAGACTATTGAAATCACTTTTTAGAGATTTACCAACTGACTAATTTGTTAAGACGAATGCAGGTGAAATTCTTATCACGACAAACTATTGTGAAAATACGACGACAATTCCCAACCATTCTTATCAATGTTTGTGTAAAGATTTTTCCCCTTTCTTGTTTGTTGCATGCCACAATTTTTTTTTTTTTCTTTTTTTTGTAAATTCAATACAAGACCTAAAATGTTCACTGGGTATCTACTAAATATGCACTACACAATACACATCGTTAAATATACACGCACAAGCCCACAAGGTCATTAAAGGCCGTTTGCAGAACAACAACAAAAGGCAATACAGATTTTAACTATTGTTTTGTTTTTCCCAGCAGTCGTCGTCTTAAGCCTCTCATTAACGTTTCTAAAAGGAGAGAGCCACTAACAAATATTTAACGACTGATAAAGAGAGAGCAAGAGAAAATAAGAAGAGTGCATAATGCAATGATTATGCGTAACGGTATAAGCCACCAATTAAATCAATTATTTACTAGCAAACCAACCACAGAAAAACAACAAAAAAAAAAGCCAATTTTCATTTTTACTATACGAGTACACTCAGAAAAAAGTGACGTTAATTTATTATTGCTGCTATTAACCACAATTAATATAAAAATTTTATGATAATTGCAATGCAAGAAGCCATAAATTTTATATACTCGTATGTATGTATGTATTTATGTATATAACTGTAAAAGACAATAATTATTTATTAATTGTCATGTTAAATTTAATTTAAAAGTTTCCTGTTGCAACAAATGTTGGCTTTTTAAAAAATAAACTAATAAACTTTTATCATGAAAGCTTGAAATTGAAATGTTTATTGCTACAATAAGGATTACTTATGCAAATGCTTCACTTAGATTGCAATGGCTAGATATTGGATTAAAGTGCTCTAAATTATGGATTAAAAACTTTTTAAATATTGCAATTACGACGTCCTGGGTGATCAACTGCAGTTGAAAGTACAGAAAGATTAAAATAGAGAACATAATATTTAACTTGTTCACATGAAAGTAATGATATGGCACAGTGGCACAAATAGTATAATAAATGGCAATGTTTAAGAAAATTTTATATTCAAAATAAACGACATCAGTGTATTGTATTTCCTGCTTATACATACATGCGCCGCCAAATGTCCTCAACTAATTTTCCAATTGGCGAATTCGAAATAGATTTGCAGTATATTGAAATTTTACCACTTTTAAATCTGGAATACGAAAAAAATATAATTACAGAAATAAATAATAATAAATTGCAATGGCTAGATATTGGATTAAAGTGCTCTAAATTATGGATTAAAAACTTTTTAAATATTGCAATTACGACGTCCTGGGTGATCAACTGCAGTTGAAAGTACAGAAAGATTAAAATAGAGAACATAATATTTAACTTGTTCACATGAAAGTAATGATATGGCACAGTGGCACAAATAGTATAATAAATGGCAATGTTTAAGAAAATTTTATATTCAAAATAAACGACATCAGTGTATTGTATTTCCTGCTTATACATACATGCGCCGCCAAATGTCCTCAACTAATTTTCCAATTGGCGAATTCGAAATAGATTTGCAGTATATTGAAATTTTACCACTTTTAAATCTGGAATACGAAAAAAATATAATTACAGAAATAAATAATAATAAACGGCTGATTACACTCGATAGCTTTATTACATGTGGCAGTTGTCATCAATGACAGGACTGTTCAAAATGATCCGGCAACTCTTTGTTAGTGTTTTGTTTTGCTACAAGTTGAATCGTTCTTCCGTATTCTTTTGAAGACAAAGGACATAAAATAGGATCATTGCTTTCAATAAAATCCTCGATGATTTCTACTACGTCATCTGGTGTTGGTTGAAATCGGGTTCATTATCTTCGTCTTGTAGCGCATCTTCACTAGCATATTGACAAAGTATGTCATATATTTCACTTTCTCGCAATATGCGAGGAATGCCGAAAAAAATTCACTTGCCTATCGGCTTTTTAGGACAACAGGACTTTTCAGTTTTTACGTTTGAGTAACTTCAATGCCACGTAATTAAAGAACGCCGTTACAAACTAGCTAATTGTATGTGAATTTTACTAAAAGTGTGTTGCCAGAATGTTACAAAGATTTTAATTGCAAAAGCATAGATTTTTTACCACTTACTGCGTTTTTTTGGATGTGTTACAGTTATGTCATAAAGAGCTATAAAGGGGTAAAGCTCTAGGCGGTAGGAAAGCATAAGGCTGTTACAGCTGGCACACAAAACAATAGTTTTCTTTCTGTCTCGAAATTGTCAATGAAGTTTTATTTGGCAGTTCTCTTTCACCCAAAAGAAATTTACAGAACACAACTTATAGTGTTAAAAGGAAATTTAATAATTTTATAAATTTTATATGAAACAAATATAAATATAAAATAAAATAAAAGATTTAAAAGAGATTGAAAGAAAACGTTCACCGTGTGAACCGGCCTTGTTTATATAAATATGGGAATTAGTATTATGATTATTATTAAAAGTCATTTAAGGCCACTATTTCACTATTCTACACATTCATACGATCCATTCATATGAAAATCTGCTATGATACTAGACAATTTTGAAAATGGCTTTATAGATGCCACACTGTTATACAAACACGAAGGAAAATATAATTTCTTCTCTTAGTGGCTTTGTAGTAAAAGAAATTCTGATCGCAAGAAAATTATGATCTTATGAAAATTTCCATAAATCTTTGTAAATGCTACGAGTTGAAAAGAAATCGGTTATAAAAATGCAATTTTAAGACATCACTATACTACTTTTTCATAACATTTGCCATATGTAACAAATCGTGCTATTGTTAGCACTGTGGCCTTGTGTGAACCATGGCCTTTGCTAATATTGTGTAGGTATTTGGGAACCTCTGCATTTGTGGCATGCAATGCTAGTTGTTCATCCGCTGGTGCCTTTATTATTATTATTTTTCTATAATGTTGCTCTTTTCGGTTTAATAATCTTAAACAACTGTCGTTTATAATTTATTATTTTATATTTGCAATGAATTTCAACGCTTAATTATGGTCTTAGTGCTTAAAAGTATAAAACAAAAAAAAAAAAACAAAAATAAATAAAATAGAATTAACCACATCAGCTGCCAGGCAAACAGCTTTTGTTTTGTCTGATTCTTTATTTTTATTGAATTCTCATTTTGGTGTATTTAGATCAACAGTCAGGTGCAAACAATTTTTTTTTTTCTTAATATAAATCTCAAGTTTAGATCAACTTAAATTTAGCTGCATGTCTGATTGCAGTTGTATAACAAATCAACGTCTTTTGGCACAAACAATGTTTTTGCCCAGCTTTTATTTACAAGCTCTGTTGGGTTTTTTTGTTTGCGATATAATTTTGAGTTGTTGCAGTAATCGATCAACTGAAAGGAATTAACTAACAAATGTTGAGTTACTTATTTGTGTTTTATTTTTTTAATTTTTTTTTCTTTTTTTTTTTTGTGTTATATTGCAATGTTTGGTTTTTTTTTATTATTAAAACAATTTATTAACGTAACACACAATTATTTATTTTACAATGTTTTCTTTTTTTAACATGAAAAAATGAAGTAGTTCTTTAATAACCCACAAAGATGTACTAAATCGGAAAAATGCGGCGTAGAACTGACATCATCAGGCACATAATGGCTATGGGTGGGGAGCGGCCGTCTAAAATGTCATGCAAGAAAAAACTTTGATTGCCAGATTAATTAATTAATATTCCAAAGACTTTCCACATGTTTCTTTTATTAAAAATACAATTTATCTTTAGAAATTGTGTGAAAGTAACTGGCCCAATATGCCGGCAGTAATTCTCATTGGTTTTCTGAATTTTTTTTTTCTTTTTTTTTGCTATAAACAAAAAATAATCTGTAAAGGCTAGAAGCATTAAACACATTCTGTCTTCACGACTTCAAATGTCATTGGGAAACATTGACTGCATATTGGAATGAGTAAATAAAATAAATTTTTTAAAACACACTCATAATAAAAAAAAAAACTTTAAATGCATTTCTAGATCGTTAATTCACTTATTATAATAATTAAGTTAAAGTTTTTTTTGCTGTTAAATTACGTAATAGTGTTTTTACACTGAGGATAAAACCTCAGTGTGAAAACACTATTTGGTTTTAACTTTAATAGTGTTTTCACACTGAGGATAAAACCTGGTTTTAAAACAAAATTTGGTTTTAACTTTAAAACCACTCCTTAAAACCTGGTCTTACCATACAAAATAATTCTCATAAAACCATCTTAAAACTTTTTTGAATTGGTTTTAAGTAGATTTTATAATATACAACCTTGTTTTATTCAGTGCTACCAAGTTAGAAAGATTGAAAACAGCTGATAATTCATTCACAATTCACAAAATGTAAAATCATTTCAATTTTAGATACACATTTTTAAAATTTATGTTTTATATATACAATAACAGCTGTCGTACAGTTTCTCAAATAAATGTGGAAAGAATAATTACAACAAACACATCTATTTCTTCAAAAAATTTATTTTATCATTAACAAATTTATTTGACAAACTGTATTATAAAACTTGATTTTATAAAAATTGTATGTGAACTCAAAATCAGCTGTTTGTAGGTTTTAAGTTACAACCAGGTTTTAACTTTAGGTGTGAAAACACTATAACGAAATTTTAAAATCATACAATTCACTATTTTTTTCAATATACCTGGCAGCCCTATTTCTGTTCGTTGTAGCTCATAAGGTGGCGACAGCTACAATGAGGGGTAGTGTAGCCATGTAGCCTTGTTATTCACATATTCCTACCGTGGTATATGTATGTATATTAACACAGTCCTCTGATGTGATTTAACATCTGTTTTATTAAAGTGTTTACTTGACGAAGCCATACAAAGTATGTCTAAGTGGTTCCATCACCTTCGATGAAGTTATAGAATTTACGAAATGTTTTTATGCTTTTTAAAGTAGGCGACACCTTTACGAAACGTGGGGAAAAGAGTAATGAAAACCATGAACTTTAGACAAAATAGCTAAAAGTTAATAATAGAATAAGTAGCATCGGGGGCTCTGAGCTATCTATCTACTCCATTTTCACTAACCCCTATCTTCGCGAAGAAGGTAACACAGCTAAGCACAAAAGCTGTTTTATAAGTAATTTATAATTTGTTTAATATTAATAATAATATTCCATTTTTCTCTGAACTGAACTTTCCCCCCATCGAGATCGTCTGCTTCATTAACTTTTTTGTGGTTAAAATAATTATAAAAATGTAGCAATCAGCTGATATTGTTTTCTAAAATGACAGCAGTTTTAGTTTTTGCTTGCTGGTAATTTTTAAGATAGAAAGTTCTATGTTAAAGCTTTTGAGTACTTGGCAAGCAATACTTGCTAAGCTTTTTAACAATTAATTTAACTGTTCTGTGGTACGCTTGGAGATGATAGTTTGGGGGCACGACTTTAGATAGCATTACCTAGAATCAAGATATTATATATAAAAAATTATCGTATGTAGTCATTTTAACAGAGATGCCACATGTTAGCAAATAAAAATCTCAAAAGCGTTATTGCAAACAATAATAACTGTCACACTAGTGTTTTTATTTAGCTTTCATGGCGAGACAGTTGCCTCGATTGGCTACCACATTCTTAATAGCGTTCCTCACGGTTTCACATTATATTCTTAGCAAATTTTCAATATTCCAGTATGACTTTTCTGCGACATTAAATTTCTTTACCAAATCGAGAAAGTCATATGAAAGCCCATAAAATGCCAACACAATTAAAAATCTGTGATTCCAATATGATATTTTTGTTGGCAAACAAAACTCTCCTAACGATTTGAATCAGTGTCGTCATGTCACACAAGTTTCAGACATCAAAATACAAAACTCATAATTACATATCGTTATTAGTTTATAGAAAGTAAAAAAGCTCAATCTCATAGTTAAATATGTGTTCGTAAAATATATTATTTTTGATAATAAAATTTCATAATTATGAGTTTAGAAGTTGAAAAGCCTAAAAATGAAGTTGAAACACATATTTAATATTATTATTTTCAAAGCTCAAATATGCATAATTTAACATACAATTATAATGGAAAAAAGCCCAAAGACACCAAATGGATAAACGAAATTGATTTGCTGAATTATTTTACAGTTGATGGTTGAGTTTTTCTTTATTTTTTCTTAAAAATTTTAAATTTAAAGTTTTTTATTTGTTACAGTTTTCGTAATGTAGATCACCTTGTATGATTTACTTTGTAGTAATATAAAAAGCACAAAAAAAAAATAAATAAAAAGCTCAACGTATAAACAGCTTAACCAAAAATTATTTAAAAAAAAAGTTAAACACAAAATTGTTAATTGTAATAATTTTCATAAATCAGCGGTAATAAATTATAAGTATTTTAGACTAATAAAATATAATTTTATTAAGTTGATCTTGAAGCATGGCAAACCGACTTTAAAGTGTCAAACTGTAGACAAAAATTAAATCGCCTGAATTTAATCATAAAACAAAATGATGGAGGCAGTTAACGCGTGGCATTCGTGTTAAATTTTTTTAAAATATGAAAGTAAAGTTTAAGATTAATTATTTCGAGAGCAGCGAATTTACTGAGAACGAAATATAGTGGGTAGGAAAACTAGCAACATCTTTTCTAAATTTTTAAAATTGGTTACGAAAATAATGAATATTAAATATTAATTTTACAAATTGGCGGGACAGGCAGATTAATTTGTATATAGGGTTGTAATTTTTCTTTATATATTGTATGCTAAAATGAGTTTAGAAATCAATCTAAAAATGCATATTACAATTGGCGGTACAGGCTGTATTAATTTTGTATACAGGGTTGTAATTTTTCCTGATATATTTTATGTCAAATTGGCGGGACAGGCAGATTAATTTGTACACAGGGTTGTAATTTTCATTGATTTTTCGTATCCCATATTGAGTTTAAAATTCAATCTGAAAATTCATTTTAGAATTGGCGGGACATGCAATTTTCATTGATTTTTCGTATGTCAAATTGAATTTAAAATCAATCTGAAAATGCATATTAAAATTGGCGGCACAGGCAGATTAATTTGTATACAGGGGTGTAATTTTTCCTTATATATTGTATGCCAAAATGAGTTTAGAAATCAATCTAAAAATGCATGTTACAATTGGCAGTACAGACAGTATTAGTTTGTATACAGGGTTGTAATTTTCATTGATTTTTTGTATCCCATATTGAGTTTTAAATTCAATCTGAAAATGCATTTTACAATTGGCGGGACAGGCAATTTTCATTGTTTTTTCGGGTTTACAGGGTTGTAATTTTTCCTGATATATTTTATGTCAAATTGGCGGTACAGGCAGTATAAATTTATATACAGTGTTGTAATTTTCATTGATTTTTCGTATGTCAAATCGAGTTTAAAAATCAATCTCAAAATGCATATTAGAATTGGCGGTACAGGAAGAATTCATTTGTATACAGAGCTCATCTTATGTAAAAAAGCACATTTGAAAAATCTCCACAGTGTGAACCAGCCGCTTCAGAATTTAACATTTACACAAAAATAAAAATTCTTTTAAATCAAAAAGCAATTGATTTGATAATGATTTGCATATGAAATAAATTACAAAATATTATAATTTTTAGGTTTAATTTTTTGTTCTCTAAATTTGTAAACATTTTAAGAGAAACAATTTTGCTTGTCAATGAAGTTTATTAATTGGAATCTATTAATTAGTTTCTGGAATGAAATCAATTTCATTTCGGCGTTGCTCCATTTAATCAGATGTATCTGTTTAATCAGATGTATCTGTTCATCTGTAAAAGAGTTTTTATTTGTTAATCAAGTTTTGTAAAAAATTTCATTATTTCAACATAATTATTTATTTGCTTTCCAGCAAATCACTAGTAATTTGCATAAATCCTATTAAATCAGGCTTAAAATTATTCTGCTCATAAAACTCGTTACTCGCATGGAAACATTTCACTGTCCACATACAAGGTGGTACTATAAGACTACACTGATGTATTTTTAACCAACTTGAGCATAATTTTTATCAACTGTCGTCTGTAATGTGTATGTGTGTGTGTGTGTTTTTGGTACCTTTTCTATTTGAGAAAACTCATCGAAAAGCAAAACTGGAAAATAAAAGAAGATAAGAAATATGAGAGAGTTAAATTAAATGGAATGCGTCAGGCGAGCAGCTGCTGTAGTTGCAGTGGAATCTCTTAAAAAATGTACCTTCCACAGTGGCAAGCAAAAATAATGATATGCTTTCGGTTTCTGCTTCATTTAGCTAAAAAGTCCAAATGATTAGAAAAATCCTGTAATGCTCAGCCTGTGACAGGAATTTCACTTGTAGACTTAACAACAAAAATTTATATATTGGAATGTGCAGAATGTTGTATACAATAATGTTATATAAAATCATTTCTCGGCTATAGTTCAGCTGTAGCGATTTTCACACTGTATATTTTTTTGTATAATTTTTAATTTACTGATTTGAAGCAAAAGTTAAGCTCAATTTATACCATAACAAAAATATAAAAGGACAGACAGGGAAACCGACAGACAGAGGGACAATAAACTGCACAGCTCCCTTTTTATATGAATCTGAAATACATAAATGAATTTATACCAATACAAACTAATATTGTAGGGATTGTCGTTCCCATATCAATCCCATATGTAGCCCTCCATCCATTTTCACGAAAAACACTATAAAAAGTACATTATCAATATATTTTATCAAATCATCTGTTTGTAAGAAACGTCAGTTTGTAAGAAACATCAGTTTGTAAGAAACATCTGTTTTTAAGAAACATCTGTTTGTAAGAAACATCTGTTTAGATTTCAGTTATACTAAAAAAAAAAAGCCCAAAGTGCATTAGAGATATTAATTACTATTTTTTTACTACCAAGATAAGTTGACTATCTAGAGTTAAAATATATATCTGACACATCTGATAGTGCCATATCCAGATAGATAAATAATTTTGCTTCACACTGTACAATAATTTTAAATTATTAGCAATCATAAAGTGTTGTAGTTGAACATTTTTATTTATTTTTCCTTGCTTAACAAAATATTATTGCACAATATTTCTATTATGAATGCGTGCATTGAAATTATGAATATTTTATTTATTTTCGCTTCATGATTTCAGTAGTTTTATTAACGTTTGAACACTTTATGCCAAAAACAATTCATTTAAACGAACTTCTAACCGAAAGAAGTAAATTTTAAATTTATAAATGCAAAAATAAATTTTCTGTCTAAATTCGTATTTCAATGTGCCCGTAGAGGCTGATGGTAGCCGTTTCATATTTTTTGTTTTTTTTTTTTCTTCTTATTTTAAAGCTGATTAGCATTTACTTGCTTTGCAGTTTTGAGCAGTTAAATGCCTACTGGCTTTTTATATAAATTTAGATAAATTTTATAAAAAAAAAAATTTAGAGAGAAAAGCATTTGACTGAAATAAATTAATGGAAAATTTTAAGTGAAACGGAATGGTTGGCAAAGCAAAAACTTAATTATATTAATTTCAATTTATGTTGTTTTTCCAATCTGGAATCTTGTTAGCATATCGCTTAGTTATCAGCAGAGTTTAGTTGCCCACGGGAAAACGTCTCTAAGCTGCAGTCACATGCAGCAGAATAGACAAGGGGCCTTTGCGAAAGGAATCCAAGGCAGCAAAGAAACTATTTTAGCGCATTAAAATAGCAGAATTATGGAAGAGACGCCAATTCGAAAAATTAAATAGAAAATGTTTTACATCACTTGAAGAAGGATGGATCAGAGCATAAAGGAAATATATCGAATTTTTTATAGATTTAGTTAGACTAGAGCAGCGACCTTTTGAACTATTCTTATATATTAAAACTTTTTTAAATATCACGATATAAAATATAACTAAAAAAAGTTCTTAAAAAGTTCTTAAAAAGTTCTTAAATGTTCTTAAAAGTATAAAAAATTATCAATTTCTTAATTTAATAAATTTAATATTAATTTTGACTACGCATATATAAAATAAAATGCCGGTAATTTTCAAATTAATCCGTCGAGTCACTGCAAAATAAAGGCTCTGTAACCTCCCTAATTTAAATCATACTAATAATTATTTTCAGTCTTCTTTAATGGAAAGAGACTTGCAAAACTTGTACTAAAAGGAAACTTTTCATCCCTATTATGAATTTCAGTTTTTGCATCAAGGAAAAGTATCTTCACATTTATGAACTTATGTTGTGTCTAAATTAAACTAAATGAAACTCTTCCCTGCACATTTAATGTCATGCTTCGATTCATGTACACGGCTTAAAAAGATAATGGGTGATATCAATCCTATTCTATGTCCATATGCATACAAAACGAAAATACCTCAATTTATTCCAGAAGTTTCACAGTTGCTGGCCTGAGTGCTTCATAAGAAGACAAACATGATGTCGTCATAATATTTTCACCAATTATATTGCAAAATAAAATGACAACAGTTTTGCGGTGTAACACATGACAACTGATATGAAAGCAAATTACTGAAAATGGCATGTCTTATTGGAGCACCTGGTATTTCATTTTTCTACTTTGTGCCTTAAACACATTCGCCACAGTGGCCGATGTCTGTAAACTGGCAAAAAAAATAGAATACTTGCGTGTATATGAAAACGGTTATTTGCAGGATGGCAAGCCGGCCAGGCTACACAACTACATTGTGGTTGTAGTAAACTCAGGATAATTTACATTCGTAAGTGCAACAATAAGCAGAAATAGTGCTGCCAGTAAGGAAAACAAAAGGAAAGCAGCCGATAATAAATTATATTTTCTTTTACAGAAAATAGCATCTGAGAATTATTATACCACGAGAAAATAGCTTTACAAGGGAGAAAACTAGTTTGGAATTTTTAGATGTTGAAAATATATTTTAAATAAAAAATTTTCTAAAATATAATATAAGATCGCTGTTACGTTTAAAATAATTATGTAGCTAGCTAAGCCCTAGAAAGCTAGCCAGCCGATTTTTTGAAGTCCTGCATTCATGTAGCCCGTTGCGGCGCATGTGTTTAATGCTTTAAAAATTTAAATTCAGCAAATATTTGCGTTTAAATAATTCATTCCTTATTTATTTCTTTTCAGAATGGTTTCGTGAAGTGCCACCAGGAAAGTTGTCCCCCTATTGATGACTGTTATTTATTGGAAAAGAAGACTCCTGATACGTGCTGTAATAAATGTAAAGGTACGTAGAGCTGCATTTCGCTTTTTTGCATTCACTAAAAGTAATTTAAGATAATAAATCAGGGGAAATAATTTTCATTTTGTTATGTAAACATTTTAATCAGCTTTGGGATTGGATGATTTTAGAAATCAATTGAATTGCTAACAGAATGTGAAAAAGGGCCTAACTAATGTGTCTCTTGAACTAGAAGGGAATGAACTCGTTGACTGCACATCTAAATGTATAAAGAGAACATTTTGTTTAAATAATTTATTTTTTTTTTGTTTTAAATATAAATTTTAACTGCAACTATATTAGCAGAAATTAGTTGAAAAAATTTATGAAAAATATTAAAAAGTAATTTTTTTTAAAAGAATAAACAGCGGAGAAATATTTTATTCAATTTTATGTAGTTTTGTGGTAGTAATTAACAGTTAATTGGAGCTAACAATCATAGTGTGGTATGTGCTATCGGTAGCAACACAATAAATAAAAATTTTATTGCGATCGAAGTATAAGAATGTAAGGCAAGTTCTGAAAATCACAATATTAAAAATCATCTGTGATTTGATCAACAGTTTCAACTATTCCTTGTGAAAACAGCTGTTTTTTTATTTGATCTACTTTATTTTTATTTTTATTTATTTATATAGACATAAGTCGAATAACTTAATTATAAGCTTACGTGCTAGGGTAGGAGCTATAACTTCTATGGTCTTAAGCTCCTACTTTATTTTTATTTATTCCCAATGAGTTGGAGTTTTTATCAAAATATTAAGCGAAAAAGAAATATAAAAATTAATTGGAATGCCCGCAGCTTTAAAAAGCACAAAATTACGAATTGACGAAAGCCTTTCAACTGCACTGGGTAATTAATTCTTAGATTTGAAGCGAAATATATTTTCTGTACACTATTTTGATTGTGCACCAGAGCTGCAATTGTGTATATTAAGTTACCGTTGCCATTGGATTTTAGAACAATCGTAACATCTGTTCGACAATGACAGAGAAATGTGTAGTGTTAGAAACAGCTGATCAAACACAAAGAGAGCACTCCATCAGTTAAAAGTTGATATTGAAAAATAAAGAGACGCTGAAACTAATAAACTTGTAAAGAATGAGTGGCCAAAGAAACTCGACTTTGGTATGCGAAGTTACACTTTGAGCATCTAAAGAACCAAGTAAATCACTTTTTAATACAGAATATGCCAGCTAGTTCTTAGGCGCATGTCAGCACATGCTAAAATGCTAAATTAGTTCTTCTTTGAACAGCTGGTTTTTCCGACTACTAATTAAAGATAAACGGAAAATTTACTTAAATCAAAGTTGAAGGAAATATTCTTTTGCCAGGAAAGCATATTTTCCAAAAAATATTATTTAAAGTTTAAAACATGTATATACTCAAGAGAATTACGTTTTGAAGGGAACTATCCTCGCTATAATCGGGTGTTTTAAATAGAACTACTTTTTCACTAATAAGCTGAAAATGTAGGTTCTTGAAAGTTATTGATTGATTTAAAAGAAATTAAATATATTTTCTTTCTTACTCCGGCAAGCATCCCTGCATTTTCGAGGAACTAAAACAGCTGATGGTGAAGAAACAAAGGCGAAATCACAAAACTAATTAATGGCAATTTTCCATAATTATATATATATATTCAATGCTAACAATTCCAATTATTCATTTAATGAATTTATTATGAAGTTCACAAAAAAGTAATTAAAGAATTAAACAGGTCACTCGAAGTGGCTTAAAATTGACTTTAAAAATCCAGAACCCCTTCCCTGTGATTTCTAATCACTTTTACAAAAAGTGATTTTCAGATGAGCGTAGTGTGTAGTGTGCCAGATATGTATTGATCTAAAAATTAAAGTTTAATTTCGATACAGTGGGCTCGTGTGGTAGTGATCTAAGAATTAAAGCTTAAATTACAGTGGGCCAGATAGTTAAAAAAAATAAATATTTTTTTGTAGGTAATAAATTATTATTTCAAGTCCATTTTTTTTATTTCCTATCGTTGCCAATACATTTTTCGTGGCATCTACCGGCTCGGGTCTTCCTATAGACTAGCATTTTATTTTTCAATACAAGCAAAAGGTTTCCGGGTTTTTTTGTGTTAATTTATCCATTTTCATTATAAAATGCTTTATGTTTTTTTGCTTATTTTAGGTTGCATATTTCGTAACTTTCATTACGGCAGCGGCTCAGAATGGACGGATGCTGAGGACCCTTGTAAATCATACAAATGTGTGGGCAGTGTTGTTACCGAAACAACAATGAAATGTTATACACAATGTGATGGCAGACAGTTGACAAAACCAAAACCAGGCGAATGTTGTCCTACCTGTCAAGGTTAGTGGGAAAGCCATTTGAGGAAACTGTAAATATATAGTAATCTTTAAACAAATTGGACGCCAAGTGCTTGTTTAAGAATTTTTTAATTATTATTTTGAGTAGCATATGACAGCATGACTTCAGCTGTGTTTCTATGGTGAATGTTATCATCCCTCCTCCAAGAATGTGTTCCGCAGCTATTTTTTCGATATATTATTTATACTATAATGAAGTATACCTTCAATTTACAATTTTTACCTATATATACATATACATGTATATAAATAGCACAATTGCTGGACTTTATTACCATTATTTATTAACCGATTTTGATGATTTTCGTACTATATAATTCTGAGAAAAGTCAGAGCAGATTTGTTTTTAAATTTTTGATTTTAAGCAAAATTTAAGCTCAACTTACATGGCGATAAAATTTTCGAGGACAGACGGACAACGCTTATGCAACTTCATTTACTTTATAGATCGAGAATATATATACTTTAGAGGATAACAAACTAATATTATAGACATTAACAACCACATATTACATCTATATATGCCCCTCCATCCTTGTTCACAAAGAATAGTATAAAAGGAAATAATAATCAATAATAATCTTTATGGGTGGTTGGTCAAAATGAAACCACAATATGCAATCATATAAATTAAATTAATTACATAAAGCTTTTTGAAAATAATTAAATGAAAAGCTTAAATAATATTAAAAAGAACTTTCCACTGCTTTTAATGTAGATAGAAAAAGAGTTTTTAAAATTCGATATGCTTTTGGCGTGATGACACTTTCACACACTCCTGTAATCGTATACACATACACACACAGTTAAAGACACACTTGCAAATGTGGCACACAATTTTGTTATTATTAAGGACCTCATACGGGACAAAATAAAACACAAATCCACACATCTAAATCAAATTTAATTCTAATTAGGAAACTCATATGGGACAGAAGGCAACTCAAATTTACACACCCAAGTACTCGTATATACAGACACATACATTTTTGGAGGATTTTTTTGTTTCATTCTTAAACAAGTCTCCCGTTTTTAAATTAAGACACTTGTTTATTATCTAATTCTACAAAAGCCATGTCAAAACGTGCAGCAACTTGTCTTGGTTTGTTCAAACAAAACCAAAACAATAGCAGCTACAACTGCCGCCACTACTGTTCTTAATCATAACTTGTCTTCATTCCCATATTAATTTTCATTCATGTCGAAATAGAAATAAAAAAAAATTGGTTTGAGCACATTGTACGAGTACGTACAACAAAAACAAAAATTGTTAACAAAAAAATAAAATACATTTTTTGTGTGGTCTTTGGTGGAGCCACTGTTGCGCAGAATGTAGCAAGAAAGAATTTTTTTTGTTAACAAAAAACAACTGAAAAAACAGTAAAATCGTGATTCCATCATTGAATGCAACATGATTGAAAGCATGACTTTAAATGTTGTTTTGTTGTTTTTTTCGTACTGGTGGCGGCTGTTTAGAGCTGCAACAAATGTTTGTGCTTGAATTTTAAATTTATATTTTTAAATGATGGAGGGAAATCCTTTCATTTAGGCCATGAACCTTTACATTGTAGCGATGAAATTTCGCAGTGCGCCTTCACTCTGCCTATTTAATAAGATTACTTGCATGTTGTTAACAGCATTCGATTTCAATTAATTAATTTTGAAATAAATTAATTTTTTATACAATTAATCTTAAAAATATTTAAAATATTTTTTTCCTCCCCCATATGAGCCAATAGCCTCAGCAGTAGTGCGTGCATAATATTATTGTAATATTTAAGTCTCGTTTAATGTGATAAATCGAGGGTTCTTCTTATTTATTTAAAAATTTGCTGAGGTTTGTCAGGGATTAATAATACAAAATTAAATAATTCCCAAAAGAAGTCCGCCAACTATTTGTACATTATTAAGAAAAAGCCTCAAGAATTAAATTTCCTTATTACCAAATTTAAATAGATTTGAAATATAATTGAAACTCTTGACTTGAACTCGCCGAATTGACTGGATTTGAGCGGAAATAATAGGCCATCATTCGATCCAATCCATCAAATTAAATTTAATTTGATCAAAAACCTAATTGCAGCTCTCATTATTGAAACCCCATTTAAAAATTTTCCATTTTTTTCCAACTTACGAAATTGCTTCAAATAAATTTAATACTAATTTGGGAACTCATACGGGACTGAAGGAAATACATACATATGATTACACCATATAATTACCTACCCATGTATATGTGTACGCACACAAGCGTACACATACGGGCACACTTGCCAATGTGTGACACAATTTAGTTATAATTAGGGATCTCATGCGCGACAGGAGAAAACACACATTCCCACAGCCAATTTAAATTAAATTCTTATTAGTGATCTCATATGGGACAGAAGGAAGCATACATTCACACTCATGTACTCGTACACACACAGCCACACATAAGGATACACTTGCCAATGTGGTACAGAATTTAATTCTAACTAGGGACTTTATGCGAGCCGAAAGGAAACACAGATTCACACACAAAATTTAAATTTAATTGTAATCAGGGAACTTATGCAGGACAGAAGGAAACATCCATACACACCCATGTACTCGTACACACACACACACAGACATAAGGATGCACTTGCCAATGCGGTCCACAATTTAATTCTAACTAGAGACTTCAGACGAGACAGAAGGAAACAGAGATTCACACACAAAATTTAAATTTAATTCTAATTAGGGAACTTATGCAGGACAGAAGGAAACACACATTCCCACATCCATGTACTTGTACACACACTCAAAATCTCTCTTTTATTTTTAAAAGAATACTATTAATTATAAAAGTAAATATTAAATAATATAGAATAAAAATATTTATTCTATATTAAATCGAAACCATAATTTAAAACTTTATTTTATTTAATTTGTATTACTTTCTATGAAAAACAAAAGGTTGCATGATCAATGGGCAAACAGTTTTGGAGGGCCAAGAGGCTGTCGCCTCAATCGATGATCGTTGCTTGGTGTGTCAATGTATGGGAAATCAATTAAAGTGCGCCAAAAAGACATGTCCTGTTTTACAATGTCCCATATCGAAGCAAAAGCTCTATCCGAATGAATGTTGCCCACGTTGCACGGAGCAAAGAGAATTTATGCCACTGCCAGGTAAGATGAGCAGGAAAATAATTCAAGTGGTTTAATTTTTTTTCACTCAAAAGGGAAGTTATCAAAAACTTGTTCTCTTACAATATTAATATATTTTGGGTTCAAAATATTAAAAAAAAAATTAAATAAAAAAAAAAATTCCATCAATAATATCTAAATTATTCGATTGAAATTCGAAGTATTGTAATTCTCTCCCGCTGAGGTCCTCTTTTTTATTAAAAACTTTAAATAAATAATTTTATTTCTCTATATTTCGCGACTTCTTTCTGTAGTATTATCAGAAATCAGTATTTTTCCTAATGAATTAATATTGTTAAGATGGAGAAGGAAAAGCCGGTAGCGGCCACCATTCCTCGAGTTATCTTCTCAACTAAAATATTTGCGCAATTATTTGATTTCTGTACGCATTTTAAGTATAAATTCAGATGATTAAAACGTTTTATTCACTTTCTTTGCAGGAAAGTGCATTTTCAATCATAAAATCTTCAATGATAAAATACAATTTATGCCCGATCGGTGTACGAATTGCACCTGCACAAATGGCACCAGTATATGTGAACGCAAGACTTGTCCTATTTTGGAATGTTCGCAAGAGTATCAAGAACTGGATGGATGTTGTCCTCGTTGCATTACTTCTGAGGTGCGCAGTGAATGCATTTCGAATGGTGTCAGTTATCAAAATAATGAGACGTGGAACTTGGGCCCATGCCGCTCCTGCCGTTGTACAGCGGGTAATATACGTTGTTCTGAAATGCGTTGTCCGGCCACCAAGTGTCGTTCCAATGAGGAATTGAAAGTGTTGCCTGGCGAATGTTGCCCCAAGTGTATAGAGACGGCGGGCACGTGCACGGTTTTTGGTGATCCTCATTTTAAAACATTTGATGGCAAATTTTATAGTTTTCAAGGTTCCTGTAAATATTTGCTAACCTCAGATTGTCGCGATCACACCTTTTCGATACGCTTAACAAATGAGGCGCGCACCACAAACACCTCGTCGTGGACGAAAACGGTCACATTGAAAATGGGCGGCATAAGAGTAAATTTGGGGCGGAAGATGCGAGTCAAGGTGAATGGCAGCCGTGTTATGTTGCCCTACAGCCAGGGCGTTATAACTAGTATAGAACGTTTACAGGAGAGCGTAATATTGAAAACAGAATTGGGCTTGAGCATAGAATGGGATGGCAACAATTATTTACAAGTAATGGCGGCTTCTTCCTTTAAACGGCGACTGTGTGGTTTGTGTGGAAATTACAATGGTTTGGCCCGTGATGATCTTACAAGTCGTGATGGTGTTAATCATACGGAGGTATGGCGCTTTGCAAACTCCTGGAAGGTTGGTGGCCCAAAAGCTTGCTCAAGGAAAAGGGAAAATATTGCCATACACCCGACGTGCAAGCAGAGGAAAACGAATGCTCTATGTCGTCCCCTGCGCATTCCAGAAGTATTTGGCAAATGCAGTGACCGCTTGAATCCCAACAATTATTTCGATTCATGTAAAATGGACGTGTGCGAGTGCCCTGATGGTCTGTGCCACTGTGACAGTTTTACAGCCTACGCCCGTGAGTGTCAGCGCTTAGGGGTCTCTTTGCCTGATTGGCGTACAGCAACTATGTGCCCTTATGGTGTTTGGAAACGAGATTTGAATGTCACTTTGCATCTGTTACACGACAATCCATTTTATGGAGATTTGAGTTTCCTACGCAGGCCCATGGCTAATAAAAGAGCACAGCGAAAACATAAAAAAGCTCAACGCAATTACAATGAGATCCAAAGGAATTTCATTGACAAACATGTACCAAAAGTTTTATTAGCTTCAAAGTCTCTTGATCGCACACCACTACCATTACATTGAACAAAAGAGATACACAACATGTGAAAGCTTTTTTCACTGCTAAACTTTTTAAGCGTTACGGTTTTGTTAACTATACTCTATAGTAGTAATTTTAATTTAAATAATAACTATAGAACAAATTATTTTTCTTAACTTTAACTATCTGCAAAAAGAGCAGAGGCGATAAAGTTTTTCAAAAGCTTTCTCTCGCCTTTTCTCTCTCTCTCTCTCATTTATACCTCTCTCTCTATATTTCTATATATACATATGCATAAGTAATACTTAACTAATTTCCTATAATCCTTCCGGGAGAGAAACCTTCAAATTATCAGCCTGCTTTCATCTTCACACCATTTCATTTTTCCCAATATTTATAACCCCCCTAAGAAAAAAGAGAAATTATTTCTCTTCCAACTTGACTACTGAGAGCATATTGCTTTTGTTTTATATTTTATATATACATATATAAGATTATTTTAACCAAAATTTTGTTTTTCTTTAGAGGTGTATAAATTTACTTCATTTAATGGTTCCCATTTGCATTACTACTCTCTAAGAAAATGGTGGGGGAGTTCCAAAAATGGCTGTCAGCAAATTTTTGTTTTAAATACTATTTTTATTTCTTTTTTTTTTGTCTTTTTTGTTGCAAGACTTGAAAAATATTTTATTCTCTCTATCTGCTTCTAAAGAAATATTAAAAAACTTGAAGTTTTCTAACATTTGCTTCAGTTTTTCCACAGAGCTTTTGTAAAGCTTTTGCAAAAACTTTTTTTTTTTTTGTTATTATAGTTGGGAGTCATTTTTGTTGCCTTTTCATTTATTCGCCACAACTTGGTAGAAAACTTAGAAAAAAAAATTATTTTTAATAAAAAGAAATAAAAATATATATATTGCAAAAATCATACCTAAAATAGATCTCAATTTTATTTTAAAATATTGTTATTTTTTGTTTCTAAATGTTAATTTAAGTTCATTGTAAAATTATATTTTAAAAAGCATGCAATAAGCTCATCATACATTTCCATTTATAGAGAACGAATTATTCCAAAAGAAAAAGAGAGGAAATAAGAAACTAAACTTAAGACCAAAATGTGAGTTCAGAGTATAAAAGCTTTTTAGCTTAAACTTCTCGGAAAAATACAGTCGTATGTGAGCGAAGCCGTTGATGTAATTGCATTGTAACATCTTGGACAGATAACCGATGAATTCCTTAGGGCTTTCCCTTCAAAAAAAAAATTGATAAATCAAATAATTGACTTACAAAAGAAAATATAAAAGTTTCTTAAAGGACGCTGTCAATTCACAAGGCCAAACCGAGCACTCTGATATGAAAAGCTCAAAATTACTTTGGAAATATTTAAACGAATTTCTCATTTGTATCTACAAAAAAGTTTTCCAAAATTTTCCTCAGTCCTTAAAGCTTTTCGTTATTATTAATTTTCAAGGAAATAACATCTCTCTTCATTGTTTAAATTAGTTTTATTTTTTCTTTCTTTAATCCCTGATGAATACCAGTTTCAGAAGATGAATTTATATATTATTTTCGAAGAGTTCAAATAACGCCAGTTTTTAAGCTTAAAAGTGTTTATGTAAATTAAATAAAAATTTAATGGAAGATTTAAAAGCATTCAATTAAATTTTTTATCTTATTAATTAAATATTTTATTCGGAAAGGTTTAAGATTTGGCTAACTTTTCAATTGTTAAAAAGTTTAAAAAATATTAAATCCGCAATAACATTAAAACAATTAGATTCCCTTAGATTCTTAGGCTGAAGTTCGTAATATATATATGCATATATACAAGTAACTATAAAGAATAAAAGGATAATAATTTAAATTTAATTTATTTGATGTGTAAGATAATAAGAGATCAATTTGGAGCCACACAGCGATATCCTTTGTATCAAGCAGAAAATCCCTAACTGGCGTTTTTTTTACAATAAATTTTTATCGACTTTTACAGTAGATTGCATATCCATACATTGAAATCACGAAGAAGAAAAAAGATATGCGACTTTGAGACCTACTATCATAGGCCCCTTTTTGGCATTTCGCAGCATATTCTCACCATGTTGAAAACCGTTCATTCGGTACATTATTAGAAAGTGATATTCTCGTTCAGTTTGAACAATCTTAGTTTGTTTGCAAGATAATTATATGCGCCATGATCTAACGCAGCTAAAAGAAGCCGTTTATTAGCTCAGTTATTAGCAACTTGCGAAATTAAAAAATATTAATGTAAATGGAAATGGTTGGCCAAAGCAAAAATTTAATAGTGTATTGGCAGTCAGTAAAACTACAGACTCACTTCGTGCCATTACGTGACTCATTCAACTGAGCTTGTCCGCTCAAAAGCTACGAGTCTTTAACACAATGTCTTTCCTCCGCCAAAATGAAGTGTATTTCCTTTATGATAAAAAAATAAATAAAAATATAATACGAACTTTAGCACGACGCTCGACATTTTATTTTACACGAAAACTATCATTAATCAGTTTGAGAAATCGCCTGTTCTTAGAAGTATTTGGAAAAGGATTCCCTGATGATCTGCTTTCTCAGCACTTCAATGCATTTTTAATATCCTTCTAAAACCGAATTTTTACCACTACTAGGCTAATTACAACTTATCCCGATGCATTTTCATAGGAAACTGGTTTTCAAGAAATATTAGAATGACACATTTTATGCTCATGCCTTCAAACAAGCAGCTTCAGAAAAGTTTATCATATAAATTTTTGCTTAAATCGCTTTCTTTATATCGTGACAGCAGCACAAGAATCCTTAGAAGTGAATTTTTTCTGCAGGAAGTTTTATCCTCGTACTCATATCGAAATCTTATTTTTAGCTTTTCACAATGACAAACAAGACTCAATTTAAATAAGAGAACAATTAATATTATAAAAAAAAATATAATTAATAAATCAATAAGTAAAAAAGTAAAATCAAAATATGAAGACCATGTATGCCACCTATTTATTTTCATTTTGCAATTAAGCTATTAACAGCCTTAAAATATTTATAAATCATAAACATAAAAAAATTATAAAAAAATATATACAAAAATGATAGTAATATATGAAACAGTTTGTTAAACATTCTCATTGTGGTATAAAATATTTATATAATTAATTAAATACAATATTGAATTGAATGAAATTTGATTTAAGTTTAAGTTTTTACTACATAAATATTTCATAAATAAAAAAAAATTAATTCTTTAATTTGATATATTTAAATAAATATTTTGCACAAACAGTATTTTTTTTTTTGCTTAATTATATTTTAAAGAAAAATGTATTGTATATTTAGTTGAAAATAAATATTTTTTTATTATTTTGTAAGATTTAGCCAATATCTTTTCTTTAAGTCTAAAATAATAATAATAATAATAATAATAAATAAATTTCTACTACTAAATAATCTATAACTATTTAATTATAAAATTATAAAATTATAAAATACTACTGAACAGTTAATATTTAATTAATGAAAACTCCGCCATATTACTTAAACAAATTATGAATTAAAAAACAAAACACAAAAACAAAAACAAAAACAACATTAAGTTTGCATAATTCCATTTAAACTAAAAGTAAAACGCAACTTGTAAAGTTCAAAAGTATAAAATAAAATACCAACAACATTAGAAACAAAATTAAAGCCAATAAAAAAAATAAATAAAAAAAAACTATTTTACTTAAAATATTTAAATAAAAACAAACAATATTAAAGAAAACATCTCCTTTTGTGGTTTTTCATTTATTTATGCAGATAGATTTCCCTACATGTACAGTACTACCGCGCTAACATGAATTCATTGCAAGCACGGCCGCATAATGTTTATATGGCATTGCTTGTCTAATACCTTTCCAGCTATAGCACATATTAATTTTATTAAGGAAAGCTTATACTTCTTTTCGTAGAAAGGGATTTTTAAAAGCCCCTCCCTGTCCACTTTTTTAACAGCTGATGTAACTTTAATGGTCCAGCTATTGGCAAGCAATAAATAAATATAACTCAAATAAATTATAACTCATGGCGGCTACTGTGAGTGGAAATATTTTATTAAATGTGTTTATATTGCTTGGCACAAAGGTGAGGGATCGCCTTAAAGCTCTAAATATCCATTTTTTTAAATATCACTGGCAACAGCAAACAATTTTAGAAACTTTAAAGCCCGACTCTGCTATAGCGAAGTATAGTTACCAACATTTTTGATAACGCTCTACAGAAAAGAAACCCATCTACTTTGCAGGGGATTCCCTGCGCTTTTTGCCTTCAAGACATTTTTTAAAAATTGACACAAAATTGAAGTTTTTACACAAAATGTAGCCGTTTTTATAAAAAGCGAAACTTTATTAATGATGTTATCATCTGGAGCAGGATGGCCTGAAGAAACTAACATTGCTAATTCGTGATAAATGCAAGTGGCTGTACCATCGAGTGTGTAATAGCATACTATACTAGCCTGGCGATACCCAATTCGATGCATCTCTAGACTTTGAGAATCATCAGAAAATGGAATTCCATAAACTAAATACTTTTTAAAAAATATCATGTCATCGCCATTTGCCATTTAAACTCACTGATAAACGAAAGTCATGCCACGGAGCTTTTGCCCTCTATTTAGTTTACGTCATAGCGTATCTCTCCCACGGCAAATATTTTTAAAAGCAACAATGTGAAACACATCTAATATCAAGATTTAAGAAAAAACTAAATTTATTTTCAATTTAAAAAGACTTCGCGCTAGCCGGGTATATATTTCGGATTTGTTTTCGTATATATAAAAAAAAAGCTTTAAGATCGCTGAACTTTCGAAGATGTTTAGTCATATTGGGACAAATGTTTCACTGTCACACATGCAAAGGTATTTCCACTAATGCTACTACGATGACCTTTAACCTTGAAACCAACCTAGCTTTAACTATCTGGCCCTTTAATATACTAAACCATATCGAAACTTGCCCTTTCGGTTCTCTTAATTTCTAATCAATATAAATCTTGCCCACACAGCTATTATAAGATACCTTGAAAAACTCCTCCTTAAATGTGCTGTTCCACACCACTGTGCCACAATGACCTTGATGAAATTTAAAATAGCAATTCTCCTTTTTCAATTCACCTTGTCCACAAATAATTGAAAACTATGAATTTTATCTGCGAACAGTTTATTCGCTTTTATCTTAATTGTTAAGGTCAGAAAAATCCATTAATTTATGACAAATTGTTTGATCTATTTTATATTTCATTGCATATCCTTGTACTGTCATTATTATCTGAGACATGAATAATGAGCTTAACTTGCAAAGCAAATATTTACCTTCATTTGAGTGATTTGTAATACACTTATTTATTGCCTTCTCGCACAGCCTACGCACTTTTTATGTCATTAAATATTATGAAAACTTTTAGCTGCTCCCTTCTAATTTATGAGAAAACATAAATTTTACAAATGCGATACACAATTTAATACGAAATAAAATCGTTAGCAAAATGTAATGCTCGTGCAAACCGCAAAGTAACAATAACAACGCACACACTGCAACCACAACAACAACAAACAACAAATCAATAAATACTTGCACATGTTTTTATTAGCAAACACAAATGCAGACGGACACAGATTGAAGCGAACACAAATAATTTTTACAACTTTAGTTTTCTGTTAATTTATTTTAGTACGAATTTATTGGTTTCATTAATAAAGAAAAAGAAACATTAAACAATAAGCAACAGTAGCCAGAGCTGCCACATATATTTTCTCCTGTCATGTTGACATTTGCAGCATAATTTTATATTGTCATTATTTTCGTTAAATATAAAATTTACAAAAAAAAAATTTTTTTAACCAACTCAAGCTGAAAGCTTTTGATGTGTCAGCCGAAAAATACTGGGGGTCTGTGCAGGAATCGAACGTGCGACCTTCTGTTTGGTTAGGCTGTTTATTATACACTGGGCATCAGAGTGCAGGAGATATATGGATTAAGGCTTGATTTTGTAACAAATCACTGCTTATTTCATTATTTAATTAATTTAATTAATAATTGTTACTGTATATAATAATAATAAAAATATATATATAATAATAATATATAAATATTAAATATATATATTAATAATAACAATTAATTATTATTTTTATTCTAATTGTTTAAAGATTTGAAAACGTAAAAAAAAACAAGAGCAATAAAAACGCCAATTTTTCATTCAAAAATACACAAACGGACAATTTTAAAGTGTGACTGTTTTTGCCCAAAAATGCAAAAAAAAATGAGTATTTTTCCAAAAATCGAAAAAATTTTTTGTCCTTTATTTTTAGCAAAAATATATTTTAAACATTTGAAAACATAAAATAAACATACAAGAGCAATAAAAAAGCCAATTTTTCATTCAAAAATACACAAACGGACGATTTTAAAATGTGACTGTTTTTGCACAAAAATGCAAAGGGTACCCCCTTATCTAAAAATTGAGTATTTTTCCAAAAATCGAAAAAATTTTTTTTGCTTTATTTTTAGCAAAAATATATTTTAAATATTTGAAAACATAAAATAAACATACAAGAGCAATAAAAAAGCCAATTTTTCATTCAAAAATACACAAACGGACGATTTTAAAATGTGACTGTTTTTGCACAAAAATGCAAAGGGTACCCCCTTATCTAAAAATTGAGTATTTTTCCAAAAATCGAAAAAATTTTTTTTGCTTTATTTTTAGCAAAAATATATTTTAAACATTTGAAAACATAAAATAAACATACAAGAGGAATAAAAACGCCAATTTTTCATTCAAAAATACACAAACGGACGATTTTAAAATGTGACTGTTTTTGCACAAAAATGCAAAGGGTACCCCCTTATCTAAAAATTGAGTATTTTTCCAAAAATCGAAAAAATTTTTTGTCCTTTATTTTTAGCAAAAATATATTTTAAATATTTGAAAACATAAAATAAACATACAAGAGCAATAAAAACGCAAATTTTGGATTCAAAAATACACAAACTGACGTTTTCAAAAAAATTACAATTTTTGACCCCTTATCAAAAATCGAACATTTTTCCACAAATCGAAAAATTTTTTTTTCTTTTATTTTTAACAAAAATATATTTTAAAGATTTAACAACATATAAAAAAACATAGAAGATCAATAAAAACGCAAATTCTGCATTCAAAAATACACAAGCTGACGTTTTTAAAGAATGACGATTTTTGCCAAAAAATGCAAAAATACTCAAATTTTGAAAACAAATTAGTAAAGAGGCAAAATAAATTTTTCATTTTATGTCATTTTGAAAGGAACACAAAAATAGTTTTTCTTGAAACTGACCCCCTAAAAACCTCGCCAGTATTCAAATTGAAGTGATATGGAGCTTTAACAAAGCTTTGAAGCCTTTTACATTTACTAAAAAATACGCGGTATTGGAAAATCGCTCCTTCACTTATGCTGATGGCCAACTTACGCTAAAATTTTATACATAAATATTTCTATACTAGACATGTATGGGGAACTGGTGGAGAAACTTTAACTATTGGAGCATTGCTTGAAAAGCCCTTAGTTGCGGTTTAACCCACAGTTTTGAGGACAACCCCAGCTTGTTCATATTCCGTCAATCTTTGCAATTCCATATATTCCATAATATTCCATAGACAACATTACACGGTACACCATGTTTTTAAATTTTGAGTTAAAAAGAACCGCCTTTCTGATGCACACTTTGTTTGAAAAGTTACCACCTTAAGGCAATTGGCTTACAAGATATATTTGAGTTTTATCTTTATCACTTTGTGAAAAAGAAACTTTGGGCCAACGAGCCAGGGTGAATCCAAATTGCAACTTAGATATGAAAAATTTTATGCTCCTTCTGAATATAATACAGAAAGAAGTTCTGCGTAGGGAGATCCCATAAAAAAATATCAGAGAGTATTTTAGTGGAAACACCACTCGGGATAGAGATGACAATCACAGCGCGGAAGTACGAAAGTCTCCGTCCAAAAAAATAAAAAGAAAGAAATTTGCATTCAGCTGTTAATTGGCAACTCAATTATGTCTAGTGTAGGGTATTTCCCAGCCATACCTTCCGGCACATTATGAACAATTTTCACCACAAACAGAAGGAATGTGTGTAAGAGGAAAAAGTTAATATTATTGTTTTTTTTTTTTGTAATCAACAAAATGGGAAATTATAATTTATTATGGGAAGCTCAAGAGGCAACACCAAGTTATTATTTGTGCGCGTAGACGTGTGTGGACATCAGAGACCGGCAACATGTATCATCAAACAGCCTTATTGAGAACACAACACGAACGAACTATGAATTACGAATGAATTCATACGACGTATTTATAGTCAAAATTTCGTCACGGCTCTTGCTCGTATAAAGTACAATAACGATGAAAACGAACGATCTGTATCTGTGTGATATATAAGTTAACTATACTATCACCCCATTAACAAAATATTGAAATTTTTGAAAACAGTAACGGAATATAAAGGAGAATTGCATTATTCCTGTGAGATGAATTTTGTTCGACGACACGGTTGCCTGCGGCTTCATATCCACAAATGTCTTTTATATCTGGCAACGAAAATGCCTTACCAGAAATTCGTCTCCCGTTCATCTGTGTTTCCAGCAAAATAATATTTTTTATTTTATATTTCTTTAAAAAAATTCAAATTTTTCTTAAAATTTGTCAGCATTTTCTGGAGAAGAAAAAGTAAAACTCCAAGAGAGGATCAGGAATTAGTTGGCCAACAGCATTAGTGCAATTCCAGTCTTAAAATGCTGTGGAATGTCTTTAAATGCTGTGGAATTGTGTTGATTGAAATATGTAGTTGCGAATGCTAAAGTTTACGAATGCTAAAGTTGTGTTTCACTGTAAGTTTCAGAATTTTTGTATTTGAAATTGAAATCTTTTTTGAGACTTTTTGCAATAAAAAGAAAAATAATTTTGAAAATATTTGATTGGAATTTCCTTTTTTGGTTGTTACCAAAAAACCTCCTTAATTGTCAATCAAATCAGAGCAACGTGGCTAAGTGAGGCGTATTAATTTATTAATGTGACAGTACAGTGGCAAGTGATTTCCTATTGCTTTGGTGTCACTCGCCCTTGTTTAAGAATATATAATGCACATAGTGGAAGGCTTATGGGAATCAGCCTATACCCCTCATATAATTACCTATATAATTTATTATTCAGCAAGCAATGCCACTATAAAAAGTGGGCAAAAGTTATAAAACAGAAAAGACCGCAAGAAAATTGCCTCATATGCGTATGCCAGAAGTTTCCTACTCGTTGCAGTTCGCTCATATACTTGCGTCCATAGTTGCAATAAAATGCGAATGTACCTCGTATTTACATATTTCATTTACAACGCATACGAAAACAAGGCAGTAAAAAAATACAGCTTTTAATATTATTGGCGTTGTTTTCTTTCCTTTTTTTTTTTTTTGTTTCTTTTGATATTTAATTATTATTATTGGTGGTGTTCTATAGTTTTGTGTTAAACTGCTGTTGCTCTTTGTACGGACATTAATGTGTCAAGTCAATATTGAAGTGACAGCTTATGATGGCCAAAGACGTACTGAACAAAAAACAATAAAAGCTTACAGACATGAAAACATAAAAAAAAAAATTTATAAATAAATATACGAATAAGTACCAAAGTTTAGAATGTAAATCACGTATTTTGTAAGTATGGGAAATTTGCACACACACACGGACACGGACACACGAGGCGACTCTTTGCAAAATAACAAAAAATTGAAATGGCCAAGAGCTTGACAGAGAACACAGACGGAGAGAATGAAAAAAAAAGAGTTTATAAATTATCCTACTAACACACTCTGTTGTTCGAACAATGCAAAAACAAAAGCAACCGACAACCCAGTGAATCATTTTGGAAGCAAAAACCACAGACCGTAAAAGAAGCAGTTGTAAGGGAGAGTGTTGTGGCATAATTTTGCCCCTGTGATAATGGAGTGTAGACTTAAAGCTTGTTAAAAACTCTGGAAATGTGCAAATAAGTGGAGGCGTGAAACTAGTCGGTCATGATAATGTCACATTATATGGAACGGAATTTGACATCTAATAAAATTTGCTTAGAAAATTCTTTTAGAAAATTATCAAAATATTGTAATATAAGGAAAACAAATGCTGATCTAAGACCGAAGCCAGATGTTTTTACTTGGCATTCTCATTTTCCATAGCACTCCAAGTTTAGTAGTGTGGGCGTAGGTAAGGATCTTGGAGAACTGTAAAAGCATGGGCCAGCATGGCGATCGTTTAAATGCACTTTAAAAGGCTGATCACTACATCTCTACAAAAAAAAAAAAATCGTCCTACTAAAACTTAAAGGCCACAAATGTCAAGCGAAATGTCAAGCAGGTTGAAGTAATGCCAACCCTGCATTGTAGAGGCTAATTTTTTACTTTTCAGGGCTTGTTCTTTAGATAATGACGTAGTGAGTTGCGTTAGGAACGGCAATAAAAACTATCGAAACAATGATCAACATCGAGTGACTTTATGTCGATCAAAATCGTGTGCCAGGATGGATATATTTTTTCAATATTGGCTTTCATACACGTATGAGCGACATGAATTTAATAAATTAATAACAATCATACGCACAGCGGATGAAATGGCCTCTTGGCGAAATCTACTCGCAGTTCTTTCTGAGTATCCTTATTTAACAATAATTATATAGAATTAATAATTATATAGAATAGAATTAGTTTTAGATTTTAGTTGAAGTATGGCAAAGCTTTATAGAGACATTAGTAGAGCATTTCTGCGAGGGACAAACATTTGCCCCTACAAAACAATAAGATTTTTCCAGCAAATTTTTCTGGAAAATTACTTATAATCGTAGAACGTGATCATGATGTTTATATTAAGATATCGCTGCGTAGAATGAAACATCGACAAATTATACCATACGATCTTGGTATGAATATCAACCTATCGAAAGTAGTTGTCAACTGATTCCGCCAGACTTTTCATATATATGTATGATGTATTCCTGTGCAGATATTATGCCAGTATTATTAATATGTCAACCAAATAAGTTAGGACCGAATATCGCCCTTTAAAATCGATACAAAGATTGGTTGATGGAGTTCTTTAAAAAAAAAAAGTACATGAAAAATATATATCGGATCAATTTAGATATCTGATATGTCTTTACGTATGGTAGAATAGCCTGAAATTATACCAGTATTGATCATTAGAGAAATATCACTCTTCCGATTTAATACAAAAATGTTTTTATATAATTTTTCAATTTCTTGTAAAATACCTCCTATGCTTATTTCGGACATCTCATATATCTCTGGTTATGGTGGAATAGCCAGAAATTACGCCAGTATAACATGACCAACATTTGCCATTATACGTTGCTGGTCATATTTTTTTTTTGCATTTACAAAATTGTATACCCCAAAAATGAATGCAATGAGAATTAGATACATCAGATATTATCTGATTATATCGGATATCAGATAAGGATCAGTAAATGCTACAAGATCCCTCAATATTTTATCTTCTCTGTTCCCTATTGTTCTCCTCTGTTATTAATTATTACCTATTCTTTGTTCCGCTTTTTTTCTCTCCAATCATTAGAGTAGAACCATACGGCAGTTGGAGCCAAGTGGGGTCTAGAACCTGACACTTTCAATATACATTTAGCCATATTTTTTGCTAAAATAGGGTATAGTTTTGTTGTTTTTAAGGAATTTTTTTAATTGAAGCTTGAAATTACCGAAATGAAATCTTTTCATCAAATGAAACAAATAGTTTGTTTGATAAACAAATAAACACGTGTAAAGTTTTACTGAATTTTTTTTTTAATAATTTTAAACATTCTCGTAATTCTCGTACTGAGCAATAAGAACTCTTTGCTTCAGTCTGGCTAATGTATTAATTCTTAGAATTTCCCTACTCAGCTTTAAGTTTACTTTGCCTCTGGGTGAAGAGCAGTTGAAAATCAGTGTATAAATAAACTGTTGTATACGGTAGCATGACGTAGCGAATTTAAACATTTTGTGGGTTATAAAAGCCAAGCGTAAATTGAGCAAAATATTTATGCGTTTCTGCTCAGGTGTGCAGGCAGAGTAAAAATATGAGCGTATTAATAAATATTTTTCAAACAGGAAAATTTATACATATTGTGTCTTTGTATTTGTGTATGTGTATGTTTGTTAGTATCTCTGTGTGTGTTTTTGCATTAAATTTTCTGCCAAAAATGTAGAAGAACTGCCAACGCAAATCATTAAAATGTGATTTAAACGTTTGAATGCAAAAGGTCAAGCCAGCAGTGTTGCGTAGCAAACAATAGACAAGAGTGACATGTGACAGGCATGTGTCATAAAATTGTCAGGCGCTGCGGTCATTTTATAGTTCAACAGTTACAAGATTGTATAGTAAATAATGATACTGGTATTTACTAGTAAACGTTTTTAATATTTCCAACTTGTTTATAAGATATCAGTTCGCTACCAGGAAATATTTGTAGAAAATTGCTTGTTTATGACAGTTGTTGTTGGCTCTCTCAAGCTCTCAAGCTCTTAAGCTTTCATTGCTTCCCCACCTCTTGTACAGCCAGCCAGCAAATTGCTTTAAGACACGATGCGTGTGTGTGTGGTTTTTTCCATTTTTTACTTTTTTTTATATATACATTTTTTTTTTTTAATAAAATAACAAATTCTATGAATTTCATTATTATTCTTTTGATTTGTTCTTATGGCGTTTGTTGTTGTTGGCTTTTGATACGAATACGAAAATGAAGAAAATAATACGCCCAAATTTGGCAAACACTGGCGCCATTAACAATGTCAGTCATTCAGTCAGTAACCGCTTTAATAAGAAAGTGTGTATGTCTTCTTTAGTTGTAATAACGCAAGTACACACACCATACCACCGTTCCATCCATCCGCAATCCAATATGTTTGCTATCGATTCTTGCCGTATGGTTAGGGAAGTAAAAAATGTTCCTGTACGACTATCTTAACGCCAATTAACTTTGTTATTAAGCTTGCAAATGTATAATACGTGTGGTATGCGTATTTGCCAGATACATAAATTGAAAACAAAATAAAAAACGACAATATTAACGCAAACTTATTCTCGAAGGAGTAGATATTTGTGAATCTGTAGAATGTCGGCAAGAGGTCGATATTAGCACAGAGACGGGATTGCCAGGTCACTACAAAGCACTTCTAGCAATATAAACTTAAATTGGTTGTGAGTTTAAGAAACTTTTCCGGATTCCATTCTGTTTGCCAGTGTACGTGTGAATTTGCAATTGGCTCCTTGTGTTCTACAATACCAACCAAGTGGTGCATATCCATATGTATGTATGTCGGGAATTTTTAACTTCGCCTAAAGCCACTCCGAAGTTGAGTGGCATTTTTAAAAATTATATATAAGGTATTAAAAACAGTTTTGAAATTGTGAAAGTAAAAGCTTCTCAGCATTTACTTTCCCCTGATTTTGGTCGCTGGATCCACCAAGTGCATCCCTCAGAAGTGTAAATGCATTCTCCTTCGGCAAGCCTTTACTTTAGTTCACTTACAAACATTTACAAATTATATTTCAAAGAATTAAATTAAAACAGACGCAAGACACGATGAAAGCAAAAAAAAAAAAAAAAAAAAATGTCTACAACATAAAACCCTCGTCGCTCTTGATCATTTAAAGATGCGAAGTCTTTTATCTTTTTCGTCGTCATTTTTTGTGCAAGATCTGGCTGGATGCAGTACTCCAACAAATGAAAAGTCAACGAGGAAATTTTGAACTTGATGGTGGAATTGGCACGAGTCAATCTATTTGAGCCAACATGCGTACGCGTGCAACGATTTGATTTTGTTTGAATTTCATAAAAGGAGAGACATGATGCCGCTTTGCTGCTTTTTTATTATGTTATTGTTATTGTTATTGTTGTTGTTGCTGTTGCTGTTGTTGTTATTGTTGTTGTTGTTCAAAATGCGAATGAATAAAATGTCCATATTTGTATTTGTATTGATTGTGCCATAAATTAATTCACTTTTCACTCACGTTTCATGTCAGATATTCTTTAAATGCCTGGTGTTGTGATCAATAAAACGTTCTGCAAGAATAAACGATAATAACTTGAGCATAAAAAAAGAGCCCAACTGAAGAAAAAAGAAAAGAATGAAGAGAAATATTGTTAACATCTGATGTTCTGTTCAATAATTATGTTCTTGCAAACCCACATGTGCATAAGAATGTGGAAGGAAAGGCAAATGATAAGCCAGAGTTACTGGCATTGTATAGTAGTCACTCTGTACTGAGGACAATGGAACTCCAACGAATCAAAAGCAAGACAAAGAAATTTCGAACTTCATATTAGAATTGGCACGAGTTCTCCTTTAATTAAAAATCTTCTGTGAGGACAACTCTGAAATATTTTTTGTTGATCACTGTAGAAACAATACATAAAGAATGCCTGACATTTTTTGAACAAAATCTTAAATTAACCATTTTTATCTACTGGTTTGCTGGTAAAAACTTTCATTATAGAGACGATGGCAAGATACGAGTAAGTCATGATATCATGAGTAAGCCTTGATATCAGTGGCACATGAGAACTAACACCAGTAGAAATCAATGAGCAGAGAAGGTTGTATCGTACTGTACCGATCAGTATTTTTTTGGGTTATAAGCTGTTGAAAAAATTGCGCCAGCCTCAAACTCAGGTTAAAACTTCCGACCAAACTAAACACAACCATAAGCAAGCAACATGTTAAAGTGTCCTTAACTCTCTAAAGGTTATACTTCTTAAACGTGTATGAGATAAGGGACAGTTACGAAGATATTGAAATTTCAAGATAATGTCTACTCAGCTGTAGCAAAGTCGAAAAGCATCGCCCACCATCAAAACCAGTTCAATTTTTGTGCCCAACTACAATCATCGAGCCTTAACTAGACTGTTTAGGAGAAGGCTCATCCTCAGGACACATTATCTGAGAACGAAACTGTCAGAAGTGAGCTATTGTAAGGGCGGCTATCAACCTTCGCAGGCGCAACCACTGTGAAGAAAACTGTGGCACACATTGCTGGTAATAAGCAAAGTATTTCAAATATTCAAAATATAAATCTTTAAGTCTTTTAATCTGTTTTTATTTCTTTATCTCTTTCCCGCTTCGTATTATAATGTAATATAATATAAATATTCCTTTGGCAACTCTCCTATATAAAGCTTTGAAAGCGCTGAGGCCAAATAATTATATCAATCATAATATACATGTAATAAAAGTAATTAAATAGAAATAAAAATAATTCAGCCAGTAGGATAGGTATAAGCTTATTTCAGATCTTTTTGGCATACCACATCCATGTCTAATTATGCCATGATAGTGATAGTGAAATGCCATCGCCCCAATATTCAAGCAAAGTTTGGTGTCGGGTCCCAATGAACCCTCTTTAATACGGAGAGCAGAACAACAAGCTATGGCAGGTACACGATAACTACGGCTTTGCAAATCTGGCTTAGCTGGCTTAGCAGGGATATTTTTTAGATGTTTTTAAGTCAGTGTCCATATTATGAAAATTTAAGCTTTTAGCATTTTTAAACTTTAGCATTGGCTCATCATTCTTCTTCCCACCTGGCACTTTTCATTCGACCAAAAAAAAAACGGAATATAGCCATCCTTCCTCTATACATCAAAGCTTTTTAGTCAGCAAAGAGTGTGGAATTTCATATTGTGACCAGGGGCTTGCTAATAATTTCTCTTCTTACTTTTTACATTACTAAGTACTTGTAATAATTCACAGAAGTATCACAAAAAGCCAACAATATTGTTTTTGCTAAAAATAAACGATTCTATAATTCTATTTACTTTGAATGCTGGCCAACATTGTCGCATGACTTAATATTTGTCTGAATGAACATTACAAGATAACTAAATTAAAAATTGTTCACTCAATTAAACAATTAATCCTTGAACTTACTGCCACGTCACTGAAAGTATGTTCATGCCACAGCAGGCTACCCAACTTTGACAACTTTGTAGTCCAGATAATATTTTTGGCAAAAATTAAGTAAATATAACGCAACAGAAATATCGTTTATTACTTGGAAATAAGAGATGGCCAGTGCTGTGGCGGGAGGCGTGAACTACGAGTACTTGTTAGTGTATGGGGTGTGAGCAACTTCAGCTTCAAGGGCTTTTAAGAAAATAACTTTGGAAATCAAAATGATGCCAAACGCTTCAGAAATGCTGTCGAGGTTTCATATTTAATCAAGAAATAAATTTGAGAGAGAGAAAGTTTATTATTTGAGAAAAGGAAACAAGAAAAAGTTTTTAAGAAATTTTTAATTTTTCAAACTTTTATGTGGCAAACGTGACTGAAGGTGAGTTAAACCCTATTTGAAGTTCCTAAGGTGGGGCCGTCCCATTAACAGCTTCAAATCAGTTATTGTGAAAAATCGTAACGAATCTGAAATGAAATTTTGATATTCACCATCTTGGTTTTTACTTCAGGAAGGGCTCAAGAAAAACTGTACAAGACTCATATTCCATTAAGCCAACGATACGTTCTCGTCACGTTTTCTGAAATAACCGGGACGAACAATACGTTACCATACTTTTTAAATTTTTTAAAATTTTAAATAGAGACAGATATATTTATATACAAAAAAAAAATTACAAGATCGATCTTCAATTAATCAATTCAACACTTCACACTTGATCAATTTGACACTTTATACAAAAAAGCTGGGGCTTACATAAAGAAACCTCCTTCAATATGATCAAAATTTGGGCATCAGCTGTTGGGCAGTGCCAGCAGTTTAATACCTACTTAAATTTAAATTTGATGATGAATCGTGAATACGATTGATGCAATATTTTTAATTTGCATCTAAATTAAAAAATTTAATTTAACGAACCGAATCACGAATAACTAAATATATTCGTTGGAATAAAAATTATTCAGTTTGCCTCAAAATCCAATTAATACGTTTATAATATTTTATTAATTTTAATTACACTGATTCGCAAGAATTATTATTTAACCGAATCAGCTGATTATCAGCTAATTGATTACGCATTTCACTGTATCCTAAACGACTTTTTTCACTATCGCACACAGTCGAACGACTTATTCACACGAAAGTGTATACATATGCCTTATACTTTATGAAATCAAATAAAAATGTCGTATATAGTATTACACCATATTTTAAATGTGTTACGAAAACATATGTTTCATGTTTGTTACATATAAACAAAGTAATTTATTCTATTTGGTACTGTAAAAAAGGTGGATTAAGAATGTATACTTCTAAAGATAAAAAAATTTATATATTAAAATTTTCTTTTATATATAAAAATAATAAGAAATAAAAAAAAGAAGGCTTGAAGTAAAATCATCCCTGATCAGACAAAATCTATCATTTTATGAAAATTTTCAAAAACTTTTGCAAGTGGTATTCGATTGTCAAAAAAATAATACGGTTTTGGGTTACATTATAATACTTTTTCTCAATACATGCCAAATTTGACATGTGTTAATATTGTGTGGGATAGTGAAACAAGGCCTTAAGGCAGATCATCATGTGTTAGTATTCACACAAATACTAATAAGAAAGAACTCGTTATTAGAGCAACCGCATCATCTTGACAGCTGACATCCGACAAACTGTGTTGCCATACCCTAAAAAAATATTAAGCGTTGGCAAGGATTTCAAAAGAAGTTTACGAACTCTGCGTATTGCAAATGGGCTCTTCAACTTGCTCTGATGCGATTGTCATATGTGTGCGATATTACTCACGATACCATCTTTAATAGTTAAGGGTTAACAAAACATATAAGATACAAAAACACATGCAAATACAAATCCAAATACAAATACTTATACCAAAGAATATGAGAAACACACACAGCCATCTGCATACATCCACTGCCTTTCCCATTGCACTGCAAAGTAATAAAATTTTTTAAAATTTATTTCTGCACGATTTATCAAAACAAAAAGTTACTTGGCAGCAAACACATAATGACCGATGACAACATCCATCTATGCAGTATGCAGGAGTTTTCGCATGTTTGTTTTGGGTAAGATTTATTTATAAATCATATTATGGCAAATAAAGCAGTAGGAAGAGCAATTGCTGACAAATTTTATTGAATATAATAAAGTTATGAGAGGATAATAAATTTTTATATTAACATAATGCAAAGAGCCACCAGCTTTTTGTATGCATGCAAGCTTGCAAGCTTACAAGCTTACAAGTATCAATGTATGTATGAGTCTGCATTCGTTTCACAGAGAGCAATATATGTGGGGTTGAGAGGAATACACTCGAAGAAAAATGTTCATTAATCTAGTGATTAAAGTAAAACGGACAACTTTAATTATAACATTTAATGTTTTTGTTATTAAAAGTAATTAAAAACTAATTAATAATTAATTTTATTTTTAAAAATTAAAATACTTTTATATTCAAGTAATGGTCGACTAATACTATAGCGAAGAGATTGCAAGATATAAGAATGAAGTATGTATATCGAATAAGTATTGTTTATAGTATAGAATTGAAAAAGTTTTTTGGGATTTTATAATTCTCAATTGTTTTTTGGAAATCGAGGTGTAACGTAGCACTGTTAGGTATTATTTTTCAAAATGTTTTTGTTGCAAGTTCACTGTCGACTTTAATTTTAGCAGGCAGAAAAAACAGCAAGCAACAAAATAAATAATTATATACAAATTGAATGAACGGCTAAAATACGGAAAACGATTTAAGGGCCGCACATAGCACACATACTCATACATATTTAAAATAATTACAAATGCCCATTTAAATATTTATTTTTGAACTCGGTAAAAAAAATGTGAAATGGCGACGGAGGAAATTATTTGCGAATTTGCAGTAAATTTTTATATTGAACGAAAGCTAGGAATCATGGGACAACGAAAATGAACTCGTAATCTCGTTGACATCAAAATGGGCGTTTTATAAGAACAAGCCTAGTACAGGAAGGGCATATGAAATAGCTAAAAATATCGCATTGAATAATTTATAAAAAATTATATTTTTTGTAATTTTTTCATTTTCGATTTTTGATAAGGAAAAAACCGTCATTTTTTAAAAACGTGCGTTTGTGTATTTTTGAATGAAAAACTGTCGTTTTCACTGCTCTTGTATGTTTATTTTATGTTTTCAAATCTTTTAAATATACTTTTGTTAAAAATAAAACAAAAAAAAAATTTTTCGTTTTTTGAAAAATTTTTGATTTTTGATAAGGGGGTAGGTACCCTTTGCATTTTTGTGGAAAAATGGTCATTTTTTAAAAACGTGCATGTGTGTATTTTAAACTGAAAGTCTTACGTTTTTATTACTCTTCTATGTTTATTTTATGTTTTCAAATATTTAAAATATATTTTTGCTAAAAATAAAGGACAAAAAATTTTTTCGATTTTTGGAAAAATACTCAATTTTTAGATAAGGGGGTACCCTTTGCATTTTTGGGCAAAAACAGTCACATTTTAAAATCGCCCGTTTGTGTATTTTTGAATGAAAAATTGGCGTTTTTATTGCTCTTGTATGTTTATTTTATGTTTTCAAATATTTAAAATATATTTTTGCTAAAAATTAAAAAAAAAAATTTTTTTCGATTTTTGGGAAAATTTTTGATTTTTAGATAAGGGGGTACCCTTTGCATTTTTGGTCAAAAATCGTCATTTTTTAAAAACGTGCGTTTGTGTATTTTTGAATGAAAAACTTGCGTTTTTATTGCTCTTGTATGTTTATTTTATGTTTTGAAATCTTTAAGCTATATATTTGCTAATAATAATAACAAAAAATCATATCAGCTGATTGCTCTGATGGTCTACGGAATGGAATTCGTGCTATACTGAATCTTCCCTCTTCTCAATTAGTTTAAAGCCGCTGTCATATTAAATAGCAAATCGCTATTGCCATAATTTCTTATGCTTCACTATTTGATTTCGCGAAAGCGAATACATTTTAAATAATCTTAAACAGAGATATTTAAAGAAATGAAATTGTGTTTCCTGAAATAGATTCCAGTTTCCAAAAATTAAAATTTAGTAAACAAATTAATGTTTTTAATGATTAAAAATACAATGCAAATAATTTGTAAGAGTTAAAAGAATTTTTTTTTTTTTAATATTTGAATGTTTTTTCTAATCAACCCCATTGTGCAACTTATCTAGAAGAAGAACTATCACCAAAATAAAATCGCTTGGCGACTCACTTTAAATGCCACTTTGAATGCTGCTGGAGGAACTCCTGAAATGCACTTCCACGCGAATGTACAGACAAGGACAAGGTCTTCAGAATATAAATAGTTCGCTTCTGATACGCAAATAAATTTTATATTGTTAATGGGGTAACCTAAAGAAATTTATGATTTAGGGTGTAACAATATTAAAAGATCAAGTGACCCTTTTGTCAGTGTTTGCAAACCTTTTTAACGTTTCGAAAAACAGCCAAAGAACAACAGCCAAAGAACAACTGGTGGGTGTATGAATTATTTTAAACAATTTTTAGCTTTTCAAATTTATGCATGTATCGTTGAATTTTGTGGGTTTATTTTTTGGCACCACCGCCAAACCATCCAGAAAGGAGAAAGAAGTTAAGTTATATTCAAAAAAAAAAGAGAAAAAGGATATGAATAACAGTAATAACCATTCATTGCATTTATGGCTGAACATAAATTATATTTAGGGTAATAGTTGCAGCATGAATAAAACCCACTACAAAATATATTCTCTCCGAACAAGAACAGAATTTATTATAATAACTTGAAAATCTCAATAAATTATATTAATACGACTTTTATTTTCAGCAGTACAAGCTGAAATAAATCAAAACTTGTTAAAAGCAAAATAAGCAAATAGGAAAGCAAATTTAAGCTGCGTTAAACACAAAAAAAAAGGATATTTTTTTAATTATTTATTGTCTTAAGTTATAAATTAATTAATTTCTTTTTATATAATCGAATATTTTTTTCGAATGGATTTTGAAAATGATATGAAAAAAATTTTAAATGAAAATTTACTCTGTTTCATAAAACCTTTCGAATACTAACATTGTAATTTATTCAAAAAAAATAATATGAATGTGATTTTAAATTTTATTCGAATAAAAATTATTTTCAGCTTTTTTATTTGTCACTTTCACTTCTTAAATTCTTGCTACTCCTTTATTAAAGAGCCGCCTACTAATAAACAATAATAAATAAAAATAATTCGAATAATATTATTCGGCTTTATCTTTTAATATCACATTTCTCAATCCCTAACAAAATATACCCGCCGCCTTATTAAGGACATCTCTACTAATTTAGAAACATAAATAATAACTAATAATAGTTCGAATAATATCTGTATTTTTTCCAAATACATATTGTTCGAAGTATATTTGCCACGACTGTATGAAACAAGCCAAATTACTGGCAAATAAAATACTTAAAAAAATACTCTCTACGAAAATAAGAAAAATAAAAAATTTTATTTAAATAAAATTATTTTAATATACATAGATATATCCGATGTAGCAAGTAAATAACAATAACTAAATGTTACGAATAATGATTATTCGATTAAAACTATTAAGATCATAACGTATGGTTAGAGGTCGCAAGCCGCATGCTGGTCTTAGAAAAAAAAATATTCTGTTATTTTAAACAAACTATATTAATTTTGTTACACAAAAAAAGAATTATTCGAATAAAATTAATCTAACATATATTATACAATTTTAAAAATATATAATGAAATTCAACATTAAATATTTTCCCCACACTTTAAACAAAATTAATTAAAAAAAATTCTAGAGTTACACGAACAAAAATTATTAGAAAAATAATAGTAATAAACTTCATTAGAAACTTAATCGAATAAAATTTTAATATAAATTATTCAACTATATAATAAGGCAATATAAATGCCCGAAGTAATTCATTTAGAAATAGTTATTTTTAGTGGAAAAGGCCTTACTTTCTTTTTGGTTTGTAACCAAAAATTTTTTTATATAAATAAATATACATGAGAAAAAATTATTAGTATTAAAAACCAAATTAAAAAATTTTACGAATAATGTGTAATCGAGTGAAACGTTGATATCGTAATTTTAGAGACATGATTTTAAATAAATTATTTATATAATAAATTTGCTTTACTCGGAGAAGAAAATATTATTATTTAGTTGCAAATCGAGGGGTATATATTGAATAAAAATTACTCGAATAAGAATTATTGCAAAAAAATTAAATAAGAAACATTTCGAATACAAAATTTTGGATGATAAATATTTTAAAAATCATCTTTAATTCACTTTAAAAACCTTTTAAATGCAAAACAACTATAAAATTAATTATTTAATTATTTAAAATGCACTACGAGCATTTTATCAGAAATTAAAGTGTTATTCGGCGAATAACCCAATTTTATGTTGTTCAGCAGCATAATGAATTAAGCGCTACCAGCATTATATTATTATAATTATTTTTTAATTTACCCTTCATAAAAATACAATAATTATTAAAGCAAACAAGTGGAATTCAATGTACTTTAGAAGAAATTTTTCTAAAAAAATTAAAAATTATTCGAATAAAATTATTAGTATAAAATTACTCGAATAGAATAAAAAAGTGTAAAAAAATATTTGTATCCCTTATTTAGCAAAAAATTAATTATGTTTTGTGTTCATATCGCCTTGAGATATTCCTAAGTTTTCAGACATGCACGATTTCTAAATTGAACGACGAAAACGGTTGTTAAGAGAATATTATTAAATCATCTCAGAGTTACGACAAACTAAATTAAACGACGAATACAGGTGATAAGGGAATGTTCTTGACTCATCTCAGTGTTACCACAAACTAAATTAAACGACGAATACAGGTGTTAAGAGAATGTTCTTGACTCATCTCAGTGTTACCACAAACTAAATTAAACGACGAAAACGGTTGTTAAGAGAATATTATTAAATCATCTCAGAGTTACGACAAACTAAATTAAACTACGAAAACAGGTGTTAAAAGAATATTATTGACTCATCTCAGTGTTACCACAAACTAAATTTAACGACAAAAACAGGTGATAAGGGATCGTTGTTGACTCATCTCAGTGTTACCACAAACTAAATTAAACGACGAATACAGGTGATAAGGGAATGGTATTGAATCATCTCAGTGTTACCAGAAACTAAATTAAACGACGAAAACAGGTGATAAGGGAATGTTCTTGACTCATCTCAGTGTTACCACTAACTAAGTTAAGCACTTTTACAAAGCGTTAAAAGTTACTGAATTTAGCTTCTGAAGGAATCGGTTAAAGATTAATTTGAAATGAAATTTTGCCTCGAACGGTGTCTCGGAAATGCTTCTACTATCTATAATAATTGATTGAAGTCAATTAAAAAATGCTCCAATTTAACTATTTAGCGTTTTTTCTATTTCACAAAACCGCTATTAAGAATACTTGTCGATAGAGAAATTTGCAAAATTGCAATAACTTAAAAAAGTTTTCACAAGATTCTGAAAGATTTTTAACAATTTTTAACGATATTTTGCTTCTTAATGACAATTATTGTATCGTGTTTACTTTATATGTGTTTCTAGATGTATTATGAATATTCGAATAGGAATTACAAACGGAATCACAAACTCTCAATATCTGCTCAAATTGTGATGAAGGGCATAAAAATTAACTTGAACGTTAAAAGGAAAAAAAAAATAGAATGAAATTAAGTTTAATGAAGAGATAGAATTTCATGGATGGCATTGATTTCGTTGGCACGTACATAAACATGACTCAATATGGATTTGGTTGACGAAGATGTTGATGTCTTCTTTATGTTGTTGCAGCGGCGAGCTAAACAACTGCAGACCGTAAGACAAATTTATGGATGTACACTGTGCATAATGGACAGCCGCACGAGCAATTTAACATAACAGTAACGCAAAACATTTCAGCTCAACTGTTTTCATATTTGAAAGTTGAGCTTTTGCCGCCCGCCTTTTATTTTCAAAGTTTATTTTCTTTACAATATTTATTTATAATTTCCTGTATAGAATTACAGTAAAACACTAATAAATTTTATTGGATTCTGCACAATTGTAACTATGGGCAGCTGTCTGCTGAACAGTGGTTACGTAAGATGAAAATGTAAGTCAAAAATTAAATCTATGCTCAACAAAAGTTTTTTATACATAAAAATATTCATTTTAATAAGAATATTAAAAAAATGTAACACTTTTTTGTCTGAAAAAGTTTTGTAATCATTAAATTTGTTCATAAAAAATCACCATTTCATAGCGATTTATAGCGAATCATATATCTAATAACCGTATAAACTTACTCAATTTTTCAATTCCAGTATCTAGAAAAATCCCATTGTGGCATAAACTTGAATACAGTGGGCTTAAGAAAGTCTTATTTTTAGAACTTCAGCATTATGCAAAGATGTATCGATTGAAACAACTTCAAATTTATCATTTAAAATATAGAAAATAGAAAATAAATAATTGCCTTTTATATTGAGTTATTAATTTGCTTAATTTACATCACAAAACTCATTTAAAAAAAATTCTAAAGTTTAAATTTTTTTTGTTTTTAATTTTTTTAATAATTAGTTGAAAATATAAATCAGTTTGCAGAGCAAAATTGCTCCAATAATACGTAACAAGTTGTATTGTGGTAAGTTTAGACAACTTTTAGAACAATTAGAAGTTTAGACAGGTAATAATGCCTTCTAAGCGCTTCTCATAACAACAAGGGTTGCTTTTATATATAACGAATGCAATTTGGAGGAATTTTTTAGTTTTTTTCTTAGTTTGTGTATCGCTCTTTATGTCGGTCTGAAATGGACTAGAGGGCATTAAAGTGCTTGTTGTAAGTTTTGTGTAGAGGGGCGTGGTAACAAACATAGTGAATACAAATGCCGCTGTTAGTGCATACTGCATTTCTTACGATTGATTAACAACGAGGGTTGTTGGTAAAACTATATTGCTACATTTAGCGCATCCAAATATTTTTGCATTTTCTGGTTTCTGGTTCTCAATAATAAACACATGCTAGGTTCTCTTTTAATATATAAAATACTGTCAACCACCATCAATTCCCACCAATTCTGCCCATTATCGTATATGCAATATCTGCAAATAAGCAACAAAGGCGGTCGCGTAAGCTTCCAGCTGATTCGTTGTCAAAAAAACGTTTTTATAAAGACATGTGTATTTTATTTTTGACATCATCTTAATATTTTTCCGACATTAATTAAAGTTTGTGCTGGCTTTCCCTTAAACAGTTTTAATATCCCATTCATATCAGATATTGCACAATATTCTTATACCTCTTCAAATAAAAATTTCTTTCTATTGTTATATGTTGAAAAAAAGTGGCTGATTGATTTATTGAGCAGTTTATTTTTCCTTTCATACCACTGTCCGGCATAGTCAGCAACATACATGTGCATACATGATGTATTCGTATTGTGTTGTGTTTTGATACCCTTTAAGATCACAAGACAGTAAAGAACAACAATCAAAATCTTTAAGGAAACGTCCGGGAATTATGCTACTGTCAAGTTGCAGAAAAAAAAGAGTCAAAAAACGATACAACACGAGTCAAAATGAACCTCCAAGAAAGAATACAAATCACAAGACTCCCTGGCAAACGTCATAAAGGGAATCAACAAAAGTTTGACAAAAGCAAAATAATAACAGAAGCATCTTTTATTCAACGCAAATCATAAATTGTATTGTATGGAATAGTTTGTGAAGTTGCTGGTTGGTGGTGTGTGGTTGTGTGGTATGTGGTGTGTGTTGTGTGTGGCTAGTGGTGGTGGTAGTGGTGGCATCACATTGACCACAATGCTGACGATGCTGACGATGTCAAAACAACACCGACTTATGCCACCAACATACTCTCGCTGCAATTTGTTTAGTTTAGACCATCATATTATGTTTCTTCAAGCTAAATGGCCCTTGAGTGGTAGTTTGGATATGTCTACGGATGAATGGCTATAAGAACGTGCGTTTGCCCCAGCCAATGAAGTCAGTCTAAATAGCCTTTTTTTTGTTAAAATAAAACAAACAAACACACACAAAATTATATTAAAAATAATGTATGCAACCGTGGGATGATGACATACGATGTTATTTTACAACAAATCCTGCTCATTATTCTTTGCCTTTTTGAACAAAAGTAATTTTTATGAAAATTACTTTGTTACTTGAGGAATATTGGATATTTTTCGTACAATACATTCAACTACCATTAAAGTATGACTCATTTATTTTCGGTTTCATATTGCATGAAAATGTCAATGTCAGACTAGAATCCATTGCCGTCTAAATGGGCTAATAAGAGTTTAAATGAATTTAAATGAATTATTTTATTACAAGATTTTGTTAGTTGGCAAAAGTTATCAAGATATAAAACTTGACATCATCATATTGTACAAATAATTGCTAAAATTATTTTTATATTCTTTTAAAATTTATTTATGTTCTCCAGTTAACAAAATTCGATTAAAAGACTTTTTTAAATAAAACGGAAATATTATAGAAATGTCGAGTAAAATGTTTTTGCTGTGGATATTTTAACATAAACTCGACTCTTAAGATGTAAATCTTCAAGCAAAACACGGGGAATTTAAAGGGGTTTTATTTATGCTTACAAACGCAAGCTTAAAACTATGGCAATTTACTTGTAAAAAAAATAATTATATAAAATTGCACCCTTAAAATGCTTAAAGAAAATAAATAATAGTTATTAGTTATATATAGAGGCTTCTTGTTTTTCCATTACATAGAATTTTTTTTACAAATATTAATTTTTTTTTTTTTTTTTTTTGAAAAATATGTATTATTTTAATTGCATTACTAGTTCTTGACTATGCAACTTGCTTATCCAATCTGCTTGTTCAAGCAGTGCTTGAACAAGCACTTATTTTAATAAATTAAAAATTATTAATAAAAATTAAATAAAATAAAAAAAGTAATCAATAAAAAAAAAACAAATAAAACAAAAGCAAAAAGTATTCAGCCCGTATGAATACCGGGAGTAATATGTGAAATCCTGTAAAATTCCGATACTGGATACATATGTATTGCGTGTTTGACCAATTGAACTCCCTCTCTCGACTTGATTGCCATTGAAACAAATAAAAAAGATAATTTATAGCATACTTTTGGGGTACTGCTTAAATGAAGTACATTGCAAACATCCTACATTAAATTTTTGAAACAACCAAAAGTAAACAAGCAGCTTAAAATTAGTCATACTTTTAAATTGTGTGTTTTTATATAATGTAAGTCTTTGTTTTATTTTCCAATTCTCCTAAAAACTGCTTAACCATTTTTTCAAATATTCCCTTATTTGCTATCTATTCTAGCGAGGATGACAAGCAATTGTGTTTAAGTATTTAAAATGTTTTTATGGAAATGTAATTTAATTACTCTGTTTGCCAGAGCCCCAGCCAAATCAGCTAGTCACATATTTCCTTCAATTATGGATTAAACTTATCTATACACAAATATTTCTACTTGTAAGCCGGATTTTGGCCACAGATAAAATATCGAAAAGAGAATAAAACTGATAACATTTTTTTAAAAGAACTTAATACTAATAAAAGGGATAAAGTAAAAAAATATCTTTATAATTGAAAAATTAAAAGAAAATTATAAAAAATATATTATCGTTGAGTATAATGATTTAGGGTGGCATATTTCCCTATTTTATTTCTTTTATTTTTGAAGAGTATTTGGGTAACGGTCTACAGATAACTTTAGTTTAAGCAGCAATGAAAGGCAGTGATCGGACCCAGCTTCACCATTTAAAAATCAAAGCTTATTAATAATATTAGTACCTATCTATATTAGTGTATAAATATGTATATGTTACGATGTATATAAAACTTTTTATTAACACACAAAATATTTATAAAAATTACATTAACCTAAAAAAACTAAGTAAGATTATACAAATGACGAATTTACTATACCAAGTATTCAATATCGGAAATGGCTTCCACTTTTAGTACTCTTCTTAGCTTATAAATTACTTTAAGTTCCACACAGAACCTCCACAAAAGAGGCTTAATTTTTCTTTTCAAATCCTAAAAGTATGTGAGGCTTTTACAATATATTTAAAGCTCTTTTTTTATTAACTGCATTTACAAAAATAGGTTGTGTTAAATTTTTAACTTATTAAAATAAAACAATTTTGAATGAAAATTTTTTATATTATAAGAAACTTGCCGCGGGAGTATAATGGATCTACAAAGGATGTTAAATAAATAATATAATAAAATATTTGTTAAAAATAAATGACACACTAATTGGATAAAGTATGGATCAGGGATGGAAGTTCCTGTGCAATTAAAATGTTTGTTTTGCTTAATGCGATCGTAGAATAAAAAAATTACTTTTTTTCAAGAATTTTTTTACTATATATTCAAAATTTAGTTTTTGTTTTTAGCATGAGTAAATCTAAACACAAAACCATGTAATAAGAAATGGAATCACCATTGTCAAGAACATACATACCTCCATTAATTCATTTGCAGCTTAAAAAAGAAATGAACGTTCCCTACAAATACCATGAAGTTCACATGTAATACGAGTTTTCTTTTTCTTTATATTCGAAGAGTTAAAAGTCCAACATCCATTCTTGGCGCGGATACTTCAGGGATACTCGTAATTCTTTCTCTTATTACATTGCAAATCCAAGTCAAAAAAAACACGTCAAACACTACATAGCAGCAAACATGTGTAGAGTAATTATTTGGTTGCGTCTCAACACATAACGCAACAATAACACAACTTCCGACTGTCTTCGCAAATTCTTTAAAACAAAACACTTTTAATGAGACCCGAAAAGCCAACATGTTGCTGCAGCAGCGCTGCTCACTTTCCCACTACCGACATTACACAATATGTATGTGAGTACATGCATATGCAATTGAAATTTGATTTACTTTAAGCAACTTTTTCTGCACTTTTCTTTTCGATATTCATAATAAAAATTACACCCTTTCATTCACTGCACTTTTATTAACATTTTGATAGTACTTTTAGGAAAAACCGTACGCGTTTACCATTTTTTTTTTAATTACAAACACGATTACTAAAGAAAACTGAAGGACATATTAAACACCGGCATTAATACTGAATTGTAAGTCGCGAATAATTGACACAGCTTGGCATACAGTTGACATTTGATGACAGGGTGACCATTTGCTGTCAGTGGTGGTGTGGCGTAGTTGCTTTACATAATTTAAATATACCTGATATTAATGAAATGTACTAATTAAAAATGCTCCTTAAATTTTGTTAATTAAACTACAGACGAGAATTATAAAAAAGTTATTTATATAAATATAGTTAATTATTTAATATTACATAATAATTTTTATAATCATTTAATATTTTTTTTTTATTTTCTATTGCAGTATAAGCTCGATAGTCCGGGCAAATAAATGCCAAGTGGTGTCTGATATATAAAAATGTCCGAATTTACGGACAAAAAAAAAACCTTAATTAGCCTTTTGTAAATATATATGCACTGTGTATAGCAAACTTATTTTTATTTGGAAGAAATTTATTTTAAAATAAATTTAATTTACGTATGAGTAAAAATAATTAATTTTTATAAAACTATTATAATAATTGTTGTACAAATAGTTGGATATTTTCATTTGTCGATGTTTAGTATCGTTTTGCTTTTTGTACGCAGCATCTCGGAGGATTTTTAGTTTTAAAATATTCTCAGCAGGAAGTTTCTTCGCTTCGCAATATTTTATCAGATATTAAAAGTAGATGTGGCTTGAGGATTTTGTATTTTTGGCATATTATCATAATATTCTTTAATGAATGATTCAACGTCATCATCTTCTTCAGTCTCATCATTATTGTTTTCAATTACTTCATTCAACACATCATTTACCTCAGTAGGATTATAAATGTAAAACAAGTAAATCAATTACTTCGACAGAATCGCTGCGTGTCAGTCTCCCTAGAGGAACATCTTCGTCTATGTTCCATTCGTCTTTATAAAGAATTTTATTAAAGGACTTTTTAAGAATATTTATACCAACTTTATCCCAAGCATTGCAAATCATAAAAGTCACGTTTTTTAACGTAAGAGTTTTAGGAGTATCTACGAGATTTTCTAAACTTGATAAAATATCTGACAAAAAAGTCTACGATAATTAATTTTTATTGCTAAAGCGAAAGAAGCAAGTGCTGTCCGAATTATTGGGATAGAAAAATAGATGGACGATATTATAGAGTACTTAATGGAGACAAATTAAGCGTACGGTTTATCTCATTGTGCGGCTTTGTAGGTGTCCGAAATATCGAGATCATACTGTATTGCCGTTCGCTTTAATTTATTAAGCGTGTGTCCAAGAAATATATGCGGAAATTAATCTGTGTATATCAATTTGGAACATTCCGAAAGTACTTTACTAATTATTGTACTCTTACCGAATGAGTAATTTTTAACGGATTTTAAGACATTCACAATTAATTAGTTTCTATAAATATTTTTATTCATGTAATATTCTATTTTCTATTTCTATATTTTGCTATACATAGCAGCAAACATGTGTAGAGTAATTATTTGGTTGCGTCTCAACACATAACGCAACAATAACACAACTTCCGACTGTCTTCGCAAATTCTTTAAAACAAACCACTTTCAATGACACCCGAAAAGTCAACATGTTGCTGCAGCAGCGCTGCTCACTTTCCCACTACCGCCATAAAACAATATGTATGTGAGTACATGCATATGCAATTGAAATTTGATTTACTTTAAGCAACTTTTTCTGCACTTTTCTTTTCGATATTCATAATAAAAATTACACCCTTTCATTCACTGCACTTTTATTAACATTTTGATAGTATTTTTAGCAAAAACCGTACGCATTTACCATTTTTTTTTTAATTACAAACACGATTACTAAAGAAAACTGAAGGACATATTAAACACCGGCATTAATACTGAATTGTAAGTCGCGAATAATTGACACAGCTTGGCATACAGTTGACATTTGATGACAGGGTGACCATTTGCTGTCAGTGGTGGTGTGGCGTAGTTGCTTTACATAATTTAAATATACCTGATATTATTGAAATGTACTAATTAAAAGTGCTCCTTAAATTTTATTAATTAAACTACAGACGAGAATTATAAAAAAGTTATTTATATAAATATAGTTAATTATTTAATATTACATAATAATTTTTATAATCATTTAATATTTTTTTTTTATTTTCTATTGCAGTATAAGCTCGATAGTCCGGGCAAATAAATGCCAAGTGGTGTCTGATATATCAAAATTTCCGAATTTACGGACAAAAAAAAAACCTTAATTAGCCTTTTGTAAATATATATGCACTGTGTATAGCAAACTTATTTTTATTTGGAAGAAATTTATTTTAAAATAAATTTAATTTACGTATGAGTAAAAATAATTAATTTTTATAAAACTATTATAATAATTGTTGTACAAATAGTTGGATATTTTCATTTGTCGATGTTTAGTATCGTTTTGCTTTTTGTACGCAGCATCTCGGAGGATTTTTAGTTTTAAAATATTCTCAGCAGGAAGTTTCTTCGCTTCGCAATATTTTATCAGATATTAAAAGTAGATGTGGCTTGAGGATTTTGTATTTTTGGCATATTATCATAATATTCTTTAATGAATGATTCAACGTCATCATCTTCTTCAGTATCATCATTATTGTTTTCAATTACTTCATTCAACACATCATTTACCTCAGTAGGATTATAAATGTAAAACAAGTAAATCAATTACTTCGACAGAATCGCTGCGTGTCAGTCTCCCTAGAGGAACATCTTCGTCTATGTTCCATTCGTCTTTATAAAGAATTTTATTAAAGGACTTTTTAAGAATATTTATACCAACTTTATCCCAAGCATTGCAAATCATAAAAGTCACGTTTTTTAACGTAAGAGTTTTAGGAGTATCTACGAGATTTTCTAAACTTGATAAAATATCTGACAAAAAAGTCTACGATAATTAATTTTTATTGCTAAAGCGAAAGAAGCAAGTGCTGTCCGAATTATTGGGATAGAAAAAAAGATGGACGATATTATAGAGTACTTAATGGAGACAAATTAAGCGTACGGTTTATCTCATTGTGCGGCTTTGTAGGTGTCCGAAATATCGAGATCATACTGTATTGCCGTTCGCTTTAATTTATTAAGCGTGTGTCCAAGAAATATATGCGGAAATTAATCTGTGTATATCATTTTGGAGCATTCCGAAAGTACTTTACTAATTATTGTATTCTTACCGAATGAATAATTTTTAACGGATTTTAAGACATTCACAATTAATTAGTTTCTATAAATATTTTTATTCATATAATATTCTATTTTCTATTTCTATATTTTGCTATACATAGCAGCAAACATGTGTAGAGTAATTATTTGGTTGCGTCTCAACACATAACGCAACAATAACACAACTTCCGACTGTCTTCGCAAATTCTTTAAAACAAAACACTTTTAATGACACCCGAAAAGCCAACATGTTGCTGCAGCAGCGCTGCTCATTTTCCCACTACCGCCATAAAACAATATGTATGTGAGTACATGCATATGCAATTGAAATTTGATTTACTTTAAGCAACTTTTTCTGCACTTTTCTTTTCGATACTCATAATAAAAATTACACACTTTCATTCACTGCACTTTTATTTACATTTTGATAGTATTTTTAGGAAAAACCGTACGCGTTTACCATTTTTTTTTTAATTACAAACACGATTACTAAAGAAAACTGAAGGACATATTAAACACCGGCATTAATACTGAATTGTAATTCGCGAATAATTGACACAGCCTGGCATACAGTTGACATTTGATGACAGGGTGACCATTTGCTGTCAGTGGTGGTGTGGCGTAGTTGCTTTACATAATTTAAATATACCTGATATTATTGAAATGTACTAATTAAAAGTGCTCCTTAAATTTTGTTAATTAAACTACAGACGAGAATTATAAAAAAGTTATTTATATAAATATAGTTAATTATTTACATCATAGCATTGTGTATTATTATGCATAGATAGATAAGAATATTTTATTCTAAATCATGTGAAATGGACGGCTCACGGTCTCAGATCTGTTTTCAGATATCGTTGCTTAATTAATTATTTGCCAGCCAGTATAATAAAATATTTATTATTTATTGATGCTTTGATTGTTAACAAAACGAATTTAAAAGAAAGACATTAAATGAACTCATATGCAAATTGACTCGTGTGGGTATTGCGGCTGATGCCAAAATGTCTAGAAAAGATTTCTTGCAGTTGTTCTTCATTCTGGTCATTTATAAATTTAAAACAAAGGGGAAACGAATTAAAATGAAATTTCTATTTATATATTTCATATTTGAGTAAAAGTTTTACTGAAACGACAGCTCTTATGCATATTAAATTTTGTGTGTTTAATTTGCAAGAATTATTTATAAATGGTTTTTAATTCGTCTTCTTAGTAGAATTAAATCAATAAACTCTTTAAAGTTTTTAATTATGAGCGAAAGATAAATATTTGAAAAAAGTTTCCTTAAACCGAAGCACAGTGTTTTTGGTGTAATAGTCCGCTAGTGAGCTAATGAAGGGTTTCATTTTATTACTGAATATTGTTGCATTATATTTATGAAAATAATTCATTGCTTAACTCTGTCATTAACATATCACATATGTATGTTAATGACATATATAAAATATCATATTAAATATATGTGAAGCTTGCCCAGAGAGCAGCTCTCTTGTACAGTCTAGATAATACAAGGAATCTCACATTATTGTATATAAATTTTTACTTGCTTCTCTTTATATATAATTTTTTTAACAAATTATTTTTTATTATTTTCTAATCCTGGAATAGGCATAATTTTGTTTATTTTAAAGCGATTAAAATTAAACGATTATGTTCGTACATGAATTGCAAGCAAGTTTCATAAAATTAAAATGTGCTTCTCATATGGTTCAGGTTTCCGAGTCAGCCATACAACTTCCATTTTGTGATTCCCCATTTCATATCCATCTAAATGAAATATCTAGTTTATTTGTTCTTCAGATAGAACGTCTTTTAAGAATAAAAAATAAAAAAAGTCTAAACACAAAGTATTTCTAGACTAGAATATGCCGATTGTTGCAAATGCTAATCGACTGTTAAAAATTTCGATAGCGCTGCTATCGATAAATCCATTTATAGATTTTTATCTCAATTCCAAAGAATTCTATTTGTGTGTAGAAACATTTTCTATATTTTTACATATAGAAAAAAAGAAACCGAACAAAAAACCATATTCGTAGTTAAAATTTTTAAACTTGTTACACAGTCTGTTATTCGCTTTGTTGCCCAGTGTAAGTGTACTGTGATTAACTTCATCACTTTACTAATTTAAGACGATCATTTATAATCTATTTGCTTCTGATTAATTGTGCTTTAATTACACTTGTATTAACATCGTCATAATTAATGGACAATCAAATCACTTAAAAGCTTCTTAGGAAACAGCGAATACACAAAGAAGCTCAAGTACACCGTTCTTGTGTAGATACATTTACAACAGCAAATGAGCAATTACTTTCATAATTATATTTCATAATTATTTTCATTTTAAAACGTGCCAATAAAATAATTTTACGCACTCTATTAAGGAATTGAACTTTATATTCGTCAAGTTATTATAAAGAAAGAAAGTCGGCTGGCGACGAAAGTCAAAACGGAAAGCTTTCATTTTTCGATTAGCATTAATTACGTTCAATTTAAAAGAAACTGCAAACGAGAATATATTTTTACGAGGCTATATTTTTACTGTTAAACTGTTTATTAATTCAAATCAATAAGATTTGAAATCATTTTATTAATCTATTATATATATTTGTTGTTGTTCTTGTTCTATAATTTATTTTATAATCTGTTGGGAAATGTTTATAGCACGTAGTAAGACATAAATTTATTTAATTTTTATATTAAAATGCTTATCCTCTTCAACAATAAAAACGTCAAGTTTATTGTTTGTTAATTTTCAGTCGGCAGTAATTACTTAATTAATTGTCTAATGACAACTTTCTTTTCAAACAAAAATAATTATAAAAAATAAATAAGTAATAATAATTTAATAATTTAATAATAATAATTTATTGTTTTTTATTTATTAGTATTATTATTATTATTATTATTATTATTATTATTATTATTATTATTATTATTATTATTATTATTATTATTATTATTATTATTATTATTATTATTATTATTATTATTATTATTATTATTATTATTATTATTATTATTATTATTATTGTTATTATTATTATTATTATTATTATTATTATTATTATTATTATTATTATTATTATTATTATTATTATTATTATTATTATTATTATTATTATTATTATTATTATTATTATTATTATTATTATTATTATTATTATTATTACTATTATTATTATTATTATTATTATTATTATTATTATTATTATTATTATTATTATTATTATTATTATTATTATTATTATTATTATTATTATTATTATTATTATTATTATTATTATTATTATTATTATTATTATTATTATTATTATTATTATTATTATTATTATTATTATTATTATTATTATTATTATTATTATTATTATTATTATTATTATTATTATTATTATTATTATTATTATTATTATTATTATTATTATTATTATTATTATTATTATAATTATTATTATTATTATTATTATTATTATTATTATTATTATTATTATTATTATTATTATTATTATTATTATTATTATTATTACTATTATTATTATTATTATTATTATTATTATTATTATTATTATTATTATTATTATTATTATTATTATTATTACTATTATTATTATTATTATTATTATTATTATTATTATTATTATTATTATTATTATTATTATTATTATTATTATTATTATTATTATTATTATTATTATTATTATTATTATTACTATTATTATTATTAATTACTATCATTTATTATTACTGTCATTTAAAAATTGAATTCAATTTAATTTAATTTAAGTTCTTTCGAATTTAATACTTAAATATTTACTGCAATTTTTTTAGCTACCTGCTCCACAGTGAACTGCCCATTACAAATTAAAATCTACAATAATAACGCGTTGCAATCTTTTTTCTAAATTAATTTCAATATTTACAATAAAAAAAATTTATGCTGCTCAAATGTCTACAATAAAAGGCAGCAATAAAGCGGCAAATAGTTTTAAACATGATACAGTAGAGTCTTGAAAAGGTGAACTGTCATCTAAATTGATTAAAATAAAATGAAAATTACTAATTAATTAATTAATTATTTGTTTTATAAATCTGAAATCTGGGACCTGGTAGCCGTTAGGTAAAGCTAAATAAGAAAAGGATACAAAAACAAAAAATTTAGCGCAACACATCATTTTTTTGTCTAGCAATGGCTGTACATACATATTAATTATATATATATTAAGATTTGAATAATTATTGTGATTTCAATATTTTGAAGATACAGTAAATAAATCATGTAAAAAAAAAATAAATCTGAATTATAAGTCGGTGTTATAGTGCGCTGCCATTACTGAGTACTGCCGAGTACGGAAAGGCTTTAAGGAGCAGTGAATAACAGCAATTGTGCGTAGGGAGAAAAGGTTCGGTACATGTGTTCATAACTGATCAGTTGATTTAATTAGCTGGCAGTTTAACTATTTTTAGTGCATATTATTATGATCCCAATTTTTATTATTATTCAGACTATCACTTAAGCCTTGCTCTCATTATTTTGAACTTGTGTTTTGCATTCTCTTTAAAACACGGTACAACAACACAACGTAATAATCTTTTTAATTAATTTAATTTAAGTTTATAAATTTTAATTTTAATTTAAAATTTTTACAATTTAATTTTTTTTAATTAATTAATTCATTTTTCTTATACTAAATGTCAGTAATAATGAAGAAAAATCAAAATAAAAATATAATTAGAAATGTCAAGTCTGTCGTGATTCCACTATATGTAATTTAATACCAATATGATTATCATTAAACCGATATTTAAATAACATGATGATTCCTCTACTTCAAACAGCCAATGACAGCAACAACAACAACCGATCGCGTATAAGACAACATATCAAGAGGCGGCTTATATAGTCATGATTAGGCAAGACGAATTTGATGTTTTCAAAGAGTATTAACGTGTTAATAACTTTCACATTAGCCAACATACTAGCTAAACATATTCGCTCATACAAATACTGCATAATTAAAATTATTCTTTATTTATTTATTCAAATCTATTATAATAAAGTATTAACAAGTAAATATTCTCTTTGTAGTTTGTAGAACAAGTTTGTTCTTTTGTTTTAACGGTTTCGGGCGAAGTGCGATAATACGATACTGCGATTGGAAACCTTGCCCGTATTAGACATGCATAAAAGAGAGCGAGGATTCCGACTCTTTTGCTGATACCGAGTTCAATTCTCATTCTAGTCTTCTTTCATTTTCATTAATCGAAATAGGAAATTTCAATTTTAGTACTTAAAAATTTATTATAATTACAAATCACACAAAATATATATATATACATTCTGAAAACTTGTTCTAAATTCTAAACTCTGTTGTTTGTTACGAGAATTTATTTTATTTTTTTAGCACAGAAAAAAGTTTAAAGAAAAAGAATGCATGAAAGCAAAAGGAAAAAATTTCAATAGCTTCCCATAACTAAAGAGAAATATTAATATCTTTTGGGCTTGGCGGTTAGAATTTTAGCTCGCTGCTGTCATTCAGTATCCGTGAACGGTTGACGGCGGTAGCATTTGTTTTGAACTTTTTTTTGTTGTCTTTTTTTTACCAAAACTTAAAACAAAATTCCTTTTAAATTTATTCTAAAAAAAAAAAAAGTTTGAAAATATTTGTTGGAAGCCATTAATTAAACGTTTAAGTATCAGCGTTAAGCAATCAAATAAAATAATTTAAAAAAAAATCACTGCAAATATTTAACAAAGAAAAAAAAGTAAAATTGTTTATTTAAAATTTACGCAAAATGAATTGTTTGTCAACACAAGTGCAGGCAGCAGCTTTTGTGAAAAGGAAAAGTTTCATTTTATTGATTTTATTTGTGTATGTTTTAAATTGCTCGTGTCAGAAGTACTCTTGGTGTGATCCCCAGCTGTGTGGCGGCTCAACCACAGTTCGTCATATCGCCTGTCGTAATTATGGTGTATGTATTGCCTTTTACTTTCCCACACTTTTATATTTTTATTTAAAAACAATTGAGAATACTAAAAATTTAAGCAACTGCACAGTGCTTCGCATCACAGACCACTGTTTCCTTAAAATTGTTATTTTAGAAAAATGTCAAATTTTGAAATATCCTTGTATTCTGATATTAATATTCTGATTTTTTCCTCTTTCCAAGAATGTGAAAAGCAAAATTTACAGATAAAAGAAATGTTTTTATTTATTTAAAAACAACGCGCCCGTTATTGTTATGCACGTAGTGTACTCCTTAAAAATCCTGCACACTTTTATTTATTTATTTTTATTTTATTTATTTTTTTTTTTTTTTGTAAGGACGAGGTCCTCAACGAACTGTTACAACCTTTCCCCTAAAGTAAAACCAGTTAAAATGAAAAAGTTTTAGCACTCACAGTGGGGCCAAAGCGTCAATGCAAAAGCTCATCTGTGCTAACTAAACAGTGCACATAAAAGCCTTTCTTATGGATTTATTGCAAAAAATTAGTTTATCCTTTAAAAAAAATCCCCTTACGAATAATTTTTCCATTAAGAATTTTTTCAAACTAAAATTATTCGTTTAACATATAATAATTTTAATTAATTTTTTTTTTTAACAAAAACTGTTTGTTAAATTTTTGAAGCTCATGAGCTAAAATATTCGCTCAAAAATATTATAAAAGATTTCAATATTGTAGAAAATAATATAGTTGAATTTGAATAAAAATTGTGCAATTAAAAGAAAAAAAAGTGTTTTAAAAGACAATAAAAATGTGCATATACATATATAAATTTAAACTATTTGAATTTATTTAAATTTTAATCGAATAAAAATTATTCTTATCAAAAATGGAAGAAATTGTTTTTTTTGGCATTTAATTTTACAAAATAAAACTATTTAAAAAATTATGATGCGAATTCGAAGGGAAAGTTTTTAAAAACTGATAAGAATAATTTAAAAGTAAATCTATTTGAATTTATTTAAATTTTAATCGAATAAAAATTATTGTAATTAAAAATGGAAACAGAAGGGCTCTTTTGTCATTTAGAAAGTTATTATGCGAATTGGAAAAGAAATTTTTTAAATACCGATAAGAATAATTCGAACTAAAGCTATTTGAATTTATTTAAATTTTAATCGAATTAAAAAATTCTAATTAAAACTACTTGATAAAATAATAAAATAAATAAATATATTTTAATAAAATGAGTCAAAAAATATTTTGAATTAAGCATTTTAATGTTTAATATCACGAAAATATTTAATAAAATTCTTGGAATAATTATTCGAAAAATTATTGATTTAATAATTTATTGAATTAGACTGATTTAAATTATTTGATTTTTATAAAAGGCAATAATTCAAATACCATTTTCAAAATAGAGAAATTCGGGAAATACTTCTCCCCGTTATTCGAAATTATATTTTAAAATATAAATAATGATAATAATATTTTTTGTGGCATAAATAGTTGGCAGGACGATAACCTTGAAAATTATCTAAGTAATTAAAAATAAAAAATTTCAACAGCAATCCCTTGATAACGTAGACAAGAAATCTAGGAAAAGCCAGGAACGGAATCATAAAAACCATCAAGTTTTAATTATAAAAAACGATGGACGAAATTAGCTAAAAGTTAATAAAAAAGAAATTAAGCAAAATAAAATTTAAATTTTCAATAAATAAAAAAATTTTTTTTTTCTTTCATACGATCATATTTTATTTTAAATTAAATTAATAGCACTAATTAAAATGTAAGCGTGTGTCAATTAAAAAGATATAAAATTTTAACAAACATGTTTGACAAATTATATTGATTGATTAATAAATAAATCTTATAAAACACTCATAAATAAACATGACGTACGCAAAATCGTTACGTTAAATACTTCACAGGTTCATTTACATGGATTTAAAATTAATTCTGAAACAAAAGAACACTATTCTTACACATCCAAAGCCGTAGGATGTTAGAAGTCAATTTTTAATTTATAGTCATCCGATAATATTCTATTTTTAGGGAAAAAAATTATTCAAATAAAATTGGCCAACGGCAAAAGTGTGTAAATATTAAGTGTTGATGGTGACGGGCTGATGATAAACTGCTCCATAATTTACTGAATACAAGTTTTCCTAAAACACATACTAAATCTTTTATTTTTTTTTTAAATTTATGTTCTTAAATTTATAAAAAACAAATAAATATTTGTGTCTTTAGTTGTTCGCTGAGATATTTTACTCTTTCAACTAAAGAAAAAAAGAAGAAGAAAAGCCTGGCAGCTGTAACTCAGGATACTCTGTTACTCTGTATTTTTCATAAAGCGGCCAAGGAAATTAAATTAGATTGATCAAGAAACTTAACAAATAAAGTAACATCACCAGACATACTGTGATCAATAAATATCTACACTTAATGTATCAGTAGGCATCAACGCAGCTCTCTAACAGCCAACAGTTACAAAATATCAGATATTAGCAAGTATTTAAGACTACGATATTTCAGAAATAGTGGGTTCTTTGTTACAGATACGTAAATAAGAAAAACTGCCTGAGAAATAATAGCAGGAGAAGAATGGATACAATTAAACTTTTAGGACTTCCTTTGGGGCACTCGAAGATCTCCCATGAACAAACCTCAATTTTCAAAGACGGCAAAAAGCAATCCTGAAAAACAACTTCAACTCCTTATACCTGCTAACTAATGCAAATGTCAGTATTGCTATCCCTAAAGGGAGCTGGGCCTTACAACATAGTCCGCAATGGTTACGTATAAGGAGTACAAGTGTGTAAAAATAGAAGAAGAAAAGCCAGGCAGCTGTAACTCAGGATACAAAGACAAAAAAAGCAAAAAGCAATCCTTAAAACAACCTCAACCCCTTATCCCTGCTAACTAATGCAAATTTCAGTATTGCTGTTGGCTGCCTGGCTTTTCTTCTTCTTTTTTTACACACTTGTACTCCTTATGACACCACATAATAGAAACTTGGCCCAACAAGTATAGAACAGTAAACACTTTACTTAAGAATTTCTTATTATCCTCGAAGGGCTGAAATAAATAAATAAATAATTAAGTTGCGATTACAAAGTCGCAGTCAAAATGGAGCAAGAAATGACATTTAACTGACGCCCGTAGACCCGAAAGTATTTAAAAGCACAAGTTGCACCAGAGATGATTTTAATGGCGTAAGGAAAAAAATTAATCAGCTGTTGTTTGTTTATATATATATATTTTTTTTTATTTTTTTTTTGTGTCAGATAAAGACAGATATGTCATTACGTAACAGAAATAGGGGAACGATATATAATTCAAATTACAACAATGCTAAAAAATATTAATATTGAGCAGAATATTAAAAACGCCTTGAAATTGATTAGTTCGGTGTATCAGCTGGTTTCCTCATTTTGATAATGTGAGTGTAATTTAAACCACAGCTGACTGTTAGTTGACCATGGCTGTAAAAAACTAACACTTGGTTTGCTTTATATATTTATAGCTGATTTTACATTTCTTTTCTCTACCTTCTTTATTTTGCATTACAGCTGACTTATATCAGTTAAAAAAACTTATTTAACTATCAGCTGATAGTTTGAGTAATAAATTAAAACACTAAAATTAAAAATGTTTGAGGCACGAGGTGAAGGCGAATAGTTGCTTTCATTTTAAAAAGGCTTTACAAATATAAAAATTTTGATTCTCGTGCCATGGGGCATACGCTGTATTGAAAAGTAAATAAAAATGCTTTTAAGCAAGTCCATCGTTTCGATGCAGACTAGATATTATTTTAATAATCATTAACAAAAAAAAATTATTTATTTATTTGTTTTTTATTATTGTTAATTTTATTTTAAATAATTATTGCAATATGAAGAGACATATATATATATATATATACGTATAGATAGGACAGGAGATACAAAAATGCATTTTGCATGATTTGGGAGAAAGGAATAGGTGTAGAAGAAGAAAACGCCTTAGGCAGCAATTAAAAGAAAGTAATGGGGCCGGTTGCTGAAAAAGTAGATATAGTTTTTTTTTATTATGGTTTTCAGTTCGCTCATTAAATACAGCTATACAGGAACAACCAAAAAGGCTTAGGGGTATATTTTCATCGGCGCACATTATTAAATCTATAGAGAAAATTTCTTGAACACTTTTTTTATTTTTGGAGACCAAGTCGACGAACTCAGTTACTTGTAGTTGACGAGCTTACTAGGTATACGATATTATAAGTAGCCCAGCAAACTATCATATTCTTTAAATACAGCCGTTTAAGGTATCATACATTGCTCCCATGAATTTTTTTCATCCGTTCTATGAACATTAAAAATTGTTACTCTCAGTTGTTTTCAGTTATTTTACTAAAGGGGGCTTGAAATTAGTTGTCCATAGCTGAGAGCTTACAAAACCAAAGAGCTTCTAAACCAAATAAAAATGTTTTAATTATTTAATTATTTTTATTTCATTATATCAGCACTTTCATCGTCGGTGCTTTCCCGATGCCAGCGATGTTGATATTTCGCAATTCAAACATGTTTTCTTAGACGAACACAACAAGCGAAGAAATTTAATTGCTTCAGGTCAATTACCTGGCTATTACCCGGCAGCCAAGATGGCGACAATGGTAAGTCACCTGATTGTAAAAGTATTCAATTTATAAATAAATTATGGCTTAATAATAGAGCTTTTCTTAAACAAAAAAAAAAGAAAAAACAAAAACCAAAACCAAAACACCATTAGTTTTTTAATTAACGTCGAGGCATAAAAAGCTCGGACACTTTTTTTAATATATTCTAATAAAATAATAAAATGATGAAAATAAGGCGGCTGATTTGAGATCACAAGCGGATGGACTCTTGTAAAAAAATACAAATTTATGTAAATAAAACTAATTAATGCCAAAATATAAAAAAAATAATATAAATATTTATAACAAGTTTACTCAACACTTAAACGCAAACTGTTTTAATATTCTCATGTTGTCTTAAAGAAGCATCCATCCGCTTTTAAAAGCTCATTTAATATTTTTCATTAGGTGTTATCTTCTAAGAGGTTTTGCAAATAATTATATATGAAAATCATTGTAACAGCGATGCAATGCTTATAAAATATAAATGATTCCGAAAGTAAAACTTTGCCAGAGAGACATATAAAGAGACAGTGGGAGATTAGAGGAAAAATAAAATAAGCTCGAACAAAAAAGTTATTAATATTATTTGATTGCGAAGATTTGAAACAAAAAATAAGAATTATTGCCGGATTAGGATTTCGTGTACCTCCGTAGGCGAATGGGGAGTAAGAAACCTTCCTAGACCTTGAGTGTTTTCCTGCAAACAGTCCGAAAGCTTTGCAGATTGCCTGTGTTGGAAAAGAGGAAAATTGAAATAAATCACACTCCCAGCAATGGATCCATAGCAACGCCTACAAATCTATAAGTAATATCTGGATTATAATTCAAACTATAGGCTTATAGGGAGCCTTTTGTTAGACATTTATCATTTGCAAATATACAAAGTTTCGTTCATATATAACTTCATTTCATTTATATATATATATATTATTTATCTATTTGGCTTGATTATTAATCAAACTTAAAAGCAAGTATGGTCAGATAGCCTTACTCTCCAAATAGGTCGATGTCAATATTACATTCATTTCCTTGCGGCGTTTCTCCCTTTCGGAAAAGGAGAATTTGCCTGGATTATGATTATTGAAGCCATTCTAGGGATATCAACACGTGCGATATACTCACATCAAGCATACTGCTGACATCTTAGTTTGCCATACTGCTGACATGCCCAGTAGTTTGCCGGATTAATTGGAAAGGTACAGCGGTAGAGAGGACAGAGAAGTTTTTACAACACTTCTAGTTTGGAAGTAAACACTTTTGAGCTTTTTTTCTTTCTTATTGTTCTTACTTTTCGAATGAAATTCCGGCACAGAAGAACGGCGAAAATCAGTGAATGTGCTGAGATGTATGTTATAAAGAATATCAAGCTTTCATCACTTAAACACAAAAGATATTAATAAAGCAGAATTTCTTTTTTTTGTGACTTCCAGAGCTGGGGATCGAACCCGCACTGTTGGCCATTTGTAGTTGAAGAAGTTACTTACGGCAGGGTAAAGTCTCTGCTATATATATGTAGATTGTATGAATTTTAAAACAATAATTTCTCTACATTTAAATCCAGTCAGATAAAATTCTTTATCGGAAAAGTGTTAAATTGAAATAGGAGAAAAAACATAATTACTTTTTATTTAACAGTCACACTTTAAAATCGTTCGTTTGTGCATTTTTGAATGAAAAATTGGCGTTTTTATTGCTCTTGTATGTTTATTTTATGTTTTTAAATATTTAAAATATATTTTTGCTAAAAATAAAAGACAAAAAATTTTTTCGATTTTTGGAAAAATACTCAATTTTTAAATAAGGGGGTACCCTTTGCATTTTTGGGCAAAAACAGTCACACTTTAAAATTGTCCGTTTGTGTATTTTTGAATGAAGAATTGGCGTTTTTATTGCTCTTGTATGTTTATTTTATGTTTTTAATATTTAAAATATATTTTTGCTAAAAATAAAAGACAAAAAATTTTTTCGATTTTTGGAAAAATACTCAACTTTTAAATAAGGGGGTACCCTTTGCATTTTTGGGCAAAAACAGTCACACTTTAAAATTGTCCGTTTGTGTATTTTTGAATGAAAAATTGGCTTTTTTATTGCTCTTGTATGTTTATTTTATGTTTTCAAATATTTAAAATATATTTTTTCTAAAAATAAAGGACAAAAATTTTTTTCGATTTTTGGAAAAATACTCAATTTTTAGATAAGGGGGTACCCTTTGCATTTTTGGGCAAAAACAGTCACACTTTAAAATCGTCTATTTGTGTATTTTTGAATGAAAAATTGGCTTTTTTATTACTCTTCTATGTTTATTTTATGTTTTCAAATATTTAAAATATATTTTTGCTAAAAATAAAGGACAAAAAATTTTTTCGATTTTTGGGAAAATTTTTTGATTTTTGATAAGGGGGTACCCTTTGCATTTTTGGGCAAAAACAGTCACATTTTAGAATCGTCTGTTTGTGTATTTTTGAATGAAAAATTGGCGTTTTTATTGCTCTTGTATGTTTATTTTATGTTTTCAAGTATATAAAATATATTTTTGCTAAAAATAAAGGACAAAAAATTTTTTCGATTTTTGGGAAAATTTTTTGATTTTTGATAAGGAGGTACCCTTTGCATTTTTGGGCAAAAACAGTCACATTTTAGAATCGTCTGTTTGTGTATTTTTGAATGAAAAATTGGCGTTTTTATTGCTCTTGTATGTTTATTTTATGTTTTCAAATATATAAAATATATTTTTGCTAAAAATAAAAGACAAAACATTTTTTCGATTTTTGGAAAAATACTCAATTTTTAGATAAGGGGGTACCCTTTGCATTTTTGGGCAAAAACAGTCACATTTTAGAATCGTCTGTTTGTGTATTTTTGAATGAAAAATTGGCGTTTTTATTGCTCTTGTATGTTTATTTTATGTTTTCAAGTATATAAAATATATTTTTGCTAAAAATAAAGGACAAACAATTTTTTCGATTTTTGGGAAAATTTTTTGATTTTTGATAAGGAGGTACCCTTTGCATTTTTGGGCAAAAACAGTCACATTTTAGAATCGTCTGTTTGTGTATTTTTGAATGAAAAATTGGCGTTTTTATTGCTCTTGTATGTTTATTTTATGTTTTCAAATATATAAAATATATTTTTGCTAAAAATAAAAGACAAAACATTTTTTCGATTTTTGGAAAAATACTCAATTTTTAGATAAGGGGGTACCCTTTGCATTTTTGGGCAAAAACAGTCACACTTTTCGGTTCTGAAAAATTTCTAAAGCTTAATTCTAGATCCACTGGATTTTATATTTTTCTTTATAAAAATGAATCAAATTTGGAATTTTCATCAAATAATTATAATTTTACTGCAGAAGATCAACAACCTGTAAGTTAATAATTTATACAAATCGACATTTAGATTTGGGAGAGCCACTTATGGAAAGCATTATTAATGATTAGATTTATTACAGTTGATAGCAAAACAAAAAGACTTGATGACCGATTATTTGGGCAATAAACTAATAAATAATGACTAATCGGTGTGTTTAAGCTTTGGCGGCTTTGTAAGTAAATACTTAACAAAAACGATGTGGAAAATAGACTCAAGTGTGCTTTGCATGATCTCCTACTCCATTAGCATAAATTCTGTAAAGAAAAAAATATTATATTTTTAGTTTTCAATTTGTATTTATTTGATTATGAATTTAAATAGAATTTTTATGTTCACATGCAAATAAAAAATTTAAATATATTTTCCACACTTTTCAGTTAATAAATTTATTACCTCAACGTACAGCATTTTAATACGATTTCCAACACTATTTAATTAATTATTGCAGTTTACATTTATTATTTGCATAATTTGTTTACAGCAGTTAAGAATTCTTGCTGATCTTGCAAGATGTGTATTTGTTAACTCATCGCCAATAAGAAATTTATGCAAATTAATTTATGCGAAGAGACTCGTCGTTGTTTGCTGGTTATATAAATCTGTAGGAAACATTAATGATTTATTTTTAATATTAATTAATTAGTAAACACTTAAGCAGTCGCACGCTTTTATATAAAATCGTACTACACACTACTGTGTGTTGAGCGAAAGCTTTTGTAAGGCGATGCTAAGGAAACGGATGTCATGGCATGCAATGCATTACAGTTATACAGCTTCTAATAACACTCGTACTTTAAGTGTCATTTAGCAGGTGAGGTGATTGGTTTACACGTTACAACGAAACATAAATTAGTGATCTAAACACTGATGAATCTTAAAATAAAAAGTCATTAAACAATTAAATGTTATTGTTGTCTTGCGGCAAAGGCATGAGTGTTATTTTGAATACAGTGGAACTACTTTACATTGAACTTTCATAATATGCAGTTTCCCCTTTTCTGAATACACTTCTATTTTAATCGATGCAATGCACGTTTCTCTACACTGAACAAAATATTTTCATTCCTGGTTGGGAGGAATGTACAAAATCGATGATTAAAATATAAAATATACAATAAAAATTTTTTAAAAAAGCAAAATCAAGAAAATCTCATCACTCCGAAAATCCTAAGACGAATAAATAGAAATATAACAGTGGCATTTCGCAGGATATAAGTTATTGCCAATTAATAGAAATGAAGAAGGCTTAAAAAATTTTAGATTTTAGCAGTTAAAAACTACTTCCGATTAATGAAGTGACAGATGTCAGTAAAGGGTGCTCGCCAGTTTATTAATTAATGCACAACCAGTTCTTGCAGACTAAAAATATTTAAATCTCTAATCCATAATAAATTAATAAAGGTTAGACTTAGAAAAATAAAAGCTAAACAGCTGATTATGAAGACAATACAATAAAGCCTAATAAATCAGTGAAGGTTTAAATTACAGTTTTGCGAACTTTACTATTATTTCAAGCATACTTTAAAATTTTAATCCATACATCAGTCATTATTCATTCGTTCAATTTAAATAACTTAATATAGCAACACTGTAACGAATACAAAAATCAGCTGATTTTTTTCAACAGCTTATGATAATTCTCATAAGTCAAACATTAGACACAAAATGGAATCCATTATCTCAAACCAGTGAAATATACAAGTAGCTTATTTTAAGATTTAATGCTACTCCTATTACCTTCACGTGCTGTATTTTGACCTGAAACTTCGATATAAAATTCTCAAACTTCAGATTTGCCATAATCATATGATTTTTAAACGTAGTTTAAATGCTTAATTTTTTGCGCCTTAATATGATTTAAACGTCTACTGATTTATATATTTAGCTAATTAAACGTTCTTTAAACCGAAAGGATAGATAATCTTCCACTGTATATTTAGGCACAGGTGTATTAGAAACTTTTGTTGAAGCAGAGAAATGGAGTTGATCAATTCCAACTAAAATACTTGATTGCTTTAATTTAAAAAAAGCCGAAAAATATAATTCCTAATTAATACAATTCTCTATGTAATTCTACAATGTAATAAAAACTTCTGCCAATTGATTATAGCGAAGATCGACTGTAATGAAATATTTTAGCATGTTTATGGTAATTTAAGTATATTAATATTAATTCAATTGATAATTGTTGTAAATTTCAACATAAAACTGAACAGCAGAAAGTATAATAAATATAAAGGAAACTTGCAACTACACCGAGCTACAGCAATAACTCCAAAAGTAAAATTAACAAAAAAAAATCCATTCGGGGCGAACTTTAAATTGACTTTAAATACGAGTACAAACAAAATTTTAATTTACGCAAAATGATCCGAATACTCTTTAATTTATGATACAGCCACAAAAGACACATATGTAACGTTTGCTTCGTGTTCAAAATTCGTAACATAAATCAGCTGTTTTTGCAGTCATAATAAACCGAATTTTTTGTCGCTTGATTTTTTTTTTTTTTATTTTGAAAGACTTTTTTAAATGTAGTTTTTTATTTTTTTTTTTTTACTTTTTTTTTTTTTTTTTTTTTGGGTGCAACATTTAATAATTCTATATTAATTTCTCAATCAATTTTGCAGGTGTGGGATGATGAATTGCAATATTTAGCTGGACTGAATGTGCGAACTTGCATACTGGATCATGATGACTGCAATCACACTTATCGGTTTCGTAATACCGGCCAAAATTTATGCGGCATCTCTCGATTTAAGGGAAGCTTTGTTAATATTACAAATCTCATAGATGAAACAATAACGTTGTGGTTTGACTCCGAGTACGGCTTAATAGATAATTCTTTTGTCAAGGCGTTTAAGGTTACGTCCGATTTGTAAGTTATACAAGTTTGAATGTTTTAATAGAGAGAGATTTAGAATTAAATAATTAATTTAATTGTAGTGAGGCGTATGGTCACTTTGCGGAAATGATTGTCGATCGTAACACGCATGTAGGATGCGCCATAATGCGTTTTACAAGGCCCGACTATCCACATGTTTATATCTACAATGTGGTTTGCAATTATGCATCTGTATATGCGCTGGACGCTCCTCTTTATAAAATAGGTTATCCAGGGCGTGCCTGTAAGGCTGGCAGAAACCCTCGCTTTCCCGCCTTGTGCTCAGAAAGAGAAGAATTCGATCCAAATTATTAAGTGTAGCATGAACGATAAATTTTTATTGTTGTTATAATAATTTAGTATAAATAGTTGTAGATTTAATTTTAATATATTTAAAAATTTTATTCTTTTTTTTATGGTCTTAAAAATATATTACAAATAATATATAACATTTTATAAATAGAGATATCCACTGAACATCCATCCAGAATATACTTTTTGGGGTCGCAAGCCATTATTAAAGAAACTAAAATGCAATCCTGTTTTATAGAGAAGGATATAAAAATATATATATATTTTTCGAAAATATGATGTAAAATGTTAATAAATCGACTGTCAAAGTTTAAAAAAAAAAAAAAAAATTTATATTGTATTTTTGCACATCACTGTGCAGACTTGCGGGTACACGAAATGACTATGGGACTTCAATAATCAGCTATTGCCAGCCACACTGCGGCTAATACTATTCAAAAAATGTGAAAAAATTATTAATTTACGGACTCTGAAGGCCACAAGAAAAGCTGGCAAGATGAAAATATAGCCAATATAAAATAAATAATAAATCTTAGATTATTAAAGAGGATATAAAATTGCAACATTCGATACCTCACGCTACTGGAGAAACTGACAGTAACAAATATCGGCGGTGTTTATTAGCAAATGATCTTTTCAAGTGTATTCGTGTCGACATAATTAATGACCAGACAGACATACAAATGAAAATTTTATGCAATTTGAATATTGGCAAGCAATTTGACAGCTAATTTTAAAAGCCCGAGTCGGAAGCAGTTAAACTTTGAAACCGTGCAACTGAGCTTTTGTTTTGCATTTGAAATTTAATGAATAATTGAAAGGGAGGAGTCGTTAAGTGGAAAATAAAATATTTATTATATTTAGTTGCAGTGGACATTGACAAGAAATATTAGAAATGATTTGAAAGCCGGCGGCTGCAGCAGATGAATGAGTTGCTATGCTGCATCATATTGTGTCGACGTCGGAACGAGTATCTCCAAATAACTGTTGCTGCTTAAAAACCCAACTTCAAAGCAGTTTAAGATTGCAATTAAGACAAGCCAGCAAGTCAATACACTTTACTTTAGTTACCTGCAGTTTATTCATAAACTTCTCATTTAAAGTGTGAAAAATTAATTAGAAGTACAATAAATATTTAAACAAAAAAAAAAAAAACAAAAAAAAAGGTGAACAACATTTAAATAAACACCATATTATAATTCCAATGAATAATTAGGATTAAATGGTTCATTTGGCGAACACAAAGCGGAATATTTTGGATGCTTGCCAGTGATGCACAATGACGCCGGCTTTCCAACTCTATAGACTGGTACATCTAAAGCATAAATACTGGCATAATTGCACGCTGTGTTATAAATGTGCAGGAATTTATAAACAGGATGCGTATAGCGTAGCATGGCGCAGCCAACATGGGTATTACGATCCAAAACAAACTCGGCAAAATGGCCATACATTTCGCTATAAAAATTTTGCAAACAAAAGTTATTAGCAAATTCCAATAAAAAGTAAATGAGAAAAGTTTGCGAATAACTTACAAATTCTTGTCAACTTTAAAATTAGCAATATAATTGCTGTCTATTAGAGAGTATTCGCCGAACCACAAAGCCATACCTGTTTGTATGACATCTGGTATGTTTGCCGGTAAATTATTTGGTCGATCAATGCCAAAGAGGTTTTGTCCCACATTACGAAAACGATACGAATTTTTGCAATCGTCATGCTCAACTACACAAGTTTTAATATTTAATTCAGCTAAATAGGCCAATTCATCGTCCCACTGTAGTGCGGCCATTTTCGCCGCTGGATAATAACCGGGCAAATTACCGGAGGCTATAAAGTTGCGCCTTTTATTGTGTTCATGCAAAATAAAGTTCCGGTAGGCGTTTAAATTTACTATTTTAGTATCGGGCTGGCAGCTTTCGTGAAAGCGCTGAAAAGAAGCCATTAAAAATAAAGCTATTAATATTTAGTGGCAGTTCACACTATGCAAGTCTTACTTACAAACTGATACCATTTTCTACTTGGAGCCTACATACTATCTGACCTTCACACTAATCAAATCTAATTGGTTAAATGTAGATACTGATCTAATTTATAATCTAGATACTGAGGCCATTGGCTGAAGTCCTCCACGGGAAATTGAACTTGGTTTCCCCCGTGTCAGGCGGGGAATACTGACCACTATACTATCGAGGAGCCCGATAAAAGTTTAATTTCTTCTATTGCTTGTAAATACATCTAAATATTTTCATTGGTTTTCCATTGGCAGTTTCTCTGATTCTCTCACGAATCTAAAATTGAATAAGCTTATCTAAACTTACATTGTGTGAACACAGCCTGAGTTAGTTAGAAAAAAAGTTTTATTTACAAAAATTTAAGTTCCGCCTTGGCGCATCAAAAAAATTGATCCTTTAAATATTAATGTAGACTTTTGAAAATTCTTCTTTGAAGGGAATTTCCTTAGACAGTTTTCTTTAATTTATTTCGCTAAAAAAAATTTCGAAAATGTTTAATAATTATTTTTTAAAATTGTCTCTCTTACAAAATACACTTTCTTAAAACAAACAATAAAAATTTCTTTTTTTTTATTTTAATTGCTAGACTTCACTTGAGGGATTGTGTAGTGAAAATTTGTCTAGTCGTAAGCGTGGGGAGCTGGGTAGCAACTTCCAATGGGCCAGAATTACGAAAATTCAGACATTTTAAATGCGCTGAAATCATGCCGTTGCACAATGTCCTCGTAATTCTGCTACTGATACGCATTTCAAGCAAACGAAGAATTTCGATAATATTTCACACATACATACACAATTCGAACATCTTTAAAAGTTTCTTTATAAATATTAAATAAAACAAAATACTGTTTTTTTGACTAACATAACTTGCAAAGCTTTTGGCTTGACCGCAGGAAAACCGCCAGGGTTTAGGCTGCGCATTACAGTTATTTGAAGGATATCCAAGATACGATGCAACCAATTGCTGTGTTGCAACAAAACTACTTACACCCGAATTATTGCACGCTATATGCTGAACACCACGCGGACACAATACGGGATCACACCAGGATAACAATTTAAGCTCAGCCGTCTTTATTAAAAGTGCACTTAAGATTATGAGAAACATTCTGATATTCAATTTGTTCGCTTGTGTTATTTAGAATAAATAAATTTTTTAAGGACATTCACTTTATGATATTAAATCTTTACTTTTTTAACTTTCCGCTGTTTTAATAAATATAACAATGGCTTGCCGATCGCTTCAGATTAATATTTATAACATTTTGCTGAGGAGAAAAAGGCTAACACATTTCGATGGCGAAATATTATAAATCTTCTCAGCGCACGGCAGATAATTTTATACACAAAAACATTTTTATATGGATATCAATGTGAATAAGATGCATGTTTTCGCTAATTAATGGCAAGTTTTTAGAAACCATTTCAAAACATTGGAAACAAGTTTGAATTATTGGAAAGTATTGGCTGAATTCATTAATTGCGACTATGCGGCACAGGCATTGCATGCATATAAAGTTTTATTATGAGGCAAGTTGAAGAACAAAATTTTTTTATTTTTGCCGAACACTTAGCGGGTTATTTATATATGAGCCTGTTCACACTATGAAATCTTTTCTGAGAAAATTTCTTACTTTTTTGATGAAGCCCACGTACACTCAGAATTTTTCAAGAACAGAATTTTTTTATTTTTGCCGAACACTTAGCGGATTATTTATATATGAGCCTGTTCACACTATGAAATCTTTTCTGTGAAAATTTCTTACTTTTTTGATGAAGGCCACGTACACTCAGAATTTTTCAAGAACAGAATTTTTTATTTTTGCCAAACACTTAGCGGGTTATTTATATATGAGCCTGTTCACACTATGAAATCTTTTCTGTGAAAATGTGTTAGTTTTTTCGTGAAGGCCACGTACACCCAGAATTTTTTAAACTGGTCCCTTTTTTATGCTGCAACGTAGAAAATGTAAAAATGAAAGTTTTTTTAAAAATGAAAGAGATCTATTTAATGCTGTAACCACTGATCTACTAATGCAGGCCGTCGCTCAATCTACAAAAATGAACATTTAATTTTAACAAAATAAATAGTCGCATATTCTGTCTACTTTGTTATCAGCCTATGAAGGAGCACTTGCTATCACTTGTTCTCCGGCTAAAAATGCCTATATTCTCTTATTGATTAAGGACAAGAAAAGTGTTGGAAAGGTAATCAAAATCAGCCGTTCAGTCTTTTATTTTGAACCACAACCCTGGAAAAGAATTAAAAGAAAAATTTTTTATAAATAAGTAATAATAAAGAATTTTTTTATTCACTCTTTTTCATTTACAACAAAAGTCAAGGCTGCCAATTAGAATTTTCTTTTAAGCTCAATATTTTTAAGAATATCTCCTAAAAATTCCCTTAAAAAATCCTCACCGGATTTGTCAATTTACTTTATTGAAATAAATATTTAGCATAAATATAAAATTTAGCAGCCCATAGTGCATGGTATTACGAAATTTACCATTCGTTGCCAAGCCTAAATTATATAAAGTCATTCCCATTGCCATATATATATTGAGTGTTATTGTTTACCAAAACCCTGTTATTTCTTGGTTAAAGCACATATATTATCATTTATAATCATACATGAAAGCTGATTCTCTATAAGAAATAAAGTATTATTTTTATAAAAGAACTTTTAATTTATAGTATTTTTCATGTTTTCTACATATTTATATTATGTTTGTGGCAAAAAAAAATTTGTTAATTCAAAAGTCTGGGCAATGCGTGATAGAAATCTTGATAAAATTTTCCTCATAAGGCCACTGTGTGCTAAATTCAAGGAAAAAGAGAAATGTAGTTTATAATAAAGATTTTTCCGTAGCCATTGTATCTCTCTTTGCAAATCCGCTTGTATTCGATTAATACTCGATTCAGTTGTGTACTGAGAAGCACTTACGGATACAATGAAGCAAATTGTTTTATTTATTGATGTTTGGCAAATGTCCAATACGGATTTTACATACTGCAAAACAGCCCATATGTTTTTGTCGCACAGTGTTCATACATACTTGGAATGCATAAGAGGTTTGCTTCTTAAGTCTTTTGTTTTATGAGAAGCAACAAACTGATACAGTAAACGCCGTTGAAATATTTCAAGTAAAATTTCTTAAGTTATCATGCTGAAGTATCGGTATTGTGTCATCTCACTTTAGTGATGGTGCAATATTACTAATTGTCACACTTCATAGACGAATGGGGGCATGTAAATTGTTTAAGTTTTTCACAGTTACATTATTATGAAATTAAGAAGTTAAATGGAATGAGAATGACAAGATTCGTTATCACTTTTATTATCATAATTCTTCTTACGACTGAGGTAGAGTTAGAAATAACTTCGATTTCCTACCACTTTTTGCACGAAGCCTCCGTCAAAGAACCTATTTCTTCATAACTTTGAGAAGAACTGGTATATCGGAGTACAAATTATGATCATCGCTGTGTTATGTGTATTGATTGCAGAAGCAGTTGCATCACAAATTGGCAAATATTATTAATCAAATAAAATTCTAAATGCAGCTGCTTATTAAACTTGACTCACTGGAATGTATACTTTTAATAATAAATAAATATTATTTTAAAATGTTGCCATACAATCAAAAATAAATACAAATCATTAGTACAAACAATACATGATGGTAATGCGATTGCGCGTTATTCAAGGATTACATGTCCTGTCTTTAGATTTTTCGGGAGCACGTACTTATAATTTCATTTATTATATACTTTATTAAATATACTGTTATAATTATTTTTTGATTTGTTTTATTTCCAATCATAGGAAAGAAACTTCTTGTGTTTTGTCTCTTAATGTTTTATTAGGAGGTCAAGAAATATTTTTTTTTTACTCGTTAGTTGAACTATTTATTTGAGAGGGGAAAAGGCAAGACCACCTTTTTTTTTAATTCAAATGATTTAAAAAGGAATTGTATTAAATTACTTGTTTCAAAATTTTTTTTTTTTTTCAAGAAGACTCTGCATAGCTTTGCTGCCTATGCTTAAGCCGGGTTCTACGCTGCCCTTAACCAAAAATCTTTGCCCATCAAAATTCAAAATATAAAAATGTTACTAGAAAAAGAAAATATTCTGGTATTAAAAGGCAAACATATTAAGATTTATGTTTAGGGAACCTCCATAGGTAAAAGGATATTTAACAGCCTACTAGACAGGATCGCCTACATCCTGACGGTTTTTTTGCAAAAAAAATTTTTGCAACTTGTCTTTGCTAAAAAATCTATATTTATATATGTAAAAAATTTTTAATTGAAGAGTGCCTACTGCGCACTTCTCATAGTTGTTGTTTCAAAAGCCTGCCATTTCAATACAGTTTGTTTATTATCTTAACGGATACTGATGATGCAAATCATGCAGAGAGTTCGGTGTTGCCGTTTTGCATATTTGTTATTACAAAATTATTGATGGTAATTCGTTTATAAAAATGCTTAGTTTTGCATTTCGTTTCTAATTTTTATATAAATTAGGGGGGTTCCAAAATTAACTACAGATATTTGTATGCTTTGCTTGAATTAAATGTATTTTGGTAGCGTAAGCATAGGCAATGGTGTTTCACTATGCCGGAAATCGCACGCATTGCTTCGATATGTACTTCTGAAAGGCTTCTTTGACTTGTATGGATAGTATGTGTGGCATCTGCAAGAGTTCCAGTCTCCCTCATATTTTCAATTACTCTGTTCGCCGCAGTCGATGAAATTAAAAAGCTATTCCGCCAAAACATTTTGATGATATTTTTAAACTGCATTTCAAACTTCCATCACTTTTTAAATATTTTTCAATAATGAAGACACACTGCTTTACCAGGTAACACTCTATTTCTACTAGCAGGCAACCGTCAGCAGAAGAATTGTTTTTCCGGGTTGCCAACGCCTTATTGCCAAAACCGTTTACCGTATTGAAGAGCTTTTGATAAACTGGCTTTTAGCAACAAGCGAAATGCAAGTCTGTGGACCAGCCTAGCCGTGTCGTAAACAAAAATTATAATTTTTGCCTTAATTTTTATCCACATTTTCGTTAACAAAAATAACACTTGATGAATCGTCCAGCCGTAATGCATTTCCTCACACGACTGGTTGCTTAGCAACCGTAATGAAACCAAAACACTGACGAAATAGAACACATAACATTTCACGTTTTTATTGCCAACTATAAAATAAAATAGAATAAAATTGCTGTTTTAGAGCCGTGATGAGGGCGTGATAAAAATAATAAAAAGGATAAATTGTATTTTGCTGCAACTAAATATTTTCTTTTAAAAAATGTCACTTTTTAAAGTGTGCGATTGGTGGTCAACGCAGTGTGCTGACTTAGAGTACAATTATGATGTGGCCAGTTTATTGTGTGCCCGTTTTGGTCTGCAGGAGCAAGAGAAGGATTACGTTATAGTTGGTTCGCATACAGGACATTTAAGCATATTCTATCCAAGCTATGAAGTGGATGCCAATGGTAACAGTCTTAATTACAAGGCCACAGATTTATTATTGGAATTGGTTACACAAGCGCCCATACTGGGTGTATATGCGGGCAAATTTACTGCGTGAGTGTTGCATATTTTTATGTATTCATTTCTCTGGCAACACATCCTTCCCAAACATATTTTTTTAGCAACAATTTCAGAGAAAACTGCAATCAATTGGCTGTCTTACATCCAAACTCCTTGGCTATCTATAATGTGTTGCATGTTGGTGGTGTGGCGGAACATGGCGTTCAGCTGAGTTTACAGCAGCTGATGGAACATCGTTTTCCACGTGCTGCCTTTTCATTTTGCAAAGGACATTTTGGTAAAGTTAAAGGGCGTGAGTTTTTCTGTGTAGTTCATTTGGATGGTTCATTGACATTCTTTGAGCAGGATGGCATTTCCTATGAATGTAAGTTTCCTGGACATCGGGCTTTGCCCACACCTGTAGTGTATTGCGAAAGAACGGATAGTTTTTTTCGTCTAGCATCTGCTTGGAATTTAGAGTGCTACACGTAAGTGCTTCAAACATCCAAAACATGTCAAATACTATTCAAAATTTTAATATTCGGCTTTTCGTGGTGAGCTGTAATAGCATTCCGGAAAAAATAAAAGAAAATTTATGAATTTTTTAGAGTTTAAATTATGCATCGCGGATGCATCTGTCCTAGAGTTGGAAGACGAACGACCCAAAAAAAAAAGCAAAGTTAAATATCTGCCTCCAACATAGATATGTACGTGTGTCAGAAAATAACCCTTTGCCGATATGAACAGTTACGGACAAAATTAAATTTATGAGTTGTCGCAGAAAAAGGATCCAACATGCACTTCCTCAATGTCCAGTTGAAGTATAGAAAATATTTTCCAACACTTTCGCACTGGATGTTATCGAACTGGTGCTGAGGAGGTTAAATTTTTCATATAAAAACACATTACAAAAATTGCACCAAACCGATGAATACTTGAAATTTGTTTCCTGGATGTAATTTAGAACTGACACCTCAATATTCAACATCAGATTTCTTTTCCATGGCATTACACTGCCACCACTGGCCTATATATTCTGTGCCCTCAATTAATTCAATTGGCAAATTGTGTCTAATAGATAATTTGATGGAAAAATTAAATTCAAAATGTAACGACCAACTTCTCTTCTCTTTCACCCAACAACAGCTATCAAGATCTTTCCCATTCCTCCATTAACAAATCCCACTATCAGCCCGTTTGGTCAGTTTGTTTGGGCGAGGGTATTCTGGACATGAATGTGGTGCAAAGCAAAAGGTTTGTTAAGTGCGAAAACTAAGTAGACAAAAATATAATTCAAGGATTTGTATAGTAACTATGCTTCAATCATGATACTGGGCGAAAGGAATTTTCTCTGCTTAACGGACAGCGGCAAAGTGCAATTTATCTTGAAGTTAGATTATGTCCCAAAATGTTTTCATACTTTTTCCGTAGGCTACTACTGGGGTAATTTAATTTGTTATGTGACAGTTGTATTTAGTTATAGCATTAATTGTTGACTCTCTTTCAGAACCTTCTGCCCGCCTGAATACTATTATAGTTTCAGACAGTTCCAAAATGTATATTTACGACAGTGCGCATATCATATGGGCCGCCCAATTCAAATATGAATCTCCCGTTGCAATAGAAAGATCCAATTTGATGGGTTTGCCAGGTGCCATAGTAACTCTGGGGCCTACTGGCAAACTGCGAATAGGCTTTTTGGGCTCAGATCCTTTTGTATTCCAAGTGCCGCCCTTAAATATGCAAGAATTATCATTTCAGCAGGCCATGGATGAATTTATGCAATTGGAGCTAGAAATTAAAGAAGCCACCGACATACAGGATATGCATGTGATTAACCAGAAGTCTTACGAAGATGTACAGCTGGAATTTTCAATAGAGAAGACGATTAAAGACGATACCGACACCATACTTTTAGATATACCCGCCCATGTGGCCTTAAAAGAATTGCCAGTGTGCTCGGGACTTTTGAAATGGCATTCGAAAGTGGATCTAGCGGAATTGCAGATTATTTTTAGCCTACCCCCCGGCATTAAGTGTTCTCAAGATGCTCTTACCCACATAGATATAAAAGCTGATACTCAACAACACATGCAATTGGATTTTTTTATAGACGATCTGCTACATTTGTCAACGGCCCGTGTAGAAGTGATCGTATCTTATATAACGTACCATGGTATACCTAGGGTAATATATCAGTATGAATATTTGCCTTTAAATATGTTCTTCAAGGCGAAACAACCCCAAAAAGCGGCGGCTATAAAATTAACCTTCGCCATTAATTCTCAGGAGTGTAACAAGAAATTAACCGATTTCTTTCCGGAATTTCTGAGCTGGGAATCCGATGTACAAGCTTTAGGCCTAATACTGCTTACAACGACCAATGAAAGCCAAGAAGAAATAATAACTATAGTAGCGGCCAAAAACTCAAATCGTTTAAGGTAACGACAGGCAACCAGAGAACACAAATGGACTTACTTAACTTTATCTCTATTATCCTGCAGAATTCAAACAGATCATTTAGAAACATGCTCCTTAATTGTGGAACGCTTAATAATGGCCTCAATGCCAATTGCTACAAAATCGAAAACCAATTGTCCGCAAATTATTGTTGGCAAGAAAATAGAAAACATCACTTCAACAGCATTTATACCAGCCGAACCGATTCTGCACAGAATTGATGAACATCATGAGACCCAGGAAAATATAAGAATACAAACGGTAGAATTATATATTGACAGACAAAAATTTTATAAAACCTATTTATTCGATATTCGATCCAAATGACCTGTTGAACGTAAGATGAGGTAAAAAAAAACAAGTAGGTTGGAAACATTGTTTGATTCAGGCAGGTCGGAGCTGGACACAAATCTAAAAGAAATTATGTAAGCAATATTATATATCGGGTAGCTGGTCTAGGGGTTGTACTGCTACTACTGCAACACATATAAGAAATTTGTGTATGTAATCAAGGCGAATGAACTATCGGCTCGAAAGCTTAGCACTTGTAGTGCACTACTGCAACAAATACAAATACATGTACACACGTAGATATCTGAGAACATATCCATACATATCGAAGCTTACGTTCAGTTTGCGATATAAAAGGTATCCAACACAATTTTTACGAGTCACATGGTAATGAATTTGTCTTGATTACTATAAATTAAATTGATTTGATGTCCAGTGAGTGCAGCATAGTTCGAATTAATCATTGATGCAGTCCATCTGGCCGTTTTGCTTGTAGTCATGCCTGTTTCAAGCTGGCGAAAAGGAAAACAAGAAGGCCAATTAATATGCAATCATGTCATTGGATTGAACTACATACTGCTCCTGTGTAATATTGGCGATTTCATAGGAAAAAGGAAGTGCCAACTTCACCTCACTTAAACAAATCAACCATGAACGGTTGCAACAGAAATTGGAAATCAAGCCAGGAACTATAAGTAATAAAGTTTTCTCCTTTTTATAATTTCAGTTGGTATTGGATGAACTTTGGCAAAAATTTAAAGATCTCCAAAGAAAATTGCAAGAGAAATCGGATGATGAACCTAAAGAAACTTTGGTTATGCAAATTGAAGAAAACTACGACCATTTGATAGCTGAAGGTGACAAGTTAATGGAAATGCGTAAACATGAGTTAAGGTACGTTGCTTTGCCAGTTGCATTCAAATTTCTGTAAAATTTAAATAATTTTAGGCAACGTTGCGATTTATCTTGCGCCCTAGTGTTGGCTAAATTCATAATATCAACTTTAAACTTGGAGGAAAAGATTATTAAAATAGTTAACTCTGTGTTAAGCACCCCAACTGAAGACTGGACTGAGTTGGTGTGTACATTCGTATTCCGATAAATATCGAAATATAAAAATACAAGCTTTGAATAATTATCTAAATATAATCGTTTGCAGAGTTGGGAGGAATCGATGGCGCCCGGCATCGATATGCTTCACCACTATGGGCCACTTAATCGTTCTAAGAACTCAAGTAATGAAAATAACATGGTGGATGTCAACACCAGTCATGACATATTCGATTATAGTCGTTTTCGCAAACACTTTTCGCATTTTTTCGAACGTATCGTGCACCTTGCTGCGAACGACCAGATAAAAGTGGAAGCAAGTATCAATGGAGAAAAAACTGATTTGCCTAAAATTTCGAAAGCTCAAGTAGAAAATGTAAGCAAATCTCCAGATAAGGAAAGTTGGCATAGGATACTTAAAGTGCAGCCCATGAAATCGTCAACGGGTACGGTGAAACGTTTAAAACCCTTTCAAAAACTTACCACCCTTGAGGCAGTTGAAGATGATGAGGAGGAGGCTGACGGCGATGATGAAGATTTACGGAAAATGGGTTACAAAAAGGATTACGGCGTGAAGGATAAAACAAGCGGCGATGATGCCGAATGGTTAAATAATGATTTCAAATTGCCCACGTCTGAGGAATTATTTAATGATTTAGGAATATGGTGGTGAGAGGGTGATTCCCCAATTTATTTGTTACTTACTATTTACTACTTTATTGTAAATTTGGATTTTTATAAAAATATATTAAACATATATGTATCTACAATCGCTTACACAAACGATCCCCCAAAAGCTATTGGAATTGTAACTTCTTTTGTATACGACTGCCAAACTTTATTCCTCCACATGAAGGCTGTGATAAACTAAAGGAAATTCAAAATTCAATCGTTTTTTTAATGTTTTTTTTTTTCTTTCAATCTATTTTATATATTACTAATGGGCTTTTGAAAACGATAGACCATAAATGACCTGTAGGCATATGCTCCAACTGATCAGAAAATTATTCAAGGCCCCCTAATGGATTGAAGACGATATTGTCTAAATTATTGCTTTAATGAGTCGCTTCAAGTCAATCGAAGTCGTTGCTTTTATCTTCTACACTTCGTTCATCACATACCCTCAAAAAAAGTGCTGTTCCAGTCAGATCAGGTGGATCTGGATTTGAGGGCAAAGGCAAAGTAGTTTCTCTATATCCATTTGTTTTTTAATTTTGTAATCGAATAGAGAAATGCAGAAACGGATACGTCCACTATTGTTCGCTACGCTGTACTTCGGTGTGAAAATTGACTGTAATCATTTTATCTCTATTGATAAAACTGTAGGGTTATTCTGAATTGCGATGCAATAATCAATGCGATGCGATAAAGAATTGCGATGCAATAGTAAATTCGTATTCTGCAACACTTTCGCAATCGCATTTTATTGTAATTCGCGGCAACACCGGTTAAAATTAACAACGCTGGTACCAGCAAACGTCAAATTTAATCTTACAAAAGAAAAAGAAATTTGCGGTTACAAAATAAATATCTGAATTAAATAAAAAAGAAATTAAGAAAAAGTAAAATAAACTTCTGAATAAAAAAAAAAAATTAAAAAAAAAATAAAAAAAAATTGTGTATTTCGTTTGTTATCAAAAATGGATTCTGTTGCTCTATGGATTTATGATGAAGAGGAGTATGAGCAAAATAAAAGGGTGCAAGAATACTTAGAAGCAAATCGGATATTCTAAGTTTGAATGTGAAAAAGTAATTTATTTTGTAGCATTAAAAACAATTAATTATGAAAAACATTTCTATTCCAGTTTTGTAAAAAAATTTAGATTCACCCAAGAGGTATTATTTTTATACGTTTTGTGCTAGTAATAACATTTACACAAACATTGCTAGAAATATAAGGGATGAAATAAAAAACAATATAATTTAAAAACTAACAGTCCTCTTTTTATTTAGAAACTTAAAGGTTCTTCTTTGGTTATATATTTCATTCATTTTGCTCCAAAAAAAAATTAATTAATTTAAATAAATGAACAAAATGTAAGTAAAAAATACATTTTTGTGCTTTGCGGTTGCTGTTTTGCTGCCGAATAAATTTTGCGATTATCGCATGTATCTGACATTAGCATTCGCAATACAGAATACCAAATTGCCTCATTTTCGTATTTGAAATGCGAATAAAAAGAGTACTATGCGATAATCGCAATACCGAATACCAATTGTTCATGTTTTCGCATCGAATTGACAATGGCATCGCAATTCAGAATAACCCTACAGGTTTTACGAGTAATCCCAATAAATTAGTTCGTAATTGTTTTATCTACAGGAAATGCAATGCACAAATTTAGCAAATGCAACAACCAATTAAGTTAAACGTTTTGTTTCATACAGTGTGGCCATTTTGCTGGATAACAGTTCGTTACGAAGTAAATGCGCCAGCGCGTTTGTACTGTTACATTAAAATGCATTTATAACATTAAAAACCATTGTGAAAATAAAATATATTGTTAGCTATGCCGTTTTTTCTCAATGATAAAACTTTTCATTTCCCAGATGAAATATATAATTCTTTTACCGGTTTTTGTGACGCTAATTTTGGTGGCTTTTACAAAGCACTTCCACTCAAAGGAGCATATTCACACCATGCATTCCATTCAGTAATAAATTTTATTGCAAAAAATACTTGAGACCAATGATACACAAGTTTCCATAAACTCCTATAACTGTGCCTTTATTATGTGTGTAAGTTAAGGCCTCGTTTCACTATAACTATACACAGTTGTACAATTCATTTACACGAAAGTGGGAAAGTTTTCCACATGTTTCCTCGTTGTAAAATATAAAAAAATATAATTTATTATATTTGGTGCTGCAGAAAAGGGTTTATCGTCATAATAAATTAAACTATAAACAAAACTTTACAAAACGTCACAAAAGAATACTTTTGTGTTCACCTGCTTGAAGTAAAAACAACTTTGATTGGACGAAAACTATAATTTATGAAAATTTTCATAAATTTTTTCTTTTCATAAAAATCTCACTATTTTATGCCATACTATTTCATTTTTTCAGCACACATGTCAAATTTGTCAAATCGTACGCAAATGTAGAATAATGAAACGAGGCCATTATTCATGACTAGTGGCTGCTGAAAACTAAAAAAAAAAAACAAAAATTCGACAAACTAACACATATAGTTTAAGCTGTACATAGTTATTTATTATCTTTAGTTAAATATATATTTTATGATTACATTTACAACATTTACAGGTTTTAAAGATAAATCGTATAAGACTATTTATATTTTATTGGTATAAGAAATTAGTAATAAAGTACAACTAACATGTCTATAATTAAAGTTATTTTTACATGAAAACTGTTTGCATCTAGTTAGCAAATTATAAAAATAAGTTGTTAATTTAGTAGATAACCACATTTGCTTAAAATTATCTTTACCTAAGTTAAAAAATTTTTTTTTTTAATTTTTCATATTCTTAAACACGCAGACGTCATAAAAACTTAATTACTTATATCATAAAAATAATTTTGTTAGTTTTTAAGATATTTATTTAAATTATATATGTGTATATATATATTTTATATTAATATATATATATATTGTATATAAATATTAATATATATATATATATATATATATATATATATATATATATATTGTATATAAATGTATATATGTGTATGTATTTTAAAACGAATAATACTTGGGTATCTTTAGAACTCTAATTTGTCAAGTGAAATGAATTTGAAAGGCTCACCATTTCAGCAAAGTATTTTAATTTTGAAAAAGGTAAAGAGAAAGAGGCCGAAAGACTTGCTGGCTCATAATAATAGATATTAATAAATAGTTTATAGTACGTGGAGAATTTAAAATACTAATTTTAAACCTCCAGGCATACTGCTTGTATGATTGTATTTATAAGAAATTACTTATTTCGTTTATCCTTTAATGTTTAATCTTTATTTTCATTGCGAATTTGCATGATTTTCTTTTTGACTAACGTTCGCACTTGTTGTGCGGCCGATTGTTGACCTGACACTGCTTGTTGTTGCTGTTGAGCCGATGAGGATGTCAATGTAGCACCAGCAGATGTTTGCGTTATCGTCATTATTTCAGCTTGAGTTACATTTGATGTGTTGATGTTGCCTGAAACAACGGTGGATGAACTTACATTTTGTTGGTTTTGTTGTTGCTGCTGCTGCTGCTGCTGTTGTTGTTGTTGTTGCTGCTGCTGCTGTTGCAAAGATTGCTGCTGTACAACGGCTACTAAACTGCCACTAGCTGTAGTTTGTAAACGTACAGGGCTAGCATTCTGACGTTGACTTTGTTGCACGGCTGCTTGATGTTGTATTGCAGTGAGAATGGCCTGTTGTGTTTGAGTTTGAGAGCCAGATGTTGCTACCTTTATGGTACCTGCTATATTTTGACCGCCACTAACATGAGCTCTTAAATTACCAGAAGCTAAAGCTTGAGCTGAAGCAGCTGAAACCACCTAAAACACAGAAATAACACAAAATTTTAGTAATTTTTTCTTTTTTGTAGAAACACAATTGGAAATATATTTCTTTTTTGCAGAAAAAATCTCTAGACAGCCCTCGCACCTGGGATCTACAGCGATGCGCCGTCCGTCTTCTGAAAATAATTCTTCTACAAAGGGGAAGAGCGTTTAATTATTTAACAAGTTAAGATAAAATGTTTCGGCGGCTAGTCTGAGAAGTATTGGGGGCTATTCTGCGTTTCGATTTGAATCGAAATTTTCTCCGTCTGTCAATTTTGGTATTCTGCGTTTCGATTCCGCTCAGTTTCTTTCGATTGTATGTATTGTGCATTACGATCGGAGCTCCGTTTTTCTCAGTTGTGTTTTTGTTAACGAAGGAGTTTTTTTATCTGTGTTTTTTAGTTAAAAACTTTAAAATTAAAAAAAATTTAAGTAGAAAATGAAATAAAATGCTCAGAAGCGATTAAAAAAACACTTAAAAATATTTTTAATTAATTTATTTAATTAAATTATTATTTAATAATGGTACAGGTCAAAAACAACAAATGAAAGTAAAAATGAAGTAAGAAGTCATAGAATTTTGCTGCAGCTCACGAGAAAAACTGTCTATCAACATTACACCTTACTCTGTTTATCAACAACTTATTTTTATTATGTATAAATAAACTTTTTGCATTAAATTTAACATTTGTTTATGAAAATGATAACAAACTTACTTATTTTCCTATTTCATTTCAACATTCCACAGTGATGCTATTAATTTTGTAAACATTGTTGTCTTCTTCTTTTTTTTCGACTCCGTTTTTCTGCAGAATACCAATTTTCGATCCCAACGGAACTGAATGCGGAGACTTAATCGAAACGCAGAATAGGGATGATTATTTTTATATTCATTTGTAGATACTTTTAATATTATAAAAACTGTGTGGAATGGATTAAAAAGTACGTCCGGCTTAATTTTGGTCGTATGGATTTATTTAATCTATAATACATAATTCGTTTAATATGAGGAACAAATGAGTTAAACTCGGTCTGGAGAACTAAGGAACATTTGTGAATAGGTCAGGTTATCGATATATAGGTTCAAAGGCTAACTATTTGTATTTAAGCTGAGAATTTCTTGAGCAAAATCATTTTGCTATCTTACTCCCACTCTCTCACCAAAAGGTAATTCTTATTACACAGCAAAAGTTATCCCAAACAAATTGAAATCAATTTCGAAAGATTATAATGATATTGATTGTAATTTACCTGTATCGTTTGCCTTTGATTGGGCTGTGAAGCTACCGACACCGGAATTACACGTCCAACACTGGTTTTGCCCAATACGAAACCGGCAGTGGCCAACGTTCCTTGTTGGCCTTGACGCATAACCTGCTGTATTTGTTGCACTGTCATAGAACTGGGAAGAGACTTGGTATTTTGTATGTGAACCAACTGCGTTTGGACGCCACCAGTAGTCGTTGAGTTTGGTCCTGATGCTGAAGTTTTCTGGGTAATTTGAGTACCCTGTTGCTGTTGAGGATTATTCGTTTGTGTGATGGTGGTGCTCTGCTGTTGATTAGCCGCTTGAGCAGATTGTATTTGTGTCATCCGCGAAATTTTTCGAGGCATTGCCAGTTGTTGCTGTTGCATATGTAATTGCCGCATTTGTGACTGATTGGCCATGGTTACTTTAATTTGTCCGCCCGGCTTTAGCTGAGACAGTGCCATATTGACAGTATTTTGAGTTTGTTGTTGTCCAGTGTTTACAGTTATTCCTGTGTTATTGCCTGAGGCAGATGTTGCTACTGAAGTTTTTACGAGAGTGGCGATTTGTTGGGGTGTCACTTGTTGGGTAGTTCCCTGTTGCACTGATGTTGAACCTGCTGCAGACGATACTGAAGTTTGCTGCAGTTGTATGCCCTGCGATGTGGCTGTTGTGAATAATTGCGCTCCTTGTTGCAAAACTTGGGCAGCTTTTTGTTGAGTAGCAGATGATATCATTTGACGTTTAACGAGCAACATATCAGCCTCTCCCACTTGTCGTGTAATTGTTTGTTTAGCCGCAGCAGTTGGCATTTGTTTAATAAAATGCGTTCTTGCTTGTGGAGAGGCTGCTACACTGGTTACAACACCTGCAGTACTTGGAGTGGTAACGGAAACGTTTGATGTTGCTACAGCCACCTTTTGTCCTTGAACTACTTGCACAGTGGTAGGGCCGGTATTAGTTTGCATAAGACTTCCTTGTATTATGGTACCTTGGGCGTTAACTAGTGCAGTTTGTCCCGATGCTGTTTGTACAACAGTTTGTTGCCCTTGCTGACCTCCACTACTCGCCTGCAAGACTTTTAATTGTTGTCGCTGTCTGTACAATTGTATGTGGGCATGCGGTTGGGCCTGTTGACTGCTGCCACCTTGTGCAGCAGCTGCAATTTTCTGGCCCTGTTGTAACGAACTAACCCTAATTCCTTTCGTAACTACTTGTTGGGTGCCAGTGGGCATGGAGGCCAATTGAAATTGTGTAGCTTGAATTTGTGCTTGCGCAACATTGGTGCCTAAGCTTGACATGGAAACAATAGTGGGGCTGGGATTGCCGGCTGATCTTTGTTGCAATACCACATCTTGCAGGGTTGTTCCACTAGGAGCAGCTACAATTCGTTGTGCCCGTAAAGTGGAAGGGTTAAGAGTTGTAACGGTTGCTGTAGGTTGCTGAATAGTGCTTGATGTAGTAAGTACAGTGCCTACAGTGGCAAGTTGTGACACCGATACCACTTGTGGCAAAGATTGTGTCTGAACAATGCTTCCTACTTGAGGTGAAGTTGAAACAATAGTTTGTTGTGGCGATATTGACACAATTTGAGCTGCAGATGAGGAAACTTGACTGCTATGGAGTTGCTGCTGATTTGTTACTGTAGAGGAAATGGTTTGCGCCGGTGTTGTTAACACTACTGAAACTGAGGCCGGCGTAGTCACTATGTTACCTGAAGATGACTGTTGCTGCAACTGCACATGTTGGGTTTGGCTAGAATTTGTTTGAGAACTATTAGATTGCTGCTGCAATTGTTGCATTTGACTTGCAGTCAGCAAGCCGGATTGAGGAGCAACAATCGCTTTAACGATTTGGGCAGAGCCAGATGCACCATGTTGTCTTAGTAAATGTTGCTGATTTACTGCACCACTAACAACCGTCTGCTGCTGTTGCAACTGTTGTCCACCATTGCCGGAATGTTGAAGGACAATAGCTGTTGCTGTTTGTTGTTGAGTCTGCTGTTGACTCACTCCACCAGCTGTCGATAATTGATGGATTTGTAGCTGTTGCGTATGTAAAGCTGGAGGCGCCGTTGCTACCTGAACCTGCTGAGTGTGTTGCTGCTGCTGCTGCACTAACTCTTGCAAATGAGTCACTTGATTTGTGTGCTGCTGCACTATATTTACCGTATTTGCTGCAGTAACGTTGCATGTTTGTTGCTGCTGTTGTTGAACAGCTTGACAAACTTGCGGTGTTTGGCTGGCAGTTGGCGGTGGTGGTGGAAGACACTGTGACTTTTGCTTTTCCCTTAGTTTATTTGCTCTCATAATGGCAATATTTTGTGGCGATATAGGTTGATCATAATGGAGAATGCCAAATTCTTGTAGCACCTCCATATGCTTGGGATTCATAGAACTAGGTGTGTTAAAGTGTCTCTTGGGAGCAGGAGCCTTTTTCAAATATGCCGTCTTTATGCAATCGAAACGACAACGCATGGTTTTCATAAAAGTAGCGTTATTATCGTTGACGTATTGTTGTGTCGTTCTCAAACATCTCAGCGGACTTTTCAGATACTCCGTTTTTAAAGACGCCTTAATTTTTTTCTGTTTCTTTGGGCTTTCTACCAATTTACCTTCTTCTCGAGCCTGTATAACAGTTTCGTAACGCCACCTACACTGTTTGGGAGATCTAAATGTTTTGGAGAATGCATTTACAATTTCTGCTACCAAGTCCCAATTTGGTGTATGCCCCGGCGAGAGCAGCATTAAATTACAAGGTAAACCTTGCAAGTTCACCAACACATGTAATATGGCAATATCTTCATAAACACACCATTCAGCCATACCTTCAGGTTCTGTTAAAGGTTTTTGAGGTATTTGTGGTTTTAAGCCCGGAATCTGTACATTTGGTTTGAATACTCCTCTATAACGTTGGTTCTTTAAATCGCGCCTTATTTTTGCTATGGCTGGCGATGGCCTATCGAATAGTGACCGCGGTGCGCAAAACATTTCATCGCGACGTATTTTAGCTGGTCTTTTATTGCCATCTATCATAAAACCGGCATCTGATCGCGAACGTTTGTACTCTTTTTTGATATACACTGGCGGCAGTTCAGATTCTGGAATGGGTTCCACACAATACATGAAACTGAGGGAGTAATCAATGTAGATGTCATCGTTATCTTGGGGTGGAGTTGGCGGGCACCACATCTAAAGAAAAATTAAAAAAATCGAAAAATTGTTATTAAATATAAATAAATTGTCATTAGGCCAAGGTTGCCAATCTGGAAGATTTGAACAAATTTGATTTCATACGTCAGGGAATATTGGAAAGAAGTATTCCGAAGAAAGCATTTAGTGTTTATTCTAACGAATAGGAAGTTCTCAATGATTTGAATATTTCAAACTTTGATTAAAAAAAAAAATTAAAAACGAAAACGCGACGTTCCAATTAGAGCAACGATATACACACTCAAGGAACGCAAAAGCAAAAATTATTTTTTTATAAAAACCTCGCGTTATTAAAAAATTAATAAATTTAATAATAAATACTTACCGGCATTTGTTCCATTGTATTGGCCGAAATCCAGATCTATTTAATTGTGTCAAAATATAATTGGCAACGACCCGGACATGAGTTCATTCGAAGAAAAGGAGTAGTTAGGTAGATGTTAGAATGAAAGGGGAACCCCAGCAAACAGAGAAAAAAGCCCACATATATATAAATATATATAATATATATATATATATAAATACGTGTTGAGTAATATAAAAAAAAGAAAAGAGAAAAAAAATATTATTTTCTTTTGAATTGTTTTGGTGACCTTATATTTAAAACTTTTATAAAAATTTTATTTATTTTTATCCATGTAAGCAATAAAACTTTATTTAGCAGCAAAAACAATACAAAAAATAAATAAAACGAAATCTAAGGCCGTTTGGGAATGGCAAAAAATTTTGGAAATTTAAGTTATCTCTAAAATTTTGAAGATAATTAAACTGTTTTGGTGCCATACATAAATTTATTAACAAACAAAAGTATATATATATATATATATAATAATAATGCCATTACCAAACTTTCCTTGTTCGTAAAAATTAAAATTTTTAAGGATATGTTAAGAAAGTATTTTATTTTTAATTCAATTTATGTTAAATGGAAATCTTTAAAATAAAGGAAGACACCAAAACAGACTCTTATTTCAAATATATGTGTGTATGTATATTTCTTTATACAAACACGATTAGAAAATAATATTTTTTCAATAGGGTTTCTCTTCTTTTTTAGCACAAACAATTATTAAGACAATTTCGAGTTTTATCTAGCATTTCCAAAAGTCATTACTTTTATACTATGATTTAAAGAGGGCCAAAGATTTGCATAGTTTTATTATTTGTCTTTACTCAGTGTAAGTTTTATTTTCAAATAAATAAAATTTAAATAAAACACAATTTGATACAATTTTTGTTATTTACATACATACATATACATATATATATATATATATATATATATTTAAAAGCCTTTAAAGATTTTATTTTACCATTATTATTTTTTTTTCTGTAATTTCAAATTGTATAGCTTTTGCGGAGTTTGTATTGTATATAAATTAATAAATAATTTGCTTTAATTAATTTTTACTCTTACAATGTAACAAAATACACGAGGACTTCCAGTAAAACCGAAATAATTTTTTTTTTTTTTTGGGTTTTACAATAATTTTTTTTTTTTTGGATAAGAAATTAAACGACTTAGAAATAATAAAAAAAACTAAGTCTAAAATTATAATAAGGAAATATACATAATAATAATCTAATAATCAATCATATTTAATGAAAACACCTTTAACAAACAAAGGAATAAATCAACTTTTCTTGCATAATTATAGTTTACATTTAATATTGATTTCCTCTGATATTAATATTTATTAACAAAATAATTAATACAACTATTTCTATAGTTTACAATCAGCTTCCACTCACAAATCATTTTTTAAAGAACTGATTCAAACATAAATATACATATGTATTACTTTATACCTGTCTGCGAAAAACAAAAAAATAAAAAAACAATCAAAAAACTTCGATTACATTAAAAATGCATTTGCATGAAAGCAATTAATTTTTGTGTGTTTTGATAAGTATTCTAACAATTAGTAATTGTTAAAATATAGTGTTCTTTTATACGCCTTGGTTCCCAAATGACAAACTTTTAATATAGGCGTATAGTTAAGATAATACGTTAAGACTGCTGCTAAGCTCATGTAAGTTTAATGGAACTTGCGAATGTCATACTTTCAGAAAAAAAAATTGACAGCATCGTTTTTCTTTATATAAATTATAATTATTTTTTGTTTTCTTATTTTTTATTCCAAAATAAATAAGTGTTGATAATACAGAATTTTGCGTTCTGGTGTCAAAACATTTGTGTTTAAATGTGTTTTTGTTCTCTCTAGCTTATATGTATTTAAGTTTATTAATATCTATTAATTCTAGCTAATAACTAATCATTTCTTTATATTTTCCATTTTATATATTAAGTCGTTTATAATTGTGTGTTTTAAAAAATCTTATTATTTACAGTTTATACTTTTTTTTCTTTGTTTTTTTTTTTTTTTTTTTGTTAGAAAAATATACAAATTTTGATCTGTTTGATGAAAACGACATGAAATTATTTACTTCAAAGTTATAAATTGAAGAAAGCGGGGAGTAATTAAAAATCATTGCATAGTGTCAATTGAAAATACAAGTGGGTCTTTTACTTAACTTAAAAGAAAACGTTTCAATAGTCTTTCCAATTTTGGTAGCCTAGAGATCCTTCTGTCATGGACTTATTTAGTTTGCATTCTTTTTTTAAGCATTGTGATTTTCAAAAGGAATTTTTAATTTAAATTTAGGGAAACTAATAATGCAATTGATAAGTTTCACAAAGAGCTGCTAATAATTAAATTTTGTTTGGCATTATTTCCTTAGAAGAGGCACAACTTTAATCATTTGATTGAGGCGAAATATTGTAAAAGTAATTAATCGTTTAACAGAATTTATCGAAACAAACCAAAGGAAAATATGACTCATATTTTATTAATATATATAAAATCAAAAAATAGCAAAAATTTGCCAATAATTAGTGAAAAAAAAAATTAGGGAAAAGGCGATACAGCTTTCAAAAATAAACCGCGAGATGTTTAATATTACCCACGTGCTGGTAGCTCGTTTTTGTATGAGTTTAACTATCAAATTTATCTAAATCTCGTTTGCATTGCATGTGCAGCGGTTCAAATAAAATATTTCAGCCTGCGCTTAGGAAAGAGGCAAAAAAGTATTCTATTTTGAAAAGGTATTGGTATACGCTCGTATACCAACTCACAAATAGTTCTCACATTTTCATAACATGTAAACCTTATGAGAAGAAAAAAATAAGGATTTCTGACAAAATACTTTTGTCACTCTCGCATCATCAAAAGTTGATTAAAGACACAAACATTCATAAACATACATTAAGTGTTCTGTGTCATTATTAACTAATGCATGCATAAAGTGCAATAATATCAGCCAGTGTAATTTGTTAAATAACGGAAATTAGTTTTAAATTCAAGTTAAAAATATTCAAAAAAATATTAGAAATGCAAACGATATGAACACTTCAAGAATATCAGTTTGTTGCTTTGCCATGATCAGATATCAGTACTTCTTTTTTTCTTAATTTTTGGCAATATAGACAGACGAATTAAATAAATTCGAAATGTATTGCACTTGAAAATGTGATGAACGAATATATTTAGATCTAATAATGTGGAATACTCTACTGATTAAAATATTACTTTTCATTGACGTTTCGATCTCGAAGCAAAAATATATAAATATTTGAAAACTTTAACTTTCGTGTTAATTTTCTCTGCTTTGCATAATGCAACGTAGAAAATATGTGCCAAACATATCAACAAGTGGTAGTTTAAATTAATATTTGCTTGATTAGGGAAGCATTCATTCTATCCTCTTCGAAAACCAATAAAAAAAGAAAACTTTAATAACGCATCAACACACACACAACAATTACAGCCAGCACACCAACCAATCCAATTGTTTCTTGTATTGTTTATTTAACAAAGGCAAATATCAATTTGACTGCATATTATTAATACTGATTTTTATTTCTGGCCGACTTTCGTCAATGGCATCATGAGATGGAAGATTCATTTATGGATTTTGTTGTACAATTTTTTTCATTAGCAGTCGCCCCAACGTTCAAATGTGTGGTTGTTGCACGGGGTGTCTTCAAAATCCAACTATGTAACATGTTCGTCGAAGGAGGAGTTTTTGTTGGCATCTCATTGCCTTTTTGCACCGACTTCTTTATACTGTTTCCTGCTCGAGTTTGTGAGCTAGGAGTTTGAGTTTTGCTTGAGCTTAATAAACGATTATCAACCCCTTTCCCAGACTCATCGTCTGATTTTTGCGTATTATGTTGATTTTTATTGAATTTTCCTGCCGAATGATGTCTACTAATGGTTGGCAAAACTGGACTTTCATCTAAAGTCCACAAATTAATTTTTACAGAACCTCTAGAACGAGTTCGGGGTGTATGATTATCGTGTTGTGGTTGCTGTTGTTGGGGTGTACTACTAGTAACTGTTTGATTTTTAAGATTAGAATGTGAAGTCGTTGGAATTTTAATCGCCGACTGAGTTACTTTTTTAATTGTATAGTTGAATGTAGAAAAATTGTCATTCTCTTCCGATTCGGACTCATCGGATACATTGTAATAAGTAGAATTAGTAGTGGTGTCTTGATTATGAACAGCCCAGACATCCATACTGGAAGAATTGCCCGCATCACCCGTTTGACGTTGTTGATGTTGAACATTTTCATCAATACTATCACTACCACCAGCTGTTGCATAACTTGATTTGTCATCATCATCATCAATTTCATCTTCACCAACATCATCCTCCTCTTCTTCAATATATAAATTATGTGTATCTTGAGAGGTGTCTTTTTCTTCATCATCCGAGTCTTTTTCAATAATTTTCATAGTTTTGCCACCTCGAGTTCTTATTGTTATATTCCGTACAGTTCTAGGTCCTGAATTTTTTACTTTATTGTCCTCATATGTTGCTTGGTTTTCTTCAACATCATCATTTTCTATATCTAAGTCGATATCTTCAATACATTCTAAGGTAATAAGTTCGTCCCCGTCATCGTACTCCAACTGCTCATCACTTTCGTCATGTTCGTTATCCTCTATGATTTCATCATCTTCATTATGTTCATCTTCATCATCTTTGCCCACTTCATCTTTGTCATCATCATCGGTGTGCTCTTCTTCCGTTTCATCGTGTTGTAGCTCTTCTATTTGTTCGGTTTTTCTGGGGCTATTTCTTAAAACTCGTTGTGTCGTAGCGGTTACGGTAACAACCTTTTTTGTCGTCGAAGACGGAGCAGTTCTTTTACATGAACCCGAACTCAGTTTACGATTTCTTTGCTCACCTCTTTCCTTCGTCTGTATTAATTCTTCACTCTTTTGCTGCATACGTTTTTGTGCGAATGTTAAAAGTTTTTGATCTTTTACACCGGTTTTTTGTTTACCACTTGTTCCCAAATCTTTTCCCGCGGCTGCAGCAGCCATTGATGTGCGTGTGGTTTTTCTACTGGTCACATTACAGGAAGACTTTTGACCTCTTGCCGGCAATATACGACGGCTGGCCAAAGTTTTCTTGTCGGATTTATTTAAACTACCACGTGATGTTAAGGAACCGCTAACTGATCGAAGTTTTCGTCTATTTGTTGTTATTAGTTCCGATTCACTACCTGCAACTTTCGCAATATTTTTTAACCTCCCTAAACCCCGCTCTCCATCATCTTCGTTATCATCTGCTGATTCTACGCTATTATTATCACTTATTTCTAACTCTTCTTCTCCTTGTTCATCTTCAGTTTGGCTGCAAGCCTCATTATCTTCCTGCTCTGAAATATTTTCACTATGCCCGTCATCCTCATCATCTTCAGTACCACTATTACTACTCTCCTCTTCCTGACTACTATTTGCAAAACTGTTTGCCCTACCATTTCGATTTCTTATACTTCGTCTAGCTATTCTTGTTGTTGACGATTTACTCTGATGTATAGTATTTGAACGTTCTAACTGCCTACGACTTCGCTGTACTGAACCTGTTTTTGACGAAGAAGTTTTACAAGCTCTTAAAGCCACTAATCTCTTTTTATTTCTCTGATTCTTGCGCGTAAACGAAAAATTAGTTTTATTTTTATTCCTTCTACGGGTTTTCTTATTAATATTTGTTTTATTAACCTGATTTGTAGCATCCTTTCGCGAATAAGTCAACGGTTCATCAGCGCTCTCTTCTTGCTTCAGCAATTCGGCTTCTTTTTGCAAAGCTGCCAGTCTATTCGCTTCCCATTCGCGTTTTTGAGCCTCTAATTCGGCTTCAGCAGCTCGCAATTGTTCGGCACTCCAAGCGGCACCAGTTTCTTCTACAAACCGCATAGCATAACGTTCAATGGGCGAAAGCTAAAATGAAGATATATTTAGAAAGTAATTCATTTGTGCTTGTCTATCAGCTTTAAAAAAAAGTAAACGAAACAAATAAAAATTTGTTAGACGTTGAGTGATATAATCAAGCGTTGTACAAATCGCTTTAACTATGTCTGAGCGTCTATCTATATACATAAATAGCAATGATTTGGGCAGTAAATATTACCGTCCCATTTTACTTTGCAAACAAATTGGAACTTAAAAGGTAATTTATTGCCCACAATGAAATTGACTAATATTTCCAAATTTAAACAATATAAAAAAGAAGAAAAAAACAAGAAATTGTTAGGTGTTGAGTGATATAATCAAGCGTTGCCAAATTCGCATTAACTATGTCTGAACGCCTAAAGAACTGCTCCCAAATAAAGGAAAGTAGTTATTTTCCTCTAGCTTAAAATAAATGCGATTTATTGAAATTAATCAATTCAATATGACAGCAGATTTTAAGCAACAGTAATTCAATCAATACGGAGAAAGAAACAATTCCTTGTGATGGGTAATAACATACATACCTGCTTAACTAAATTTTGCATTTCCAAATCGGCTTTGCTAAGTTCCACATTTGCATCTCCACCAACTGTTGTTTCTTCCAAAGGAATATTTTCATCAAATTCAGCTAAATCTGCAGCTGCCTCCGCTTTAGCGGTTTTAGTGGCTTGCACATCCTGCTCATCCTCAGCAGCGGCTAATGCAGATTCGAAAGCTTTAAGCGATTGTTTTTCTAAATCAATTTCAGTATTTTCTACAACAGCAATTGATGTAGTGGCCTTATCAAAGGATTCATGTTGAGTGTTAGCCACAGATGTAGAAGTAGTGTTTTCAGGAATTTGATGTGATTCCACATTAAAGAGATCTTTGATGGTGGAACTTTTAAAGTATGATGTGGTGAAGTTGCCACCCTCAATTGCCATATCGCTAAGCATTCTTTTCTGACTGGCCTTCTTTAGTATATTAACTTCAATTGTCTTTTCAGAAACCAAGCGATAAATGTGTACATCTCTGGTTTGTCCAATACGATGACAGCGGTCCTGTGCCTGAGCATCCATGGTGGGATTCCAGTCCGAATCGTAGAATATCACAGTATCAGCTCCAGTTAAATTTATTCCTACACCTCCAGATCGCGTAGAAAGTATAAAACAAAATACCCGCTTGTCTGTATTAAATCGCTCCATTAAGAGTTGCCTTTGTTCGACTTTTGTGGCGCCATCCAGACGTAAATAGATATGACCGTGATAATTAAGAAACGCTTCCAATACATCCAACATTTTAGTCATTTGTGTAAAGATTAATACACGATGATGGTCTGACTTTAACTGTTTTAGCAAACGATCTAATGTCTGGAGTTTGCCACAATCATATTGTATCAGTCGAGGATCTGGAAATTGTGTTGTCATAGCGGATATTATTGGATGTAACATAGCCAATTTTGGAGACATTTCATTTTGTATATTGTTCTCTATTCGCTTCTCTTTTAAATATCGAGAAGATGTTAGATTACCAACATAAAAACGAATACGGGGAGCGCATGCCGATGGCACATAAATGACAAAATTTTGAAATATTTTTCTCAAACCTAAACAGCGCTGTTCGTAGGATTTTAAAAGCTTACTTAGAGTCCAATCTTCCTGATGCCTTTTCATGGCAGTAATACAGTTAGTCAGACCTCTGGTTTGCCAACTAGAGTATTTCAAAATATTACTGGCTTCTTTGCATTGCTCTATGGAATTTCGGCAATCAGCACCGTAAATAGGAGTAGCATCTATACGCCTCCTGTTAACATTAGACATAAGCTTTAAGCGGGCCAATCTCCGTTCTTTGCGCTGTTGCAGGATGTCACTCATATTATAAATGGGATCCAACTCGGATGACGAGCCTTCATTTAAATCTTCGCTGGATTCAGTCTTAACCATAACGTTATTTTTATGCGAACTTGCTACTTTTTGGCATAAAGTATTTGCTTTAACCTGTTGTGCCAAGGCCTTAACCAAGGCTTTATTATCCCTTGCTGTCTCAGTTTTTACTGTTGTCTTTAACGTTTCACATTTAATTGTGTCCTGCAATTTTAATTGCTTCGCGGGTGTTGGCCCCAGAGCAGCATCCGCCACTGAAACATCTCGGGACCGTGTGGTTATGCTGGCTGGTGTTATTGGACCGAGTTTAGGCAATCCAACAGGATTTATAACGTTATTTATGCGTTTACCAATACGACTATTGATTGGCTCCCCAATACCTGCTTCAGCAGTTGGAATTAGAGCCAATGTTGGATTTACTGGCACAAAGTTATTGCCTTCACGTCTCATCGCTGGACTAGCTCCCACTTTAACCGTTTGCCTAGCGTGACTGTTTATGCTCTCTTGTACTTTTACATCTCGGACTCTTATGTGGAATATATATTTACCAGTAGGACATCTCGGCGGCAGTTCTGGTAATGTATCGATTTCTTCGATTAACTTTCGTGGCGCCGCCAGTAAACGTGATTTGTGTGACACATAGGCTGTTAACGTTAGTTCTAATTCAATAAGTAGCAAATTAAGCGAATGTAAATCAATTTGCTGTGTATAAAAAGAGAGAGAAATTCAAAGAGAAAAATTAATTTTTATCTGCATTCGACAAGTAAAACTTTTAAATAGAAAAAAATTTTAATATGTAATATATTTTACATTTCACTCACCGTAAATGGATCATATTCCATTAAATCACATATCAAACGAGAAGTATCAAACGAAATGCCATCCATTTGAAAAGGTGACAATGTAGGACGAACTTCAAACATATTAGGATGATTGCAAACTTTTCGTAATTGCATTAAAACATTAATGACACTTAACAAATTCCCTGATGACAACGTTTCTCGTGTTCTGAAAGATGGGAGCAATTGGATAAGTGGCCACGTATAGCGTAACAATAAATGTATATAACTTACTTCGAGCGACTCATAAAGTCATCGTATAAATATCGTTGACGATTTGATAAGCGACACATTACAACATGCTCATACTTTTTCGGCATTTGTTTTTCTACTTCTTTCTTTAAACGCCTCAGCAGAAAGGGTCTTATCACTTTGTGTAGTCTTTGAATAAGCTGTTCATTATATTCCGTATTCCCTTCAATCATACCGGTCATTGGATTAGAAAACCATTCCTTGAATTCGCGATGTGAAGAGAAAACATACGGCATAAGGAAATGCATCAACGACCATAATTCCATTAAATCATTTTGTAAAGGGGTGCCCGTTAAAAGCAAACGTCTATAAAAAAATAATTTTTTTTAGAAATTTTAGCTGATATCCTTTTTTTATATTTTTTGCTGTAATAAAATATTTTTCATAACTTATTTCCACTTAATGGCAAATATAATAACAGTTCGCCCCAGTTGCACTAACGTACTTAAATACAGATAATAAGTGTAATGTTATTTATCGTAAATAAGCTCTTAAGCAAAAATTCAATATGATACAATACCAGGAGGATTGTAAAATGGTATTAAATTCAGTAATCTATTTTATGTCATTCATATTTTTATTATTTAATTTATTTACATTTCATTTAATGTGGAATACAACTTTTTTTAAATTTAATAAATTTTCTTTCGCAAAAAAATTTTTTTAAACAAAATGCTGAAAATCGTGAAAACACACATACATACATGCAATGTGAACGCTAAAATCTTGTATTGGAAATATTATTTAGCAGTAATTTCAATTTGGGTAATGAAGATATTAAATGTAATAATAGATTTTTTTTCAAATTTGGCAGTTTTTATTTATAGTCTGAATTTGTATATACAAAGTTGAAACATATCCAAACAATATTATAAAACAAATTCAGACGCAAAAGTTTATTTCAGCGCCCAAGCGTAGTCCCTTAACTAATTTAGCAGACGTTAAGTTACTGATTATGGCGCTAATAACATTCTTCTGTAAAAGTTTCATTCACGCTTATTCTACTTGGCAACGGCAATAAAAGTGAACACCTTTCTTATCATATTTGGCCACCCCATAATTCTAGTGGTAATATTGCCACTTATCGATAACTTTCACAAATGTTTGGCACGCCATTAGAAAAATTAAAATTTATGTTGCGTTTAGCTGTGATTTTTAGTGTAATTTCGCGTTGCCTTGTATTGTGCTTTAAAAATTTGAAAAAAATCTACGTTAAGGTATATTTTGATCAAGTTTTTTTCTTTTTTTTTAATTTTTGTATATTTTTCTTGATTTTTTAGTCTAGTGTGTTAAATAAAATGAATTAGTTCAAAGAAGATTGTAGAGTATATGTAAAAGCTTGTGGATTGATCAAACTCAAAAAATCAGATCAATAATCAGTATACAAAACTACCGCACTATTTGCTGGTTAGAATTAAACATTATAAAAATATTTCTTATCGATGCAAATGAAATGAAACGATTGTAGCCTAAAATACTATCATAGACTTTTTACAACTTATAAAATCTATAGTCGTAAATTTAGACTCTGTTTAATTTAAGCACCCAAGCGTAGTCCCTTAACTGTGTTAGCAATACGTTAAGATACTGATTTATAGTGCTATAGTATAATCCTTCTAAAAACTATTGACAAGGTGGTTTCTAATAAAATCGAAATTAGAAATTAACCTAGTCGAGCTCCAGTTCTTAAAATACAAAAAAAAAATCACAGGATATTCCGAACTGAAACAAATTACATTGGCGAGTTTGAAATCACATTATTTAAAAAAAAAAAAAAAAAAAAAAGTAGTCAGAATAACGTTTCAATGTAGAAATGAAAATTATTTGTTCTTATGTGAGTTTTGGAACCTAAGCCTTTATACATATATATACTGACACTCACCTTTCTGTGGAAAAGTTCAAAAGCAGTTGCCATCGTTGGGATTTAAAATTTTTAATATTTTGCGCTTCATCTAAAATGAGGTACTTCCATTTTTTACGTCGAAAACTTTGCTGATCTTGCACCACCAGTTTATAAGATGTTATACAAACGTGGAATGCATTTGGTTTAGTCCAACCCACTCGTTTAAGTTTGCGCTCTTTTTGCGAACCGTAATACGTAAGTATTTTAAAACCTGGACACCATTTTTTAAATTCCATTTCCCAATTCAACATTACGGAAGAAGGAACCACGATTAAATGAGGCCCCCAGTTACCTTTAACACAGGCTAAATGAGCTAGTAATGCTATAGTCTGTATGGTTTTACCTAAACCCATTTCATCGGCTAAAATTCCATTCAGTTTGCGTTCATTCATAGTCACCAGCCAATCAAGACCAATATGTTGGTATTCTCGTAATGAGTGTTTTAGTAGAAAGGGTACAGGTGTTACAACATTGGTCGAAGATAAGGTATTACCTTTAGGTTGTAATGATTCTGCCAAAGCAGCTGCGTCCTTGATCATATCATCTTTACTGCTGTTGTTGATATTAGAAGAATCTTCAAGAAGACTTTTTAAGCCGGCATCTGGTTCATTTTCTTCAGTTTCTTCCATTTCCTCGTCTACTTCCTCATCGCCGTCACTTTCGCTGTTCTCTTCTTCGTCCGTCTCATCATCCTCGTCTGCGGTGGAATCATCATCGGAATCTCGCACTGCCCCAATAATCATTTTATCTTCCTCTTCTAAATTTAACATTCTTCGTCTCTTCACATTTGACACAGAAGCAGCAGATTCAATATCGCCTTTTCCGGTTTTATACTTTGCCATTAATTCTTCAACCGTTAAATCATTATCTGCTTCCAGTTCATCTATTTCTTTTTGATGATCAACTTCCATTTCCTCCTCTTCTTGCTTGCTAATTGTATTCTCATCATCTTCACTGGCCTCATTGGCTTCAAATTCGCCATCCTCGCTTTCAGTATCTCTTTTACCTTCGGATATGGACGGAGAATATGCCACGGTAGAAGACTCTGTAGTTTTCGAATCCAGCACAATTTTATCACGATTTTCTAAATAACCTTTAGGCAAATCTTTTATAAAATCATCCAAATCCATTTGAGATTCTTTTTCTAATGCCGCTACTTCTGCGTCAACATCTGCATTGTCTTCTTCCTCAGCTTTAGCTATAGTTTCCTCATCATCTTCCGAACCAGAATCAGGACGAAATTCATCTGAAAACCATAAAAAAATTATAATTTATATGAATAGAAGTGAATATCTTATTAGGCTGAAATGTATCATCAGACAAATGCCTCGCAAAAGCGACCATCCTTTATTTTCCTTATGTTATCTCAAGAATAGAGCATAAGCTTTGGAATCAGTGTATGTTTGACATCACATGGAAAATTTTTTATTTATTATTTAATTTGTAAAACTCTACTTACCATCTGTATTTTCTCTTTTAGGTGATGATATTCTACTTGAATTTATGCTGGGATTAGCTGAAGTATCTTTAATGGTCTTGTTCATACCCTCTGCCAATTGCTGAGAGAATTTTTCGGTTTGATCCACAATAAATGACAAGTGTTGATCTAGAGCCTTTTTACGTTTCTCCTCAATTTTTGTGTGATGTTTATACTCCACCAGTTTTTCAACATTACCCCAAAACATTTTCACCTCTTTTGCGATAAAAGCAGCCACCCGTTTAAGATGGGCCTCTTGAGCCCTTTCGGCTTTCTGAGCAGCATTGGCTTTATCCTGGAAATATTTTTGTACCATTTTGGCACATTTCTTAGCCGCAGCCTTTTTCCACTTGCGCTCTTGAGCAAAATCCGCCGCCAGCCATACCATTTCCTCAAGCAAATAATCCCAATGCGCCTTTGGTCGAGCTGGTTCCATTTGCTTCGGTAAGCGTTTTTCAGTCCATAATCCCTCTCGTTGTAACTCCATAATACGGCGCATTACATCAACCTCCTGTTTTGCCTTGAATGAAAATTCTTGATTGCTATTGGGTGTGGTTGCCGTAGAGGAAGATGCTGCATTAGTGGTCCCACTAGCAGACCCTGCTGGTACTAATAAACCAGTCGCAGTGGGTGAATACAAAGGCGGAGGAGTATTAGAGCTGGAGAGCACACCATTACCATTACGTCGCAATGTCGTAGTACCTTGAGCTGTACTGCAGGGTATCAATGGTGTACCACCTAAGGAATAACAGAGGAAAACTTTCCATTTAAACAATTTTGTTATTAACAAATGCACATTTTATAATATATATAAAGAAGTAAAAATATTTCTTTTTTGGATATAAAACACACTTATCATGCCTTAAAATAAAAATGTTAATTATAAGTATAAAAAGTTGCCAGCATGCTTTTAATTATATAATACTTAGTAGAATGAGCGAATTATTTCCCCTTATTTTTATGTTGAATTTAAATATTTAAAGCGTTGAATAAAAATTGGTAACCAGCATTATTTCACTTATTTTTATATCACATCAGTAAGAGAATTTGACATCGTCGCAGTATTGTAATTCCATAGAAGGAATTTGTTTCCTCTTTAATTTTTAATCAATTATTTGTATACGTGTGAAATGTTATTTAAAACTGAAACATAAATGATGTCAACAAAAGTCAGCAATAAAACTTTTCGGTCATGCATTTGTTTTCACAACAACTTGAAAATTTTCCTGCCAGGATTACTAGGACAAGAAAACGCTTTTTAAGTGCATATTTCCTATCCGAAGATTAAATAATCTTATCTCTTTCTAATTCCTTTAATCAGACAAATGCCTCGCAAAAGCGAACATCCTGTTTTTAGTTTTGGTAAAATAAGATTCTCACAAAAATAACTCGAATCTAACCAAAGTCAGTGACCATTTAGCATCATATTAGAAAATCATTAAGAGCCAATTGTTTTAAAATTATTGTAAACATTTTGTATTTTAGAATTAAAGCTCAATAATGAGACAATAAATTTAGAAGCTTAAAATGTTTTTGTTCTAGCAAGGTTACAAATTGTTTCACTTGTGCAAGAAATCAATGTGACACAGAGTGCCCTTGCAGCCGACCAGACAGCACAAAAATAGACTTCGTCCACCACTAAGAAACCTTAAGCGAATTCAGACAGATGTTTAAATAGTTGACTCAAATTGTTTGTAAACAAATTAACAGCTTTAACTTGTTTTTGAGTTAGTTAAAACTTTGCGTTTGTTATGTTTATTATCGCAACCATTTGACAATTTCCCAGCCAGGATTATTAGGACAAGAAAACGCTTTTTAGGTGCATATCTTTTGTCCCAAGATTAAACAACCTGAGCTCTTTCTAATTTCTCTAATCAGACAAATGCCTCGCAAAAGCGAACATCCTGTTTTTAGTTTTGGTAAAATAAGATTCTCACAAAAATAGCTCGATTCTAACAAAAGTCAGTGACCATTTAGCATCATATTAGGAAATCATTAAGAGCCAATTATTTTAAAATTATTGTAAACATTTTGTATTTTAGAATTAAAGCTCAATAATGAGACAATAAATTTAGAAGCTTAAAATGTTTTTGTTCTAGCAAGGTTACAAATTGTTTCACTTGTGGAAGAAATCAATGTGACACAGAGTGCCCTTGCAGCCGACCAGACAGTACAAAAATAGACCTCCTCCACTACTAAGAAACTTTAAGCGAATTCAGACAGCTGTTTAAATAGTTGACTCAAATTCTTTGTAAACAAATTAACAGCTTTAACTTGTTTTTGAATTAGCTAAAACTTTGCGTTTGTTATGTTTATTATCGCAACCATTTGACAATTTTCCAGCCAGGATTACCAGGACAAGAAAACGCTTTTTAGGTGCTCATTTTCTTGAATTTGTGTCCAGACATAAAAGGCACAATACAAACGAAATAATTAACGCTAATTTTAAGTCTTTGGATAACTTTGAACAAATTTAGCCTGGAAACAAAGAGTGTATTTAAAAACGACCAGACCTTTTTCAACAAAAATCAATAGATTTTTATTTAAATCAAAACTTATACAAAGGCAAAATTTAGTATCGATTACTTTTTAAGGAATTGTCAGTCCTGACATTAAATATGGTACAAAATAAATATGATAAAATGAATATTATAATTGTATTAAGAATTAATTTTATTGTAATATTTCATGCCAATTTTTGGTTATAAAAGAGGGCCGAAAATGTATACTACAGAAAAAACTAAATATATAATCAATCTAAATCTACTACTTTAAATAAACAGAAAAAATGTATAAGTTAATAGAAACTGTCAACTATTATTAAAATTAAATAAAATTATAGAAAATAATATGTACACATTTATAAAGCCAAATTCACTACGAAATCTGATGCCAATTCTTTTTCAAAGGATGATGGCCAAAAATTAGAAATAATATATAAAAAGCTGATTTTTGAAATAGAGAGGGATGCTTTACTTTAAATTAATATTAAACTTAAAGTAGAAAATAAAAAGTGACAGCTAATAAACATTTGTTGTAATGAAATTAGAAAAAAAAAGTCAATTACGAAAAAAGAATTAAGTTTTTTTCATTGAAATTTTTAGGAAAAAACGATAAGCACCTGGCACCAAAGGTACAGTAGCATTTCCTACAGCAGGTGGAGCGGGTATTTGACCAAATACCATCCCGTGACGACCACCTAACGGTCTACCCGGAATGTGACCTAAATTTTTATTGTGATGCATTTTTTTAGATAAATAATGAATTATGATTAAAAAAAGTTAAACAAAAATTGGATTAAAGGAGTAAATTAAAACAGTGTTAACACAAAATGTAAAATAAAAGTAACTAAATTATATATAAATACAAAGTGTTTGGAATATATTAAAAAAAAAAAAAAAAAAAAAAAAAAAAAAAAAAAAATAATAATAATAATAATAATAATAATAATAATAATAATAATAATAATAATAAATGCCTTTTCTTACAACTCGAATTAAAATTTGGTATTTTTGGTGTTTATTTTTAAAGAACATGTGAGATTTTAAGTAGTTAATGTGCTTATCTTCTTCAAGAAGATCGAGGTGAATAGTGATGAGAGTTAAAAAGCATTTTTCATAAAATAACTTAAAAACCAAAAAACTAAAATTAAAGTAATTTGAGACAATTTCGTCAAAACAAACAAAAAATTAATTTTAATTCGGAAATTGTTTAGAAAAAAAAACTAATACCGAATATTTAAAAAAAACAAAAAAAAAAACAACAAAGAAAACTTACCTTGCTGTGTCAACTGTTGTACGGCTGCGGGTAATTTTGTTGACACCGCTACAGGTGTGGCACCCACAGCAGGTATTTTTATTTCTGCTCCTTGAGGAGGCAGTGGATTACCACTAGCATCTGTGGCTTTTAATGCCTGCTGTTGCGTATTAGGTGCAGATGCTGTTGAGGAGCACGAAGAAGATGTGGAGGAACCCGAAGTAGAGTAAGATACAGACGCTGTTGCGGTCGTTGTCTGTTTGGTTGTACTATTTGGCAGAAGTGAATAAGTTGAGACCAATGAAGTGTTTGATGTTAAACTGGAGGAAGGTTTCGATGTCGACAACAATGAAGATGGTGTTAGAGGTGTTTGTATTAAAGATAGCGAATGAGGTTGCGTGTTCTGCAAATATTAAAGTATATATATATATATAAAAATCATCATACTTTGCACTGCCATACATAACCTTTATGAAAAGCTATATTACCCAACTTAACTTATTAAATTAAAAATCCTCAAAAAAAAAAAACGTATAACTTATAATTATATACATCAATATAAATCTATATTTATATTTAGATTTAGATTTCAATATAGAATCCAAGACCTCAATATAAATCTCAAGCTTGTGATGATTTAAATATAGTAATAAAAAGAAAGCAACTTATGAACTGAAGGTAACATTAAAATATCCTACCGTTTGTTTTGTGTTGGTTATATGATAAGTGTTATTTGCACTACTGACATTAACGTTACAGGCAGTCGTCACACCAATTATTGTAGCTATATTATCAGCAATTGGTACTGATTGTTGTGGCGGTAAAGTTTGTTGAGGTTGTTGTGACAGAGAACCTGTCGCACTCGTCGCACTCGCAGCAGAGACATTAACAGTGGTCGCCGTTGATTGCGAAGACGATACTGTTGCTGGGGTTGTTGTTGATGCTGCAGTTGCAGTTCTGTCATCGGTAACCAATTGATCCAAACGATAGGCATTGCTAAAGGTGATGAACTGTGGGGTAGGTGCTTGTTTACGCCACGTAGGGTAGTCCATCATATTGCCACCGGTTTGCAAATAAAACAATTCGGCGACATTTTCAGTATGTCTATATATGTAAGAATTACAACAAAAATTCAAAGTTAAGATTGAAAAAATTCTATTGAAAAAAATTACTAACTTCTCTTTTAATCTGCGTATGCGTAAATATTTTTGCTCTATTATGCGTTTCTTCAAACTTTTTATATCATGCGTTGTTGCTGCTGATACTACTGCTGCTCCTGCTACGGTCGCTGATGTTGGAGTCGGTGATGATGTGCTGCTACTGATTAAAGAAGTTGTAGATAATGATGATGCTGCCAAATTGGTATTTATAGCCGCTGGTAGTAAAGAACCCACTAAGGATTTATTAACACTGGTGCTTATACCACTTATTCCGGCAACTGTTAAAATTGAATGACTTTCTTGCAATTTTGGCGACAAATGGGTTTCGTCAAGTCGTTTACGTTTAGTGGGGGGTGATGAAATTAAGTTATTATCCGAATTGATCACTCCTACGGAGCCAGGAAATGAGCTCGGTTGTTGCTCCTGTGGTTGTGTATTTGCTGAAGCTGTAGCAGTAGCAGCTGTGAGATCCGATGTTGTTCGTATTGGCGTTTGAGGCATATGACTCTTAGACGTCGACGTTATTTGTAGTCCTGGCTTTGCCGTGTTTATTGCAGATGGCGATAACGGCGTCGTTGATACAGTAGAAACTAATGGTTCGGCAATATGTAATTGCTGCTGAGCAAAAGCTTGTTGAAAACTTCTAGGCTTTGCACTGATTGATTGTTGTTTTAATGATGCAGAGGCAACAACTGAATTTGTAGGTAACGTCAATGTCGAGCTTTGATTAGCTATTATTGACGTATTTTTTATTGAGTTTGTAACAATAGTTGTTGTTGTAGATATGCGGTCTGGCACAGCAGGAGGGGCCGGGCTAGACCCTTGATGCCCCCCTCCTGCTGACTCACCTTCATTCATGTTTGATGCATCTATAACAAAAAACGAATCACAAAGAACCAAAGGGTTAGTAGATACAAATATTTAATTTTTAATATTTAATGGTTAATAACAAAATTATTGCAAAATTGTATCACTATAAAGATTATCTCTAGTTTATCTTAACAGTGTAAAGCATAATTTTGCTGTTTATCTAGCATGAAAAAAAACTTCGTTATCACTGTCAAAATGTGATAACACTCATTTATCCTGCCAATTGTTTATATATATATATATATATATATATATATATATATATATATATATATATATATGGTATATGGTATAAAGCCTTTTAAAGTTATATAACGGTTCATATATATGTATATATACATATATAACTATTGATAATTTTTCCCACATACCTAGATATTCATATTATTCATTTTAGTAATAAGAGCACTAGGATCTGCGCGAAATTCACTTGAAAAAAATTTTTTTGCGGAAAAAGTGAGAGCACTAAAAGCAGAAACGTTTGCTAACTTTTTTACTGATCACCAAAGGCGCAATATATTACAATTCTAACTATAGCTATGGAATATATATATATCGTATTTATAAAAAGAATTTTAGAATATATTGCCAGCGATATTATGTTTTAATCGTATTATATGCTAAAATAGCAATTTTGCACCTTTTTATAAATCATTTAAAACCAACTCTTACAAAATTATTGTAAACACTACATTTTTTATACTTAAAGCTCAATGAGGCAATAAATTTAGAAGCTTAAAATGTTTTTGTTCTAGCAAGGTTACAAATTGTTTCACTTGTGCAAGAAATCAATGTGACACAGAGTGCCCTTGCAGCCGACCAGACAGCACAAAAATAGACCTCCTCCACTACTAAGAAACTTTAAGCGAATTCAGACAGATGTTTAAATAGTTGACTCAAATTGTTTGTAAACAAATTAACAGCTTTAACTTGTTTTTGAGTTAGTTAAAACTTTGCGTTTGTTATGTTTATTATCGCAACCATTTGACAATTTCCCAGCCAGGATTACTAGGACAAGAAAACGCTTTTTAGGTGCATATCTTCTATCCGAAGATTAAACAACCTGAGCTCTTTCTAATTCCTTTAATCAGACAAATGCCTCGCAAAATCGAACATCCTGTTTTTAGTTTTGGTAAAATAAGATTCTCACAAAAATAGCTCGAATCTAACCAAAGTCAGTGACCATTTAGCATCATATTAGGAAATCATTAAGAGCCAATTATTTTAAAATTATTGTAAACATTTTGTATTTTAGAATTAAAGCTCAATAATGAGACAATAAATTTAGAAGCTTAAAATGTTTTTGTTCTAGCAAGGTTACAAATTGTTTCACTTGTGCAAGAAATCAATGTGACACAGAGTGCCCTTACAGCCGACCAGACAGCACAAAAATAGACCTCCTCCACTACTAAGAAGCTTTAAGCGAATTCAGACAGCTGTTTAAATAGTTGACTCAAATTGTTTGTAAACAAATTAACAGCTTTAACTTGTTTTTGAGTTAGTTAAAACTTTGCGTTTGTTATGTTTATTATCGCAACCATTTGACAATTTCCCAGCCAGGATTATTAGGACAAGAAAACGCTTTTTAGGTGCATATCTTTTGTCCCAAGATTAAACAACCTGAGCTCTTTCTAATTTCTCTAATCAGACAAATGCCTCGCAAAAGCGAACATCCTGTTTTTAGTTTTGGTAAAATAAGATTCTCACAAAAATAGCTCGAATCTAACCAAAGTCAGTGACCATTTAGCATCATATTAGGAAATCATTAAGAGCCAATTGTTTTAAAATTATTGTAAACATTTTGTATTTTAGAATTAAAGCTCAATAATGAGACAATAAATTTAGAAGCTTAAAATGTTTTTTTTCTAGCAAGGTTACAAATTGTTTCACTTGTGGAAGAAATCAATGTGACACAGAGTGCTCTTGCAGCCAACCAGACAGTACAAAAATAGACTTCGTCCACCACTAAGAAACCTTAAGCGAATTCAGACAGATGTTTAAATAGGTGACTCATCAAATTGTTTGTAAACAAATTAACAGCTTTAACTTGTTTTTGAGTTAGTTAAAACTTTGCGTTTGTTATGTTTATTATCGCAACCATTTGACAATTTTCCAGCCAGGATTACCAGGACAAGAAAACGCTTTTTAGGTGCATATCTTCTATCCGAAGATTAAACAACCTGAGCTCTTTCTAATTCCTTTAATCAGACAAATGCCTCGCAAAATCGAACATCCTGTTTTTAGTTTTGGTAAAATAAGATTCTCACAAAAATAGCTCGATTCTAACCAAAGTCAGTGACCATTTAGCATCATATTAGGAAATCATTAAGAGCCAATTATTTTAAAATTATTGTAAACATTTTGTATTTTAGAATTAAAGCTCAATAATGAGACAATAAATTTAGAAGCTTAAAATGTTTTTGTTCTAGCAAGGTTACAAATTGTTTCACTTGTGCAAGAAATCAATGTGACACAGAGTGCCCTTGCAGCCGACCAGACAGCACAAAAATAGACTTCGTCCACCACTAAGAAACCTTAAGCGAATTCAGACAGATGTTTAAATAGTTGACTCAAATTGTTTGTAAACAAATTAACAGCTTTAACTTGTTTTTGAGTTAGTTAAAACTTTGCGTTTGTTATGTTTATTATCGCAACCATTTGACAATTTCCCAGCCAGGATTACTAGGACAAGAAAACGCTTTTTAGGTGCATATCTTTTGTCCCAAGATTAAACAACCATGAGCTCTTTCTAATTCCTTTAATCAGACAAATGCCTCGCAAAAGCGAACATCCTGTTTTTAGTTTTGGTAAAATAAGATTCTCACAAAAATAGCTCGAATCTAACCAAAGTCAGTGACCATTTAGCATCATATTAGGAAATCATTAAGAGCCAATTATTTTAAAATTATTGTAAACATTTTGTATTTTAGAATTAAAGCTCAATAATGAGACAATAAATTTAGAAGCTTAAAATGTTTTTGTTCTAGCGAGGTTACAAATTGTTTCACTTGTGCAAGAAATCAATGTGACACAGAGTGCCCTTGCAGCCGACCAGACAGCACAAAAATAGACCTCCTCCACTACTAAGAAACTTTAAGCGAATTCAGACAGCTGTTTAAATAGTTGACTCAAATTCTTTGTAAACAAATTAACAGCTTTAACTTGTTTTTAAGTTAGTTAAAACTTTGCGTTTGTTATGTTTATTATCGCAACCATTTGACAATTTCCCAGCCAGGATTACTAGGACAAGAAAACGCTTTTTAGGTGCATATCTTTTGTCCCAAGATTAAACAACCATGAGCTCTTTCTAATTCCTTTAATCAGACAAATGCCTCGCAAAAGCGAACATCCTGTTTTTAGTTTTGGTAAAATAAGATTCTCACAAAAATAGCTCGAATCTAACCAAAGTCAGTGACCATTTAGCATCATATTAGGAAATCATTAAGAGCCAATTATTTTAAAATTATTGTAAACATTTTGTATTTTAGAATTAAAGCTCAATAATGAGACAATAAATTTAGAAGCTTAAAATGTTTTTGTTCTAGCGAGGTTACAAATTGTTTCACTTGTGCAAGAAATCAATGTGACACAGAGTGCCCTTGCAGCCGACCAGACAGCACAAAAATAGACCTCCTCCACTACTAAGAAACTTTAAGCGAATTCAGACAGCTGTTTAAATAGTTGACTCAAATTCTTTGTAAACAAATTAACAGCTTTAACTTGTTTTTAAGTTAGTTAAAACTTTGCGTTTGTTATGTTTATTATCGCAACCATTTGACAATTTCCCAGCCAGGATTACTAGGACAAGAAAACGCTTTTTAGGTGCATATCTTTTGTCCCAAGATTAAACAACCATGAGCTCTTTCTAATTCCTTTAATCAGACAAATGCCTCGCAAAAGCGAACATCCTGTTTTTAGTTTTGGTAAAATAAGATTCTCACAAAAATAGCTCGAATCTAACCAAAGTCAGTGACCATTTAGCATCATATTAGGAAATCATTAAGAGCCAATTATTTTAAAATTATTGTAAACATTTTGTATTTTAGAATTAAAGCTCAATAATGAGACAATAAATTTAGAAGCTTAAAATGTTTTTGTTCTAGCGAGGTTACAAATTGTTTCACTTGTGCAAGAAATCAATGTGACACAGAGTGCCCTTGCAGCCGACCAGACAGCACAAAAATAGACCTCCTCCACTACTAAGAAACTTTAAGCGAATTCAGACAGCTGTTTAAATAGTTGACTCAAATTCTTTGTAAACAAATTAACAGCTTTAACTTGTTTTTAAGTTAGTTAAAACTTTGCGTTTGTTATGTTTATTATCGCAACCATTTGACAATTTCCCAGCCAGGATTACTAGGACAAGAAAACGCTTTTTAGGTGCATATCTTTTGTCCCAAGATTAAACAACCATGAGCTCTTTCTAATTCCTTTAATCAGACAAATGCCTCGCAAAAGCGAACATCCTGTTTTTAGTTTTGGTAAAATAAGATTCTCACAAAAATAGCTCGAATCTAACCAAAGTCAGTGACCATTTAGCATCATATTAGGAAATCATTAAGAGCCAATTATTTTAAAATTATTGTAAACATTTTGTATTTTAGAATTAAAGCTCAATAATGAGACAATAAATTTAGAAGCTTAAAATGTTTTTGTTCTAGCGAGGTTACAAATTGTTTCACTTGTGCAAGAAATCAATGTGACACAGAGTGCCCTTGCAGCCGACCAGACAGCACAAAAATAGACCTCCTCCACTACTAAGAAACTTTAAGCGAATTCAGACAGCTGTTTAAATAGTTGACTCAAATTCTTTGTAAACAAATTAACAGCTTTAACTTGTTTTTAAGTTAGTTAAAACTTTGCGTTTGTTATGTTTATTATCGCAACCATTTGACAATTTCCCAGCCAGGATTACTAGGACAAGAAAACGCTTTTTAGGTGCAATATTTCTATGCCGGAAAAAAAAAAATTATCTTAACTCTATACAATGTATGAATGATAATCGAACTCACTTGACACTGATAAAGCAATGAAATGTCATAATTTTCTCTATCAGTTTTATATTGTATCAATCAGTTTTGGTTATAAAATTTCTCTAGACTTAAAAAGCATTGAATAAAAATAAGCATACATACGTAAGTATTTGTGTGCAATTTTCAAAACTAATTTAAATTAATTTTTTTTTAATTTTGCCAGTATACAGATATGGATCAACCTCAAACGTCCCAGAAACGCAAAAATTCGAATTCGAAGGCCGCCAAGTCTTCCAATGCGTTTTTTATATTTTTAAATTATTATCGCAATTATTTAAAAGATAGTGGAACTTACATCGAGCAGTCCTCACATGTAACCAAAATGGCAGGAAAACAATGGCGCCAAATGTCGAATGATGAGAAATTATTATACTTTTTACAAGCTCGAAAAAATAAAGAAGAAAAAAAGTATTTCAAAAATCAAAGGAACAGACTAAACGATAAAAGAGTTAAGTTTCCTAACAAATCCCAGTCATCTTTAGATTTATCGGCTGCGCAAAATTATATTAAGTAGCATTGATATTTATGTCAACAGTCTCTACTAATAAATAAATAAATAACTGGTAGACATAACGATTTCAAGTTCTTCAATAAATTATAAGAAAATGTATTAAAATTATATATATGTACATATATTTGTTTATATACCTGCCTTGTCAGATTTTCCCATCAAGAATTTTATAAAAATCAAATGTATAAGTAAAAGTTTTAGTTACAAAAAAGTTTTACAGAAAATTTTTTTTAGAAAGGAATTAAATTTAAAGGTACGAGAAACATCGATATTCGTAACACGTTCACTAATTTTTAATAGTGGGTGATATATTTTTTAAAGTTTCCTGTTTTATAAAAATTGTTTAGCTAGAAAGCAAATAGGGAAAAATTTTACATTTTAAGAAAATTATTTTTTTTACGTGATAACGATTATACAGCGAATTGTTATAATATTTTCACAATCATCGTTGCGTGAGCTGGAGCGTTATCCAATATTGCTTTTTCCACAATTTAATGCGTTTTTGACCATTTGCTTAGCGCAAACTGTGCATCACTTCAAAGTAGTATTCTTTATTGAACGTACGATCTTGTGTCAAGAATTCATGATTCACAGCGCCATTGCAATTGAAGAAAAACCTTTACATTTGACCAAACTTGACTTCCTTTTTTCGTTATTGGCTATTCTAGACGCTTCCATTGGAATGATTGGGGTTTCGTTTCAATGCCATAGCCATACACACAAGATTTGTGTTTTTAAAATTAAATTTAAAAAAAAATTAAATGTGTAAATTCCACTAATGAGATATAAAAGCCAACTTAATAAACTTTGAAAGCAGCTTAATAATAACATCGAAAATTTCATCGCAATTGAACGGCTAACGTATCTATATGTATGTACAGTAAAATCGCAGAAACATGAACTAATTTTTACCGACCGTATTCATGTTTTAGATTGGATATTTTACAATTTTTTAATATCCTCCATTTCGTTTGGAATCCAAAACGAAATACGTTGCTTTTCATATATGAAAAGTACCTCCCACTTTTTAATAAACATATCAATGTACCAACATCACATAAATTCAGATGTTCTAAATTATGTTATTGACTTCTTCAAAAATTGATTTCAACTAAATATAAACTACTACAAATATAATTTTTTTATTAAAAAAAAAAGGCAAAAAGAATCATTTTATGATGTACAGAATAACTTTTTTAAGTTAAAAAAAGAACTATTAAAACTATTTCATCAGTTTTTTTTTATAAAAATTTGGAAATGGTTTTGTTGGTTCAATGGAAGTTCCACGGAGGATGTTAATTGATATCGTCGCTGTGATCCAATATCAACGCTGCATTAGGAGCTTCCAACGTATCTCTTGGCTTAAATTTAGTAGTTAGATTTGTAAACAGATTTTTTCTGTTAAATTGTTTAATTGACTACAAAATTAAGAATAAACGTTTGAAAAAAATTCATGTTTTTTCTTCAGCTCATGTTACTATCTGTCCACATTACTGTGAGTTCACAGTACAGCTAAAATATTATTAAAAGTAGGCGTATATGAGCATGTAGCATTTTTTCTGAAAATATTGAGTTTGGAAGGGATATGAATGTAGGCAGGAACACTGTTTAAGATAATTCATGTGCGTATCAGAAATCGGTTTCAGTACAACTCAAACGACAAATTTTTTTTTATTTTCTATAAGTAAAATTAAAAAATTATTTATGCCAAAGCATTATGCATTCTGTAAATGCTGGTTTTTGCAAATCACTCATATACATATATGAACAACAGCCACAAATCAATGAGTCTCTTTTAATACTTTTGTAAGAAAAATTCTAATAAATACAAATTTAAAGAAAATATTTTAAGAGTTAAATCGAAAAAAAATATTCAGAAAAAACGTTCACAAAAATTTGTAGCAAATATGTCTTGTATTATAAATCTAGTTTAAACTGCATACTTTGTGCTTATAAATTTTCAAAAATTAGTAACAACTTCTTGACATTTAAAAAAAATTAACACTGTTCATATACCGATAATACAAATGTAGTTACGTACGAAAATAAATAATACATGATCACTGAAATGACGTAAGCAATATTCATCTTGATTAATAATCTATAATTTAGTTAGTTAAAATTTATAACTATTCTGTTGTTTTCCCTGTAAATAGTACTATCAGCTTAATATTTTATTAAAAACATACCTTAGGTGTGGCTGAATAAAAGCTAAGGTATAAAAATTCATTTGGAAAAAGTTTTTTAAACAGTAAAGATAAAAGCCGGTATTCTTTCACATTTCACATCAAGAACAAATTTCTTAAAAATGTGTAAAAATTATCCATTTAAATATTTAGAAATAAAAAATGTGTAATAATTAAACTAAAAATCTATATGCAAAACTTTTCATATAAATTATATAGAATTAAGAAGAAATTAAGAATTTACTTGCACATTTAAAATACAACTCTGACTCCATATTTTCTTTTTTAATAAAGAACACATCACGGGAAGCTGCATACATACATATATACTACTTAGATCACGCACATACAAATTATACACCATGCATTGGTAATATAAAAAAAAAAATATACCAATAAATTTTTTCCCTACTAATCGTCTGATATAGTTTTTTCTTCATTGTGCTTACCTCAGATGTCTTTAATTTTAATCATGACTTTTCTGGCATTTCTAATGGCATCCGCATGTAAAATAATTATAAATTGAAAATTTAACTATGATATAATTTTTTTAATATAAAATTTTGAATTATTTTTCACAGTAAGCAATAGAAATTCCAATTGTAAAGTATGATTTTTTACACGGGCTGCGTTTATGAATAATTAGAAAATTTTTCCTTCATTTGTGCTTCCAGTATACATATACTGTTGTACTCTTCACACTAACAGAACTTCGTATACTTTGTTTCTCTTTACAGATTTTTTTTCTTAAAAAAATATATCAGGCATTAAACAGCAGAAGCACTACTATTAAGAATACGTTGTGAACAGTTTGAGAACATGACGGAAACTGAAACAATGGTGGAAAACATCCAAAGCAAACTACACATCAGCCATTTTGCTTTAAAAAGCTGCCATACTTAAAGATTATAAGAGTTGCGTTGCGTTTTCTTAATAATTGGAAAACATGAATAGTACTTAACGTAACCTTCAGCTTTTAAATTCAAAAGTTATACATGTCACAATCTGAAGTTTATATTAATAAAGCATTGTTATTTATTATTATTATTAAAAGCGTTTACAAATTTTTAAATATATATTGACTGAGTTACAGTAGTTAAAACAAATATCGCAAGTGAAAACTTTTCTCCTGCTTATAAGGAGAAAATAATTATAATTATAAATTATATTATAAATTATAATAATAATTTATATGGGAATTCTCTTTGGTTCTGACAGTTCAGCTTGAAATACTTGCTAATTACGATCATAACAACAATACTAAGAAAATTTAATTATGGTGTAATCAACATTTTCGTCGTTAATTTCCATCCAATAATAGAATATAAATAATTAAGTAATTGCAATAGGAAATATACATATATTTTAATAAGAAGATTTTGTATCATATTAGTTCTGAAACAAACAACATATGTATATTCATACAAGTAAATACATTTGGTTTTGTATATATGAGGGTTAATAACTGCATATTTTTGTTGGGAGATCCTTAGTAAAAGGTTTGGCAGCACTGACAGTGTAAAACATGTTTCTATTCTGAATGAGTTGAAAACAGTCTGGTTGAAAAAGGTGCGGGGAAAAAACAAAATATTCCTAATGATAAAAATTCATAGCATAGAAAATACTGAACTGACTCCATATTGTTTAAGGAATTTGGAGAAAAATGGTATTATTTTTGTTCGGGAATTCAATTCAGAAAAACCTGAGACACTCATGGAAATATTGAATATAAATTTAGAGCAGGTTCTAAAAATTAAAAAAGAATTTCGACGGTTATACGGGCCAAAACCTTGTTCCTTCACACAGTTCTTCAAGGAGAATTTATTAAGGAAAGCAGTGTATAACACTCATATCACAAATTTGGACAACTTGTTGGCACCACAAGAACTTTTTAACAGTTTATCGTTTTGGGAAATCTGTGGCCCCGCTGGCGTAGGAAAAACGCAGTTGGCCTTAACTTTAATATTAAATTTCATTATAAATCAAGTGTCACCCGTTTTATTTATAGACACTAAACTAGATTTTTCTGCCAGCCGCATTAAAAATATGCTTGAAGCACGCTGCATTGAACCTGAGCAATATGCCGGAATAATGTCTTTTATAAAGGTAGAGCGCGTGTTATCCGCTCAAGGAGTTGTGGAGATGCTAGAAGAATTTTACAAACAGTTGCAAGAAGGAAATCAGAATGTTAATTTAATAAAGATGATAGTGATAGATTCTTTGCCGGCTGCTTGGTTTCTTTTAAAGGCAAATAGTAATCGCTTGTCTGCCAAATATTTGTTGTCTCGTCTAAGTCAAATCATTAACCGTTTAGTTGGTCAATACTATATAGCCGTGGTGTGCATTAATCTGTCACTAATCCCTTCTCAAGAAGAAAATCGAACAATACTAAATGGTAATAGTTTTTATACGTGTTTCAATTGTTTATCTTTTATTATTATAAAGTGAATTACCTTTTACTAGATAGACTTATTTTTGACAATGATAATGAAATTTGTGATCTTATTGATGCTGATGATAGAGAACTGGATAACGAAAATGTACATCCAACGATTTACCGTCCCGCTTTAGGCAATTTTTGGTTGTCTAAACCACACACTCGTTTATCTGTAGAATTTCCAGATGAGGAAGATGTTCAATATAAAGAAGATTCTTCTCTGCGTATTATTAAAGTAATACACGCAAGGTTTCTACCCTGCGGTATTCGCTGCTCAGTGCGACTACAATCCGAAGGTGTTATCTAATTTACAATGTGAATTTTTTTGAATCGTGATATATTTTCATTGCACGTTTTCCTGGTATAATACTATCTCCCAGGCCGATACGCTTACGAGTTCTTACTTTATTATTATAGTCACTTCTTTTATCGGTCGTCGTGTTTTGTCCTTCCAAATCAGATGATAAGTTAGTGGAAGTTGCTGTTTCGAGCTAAGCAGAGAGATAGAATTTGTTTTCGTACGCTTAATTTATGTAAGTACGTAATTTTGTTTTTATAAAATAATTTTTGAATATATATGTTTAAATATTTTAACGAATTTTTGGCAACATTTATGTATGATTTTCAAATTCAGTGGTATTCAATGGTTCAAATTTGTGTTGGAATTCTGGCAGTTAAAGAACAAGCAATTCTAATAGTATTTAAATAGAATTATATTGTTGAGAACATCATTTTCATTGAAATTAGAAGTGTACTCTCACATAACTTAAATATTTGTAAATAATTTGTCAATAACGAGCCAATGCCTATTACTTACACACTCCACCGCGAAACAATAAATGTTTAGATATACATCTACTTACATATGTAGCCATTAAATAAAATTGTTTTTTTAACATAATTTATACATACGTATGTACCTCCTTATTTATAATTTGTTGATTTATAATTCCTTTAGCGTCTACTAAATCCGAATCGTGGGCATATTTACATTTATTTCCAAATCTACACCGCCCCTTTCGATTGTTCCAGCATATTTTTCTACCATTTTTCTGCACCAAATGATTTTCAGAGTCCACCATTTTAACATGTTTTTGCAATTTATCTATTTCTAATTTTTCTGATTCGAGAAAACGATTATTAAATACATCTCCCGCTGTCTTAGAACATCCTCTGAGTATGGAGTTTGCGCTGGGTAATAGTAATGTAGGAGATGATTGACTGGAGAAAAGAGCAAATGAATAAATTTTATTAAAATTTCCTTTGTAAAAATTTTAATTAATAACCTGCTTTTCTTTGATATGGTTACCCCTGTATGCTCACCATCCGTGTGCTCCCCTTCGCTGTTGGAGGAGGAGGATGTGGTGTCATAATCAGCAACTAAAGATGACATGTTATTTTATTTATATACGACTAGTCCTTGTTTGTTTACAGTTTCTAGCGTTGTTGGGGCTTGTAGTAAAATTGTACTAATTTTCGTGCCGTTGCAAGGTGGGCGGTACGTTTATAGTATTTTTTTTTTTTGTATCATTTGTTTAGAAATCACTCGATACATGAATTTTCAAGTTTATAAACTATGAATACGAAGCTCTAACATTTTCACTATAAACTATTTTTTATCAGTTAAGGTAAAAAGCTTTTGTCAATGTTTTTAGTTTAGAAAACAAAGATGCCACATCAATCCAATTGCAATCAATTTATGTTTTATGTGGCAATTATATAATTTACTTCTTTTGTCAAAAACGTTTGACGCTCTGTAGTTAATGTAATATTTCATCAAATCGATAACAAATTTTTTCGCTTCTGCTAAATTACTTGATGTTGCCATATGTTTTTAATTTATATTCGTATATATAATGCGTATGAAATATTTGTATTATTTTACTGCATACCTGTAGGAGCACAATCGAGTGCTGGTCGGCAAATTCTTCAAAATGTTAGTTTTGCCAAGTAGTTAGTTAGTTTTGCCAACTAAAGTTAACATACACTAAATCCAATCCCAAATGTAATTTGTAATAACGGTGATAAACTTGATAAGATCAATTTAGAATGAAAAGTTGTAACTTTAATGTATTTAAAATAAATTTATTAATTTTTTTGAGTGGTACCAGATATGAATATGAAAATGCCAATTTCAGACTTTTTGAGCAAATGTAGAAATTTAAATTTGTTATTTGTTTTGTCTGTTGTATGGTCAAAACACTCTAGAAGACAGCTAGATGACTTAATAGCGTTTCAACCAAACATTTTTGGAAAGTAACAAAAACCCCATGCCCACATTATTAACAAATAATCAAAAATTAAAAAAAAAAACAACAATCACAGCAAGGCTAGAAAGTAAAAACATAAAACAAATAATAAATAAATTTTGGCGATACACCAATTGGAATCAAATTCCATTAAGTTCTTAATTTATATTTTTAATTTTTTTGTTACAATGTAACGCAAATCTAATAAGTACAAATACATATTTAACATCATTATTTCAGACGAATCTAAGCACATAATTATTTAATTTATATATCCATACATACTAACATATAAATACATACATACATCCAACATGCATATTATATATACAATTATAAATAAATACAAACAAATAATAATTAATCTAAAACCGTTCTTCTATTAAGTTTCTATAATGCAGAATTTGTGGCAAGTCACGCCGTTTCACTTCTAATACATACAACATGGGACAATCTAGGGATGCACATCTTAAATCACCCACACGGCCACAACATGCCTGACATATGTGTTGTGTGGTTAGATAAGAACGCTCAATTTTAGAAATTTTCGTTTGCAATATTATAAGCGTCCGTGTTGAATTGTTAGCACATTCCAAACAGATGCCTTGTTTCGTTTGCTTGCCACAATCCGCAACACAATTTGTAGTGGAGAAAAATTGAGAAATTGTACTTTTCTTAGATTTAATATTTGCGCACGGAATAATATCATTGGCACTGGAAAGAGTGGGCATAAGAAGAATTTTTCGCGGTAAACTTGTAAACCTAAGTAAAATATTAGTAGAAAGTTGAAAAACGAAGTGAATATCATAAATATTCGAAAATGTGAAGACAAATAATGAACGTGCATACCATTCATTGACATCAGCTCCTATTAGTAGAAGGCAACGATTTAATGGAGGTATTATTGCTTTTGTTATATAATACATTGCGTTTATTTTTAAACCTTCATCGGCTAGTATCTCATGTGGATGACGTACTAAACGTATTAGAGGCACTCCAGGTGGTCCATTTGTTATTATAAATGGCACACGTTCACCCCGACGCGGTATTCGACGTCTATCACTTTGTATCCATTTTCTAAAACACGCAATTCATTAAACTTTTTCAGTTGAGAACTAAAGAAAACATTAATACCTCGTTAGCTCTAATGCTGGTACACATGCTGTGGGTCGGTAGCCATTTAAGCCTCTAAACTCTTTAGCAAATATCAAATCCTGCAGATTTGCTCGTCCAGATAGAAGTTTTGTAAATTGCCGGCACACATAACGTTTCACTTGACTGACGTCAGCGGTTTCAAAAAGTAAACGAAGTACTTTTTCCAGCATCTGTAATGTAATACGCCAGTATGTCTATGAAACAATCAAAGTTCAAAAATACTAGTTGTTTGACCTAATTTAGACACACAAAGAGTACTTTACTTTACACACAACATTACAAACATGTATAAGTAGAATTACATAGCCATGTAACACAAGTCGGATGATAAAGAAAGCAATTTGGAGACATGAAAATATTCACTCTTCTTCATTCGTTGTTTTCTGCTCTCAATACAAAGTTATAGTTTTGTAAAGAAAACTTTATACCTCTATATGAGGTATTATTAATGCAAACAGGTGACTTATGGAAAAATTTATAAGGAAATTATAAAACTCACATAGAAAACTAAAATCAAAAAAAAAAAAAAAAATCATACTAATTTCATACTCAAATCTGTTTCGAGCATTTTGTTTCTGATAATTAAGAATAAAATGTTAAGAAATAAAACTTTCCTTTGCAACCATAGGGCAGCCATCCCTTCTAACAGTTTCAATGCCTTTTGCTTCATAAATGGGTTCCTTCTGTTCTGTGGTCTCATACATATAACCAACATAACGCTTTTTTGTCTGCAAAATGAATATTTAAATGTTTTAATTTTTTAAATTATTACAAAATCTTCCGGTCACCTGTAATATACAAGGCTGATAAACTTTTTCCAACTTTAATTTGACAGGATGTGGATTTTGTTTTGTTACCGCTTCTGCAATTTCCGCGCCAATGCGAAATGCCTCTGCGCGATTTCGACCAGGTACTAAAACGAACATTGAGTCTGTATCACCATAAACAACCTTAACATTCCATTTGTCATTATCTTCGACCATTTTAATAGCGCGCTCCAAAGTTTCGCGACCTTTTGCAACCACACTATCACCAACTTCTACAGCAGGCATTCGCCCGCTAAAATTGGCGGCCGTGTAACCATATGTAACATTTGCCATAAGTTTTAAACCTAATTGGCGCGAGTGTAAAATTCGTTGTAAGGCGGAATTAGATTTGTGCAGTTTCATTGACTGTTTGACCATTTGGCGGGTGTCCAAAATTTCCGTAAGCATACGTGGTAAAATGCCTTCACGTAGAGAAGATTTAATAAAAACTACACCACAAGGCGAAACGGTAATCAGATCACGATCAATTAATTTACGCAAAATAGCAGGCGATACACGCAGTTGTGAAGCACCAAATTCAAATGGAGCTAAACTGATAAACAAAAGATACAAGCAATATTCATTTCCTAATAACATTGTAAATACTTACTGCCCCAAATGCTCTACTCTTCCGAGACATGTAGAAAAACAATAATTGTATGCTATGATCATGCTAGGATACAAACTTTGGAAATCCAAAACTATCAAAGGATCAGCATAAAAACGTGACTGCGGCTCCATAATTAATGGCAAATATTCGGGTGCCCTCATATGTGCTCGTTGCTGTACGCTGGGCGATAGAGGTACTAAATTCTTCGGTTTGGCAATCCTATTAATAAGAAATATTGATACACTTATAATAAAATTTTTAATAATATCTTTACAATACCTCAGCATCATACTTTCCACCCGAAATTGCGAACCCCTCGATAGCACCTCATAAAATTGTATACCAATTAACTTTGCCATTTCACTTGTCCGTCCTATTAAGTCCAATTGATCTAGAAGCGCCAGTGTACCGCGTACTCTCTCCAAATAATATTCTATAACAATCCAGCGGGAACAGGGAGCGGCAAACCATTTCGTTAAGGTACGATAACTATGATACGGGCAACGTTTATGCATAATGTGATACATAACATTTTCAAACGTGTAGGAAGTCAAAGCAATTTCGGATCGCATTAAACGCCAGACATCTAGTAAAATTCGCCCACAAAGTTTCATCTTAAATATGAATAGCAATAAAATGATGATTGCATATTTAGACTTTTTTTAAATAAGATTTTAAGACAAATAAAACATTTAAATTTTCAAATTTCTATCACCACTTGCGAGAAGTGCTGCAACTTCATCCCAAGCTACAAGACAAGGTACACAAAAATAAACAAAAATATTTTTCTGAAATTCCTCTTTCAAACCTTAATTGCAACCCAACAACTAATTAATAATGCGAAATCTGAATAATAGGAAGAGTTTTAAGTGATGAGATTTATCGAATAATGAAAAATGTAATTACACTAGAAGGTAAGTAGTGCAACTTGCCTCAAGGTACGCTCCACTACAAAAGATTTGACAATTTAAAGTATCATATTAAATCGAAGATCCTTGAGTTAGGAGGAATTTAAGCTACTATGGAAAGGAGTATTATCAAGATAAAGCACTTCCATATTAAATTTGAAAACACAGGACAAATTTGAGTGTATATCAAGAGGTAATAGTGGTGGTTTCATAAGAAGGCGAAATTATCGATAGGAACCCATCGTAGAATTATTTATTTGATTTAATGCCGAGTACTTGCTTGAAGCGACTTCTGAATGCCGGTGTAGTAGAAGAATTAATCGTTTCACAAAGCATGTTGACAGATTTTTTTATTCCAAACTGTACAGATATGACACAATTCAATTAACAGTTAATAGAAAATACTTTTAAAGCATCAAAGCTTGTCATTTAAAATTTTTTTTTGAATATATTTTATACTTACCTCCACATCCAAGTCCGTAAACGATTCTCTATCTTCGTCAACAAAATCTCTCACTTTCTGTGTAGGAATTCTGGACAGAAGTGGTGCAATATTTAAACATAAATGTTTTGCTCGTTCAATAACGAAACCCCACGATGACATTTCTATTTCATAGCCCGCATATATATCAGGATCCCAGTGTGAGCACAATTCCAAAAGAGCTTCTAAGGCCTGCATTTCTGTTTGAACTATAGACACATCAATATCAACATTAATACCATGAATTGAGCCTTCTGTGGCTACAACATCCTTATTATCATGTACCATTATATAACCACAAGCTTTGCTGGGCAATTTTTTACCAACATTAATATGATCATTGGGTATGTTATTTTCGATGGCATAAAATAAACAACGAATTTCGTCTAGCTCGGGATCGGGATATAAATCTTCACGTGTCGCTACAAAAACTTCCAGTGTGACAATAGTTAGACAGTTGAACTAAATTAAAATATAAAAAAATAATCACATAAAGGGATGTGCACGATGAATTTTTATTTAAAAATATGAAAAAAATATTTTTAATGGATTGTTGGTGACTGCAATTACCATTTAGAATTTTTTTAATGAACTGTAATTGCAATGTTTGCTGAGGAGAGGAGAAAAAACATTATTAGAAAACCAATCTCATAATAAGAGAGCTTTTTTGTAATATAAAATTCTCGAATGCTATTTTACAACTAAAATATTTTTCTTCCTAATAAAATTAACTTTATTTTGTGACAATTTACTTTAAAATACTACGTGAATCAAATTTATTATTTGAATATAGGATAATTGCTAATAAGGAACAGTTTGATCAAAATTGGTCACAAAAAACTTTTAGTACAAACTAATACATCCGGTCATAAAAGTTGATAAAACAACCTTAGAAAAGTTTTTCCCCAAAAAGGATTCTCAGTGGCTGTTTACTACAAGTAGAGAATATGCATCCGAAGGATAGTAATACTATGGGAGTTACCAAATGGGAATGCGGTAGCACTGGCATTTTTGGTTGCCACTTTTTAAAATTTGACTATTAATATTCAGGTTGAGAATTTCACTGAGAATCCCAAAAGGATTGGGACACTGGCTTTTTTGTTGCCACTTTGACTAAATCAGAGTTTTTTCCCCTTAGAGTTTTGTATAGTTTGTAAAATTTTTTAGAACCGTGAGGCAGCTGTAAAATAAACCTCGACCAAGCCTTGTTCCCGTCTTGATTGAGATGCTTTATATCATTAGATCTCTGAAGTGTTTCTTTATATATACCTATTTCTTTGAATACCAATCTCTTTTCTTTTTTCCAGGAGTTCTTTGCTAATGATATACTGTTATAATCTTCTTTAACGTTTATGATTAGTTAAAATGATTTCTTAATAAATATATTTGAGATTATTAATTTACCTCTACGTCAGCCTTGGCTTGATGTAAATTCTCCAAAGCCACCTTAAAGCCAAAAGTATTGTCTAAAGTGGTAAAGTTTTCACTAAAACCGCTGACATCAGATTTGTTTAAGTTACGCACAAATGAAGATTTCTCCAATTCAGCTAAAGCCTTCTCACTACTCACACTTGTTTCACTGCCTTGAGAGTTTGGAACTGTAGTCTCCGGAATTATTTTTAATTTTTCCGATGTTATGCCCTCGTTATTATTTTCTATAGATACTGTGTCTTCGTTCAAGCATTCCTTAAATTGTCTATTGAGCGAAACACGCTTCAAAACTCTGCAATTGTTTCGTTTTTTGCGGGATTCGCTATTCCTTATATTATTAATTTCTTCATTTCTGGTTACAGGAGTAAAATCTTGAAGATCTTCTTGCCGCTTTTTCTGCGTTTGTAAAGGTGTTGCTGGAGTTAGAGGCGTTAGTGTAAGACTTCTTAAAGAATATTCGAAATTGTTATCAACATCATCGTTATCGTTATCGTCATTGCCATCGTTCAACATCATAGTTAGTTTTTGTCTTGTTACCTTAATTGGACTATCTTCATCAAGATTTTTTATTTTCAATTCATCTAGATCTTCTTGATTTTTTAACAATTCTCTAGCTTTTAACCACAATTTGGCGTCTTGTCTATTGGGAGCTGTGGATTGGGGTGTAATAGTAACAGATTTATGAGTACTAAAGTATTCCCTTATGCGTTGCGTGTTACGATATTTCTTCAGTATTTCCACTCCGCCGAGTCGCATTAACTGTTCATGTCTCCAAACCGTTAAACCTTTAATATCGCTACCCAAAATGCTATGAAACTCTTCTAAATCATTGAGCTTGTTACCAGGTATCTGTAGTATAGTAAATCCAAGCTCTTTGTGTTTGGTTATATCATCGGGGTTACTGTAGAAAGGCTGTTGGAATTCGTATTGGGGCAATTGAAGTTTGCAACAGCCTTCTAAAACTTCTTGGCGGCTTGGCGGTAACTCGAGCGGAGTTATAACTAATTTCATTGATGGTGAAAGGATAGAGTTATTACTAGATGATAAAGTTATATCAGATTTCGAACCTAAAGAATTAAAGCTTGAGGGGGCTTTTGACACATTATCCCCCAAATTTTTTAATAATGCTGGACTGGAATTTTGACTAAACAATAACGGACTTTGAAGGCTTAACGATTTTTTATAAGGTCTTGTATGTGTAGGAGAAGTATCAGTCTTTGTTTCTGTAACTGATTTATCCGAACTTTCCTTGATAAGCACAGTTTCTAAATGTGCCATAGCAGCTGGTTCCAAATGTGATGCAAATGTTTCCTGTAAATTATCAAAGACCTGGCAAATGCTTGATGTTTCAGTTGTATTCTTAGCTGATCCTGCAGGCTTAAAATGGTGTTTCTCATTTGTCATTTTATTTACGGAAACTTGTGTAGCTTGGACTTCCTCCCACGAATTAGAAGGTTTCATAATGTTATTTTGAGAAATGTAGTCTGAGACTTCAGTCTTATCTTCACTTCTAATAGAGCTTTCATTTTTAACACCTGTTACTATTCTTTTGAGTTTGACTTTACATTTTTTCAATATATACTGGCTTCTCTTATCCACTTTAGTTCCAGCCCTAGATAGAAATTTGGGAGAGTTAATATTTGAGTAGAAATTGGGGCTAGTTTTTCTTCGTTTTGCTGAATTTGTGGCACTAGAACCGCGCCTGCGACGTTTTAAACTTTTTTTCCTTCGTATGTCTGTCATAGACAATGTGGCCTCATGGTCAGATTCTGTAATTTCCTCATCAGTTTCCGATCTATATAAAGGTTCTTGGCTAGTTTTCTTAGCACTTAAAAAATCTTTCCTAGAGCTCTCCATATTAGTATATTGGCATACAAACTCTTTTCTCTCTGACGTGGTCAGCCCCTCAAGTTTTTTACATTGTTCTTGGTCGATATCCAAAGAGACTTCCATAATATTGTTTTTGTTAGTTATTTCACTGGTTAATATATCATTGTTCCCATTAATCTGTTTGTCCTGGGTTTTTACAGTGTATACTTTGAGTAGGTTTTCGCTAGTCTTGCGTGGTGTTAAGGAACACGTAACATGAGTTTTATCCAAATTCTTACACATCTTCGCAAGCCTTCGGTTGGACCTTCGAATTATTTTAAGATTTTATTGTCGCAAAATTTAAATAAAAAGAAGAAATATTATATCATATGACTGCTTGATGCTACCATTACGACCCTGAAGACGAGCAAGGTGAATGCCGAGTGAGCAAAAATTAGAAAAAGCTCGTCTCGATTCATCTCCTATACAAGTACAAATGGCAATTTATGCCTTCTTTAAATTAATATCCCCCTTTAACGGCTTCACATCCATCTTATGTGTAAAATGGAGAGCCTTTAACGGAAATTTAAGCAAAGTAAAATAAATACAGTGATTGTCTATCAGTTGAACTTCAAATGATTTTAAAAGAGTGAGATCGAATAGAGATTATATCCAAAGATTATATATAGATTGTTAGCAAGAGTTTACCTTGTACTTTCTGATGATGCTGTTTCACGAGATGGCACATCTGTATCGAGCGATACACTTTTACGACACAAATCTGACAATGCCAAGTTTCGGCGTAAAGAATACGTTGGCCTAAAAAAACCAAAATTTTAAATAAAAAAATTAAACACGCAGTAAAATAAAAACATACAAACTATTTTGATCCGCTGCATTTCTCTTGGCAGAAGTTGTTTCATTTGAAGTATTAGCTGAGAAAGATTTATATATAATTTATTCATAATTCATTCAGTCATTCAATAGAAATATACTTTTATTGGTTTGTCGAGTTACGGATACCAGTGGTAATGGAGCAAATTTACGCACGGTTTTAGGTGTTCTTGGAGACCGACGGGGTGATTCCACAGTTAAACGTGTATTTTTGGGCGTATTTGGCGTACTAGGGGACGAGTTTTTATTTAATATTCCAATTTTTTTTCCGGATTTTGTTGGAGTTTTCAGCAAATCGTCAACTCCATCTACTTGTGGTAGATCCGTGGCCGACTTGTGGCTGGCTGAATGTGATACCTTTTGAGATTGTGTTAGTTTTAATAATAAATCATCTAGATTTTCTAAAGCTATTGAAAAGTCATGTAAATTGTCTTCAGTTTCATCTTCATTTTCAGAGACTGAATCTGCAATAGATTGCTGTTTCAAAGCAGCAGCTGTTTCTTTATCCAATTCTTGGTGCAATAAATCAACTTTTAATAAAACGAAAATACATATTTCAATTATTATTTCATATTAATATGTAACTAGAAATACATTTTTCACTTACAATTTGTATGTGCTTGCGTTAAAGGTGCTAAGCTACTGTCCAAATCAATTTTATCCTCATTATTCTCTTCCAGCTCTTGTAAAATATCTAATAATTCCATATCTTCCTCCCGCACTTATTTTTAGAAACTAAATAAAATAAATGATTTCGGTTATATTCACTTTTTAATACTTACATGTGGCATCAAATGGCACATGTGATTGTGTTTTTTCTATCTTGTGATGAAGACTTTGGCTTAAACTCAACACTAGATCTTCATCGACAATTGTATCCTCCATAAAGCTGCTTTCATCTTCAGTGACATGCTGTTCTGGCTGGCATGTTTTATCATAAGCACCAATTGAAAGACTTTGTTCAAATACACTATTGCTGCTTAAGTGATTGGGTATAAAAGAGGCATTTATTAAATTATCGTTTTGCGTGCATTCGTCGGGATATACGAAATTTTGTAAAAGTTTTTGTAAATTAAATGACCGTTTCTGCTGTTTATTTAAAGTTGTACAGGTGGGGTTAAGTGTAGTTGTATTTTTTGAAATATTGCTTGAATTGGGACTTTCACACGAAATTTGTGTTGACTGTAGTACGGTAGTTTCCATTGCTAAAAGTTTATTTAACAAACCTCTGCGATGGAAAAGTTCACTTTCTGTGGACTGAACATTAGGGCGGTCTTGAGTACATGGAATTTCAAGTGATGGTATCTGCAAAATAATAACAGAAAATAATTCATAAAACTATGGTATATGCAAATTAAAACAAAATGTCACATCTCCTTCTAAGGTTTGTTCAATATATATATGTTCTATTTTCAATAGCTGTCAATTTCGCAAACAGTTATCAAGAAAAAAACACGTAAGTGCTCCAAGCATGCCAATATCTACGTTATTAATAAAAATACAATATGGTTCGATTTTGCACAAAATGTATTGAACTTATTAAAATCCAGAGTAAAAAATTTCACAGCCATTTGAAAAATAATTGTACTCGTATTTTTTTCAATTTAGCACAAAGAGCTTAAACAATTGAAATAGATTTAGAGGAATGATGGCATGAGAAGTAAAACCATTTCAGGGGTTACACGTAATGAACTTTACGAGAAATTGTCATAAATATATAGTTATATGTATATAATTTTTTTGTAGAATCCAAAAGGAGTTAGTACTGCTTAATCTGAACATTTATTTGTTCGAACTAACGTTTGCTGACAGTATTTCGTTTCATAAGACATGCCATAGTTGGGCGAGAATGTCACCTTAAACATGGGGAGACACACTGTTGACCTTCAAGACCTTAATACGAAATTGTATAACATCTAGTGATCTAGGAATATTTATATATATGAATAGGAAAGTATGTAAACACTAAAAAATAAAAAGCACGATTTAACTTAACTAAAAGGATTTGAATTTAAAAGGTGTCATATGCTGGTTATATTTCTAATAAGTACTTACTGCATTTAATTTCTCTTCATCACCTTCTGCAGTTTCGACCAATTTTTGCCTCCTTAAACGTTCGTCATTCCAAATTGATTGAATGCCGGGATTTGTGTGTGTTGCATTGGTTTGGGCAATCAATTGAAAACGATTCAAAATAAAATTTGAGCTTATATCAACTTCTAAAGAACAACAAGATATTTTTTTAACCAAATTACAATCTAATATTTGTGTGTCTTTAAGGTTTTTGAATGGTATCACATGAGAAGAATCGGAGCGACGAAATTTCACAATTTCTAAGGGAGCATGCAAAAAGCTCATGCCATATAAATTATAATCAATCATAAATTGCAAAATATAAGGGACATGCGATTCATGGGGAGAAAAATTTTTATTTAAAATGGCACCGTTTTGTAATAAATTTGAAGCGCGTCTAACAAAGCGAGGATTAAACATATATATTTTAAGGAATTGATGATCCGAGCGATGGTAGCCATAAAATGGGCTTAAAAAGCAAAAATAAAAAATAAATGAAAAAATTCAGTTTTTAAAAACAAATTGTTATGATTATACTTACATTCCCTTAACTAATTGCACTTTAAAGACATGCTGGGCTGTTGAGCTACCTTGGTTGAGCGAAATGTTGAGAGCTTTATCAATATTAATGGAAATTTGGTATATTGCCTGATTGGTCGATTCAAAATCCTTTTTATCGTAGGGTATGTAGAAATAAGGGAAAACACCATGGATATGCATGCAGGTCTTTTGGCCCTGTGCATTGGAACCAAATATACGTATAACTGGTACCTATAAAAAATGTCTGTCTCTTGAAAAGTTCTAAATATAAAAACTTATAAGCAAATTCTCAAAAAAAGAAATGGAAATTCCGAAAGAGCTCTGCAAATTTCTAATTATTATAATTCTATTACGTTAAATAAAACACTTGCAAAATTTCCGGGGTTTGAAAAGTTGAATTTTTAAATATTAATTTGAAAACTTTATTCTTACAAATTTATAACTAGTTGTATTACTTTTAATAAAATTTATTATTCCTTGGGACGTTCTTCCAATTTATTGGTACTTATTCTGTTCGTCGTGTAGTTAAGCTAGTCTAGATACAATCCTCTGCATTCCACTTGGTTCTCGCATTTTTTTCAAATAAAATTAACTTTATTTACTAATATTTCGAGCTAATAAGGCACGGTGGTATGGCAATTTACTTTAAAGTAATACAAAAATTAAATCTTATACTTGAATATAAAAAGTAGTTTTAAATCGAATCTAAAGAAAATTTTTCACAAATAGGCAATCTGCATTTTTCATTAATGATGCGTTCATCTTCTTGTATTTAAATATAATATCTGGAGAAGAGACCATGAGTTGTTTTTAACCATATACCAGACAGGGCAACCATAAGTCATGCTATGCAGCAATACCTATTAAATATGCAGTACAATAAACGTCTACACTTTCTAGGTCTGCCACAGATGTAATTCTTGTTGTTTACATTTTAATCTCTTGTCTAGTATGCTATCTAGATACTTGGCTTAGTCTCTAATAGGAATCAATCATCCTCTACTGAAAAAAATTTTTGTCGGAATAAGTTCAGCTGATTTATTAAATGGGAATAGAATAGCTTGGATTTGAGCGTAAATTACGTTTATTTCCCTTTCGGTTTCTTGCATTCGTCATCACTGTCATCAGCATAAAATGATGCTTCCCGATTCAATGCAGGCTGATAGATCAGATTAGCTATACAGCGAACAATATAATAATTAAAAAATTCTTAGCCAGCCTCTGTCAGAATATTTAATATGTATATTTCAAATATTCGATATATCTGAATTTAACACTTAAAATGTAGAAGTCGTCGACGGCTCTTATGCTATGAAATTTTTACAGAAGCTGATGTATAAAAGTTACTCTATCATGTAAAAATAAATATCCATTTCACAAAATTGAAATTTGTTCTAGACTAAAACTTACTCTTTTTATTTCTTTGCCACGGAATTCCGAATAACATGGATCTAATCCAGGCACTGGTTTTTCCATAAAAAAGTCTGCTATGACTATACGCAGAGAAAATACACCATCCGTATGCGACATGTTACATTTAGTTAATTTATTATTTAATTTAATACTAATTAATTTATATCCTTTATCGTAATCAATTGTTGTACAAAAACAAAATTATTAAAAAATAAAAATTTCATGCTGTTTCTTCCAAACATTCAGCCATAATAAAAACAAAAAGCAGCTGTTAAATGCAATGTAAAAAGTTATAGTGATGTGATATTTGCCACCATAGCTACGTTCACGACAATACAATCATTTGGTTCGCACGCTGAAACACGACATAAATGAAACAAAACACGAATGAAATACAACAGGAATGACATACAATAAAAATAAAACACATCACAAATGAAACAGAACACGATGATTGTAATTGTCTCATTTTAACTTTTATATTTATATATATGTAGGTGTTGATATTTTTTTGAGGGCCTTCAATTTCTTTATATTTCTATATATGTATGTATTTGTACTTAAATTTGTGAATACGCTTTATAATTGTTTATGTTTTCTTTATTTTTTTTTCATTAGTTCAGGTAAAGTAGCGATAATTTGTTATCTAATTTGAAGATGATAGTTAATTATATGTTCGTAACTACATGTATACAAAATGAACCATGTTGGTGCGCTCTCAAAATTTGGCATTGTGATTCATGTAGGTTCTATCAAGTTTCATCCGCGAACTATGAATGAGAGAGCAAACATCGATATTTTTTATTCGTGTGAAGATGATATAAGAAAATAGGACAGTAAAAAGAAACATTTTTATCACCGATTAATAAAATTTTTCTTTCACTACTACTTTCCATGTAACACTCGCAAAAATTCTTATGTAACGAAACTATTATAAATCCAAATTAGTGGAATGTGGTATTTTATCGTATTACTTGTAACGTATTGGTAGGAGTTATTATTGGCAGTTGATCGATTTGTGTTACTTTAGATAATTTCAAGTTTGTTTTTATATTTATTGAGTAAGGGGGTATACTTACTATTCTATTCTCTCAAAAGGTCGAAAGTATTTCAAGACATCTTTTTAAAAAAATAGCTTAAATGTTTCACGTAAGGACGAATACCCATTAAGCAGTTTGTGAAGCGATAATTTTCCAGCATGATACGAACTTTTATTTAATAAAACATTTTAAATATTTAAATTTCATGTTTTTTATTGGTTTTTCTGTTTGTTAACATTTTAATAGATTTCAAATGTTTTTGTTTTTATGAATATTTAGTTTGAATAATTTGTTAATTTGAAATTCTTATTAAAATGCTTAATTATATTTAATTTGTATTTATTATAAACCTTAGGAAAGTAAAAAAAATATTTTTTTTTATTTTTTCTTTAAGTATTATTGACGAAACAATGATAAAAATAATATTAAATATAATTTTGAATTAATATTTAATGATATTTAATTTAATAGATAAGTTAAAATTAATAATATTAATAGTTAGTTAAATTTTTTTATAGCTTAAACACTAATTAAACAAATTCGAATAAAAATTTTAAATATTTTTGTAATCTGATGCAAGTTTTCTTAGTGTTTAAGTAATTAGATTCATAAAGACAGTTTTCAATTATTTTGTTTAATTCTTTTTATTAATTCCATAATTTTTAGATTAGCTTAATTTTGACAAGTGCTTAATTGAGGATTTTTTCTTTTTTTTTTTATTTGGAAAAGTTGTGACAATTACATATTATGTACTACCGATGGAAATGAATTAATTAATAAATTAATTTTAAAAAGTGCATTTAATTGTTTTTAGTACTTTCTTTCAAGTTATTTTTATTGGTAGTAAATTTTTTTATTTTTCAAATTTAATTATTTTTTTTGTAATTTTTTTTTAAACAAATATAGATAGATAAATAGATATCTATCTCTCTATTCAAAGTCGGTTAGAGTTAAAATCAATGGAATCGAAATTTTTTTGAGCCATTTTTTATTTGGAAACGTCAATCTTTATTAATTGTACAAAAAGGTTTTATGTAGTAAATTTAATTTCTTTTATTTAAAATGTTTAAAAGTAGTCGACGCCTCTTATGCTATGAAATTTTTACAGAAGCTGATTGCGATGTATCAAAGTTACTCTATCTACGCTTTCTTGCTTTTCGTTGAAATGAGCAATATTTAAATAGTAATCAAGTTGCGGAAGCGATTTATTTAAATTTTAAATAATTTTGGTTTTGATTCTTTTCCCGTTAGCGGTATTCAAATTATTGCTCAATTTCAACGCGGTGTTTTGTGATAATCATAAATTTTATGGAAAACGATAAATATTTAAATAAAATTCTTTTGTTTGGAATTGTAAAATAGCGAATTGAAATAATTTGAATACATTAATTAGTTTCCTATGTAAACAGTGTTTATATTAACGCCAACATTTATTCACTAATATTTTTTCAAAATGGCAGAAAGGTGAAAAACTTCTCATAAACTCGTCGCTTACATTATAGCACAAAGTTCTAATAAGATAAAATGCTACCATTAATAAACGCCAAATTTTAACGATGTTGTTTAGATAGTTCGATTAGAAAATAAGGTATATTTTTAGAACATTTTATAGTTTGAATTTGAATTCATGACTTAAAATACTTTTAATAAAAATCGTATTCAAAAGTTTTACTTTACAAATAGTGTTAAAATCTCTTCTGATAATGAATGCACGGGATGTCTATTTGAATATTTTTTTTTAAACAACATAAAAGTACATTTTGAGTTGAAAATAGTGCAGATAAGGCTCGATAGTACACATGTTTATCAATCGAACAGAAATTTAATAACATTGACGTTTCATTACTATGACTTGAAATTATATTGGCGCTGAAAGATTTTCCAAAATCCGTTATTTTGGAAATAAAGTGAATTAACATTATTTCGAAAATTTATATGCCTGTTTTAAATTTCAATCCTTCATAAGAGTAATCAATAGAATACATTAAACTAGATAAGCGTAATCCCTCAGGTCCACTATTATTTCATTCTTGATGTATATAACATTAATAATAGTATTTGTTTCAGTATATTTGGTAAGATCTTATAAACATATTGTCAGTTCATCATTGATTTGGCGCATATTTCAAAAATCCCAAAATAATTTTTTTTCTCATATACTTTTTTTTAAGCTTTACTTATGTTGCTTGTTACTTGCATTGAAATTGTTGGGTGTAGAGCTAAATTAATATTTCATATTTCAGAAACGGCAAACTATTTTTCAATAGTTGATGTTTTTAAGGGAAACTGCATTAAATTTCCAAAAACTAATATTCAGCAGAATATTAAAAATGGAAAATAATTATTACATACCATTTAGTTAAATTTTTGGAAAGAATCCAATACAATCTAAATAAAAAGTCGTTTCCAATAAGTGTTAGTTTCTAAAATTGGGTACATAAAATGTATATGTTTGATATCCAATTGATAACATACTTTTTTGAATGTGCTATACGCCAAACCAATAATGAACAGTGGCAGAAAAGAGGTAATTGCTTTGTAAAAATCTTTTTGTATTTTTTTATTATAAAACAAAATAAGTAAATATTATCTTCACATATGGAAAAATCAAAATAAAGCTATTTTAATATAATGAATTTGATATAATTATTTTGTGTACTAAAAAGTTAAATTTTTTAGTTTTCAAAATATTAACTTCATTCCAGAGAAATTTAAAATTGCTTATAATATATGTACGCCTTATCTTATCGCCCGCCAACTTACCATTTTTGTTTTCATTTTTTGTTTTAGATTTATCACCAAAAAAAAAAAAAAAAAAAAAATAGGAGTAAAGTTTAGTATATAAACGAACAATTTTAATTTGTGTGTAAGCTTATTTACAAAACTTTCATCACAACTTCACAGTAAAGTAATGAACGACGTTTTCCGGCAATTGCCCGATATAGCGACTGAATTTATTTTTAGAGACTTTTCATATTATTATATACGGTTTGGCATTTGCCAGTCAGAGAAAAAACATACTTTTACTTTAAAAGAGATATTTTTATAAATAAAATCTTAAAATTTATTAATTTTATCAATTGAAATAGTTTTTAATTACGGTATTATTTAAATACCAAACAACTTATAAAACTATAAAATTTGCTAATGCGTAGAATAATTTATAAATATTTTGTAGTAGTAATTAAAGAGCTGCCTATACTGTAAGTTCTTAAAGCTTTCATTTTGCCCCATAATGTTATATTAATTATGGTGAACAATTGTCGAAAAATCATTACTAAAATATACTTTCTTCGAAAGTAAATAAAATAAAAAAAAATTCAGTAAATTTACTGCTAACGAATCAAATATAATAAAGTAATAACATTGAAAAGTTTTGCAAATAAGATCTTACACGTGTGTTTAATTTCACTTATTTCTCTTCATTTCTAAAACTGTAATAATTATTATTTTTGTTATGCAAATATTGAAATATTGGAATTATTTATTTAGATTTATTAAATGAATTTGTTGTTTGCTTTATTTCATTACTTGCATTTCTAAACCTTTGCATCTTTAATGCATTAATTAGTTCGTTTATTTCTGATAGTTTTTAATTATAACGTATTCGAAATTTTTCTTTTATATTTTAATTAATTAGTTTATCTTCTTGAATTTTCTTAGTTTGCCTTTTTTTAAAGTAAATTACTGCAATATTCATGTTTGTTTTAAGCTTATTTATTTTTGCTTTTATTTAATAAACATTTCATTTGTATATTTTGTAATGAAATTATTAATAAAGTCTTTAACAAACTTAATAATATGAAAACAAAAAATAAAAAACAGTTTTTGAATGACTTTTTGTTACTTTTGATGTTTTATCAAACAAAAATATGACACATAATTTTTAGTGAAAAATATACGAGTGTGTATAAGAAAATAAAAAAAAAATTGTATGTAACATAAATCAAAATAAAAAATATATAGTATTAGTTTATAAATAAACAAGTTTTGAAATATTTAACGAGGATGGAGATTTGTAAAATAATTTTTTTTTTAACCTGAAACATTTTTCAAAATATAAATCTTTTTTTTTTTTTTGGTTTTTTTTTTAATATTTTCATTGTTTTTTTCCTTAGCAAAAAAATTTACAGTTAAAAATATATATATATTAGTTAAGTAGATTAATTTATGGGAAAGGGGAAGGATAGAGAAAGAGTGTAAAAGGGGAATTTGTTAGGTGAATAATGATGAAGTTAACATTGCGATATCAGATATGAAAGTGGAGGGGAGAAGGGCAATATATAGGGAGACACAAATGTACGTTTTTAAACGTCAACAACCATTTTTTTATGAATATCTGTATTACCTACTACCGAACAGAACTCATCAAATGATATTTTGCCATCTTCATCTTTGTCGGCAAAACAAATTGTTTTATCTACAATTTGTTGCAATTGTGTATCTTTAAGGTTATTGCCAACCATCATTTTTAACACCTGCAAAAGTAAATTGGTATATACATATGTACATAGATTAGTAAAATTAAATATTAAAATATTATAATAATATATTCATGAAATGTCTAAAAACTTTCACTACCACAAAGAAAGAAGAGAAAACTTACTTGAAATAATTCGCCATTCGATATGTAACCGTCATTATCCATATCATATATACGAAATGCAAAACGTAATTTTGACAGTTTATCGCCTTTAACGCTAAATTGTGAGACACCTTGTATAAACTCTTTGAAATCTACTTCTCCATTGCCATCTGCATCGAATATATCTATAACACGCTGCACCAAAGGATTCTGTTGCAATTCTGGCAATGACATAAATTCATCGACACTCAAGGCACCAGAATTATCTAAATCTAGTTTACGAAAACGTTTCCCTAATCGGCGTATTTCATCAGCATCGACTACAAACAGAAATGAATTACAAACAATATTAAATAATAAATAAAAAAAAATTTTAATAAATATGTCATATGTAAGAGATTTGCTTCGAGTTAGCGCCTAACAATATAAAATGAATCATGCCAAAGCATTGTTCACTTGAATGAATCTTATGAAAACGTAATGTTAGATATTGCTTGCTTTTACAAATCATTGGTATGGATCAAAAAAAAAAAAAGAAAACAAAAAAAAAAGAACGAACCAATATGATTGCTTTGAATATTTTTGTACCAAAATTTTTATCAGCTATAGATTTATAGAAAAAGTTTAGTTAATAACAATAAATACATATATTATTAAATTGAAATATATTATCAAATAAAATTGCCTTGAAAATGTTGCCATGACCTTTTTGAATTTGGCAAAAAAAAAATTCCATAATTTGCTTCCGTTATTTTTGTTTGTTTTCCACTTTCCACATTTATTATTACAAACAAGTATTTCAAAATTCTATCGCTTAAATAAGTTTTAAATTTATTTAAAAAAGATGTGAAAACACACAGACTTGAAAGACAATGAGCTTTTGCAAGTTATTTGAATACATTGAAAAACAATCAAATGACAGTAAAAAAAAGCATCCGCCAACGGAGGCGAGGAAGGTACATTTGAGAGATATAGCAATGCTAGCGATGTCAGTAGACATCGTAGATATGAGTTGAAAGTGATAATAAAACAAATCATGACCTCCGTGAAAATCTAGAATCTACACTTGTTTGGTTATTTTAATAATCATACGAATATAAGCCAAGAACGTAAAGTTTGACAAATATTTGCCAAGCAAACACCCGTACGGACAGAAATACATACGTATTCTCACTTTTATAATTTACAGTGATATTTAATTAAAAATATTTCCACCAAATTAAATATTAAATTGTTGTAAAAAAATGTTACACACGCTTGCAGGCAAATGCTGTAAAAAATTGAAGCAATAACGAAAAAATTGATGTACCGTTACTAAAGATCGTGTTTTGTGGGAATGTGACAACCCAGACCCACTAGTCCTTGACATTCTTAATTGCATCTGAGAAATAAAGATTTGGCCCCTTTCTATTTTATATAGCGATATAATACCAAAAAAAATCCAATTGTGTACTAAAAGACTTTTAAGAATATTTTTAATTCCTTCAATCTTTTGACTGAAATGTTACTGAACTTAATATCGTTTATAAATAGAAAATATTAAAGAAGAATAGAAATTTTGTACATTAGTAATCTGTTGATATGCTGCGGCTTTTTATTTTATTTCACAGCCTAAATGCATGTGTAGGAAAGAAATTGTATAGTCTATACATGCAATAATAAATAATAGAAATGAACAATAATTTTGCAGAGACAATAAACAATATTTTTGTAGAACAATAACAGCAAAATCAAAGCCAAGGCAACAGACGGCATTAGATGTAGTAATAGAGAACGCATGTTTACACATGTGTATTTTTATCAAGCAAAATTTTTCTAACGCTAATTACTAGAGCTAGAATTCCCATGTGCATAAGTTTGAATGCTTTTTAATATGGTTTTTAGTACTTTCAATTTATGCTTAAAATATGGATATACATTCGAAAAATTAAATGAAAACAGAAAAATGGTAGTTAGGGCCCTTCTGCATGAGGTCTACATAAACTTATGTAATTAAAAATACAATTAAATTGTACGAGTGTATTTAGCACATACTTCAATAATTATGCCATAAATGCTTTTCAATATCAATTTAAGACATTTTATACAAATATCCTTTATTTAATAAAGATCGCTGATTCTAAATTGCCTACCAGAGAATTTAACCAGCCGACTTTAATATTGACAATATAATTTTATATTGGCAATATTTTAATGCTATTCATATAATAAAAATGATTCTCAATTCTTCTATTTCTTCAAGCAACATTTATTAATAGATTAGAATTCTAAATTTGCATAAGCAGTTCGCTTTTGTCATTAATTTAAATATAAAAGTATACTTACAATTGGAGCACATCTCCATTGGTAAAGAGCTTTCATTTCCCTGAAAATAATAATAAATTTAATGTTATTTTTTTCTAAATACCGTGACGAAAGAAACACTACTTGTTTTATAAAAATATGCAATTTATAATGTTTAAAGTAATCGCAAAATCAAGGTTGGTATGTAAAGAATCTGAGATCTTTCACACTTATGGGCTCTAGTAATTCTAATAATATGTAACCATATTAAATCTTAGTTTTATTTATAATTAATTTTTTGGTGAATGGCTGGTTTTAATATTTAAGATCGTCTTATTTCTCTTACACAACATCAAATGACAGTTTTAAAACCACGTTTGTTGTGAGAAAACCTCTCAAGGAACATTATTTCATGTCGAATTCCTTTCAAATAAATGCGTTACGTAGTTTATTTTTTCATTTTGTGACAACATGTCTATCTATCTAGTGGGAAAGGGAAATAAAAACAAATTTTTTAAAGTAATATTTAAATTTATAAAAGTATTCTATTAGAAAACCAAAGTAGGTGAAATTTTGATTTCACTTCTATTGTCAAATAATTTTTGATGTAATTCTTTTGTTTTATATGACAATATATACATATGTATATATACGTATATCAATCAAAAAGGTATTTCGTATATTTAATTTAATATTCGTATATTTAAAGATACGTAACTACAACAATATTTAACGTCAGAGTATTTTTTAATTTTTTCTTTTGTTAATTATACAGTTTTAAGTTTCAAATGGATATTATATGTTAACAATATCCTTACATACATACACGTATTGGTAATTTTGTTGAAAGGCAAGTATCAGAAAGAAATTTTAATATAAAAATATATTTTTTTTCAGATTGTTTAATAACAATTATAAAAAATTATATTTTTGGATCCTAATTTGTGCAGATATGCAAATGAGAATATAATCAATTTGTGGTTGGTACGAAGGACAAGCTGTAATAATTCCGCATGAAATTAGTTGGAGTTAATATATATAGATATGTATGTACACATATAACAATATTTCTACAATTCCTAACTAACATTGTAATAAGAATTTTTTGTTTTATTTCTAATATGACTATGCATATGTACGTACATGCCATTTGTATAAATGTGCAGTTTCAAACAATTTCATTATAACGCTTTTTTAATTTGTAAACACATTTTTCTGCCAAATTTTCCTTAAACACGGCCTTAGCACTATTTCATATACGAGTATTAAATTTAATTTCTGTCGTAACATTAGTAGTCTAATATTAAAAAATATATATATATACATATATGTATGTATATATAACTGTAATAACACATTGCATGCCAATTTTGTATGCAAGTTTGGCTGTGTACAAAAATACTTTTACATATGTATGTATAAATGTACATACGCATGTACGCACAAATAAAAAAAAGTATTTAATGCAGAAATAGGCCGCAAATAATGGGAGATATGAGGTTAATTCCTAGTTTCGTGGGTTAGCAGTTAAGATAAAAGCTCTGTATATCTAGCTCACGACCCAATTATCTACTTATTTTTGTGGGGCCATGAAAATGCATAAAAGTCTTGTCATCATGGTTTGTACTGGGGCAATGCAGATTATTTGGGTTCTTATTCATGCGGAGGGTGAAGCAAGAAGTTTAAAAATGTTGGCAACGAACTATACAGGTGGCAATAGTGGTTTTAGACTTCTTTTAGAGATTTTCGGGGGCCAAATATTTTTGCCAACAAATTCCTATACGTAACGAATCATATGGGAACAAAATGTAAAAAAATGAAAAATAAAAAATTAAGATTTATTATTTAAAAGCTATTTACCATTTTATTTTGTTTTTAAGTACAATTGCGATAATAAATTTTAAGTAATAAAACTAAATATAATTTATATTTTGTTCTTTTTAATTCTATTCAAAAAATCTGCGCTAATTTCACTTGTTTTATGCAGCAGCAGAAACAGAGCAACACCACCGAAATAGATTTTTTTTCTCGCTTTGTTTCTTAACTTTATTTTTTCCTTAACACTAGTTATATTTAAGACAATATATAATAATTTTTTAAAAACCACTGCATTTGTTGTTCGTTACTTATGACTTGTCTAAGAATTTTTTTATACAAATTTTTATATTCCAATTAGATTTTTTCTTTTTTGGTAATTCACACAAATTCTTATTTTGGTGTCTTTTTTATTCCGTTGTTCGATATACACAAAAATGGCGATAAGAAATCAAAGTCGGTAGCTGATAAACGGCGTGATGAAATTGACAAATTCAACTGGCAATCACAATAATCTAATGCATATTGCGAATTGCTCCCATATATTTTGCAATCATTTTACTGTGAAAATAAACAAATTAAAGAAGAAGAATCGAACTGGGTATTGTGTAAACCTTTTTATATACTAATTTATCAAGGGTCTCTGATTACACACAACTTAAATTTATTTGATATAATTTAGACAACAATTTTTGTGTAAAGTGATTAATAACTAAAAAGCAAAAATGGCTTCACAGTACTCTCTCGGTAATGACGATGTAACACAGCCTCTGGTAAACGACATTTTTAAAGACGATGAACGTGTAGCCAAACCTTTTACAAATACTTTAAATTTGGAAGAAATTGAAAAATTGTCTTATGATATTCATCGTTATTCTTCATATTCAACTAATTATATCCCCGAGTAAGTACGTAAAAAATGACAAAAATCACAATTTTAATAAGTTTTGTACAATTTGCATAACTTTGGGATCATCTATAATAAAAAATGTTATGCAGCCTTGATTTACAGCTATTCCGTCTGTTGCTATTGTGTCTCATGTTTAAGCCAAAAAAAAAAAAAAAATGTAAAAAGAATTAAATGGAATAGAAAAAGTAAACAAAGGAATGCAATAAATTGTTTATGTTGCTGATAGAATATGCAACACGCCTTGCTGTTAATTGCGTTGTAGGCGGCACTTTATTATTTTTACATATATGCGTGTGTGTTGACCCACCTCTGCTCATAATTCTTTATACATATAAAAAGTTAAGACCCAACGTCAAATACTATAAATATTATTATTAAGTATTATATTTGTTTATTTTTGATTTTTAATTTTAAATATTAAAATTTCTCCTGTTTTTTGTTTTATAGAAATATACTAGTAGATTGCCCTACTGATCAATCGTCCCGCTGGTCAGCCTTTAATAATAATCCACCACAATATTTGACATTAAAATTGCGGAGACCTGCCGTTGTTCGTAAGATAAAATTTGGCAAATTTGAAAAATCTCATGTTTGTAATATAAAGAAATTTCGCATATATGGTGGCTTGGATGAGGATCATATGGTGCTTCTATTAGAAGGGTGAGATTAAGAAACATACAATTTATAATTTTTTTTTAATTTGCTCATATATCTACAGAGGGCTGCGCAATGATCATATACCCGAAACCTTTACTTTAAGGAGTAATATGACGAATAACTTCCCCATAATGTATATGAAAGTTGTTCCTCTTTTATCGTGGGGTCCAACATTTAACTATAGCATTTGGTACATTGAACTTTTGGGACAAGACGATCCTATGTATACAGGTATATGCTTAAGGGATTATAATAAGGTATAAATAAATTTTTTATTTAACTCTTGATATTTTCTCACTGTTATTTATTTACTGCAGTTGAGAGAAGTGGAAATAATACGCTTGTGCTTAAAACATTTTCGGCAACAAGGTTATGAAAATGCATTCAAAGCATTACAAGAAGAAACAAATGTGTGTCTGGAGCATCCGCTAATTACAGAACTGCACAAATGTTTGGTGGTTAATGGTGATTTTGAAAAGGCCGAAAAGTTTGTAAGCGATTGTGTTGATGAGGGTTTGGTGGATGACTATTTAAATCATCAGGAGTATAAACATTTCTGGCGGCTGCACCATGCCCAAGGCGATAAGAAACCTGGTAAAATACAAATAAATATACGTATTTGTATTATTTGAATTAATTTTTATTTCTTTAAGGAAATCGTGGTGGTCACCAGTTGGTTATGGACTCCCAAAAACGTTTTATATACCTGTATGGAGGCTGGGATGGCTTTCAAGACCTAAGTGATTTGTGGGTATTTGATATCCGTAATAATTGTTGGACGCAGCTTTTTGAAAATACAGAAGTATGCAATGGTCCAACTCCAAGATCATGCCATAAAATGGTTTTCGATCGTATCAGTAAAAATATATTTATGTTGGGAAGATATTTAGACAACTCCATACGTACTACCGAATATATAAAAAGTGATTTCTTTTTATATGATACGAGAGCACGGACTTGGTTGCAAATTTGTGATGATACTAGCCAAGTAGGGGGACCGCAACTAATGTATGATCATCAAATGTGTATTGATGTGGATAAACGCACTATTTACGTGTTTGGTGGAAAGATATTAACACCGCGCAGTGTAAATGCCTCAACTTCAAGTGAACCGGAATATTCTGGTCTTTTCTCCTATCATATTGCCACAAATACATGGACTCAAATATTGGTTGACTGCCATCACCCGACTGCGTCTCATCCTGAAGTTTTGTCTATAAAATCGCGCGTAACTCATTGTATGGTATTTCATAACGTAAGTTCAGTATAAGATACCTAGTTTAATAGATCAGAAGCAGCAGTTTGCGTCAATTAGAATATGTGATTTAAAACATATTTCTATGATTAGGTACAAATGTGAGTGTGTTAGATTAAATCCACAGATGAAAAGACTTTATAAACGACATTGAGAAGTTTGCTGGATATGAATCCGAATACCTTTAATGCAATTTTCACTGATTAAAAATATTCTACTATCCAGTTATTTCGTAGAAACTTAGTACTTTGTAACCTTTGAAAGATAAAAAAAAATAATAATTTCTTCCTTTAATACAGAAAAAACGCAAACTTTATATTTATGGCGGACAGCGTGGCAAGGAAGACATACACGATTTTATTACATACGATGTTGATAATCAAACTTTGGAATTTTTGAATAGAAATCCAAACGGAGGTCAAATAGCTGGAACAACAATAAGTTCGAAAGCTGCCGGATCTTATAGCAATAACGCTACAAAATCTGATGGTAAAAGTGAACCTTCTCCGGTCGCTTTAAGAGCCACAATTGACTGTGAACGTAACGAAATTTATATATTCTCAGTAAGTTCATTTCCAGTTGCCTTCTGTATTATAGAAAAATTGAACATAAACTTTTGTATATTTATATTAGAGTTTAAGTAAAATTAAAGATCGCCGTGATGTGCAGCTCACACCGGATGCATCAAATTCCTTTTGGGTATATTCATTGGACTCTTGTAGTTGGTCTCGTATCTACAGTTGTCGCTATAATTTTGCAAATTCAACAGTTATTGATGATAATAAGGATAATGCACTGGAACCGTGCCCACGTTACGCTCACCAATTGGTCTATGATGATGTTGCTAAACTGCACTATCTATTCGGGGGCAATCCGGGTAGTTCATCTACACCACAATTACGTTTAGATGATTTATGGATATTGGAATTGGAAAAGTAAGACCTAGAAATAATCACTAATAAATAAAAATAAATAATGCATTAAAAATATCATATAGGCCTAAACGTGATGAAATTTTAAGACACTGTCGTTTTTTGTTACGTAAATTACATTATAAAGAAATGACCAAATCGGATCCGTATAAAGCTATGCAGTTTCTTCGCAGACATATAGCTGAAGTTATTGATCATGATAACAAGGAACAATTGCAAAATGTGACTATCAATTATATCAACAAATATTTTAAATTTATTTACCTTTAACAAATATTTTACAATAAAATCGTTTTAGTTTCACAAATTGGCTTGTCTGCTCTTTAAAACTGACGATGATATAGACATGGATCAATCAATATCAACATCAATGCGTATAGGTAACCATAAATCGTTATGTGATTCAAATTCGTATATTACTTCAAGTTCGCCAAAAGAAGGTAGAGTTTAAATTTTAATCGGCAAAAGTATTTAATACTGATAAAAATATTTACACAAAACCTGCAGATGCTGCCACAGACGATTCATCAATAGAGTTTTCCGAAAGTTCAACATCCTCAGGGATTACAGATCCTTCTTCTTCCTACATAGCTTATCGTAAATCTGGCGGTAAGCGTTCACGTACAGATTTTGTTTATGATTTACGGGCGCGCCGATCATTTCTTTTTAATAAACTTGTTCAGCTAATGCCCCCAACTATGGTACAACCTGACCGTAACTTGACTGATTTTGCTACCATGTGAAATTTGTTCTTTTTAATTTAACTGTTGGAACTATTGATTTTCTAACGATAAAATTTTAAAAGACTTCAATATATACATATTTAAGCCATTATTAATGATTATTCGAATGGATTTGCAGAAGAAACAATTATTTAACTTCCATTTCAAAACTACAATTGTATGTATATTAGTGATCTTTATTTTTTTAAGTTTTGTTATATTTTAGTTTCTTAAGTTTACAATTCTATGTTACTTATATTGTGATTCGTGTGTTGTTTGAAAATAATGAAATAGGCAAATGATCCTTTGACATTGTTATTTACGGTTGACAGTATATATATAAGTTAGAAGAAATATCCTTTATTGTACAAAATTTAGAAGAGTGTTGACATAATAAAGTAATATTTTTTATCTTTAAATATAAGTTTTGTGCATAATATTTAAAACAAAAGTATTTTAGATGTGATTTTAAGAAGCCAATTATGTAGAACAAGGCGAATTCAATACTAAATTCGCTCGCTAGTCATTTATTCTTGATAATATCAGTGAAATAAAATTCCTATCGTACTTGTATTTTTTAAATTGCTGTGCAAAGCAAAGTATGGAAATTTGAAACAATAAAATATCTCAACGAAATTTGAAAAAAGTAGACATTACTGGTGTGTAATTATTGCCAACTGACATAAGTGATACTTTGGAGAGCTGGCATCCTTAAAGTAGATAATAAATATGCTATTAGTTCGTGTGAATTAATAGTAGAGGAAAAAGAAGAAAATGTAAACGAGAGTATTTTTTTTTGCTCGCGAAGAATAATAGTGTAGTTTTGTGATAACTCTGTACAAAGTTTTTAATTAATTAAAAAAAGTTACTAAACCAATAATTAGAATGCATAATTAAATAAATTACATAAAAATTATATAACTCATTTTAATTACGTTATATGATTTTCTGTTCAACCAGAATTTATGTGCTTATTTTTGATACTTACACACACAACTCGGGCGATCACCGAAAAAGGGAAGCATATTTTACATTTGTAAATTGTCTCCCTCAGATTTGTATTCTGCCTGCAAACCATACTAGCTGATGTTTTCTATACATATATTTACATATGTACATACGTATATAGATACATTTTTACTAAAGAATACTATTTCAAACATTGGGAAATAGTTTTGTAGCAAAGCATTTTATGGTTGCAATTGTTTTATGTAAAAGAGCATGAATGTGTTTCGCCAGCAGTGTTGTTGAAGCTCATAAAAAGCTATTTATAGCAAACGCGGGTGGCGGTAATAGCATTGGCAGCGGTAACACTGCACTAGCCAATGAGAATCGTGACTCCGTAAGTGGAATTAAGGGCTTACGCACTGAAAAGCGCGGCAGTTTTTCTGGTGGCAGTGGCAGCAATAGCAGCAGTTTGAAAAATTCTAAAATGTCCCGCAGTAAAACACGCATACAAACAGAGGTATGTGGAGACTGCGGTGCCTCAGGTAAATTATTTAATTTGTAATAAATATTGTCATTATTAGGAAATTATTTTTAGATCCGTCGTGGGCATCTATAAATCGTGGGATTTTGTTGTGCTCAGACTGCTGTTCAGTACATCGTAGCTTGGGCAGGCATATATCTATAGTAAAGTCTTTGAGGCAAGGTACTTGGGAACCATCCGTTTTAAACTTTGTTAATTCCTTAAACGCTCACGGCGCCAATAGTGTTTGGGAACATCATTTGCTGGATGGAACTACTTCATCGGTACCTAAGGGTTCGCCGCGATTACGAAAACCTTCCCCTAAGGACCCATTACATCCCAATAAATCGGACTTTATTAAAGCAAAACACGTACAATTAGCATTTGTGTTAAAACCAAACTTACAAGATACTGACGATGACATCAACGGTGCTAATTTGGAACATGAATTAAGCAAGCAATTGCACGCCAGTGTGCGCACAAGTAATTTGGAGACATCCTTGCGTCTTTTGGTTCAAGGTGCTGACCCAAATTTTTTTCACGAGGAGAAACGTTCGACACCATTACATGTCGCTGCGAAATTTGGACAAACATCACAAATTGAGCTGTTAATTATTTACGGTGCCGATATAACTGCTATTGACGGCAATGGGCTAACACCTCTTGAGATTGCAAAATCCAATAATCACACTTTAATTGCTGAACGATTACTAGATGCTATGTACGAAGTCAGCGACCGTGTAATTATGTTTCTTGGTGGAAAAAAGCCAGACCATACGGTAAGAGATTTCAATATAAATTCGGTTGCATATGTCATTGTATGAAATGTAAAACCGCCTAACTGACAACAGAATCAATGACGGATTTTTTGTAATTAATGTAGCAGTAATTTTGTTTTTAGCTGACAAATAGTACAAAATGATCTAAAATATTGCAGCTGCTTGACTAATTCACGGCTTATGCGCCACTAGTTAACATTCAAATTTTTAAGATATACCTATTATGCTTTTTTTAATCATGCTTGGGAAACAGTTAATTGCATACCATTTACAGATAGGAATAGTATTATAACTGGAATAATTTATTGAAATTGTACAAATAAAATAGTCCACCTCAATCTTAAATTTTTTATAGAAGATGGTATTTGTTTTGTTAGTTGTACGTTTAAGCCAGTCGCGGTGCTAAAACAAAATTCATTAGTATACCTTCAAAATAAAAATTTTGAAAATTAATACCAAATCCTGCCATATTATGCTCAACAATCAATTCAGAATTTCTAAAAAAGATATCATTGCAAGCATAGGAAAAACTTTTTAACTTTTTTTTAAGCAATATTATTATTAATTTATTTTATAAAATAAATATATATATATTTTAAATGCATGTAATGTTAAAAAAAACTTGTATGGGATTATTTTTAATCCTTAATGTTTGTATCTAACTTGTTATTAACTAGACTGGCCGCCATTTAATTATACCCGACGCAAATGCTGCTGATATAAGCGAACAATTGAAAATAGCGCGGGGACGTTTACAATTAGTGCCAAATAAAATGTTTGAAGAATTGGTAATGGACTTATACGATGAAGTAGATCGTAGAGAAAATGAAGCCAGTAAGAAAATATTTCAAGTTTCTTTGTTAAAATTTGTTTAAAATTTTATTTGCTAATTTTAATAAAGTAAAAATAAAAATGTAAAAATTTACATTTAATTTTAGTATGGGCGACAACAACTTTAAGCGGGGAAAATGTGGCGGTGCCATTTTTGCCCGCTAATCCCTTTTTAAGTGCCACCCGTAATCAGGTAAAAATCTATCTCGTTTTCAAAGTTATAAAAAACAATAAATTTTTTTTAATGATGTGTTGGCAACATTATTTAAGTGATTGCTTCGGCTTTTTATGTTGCTTTTTACATTTTTAAACAGTAATTTATTGTCATTAGTGAGTGCACATTTATAAAATAAATACACACTTGCTTTTGTTTCATTAAGGGTCGTCAAAAGCTGGCACGTTTTACTCGTGCAGAATTCAATGGTTTGCTAACGGATGTTTTAATTGATGCACGACGACGTCAAAATATGGCAAACTTACGACCTCTGGATGCCCCTCAAACATCATCAACAGTATCATCATCCATAACAAATAACAACAATGCTTCTGGTTTTTATAACTTAAGTAATGTAAGCGCAACTGGTAATTGTGATTATCACGATCCAAATTTATCGGACGACGAACCAATTTATGATCCTGTAGCTGACGATGATTACGAACCAATGCCACCTATGGCACAGCAGGTAAATTTAATGCGCCAAAAGATCTTGAAACTGAATAACAGTTTTGGCTAAAAACCACATATCTAGAGATTTATATGCTTGTATGCCTAAACATACATAAATATAATTTAATTAATTATCGAATATCTTATCAACTGCTGCTAATATCACTTCTCATAATGATAAATATATAAAAATATATATCTATTTAAAATACATTTGAAACGAATTGAAATCATATTTAATATTTAACTCAATCTTGATTTTTGTAGATGAATAGTAAAAACAAGTTAGAATCTGTTTGTTTTTATTACATTTTGCTTTTGATATCATAAAGGAATGTTTGCTTTCATAGTTCTAATTGTTTTCATAGGTAATAAATATTTTCATATGTACATGCTAGTTAATTTAGCAAAAGTATAAAAATCATATGCAAATACAAAAAAATGGTTTATAGCAATTTAAAACAATGTAATTTTATATTTTATAATCATTCTCATGCATACGTTCACTCACTGCTACGTGAGGGCAGTATTTGCAATTGGATTTGTGCATAAACTTGAAAACGAATTAATGACAATTTAGTAACAATAAACTTGTTATTCCGTAATGGTCGAATCATCCAAAAGAATTGCTTTAGCGCTTAATAAAAAATCAACAGTATGGCGTTGCTATTTACGAATTGTTTATGCAATTTGCCGTTATAAAAAAAATACTCAAATTGTTGAAAATTAATTGAAGTTATTGGCAAATAAAAAGATGATTAATTTGTGCATGTGCGAGCTTAAAAAAACTTCTAATCACAATCGCTTGGTGCTTAAATGGATTATAGATGAAAGGCGAATAAAGGTTTGTTCGCGAAGTAAAATCAACACATTTAAAATATATTGGAATCCACTTTAAATAATTTTATTTGCTTATAATCCAAGTGCAATATACGGTTTATACGCTGTCTACCCACTGTGTTTTAAAATAAAAATCATAAAAAATGTAAAATCCAACAAGATATATCTAAAGTTTATTTTCCATACTTTAAGTTATTCTAAATTCTGCTCAAAGTGTATAAATTTGAAAATTGAAAGATTAAAAATACTTTCAGGAATAGCATTCTATTTGTTATAATGTATATTCGCAATAAAGAAAAGCTTATTTTGTCCATTTTCTATTTTCGTCGTACTCATAGAATAAAAAGTATGCTACTCAAATACTATGCTACTTTTTTGGCTCACATTTATTGTTTTAGATAACAATTTTTAACTAACATTTATATCTTTACAGAAAATTTGTTCATTTCAAAAATCAATTGATAAACAATTCTCGTATGGATTTTAAAAAAAGCCTTAGAATCATTATAATTTAATTTTCAACATTTTGATACTTATAAATTTTGCTCTGTTGTTTCGTTATGCCAGTCTGGATATTTCAATTTCGTTGGTGCAAAAACTAAAGAAACCAAACATTTTTAGTATATAATCTCACACATTGTTATGTTATGCCCACATCAACGAAAATCAATTGAAAATCTTGAAATAGTTTTTAACATCTACACCAAAACAAAATTTCTTTTTAAATGGGGGGAAATTTTCAACACAATGCCCCGCATAATATCATTAAATTTTTAATGCATTTTTAATTTTTACTTTTTATTTTTGTCGTAACAAATACTTTTATTAAAATTTAATCCAATTTAAACTAATTATTTTTTTTCTTGCCACAACTACAATTTAAATAAACTTTCAGTGGCAGTTAAATGAATCTGAAGCTGTTCTAGGAAATATTTGCGTAAAGGTGCAATGAAAATCGGTTTTAGCTTGCGGTGAAATGCGCACTGGAAATCTATGATACACCGAAATAATAAATTTCAGTTCATTTTTAACATTTTTGATAGATAAAGTAGATTCATATTGAGTAAAATTAGTTACTTGTGTAGATTTCGTAAACTTTTTCAGGACTTGCCTTTCATTGGAGACATACGTCCATATAAAATAATATTTCGCAAATAAAAACCATTGACTTTTGAGAAAATAGGCTAATCAAGCATTCAGACCAGCTTAACGGCACAACAAGCAAAATAAGTGGCGAGAAATAAATTGGGGGAATCCCAAAAAAAAAAATTATTTCATTAATTAGTAAATTTCATTAATTGATTTCATTCATTTATATTGCAATAAAAAATACTTATTGCTTATATGCATACGTACATACATACATAAAAAGGAAATTTTAATTAAACCAAAATACATACCAGCATAATATTGTAAAAAATATAACAAATACCAGAATATAATTTTATATTGAAATAAAATAGTTTTTCACATATAAGTAGATAACTAGATTAAGCTGGAAATATAGCAAATTAATTTAAGTTAATAAAAATAATAAAACGCTTTTATATCTTTAGAATGAAAATTAATATTTATAAGTATTTTATTTCTTATTTACTGGAAAAATGCATTCAGACATGTTAAGCAGAGCTGGCTTGGCATATTTTTTTCTTAAGAAATGTTCTGAATAAGGCCAATAGTTATTCTTAATTTCTTGTTTTGTATTATTTATAAGTTTTATTTAATTTTTTTGATTATTTTTATTTATCATTTTATTTTTGTGTATATGTATTTTTGTACTTTAAGGCCATTGTACATCAATCAGCTAAGCCTAAAGATGAAATGCAAAACATTGAAATGGAGACTTTACGTAAGCAAATCAATGACTATGTTACCGAAATTAATCAGCTAAAAACTGTAGTACAAAAGTTGTCAACTGAAAATACTGAATTGAAATCAAAATTTTCCACTGTACAACAGTCATCCAAAACGGCGTCCAATAATAGTGTTTACGATGAACCATTGTGAGGAATTTTATTTTTAATTAGATTTATTTTGTTTCATAATTTCGTTCTTTATGTTGTTCTTTTTATTTTTCTTTGAATTTTATTTATATGTAAAAATGTCGTTAACATCGGCAGACGTATTGAAAGTACGGAAAATGATTACGAACCACATTCGCTGCCGGAAGGTTTAAATGCCAATTTAGGTAACAATGCCAATGTAGGTCAAACGGTTGCAGGAACATCATCAGCTTCATCGTCTTCGTCGGCTACAAATTCACAACAATCGACAATAAAAAGACCAGCAAGTATGTACGAACGACGTTTACAGTCAAGTCTCGCTAAAAGCACTTCAGACACTCGCAATACCACGTCTATGTATCAAATGGCCGCTGATAAATCTTTTACAGAAGAAGTTAATCAAAAGACAGATATTGTAACACATCGCCTAAAAGAGTTGATACACTCTATGCAAGATCCAAGCAATTGCGACACGTTAGTACCGTGTGCCGAACGCATACGAGCTGCTGTCTTAGAATTAATTAATGTCTTTACAACACCGGTAAGCTATATTATTCATTTTAATTCTTTTACATATCACTTTATCTCTTAATTTTCATTTTCATAGAATAATTGTAATGAAACAGTACGGGAAACTTTAATGCAATTAACCCGTAACAATATTTTAATACAACACAGTTGTGAGAATTTACGCAATTCAATCGATACAAACGATAAAAGCGCCATTGATAAGTATATAAAAGATGTACGTGATTGCGTGTATTATATTGCCAGTGCCACAAAAACTTTAGTTTTACAATTGGAATAAACCCTACTAGTATACAATTATTTATAATCCCATTATATGTTTTTAAGCATTTATCCCTAATTATTAACATTTATTTTAGAAATTGAATTAATTTTCTTTCAATAACTTTTATTAACAAACAGCATATATCAGTTTTAAGTATATATATGTACGTTCTTGTACATACATATGTATGTAACACCCTAGAGTGAAACGGTATCACTTTCTATAAAAACATATTAAAAAGTGAAAATAATTAAACCGAAAAAGCATTAACATGTTCTTCCGACAATAACAATTATAATATACAGTAAATAAACGAAATTATTTATATCGAATTACAAACTATATTTATTTTGCTTAAACAAATACAAAAAACAATTTTCGCTTCTTGTAAGTAATTGAAAAATGTTTAAAGTTTTACTTTCATCATTTAGTGGCCTATTTTCTATATTTATATTGTTTTTCAATTCAAAAACAATACTTGAAATGAAATGAAATTTTTTTTTCCGGAATTAATAAATTTGTGTAACAATTGTGTACAATTTTCAGACAAGTATAAGTTATAAATGTTTTCAATAAAATAAATACAAATAGGAAAACACGAAATTTATCATTTTGCCATGTAAACCATACTAAACTTAAATATAATAACGCAAAAGGATCAGAGTAATTAAACGGAAAATGAAATAAATTATTAAAACAAGAAAGTGTTATTTTGTAGCCATCCGTAACATGAAATTTTTAGTTGCATAGTTGTGAAGAAGTTTTACGAGCAAACTAAATTAAATATACCAGAAAAACAAAATCAGCGGAAGTATATACATAAATACATAGAGGAAAGTTAGTCTTTCCTCTTGCAGCTGCAAACACCAACAAAGTTGTAGAAGAAATATATTCATATAATATGCCACGGAAGTATTTGTTACTGATATTGCAGTGTGAAAATTATAGAACTTTTTCAATTCGATATATTTACCTCCCCACACATGTGATTTTCAAATTGAAAATATCGTCAAAGAATCAAAAAATATATACATATATGTGTATTTGGATATTTATTCGCACATAAAAATTTAATAATAATAATAATAATAATAATTGTTAATTCCACATATATATGTATGTGTATTAAGTGAAAATAATAAATAAGGCAATTTTAATATCTTGAAACAAATTAAGATACCAATTTGTTATATAAAATGTGTAGTGGTCCTTTGATAATGTGTTAACACTCCAACAAGACAAAAAGGCTTTTAACCATAATCTATAATCTAAAATTATTTTCGAGATTAAGGTAAAAATTTAAAAAAAAAAATTCTCCCATCCGTAGCAAGAAATTGGATATGCAAATTATACAATTAATATACAGCAGCTCTACGCACAGTGATACATACAGCCATTATCTCTAAACAGAGTCAGTGCTACATACCCCCATGCATAAGTGATAAATGGGTGTTAATAACATTGCATTTGTTGTGTTTACATCACTGTTAAAGGCTGTTACTCATACGTTATATCAACTCTCTCACTCACACACAATTGATTTCTCTACTCGTATAAAAAAATTTAGTTTATGTTCAATTTCTGTTTCTCAATTCATGCTTCTAGAATAAAGAAATGTAAATGAAAGTTATTTGTATTTTCTCAAAATTGTTGTAAATGTTTGTTGTAACGTGAGTGGTGAAAAATTTCCAGAGAAATCAACAGGAAATTAGAGAGAACGTGTAATACTGTACATGATGAATACTGTTCGTTGAAATCATTGCAGGCACCGCTGATTTCCTTTTGTGCGATTTTAAATAAAATGGCAAAATGTGAAGTGTACGAAATGTATTGAAGAAAATAATTTAAAATCATGAAATGTTATTTAATTGTTTGTAAAAATATAAAAAGCCACTATTAAGTATTTTATAATATACATATGCAAACGAGCTTTTAAGAGGTAAAGTTCTTCAAATAGGCATTTTTCATATCTCTGAAACTATTACATTTTTATTAATCAGTATCCATATATACGAGACATTATGGAGGTCTTTTTTCTACATTCTTTAAATTACACTAACACTACAAAAACTAATAATGTTTTGGAAGTGATTACTTGAGGCTCCACCTAATTCCCAATTTTTTCCACTATTCGTATAATTTAAATAACAGCTATGACTTGTCAATTCGTGTAATAAAATGAAATATTAAGTATAAAAAGCATCACTTGATTTAAAAATGCCTGATTGGTGACACCATTATATGTATATTCTTAAGTTGGTTTCATTTTACTTTTATTTTTGCCTCCTTTTTAATTTTGTATAAGGGCTGACAAGGATCAGTTAATGCCAAGGGGTGTATACAATGTTTTCAAGCTTTATCTAAATTCATTGGTTTTATCGGAAATCTTCTGAATAAGAAAATGTAGTTGAAAATCTTAATTCCAATTTTTGTAGTTTTGATTTTATTTATTTGAAATATTTATATATTTTTTCTATTTAATACATTTTGTCTTTGATACGAATTTTATTAGACGCTAGTATCATGTTTAAATACGAGTGCATGAGTATCTTATATATATGTAGTAATTATGTAGCTTACATGTACGTATGTGTATGTAAATAATTTAAATTCTTCTAATAGTTATTCAAAAAATATATGAGTGCTTAAAATAATTTTTTCAACGTGCATTGCTACTATTTAAAATTATTTTTCATCAATTCTTTTTTAACTTTTCAACAAAATTTGTTACTAGTTATTTTCAGTTTCAATTAATAATTTACGATTAAAGCCTTCGGTTTTTAAAACTATTTACTGATATTATTAAGTTTATTATACATGCTTAGCAATAGTCTTCTATAAAATTTGAATAAATAATTTTTAAATAAAATGCGCCAGTACCAGACACGTGGGCAGCAGCATTTGTTGTCCTACCCAGACTTTTTGCAAAACTACTAAAAATGTTCATCAGTCAAATGAGTTCAGAAAATTAAAAGTCGAAGTAAAGATCAATGCCAGTACTCGTACACTTGTAAATAATTAAGGCGTATTTATTTCATTAGCTAATAACAGATTTATCGTATATAAGTAACGTCATATGAACTTAAGGTGCTTTAACAAAATATACGGTGACCAATTAAACATATGAGTATTATAATATTGTATTTTAGAAAAAACTTCTAATATCTGTCTTGTGAGTATAAAATCATTTCTGAAACTGAAAACAACTGTTTGTTTGTGATACTAAAAACCTTTTAACGTAAAAATTTTAAGAAGTTTAAGGAATTAAAAAAAAAGTAAGTAAGAAGTTTTTTTCGTGAGTACATACATATATAGTAATATCAATATATTACATTGCTACCATTAATGCGGCATATTAGAACTTGAGATACCATGAGTCTTATAATTTTTTCAAGGTTCGGATTCCTTTGACGACTTTTCCTACTATAATATACAAATACTTATGTCTTGTTTATGATTTTTTTTTTCTTATGCATTTATATATTTTTAAAACAAAGTTTAAAAATTCATAATTTTAATTCTAGCATTTTGCTTTTGTGAAGAAACTTGAAATTTAAGAGATTCCACTTTACAATGAATTAGCAATTTCATTTAAATTGTTTGTCTTTAAGGCTTTTTTTGATTTCAAATGACGATTTAATGATTCTACAATCAGTTTGCAATAGTAATATTTTTATTTAGAAATTTATTCATTTTCAGAGATTTCTCTTATTTTTTTACCATTATTTCTACCATTTTATAATTCTTATCTTATATTATAATTCGGCCGATGTTTGCAAAATTATTTATTATTGATTAAAATTAATCACATTCTATGCAAAACTTTACCTCATTTGATTTTATTTTATTTCCATATGTTTTTGCGAAATAAATTAACTAGTGTGAAACATTCTAATAACACAAAAGGCATAATTGTTTTTTGCTTCTATCTTCAAATTTAAATAATAAATAAATAACTTATTGTTTATCATAAAAATTATACAATAAATAAAAACTCGTAAAACATTATGAGCTACGAACAGCGAATATTTGAAACCAAAAAAAAAAAAAAATACATAATAATGTAATAATAACAAAATGTAGCTCTTGAAAATTCATTGATTCTTCGACTTCTATCTTCAGTGCTTTAAGTGCAGTTTTATTATCGTTATTTAGTATATTTATTTTGTCAATCTTATTTTATACGAGAAGCAGTTGCAGCTAATTTGGTGGTAATGGCATTTCCGTTTTTCAGCACAATTACTTAAATGAAATTTATTCATCGTCAGCTTCAGTGATTGTTGAGTTTTTAATCGAAGTCTCCTTTTTCATAATCAGTTGGTTGTAGTGCTGAAAAGGAGATGTGCATGTTTATTATTTTAAGACTACCATTAAAATTTTAATAGGTAAACTATTTTCCTCCATAATCTTAATTTTTTCTGGTTGTCATATTTCTATTTTGTATTTTGTAGAAATTTACTTAATTATTCTTGAAAGGTTTAAAATATTTAAAAATTTCGCTTGCTGTTAATATAACGAATATATGTCAGTTGGACTTTAAAATATGTCCTTTTAGAAGTCCTTTTTAAATAATTATATTAATTAATTTGTGTTATTCCTTTTCAAATTTAAAAAAAAAATATAATAAAGAAGTTCAGGAATTTATATTATTATATAGAAAATATATTCTATTTTAGTGACTTTCCAGATACTTACTTGTCTGGAAATAATAATAAATTTTTTTTTTAAATTATAAAAATAACTCATCATTTAATCTAAATAAAAAAAAATACAAATTTGATATATAAAATATTAATTAATTAATAATTATTAATCTGTATAATAATTTTTTTTTGTTTATATATATATTTCTGTATATATTTATGTCGGTGAAAATGTCAGCTTTTCGGTATCAAATATTTTAAAAACGGGTTTTACACTTCATGCTGTTTTTACATATGATCTTATCAATGTTTATTTTTTATTATATGCATAAAATTTTTGGAATTTTTTGCTACATGAAAAAGAGGGCAAGTAAATATTTTTATATCGTTTAAGTTACTTAGAAATGATGACTAAAGCTTAAATAATTTGTAAAATTCGTGTTTCATTTACGAAAATGTTTCGAGCACATTTTGCAAAGAACGTTATATAAGCAATAGAAATGAAAATCGGCAGATTTGAATGAGAAAACTACAAACGAAATTGAAACGGAAATAAAAGATTGTAAAATTCGAAAGGAAGTTGGAAGAATGAAAAATATTTACTTTAACAGAATTAAAATCAAAATATCTCCAAAAATAAAAGTTTAAACCAAAATATCTTAAAACGAAAAATAGGTATAACTACCGGTGGGCTTGCCTCCGCAACCATTTTATATAGCGATTTTCAAACCTATAAAAGTAAAACAAAAAAAGGCCCAGGACCCAGTCTCCATGTTAATAATTTATAATTATTTTCTAATGGTTTTTATAAATAAATATTAGAGCATAATAAGCATTGGCTCTCAATAGCTTAAAATATCCTATATGTTCAAAATTTCCAGAAATCTTCAATGAATATTCATTATAAATTTACCTCTGTGTTTTGTATACGTATTATTCTATGCTGTATTTTTGGCGCCAGTTGACAACTGGCTTGCTCTAAATCATCTAAGGAAGCACGACGCAGCATCTGAAGTAGAATATTTAAAAAAATATTTATAGTTAAACTATTTCGACAAATACATATATTTAGTTGATTTTGTTATACTTTCGAGCAATTAGTGTTTGGTAAGTCAATGGATTTTGTTTGTTGGCAGGCGGATAGTTTGCGAATAGGAGAGGGTCCGTCGAGCTCTAAATTATCTAACATTTGTACCATACTATGACGTCGCGAAAGGGTGACCAGCGATTGTCGATGCTTTGTGTGATGGCCACCTTTACCCGTACGCAAAGTAATTGCTTTAAAATGATTTTGCACTGTTAAACCGAGTTCGGGGCAGGAATCATCATCCATCTAAATAATTAATAGACGAAAAACGGTTTTATCTGTAAAAGAATAACGAATTTAAAAATGTACCAATACTGTAGCGTCCTTAAACATTGTAAAGCCATCACAACCATTGTATATATAGCTTTTTATACAAATTTGATAACATTGTTCCATATTTAAATATTCGTCTCCCACCTGCACCAGCTGGGGATCGATTCTTTGTCCGGGCGGCTTTGTAGGATCAAATGCAAATGTGACACCTGACACCTAGAAAGTTAAATGAAAGATAATTTAAAAATGTAGAGTAATTGATTTTATCTAGATCATATTGTTGTCTAATTGTCTAATTAAATCATTTTTCCATTATTTCCCGAATGGCAATAACTGAACTTAATTCCGAATAGTAAAATAATTATATTCCACATTTTATGTACGAAAAACTACGCCAATCGTTAAATTTCAGAACGGCATAAGTGTGTAAGATCTCTTATATATACAATAAGAAATATATATATATTACAAATATATATAAGGAAATTGTAAAATAATTAAGTCTTACTTGTGGGAATCTGCCTTCCAGTTTGGGATATCCGGAAACTGAATTCTCCAGTGCTTCATATAAGCATTTACCCGTCACTTGAATTAGTATTAAAGGATCCCTCATGGGTATTATATTAACCAAGTCTTTCATAGTAAATGGTCCCGGTGGATGTATCTGATCCGACCTAAATGTACCGGAATTAATTATCACTACGTCCGCTCCTGTTGCAGCTAGTACCACATCACACACCCAATCACCCAAATTTGTTTCTTGCGTTCTTATAGCTGAAAATCGACCATCTAGTTCCACACTAAAATTACCCAACACTTCAGTCATTTTGGCCTCTATTACTTCCGAATATTTTGAGAGCTCTTGTTTAAGCTCCGCATCTTCTTCATATTTGGCAGTCACGTCAATTGGTTCCACGTCGATTTTAATGCGACCATTTTCATCTCGCTCTTTATGTACGATTACTTTGGAGAATTGTCGAAAATCTGTGCCCGATTTAATGATTTTAATACCATTTACCTCTTTTATTTCGTAAACGTGATCATGACCGCCCAATATAAGATCAATGCCAGGACAATTTTCAGCTAAAATTATATCGTTTGGTGTACGCATGTGCGTAAGAGCAATAATTAATTCACAGCCTTCGTTTCTTAATTCAGCGGCTAATTTGTTGCCAGCTTCTACATAATCTATATAAGTAACTTCCTTAGGATCTATAGTTGGTAAAGTTTCTAACCATTCTCTTTCCACCAGCCCGATAAGACCAATTGATATTTGATTGTGAAATATAAAATGTGAGATCTTTCCACCGCCAAGTGGGCGACCAGTTTCGTTGTCCACTACATTTGACATAAGCCAAGGGAATGGTGTCTTTTTGATTAACTCTACAAGGACGTCAAGGCCATGATCTGCAAAAGAGGTCACATATTATTTACATTTTAAAACAAAAATTATTAACTAGTCATAAGGAAATTTTATAAAAGTACATTTTTGAAAAGTGAGTTGCATCCTGAAGGTCATCTTTATGGCAAATTTATTAATTCAGAAGTCTTATTCGGTGAAACCAAATTTCCGATTCAAAATATAGGGATTTGAAAAACAAGAAATGCATTTGGCCAAAAATTGACTACACAGCGTTCTAATGTACGGAATGGATACTCAGGGAAAAAGTACCAAAAGTACAATATATTTGGGTTTACTCCTGAAGGCGGAGCCAACATCCAAATACACAGAATTTTATATTAAAATATGATTTCCCAAAAAATTCCAATCTTATAAATATGGCGGCGTATCTAATTAAAAAAGTGTTTTTTTGGTTTTTGTGCTTTTTGTTTAATTTAACTTACCAAAGTCATGATTGCCAAAAACGGCACAATGAGTTCCTACTGCGTTTAAGACTGGCACCATCTGCTCCCCTTGGGTAAATGTGCTTACTGCAATTAAAAATTACTAAATTAATATTTTATGTATTTGTTTTGGCAAAGAAGTCAGAAACGTACACATGCTGGGCGAAAAGATATCGCCGCTAAATAGCACTAAAGGCTGATCATTCGCAAAAGATTTGATAGCCGTGCAAAATCTAGAGGCACCACCTATTGGTTCTACTTCTGTGGTGGCATCGACGTTGTAAACGTCATTGTAGTGCAATATACACAAGGGTTTGTCATCCTTATCCGACATTCTCAAGAGCACCTTCGATTTTTCTAGTTGCGTTATTATCGATGTGGAACGATGATAGCCGGCTGTAAAATTGTCAACGCGACCACGAGAGCGGGGACTTTGAGGCTGACTGAGACAATGACGTGTGTGCGGTGTCAGATCTTGATTGGATAACGATTTTGTATCGTAATTTGGATCTTCTGGATTTGCAGTTGTAGGTAATATCAAATCCGGTTCATCGAAGTCGAATTCTTGCGAGAGGAAATTCGGATTTGAAGTTTGTATTTGAGTGACAGCTCGTTTACCTGCTTCGCGCACTTCTATAGAAGCCTTAAAAAATAAAAATTTTGGATTAATATAATTTGTGTTACATTTTTCTTTTTTGCACGTATGTATGTACATATGTATATATACTTGTATATATACATACCCATACATATACACATGTATCAGTATTACACAGCCTTGACCGAACTGGTTAAGCTTTTTACAACATTGACATGAAATAATAAGAAAATTATGACAAGCTAAAAGTTTTGTTAATTTTTTCTAATAACAACATTCAAAAATAGAAACTTAAATTTAAGTTTACTGTGATAAACATTTTTAAAATTCACTTTAAACTTTGTTTTAAAAATTTTATTGAAAATGTTAAATACAAAGTTGAGAACAAGTATAATCGCAAATATACGACGAAAAGAGAACAAAGCAAACTGTGAGAGTAAATGAAATTAAGTACTCTGATACGCTTTACTTCACTCTCTTTTCCCCTCTCATCTATAAGTTTAATTCTTTACGAAGTAAAAGATCTTAAAGTTCATTATCAAGTCATATTCATAACAGGTAGACTCGCCAGCTCAGCAAAATAGTTTCGTCCCAACTATTTTGATATGACTCGTTTTCCAGGCGAATATACAGTTAGAAGCACATTCCGTGATTTGCTTTTGGGATTTGAATTTAGAAATTCTTCTGTCTGTCTCTCTGAGGCCACGATGTTAATAGTTTTGTTCTTTCGAGAACATTTTTGCCAAAACGCATAGTATGACTGAATATCAGTTAATATCAGTTAATATAAACTTTATGAGAATTTTTATATAAAAGAATTCTTTTTTTTGGTCTCAAGAGACGGAGTTGTATGTTGTATTGACATTTTCATCTCTTCTGTTGTCAAAAAATACTCCGAAATAATCCGAAATAATTGTTGAGTCTGAACCATTTTGAAAGAATATTAAATCCAATTCTAATTGTAAATTCACATAGTTTTATATAAACAATAAACACATTTTAACTTTAGATTAAAAATTTATATATATAATATATATTATATATATATTAAATCATATAGTAAATCATAGTAACTTGCCAACATTGATGAAGGATTCTGGAAGCATAATCCAAATTTGAGAATATATCTTTAAAGCCATTCACATCTAAATCGTTAAGTGTCTAGCGATAACGATAACATAAAATGAAGATGGCTCATTTTAAAAATCGGTTACTCATGTTGTGAATTGCCTAGCCTCTAGCTTTTGCCTCAAAAACTCCTCTTTTCGAAGCTTACTTGGCCAATAATTTTACTTTTCTTTTTGTAGTGGTGTGAATATAAGCGAGAATACTTGTTATGAATTTATTTCGGTTTATGCGAAATTCTACTTCTACTTATTGTAGTGAATTCACTTTAAGTTACATCTGTGATCTACCATATTGAGTTCAATTCTCGGATGATCTTTTGTTCTCTATTGTTCCTGCAGGATCAATTTGTATCCTAGCGATATATACTTCATAAATGTATCGGAAAGAAAATCACCATTGATCGGCAAACTTGTTACGGTTATGTTCCGACTACGGAACCTATTTTTTTCTGTTCCGTAGTCAAGCAGCCGCAATAAATTCTATTGAATGTGTCTCGAACTTTAAAAAGCAACTCCTACCTATTTACTTCCTTATCTCAATCCATATGAAAATGTTTGCTTAGTTGCTTTTTCCATTTTCTTCTGATATCTAACAGAATCTATATCTATCTATTGTTAGATATCTATGTTATCTAACAAATCAATGTCATGCAGAAAGTGGTAACCAAAAATCTTTTCCTGAAATAATTTTCATTTCCAGCTTGTGCTTCTTCTTATTTTTATTAATTTAGTTACTACAAATTTTTCTCTCAATTTATAGATTTTAAGTTTAAATTTCTGTTTAAATTAATTTTAATTAAATTCTTTACTGAGAAGAGAATTCATATTTTCCTGATTTTTGCATTTAGAAAGATCGCCTCCACTTAAATACTAAAAATTGTGCGACATTAAATTTATTTATTCCACATACAATACAAAAATTAACAATTACACATAAATAAAACTAACATTGATATGCATAAATGCATTTTATTTTTTAATATTAAACAATAATAAAAAAACATATATTAAAAAGAATTAAAAAATGTTTTAAACCTGTTTTAACCATCCAACCACATTTCGTAGTCCTTTCGTGACTTCTGTTGCTTCATTTAGAGTTGTTGAACTGTGTTCAACAATATCGCCCAATTTTGATCTCAATTGTCCCGATTGCGATGTAATATCGGCCATGATAAAACTGCTATATGTGCATTCATTTAATGGAAAATTTTTTTGTTCAGATATATTTACTTTCAATTAATAGATTTATAAAAATATTTTTCAAATAAAATTAGTAAAAAAGGTTTTTGCAAAAAAAAGTTAAAAAAAACAAATTGTTCCAAATTGAAGACGAAAAAGCATTTCTTTTTAAACGGAAATCAGTACGAATTAAAAAAGGGGAAATTATTATTTTAATACTGCTGAAAATTTAAATAAAATTTTTTTTTAAGTTTTGTCATAATTAAAAAAAAATGTTATTTTTGCTAATTTTGTTCATTTCTTTGATTTCTAGCAGGGATTATTAGGTACTCTGTTCTGCTTTGAATTTAAGTTACATATGTTGCAACCAATAATTTTTTGTTAAGATTCTGTTAATTCTTGCATTGAAAAAAAATTTTTTAAATTTAAATGAAAATTTAAGTATAGTATTTTTAGTTTTATTAAAACTAAGACTTACAACAACCAATTTCTCATATTTTAGAAAAAAAAATAATAAATAATATTCATGAAATTGTAAAGAAAATAATTTTTAATCATTCATCATTTTTCAACTTTCACGCAACAAAATTGTGTTTATAATTTTTTCTAAAAATAAATGCGAATTTCAAAAAGAAAATATTATAAGAAAAAACCTTCACATTATTTTATTTAAAATTTTACACATTGACATTGAATTTTGAACAAATTTTCATTGATAACGACAATTTATCTGTGAAAAAGAAACATCTAATCTCATATGCTCCTTTTTCACATTTACTGCAGTCTTTTTTTTTTTATCATTTTCAAGCTTCCTTTTTCTATTGAAAGTAGAAAAAAACCTTCGATCAATAATAAAAAATGATCATATTTTGCTTATAAGCACTTCTAAAATGAAAATTCAAACAATTTACGAGTATTTTTTTTTTATTTAACCGATAAACACGCTTTCAATTTTTCCCATCATTTTTTAAAATAGCATTAACAATTATATTATTGTATTAAATTATAAAATATATAAATCAACTCGAACGATTCGTTTTATTTTTGTTTTGAAATTGATAATTTAAATGGCCAAAGCACGACCACACTCTACCGAATAAAAAACAAAATGTTTTTAATTTTTTCTAACGTCAACAATTAATTTGCTTTGCATTAGAATGAAAGAGCAAGCACGCATCTGTAAGTGAAATTAACTAAGAAAAAAAGAGAATTCCTTTACTGTTGAAAACACTAACAAGCATATACACACATGTGCACATGCATGCATACATGCATACAAAGAGATGAAATGAACAGAAATGCAATAAATATTATTTATTTATATCAGACAGTGTGACCATTTTAGTATTCGTATTTTGCAATTCTTATTTGGATTTGGCAGCTCTTTCTCCAATAATAATTCGCATTTCTACAATATTTTTTTCCAAATAAATTTTAAATTTCACACATACGTACAGTGGCCGACCAAAGTCTACGTAAGAGCAAAATATTTGCCATTTTGTTACTCCACGAATGTGAAATAAAAAAAAAAATAGCAATGAAAGTTTGTTCGAAATCTAATTTTATTACATGTAGATATGCATTCAAGGTAATATTGAGCGGCAGCAATACAAATCAGTTCTGGCAGCTTCCACGAAGAAAAATTGTCAAAAGCATTATAACTAGTAAGCCAATACCGAGACCGGAGCTTCAAGGATAATGGTTAAGCATTACGCCTACAGGCAATCGTAGATGCCCAGGGTGGTCCAAGCAAATATTAATCTCTGTATATGGAGAAATGACGTGTATGTTTGTGATCGATAAACTCAAAAACGATTATACCAGTTTTGGCTAAATTTTATATGCAAGCTCTATGGGCCGTGAGGAGTATTTCTGTGCAGTTTGAAAATTTGGGGCCAGCAACACGGACCGGGCTAAGCTAGTCTTGTATATATATAAAAATAACGTGTATGTTCGTGATCGTTAAAGTCTAAAACTACTGAACCGATTTTTAGCAAATTTTATATGCAAGCTTTATGGGCCGTGAGGAGTGTTTCTGTGCAGTTTGAAAATTTGGGGCCAGCAATACGGACCGGGCTCAGCTAGTCTTGTATATATATAAAAATAACGTGTATGTTCGTGATCGATAAACTTTAAAACTACTGAATCGATTTTGAGCAAATTTTATATGCAAGCTCTATGGGCCGTGAGGAGTGTTTCTGTGTAGTTAGGAAATTAGGGGCCAGCAATGCGGGTCGGCTCAACTAGTTTTTTATATTTGTTTACACTTTGTACGTAAAGTTTTGTTAATATATTTTAATTGTTTTTCTCGGATAATTTAAATTGGTTGTTATTTTTTTAATTGATACTGTTGAACTGATAAAATGGACGGAATTGAGGTTTTACGTAGACTTCCTTTCAGCACGGTATATTGCGGTAAATCTTATCATGAGACCAGTGTTGGCTTTGTTCCTTAAAACTGCACAAATTTTCTTAATAATATATTTGGATTTTAGCTACACAGATTTCCTAGAATTGCTATAATAAACTCTGTAGCGAAATGTGTTGATGGGGTCTTATAATACATATAGGCATATATGAGCTTTCAGGTTATGAGCTTTTTTTAATTAAAATAGAAAATATCCCAGACAGACATAAAATGGGTTATTCCAATGCCTTTGTAGTCTAAATATAAATATTAATTGGGCATGCCCACTTTTCGATCCTGAATAGTTTTCCTTTAAGAGCAGAACAAAAAAAAATATTCACATCCTGCATTAGTTTTGGAAGCAGTGGAAATAAAAATATTTTTCATATGGAAAATATTATGTGTACTTGAAGCCATGGGAATCTAAAGCTTTCAAGGATTTAAATAGAATTTTTTTTTTTTTTTATATACAGAGTGATATAAAATAGAATTTATTTTCTTTAGTATATTCGAATGCACGCAATACAAGGATATGATATACAATTCAGTAGTAGACTCTTCCTCAAAGATATTTTGGCAGTGGAATATAATATTTAATTTAGATTGGCTAAACTTTTTAAATACATTATTAAAAGTTAAGAATCGTATTATTTTTTTAACCAGCTTATGCCAGTAATCTCTATGCGAATCGTATGTTTTTAATATATACATATTTGTTATGTAGAAATACGTATGAAATATTTTAAGCCCGAAAGACGGGGCGATTAAAAAATATTTTCTGTTTATATATTCGTGACTTCTCTTAATAAAACATTTAGATTGACTTATAAAATTTTTTACCTTTTTTTATTTTTTATAAAATTTTGAATAAAATTATTATTTAAATTTGGTCACACTGAAAGTAAACAAATATATTTATTCAGACATAGCGATGTCCCACATTCACAAGGATGAGACGTGACTCGTGACTCATGTGAGAGTCAATGTAGAATTAAGAAAATCGTATTGTTTATGGGTTACCCTGCATGAGGATTTAAATATCAAGACAAGGTTGATTGGATCGGACAGCTTACGAGCGGAAAGGAAACATTTATACAATGTTTTAATCATTAGCCTATCAGAGCAATCCTTATTTGCAATCCTTATCATTGAAGAATCAATCCTTTTTTTGTATTTTTATGATATTTGAAATCATTTTATGCCCTGTGGAATTCACAAAGTAAGCACATCGAATGTGCCGAAAATTGTGTTGTTGGCTTAAGTTTTCAAATAAAGTTTAATAGAATTAATCAAATTAATTAATAAACATCATATCCAGCGTAACATTTATATTAGCTTGGAGCAACACGGCTCATAAAAAATTTTGCTGTGCATGGCATATTTTTACTCGTGTGCGTATGTTTTAGCTGGTGCGAGCTGTTCACAGCCCCATCTCTTATCGGCTGAGAGATATTAAAAGATTATGTTGTTTTTATTAAAGAGATAATTTAATAAAATTTAATAAAAATTTAAGAAATTCACATTGACTTTTAGTGCTTTTACTTAAGAGCAATTTAAATTTATATCAATTGTGGCAAAATGAGAGAAGGAAATTGTGGCTACAGAAAGACAAAAAGGACACCAATGAGGATATAAATTATATTATAATTTTTGTAATAAATTTACTTTCATTTAACGTTTAATGTGCAGCCAAGTATTTTGCCTATGAATTTTTTTTATTTTTGTAGTATATACATAGATTAAGAACATTTTATACTTTTAAAGAACTGGTATTGAGGACTACGTATATCTGTACATATGCATGTATGTATATTGTAAGTAACTCACTTAATAAGTTCTATTATTACCCGCTCTTGCTTAAGCAACTCATATAATTGAACCTAACTGTCCCGTACCTAACATGTCTATATCCACGTATACATATACACATACATACATATATATATATATAAGTATATGCCAATGTAATTTATTTGAAAATAAAACCAATCACTCCTCATCAGACAGGAACCCAACAAACGTCTAAATTATTTGGTGCGGATCTTACAATTTTTAAAGTGTACAGTCTTCTACTTTCCAGTCCATAACCGAGAGGCTATACATACTATGTTTACACACTATATAAATATATTATTTACAAGTCTTTTATCAAGTTTTCGAGATATAGACTTATATGAGCTACCAAAATATTACAATATTTCAATACTTTTCCAATATTTTTCAATACTCTTTGCGAATTTAAAAAGTAATTTGACTTTTGTAAATTGTAATGTCTCCATAAGTTATTATATTATTTACGATATAGGTATATACACATGTATATATATATATATACTCGTATTAGATTATGTTCATGCACCACTTTCGATTTATATTTTTTTACACAACGATTTTTCATGAACGCATTTTATGACTTATATTTTGCAAATCTATCAATAGCTCGCGGAGTACAGTTTCGTTCTTATTATTTTATTTAATAACAATTGAATCGGTCTGAACTTATTATCTATAATATTTTTTCACTCTCAATAATTCAACTTTACGAGTAACTCTGGCCACTGCAACTGAATGATAAACAATAAATTGAACTCAACGCGATTCAGTTACAGCCGATTGTAAATTAAAGAAAATTATAGCAAATATAATAATCTGTGCTTTGCATTTGTTGTTGTAATATTAAAATAAATCATTTTCTACAATTTCTTTCTGAAAAAAAAAAACATTCGTAGAATCATGAAATCTAATCAACAACTGAAAGAGACTTAAGCCCACTGTGGCGGGCTGACTCATGTAGTTAATCTTTTTACATTAAAATTTTTTTAGTGATTTAAGCCTCATCCGTCCCTCGAGAAATACATCAAATACAGAATTATTTTGCCAGAACAACAGAATACTCTTACCGTATACGACTGCGCAGGTATAGTTACTCGCGTATGTGCGCGCATCACAGGCGGCGATTCGTAAGTATTCCTGCATATAAACGATTCAAAGCATATATATATATAGTAAGGCTACAAATTAAAAAACTGCCTTTCTTGGTTGTTCTGGAAAAATAATTATATTCTGCAAAATACAGGGTCATTCCGCTGAGCCGTTTTTATTTTATTCAAGGTTAAAGCTCAAAATTGCATGCCTCTGCATACAGGGACCGATTAGATGTATTTTTCGAGGGACCGATAAGGGTTAAATTAGTAATATTTAAATTATTGCAAAAAAAAAAAAATGGGAGTTAGGACCTTTCCACATTAGAGCAACGATATGTACACCTTTTTACCTTTTTTTAATTTTTATGAAAAGATGAAAATACATTAAAGAACTTTTGTATCAAGTGGAGGATTTTTTGATGAAAGGAAAAATCACGGAAAAATCGTTAAATTTTAGATACTTTTCAATATTGCCAGACATGAACAAAGCCGATTTTCTATAATTTAATTAATCGGTTGAAAATCTTCTATTCCCAAGTTAGAATTGCAATGTAACATGACTGTAACAAGTCCTTAAATAACAACAAGTATAAGAAACAATTTTAAGTTCAATAAATTCAATTTTTTTCCTTTGCTTGAGATCTCATACTATTAGAAAAGCTCTAGTAAAAGTTAACAGTTTCTGATTCTAAGCCAAATTTAAGCAACATTTGCAACGCCAAAAATCTACTAAGGACAGACAGATAGACATACAAAGTTCAAGCCTTTTCCTTTGTTATATAGATCCAGAATATACATACATATATAATTTAAAAGGTCGGAGGGTACTACTGCAGATACTAATATATCGATATCAAACATATATATACCCCACCATCCTCTTTGATGGAGCAGCCTATAAAAATGCTGTTGAAAATAAAAATCAAATCTGACCTTGTTAAAAAAAAAGAGCCGCATAAAATTATTAAAATGCCCATTGTGCAAATGAATTTTTTCTATTAATAAATTATACATAAAATCGTCCAAACTTGCTTTGTTCGCCCCTATTTAAGCATTTATGGCACGAATTAGATTAGCGGAATCTACAAATTTCTAAAGCTAATTGTGTTTACTTAATTTAATAATTATTTTGAAAATTATATTAAGTGTGAAATGGGATCGGTGTTTTTGATTGTGTGCATTTTATATTACCATGAAGTTTATTCACTTAATACTCTTCATTTATTAGTTCGTAGTAGAAGAGGCTGTGCGGACTCAATTGCCAAGTGAAATATATGCAAACATAATAACTAAATAAAAAATAATAATTCTATTATATTAAATTTAATTAATGGCAGCGGCAGCAGCAATTGGTACTGTGTAGGAATACATATTACACTAGAATGTCATATGTTCATATGATGTATAGGAGCGCTTAGGATAATTCATGACCGAGATCGGCACGTTTTTTTTATTACTTTATTTTAACATTTATAAAAAACGGCTAAGAACTGATTGTGCTCTCTTAAATTTCACTAGGGGCATTCACTGCTAGCTAAGCTGGATCCATTAGATTTTCTCAAAACAATTATACACGGTTATATATTCCTAAGAGAGGACTTAAAAATTAAGTATTAATATTAATATGTTATCGATAAACTGAATTTTAAAAATTATTTATTTGCAATTATTACATAATGTATTAAGCAAAAAACATAAATTTCTCATTTAAATTGTTTGTTATTGTTATAAAATAATAAATATTTAAATGAATTTAAGAAACGCCCGTCAATAACGTTTATTATATTAAACTAAATGAGAATTTTTTTACTTATTTTATATATCAACAATATAAAAAATGTATTATTAAAATGATGTTATTGCAGTCATAAGTACCGTATATATATATCCAAATAGGAGAATTTGGGCGATGTCGTTAGATTAATGACATTTTTGAGATTATTAGCGAAAAAATACGCATGTCCGCTGGGCTACAAAGTCTTGCCACAAATAAAAGCGAGACCACATTCTCTTAAATAATTCCTTTCAGGATAAATTCTTTCAAGTTAAATTAACTGATTTTTATATTTATGTAACTTCTAAATGACTTTTAGAAAAAAAATTATTCATTAACTGAATATTGATGCGAACAAACATATATATTTATATTTATGTATGTGATATATGTATATGTATGTTAAATGTACATGTATATATGATAAATATTGGAATATAGTTGAATCCTCGTTGCTGGCCCCAAATTTCTCTGTTACTTTTAACTGCCTATCGGAGAAAATCAAAATCAGTATTTTATTGACGCCATTATACGCTGATTAAGGGCCCAACGCCTTCAGGGAACATTAGAGATATTTATTTACTTTTTTAACTTATTTTTTTTACGAAAATAGGCTAGGTATGCTTCGGTATTGGGCTAATTACATACCGATTAAGTACCCAACGCCTTCAGCGAAATACAGCATAGGTTTATCGCCCAAATAGGCGTAAAAAATTAGAGATATTTATTTACTTTTCTAATTTACTTTTTTAATTAATTTTTTTACCAAAATAGGTTAGCTTTGATCCGCTATTGGGCTAATTAACGCCGCTACATATCGATTAAGTACTCCATGCTTTCAGGGAAACAGAGGATAGCGTTATCGCGCTAATCTCTATCGGGCCAAACACAAAAAAAAATTTAATATTGCGCCATCTGTCGCGAACTTCAAACTACATAGAAACACTCCTCACGCTTTATAAAGCATACATATAAAATTTGGTCAAAATCGGTCCAGTAGTTTTTGAGTTTATCGATCACAAACATACATGCCATTTTTATATATATAGAGATTGTAAGCAGGAAAATACAACACTGCGCCTGAACTCTCTTTATATTATAAAAATTTTGCGAAGCGTTCCATAAAAAAGGATAAAGTGTTTATTAAGCAAATACAGCTTATAAATTTATGTATTGTTAAATATAGTTTTTATTTTTTTTCTCTTAATATTTTTATTTCTTAGCTCTTATTTCTCTTATTTCTTCCAGGCTCTTATGCTCTGTAATATATACACATATGTATTTTTTTTAAACTAATTTAACCTGCAAAGTTTTCGGCTTGTCCGCAGGGAAGCAGCCAGGGTCTAGGCAGGAATCGAACCCGCGACCTCCGGTTTAGTAGGCTGTGCGTTATTCATTCGCCTACGGAGGCACCGAACGGCTTCCTAAAGATTTATTGCGTTGCCCACATATAGTAGAATGTAAGGATTTTATAGTCTATGAGACTGCAAACACCTACTGAGCTTTGTGAACTGCTTTTCCGTAATTTTAATTTTAATTTTAATTTTAATTTGAATAAAAAAATTATATAAAAATAGTTTGTGCAAAAATTTATTATAAAAATTTTTCCAAAAAAAAGTAAATGAAATTAGTTATCAATAAAATGAAAAATCGTGTCAATATTATTGTTGTTACTACCATATTTAATATTTTATTTCTTTTTTTTTAATTTTGAGCCAATTGTTGTTGTTGGGTCGCATACTCGTACTCTCGTAAATACAAATTATTCAATATTATTCACGGATCCAATACTGCAGTATTAACTTCAAAGTTTCCTATTTTTCTCTTTGATGTGGATGTCATTCATGTCAATTTTTAATACGAGTATTCCGAGTACTCTTCCGTTACTTCGATTACTTATACTTTGCTCTCTGTGTTTACTCAGGAGAACAACATTAATTTTACTAGCGAAATGGGTGAAAGCTTGTTACAATATTGTTTAATTAAGATTAAGTAAAACAGAAGTTCTTGAGTTGATATGTATGTATGTGTATGTAGTCCAAATGATTACATGAGTAATACATACTTATTGTATATTGGAAGCAATCTTATTTATTTGTTATTTAAACAATTCAAATTATAAAATATATTTCCCATATTTACATACGTACATACGTAGATTGGAGCGAGGAAGGTCGTTCTACTGAAACTTATTGTGAAAATATTTCTTCATTTTCAAAACATTCATACGTAGCTACAGTTGCCCTTGAAACTGAAAGCAATAGGTTAAACCAAACCGTTACCTTTGTTCCTTTTTGAGCCGGTGTTGCCAGCTTACTGATATAATTAAACGTAAAAATTGTGCTAAAATACCATAAATGAAATATCTACATACTCTTTCTAACACATTTACAATGGAAGTAACGAGAAAGGAAATAATAAGGCAAGTAAGGTCTTTCCGACATAATTAAATGTCCTTCCATCCGCATTGCAATTTTCCACATATTTTCATATGAGTCTTCACCGAAAAAAGCTTTAAGTAGTTGCGTAGGGTGCAGTTTAATAATCTCTATAAATATAAAAATGTTCATCAAGCCCCTGTTACGCAGGTGTCAGGGGTATAATTCGCCGGGGAGCCAGAAGCCAAAGGCCTCAGTAGCCGGTGCTTCTATACATATTGCAATTATATTCATATTCATATAATTGTAATATTTGGTAAATAAATAAATAAATAAATAAATAAATAAATAAAAATGTTCATATCGTATATTCGTGATCGATAGAGCCAGAAACTATTGGACCGGTTTTGACCAAATTTTATATGTATGCTTTATCGGCGACGAGGAGTGTTTCTGTGCAGTTCAGTAAAGTTCGTCCGACAGATGGCGTAATATTTAATTTTTTTTTTGTGTTTGGCCCCATATAGATTAGCGCGGTAACCCTATGCTCTGCTTCCTTGAAAGAGTCGGTTGCTTCAACCGTGTGTATTGGCGTTAATTAGCTGAATACCGGATCATATCTAACCTATTTTCGTGAAAAAATAAATTAAGAAATAAAGTTAAAAAAGTCAATAAATATCTCTAACGTTTAATCTCTATTATCGCGATAAGCCTAGGCTGTGTTTCGCTGAAGGCATTGAGTCCTTAATCAGCGTATAGTGGCGTAAATTAGTAACACTGATTTTGTTTTTCTCCGAGAGGCAGTACAAAATAAAAGAAAAATTTGGGGCCAGCAACGTGGGCCGGGCCCAGCTGGCTTATTATATATTGAAATCCGTAAATATACATTTCTAGCAGAAGTATGTATGCATATGTAATATTAATTTCCCTTAAATTGGAACTCGTTAGCCACCAAAACAAAGTTTCATTTTGATTTTAAGCGGATTATAGAACGGCCCAGTTACTATGCGTATGTGAGACATTGATAAATAATGCATTATCATTACCATGGAAATGATAAGAAAGAAGAAAGAAGTAAGAAAGAAGTTTTAGTGATTTCCTGTATAAGGAAAAACGTTTTCTGGTTCTTCTAAAATATGCTAAGAACCTTAATGTTGACATAGGCTGTATGGGTCCTGAGACTAGCAGACTTTTCTAGATTTCTCCTAGTCTTATTAACATATCAGCAAGTGATTACTCGTTAGATAAGCACGGTAATCTAGTAATAAGTTAGTAATATGTTAAGCATACAAAAATTTAAAATTCGCAATTTATTTAGTTAAAAAGTTTCAGTTGTCCCAACAAAAATTATAAGAAAACATTTACAATAAATTTTTAAAGGGGGAAAAATTTACTTTGTTATATAATTTCTTTAATAAAAATTCATTTTAGTTTATTTTGTTCAGGCAGGATTAAATATTTGCAACCCAAAAAATTTTTTTACATTGGAAGCTCCTTAAACAATATATATAAAACGATAATTCGCGTTGTTTAGCAATTTAACTACCAATAAAACATTAAAGAAATTAACTCCAGCGGAAATAATAATAAAGCGGAAATTAAGTTTACCTACTTAATCCTTATAGTGGCAACACTTTCTGCCACCGCTAGTAAAGCTGTCTAACAAGATAAAGAGACAATAACACGACTGATAAGGACAAAGATACGATACCTTTTAGAAAGTTTGAAATTTAAAGGATAATTATGAAGAATTGTGTGTTTAAAGAGAGACGGTATTACAAAAAAAAAAATAAAAAATAAAATAAAATAAATAAATTGAAAAGAAAACAAGTAAAAAAAAGAAAAGAAAAACTTGCTTTGCCACTCACCTTCTCTTATAAATAATAATGTTGTTAAGGACTATTTAAATGTATTTAATCGAACAAACGAAGTATTTACAACTTTGAAAGCTTCGAAGGGGAGCACAATCAATGAATTAAATGTAGTGGGAGGGTTAACACAAACTCCAAACTGTAATTATTAGTCGTAAACATGTTTTATAATTTATTTAATAATGCCTTATCTGCTCACATAATCAATATCATGGTACATGGAAATATGTATGCATGTATGTATGTATCTATATATTTATAGATATATTAGTCTTCAGACTATGTAGGTATTTAGCTGAATAATACGTTTTATATATATATATATATATTTATGTATATGGGAATCTTTTTATATTTTTCTGCTAATACACACCGTTTTGTAAATGGCACGAAATCTTTGCCAACATAATTTGCACAGATTCAAGGCAAGCACAAAAAATAAATATATATCAATAAAATCTCTGACTGACTTTAAAGTCAGTACCAATTAGTACCTTTTGCTTTCTTAAATATCTAATTATTAATTTGCATCTAGCTGTAATATTTCCGAATGCAAGAATTTATCTCATTTTGTAGTTACTCAAATCACTATTACACTTGACGCTTTGAGTGCTGAAAATGAACTAAATTAACATTTTCACGTTAAATTGTTTTGAAGCGAATACAACGCAGATAAGCGTTTAACTTCTGTTTTTAGTCAGGAGTGAAAATTTCATTACTTTCTCATAAGCTAAAAGTACTTTTTAGATAAACTTCAATGTAATGTCTCTATAGTATTAAAATGAGCTTTTTTCATGTCATGCATTAATAAAAACGTTTTGTTAGAACTACGTGTATTTAAAGTATTTTAAATAAATAAAAACTATTTCTTGTTTTTATTTACAAAAATGAATTTTTTCTATAAATACTTTTTTTTTATAAAGAATAATTAAATTTAAAAAATTTAGAAAAAATTTATTTAATTTAAATTTAGATTATATCAGATTTTCGAAGAGTATAAAAATATCAATTTATTTTCAATATTTCCAGAAGTGAAGTGAAGCACTATTACTTCGGGGATTCCCTCCTTTAGAAGTAAAAATTTTAAGAAAACTTTTGCAAAGCCCTTGCACATGCACTACAGTGCACAACAAAAATTTTATATATTTAATATGTTTGAAATATTTTAACAAAATCTGGTACTAATAAATTTTCCCAGTCTTATGGGAAATTCGGTTTTTTACAATTTCCACCATATATCTGCAATAAGAATATTTTTGAATAAGCTATGAAAAGTTTTCCTTTTGCAGTTTTCCACTCAGGTCTGACTGTTTAGATACATCCAATTATTACAGCTCAAAATGGTAGAAAAAATTCCATCTGAATTTTTCTCGAAAATTCGATTATATAGACGTCTGAGCGAATATCCGGCCTCGTATTTCCTCTATTTCACCGCTGAAGTAACAAAACTATTGTCATAATGTTTCTAAAACGCGGCTAGCTCTGCAACGCTTTCTACCTCTATACCTTTGTCGTATTTGCGGCATAATGCATTACATCGAGGTTATTCCCCGAGTGCTGCTCTTAGAAAAAAAAATTATTAAATATAATTTGTGTGATCTTATTATTTTATTCCCTTCTATTTGCTGGAATAGTCGTTGCCCTCAGCGTATAATTATAACATTAAGTAAATAAATAAATAATAAATGAATATTTCAAGGAAAATGAAAATGTTTTAAGGAAGACTTTAGATTTTGGAACAATGTAACATTAGGTCAATATATCAGTTCATCAAATTATATTATTTGTATTAACAAGTAATTGTACTCAGTAATTGTGTACCCTTCAGGCCTCACTATACAATATAATTAACAAAAAACGTTTAAAGCTTTTTTAGTGTGGCTTTCTATTTATTACAGACACTTACACACATACATATGTGGCCAAAAACCCCATAAATTTTAAAAGTACCAATTCGTGTACTATACTCGTAAATGTATGTAAACATACGATTACATACCACGAGTGTATCCGATTTGTAATTACTGTCTATTTAGGTAGACATTCCCTTACAGTGAGGTGTTACACGCTCTTTTTTTATTAGCTTCTATACATGCGCACTAAGAAAGTCATCACTATAAAATTATGAACACTTTTTATCTTAATTTGCAAAAATATTATTATTTTTTCTCTAAATTCTCACTTAAGGCGCGGCTATCACCGCTATTGGCAACAACCTTTGACGAGTTTTTTGAACTGGCCAAATTAACTGACTTCTGTTTGAATTTCACTTTTCTAAATTCTCATTTACTTCTAGAGGCAAAAATTGTCACATTCACTTCATCACTTCAGAAATTTCATTCTTTATTTGCACAAGCTTGCAAGGCGAATGAACAACAGGTGTGTATTAGCTTTGCGGCGAATTCGTCATCAGGCCAAAAAATATATTACAAAAAGATTGTGTATTTCAATAAATTCAATTGACCACTTAAATATTAGAAAAACTTTAATTTTTTTGTGTTTTGTTGAAAAATAGGAAAGGAAGTGCCATATTGCACAAAAGCCCTTCTAGCAACATCAACCAAAAAAAAATAGCAGGATAAGGAATTGCTGTAAACTTTTTCAATCAAAAACAAATAAAAAAAAATATATATATATATATATTGAGAGATATATATACTGTTCAATATATTATATGAACAAAAGTTTAAGAAACTTTTTTGGCCAAAAATGCAAAGAGTACACCCTTATCAAAAATTGAAATATACATCAAATCTCGCAAAAATTTTTTACTCTTTATTATTAGCAAAAATATATTTTAAACACTTGAAAACATAAAAAAAACATACAAGAGCAGTAAAAACGCAAGTTTTTCATTAAAAAATAGACAAACGGACGTTTTCAAAGAATGATGATTTTTGGCCAAAAATGCAAAGAGTATCCCCTTATCAAAAATTGAAATATACATCAAATCTCGCAAAAATTTTTTTCTCTTTATTATTAGCAAAAATATATTTTAAACACTTGAAAACATAAAAAAAACATACAAGAGCAGTAAAAACGCAAGTTTTTCATTAAAAAATAGACAAACGGACGTTTTCAAAGAATGATGATTTTTGGCCAAAAATGCAAAGAGTATCCCCTTATCAAAAATTGAAATATACATCAAATCTCGAAAAAATTTTTTACTCTTTATTATTAGCAAAAATATATTTTAAACACTTGAAAACATAAAAAAAACATACAAGAGCAGTAAAAACGCAAGTTTTTCATTAAAAAATAGACAAACGGACGTTTTCAAAAAATAACGATTTTTGGGCAAAAATGCAAAGAGTATCCCCTTATCAAAAATTGAAATATACATCAAATCTCGAAAAAATTTTTTACTCTTTATTATTAGCAAAAATATATTTTAAACACTTGAAAACATAAAATAAACATACAAGAGCAGTAAAAACGCAAGTTTTTCATTAAAAAATAGACAAACGGACGTTTTCAAAAAATAACGATTTTTGGCCAAAAATGCAAAGAGTATCCCCTTATCAAAAATTGAAATATACATCAAATCTCGCAAAAATTTTTTTCTCTTTATTATTAGCAAAAATATATTTTAAACACTTGAAAACATAAAAAAAACATACAAGAGCAGTAAAAACGCAAGTTTTTCATTAAAAAATAGACAAACGGACGTTTTCAAAGAATGATGATTTTTGGCCAAAAATGCAAAGAGTATCCCCTTATCAAAAATTGAAATATACATCAAATCTCGCAAAAATTTTTTACTCTTTATTATTAGCAAAAATATATTTTAAACACTTGAAAACATAAAAAAAACATACAAGAGCAGTAAAAACGCAAGTTTTTCATTAAAAAATAGACAAACGGACGTTTTCAAAGAATGATGATTTTTGGCCAAAAATGCAAAGAGTATCCCCTTATCAAAAATTGAAATATACATCAAATCTCGCAAAAATTTTTTTCTCTTTATTATTAGCAAAAATATATTTTAAACACTTGAAAACATAAAAAAAACATACAAGAGCAGTAAAAACGCAAGTTTTTCATTAAAAAATAGACAAACGGACGTTTTCAAAAAATAACGATTTTTGGCCAAAAATGCAAAGAGTATCCCCTTATCAAAAATTGAAACATACATCGAATCTCGAAAAAATTTTTTACTCTTTATTATTAGCAAAAATATATTTTAAACATTCGAAAACATAAAATAAACATACAAGAGCAGTAAAAACGCAAGTTTTTCATTAAAAAATAGACAAACGGACGTTTTCAAAAAATAACGATTTTTGGGCAAAAATGCAAAGAGTATCCCCTTATCAAAAATTGAAATATACATCAAATCTCGCAAAAATTTTTTACTCTTTATTATTAGCAAAAATATATTTTAAACACTTGAAAACATAAAAAAAACATACAAGAGCAGTAAAAACGCAAGTTTTTCATTAAAAAATAGACAAACGGACGTTTTCAAAAAATAACGATTTTTGGCCAAAAATGCAAAGAGTATCCCCTTATCAAAAATTTAAATATACATCAAATCTCGCAAAAATTTTTTTCTCTTTATTATTAGCAAAAATATATTTTAAACACTTGAAAACATAAAAAAAACATACAAGAGCAGTAAAAACGCAAGTTTTTCATTAAAAAATAGACAAACGGACGTTTTCAAAGAATGATGATTTTTGGCCAAAAATGCAAAGAGTATCCCCTTATCAAAAATTGAAATATACATCAAATCTCGAAAAAATTTTTTACTCTTTATTATTAGCAAAAATATATTTTAAACACATGAAAACATAAAAAAAACATACAAGAGCAGTAAAAACGCAAGTTTTTCATTAAAAAATAGACAAACGGACGTTTTCAAAAAATAACGATTTTTGGGCAAAAATGCAAAGAGTATCCCCTTATCAAAAATTGAAATATACATCAAATCTCGCAAAAATTTTTTTCTCTTTATTATTAGCAAAAATATATTTTAAACACTTGAAAACATAAAAAAAACATACAAGAGCAGTAAAAACGCAAGTTTTTCATTAAAAAATAGACAAACGGACGTTTTCAAAGAATGATGATTTTTGGCCAAAAATGCAAAGAGTATCCCCTTATCAAAAATTTAAATATACATCAAATCTCGCAAAAATTTTTTTCTCTTTATTATTAGCAAAAATATATTTTAAACACTTGAAAACATAAAAAAAACATACAAGAGCAGTAAAAACGCAAGTTTTTCATTAAAAAATAGACAAACGGACGTTTTCAAAGAATGATGATTTTTGGCCAAAAATGCAAAGAGTATCCCCTTATCAAAAATTGAAATATACATCAAATCTCGAAAAAATTTTTTACTCTTTATTATTAGCAAAAATATATTTTAAACACATGAAAACATAAAAAAAACATACAAGAGCAGTAAAAACGCAAGTTTTTCATTAAAAAATAGACAAACGGACGTTTTCAAAGAATGATGATTTTTGGCCAAAAATGCAAAGAGTATCCCCTTATCAAAAATTGAAATATACATCAAATCTCGCAAAAATTTTTTACTCTTTATTATTAGCAAAAATATATTTTAAACACTTGAAAACATAAAATAAACATACAACAGCAGTAAAAACGCAAGTTTTTCATTAAAAAATAGACAAACGGACATTTTCAAAAAATAACGATTTTTGGCCAAAAATTGATATATACATCAAATCTCGCAAAAATTTTTTACTCTTTATTATTAGCAAAAATATATTTTAAACACTTGAAAACATAAATAAAACATACAAGAGCAGTAAAAACGCAAGTTTTTCATTAAAAAATAGACAAACGGACGTTTTCAAAAAATAACGATTTTTGGGCAAAAATGCAAAGAGTATCCCCTTATCAAAAATTGAAATATACATCAAATCTCGCAAAAATTTTTTACTCTTTATTATTAGCAAAAATATATTTTAAACACTTGAAAACATAAAAAAAACATACAAGAGCAGTAAAAACGCAAGTTTTTCATTAAAAAATAGACAAACGGACGTTTTCAAAAAATAACGATTTTTGGGCAAAAATGCAAAGAGTATCCCCTTATCAAAAATTGAAATATACATCAAATCTCGCAAAAATTTTTTACTCTTTATTATTAGCAAAAATATATTTTAAACACTTGAAAACATAAAAAAAACATACAAGAGCAGTAAAAACGCAAGTTTTTCATTAAAAAATAGACAAACGGACGTTTTCAAAGAATGATGATTTTTGGCCAAAAATGCAAAGAGTATCCCCTTATCAAAAATTGAAATATACATCAAATCTCGCAAAAATTTTTTACTCTTTATTATTAGCAAAAATATATTTTAAACACTTGAAAACATAAAAAAAACATACAAGAGCAGTAAAAACGCAAGTTTTTCATTAAAAAATAGACAAACGGACGTTTTCAAAAAATAACGATTTTTGGGCAAAAATGCAAAGAGTATCCCCTTATCAAAAATTGAAATATACATCAAATCTCGCAAAAATTTTTTACTCTTTATTATTAGCAAAAATATATTTTAAACACTTGAAAACATAAAAAAAACATACAAGAGCAGTAAAAACGCAAGTTTTTCATTAAAAAATAGACAAACGGACGTTTTCAAAAAATAACGATTTTTGGCCAAAAATGCAAAGAGTATCCCCTTATCAAAAATTGAAATATACATCAAATCTCGCAAAAATTTTTTTCTCTTTATTATTAGCAAAAATATATTTTAAACACTTGAAAACATAAAAAAAACATACAAGAGCAGTAAAAACGCAAGTTTTTCATTAAAAAATAGACAAACGGACGTTTTCAAAGAATGATGATTTTTGGCCAAAAATGCAAAGAGTATCCCCTTATCAAAAATTGAAATATACATCAAATCTCGCAAAAATTTTTTACTCTTTATTATTAGCAAAAATATATTTTAAACACTTGAAAACATAAAATAAACATACAACAGCAGTAAAAACGCAAGTTTTTCATTAAAAAATAGACAAACGGACATTTTCAAAAAATAACGATTTTTGGCCAAAAATTGATATATACATCAAATCTCGCAAAAATTTTTTACTCTTTATTATTAGCAAAAATATATTTTAAACACTTGAAAACATAAATAAAACATACAAGAGCAGTAAAAACGCAAGTTTTTCATTAAAAAATAGACAAACGGACGTTTTCAAAAAATAACGATTTTTGGGCAAAAATGCAAAGAGTATCCCCTTATCAAAAATTGAAATATACATCAAATCTCGCAAAAATTTTTTACTCTTTATTATTAGCAAAAATATATTTTAAACACTTGAAAACATAAAAAAAACATACAAGAGCAGTAAAAACGCAAGTTTTTCATTAAAAAATAGACAAACGGACGTTTTCAAAAAATAACGATTTTTGGGCAAAAATGCAAAGAGTATCCCCTTATCAAAAATTGAAATATACATCAAATCTCGCAAAAATTTTTTACTCTTTATTATTAGCAAAAATATATTTTAAACACTTGAAAACATAAAAAAAACATACAAGAGCAGTAAAAACGCAAGTTTTTCATTAAAAAATAGACAAACGGACGTTTTCAAAAAATAACGATTTTTGGCCAAAAATGCAAAGAGTATCCCCTTATCAAAAATTGAAATATACATCAAATCTCGCAAAAATTTTTTACTCTTTATTATTAGCAAAAATATATTTTAAACACTTGAAAACATAAAAAAAACATACAAGAGCAGTAAAAACGCAAGTTTTTCATTAAAAAATAGACAAACGGACGTTTTCAAAAAATAACGATTTTTGGGCAAAAATGCAAAGAGTATCCCCTTATCAAAAATTGAAATATACATCAAATCTCGCAAAAATTTTTTACTCTTTATTATTAGCAAAAATATATTTTAAACACTTGAAAACATAAAAAAAACATACAAGAGCAGTAAAAACGCAAGTTTTTCATTAAAAAATAGACAAACGGACGTTTTCAAAGAATGATGATTTTTGGCCAAAAATGCAAAGAGTATCCCCTTATCAAAAATTGAAATATACATCAAATCTCGCAAAAATTTTTTACTCTTTATTATTAGCAAAAATATATTTTAAACACTTGAAAACATAAAAAAAACATACAAGAGCAGTAAAAACGCAAGTTTTTCATTAAAAAATAGACAAACGGACGTTTTCAAAAAATAACGATTTTTGGGCAAAAATGCAAAGAGTATCCCCTTATCAAAAATTGAAATATACATCAAATCTCGCAAAAATTTTTTACTCTTTATTATTAGCAAAAATATATTTTAAACACTTGAAAACATAAAAAAAACATACAAGAGCAGTAAAAACGCAAGTTTTTCATTAAAAAATAGACAAACGGACGTTTTCAAAAAATAACGATTTTTGGCCAAAAATGCAAAGAGTATCCCCTTATCAAAAATTGAAATATACATCAAATCTCGCAAAAATTTTTTTCTCTTTATTATTAGCAAAAATATATTTTAAACACTTGAAAACATAAAAAAAACATACAAGAGCAGTAAAAACGCAAGTTTTTCATTAAAAAATAGACAAACGGACGTTTTCAAAGAATGATGATTTTTGGCCAAAAATGCAAAGAGTATCCCCTTATCAAAAATTGAAATATACATCAAATCTCGCAAAAATTTTTTACTCTTTATTATTAGCAAAAATATATTTTAAACACTTGAAAACATAAAATAAACATACAACAGCAGTAAAAACGCAAGTTTTTCATTAAAAAATAGACAAACGGACATTTTCAAAAAATAACGATTTTTGGCCAAAAATTGATATATACATCAAATCTCGCAAAAATTTTTTACTCTTTATTATTAGCAAAAATATATTTTAAACACTTGAAAACATAAATAAAACATACAAGAGCAGTAAAAACGCAAGTTTTTCATTAAAAAATAGACAAACGGACGTTTTCAAAAAATAACGATTTTTGGGCAAAAATGCAAAGAGTATCCCCTTATCAAAAATTGAAATATACATCAAATCTCGCAAAAATTTTTTACTCTTTATTATTAGCAAAAATATATTTTAAACACTTGAAAACATAAAAAAAACATACAAGAGCAGTAAAAACGCAAGTTTTTCATTAAAAAATAGACAAACGGACGTTTTCAAAAAATAACGATTTTTGGGCAAAAATGCAAAGAGTATCCCCTTATCAAAAATTGAAATATACATCAAATCTCGCAAAAATTTTTTACTCTTTATTATTAGCAAAAATATATTTTAAACACTTGAAAACATAAAAAAAACATACAAGAGCAGTAAAAACGCAAGTTTTTCATTAAAAAATAGACAAACGGACGTTTTCAAAAAATAACGATTTTTGGCCAAAAATGCAAAGAGTATCCCCTTATCAAAAATTGAAATATACATCAAATCTCGCAAAAATTTTTTACTCTTTATTATTAGCAAAAATATATTTTAAACACTTGAAAACATAAAAAAAACATACAAGAGCAGTAAAAACGCAAGTTTTTCATTAAAAAATAGACAAACGGACGTTTTCAAAAAATAACGATTTTTGGGCAAAAATGCAAAGAGTATCCCCTTATCAAAAATTGAAATATACATCAAATCTCGCAAAAATTTTTTACTCTTTATTATTAGCAAAAATATATTTTAAACACTTGAAAACATAAAAAAAACATACAAGAGCAGTAAAAACGCAAGTTTTTCATTAAAAAATAGACAAACGGACGTTTTCAAAGAATGATGATTTTTGGCCAAAAATGCAAAGAGTATCCCCTTATCAAAAATTGAAATATACATCAAATCTCGCAAAAATTTTTTACTCTTTATTATTAGCAAAAATATATTTTAAACACTTGAAAACATAAAAAAAACATACAAGAGCAGTAAAAACGCAAGTTTTTCATTAAAAAATAGACAAACGGACGTTTTCAAAAAATAACGATTTTTGGGCAAAAATGCAAAGAGTATCCCCTTATCAAAAATTGAAATATACATCAAATCTCGCAAAAATTTTTTACTCTTTATTATTAGCAAAAATATATTTTAAACACTTGAAAACATAAATAAAACATACAAGAGCAGTAAAAACGCAAGTTTTTCATTAAAAAATAGACAAACGGACGTTTTCAAAGAATGATGATTTTTGGCCAAAAATGCAAAGAGTATCCCCTTATCAAAAATTGAAATATACATCAAATCTCGCAAAAATTTTTTACTCTTTATTATTAGCAAAAATATATTTTAAACACTTGAAAACATAAAAAAAACATACAAGAGCAGTAAAAACGCAAGTTTTTCATTAAAAAATAGACAAACGGACGTTTTCAAAGAATGATGATTTTTGGCCAAAAATGCAAAGAGTATCCCCTTATCAAAAATTGAAATATACATCAAATCTCGCAAAAATTTTTTACTCTTTATTATTAGCAAAAATATATTTTAAACACTTGAAAACATAAAAAAAACATACAAGAGCAGTAAAAACGCAAGTTTTTCATTAAAAAATAGACAAACGGACGTTTTCAAAAAATAACGATTTTTGGGCAAAAATGCAAAGAGTATCCCCTTATCAAAAATTGAAATATACATCAAATCTCGCAAAAATTTTTTACTCTTTATTATTAGCAAAAATATATTTTAAACACTTGAAAACATAAAAAAAACATACAAGAGCAGTAAAAACGCAAGTTTTTCATTAAAAAATAGACAAACGGACGTTTTCAAAGAATGATGATTTTTGGCCAAAAATGCAAAGAGTATCCCCTTATCAAAAATTGAAATATACATCAAATCTCGCAAAAATTTTTTACTCTTTATTATTAGCAAAAATATATTTTAAACACTTGAAAACATAAAAAAAACATACAAGAGCAGTAAAAACGCAAGTTTTTCATTAAAAAATAGACAAACGGACGTTTTCAAAAAATAACGATTTTTGGGCAAAAATGCAAAGAGTATCCCCTTATCAAAAATTGAAATATACATCAAATCTCGCAAAAATTTTTTACTCTTTATTATTAGCAAAAATATATTTTAAACACTTGAAAACATAAATAAAACATACAAGAGCAGTAAAAACGCAAGTTTTTCATTAAAAAATAGACAAACGGACGTTTTCAAAAAATAACGATTTTTGGGCAAAAATGCAAAGAGTATCCCCTTATCAAAAATTGAAATATACATCAAATCTCGCAAAAATTTTTTACTCTTTATTATTAGCAAAAATATATTTTAAACACTTGAAAACATAAATAAAACATACAAGAGCAGTAAAAACGCAAGTTTTTCATTAAAAAATAGACAAACGGACGTTTTCAAAAAATAACGATTTTTGGGCAAAAATGCAAAGAGTATCCCCTTATCAAAAATTGAAATATACATCAAATCTCGCAAAAATTTTTTACTCTTTATTATTAGCAAAAATATATTTTAAACACTTGAAAACATAAAAAAAACATACAAGAGCAGTAAAAACGCAAGTTTTTCATTAAAAAATAGACAAACGGACGTTTTCAAAGAATGATGATTTTTGGCCAAAAATGCAAAGAGTATCCCCTTATCAAAAATTGAAATATACATCAAATCTCGCAAAAATTTTTTACTCTTTATTATTAGCAAAAATATATTTTAAACACTTGAAAACATAAAAAAAACATACAAGAGCAGTAAAAACGCAAGTTTTTCATTAAAAAATAGACAAACGGACGTTTTCAAAAAATAACGATTTTTGGGCAAAAATGCAAAGAGTATCCCCTTATCAAAAATTGAAATATACATCAAATCTCGCAAAAATTTTTTTCTCTTTATTATTAGCAAAAATATATTTTAAACACTTGAAAACATAAAAAAAACATACAAGAGCAGTAAAAACGCAAGTTTTTCATTAAAAAATAGACAAACGGACGTTTTCAAAGAATGATGATTTTTGGCCAAAAATGCAAAGAGTATCCCCTTATCAAAAATTGAAATATACATCAAATCTCGCAAAAATTTTTTACTCTTTATTATTAGCAAAAATATATTTTAAACACTTGAAAACATAAAATAAACATACAAGAGCAGTAAAAACGCAAGTTTTTCATTAAAAAATAGACAAACGGACATTTTCAAAAAATAACGATTTTTGGCCAAAAATTGATATATACATCAAATCTCGCAAAAATTTTTTACTCTTTATTATTAGCAAAAATATATTTTAAACACTTGAAAACATAAATAAAACATACAAGAGCAGTAAAAACGCAAGTTTTTCATTAAAAAATAGACAAACGGACGTTTTCAAAAAATAACGATTTTTGGGCAAAAATGCAAAGAGTATCCCCTTATCAAAAATTGAAATATACATCAAATCTCGCAAAAATTTTTTACTCTTTATTATTAGCAAAAATATATTTTAAACACTTGAAAACATAAAAAAAACATACAAGAGCAGTAAAAACGCAAGTTTTTCATTAAAAAATAGACAAACGGACGTTTTCAAAAAATAACGATTTTTGGGCAAAAATGCAAAGAGTATCCCCTTATCAAAAATTGAAATATACATCAAATCTCGCAAAAATTTTTTACTCTTTATTATTAGCAAAAATATATTTTAAACACTTGAAAACATAAAAAAAACATACAAGAGCAGTAAAAACGCAAGTTTTTCATTAAAAAATAGACAAACGGACGTTTTCAAAAAATAACGATTTTTGGCCAAAAATGCAAAGAGTATCCCCTTATCAAAAATTGAAATATACATCAAATCTCGCAAAAATTTTTTTCTCTTTATTATTAGCAAAAATATATTTTAAACACTTGAAAACATAAAAAAAACATACAAGAGCAGTAAAAACGCAAGTTTTTCATTAAAAAATAGACAAACGGACGTTTTCAAAGAATGATGATTTTTGGCCAAAAATGCAAAGAGTATCCCCTTATCAAAAATTGAAATATACATCAAATCTCGCAAAAATTTTTTACTCTTTATTATTAGCAAAAATATATTTTAAACACTTGAAAACATAAAATAAACATACAACAGCAGTAAAAACGCAAGTTTTTCATTAAAAAATAGACAAACGGACATTTTCAAAAAATAACGATTTTTGGCCAAAAATTGATATATACATCAAATCTCGCAAAAATTTTTTACTCTTTATTATTAGCAAAAATATATTTTAAACACTTGAAAACATAAATAAAACATACAAGAGCAGTAAAAACGCAAGTTTTTCATTAAAAAATAGACAAACGGACGTTTTTAAAAAATAACGATTTTTGGGCAAAAATGCAAAGAGTATCCCCTTATCAAAAATTGAAATATACATCAAATCTCGCAAAAATTTTTTACTCTTTATTATTAGCAAAAATATATTTTAAACACTTGAAAACATAAAAAAAACATACAAGAGCAGTAAAAACGCAAGTTTTTCATTAAAAAATAGACAAACGGACGTTTTCAAAGAATGATGATTTTTGGCCAAAAATGCAAAGAGTATCCCCTTATCAAAAATTGAAATATACATCAAATCTCGCAAAAATTTTTTACTCTTTATTATTAGCAAAAATATATTTTAAACACTTGAAAACATAAATAAAACATACAAGAGCAGTAAAAACGCAAGTTTTTCATTAAAAAATAGACAAACGGACGTTTTCAAAAAATAACGATTTTTGGGCAAAAATGCAAAGAGTATCCCCTTATCAAAAATTGAAATATACATCAAATCTCGCAAAAATTTTTTACTCTTTATTATTAGCAAAAATATATTTTAAACACTTGAAAACATAAAAAAAACATACAAGAGCAGTAAAAACGCAAGTTTTTCATTAAAAAATAGACAAACGGACGTTTTCAAAGAATGATGATTTTTGGCCAAAAATGCAAAGAGTATCCCCTTATCAAAAATTGAAATATACATCAAATCTCGCAAAAATTTTTTACTCTTTATTATTAGCAAAAATATATTTTAAACACTTGAAAACATAAAAAAAACATACAAGAGCAGTAAAAACGCAAGTTTTTCATTAAAAAATAGACAAACGGACGTTTTCAAAAAATAACGATTTTTGGGCAAAAATGCAAAGAGTATCCCCTTATCAAAAATTGAAATATACATCAAATCTCGCAAAAATTTTTTACTCTTTATTATTAGCAAAAATATATTTTAAACACTTGAAAACATAAAAAAAACATACAAGAGCAGTAAAAACGCAAGTTTTTCATTAAAAAATAGACAAACGGACGTTTTCAAAAAATAACGATTTTTGGCCAAAAATGCAAAGAGTATCCCCTTATCAAAAATTGAAATATACATCAAATCTCGCAAAAATTTTTTTCTCTTTATTATTAGCAAAAATATATTTTAAACACTTGAAAACATAAAAAAAACATACAAGAGCAGTAAAAACGCAAGTTTTTCATTAAAAAATAGACAAACGGACGTTTTCAAAGAATGATGATTTTTGGCCAAAAATGCAAAGAGTATCCCCTTATCAAAAATTGAAATATACATCAAATCTCGCAAAAATTTTTTACTCTTTATTATTAGCAAAAATATATTTTAAACACTTGAAAACATAAAATAAACATACAACAGCAGTAAAAACGCAAGTTTTTCATTAAAAAATAGACAAACGGACATTTTCAAAAAATAACGATTTTTGGCCAAAAATTGATATATACATCAAATCTCGCAAAAATTTTTTACTCTTTATTATTAGCAAAAATATATTTTAAACACTTGAAAACATAAATAAAACATACAAGAGCAGTAAAAACGCAAGTTTTTCATTAAAAAATAGACAAACGGACGTTTTCAAAAAATAACGATTTTTGGGCAAAAATGCAAAGAGTATCCCCTTATCAAAAATTGAAATATACATCAAATCTCGCAAAAATTTTTTACTCTTTATTATTAGCAAAAATATATTTTAAACACTTGAAAACATAAAAAAAACATACAAGAGCAGTAAAAACGCAAGTTTTTCATTAAAAAATAGACAAACGGACGTTTTCAAAAAATAACGATTTTTGGGCAAAAATGCAAAGAGTATCCCCTTATCAAAAATTGAAATATACATCAAATCTCGCAAAAATTTTTTACTCTTTATTATTAGCAAAAATATATTTTAAACACTTGAAAACATAAAAAAAACATACAAGAGCAGTAAAAACGCAAGTTTTTCATTAAAAAATAGACAAACGGACGTTTTCAAAAAATAACGATTTTTGGCCAAAAATGCAAAGAGTATCCCCTTATCAAAAATTGAAATATACATCAAATCTCGCAAAAATTTTTTTCTCTTTATTATTAGCAAAAATATATTTTAAACACTTGAAAACATAAAAAAAACATACAAGAGCAGTAAAAACGCAAGTTTTTCATTAAAAAATAGACAAACGGACGTTTTCAAAGAATGATGATTTTTGGCCAAAAATGCAAAGAGTATCCCCTTATCAAAAATTGAAATATACATCAAATCTCGCAAAAATTTTTTACTCTTTATTATTAGCAAAAATATATTTTAAACACTTGAAAACATAAAATAAACATACAACAGCAGTAAAAACGCAAGTTTTTCATTAAAAAATAGACAAACGGACATTTTCAAAAAATAACGATTTTTGGCCAAAAATTGATATATACATCAAATCTCGCAAAAATTTTTTACTCTTTATTATTAGCAAAAATATATTTTAAACACTTGAAAACATAAATAAAACATACAAGAGCAGTAAAAACGCAAGTTTTTCATTAAAAAATAGACAAACGGACGTTTTCAAAAAATAACGATTTTTGGGCAAAAATGCAAAGAGTATCCCCTTATCAAAAATTGAAATATACATCAAATCTCGCAAAAATTTTTTACTCTTTATTATTAGCAAAAATATATTTTAAACACTTGAAAACATAAAAAAAACATACAAGAGCAGTAAAAACGCAAGTTTTTCATTAAAAAATAGACAAACGGACGTTTTCAAAGAATGATGATTTTTGGCCAAAAATGCAAAGAGTATCCCCTTATCAAAAATTGAAATATACATCAAATCTCGCAAAAATTTTTTACTCTTTATTATTAGCAAAAATATATTTTAAACACTTGAAAACATAAATAAAACATACAAGAGCAGTAAAAACGCAAGTTTTTCATTAAAAAATAGACAAACGGACGTTTTCAAAAAATAACGATTTTTGGGCAAAAATGCAAAGAGTATCCCCTTATCAAAAATTGAAATATACATCAAATCTCGCAAAAATTTTTTACTCTTTATTATTAGCAAAAATATATTTTAAACACTTGAAAACATAAAAAAAACATACAAGAGCAGTAAAAACGCAAGTTTTTCATTAAAAAATAGACAAACGGACGTTTTCAAAGAATGATGATTTTTGGCCAAAAATGCAAAGAGTATCCCCTTATCAAAAATTGAAATATACATCAAATCTCGCAAAAATTTTTTACTCTTTATTATTAGCAAAAATATATTTTAAACACTTGAAAACATAAAAAAAACATACAAGAGCAGTAAAAACGCAAGTTTTTCATTAAAAAATAGACAAACGGACGTTTTCAAAAAATAACGATTTTTGGGCAAAAATGCAAAGAGTATCCCCTTATCAAAAATTGAAATATACATCAAATCTCGCAAAAATTTTTTACTCTTTATTATTAGCAAAAATATATTTTAAACACTTGAAAACATAAAAAAAACATACAAGAGCAGTAAAAACGCAAGTTTTTCATTAAAAAATAGACAAACGGACGTTTTCAAAAAATAACGATTTTTGGCCAAAAATGCAAAGAGTATCCCCTTATCAAAAATTGAAATATACATCAAATCTCGCAAAAATTTTTTACTCTTTATTATTAGCAAAAATATATTTTAAACACTTGAAAACATAAAAAAAACATACAAGAGCAGTAAAAACGCAAGTTTTTCATTAAAAAATAGACAAACGGACATTTTCAAAAAATAACGATTTTTGGCCAAAAATGCAAAGAGTATCCCCTTATCAAAAATTGAAATATACATCAAATCTCGAAAAAATTTTTTACTCTTTATTATTAGCAAAAATATATTTTAAACACTTGAAAACATAAAAAAAACATACAAGAGCAGTAAAAACGCAAGTTTTTCATTAAAAAATAGACAAACGGACGTTTTCAAAAAATAACGATTTTTGGCCAAAAATGCAAAGAGTATCCCCTTATCAAAAATTGAAACATACATCGAATCTCGAAAAAATTTTTTACTCTTTATTATTAGCAAAAATATATTTTAAACATTCGAAAACATAAAATAAACATACAAGAGCAGTAAAAACGCAAGTTTTTCATTAAAAAATAGACAAACGGACGTTTTCAAAAAATAACGATTTTTGGCCAAAAATGCAAAGAGTATCCCCTTATCAAAAATTGAAATATACATCAAATCTCGCAAAAATTTTTTACTCTTTATTATTAGCAAAAATATATTTGAAACACTTGAAAACATAAAATAAACATACAAGAGCAGTAAAAACGCAAGTTTTTCATTAAAAAATAGACAAACGGACGTTTTCAAAAAATAACGATTTTTGGCCAAAAATGCAAAGAGTATCCCCTTATCAAAAATTGAAATATACATCAAATCTCGCAAAAATTTTTTACTCTTTATTATTAGCAAAAATATATTTTAAACACTTGAAAACATAAAATAAACATACAACAGCAGTAAAAACGCAAGTTTTTCATTAAAAAATAGACAAACGGACATTTTCAAAAAATAACGATTTTTGGCCAAAAATTGATATATACATCAAATCTCGCAAAAATTTTTTACTCTTTATTATTAGCAAAAATATATTTTAAACACTTGAAAACATAAATAAAACATACAAGAGCAGTAAAAACGCAAGTTTTTCATTAAAAAATAGACAAACGGACGTTTTCAAAAAATAACGATTTTTGGCCAAAAATGCAAAGAGTATCCCCTTATCAAAAATTGAAATATACATCAAATCTCGCAAAAATTTTTTACTCTTTATTATTAGCAAAAATATATTTGAAACACTTGAAAACATAAAATAAACATACAAGAGCAGTAAAAACGCAAGTTTTTCATTAAAAAATAGACAAACGGACGTTTTCAAAAAATAACGATTTTTGGCCAAAAATGCAAAGAGTATCCCCTTATCAAAAATTGAAATATACATCAAATCTCGCAAAAATTTTTTACTCTTTATTATTAGCAAAAATATATTTTAAACACTTGAAAACATAAAATAAACATACAACAGCAGTAAAAACGCAAGTTTTTCATTAAAAAATAGACAAACGAACATTTTCAAAAAATAACGATTTTTGGCCAAAAATTGATATATACATCAAATCTCGCAAAAATTTTTTACTCTTTATTATTAGCAAAAATATATTTTAAACACTTGAAAACATAAATAAAACATACAAGAGCAGTAAAAACGCAAGTTTTTCATTAAAAAATAGACAAACGGACGTTTTCAAAAAATAACGATTTTTGGCCAAAAATGCAAAGAGTATCCCCTTATCAAAAATTGAAATATACATCAAATCTCGCAAAAATTTTTTACTCTTTATTATTAGCAAAAATATATTTGAAACACTTGAAAACATAAAATAAACATACAAGAGCAGTAAAAACGCAAGTTTTTCATTAAAAAATAGACAAACGGACGTTTTCAAAAAATAACGATTTTTGGCCAAAAATGCAAAGAGTATCCCCTTATCAAAAATTGAAATATACATCAAATCTCGCAAAAATTTTTTACTCTTTATTATTAGCAAAAATATATTTGAAACACTTGAAAACATAAAATAAACATACAACAGCAGTAAAAACGCAAGTTTTTCATTAAAAAATAGACAAACGGACATTTTCAAAAAATAACGATTTTTGGCCAAAAATTGATATATACATCAAATCTCGCAAAAATTTTTTACTCTTTATTATTAGCAAAAATATATTTTAAACACTTGAAAACATAAATAAAACATACAAGAGCAGTAAAAACGCAAGTTTTTCATTAAAAAATAGACAAACGGACGTTTTCAAAAAATAACGATTTTTGGCCAAAAATGCAAAGAGTATCCCCTTATCAAAAATTGAAACATACATCAAATCTCGCAAAAATTTTTTACTCTTTATTATTAGCAAAAATATATTTGAAACACTTGAAAACATAAAATAAACATACAAGAGCAGTAAAAACGCAAGTTTTTCATTAAAAAATAGACAAACGGACGTTTTCAAAAAATAACGATTTTTGGCCAAAAATGCAAAGAGTATCCCCTTATCAAAAATTGAAACATACATCGAATGTCGAAAAAATTTTTTACTCTTTATTATTAGCAAAAATATATTTTAAACATTCGAAAACATAAAATAAACATACAAGAGCAGTAAAAACGCAAGTTTTTCATTAAAAAATAGACAAACGGGCGTTTTCAAAAAATAACGATTTTTGGCCAAAAATGCAAAGAGTATCCCCTTATCAAAAATTGAAACATACATCGAATCTCGAAAAAATTTTTTACTCTTTATTATTAGCAAAAATATATTTTAAACATTCGAAAACATAAAATAAACATACAAGAGCAGTAAAAACGCAAGTTTTTCATTAAAAAATAGACAAACGGACGTTTTCAAAAAATAACGATTTTTGGCCAAAAATGCAAAGAGTATCCCCTTATCAAAAATTGAAATATACATCAAATCTCGCAAAAATTTTTTTCTCTTTATTATTAGCAAAAATATATTTTAAACACTTGAAAACATAAAAAAAACATACAAGAGCAGTAAAAACGCAAGTTTTTCATTAAAAAATAGACAAACGGACGTTTTCAAAGAATGATGATTTTTGGCCAAAAATGCAAAGAGTATCCCCTTATCAAAAATTGAAATATACATCAAATCTCGAAAAAATTTTTTACTCTTTATTATTAGCAAAAATATATTTTAAACACTTGAAAACATAAATAAAACATACAAGAGCAGTAAAAACGCAAGTTTTTCATTAAAAAATAGACAAACGGACGTTTTCAAAAAATAACGATTTTTGGCCAAAAATGCAAAGAGTATCCCCTTATCAAAAATTGAAATATACATCAAATCTCGCAAAAATTTTTTACTCTTTATTATTAGCAAAAATATATTTTAAACACTTGAAAACATAAAATAAACATACAAGAGCAGTAAAAACGCAAGTTTTTCATTAAAAAATAGACAAACGGACGTTTTCAAAAAATAACGATTTTTGGCCAAAAATGCAAAGAGTATCCCCTTATCAAAAATTGAAATATACATCAAATCTCGCAAAAATTTTTTACTCTTTATTATTAGCAAAAATATATTTTAAACACTTGAAAACATAAAATAAACATACAAGAGCAGTAAAAACGCAAGTTTTTCATTAAAAAATAGACAAACGGACGTTTTCAAAAAATAACGATTTTTGGCCAAAAATGCAAAGAGTATCCCCTTATCAAAAATTGAAATATACATCAAATCTCGCAAAAATTTTTTACTCTTTATTATTAGCAAAAATATATTTTAAACACTTGAAAACATAAAAAAAACATACAAGAGCAGTAAAAACGCAAGTTTTTCATTAAAAAATAGACAAACGGACATTTTCAAAAAATAACGATTTTTGGCCAAAAATGCAAAGAGTATCCCCTTATCAAAAATTGAAACATACATCGAATGTCGAAAAAATTTTTTACTCTTTATTATTAGCAAAAATATATTTTAAACATTCGAAAACATAAAATAAACATACAAGAGCAGTAAAAACGCAAGTTTTTCATTAAAAAATAGACAAACGGGCGTTTTCAAAAAATAACGATTTTTGGCCAAAAATGCAAAGAGTATCCCCTTATCAAAAATTGAAACATACATCGAATCTCGAAAAAATTTTTTACTCTTTATTATTAGCAAAAATATATTTTAAACATTCGAAAACATAAAATAAACATACAAGAGCAGTAAAAACGCAAGTTTTTCATTAAAAAATAGACAAACGGACGTTTTCAAAAAATAACGATTTTTGGCCAAAAATGCAAAGAGTATCCCCTTATTAAAAATTGAAATATACATCAAATCTCGCAAAAATTTTTTTCTCTTTATTATTAGCAAAAATATATTTTAAACACTTGAAAACATAAAAAAAACATACAAGAGCAGTAAAAACGCAAGTTTTTCATTAAAAAATAGACAAACGGACGTTTTCAAAGAATGATGATTTTTGGCCAAAAATGCAAAGAGTATCCCCTTATCAAAAATTGAAATATACATCAAATCTCGAAAAAATTTTTTACTCTTTATTATTAGCAAAAATATATTTTAAACACTTGAAAACATAAATAAAACATACAAGAGCAGTAAAAACGCAAGTTTTTCATTAAAAAATAGACAAACGGACGTTTTCAAAAAATAACGATTTTTGGCCAAAAATGCAAAGAGTATCCCCTTATCAAAAATTGAAATATACATCAAATCTCGCAAAAATTTTTTACTCTTTATTATTAGCAAAAATATATTTTAAACACTTGAAAACATAAAAAAAACATACAAGAGCAGTAAAAACGCAAGTTTTTCATTAAAAAATAGACAAACGGACATTTTCAAAAAATAACGATTTTTGGCCAAAAATGCAAAGAGTATCCCCTTATCAAAAATTGAAATATACATCAAATCTCGCAAAAATTTTTTACTCTTTATTATTAGCAAAAATATATTTTAAACACTTGAAAACATAAAAAAAACATACAAGAGCAGTAAAAACGCAAGTTTTTCATTAAAAAATAGACAAACGGACGTTTTCAAAGAATGATGATTTTTGGCCAAAAATGCAAAGAGTATCCCCTTATCAAAAATTGAAATATACATCAAATCTCGGAAAAATTTTTTACTCTTTATTATTAGCAAAAATATATTTTAAACACTTGAAAACATAAGAAAAACATACAAGAGCAGTAAAAACGCAAGTTTTTCATTAAAAAATAGACAAACGGACGTTTTCAAAAAATAACGATTTTTGGCCAAAAATGCAAAGAGTATCCCCTTATCAAAAATTGAAATATACATCGAATCTCGAAAAAATTTTTTACTCTTTATTATTAGCAAAAATATATTTTAAACACTTGAAAATATAAAATAAACATACAAGAGCAGTAAAAACGCAAGTTTTTCATTAAAAAATAGACAAACGGACGTTTTCAAAAAATAACGATTTTTGGCCAAAAATTGATATATACATCAAATCTCGCAAAAATTTTTTACTCTTTATTATTAGCAAAAATATATTTTAAACACTTGAAAACATAAAAAAAACATACAAGAGCAGTAAAAACGCAAGTTTTTCATTAAAAAATAGACAAACGGACGTTTTCAAAGAATGATGATTTTTGGCCAAAAATGCAAAGAGTATCCCCTTATCAAAAATTGAAATATACATCAAATCTCGCAAAAATTTTTTACTCTTTATTATTAGCAAAAATATATTTTAAACACTTGAAAACATAAATAAAACATACAAGAGCAGTAAAAACGCAAGTTTTTCATTAAAAAATAGACAAACGGACGTTTTCAAAAAATAACGATTTTTGGGCAAAAATGCAAAGAGTATCCCCTTATCAAAAATTGAAATATACATCAAATCTCGCAAAAATTTTTTACTCTTTATTATTAGCAAAAATATATTTTAAACACTTGAAAACATAAAAAAAACATACAAGAGCAGTAAAAACGCAAGTTTTTCATTAAAAAATAGACAAACGGACGTTTTCAAAGAATGATGATTTTTGGCCAAAAATGCAAAGAGTATCCCCTTATCAAAAATTGAAATATACATCAAATCTCGCAAAAATTTTTTACTCTTTATTATTAGCAAAAATATATTTTAAACACTTGAAAACATAAAAAAAACATACAAGAGCAGTAAAAACGCAAGTTTTTCATTAAAAAATAGACAAACGGACGTTTTCAAAAAATAACGATTTTTGGGCAAAAATGCAAAGAGTATCCCCTTATCAAAAATTGAAATATACATCAAATCTCGCAAAAATTTTTTACTCTTTATTATTAGCAAAAATATATTTTAAACACTTGAAAACATAAAAAAAACATACAAGAGCAGTAAAAACGCAAGTTTTTCATTAAAAAATAGACAAACGGACGTTTTCAAAAAATAACGATTTTTGGCCAAAAATGCAAAGAGTATCCCCTTATCAAAAATTGAAATATACATCAAATCTCGCAAAAATTTTTTTCTCTTTATTATTAGCAAAAATATATTTTAAACACTTGAAAACATAAAAAAAACATACAAGAGCAGTAAAAACGCAAGTTTTTCATTAAAAAATAGACAAACGGACATTTTCAAAAAATAACGATTTTTGGCCAAAAATGCAAAGAGTATCCCCTTATCAAAAATTGAAATATACATCAAATCTCGAAAAAATTTTTTACTCTTTATTATTAGCAAAAATATATTTTAAACACTTGAAAACATAAAAAAAACATACAAGAGCAGTAAAAACGCAAGTTTTTCATTAAAAAATAGACAAACGGACGTTTTCAAAAAATAACGATTTTTGGCCAAAAATGCAAAGAGTATCCCCTTATCAAAAATTGAAACATACATCGAATCTCGAAAAAATTTTTTACTCTTTATTATTAGCAAAAATATATTTTAAACATTCGAAAACATAAAATAAACATACAAGAGCAGTAAAAACGCAAGTTTTTCATTAAAAAATAGACAAACGGACGTTTTCAAAAAATAACGATTTTTGGCCAAAAATGCAAAGAGTATCCCCTTATCAAAAATTGAAATATACATCAAATCTCGCAAAAATTTTTTACTCTTTATTATTAGCAAAAATATATTTTAAACACTTGAAAACATAAAAAAAACATACAAGAGCAGTAAAAACGCAAGTTTTTCATTAAAAAATAGACAAACGGACATTTTCAAAAAATAACGATTTTTGGCCAAAAATGCAAAGAGTATCCCCTTATCAAAAATTGAAATATACATCAAATCTCGAAAAAATTTTTTACTCTTTATTATTAGCAAAAATATATTTTAAACACTTGAAAACATAAAAAAAACATACAAGAGCAGTAAAAACGCAAGTTTTTCATTAAAAAATAGACAAACGGACGTTTTCAAAAAATAACGATTTTTGGGCAAAAATGCAAAGAGTATCCCCTTATCAAAAATTGAAACATACATCGAATCTCGAAAAAATTTTTTACTCTTTATTATTAGCAAAAATATATTTTAAACATTCGAAAACATAAAATAAACATACAAGAGCAGTAAAAACGCAAGTTTTTCATTAAAAAATAGACAAACGGACGTTTTCAAAAAATAACGATTTTTGGCCAAAAATGCAAAGAGTATCCCCTTATCAAAAATTGAAATATACATCAAATCTCGCAAAAATTTTTTACTCTTTATTATTAGCAAAAATATATTTTAAACACTTGAAAACATAAAATAAACATACAACAGCAGTAAAAACGCAAGTTTTTCATTAAAAAATAGACAAACGGACATTTTCAAAAAATAACGATTTTTGGCCAAAAATTGATATATAAGTAAATATTTTATTTTTATAAGTAAACATGATTATGTTTATTATATAAGTAAATATTTATCATTTATTATTTTTCTTATATAAAATATTAGAATTTTTACTTGTTGTTCTTTGCTTTGTGCTTTCTGATAATTTACTTTATTTACTTGTTTACTTTCTATGGGAGTCTATTGTTCGGTATTGAGAAATCAAATACCACACTTGCGATCCTTACTCGCGAAATGACTCCAATAGACTGCTAAAAAATAATTTTGCTTTTAAGTATTCTACTTACTAATAATTCATTTCTTCTTATTTCTTGTCATTTTTGTTACCTACACAAATATTTGAAGAATTTGTTCCCGTTAAATCTCATTGCTTATAATTGTATTAAAATTCCTTGTTTTCATGAATTCTAGTTGCTCACTTCTTAATTTGATATGTTTTGTTGTTGTTAATCATTTTGAACTTTGTCGTAATGTATTTTGTTTTTGTAGTAAATGAAGTTTTAAGCAGTGAGATTTAAATACAGTTGGGACAAAAACAAACTTAAATTGAAATAAAGTTAATTATTATTAACTCCTCCCTTCTTAATTTGATTGTCCCCAATCATTCAGAAATATGGGATACAAGTATTAATGGGTTTACAATTTATTAACTCTTCCTTAACTAATCTTATTCTATTTTGTAAATTAATAACTATTTCATTTTCTAAGTAAACACTATTTCTTACATAATTCGACATTCTATTAATGATTTCGGTTAAGATGTTTATTCTTTTATTGAAAGCTTCATTTACATAAAATTGTTTATTGTTTTTTAATGTTACTTTTATAAACAGTCCTGCCTGACACTGTTAATACAGTTGTATTTCGGTCTTCTTTGACTATTTCTTTTTTATATTTTGGCGTTAATTTTGAACCCAATCTCTTGTTGATCCTAACGAAAATGTTCTCTCCTGGTAAATAAGTTTTGGGTGCTTGTCTATTTTTGTTATGGTAGTTCAGGTCCTGTTTTTGTTTTTCAGTCAAGCGATTTATTATTTCTTCTTTTTCCAAAATTATTTTTCCTGGGTCACTATTAAAGTTTTTATTAAAAAATATGTCAATCGGTCTTTTACCAGTAGTAGAATGGATTGATTTATTGTATTCGTATAATGTTTTGGTGAGTAAGTCATGGAACGAATTGTGAAGTTTATCTGACTTAAGACATCTCATCATCTCGGAAAGAGTAGAGTGAAGTCTCTCAACTTGGCCGTTGACGGTACTAGCATAAGGGGGTGTAGTGTAGGTTTGTATGCCGAATTGGTCCTTAAGAAGGAAGTTTATCGTTACGGAATTTAGTGATTTTTCATTATCCAAGACTATAAACTTGGGGATGCCAAATGCTAAAATTATTTCTTTCAATGGTTCTTTAATGTCTTCAACTGCCTTTGATTTCAGAATCTTTCCTAAGGCGTATTTGGAAAATTTGTCTATTGCTGTGAGTACTAAGTTTCCTTCGGTTGAATAGATGTCAATGTGAACAATCTCTCCAGGATTTTTTGGAATTGGTGTAGGCTGAAATTGCGGTTTGTTGGGTCTACGATCATATTTTTGTTCTTTGCAGGTTCGACAATTTTTTACTATCCCTTTGGATTTTTCCATCATTTTGGGGAAGTAGTACTTTTGTATTACCTGATTCTTGTTTTCGTTGGCATTTCTATGAGCTCTTCGGTGTTCATTAATCAATATTTCTTCTTGCTCTGTTTCACTTACAATATCTTTTACTTGTGACTGAGTGAATCTTACTCTGAAGTTTTTAAAGTGCTGTGGATAGAATTCTTGAATTACCCCCATAATTGCTTCGGTAGTAAATAAACCGTTAATTACGCTGGGGTTAAGATATTTTTTAAAAATTGATATTAAGGTGTCTTTAGTGTAAAAAGGTTTTTTAATTATGTGCTTATGGTAAGTTGGGAATGGAATTTCAAATTTGTAGTTGTCTTCGTTACTAACTAAGATATGGAGTTGGTTCTTAAAGACGTTAATTGGACATTCTATTGCGGGGATCATATTATCTGAGGAACTTTCATCGCTATGTTGTGTTGCTGTCATCGAATTTATCTGTGGTGGTCTAGATAATGAATCTGCAACTACGTTTGTTCTGCCTGGCTGATATTTGAGTTCGTAGTTATACTCCTCTAAGATGGACTTCCATCTTTCCATCTTGCTGTTTGTGTTTTTGCTACTGAGGGCATACGTCAAAGGTTGGTGGTCCGTGTAAATGTTTACTTTCCCAGAACCGTACAGGTAATTTCTCAACGAATTGAGGGCCCATATTATCGCTAGCATTTCTTTCTCATTGGTAGCGTAATTTTCTTCAGTTTTGCTGAGCGTTCTTGAAAGAAAGGTAATGGGTTTCCTGTTTTGCGAAAGCACTGCACCTATTGCATATTCAGAGGCATCCGTTGTCAGATCGAAGCCTTTTTCAAAATCAGGGTGAGATAACATGACATCGCCGGAGATGAGTGAATTTTTTAATTTCTGGAATGCGTCCAAAGCATTTTGATCTAAACTAATTTTTAAATTTTTGGACGCGTTTTTCGAAATGCGTCCTTCCTCCCCTCTTAAAAGGGATGTCAGGGGCTTGGCAAGCTTCGCATAATCTTTGATGAAGCGACGGTAATAACCTGACATGCCTAGAAAACTTCTCAGGTCTTTTAGGGTTTTCGGTGGTGGTATTTTGGCTATTGCCCCTATTTTATTTTGGTTGGCTTTAATTCCTGCGGCTCCTACGATAAATCCCAGAAATTCGACTTCTGTTTTGAGAAATTCACACTTGTCTAGTTGAATTTTGAAATTCGCCAATTCTAGTGTTTTGAATATTTTTCTGAGGTTTTCGAAGTGTTCTTTCTCAGTTCTTGAAAAGGTGACAATATCGTCCATGTAGACGTAGCAGATTTTCCCTATGTGGTCTCTCAACACATCGTCCAGAGTACGTTGGAATATCGAGGGAGCATTTTTTAATCCAAATGGGAGTCGTACAAACTCAAATTTCCCATTATTAACTGAAAAGGCGGTTTTCTCTACGTCACATTCCTTTAAAGGAATCTGGTGGAAACCACTCTTTAAATCAATAACCGTAAAGTACTTGTTTTTACCTAGATTTGATAGAACATCGTTAATTTCTGGAATAGGATACCTATCGGCCACAGTTACTGCGTTCAGTTTCCTGTAGTCGATGACCATTCTATATTTTTTTTCTCCGGATGCGTCAATTTTTTTCGGAACGATCCAAACGGGTGCATTATATGGAGATCTGGAGGGTCTGATAATTCCGTCATTTAAGAGTTCATCGATCTGTTTTTCTACCTCACTTTTTAATGCCATTGGATAGGGGTACGATTTAGAATAAATTGGTGAATCTGAATGTGTTCGGATTTCTCCCTGAACTCGAGAAGTGAATGTAAGTCTCTTGTTGGGATCCGTGAATAGGTTGGGATACTCTTTTATAGTTTGATCTAACTGAAATTTTTGAGTTTCGTTCATATGATTTGTTCTGAATTCCATTTTATTAACCGATTGGGAAGTGTGTTGATGAATTTTTATTCTAGTTGTATTGTTTATTAACAAATATTCTTCTTTAATATGGATAGTTGCATTTAGTTCTTTTAAACTATCATGACCAAGGATGCCATGAAACGATTTCAAAGAAGGTAGGATGAAGAATTTTATATGGTGGTTGGGTAAATCGAATAAAGTTGTGATTGTGTGATGCGTAATTTTAATGTTTCCAGACACTGAATTTGCAAAAAAGGTGTTATCGTTTTTGATAGGCATTTTACAATGCAACTCCAATTTAATGGAGTATTGTAGGATTCCAAAGCAATGTCAGCGTTGCCTGTAATTTTGTTTCGGATGACGCTTAAAATCCCATAGTATTTAGGTGTGCCTTTGCTTGAATCATAAATTTGCAACACTCTATCCACGCTTTTTCTCCATGAGTTAAATTCCATGGGGTTACCCGAGAAATCTCTAAGACTTCTTACTATGTCGGGTATTTTATCTAAGTCACTCAAGTCATTTCTGTATCTGTCTTCAATGTTTTGGTCTGTCCCGTGGTTAAGGTCATTATTTGGATTTATCAGAGATTGAACTATGTTTCTGCATTGTTGCGCGCAAATAGCGGCTATTCTGTTTTCTACTTCTTCGCTGAGTTGCGCTGCTGGATTTGGAACGTTAAGAACAGGAGGTCTTACTAGGTTATTGGGATTAGACATGATTTTTCACAAATTTTGGAAACAATTTTTGTGAGGAAACAAAAATTCTACTCTATGATAAAAATTGGTGCTTTCGATAAAAGATTTCTTCCTTCCTTATTTTTTTTTTTTTTTTTTTTTTTTTTATACAAAGGTGGTTTTTGTCACTTATGAAATAACTTAAAAATATTCTGAAATATAATAACCTACAGTATAAGATGAGTTGGACACATTCTGTTGACTGATTGATGTTATTCTGTTGGTCTTCGTTGCAGCTATCGATGTCGGCCAGATATTTGAATGGTTGTCTTCTACGGTGCAGCTTTAAATGGCAGGTACAAAGCTGCTGTTGAATATTATATTTTTAGGTCTTTTCTAAAGTCTTTATGTTTCCTTTTAAAATTCTTTTGGTTAGTGTTCTTTATTACTTTTAAGTTAATATAGCTTTTCTTTTTATAATATTAATTTTTTTTTTGTTTGCTTACTGTTCTTTTTATTTGTTGTGTCTATTTCCTTATTTTAAATTGTAAACTTATTAAACTATACCGTCCCGATCACGCGAATTTTGTCCTTTTCGTACTTCTACTAAGGATTCACTTATGACACTTTATACGGACGGTCGCCTGCGGACGGACACTTACAGGCTTAATTATTATTATTTTTTGTTTGTTTTAGGGTTCCTTTAGTACACTATATTTGTACCAGTTGCTCGGGCGCCAGTAAATATTTTATTTTTATAAGTAAACATGATTATGTTTATTATATAAGTAAATATTTATCATTTATTATTTTTCTTATATAAAATATTAGAATTTTTACTTGTTGTTCTTTGCTTTGTGCTTTCTGATAATTTACTTTATTTACTTGTTTACTTTCTATGGGAGTCTATTGTTCGGTATTGAGAAATCAAATACCACACTTGCGATCCTTACTCGCGAAATGACTCCAATAGACTGCTAAAAAATAATTTTGCTTTTAAGTATTCTACTTACTAATAATTCATTTCTTCTTATTTCTTGTCATTTTTGTTACCTACACAAATATTTGAAGAATTTGTTCCCGTTAAATCTCATTGCTTATAATTGTATTAAAATTCCTTGTTTTCATGAATTCTAGTTGCTCACTTCTTAATTTGATATGTTTTGTTGTTGTTAATCATTTTGAACTTTGTCGTAATGTATTTTGTTTTTGTAGTAAATGAAGTTTTAAGCAGTGAGATTTAAATACAGTTGGGACAAAAACAAACTTAAATTGAAATAAAGTTAATTATTATTAACTTATACATCAAATCTCGCAAAAATTTTTTACTCTTTATTATTAGCAAAAATATATTTTAAACACTTGAAAACATAAATAAAACATACAAGAGCAGTAAAAACGCAAGTTTTTCATTAAAAAATAGACAAACGGGCGTTTTCAAAAAATAACGATTTTTGGCCAAAAATGCAAAGAGTATCCCCTTATCAAAAATTGAAACATACATCGAATCTCGAAAAAATTTTTTACTCTTTATTATTAGCAAAAATATATTTTAAACATTCGAAAACATAAAATAAACATACAAGAGCAGTAAAAACGCAAGTTTTTCATTAAAAAATAGACAAACGGACGTTTTCAAAAAATAACGATTTTTGGCCAAAAATGCAAAGAGTATCCCCTTATTAAAAATTGAAATATACATCAAATCTCGCAAAAATTTTTTTCTCTTTATTATTAGCAAAAATATATTTGAAACACTTGAAAACATAAAATAAACATACAAGAGCAGTAAAAACGCAAGTTTTTCATTAAAAAATAGACAAACGGACGTTTTCAAAAAATAACGATTTTTGGCCAAAAATGCAAAGAGTATCCCCTTATCAAAAATTGAAATATACATCAAATCTCGCAAAAATTTTTTACTCTTTATTATTAGCAAAAATATATTTGAAACACTTGAAAACATAAAATAAACATACAAGAGCAGTAAAAACGCAAGTTTTTCATTAAAAAATAGACAAACGGACGTTTTCAAAAAATAACGATTTTTGGCCAAAAATGCAAAGAGTATCCCCTTATCAAAAATTGAAATATACATCAAATCTCGCAAAAATTTTTTACTCTTTATTATTAGCAAAAATATATTTTAAACACTTGAAAACATAAAATAAACATACAACAGCAGTAAAAACGCAAGTTTTTCATTAAAAAATAGACAAACGAACATTTTCAAAAAATAACGATTTTTGGCCAAAAATTGATATATACATCAAATCTCGCAAAAATTTTTTACTCTTTATTATTAGCAAAAATATATTTTAAACACTTGAAAACATAAATAAAACATACAAGAGCAGTAAAAACGCAAGTTTTTCATTAAAAAATAGACAAACGGACGTTTTCAAAAAATAACGATTTTTGGCCAAAAATGCAAAGAGTATCCCCTTATCAAAAATTGAAATATACATCAAATCTCGCAAAAATTTTTTACTCTTTATTATTAGCAAAAATATATTTGAAACACTTGAAAACATAAAATAAACATACAAGAGCAGTAAAAACGCAAGTTTTTCATTAAAAAATAGACAAACGGACGTTTTCAAAGAATGATGATTTTTGGCCAAAAATGCAAAGAGTATCCCCTTATCAAAAATTGAAATATACATCAAATCTCGCAAAAATTTTTTACTCTTTATTATTAGCAAAAATATATTTTAAACACTTGAAAACATAAAAAAAACATACAAGAGCAGTAAAAACGCAAGTTTTTCATTAAAAAATAGACAAACGGACGTTTTCAAAAAATAACGATTTTTGGGCAAAAATGCAAAGAGTATCCCCTTATCAAAAATTGAAATATACATCAAATCTCGCAAAAATTTTTTACTCTTTATTATTAGCAAAAATATATTTTAAACACTTGAAAACATAAAAAAAACATACAAGAGCAGTAAAAACGCAAGTTTTTCATTAAAAAATAGACAAACGGACGTTTTCAAAAAATAACGATTTTTGGCCAAAAATGCAAAGAGTATCCCCTTATCAAAAATTGAAATATACATCAAATCTCGCAAAAATTTTTTACTCTTTATTATTAGCAAAAATATATTTTAAACACTTGAAAACATAAAAAAAACATACAAGAGCAGTAAAAACGCAAGTTCTTCATTAAAAAATAGACAAACGGACATTTTCAAAAAATAACGATTTTTGGCCAAAAATGCAAAGAGTATCCCCTTATCAAAAATTGAAATATACATCAAATCTCGAAAAAATTTTTTACTCTTTATTATTAGCAAAAATATATTTTAAACACTTGAAAACATAAAAAAAACATACAAGAGCAGTAAAAACGCAAGTTTTTCATTAAAAAATAGACAAACGGACGTTTTCAAAAAATAACGATTTTTGGCCAAAAATGCAAAGAGTATCCCCTTATCAAAAATTGAAACATACATCGAATCTCGAAAAAATTTTTTACTCTTTATTATTAGCAAAAATATATTTTAAACATTCGAAAACATAAAATAAACATACAAGAGCAGTAAAAACGCAAGTTTTTCATTAAAAAATAGACAAACGGACGTTTTCAAAAAATAACGATTTTTGGCCAAAAATGCAAAGAGTATCCCCTTATCAAAAATTGAAATATACATCAAATCTCGCAAAAATTTTTTACTCTTTATTATTAGCAAAAATATATTTTAAACATTCGAAAACATAAAATAAACATACAACAGCAGTAAAAACGCAAGTTTTTCATTAAAAAATAGACAAACGGACATTTTCAAAAAATAACGATTTTTGGCCAAAAATTGATATATACATCAAATCTCGCAAAAATTTTTTACTCTTTATTATTAGCAAAAATATATTTTAAACACTTGAAAACATAAATAAAACATACAAGAGCAGTAAAAACGCAAGTTTTTCATTAAAAAATAGACAAACGGACGTTTTCAAAAAATAACGATTTTTGGCCAAAAATGCAAAGAGTATCCCCTTATCAAAAATTGAAACATACATCGAATCTCGAAAAAATTTTTTACTCTTTATTATTAGCAAAAATATATTTTAAACATTCGAAAACATAAAATAAACATACAAGAGCAGTAAAAACGCAAGTTTTTCATTAAAAAATAGACAAACGGACGTTTTCAAAAAATAACGATTTTTGGCCAAAAATGCAAAGAGTATCCCCTTATCAAAAATTGAAATATACATCAAATCTCGCAAAAATTTTTTACTCTTTATTATTAGCAAAAATATATTTTAAACATTCGAAAACATAAAATAAACATACAACAGCAGTAAAAACGCAAGTTTTTCATTAAAAAATAGACAAACGGACATTTTCAAAAAATAACGATTTTTGGCCAAAAATTGATATATACATCAAATCTCGCAAAAATTTTTTACTCTTTATTATTAGCAAAAATATATTTTAAACACTTGAAAACATAAATAAAACATACAAGAGCAGTAAAAACGCAAGTTTTTCATTAAAAAATAGACAAACGGACGTTTTCAAAAAATAACGATTTTTGGCCAAAAATGCAAAGAGTATCCCCTTATCAAAAATTGAAATATACATCAAATCTCGCAAAAATTTTTTACTCTTTATTATTAGCAAAAATATATTTTAAACACTTGAAAACATAAAATAAACATACAACAGCAGTAAAAACGCAAGTTTTTCATTAAAAAATAGACAAACGAACATTTTCAAAAAATAACGATTTTTGGCCAAAAATTGATATATACATCAAATCTCGCAAAAATTTTTTACTCTTTATTATTAGCAAAAATATATTTTAAACACTTGAAAACATAAATAAAACATACAAGAGCAGTAAAAACGCAAGTTTTTCATTAAAAAATAGACAAACGGACGTTTTCAAAAAATAACGATTTTTGGCCAAAAATGCAAAGAGTATCCCCTTATCAAAAATTGAAATATACATCAAATCTCGCAAAAATTTTTTACTCTTTATTATTAGCAAAAATATATTTGAAACACTTGAAAACATAAAATAAACATACAAGAGCAGTAAAAACGCAAGTTTTTCATTAAAAAATAGACAAACGGACGTTTTCAAAAAATAACGATTTTTGGCCAAAAATGCAAAGAGTATCCCCTTATCAAAAATTGAAATATACATCAAATCTCGCAAAAATTTTTTACTCTTTATTATTAGCAAAAATATATTTGAAACACTTGAAAACATAAAATAAACATACAACAGCAGTAAAAACGCAAGTTTTTCATTAAAAAATAGACAAACGGACATTTTCAAAAAATAACGATTTTTGGCCAAAAATTGATATATACATCAAATCTCGCAAAAATTTTTTACTCTTTATTATTAGCAAAAATATATTTTAAACACTTGAAAACATAAATAAAACATACAAGAGCAGTAAAAACGCAAGTTTTTCATTAAAAAATAGACAAACGGACGTTTTCAAAAAATAACGATTTTTGGCCAAAAATGCAAAGAGTATCCCCTTATCAAAAATTGAAACATACATCAAATCTCGCAAAAATTTTTTACTCTTTATTATTAGCAAAAATATATTTTAAACATTCGAAAACATAAAATAAACATACAAGAGCAGTAAAAACGCAAGTTTTTCATTAAAAAATAGACAAACGGGCGTTTTCAAAAAATAACGATTTTTGGCCAAAAATGCAAAGAGTATCCCCTTATCAAAAATTGAAACATACATCGAATCTCGAAAAAATTTTTTACTCTTTATTATTAGCAAAAATATATTTTAAACATTCGAAAACATAAAATAAACATACAAGAGCAGTAAAAACGCAAGTTTTTCATTAAAAAATAGACAAACGGACGTTTTCAAAAAATAACGATTTTTGGCCAAAAATGCAAAGAGTATCCCCTTATTAAAAATTGAAATATACATCAAATCTCGCAAAAATTTTTTTCTCTTTATTATTAGCAAAAATATATTTTAAACACTTGAAAACATAAAAAAAACATACAAGAGCAGTAAAAACGCAAGTTTTTCATTAAAAAATAGACAAACGGACGTTTTCAAAGAATGATGATTTTTGGCCAAAAATGCAAAGAGTATCCCCTTATCAAAAATTGAAATATACATCAAATCTCGAAAAAATTTTTTACTCTTTATTATTAGCAAAAATATATTTTAAACACTTGAAAACATAAATAAAACATACAAGAGCAGTAAAAACGCAAGTTTTTCATTAAAAAATAGACAAACGGACGTTTTCAAAAAATAACGATTTTTGGCCAAAAATGCAAAGAGTATCCCCTTATCAAAAATTGAAATATACATCAAATCTCGCAAAAATTTTTTACTCTTTATTATTAGCAAAAATATATTTTAAACACTTGAAAACATAAAATAAACATACAAGAGCAGTAAAAACGCAAGTTTTTCATTAAAAAATAGACAAACGGACGTTTTCAAAAAATAACGATTTTTGGCCAAAAATGCAAAGAGTATCCCCTTATCAAAAATTGAAATATACATCAAATCTCGCAAAAATTTTTTACTCTTTATTATTAGCAAAAATATATTTTAAACACTTGAAAACATAAAATAAACATACAAGAGCAGTAAAAACGCAAGTTTTTCATTAAAAAATAGACAAACGGACGTTTTCAAAAAATAACGATTTTTGGCCAAAAATGCAAAGAGTATCCCCTTATCAAAAATTGAAATATACATCAAATCTCGCAAAAATTTTTTACTCTTTATTATTAGCAAAAATATATTTTAAACACTTGAAAACATAAAAAAAACATACAAGAGCAGTAAAAACGCAAGTTCTTCATTAAAAAATAGACAAACGGACATTTTCAAAAAATAACGATTTTTGGCCAAAAATGCAAAGAGTATCCCCTTATCAAAAATTGAAACATACATCGAATGTCGAAAAAATTTTTTACTCTTTATTATTAGCAAAAATATATTTTAAACATTCGAAAACATAAAATAAACATACAAGAGCAGTAAAAACGCAAGTTTTTCATTAAAAAATAGACAAACGGGCGTTTTCAAAAAATAACGATTTTTGGCCAAAAATGCAAAGAGTATCCCCTTATCAAAAATTGAAACATACATCGAATCTCGAAAAAATTTTTTACTCTTTATTATTAGCAAAAATATATTTTAAACATTCGAAAACATAAAATAAACATACAAGAGCAGTAAAAACGCAAGTTTTTCATTAAAAAATAGACAAACGGACGTTTTCAAAAAATAACGATTTTTGGCCAAAAATGCAAAGAGTATCCCCTTATTAAAAATTGAAATATACATCAAATCTCGCAAAAATTTTTTTCTCTTTATTATTAGCAAAAATATATTTTAAACACTTGAAAACATAAAAAAAACATACAAGAGCAGTAAAAACGCAAGTTTTTCATTAAAAAATAGACAAACGGACGTTTTCAAAGAATGATGATTTTTGGCCAAAAATGCAAAGAGTATCCCCTTATCAAAAATTGAAATATACATCAAATCTCGAAAAAATTTTTTACTCTTTATTATTAGCAAAAATATATTTTAAACACTTGAAAACATAAATAAAACATACAAGAGCAGTAAAAACGCAAGTTTTTCATTAAAAAATAGACAAACGGACGTTTTCAAAAAATAACGATTTTTGGCCAAAAATGCAAAGAGTATCCCCTTATCAAAAATTGAAATATACATCAAATCTCGCAAAAATTTTTTACTCTTTATTATTAGCAAAAATATATTTTAAACACTTGAAAACATAAAAAAAACATACAAGAGCAGTAAAAACGCAAGTTTTTCATTAAAAAATAGACAAACGGACATTTTCAAAAAATAACGATTTTTGGCCAAAAATGCAAAGAGTATCCCCTTATCAAAAATTGAAATATACATCAAATCTCGAAAAAATTTTTTACTCTTTATTATTAGCAAAAATATATTTTAAACACTTGAAAACATAAAATAAACATACAAGAGCAGTAAAAACGCAAGTTTTTCATTAAAAAATAGACAAACGGACGTTTTCAAAGAATGATGATTTTTGGCCAAAAATGCAAAGAGTATCCCCTTATCAAAAATTGAAATATACATCAAATCTCGGAAAAATTTTTTACTCTTTATTATTAGCAAAAATATATTTTAAACACTTGAAAACATAAGAAAAACATACAAGAGCAGTAAAAACGCAAGTTTTTCATTAAAAAATAGACAAACGGACGTTTTCAAAAAATAACGATTTTTGGCCAAAAATGCAAAGAGTATCCCCTTATCAAAAATTGAAATATACATCGAATCTCGAAAAAATTTTTTACTCTTTATTATTAGCAAAAATATATTTTAAACACTTGAAAATATAAAATAAACATACAAGAGCAGTAAAAACGCAAGTTTTTCATTAAAAAATAGACAAACGGACGTTTTCAAAAAATAACGATTTTTGGCCAAAAATTGATATATACATCAAATCTCGCAAAAATTTTTTACTCTTTATTATTAGCAAAAATATATTTTAAACACTTGAAAACATAAAAAAAACATACAAGAGCAGTAAAAACGCAAGTTTTTCATTAAAAAATAGACAAACGGACGTTTTCAAAGAATGATGATTTTTGGCCAAAAATGCAAAGAGTATCCCCTTATCAAAAATTGAAATATACATCAAATCTCGCAAAAATTTTTTACTCTTTATTATTAGCAAAAATATATTTTAAACACTTGAAAACATAAATAAAACATACAAGAGCAGTAAAAACGCAAGTTTTTCATTAAAAAATAGACAAACGGACGTTTTCAAAAAATAACGATTTTTGGGCAAAAATGCAAAGAGTATCCCCTTATCAAAAATTGAAATATACATCAAATCTCGCAAAAATTTTTTACTCTTTATTATTAGCAAAAATATATTTTAAACACTTGAAAACATAAAAAAAACATACAAGAGCAGTAAAAACGCAAGTTTTTCATTAAAAAATAGACAAACGGACGTTTTCAAAGAATGATGATTTTTGGCCAAAAATGCAAAGAGTATCCCCTTATCAAAAATTGAAATATACATCAAATCTCGCAAAAATTTTTTACTCTTTATTATTAGCAAAAATATATTTTAAACACTTGAAAACATAAAAAAAACATACAAGAGCAGTAAAAACGCAAGTTTTTCATTAAAAAATAGACAAACGGACGTTTTCAAAAAATAACGATTTTTGGGCAAAAATGCAAAGAGTATCCCCTTATCAAAAATTGAAATATACATCAAATCTCGCAAAAATTTTTTACTCTTTATTATTAGCAAAAATATATTTTAAACACTTGAAAACATAAAAAAAACATACAAGAGCAGTAAAAACGCAAGTTTTTCATTAAAAAATAGACAAACGGACGTTTTCAAAGAATGATGATTTTTGGCCAAAAATGCAAAGAGTATCCCCTTATCAAAAATTGAAATATACATCAAATCTCGCAAAAATTTTTTTCTCTTTATTATTAGCAAAAATATATTTTAAACACTTGAAAACATAAAAAAAACATACAAGAGCAGTAAAAACGCAAGTTTTTCATTAAAAAATAGACAAACGGACATTTTCAAAAAATAACGATTTTTGGCCAAAAATGCAAAGAGTATCCCCTTATCAAAAATTGAAATATACATCAAATCTCGAAAAAATTTTTTACTCTTTATTATTAGCAAAAATATATTTTAAACACTTGAAAACATAAAAAAAACATACAAGAGCAGTAAAAACGCAAGTTTTTCATTAAAAAATAGACAAACGGACGTTTTCAAAAAATAACGATTTTTGGCCAAAAATGCAAAGAGTATCCCCTTATCAAAAATTGAAACATACATCGAATCTCGAAAAAATTTTTTACTCTTTATTATTAGCAAAAATATATTTTAAACATTCGAAAACATAAAATAAACATACAAGAGCAGTAAAAACGCAAGTTTTTCATTAAAAAATAGACAAACGGACGTTTTCAAAAAATAACGATTTTTGGCCAAAAATGCAAAGAGTATCCCCTTATCAAAAATTGAAATATACATCAAATCTCGCAAAAATTTTTTACTCTTTATTATTAGCAAAAATATATTTTAAACACTTGAAAACATAAAAAAAACATACAAGAGCAGTAAAAACGCAAGTTTTTCATTAAAAAATAGACAAACGGACATTTTCAAAAAATAACGATTTTTGGCCAAAAATGCAAAGAGTATCCCCTTATCAAAAATTGAAATATACATCAAATCTCGAAAAAATTTTTTACTCTTTATTATTAGCAAAAATATATTTTAAACACTTGAAAACATAAAAAAAACATACAAGAGCAGTAAAAACGCAAGTTTTTCATTAAAAAATAGACAAACGGACGTTTTCAAAAAATAACGATTTTTGGCCAAAAATGCAAAGAGTATCCCCTTATCAAAAATTGAAACATACATCGAATCTCGAAAAAATTTTTTACTCTTTATTATTAGCAAAAATATATTTTAAACATTCGAAAACATAAAATAAACATACAAGAGCAGTAAAAACGCAAGTTTTTCATTAAAAAATAGACAAACGGACGTTTTCAAAAAATAACGATTTTTGGCCAAAAATGCAAAGAGTATCCCCTTATCAAAAATTGAAATATACATCAAATCTCGCAAAAATTTTTTACTCTTTATTATTAGCAAAAATATATTTTAAACACTTGAAAACATAAAATAAACATACAACAGCAGTAAAAACGCAAGTTTTTCATTAAAAAATAGACAAACGGACATTTTCAAAAAATAACGATTTTTGGCCAAAAATTGATATATACATCAAATCTCGCAAAAATTTTTTACTCTTTATTATTAGCAAAAATATATTTTAAACACTTGAAAACATAAATAAAACATACAAGAGCAGTAAAAACGCAAGTTTTTCATTAAAAAATAGACAAACGGACGTTTTCAAAAAATAACGATTTTTGGCCAAAAATGCAAAGAGTATCCCCTTATCAAAAATTGAAACATACATCGAATGTCGAAAAAATTTTTTACTCTTTATTATTAGCAAAAATATATTTTAAACATTCGAAAACATAAAATAAACATACAAGAGCAGTAAAAACGCAAGTTTTTCATTAAAAAATAGACAAACGGGCGTTTTCAAAAAATAACGATTTTTGGCCAAAAATGCAAAGAGTATCCCCTTATCAAAAATTGAAACATACATCGAATCTCGAAAAAATTTTTTACTCTTTATTATTAGCAAAAATATATTTTAAACATTCGAAAACATAAAATAAACATACAAGAGCAGTAAAAACGCAAGTTTTTCATTAAAAAATAGACAAACGGACGTTTTCAAAAAATAACGATTTTTGGCCAAAAATGCAAAGAGTATCCCCTTATCAAAAATTGAAATATACATCAAATCTCGCAAAAATTTTTTACTCTTTATTATTAGCAAAAATATATTTTAAACACTTGAAAACATAAAAAAAACATACAAGAGCAGTAAAAACGCAAGTTTTTCATTAAAAAATAGACAAACGGACGTTTTCAAAAAATAACGATTTTTGGCCAAAAATTGATATATACATCAAATCTCGCAAAAATTTTTTACTCTTTATTATTAGCAAAAATATATTTTAAACACTTGAAAACATAAAAAAAACATACAAGAGCAGTAAAAACGCAAGTTTTTCATTAAAAAATAGACAAACGGACGTTTTCAAAGAATGATGATTTTTGGCCAAAAATGCAAAGAGTATCCCCTTATCAAAAATTGAAATATACATCAAATCTCGCAAAAATTTTTTACTCTTTATTATTAGCAAAAATATATTTTAAACACTTGAAAACATAAATAAAACATACAAGAGCAGTAAAAACGCAAGTTTTTCATTAAAAAATAGACAAACGGACGTTTTCAAAAAATAACGATTTTTGGGCAAAAATGCAAAGAGTATCCCCTTATCAAAAATTGAAATATACATCAAATCTCGCAAAAATTTTTTACTCTTTATTATTAGCAAAAATATATTTTAAACACTTGAAAACATAAAAAAAACATACAAGAGCAGTAAAAACGCAAGTTTTTCATTAAAAAATAGACAAACGGACGTTTTCAAAGAATGATGATTTTTGGCCAAAAATGCAAAGAGTATCCCCTTATCAAAAATTGAAATATACATCAAATCTCGCAAAAATTTTTTACTCTTTATTATTAGCAAAAATATATTTTAAACACTTGAAAACATAAAAAAAACATACAAGAGCAGTAAAAACGCAAGTTTTTCATTAAAAAATAGACAAACGGACGTTTTCAAAAAATAACGATTTTTGGGCAAAAATGCAAAGAGTATCCCCTTATCAAAAATTGAAATATACATCAAATCTCGCAAAAATTTTTTACTCTTTATTATTAGCAAAAATATATTTTAAACACTTGAAAACATAAAAAAAACATACAAGAGCAGTAAAAACGCAAGTTTTTCATTAAAAAATAGACAAACGGACGTTTTCAAAGAATGATGATTTTTGGCCAAAAATGCAAAGAGTATCCCCTTATCAAAAATTGAAATATACATCAAATCTCGCAAAAATTTTTTTCTCTTTATTATTAGCAAAAATATATTTTAAACACTTGAAAACATAAAAAAAACATACAAGAGCAGTAAAAACGCAAGTTTTTCATTAAAAAATAGACAAACGGACATTTTCAAAAAATAACGATTTTTGGCCAAAAATGCAAAGAGTATCCCCTTATCAAAAATTGAAATATACATCAAATCTCGAAAAAATTTTTTACTCTTTATTATTAGCAAAAATATATTTTAAACACTTGAAAACATAAAAAAAACATACAAGAGCAGTAAAAACGCAAGTTTTTCATTAAAAAATAGACAAACGGACGTTTTCAAAAAATAACGATTTTTGGCCAAAAATGCAAAGAGTATCCCCTTATCAAAAATTGAAACATACATCGAATCTCGAAAAAATTTTTTACTCTTTATTATTAGCAAAAATATATTTTAAACATTCGAAAACATAAAATAAACATACAAGAGCAGTAAAAACGCAAGTTTTTCATTAAAAAATAGACAAACGGACGTTTTCAAAAAATAACGATTTTTGGCCAAAAATGCAAAGAGTATCCCCTTATCAAAAATTGAAATATACATCAAATCTCGCAAAAATTTTTTACTCTTTATTATTAGCAAAAATATATTTTAAACACTTGAAAACATAAAAAAAACATACAAGAGCAGTAAAAACGCAAGTTTTTCATTAAAAAATAGACAAACGGACATTTTCAAAAAATAACGATTTTTGGCCAAAAATGCAAAGAGTATCCCCTTATCAAAAATTGAAATATACATCAAATCTCGAAAAAATTTTTTACTCTTTATTATTAGCAAAAATATATTTTAAACACTTGAAAACATAAAAAAAACATACAAGAGCAGTAAAAACGCAAGTTTTTCATTAAAAAATAGACAAACGGACGTTTTCAAAAAATAACGATTTTTGGCCAAAAATGCAAAGAGTATCCCCTTATCAAAAATTGAAACATACATCGAATCTCGAAAAAATTTTTTACTCTTTATTATTAGCAAAAATATATTTTAAACATTCGAAAACATAAAATAAACATACAAGAGCAGTAAAAACGCAAGTTTTTCATTAAAAAATAGACAAACGGACGTTTTCAAAAAATAACGATTTTTGGCCAAAAATGCAAAGAGTATCCCCTTATCAAAAATTGAAATATACATCAAATCTCGCAAAAATTTTTTACTCTTTATTATTAGCAAAAATATATTTTAAACACTTGAAAACATAAAATAAACATACAACAGCAGTAAAAACGCAAGTTTTTCATTAAAAAATAGACAAACGGACATTTTCAAAAAATAACGATTTTTGGCCAAAAATTGATATATACATCAAATCTCGCAAAAATTTTTTACTCTTTATTATTAGCAAAAATATATTTTAAACACTTGAAAACATAAATAAAACATACAAGAGCAGTAAAAACGCAAGTTTTTCATTAAAAAATAGACAAACGGACGTTTTCAAAAAATAACGATTTTTGGCCAAAAATGCAAAGAGTATCCCCTTATCAAAAATTGAAACATACATCGAATGTCGAAAAAATTTTTTACTCTTTATTATTAGCAAAAATATATTTTAAACATTCGAAAACATAAAATAAACATACAAGAGCAGTAAAAACGCAAGTTTTTCATTAAAAAATAGACAAACGGGCGTTTTCAAAAAATAACGATTTTTGGCCAAAAATGCAAAGAGTATCCCCTTATCAAAAATTGAAACATACATCGAATCTCGAAAAAATTTTTTACTCTTTATTATTAGCAAAAATATATTTTAAACATTCGAAAACATAAAATAAACATACAAGAGCAGTAAAAACGCAAGTTTTTCATTAAAAAATAGACAAACGGACGTTTTCAAAAAATAACGATTTTTGGCCAAAAATGCAAAGAGTATCCCCTTATTAAAAATTGAAATATACATCAAATCTCGCAAAAATTTTTTTCTCTTTATTATTAGCAAAAATATATTTGAAACACTTGAAAACATAAAATAAACATACAAGAGCAGTAAAAACGCAAGTTTTTCATTAAAAAATAGACAAACGGACGTTTTCAAAAAATAACGATTTTTGGCCAAAAATGCAAAGAGTATCCCCTTATCAAAAATTGAAATATACATCAAATCTCGCAAAAATTTTTTACTCTTTATTATTAGCAAAAATATATTTTAAACACTTGAAAACATAAAATAAACATACAACAGCAGTAAAAACGCAAGTTTTTCATTAAAAAATAGACAAACGGACATTTTCAAAAAATAACGATTTTTGGCCAAAAATTGATATATACATCAAATCTCGCAAAAATTTTTTACTCTTTATTATTAGCAAAAATATATTTTAAACACTTGAAAACATAAATAAAACATACAAGAGCAGTAAAAACGCAAGTTTTTCATTAAAAAATAGACAAACGGACGTTTTCAAAAAATAACGATTTTTGGCCAAAAATGCAAAGAGTATCCCCTTATCAAAAATTGAAACATACATCGAATGTCGAAAAAATTTTTTACTCTTTATTATTAGCAAAAATATATTTTAAACATTCGAAAACATAAAATAAACATACAAGAGCAGTAAAAACGCAAGTTTTTCATTAAAAAATAGACAAACGGGCGTTTTCAAAAAATAACGATTTTTGGCCAAAAATGCAAAGAGTATCCCCTTATCAAAAATTGAAACATACATCGAATCTCGAAAAAATTTTTTACTCTTTATTATTAGCAAAAATATATTTTAAACATTCGAAAACATAAAATAAACATACAAGAGCAGTAAAAACGCAAGTTTTTCATTAAAAAATAGACAAACGGACGTTTTCAAAAAATAACGATTTTTGGCCAAAAATGCAAAGAGTATCCTTATTAAAAATTGAAATATACATCAAATCTCGCAAAAATTTTTTTCTCTTTATTATTAGCAAAAATATATTTTAAACACTTGAAAACATAAAAAAAACATACAAGAGCAGTAAAAACGCAAGTTTTTCATTAAAAAATAGACAAACGGACGTTTTCAAAGAATGATGATTTTTGGCCAAAAATGCCAAAATCCCCTTATCAAAAATTGAAATATACATCAAATCTCGAAAAAATTTTTTACTCTTTATTATTAGCAAAAATATATTTTAAACACTTGAAAACATAAATAAAACATACAAGAGCAGTAAAAACGCAAGTTTTTCATTAAAAAATAGACAAACGGACGTTTTCAAAAAATAACGATTTTTGGCCAAAAATGCAAAGAGTATCCCCTTATCAAAAATTGAAATATACATCAAATCTCGCAAAAATTTTTTACTCTTTATTATTAGCAAAAATATATTTTAAACACTTGAAAACATAAAAAAAACATACAAGAGCAGTAAAAACGCAAGTTTTTCATTAAAAAATAGACAAACGGACATTTTCAAAAAATAACGATTTTTGGCCAAAAATGCAAAGAGTATCCCCTTATCAAAAATTGAAATATACATCAAATCTCGGAAAAATTTTTTACTCTTTATTATTAGCAAAAATATATTTTAAACACTTGAAAACATAAGAAAAACATACAAGAGCAGTAAAAACGCAAGTTTTTCATTAAAAAATAGACAAACGGACGTTTTCAAAAAATAACGATTTTTGGCCAAAAATGCAAAGAGTATCCCCTTATTAAAAATTGAAATATACATCAAATCTCGCAAAAATTTTTTTCTCTTTATTATTAGCAAAAATATATTTTAAACACTTGAAAACATAAAAAAAACATACAAGAGCAGTAAAAACGCAAGTTTTTCATTAAAAAATAGACAAACGGACGTTTTCAAAGAATGATGATTTTTGGCCAAAAATGCAAAGAGTATCCCCTTATCAAAAATTGAAATATACATCAAATCTCGAAAAAATTTTTTACTCTTTATTATTAGCAAAAATATATTTTAAACACTTGAAAACATAAATAAAACATACAAGAGCAGTAAAAACGCAAGTTTTTCATTAAAAAATAGACAAACGGACGTTTTCAAAGAATGATGATTTTTGGCCAAAAATGCAAAGAGTATCCCCTTATCAAAAATTGAAATATACATCAAATCTCGCAAAAATTTTTTACTCTTTATTATTAGCAAAAATATATTTTAAACACTTGAAAACATAAAAAAAACATACAAGAGCAGTAAAAACGCAAGTTTTTCATTAAAAAATAGACAAACGGACGTTTTCAAAGAATGATGATTTTTGGCCAAAAATGCAAAGAGTATCCCCTTATCAAAAATTGAAATATACATCAAATCTCGGAAAAATTTTTTACTCTTTATTATTAGCAAAAATATATTTTAAACACTTGAAAACATAAGAAAAACATACAAGAGCAGTAAAAACGCAAGTTTTTCATTAAAAAATAGACAAACGGACGTTTTCAAAAAATAACGATTTTTGGCCAAAAATGCAAAGAGTATCCCCTTATCAAAAATTGAAATATACATCGAATCTCGAAAAAATTTTTTACTCTTTATTATTAGCAAAAATATATTTTAAACACTTGAAAATATAAAATAAACATACAAGAGCAGTAAAAACGCAAGTTTTTCATTAAAAAATAGACAAACGGACGTTTTCAAAAAATAACGATTTTTGGCCAAAAATTGATATATACATCAAATCTCGCAAAAATTTTTTACTCTTTATTATTAGCAAAAATATATTTTAAACACTTGAAAACATAAAATAAACATACAAGAGCAGTAAAAACGCAAGTTTTTCATTAAAAAATAGACAAACGGACGTTTTCAAAGAATGATGATTTTTATTTACTAAATAAATTATTTACTAAAAAATTATAATGTACACACATATACATATATGTATATACGTACATGTGTATGAATTTGCGATTAATTAATTATTTACATATCATTGGTCTCAAAAAAAAGAGGCGTAACTCGCAATCTATTTATTTTATTAGTGAAATCATTAAAACAAAATTCGATTCAAAGAAATAAGCCACTTAGGGCCTTCTACTTGAGACCAACGATATGTAGATTTATTCAGATGTTAAAAATCATACAAAGCTCAAGATACACTATAAAAGTAAACGAAGGATTCCCAGCAAAGCATTCCCAGCTGGTTCCACACATGCAAGATCTCTACTTTCTGCTGTAAAATATTATTTTAAATGGTTTGAAATTGAATTACTTTATTTTGTAATGTCAGTGTTGCCACTTTCGAAAAAGATTTGTAAAACTAATAGAGAGTACAAAAACGCACCCTTATCGCATTCAGTTTGCATATCGTAAATGTTTCTGTGGCCCAATAGCCGCCACTCTCCTATTACTCTGACAGAAACTTATTTTGGAGCAGACACTAAGAGAGCTTCACGTAATTTCAAGTGAAAGTTACTAAAAGACACGATTAAAATAAGTTAAATGTAAGCAAACCGTTGTAATCATATTTTGCAATTAAGAAAAACTTTTTTCAATTTGCTTATAAAATACAATATCTAATCGGCAGTTTGCATTTAAAAACCACTTACAAACTAAAACAAAAAAAGAAAAAAAAAATACGACAGCAAAGAAAACAAATTATTATTTACATACTTAAAAACTAATTTATATTAATTGTGCCATAACAAGAATCACTCGACAAAAATTTTTTAATAACTTTGGGATAGTTCGAAAACGAGTTTAGCAATAAAAAGATTTTTTTTTCAAATCAATTATATCGAATTAGCGTTATTTACTCATATTAAGCTAAAAATACTACGTTACGAAAGTGACATAATATCAAGGTCGAATATTTAGTTCATACCAAAATGGGTCACTAAAATTGCAATCATGCCAAAATTGCAATGAACCAAATAAGTTGCACAAGAGCTACGCTATACATGACTTATTACTTGGCTATCATATCGTATAGTGTACTAAAATTGGTATTGCATTTTTTGCCTGCAATTTAACAAGCTTTTCAGAAAGCTGTCTATCACTACATCTCTTTAATAAATAAAAGGATTTATTAATTGTTTATTAATAAATAAATGTAAAGATAAATATTTTAATTGCTTACAACGTTCGAAGTTATTTTAAAGCCACAGTTTTCTTTTCTTTATTCTCTTTTTTAAGTGTACAGATAACTTTTTATTACCAACAAACACTTTTTTATTTATTGATTGAAGTTATACAATATTAAGTAATTATATATATTTATGGATCTACACATGTTTAACTTGTTTACTTTAACTTTCTCTAGATTTCGGCTTTATACGAGCACAAAAATTTAATGAAATGTTAAATTTGATTGGGCAAAAATTAAACACCAAATATGGTATTAAAAGATCGGTCATTTAATTAATTTTTAATTACAATTTCAGTTGCTTTTTATATTCAGAACACTTTTTGTAACTTAAAGATTTCTTACGTTATTTTTATAATAGAAATTCTATTAATTAAAAATGAAAATCATTAAATATTTAAAATAAAAAATATTTATTAGGTTTCAACACAGCTGTTGATACACGTTTTCGCATACTTAAAAACTTTTTACTGACCTCTTTGTAGGAGAGTGACTGAAATTATTTTTCTGGCATTCTTGCTTTTTGCTTATTTTGTTTCCTCTACTTTTTGTAAACACAACCAGAGTTGCTGTTTTCGTTTTTAATTTTATACTTGATTAAATTTTTTTCAATGAAAAAATCAATTCTATTTCATAACATTTCTTCATTTCTTTTGTGGAAAGGCATATGAAAAAGATTATTTCAATATTTTATAATATCTAACAGAATTAGCTGAATTTGACATTCTCATTGTAGTAAGAATTGCTTGCATGAAATGTTTCACTTCGACTATAACAAATTGATTGTTTGAATTAATTAATTCATTCTTCGAAATCTTAACGAACCATAATATATTTAAATTTAAAAGACTAGTTTTCGCAGAATTCCGATAAGGCGCAAACTTTTTGAACGCTAGGAAATTTTTCAGACGCTTTTGGCTGACTATGCGTTTCATTAATGAAAATATTTATGTAGATCTATTGCATTCGACTAAAACTTAACTTATGAAAATCATTTTCGTATTGCAAAATGGGGTGCTAAAAGCTTTAATTTTTCTTTTTAGGTATATATTCTTGTAAATTTTTTTTCTTCTGATATCTGAAAATATATATTTTCTTTTTTGAATTATCGACTTTAATGTTGTTATTCGCTTCCTTAAACACTTTACGTTTCTAATTAAGTGTTTCATATATAATTAAATTCCGTCTCATGCAACCTTTTTATTCGTAATTATTATCAAAAGCTGTAAAGAAGAGATTATAAGGATTTCAAAACTGTTTAATTTATAAGTAAAATCATTATAGCTTTTGTGTAATCAAATATCAATGAAATCACAATAAAGACAAAATTTATTGAAATTAAAAAATTAAACCAAATTTTCATTTGTCTTTTTCATAGAAGAAAAGAAATTTAACGTTTTAAACTGCTAGCAATTTAGAAAATATTTAACACTGGCAACGCTGAGTTCGCATGGTCAGATAATATTGAGTTTTGTTGTTCTTTTTTAAATGAAATTTTAAAAGGGAATCGAACAAATAGGATTTGCTTATCAGGGATGGAAGTTTCTAAGATAATATAGGCTCACAGAGCCTCACACAATGAACTACTATTATTATAAACATATGTTTGTGTTCAAGAATAAACTATTATTATTATTAGGCTTATACATATACATACATATATAATCAAATTTCTTTTTAATTTTCAGTTCCTATAAATAGGAATTATGTATATTATTAAGTAAAATAAAATTTTTAATATATTTTGAATAGATTAGAAGTTCTTAAAATACGTTGACGCCAAAAAATTATTTTTAATGATCTCTTATTACACCTTCACTTTTTAATCTATTTATTTACTTACCATTACAATTATACGAATATAATTATAATATGCGTAGTAGAACTCCCGGCTGACGCCATTGGCTAATTTTAAAATATAAATCACTGCGTTGATATAATATTTCGCATTTGCCTGACAGCCATTACTAAGCGAGGCTCACAGCCCGCACTTAGTGCTAGATACTTTTCAGGCGATGCTTTTAGTAAATTCAATATTTGTTTTAGTGATGAGGTTAGAGTCAAACCAAGTTCATCTACAACACTTGCCAAATATTCAATGTCGACCGACAACTGCTTTGAAGCCGAACTTGAAAGGGATTTGATTTGCAAAATTTGTGATTGATATAACACACAGCATTGAGCTACTACTAAAGAAAGTAGAATGTCAGCACTTGGTATAGGTTGAGAATATTTAATGTGACACATTTCTAAGGCTTGCTTTAGAAGTGGTGAAGGCGATAATAATAACGGTTCCAAATGTTGTGGTAATGTTAATAAATACTGACCAATTTGTGTTATACTTTCTTGTGGAGCAAAACTAAAAGCCGGCATGTCTTCCATATGTCCCTGAGAAATCTCGGCTGGTGGTTGTATTTCTGATAGATGAGAGTCTAAAGGTTTTAGAAGTATATTCAGCGTTATATCATGTGTTTCAACGAAATGATTTTTCAAAGTATCATATATATTTGCAAATATTCCCATTGTTGCATTGCTTGCATCTTGACTCATTTCTAATCGCTTTTGTTGAAATTCGACAATAGATTTTAATATACGCTGCTGTTCTGCTGTCTCCAACGTTTTATAAATGTTTATGTGTTTATATTGATTTTCCTTTAATTTGCGTTCTAATGCCGCCAATCGCTCCTGCAAGATTTTTTCAAATTTTTGCAATTTTTGCAGGAAATCTGCCAAACATTCTAAGAGTGCTAGGGTGTATTGTAACATGGACCAATTACAGTCTGTATTAGAACTATTTATAGAATTTCCCAAGTTGAGAGAAAGTTGTCGTTGTGTTTTCGAGAACTGTTCAATTAAACGCCTAAATATGCTACCTAATAAATTAATAAATTTGCAAAGAGCCAAGTCATTAGTAATATTTAAACATCTGTTTAAGGATTCCTGTAACCAACTGAAGAGTTTACAAGTAATATCCTTCAAGTGACGAACAGCATCACTAGCGTTAAGTTGGGTTGTCAAAACACGATCAACTTGAGTAGATAATTGTGTTTCTTCAAGGCGTGGATATTGTTGAATGAATTTATGAAAATATTCAAAAATGGACACACCCAATTGATGTTTTAAGTCTTTCTGTAACGTTATTGACGTCTCATCTATGTAGGCATTCAATTGTAAAACAAAATTATGGTTAGCTTGTGCAAATTGTTGCAATAGATCTAAACGCTCATTGCTTGTTTTCAGTAATTGCATAATATGATTGTCACGAGAAGGCTGAAGAGCAGGCAATAGTTCGGCCAGTAATATAAATGGTTGCTGGTGGCCCGCTTCGTCATCGAATACTAGTGAGCACCATTTTATTTGTCGTTGACAGTTTTCCCATAATTGTTCGTAGAAAAGAGCAAGAAAATGTTGTTGCTGTCCTATTGTTTCCGTTGCCTGTAATTCTAGAATTTGTTTCCATTGCTGTTGCAAAGTGGTTTTCTGTACAGCCCGATAATATTGGAGGAGTTGAGATTTTCTCTGAATTGTTTCAAATATAATAACATATCTTTGAGCTTGCTCTATACTTCCTTCAGCAAAACATTGAACAATATGTGGAGAAGCTAAAGCCTCGAGACGGTTTTTAAAATCTTCAACCTGCGACTGACGATCGCTGTGACCAGGCAGTTGTTCCTGTGCCAGCAGACTTTTTTGCAATGCTGATATTTTATCACACACACTCTAAAAAATAAAATTAGAGAAAATATTGAAAAGTCATAGTAATTTATGACTTAAAGAACTTACTTTTAAGTCATTCCTCTCAAAACTATCCTCTAATTCAACTATTAAATTCCCCCATCCATCGGATTCTTGCAACGATTCCTTTGCTGTCTGCAATTTTGTTTGCATTGTATTCAACCTCTCCAATGTAGCCATACAATCTCCTGTTTCTTCCTGCACAGCAGCTACTTCCTGATGCATAATAAGCATACGCTGTCGCAATTCCTTGACATCGTTTTGTAAACTCTTGGCATCCTTTACAATTCTTGGCAAACTAGCTACCAGCAGATGGCTACTCTCTTCTACTGCATAATTAACTTGTTGGACATACAATTGCAATTTGGACACATTATTATTGATGAATTCAATTGCTACCTCAGAATCAGCGGATGAATCCACTTTATTTTCTTCGCAATATTTTTTGAAATTTTCGTTAATCCAATTAACTGCATCAAAATTCTCCTCAGATAAAGCAGAAATATCCATATTTAATTGCAGATGGTTAAAACATTTAAATATTGCCCTCAACTTCTTTTTGATGATGTTTATCTTTTTTAAAACACATAAAAGACACGACACTACAAAGTTTAACAAACACACAAGCGGAGAGTAGTCATAAACAGCTGTGTTAGAGATGCCAGATTTCATTGTGCCATCACATCGTACTGGCACAGTTTTTAAGAAAACATTTCTTCTTCCGCCTTTAACTCACTGCATGAATTATTCTGACATAACATTGCATTCTCACACACAATTTTGTGTTCGTATTAGTGTATTGAAAGTTATGTGTGTGTTTGTTTAGTACTGATGATGTGGACTTTACGCCGGTTGGATTATTATCCCCATAGAAAGACATTCTCTTCAAAATACTTTCCAACAGTCAGTAACGTTATGCCAGCGCCATTATGCTAGTTCGTGAAGGATTTTTGGAATAAACGATTGTCAGGGCTGCCAACACATTCAAGGTATTGTTATTGCAATTATTAAATTTAGTATTTTATTCGATATGAAAGCTCAAAATAATATTGAATAGTAGCCGATGGCCGCAACAGGCAGCGCTTCTACCCATATTATAATATAATTATAATATATAATTTTAATATTAATTGTAATATTATCATATAATTGTAATATTAAGTAAATTAAAGTATTAAATTAAGTATTAAGTAAATAAATAACAACAATTGAATAAAAAAAAATTTTTGTGAGAAGTTTGGAATCTTATAACTCAAAAAGCAAGTCTCACGCCCATTTTTTTTATTTAATTCTTTAAAATACTTTTATTCTCATAAACGGTTGTAACTAATTTCAAAAATGTTAATAAGATAAATATTGACACAATTATTTTTGTATAAATTTCAAACTTTGCTTTGCTTATATATTTTGAACTCTCTATTAATTTATAAAAATTTGTGCTTAATTTCATAATTTAAAAATACTGATGAATAAAATTTGTATATTTTTTTTAAGTTAGTCAAACATTGTTTTACGATTTGTTGATAATTGACAATGATAAAAAGTCAGGTACGAGTCTCCCATATATAAACGCATAAGGGTCGTACCGTAAGCATGATGTCTACCCTTCCTTACACCAATGCCCATTATAAATGAAATTATTTTTTGACTTTTTTACCCCGAACATCCAACATACAAGACACATGCCCCCAGCAGGATAGTATAACATCTTGCGGCAATCAGTTTTTGCAAAATTTTTACTTTGAAACGATAGATAACAGTTATTATTTTTACCTAATCAATCTTATCTCATGTATCTACACTTGATATTTGTCCTTTTCCCAATTTCTAATAAGTTTCACTTGTAAACTGTGTAAGCTGGGAAATACATCATTATATGATGATTTGCTTAATGTCTGATAGTGTTTAATGACTTCTGAAGAAGTAAAAATAGTACGGTCACAAAAATGGAATAATAAAGTGTGTAATTGTTACATAACGGCCACGTTAATCGTTATCATTTGTATAGAAATCGGATCATTTTAAAGCTCTAATATAATACAAGTTCACATATATATATATATATATATATATATATATATATATATACTATGTATACACATGTATCTACAAATAAACATACTTCTATATTCATTTTATTATGCATATCTATACACTTTTATATATACCATATATATATATATATATATATTTACTTATATGCCAATAAACGAATGAGATTCAATAGTGTATTTATAAGATTATTCTATAAGATTAAACAGTATTGTAAGCAAGCCTAGACCATGCGGATGCAACTGAAAGCTTTTTTTTATATCATTTTGTGCAGTTACTTATTAAATAATGTCTACTCCTTGGACGTAGATGAAGTAAGTAATAGTGTAATTTAACATCCGCTTCTTTTGAAATGCATCTAAACTAATTAGAATAAATAATTATCGTTAATAGAATTCCGATGAAATGGAAATTTTTAAGCATTTATTTGGGAAATTGAATAAAATCATAGATGGAAATGATGCATTGCAAAAAAATTTCAGTGAAATAACGGCAAGGTAAATCATGACTGCACACATATACATACACATACATAAATGCATTTACTTCTACCCAAGAATCGGTGTTAGCCAAGTATCGCATCTAGGAAAGAAAACTAAAAACTGAAGTACGCCATCAATCGAGATTATATTTTATTGAATAATATTTAATATATACTTGATGCAATAGATGGCAATTTTTCTTGTACTCCTTTTTGGTATACTATTTAAAATATTGCCTAACTAGCTTCCGACTAGTCTGCGTTGCCAAAAAGGAATTTAATTCCCTTACTTTCTATTAATCAGAAAATTGAGATGGTATTCCGAAAAATACCTCCAGTTGCTTTTGCAAGTTTACTTAAAAATCAAATAACTAAAAAGGGCTTAGCAGAAAGCATGAATATTAAGAATTACGAAGCAGAAGCAGTCGGATCGCAGAGTCATGAATTGCGATTTTCAATATTTCATTTTACCAAACACTTTCATACTCGTATATCGAGACAAGCCGCTAACAATTCTTATTCTAAAGCATATTAGGGTACGTTAATGCACCTGAAGTCATATGTAAATAAGTATGTGTGTAAGAGTATATGTTTAAATTAAGCTTAAAAATACTGGTACCTAATAATATGCGACACTATTCTCAATATAGAATTCAGCAATTGGATGAAAGGATAAACAAGATGGCTTTTACTACTTCAAAAACATCCGATTTAAAGAAGGAAAAACCATTAACTTGCACCAGCCTTACATCACCCTCATCTGCAGAACCTTCCGATAATTATTGCTTCGGCAGCAATTGGATTGTAATACAAAGACGTACCGACGGCTCGCAAAACTTCTTTCGAGGGTGGAATGATTATAAATATGGTTTTGGTAACGTAGTGAATGAATTTTTTCTCGGTCTTGAGAAAATTCACCAGATAACACGAAAAAATCCTCATGAATTATTGATAATAATGGAAGATTATGATAATTCCAAGCGTTATGCAAAATATGATCAGTTTGAGATTGGTGGAGAAGAGCAGCAGTATGTCTTAAAAACTTTAGGAAACTATAGCGGCAATGCTGGTGATTCCTTAACATATCATATAGGTTCTAAGTTCTCTACGAAGGATCGTGATAATGATGAACATTCTGATTTAAATTGTGCCGGAAAGTTCCAAAGTTCATGGTGGTTTAAGGCGTGCTTTGAAAGGTGACAAACAATTTGCTTCTTTGGTATATAAAATCGAATAATTTTTATTTGTTTCTAATATGTAAAGTAATTTAAATGGCTGTTACAGTGACGAAAATTTGAGAAATCCCAATACTGCTGTAGCTTGTGGCATTCACTGGAAAACATTTCGAGGTCTATGGTATTCTCTGAAATTTGTAGAGATAATGGTCAGGCCCAAAGTACAACTTTCAAACTTAAATATAGATCAATAAAAAGGTTTTGTTACAAGAAAAATTGTGTTCAGCAAGACTCGGTTATTAACTTCGTTGCTCAATTTACTGTTTGTATTGTCGCTTGAGTAGTTTCGGAGGACTTTGATCACACAAAAGAAATCATACAAAAAAACGTGATATAAGATTTTCTTGTATATTAGCAACAGAATAATTTCACCTCGCATGCTGCATTTACTTTTAAGCTTTAATCAATAAATACCGCCTTATCTCTACCCATGGGTGTTTTTGGCGATTGAACAGCTAAAATTGAGAATACAGTATGCAAGAAGGCTGATAGCCCTGGAGCTTTTACTAGCAGTGTAATTGTATAAAATTAAAAGTTTTCCTAAAAATTACAATAGTTTGTTATTAGTTAATTGCTAAGCACAAAACCTAAAGGTGCCAAAACTTGATTTGTAAAATGTCTTCTCAATATTATATAAATGGGGAAAAAGAAGACTCAAATGTAAAAGAGTTTGAATATTTGGGTATGTGGTGCAAATTGTAATTTTATAAATTGTTTATTACTGTATTTACTTAAGTTATTTTCTGCTAAAGATAAACAAGTCCAGGAGTTAATTATGGCAGCAATAGAGGCACGTAAATATGCCTATTGCCCTTATAGTAATTTCGCTGTAGGCGCTGCTTTTCGTGCTGCTGATGGCAGTATTTACACAGGATGCAACATTGAAAATGGAGCGTATACAGCTGGTCTATGTGCCGAACGTACTGCTGCTGCTAAAGCTATAAGGTATGTATGTACACTCATCCATATGCATGTAAATAAATATGGATAGATATACCAAGATATATTAATGTTTAATATGTATATGCAAAGGTGTTTTTCCAAAATTTCTTACAAGGGAAATCGCCACATCGTATAATATCACTATGCTGCTATATTTTTTATAAAATAAATTAATTTATAGACCACTTTTATACGCACACACATAACTAATTTATAATAATAGTAAAATGATAAAAGAAATAATAAAAAAAGTGATTGGTGGGCTGTTCGCATTTTAACTAAATTGGCGATTTTTATTTCCATAGCTAAATTATCATTTATAATTTAATTTTACATGCAAATCATTAGGAAAAACATATAAAACCTTACCCTACTTTTCTTGACTTGTGTAACTTCTCGGAAATAAATTATTATCTGTTTCATTTAATTCCAGCGAAGGCAAACGTGAATTTATTGCCTGTGCCGTTGTGGCACAACAAGAAGGTGCTTTCACTACACCATGTGGCGTATGTCGGCAATTTTTGGCTGAATTTGCTGCCAAAAAAGATTTTCCACTCTATGCCACAAGACCATTAAGTCCACCATTTCGTGTTCTGTGTACTACAATATTGGAGTTGCTACCGAAAAATTTTTCTTTTAGAGAATAAATCTATTACATATAACATAGAAAATCTTATTATACTCCTATTGTATGCATAATTACTTTTATACAAACCCGTAATGGAAATCAAACAGCTGCAAATCCATAAATTTAAAAATGATTGATAAATATGATATCACGCTGCTCAATATTATTGGCATTTAAAAGGCAAACAGTGAACTAGTTCTAAGCTCATTATAACTTTATACTTTTTTAAAGCGATTTTGTAATTTAACTAGATTTCCATTACATGACATATCAAATAGACTTTAATGTGAAATTTGTTTCTATTTTAAGTTGCACATAACATTTTGTGATTGGTGTAATTCTACTAGTTTATAGAGATTTTAGTATAAAATTTTATTTAAAAGAATCCTTAATAAAAATATTAGTAGGAAAAATTAAGTTTGATATAAATTTTTAAAGATGGCTTAATTTGAAATGCTCTACATTTAATGAAATTCATCACTTGTTGGATTTACTGAAAGTCTAATGCAAGGTCATCTTCATTTATCAAAAATAAGTGATTCAGATACATAATATATTTATTTATTTTGAATATAATTATAATTTGTGTAGGAGCACTGGCTGCTGAGACCATCAGCTAACATTATATAGATTGTACGAGTTTGAAGAAAAACTTACCACTTAGAGGTTAACAAATTTAGGAACAAAAATACACTCACTCATATGTACTATGTATAGATTTATCTTAGTTGTTTATCAATTTATTTATTTCATCCAATGCAACATTCAAATTTACTTTTTATTATTTAATTTTTTCTTTGTATTATTTTCATTTTAATTAATTCTACAACGCCACTTTGACTAAATATATATGTATGTGTGTGTGTATGAAATTTTTCTGATTCGTTAAAGTTTGTGTTTTTTTGTTATTCTTAATTTTTGTAGGTATTTGTTGTTAATTTGTTGTGTTGTTTATATTTAAATCCAGTGCAGTGTTTTGTATTGTTGTACACATACTGCAACCACAGCTGGAAACTTCAGTACTATTCAAAAATCTCATGACAAACACTAACGGTCAAAAATTTATAAAAAACCGTAATTTACACAAATGACATCTCAAAAAAAAATTGTATATGCATGTAGTCATACATACATATATATATATGTAGATATGCATCCATATGCATAATTTGTCGAATTTTCAAATGTTAATTTTTTGCTAAGTTTTCACTTTGTTCTTGCAAATTTTGTACCAAAGTTGCCTGGCACTTTGCATGGATTTCTTATATGGGCTTGTGTCTGTGTGTGGGTGTGTGTTCACAAATGTTAAAAATCTCTTTTACATGTAACAACGGAAATACATGTTTTATTGTTTCCCAATTTATTCCTATTAAAACTTAGTTTTATTAGTTTACATTCCATGCATGTAATTGTTTTTATTATTAACTCGAGTTTTTTTTTTTAAGATTACATGACATTATTAACAAAAAGACATTTAATTAATTCAACTGTGTTATGTTTTGTTATTGTTTATTATAAGTAATTTGTGTATGTATGTATATGTTCATGATATATTTTAACTATGTATATTATAATTGTTTTAAGACTTAAAAATTTATTAAAGAGACAAAAGAAGAGAGCTCTCCCTAAATTAAAAGATATTTAAAAAGACATTTAAAAAAATTTAAATATTTTGTAAGAAGAAAATCTGGCTTTTTCCTTTTTCACATATTCCCAAAGCACGTCACATGTGCTTGCTTGTGTTTAAGTATTCGTTTTGAAAGTATAGAATAAGAACAAGCTGACTCTGAAGAAAATGCATTAGATTCCGATGGGAAATTTTTAATAAGTTGTTTTTTGTGTACACATTAGGAAGTATGTACTTTCGTCTCGTTTCATATTGTATAAATTTATTTTTGTTAAGGTTTCGTTAAAAAGCAGTAAAAAAGGTGTATAAAGTAAAAATTTGTTTTCATATTTTTTTAAAAAAAAACAAAAAAAAAGATTTCGGTTGATTTATTTGTTTCGCTTAGTTTTGTTTTCTGTATTTAAACAAACCACTAAAGATTTTCTAATAATAAATTTGAATTTATGTATGCATGTGTTTCATGTTATTTATAATTAAAATATAAATTTAATATGATATATATATTTTTTTTTATAATAAATACATATATAACAACATTTTCAATCTTTAGAATACAATGTGGCTAAAAATTATAGCATGTATTTTTAGCGAAATGCCGTATTATTACATTTGGGAAATGTACAAGTGTTTTTAAAAGTTTGTGCATTGCTATTGTTGAAGATAATATTTTAATATATATATTTAACATTTCCACATTTTAACATTTAAATATTTTGAATTTTTTATTACAAAATCTTGTACTATTTCCACTAAATGATTTTGGATTTTGAAGTGCCATTTTGGATGAACAAGCAATAATCAATTTAGGATGAAAATCAACAAGTGCGATATGAAATGAAAAATTCTTTAGGGGATAAACTTTTAAATATTTCTTTAGACGTGTGAAATGCATAAAATGAATTATTCCGTAATAATTTTACGAAGACTTCCATGGGCTGAGATTTAATAATTATTAACTAGAACGGATCGATTGATGCCACCATCTACGAGTACTGCCAAAGGTTCCAAGCTGAGAAAAAGAAACATCTGTCAAATATATAATATTTTAATACACTTGCGATGATTCTTCTTTTTTTGAATTTCAAACAACTCAAACGAAGCAGCTTCTTAGTCGCATGTAAGCTTTAAAATTTTATAACCCACTGTAGTATTTTAGAAATAAAATTAAAGTTAACTTTACTTGCTTTATGCAACGTATAAGTAAATTATTTTATTTAAATCAGATTTCAAAATAGATTTAATCGACATTTTCTGACTTTGGAAATTTAAAGACCATTTGAAAAATGTTCCCAGCTCTTAAGTCAACTACAGAACCTTTCGAAATAACTAACTATGGATGGTTTTCACGCTCTGGTTATAACTGGTCGCAATTCGGTGGGAGAATTAAGTGTAAAATATATATATATATATTTTTTAAGTAAATTGATTCGTTACCCGCATCTAAAAAGCAATTAGTAAAGATAATAGATCGAATATATACCGAGTGAGATAAAAGGCACTGATTTTATAATTTCGTTGAAATGAAAAGCGTATTGCTCCTGATATGCAAACGGCTGCTAAAAGTGTTTGTAAGCGATGCCTTGAGACTTCACTAGTGAGTTGAAATGACTTGCTATTTACTAATGCGAAAGCTGAGATTAAGCTTTCCGTCCGATTAATGTTTGATCCGTCTTTATATAATATTACAGAATGTGGAAATTTTTTGTTAGATTAGATAAACAAGTTCTTAAACTAGATGCCGAAACTTTTTTAGTATTAAGACATAAATGTTGACCGCAATCTCACCGAAAGGGAACAAATTTGATATAAACTTTTATGAACGATATTTTTCACTTCTATGGAAAATATTTTTGTTTGCTTCAAGTAGTGCTAATTTAATTTTTTTTTTTTGGGAAATTGATATATTATATGGAATTTTATTCATACTCCTTGCAGAAGAAATAAGCTTAAAACAAAAATAAAAAATTATGTTTGCGATCAAAAATTTTTTTTCACATTTTCTATGCCGATATAAATATAATTTTTTTTTTCTATTTCGCAATTTTATATAAATCTTTTTTTATAAAGTTATTTTTAAAGTTTGTATATATAAACGTGCTTGTATATCCAGATATGTACGCAAAACAGTGTGGAAAATAAAGGGCACAGATTTCTTTGAGACACCTGCTTAGAGCCATTTCACTTAATTACTCGTATGTACAAAAAAGCATCATTTATAATGAAATATATATTGTATACAAAAAATGAATAATAAATTAACATTTTCATTTATGGTAATAAAAGTGTTGAAAGCTAAGTGCAAATTTATCAGATAAATGTAAAAAAGTTAATTTGTAAAAGCTTTTGTTTTAAAGCCTTGAACTCTTTGATTCACACTAAAAATCTCCAAATATGTAGCAATTTCCTAAAAATGTGCTATAATTGTGGCCACAATTGTAAGGTATATAAAGTTATTTATTAAATACATTATTTAAATATGATTTTAAATTTTGCTTTACTTCTTCTTTTTTCTTTTCTTTTTTTTTTCTTTTTTTGAAAAATTTTGCTTTAATTGTTTGTTTTATTGTATATTTGAAACAATTTAATTTATTTTTATGTATTTCAATTAAGTTTTGTTTATTGAATTGAATTTCTGGAAATACTTGACATACACTGATAATGATAATAATAATTTAATTATAATAATCATAATAATGTTTATACGAAAAGTTTTTCTATTAACGTTTCTCATTATTCATTTTTTATTTAATTAATAATTTTTTTTTTTAATTTTAGCTTATTATACTATAGTATAGTTTCCTTTTTTATTAATAAATATTTTTTTTTTATATATTTATAGTAAATATATTTCATATTAAATATTATTTTTAGTATTATTCAATAATTTGTAAATATGTATAATGATTTGTTTTTTTTTTTATAAATTATAATTTTAATAGTTTTTCCATTTCAATTTATATAGTGTTTTTATGCATATTTTTTGTTTTTAAATAAGTTATATATATATTTTTTTTGTAATAACCAAAAATGTATTGTTATATTTCCATGTTTTGTTTCGCTTTTTTTTTTTGTTTTTGGGTTTTCACTAAATAACTTTTCATTAGGTAAACAAATACGGTTAGAGGATTTAACAATTACAATTAGCATTGGGTGTGCCTTGAGGTTGATCGGTCAGTCTTTGCCCCTTTTGGCCGCCACCAACTAACGTCGGGTCCACATCTAAGCTTTCGGACATTCTATCGCAAATGATATCAACCAAACGTTCAAAAACAGCCTGGAAAATAATTAAAATACCACTGCCTAATTCAGAATCAAATTTACAATATCTTTTCTTTATAAAATTTTTTTTTTATTTTTGATATTTTAAACAATTTAGAATATTTCACTTGTACATGCATGCAAATATTTTCTTTAGTTAAATTTAATAATTCCTAAAGAAGTCACCCAAAATCGAAAATAAGTGTAAAGACATTTAAGTTTTCAAGTTCGTTCTTCTTTTGTCCCGGACCATCCCGGACTTAATGGAAATTTTTGTTGTTCTTTTTAAACAATAAATCGTAACAGATGATTTTTATTTCAAAATATTTATCATAAAAATTTTCCACTCTTTTAGTTCAAAGTTAGTATTCACAAAAAATATAACCGATTCATAAAATGGCTTTCGATATTGGCGCCGCTCGCAAAATAATTATGTAAATTAAGCGTAGCCATTTGAAAATTAATTAACGCGGTTTTTTTTATAAGATTTTTAGCTTAAGAAGTCCATATAAACATACAGAGATTTCGATTAAACTGGCAGATTATACAATTGGATCCTTCCTCCTTCCGTCATTTCGTCTAACTCACCTTAACATTAACATTCTCTTTAGCTGAAGTTTCAAAAAACTCCACCCCCAATTGATCGGCTAATTGGCGCCCACGCTCAAATGAAATCACTCTCTGATCCTCCATATCGCATTTATTGCCCACCAATATTACTTGTGCGTTATCCCATGAATAGGTTTTGATTTGGGTCACCCTAAAACATTTTCATTTTTATTATTTCATTTCAATTACTCGTACTACAAATGCCGCTTACCAATCTTGCACAGAGTTAAAGCTGTCTTCGTTCGTGACATCGTACATTAAAATGAAACCCATGGCACCTCTGTAATAAGCTGTTGTTATTGTTCTATAACGTTCTTGGCCAGCAGTGTCCTGTAAAAAGGAAAAGGTCGCTATTAATATATTTGTATTACAATGAATTACAATTTCTATTATAACATGTGAAAAGAAAACCTTAAAAAAGTTCATCTGCACTGAAATTAATTTGAGTTAAATTTCCTCTTGAAAGATGCTCTCACCGGGATTACTTCTAGACTTGTTAAAAAAATATGACTAAAAATTTCAGACTAATTCATTGGCATGAAAAAAAAAATTAAAAAATTCCGAGAAATAGAAATTTTTGGCGTACTTCTCTGCCCCTTCAATATTCATATATTAACAAGTCTAGAATTCTGATCAATTCTGATCTACTTCATACTAAAATTTGGAGAGCGCGTTGTCGTCTACGAACTTTACTACCATATTGCTTTGTAATAGAAACATATACATATATATATGTATATATAAAAGCATATATGTTACAGAATGTCCATGTGTTTCTGACATTCAGATTTGTAGATTTATCTTCCCTTTCGAAGTCATATTAAGAGCTTAATGGATGTGCACAATCTCAGATAAGTTGTTGAAGTATTTTACAAGCAAGCCTATTTTTGAAACCACTGCGAGGCTGTGCCTTATTAAGAACTTTACGAGTATTTGTTTGCCAATTTTTAAAGGAGCTTTTCGAAAAGCTTCCATAGTCGCCATATTTCCTATATTTCTTTCTATAAAGACACTCGATTGATTTAAAGTCGATTAAAGTTTGATATTTACATACGATATACAATTTTCTGGAAATTTATGAGAAAGCTCTTATATATTATACATGGCTTATATCTTGGAGAGTATTAGAATGCAAAAAGAAGTGTACATTGCTGGAATACATTGTTGGGCTTTTTGGACATATCGGAACGAAACGCTTTTTCTAGTATTAGGCGGCCAATAAATACCTGCCATGTAAAGTACTGACTGGCACTTTTAACCTAAACTCTATTCAGAAGGAACTAATTTTTATCACAACCTCACCTTTTATATTTTTTCAATGGAAAATAATTCAATTAAAAGCTCTGCTCACATTAAAACTTAATCATTTTATTCAACAAAAGGACGCCAAGAAGAGAAAAGAAAACTCTGTATTGCATTCTATTCAATTTGTGTTGCTTTAAAAGGAAGCTGTAAGAATCAGTGGCTGTAGCGCCCTACACTGAATGCTGGCAATAAACATTACGCAACAACAATACAAACAACAACATTTAGATATATATAATTATAGTTAATAGATAGAAATCTTCTTACCCATATTTGCAGTTTGACGCGTTTGTCGTGACGGAAAACTGTTTTCACTTTAAAATCGATGCCAACCGTTGACACAAAGGCAGATGTGAAACTGTCGTCAGCATAACGGAACAGGAAACTTGTTTTGCCCACGCTCGAATTCCCAATTATAAGCAATTTGAACATGTAATCGAAATTTTGATCTGCAGCATCTTTTTGCCATTTGGGATCACCTGAATTGGCCATCTAGAAAGAGAATTACATCTTTACAATATTTTCAAACGATATATGCATGTAGGTATGGATTCGTATGGGCGAGTAGATAATGTATGTGTTTAAGTATTTGCTTATATATGTGTGACCTGTTAACCTGAACTTTCCATTGCCTTTGTGGGTTAAAACCAAAAAAAAATGCAAAGCAATTTTTTCTCACAAATTGTGCAAACAAAATTTGTTAAATGAACAACATGATGGTGCTCATACTTTAATTTGCCCTGATTTCTGCAGCATGAAGCAAAAGGCACAACAAGACTACAATGCTCGCACACCTTTACAGCGCTATTCACAAATTTAGTTGAACTATTAAAAATCCAAGTCGATGTCGGTTATAAATATTATTACTTGATGACCACCATGAAATCCTATTAAAGGAATTTCCTTGTTGCAATTATTCAATAAAACTTCAGTTCAGTTGAGTGATTTTTCTTTTGATCGAAACAAAAAGCGTTCCAGATATTTTAAAAGGCATGAGCCTACATTATTTTGAAGTAAATAATTTCCGATTTTAAAAAAATTTCCCATTTAGTAAGTGGTAATTAATGAACTGTTCCCACAATGATTGATTTTTATATAATTTTCTCTACAAGTTTCTTGTTTGCATTAAGGAAACAGCTCGTGAGAACGCGTATGTGGATACCTACCATGATGGCCTAACTCCACTGGATAAACTTGATGCGTTTACTATCTCCAGCTATGCAAACATAAGTTGCAACCCTTACCCAAAGTACCGGTTTTGACTCAGTGCCTTACTAAGGCGTTCGTGACTATACGAGCTTTTACTAACAAAGCGTTTTGCAAAAACGGATCCCCCACACACAAGGTATTAACTAATCAAGCTTATTCCTTTGGCTGAAGGAAGAACTCATCTCCCACTACCTCAATAGCGAGAATTCCGCTCCAGCTTATGCCTGGTCCTGAAGAATGGAATCATCTCTCGCTCCCTTAATAGCAGGAATTCCTCTGATCAGTTGCCTGTATCCCTGGTGCAACTGATAGTGCTTTCAGAGAGAACACCGAAGAGAACTCTTCTACATTTTGAAGCCTACACGACAAGATAATGCTAAGGCACCCCAGAACAACAAGCACTGATAGCCTTTACCTTTACAATTCTGGTAAGCACATCCATTAACATGCTATTCTATGGATTGGATAGTGACATACTAGTTTTAAAGGTATTCCCAAAAGTTCATCATCTCCCCAAGGTGCACATCGCCAAGGTGGAATATCACCATGACGCACACAGTACTACCCCTGGGGGTTATTATGGAAACAGGAGGCACATTTCTGATTATAATATTTTATCTGCTGAGAGATGGCTCTCATATTCATAAATTAAATTTTCTATTATTTGGGTATCATTGTGGCTATTTCTTAGATCAACTGGGTGTTTAACCACCTTCCAATTAAAAACGAATGAGAAGTTTACTAAATCAAACTTGTAATAATTTATGTAAGACATTTTATTAAAAATTAATTGAATTGATTTAATTGCAGATTTTCATAAATAGTGAGCACGATTTCACACTACGTAGTTTATCTCCACATGTGCTATATTTTTAAACAAATTGTATTTTTGTATTTTCTATTATACCAGCATGCAATTGTTGAAAGTTTTTTTAAATATTAAGAAGCGTTTTAATAAGCGCTGAATTTTTTTTTATTTGACTTCAACCGAAACATTTTGCGAAACTCAAACAAACGGGAACAGTTCAAACAAACATATTTTAGTATAAGAAATTGTTAATTAAAACTTTATATTGTATACCTCTAACTAAAAATGTTTGTTAATGTTAAGTGAAATTGCTTTTTTTATAATTACATTTCCCAGAGTAACGGAAAGGAGTTCTAAGCTCATTAAGGAAGATGGCAAATCATTTTATTTCAGATTTGCCTTAATTTTAGCAAGAAAATCCTATACAGAAATTAGTACATTTCGCCAACTCATCATGTAGACTAGAAAATATTATACTCTTTTATAACAATCCTTAAAGCGCAATATGGTTTTAAGAACATTCAAAATCTGCCTTTGTAGGATTATGAAGAAGAAGAATATTTTAAACAATTAAAGGTTCTCGTTACTTCATGTGGACTGAGGCAGTGCGAGTAGAATTAAAGTATCTTTAATATGCTTTCTGGGAAGGATAAACCACTTTTCATCTTTTCAATTGGTGATACATACTGTACGCTGACATGGAAAACCTCTATGAAGGCGTTTGGGCACATCCCTATACACGATCAAATGAAAGAAATCAATTTGAGAAAAATCCTTTAGCTAAAGGTACGTGCCCTTGGTTTCGCATCTTAGGAAAGGAAATTCATTTTTACAATCATTTATTAAAATACATTTATAAGCATACGAGTACACACGTTTGCAACCGTAAAGTTTTAACTTTCCTTTATTTTCATTCATTTCCATTCATTTTCATTCTAGTGAATGTCTTGTATGCAACTGCTTTAGCCAATTTTCAGATGCCATACTCACTTTCTGTATGCACATACTTCAGTTTGCATCTGAAGTTGCGTGATTTTCTTTTTAATTTTCAAGTGTTTTTATGAACCGGAAATGACTGAGTGGCATTCCGGAGGGTCTCTCTCTCTCGCTCTCTCTCCACCTAATAAAGAGATGTGATATAATAACAACAACAAGAACCAACTACACGAATAAGTATTTCGACAGGAGTGGTTGCACTTAGTTACAAGCTACTTCACACATCTATACATAATGGGAATAGAAAAACAAATAAATTAAAAACACTTAATATATTTTCTTCCTTTTCCTCGTTTTTGTTACAACGTCAGGAAACAGGAGTAATTAAAAACAATACAAGTATTAATGCCAACATAGCGCTTTTGCTGCTAATTTAGTGCTTTAAAATATTTCAATGTACTAAATTTTTATCTCGCAATCTATAAGTCATAAAAAGAGCTGTCGTTAGAGAAAGGAGCTTTCCAAGCCGATTCCATTATCCAATGACCTTAAGATAACTTTGCACTTTAAGCAGAGCACATTGAAGCAGCCACATTGTTTTTCCACTTTTAATTAATGTCTGCTTAAGCAAATACAAGTTAAAATTTAAATATTATACAAACTTCAATTCCGTCATATCTTAATCAGAAATGCGGATAAAAAAATAGAAAAGTAACAATGAGTTCTATTTCGAAAATAGAACTGCAGAAAACCGAGATGTATATTTTACAAAAAACAAATTCATATCGCACAGGGCATTGCTTTGAGACACTTGCATGAATTTCCTTACATACACTAGTTGAACTTCTTACTGCAACAAACTATTTCACCCCAAATCCCCAAACCACCAAACCCCCAAACCAGTGTTTATTTCCTTCTTTTTTTTTTGTCAAAAATTAAAAGAGCAAAGGAATTTTTTGGCATTTCACATTTATAAAGTTTTGAATAATAAATATTCCGGAAGGACTAAGGAAAACTAAAACGTAAGAAAATATTAGAATGAAAATGTATTTAGTAAATTTTTTTTATAAAATAAAAATAATATTTTTTATGAATAAGGCTATAAATTTAATTTAAAAGTTATTTGTAATTTCAAGCGTGATAACAAATAAACTCAAACACAACATTTGTGCTTTTAAACGCTTCTTTGTGGTTTGAGTTGGTCTTTCTGCTCCAAAACCAGACATCGTTGCTTTCATTTTGAAAATCCTCTGTGCATTTAAATGCATGATGATGCAAAATCCACTGCAACTACAACGCATACACATACATATATATATATGTACGAGTCATGAATAATAGAAGGATGATTGAAAGGATACCATTTTTGCAACTATGACTTCATGTATTTACAAATGGAGCTCGTTGGATGCATGAGTGTGAATGAGAAGGCTTTAGTTAAGTTGAACAAATATTTACAATATCTCTTTGCGTGTGCCCTTGTTTAAAAGTGTATATATTTTTTTAAGTACTAAACCGCATAGGAGGGCAAGATGAAGGAGCTTTGCATAAACCAAAGGGCAGGAAATGTAATTAATATTTACAACGTGACATCGACTGAAGGACGTTTGTGTAAAGACACAAATGCATACCTGACTTTTGCATCTTTTTCACATGCTACGCACAGCCATATATGTATGTTTGCATAAATACAGCCACACATACATATGTACATGTGAAGCAAGTGGTACGAGTATATTTCCTTTTAGGTGAGTAAAGTACAAGTTCGAAACTTATTAACACAATAGATAAACCAGTTGCCTTAACATAGTTCTGTTATCATAATAACATAGCTCTGTTAAAGCTGTGAAGACCGGAGCTATACATTTAGGACTACTGCACCCGGTTGACTATAGCCATACGTTGACTACTGCAAGTATTCCGTAACAACAACAAAGGTAAGGATCAGAAAGATCTAACGAAGCTTTACTTTCAACTAGTTATGCACGAGTATATAAAATCTTAAGCCAGAAGCCAGAAACCAGATTCCAGCAATCGTACAAACCTTTTTAAGAATTCTATAGTGTTTATTTTGTTGTTCTTGTAGTCAGTCCATAGCTTTCACATGATACGATGTTAGTTCTTGTGGGCTTGCGTTTCTAATTAATTGAATTTTTCGCAAGTTTTATTCTTGTGACTATTTTAATTGTAATTGTTCTTTGGCTTGTCAACATATCAATGAGGCATTGCCAGATACAAGTTATTTTGCGTATCATTATTTTTGTGGCAGAACTTAATGTAACCGGCTGTAAATAAGCAGGCGATCATCATGTACTCATTTGTAGGAAATTCATCAGGATGTGAAGTATTAATAATTCGCCAACATTGCTGAACATAAACTGATTACAGTCCGCGTAATAAGTTTATCTAAGAAAAGAGAAGTGTTTTTAAAGCAAAAAGAAACAGTTGTCTCTTATTTTATTGCCCTCAGCGATACTAAGCGCATACAAAACTTTACGCAATAAAGGAATCATTGATTAGTAGATTCTAATGTGCCTGTATTCAAAATAAAGTGGAAACTACTAGTGGGGCAATTCCCTCTTCCAACGCCATCTAAAGCAATGAAAATATTTAAAAGCACATTTTAATTGCAACTAAGAAAATTAATTAAAACTAACAAGTGTCTATTAATTTTCTTTGAATACAGAAGACAACCCTCTTTTCAAACTGGAACCATTTACAGCATTTAATTTCACAAAGAAATAGGAGTAACTGCGATAAAATGGAAGTTCAGTTGTTCTGTGATGGCATTGTGTTTGCTAGCATTTTTACTAAGAAAACATCTGTAGTTGTTCACCGATTACACACGGATCTTTCTCTAAATTGAAAGCAAATAATTATTTGGTAATAACTTTTTCTTTATAGTTAAATGGATTATTCCACTGTGCAAGCGCCAATGGTCTGTACCTAAACTATTGGTAATAATAACATCTTCCAATAAGTGGAACGACATACAGTATCAAGAAAGTTACTACACATATTTGTATTAGTGGTTGTATAACAAAGTGGATGTGAATTTATGTGTGCATGTAAAGCATTCATGTCCTTGAAAAGCTTAAACAAATTCTATGCGTGCTGTTAAAAATAGAATAACCTCCAGTCATTAATGCATGAATAGTTTTAGCAAACAATACATAAAAAAGGAAAATGTATTGTAAAGTAAAGGGGAACACAAACAGAACCGAGCAGGATAGCTATTGTTACTGCGGATGACACTTGTTTATATGCATAAGCTTAATGTCTTTTAAACAGGATAATGTAATACTAAAAATACTTTGCATGATGGGTTTGTTTTACAATGAAGGATTTGTCCTTACACAGGACATTACTTTTTTTTGTAAATATTTTGAATACAATCCAGTCCAAAAGTAATCATCACGTGGCACTATCAATGTTTAAGCAATAATATATAGGAAACTGATCAAGGATAGAGCTTTTTTTCCTAAAATAAATACGAATGCCATAAAATTCAGAAAATCTAGTACTACCAATCCAGATGCAAACAGAAGTAAATATTCCTTCAGTTATTTCAGTAAGATTTTTGGATTTCGATTTTTCAGTGGCTACCAAAGCTTTGCAGGTGGTTATTTCCCCATCAAACTTTATTTTTACGGATTAAAGCTTAAAATAAACTTTTCCGTTGTGTATAACCGATTTAAATACTCGTAAAATCGCATTGTATCTGTACGTCTTACAATCAAAATGCTTTTGCTTACGTTTTGCACTCAAATATCATTAAAGGATGTTCAAGGATATGAATTTCAATTCTCAGAATTCTTATAAATAATACAGCAGAATGTTTATAAAAGAATAGTTTTGCATAAAAATATAGCAACTGTGTAAAAACATTTTTCTTTAATGGGCATATTTAAGATGTACGAATTATGTCCACCTTCGGGAATTGGCATGTATTGGCAAAAGCTTGCTCGTTGTCCTATCACATTTATTTTCATATAATGATAATTATAATAAATAGAGTATAATAACAGAAAGAAAAGCGAATTGGTTTGATTTGGAAGCCAAAAACCAGATACATTATTATACATTATTATACATATAATAATATAATACATTATTAGAAGGCATGAAACATATTGCTTCTAGTTCCCGAGACCAGCACTCAAGGCATAGTTAGGATATCTTGATTTAGCCGCTTATTATATTCTGATTATCTGCCTTATTTTAAATATGACTGACTGACCATTAATAATCATTAGGATCTGAACATCGCATAAAATAAAGCAATTTTCCTCTTAGAAGAAAAATCCTTTCAATAATCGCATCGTCTCTGACAAACTACTCATACTTACACAACATTTCAGTCTAAACTTTATTGCCTTTAAGCATTAACTTAACAAGAAATAATGACTTGAATTTATAAATTTTTTATTAGGATTTCATTCGTATAATGCGAGTAGATGCAAAAAACTTTTGTATGTACTCGTATGCACGTGAGTACTATTAGGACCACATACGAGTAAGGCAAGGCATAGTACCAGCCTTGTACTCTTCGTGTATTGTTCTTCTTACGAACACTCATGCATTTTATTTACTCATTCAATGGCAAGCCAAATTTAACACTACCCATATTTAATGATTCGGTATAGATAAAGCAACAGGTTGTTTGGCAGGCATTTTAACACACGCCTGCCACACACGCCTGCCACACACGCCAAAAAAAAAATGCAAAATTCATTCAGGTAATGTGATAATCGTGAAGGGTGTGAAAGTGCTTGATGAGCATTTAATTGCAAATTGTATTCGGAGTTAATGAGTCCAAAGATTTTTTTTGGATATATTAATGAATGCCCTGAGCCTTCTAAGCAGCAGCTGTTTCAGAGACTACGAAAGATGGCCTAAACGCCAGGAATTATTAACAGTCGAAAAGGTTTCTTGCCACACCTGCAATGTTAGAAACCTCTACAGCCAACGGCACCTATTTAATAGCAAGAACACGTATAAGAGTATCCAACTGAACGGACACTAATCAGCCAAAATTTTTCTTTCCCATCATAGGCGTTAATCCAAGATGAAAGAGGCTAAAACCCAAGCAACTCAGCAGTAACTGCTTCTGCTATATTCGATATGCTTCTAATTTATGGTCTTCAACTGCAGCAACGTTGCATCAAGAGACTTGCCACAAACTAGATACCCGTTCTACCTCTTCCTTTACAATCTTGTAAATAGATACGCCCCATATTGCCTTTTGAACAGTGAAAAGCCATACAAGTCTTTTTTTGCAGTATCCAGCCTCATTGTGTGTTACGTCACCATTACCATGATTACCATCCACCCCTGTGACTGCTTGACTGCTTTAAAACCAATTTTGCCTCAAGTATATGAGACTTATAAGTTCTCTGAATAATTCCGTATCTAATTTGCTGAAGTAATTTGGAAATTTCGTATTTACGTACACCCACACATATGAGAACGTATTCGAAATTCAGTTGAAATTATTGTCGGCCACAAATATGAGTTTTGTTGAAATTAAGAAAATATCTGTTACAAGGTCGGCAATTTAAGCACAATAAAAAGTTTTAAAGGCTTAAAATAAATATAAACACTTCAAAGAGCTTATAGGCCACAAAGCCACACTGCCAACAAAAGCGCCTTTGGGATTTTAATAAAATTTCCATACAATTTGCTTAACTAAAAGCTATACTTTAACTTTTAACGTTCAGGATAATTTCCGGCACACATACGAATATACAACGAAGCGATTAACACTAAATGTTGCGTTAAGATTTTCGTAATGTTTACAAGATAAACCGATAAGACAATTCTTCCTTGTTATATGGAAATATATAACATATGGCAGTAAAAGGGTTCCATATGGATATTTTAACGTTGTTGTTGGTCGGTGAGCATATGTTCTTGTGTCAATTGAACTTTAGAACGAAGCCTTAGAAAGTAATGCTTTATATAATCGTATAAGAAATATCGTATAATGTGGCCCTGCAGAAGTAGAATGCTCTCTTATTCCAACAGCTGAAGTTCCTGGGCCAGCAATATATTACTTTTTCAACTTGTGAGCACGAAATTTTAAACGCAAAATTTAGTGACGCTATTTTGACTTGTTATCTATTGACTCGTGGCTAAAATAGAAGTTCTTATACGCATACCCTTTATATGTATAGCTCTTCTATTGGCTGAAAATAAGTGCTGGGGAGGGAAAAAGCTACTAATGATTAAAAAAAATTTATGCATGCATATTAGGGTATAAAAAATTTTGGTCCTGATACCCAATACTATGGCGAATGCAATTTTATGTATAATTTTATAATAAAAACCTCACGCGCAAAAGCAATTTTGTAAAATTTCCCAAAAAAAAAGAAACATTAATTTTTAATAAAAAATTAAATTAAGTAAAATTTAAAATATTTAAATTTTCATATATTAATTTCCCATATAAAAATATTACGATTCATTCACAAGAAAATCTAATGTGAAAATCTAATGTCAGTGCTACACTATCAAACAAATATAATGCAAATAATTTTTTTTTTTGCTGCTTGAAATAAAAGCAACTCTGATTGCATAAAAATTGTCATTTTATGGAAATTTTCATAAACTTTTTGAAATATTTAAAACATTTAATTATTAATGACAAGTTAAAATAAATTTACACTAATAATGTGGTTTACGTAAAAGTTTATTTAAAAATTTAAAAAAGTTATACCCCTAATATATGTACATAAGGAACGTGCTATCGGCAAATCAAAATAAATTTTAATTGTGTAATGAGAGCCAGTTTTATTTTTTATAACACATATTGATTATGATTATCTTTTCTCAGGCGCAAATGACATACTTAAAAGGATATACAGACACAACGCCGCTGTTCAGCTTCGACAAACCAACATTTTGCGATGTGCCTTTTTTAATTAAGGAAAGAAATCGAAACAGTTATTTTAAACGATACCTTTCTGGAAGTACTTTAATAATGTCTCAAAAGCGATTCTTGATGTGTTCCGACTGTCATCTGTGAAAAGGAGAAGTCTAGCGAAATCTAAGAGAATTTTTTTAGGCCAAACGATTATAGAATTTCATGTAATCTGTAATCGTTTAAAATAACTGCGTAGAAATTATTATCGGCTGTTTGTGGATAAAACTAAATGAAAACAAAAACAGCTGATTGCCACCGATAGCGAATATCGTAAATATGTTATATAAATTTTCGTTATAATTATTTTATCGATGAGATTGTTTGAAAAAAAGTTTCTCAATCGCAATACTGCTATATATAAAGCCAAAGGTCTACAGTAGATACTGTTAATACTCGTATGTACTAAAGGTACTTTTTGAGGAGGAGAAATAAAAATATTAGTGTTTTCCCTCTTTTTCGTAAATCTGATACACATACAGATGGCAGCCTACAATAATGTATAGTTTAATTTCTGCAGACAAAACTTAGCACAGGCCGGTACTTTCAATACCCTTTTTGCTTTTGGTACTTTTTTTGTCGATAAAGTTGTCATACAAATAATTTATGGCTGACGGATCCCAGCAAGATGGGAGTACATTTTATTTGCCTAAAATTTAAATTTTTTAAAATAAACAGATATAAAAGTTTTGTCAAGTTTTATCTGCTTAAAAATAAAACCCCTTTCTGTAATATATTTCTTAATTTCTATATTAAACAATTTTTTTATTCGCCTAATAAGAGCAGAGACTTAAAGCACTAACCTTTCCAACTTCCTTTGCAATCCTTCCAAGTGACGTATGAATGAATGCTTTTGCTCTAGTTGCTAATCGAGAGCAACTTCAGTGTGTTTCTAATGACACTAGAGTGATGCATTTGCGAGGAAAGATTTTTCTATTGTTAGGAAAAAACACACATACACAAACATACATATGCATACATACATGCATAGGTATAAGGCCTCATGTACGAGTATAAAGAAAAAAAGGGCATTCATATTCATGTTCCCAATAAATATACGAAAATCCTGTTTGTTTCTGCATGAAACGTTCAAGTAAAAATAAATTTTACCGAAAGAGTATAAAAAAATGTCGTTGATTCTTTTACAAACACATACAGACGATAAACAAATTCTACTGCATACAAAAAGGGGCCTTTTAATTTAATCACGTTTATAATTATTTGGGACATTCTCCAATTAAAATCGATGTTTTTTATTTTGTTCGATGCGTCTAGATATATAATGAGTAGCAGAAAAATAAAATAGATTCATATCGAATGAAATTTGTTTGGTTTGTTTGGGTATTTGTAATTCTCATTTGATTTTCGTTAATGTGGCCAAAGCATAACAAAAGCTGGAATAATTTTGCAAAAGGGTTTCGTTTTAGGTCTATTGATTAATAGTAGTTCGTCTGCTTTGCATGCCAATAAATGTTTTGAAAACGATTTTTCAAATTCATATCGTTGCTGGAAGTAATAAAGTCTACAACTTAGTCTTGTTATGGGTCAGCTTACTTAGTACTACAATAAAGAAACTAAATTCTTTAATTATGAAAATTATTAATAATTCTTATTATCGGAGTTTAATTAGAAAAATTGTGTTAAATTTTTTTTTTGTTCTTATAGTTAGAAATTTTAAGCAATTGTGGTTACGTGTTTTTATTTATTGATTTTTCTATTGAAAATTAATTAATTTAATTAATCATTTGAAGAATAATCTCATGGCTTTCTTTTTAAATTTATTTTTTTCACTTATTATCAATAGTAAATTTATTAACTATTTATTAAATCGTAGCTCGACAGATAGAAGATTCATATTGATTGGACAAATCCATACCCGAATTTACTTTCCTTATTATCTAATTAATTCAATTACAAAATTAAAATTTTAATTAAAAGTAATAGTATTAATTCTATGAAATTATAATATTATTAATTTTAAATTAAATATATTAATTATTAAATCATAATATTATTAATTATAAAATAAAAATTTAATTTCTTTTAATTATTCAAAATTACTTCTGAGTAAATCTTTTTTGTCTTACCAAAAAAAATATATATTTTCTTTTTAAAATTAAAATTAATTTTTTATTAAATTTTTTTCTTTTTTAAGTTTCTGTTGCTATTACTTTTTATTTATGCATGCGGCTATGGGACTTTTAGTAAAAAAAATTGTACTGAAGTTCAAATACTTTTTTTTATGAAATGTCTACGAACTTGTTGGAAGGATCTTGTTCCAATGATATACATATGTAACAAGATCTCAAAAGGTAACTAATTGTAAACATTGTGATCAAAATACTATCAATTTGCTTTAATGGGGTTTTAACTACACTGAGAAAAAAAAACAAGGAAAGACGTAGAATCCAAAATCCGAGAAATGTTCCAATGATACATGTAACAAGATCTCAAAAGGATACTAATTGTAAACATTGTGATCAAAATACTATCAATTTGATTTAATGGGGTTGTAACTACACTGAGAACAAAAAACAAGAAAAGACGTAGAATCCAAAATCCGAGAAATGGACTATTTTTGCAAGTTCTTTCCTTTTAGCTTTGAGCAAAATCGTAAGATTTTACCACGTATGGCAGGAACATCGCTTTTGTGTGGTGTACGATATGCCCCCACCTTATGCTCAGTAGCGAATTCTACGAGTAATAATTTTCGGCCTTGGTTCTTATATCATTTAAAAATAAACCCAACTGGACTCTGCTCCAAACACAATGATGATCTTCTCTTGCACGGTAAACCGTCCAACCACACACTGGCATATTTCAAAACCATAAATCTCTTATAAGGATGCATTAAATATATATTGGATTATATTAAATATTTAAATTATTAGCATAAAACTAAAGACTTTATTTATGTATTTATTAGCGTACATGATTTGTAATTACATGAATGATAGTTTTAAAAAATTTTTAATAAATACGTACCATTTGTGCAGCTGAGTTTTATAAAACTTCTTTCGGAGATGAAATAAAATGTGGTTCTATTAATTTGTATTTGCTCGTACAAGTTGTGAATTTAATAATTAAGAAATTTGGCCACGTTATTATTACACTCTATTGAATTCTCTTTGCCGAGTTTGGTTCACTTTTACTTATTATATGTATCTAATAAGTATGTACGGGTACATATGCAAAAATAAGTAGAACAATTATTAAGTCGGACACGTTTAATTCATGCACACTTGATTTTAAGTTTTTAAATTTTCTACAAAAAATTTTTTTTTTATAATTTCATTTTAATTAGGCACGCACTAGAAAATAAAAGCAAGAAGTGTATGAAAGTTTTCTTTTGTATAATTCCTTATTGATGACGAACAGAATAATTCAGCAAGTTTATTTAACAAGACACTTTCAGTTAAGAGTTGTTTTTAGTCTACTTGAAATTTGAAATTTTTAAGGACTCTTCTAGTCAACTTGTTTTATTTAAAATATTTGAGTGTTTTTTTTTTCTTTGTGTTTCTAATAAAAATATTTAATCTTTTGTTTTTTTTTTTTTTTTTTTTTTTTTTGTTATTTATTCCTGCCGCAACTCCAGTGCCGGTGTTTGGGATGTTACTGACCCTACAGCTATTCGTATGAATGTGTTTTACTTCCTGCGGATGCACACAATTTGTTAAAAACTCTTTTTGGTGGAGTCGGTACAACGTTCAACCACAACAAAAAAAAAAAACTTTTACGGAAAAAACATTTCTTATACTATTTAAAAGCGCTTTGAGGTATATTCGATAAGATATTTTAAACATTCGGAAGTTTTTTGGGAAATATAATGTACAAGTGTAATGTAGTACTAACAGGAATCAGGGGGATTATTTATTTATTATTACATCTACAGAGAAGAATTATTCTTCACAAATTCTTATTTTCAGTAAATTCTCTTTTGGCTTTTATTTGGGATTCAAGTTGATATACTTAAGATAGATTATACAACATAAACACTCGTATACTCCTGCAAAAAATGCCTGTGGCAACAATGACGGCGCAAAGAGGATTTTAATTTTGTGGCAGTAGTTTATCAAAGCTTTAAGTGTTGGTTTCTTTTTTAAATAAATAAATAAAATATTAATACATAGAATATTAATACATTCGCTTTCAGATAAAATATACGAATTTCTTCAGTCAACATAGGATGAATGCAGCCAACATTAAACAGCACTAGTCCGAAGGAAATCTATTTATTTAGCAATTTACTTATGTTTTTGTTTTTGTTCTGTTTTAGAGGAAAGCACTATTGCAAGAGACCTTCATTTATTGATAAGATTTTCATACCATTCATTTGTGAGTAATAATTCTCTTGCTCAGGAACTCTTGGCATTATCTGTTCCGATACTAACTTTGCAAATAAAATTGCTTCGAAACAAATTACCATTTATGATAGCTATAAAAGAATAACACATCTTTAAGTTAATGGCAATATATTTAATTTTGATAAAAATGATACCAAACACGTTGGAATAAAATTCCCCTCAAAAAAAATAAAAATTTCATGACCAGCACTACAAAAAAACTTTTGCCCTATTTCTTAATATTGAAGCAAAGAATTTTAAAGTTTTTCCTTCGAATGAAATAATCAAAACAATAATTAATCAATAACAGGAATACAAATTACATTTCACTGTATATGAATTTCCATCGCCTATCTGTGACCAAAGCAGATTTGTATTGTCCATCTCTGCTCTACTGTTACTATTACTTCTCTCACATATACATACATAAATCGATAATTAACGCAATAAAAATTAAGTGGAAAAATTAAGAATTTCTACCTATTACGTTGTATTGTGGTTATGTATTGGAAGAAAATTAACTGTCACAATAAATTTGTATCTATGGATGTTGCTTGAAATATTTCCGAGTTACATATCAAGTTTTAGGCTCTCAACTATGTGCGTTTCTTTTTATTTTTGATTTCAAATAGATTGCAATTGGATTTGTTAAATATTGTAAAGCATACGTTAACTTTTATTGCAATATTTTATAAAAAGATTTAAGAAATATTTATATGTTTTTTTATATATTTGTTTATAGCTAGATTTTAATATATTTATTAGAAATTTTCTTATGTTTTACTGTTAACACGTATATACGTTTCTACTTAATTTTTCACTTTCTGTCAGGATACTAAAGAAAAATTAAGAGCACAAGCTTATAAATTTTCATTTGTCGTTTTTCACTCTATACTGTGTGTATTCAATTCATTTCTTCTTCCTACTTTACACCTACATATACACATTCAAGATAACACAAGACAATTTCTTTTCAGCGTTTAGTCGCTATTATTTTCACACACAAATGTATACTATGTTGGCTTTTTTGAAACTGATTTGTCCTTTCCCACTCTATCGCAATTTTGTAATGTGTAACAATTTTCATTTATTGTATTTAATACTTTATGGCACACAGATGTTCGGAGAGTGTAAATAAAAATCAATAGGAGTTTATTCATTTGATACGAGCGTTAACACATTTTAGTTTAAGTACATGTGCATGTTTGCAATGCGCATGCCTTCAATTTAATTGTCACTGCTGGGACGTACTAGTTTCAGTGTAATGACAAATTATTTTTATTTGGAAATGAAATGTAAATATCTTAGTTAATAATTTGTTTCAATATTCAATAAATGCAACTCTGTACTGCAGTATGTAATAAATAACTTTGTTTAAAATCATGCACAGCCTTAAATTTTCTTTAAATTGCCATATGTAATTCTGGTATTAATAAGAAGATTATCTCTTAAACAAATTCAAAGTCCCATATGTTATATATAATTCAAAATTAATTACAACCATAATTTTATACTATTTAAAAAAAATTTATACATTAAAATATCATAATTATATTATCAAAATCACATATTTCGATATTTTTACCTGGTATTCCTAGGAACATACGTATTTAAAGTTAACGGATTATTGCCTATATTATAAATATTTCTGTTTCTGTTCTTCCCTTGTCGAAGATACGCTCTATTTGATAGTAATTTTTTCTCAAAAAGAGGAAAAGTCGGCAAGCAGTTTGTTTTTAATTCAAAACATTTACTGCAAATCTTTGCCACTGTGGCAACGCAGGCAACTTACATTATACCCGCATCGGCAACATTCAATCACATGTTTACATATCGCTCCGATTTCAAATGTTCCCCTCTGTTTTAGGAACATTGGTACCTTTTAATAACGTTGTTTGGAAAACAAATTTTAGCGCTGAACAAATTGTCAAGCATTAAATAAAAAAATGGCATCCGCACTGGAACAATATATTAATCATACAGTCTCTATTATAACTGCGGATGGACGAAATTTCATAGGGACTCTGAAAGGTTTCGATCAAACTATTAATGTAATTCTGGATGAATCTCATGAGCGAGTGTTCTCAACAACAGCCGGTATTGAACAAATTGTATTGGGTTTACATATAATACGTGGAGACAATATAGCAGTAATAGGTCAAATTGATGAAGCGGTTGACTCCAGATTGGATTTCCCTAATATACGCGGTGAACCTTTAGGTCCAGTAGTTCATTAGGTCTATTATTAAAAAAAAAAGTGTTAAGTTTGAAAACAAATACATATGTAATATTTTTTGAAATAAAAGTAAAGCTTTTTTTCATTTTATTATTCATCATTCTGATCTGAGTTAAAAGAAATTTCATAACAATCCAAATTTTTCAAGTTCACTACTGCAATACTTTGTGTTTTTGAAAAACTCGGTATGCAGACCAAACACGTTCTTTGCCCCTTGGAACCTTTGTGAAGTAACGAAGAAAATTCATCACAGTTGCCAGCAAAATAAACATGAGGACACTCTTTCATTATGAAAGGGTCGGAATCGATATAAGGATAGCATGCCAATGTATCGGGAGCAGTAGGAGCTAAATGCCCCCATTGAAGAGTGCGTTTTAAAGCGTCTATCGGTTCTTCTATATCTGTGCAACGCATTATGTCTTTAATATTTTCGCCGGATGTGCCCATAATTAAAACTTTATCGATATAACAGGCATAAGGACTAGGTACACACTGAAAGTTCTCGTTTTTGCTAGCTTTAGGAAACATACAAGTATGAAAAGGCTGTTGCGGCATCATAAAATTAGCAGGATCACAAGGTCCGGGCATGATATCAACAGCTATCGAGCTAGACCATGCAGTAAAACAAGCATCTAAATTTCTCATAGCATCTATAGTATCTTGAAATTCTACACCATTGGAATGTAAAATAGGAACATGAATATCTTCACGACTTCTTACGGAATTGCCAGCAATAATTAGGCGTACATTTGCAGTATTATCATTAGTAGGTAGATTCCGTCTTAACCAATGCTGCAAGAGGTTTAAAGAATCTACATATTGGTGGGAGTTTACCCAGTCTAAACCTGAAATCAAAATCAGATTCCCTTCAAGAGCATCTCCAACTTCAATGGGATTTTGTGTGCCGCTTTCATAATATATTACCTCCAAGACATTAAAACTGCCGTACTCCTCCATAATGCCTCTTACAGCACATACAACCCCTGTTGTCATTTCTCCGCTCTTTATATTTCCATGCAATTGAACTCGTTGCAGTTTATCTTCCAATATTACGTTGGAATATTTTGGTCGTCGCGGCTGTGGTGCCAAACAAGTTTCTTCCCAGATCTGGTCTAATATACTAGTCTGATGTTTGTAGATAGTCCCAATTATAATGCATTCTTCGCCAGCATCTTCTCGCATATCACCAAGCTTTTTTATGGGAATCAAAGGACCCCAATGCTCAATGGCTCTGGTACGCATTAGTGATGTCATTTCAGCTAGGCGGTAAGAGTACAGGTGTGAAAATTGTTTTTGATAGTTAAACTCCTTTATCAAAAATTTTTCTGATAGATTTTCATATTTATGGGTGGACATCTCGTTAGCACTTTGCGATCTTGTTTCTACTTTTTTTAGGTTTTCTTTATTTGAAAATTATTGATAATATTCCACTAAACTTTTTGCTTCTTATAATAAAAATTATCAACCATTAACAACAGAATATTGAACGAACAATAAATTTTATACTTTATGATTGAAATTTAATAGCCAAATCCCAAATGAATGAAAACGAAAACATTATATGAATTGATCGAGCTAATACGTCAAATTCTTTGTATTATATGTATTTTCGTTTATTTGACATATTACATTCCTTATAATCTTGCATGTCAAATGTTTATGCCCAGAATACTTGTCATTTTGGGCAAATTTAAACACAAATAATGTTTGAACTACGTAGCAAAGGGAATTGACTACCAGATGGCAACTCCGCATCTGATTGTTTTGTATAACAGGACCAATGAGGTTACATACAATACGGTAGATTTTTTTTTTGAAAACCCTTACGTGTATACATGTGCATACATATGTATGGCTGGCATATGTATGTATATGACAGTAACGTCTAAGAAAATTGCATAAACCGCTTGTTTGGTTTAGTATACAAATAAAACAAAAATTCAATTCTTGAATAGGCAAATAATTTAAGATTCGAAATGTAATAAAGCCCTTTACGTAGAGTTCTCTTGATATAGAAAAACATTACAATGAATTTGCAACATAATATAAAATGCTTTAAAAATTTTATTTATTTTCGTTAGAACGAAATTAGGCCAAAGCTAATTTTTCAGCTTTTAAATAATTTTCGTCATCAAACTGGCGCAAAAATTTGGGAAATGCATTGGAAGGATCTTTTTCAACATTCCAAAAATTCCACTTTGGTATATTCGTTATAGAAGAAAATAAAAAATTATGTGTAGTAGAAGGTACATCATCAGCTGCCATTTTGCCGTAAAAATACTGAAAATATTCTTGGAAATAATTATAATTGGAAACATTATTTTCGGCTAAAGATAATCCTATAAAATTAGAAATTATATCCATGTCAGATTTTTCATTTGTTTCAATTTTTGTACGAGAAGAGTTTACGAATTTACTGTTAGCCACGTTCGTTTTTTTAATTTTATCTTTTTCCAAAGTTGGAAACAAGTTCTCAAATTCCAACTCACTTCTAGCAGACCTTTCCTCGTCATTTTTCGATTTAAAATTAAGTGAACAATTTTTTGGTTTTTTCTGCGATCCATTTGCGGATGAGTTTAAATATAATTGTGGGGTTACAAAATTTGAACCAGCTGCTCCAAATAAAACATCGGAATATAATATGCCCGGTCTATATGCAGATGCTGATACGCTGCTATTAGCCTGCTGTTTTGAATCTGTCTGTTTAATTTCACTTTTGGAGAATACCAAGCAGTTGGCTGACCTTTTATATCTACCTTTGTCCTTCTGATTACTCAACGTATTATTAAACGGAACAAGAGATATTTCTGATCTTGAACTGGCAGGCTTGAATACTGTTAGGCTTTTAGATGCTAAATGCTCACTTAAATTTGTTGCCTTTTTAGGCGAAGTTTCAGCCAGTTGAACTGTACCAACAGTATCACTTTCCGTCATATGAGTGTTTTTCCTTTTGGCTGAATTTCTACAGGTTTTATAATTTGCAGCACCTGATTTTGATTGCTTTTTCTGTGGTCTTGCTTTTGATTGGTTCGAATTGTTACTAAAACGAATGAAAAATACATTTAAGTCCTTAATTATCGACGATGATTGGCTTATACACATCCATACATACACGTAAGCGAATAAATCATTATCCATTTTGGTAACTTTTTCAATTTGAAATTACAAAATCGAAATATGTAAATATGTTGGATGTGCATACAGAAATATGTATACTTAAGTGTATGTATATATGCATGTATGTATGTATGTCATGTGTATTTTCGAATGTCAATAATTTTAATGTTAAGAACACGTTTGTATTTTATTTGCCGTTAAGAATTTAGTTAAATTTTTTTTTAAAGCTTAAGTTAAATTTGTAGTTTTTATTATGGTCTTTTACCGCCATGTTTCTTTTAAATTAATTTAAAAATATGCTCTATATATGTATATAGATTTAATTGATTTATTATTAAATAATAAGATTCAAAATCGTTTTCCATTCCATGTCTCGATTGGCTTATTTTTCATTTAAGTCTTAAAAATATTATTAATAAATATATGTGAAGTGCAGTCGTGTTGGAATTCGCATAGAATTTTAAAATAATTTTTATAAAATTCAGATAAAAATCTATACTTTTTAAAATGATATTCATATGAAATTTCGAATTTTGTTTCTTTTTCCCCACACTCCGTACATCCTATTTTAAACTATTATTTTTTTCAACATTATAATTGCGTTGAGTAAATTATTTGTAATACATACATACATACATATTTATATACACACTTATACATTCGTATACATATATTTTTTTAATAAAAATCATGTTCTTTGTTATGGCAAATAATTTAAAAACTAAATGGTTAATATGTGCAAGGTGAGGATATTAAAATATTATATGTTTTATGAATAACTATGAATACTTTTTGTCTTCGTCGGATACTACAACAACAACAAAGATATATGAGTACTAAAAGAGAAATTGTAATCTGTGGGGGATTAAAAAAGCTACAAGGCAGTCTAAATGAAGAAAAATTTTTCTATAAACAAAATTACGAATTGATGGCTAAACTTTCCCAAAAGACTACAAAATTGAGAAACAAAAATTTTATTAATTGGAAGCCATTGGAAAATCTAATAGCAGTTGAAAATAATAGTACGGGTTTAAGGAAGCTGCGTTCCCTTAAGTCATGCAAGAATTATTTAAAGGAAGCATTTTTCTTAAATGAAGTTTGTTACAACTAAATTTGATTTAAAAATCAAATATTTTACTATATAAAGATTTTTCGAATTTTTGTAGCAAAATGAATATTATTTACAATTTTTAAAAGAAGACGTCAAAAGGAAATTTATACTAGACAAATACATCAAGCAAACAAATCTATAAATTATGTGATGCATGAGGTGACATGGATCGGGTAAAAAAAGAATAAAACAAGGACAACTTTAACTACTGAATTATTTAACTGTATTATTATTTATATAGAGTTTGTCAGTTAAACGATGCAGTAAATAACATCCATTTTAACTGGCAAACTTCATATAAAAACAGTAAAAAAAACAGAAGTAGTTCAGAAAGGCGAAACATAATACCAATTAAAAATATATATGTATGTGTGATCTAATTATAACAAATCAAATCAAATGTATGCAAAACTTTTGCATTTGAAAAATGCATTTTAAAATTTTTATAGTTCTTCAAGAAAATTTATTACTAATTTTTTCGAAAATGTTTTTTCCTCCAACCTTTTAGTTCTTTTTTGTATTATTAATTATCTTGAGCAAAAAAGCTTCCTTTTTCTATTTTATTTTTCAAGGAATATTAATTCCTTAAAAAAGGTCTGCAAATTGAGGCGAAATATCACTAAATGAAATAAATAAAATAGAAAAAGAAATTTTTTTTGTTCGAAAATAATCTCAAACTGTTTTTAAATAAAAAAAAAAAATACAAGAAATATGTAGTATTTTGAACTATTTGCATGTAAATGCTCTTTTTCAAATGATGTACTTATTGGAAATTTTATTTAATTTACATCGTCTTTAAAACAACTAAATGAAAGTTCAGAAAAATTTTGTTATAAAATATTTTGTAATTTTTGTAATATGTTATTTTCAAGAATTCATAATTGGAAAAAATAAATGCTTTTTAACAGTTTTTATATGAAAAGTCAGTCAGTTGTTTTTTTTTCCATATTTCTATAATATTACATTACATATGTAAAATATTTTTTTTTTGTTTATATTAAGTGGTATTATATATACTTTAATTTGAACCATTCATATAAATACATTTTCAATAACTAATTTAACAGTTTTGAAATAAATTATTTTTAATAATGTACACAACTCTTTTTCTAAATAATATATTATTTTGTTCATTTTTGGTTTCAATCGGCATCTGAATGTATAACTTTAGCCCTTTATAAAGTAAATGTTCTGTAGTCTAAAATCATTAGCATTTGTTAGGTTATATGCTACTGAGTTTCTCTTACATATCCTGTCTGTTCCATCAAATAATCAGGTGCATCTTCCATTTTTAATTTCTTAATGAAATTTATTGTATTGAATTTCAATCTTTGGTTAATATTGAGCCACTTCAATGTATTAAGCATATAATTAATTGATGTAAATCTATTGTATTTTAATATTGTCCTCATTGCTTTATTTTGCAGTTTCTGGAGCCTTGAAATTTGTTCATCATTGCAGCTGTGGAGTATGGAATTGTTGACACGTATTCAAAATGTGGTCTAACAATTGCGTTGTATATATTGTGGATAGCTTTTTTCTTAATCTTATAAAAACCCCGATTTTTTTCCTATCTTCTTACAAATATAGCCTATATGTGTATTAAACTTTAGATTTTTGTTTATTATGAAACCGAGATATTTAATATTTATTTACTTTTTCTATCGGAATGTCGTTTATTCGAAAACCCCGGTTACTGTTCATACTAATTTCCATTATTTTAGTTTTATTTTCATTTAATTTTAGTTTATTCATCTTTAATGATTTATTTATATTGCATATGTCTTTTGTCATGTTGTTATAGTACATTTTTCTTCGGCTTCCGAAGAAATATTAGTTTTCCATAAATAATTAAAAATATTATTAGGGCATGCATCTAAAAATGGATCGACTGTACAAAGTCCCTTAGAAATGTGATTTATCTTCGTTGCAGCAATTGCCCAAAGTTGGCAAAGTTTCCCCAAAAAATTCCATTTGGCTTCAGCTATCCTGTTTGTTAGGGCCTTTCTACATTACGGTAGCAACAGAAATACTTATTAAAATTTACAATACCCAAATTAAATGTCTCGCATTCCAACTACTAAAAATCTGGCCAGTATTCACTAGTGCGAGTATAAAAATAAACAAGTGATTAAAGCACAACTAAAATAAACTACACAAGAAACCTACACAAATGCATCTGTATTACACTGCGCATTTGTCGGTGAATAGGACAGAACGAAAGTTTTAGTCAATTTATTAAATATTTAAAAGGAAATAAATATACATACATACATAACATTTATAAACAAATCAAGTGTTGACACCTATTCCAGTATGTTATTAGCTGCTAGACGTATAACACAAAACTTGTATCCAAAGCAATTACAGTAAGTAATAAAAGTAATGAAACATATTTCAAAACATTAAGATTGCATAAGACTTGGCCCATTTGTCGCCTTCATTCAAATCGAAGTGTTTAATAGAATTTCGCAATTTTTGGAAATTATGTTTTTTAGAGTTTTAAAAATGTCTCAAATTGGTGAGTTGGGTAGCGGGGCCGGTAAAGGGGGAGGCGGTGGTGGCTCCATCCGTGAAGCAGGTGGCAGTTTTGGTAAAATGGAAGCTGCTCGCGAAGAGGAATTCTTTTACAAACAACAAAAGGAACAACTAAAGAATCTCAAAACCAAAACAGATGCAAACAATCCAAATGAGAATTCTAAACACTAAAGAAATAATAAAAAATTAAGAGAATTTTGTTTGATTTTAATTCTGTTATAATCTGTAGTTATTAGTTTATTTGATTGCCATCATTTTATATTAAATGAGATTGTAAAAAATAAAATATCCTGAAATGTCACAACTGCGGCGGATAAAATAGATGAATTTTTGTAAAAAGTAGCCATTGCGTAGTAATTACTTTCCATGCCGTAAGAGCCGGCATATGAGTTCCAAAATTTAATATCAAAAAAAAAAAAAAAAAATTAAAGAGTTGCGTAAAAATCCGTTTCGACCAATAATTGCGAATTCTGTATCTGGCAGCGGATTTCACTGATTTCACGAACATATTTCAAAAAAGGATATATGTGAAGGACATATTTACATATACACATGTCCTTTATATTTCCATACAAATATGTCCTTTATATTTACATATGTACATGTCCTTTACATATATACATAAAAAAACTTATTTGTAAGTATGAAGTGTTTTAATGTTACGAATTCGATGGCCGTTTTCTAAGCACTTTAAAAAGATCAGCTGCGCTTACAGTGCCCCCCGACAGTAATTCCTCTTGACAATAGTAAATGATAACAACTAATTCGCTCTTGTTAATAATTATCACCTGCTGAACGCCAACTAAGTGGTTCTAGCTTCCTGCTAACGATGTACATACATACGAATATGTGCAGGTTCTAAAAAGTGGGAAAAGCTCAGTGCTTTCTTTTATTGCAAATTTTATACACACACACATACATACTACATTTTGTATACTATTCCCAATATGCTACACTGATAAGAGATAACAATCTGTACACATTTAATCTCTAGAGTTTAGAGAATAAGTAAAATAATTTAACTAATAATTGAGCATTCAGTATAAGTATTAGCGTCAAACTAGTCTCAACAGCACTAAAGCTAAACTGAATTAATAAAACGTACTGGAAAGTAAAGGACAAATAACACACAATGGCCAAAAATGTAACAAATCCCTTAAAGGCAGCTTTAAGAAATCGTATCAAAAACGAAATTATAAAATCCATATCACTAGAATCACGAAAGGAACAATCAAGGATCATAACCGAAAAGGCATATTAATCGGATATACTCGTATTGTTTATATAATTTATATTGTTTCATTTGTATTTCAAAGGTTTTACAAACGGAAGCATTTCGTTCAGCTGAATGCATTAGTATTTATTTGAGTACTACATCAGAGGTAGACACAAGCGAATTATTACACGAATGTTTTCGTTTAGAAAAGCATGTCTTTGTGCCCACGTACGATAGCAATCGAATGGAAATGATGCGTTTAAAAGATGTAAAGGATTACGAAACACTCCCGTTGACCAAATGGCAGATAAAGCAGCCAAATATAGAGGATAGTCGAGAAAATGCTTTAACAAACAGTAATAACATCTATTTTAATTTTCAGCATCTTTTACATCTTTTTTTCATTTCATGTGCGCTACATCTTCATACTTTTACAATATTTATATAAAACGATTTGCATAGAAAAATTATTAAACGCGAATTTTTAAGTCTTATAAGTTTTCCAATTTAAAAAATGAAATACCAAATAGAAGTAAAATTTTTCTTAAAAATTCAAAATCGTATGTAAATTCAATTAAAGAAAAGTATAAATTTTTTTTCGCTTATTATTCATAGATGAATCATCTAGTTCACGAGATATTAGGTTTGCAAATAGCCCTAGTAAAAATTGTTGAAGTAGACTTGACTCTTACCTACACAAGTGGAAATTAATTTTTATTACTTTTTCTTTCAGAACGCGGTATCGACTTATTTTTAATACCTGGTTTAGCATTTACTTTAACTGGAGGTCGTATGGGACACGGCATGGGTTACTATGATAAATATTTGAGAAGACACTTTGCTGCTTATGCTAATAAAAACACTACGTTAATGGCTTTAGCATTTCGTGATCAAATTGTTGATGAAGAAATTCTACCATTAGATTCCCATGATGTTAAAATGGATATAATAATAACTAGTTAAAGTAGAAAAAAAAATTAGGTGATTATAAATGGAAATGTAGAAACACAGGGAATGCCGAATGCACAATTGTATATTTTCAATCTTATAACCAATATGTAACTAAAAGAAATAGTAAAACGAAACATTTACATTTTATAGAAATAATGTTAAATTAAAATATGTTTGTAAAAAGTATGCAAATTCAAATAAATCAGAGTAGAGTATATTTATAGTAGTGAAAAAATTAGGTTGCGTTTGTCATAAAATTGTTTAAATTTAAATACCAAATAAATTAAGTTATTTAACGCAAATAGGGACGTGAACGCATTCCCCGGCCTCGAATTCGTCCGGTGAAATGATTGGTAGAATAATGTGGTCCCTCGACAGGTCCCACAGAAAAGTGTGAATCTGGGTTGGAACGGTAGTGTGGCGAGCCACTCTCAATCCAAGTAGACGGGGAGTTTGTTCGTAAAAGTTTAGTTTTTCGATACGCAGCTACAGCTGAAATACGAGAACCGCGATTGCGGCCTACACGAGAACCACGCATTAAAGGTGGTATTTTATTATAACCGGTCGGTCCTGTGGGTTGTGCACCACAAGTCTCCAGAGCCAAAAAGTCATCGACATGTAGAGAAGGTGGTCTGGACGTGTTAGGCGGACGCGAACGGAATAAATCACCACGCGAAGGAGGTGGTCGGGAGTAGCCTCTACCCCTCATAGAAGTAATATAAAGTTTCTTTTCTGGCCTACCAGTGGAAGGCTCGACTTCCACTCTTCTGGTGCGGAAACATGGCGCCGTGGGTGTACGTTCGCGGTTTGATTGTGGCGATGCCGACAAATGCAAAGCCCTTTTACAGTCCGAAAATAGATTACACTCTGGCGACAAATATGTATGTGCCAATTCAGTTAAATCGCAAGTAATTCTTTCAAATTGCGTTTCGAAATCTTCAGCCGTTAGATCTTCTATATTTAAGGTATTTAGCCAATGGTGATTTACTAGCTGCCCATCATCGTTTTGACAATCATAAATAGTGAAAATAGGACGAGCATCGTATTGCGTAACAATGCTTTCAGTTTGTGGTAAATGAGGTTCTGGGACTAAGTTCTCATCTTCTATATTCAAATTCTGATTTACATCCGCTATTAATTCCTTCAACTGTTTTATGTCTGATAATAAGGTTTCGTTGATATCTTCCTTATTCCGTTCTAATATTACTACAATCGATTCAATTATATCAGATTTAGATTCTTCAATTTTAAAATCAATCATATAAGCAAATTCCAAGTTCGAAAGTTTTAGTGATCTTGGCGGCAAGTTAGAGTATTGTGGTGTGAGATCTTCGATTTGTGTTAGAGAACGCAGAAGCAAAACCAAAGACTCAATATTGGAGTTGTAAGACCCAGCCATATTTAAATTTATTATTTTTCGCATCCAATCCTGAAATTCTGTAGCTCGTTGTTTCAGTGTCATGGATAAATGATAAAAGGTAATGCTGCAAATTGAAATTAAATCAGTAATTTTAGTAGTAATGATTTATGTATTTAAACTTACTCATGCTCTGTTAGAATAACCAAGTTTCTAACAGCCATGGCAGAAACCTCGGAAGTAACTTCCACTTGCATTAAATTGGTTAATATGGCATCAACAATTTTGGGTATAAGTTCTTTGTTGGGCAACGCAGTAGCCAAGTTTAATAAAGGATTATGGTTATTGCTACTAACTACAGCTTGCGATGAAGCTATAAACGATATTTCGGAATCTAAGAAACTTTCTAATATGCGGTGTACAAAAATTTGGCATTTTATCCCCATCGACGTAGATATTTTCATGGTTAATAGAGTATTAAAAAATTCCCACAATTTTCCCGATAATGTTGACAACGTTGATATTTTTAGAGCAGGATGGGCATTAAGACGTGTGAAAAATTGTAGTAGACGTGCTAAATTTGCCGAAGGTTGTTGCCCCGCCAAAGCCCAATCATTTGTTAATAGATCACTTAATGTTTTCGATATAAGCAGAGTCATATTGGGAGCTAAGTCTGCTAATTGTAAGCACACTCTCGTTAGCAAATCGGTTAGTTGCGGAAATGACGAGTGAGACATGACTTCAATAAGGCGCGCGATTTGAGCTCCCTGTGGATGCAAATGGGCGGACCAAAGTTTACGTTCTCTTATTAAATGCTGCGCCTGAGATATAAGTGAGTCCTTATTAGCGGCAACAGGTGCGATTGGAACTGGTAGGGGAAGAGGTAAAAGTTCAGCTAAAACCAGGAGACCTGTAATAAATTTAAACACCGATAAACTTTCTATGTTGCTGCTACATCGAAACCCATCACTTTTTGTACAGGTAAACAATATTTCATATCACATTTCACTTTACTATTTCGCAAAACTATTTATTTTTCCGCTCCCATTGTTTCCTTTAGCAATAAAAAAAAAATGAGGAGCAGATCTTTTGTAATATTCGCTTACCTGGTATAAATGTAGCGGGGCTATCAATATTTTTCAAAATTTCTCGAATCATTTGCGTCCACAACGATTTGTGTAGCAACTCTTCATTTTGTTCGTTGGGTTGAGTATAAGCCAATAGGGTTTGAATAATTTCATATTTTGCCTTTTCAACTTCTCCTGCTACTGGACTAGACGCTGGGAAAAAATGCATTAAATAGTATGTGCGCATTAAATGGTCAATCGCGGTCAAATCCTTAAATTCTATATCTCTGCATTGTATGGCGAATGAAATCATTTTGCGCATAATCTGTAGTGTGGGTAAGATAATTTGGCAGCAATATACACCCTGTATGGTCATTAGGGCTGGTGTGTGAAGACCTGGTTGTTCAAAGTAGGAGCACAATTTTTCCAAAATTTGCGCTAAAATTTGCATACCATCTGCAGCGAAGAATTGCAAAATAACGTAACGATATTTAAGTTCCTCTGTATCAGCAGAATTAGATAGTTTCGTGCTTGACCCAACAGCTAAATGGCGCAGTATTCTTAAGCCCATTATTAGATCACCTGGGAAAGTAGTAATATATTCTAAAGATCGAGTTATAACTTCAACCAGTGATGTAATGTCATCGTATGAAAAAATATTTATTGTTTCTAAGGGTTTTAGATAAACAAACATTTCCTGTAAAACTGCCGATACAGAGGGTTCAAATGTTTCATGGTTTTTGGCCAACTCCAGAATACATGTGCCAAATTCAATTAAATAATCTAAATTCTCACAGTAACGTACACAACAATCGACCATATCGACAGCATAGCTCAAAACAGGACTTTTATACTTCGCTCCTGGTGAAGCTAATTGTCGCTGAGCCTGCAAACGTTGTTCATGCTTGATAAGATCCACAAAGACTTGCATTTGTTTATTAAGACCAAGTAATTGAACCGTATGCTGCCTTCCAGTTGCATTGCAAGTTTGCGAATACAATGCATGCAAATGCGTGGCTAAAGCTATTGAATCATATGTTTCACTAATAGAGGAGTAAAATATAATAGCATCTAGATGATAGCGAGTTTGTATTTTGTATGCCAATTCTAAAGCCAAAGCTTTTAGTTCTTTTTGATGAGCACATTTTTTAGAGACCCCAACAGTTGCCTCTCCTTCAGCTGAAGTCACGACCATGTCTTTTTGATTAATGATATGATCTTTAATTTCTTGCTCTTCTATTTTATGTTCTTCAGCTTTTATAGAAGTTGCCTCCACTGAGTCTTCCGTACATTTTTCAAGAGCATCTTCTCCGTTACAATTGGTAGGTTTTGCTTTGTAGGAAGAAAGTAAATAGATATTTTCGTTTAAACCACTTTTTAATCAGATAATTCTTAAATAATCTCAAGCTTTATATATCGTGCTTTTAAAATTTCTTTGCAGATTCTAACTATACAACAGAACTGAACAAGCTAACTATAATTATATGAAGTATAAAATATTTTTTTGTAGATATACATATTGTACTGGTACGAACTATATTGTAAATAAATTTTTTAATTATTCCCATCATTCGTGTCATCCATCACAAATTCATTTTTTTATTTTAAATATCTCTTAATAAATATAGTATTTCTGATTTTCACCTTTATTACAAATTAAGAATTATAATATTAATATTGATAGAAAAAGAAAATATAATAATAATTATTAAGCATATTACCTTCTACTGGCTCCTCCGAGTCCTCTTCAATAACTTGTGGAACTTCATCTAGACCTATCAAAATTGGCACCAACATCAGCGTTACATCAAAGCAGTCCTCCGTCAAATAGTCTATGCCAACACTGCATTGTAATAAGGAAATCATGACATCCAGTGTGGTAACGACCAGTGTAGAAGGCAGACTAGTGATATTACTTATAATCAGCACTAAAGATTCGGCTAAAGAATATTGAATAAAGTACGATCGTAGTGTGTTAGAAAATATTTTTTCGGCAGCAGTATCTATTGATATTTCGAATTTTTTAGAAACGGGCAAAAAACGTTTAGGCTGCTGATATGAGAGACAATTCTCCTTCATGGCATCCAAAAGTTGTTTCAAGCATGAGTCTAATTTTTCATATGGTTCAAGAGATGTGGCTTCATAGTTTGTAAGTACAAAAAGTTGAGTACAAGTTTCACGCATGGTAGCAAGCGCTTCATTCAAATGCAACTTTTTTATAATAGATTGCAAAAAATACTTGGTACGTGTTAACTTTGAATTTTGTAACAGTTCCAAGATAAGTTGATATCCGTTAATGGCAGGTGAGAGGAAATATTGTAAAGCCGGTTTGCAGTCCAATAAAGAGTAAATAGCTTTGAGTAGTAATAATTTAATCGATAAAGCCATGAAGTTCTGATGATAAAGTGATAGTACTACCTTAAAGGGATCGACTTTCTCATTGTTTAATAAATATTCAAATATTTCCTTACTTGATGACAAAAGTTGCATTAATCTTGCACCTGTTTTTATGTGTCTGATTTTGTAGGCAGGCTGCGGTTGGCAACAAGCTGCTTCAAAGTCCAAAGCAATAATGCAGATTTTAGATAAAAGCTTTAAATGTTGTGCATTATCCAAAACACCTGCTAAGACTTGTTGCCTTTTCGTATAATTTTGATTAATGTATAGTAAATGATTTATGAGTTGTTCACATAAATAAACGAAATTTTCTTTTTCTTCGGTTGTAGTCAAATCTTTGAATGATATTACATTTTCGCAATTCGATTGTAATTCAAATTTCTTTAATAAGCTTTTTATTATATCAATATCTTTTCGATAGTTTTGTTGCGTGTTGGAACAAAATTTTTGTATTGGTTGTGTATAAGCATCAAATTCTATAATAGCTGGTTTGGCTTTTAGAGACAACGATTCAATCTCCTGTTCAAATTCATCGATATTCGCCGAAGGTTCTTCATTGGTAGTAGAATCGTTATCTTGATCATCTCCTATTATTTCATCGTCACTTAATATAGGTTCATATTGCTCCACAGGTGTCCCAGGATTATCATCGTCTTCAAGGATGCAGGACTCAGTAACATCAGCCGTATTACCTGAAATTGCTATTGATTCCGATGATCTTCGATATGATCTATTTTTCATAGATTTGTAATGGGTGTTAGACTCCTCGTCAGTATAGTCTGGAGATCTTGGCCTAACCGGTGAATCTATGGAAGCTGGTGGTGTTCTAGGCCATTTAGGAGGTTCCTCCACATCAGAGCGTGATCGTTCAGACCGTTTTCTTCTAGGGTGTCGAGAATACACCGGGCTTCTGGACCAATCCCGCAACGGTTTTTCTCTATCTCTTTCTCTGCTCCTTAGATACTCATTACTTTCGGAATGGCAACGATTGCGTGATGAAGGTGACCTTTCTGACGATCGCGATGATTTTCTTAACCTCCTGTCTCGTTCTTCTGCAGAATCTCGTCTATAGTGTCCATCTGAGCTACGTACTCGCACATCTTCATACTCCCCTTCATCATGATCATGTGTATGAGCATTTAAGTCCCCTGCTAAAGGTTCTTTCCACTCCTCCTTGAGTTCATCATCAGGCAAACTAGAGTTTCTAACGGCATCCGCACTCGGTACTTCATCCATTTCATCCGGCTCACATGGAGCATGTGCTGGACTAGCTATATTTTCTGTTAGAGAATTTGTCAGTATGCCATATACTGCCAAAGTGATTGTACTATACCATCCTCTCAATACTAAGCCATCTGTTGGTATTTTCTCTTGAGGGCATTCCAAATGAATGCAGTCGTTTTGATTATATTGCAATTGTCCTAAGTTCTCAAAAGCAGATGCTCCCGGCATACCTAAATCATTAACAAAGAATTCTATGTCAAACTTAGAGGGGTTTGTAGCGCCCAGACGGACACCACCAGGAAAATCTGCTTGTACACGTGCTCCCAACGGTATTATGCGTACTTGTGTGATGTATACAGGTTTTGGAAATTGCACTAAGTCCAAATTAATGTCCTAATAGAATTTTAGTAGAAAAATGTATTACAAATTTCAAACACTGGTAAGTAATATTTACCGCATCCGACTCATGTGAAAATGTATCAAAAAAAAGTAACTCACTAACATCGTCACTTTCCACCATATTAGTTTCTTTTTCGAAATTTTAACAAATTATATTTGAAAAATAAGTGTATGTTTTTAAGATTTTTGTTTAACAAAATTTTTACGAATGCAATAACTAGCCCACAGCATAAACACAAAGCCGTAATATCCAGAGACATATAATAGTTGCCAGAGCCAATTAATATGTCATATGCCGCCGTCAGTATAAACGACATTAATCCGACATGAAAATTATGACAGCTGTATGTACTGTTTTCTTTAAGTACATTACAAATCATAAATCTAGAAGGGAATTTTATTTTAAAAAAGCGGTACCTCGATTATAAACAGACCAGTATATTATAATAATAGATTCACAGCACTTACACGATAAAGTAAATTTAAAAACTGTTTTAAGAAATACAGACACAACAATTGAATTAATTTGCATATTGTTTAGTTTTTTCTTTATTAAATAGTAGGTAAAAGACAGGTAAAGAATACTCACAGTGACTGATCGTTCACTATTTGAAAACTAACTATATACGTATCAAAGCTGAAGTTTATTGAAAACAATAAATGAAATTTTTCTTTAAAGGTAAATATAGCCAGATTGAAGTTTTTTTTAATATAAGGAAAATCACAGCACTTGATAATTTTAGAGCTTATAACTTGAAGTAAATAAAATTAATTAAATTTTTTTAAGAAACATGAATTATAACTTAAAAAGTTTAAATGGCTACATTTAACCGCTTTATGTTCATAATTTAATGTAACTGTAATTTATAATTGGAAACCAATAGTATGGTATCCCTCTTTTATTCTTTTGTTTGCTGCTACCATTTTAACCAGTGCAATAACACATCTCTGGAGTTCATTTTAGTGAAATTACGACAATTACATTTAAGATAAGATTTTACAGTTAATGGAAGGAAAATGTCCTCATTGACAAGAGAAAATATTCCACATCTATGTCGCGCTTGTCTTCGTAATCTTACAACAAACAAACACCAACCTATACTTAGCGAGCAACATGGACCTCCGTACTATAATATTGATCGTACACACAATCTTCGCAAATGGATGACAATTATAAACCCATTGGAAGACGTGACACGTCTTAAGAATATTCAGCAACATCAAGGCTACCCAAAATTTGTGTGTCGTTCGTGCTATGAGAATTTTAAGCATCTAAACGATTTCAAGGAAATGGTTGTACATTCTTTTAGTGTTTTTTCTAAATTGCTCGCAGAAGATACAGGTTTAATGCCAACGCCATTACATCAGCCTGTTGTGCAAAATGAATTGGTTATAAAATCGGAACCAGTGGACGAAGTATGTGATAATTCCGAAGAAGAAGATGAGAATGAAGATGATGAGGATGAGGAATATATGGAAAGTGATTCAGAGTTAGATATTATGATTAGCAACGAAACTGACAAGTTATTGGAGAGAGATCTAAATTTGGTAAATAATATAATTAGACTTTGTGGTTTTATGCATCAAAGTTGGTGTGTGTGTCGACCATTATTGAAATGTTAAAAATTTGTGAAGGTACCAAAGTTTAAATCTACTGAACTTGTTTAAATTATGCAGTTTGTTCTAATATTTTCTCTTTGATAACGGGTGTGCAAATTTGAGGTATCACTCTATTTTAAGAAAAAACAAACTTTCATTTATCAAAAAAATTCATATTTCAGTTTATGATAAAAAAAATTTATATTAAATTAAAAATTATTCCGGGCTGATATTTGGTATCCGCTCGATAATATGCATTGCTATAAATTTTTGAGTCCAAAAGCATCTACGAACTTGGTTGCGAATTAACTCATTTTATTTCTTTTAAAATGTCTACTGATTCTCTTAGGGTGTGCTCCTGATCATATTAATTGTAATCGTATTTCCATTTTCGTTTTACAAAATATGCTCCGTTGATTCCTATGGCGCAAAGTCCACACCGGACAGTAACTTTTTCTGTATGCAATGGTTGGTCTAAGTTAACTCGGACCTCTTTACTATCAATGCGGCAGAGGTGCTTGATGGCGCAACATTTGAGCTAGAAATATGCTACGTCAGTAAATGTTGATTTTCTTTTTTTTCCAATATCACAAAATACTAAATGCGTTCAGCTTGTTTTAATTCTTTGGTGAGCTGCATCTTAAAAGATTGTTTTAATTCTTCAGTCAACTGCATCTTAGAAGCTGTAAATGGGGACGACGATGCAAAATGTTACACAATATGGAACGTTTGATATTTTTAACAAATCTGTATTCAGGTGCGATTGCTACATTGATAAATTCTTTTTTTTTACAGTTAAAGGATTCAGATTCTTAAAATTTTTTTTCAACCAACAGCTTAGCTTGATGGCTCTATTTTCTATAACAATTTCTTTAACTAATTTTGACGCTCTTGGCCCGACTTCACAGAATGGCCCGTATTGCAAATGTATGATAACATACATCCCTAACCATTCTTTTAGTGTCCATGTCACATAAACATAAGAGAATATGGTAATATGTTCTCCAACAAAGACTATTTGGAGACTCAAGTTATATGGTTTGATATTTAAGAATGTAGATTCTTAATATCGAGTGTTTGTGAAACTTTATATCGAATAATGTTGATTTGATAACAATAACGGAATAACCGTCAGGCAATAAAACAGATGTGCTTTCAACAATATCCATTATCTGAAAACCCTATAAAAAGACCCATTATAACAAAATAAACTTTCCAAATATATCTTTAAGTGTAAAATGCTAAATGCTCTTTTTTAGTATTTGATGCCAAAAATTTCGAGGCTTCGAAAGAAAAATGAGAAAAATTAATATATTTATAATTCGATTTTAAAAATCCATTTTTTTGGTATTGCAGGCAGATTCAGAATTATTAGAGCCTTTGGCCAGTGCATCATCATCTTCGCCTCAATTAGTAGATGACGTTGGACAACCAAAAGCTACAAAAGCTTATAAATGTCGTATCTGTAACAATAGCTACATACATAAATACACTTATGTAGCTCATGTACGACAGATGCATTTAGGCATTGAGCATGCCTTTGAGTGTGAAATATGCCACAAGACTTACACAAAATTTTGTAATCTCTACCGGCACATGCGTAAAGAACACAATCAATCGCTGCGTCAATATAAATGTGAATATAATAATTGTAATCGAAGCTTTCGACAATTAACTACCAGGCGGAAACATTACGAAAAATTTCATAACCATGAACCTCTGCCTGACCATGTCGAAAAAATTTCTCAAGAGTGTCTAAGGCAAGAACAGCAGAACTCTCAACATTCAGCCAGAAAACCATCGTCATCTTCTAATTCAAATACGGAGACACCAATACTTTCGAAATCTTCACTATTAAATAAACGTAATTATATTTGCCCAATCTGTACAAGTAGTTTTGAAACATCATACAATTTGAAAGTTCATATGGACAGCGATCATAAAAAAGATTTAAAATATCGCTGCTATATTTGTGGTAAGCACAAAATATCTCAACTTAAATTGGACGAGCATATATCAACGGTCCACAAAAATCCCGATGTTACATGCCATCTCTGCAAAAAAGTGCTAAAATCAAAAAGTCATTTAAGACAGCACATACTCTCTGTCCACAATGGTATAAAACCTTTTTCATGCGAATATTGTCCAGCGACCTTTGCCGCTAAAAATACCTTAAAGGTGCACACAAGGCTTCATACTGGAGAGAAACCTTTCAAATGCTCTATATGTGAACGCCGATTTACGCAGTTAACACCTATGAAGAAACATTTAATAACGCATGAAAAGGGCCATCGCAATGCTATCGAATAGCTTTTTTATTGTAGAGATTATATAATTTTAATTTATGCTTAATGCGGTGTTTTTTTTTATGAATTTTTAGTATTGTTTATATAATATATCTTTTAGTTCAACTATGTATATATTTCAAATAAAACAAACTAAAATTTAAACATTCCATATAAAATATTGTTCTTATTATAATATGCTTTACTTGGTTCTCTGAAAAACTAGTACTTCCTTTATAAACTAGTAGTTATTTTATTACTTTAAATTAATCTCCAGATGCTTTGCGTATCTACATACATAAATATTGATTGAAGTTCTACTTTAATTTCAATAGACAAAATCTTAAAAAAAATAAGTACCTTCGAAATAGTCAGATTTGCTGTTTCATTTTAAAAAAATAAAATATAAAGAATTGTGAAAATTCGTATTAGAATAGTGAATATTTATTCAGTCTTAATTACAACGCCAATATATATATATATATATATATATTATATTCAAACGTTTATAAAATGCTATACTTTACTTTTCTACAATTTAGGAAGTATTGAAATGTCTCCAAATTATGCTAGAATTTTTAATTGGACCAGAAGCTTTTGGCGTGAAACATTTTTTTAAAAAATCCCTTTTTTGTTTTGGTGGAAAACTGTAATATCTACTTCATGACGAAATTATATAAAGTATAAATAAATACCCAGAAATTAAAAATAATTCTTATGTAACATCGAAACTTGAAAAAAAATATTAAATAATTTATAAAATATTAATATAGAATAATAAAGCAAAAATGTATTTATTTTTATTAATTAAATTATTTCTTTTCTGTAGTAAAAGAAATCGAAAATGTAGAATCAGTTGTAGTTGAATTTAGATTTTTTAAACCGACGTTTCTATTGTATGTAAAAATAATACATAGTTTATGTGAATTAAGCTAAACGGCTTTTTCGCGCCGACGTAGTTACCAAAAGCTTTGTAAAAGCAATTTTATAAATGCTTTCATAAATAATTAAATATTAAATAAATCATAAAATTGCTAAAAATTTTATTAAAACTGATATATAACTTTTTCTTGGCCATATATAACTGCTAACTATATAAAGATATGTTAATAGTTGAGGCATGCCGACCTGCTGTGATAATATACAGCGTATCGGAAGCCTCTATATTCATTTAAAAAAAACGTTTTCCCCTTGTCAATGACTATGTAAAATGATTGACATGCTTTTTGAACGTCTCCAGTGAAATTTCATGTTGAAAAAATAATTAGAAAAAATTTCTTTTAGTTAAAAAATAATTTCTTACAAATTAAAATATTTCCAGATAAATTTGGGATGTATTCCATCTATATTTATTTCACATTAACAGAGGACCAGGATAAGTAGTGCAGAAAAGTAAGCAACTGGTTGCTCACTATACCCAATAGTAAACATGAACGGGAAGAAAGAGAATCCTTAAAGCTTTTCTTAATTTATGTACGCACTTTTTAATTATTTATAACTTGCAATAAAAACAAACAAAAACGTTACCACAGACGGCAATGGAAAATATTTTTATATAATTTTTATGATTTGTAACACTTGCCCTATTAAGCTAAACTTAAAAATAAACTTTCATTGTCAGGTAATGAAAAAAGTTGTTTATAGTGCAGAGAAAAAGTAAATCACGATTTCAATAACTATTAAAAACAAATAAATTTTACATTTTTCCATTCTATTTCATTTTCATAATTTTTTTTAAATATTTATGGATGTTAATTATTAAAGTAATTTATTATCACATTTTTAATTAGAAATTATAATTGACATTTAAAATAATTAAAATAAATATAAAATGTGTAGTGTGGTTAAAAATGGTAAACATTTAGTCGATTCTAAGCCATAATATATTAGGGAATATATAATTTTTTGGTTTTGATACACTTCAAATACAGATTGCCTAGAGCCTTTCATATCAAACAGCAGAATTCTTGAAAGCTTTTTGCCATTTCGCTATTTATACCTAATAAAAAAGCTTAGTATTTTTTTTCGGAATTGTGTCATAATTTTTTAGGAATAAGTCTTATTTAAAATATATTCAATATGTTGCGATACTGCATACACACCATTCTACAAAACTTAAATTAATTGAAAAGCAATTCTTCAATTCTTTTATTAAGTTTTAGCTAATTTGTTCTGAGAGGATGAAAAGTTTTGAAGTTAATCCAAATAAATAAAAATAACCAATAACAACAGTGATCTCTTGATAATGTAAAAAAAAAAATATACAAAAAGTACTGGAAATGCTTATAAAAACCATGAACTGTTAGTTATAAAAAATAATAGGCGAAATTAGAAAAAAATTAATAAAAAGTCAATTCTAAATAGTTCGGAGGTTTCGCCACTTGTCTTACTATCGCTGTAATATTTTCCCGAAATTATTCTTTTTATTAATAATTTTTTGTTATTTATTATTATTTATTTGTTGATGAGGTTTCCTTATGTCCTTGAGATCATTAAAATCATCCTTAAAAAAGCTCCAAACAAAGATTGTTTATTGAAAGAAGCGAAAAAGGTGAGCTTGAAAGATTGCAATTTTTTCGGCAATTTTGTATGTCCTTTCAAATTTTCACTATGAACTTATTCTTTTTTAATTAACAATAGATTTAAGACAGTTTTAACTGTATCCTTTTTTCGGCAGTACTGCTTTCTTCTGGCATAATGATTTTAAGGTTGAACAAACCTTTAAACCTTCGTAGGGAGAACTTCGAATAGAAATTTCTCCAGTTTTTAAACTAAACTAAATTAAATTACACTTATGTTTATTGTGATAGGTCGCACGAATTTTTTATTTTCTTTTGCTTTTATTCAAATCATGTACAAAAGCAAAATATATTTATAATTCGGTTAACAGAAATTATGGATATAATAATGCACTTAGGTGATTTCTTTATTTAGGTGATTTGCAGTGTATCAGTAACATGTGTCACCTTATATTGGAATTTTATTACAAATTATTCTTTTAAATCATTTATAATACAATTAAATTTGTTTGCGTGTGTGTGTTTGCTAAACCAATAAAGAGATTTTCAAGGGAGCAGCAGTCAGTTACTTTACTCCGTGTCAATAATAAATGAAGGAGTTAAATATTTTATTACGTTGCTGTGCACAAAAATACACATATAACTTGCATACGTACGGATGCATGTAAGTATATTTACATACATACATACATACATACATACATGTGGTTACGGAGCCTACAATAAAAAGTGTTTCATAACAACGAGGCGAGTACTCGGTACTTGTTTGCAAAATTATTTTGACAAGAAAAAAAAAATAGGAAAAAAAATAAAATTGTTATTTACGCCTTTTGAATATTTTCTAATTGTTATTTATTCATAAAATTATTTAACACTTTGAAAATCTTAGCGCACATTCCAAAAGCTTTTGCTAGAAAATAGTTGAAGTCTTTGAGGCCATGAAATTAAAATACGCAATTACTTATTGTACTTAAATATGCAAATTATGTATGTACATATATACATACATAAGTATGTGTTTGTGTATGTTTGCATAAACGTCTGTCCGGACTTGTAATTATATATACTGTGATTGGATTGCTCTAATGTAAATGCGTTTTAACCTCAATGAAGGTTGTTGTTTTTATGAATGTTTGTTTACTATTTATTAAAAGCGAGAAAAGTTTTATATTTATTCAATTATTGTGTGTTAAATATACATATGTATGTATGTATGCACTTATGTACTATATGGACAATCGGCTAAGGCTTTCCTGTTGCCAGGAACGGGGAAGCGATGTTTGCTTAGTAAACATTTTTTTTTTTCCTCTACTTTGACGTCGCACATGTAGTCTTGTATTTTTTCAAAACACAATCGAAACACATACACATACATACATGTGCACATCAATACTTATTTTACGCCTATTATATCTCTGATGTCTGGCTACTGCTATTAGCTTCCTTAATGTAGAAAAAAATCAGTAAATGTTTTTATATTTGACTTACTATCATTTAGCTATTTATTTCCATAAAACTTAAAAAATAAATTTTATTTAACGAAACTTAAAGTGTTAAGTTCTTCAAAGTACATACAAACATATGTATGCACATGTATTGCTACATACATATAAACATTAAAAAAAATTTTCCTGTTGTACTTTTTACACGAGGGAGGAAGATCTAAATGCATGCAAAATTGTATTAACGAGTTATATAAGAATGCCAATGTAAATCTGCTAACGAACACACAATCGCCGAGATTCAAATAGGTTTTTATGAATGAACGATTAGCTATGCAAGAGAACACACCTTAATTTTCAGGTGCAGGTGTTATGACTACAAACAAATCAAATAACAAATCGACTGACGGACTTAAGCAAATACCGACCGACAATGACATCAAATTTATTACTGATTTGACATAATAAGTAATTTGTTAAATTGCTTCGAAAATATTTTAATCGCATTTGTTAAAGTTAAATGTTAAACATTTATTTTCTGCGTAATACTTAGTTGAGATTAGTTTTGTCTTTTTTTTTTTAATTGTTTTTAAACGCACTTCCATGCAGATCCTCAAACAAAAATATTAAACAAAAACAAAAGACTTAAGACACGAGCGTGGTGTTATTCTCTGATAGTTTTTGTTTTGAATTTCTTTTGCGCCCTTTTGCAAGAGATTTACACTGCAAGAATTTGATTTCAGATATTTTCTTAATTAAAATTGAGAGGGGGGAATTTTTTATGAAATATTCTTGTTTTTCCTAAACATTTCTTTCCGTTTATAATATTTCCAATCAAAAGCTAAAGCCCGTTAATGAAATATAATTTGTTATTCATTTTATTTCCATCAAAAAATATTTTGCCGAGAATTATTACGTCATAAGCGACGTCATTATCTTAAATTCGTAAAATTCAATTTTTTTAATTTCCGTAATAAAAATAAGCAGCAGAACACAAGCTTGACGCAAACAGTTACGTATTACATAAACATATGTATGTATGTAACACACTACTGCCATACTGAAATACTGTATATATCGAGAAATATTTTAATTTAATTGCGGAAACAAACTTGACAAAAAAAAGTAACATTTTAAGAATTTCTCATTTATTGTGATTTTTTTTTTTTTTTTTTTATTTTTTTATTTCCTTAAATTGACAGTAAACACACATAAATGAGCATATATTTAAATAGGAAGATAAATTGTTCGCTTCTCATAAATTTCAATTTCGAATTATAAATTTAAATTTGTGTTTGCGAAATGTGTTAAAATACATATTGAATAAACGGCCTAAAGCGATATTTATTACAGTAACAAATAAAATTTATTGCCAAAGAAAAAAACGCTGGAGATGTCACGGTTTCACAAAAACAATTTGAATTTAAAACTGCAGAAGAGTTTTGTGACCAAACAAAGAATTTTAGGAATCTCTGCTACATATGCGATATATATTCAGCTTAAGTTAATGCGATTTATTTTTAGCATAATAAGTGCACAGTTTATTCAAATAAATTATAATTTTGTTAAGTCATTTATCAAGGATACAAGGAATAATTTAAAAATAACTTGTCGTGGACAACTTTTATCTTTTTGGCAGTCAAGTAATGTCTTTTGAGGCCTTTTCTACTACTCTTTTGAGTTCGATTCTTATGAAACTTGGCATGAACAGAGTAAATAAGAGGAAGAAGAAGAAAAATTAGTTTTTTATTTACAAAGAAAATGTTAAAAAAAAGTTTGTATGATTATATATATACATACATGTGTGTATATATGTATGTGTTATGAATAATACAATATGTGTACTACATTGTATTCGCTTTATATACTTTGTTTGTTGGAAACATATATTTTTTTCTTATTTTTATATATTTTTTTTTGGGAAAATTTATTTCCATTTTAAAAAAATAAAAAATTCTAAAGTACATTTACCTATTGTGTCTCACTTACTATTTTGTAATTATTTAAATTATTTATTTACATAAAATGTAAAGAAAGGAGACAGTAATAAAACTGCCGAGAGAGCAAATAAAAAAAAAAAACAAAATAATTGACAAATTATGTGTCATTTGTCGTAAAAATGACAAGTTCAAGTTTAAACTACACTCATAGAATTCACAACAAACAATAAAAGTTTAACGATTTAAAGACGGCAGAAAAAAAAAATTAAATTGTTTAAGCAAGTTAAATAAATAATGACTGGAGCTAAAAAAAAAAAAATATATATATTAAAAAAGGTTTCTGAACCTGAAAGAAACTAAAATTGCCTTAAATAAATACGAGCATGTGTTTTTTGTTATTTAATTTATTTAATCATAAACAGTTGATATAAAAACATGCATTTGAATTGTGTTAAAAACAATGTAAATAAATTGTTTTTTTTTTTTATAAACTTCATGGCAGTCACCTTTCTTTTATCGTTCGGAAAGAAGTCATTTCAAGTTTTTTAACTTTTATTATTTGAGTTGAAGTCATAGAGAAGCGATTAATAAAATTATTCATTGAATTGTGGTTCAATGAATTTTGAAGGAAAGCAGTGTGTTGGCACTGCCTGCGTAGGTGAATGAATAACGCACAGCCTACTAAACCGGAGGTATGCGGATTCGATGCCTGCCTAGACCGTGTGTGTTTTCCTACGTACAAGCCACAAGCTTTTCAGGTTAAGTTAATTTAAACAAAAAAAAAAAAAAAAATATATATATATGTATATCAAAAAGTTAAGATTACAAATCGTTCAAGAGTCGGAAGAAACATTTTTAATTGGGCTATCAGGTGAGGCGATATCGGACCACAAATATCTGATTTCTTAAGGCAACAATTTTTAATACAAATCGCATATACATGATTTTTACTCAATAAATCACAATTGGTTTGGAATTGGTGGAATGTTGGATATGTAGTTTCCACCCCCCAAAGGGAGTACGGTGGGCATGTTATTAACACATCTATTCGTGCTAATGTGGCTTTGCAAAAATTATTCAGCATTTTCATACTTCTGCTACGTACTAAATACCTTGGAAAATTTGCATGCCATTTACAACATGCTGTAATATGGAGATCTGCTCATTAGAGGCTGGCTATGAGTTGATTCTATATTTGATGCATCCCTGGAGATGAAAAACATAATGCTTTTGTGATGAATCCTTCAACATTGAGTTCATGGTGATAGTATTTGCAGCCAGCAGCAATTAGGTGATTACTGTGTTCTCCTTACGGAGTTCATGTAAAACGTCTTGCCTTTCAGGCGTACAGTCATTGCTCGCTATCAAAAAGGAGTTTCAATTTGCCTAAGGCCCAAAGATCACCTCATATTACTATACATATATATGTGTCTGAATTAAAATAGTATGCAATAATTTTTTAACTATATATTTTTTACATATTGCTCGATTTAACTGGTTTTTACATGTGATAAATCAGAAGGCAAATCATAAGCCAAATTTCAGATCGATTTGCCCCGCAACAAAAATACAGCAAAAATACACAGGACAGACGGACAAATAGAAAAACGAAGAAAGCTCAATCAAGTCCCCTGGAATATAACACATATATATTTTTTGGCTTCCCAAGCTAATATTAGATAAATTTTATCTCCTGTCTCAAAGCTATTAATGCCCCTCTATTCTTTTTGCGGTAGTGTACAATACACACTTGAAAAAAATTTGTATAAAAACTAAGTTTTGTCTTAAATTCGCCTTATCGCCGCAGTTGACTCCGCAAACAGCACATGGCAGTCAGTTTGCAGACACTCGTTTGTCTAGACACCCGCTATTTGTCGAAAACGATACTTTTAATTTTAATTATACTAAATTCTTTCTGGCCGATATAATTTTTTATATTCTTATCTACACCGTATGTTAAATGTTTTTGTTTATTGTGAAAGCTAATGGCTAATACAAAATGAAAGCAATAATTCAATATTATTATTTTATGTTTGATAGATGCCTCGTAGCCATAATGTGTTATCAGTGTGTATTTCCATGCCTTTACAAAAGGGACTCCGAGGCGGGCTTATAAGTCACAACAAATAACATTTATTTGGTATTAAAATTTTTCATGGAACCCCTTCCCCTTTTTACAATTTCCTTGAATTGTACAATTTTATTGCCTAACAAAATACTCAGATTTCTATTTTTGTTTTAAGTTGTTGGAAAGCGAGTTCCTGCTGGCCACTACACGATCAAAACACTTGCATATCAATTATGCTGTCAAACATATTTGCTTTGATTGGATATTTTTTCTAACTCTGAGTTATTGAATTTCAAATGTATTTTACAATTACATTTGAAGGTTTGCACAATTTTGTTTAAAATTTTTCTTCCCGTTCAATTTAAAATTGTCACTCAGAAATATATTCAGATGTCTTTGTGCTCGAAAGAATATCAGTCAAGCATTACAAAGCGACTGATAATGGGCAGGTAATTAGTGAATCTTAAGTAATTTTATTGTTTTTTAGATTTTGTTTTCCCTAAATTTACGATCGTTAAAATAAGAGGTGGAAAATAATTGGTGTGCAGTGTCATGTAATGCGAGGATGACCCTAAAAGTTTCTAAAATAAGTATTTTCATAGTGGTTTCTTTTGAAAGTGGACACAATTTATTAAAATGTTTCCAAGTTGCAACGATGTGGAAGCAAAGTAGACCAGCGTATTTCGAAAATCATGTTTTGGTTAGGCAAGTGTGGCAGCAAACATCAGATTAAACCACTACTTTCCACTTCATAGAATAATTTCGTAATTATTTCTGTTAAATAAACTTTTGTCGAAGAATTGATTAAATTTTTTTTTTATTAATAAACATAATTATAATGTGGCTAGAGGCACCGGCTCCCGAGGCCATTGGATTGGCTATGTAAATTATAATTTCAGAATTTGCTTCAATTTTTAGCCAAATATTTATTTTTTGAATCAAATTTTTATTCTTAAACTTTTGTGACTCTCGAATGATTTTTAACAACATTAATTTATATAAGAAATGCCGACATCCAGAGAAAACCATATCTTATCAAATTAGGGGAAAGTTTTAAAGGAAACCTTTACTTACTTGATATCTTTTTTATTATATATTATATCAAGAGGCCCTTCTCTTATTCCATAATTTTTATTCCAATATTTCGCTAAACTTTGGTCTACCTCTTCAGGGAATTTTTTATAAATAAAAATATATACACATAAGTATACAGCGAAAAAACAGCTATAAATTTCTTGTATTTCTGCTGTGAGAAGCATATAGTAATCAGTTTTTTTATATTATTAAGTTTATTTTTTTAAAAAAAGAGTATATAAATTTCAAATTTCCTAAAATGAATTAAGCGGATTAACTGCTAAATATCGATTGCCTTCTACGTTGCTGCAAAGGTGCCATCTTGCTATTTTATTTCATTTTGACACTTGGAGCAGAGAAGAAAATGGAGGATGCAGGCAGAGTTGTAATCGGCTGCAACATATAATTAAAAGGTTCTCCACTTTAATTTTGTAAAATTTGTTTACATTTTTGCAGTGAGAAAAATAAGCATGGTCAGTTGAAATTGCCATTTTCAGCTCCAAATTTAATTAACTACCCTCGTATATAATTTATGGCTTGCACTATAAACTGTAATACTGTGAATGCAATACAATCTGACTTTTTTTTTTAACAATAAAAATAAATTTTAAATGACTTCAAAAGGGCCGAATGAAAAAATTATTTAAAAAGCGTTGGCCATATACCAGTGTGTCTATTTAAGTGAATGACGAATTTCTCTACGCGACTAATTGACATGTAGGACTGACTATTATGACAGATGCTTTTAAGAAAATTTCATATAAATTTTTTATGCTTCTGATCTTGAACGAACCAAAATAATTACGAATCAAAATTGAGATTTTACTGCTTGTTCCCTTTGCAGGTACAAGCAATTCCAATTAAAAATAAAAAAACTCACACCATTCAGAATTACTTACATTAATTTAGCATAATATTTTATGTTATAACATAAAATTGCTTAATATTTGGCTAAGAAAATGTTGTAATATTTTTAAACGCTTTTTATCAAACAAGTAGTTCAAAATAATAAATCATTATTAACATTGAGTATCGAACTGAATCATTACGGCAGGAATCCTATATAATATAATATATATATAATATATAATCCCAATATAATTTTTCAATGAAAGAACGAGCAGAGCGAGGTGCGTCTTATACAGAAAAATTTCCACAACGCAAAAAAGTACTTTTTTTGCGGCAATTTTTTTAAAAAAAGCCTTTTTATAAAAAAGGGATTTACAAAATGTTATTTATAAAAATAGTACGTTTTTAAAAAACCTATACTTTTCTAAAAGGTACTTGTTTAAAGAATACTTTTGATAATGAATTTTTCATTAGAGCTTTTACTAAAAAAAGGTATTTTTCAGGTAACGTATGTTCTGCAAGAAATTCGCTTTATGATGGTACAAAATTACAATAGGTCAATGATAGGTCGACCAGAGGGCGCTGCATTTTTCACAACGATACTTCCAGAACGTAAGCGGGCGGACCATTATTGTGCTACATGTACCGATACAGCATCGTCTCCGTTAACTCTACAAAATTGCATTGGTATCGTGCGTAGCATTCTTCCCTTTCTTATACCAAAATACGGAATTTCTTCATTGCTTTCATACATTTTTGAGCAACTGTAACTTTTTTTCAACTTTCCCGAATTTAAATGAAGCTTAAAATCTCACCTATCCATTTCTATATGGTATGACGCAATGTGATTGGTAGCACTGGAGATATACGACTCTAACAGCAACTAGTGACAAAATACGAAAAGACTTTTTCGACTACCCGATATATGTATAATATATACATATACAATCTAATATATAATCTAATCCATATAATAATCATTATCATTTTTTTATCATTTTTTATAGGCAATTTTACAATTTCTAACAGGTTATACTTTTTATTGTTACTGTATTGTAGATGTATAATTTACACAGCAAATTTCTAACAACGAATTCGCCGTACTGAGCAAAATTCGTCACAGTTTTAGTTCGACCATTGTTTTGTTGTTCAAACGTAATTAATGAAGAAACAAGATCGTGAAATCAATTTGAATAAAAAGCGTTGGCGAAGTTTACAATGTTGGAAATAATTTTAAATAAATCCGATTATATAAATTTTACTTAGGTCGGTAGCTCGCATACATCGCATATGCTGTAAGATATGTACAGTAACTGATTACAAATTCTTTTCGTTAGAAAAACGAAAAAATCAAAATGTTTAAAATTTCGCTTTAGATCTCCATAAGAAGTTTAATTTGGGCCACTGGTTACACATAGCAATTTTTTGATAGGACTCGTATGTATTACACAATATTTTTTAATGACAATATTTCATTGAAAGAATTTAAATCCAAATATTGTCACCAGCTATCTGCTCAAAGTGTAAGTCATTCCATAAATGGGCAAATGTTGCGTCATCAAGAGCGGCCGATAAAAATCGTATTTCTGTTTTACTGGAAATCTGAATTGGGTCAAGTTAACTGAAGAGCAAATAAAAAATATATTACAAGCAGTTCTTATCACTACTATTTTAAACAGTAACTGATGTATTTACAGATTAAAGCAAATACGCCTCGTTTTATGGCCAACAAGCATGGCGACACATTAAATATAATTGTAATTTTCAGTTGCAAGATATTCTCTCTATAATTATTAATAATTTTTTTTTCAATAACAATTTTCGATTTATTGCACAGCAAAATGTGTAATAATTTACAAGTTAAATTATTGCACAATATTTAAGGTGCACTTGCACTTGCACTTGCATTCCGTATGGTTTATTGAAATGCATCTTGTAGTAAATAAGTCGCGAATATTGTTCTTTGAACTGTTTATTGTTCACTTTCCAGTTAAGCTGACCCTTATTCTTATTTTCAGTATTATAGAAATATGCTTTTAAGATTCCAAACTCCGAAATTGAAAAACAATTATCGTAAATGCAACTCCCGGGCAGTATAAAAATATTCGTAAACAAACATAAATATCTGAAAATTTCTGCAAGTTCAATACTCAATTTAAATTATAATATATACAATATTAGATTTGAACCTATAAAATATATATACATATATATATTCTGGATCCATATGGTAAAGCAGCTTGATTGAGCTGCTGCATATTTCTGTTGCGGTGTAAATTAAGCGTAAATTTAGTTTCCGTCTGTTTAAAATTTTCTCTAAATTATCCAGTATGAAAATCTACAAAATCGGTAAAGAGAATAGAACCAATATTCAGTCAGAATTTAATTTAAATAGTATTTTCAAAAATGATTGATTTATAAACGTAAATTTTATTTTACATTTTTTTTTTTTGTAAAATTGTTAAAATATTGAATATGTCAAATTTGAGTGGACTTTGTTAAAATTTTTTAATTAACATTTTTAAAAACTGTAGGAAGACGCTAAGAAGCCGCAATGGCCACGCAAGGACACTATCTGTTGAGAATTTTAAAAATTTACATTAAAACCCATTTGAAGAAAATGCTTGTAAAACTCGTAATGTTGCTACGCATTTGCTTATACGAGGTGCTCTCTGTAATAGATCCTTTCCATCCTATTTAGATTTTAAAAGTTTTAGTAAATATAATTAATTTTTATGTTATTAAATGTATTACTTTCATAAAGGGTGTACAGAAATGGGGTGTCACTTGAATATTGCTGTCAATTATTTTATATTACATGTAATTTTTATTCTAATTTTTTCTTTTCGGACTCTAAATACATACCGATTAGTTAATATGGAACGTTGCCCAACTGTACACACAAAAGTTCGAAAATCGCGTCACTTGTAAAGAAGAAGTGAATTTTCCTATAAGGTCGTGTGATCGTACACCTCCCGATTTCGTTTTGTGAGGTTTTTTTTATAATTCCAAAACAGTTGCAGGGCTCGAGCGGAGATCAATTAATGGCCACAGTTTATTGAACCAACTGATTGGTAAACGATTCAGACCCCGCCGAACTCCTAGGCGTGCTACTTAACCGACATGATTTTCCCATTTTGTAATAAATTGAAAAATTGTCGCTTTACTGTACTTTATACGACCCACTTGCTTTGTAGTGTTGACCGAAATTCTTGCTTCCTTCCGGCAAAAATTACAAAAAATTCTATAAAAAAAATTGAGAATATGGGAAATTGAAGAAGCATTTTTCTGTAAACAATATAAAAAGCTTTGAAAATAAAATTGTGTACATCCATAGTCGCACTCGTATAATTAAATATAAAACATATACTATACGAATCAATAGTTGACTGCCATCAGCGAAGCATAACGGGCATGACTACTCTTCATGCTAGAAAATAATAGGAGATCGTAAAGCCTACTCTGCGAAAATCGTCATAACAATAAATCATTAAATCATAAAAAGGTATTTCAATACCTCAACCGGCTAAGAATTGTTGAAGATTTAATGAACAAAAATAAAAACCTTCACAAAGCGTGCAATTATAATTTTACTGGAAAGACATGCTTGAGAAGTTCTTTACTTTATACCTCCCGAAATAAGTATGACATAATAAAATGTTTTCTATATCAAAACGAAATTAATAACGTATACAAACTACAAATGAGAGTATATTCAATTAAATAAGTTATCAAGCGAATATTTTTTATTAGTGAAAAAAATATTCAATTTGTACGTCAATTAATTAAGATTAATTATTTGTAAGCAAAATAATCCAGTATAAGAAGTTTCGATTTGAAGTATGGAAATTTCGAATTTAAGAGTGGTTTAAAGTCTGTCAGTCAGTACCTTCAGCTGTCACTCAGTGCCTTCAGCTGCCAATCTGTGCCTCACCTCGACGCGCGCGTACTTGTTGTTGTTTGGAAATAAAAATATATCGACATTCCAAGAACATCAATATTCGTAAATAGCCGAAGCTCACATGCTGTGTAAAGATATTTTGCATGCTTAAGAATGCTCCCTCAGTTGAATCAAGATTAGGGTGTGATACATTTCTGTAATGTAATGGTGTTACCTTCTCTGAGGTGAGGAGTATGTAGTATTTGCAGGTCACATTGTTTAGCTGAATATCGCAATCAGAAAGGTATATGTTACCTCCATATCCATGATACAGCATGAGGGGAAATGTGCTTGTAAGATCATATTGGAAGAGACAGACTTGGAAATTACCTACCAACACTTGTTTGCTCTTATATGACACTGGAGGTTAGTGCATGGTGATTGCCGGGGTTGGGGTTGATTCTGTGATTTGTGAAGTCTCCCTTTGGGTTCCGCGGTATTAAATATGTGATATTTAGTAGAAGACTATATGTATGTATATGCAGTGATTTGTTAAGTCTCCCTTTAGCGTTTGTCTATAGTTGTCACTGCGAGAAAACGCTTTTGTAAGCACTGCCTGCCGTCTCCACTACCACCAGCCTTCTAGGCGTTGCTCCAATTCAACAAGTGTTGTTGTCAATAGTCCTGTATTAGCGGAAACCTCTCAGCAAATAATATGCAATGCTTACACAGACTACCTTCAGCAACTATTGATTTCACCAATGAGCCCACTGTGCATAGAGCTCTTCATTTATTGATTTTAATTACCTTTATTTATCTAACACCGCATTTAGATTTGTTTGATACCACCTCAATTTTGTAACTAAAAAAAAAATTGCTACACAGACTACTAGCCAGTTTTGTGCTTCTTAATTAAATTATTTTAACAATCGAAATGAATGAAAACAATTTTTTTTCTTTACTGGATTATTAATTGAAAAATATACTGAAGAGGCCAAACATTGTTTAATCTTATCTAAACCGAAACGGGTTGCGTAGAAAAGAATATGGCCGGTTTTTGACTTCGTATTTAATTGTTTGTTTATCTTCAAATTCTATTTAATAGGAAATCCATACAAATTTATTTGACACTTAAACAATATATAAATGATTAACACCGCGTATTTAAATTATATTTGCCATCTGATTGTTTGTTGTTTTGCCCTATAATTTACACAAGCAATTTGTGGAATACACGCGTATGTACTTATATACAATATGCTATATATACATACATGTGTGCTGTATTTCTTTTCAATCTGTTGAAATACTTAATAAAATGTTTACTAGTAAATTCATTCTGTGGCTAAAAATCGGCTTTTGGAAATTTTTGTTTAGGTAAGTCATTGATATTATTTGTATAACTCGTATTCAAAATTCGATGCAAACACAAATAATATCCTTCAGAGTCTGTGCCGGGGTAATTCCACCGTTCTTGTAATATTTTGGCAGTTCTACAAATTATAGAAAAACTTGCGTTTTTTCAAATGTTTAAAATATATCTTTGTTAAAAATAAAGGGGCAAAAATTTTCGATTTCATTCAATGCTCCACGATCAGATATTCACTGCAAAAGCAAAAAGACTGTATGGCGTAGTGATGTCCTGTGATATTTGATATTAACTTTTGTTTATTTATAAGCAGAAGTGCATACACGTGGGAGAATTTCAATGCAAAAAAAAACTTTTATGCTCAGGAATTAAATTGGTTTTTATACTCACCAATAATACATGCCCGCAAATAAAATGGCAAACAACGCTTTGCAAGACATTTCTGGAAACTTTTATTAAACATCTTTCCGATTGATTGCATACAAAAAGCATTGACTGATTAATACTGCATTGTAATAATTAAAGTGCAGCCAAGTTTGGTTCGTATGGTACCACTGTTTACTAAACCGGTCTCTCACATACAAGATGGACAATGACTGCCGCCAACTTGACATTTTGAACAGTCTTTAACTAAACTTTGACATGCACCACATGCCTGTGTACCCATAGAGAAAATAATGAAAAGGGTAAATAGGCTACCTTGCTAAGAGCTCTTCTTTTTTTTTGTATTTTCACACATAACAAATAGATGAAAATGAACACGTCAGCAAAATATGCATTTACATTTTATATTTTAATGCAAAGAAAACTAATTGCAAATTTTAATTTTCAATTATTTATAAAAAAACCACTTTTCCTTGCTAACTAACATTTTTAATTTGTTACGAAAATACTGAATTTTAATTTTTAGTATTTTAAAACTAAAAGCCAATATTAAAATTAGAAATTATGAAATAAAATATTTTGCCAAACCAAAAGGACCGAAAAAGATGGAATTTCTTACACAACTCAAATAAGTGATGAGAAATTGAAGTGGTGAAATGATCAAGGGACAAAAGAGTACTTTCTATAAATATTTTGGTGCTTATCATTAGAGGCAAATTTTGTTAGAAAAAAATTAAAAATAAAAATTCAAAATGTTATCAAAAACATAACATTTTGTAATTTAATAATTTTTTTATAATTTAGTACTTAAAATCTAAAAAATTATAAAAATGTTTGCACTGTATTGTGCAAAAGGTTCTTTTTTCATATAATTTTAAGTAGAAAAAACAGTACTGGAAATGTGAAATCACCAACGTGTGGCACTTTTCCAGACAAAGGTAGTACATAAAATGCAGCTACAAAATCCCTCTTAATGAAATTAGTCAGCATCGGAAATTCTCCACATGAGCTTTGTTATGTGAAAGGTTAAGTAGATTCTACAGCGCAGTACGAAGCCGATAGTCAGGCAACTGCGGCTTAACGGCACTAAATATTCGCCAAAACCAAATCAAGCATTACGGTGATGTCAGTGAAACTATTCTTGTACTTGGCCCACTCCCCATTGTGCATGAAAGATCAATAATTTACTCTTTTTTACTCTCAAAAAGAGAAGTACAAAAAGACAGATGCGAAGCATTTCGAATAAAAAATATTTTGGAAAATAATTTTATAAAATCGTCATTCTTAAAATCCTCCTTTTGCAAAAAAAAATTTTTCAACTTTTGGAAAAATTTTCGATTTTGGATAAGGGGTTACCCTTTGTATTTTTGGCCAAAAATCGTCATTCTTTAAAAACGTCAGTTTGTGTATTTTTGAATGCAAACTTTGCGTTTTTATTGATTTTGTATGTTTTTTTTATTTTTTAAGTCTTTAAAATATATTTTTGTTAAAAAAGAAACCAAAAAAAAATTTTTAGATTTTTGGATAAATTTACGATTTTTGATAAGGGGGTGGTGGTACCCTTTGCATTTTTGGCCAAAAATCGTCATTCTTTTATTTTTGTTAAAAAAGAAACCAAAAAAAAATTTTTCGATTTTTGGAAAAATTTACGATTTTTGATAAGGGGGTACCCTTTGCATTTTTGGCCAAAAATCGTCATTCTTTAAAAACGCCAGTTTGTGTATTTTTGAATGCAAAATTTGCGTTTTTATTGATCTTGTATGTTTTTTTTTATTTTTTAAGTCTTTAAAATATATTTTTGTTAAAAAAAAACCAAAAATAAATTTTTCGATTTTTGGAAAAATTTTCGATTTTACCCTTTGTATTATTGGCCAAAAATCGTCATTCTTTAAAAACGTCAGTTTTTGTATTTTTGAATGCAAAATTTGCGTTTTTATTGATCTTGTATGTTTTTTTATATGTTGTTAAATCTTTAAAATATATTTTTGTTAAAAATAAAACAAAAAAAAATTTTTCGATTTTTGGAAAAATTTTCGATTTTTGATAAGGGGGTACCCTTTGCATTTTTGGCCAAAAATCGTCATTCTTTAAAAACGTCAGTTTGTGTATTTTTGAATGCAAAATTTGCGTTTTTATTGATTTTGTATGTTTTTTTTATTTTTTAAGTCTTTAAAATATATTTTTGTTAAAAAAGAAACCAAAAAAAATTTTTAGATTTTTGGATAAATTTACGATTTTTGATAAGGGGGTACCCTTTGCATTTTTGGCCAAAAATCGTCATTCTTTAAAAACGTCAGTTTGTATATTTTTGAATAAAAAATTTGCGTTTTTATTGCTCTTATATGTTTATTTTATGTTTTTAAATCTTTAAAATATATTTTTGTTAAAAATAAAACAAAAAAAAATTTTTCGATTTTTGGAAAAATTTTCGATTGTTGATAAGGGGGTCCCCTTGCATTTTTGGTCAAAAATCTTCATTCTTTAAAAACGTCAGTTTGTGTATTTTTGAATGCAAAATTTGCGTTTTTATTGCACTTGTATGTTTATTTTATTTTTTAAATCTTCAAAATATACTTTTGTTAAAAAAAACCAAAAAAAAATTTTTCGATTTTTGGAAAAATTTTCGATTTTTGATAAGGGGTTTGTATTATTGGCCAAAAATCGTCATTCTTTGAAAACGTCCGTTTGTCTATTTTTTAATGAAAAACTTGCGTTTTTACTGCTCTTGTATGTTTATTTTATGTTTTCAAGTGTTTAAAATATATTTTTGCTAATAATAAAGAGTAAAAATTTTTTTCGAGATTTGATGTATATTTCAATTTTTTATAAGGGGATACTCTTTGCATTTTTGGCCAAAAATCGGTATTTTTTGAAAACGTCCGTTTGTCTATTTTTTAATGAAAAACTTGCGTTTTTATTGCTCTTATATGCTTATTTTATGTTTTCAAATATTTAAAATATATTTTTGCTAAAAATAAAGGAAAACATTTTTTAGATTTTTGGAAAAATACTCAATTTTTAGATGAGGGGGTACCCTTTGCATTTTTGGTCAAAAATCTTCATTCTTTAAAAACGTTCGTTTATGTATTTTTGAATGAAAATTTTTTTTATGTTGTTAAATCTTTAAAATATATTTTTGTTAAAAATTAAAAAAAAAAAATTTTTCGATTTTTGGAAAAATTTACGATTTTTGATAAGGGGGTACCCTTTGTATTATTGGCCAAAAATCGTCATTCTTTAAAAACGTCAGTTTGTGTATTTTTGAATGCAAAATTTGCGTTTTTATTGATCTTGTATGTTTTTTTATATGTTGTTAAATCTTTAAAATACATTTTTGTTAAAAATAAAAAAAAAAAAAATTTTCGATTTTTGATTAGGGGGTAGGTACCCTTTGCATTTTTGGACAAAAATCTTCATTCTTTGAAAACGTCCGTTTATGTATTTTTGAATGAAAATTTTTTTTATGTTTTCAAATCTTTAAAATATATTTTTGTTAAAAATAAAGCAGTTACCGTCATTGTAATATTTTCTACTTTCGCAATGAAATGTGTGGCAATAAAAGCGTTAAGTCGGATAAACTTTTGATTTTAACTTAAGTTGTATAAACGAACAAATATTTAGCAGCTGGATGAAATCCTGCCTTTAAATAACTCCGAAATATAATAATAAGCTTAAAAAGTCTTGTGTTTTTCTTTAAAGATATATATTTCGCCGAGCTCAATGGGAAAAACGAATTTATCAAAATCCTTACAGTCATATTGAAAATATTGGGAAACACTGAGATTAAAAAATGTTTCTGGATACGAGTATATTAAATAAAAAAAATTATCAAGTCGAAACAAATGAAGCGTATTGTGGTAAAAAGCAGTACCCTCCCATATATCCTGTTATGGCAACACATTTAGGGAATTCCTCATCCTGCGCTTGTGTTTTTGTAAGAGTTTTTTATTTAGTTGTTCAAGAGTGTATTGCGTTATGTAATATGAGTGTTCCTCATATAGTTTTATGTGCCGGATTTAAAATTATTTGACAGACATGGGAAAATCCTTCCATGACTGCCTACACAAATATTTTTTGTTTTGTTTAGTTTTCCAATGTAAAACGAAAGTGTCCCTGTCATTCCTCACGTTAACCAGTAGAGTTTCACTTTTGTTTTCATTTACATTTGGATGTTGATTTTACACTTTCAGGTTCAGATTCTTAAATACAAAGAGTCTACAACTACCTGAAGTAATTCCAACAACAACACGGATGTTTCATTAGCTGAAGAATGACTAACTGCTAGAAATGTCTGGTAAAGTAAAAAAAATAATAAAAAAAATCTACCTTTGAAGAGGTCGCCAATCTGTGGTGAGCTTCTTTAAGGAAATGTTTCACTATCCTATATAGTCGTACGATTCATTTGCACGAAAATCTTATATGATATTTTTATAATTTTAAAAAAATCGCATCAAACTGGCGTTGCAGGAGTCACATTTTCATACTAGAATGGCGGAAACCAATTATCCTTTTGGTGAAGGAAATGCAACTCTGATCGCATGAAAACAGCATTTTATGAAAATGTTCATAAACATTGGCTTGGTATCGGCATCTAATATTTTTTAGACACACTATGCTAGCAGAGATGCCATATTTAATAAATGGTACCACTATGTAGGATACTGAAATATTGGGAGCCTTTACGGAAGAAATATTGGGAGCCTTTACGGAAGAAATATTGGGAATTACAAATAAATAAGAAATATAAATTAATTTAAAAGGAACATATGTAATTATACAAAAAAAGGTTGACGAATATAGAATTGAAATATTTGAATAATAATAAAATAAATAGGGGATCCCTATTTAAATGTGAATGTAAAAATAAAACATTCGTATGATAATCGCGGCACGAAATTTCTGCTGAATAATTTGATCTTTTCATGTCACTATGCAGTGACCAGTAATAACGAGTGCATTATAGTTTGGGACCTGATTGTCAATTTCACAAAGTGAATTTAAATTTGTGGGCATATCCTTGTAAGCCTTACAATAATCTGCAATAACTGGCCTCGAAATCTTGGCTCAGTGGTCTGTATTAATTATTTCTTAGATAGATTTCCTATAATCAGTTAAAGTGCAGTGTTGCAAAGTCTGCATAATCCAAGATCTTACACTGAAGGCAATATAAATTAGTACTCGTAGTAAAGATATTGGCAACTTAAAATAAAAAAAAATAAAAAAAACTTTTAACAATTAAAAATTATTCAATATTGACTTCTTTAAATGTCCATTTAGTCTTAAGTCATATGTATATATGACTTAAGCGATTAACTAATTGGCCAGACAATAAAAATTTACAACTACGAATGGAATGAGTAAATAAAAAATAAATATAAAAATAAGAAAGATCACTCATTATCATTATTGAAATATTGACTTTGTTAAATGATGCGCCAAGTACTCGTACATGAGCGTGTGAACATGCCACTGCAAGAATTAATTCGTTTATGTTTTGTATACAGTAGGAATAGTTAAGTAAAGAGCACGCTTCGGCCTTTATAACCTATTGACTCGAATAACTTTTCGTTTCTCTTACATCCTGTTGCTGTAGACACTTCATAATGTTTTGTGTCCTTTTTTGATAACAAAATGCATGATTTCATTCAACAAACAAAAATATTATTTTTTTTTTAAAATTTTGATTTAATACACTTTTGCATTACAGCCGCAATATATTTTTTTTAATATTTTTTCTTCTTTTATTGTAAAAGAAATGAATTTATTTAAAATATGATTTTTGAAGTTAATTAAAAATATTTTGCTAATCACAAGTTCATATGCAGCAGACATCAGTCAGGAATTGAATTTTTTTCTCCGTGTAGTTTAAGTATAAAAATTGCAATGAAAGTAATATTTTCTGTCAATGTTTCAATAGAAAGTGATGGATTTAAATTTCCTGGCATTTCCTTATAAGCCTTACAGCAATCTGCAATAGCTGGCCCTGAAATCTTGGCTCGGTGGTCTGTATTAATTATTTCTTAGATAGAATTTCTATAATCAGTTAAAGCCCATAATCCCAGATATGTCTTGGTTTAAAACTTATCGCGCATTTTAGAACTTTTTCTCCTTTTTCTTTTAAGGACATATTGCGCCCAGTGTCTTCAGTATAATATTAGGAATATATGGCCAGCATAAATGGAAAGAGCGATTAAAAATTGAAGATCTATTGAAATATTTTATTGTAGTAGAAAACGCAAAAGCAGATGAGTAAAAATAATGAAGCATTATTCGCCCACTACTTTCTACCCTACACTTTGCAGCAATGGTCCGACTATCTGTTCCAGTTATGACGAGGAAATGTCTAGTTTTCATGGTGCGCCCTGTAGAAAATTATTTATTTCCTTATAAAGTCAAATTGAATGGCTTTTGCCTTCTAAGCAAATCCTTTTGATTTTTACAACACATCCAGACAAAATATTGCGTAATCTGTTGGCCATATTGCACAATATATAGTTTTTGTTCAGTGTTTATTTAAAAAGTGTTTTTCTTCCCACAAGTTGATATAAGTTGATTTCATTCTTTTTAAGACTGCTTGTTTGAGGAGAAAAAGGGACACGCCCCTTGGAAATTTAATTGTGTATAGAATAAAATAAAATATTCTTTTGGACTCAAGGTCACATTTGATTTTATTATTTTATTGTTGTTTCATTATGATTTTTTTGTTTAGTTTCTTTCCGTTTGTTTGTTGTTTATTTTCTTTGTTAAATAAAGAAAAAATATTTAAAAGTTTTTGTCAAACATAGTCGTACTCGTACAGTCAGTAAAATATAAAAATTTGATAAATTTGCTGATTGAAAACATATTTTTTGTTTGTTTGTTTGTTTGTTTTGTGTAATAAAAACCATTAACAATATTTGTTGTAGTTGTGTTTTATGCATCTTTGATTTCCATTAACCAAACCAGTAGAAAAACTAACAAACTAACACGGCTAAGAAATGACCATGAATTGCTGGTACTGTTCTAATGTGTTTTGTTTGTTTGTACGAGTATGTGAAATTTCATTTTAGAACTCTATTTGTGTAACATTCTGAAATAAATTACAAAGTGCGTATGTGTTTGGCTTTTCCTTCTGAAGGTCGTTCATTATGAATGCTATTAGTTGATGACTAACTAAAGAGATTGACATAGGCCGATTTTGGTTTGGCAAGAGAGTGTTAATAGAGAGTGGTATCGTACAGAAAGTTACATCAAATTTAATGTCCTCTTCAGCAAAGAAAATAATAGATCCTTATCAGTAAATAAGACAGTTTTAAGATCAAGAATTTCATTTCAGCTGATCAAACAAATCCAAGAGCAAAATACTTGAAGAGTTTCATTCAAGTGAGAAATACAAAAGGAGCAATAATTATCCTTTTCTACACATATAAAAATCTCGCCATAAAACACGAAATAGAAATCTCTTGCAAATTTTGATTTGGCTTAGGGGAAAATATTAGCTTTAAGTCAGTCCGTATGAAGCACATCTTCCATCATACTCATGTAAATAGAGATAGAAATCTCTTGCAAATTTTGATTTGGCCTAGAGGAAAGTATTAGCTTTAAGTCAGTCCGTATGAAGCATACTTTCCATCATACTCATGACAAGTTTACCATCTTTTTACTGTTTTCTTTTATTTTCTTCTAAACTTTTAACCTTTTAAAATATTAACGCAAATTTTATTTCAGTTTTCAGCACGAAATCATACCGAAATCATGGCAGATAAAAAGGATTATTTAAAACACAGGATATGCACAAAACGGAGAGGATATAAAAAGCTTTTTTGGAAAAATTAAAAACAATTCAGCTGCCTTGCTTGCGGCTTCTTGCTGTTGCAGGGTTGTATTTTTCGCCAAGTATCACCCTGTAAAAAAAGCTTTCCTTCACCGGAGAAAACTTTCTCTTTTTTCTTCAGAATTATTCTAAAAGCTAATTTTAAACAATTTTTGTAATTATAAATTTAATGTGAATGAATACATTGTTTCGGTATTAATATTATCAATTCTTGAGGCATCGAAATGATTCATTTAAAATAATTAAATAATTATTTAGTCCTTTTCTTGGGAATTCTAGAAAAATACTAAATAATAATATTTTCAAAGAAGAAAATGAAAAAAAAAAACAATAAAAAGTTGGTCCACTTTGAAATAAGTTTAAATTCCTTTAAAGGAATTTATTACATATTTTTTATAGTAATTCCTTTCCTTGTCTTGGTTAAACCTTTTAATGTTTTTTTACATGTGCGAGTCATTAATCTAATTTAAGTTTTACTTTAATATTGTAAAGTAAGGAAAAGCATTTCAAATCGTAAACAGTACACGCTTTCAATAAATGATTCAACATGCGAGCTTGTTAAGAGTTGGGTTACGTTAAGAAGTGCTGTGTGCTGAAATATATTTTATTCTTAAGAGATTTCTTCGTTAAGACCGTATCTGAATATCGAATCTAATAAAGAAAATACACAGTTTTATTGTCAGCTTTTAAAGCCCACACTTGTCTAATATTATCACAAACAGAACAAGTAAATGTTTTACAGTTTACAAAATATTTTAGACAACCGTATAAAAATATATCTAACGGTCCATGATATTTAAAAGGGGAAGTATGCCACGAAAAGTAGGGGTACAACAAAGAATTTTTTTATTCGAAACTTGATTGATTGCCCATCATGTCTTGTTGTTTAACATCAATGAAAATGTACGGCGGATTTAATTTGATGCTGCACACGGAATAAAATTTACAAAATTTTCCCTTTTTTTCAATATAGAACGAACATCTAAAACTCCGAGCTCTTAAACGTATAAAACTTTCACTTATTTCCTATATTATTATTATTAGGATAATACAATTGTGTATTTGAATTTTCAAATTTATTATTGCATTTTTTCTAACCCATAAAAAAGTACGACAAGTTATTGTTATTATACTTTCCCCTATAGGCGAATGAATAACGCACACCCTGCTAAATCGGAGGTTGCGGGTTCGATTCTTGCCTAGACCCTGAGTGTTTTCCTGCGCTCTAACCGAAAGCTTTGCAGGTTAAGTTAATACAAGAAAAAAAACTGAATACCTTGAGCTTGTTTTAATCTAGAAGTAATCGGATAGAAGATATATCTTATCGCTGATAACACAAATCAATATTTTACATCTTTTCATTATTTTAAATTTATCAATTTAAAAGAAATCAATGAAGAATCAACTATGCAATACGGATAGGAATTAACCAAGCACCCTCCCTTCTGAAAGTAAAGCTTGGTAACCCTGAGCTTACGCTGCTGCAGATATATCAATTTCTTTTGTTACTTAAAGGCTTGAAAACCCTGTTTTGCCACAGACAACCATTTAAATGCAACCATTTTCTGAAGATGATGGTCAATGATGTCTTTTAGGCGCTTTTTGTCTCTTCTTCAAGACCAGTTTGAAAAATGGAAAAATGCCATTTTGAAAATCGCGTTTTTACAGTATGTTTACATTTTCTCGCAGCGTTTTTTTTTTTTGTAAAACTGAGAATATCTTTATTTTTATAAAAGAGAAATACTTTTACAAAATTCAATCACAAGATTTTTAAGCAACCATGTAAAAGCTCTTGCCAATTAATCAGCTGACTGACGTTTTCGTCCTTTAGTTTTCACATCGAGGTGTCAAAGTAGTACAGTTGCATTTATTTTAAAATTTATTTTGATAATTTATTTTGCTCTTTTAAGTCCACTCCTCTCATTTTGTTTAATAAAAATAATTCAAAGTTTTCTCATAAAATATGTAAATCCTAGAGCATTCAAGGAACTTTGAAAATTTGTATTTTACGAATTCGCACAGGCGACAAAATCCTTATTTTTTTTAAAAGTGTCATTGAATATTCCGACAAATTTATAAATCATAAAAATCCTTTCGAATTTTTTTAATGTAATTAAAGCTTCAATTCGCCTGCCCTCCCTTCGCCATATAAGACGCAATAAAAGCCAAAAGAAAAGCTTGCAGAAAACCTTTAAAAAAGCTTAAATATTTGTAAATTGTTTTCTCTGTCCCAACAGATAAATTGTTTGCTATAAAAGTGTTCTACCTCAAGTTACTTCTTTCATCTGTCGAATGGGGAGATGTCACCAAAGTGTGTTCACACAACATTTTTGGGGGCAGGGCCACACTTGTGCTTTTTCATATATTTCCCTCCATTCTCTTCTTTTAAATCCTTGATATTTTTAATAAATTTAAATTCTTATGTCGCTTGCCCTCCAAAATCTTTAGATGTTCCACCGCCCATTACCTCATTGTGTGGCAGCAGACGAGCCACTCATTTTATCTATTCACGTTTTTTTTTTTTCACTTTAAATTTGTATTGTACTGCTGTTATGCGTCACAAATTTATTCTTTTATGTTAAAGAATTTCTTCTTACAGGCATGTTTCTAGATTAAACTATTAAATGAACAAGAATGGTACGAGGATTGAACTTATGGGTGAAATGCGTTTGCCCGGTATGAAGCAGTAAAAAGTGTTTAATCATGTTTCCTGTTTAAAAATTAAAAATTTTCAAATTTTCACTTCAATAATGGTTAGTCATTATCCAACATACCAGAGTTCAGTTTTCAATAGCTTTAAATGTAAATTGGAAGTTAATGTACATATATTCAATCAGATGTCATGACCAGCCAAGATGGCGCTACTTTATAATAGAGCTTATTAATGTTTAGTAGGAAAAATTATTTTCTATTCTATTGTTCAGTTCACTGATGTTGACTATTTTATGGTCTCGCTCACGTATCTCATGAGTAAGAAGGAGACAAAACCATGTTATTTGCACAACGAGGTAATTAGTTGTCATGACAAGGCATGGCAAATGTAATATTTCTTCTTCTAATTTCGCCTGCTGTTCTGTTATATGAAAATAATCAGGCTGGTAGTTTTGCACCAGACTTTAAATAAGATATTCATCTGACTCACCTGACCAACTTACAGTTATTTCGAAACACAAGTAAAAGAGAGCCATTAAGTAACATTTTTCACAAACTTCCTGCTTAACATTTTGACGTCACGTGGCCTCATTGGTAAAATTTTCCAAGCCTGCAAAATACAATAAAAAGGAAGGAAGTTTTTATTATATTAATTTTAATTTAAAACTCATTGTTAGCACTGCTAACACCAGATGTCATGTCAAGAAAAGCTCATCTCAACTAAATGAAACCAATAAATTATTTTGTTTGATTGTTGGGGAGCTAAAATTTTGTAGTTCCATATTGGGAGCAATTGCACGAATAAAGCACAATTCTTAAAAATAGTGCCTTGTGAAATTTATTAGCGATAGAATTTTTGTAAGTCAACTTTGTGCTTTGTTCGCCTCTCTTTGCGCTTTTACTGCTTTAGGCGATTTCAAAATGGCAGAAAAATAAGGAAGCATTTCCAATATTGGAAATTGTACATGCTTCACATATCTAACCAGCTCTAAATGAAATGTTACATATGCAATTTACATGTGTAAATAACGAAAGCTAATTTAGACTATTCACATGTACATTTAAGTTAGTAAACTCAGTGCCATGTGCAAAAAACATTGTCTTTAAAAAGCTTTTTCGTTTAAAAAGAAAACAACAACAGCTGACTTCAACTAACAGCTGATATGGATTCGTTATGTACATTTTTACATATTCAGCAATTTTGCTGATTTTTATACTATATAATGTATTCAATCATACAAACAGATGGACTGTTAGAATTTTGATTTTAAAATAAAATTAAGCTCAATTTACCCACCAACCCAAAACATGGCAGGACAGACGGACAATACTCGATTAAGCTCTCTTCTTATATGAAACAAAAATATATATGTACTTTATAACCTACGACACTAATAGTATAGAAATTGTCATAGCCATATCAAACCTATATACACCTATATATATATAAATGTATATCTATATTCAGATAAAGAAAAATTATATATATATATATGAAATAAATAAATAAAACAATAATGGTGGGCATATGCAGAATATGTGTGTATGACATTGTGAACTAGATCAGTATCTAAAAATATGATGTTTATGCAACAAATCAGGTATTTTATTATATATCCTTCCATTTCTTTTTATGGAAAGGGGTATAAAATTTTAAAATTTTTCCATTCATACACAAAATAAATAAAATAAAATTATGCATAAATTGCAGATATATAAATATATTTATAGAATACATTCAATTTTGGAAAAGGACCTTTTACTTTTTAGAAGCTGTTTGCAGCTTTTATTCTTTTGGTCTGACAGAGCAATTGGAAAAATGGTCTGACAAAAGATTTATTTGAATTAAAATTGCTTTCCATCACGGCCAACAACAACAATGACAGCATGAGGAAGATAACTTTAACCATTATTTCTGTAATTCTCATTTTCTTTTCGCATCAGGTGATACCTAAAATTTTACTTTTTCAATTAATGTTGCCGGTTCGAACCCCATTTCATACAAAATACGTGTGTTTGTAGGTTTTTCAATCAAGTGAATTAGAATTAAAGACAAGAACGACACGCCTAAGAAATTAAGGAAAACGCTGAATGAAACAAAACGAAAAGCAACATCTTAATACCCCGTTCAGACATGCAACGCCAGTGCGCCTACCCGATGTTACAATAGCTTTCTTCGAAGTATGCGAAAACATATATAATAAAAAATATACATGAGAAAGTGCAGTTTGCATTGAAAATTCCTTAAAAAATCGCCTTTTTCCAGAAATGCTTAAACTGAATACAAATATTAGGTGTGTAAGTGATTAATTTCTTAGGTATTAAAAAAATAACGAATAATTTTACATCTTTCGCTCCTCTACTGACGAGTTACATAATCAAACTGATACTTATTCTTTTGTTGCTTGATGAATAAATAATTTTCCTATTGTTGCATCACACATTAATGTGAATGGTATGCATCATACTAAGCAGATCCATATTTTTCCATTTTAAATAATTCATTTCTCAATATAAATCAAAAATTTCTTGACATTCATAAAATCTTCTTTTTATTTCTTTTCTCACAAATGGAATTTTATTTTTTCTTCATTTTATTTTCGTTACCATGTCTTATAGACACGCTTTATGATTTATTAAATTCTACATATTTAAATGTCTCTACATCACTCCAATTAATTCCGGTGTAAAAATTTTTGAGAAGATAAATTTTATTCTTTTGCTTCCACTTTAACGTAAAGAAAAAGGTTAAAGCACTGACAGCCACTGAATAAACGTAATACTTAATTGTGGGAGAATTTGATTAACATGGATAGTAATTACGCGCACCCTTGAAAGGCCTAAATGAACACGAACATAAAGTGGTGGTAGCCATTTAAGTGAATATACAACATTTACTATGCAAGTACAGTGTGTATATACTATAAGAGATCTTCAGGAATCATGTTTTCCAGCAAGCGAAACGTGTAAATGTATCATAATATTTCGCGCTCATTTCGTTTTGAATGCAAGTTGAATTTTAAGGGAGAAAATATATTACCTCTTATCTAATCATATTTTCCTTTACTGTACAGGGACAATACCACTGTATCTGAAATTCTTGCTTTACATTTATAAGTAATTGGGAGACTCCGAAATATAAGTTTTATTATTCAAGAATAAGAAATTCTTGGCGTAGTTGTATGATTCTTCAAAATTTTTGGACGCAAAATAAAAAATTTGTGTCTCAATTTACGTTTTTGTCGCCATTTCCTTTGAATAAACTGTACTTATGAAAGACACACTAATTCGGAAATTGATTAAAAAGTTTGTGTCTTAAATCTTTTGTTTTATCGCCATTTTTTTATTAAAGATATATATCTCTCAAGTGATATAAAATGGATTTACGAAAGACGTTCCAATTCAAAAATTCTTTAAAAAGTCTGTATCTTAAGCTTTTCTTTTATTGCCATTTTTCTTTTTTTTTATTAACGATGGAAATCCTTCAAATGATATAAATTGGATTTTCGAAGGACAACGCGAAAATTCATTAAAAAGTTTGTGTCTTAAGTCTTTTGTCTTATCGCCATTTTTTATTAAAGATGGATATCTCTTATGTGATTCAAATTGGATTTTCGAAGGACAACGCGAAAATTCATTAAAAAGTTTGTGTCTTAAGTCTTTTGTTTTATCGCCATTTTTTTATTAAAGATATATATCTCTCAAGTGATATAAAATGGATTTACGAAAGGAGTTCCAATTCAAAAATTCTTTAAAAAGTCTGTGTTTTAAGATTTTATTTTATTGCCATTTTTCTTTTTTTTTTATTAATGATGGAAATCCTTCAAATGATATAAATTGGATTTTCGAAGGACAATGCGAAAATTCATTAAAAAGTTTGTGTCTTAAGTCTTTTGTCTTATCGCCATGTTTTATTAAAGATGGATATCTCTTATGTGATTCAAATTGGATTTTCGAGGGACGCTCCAATTCGAAAATTCTTTAAAAAGTCTGTATCTTAAGCTTTTCTTTTATTGCCATTTTTCTTTTTTTTTATTAACGATGGAAATCCTTCAAATGATATAAATTGGAGTTTCGAAGGACAACGCGAAAATTCATTAAAAAGTTTGTATCTTAAGTCTTTTGTTTTATCGCCATTTTTTATTAAAGATGGATATCTCTTATGTGATTCAAATTGGATTTTCGAAGGACGCTCCAATTCAAAAATTCTTAAAAAGTTTGTGTCTTAAGTCTTTTATTTTTATCGTCATTTCCTTTTTTTTATAAAAATGGAATCCCCTCGAGTGATTGGTGGAACCGTAATGGTTTACAAATTATTGTGGTAAATTATTTTTTTCAACCGGGTTAGCCTCAATGTGCGAAAGCTCCGTGAGGCAAATACCTATAATTATCCCGCGAATGCCTCTCGCTTTCAAGACTTTTCTTGGCGATTACTTTAAAAGCTTTATAAAGTTATTTAAAGTTATTTAATTTAAATTCTTATTTTTTTTTTTGGATGATTTTTGATTGCTGAAGAAAAAAACTTAAATATGAAATCCCAAATTCAAATGCTGTAAGCTTTTATTAAGAACAATTTATGTTTAGTTTTAAGAATTAATTTTGCTACTTTATTTATTTCGTTTACCGAATTTGGTTTTGATTTTTTTTTTTTAATATATTTTGGAGTTTTTATGTCACAGATTGCTATTTCATATTATAATAACTTTATTTTTTTTTTTATTAGCATAATTCAAATGGCCTCAACTTAGTTTTTGTTTTTGGCTATTTTAATATACTTCATTACAATAAAATTGAAATGCTATTCCCAATGTAATAGTAAGTCCAAAGCGGCCTAGAGATTAAAATGTCTCAAATAATTTTTTTTTATTTTATTTGTATTTTTTTTTTTAGAGAAAAACATATTTTAATTAATTTCAACCTACACAAAATACCTTTTGGATTTTGATACACGCCTTTATAAGCATTTATGCTTATTTTATATATATATTTCAGCACTTCTTAAGTAATACTTGTTGCATACAAATTGAGGTGTTACTTATACAAGAACTCTGTGCTGCGAATGTTTTATTAAACAAGTTATTTAATAACTTGCCATCCTTAAAATTAAATTAAATATTGATATGCTTCGATTTTTATACGAAAATAATTATTATAAAATAATACGTTTCGTTATTCATTATTATCAACTTGTTTATTGTTTTGATTTCATTGATGTGATTCTTTAATTGTAATGAATAATTAAATAATTAAAGAAGCTTAAAGATGGTCAGGTTTTAGACACTTAAAAAATTATGATTTATTGAAAGAATTTTTTTGTATCTGTATAATTTATTAATATTATTTATAATACGAAATTAAGTACTTTTTTTAATTCAAAAATATAAAGTTTTATAAATAGTGAAATTATATTTTAAGTTTTCAAATATGAATCTAATCAATTGCTTTTATATCCGCATAACATGAAAACTTTTTTTTTATTAAATAAGTAATTAAAAAAATGGGGGAAAAATAAAAAGAGAATAGTCCTGATTGTAAAAGTACTCAGGAAAAATTGGAATATTTGGTCAGTAAATTGTAAGTGGCCGCATAAAAAAGAATTCGTAAATACAAAACGCCCTTAGAAGGAACAACTAATTAAAGAGCTTTAACATTTTGATAATGTCTTATTTCCAATTGGGTTCAAGAAACTGGTCAGTAACAGCAAACCGAAAAGAAAACCCCATTAATTATTTTGAAAATTTTAATTTATTACACTCCCACGAGAAGAAGAAAATAATTTGGTTTTTTCTTGTTATTATTTGTTTAATTTACATATATTCCTTTAACCAAAAAAAAAATAATAATAAATAAATAACAAAAAAAAAAAAAAATTTACACACCGACTAGCAGAAAAGATGTTAAATTTGATCATTTAAATATCGTACAAACGCTTTAAATTTCCTTTTTCGTTGTTATGAAATTTATAATGATTATTTTTCTATCTTCTATTTGTTTTTCTAAAGATACATTTGTTTCTTGTTTGTTAACGACATTTAGTCTTCTTCTTTTTTTTTTTTGTTTCTTTGGCCGTGTGGAAAATTGACCCTAACCTTCAAGGTTGGTTGCACAATTCTCACGACAAATTACTTGCAGCACAACTACCACTGCTTGTAGGAACACACACTTAAACACAAACACAAACTTTATAACAAAAAAAAAAAAAAAAAAAAAAAAAAAAAAATAGAAAAAACTCATACATGAAGTTTTCTTTCTCTTCTTTATTTATTATTTCAGTTTTGAATTTGTTTAAGCTTTTGTACCTGCATTAGAAAGCAAATTTATAAAAAAAAAAAAAGAATCGAAAAACAATCAAGAAAGAAGAAATACTGTATGAACACCTTTAATTGTTTGTGGCAATGTTGTGCACCTGTTGTAAAAAACGGTGGCAACTCAAACAGTGCTTACAAAAAATATGACAACGGTGATCAGGTGAGTTCTAATGTATGTAATAAATTTGTGCTAATTATCTGTTCTGCTCCACTGTCTGATTGCAACATTTTCAATTAATTGTTATTAAATTGAGATTAAACGTTTGAGTTTGATTTCAAGACTTATTTGGGACTTTCCTAATACTCCCCTCCTTTTCCAATCCTAATGTTGATTTTGCTTAAAGAGGTTCCGTGTGAAACTGTAATTTCTATTTATTGTTTTATGATGAAAGAAGCGACGGGATGGAACCAGCGGCAATAAGAGAAAACGTGAATAGAATGTTGAAAGAAGTTCTTAATGTGGTTCACTCAATGTTTGTTGAGTGACTGTAGATGCCACCTTATCCGTAATTATGACAGGAAAACCAGAACATATTAAGAATTTAGCATTTAATCTGGGCTGGAATATGTATCAATACAAAAGTATTTAAGTATTGCAGCAAAACGTTAAATAAAATATTCTTTTCCAATGATATCCTTTATATTTATACTCAGCAAGGACTAATGCGTGCATGTATACTTCGGAAGGTCAAAATTTTTTTGAAATTACCCACCCTCATATAGCCAAACAACTCATCTGAGGCAATAAAAAAAAATTATTTTTACCAGCCACCAGCCACCATGAATACCCTCTTAGCATGAGATAAGTTTCACTTTTCTATCTTTAATACAATTGCAAATACTCTTAAGGAATTCAAAGAACTCGAAGTGCACGATGTTTTCAGAGGATTTGCTTGTGAACTGCACAAAACAGTAAAAGGACAATTCTTTAGTTACTATTTATTTATTATTACAGACAGCATTTGAAAATACACTTCTTATAAAACATCCCTCCTTTCTCTCTCTCTCTCTCTCTCAATCTCAATCTCTCATTCATTTTTCTTTCTTCTCTTTCACTTCTAGAGTGATGAATCTTTGCATTCAAAGAGTTTAATTTGCCACATTAACGGAAGATAAGCCGGAGTTCTGTGAAAGTTCAAGTCTCTGATACACTATCCAGCAGAATCGCATGATCCAAGAAAGTTTCGCAGAAATCTCGCTTCGAAGTGGTTTTCTAGGAGCCAAACAATATATATAAGTGTTGCAGGGGAATGATAAGTTCAATAAAAAGTTTTGCCAGTCGCATCACTTGTACTAAATTTATACTAAAATTACAGCATTTTCCTACAGAGCACAACTTTCACATACTTTTCGCCGATTTTTCGCGATATATAATGAATACAATGTAATTTTCCAAAAGCAAAAACAACTCCTTGAGCAACTATTTCACTTTTCCCGAAACATATTTTGTGAAGGATTTTGCTACATTTTACTTCTGCCCATCACTGTATTCCACTGTAGTCGCCCTCACTAGATCTTTATTTATCCACTTTATGAATATGGAGTAGGCAATATTTATGTGGTTAAATAGTTGGTGGCGTGCACTAAGCAGTTCCCTCAAAAGCTTACAACTGCTTTACGGTCGTGTAAAATTTCTCATTGTACTCGTATTGTTTTGGGATGGTGTTAAACGACCTTTTCCATTTACGTTGTATCTTGTAATTAAACTTTAATAATACGAATTAGTTTCAAATGAACTTTTTAATACCGGATAAAAAGTTTGTATGTGATTTTTAGTCTTGGTGATCATCAATCTGTGCAACTCTGCTCTTTCACTTAAAGTTTTTTCGCAAAAATATTAAATGCATTGCTAAGTAAATAAAAAAAAATATTACAAAATTTATCTATTAACCGGCCACAATACCGATGACGGATGTTAAGGCAATAATTCTCATTTAGTTCATTATTAATAATAAATAAAATAGAAGAAGTACATTATACCGATTTTTCCAGATTCATTATGGAAGCAAAGGAAATTTAAAAAGTTATTAATAAAATTATTAATAAAATAATGAAAAAATAAATAATACTTATTTTAGTATGAGGAGTTTTTAATATATAAAAACTTGGCTTGTAAGGCCTATCTTTTTTTATGGCAATTTACAGTGCATTAATGAGACAGTCAACGAACTTTTGGATTCCTTAAAACAAATCGCCTGAAGAAGAGGACAAATAATCCACGAAACGTCGGTATACAATATGTAATAAAAATTGTTTTATTGACATAAAAAAAAGTTTTTATATATTAAAAATACTTCATACTAAAATTTATAATAAAAATTATAAATTATAATAAATGAAACTTTTCGTACCGCTTTTGTTTTTTTTCTACTTTCGATCATATTTCGGTACTTATTTTATCAGGGGCAAAATGCGGTTTACGGTAGTCGTTGAAATTCCAATTTAAATATTAATATAAATTAATTAATTAATATAATTAATATTTATTTAAGTGTGGCTTTTGCAATTTTATATATCTATATTATGTTATAAAAATAATCCTCTTCTAGTAGAACTGAAGAATCAACTCCTACAATGGGGCCCGCAGCTTCAAGCGAAATATATTTTATATAATATTTTATTTTATTCTAAATTTTATATTTTCATTAGATATTAAACAAAAAATTGACTTTGACATTTAAAAAAAAATAAGTGATATTTTGGACACCTGCATTCACACTAAAGACACATGGATTGGATTACACCTGGCAAAAAGAAGTTATAAAAGAGGACAATAATGGCGTTTTCTTTTCGACATTAAAAATGTTGCCCTGTGTAAAGGTGCCTTTTTAAAATGTTTTGCCCGCCCTGTGAAAGTGCAATTTTTTATATAACGAGAAAAGAACACAAATTAGAAAAGAGGGCAATGCCTTTTTTTAACAGCTGATTAACAAACATTTTCTGTATATTTTATGAAATGTGTATACAAAAATGTTCAGTTGCCAGATTGCTAATTCATCTGCTTGAGAATTTAAAATTTTTTTTTTTTAATATCTCATACAAATAAGCTGCCGCATTTTTGTCCTTTGTTTTTTTTTATACGTTACAAAATATAAAAATAATTATTAAAATCTAATTTTCTGACTCTTTCAACTCAAAAGACTTTTTTTTACATTTTCTGGTAACGCTGTGCAAGAATAAAAACCATGTGTTTTACAAGGCAATTTCTGCCCTGTTGATTTGCTCAGGGCAAAAGTGCAATGCCTTTTGCCTTGCGAAAGGACAACATTTTTTAGAAAAGAACACGCAACCTCTTCACAGGGCAACACATTTTCTAGAGAAGAACACAAAATTGCCCTCCCTGCGGGTAGTGTACCTTTTTTTTTGTAGAAAAGAAAACAATATAATTCTTTTCTTGAATTTCTAGGGAATTCAGAGAAAAGTTTTGTTTTTGTTTTTTGGTTTCAAAGTAGTGAACTATTTCGAATTCCCGTGTGTTTTCTAAATTGTTGTATCGTTTGTGCAACGATTTGAAAATTTTAGGGTGGCCCGCTAAATTACACCTTACAAGCGCCTTCTCACACTCTCTAGACATGTTGGTTCATTCATGTGCTGTGCCTTAAAATTTGTGGTTGTATGCCTCGCATTAGCAGTTGTGATGAAGTTTCACATGCACTCTGGACATTGTGGAAGATGGCGGAAAACCGTTTTGTAAGCGGTTTTGAGTACTATTTTCCGAAAATTATTTAAAATGTATGCAGATACAAAATGAACAAAGTTCTCAAAAAACTATTTAAAATAAAAACTTTTTTTTTGCCAGTTTGCAAAACGTTTAATTTTAATTATTTTTATATTATTTAATAAAACCGAATTATTCACTTTTGTTTCTTTTTGTTTACAAAAAAAAAAAAAAAAATATTTATTCTTAGCTTGTCCATGATTGTGGCCTCTTCTTAGAAATGTTTGAAATTTTTTTATCAAAATCATTTAGTAGGCGTGGTCGAAACATTCTTCATTAGAAGTTTTTTTTTATTGAGAATTTTTTATTTGAACGCATAATTGCGAAAATATAAAATATAAAAATAGATTTCCATTCGTATAGAAAGTGACACTATAATTTATTTGATATACCATTTGTTTTGTTCAGATAAAGAGATGTTAGATTAATAAATGGGACCGTATTGAAATATTCAACAAAAAACAAAAAAACTTATTTGTCTCAAACTAATTAATGTGTGCAAAATTTTTAAATTATAATTTAATTTGCATGAACATAATATATGCAGAAAGCAAACTCGTATTGTTCTAGTCACGGCAAGAACTTCTGCTTGAGGTGTTTCTATTTATAAACTAATTTTTATGCGATTTAAATAAACATTTTTTATTTGGCGAATGTATTTCATCATTTAAGAACCCATTTTAAAACGTACGTTTTCTAAGCCATGAACTTGGCGCTTCATACTGTTACTGTCTGCCCAAGAGGAATTCAAATAATGGTCGTCGTCATCCATTTGCAGCTTTTTCAATTCCTCCTGACGTCTGTAAGAATCAGCCATCATACGTTTACGTATTTCCTCTGTGATGACAGGCTCTCTAGATGGCGCCCCCTCACCGAGACTATTTAATTTGACAACCACTTTAGTTTTGTCATTATTACTAATAAACTCAGATAGTTTCTTATCGGGTAAGATCAAGCGACCAGCAAACCATAGTTGAGCCTTGGATGGCTCTATAACTTCTAATGATGCTTGGGTGCCTGCCAAATCCTCTGCATTGCTGAATTCCATGCGTATAACGTCATGTGGTGGCAATTGCATGGGATAGACTATAGTAACCGCTCCTTTGAGAATATTTAAAGCTTCCCCCACAATTTTCAGGGTAAGCGGCTTTTTCGATAAAACCAATTTTTTATCTATCATGGCCTTGGCATCTTTAATAGCATTTCGTAATACTTCCTGCATATTCTCTTTAGGCTGGCGACCATTGCGTCGGCCAATGGGATCTTTATTAAAAATAAAACCTCCCGAGGGTATACACTTCTCACCCCAATCATCTTTGAGCTTGAGCTCTTCCACTTGTTCATCGGTTAGGCCCAAGATTTCCGGTGGCAAGAGAGTTCCATGCGAAGCCAATTCCTCTATTTCCATGCAAAGCCGTTCAATTTTTAAACGCCCATTATAGATGGCTATCAAATCCTTGATAACATTACTACTATTCTCATGGACACTCGTCTCGTATAGAAAGAGACTCTGATCACCACGTTTTAACTGCAAAATAACCATGACGGCGAATAAAATACGTTCCAGAAATCAATACGTTTGATGGTTCAATACTTTTGACGGTTCTATTCGCATAAATTTGAAAAATGACTTTAATATTGAAGTAGAAAAAGAATCTATTTATTTACATTTGTATCCCGGGGCTACCAGTTGCCATAGCAATGCAATAAATATTTGTAAAATTCTATCAATTCAAACCAACAAACCAAAAAATTAAATAATTAAATGCATTTTAAAAATCAGAGTGCGAACAAGATATGAAAGCTTTTTAATGCCAGCAAAATATTAATTTCAACACACTTTATTCACTTGCATTCTTCTGCACATGACTCTTGAAAGCTTCAACAGTTTCTTAGCTTGCACTTCAAAATCTACGAGCCATATGCACTTCGCTTTCGGATCAAATTAAATTGGAATGAAGGAGTGCATAAATAAAAACTAAAAAATTCTTTTTTATATTTTAATCAAGTCTCGTACTTGCCCTTTTAATAAAAACAGCAAACAACGTAACTAAAAGCCCGATTTGTGGCCATTTAAAAAACAATCATTAAAGTCATAATGAAATTCTGCATGCATAATACACACTCGTATATTGAAAGAAGGATGAGACGAATATATAACACGGCAGAGCTTGAAATGAATCGAATCGATTCATGGGGAAACAATAAAAAACTTCTGAAGCTCCCATCAAAATTAACTTAACTGCAACTACGTAATAAAAGCTTTAGAGGGACTTCCCCATACTTTCTATTACATTAGAGGTTAAGCATTAAATACATCTGTACGGCATATCAGGCTACCGTTTGAAACGGACAGCCTTAAATGCCAGACCGAAACGTTCCACAGAGACTATTAAAAACTTAAGCTCAACCAGTAGAGCTTAAAATAATTTAATATTATTTCGTAGAAAAGATTTTTACAAATTTGGTCTTGTTATTGCACTAAGATTTAAGAGCTTTGAATTTCCTCTTGAAGGCTCTGCTTATGCAGGACATTTCATGGCCACTTTAAGGCTCCTCCTCACCTGATGCTATAAAAATAATAATAATTGATAAAAAATAATGCTTTTCAAATATAAAAAGTAGTCCGATTTCCGATCGTAAGAAGACGATGAAATATTTTAATTTTCTTACTAGCTGACGGTGTCAAATAATTGCTGAAGGAAAGTCGACAAACGAGGCAAAACGTTAAAAATTGCCCTCCGTAGGGCAGTGGGTTCCATTCCTGCCTAGACCCTGGGTGCTTACTTGCGGATAAGCCAAAAGCTTTGTAGAGTTGCTAAAAAAAAAAAAATTATCATTGAAAATTAACTTCGGATGGATGTGTGGTGGCGAGGTCGCGGTGGCCATTTGGAATATGTAGAACATTTTAAGCCCCTAAGTCTTTGGTATGTCGTTCACTTTTACTGCTTCTTCAGAATTAATGTAAAATATCGCTAATAACCCCATTTTGGAAGGGATCTCCTCTCTGATTGCAAAATCAATAATAGAAGAGGTTTGAAAACAATTTCTGTCCTACAATTTTTGTTCTACTGTAGAATTACTAACCACACTATATGGGTAGCGCCGTAGTCTAGTAAACATTCTAACAAATTATTACTCCGGTGGCCACAAGTTTAATTTTTAACCAGTCAATAGTTCATGGCATATTTAAGTGACGAAAGTTTGATTCACAAGTCACATAGGATTTGCCACCTAACAATGCACATCATCGATAATATCCATCTGAGAAGGGAGAGGTTCTTCACTTCCTTTGTGGCAGTAGTTTATCACTTCCTTTGTGGCAGTAGTTTATCGACGAAGTAAAAATTTAAATACAAAGTGCTACCAAATAAGATCGTTACATTGCTCAAGGCCAGGATACACCATCCCACACAGTCGTACGATTCATTCACATCTGTAGTGATTCTATACCATTTTAAAAAATCGCATCAAATTGGTACTGTATGATTCCTATAAATCTTTTGTTAGCGGATTGCAGTAAATTCAAATTTTAGCTGCCTGAATCATAGCCTTCAGTTCGATACCAGAGTCCTGTAACAAGTTACTCTACTTCCCCTATACCATTCCTAATTTTGTTAGGTTTCTCTAAGACGGTTTAGTTTGCCAGTTTTTACTAGATTATTGTTTATACTGTGAAGTCATAAATCAGTCGTCGTTTACACGGTTCATAAACTGTCAATAATTCGAAACAGATGGTTTTTGGGGAGGAGTTTTTGGCATTTTAAAATGCTGTCAATGTTTGCAGGTTTACATATTTAAGCGATTAAATGTTGTGTAGACTGACAAGATAGATGATCTTTCACTACTTTATGAAGTATAAAAGTGGCAATTTAAAGATCTAATTTTTTAGAGCTCACCGTACCGGCTAAACACGGCTTTTCTGGTGAACACCTGATCTATGTAAGTTACGATGAATCGAATTAAGTTATTGACTAAAATGATCAACTGAATATCGATGTGAGAGAGAGGAGCCAAATTCAGTATTTATGAAATTTCCTCTGCATAATAGTTATAAACCCTGCAGAATCAGAGGTCTGCAACGAGTATATATGCTTTGTTCAATTAAGAGACTTTTTGGGCGTGTCATGGCTAATGTAGTTATCTTCTGGATTGCCTGTTGTGGATTAGGTATAGTAGCTGAAGGGTTAGAGGGAGTAGACGAGCCAAATTCAGTACTTATGAAATTTCCTCTGCATAATAGTTATAAACCCTGCAGAATTAGAGGTCTGCAACGAGTATATATGCTTTGTTCAATTAAGAGAATTTTTGGGCGTGTCGTGGCTAATGTAGCTGTCTTCTGGATTGCCTGTTGTGGATTAGGGATAGTAGCTGAAGCAATAGGGGGAGTAGACGAGCCAAATTGAATACTTATGAAATTTCCTCTACATAATAGTTATAAACGCTGCATAATTAGAGGTCTGCAACGAGTATATATGCTTTGTTCAATTCAGAGATTTTTTGTGCATTTCGTGGCTAATGCAGTTGTCTTCTGTATTGCCTGTTGTGAAATAGAGAGATTGGATGAAGCAGTAGGGGAAGTACACGAAGCGCACTGCTACTTATGACGTCATAAAATTGTTTATAAAATTCATACTTCGTTGCTTCTGGCAAAAATTACAAAATGAAAGAAGAAAGACCAAATAATTAACCCTTCTTTTAAACCGCAACATTCTTTTGTCGAAAAAGTTAGTGATGTGTGAGGGAAGCCAGTGAGCTGACAAAAATAACACTTGTTGCCATTTTTATAATTTCAGACAATTAAAATAAGAAAAAAACACAAAAATCTAAACCATTTTTTTTTTTTTGATTTTCTTCACAAGAAAAAGGATACGACCAAAAATAACTCTGGTTTTTTCTGCTTCCAATAAAATTCTTTTTGAAACAATAGACCCGATGACTGATCGATGTACATACAGCGTGCAATGTTTTGTGGATAATGGGTCAGTCACTCTGTCAGTCTGCAGTGGCAATAACGATCTCTGTATGTGTGTGTAAGCGTACGTTGACTTCGGTGAGTATTAAGTATTGATGACAGGCAGTATTCATTCAACATGTTGCATTAACTGAATTTTTTTATATGTTAAGGAAAAATTTTTTTTTTATGTTTTTTAAGTGTATGCAATTTTGATTTAACAGATGTAAAAGTATTAATTCATTTTGCATTCAGAAATAAGTCACAAAGTAAGTAACTTTGGGTTTCTTTATTTAGGATTCTGTTATTTAATTGTATGACAGCTTATTTTATTTTATTGTTAATTTATTATATTTATTTTTAATTAATTATTTATTACATTAATTTAATTAATAATTTGTGTTTTTTTTTGTTTAATTTAATTTAATGCTTCAAATTATTTTTCTTTTATTTATATTATATTTTATCTGCCAATTTCATTTTTGTTTTTAATTAAGAACTTTTTGAATTTCAGGCCGAATGGCACAGAATACGTCATACGTATACTTTGTGCTTTTTCAACTGACATCAATACCTTTTTAACGGATATTAAATCAACTGTTTTTACCGCAAGTCCTCGTAAGCAATTTTAAATTAAATTTGGTAAGCTGTCAATTGTCAAAGTACTAAACGTATGCAAATAGTTAAAAGTTTCCCGACTTTACTTTGGCCTAACGGAGATGTATTTAACTTCGTTGTCACATGAAAAAGTACAAAGTATACGTATGATATATTCTATGTGACGGGACCTTTCCAAGGCAAGCAATGAAAAATGAATTTCCTTCTCTCTCTCTCTCTCTCGCTCTTTCCAAAGCCAAAATGAAATGATTATTTCACACCTCTGCCTTTTTTTAATAGGCGATTTGAATGATGAACCAGTTCGTTTCGTTCGCGTATGTGCGTATTTATTCGAAGACATTAATTCTTGGAATTGTTTAGTTAAATAGTGATTGATAAATGGATTAATACGACGTGTCGGTGGCTCCTAAGTACACCGGCGTACGAGCACACACAAATGCATGCGTACGTAAAGAGCGCCCACCAAACACCATCTGAAAGTAAAATCCTTAAGTGATCTTCTTTTTGTGTAGTCTTTGAAATGCGTTCGGAAAAAGGCCTGTAAAAGGGGGCTGAAGTAATTTTCTACTGCATAGTTTTATGTGATTTTATTTGTAACCTTTTTTGTTATTGTTTTTATTGATTTTGTTGTTGTTGTTGTTGTTGTTTTTGTTGTAGCTTAGTGGCTTGGCCAGTAAAATCCTGGTTCTTTTCTTAAGAATTCTTCTAGTTTATGATCTTGATATGTAATTATGTGCAATGCCTGCTGCATGGCCTGTATTTAAATGGCTTTAAGACTTTTCTTTAATCCTAAACTCTCACAGCTTAAACTTAATAAAAATATAAAAATAAATTTTCTATTTTTTAAGTAAAGGGATCCTGCTTACTTAAATCATTCAATCTCTTTTGTGAATAGTTTTTTAAAGAAAGATCACTAATTCCATTTAAAAACGTAATGTTTCAAACGAAGTATTCATTTATAAACTCTAAACAGGCGTTTAAGCTTCAAGTTGGTTTTATAAAGTTATTTTTATATTGTTGGAAGAACGTTAAAAATAATTTAAGCGTAGAGGCGTTAGGATTTCAATTGAGAACAAAAGTAGACAGTTTTCCTCTGCTTACGGTTAAAATAAAGTAATAAATTAATTTTGAGCATATAATAAAATTTCTTATTATTTGGGGTATTCCCCTCAAAACCACATATTGTCAAGCATTTTGTTTATTCTGAGGTCAAATGAAGACAAAGACTTTTATTGCCAGCCAATGGCTGACTTATTGTATAATGACTATAAGAGAAATAAAATAAATTTCGAATTTCAGGGTTAGCTATGACTGTGCTGTGCTTTTGTAATTCTCAATTGATTCTTGAGAATGTGTTTGTAATATATAACAAGGTTTGGAATTTTTTTCGAAAGCTGATGCTTGAAGGCAGACTCACAAGTTTAGTTTTAATAACAAACGAAATTCAGACATCTACACCAGCCTAATCATGCAATAAACAACATAAACAAAAAATAGTTACTTTTAATTATCTTATCATTAATTAAGCTATAATTTGGCCATTTAATTGATAACGTACTGGTATTTTTAATATAAAAAAAAAACTAATTTATTTGCGCATAATAAATTCATTATCAGTTGGAGAATTAACTTGTATAATACAATTAATGAAACCAATTTGTATTCATTGCTTTTTAGAAATAGAAAATAGTAATTAGTAAATAGTTTTGTTTTTAGGGCAAAAATTAAAAAAAAAATTCCTTCATTTACAGCTGCCAATAACATTATGGTAACATGCTAGTGAACTTGAAGCACTTGAACTCTCCGCCAAAAATATTATTCCTCTCCAAAATTGGGCTGCAAAAACTGAAACGTTACAAATAAGACTTTAATAGAGGACTAAGCATTCGTCCAATTAATATACATGAAAATCTGATGTGTCCGTCTTATTTTATAAAAATTTTACCATAAGGCCACTGTAGATGTTGCTAAACTATCATACAAAAATTCATACATTCATAAATATTTTTAGTCATAAAGTTTTGAAAATCATATGACTTGTCAGAAGAATTTTTAGTATGCACTGTATTGCTTTGCCAGCAGCCATGCGTTATTTGAGAAATCGTATGAGGGAGCAGAATAGTAAACATTAAGTTGATAATCCAATCATCTCTTTTTGACAGCCCCTTTTTTACGATTTTGTACTATTTTCTCAATTTATTCCTTCTCTTTAATATTTCATAAATTTGTATACGATCTATGTACATATATGCAAATTTTGGAAAATCGATTACTAATCGGATCATACAGACAGATGTCAACATTCCTAATAGTCATAAGATAAATGTTCTATGGGCTTAAGAGAATAGTTAATGAATACACTAATACCTCGCGCAACGTAGTGACTTCATTAATAGAATGATTACTACTAATCGATAAATTCGTTATTGCAGTCGATTAAAAAGTTTTCGGACTGCCTCATGTAGCGATAGAAACCAGGATCTTGCCTATTTGTTTTTGAAGAACTTATAGCTATGGCAGGAACGCCCTACTGTGTAAGCACTTACTTTACTTGGAATTTAATTCATTAAACGATTCCAATACAAAAAAATTTAAAAAAAAAGAACAGCGAAATAGCAAAGAAAGAAATCTTCAAAGGAAATTATTTACTAGAGATAATGGAAATGCAAGTGTGAAACCAAATACACCCAACACACAACCATTAAATGAAATTGCAATTGCATTGCAGCCAAAAACGTGTAATAAGCAGAGGTTATGATGTCAGCTTAACTCCACTCCCGAATTTTTGAGAATAGCAGCATGCTGCATTCCAAACAAATTGTTAAGAAAGAAAATTTATTATTTTAAGACTGTGAGTATTTTTTTTTTTTTTTTTTGAGAAAACTGTGTGAGTAATGATGCAGGCATGCCTGCGATGTACGTGGAAAACCGCATATGTGTTTAAATGCTCTTCTTTTCATAAATAATTTTTAAAATTATTTCCCTCCATTAGAGTTTTAATTTCTTTTTTTTTACAAGAAACTTTTGACATGAACTATCTAAGAGAGATCCATTTTTTTTATCAACTCCCTGCGACAAAAGAAATACTTCCCTAATAAAAATATCAGATGACGCATTAAAAACACCCAGTCAGCCGTTTACGGAATGAAGTAAGAAAAACGCAAAAACAAAGAAACACAATCCAAAAGATAAAACTATATGCGAATTGAAAATGATAGATTTCTTGAAATAATGAGAAAAAAGAGAATGCGCCACTGAGAGGATTATTTTTAAGATAATGGAATAATGAAATACTCTTTAATATGAGACGGAGAGTTTTTTTTAAGAAATTCCTAGTAAATGAAACCGAAATAACCAAAAACTGTTTATAATGATTTATGATTATTTTATAAGTTGACGAATTGTATTTTGAAAAATGCTTATAAAATAATTCGAAAATTCTCGGAATTCGCCAAAATCTTCTAAACTTCTTAATATACAAGTTTTTTCTGTAGACCATAATTATGGCTCAGTAAATTTTAGTTTACGTTTACCACCGGGCCCACGTTCGAATTCTAGTCCACTTCCCTGCAAAATATATTTTTCCTGTATTCTAAACATCTGGTATCGCGTGATCTAATCAACACTGAATGAACTCAATAATGCAGTTAGAAGAGAGTAACATATTAAACAAACCAAAACAAAAGAGATAATGAGAGTTTAAGTTAATCCTGTACAGAGTGTATTATTCATTTCAGAGTTGACAAGCACAATTTCTAAACAATCCGACTAATTTTATAAACGAAAATAAATACTTTTAATTAATCTAAAAACTCATTTGCTTTTTACCGCATGTGTTTCAACTTGCTAAGCATTACACAATTAGAAAAAATTCTTTACAATTACTTGAGGAAAATTTTTATATATTTTTTATATACATTTTTTTTTAAATAACATTAAAGCGAATTGCTTTGCTTAAATATTATGAAAATTTTTATTAGTTTGCTCCTTGGAACTCACATTTACAAGGAATAAAAATTGTCTTAAAAAATTAGCCACTAAAACACATTGTGGGAAGAAATTGCGAGGATGATTTTAATTCAGGTTTTAATAGAGAGCATGATTATCTATGGTATAAGTATATATATATACTTTTAACTAACTTAACCTGCAAATCTTTCGGCTTGACCGCAGGAAAACACCCAGGATCTGGGCAGGAATCGAACCCACGATCTCCTTACTCGTTCGCCTACATAGGCCAATGTATATACATATGTATATACGTAATATATATCAAAAATCACTCATGTATTTAAAAATATTTTTATTTATTAATTTTTTTTATTTTTAAATTTTTTATTTTATTTCAAACTTGAACATCTTAGAAAAATCAGTTTTTAAATTTTTTGTAAAATCGATCATTCTTGAAAAAGTTAATATTGAAAAAAAAGAAAAAAATATATAAAAACAGATCTAAAATTCTAAATAAAATAAAAGTATATATGCACATACACAAAAGATAAGAGTAAAAAAGAAACGAGAATGCTATGTATTTTATTTGTCGGTTTCTTAGACACATTTTCTACAACCTCTGGCAACACAGTCTGCTTAGAGTAACGTTACTCTTTCGTTTCTACTGTTAAAGTTAATACAACACTTATGTGTTGAGGGCTCTGAACAACAAAGTGATCACTTTTTAAATGAAAACATGCCAGTTGTGTTTTAAGAGTCGTACTTTGTGGTTGTGTGAGCGCGTAAAGTAGACAAATAAAATCATATGCATACGTACATACATATATTTTTAGTGGAAAATAATTATAAAAATTTACCAAACTAAATGATTTATAAAGTATAAAAATGTATAAACATAATTAAAACAAAACAAAAAAAAAAAGGCTAAAAGTACTTAAAGTGAAATCTACTTGTATTACAGTTTGTACGGGAGTGAATGCGTAGACGTAAATGCTTTCAAAAAGAAATCTTTCTTGAGTTTGTTTTGTAAAAACATTTCAAATTTTAATTACTCGTACATATGAATGCTATGAACTTGTGCATGGCTGCATGTACTTATTTATGTACGTAATTTTAATGTAATATGCGCATACATACAGATGTATGTGTGCTTGTCAGTGAAAGCTTAATTCAGTTACGTCTATCATTTTAAAAATAAAAGTAAACTTTTCTATTAACTACTGTTATAATTCGATTTAGTATCGATTTAGTGTTTTACCTTTGGCCAGACAAAAACAAAAAAACAAAACAAAACAAACAAAAACAAAACCAAAAACAAAAAAAAAACAACATTCAAATATAAAAATCAAATAACAACAACTTGCTGCTTCTTGCTTGACTTTTCCATATTGTATGCGAGTTTTTTGGCCCTCAACCTGCTCCACTCTTTCGGCTCTGATACAATACAAAAGAAAAAAAAGTAATACAACAATAAAAACAATAAACTGTTGATACACTTCCATACATACAAGTTTTTTGTTGTGCTATTACGTTTGTGTATTTTGATTCGCTTGTTAAAGAGAGTCAGTCAGTCACTTCACTCCGTTTTAATAACAATTATGTACATATGTTGATGCTTTTGTTGTTGGTTTTTTGATAAATCGCTGCTGATGTGTGTGTAAATTAAATTAAAGTAAATTGAAATAAAGCAATAACAATATTAAGGTAGCAAAAACAACATACAGGCGTACATACATGTTGTATGTACTGAAGCAAATTAGAAATAAAACCGCTAATAAAACTGAGGTTTATAATGGTCTTGTTCTTTTCTTAATTATTAAACTAAATTAATGCACAGCAGAGAATAGTTTGCTTTATTTTAAATATCTCGAAAAAGGACATGCATGCATACATATAGTTTTACATACATATATACTCGTACATAATTATACATACATATAAATAACATTAACGAAATGCGATGCAACTTTAAATAAAATAAAGAAATAAAATACCCAAAGGGAATAAAAACAAAAAAACAAAACTGCATAAAATCACAACGTGTTTGTTAACTTAATATTTTCACTTTTTACGCGAGAAAAGTAAAGTTTTTAAATTAAAAAAACCGATTTTATTACAAGACAATTATTAGCTGTTTGTTTCCACAAGAACATTTTTCTCGCGAAAAATTGTTCAAAACTAAATTTTTGTCATTTTCTGGTAGGAATTTAAGAGCAGGGTAAGTTTGATATCGTTTAATATTGGGGGTACAGGGGTCATGCAATTATTTCAGAGGAAAATGTATTTAATAAACTTTATTGTTTTCTAAGCCCGTCGTTGCGCTAAAGCGTTAAATTCTTACTTTTTTGAAGTAATATCTAAGGAGAGATATTTTATAAACGTTTCAGTTCGACCTTATTACGATATAGTATTATTGTAATAGCTTACAGAGTAAAGGGAGGCCCTTATTTACTTACTTAATTATTATTTATAAATAATAAACAAAATATCTAAATGTGTATCTACAGTGGCTCAAACGTTTAATAGGACAGCAGATATGATATTCAAATGGAGATTTTTATGATTTTCTAAACAAATTCAATTTTCTTTTTTATAAATAAAATATATTTTTAAAAATAAATATGAATTTGTAAAAGAAAGAATTCAAATATAAATAAAAAGTATTATTTTTTCTATTGAAGCCAAAAAATTTAATTTATATTTAACGTAAATGCTCTTTCTTGACAGACTGTACATAATTAAAGTCAAATCCTGTCATAAATATTAACAAATATTAACAATTAAGTGATTAATTTTTAGCTGGGAGGACCACGTTGAAATTATGATACTGCATTGAAACGTACTAAAGACCAAAGTGATTTTCCATTTTAACTTATAACTCGTACAGTAAGGTCAGGGTAGGAAGAACTAATTGTTTCAAGGCGTATTTCCTCAACTTAGACTGTTTAAATCGCAGCGGTTTGAAGCACAACAATATCTTTATTGCCCTGCTATTTTTAATATCTCTTGTTAGTGTTTTTACAAGTAGAATCAATTTTTTTTTGGTATAGCGAAAGTAAGGCTTGGCTTGCCTTTTTTTTTGTTATTTTGATTTTTTTCCCTATGCAGTATTGCTCAGTTCCACGATTCACTCATTGAAACACATTTTACTCTCCCTATTTCCATGTAGTTCCCCTAATCAGGGCTTTTTTGAAAAATTAAATGAAGTAACATAAAAAGCTGCATTTATACTGCCATTAATCTTTTTCATTTCCATTATTGTGCCCCCTAAATTTCTAATAATAGCCATTCCTGTACTTGTATGCATTTGTGTTTTCTATAACTTCCCTTCTCATTTACACTCAACGTTTACACGGATTCCAATTAATTCACCAAAAAGGTCAATAACTATGTGTTTTGTGTAATTTCTTTTACAGGAGAACGACTCTAAAGTAAATGAATTTGTAATAAAGAAACACGTACGTGCATTGCATGCAGATTAAAAGTTGCATTCTTAATGCATAACTAAAGTATTGCAATAGTGTTATACTAAAGAACTTTTACATGGGACTTTAAATTGTATTTGTTCGTGTATTGAACAGAATTAAATACAAACTTTAAAGGGGATAGTTTTGTATGAATTTTAAAGCATCGTAGGAAATTTTAGATCTTTTAATTAGATGATGGGCATAATGTGTTGGCTGAAATTAGTGACCGAAAACTATAAGATTTTTCAAATATACTAGTAATTATTTAAACAAAATATATATTTAAAAAAAATTTATTTTATTTAAAATTTTCCTTATTAAATCGTAAATGAATTCAAGATAAAAGTCAATTTGGACTGCAGTAATTACAAGTGGAACAACGTCCTGTTTCTAAAGGACCCTACAGCTAAACGAAATTCACGTAAATACATACAGTTATATCTCAGAAACAAGCTCGTATTAGCAATACTTATTACTAAAACATTTAAAACTAATTGGAACTTACAGGAACTTCTTGGAACTTCTTGGAATTAAAGTTGAGTACTTGCCAATACTTCCACTGTAGTATTACAATTTCAACGAGGCCCCCCAATTTAAAAATAATGACTTCTGTTTTAATATTTATATCACTGTTTACTTTAAGCGTAAAAATCATTAAAAAGTGATTAGCACTTACAGGATCTTAGAATTAGAATGAAAGTGAACTAATACATTTACTACTTGCCAATACCTCCACTGTAGTGTTACAATTTCAACGAGTTCCTCGCAATTTAATATTTAATACTAATTTAAGATTTTTGGTAATAAAAAAAAATAAAATATTTCCATAGTGCCTGAATTGAACTTGTGCCTTTCGTCTTAAGTCGTGATATTCCTAGTAATTATTTCATATTAAAAGCGAGCAATTCTACTCTGTAACTTTTGTTTTAGTAATTTTTCTCTTTTATTATTTCCAGCATTGTTTAGAAATTTGCTGCTCTTGAAACTTTCCGATATTAGCAGAGATTGTGAGTTCAATCCTTAAGAATTTTCATGAATTTTTCTCATGTGCTTTAATATTTCTTGTGTTAATTGTTATATAAGTCTTTTAGTTTACGAATGTAAACTAGAAATGTAAAGAAAATAATTGACATCGATTGTGGAGTTTATCTAAAATCCTATACTCCTTACATGAGGGCGCTGCTCTAAAGCTGTTTTAAAGCACTTGGCTAAATAAAAAACAATTCTTAATACTTCTATTACTGATGTAATAATAAACTTAATTATAAAGCAAATTAATTTCAATGTGTATAGTATTAATTAAAGTAAATGTCATTTTGTGTATAATTAAGAAGTGTTCACTTTATCGAGAGTGCACAGTACCATTAACTTCAATGAAATATTATTTACACGCAAACAAACAAAAAACAAATTTAACTGCTTAAAGTGCAGAACAATTTTTTCTGTATACTTTTTAAACACAAACTATTTAAGTATTTTAATTTATAAATTATTATTGTACAATCACCTCTCCAATGTCACTTATAATATAAGTATTTCGCTTTCGCTATATGTTTTCAGCTTGAGACTAATAAAAACCCAACTGAGCTCAGGATTATTCATCGCCTTGTTTTGACAGGCCACAACAATAGCTCTGAGGTAAGTTCTGTGCCCCCCTTACACTAATTGGATTTAGAACCGATCTTCACATATCGCCATAATACGAGGTGAAATATTTTTATTGCTTTGATTTAATGTAATGTTAATTTATAGGGCGGAGAAATTGGTTCGTACACACCTTTTGATTAAACTTGAGTTGGGCCAGATAAGAAAAATCTGTTAGAAAAATAAATTTCATAATCATGCAATAGATGATCGGCTGGAGCGACACTTGTATCCTCTTCAACTGCTTTCAGAAAAGTTTTAATAGGAGCTTAGTATGCCAGCTGAGTTCTACGGCTCGTTTGAACTAAAAAGTGCTGCTGTTGAACACAAGTCAAAGGCAAGACATCACCATAAATTATGAATATTTATTTTGAACAGAGCGTAGCTGGCTTAATTGAATAAGTTCGATACAAGTCTGTTTACTATACCGATTCGTCACTTAGTATTTTTTATGTATTCCCAACCATATAGAATTGGATTTTATAGCTGAATCATAAAAATTCATTATCGAGAGGCCACAAATTAAAAGAAATTCCAAAACGTTTCTTTTGTGCTTTTGTGGTGTTAACTGCAATTGTACCCTCTAAAGCGTTTCATGCAGCATTATGGCGGAGAAGAAACATATAAATAAGCTTTAAAACTACTTGAACAGATTTGTTTTCCATAAATAAAAAACCCACCAATAGAATCTCTTTTAATGTTCTGTAATACAAACGACTTTCGGTTTTGGTTAAAACTGCTTTGTTACTCGTAAATAATAAATGGATACTAAAGAAGCAGCACTCAATTTGAATCTTAAATATTTTTATGATCAGGATTTTATTACTTCATTGCTCTTTGAGCATTTGAAAGATTTGTTAGTTATCTCCTGGTAGACGCTGCCTTTTGTTGCTGGATGACGTAATAACTTCTCGTAAATTAATACGTTAAGTGAAAGAATTTTACGATTATAACGGACAAAAGAGTTTTTATTACCGGTAACATAAAAAAACGCTTGTTTATACACAAATGTTAGCGATTATTATTAGAAACAGCCGCCATTTAGTAAAGTATTCTAAAAATAGTAAAACGATCTGATTTCTAACATATTTCAAATGCCCCCTCTAAGTTGAATGTCACTTCGGGAAGTAGACCAATCTTTGCAAATGTAAAAAACAATGTCAATATATTTCACATTTTACGTCAAATAACTCGAAAACGCTACTGGTACGCTGCTACACACGTACCAGTACGTGTTTAAAAATATACCTCTATCGCCTTCCTAATTTAAAAAAGGTGTAACTGACATTTTACAATAACAGAAACTAGAACCAGCTAATTTAATTAATAAAAAAACCAGCAAAAAAGTTTTTAATCTGTGAGATAAGTGTGGGAGGCTGCACTCTACAGAAAAACTTTGCATAGAGCGTTTGTACTGACCCGATTGCTATACATTCTTCTCGAAGAATAGTTTCCATTACATTTCTCATTACTAAGAAATATTTAAAAATATTAATACTAAAAATAGTTCTTCCTGTTGCTTTTAAGCAAGTGTGACTACGTGGCAAGTTCTGTGCCTCGTAATCCCATCCTTTGCGGTTTGATGGATGACATAGTTTTATTGGCTATATTTCCTTTATATATTACTCGATTTTAAAGATTTTCAGACTTCTACAACGCGACAAAGCTACACACGGCGATCAAACAGACAGGCGGACAACGCTCAATCAAGCTCCCTACTTATACAGATCCAGAATATATTTACATTATAGGGCCGTAAACTAATTTTTCAGAAATTGGTAATTGGCTTAAAAAAGCTAAATTTATACCGCGTCAAAAAGCCCAACGACAGGCAGACAAAGCTCAATCCACTTCGTTTCTGATATGGATCCGGCACACATGTAAAAGCTGATATTGTAAAATTAACATTCTCATATCAAATCTTTTTATACTTTTTCTTACTTTTTAATGGCACAAAATTCATATCTTAAGCCCCTCGATGGTATAATGGTTAGTATACCCGCCTGTTACGCAGGTGTCAGGGGTTCAATTCAACGGGGAGCCAAAAGCCAAAGGCCTCAGTAGCCAATTATATTCATATAATTGTAATATTTGGTAAATAAATAAAATTCACATTAAGCTCTTTAATATACTCTCAGGCAACTTTATATTAAGACCGAGCAAAGAAAAATAATAGGAAATTTTCTCTATTTGCGTTTTTTAAATAGAAAACTACCTTTGCTCTTATAAGAAGTGCGTAGAAGAGAGCTTAAGTAAAATAGCACCAGTAAATCCAGTGCTACATTATATACGAGTACATCATTAGCAATTTATGTAAGTGCAGTTTAAAATAAATTACCAGCCAATTTATTTTCTTTCAATTTAAAAGAAATTAAAAATTTCATATTTTCCCATAAAATAAATGTTGCTAAAAATATTAAAATTAAGTGTAAAAAACTACATATTGAACGAAATTTTTACATGTTTCCCAGCTCTGGTGCAAAGTTCAACTAAATATGATTATAAATCAGTTTATAGAGAAATTTCATTAAAACATAATTTGTTCTTTTCTACTCATTGAATTTAAATTGCGATATCTAACAACGTAAGCTGTTACGTCAAAACTACTCGTATGACTCTCCATTTAATGGTGATACCAGAGCGATTGTTTTATAGGCATTTGAATGATATTCAATTTGAAATACGATATGTAGTAACGTAAGTTCTTACGTTACAACTACTCGTATTAGTAATGACACCAAATCATTTCTTTTATAGCCATTTTCAGTGAAATACAAATTTTTTTAAGTGTATTTGTTTTATTAAAATTGATTGCTTTTTTAACAGACTTTTATAAGTTAATTCGCTAAGCAGAAAGTTTTTTAATGCAATTTATCTATTATTGGTGTTATCCTTTCTTACACGAAGATGTATAACCATGAGTACAATTGTTAATGGCCACTTTGTAGACCAACTTTTACCAAGTTTACCTTTGAAAGCTTAGCAAGAAAAACGACAAAGTATTTTATAAAAATTGCATTTATTTTTCAATTTACTGCGGGCATTATTCCAGGACTGCAAAAACTTAGTGACACAAAGAAAAATATCAAACGGTGCATCAGTAACATGAAGGCAGTTCCGAAGTAATTTATTGCAGCCACTTCAGCAATTTAGACTTACAAAAGCATTTTTAAAAGCTTTGAAAAGTCGGGCTCAATGTGAGACTGTTATTCTCTGAGGATGACATTTGAGTATAATGCGATTCGAATTTGTTTATTTGAATTGAATTCTCTATACGTTTTTCGTAAGCCAGCAAAATCAGAACTATTTCACTTTCGTAGAAAACTAGAATAACATTTTAATTGTACAAAAATAAAAAGGAAAAAAACTTGTCTAACGTTTCATAAGCTTTTTGTTTTCCGTCTGACACGGTTGAATAATAAACTTCATCACCAAGATTTTAGTAATGAACTGGCAATAAATCATTTGCTAATATTGCCACATAAGCTAATGAGAAAATATTGTCATGATGTTGAGAGATAATGATAATTTGTTGATGATGATGACGATGATGATCATCAGCAATTGACAATATAGTTATTTAACAGGGATTTTCAAAAAAGAAATATTGATGGCTACAATGTAAGAAGTATTATATTACAGAAACTGAAAACATAAACCGCCTGCTCATCATCATCATTATGATCGTCATCATCATCATCATCATCGTCATCATCTGAAAATAAGCCAAGAAATTCACCAAAGTGAAACGAATAAGTAGTTAAACAAATAAAAGTTAAAAGTTGTTGCTGCTTTTCATTTGTTGTCTGGTTGTCTGTGTTGTTCCTTCTGCAATAGTTGTCAACAGCAGCTACAGTCGTAAAATGTTAAAAGTGTTGATGGGTGAGGAGTGCATGTGTATGTGTGTTTCTTTCAACTCGCATTAGTTTTACTTTAAAAATTTTGGTCTGTTGCAAGCAGCCTCAGCTTTAGCTTCAGCTTCAGCAATCCATGCTTGGCAATAATGTCTCATGTTGCAATGTGAAATCTTTTGTTGCAAATTTATTTTTTCCCTGTTGGCCAGCAGGAAATATGAATGCTGTGAATGCAGTTATTTGTAACGCAGTCCACAGGAGACAATACAATACCAATATTTATCACATTGCACAATATTATTGCAAGTGTGCACTGCAATTGTAGACTGTGGCTGAATATACATAAAAAATATTTCCCTTAAATCTCTCTTAAGCTTTTTCGTTTGCTTTTGAAAAGCTATCAACTAAATTGAATAAAAATTTAAAATTTTTTTAAATACATGACCATACTTCATATGTCATACTTCAGTTTTTCAAGTGACAACTACTTTGAAATATATATATTTTTAACAGCTGGGTTACAATCAGAACGCCTTCATCATTTTAAAGTACTAAATCTGTGCTACTATTAACTTTATATATACGTTTACTTCTTTGACAGATGTCAGCTGACTGTATGTTATATTTTATGTAATATAAAACTACAACTATATGTTGATGTGGTTGAAAAAGTTGCTACATGACGTGTAATGAATTATATGTGACTCGACCTTAAGAACAATTTCCACCAATTCTTTTTGAATATCAAATCATATTTAAAGCATCCAACACATTGAAGAGAGCATGACTGCCAGCTGATTTTATAAGGAATTTTCTGCACTCGTACGATTTTAATTTCTATAGCTAAAAAATAACACCACCAACTGAATGTTATAGACGACTTCCCAATCCAGAGGATTGTGCTTAGATTCTCATACGTTACGAGTTAACTTTAAATACACGATTACTATACGATTAAATACTACCAGGGATAGGTGGCATGTGCAGACGAGCAGCCGTAAATCCTGCACAAAAATCACTTTTCATTTTCATCAATGCATACGTGTTACTTATACTATTACGAGTACTTATGCTGTTTAAACAAACGCTTTGCCATCTCCGATAAAATTTTTTTTCATATTTGTTCGTTGGGATCTAGGTTTTCCTAACGAACAGCTGTAAATTGCAGCTGTCATATTAAAGGTCATGCTTTACTAGCCCATACAGTCGTATGCATCGCTAATACGAAAGTCTGATGGATCATAGACTTAAGTCAGAAACAGTTACCGAATGGCAAATGGAAATATTTTAAATAGGTTTTACATAAAAATATCTAAGGAATTCTGGCTACAGACCGACTTTGCAGCATATCTTATTGTGCCACTTATTGAAGGGTATGTTGGATAGTGTATGCATATGCCGTTTGGGAAGTCATATTACTCATATGATGTATTGGAGTGGCAAGAAAATTAATTATGCTCGTTACTATACAGATCTTAGAAAATGTGTCGTTGCTGGTTATTAATATTTTTTAATTTAGTTATTGTTTCCAATAAGAAACGATTCGTTATTAAATTTCCTACTGGTTAGTTTCGGCATTGTTACCGTCGAATATAATAAATTGTTTGTGTCCCTCTCCGTCACTTGGCCAGAGTACGAGTATTACTGCCTGCTTTTCAGTTTATTTAGCGACAGTTTTTTTCTTTTTTTTTAGGTTTCACAAACAACAAATGCAGCAAACATGCAACAACATCAGCAACATTTTGTAACCTTTGTTCTGGCCGTAGTTTCCTCTGGTGCTTTTCCCTTTAAATCTTTAAATCTTTAAATAGTTTTCTAGTGTTTGTGTCTAGCCAAAAGGTATTTATTTTTAAATGCGACTGGCTCTGGCTGTGACATCTCTTGCTAAGTGTTAGCTGAAGTATAGTGTGTATCCATTGAAAGAAATATCCAGTATCTTTATGTGCATCGTAAGGAATTTCAGTTTGCAGCAAATAAACATAATTTTGGTTTAAAAATCGAAAGTGAAATTTATATATATTTTTTTTTATTTGTTTTTTGTGCATATTTAATGGCATAAGTTTTGTCGAAATACTGGTAAAACTTTGTAAAATATTTATAAAACTAGTTTTTTTTATTGCTGTTGTTAAGAAAAATGTGCATAAATTAAGAGAAATATTACTTAAACAGATAGAAAACTGCTGGCGACATTTTTTTTACAAATATAACGATATAAAAGCTTGTTGTTTATGTTGCTAATCGCTGCCATATATATGTGGACAAGCGTAAGCATTTTAAATATTTAATGAAAATTTATTATATTAGAAGAATTTTTTTCTTAAGATAATGTTCGGCTCACATTTATAAATACACAGCAAGTGCCTCGGAATATATATATGTATACATTGGCAGGTTTAGGCGAAAATGCGAATGCGAAACTTCGTAGCTTTTGTGGTGCATTCCAAAAGCAAAATTAACTAGTTAGCTTTCGGAATGGTAACGTATTTACACAATGAGAAATACCTATTAGGTCTTCTTCACAACATACATTGTGTTTGCAACTCTGATATTTGAACAGCTGACATTCTTTTAAAGTTAACTTTGCGTAGGCGCTTGATAGTAAATTATTTTGAATTTTACTGAAACTGCTCAAACTATTGCACAGTGGCATTAAAATACGGCTCATTATTTAAGGCAAAAAAAGGCGAAAACAATACAACGGAACCGAAAGCCGAAAATCTGTACCCTCAGCTACTTAAAAAGCTTTCAAATATTATTAGACCTGCTTTTCGCTTTAATACTTTAAGTCTTATAATTTTTTTTTAAGTTCAACGCCCATGAGGTAGTCGGTACTTATGCAACACAATGTGCTGGAGTTATAACAACGATATACAATGTGGGATGAAAAGTTTCCGGCCTAATCTAGATATAACGCTTCTATACACATTTTTTTTTTTAAAATCTGGACCAACATATTAACGTAACTTGTGTCAAAATCTTCTGATCGATTGTTTAATTAGTATATATTTAACGTAATTTGCTTACTTGAAAGGGGGAAAATCATAAAAGCCTGCTTTCACAGTGAAAGATTCTTCGGAGTCGTATTCAACAGTTAAACAGAGGGTTTCCAAATTTAAGGAGTACTTCGGACGCCGCATTGAAGTCACAACTCCAGAAGCGATTGGAAAAATTCATAAAGTGGGAATGAAGGACCACAGATTGACTTTGCGTGAGATGGCTGGGGCAAATAGGAGGCCAACTGAAAGTGTTCGCTATATTTCACATGAATAATTCAGAATGAAGAAGCTCTCTTCGTGACGCGCTTGCTAAGGGTCGATCAAACATAGATTGTCGTTGCGAATGCTAAAATCCACGAATTGAAGTTCGAATTGTTCCCCCCAAACCACCATATTCATCAGACGCATTCGTTTGGAAATAATTTTTCCTGCACTTTTAACGAAATTACTGAAACAAGTCCTCTCTCTAAGTGATCACAATTATCGAAGTTTATAATTTTGTTCCACTCACATGTGTACCGGCTCATATCGGTGGAAAAGAGATACTGGCCTTACCGATAATCGACTAATATTTGAAGTCACTCGATATCTTTTAGTAACTCACAAGGCGTGTAAGGCGTGTAAGGCGTGTAAGGCGTGTAAGGCGTGTAAGGCGTGTAAGGCGTGTAATGTCTTTCACTCACATGTGTAAACACTGAGAGCGAAAATTTTTGTCAGTATCATGTCCTGATATTTCTCCACTTGCTTCAAAGTCTTCGGACTATAGTTCTCTCTATAGTTTGTCAGCATAGTCGACAAAATTTGTGCGAGAAGAAGGATAATTGTGCGCAAACCTGGTCTACAGTAAAACCTTGGCAGTTCATTTTACGGAAAACATTGTCATTGTCCTCCACATTATGGCAGAATCCTGTCAACCTCGAATCCTGCTCTTACCCAAAAATTCATTATTATTCCTTTATAGTTCTCTTGCTAAGAATTCGTTTCGCTTTAAGTAGATGCATCTACGAGAAGAAATTTATAAACAAGAGACTATAAAAAAAAATTATTCTATTATTTTATTATAAATTCTAAGCACAGCTTATAAAAAATTGTTAAGCGTACAAAATAGTTTTCAAATATGATAATATTTTGCGAATAAACAATTTTATTAAAACTTTTATTTGAATAAATTTTTTTTTGTATAGAGTTAAGCGGGTCCCTTTCGCGTGAGTAAAATGATTTCATGTAAGAAACTGTCAGCTTCCTTATTCATTTGAACGAATGAATTAAGATGTTATTTCAGCACGATCTCTAGATGAATTTATATATATCTGGCACGAATTCGATAGGTAATCGGTGCTTCTGGGTAGACGGCCTATTATAAGCTAAAGTTTGCTACCCATTGCAGTTCCCTAATGCTCCTCCACAATATAATGAAAGCATGAATGGTGTTCAGTTCCACAACATTTTATTTACATTCGTTGGGTCTCAACATTACGTTTGCCGTATTAATAACCCACAGTGCCACTTTTCGTAACTACCAGTCGCTGCTGTAGTCGGACAAGAAAAAAATGAATTCTTAATGAATGAAAACGAGATGAAAAATTATAAAAAAAAAAAAATTTCAAAATTAATAAATAAAAAATAAAACCAAAACTGGTCGTTGCAATCTATAATTGAAGTGACCACCCATTCGTTAAACAGGTAAAGAAAAAAACTTTAATAACAATTTATAAAATATATAAAATACACACAACTTGTAAAAAATATCAGCTTATGCGACTACGACTTCATATCTATAGTTGCGAAAAAAAGGAGAACAAAAAATATAAAAAGAAGACGCTTCAAAGTCAACAGCAACAGCAACAGCAACACAATTTACAATAATTGCATATTAAATACACACAAGATACGAATAAGATTTTGTATCTGTATCTGTATCTGTATCTGTAAACTTTTATAAGCGACTATAAAAGCTGTTTTAGAGTAGAGCAAATTTATAAAGTATCGAATGATTCCAATAGTTTTATTAACTAGAATACGAGATGTCTACAACGTAATGTGGCTGAAGAAAATCAAATAAAATATAGAAATAAGAAGACAAGCTCAGATGTTATAATTTTAAGCAAATGTAAAGCAAGCGAGTGAGTGGATACGACAAGTCAAGTGTTTTAAAAGCGGTTCCGAAAGGCTGCCAAACATCACATCTACGAGTGTATGAGTAGTTTGGATATGGTGATGGTATTGGTGGTGGTGTTGGGGGGAATAAAAGTATTATAAGCTATAAACTATAATACTTTTATTCTATTAAATGTATAAAGAATAGCGAACTAGTTTTTTCTCTTAATTTTATTTATATTCCACTTACAATTTTTTATTAACTTCCATTTTCTGTTGTTGATTTTTATTTTTATGGCAACAGAAAATCAACCAGTTTGGCTCGTTTTTTTTTCCTCTAGAAAAAGCAGCGACATAATAAAAATAATAATTTTAATAAAATTGTTTATTCGCAAAATATTGTAATTTTTGCCAACTATTTTGTACGCTTAACGATTTTTTATTAAAGCAATAAGAAATTAATGTGAGTATACATTTGCAGTCAACTGTGCTTAGAATTTATAATAAAACAGTAATTTGAATTACGTTTTAGCCAATTTACGTTTAAAAAATAGAATTATTTTTTTTTATAGTCTCTTGTTTATTAATTTCTTCTCGTAGATGCATCTACTTAAAGCGAAACGAATTCTTAGCGAGAGAACTATACAGGAATAATAATGAATTTTTGGGTAAGACCAGGATTTGAGGTTGACAGGATTTCTGCCATAATGTGGAGGACACTGACAAAGTTTTCCGTAAAATGAACTGCCAAGGTTTTACTGTAGACCAGGTTTGCGCACAATTGCCCCTCTTCTCGCACAATGTCGAGATTATGCTGACAAACTATAGAGAGAACTATAGTCCGAAGACTTTGAAGCAAGTGGAGAAATATCAGGACATGATACTGACAAAAATTTTCTCTCTCAGTGTTTACACATGTGAGTGAAAGACATTACACGCCTTACACGCCTTACACGCCTTACACGCCTTACACGCCTTACACGCCTTGTGAGTTACTAAAAGATATCGAGTGACTTCAAATATTAGTCGATTATCGGTAAGGCCAGTGTCTCTTTTCCACCGATATGTGCCGGTACACATGTGAGTGGAAAAAAAATATTAAATTCCATTATTGTGACCACATAGAAAGAGGATTGGTTTCAGTAATTTCGTTAAAAGTGCAGGAAAAATTATTTCCAAATGAATGCGTCTGATGAATATGGTAGTTTGGGGGGGAATATTTCGACCTTCAATTCAATGTTTGTTTGTTAGCAGGCGCGGCATCCACCTTGAAGAGAGCTTCTCCATGCTCAAATATTCATAAAAAATACTGCGTACCCTTTCAGTGGGCCTCCTATTTGCCTCAGCCATCTCACTCACTGTCAATCTGTGTTCCTCCATTCCTATTTTATGAATTTTTCCAACCGTTTCAGGAGCTGAGACCCCAAAAGAAAATAATAACAATACGTCTTTGAGTACAATAGTCCACAGACTTTGTAGGAAGGGGGGGTATACCAGGACATGATAGCGCCAAAAATTCTCTTCTCTCTGTGTTTACACATGCGAGTGAAAAACATGCCGTTCGCATTGTCAGCCAATAAAATATATCGAATGCTTTCAAATATTAGTCCATTATCGGTAAGGCCATTGTCATTTTTCCACCGATATGTTTATTGTATTATTTACCTGCGCATGTAAAGCAATTGAGAAACAACAACAACAAGTATTTCTACTTAATAAAATATTTCTGTTCAAAAAGTGTAAATGAAAAACATTGAAAGTAACACTTGTGCTAATAAAGTGCGGACGCATTTACTTACGCACTACGCACTGATGCATTCATACATACACTTTCCATCTTTAAGATTCACTTATGCTAAAGTTATATGCATTTACTTGTTAGTTAAAAATTGCAATCAAGGCAAAAATCAACTGCCTTTCCCCTGTGTTATGAAGCACCATTACGCTACTATCGGTGCGTATAAAGTCTAGGTCGGTCGGTCTTGGAATACTTACGAGTGGTAAATATTTACTCCGTAATATCCCCTTAAGAACGAGCATGCCGTCGTTGCTATTGTTTTTTATTATTTCTCTTTAATATTGACGATTGCAAAAGTGTTGCAATAATATATAAAGAAGCCTGGTGAAAGGCCTTGGAAAGTTAGAAAACTGTAGTTGTCGTTACCCTGCAACACATTTGTCATTGATCATGCTACGCCCACAAACTTCTTGCCATGGCGTGCCAGAAGCATGGTGGTATGGTAGCGAAACTAGCGATAAGTACTAAAAAAAAAGTTGAAGATGGCTGTTGGTCTAGTGCATCATAATCTGACTGAAGCCTTAATTAAAATAAGCAAGAAAATATTCAGCAAATATTTTTAACAGTTCTTATTATCATGTTGAAATTTTCGCCTATTTACTTATGCATTTTTGCTCCTCCTGTCTCCTCTAGCATTATCGCTTGCAAGATGAAAGTGATATATTCCGTCTAGGCATTAAGTGACAAAGAGTTACTTCTCTTCAAAAAAAAAAGAGAAAATAGAATTGGCAAAACATTCTTACTGCTGTTCACATTGGAGTGATATATGATACTGTCATAGTTGGAGTAACACTGACAGACCATCAAAGTTAATTAGCAATACTACTAAAGGCCTTGCTTCACTATCCTATACAGTCGTACGATTCATTCAAATGAAAATCTGATATGATTCTATTCTATTTTAAAAAATCGTATGAAAATTTCCCACTTGGTGTCACACCGTCAATCAAATACAATGACAAACATTTTTTGTTTGGGGCTTAAAGTAAATTAAATGCAACTCTGACCGAATGACAAGTATCATGCTTAAGGCCTCGTTTCACTGTCTTACACAATCGTACGATTCACTCCCACCAACATCTTTTGTAATACCATTTCTATTTTAAAAAATCAAGTCAAAGTAGTGTTGCTGCTGCCATACTATCATACAAAAATTATGCATACCATTTTTTCTTTGCTGATTAAAGTAAAAGCAACTCTGATCGGATGAAAACTGTCATTTATTAAAATTTTCATAAGCTGTTGCTTCTTATAAGAATTGGAAACTTTGATGCCAAAATATTAAATTTGTTCAGCAGAGATGCCATATTTAACCAATCATATGGATGCTTAGGATAGTCAAGTGAGACATTTATGAACATTTTCGTAAGATTTTCTAAATCGTATGTGTTGTCAAGAATATGTGTAGCACAGATATATGTGTAATATTCACTATCCTACTTTTTCAGCGCACATACCATATTTGACACATCGTTCGGAGGATTGTGAATCGAGGCCTTAATTTCATATTCAATAATTATTGACAGAATAAAAATAAGACCATTTCCCGAAGCTGACATATTTAAGGAATATTTGACATATTTATTTATTTAGTTTTTTTGATAGTGCTGAGCCCATGTGCGCGGCTGATAGCGATGCGAATATTGACGAAAAATGAAATCTGCTGAGAGCTATTGAAATAAAAAACTTAACTGAAATGATGTATGATTTCGTATGAGTTGACAGCTTTAATCTCTCGTATCATTTGGCATATTCAGAATTTTTAAAAAGGCCCGTTTTGTATAGACCCCACGATTTCTAATGCTCTTTGCAAGCAGTCATAGATGTTACTGCTGATGGTGTTGGTAATAACGATACCATCAGCATCATCACGATCTTTTTAAATAGTTGTTGCCAATTTTTTGCTATTGCTGTCAGCGGAATATGTTGCACTTCTTGTTTCTTTTATATGTGACAATAATTTTTGAATGGCACTGCTATTAATTGCCCACATCGCACACTTACTTACACACATTTAATGACAGAGCTGGCCTAACTAAGTGGAAGCGCAACACATAAAGATGAGTTACGACTCAACTATACACATATAGAATCATACATACAAACATACATATTTATACATATGCATAAGCCAGTGGTGGAAACTGGTATTTGAAATTGAGATTTTCATAATTTAAAAATAATTTCTATATGCACTTTAATGTGATACAAATAATTTTTTATATTTAATACCGAAAATTTTAAATTTCTAAAGATGAGGCTTTCCTCCAAATGCAAAATATTCAATTTAATAGATAAGGACTTCGAAGGACTGGTGTTAATAAAACAAAATCATTTTTTTTCTTGTTTTAAAAGCATGCCGGAATTGGAGAAATAATTTTTAGTACTATTTTTATGATTTTCCCATCCCTGATGTCAATAATATATTGCAAAAGAAGCAGCTTATCGTCCTAAATTTTTTTTTACTTCAAACACGAAGTTGGCCCAAAAATTCAAGCTTTATTACCATTCGCACTTAATAATGCTGATCTGCTGTAAAAAACGAGCTTAAAAGTGAAAACTAGAATATAGAAATCGTTTGTAGAAAAAAGTATTTTCACTCTTGATTAAGCTTTAGAAAAACAATGAAAGCTTTCTAATATAAATTTGCGATAAGTCTAGAAAAGTGAATTTCATAACTCGATAGGACTGATCATTAATGGCCAGCATTTGTAACTGCCGCAATCAGGAATTGTGTAAGTTTTCTCTCCAAATTCTGAGAACGATTAACCTTAAGCATGAAGAGCTCAACTTTTGGTAATGAACTCATACTCCTTAGAATCTATAGTGCTGTAATTCTCTTAAGGTCATTCTAACAACTTTAAATGTGAAAGTTTATTTGAGTTTTGATTAATATAAAGAAGGTTTCAGTAATTCAAACTGTTATGGAGACCAGAAAAACCCTTTATTAGTTCCATAACAAATATTATTTTCCATTAAAACTATAAAGATCTACGTTCTACATGTGAGATAGAACTTTAAGCTTGCGTTGTATTTAAGGAAATCATAGAATTCTTCAATGTCCGTCTGTCCACGGCAATTTTAGTTACTTGTGATTTTGTGTGAATATTACAAGTACTTTGGAAATTCTCACTCTCTCCTCTATTCAAGCAATTCCTTCTCATTGAACTTACCACGGTTTTTATGAGATAAATAAAGGTACCCACTGAAAAGATGAAATCTTTTTTTTTTTTTTTTTTTTATTAATTGAATCGGCTAAGACTGCACGGCTTCATCTAACTTATTGTTGCCATAAAGAGCAGAAGAAAAACTTAAAGATTATTTATTTATATTTTATCTCGTGTTTCGAAATATTTACAACTTGGAAGCTTAAACAAAGAATAAATAATACTTGTAAAACAACAACAACAACAACAAGAGAATAAACAGCAATACAGAATAAATAAAAATTATAAAAAAACAAACTATTGTGGCAATCAACCAACTGAGACCTCCTCACACTACTGATGTCTTTCAACTCGTATTGAATCGAATGTGTGAAGAATATTATTTATATTTATTTATTTTCGTTTCAGAACATTGCAATCGATAATTGTTTATGGAATAAACACACTTGTGTTGCCTTTTGTAATTTAATATATTTTTTTCAATTTTCCTCTAAGTAGCTGATGAAAATTCAAGTTTCTTAAGAAGCTGCAAGCAATCAGTGGCAGGCAGCCTTTCAACAATAATACTCTATAAGCGAAAGCCTTTTATTTCCGTAAGGATCGGCATATATATATATATATATATATATATTTATAAATAAAACTTTGCTTAAATTCTATTTTAAATTTTACTTGTTATACAAGTGCACATGCACACACACACACACACACACATCATCCACAAAAAGAGCTTAACTGCAATGAAAACTTTTTGTTAAAAAAAAAGCATAAAGTTATTGATTTCGGATTTTCAAAAAGATTTTCTTACGTATCACTTTATGATTAGAACTTTAGTTTATTTTCTGCTATTTTTATAAGTTAAAACTTTCGGAAATAATAATATTTAGTTTCTGAAATATAAAGTTTATTTAGCAAACGAAAGGGGAATCCCGGCCATATATTTTTCAGATGCCGACAACTTTAAAACTGGTAAATTGTAAATAAAATGATTATTTTAAATTAAAATGGGCGAAAAGGGAGTGCCAATTTAATAGAGTTTTCTACGACACAAACTGATTGTTTGATTGATTTCAGCTGTCAGCCAATGGTAGCCCAGAGAGACTATTGCCGCATGTAAAATGGTTGGTAAAGCCAGCGAGATAAAATGGAAAATCTTGGTTGCAATAGCGTTATGTGACACACCTCCCAAGAAAGCAAATGCATCTGTTTGATGCTCTTAAATATATTGCGCTTTGAACACATGAGTTGTGTTGAAAAGCCAATAAGAAGTTAAAGTTAGTCGTGCCATTAGTAAAACAAAACTTTTACAACAAAGTGGCCTTTGTAAAACCAAAGGATCACCATCATACGAGTTTAGTCGTAAACCAAGCGCCAGCCTGATGGGCCTACTGAAGCTGTACTTTTAAGTAAATTGAAGACCCTCCTCCTCACCATTTACCATGTGAATATCCATTCTACCAATTGGTTGTAGACATAATCGCGTAGTCATAGTTTGTTTTGAATAAAAGGGGAATCCCATCCATTACTGGTTAGTGAACGTGGGAGCTTTTCGTATCCTATATCTTTATATTACATAAACTCTCTTTGAAATTTTTTGTTATTTGTTGCCCGATTCTTCGAAACAATTTCTTCAAGTTATTTCTAATTTAATTGTGCAACGTACTCACGTCTCTTCTTTTGTTTTCCTAGAGACGTATAAAAATTCCAAAACAATAACTACGAAAATGTGTCAAATTTTACTTACATTTTGTTTATCGACTGTCGCCGTCTTCACCTGCTTCGCACCTTGTACGGGGGGTGTTCAAGTGCTGGTGCCAATTAGAAAGTGGGCTACTGAGTATTTTTTGTGTGTTTTGTTTATGGCGAGCAACTAGTCAAAGTATCGCTTCTTTCTTATACTGAGCCAAACCAAGAATGTATATAAATATTTAAATATTCTAGTATTGTTCGCTCCAGATACAGAAATAAAGTATTTGGAATTCATTTCAAACGGTAAATTAAAAATAAAAAAATTAAGTTGTAAAAAAAAAAATTGTTTATAATTATTTAAATGGTGAGGCCATTAAATGAGAAGACTTTATTAGAAATATAAAAGTAAATTTTTTTTAAACCCTAAACGTTTTTTCTGTTATAAAAAGAAATATCCAACAGCCAAAAAGTATCATTCAGCAACATTGTTGCCTGGTGGCAAAAGAAAGAGAAACAGCCTTCACCAGCTCTTGTGAACGTGCAACCAAATAAGAAGGAAAAAATATTCGTTGCAATCATTGCCATCATGTTGAGAAAATTGCCAATAACAATAAATAAAATTAATTTCCATTAACACTTTTATTTACAAAAGTTATTAAACACGATTTGAACTAACAGATACCAGGCAGGGAAATACGAGTGGACGTAACCATGTACTCCAATGTTTGGTTTATCCATAAAAAGAGCATTAAAGAAGAAGCAAAAGAAAAATAAAACATAATCATGCAACTTCTTGTAGTCGTACATTTGTTATGGGTCATCTGGTTTGCTTTGGGTGTTAAGAGTTGCGATAAGACGTCCAACAGCAAAGCAACAGCAACAGCAACAATTGCATCTTTAGCTTTAGCGTTGCTTTACAAATGAAATAGAAAGAAAATGCATACATAATTCTACGGCACGTTTCCTTCTGCTACATTTAATAGAGTTGGTCGTCTGGTCATAAAATGCGTATTTGTTTGTGTGATTATCTTTATGTCCATCTGCCCGTCTGCCCGTCTATCCGTTGATCGGCAAGCTTAGTATATGCTGCTTATTGCTGGCAAGCACTTGCTGGGTTAAGTGGTTATCAGTAACACGCTTTTACTGGCATTGTTCTGTTTGCACAGTGGGGAAGCAGAGCACTAAGCCTTCCACGTTTAACCACCACTGTAAATAATCAGAACACATTTTAATGTAAAAGTTGTATTTTCTTATCACGAAACGACCGAATTTATGGATTTAGACGTTCCTTATTTTTAACAAAATATCGTTTCATAATAAAAATTCCCAAGAAAGATTTCGTCTCGACTAAATGCTGTCGGAAAGCTGCATTTCTAATATTAAAGCCCAACTAAAATTTCTTTATTTTTATAAAATTGAAAATGCAAGAAAAAAAAGAAAAAGTTTAGAAAAAATTTTTTCAAATTGCACAGTAATCACTTATGAGGGCAAAAAAAATTAAATAAAACTAATTAAGTTGAACGCCATTTTTTTAAGGCAATAGTTGTTGCATACATTTTCAAAATCTAAATGTTCCCAAGCAAACTTGCCGGTGCTAAATGGGTTCATAAACTCTAAAAGAGAAAATGTGATATATTTTAATACTTGTATGGTTTAATTTCTTTCCGGTTTGTTTTGACCATCTTTAGAAAAAATCTCGAAATTGAATGTTTTGCCTCATAGTGCATTTGGCCTGCAATAAATGACTAATTTTTCCAAATTGCGATTTCAGAAACGATGTATAATAATAGGCGTAACCATAAGTATCATATCTCATTAGCCCTGTGGCAACCGGACAAATATGCTTTAGAGGAACTATTAAGGAACCTTTGGTCTATTTGGTACACGGTGCAAAGCCATTTAAAGGAATTTGGCAAGGTACAGAGACAAGCCACAACTGTTGTCTGAGGACAATATAGATCTTCGCAAACAATTTGTAATTCAGCGGACTAAGTAGAGATCCATTTTTGTTTAGGATCGTAACTGAAAATGAAAAATGAATTCTATATGCTAAAATAAAGCGATCAGAACAATGGCGTTCTGCAAAGGGAGGACCTTTTCCAAACCCTAAAAGAAGACTATCCAGGAAGAAGGAGTTATTATGTGTTTGGTGTGATTGTTCGGATAATACTGTTTTACGAATTATTGAACCCGGCGAGACAGTTACTGCTGACCTGTATTATTAACAATTCCAACGGTTACGGCCAGCACTCATATAAAAGGCAAGCTGTAGTCAACAGAAAAGGTGTGATACTCCAACAAGATAATGCAGTGAAGAGAAAATTAAGCATTTAGACTGAGAGTTTCTCCCGCACCCACCATAACCTTACACGTGGAACCGTCGGAGTAACAGCTGTTCATGCTACTGGAGCATTTCTTAAATTCTTATTCGATATCCAAATGCAGCTGTGTTATATTTTGACTCACTTCCTCCTCACTTTTGCAAGAGGGGGATTGACAACAATTATTGTAAAGGACTTTGATTACATAAACGTTTAAAAAATATTTAAAAAAATAAAACATTTTGTCAATGACTGCAGAATAACTAAATATTTATGGGTCCCCCTAATATAATAATTTGAAATGTGGACCCTGTAAGCAAAATCATAACTATTTTGCATTTGCTATATGTGTCTTTCTTCGTTTGAAAATAAAAACTAACACAATTTAGATAACTATTGCGCCATAGTGCAGCAATTTCAATAAACATCTACTATGCAAAACGTAGCTTCAATTAATTTCGTATTTGAATTAATTATTAATGTGTTGAAAATTAAAATTATTATTATCTGAAATTGTTATTTTATTTATAATTCTCAGTTTGCTAAATAAAGAAATCATATTTGGACTTGCGCAGACGGGCCCACTTAATAAAAAAATAATTCCTTTTAAACATTCGGCGGCTAAAATAAAATAATTTTGAAAATTCTTAAATACAAGCAGTCAAACTATTAAAGATTGTAACTGCCATGATACGGTTTGAATCATTACGTATTGCAAAGGGGGTGTTTGGGGTTCAAATCACTCTTTTTTTTTTAAATTATTTTTTATAATTAAAAAATTATTTCATTTATGAGTAAATTGCTAACTTCCATTCCATTCATTATGTTTTTACATACATACGTACACATATGTACACATATATAAATGGATATATATATAAATACATACGTATATATCTCAGGTATATATAATGATGGCACATCTTCTGCAAATAAAATTATAAAGGTTTCCTTTTGCTTTGTCGAAAAAAAACACGGAAAAGAAAAAAAAAATAGAAAATTGCGCATGTGTGTTGAAAAAATGGTCTTCTAATATTGAGCCGAATGTTTTTTTTATAGTCGATTATTTTTCATTTCTAAATTTCCTCTGCAGTGTTCATTATCGACATCGTTATTATTTGTAATTTATTTAGATTTCGCTATAGAAATGTTTCCAGCATTTCTTAAGTCCAGTTTTCTTCCTGTTCTTCGTGTGTTATACTTGATTAGATTGTCCTTAGCTTTGCATGCTAGCGAACGGTGGTTAAATTTTTTCCTCCACGTATTCTATTCGATTATTATAATAATTTTTCATTTTTATTTCAACTGTAGTTATTTTTATAGGGATTGTAAGCTCTTGCCAATATCCCAGCAATCATTTGCTGTGCAGATCAGCAGAACAAATTCAAACTACATAAAGCCGGCAGAATTTGAAAAAAGTTTTGCTTAGAATTTTGTCTGAGCTCGCAGTAAAATAAGAGCAATGAGTAAAGCGTTTCATGGAATACGTAACATCAGTTAAAAGTTAAAAGGCAGGGGTTCAATTCTCAAGAAATTCTAAAATATTTATTTCTTCTATACTTGCTATACGATCTTTACATGCCTTCAATCTTCCCAGCCTTTATAAGCAAACGCCATTACCACATTAACATTTTTCGACTATTATCTGTTTGCTAACCTTAAAAAATTGCTTGTAGGAAAAACTTTAAGAGCTACTGGCAAGTGAGTATTTTGAGGGGCTTGACGAATCACGCTATAAACATTTTAACACTGTTTCACGCTAAGAAAAATGTATGAATCTAGATCAAGATTATGATGAAAAACAAAAGGGCAATAAAACCCCAAATAAGTTAGTTTTCTTTATCACATCGGAAAGCTTTCACCTCACCCTCGTATACCTACACCATGGCTACTCCTATAGCCAATCGATAACAAACAATTTGGCAAACTTTATAAAACTTTTCATAAAGTGATGAAAGAAAAAGGGTTTTTTTTGCCATCATTGTTGTATAATAGTGTGGCACCATTTGTGGATCCATGCTAGGACTGTGTAAGACAGTAAATAATGACTATAAAGCATGAATTCAAAATAATCGTATTTATTAACAATTTAACTCGTAACTTCTGGAAGAGCTAGAGCTGCATACTTTGTTCAAAAAAAGGGGGGGGGGGTTTGTAAAGCGCAAGTATAATCGGTAAAAAGGAACAAAAAGCTCTAAAAAACATATAGAAATGTTAAGGCAGTATGTGAAAGACACTTGGTAGTTTATACAAATAAAGGGGAGCTTTAAATAAAATCTAATTGTACCAAATAATATTCAGGGATGTGTAACAAAGCAAAAATCGGGGAGAAGGAATATTATAAATATTATCGATGTATTATCTTATATAACTACGGGCTAGATCAAGATATGACTGAATGCTGCTGAAAAATTTCTTATTTATGGAGAAGATATTTAACAGGATAATCGAAAATAAACTTTTAATTTCAATTATCTAAAATGTATATTATTGATATCAAATATTACAGGAATTTTGGAGTCAAATTTATTGGAAATTAATTGGAATTTTTCCAATGTACAGATACTGATAATGTCCATAAATTTAAAACAAATTTCTAGGCAAACGAAAAAAAAAATAATTTTTTTAACTTTTGACAAGTTGATGTAAAAACGTAGGGAGGAAGAAATCAGTCAGCTGATTACTTGCACAGCTGTTGGGTAATAAAAACAATTTCATTGCTGCGTGAAAAGCCATGTTGAATTTCTAAGAATTTGAGACATTTAAAGGAAATTCTCAGTTTCGTAAAACTTCTCTTGAGAAGAAATATAAAAGATGTAAAGACCTGCTTTTTAAAATGTAGGCAAAAGCTCCAAAAGCATTGTCGAAACACACCAAAATGGCATCACTGATTAACAATTCTCTATGTTGCTACTAACGACTTTGCTGGGATATTGTGGATTTGAAATACGGATTAAACGGAGCTGTTTGTTAGCTGTCAAATTCAAATACTTGCTCGCTAGAAAACCTCACAACCCTACCTGCCTCTCTCTCTCCCTCGCTCGCTCACTCCATCTTTAACGTTACTATTGAATCGTTGATATTTTCAATTTATTCCAGACTTGTTTCTTTAGTGTTTTTTTTCCTTTCTTGTTAAGTTTGTGTACAGCCATGATATTCATTTATTTTATTAACAAGTATGTGCAAAATTTTTATTATTCCATCGTTATTTTTACATTTAAATTCTATAAGTGATCGATAGTGTCTGGAATTATTCAGAATCGTTATATAAATTGAGCTTGTTTATTTGAATTTGTACGTATATTTGCCTTATTTGCATTTTGCACTGGTTTTCCACTTAAAACTTTAGAACCAACAATAATGCCTTTTTGCATTCTGCCCGATAATTGGATAAGTTTGATAAATAATGATATTAAACAATTTTCAATACATATTCCGAAATTGATAAATAGTTGCTTTAATGAAAAATGTTCAAGGTTTTATCTTTTTTTTTTTTTTTTTTGTTTTTAAGGGGATTATTGTAAAAAGATCAAGTCGTAGAGCATTTTTCATTTTCAAATAGCTGGACACGATTGTGACAATTTTTTTATTTTTCTTCTTGGGGCATAAAATTTATTCAAAGTTAAAGAATATTGCATTGAGATGGCGAGCTTTTAATACTTTTTATATATATTGGCAAGAAAAAAGAAAAATTTAAAAATAAGCATAGTAGACCATTACTTTGGCCGCAAATCTAAGCTTTCCTTATGCAACTCCTAACACCATAAAGAAAGAACATTCTAAGAATAAGATAACATGATGGATTAATTACAGCTCAGCGACAAACTTAATCAGCTGAAGTTTGGTTAGCATAACAGCTGTTTTGATAACACCTGAATTGATAACAGCTGATTTGGTAACAGCTGAATTGATAACAGGTGATTTGATAACAGCTGATTTGATAACAGCTGATTTCATTATTGTTTGTTTACTCCTAGTTTTGTGAAAGCTCTGACTTTAGGAGAATAAAGCTGCCAAACAATTCGTTCTTGGTTTTTTGTGGATTATTGGAGAATACTAGAAGGCATGAACTTAAAGTTAATAGTATTAGAGTTAATAATAATGTCTCGTTGAAAAACATGGCCAGGAAAACCACTAAAAACGTTTATTAATAAATAAGAAAATTAACGAAAACAAGTGGGAGACCCCGCAGGCCCATTAAAAAAAATTTTAGAAATCAACCGATCTCGAATTTGATTTATCTAGTTTGCTTCTCTGTGGCTTGAAATATCAGAATATAAATCTTTGTCTACTTATTCTCTTGCATTGTTTTAAGTTCAATGCCAAGTACAAGTATATAAGAAACCTGTGAGGTCCAGCTTTCATATCCACTGCGGACAGCTTTATTTCGAAAAAGCTTTTATATTACCCTGATAGATTAGAATTAATAATCAACTAAAGTCTTAGAACAAAGTTAATTTATTATTAATTTCATTTCATTTCAAATTCTATTTATTACATTTTTCTTTCATAAATATTTTTCTTATTAATTATACTATAATTAATTTGATTTAATTAATTTCTTATTAATTTCAATAAATTAATTTAAGGTGATTTAGAAACATAATTGGAGCCATTTTTTTGAAAATTGACAAATGCATTACGATTTAAAAGTGATTTATTTATTTCTGGGAACCACACTCGCAACAGCCATTAGCGACCCATTTAATAAATCGTTTTGGGTTCAAAACTTTCCAGTAAACCAATTTAAAATATATCGTAGTCCATGCAAATCTGATCAAAGATTTATTTTTCACAGAAATTTTTTTATATGAATTTTTTTTATTTTAATAAAAAAAAGGGAATATTGAATATTTTTTATGTCCTTAAATTTTACATATTCGTTGTACCAAAATATCCTGAGAAGGTCCTTTTTAAAATCATTATGAAATTGCTTAATTTTTCTCTTATTTTTCGATTTTAGGTTGAGAATGATGAGAAAAAAATTTGAGAAAATCAATACCAAATCCTTTTTTAATTAATCAGATGACCTTGAACCTAATTAAAATAATAAATACATTTCCCCACCAAAAAAAAAAAAATAATAATATGAAATGGGTTATCATATGTGTTTATCTAAGTTTGAATTATTTCTATTATGGACAAACAAAATTTTAATTAAAAATAAAGAAGAAAATAATTGATAAAATTATATGCCATTTCTGATCCTGCTCAAACAATTAGCTTTTTAAAAATGCTCAAAGTTTTAAATGGTCTCCAGCAATTTATGGCAACTATTTCCTCTGTTTAATAGCAACACAATTTGTTTTATGCTTGCAATTATTTATGGCCTAAAACGACATTCATTATAAGCTAAATGCACACAGCCACAGCAAAGGGCAAGAAGGAATAGGTGCCATCCAATGACTGCCTTTGCTCCACATCAAACAGAAATCATTTCGTTACGCAGCCAGTATCCGTCCGTAACATGTCATAACAAGAAAAGGACTAATGAACACGCAAAATGTTACAGAAATTTTAAAATAAAATAAAATTGGAACCACAACGTGAGGTCCATTATGCTCGCCACAATATCGTATGATCAATGGGCTGACTTGACTAGTTGGCGGTTTTGGCTTGGAAGTTTTTTCTCGTTTTCTTCTTCTTTCAGTTGGCAAACTTGAAAACCCACAAATATCTTTATAGCAGAAAAAAAAAAAACGTAACCACACTAACACATACGCGCGTTCCAGATTCAGTCCTACAAAAACAACAAATTTATAATAAATTGTAGGTTTTTCCTTTGTGCTGATACGATTTGAACGCTGCGATGGCAGATCATGCCATTAAGTAATTTTTTTGCCTTTTTATTTCACTTGAACCAGTTTAAAATTGTAAATAATTTTTACAATTATTCTGAAGGTTGCAGGATGTTACAATGCAATACGCATGCGCATACACAAATACAGAGACACTGCATGCACTCAGTGTTTGAAGGGCAGACGCAAATGTTTGCAAAACTTTTTAACTCTCGGAGAGTTCAAACACTTCCGTTGCTGCATGCTGCTGCATGTTGCTGCAATCAGCAAGTGCACGTAATTACAGCCGGTAGGACGAGTGGTTGTTGCATTTAAAATAAAAATTACCTTGTTGTTGTTTTTTAGCTTTTGCTTTTGCTTTTATGAATTGTTATTGCAATTTTTGAATTTTTTCCTTTTTGTTTTAACTTTTTTAATTTTTATGTTGGTTGGATATTTCAAAGAAAATCATCGAGGCGATATTTTAAGCAGTCACTACTCACTTTGCACGTGAAGGAAAAATATTGCTAATAAGCAGCAAAAGCACCAATCAGGCTGACAGAGTTTTCCTAAAGTTTCAATATTTTGCTCAATATTTTTTTTTGGTGGGATCCATTTCATAGGCAGCCTTATTAAGAAAAAGAGGTTGAGATTGTGGAGCCTTGAAATGTTCTCATTTGAATGCTTTCTAACACGTTTTTAACGATTCTAATTGTTGTTTTCATATTTTTCAGATCGCAACGAGCTTTTTAGGTAAGTAAATAAATAAAATTAATAGAAATTATATTCTGAAATCCTCAAATGGAACAAACATCTGGCAGAGCATTAGTTGTTCATAAAACATTTTCATTAAATGTCGTATGCGGCAGTACGACAGCTAACAAGCAGTTACCCTGATGGCAACATGCCAACAAAGTGTGACTCTTGAACTTGTCAATGTTTTCTCTTGGTGTAGCTGTTGCTGTTTAAGCTATTCCCAGAGACCCAACAAGCCCTCACAAACAGCCATAACGATGTTGCAACAATATAATTATACATAATGTTCATGTTGCTGGATTCCCTCCCTGAATTCTAAGGCCAGTATCGCTAAGTAGTTGTTACTTTAGAACAACCGAATACAATTACTCTTTCGTACAACGGCAAACGATGCTCAAGAAAATCAAGAAATACTTCTCGAAAATAAAAATGATTAATATTTAAATATCATTCGCAACACATACACTCGCATGCACTCATACTCATACATGTAAAGTAAAAGGAAAATCTTGATCTGGTCTTGATTTGCTTTATAGTTTCTCTTAATGAAGACATTTTCCTTTGAAATTCTTTGAGAAAGAAACGTAATAAATAAATCGTTATATGATCTATTTTCGATAACAATGTAGTTGGTTTAACGATTTCACGGCCAATCTGCTACAACTCATACAAAACAAGATTGTAAGATAATTTTCTTTAACAAACGTTTTACAATTTATAATAAAATATATTTCTTTTATTTTCTGCCTTTAAGCTTTTAACTTGCTTGCCGCGATTTATTTCTTATTTTTTTTTTTTTTTTTAAATATTCTGCATACACTCGTTGATGATTTCAGTTCGCGGAATGTGATAAAATTTAATTAAAAAAACTCATTTTCGTTTTCTTTACTGAAAACGAAACAGGAAATTAATAATTTTTGTTTGCAATTTGAATACTTAATGGAGACACAGGATGCCGCAGTAAAAAATATTTCAGGTTCAGAAAACAATTTACTTAAATATTTAAATTAATATTTTCTTATCAAATTTAAATCTACGGAATGCTTGCAATTTTGACCAATTTTTATATACATGCCTGCCTCAGTTTGACCTTTTGAGGTTTTCTTATTTATATATGTAAATTTAAATTAAAAATAAAACTTTTTTTATTCGTTCATTTTCTCATATAAAAAAATCATATAAAAATAAATCACGTTGATTTATTTGGAAAAAAATCTTTTCTTTTGAATTTGAAATAAAAAAAAAAAAAAAAAAAAACATTTACCAGCCATTCATTTCTTTGTTACAAACAATTTGAATTCAAAGACAATAAAAAGTTTAAATTTTCACATGCTCGTCGTTTAAAACATGACAACTTACAACCGATAATAAAAACAGGCCCAGTAGCAGCACCAACAACAGCAGGAGCAGCAGCATCAACAGCAGCACGTGTTGAAATCTTCAATAAAAGTTTGAAAAGCAAGAGAACCTCCCCCTCTCCCCCGCGCAACTAATAGAGCTAATCAAACTTTCTGCCGCCTACACTGACACCTTTCCTTCCCCTCACATCCTACTCACAACTTTTCCATAGAAAAAGCGAAGAAATTCAATTTTCGTACTTGAAATTATTTTTCTTTGTAAAACCTGATGGTTCTGTGGCCCCCGTATTGCAAAGTACGAGTATAATTTCGAAATTACAAAAACTATCTGTCTGTCTGTCTGTCTGTCTGTCTGTCTGTCGTATGTGATATTTTGTAATAGACTACGCGGGTAAATGATCATTTTTATTTCTTTCATTTCATTTGTAATGACGTCCATGTGCAGTAAAACACATGCGTTCATTTTTCGATTACCGTCAATATGAAGGCAATCGAGTAAAAGCACTTCTGCGCATTCCATGAATTAAACAAACGTCGCTTAAATGTCGCTTTTTTTATGTCAAGCGGAAGTGGCAAGAAGTGTTTTCACTTTTATGTACGGGTACTTATTTGTTGCTCATAGAGTTTTTAGAACGCATAAAATATGCTGCTACTGCTGCTGCTGCTGCTACTACTACTGCTGCTGCTCTGCGTAAAGAAGAAAGTGAAATTGACAAGCCGTCAAAATTGGGCAAGAAATTGAAATTTATGCATTTATTTATTTATTTTTTTTTCTTTATTAAAGTTTCCAAATAAATACACCTTACAAATAATAATACGAGAGCAATAAAAACAGAATTTTATGGAAAATGTCAATAAAATAAAAGAGAAAATCGAAATTACCGGGATCTAAAGAGCTACTGTAAACCTTTTGCGCAAAGTTGTATTAAAATATCTTAAATAAAGTTTTGAATTGTACGAAAAAAATCTTTCTAAAATAATTTAGTAAAAGTTCAAAGTTGCTTTTTGGGGGGAAGAGTTTGTAAAATACCTTTTTAAATTATTATTTTTATATTCAGAAATAGAGAACTAAGTTTTTTGTTTTCAACTGTGACTTTACAAAATTAATTAAATAAAAACTTTATATTCTTTATTTTCAAACATAATTGTCAACATTGTCATCTGTCATCTGCCATCAGTTTGCAAACACAGAGGCGTATTCCCAAAAGAATTGCCAACATCTGATTGTTCAACATATTTGTAATGTATTCCAGTCTCACTTTGTTTCACTCACCATTTTGAGATAATATTAGTGTCATCACTACTAAAGTACAAAATATTTTATTGGCATCACTAGAAATAGACGTTTAATGTCATAAACAGGAAATGCAAAACTTTTAAAGGGGGGAAAATATGCAAAACAATAGCAAACGAAAAGAACAAAGCCACTGTATCAAAATCATAATAAAAAAGAATTTTAAACAACTTTTTAAAGTTTTTGGACATTTTCATTTTTATGCGATTCAGTGCTGCCAGGTGCAAAATTTTTCTTGTTCACTGAAGTCCATGATTCCCTATCCTACACAATCGTACAATCTGTCAAATTTGACATGAAAAAATAAAATAGTGCGGACTGAACATACTAATATACTTTATGCACACCGTATTACAAATGTGTTCACACACTCCAGTCAAAATTGAAGCCAAAGCGTAAAGCGTAAAGAGGGTCAACATGCTTAGTATGGGCCATACTGATACAACATACATACTGATACAATTCTGCCGGATTGAGTGAGAATTGAATTTGAATTAAATAATTTTCAAACGAGGGGGATGTCTAGACAAGTCTAATGTCGTAAAAGTTTCGGAAAATCATACTTTTCGTCCATTCAGAGTTGCATTTACTTCAATCAACAAAGAAACAATTTATTTGCTTTATTTTCGTATGATAGTGTATCACTGGCCAACGTTATTTTCATGCGATTTTATTCCGATTTTCATGTAAATGAAAGGTTTAAATATAATTTGTCATCTTATATATATTCTCGCATAAATATAATTTATGCTTCAATGGAGAGGAGTGTTAATAAATTTTTCCATTTGAAAGCAAAGTCTGAATTTTATTTCACTTTAAAGTAAATAATTATTTACTAAGATAAACGTTGCTGATTTTAAATAAAACCAACCATCAAATTTAATTGATTAAATTAAAAATGCTAAACACATTTCAAGGAACTACAATGAAACTCTGCCATTAAATTCATAAAAAAATTAAAATAATTTTTTTTTTCTTTTATAATATAGTTTTTGGGGCTTCTTTTTATGAAGCAGCTTTTATGAGACAAAATATGTGTTTTAAAAAAGTTATTGGTAAAATGACATAAAATAATAAAAAGAAGAAGAAATTCTATTGGACTGGTTTTAATAATTATATGCAAAAACACAAAAAAAAACAAAAAAAAAAACGAGAAAAAAACACAAAGTTTTGCTAATAAAATCACACTTGCGAAGATCGCACTTGCCAAGATGTTATAAATATTGGCAGTGAGCGCTACTGTGAGGAGTAACTTTTTCCATAAGCGCTCTTCTTGGAATGCATACACGATATCAGTACGTAATAAAATTTGCATTGCGTTTTATATTAAACAGGCAAGTGGCAAGTGGCGAGTTCTTTCACAGAGAATCTTGTCATGTAATTGTTTCCTTTGTATACTTTATCATTTCCGCGAACTTTTTAGTGCTTTTCCAGCGGCTCTCAAATATTTATTTTGCTTAGGAAACTCTTTAATTTTTATTTGGTAAAAAAATTTTTGTTTTTTTTTTGTTTTTGGTTTTGGTTTATTGTTTAACCATGCCAATAAATATTTACATACATTTTCGTGCGGTATTCTTTTTTTTAAATTAGACAAACATAAAATAAATTACAAAATATCATGAATAGCATTTAGTTTTTTATTGATTTATTTCCCTTTTTTGCGTTTTACAGCTCTGTAGGCTCAGTATACTCGTATCTGTCAAGGGCTCCGTTATTGAACAAATTAAAAAGGGGGGAAAAAACAAAATACGTATTTTATTTAATTGAATTTGTTGTATTGGAAATTATACTCGGGGGCTTCCCCTTACACGGAATGAAACTGCTACTATTTGCTTCTAAAAGTATTTACATGACATTCGGTTTGCCTAAACAGCATTTCTGAAATATCGGCTTTTTATATATTTTGCTTACACCGTGTGTATTTTATGACTAATGACAGACTGACAGACTGACAGACTGACTGACTTACAAACTGGTTGGTTGAATTGGTTAACAATAATATACATGTGAATATTTTTTTCTCCAACTCAACCCGTTTTGTTTTAGCATTTTGCAATTTTATTAATTTTTTTTCAGTTTCTTTATCTCCCTGCTTGCTTACAAGTAAAGAAGACGTAACAATAATTTTCACATACGAGTATTATTTTTGTTTTTATTATAATTTTTTAAAAAAGATTTGTGTTACGCCTTCTGTAAACAAGCAGCTTTCATTTGAAATTTTTTCATAAAAATTTGTTTTCTCAATGAGTGCTTAATATTCTATTAAATTGTCAGCATAAATCAATTTCAAAATTGATTTTTTTATTTTTTTTTAAGGTTTGTTACCTAATAATTAAGTTAACAAAGTATAATTGAAATTCAAATAAACTGATATTGAAAAACAAAATAATTGAAATAATTGGAAAGACTTTGAAGTATCTGAGTGTAACAACCTTTTCTTCTCTATTGTAAAGAAATCAAAACTGCAGTGCAACTTTGTATAACTTCTGTTTTTTATAGATTTATTTAGGGAAAAATAAATCGAGCAAGTTGATACCGCAAAAATAGAAATCATTTTCTAGTGTAATAAATTAAAAACTAACAAAAAAAAAAATATATTGATATAATATACATAATATATTATTAAATAATAATTATTTTGCTTAGAAATAAGCAAAAAAAAAAAATAAAAATAAACAAGAAAAAATAACCAAAAATATAGTAATACATTAAAAAAAAGTTAAAAATAATAAATTAAAATAAATAAAAAAAAGCAAAAAAAAGAAAACCATAAATATAGTAATAAATCAAAAAAAAAGAAACAAAGGGGGTAATAACAAATTATAATAAAAAAAATTAATATTTAAAAAAAAGTTAAAAAAACAAAAAGAAAATAGAAAAAAACTAAAAAAGAAAATAAAGAAAAAACATAATAATAAATTAAAACAGAAAACAAACCAAAAAAAAAAAAAAATAAAAATAGACAAAAAATAAACCAATAATTAATAATATATTAAAAAGAATAAATAAACAAATATAAAACCAGAAAGAATATATATTTAAAAAAAAATTATAAAAATAAACCAAAAAAAATAAGTAAACAAATAAAAAATAATATATATATATAAAAAAACAAATAAAAAAAGAATAAAATAAAAAAAAACTAGAAAGGAAATAAAAAAAATAAATAAACAAATAAATAAACAAGTAAATAATAATATATTAAAAAAATAAACAAAAATAAAATAAAAACGCAAAAAAAAATAAAATAATAATATATTGAAAAAAGTTAACAAAAAAATAATATTAAAAAAAATAAACAAAGTAGAAAATAAAAACGAACGGAAATAAAAATAAACGAATAAACAACAATATATAAAAAAAATAAATAAACAAATATAAAAACAGAAAAAATAAAAAAAATATAAAAAAATAAAAAAAACGGAAAGAAAATAAAAATAAACAAATTAATGAATAAAATATAAATTATATATAAATATATTAAATAAAAATATAAAAATAAAAAATATATATATATAAAATAAAAAACGAATAAATAATTATATATTAAAAAAAATAATAAATAAACAAATATAAAAAAAAAAAAAAATATATAAAAAAAATAAAAAAATAAAAAAAACGGAAGGAATATAAAAGTAAACAAATAAATAATAATATATTAAAAAAATATGAACAAAAAAAAATTGTATAAAAAAATTAACAAAAAGAAAATAAAAATAAAAGGAAAGAATATAAAAATAAACAAATAAATAATAATATATTAAAAAAATATGAACAAAAAAATAGTGTTAAAAAAACAAAAAAAAAATAATAAAAATAAACTAAAAAAAAAATTAATAAATTCAAAAAAAATTATGTCTCAGAATTTATATTTACACTGACTTGACTTTGAATATCCGTTTGCGTGCTCAATTAAATTAAATTAATTGTTTTATTTTTTAATAACAATAATTATTTTATTAACGAGCGATAATTTTCTTTAGCATATCAAATGATTGCGTATTAACGCAGTGCCACTATAAACTGCTCGCGGTATTTTTTTTATCATTATTTAAAAGGAAGTGCTTCGAAGACAATTTATTTATTATAAATTAAACTGAATGTGCTGATAAAAGCTCAGATTGTTTTTTTAAGTATTTTGTTTTGAAAAGATATAAAAATTTGCTTCGAATACAAGATAGTCTTATTTTTCTAAGAAGATAATAAAGTGAATAAATTTATTGAGGAAAAAACATATAATTAAAATTCTGCACATATACATATATGCGAGCTGTGACTCATCAGTAAGCATAAGCTTTAGAAATAAATTGCACAGTAATTAGTAATATTCCCAAAATTCAGTTACAGGGGGATTTTTTGTTGGACCATCATCAGACAAATATAATTTGATCCGTCAGTAGATGTTGGTATCATAATGAATGGAAAAATATAAAACAAGTAAAAGTGGTATATTCGACAGAGTCGTATTTTATACACTCTTCTTCAAGAATATTCTGCACAGCTGTTTTTTTTTTGCACAGCAGTTAAACTACACCGAAGTGTATACTTTGCTTTGCAATTAGGAATATCTCATTACTAAGCTTTTCTCTTCCTGCCTCTACTATTGAAACTAAACATCTACGAGTAACTGCTGTGGCTGGTAGCGTTCCTTCATGGCCTATTCGTGCATTTATTTCGTGCATAATACAACATAATTTTCTTCCCATATTTCCTTTATTTATTAGCCGACTTTGTTGATTTTCATACTGGATAATTTTGAGAGAATTCTAAACTGATGAGATTTAAAATTTTTTATTTTAAGCAAAATTTAAGCTTAATTTACACCGTAACAAATATATGCAGGACAGAAGGACAAAGCTCCTTTTGTATACGAAACAAGAATGTATGTACTTTATAAAGTACTAAACTAATGTTACTGAATTTACCATATCCATATGAAACCTATGTGTATACCCCTCCATAGTTTTTGATGGAGAAAGGCATAAGAATAAATATATATGTATATGTTTCTAAATATATAAATGTATATCTACTCGTGCATGTGTACATATAATAATGATATATAAAAAACCTTTGAATATAATATAAATGATGATATAATATATGATATAAATGTATGCAGAATATGTGTATATGACATATGTGCATATGACATTGTGAACTAGATCAGGGTCCAAAAATAGGATCTGTATGCAAGTAATCCGGTAGTTTAATATTTATTGTTCATTTATTTTAAAAATGATTTCTTGTTTAAAATCACGATATACCGTTTTTTTTATTACAAATATTTTACTTCGTTTTGTCATAAAAGATTGGAAGTGACAAGGAATAAGAAGGTAAATGACTGCATTAAAGTTAAAACTTGCTGTCAACATTTGAACCATAAAACAGCTGATTTTGCATTAACTCCTTAAAGTTCATTGAATCAGTTTTTATAATATAATTTATATTTCTCATAAAAATTATTTATCTAAATATTTGTTTGAATAACACCTGTGTGAAAAACTATGGAACAGGTGTTTTTATATCTACAAGAGAAGCAATGAGATCAATGTGCCTTAAAATAGAAATTATTTTATATTTTACTGCGGAATGTTTTCGAATTGTTCCACTACTTATACAATGTGAACAAGTGCTTAGAAATCAAATGATTACTCTATACGTTACCAGATGATAAAATGGAACTAGCAGATACTTTAAAGTATGCTGCACTTACTGCACCATTTATTTGAAAAGCTTTGTGTTGCAGGGTTGTATTTATTAAAATCAAAAATGATTTTAAAAGCCCGGTGTGTGTGAACAATCGGGAGTTCACTAAACAGATTCTTAATTTAATTTTTAGTGAATTATCATAAACTAATCACGACAAAAATCTTTACCACTTTTGACATGCACTTTTGACAAGCATGACATTTAGTGCTACGGAGTAAATTTTTTTCCTCACGGATTTTTATTTCATTTTCTCAATGTACTTTAAAAATAAATTGTTAATCCATAAATTTTTTACTTTGCATGATAACTGAGGCACGCTGAACTCCTCCGGCATATCTGAACAGGTTAGAGGAGGGTTTTATTAAAGTTATTTCATATTTAAGGATTACTTTTAATTTTTTTTTTTTATTTTTTTTTCCAGTCTGAAAAAAATAACTCTGCAAATAATAATTATAAATAAAAGGCAGCTCCTGGTCCTGCGCTGATAACTTCTTTGAACTCGGCGACTAATCGTTTTCGGTTGGCCACTGACAACAAACATTTCCCACTCGCAGTATTCGAATATTTCTTTGCTCTCTGAAACCTTTTAAAAGTATTATTCATAAAAAAATATTTTTCTCCATTTAATTTCTCAAATAAACGACATTGGCTTATAAAAATTATAGGTTGGCCTACCATGCGAAGCAGGTTTGTTCCCATTGTTTATGACCAAATAATAAATTATTATTGCAATTTATACGATGTGAAATATAAATAAATATTGTCATATTTGATAATAAAATTATTTATAATTATCTGGTTCTCATCAAGTGTAGCAGGTTTTAATGCTAAACAGTGCAAAATTAAAATATTATTTCACTTCTCTTTACTCGCTAGATAAGTTCAACAAAATCTTGCCTGAGGCACTCAATGCTTGTGTGGGTATAAGCCAATTGCTTTAAGTGACTACAATATATCTGAGGGTTTCTCAAAATTCCGTATAAACAAAGAGATTTTAGTCCAAAACGAGGGGATTGTTACTACATAGCAAAAGCGTCGAATAAATGGGTTCGCCAACTACAAATGGCGAAAGTGTTGGGTTCGATCCCAATGTAGATTGTTGTTGAAGGGTTTAGGGCCGTGAGGAAAGCCACTGTCTACTTAAGGATTGTAGAACAAACAAAAGTAATAAAAAGAAAGAATCGAATTAAAAAAAAAAAGACTTAAATAGAAGATTAATTCAATTTCACAACATTCTTGAGTTTTCTTGACCCCCTTCACTTCACTTTGGATGAAATTTAGACCCGCCAAACGTGGTTTTGTCTTCGAATTTAATTTTCACTAAAAGTCTGGTTCCGTTGCAAAGTTGTGGTAGTTTGACATTTCGTACTTATGAGACGACGTTGACACTATTAAGAATATGGAACAAATTTGTACAGAGAAAAAAAAGTTTAAAACTTTCAAACCACATTTGGGATGTAAAGGGGCGTAAACTTGGGCGTGATGGAAAAAAGTACGCTATTAATCATGTCCGAGTTTCATTTAAATGCTGTGAAAATTTCAGGAAGATCGGTCCAGAGATTTGGTCTCCTATAAGGTACAAAGCAACCCATAGGCGAACACACATTCCATTTTATATATATATAGATAAGGATAAGGATAAAAAATCCGTAGCTTCACTATTTTCTCACTACCGTATTTAATATTCAAGTTCTTCGCTGCAACAATTTTAATTTCAAGCTGAATTATACGACATTTGCTTCAGGACTTGGTACACAGCGAGCCATTTTTTTGCATACATACGAGGTGTGATTAAAAAATAACTATTATTTTTATTTTCTTCACTTCATCAATGTTTTCATAACTTCTGCTCGAGGTTTTCTTGGTGCTCGGCCGACCATGACTAGCATCGTCATTGACATCTTCTCGGCCTTCCTTAAACTGATTATATTACAATTGAACTTGTGTTCTGCTTCTAGTAGACTCGCCAAACGTCACATTCAACATATCAAATGTTCTTGGCCATTTGATTTCACTTTTTACAGAAAACTTTATACAGTTTCTGTGGTCCCTTTTTTCGAATAGTTAAAAACACGAGCAACCTTTTTATCTGTCCATGGCAATCATGTGTACCAGTATAACAGAATGCGACTGTCGAACACACGTAACTTATGAGCTTTGAAAATAACGGTTCCTTTTTGATCACACCTCGTATGTATTCTTAGCGCCATACAGAAATACTTTTAAAAATTTAGTTGCTGTCGTCACCGAATTTAGGGCTGCTACAGCAGGTTTGGCTCATTGATACATAGTCTTCGCCAGCAATTCTCCATCTTATCTCTTCTCTGCGTGTAAAGCACTCTAATCTGAATATTTTTGGTAATTCCCATTGGTATTATACGTTTTCGAATACCCGCATGTCACCGTCCGATAAAGAAAATTAGGTTAGTTATAACTTATAGTATCAGTTAAGATAAAATGAGTTAAAGTTGACGACAAATGAACAATTTGAATTAAATAACCAGTTGCATAAGTATCATAAATTATACTTAAATTCACATCTTAACAGTAATCTATACATATTTATGCACACATATGTATGTGTGTGTGCAAATTTGCTAGCAAACAAAACACACACACTAACACAAGGTGATAACTACGAGCAGACAATAAAAATGTTAATCAGTCCTACTAATTACTTTATAAATAAAATGATGTCAAATACATGTAAATCATTAAGAATTAGCAGTCTTGAGTCAATAAAAATTACTTGAAAGCTCGTATACTTGAGAAGGTCGTTCGTTGCTGGTTGCTTAGCGTTATCGCTCATTGGGAGTTAAAAACAGAAGAAGCGATTTCTATTGCACGAGTATTTTTAGCCATTTTAAATTCTCTTAAGATCGCTTTCTGTTTACTTTTTCTATTTTTAAGAGTGTTTACCAATTTATATTTTTATGGAAATATTGTTTTTTATACCGCTACCACTCGTATATGAACACATACATCTACATACAAGAATATACATAAACATTTTTTTATGGAAGGTGTGATTACCTTGTTATTTACTCAGCGGTAAAGAGAAGGAGTACTAAGGCCTTCTAAGGGACTTCAAGAAGGCCTCCACACATCATTTGGATGAGTAAGACATTCTCGCTCCAATCCACACTGAGTTTTAGGCTTCCCTCACTCGCTTCTTTCGGCAGATGTTTGAAAGACCTTCAAGAGTATACCTGCTAGAAAGCCGCACACCAAAAGGGTTCTGCGAAATTCTATCTTAGAAGGCCGTACAGTAAAGGCCTAAAACGGTTCTGCAAAAAGGTATGTCAAAAATCCTACAGTTAAGCTATTCTGAAAGAGTCCTGAAAAAAGATATCTTAGAAAGCCAAACATTAAAGGTATCCTAAAAGGGTCCTGAAAAGAGATATGTTAGAAAGTCGTACAGTTGAGATCTTCTACAAGGGTCCTGAAAAAGGATATCTTAGAAAACCGTACATTAAAGGTATGCCAAAAAGGGTCCTGAAAAGAGATACGTTAGAAAGCCGTACGGTTAAGATATTCTGAAAGGGTCCTGAAAAATATATGTTAAAAAGCTATACATTAAAGGTATTCTAAAAGTGTACTGAAAAAGGATATGTTAGAAGGTCATACACTAAAGACCTTATAAAAGGGTCTTGAAAAAAGCTATACCAAAAAACACAAGAATTAAGATATTTTGAAAATCTGAAAAAAAATATTACAGAATGACGAAAAGGTTAGATCTTTTAAAACGCTTCTGCAAAAAAGAAACCCGCCTATTAAATGACTTCTAAAAGGGTCCTGAGAAAAGATATGGTAGAAAGCCGTGCAGTGGAGATTTTCTAAAAGGGTCCTGAAAAAAGATATCTTAGAAAGCCGAACATTAAAGGTATCCCAAAAGGGTCCTGAAAAGAGATATGTTAGAAAGTCGTACAGTTAAGATCTTCTAAAAGGGTCCTGAAAAAAGATATATTAGAAAGCCGTAAGGTTGAGATATTCTAAAAGTTCCTGAAAAAGGATATGTTAGAAGATTATAGTGTAAAAAGGTGTAAAAAGGAACATACGTTACTACATGCGGCAATAGTGACCACTAAACTATCGAGGAACTCAAGCTTGAGTTAAGGGTCTAAATAATATGAAAAGCGATTTTACATATGAATGAAGGGGACGGCTTATGTAACTCAGTTGAGCATCACTGCGCATGCGTGTGGCATTGCAGTTGGCAGATAAATATTGAATGTTGTCAGCTAATGTTAAATAGTTAACTCTCTATTCCCATAAAGTTTTTCTATCCAACAGCTTTTCACACCGTTAAATCCTCTTTAAATGTGCAGCATTTTTTTTTTTTTATTTTGCTTAATAAATAATTTTGAATTAACAGACGGTTTTCATTGACCTTTTGCAAAATGATTTATAGTGTTTGCCACATTCTTTTGAGTGTTTTTAATGTTCCAATGTTTTTTTTATTTTTTTTTTATAAAAATTTCTAATTTCAAGTTCCTGCCCCCAACATGAAGCCGGTTCATTTCTCATATTTATTTATTTAAAGAAATCCGAAGGAAAATCTTAGTCATGTCCGTTAAGGTTAACACGACAAAAATTCTTATTGTTTTCTCCAGATTCAGCTGAATTTATGGTGTAAATGCTTTACATATACACCCACACTAGCACTCATGCATGCATATAGTATAATTATACACACATACATATACAATATATGAATTATGATTTATACGATATGACTGAAAATAATAGAATTAAATGTCATATGAAAATGTAAGAAGAAAAAAAAAAACTGCTGAAGAACAAACTGATTTGAGTGTTTTTTTTTATTCAATTTAAGGTGTGTCTGAGGCATGTACGACTGATTATGCTCGCATACCTGTCTGTCCGTTTCGCTGCCTGTTCACTTCAGATGGTGTTAAAGATTTATAAAGTTTGTTTGTTTGCTGTTTGGTATCTGTTCAAATATTTCAGTACGTATTTCTTTCCGTCTTCTTTTAAAGCTTGACAATAAAGTCAACAGATCAGGCAACAAATGCCAGAAACGAACAACAACAACAACAACAACATGATAAAGAATATTCAGATTTGTAAGCATGCAAATTAATTCAGTGTAAATATTTGAATGTGCTCGGATACTTCAAACTTCTTTTGGCGCTAAAAAAAATTTATATTTTTGGCAAAAAGGATTTTTTGAACAGTTTTTTTCTTTCTACGCGGTTGACGTCATACAATGGTTTTCTGCTGAAAAAGATAAGGAATTCTTTTCTCTGCATTGTTTAAATATTTAAAATTTCTTTTAAATGGAAATTATATTATAAGCTAAGCCTTTCAGCAACGGAAGTATATCAGGTACGCCAAAGCTTGCGAAATCCTTGCAAAAGTGAGCAGTTTTTTGCTTGACTTTCCACACTCTAATGGCGTTTTCTTTTCTACAATAAAAATGTTGCCCTGTGAAAAGGTGCCTTTTTAAAATATTTTGCTCACCCTGTGAAAATGCCAATTTTTATTTAGCGTGAAAAGAACAGAAATTAGAAAAGCCAATAAAGCGTGATAAAAATACAGTTATGTATATTTTTTGAAATATGTGAACCAAAAGGTTCAGTTGCCAGATTGCTAATTCATCTGCTTGAGAAATCAAAATTTTTTTTATTTTAATATGTATATCATATAATTAATCGGCCCTATTGCTGTCTTTTGGTTGTTTTATACGTCACCAGATATAAAAATAATAATTAAAATCTAATTTTCTAACTCTTTCGACTCAAAAGGCTTTTTTGAACATTGTCTGGTAACACTGTGTAAGAATGAAAGCCTTCTGTTTTGCAGGGCTTTTTCTGCCTTGTCGATTCGTTCGAGACAAAAAGTGCAATGCCTTTCGCCTTGCGAAAGGGAAACATTTTTACAAAAGAACACGCAACCCTTTAAGAGGGCAAAATTTGTTTTGCGAATAGTACACAAAATTGCCCTTTTTGCGGGTAATGTTGTTTTTTTTTCCTCGAAAAGAAAACGCCGTAAAATTTTCCAATTAAGCAGTATTGCCAACTAACATTTTCGTAACCATAAGAGCAACCCTCGTAACTTTTTCATATTTTGCCATATTTTGTATGAATTTTTCAGGAAATATTGGTTTTTATAAATATTCATTTATACATTTTTAAATAGGCAACTTATTGAACTGAATCGCAACAAGGAACTGCTTTTTTAATTGTTGATCCAAAAACATTGTTTTAGATTTATTTAACACCCGGTAGCACAGTTAATGAACTGTACTGTAGCGGTAGTAATTTAATATTTATTTCTCTTATAAGCATCTTAGTAATTTCCTGATTAATTCCTAATTTAAATTATTGCTGTGCGTATCTTTTAACTTCATCTTCTGCCAGTTATGTACGCATGTATCCTGTCGTTTTCATACTCGTAACAAATAACTGTAAATTGTGAGGAATCAATTGCAACAGACGTGCAAGCAAACCCACAGTGTTCAAATGGCGTAAACAACATATATCATGTTAACTAAGTGAAATATTGCCAATATTGTTACTGCTGTTGCAGCTTGTGCAACATTAATAACCAGCAAACATTTGCCAGAAAAAGAAACAAAGAAAACAAAAAAGAAAAAACAACAACAAACTAAAATAAAATAAAATAAAATAAAATAAAATCTTTATGGTTACCAGCATACAAACACACACCAGCTATCAAATAGCAAGACTTGCAATAACAACAAAAGCTGTTCACTGGTACCAGACTGTAATTTCCAAAATCGAATGACAATTTTCTTACAACATGTTAATGTCATTCGAACATGTTGCATCTGTTCAGCCGAACTGATAAATTCAAATATTGGCAAAGAAGCAAAGTGTGTGTATTGAAACTGGTTTCTATGTTGCCACTTCCGCCATGAATTCATTCTTTTAATTCGCTTTAGTTTTAATATTAAGTACCATTGATATCCATCAATACTTTTTCCACTTCTTAACGCTGAACATTTTTTATGCAATTTTCTTTATGCGTTAAAAATTGCATTTTATGTTTCGGCTGCACTTGCCAGTCTCTTCAAATTTCGAGGCAACAGGTTTCAATGCGCGCATAAACAAACGGGATTTATTAACGTTTTTTTTCCACGATTTTCGCTACTTCACTTACAACACATTTTCACAACGACACAACCACACAACAACACAAGAACACTTTTATTTATTTACACACCCATTATATGAGCGGCAACCAGCCAAATACTCGTATAAGTCAGCCATATTGTAGAGTTTTATAAGTGCTTACGTGTACTTGTACGTGCACCTGACTTAATCACCAGAGTATGTGAATTTGTGTACAAGAGTTGCACGTAACTTGGACTTGGCTTAACAAAACAATACTTTGTACAGGGTGTCCACCGGGAAGGTATACTGTTTTGTTTCTTTGCTTGCATAAGCCTTGCTTTTCAGATATACCCACAAAAGGAAGTCCAGAGTAGTCAAATCCCGCGACCTTGGAGGCCAATCAAGGTCAGCATTTGTAATTCTGCTGGTATGCGATGTGGCACCATCTTGTTGCAACCACATGCTAATCAAGGCAAAAGCGCGCATTGTTGGCGTTGAAAACATGACAATCCTATCAGTTTCAAGGTCCAATGATTCCCACTGACCAAATTGCCCATTACCCAGTCACTTCAAATGGATGCAAAGGTGGCTAGTGAATACTTTGAGAGTTTTCCATTGCCCAGAACCGACTGCTCTGTTTATTTACATATCCATTCAAATAAAGGTGCGCCTCGTCACTCATTATGACTTCTTCATGAAAATCGGGGTTGTCATGGGCGTGCTGCTGTTACATCCTATTGACATATGTATGGCCGCGTAAATGGTCTCTTGGAAGAAGCTCTTGTGTCAACGGAATTTTGTACAAAATTGTGGTCAAAGTGGTTCTTTGAAGAGCAAGGTCCTTTGTACGGCAGCTTTTTGAGGTGGATGGATTCAGCCGATCTTGCAGTACATTGTGGTATTCCATGCTTGCGCTTATCAGCTACATTCCCTCTTTCTTCAAAATCATTCACTGCACGATAAATAGTATGTATGGTGGGCTCGTTGTTTCTTCAAGTAACTTTCCCATTGTCACAGTAATTGACAATTAATTTTGATAAAATGCTTTAAAGATTAAAACTCGTTGGTCTGCAAAATATTTTTCCCCTTCTCTTCTTTACGACTGTCAAGAATAATGTTTACCAGAATCGTGGCAAAACAAAGTATTATACCTTCCGGTCGGAGAGCAATTATTAAAGCATTCAATTATAGTGGAGTAGTTTTACACTGTCAATCTCGGCCAAAGACAATATTAGGCAAAGTGAGGCAAACAGTGGATCCTTGGCTTTCAAAACTAGTAGCCCTAATAAAATATTTAGTTAGGAATGCATTCGATTTAGCTCACAGTGTTGTGAAAATGTTAATAATTATTTAGTAATTCCGCAAATTTATTAAAAAAAAATGAAAACTGTTTGATTAAAAATCGGCTGATTTCTGTCTTAGGATGCCATACATATATTTCATTTTTTGTTATATATAAAGGATCATAGATAAATAATTATAAATAAATAATTAGGCTTGTAATTCTCAATTGATTGTTGCTTAAGTCTTTTAAGACTGTTTGATTAAAAGTCGCCGGAATTCAAATAAATAATTATAGAGAACTGCTAATGCAATTTCAATTTGTATAAAAAGTGATCTTAAGCCTAATAAAATCGTACCATTAACTTTCTGATGTATTCCAACGACATTTTTATGCAAGAATTAGTTAATTTATCTAGTCTAAAACAAAGAAAAAAATAAACGTGAAAGATCTCTCTCTCTCTCTATCTCTCTCTCATTCTCTCTCTATTAATCTACAATCGAAATAAATTTGAAAATACAAATACGAGGCCAAATCTTAAATGATTATCTGAATATCCATTAACTTCGAGATAAAGCAATGAATTAACTGTCATAGTCGTATGTGGGGAAGGGATGCATGTTTCATGAAATGACCAGATAAATGACCAGTTTTTTCTGTTGCATTTACCTGCAAGATGGCGAGGCAAATCTTAAGTAATCAAAGAAAACAAGTAAAAGTGCTATATTCGACTGTGCCGAATCTTCTATACCCTTCTCCATGGATATGTTCTCTCAAAAAATAAGCAACATAAAGAAGAACTTAAAAACGTACCCATATCGTCATAGTATTACTTCGTGAGGAGGTGTTCACCGATTACTACTTTCTAAGATTACCTTTCTTTCTCTTTCTGCTGCTCTCTGCAGCGCTAGGAATTCTTTGCGACGCCACCCACCAAATTCAAGATCTCCATTTATAACAGCTCCGCGGAGGCTCTCATGGCTCCATATCGCAGGCAATCGAAACACAATAGCTATATATAGTTGGAGAAATTTTTGCAACACTGTGTGCATGCATGTACAAAAATGCTTAAGAAAACTATGATGGCAAAAAAACACTTCATATGCCAGAATACTATACAATCGTATTGCAAACACATAAAAGTATACACAAACAAAACCACCACCAAATGAATTTGCGTTTGCTACAACAAAAACAAAAAACAAAAACAAAAATTTTCCATTCATATACATAAGCATCCCGCCACGGATCCCCAGTGGCTCCGTTGCTTTACAAATATACTCAAAAAAAAAAAATATAGCACATATGTCGTTCAAAAAGGGTAAAATTAAGAAAAAATAGTCGTTTATCTACCCAACTTTATAGTGAAATTTTAACAGCAAGTTTGGCTGCGTACGTAGACGTGCTTGTCAATACACATGCTCTTGGTTTGTTACTCAGCGTGGATTTTTTGCATTTTCTTCATATAAATATATGAAATTATTTTTTGGCTATATTTTTTTTATTTATCGGCCGATTTTGCTTTTTTTTATAAGTGGTACTTTTGAAAGAAATTAGAACAGATAGGTAAAAAAATTTTTGATTTTAGACAAAATTTAAGGTCAATTTTGAGCGCAACAAAATTACCGGAAGGAAATGAGGACAGACAGACAGACAGACAGACAGACAGACGGACAGACGAAATACTCCCCTTCTTATAACGATCCAGAATATATATACTTTATATGGTCGGAAATCAATATTTATTGAAATTGCATCCCCTATATCAAACTTATTTATACCCTTCCATCCTTTTTGGAGAAGGGTATAAAAAAGCAACTTTGCAAGCTCTGGAAGCAACTTTAATACTGATGTATTGCACATTTAATGATTATATTAAAGCCGAAAGCCATGAAATATCAATAGATGAAACCATTGATGAGGTTTGAAACCACAAAGTATTATTTTTTTTTTTTTTTTTAAATTAATAACAAGATTTTAAGAATGGCAGAGGAAAGAGTTTCTTTATTCATAATCAAAAAAAAAAAAAAAAGAAAAAAAATTTATGATGAATCATTCAGCCAAGTTTGAGTTAAGCCATCCAAAAAGGGCGGGAATGAACTCTTTCTTTTCAGCTAAGAAGTCATACTCATATAATAATCGTAAATAATGTGTATGAAACAAAGCGACAAAGGCCAAGTACCTGAAAAAATAAAGGAAATCCTATCCAGACGTTTAATGCGTGTTTAAATCATGCAAACACACACTTTAAAGTCATCAAACGGAAGACATGCGTTTCTCTAAATGAAAAATTATTTTGTGCAAACAAAAAAAAAGGTGAATACAATTTTTCTTTGCAAAAATGTTGCTAAAAAGAGTAGATTCTTTTTATTCGTGTAGCGTTTCCGAATTCTAATACAATTGGCCTAAAGTATATTTAATCTCCCTGTAGAGGGGCCCATTAACTTTATTACCAGGCTGGCATTCTCCCTTGCCTTCAGGTCTGGAGGGATGAATAGAACAGTTGTTAGGTTTCATTCCCCCAAATCAGAAAGTTCTTCTGGCCCATGCCTTGGGCCACTGGCAAGTGCCTCCGACTGGGAAAAAATTCTTAACATACCTTTAATAGAAGGCAGGCGAATTAGCACTATTTGGAGGCTCCAAATCACATTTCAGTTCAATACTTAAACTTCGTAAAACAAAAAGCTTCCCTAATCAAAAAAAAAAAAAAAAAAAAAAAAAAACAAAAAATAAACTCGTTTCTGTTTTTGTAAAAAAAAAAACTTAATTAAATTAAAAATGAATGTAATTTTATTTGCATATTTTTTTAATCACATTGGAATTGTTGTTTCGAGCGGCAAACCAAGAATAAATTAAATGTAATTTATGTTTGCCGCGAGGCTGTTTTTAACAGCATTTGTAAAATAAAACTAATTAAGATATGAGAAGAGTGAGATTTTGTGAGAATGTTTTTTTTGGTAGACAAGTTGGCCCTCTTCTATTGGGCTTTCACTGCACCAAATCAAGGGCTCATAAAACTTTTCAAATAGTCAATGTCGTATATCGTAATAGGCGCATTTAACATTTTACAGTTTGTCACCGAAGTGGAGGAAAAGCATAGTTTTGGTGTTAATTATGCTCTAAGAGATGTCTTAATTGGGAACATTGGAAAAAATAAAGAATGGTTTGTAAGAAGAGACTCTTTCAAATAGCAATAAACTATTATCCCATGGAATATTAAATGTGAGATGGTTAAGTCAACATTGCACAGGGCAGTAAAAAGAAAAACTGCTGCAACTTGCGACAAAAACTACAATAACGACAACGGTGATGACGATCAGCCTTCTGCTCTAAAGCTGTCATCACACTTGCAGGTTGCAGCAGGTTGTAGATGATCTTATTGTTGTCTGTTGTCTGTTGCCTGTTGCCTGTTGCCGTTGCATGCACAAAAATACTCGTACATCAAAATCAAATGTCAAATATTAATGCAGCAGCCGACAAAGGAAGAGACTAAAAAAATTTATGTACAGCAAACATTGTCATGATGCAGCATAAAACAACTGATAAGCAAAGAAAAAAGTTGCTCAACATTAATGACGAGCACTGGTTGGAAGACAACTTCAGCCAACCAAGCCAAACATCCATCCATCCATCCACCCATCCATCCATCCATCCAAACCAGCCCATATTTGAAAAACTTGTCCATCTTTATGTCTGTATCATGTGCGTAACATCAGCAAGCACAACAGCAAAGCAAAACAACAACATCAACAACAAAAAACGAGGAAAAAATAAACAGCCCACAAAGTTGGAGAGGGAGCAACAACTGACAAAAAGGAAAACTTAAATCAGTGCACCACAACTATATTGCGTAGTTTTCTTCTATCCCCCGAACTTAAAGCTGCGTTGCACAACGGCAACATGTGCACCAGCATTTCACATCATTTCAAGTCAAAGCTTTTGTTGTCGGTGTCAAAACTCTCTAAAAGTTTGAAATGAATTTTGTTGCTTTATCATTGTCATTATAAGTCCACGGATGATCATTCAAAGCAGGCTGTTTTATTTCTTCCTCCTCTCCATACAAAAATGGTCTTACAATCCAGTTGACAAAACGAGAAACTTGACTGGAAACACATACTTAGTCGTACATAAAATAAAATAAAATAAAATAAAATGAGAATAAATAAATTACTTATTATGGACGCGCTCTGTTACGATATTTACCAGCTCCATTTGCTCTCCTGCTTGCCATCATTTAAATTGACATTTTTTTTTTTACATAATTTACATATAAAATGAATGGAAAGATTTGACAATATTCTGAAACAAAAAATAATGTAGAGCCTTTCATACAAAATTCATTTCATAAATAATGTACTATAGGGCATTTTATCAAAAAATGGCGAAAATGACAGAAATACACATCAAGCTTAACTTGGTGACAAGAAACACTAACTATCTGTAAAGAACAAAAAAAAAAAAAAAAAATTGATTGACATCAAGCAGACATACAGGAATCAGATGTCATTCTGAAAATGACATTCTGAAAATCTAAAAAAATAAAACTGAGAAAATAAACAGGGTAAGAGCAAACAAAAGCTTTATGCAAAGAATTTGGAAACAATTTTTGGGCGAAAACAGCTTTTCCACAACTATATACCAAATCTTATATATTATATATCAGCGAGAGTAGTTTCTTATAAATAGATTTTTATAAGAAAATGAAAATGGAGGCTAATAAACATTTTACACAAAAAAGCTTTCTTAACCGCTTTGTTACCTACGTTTATGCTTCATGCGCAACAAAGCTCGTTTAAGTAACTTTTAGTACGCCTTACGTATAAAATCACGTATAAAATCAGCCATTTCAAATATCTTCTATTAAAAGCTAATTGCTTTTAATGGAGAAACTTCGTCGTAACGCAGTTTAGCTTTATTGATAAATGGCCATGCAATAATATACATATATATTTTTTAAATTATTTGTATATATTTAATATTTTTATTATATATATTTTGATTTTATTCTTACTTGATTTTATTAAAATTCTACGATTATTTTTAATTAAATCGCCACTTGTTCCAAGGAAACATTGAGAATCTCCACTAAATGATTTGACATTCACATAAACATTTACTTATTAAGTCTTAAAATAAATAAGAATCGTTCTCTCAAAATACACTGATAAAAATATTTTATTTTTCATTAAAAAATTTTAAAATTTTTTTTTCATCTTTACTAAAATCATATGTTTTGTAAAGGAGTTTGGGAAAATCCTAAAAATGTTTTTATTTTTAAACTCAAATATTTCTAGAAGAATTTATTAAAAAAAAAATAAATAAATAATATATGGCAAGAATTTTTTTAAATAAATCATCTCCTTCACAAACAAATTTTTGTGTGAAATCTTCTTTACGAAAAAAGCCTTTTGCTATAAAAAAAAGTTGATGAGATCACTAAAATAAAATAAAATATATAATAATATCCATAAAATGCTTAACGATATTCTACATCGACAACTCTGTGGTTCTTTTATGCTTGATACTTTTAAGAAGAGAAAGTTTTTTTTTATGAATATATAAAGTTTTATATACTAAAATATTTTTAAAGCAGTTTTAATTACAAATTTCGATGTTTATCGTATATGCGATATGATACGAAATTATAGCAAGAAGTTAGCGAATTACGAAATCGTTACTGTAACGTTATCTAATTGCCGATCTTTTTTACTGTTTACTATCACTATTCTGTGTTTCATTTAATATGAATTTGTGTATCAAAAAGTGGTAATAAAAATCAGAAATTTGGACTTATAAAGCAAAAAATAGAGATATATTTCAATGAATTTAATGTTTAAATTAAATTTTCGGTTTCGCCATTGTTTTCGCAAGTTACTTAATTATATATTGAAAAAGAGCGCCAAATAATGTGCTTAGTCCGAATTTCGGACTATTGCCAAATAAGACCTCTCACAAATTATCCAGACCAAATAAAAATAGTTTTAAGCTAAACGTTTGTAATTATCGTTAATTTCTCTTAACGATCTCAAAAAGAGTTTAATAAAGTAACTAAAAATACCTTAAATATATTAAAGCTTTTTTAAGGCGAATTTTTTTTTTATTTTTTTTTTGTTACAGGAAAAATTATTTCTTAAAAGTTTTTATGTGTTTTTTTTTTGTCAAAAGAAGGAAATTTTCTATAAAGAAATCAGTAAAATATTTTTTCATAAGAAATAAATGTGTGTATAGCAAAATAATTAATTAGATATATAATTTATTATATATAGTACTTATTTGTTCTCTTTAGTACTATATAGAACTTATTTGTTTTGTCATTCTCCAATTATTAATTAATTAATCCCCCTCCATAAAAATAACTTGCCGTTTTTCTGATTTACCAAAAAAATATATTTAAAATTTTGCACGTTTTTATACGTTTATTACGGTTTTTTATTTACTTATTTTTTATTTTCTTTTAATTATTTTTTTATTTATTTTTTTTAATTTTTTTTTGTTTTTGTTTTTTTTTAATTTAATTTTTTTTTTTTTTTGGTAAAACATTTTTTTATATTTTCTAGAACAAGCAAACCAGAAGTGGAGGTGAAATTTTTGGCTTTATTTAAAATACGTGCTTTCAATTATTTATTCTTTAATAGTTTTGTTATTATTTCCAGAAATTCATATTAAGACCATAAATTTAAATAGTAACGAATTTAAATAGAAAGTATAGTGCGTCACAAAAGCAGGTGGTGACCGTGTGTAGGTTTTGGTCTTAAGTAAAAAAGAAAAAATACTCGTTAGTAATCATCGATGAAGAGGTCGTATTCTGTATAATTTTAATCGGATCCATGACTGGTTCTTGTACAGATATGGATGTTCTCAATGCAGACAAAAGAAGTTTTGTAAAGGCGCTAACTCTGCCCACTGACGTTTTGGATGCCATTTCAATTTGACATTAAAATATTTCCTTTTCTATTAATTACAAAAATTGGGGGGTGGTTGGCTTACAATTTCTATACAGAAGACGTTCTGAAATTGTGCTGCTAGTTTCAGTACGGCTGACAAGACTGCGAATACACTAGAATTAAAGTCATCATGGGCCTACTTCTTGGTATTTAGCGATTGGAGGACTCATGGGAATGGTTCATGGGAATGTTATCAATTTTTTGCTGTTTAGAATTAAAGTCATGCCGGGGCCACTTCTTGGCCTTTGCAATTGTATTAATAAGGCAAGAAAAGGACTCATGGGAATGTTATTTATTTTTACTGTCTAGAATTAAAATCATATCAGCTCCCCTTCTTAACCTTTACGATTGTATTAAAAAAAGGGCAGAAGGTCTCATTGGGTTGGTTCATGAGATTGTCATCTCTCTAATCACGCGAAAGGAAGAAAGGGATTTTTAGCCACAATTTTCCCGCCTATTAAGACGACTCCTTTATAAAAAGTTTTATAAAACCCCAATAAGAATGATGTGGCTTCATCACTTCCAGGCACACTTTTCGCAAACATACCTATTCCAAAGAATCGCAAAAATCATTATAATTTTAATTTTATTAAAATTCCTTTACAATTGCCAGCATTATAATAATCGGCAAATTATGTAGAATAACAAATAAAACAAAATTTAATATTTTTCTACGAATAGAAATGGAGAGAACAAAAAAAAATCACGCTACAAAATTTCAACAATTGCTCTTGCAACATTCCATAAACAGCTGTGAGACATTCTTTTATTCATAAGATAAATAAAAAGTAGAAAAACTGGTCAAGAAACCGAAAAAAAAAACAGATTAAATTCATGCAACATGGCCAAGAAACCAAAGCAAAAAAAAAAAGAGGCAAACAAAAGAGGCACCAACCCAAAAACTAAAACGTTATAAATATATTAAATTGTGGCTGATTTAACGGCTGCTACACGAGAGATAACAACAACAACAACAACAACAAGAGGAATTTGCAACAAAAAAGCTACAATACCGTTTTATTTCCTTTTACTACTGCCACCGCCACCGCCGCCGCCGCCGCCACACCATCGCCAACATCATCATTATTGGTATCATGACTATCGTTAATAATCATAATTTCTTTGTTGCATGGCGTTGTTGTTGTTGTTGTTGTTGTTGTGCTGTGCGCTGCCACTTGGCCATAAACTTTAAACATGATTTTATTGATAATTAGAGTAGAATAGTTTATTTGTTAGAAAAACGTATAAAAGAAAATAAAAACTTGAAAATAAAATTGAAATTAGGAACTGTTTATCGTTTCACCATTAAAATAAATATCGAATACACTTTTAACAAGTGTAATTAGCGAACAGCCGGAAGCCGAGAAACGTAACAACGGCGTGTTATTGATTCCTTAGAAAATGTAGCCGCCACTCAATGTCATGAGTGTCAGTGACACAATGCCCAACATGAATGTGTATGGCTGCATAAAGTGTTCCGGACAAACACAAAAAAGTGCTTAAAAAGGAAAAGAAAGAAATCCATCATGGCACTAAGCCTATTCCCGATCTAATACCAGGAGAGAAATTTTAATCTCTGATAGAATATCAGATTTATTACATTCGTTCTGTAAAAAAATAGCAGAAAAAAAATTGTAGAGGCAAAATGTAATTGCAACAAATGATACTTGAATGAGAAGGGTGAAAGAGAGAGGGACAGAGAGAGAGAGAGAGAGGGAGAGAAGGATATAGTAAATACAAATCCAATTGCAGTCTCCGGGAACACTAACTCTATTAAAAGGCTAAGAGAAAGAGAGAGGGTGGGTAAAAGAGATACTTTTGATATATAATTACAATTAGTATCAACAATGGATATTAAAAACAAAATAAGGAGGAGAGAGATAGCAAACATTATGCAATTACTGGCTCTGTAAAGGAATCAGCTGTTTAAAAAGATAAGTTGAAATAAGAACAAATTAAAGAGACTGGAATGGTATGGAAAAACATTTCGTAGGAATAATTTTACGCGAATAAATACGAAACAACACATTATAGCAGCCGACACGACACCAGCAAGGCACCAATATGCTTCTTACCAAAATTTCGACAACGCACCGACATGTCGGCATGCTCATATGATTACATGCGTTGGCGTACCCACTTATGAAGTTGGCGTTGTTGTGGCTGATGTAAAAACTTTTGACTTTCACTTAACTTTGTCTGTAAGAAAAAGGAACAGCTGATTCCTAAAGGCCCTAATATGTTTTCCTATATATTCGTATGATTTGGCAAAAATGGCATCTCCGCTGAAAAAATTGAATATTGAGACCTAAAAAAGTTCAGATATCTTTATGACAAAGTTTATGAAAATTTTCATAAAATGATCATTTTCATCCCATCAGAGTTGCATTTACCTCAATTAGTAAAAAAAAAAATTCTTTCCATCATTCTAGTAAGATAGTGTGGCACTACCGATTTTTCAAAATGGGAGTTTATCACTATCAGTTTATCGTGTGAATAATCGTACGACTGTGTAGTATAGTGAAACTTGCCCTTAATAGAACAGACTGTACAAATTAATGTTGTTGTCTTGATCTGTCCTGATAAATCATGAAATATTCTATTGCAGTATCCAGATAAAACCTAAATAATGAAAAATATTTTAAAAAAATATTTTCACATTTTAACTGATTGACTTTCCATTTTTAATTGCAGATCATTCTCTGGAAACAAAAAGTTACAACTACAGTTCACAACGAAAAAAGTAAGTACTTTGTATTTTCTGCTTTTATGCACGAAATTTAATAAAAACAGTCAAAACTAAAAAGCCATAAGTTATTTTTATGAAAGTGTAATATTTAGTTGGCTTTCCAAAAAATAACCAACCAAAATATCACTGATCATTAAGCATCATATTGTGTGGCATAAATTACTTTATGTGTTCATTTATTTTTTTTATTTTTTTTTTCTTAGATTTTTTTTTATATTTCTTGTGTTTTCTTAATTACGGCTTAAAAATTTTCAGTTTTCTTAACACTGAAAATAGCATTCGTAGTTATTAAATAGACACCAGTTGTATGGTTTGCTCTGCTTTTAAATCTTTTTTTTTTTTATCGGCACAAGTAGATCTCTTGGCGTTCCAATCATTTAAGATTTATGTTTGGATATATGTGTGTATGTATGTATCTCTGTTTGCATACATGTGTGGACTTCCATGTATTTGTAAAGTATGGCTCAGTTAATTCATTTAACAAATTCCCTGTACTTAAATGTGTGTACAAATCGCTACCTTAATATAGAAAGGCCCTAACTAATGTTTATCTCAATTAACACAAGAATAAAAAAATAAAAAAAAAAAAATAAAAAATGATGTTTTTTTTAATAGTTGCACTCTAATTACACTTTCAATGGCGTGTTCGGGAATCATTTCCCGAAATAAAAAAATTTTTTTTTATATAAGCTGAGTTACAACCCTCTCCTCTCCATATTACAGCAAGAACAAGTATGATTGGCTTTTTTTTTTTTTGTAAACAGCTGATTTTTCTTTTCTCATAAAATTTTTTAAAAAGAGAAACAAATTATTAAAGTTATTAGTTAAAATTCGAAAAAAAAAAACAATTTAAATGCTGCCAGCTTTATTGCTCTCAGTAATCGAGAACAACAAATTTTAGTTTGATTAGCCAATGAGAAGATGGCAGAGTTCGCACCGGAACTGCCACCACTCTTGCTAGAACTTATAAAGGTGGAAGCATCCAAAACTACACATTTCTGTGCCAAGAATCGTCAAAATCGTCAAGTCATTTTAGAAAATCGTCAAAAAAAAAAAAACGTCAAATCAAAAGTATTCAACTTTTCTCTATTTTCATTGTTTTATTAAAAAAACGATAGAAATTTTTCAAACTTGTTAACTCGGCTTCCAACAAATATACACATTCACATCAATATATATATCTTGAGGAAAAATCATTAATATTAAAAACTTTAAAAAAATAAAACTTTATTATTTAATATTTAAATATTTATTTTTAAACTAGATAATTTACAAAAAAATAATAAAAATTTTTTTATATAAACATTTCACGTAGAAACATCATCTTCTACCATTTTTAGAAATTTTGAACCGATTTCGGTGCCATAGGCGATTAACTTTTTTTTAAGTTTTAAATAATCGCTTGCCAACTTGTATGGGATCCGCTTTAAAAAATCGTTTTCAAATCGATTGCAAACATTTATTACCCTAATAAATATCCTTTCGATGAATGTGCTAAAATCATTATACGATTGATTATTGCGTTTAAAATTTGGGAAAGCCAGACTTGGATCACATCTTGCCATTTCGCATATCTTTTTCCAAAATCTAGAAATTGCAATTCTCAAAAGCAATTCGTTTATTTGAACACACAAAAATTCGGAACATATCAATAAAAGCAACTCTGAAATTAATTTAAATTTGGAAAAATCGTAATTTTTGGACCTAAAGTCGTCACTACTGCATTTTGAGAGGTGAAAATCGTCAAAATGCAGAGAAATCGTCAATTCTGGCAACAGTGAATATAAATTAATATATATGTATATATATATATATTTTAGAGGAACTGAAATATATGATAACTCGGAAAAACGCTACCAAAAAATAGTTCGCTGTAAAATAAAAATCGATACCAAACATTTGACGTGTTCAGAGCTTTCTTCAAATAATTCATTTTGAATTAGCCAGTGATTTCAAAGCAGGAGAAATTTATGTGACCAGTTCAAATCACAAAGTCTCAAAAAGGTTTCTAGCGCGGAAGATCATTGGCCTGTGCCTGCAACATAAAGAAATAAACATTTAGACGAATAAATTTTACTCGAATAAAAATTATTTATTAATAATCGAGGACGTGTGTATTATGTGATGAGGACAGGTATTTGCCTAGCCAAGCAAGGCAATAGCAAACCACAGATATAAGACTCCACACTTATTTCTCGCCATTATCTCTCGTAGCGAATAATCGAAAATTATTCGTTTAAAAATTTCAATGAAAAATTATTTATTGATAACCCAAGACTTGTATGTAATTTTTTGAGGACGGGTATTCCCCAAGCCAAGCATGGGACCACAGATACAAGCCTCTGCACTTACTACTCGCCATTAGCTGTCGTTGCGAATTATTCGTATAAAAATTTTAATAAAAAATTTATTATTGACAACCAAAGATTTGTATAGTACTTTTTGAAAATGGGTATTCCCCAAGCCAAGCGTGGGACCACAGATACAAGCCTATGCACTTACTACTCGCCAATAGCTTTCGTTGTGAATAATCGAATAAAATTATTCGTATAAAAATTTCAATGAAAAATTATTTACTGATAACCAAAGATGTGAGGACGGGTATTCGCGAAGCCAAGCAAGGGAGTAGCTGACCACAGATACAAGCCTCTGCACATTCTACTCGCCATTAGCTGTGGTTGCGAATAATGGAATAAAATTATTCGTATAAAAATTTTAATATAAAATTTATTATTGATAACCAAAGACGTGTAATTTACTTTTTGAAAACGGGTATTCCCCAAGCCAAGCAAGGGAGCAACTACCCACAGATACAAGCCTCTGCACTTACTACTCGCCAATAGCTTTCGTTGTGAATAATCGAATAAAATTATTCGTTTTAAAATTTTAATGAAAAATTATTTATTGATAACCAAAGACGTGTATATTACTTTTTGAAAACGGGTATTCCCCAAGCCAAGCAAGGGAGCACAGATACAAGCCTCTGTACTTACTACTCGCCATTAGCTGTCGTTGTGAATAATCGAATAAAATTATTCGTTTACAAATTTCAATGAAAAATTATTTATTGATAACCAAAGACGTGCGGACGGGTATTCGCGAAGCCAAGCAAGGGAGTAGCTGACCACAGATACAAGCCTCTGCACTTACTACTCGCCAATAGCTTTCGTTGTGAATAATCGAATAAAATTATTCGTTTTAAAATTTTAATGAAAAATTATTTATTGATAACCAAAGACGTGTATATTACTTTTTGAAAACGGGTATTCCCCAAGCCAAGCAAGGGAGCACAGATACAAGCCTCTGTACTTACTACTCGCCATTAGCTGTCGTTGTGAATAATCGAATAAAATTATTCGTTTACAAATTTCAATGAAAAATTATTTATTGATAACCAAAGACGTGAGGACGGGTATTCGCGAAGCCAAGCAAGGCAACAGCAAACCACAGATATAATCCTCCGCACTTACTTCTCGCCATCAACTATCGTTGCGGCCATAATTTCGCCTTGCCTTTAAGAGTTATTTAGATCAATACTATACTATGCTGACCCAGGTGAACTGCTCCAAAGCAGCAGCTGCCCATAATTATTTTCATGTCTTGCTTTTGTCTGTTTAACGACTTTTAATAAAGCTTTTTCAAAGCAATTTAATTTATTGCTCATTAAGCCATACTAGATGCTGGTGTTGAGCGACAACTCGTATAATAAATTTATATTTTGCTAAGCGAGTCTCAGTTTGTTCGCAAGCAACATTAAAACTTTGTACTTGTAAAAACGCCTGAGATAATTTTAATTATTTACTGACTGCAAATAAAATTATCAAGTTATTGTGTCGTGCAACAAAATGCAAGTTTGGATTTTTCTTTACAGCAAACGAAAAGCAAATAAAGAGAAAAATTGCACATGAAAGCTAAGCCGCTTTATGGAAAAGTCATAAAAAGTTTTAGAGAAAAATATTTCTTTTTATTTTCAAATAACAATATTAACAATTGTTTTTCAAACGTCTTTCTTACTTTTGACGTATTTTCCCCCAGGAATTTATCACAACAGCAAATAAAGACAGGCAGAGAGATGATAGAAAGCTAAAAATGAAATTGAATAATAATAATCGTTGTTGCTGTTGCTGCTGTTGCTTGGCTGTTGCTGTTGCCAGTTGTCATTTGTTGCATTATTATGTTGCACGTTTTATGTTAATCAAAGACAGTGTCTGCTTCTGATCCTCTTACAACCCCACTACTTACAACCAACTACTCCTTATGCGAGTGTGTATACATGTGAACTTTGACTGCTTCAGCATGCCGTCTGTCTGTCTGTCTGTCTGCCTGTCTGTCTGTCTGCCTGCCTGTCTTCTAAGTGCCACCTCCTATGGGATGTGTGAATTGGAGGCGAAAAATTAAACAATTGTTAAGTTATTTTACTCGTACAAGTCAAAATGTTGCAAGTAGCGACAGCTTGTTAACATAAACTGAAAAAATATTTTGCAGTTCATTAAAGTTTAAAAAAGTCGAGTCATATTTAATTAACTAAAAAATATAAATTTTTAATTTCTAAACTCATTTGATGTGAAAAGCTGTCACACGAAACACCTTTTTAATACGGAGTATTTCGTAGACAGCCAGTTGGAACTGCACATATTTTTTGTATTGCTGCTTAAATGAAATAAATAAATTTTTTTTTTAATTTCTTAAATTTATATGGTATAAAAAAAAAATTTTAAATTTCACTGCATGCTCTTGTGTGAACATGCACTACTCTGCGTGTTCATGTTATACTTTTCTGGATCGGATAGGATTGAAGGGTATATATAGGCTTGATGTAGGGATGGTATTTTCTATAAAAGTATTTATCAGCCCTAAACAGTATATATATGGCGGAATCATGATGAAAAAGAAGTTGCTTAAACATCGTCCTTCTGTCCTGCATATTTTCGTTGCGGTGTAAATTAAGCTTCAAGTTAAAGTACATAATTTTGAACTGAAACAATAATATTCGGTTAAAATTATAAGTATAACATCAGACGAATAACACTATCTAGCAGGAACAGCTATTTAAATAAAACTCAAATTTTTCTCCTAAAACTATTCATACAGAATCATGTAAAAATTTACAAATTTATGGGTATAAAAAAAAATTTTGCCCAAGCTCGTAAATAAAAAATTATTCGAATAAAATATAAAAGTAAATATATTCGATAATAAAAATATTCGAGTAATAACATTCTATTTAAATTAACCTCAAACTTCTCTCGCAAAACTATTCATACAGAATCATGTAAAAATTTACAAATTTATGGGCGTAAAAAAAAATTTTGCACAAGCTCGTATATAAAAAATTATTCGAATAAAATATAAAAGTAAATATATTCGATAATAAAAATATTCGAGTAATAAATTCTATTTAACTTAACTTCAAACTTCTCTCGCAAAACTATTCGTACAGAATCATAGGAAAATTTTTACATGATTAGTAACAAATTAATTTATGCTTACAAGAAAAATTATACGATTAAATTACTTCGACTCGAGTAATTTTTGTAATATGTATAAAAATAATAATGAAATGAAACAAAAATCATCTAAAGTTGAATAAAAAGCAAAAAAGAAGATTTAAGAATAATTTAATTAATAATGAGAGTTTATTTTGTTTAAATAAAAAATATTCGTACAATATATTGAAACTAAGTTTATTCGAAATAAATTATTCGAAAAGCGATTAAATCTGCACAATTATTTGCGAAAATAATAATTAAATAATTTAATTTCGAAGCAATTTTTGAAGCAATTTTTATATTTTCGTTCTGGTATTATAAAGTGAGAAATAATTTCCAGCGCTCATTGAATCCAATCATTGACACCCGTTGCCAGCAAAATGCTCACAAACACATGTTTTCAATTAAGCTTAAAAGCTCATAGGAAAAATGGGTTGCATTTACAGTTACTATTTAGTTTTTCCATCACGTACTGCGTATGCCTTAGAAAAGCTGTGCTCTTTACATTTCAAAGAAAAGTACCCTCGTATACAGTGAAACTTTTGTTGTCTGCCTTAAAAATCATTAACAAACTCTGAACTGATGTTGTTAGTCTCTATTTAAAGCTTCATAAGTTTTCGGCATTCAAAAAGAAAAGAAAAAAAAAATTTTAATATCAACAAGAGATTTTACTCGTTTAATTCCAGTCAAGTACTTTTTTATTTTGGCCATTTTTAGGTGACTGGGCCAACACATAAAATCTAAAGATGTTTACTAAATGGCAGCGCAAACCTAAAAAACAAACGAGATTAAGGTGTGAACCCCCGAAACGACAAATTTTATGAACGAATTCCATTTTGATAAATTGAAGAGTTTCGCTTCGCATTGGCCTTAAATTAATACTTGCATTTATTTTTGTAAACAAATCAGTTTTTCGTAAATTCCGTTTTATATCTGACTTTAATTAATTTCAATTACTGACAGACGTTTGTTTGTCTGCCTGTCAACGTGTTTGTAAAGTTCATGACCGAAAATAAATTTTCAACAGAAAACGCCATATAACTTGTCATCAGTATTTAATGATTTTATGCGGCGGAGTCTTCAATTAAATCATAAATTTTGAAAACATTCCGGAAGTGGGGAAAAACAATATTTTAGTAAACTTGACATTGAACGTTCAAGTTTATTTCTGTTAACTGTTGACAGTTATGATTTATGTGTGAGCATGTACAGAGATTGTAATATATACAAACACGTTTGATATTCGCAGTTATTTACATGTACCGAAATGTAAATTTTTTACATTTTTTAAATAAAGCTGTCAAACCAGCAGTTTTTGCTACGGCACTGGCAAAACCTGCTTCACACTGCGAAAGTTTTCTTTTTTTTTTAAATTTGGCATTTTCTATTTCCCGAAAGAGTTACGGCGGCAAACCGTCTTGGCACGGCTATGAAAAGAACTGTAAAATAAAATGGTCAGATGATTATTACAAATTAGAAAATAGAAGAATTTCCGAGTAAATGATCTCTTCCCTGTTCCCCATAAACTCAAATTTTTTATATATAAAACTCTTATATGTGAACGGAAGGCAACAGGGTTGTCCAACTCGGTCTTGACTTTTTTTCTAAATCCAGCACTCGCCAATACAGACATCTAAAGAAGCCTCATATCTTTAAAAACTGGCGTCGGCTGGAGAATAACATATTTGACGGCGGCTCAAAGATTTTTTCTTTCTTTTTCAGCGGTATTAAAAAGAGTTCGAAATTCTCAAAAATTTGTATTTTTTTTCTTCAAAATAAATTCAAATTGATTATTTCAAGTTTATATTCAGATTAATTCAAGTTCAAGCTTGGTGTGAAATAAGGACACTTCTGAAATATTCTGGTGAACTCGTTTGCCAAACGAAAGGTTAAAAACGACTTTGCTGGTTATCGCATGATTTGAAATTGGCCAAAATTCACACAAAAATAGCAGAGGAATATATTACCGGTCATAATCAGGGCGATCAAACATATTAGTTTTTTTTGTAAAATCGGCCTTCTAATGAAAACAATTTACGAATCAGCTGTTTTGTATTGTCGTTTGCTTATAATTTCTTTTTAAGAAATCGGATGATATATTTTAATAATATTCATTAAATTGGCATTACACGACATTGCATTAGATTTTACAAACTATTAAACTAAACCGATAAACCCGTATGCCAGTTCGATAATAAAACCGATAACATTGGATTTCATGACAGCAGCGTAAAATTTTTTCGACCGTGACACATACAATTCGTATACGTTTGGATCCTATTACAATTAACATTTAAAATATTTCCTATGTGGAATCAGCGGACATGCGATGGGAGGCGCAAACTGCAGGGTTGGCTCTTCAAATTACGGTTGTGTTGTAGGCGAATTTTAGACGACTAACTGTACATTATCACTATTATGCAATACACTGTTTAGAATGACTTTGCAATGCCTCTGAGGTCAAAGTAGGAGATGATGGGGTACTTTATTGGTAGCCAATGAAAAGATTTTGTAGTATAAAGGCGGAAGAGATTGTATGACTTTAATAGCGTTGCTAAAACATGCAAACAACACTGGACGCACAAAGTACCAGACTGCTGTTCCCTACTCTGGTTGCTGTTTCCAAAATGCAGTGAAAGATAAAAACGAATAAATACGAATATCATTTCTTTCACTTTATTTGAAATTCTCACTAAATAAAACTTAATAACAACTTAATCACATATTATCGTTATAAAAATGAAAGTATTTAATTTTTATGATCGCTAAGATCTCAATAAGGCATCCAATTTTGTTTCATTTTTTCCCCCCACCACAGACAGAAAAGCTTTTTGGCCAGAGTCTTTAAAATCGGAAGTTTGTAGCAAATCTTTAAAAGTATCTCAGCGAAATATCTCTGAATTGCCAACAACATACTCGTGCAAGTCTTAAGCATGAACAACCACATAAACAATTTATTTTTATTTTTATTTTTTTTTTATTTTTATTTTTATAGTTATAAAAATAAAAATCACTTCATTTTAATTGCCTGTAATTTATTTCTTTGGAAACAGAAGAAAAACGAAAAAATGACTTTCTTGTTTTATTTAGGAAAATAAAACTTCAAATGCAATTGCATTTCAAATGTTGCAATTTTTTTTGTTTTTTTATCTGTTGCTGAATGATTTATTTATTTAGTAAAACATAAATAATAAATAAATATTAAAGAAAATAAATTTTGTTTTTTTTTTTTTTTTTTTTTTTACTTCAAAACATTTTGTTACACCGCGTTGATTAAACTGAAAAGAGGGGAAAATAATTATTTTTTAACTTTCAAGTTTAGGAAAAAAAAGAAATAGATTGATTTGCATTTAGTTATAATTAATATTTCTGAAGATGGCAATGATATTAAACACGAGACCAGAAAGCGGCAGTGAGCTTTCAAATATGATTTTGCTGGCCATCACATGACGTTATTCGTGCGAAAAGTACGAAAAAATTGCAATCGTCGAAAGTTACTTCTATACGAGTATGCGCAGTTTATCTCCCATGAATCAAATAAAAGATTCTCCAGGAGAGCTTCTAAGATAGGAGAGCTGAGTTGTGCAAGTTTTGATGCATCCTCACCGAACTACCACTTGTTTCGGTCAATGCAGAACTCCGTCAATGGACTAAAGTTACTTTCAAGAGAACCCTGTGAAAATTACTTGTCGCAACTTTTCGCCGAGAAACGAGAAAAGTTTTACACTGATCGAATAATGTCTCTAGTAGAAAAAGGGCAAAAAATTGTCGAACAAGATGGTATATATTTGGTTCATTAAAAATATATTTATAAAAAAAAAAAAAAAATTAACGTTTGATTAGAAATAGGAAAAGGCTTTTTCTACTACCCCATATTTGGTCGCTTGAAGATTTGGAAAATAAAAATGTGATTTCCAAAGAAAACATTTTTAGCATAAAAATACCATTTAACTATTTTATTGGAGGCGAGAGGAAAGTCTTCAGGCTGCACCTCATTCTACACATAAGCTCTGCGGCTAAAGAGAGAAATATGATGCACTTCCCACTTCATTGGCGCTGAATAGCTACTGCACTTACTAAACATTTCCTGCAATTTTGCTTCACTTTCATTTCATTTCACGTAACGAATAGAGCCAACAATTTAGTGAATGGGGAAGTGAGCATTGTGGTTCACTTATTACGCACTACCTGTTGCCATAATTTAAAGTGCGTTTTCTGCATTTAATTGGTAAATAATACAAGTGCCACAGAAATATTTTTCCAATTATTTTCAAATGTCTAGAGCAGTTGCAATGAATTTTAATTAAAAAATTAAAAATATTTCTACGTTTTATTTTTTTCTGGAGTTTTACTGCCAATTATTAAGCTTTCTGGGCGTTGGTCACTTGTTCAAACAAGAAACTACAATAATTTTCATTTAATTTTCTTTAATTTATATTTTTACGATTATTGTACTGCTGCGATTGTATTTAGTAGCCGGCACGTTATACGCCGTGAAAGGTTAGCACGCTTTTCGCATGAGTTGCAACAAGCGATCCAATTTATGGGTTCAATTGTTTGTATTGGGTTATCCAGTAGGGGTATAACCATTTTGATTGTTCATTGGGATATTGTTGCATTTGGGGCCAAAGTAATGCAGATGAAGTACACGAGACAAAGTGGATGTCTGGTGCGCTCTTCATGCTGGTGGTGTAAGCGGGCTGGACAGTTACTTTTTTCTCCCAAAAATCGTTGAAAATGCTCTTAACGACTTGCTTTTTCAAAAAGACAGTGCAACTTCACACGCAACTCGCTATATAGTAGATCTATTGCGTGGAAAATTCAGCGATTCATTAATTTCACATTTTGCACCAGTGAATTGTCTTTCAAAGATCTTGTGATCTAATGCCATTGTAATACTTTTTGTGAGTTCGTGTGAAGTCGTTAATATACGCAAACAATTCGTAAACAATTGGCGCATTAGAATTGAATATTGAACTTATCGTTGGTGAAGTGTAGCCGGCTGCTTTATGCGAAAAAGTACTTCCAAATTGTAAGGAGTTCTAAATTTGCGAAAGCCCTTTCCAAATCGTTACTTATCAATCAAATTAAAATAAGTGATGGTTTTCAAGTAACTTTCCCATACTATTTCTATTGCCACTATTAGAACTTCTCGTTTAATAACTTTTCAGAGCCTTAAGGCGAATTCAAAAAATAAAAATTGCTGAATAGCAGTTTCATATTCTCATATTCCCTTAAAGAGGCGAAGAAAATTTTTTAATTCGCCGCGAAGAACCTGAATAGGATACAGTGCAGCAATTAAGTATTCAGCTCGTGGCCGACAACTCATTAGTAACAGTTTAGTTTCATTGCACGAGACACCGCAAATGAATTTATTTTGCTCCACTTTTTGGCTTAATTTTTTTTTTGCTTTACTGGCAATTTTAATATCTTAAAGTTAATTGAAAATATTGGCACACGGCTTGGCCGGCCGTTGAATGGCAAACATTAAGAGTAATTTAAATGCAAACGTGTGTGTTCGGATTTATTGGAAAATGTGCAAGCAGGCATACCGCTACGAATGCATGTCGTAAATTACAAATATTGGGAAAACTACAAAATTATTAACCGCAAGAAAATAAAGATAAATAAAAACAAAATTGTGTAAAACCGATAATTTTTTCCCCCCTTTTTTTTTTAAAGAAAATTTGCATTGCTGTGGCCGAAACCGTAAGCGTACAGGTGCCTGTTGTATTGACAATGCGAGCACTATCAGTTCCGCATAAATTGTTTTGAGTAATAAATTTTAACGCGGTATTTTTGGACTTTATTTTAACAATAAAACAAGCGGAATTTTTATTTGACTCTCTTAGTCATGACTTTTGTTTTGTTTTTATTTCACTTCTAATTTAAAAAATTTTATTGCTTTTTTTCTGTTTTTGTTAAAATACTTATTTGTATTGCATTGTTTTGTACACTTTTGAAATACTTCTTTGAGGTGACTATTAGCTGTCAAAGGTGGCTGGCTGACAGCAAAAGCCTTTGAGCTGCAGCCGTTCGTAAATGGAATGTTGGCTGAAAAACTCGCTGGCCGGCTACAACATGGCTCCGATAATAGTTTAGATAATTTTATAGAAAGCAAAAAAAAAAAACTAAATTATGGGTGTAACTGTTATACGAGTGTTCTGCTATTGTGTTCTCCGCATACTCTTCTCTGCACTTGGCCACGTTAGGCGCAGCTTACTTTCCAGCATGGGCTTCATTTATAAATAAATAATTTTTTTTTTGCTTTTTTCTTGGAGGAAATTTAAAAAGTTTCTCTGGCAAATTAATTAAATTTGTCACTTATTTTCTTAAAAAGCCAAATTAATACAAAAAAAAAAAAAAAAAAAAAAAATATCTTCATGTAAAAATAGAAGCAAAAAAAAAAAATTTAAAAAGTCAAGGCTCTTCTAAAAACGTTAAAGCGAAACGTCAAATTGTCTATGAAAAAAATTTATAAAATTTGGCAAAAAAAAAAATTAATTAAATCATTTTTTTTTCTTTTCATTTTATTAAAATTTATTTTTTTAAATTCATACAAATTATGACAAAATATGGAAAAGTTGCTTTTATGGCTACACAACTCTGAGTTGGCAACACTGCTTAATTTGAAAACAGCTGATGGTTGGGTTTTTGTTTCATTTAGTGTGCTATGTCATTATGGTTGGCCAGAGCAATGCTTCCGAATGACTATATGGAAGTTTCATTTAAAATTTTGTACTGCGATGAAGCCGATTTTTAGTTACTAAGAAAAATTTCGGCTTTTAAAGGGAATATAAAGCATGAGATTGGGCGAAATAACATGTGGAAAACTCCACATGTCTTCTAAAACGGTGACGGTCAGTATGATAAAAGACTTGATTTGTGTCTGTATTTCGCCAACAACTTTAAAAATCTTGATTTCAAGTGCCTCTGGTTGGTCGACGTAGCCAAATGACTTTACTTAATTCATAACATTTTAAATTTTCCAGCCGGCAGATTCATAAAATAGGGAAATGCTTTTTTTTAACCCTAATCGGCCCCCGAAAAATATCTAAGCGCTCCCTGTACGATCTTTAACCTTGAATAAAATAAAAACGGTCTAGCGGAATGACCCTGCACTTTGCAGAATAAAATTACTTTGCCAGAACAACCAAAAAAAAACCCGTTTTTGAATTTGTACGTGCCTGTGCAGGTATAGCTGGGAATAGAATGGAATATAGCCTGTGATGCGCGTTCATACGCAGGTATTCAATTTTAAAGATCTAAATTGATTAGATGCATTTCTTAGAGGGTTAAAGAAAATATAAATTTAAAAACCACGAAATATTTCAATAAAAATTTTTTAAAATAAACATTTTGTAGAAATAACGTACAGAAATAGCAACTCTGCCTTCTTCTTTGGCTTTAAATGGTCTACGAGTATATTTCTAATTGTCTTATCATTTTCCAAATAATATATTTAATTGTTTGCAACTTAATAACGAATGAAAATATTCATTAACGCCTTGAAAAAGTGAATGAGAATTACAAAAATACACACACACACACATACAAGAAAATACTTTCTGCAGCCACTATTGCGGTTGGCATATTCCATATTCCAGCACGTACTCCAGTATTTCTAGCATTTCAAAGAAAATGAACTGCAAATCAAACTTTTTGCAAATAATATTTTATGTCAAAATAATTTTTCTCTGTATACTTGAAAGCTCTCGCCGTCGTTATCTATTGCATTTCTGCAATAAGAATTTTCTTTTGCTGCGCTGAATATTGCAATTGAACATTCAATTTAACATCTCTCCTCATCGTTCCCCTTTAACAGCCAATACTTGAACTGCCTCACCATAAACGGTTTTAAATTATTCGCAAATTGGGCTTGTGTTTCCCCATTTAAGATTTTGTAAATTTTGCATACCAATTTCGTTAGTGGTGGATTATAGTGAAATTATGCCAATTTGCCTTTTCCTTTCCGTATAAAGTGTAATTGCTTTCTTAGAATTTCATTTGGTTTTAATTTTAGCAAGAAAGCAAGAAATATCTCTGTTCCTTTAAAATTGTTGCTTGGAAATTGTTGTAAAAGCGGAAAGTATCGAAAGTATTTAACAAAGTTTCACATTGAAGACTTAAATGGGGACGGGGAGTGTAGAAGGAAAAACAAACCGAACAGTGATTCCATAACAATCACAAGAAGAGTTGCGGCAGTTTTGGGAAAAACCATTTGGGGTTGGGTAGTCACTATGGAGCTCTTAAGCATTCAGGAACTTTAAATACGAATAACGCATTTGGTTCCCACTTTCTGGACTGATGAATTGTTAAGACAAACTCTCTATGCCCCAATGTTCTGAAATAAGCAGCTGTCACATAATAATCAGCTGACAATTGTGTCGTCGTGGCGATCACTATGGAGTGGGGTAGTCACTATGAAGATTTTAAGCATCCAGGAACTTTAAATACGATAACGCATTTGGTTCCCACTTTCTGGACTGATGAATTGTTAAGACAAACTCTCTATGCCCCAATGTTCTGAAATAAGCAGCTGTCACATAATAATCAGCTGACAATTGTGTCGTCGTGGCGATCACTATGGAGTGGGGTAGTCACTATGAAGATTTTAAGCATCCAGGAACTTTAAATACGAATAACGCATTTTGTTCCCACTTTCTGGACTGATAAATTGTCTGTATATCCCAATGTTCTGAAATAAGCAGCTTTCACATAATAATCAGCCAACAATTGTGTCGTCGTGGCGGTCACTATGGAGTGGGGTAGTCACTATAAAGATTTTAAGCATCCAGGAACTTTAAATACTATAACGCATTTGGTTCCCACTATCTGGAGTGGTGAATTTTAAGACAAGCAAAATTTCTGTGACAAAAACTCTATAAGCCTCCATGTTCTGAAATAATAATGAGGACATTTAAGCTAACCAGCTTTCACATAAGAATCAGGCGACGATGGTCTGTAAAAATATTAAACCAAAGTCGCTGAAATGAAATATTGATCCGAAGAATATATGGCAGTATAGTAAGCCGAAGCCAAAATAGTCAACTGGATTCATTATGGCAAAACCTATAGCCGAATCCGCTGTAGAAAAACGTTTAACGGAAGCAACTAAGAGAACAATAGACGCTTTATAAAATATTGAACTGAAACCAAATCTGCGAAAGGAAAGACCCTTTATAAAATATTGAACCGAAACCGAATTGGCAAAATTAGCTCTCTATTAGCCAACAACCCCTTGACCAAAGTCGAACAGAGTTTCCAGAAAAGAGTGTGACTGCATTTTTCATTTTTTCGCTAATTATCTATAGGTTAGTTTGTATATACTAAACGAGAATTCAATGCATATTTATTGTGCACCCACCGTGTTTCTTGCACTGGCATTGTCTCCCGCAGTATTGTATATATGTTGGTACGAGTATATATAGCGAATTTCCTGGAGTTGTGCATTACAATTACTTGCACAACTTTAAAAGTACATAGTAGGGTAGCGCTACACGACATTCTGTGCATTGGCCGTGCTATCTAAAATGACTTGTTTTTGTTGCTGCCGGTCCGCTTTCGAATTTGGAAAAGTGTATTAACAGCTGATACAGCAAAAATATACAGAATGGTTGTAATATATCCGGCCCATGATGTTTCTCGATAAATTTTATGGAGATACTCCGTTTGTCTGGTCAAGCGCTCGACACAGAGCAAGTAACATGCGAGAATTATGAAAGAGAAATACAGCGCATACAGGAACTGCCTACCATGACTAAGCTATCCAGCATGGTAGACAGTCCTCATTGGGATGCGATATATGTACATTAAAAATTCTTTGTCCAGAACTTGAACGGGTAAAAATTTTGTCCTTTTTAAGTTTTGATACTTTTCCGCTGGCTGGGAATAATTTATGGACATTGTTTTATATCGTAACAAATAAAAAAAGTTTTATTACAAATTCAATTCCAACAGACGCGGAGTAAATAATGAAACTTGTGGGAAGGGGAGGGGGAAGAAGGATTGTTTTGTATTACGAAAACTTGCTTGCAAAAGTCTAGCTAATGGGGAATACTTTGGAGCACACAATTACCATCAAAGCTTTCAAAGTTTGTCCTGCAAGCCGATAAAAGAAACTTCAAAGCTTGCCACACTTTTATGCCTCAAAGGAGTTGCTCCTACTTTAATGTTTCTCAAATTTAGCACTCATATTCCTAATTTATAATCTGAAAACTTTTTCTTATGGTTCTTAGCATTTAATTCTGACTTGGGGAAAAAAGCATGGATTTATGTATGTATGTATGTATGCAAGATTGTATGTTTGTATGTGTGCCACTGTGCCACTTTTTGTTCAATGTGTTTTTAATCAATTACGAAACCATTAACTGATGGAAAGGTAAAAACGTTTGGTGTAGAATGTGCCAGTGCCGAGCTAATAGTTTGGCCCGCATCCGTTGTCGTTCACTTGGGTAGCCGTTGGTTACTTTTTTTGCCATTGTGGTGTTTCCACTTAAGATTGTTAACAATTTATTCGTTCTCAGGCAAGAATGCAAAAGAATTAAATCATTTATTAAATTACTTAATAATATAATTATACGAATTTAATTATAGTATGGCTGCTGAGGGCATCGGCTAAGCTCTCCGACGAGTCTTACACGGTCTACCTCATGGCCGGCGGCGATACTGGCTAATATACTAGCCGCTGTTAGTGGCTTTGCTAACCATTTGCTGATTGTTTTATTCTGTCAAGGAAAGATTTTAATTGCTTCGTGGTATTTGTTAGGACTTTAATGAGCAGCGATTCCACTTTTTTCAGGCTTTCAAATCACGTTACTTTACAAATAAAAACTTTCATACATTTTTTCATTGATGTACTTGTAAATGAATTGGATTCTTTCTTCTGAGACCAGCACTCAGGACATTATCCCTACTCATGCAATACTTTATGTGGGAATTAGAGTATGTCTGATGTCACGCCGTAGTCAAGATAATATTTAGTATCAGACTCGTAAGAATTTCCATTTCGTATTACTGCCTGGTTAATTTTCAAGCTTTTTACGTACATTCTGCCAAATGTACATTCAATATTGAATATTGTAAAAATTCGTTTTAATTGTAATTTAATTTTGAAATTCGTACATAAAAAATTTAAATGTTGCCATTGCAAATGGGATTTAGAATTCATTAGCAGGAAGGGACATGTTCAACACCTCAAGCATCCAAACATTATTTTCTCCAATAATTCCCTTGTGGAATTGCGCAAATAAAAATCACCTGTTTAAGGACTAACACTCGAAACTGGCAACACTGCTAATGATACTGTACTTCCGTCCCCAAGCATTCTAAAAGCTATTATCGGAAGAGGTAATAAAGCACACGAAGAAATAATCAAGGCCACTTTTTATGGCTGCTCTGAAGAACTTATTTATTATATATACATATATATAATAAATTATTAAAATTGCGGTCTGCGTCGAAATGTCAAAAATCTATTTGCAATCGTTGATCATCATTGTATATAAAGTATATAACTTTCTGAATTGATTGATAAAATAAGTCATCCAAAGTGGATTTTTTAAGGTCGAGTAAATAATTAATCATAAATTATCAAAGTTTCCAGTTGCACTACATTTATTATTTAAAAAATTTATTAATTATTCATATTTCATTATTAATAAATTAATATCAATTAATTCTTTGCATGTTATACGAGTTCTGACAAGTTTGATATTATTTAAATTTCTTAACTGGAAGTTTAGTACATTTAATTTATTTAAAAATTAAAAAAAACTTTTTTATTTTTATTTATTAACAATAACGATCAATAAAAAAGATTATAAAGTTAATAATTCTGCTACTTAAAAAGAGTTGCCTCTGATTAGGATGTTGTTGATGTATAAAGAAATTTAAACAAGTCCAGAAACACAATTCACTAGGCACGACATATTATAAAAAATATTAATAAGATTTTTTATTTATTTTCTAAAAAAAAAAAAAAATGCCAGTGGCGATTGCACTCTTTTTAATCGCTGTTCGGTTTTGAGTTCTTGTGTTTATTTAAATTTACCTTTTGTTGTTTGTACTTTTTTGTTGATCTTTTTTTTCCAATTGTAATTGTTTTTTTTTGTTCTTGGTGTGTGTATGTGTGTGTGTGTGTTTTATAATGTATTTAACGGAAATTTGCAATTTTCTATTTGCCGTTATGTGAGAGAGTTTGTCGTCATTTTCAATGCAACAACAGCAAATTTGCTTTGTATTGGTTTTTGCAAGTTTGTTTCTTTCTTTTTTCAATTTATTCGTGCATACTCCTAAATACACATTCAAATGCACACATACATAAGTACACCCATAGACAAGCACACATACTCGTATGCATAATTGACCATATAATTTTCTGGTCAATAGATTGTATTGTGCATGTAATTGTGCAAAGCAAACAAAATGAACAATTGCAATTGTTGTATTGTCTGTTAACAACCTTGGCTGAGGAAAAATTTTAATTGTAACAGCAAAAGCAGCACCAGCAGCAGCATCAGCAGCAACACCAATTTAAACTGGTTAATTTTTAAATTCAATTACTGCTAATGGAATTCTCAGGTGGGAAACTTTAAATTTAAAAGATTTAATTCTACGCGCGACAGGTTGTAGCAACATTATCTAGTGCTGCAAAAAAAAAAACTGCATACAAAACTTTTATACGGCGTGCCGTGCTTTAATGCCAAAAATAATGGCCAATACGAAAGAACTAAATTACAAGGCAGACACTCTGAAAATAACTTCAAGTTGGTTACTGGGGAGTACTCGGTAACCAAAGCTTATTAATTTAACTGCTTTAAAAATCATACGTAAATAAATAATTGCCACTTATTACTGTACTATCTAAAGTAGTTACAAAACTTTAAAATTATTTTCAATTCTAAATAATATTTTGGTAAGGAAATTAAAAAGCCGATAACTAAATAAAATTCTAATTTTAATATGCCTTACAAAGCCTCTCAAATGCAGCTCACCAGGAAAGTTTTAACCGCAACAGTTTTCTGGTATGACTAATCTCTTTATCAGAACAAAGCCTTAAGCAACAGAAACGTTTTCTTAACTCTGACTAATGCAGTAGACCCAAAATTCTCGAAGAAAAAAAAAACAATATGACAAAATTACAGGAAGAAACCACAAAAGGTAAGAAATAATAAACTATTGAGAAATTTACATAAGTGGCCGCTAGTTGGTCTTTAGCTCTTTTACTTTATTATTTAAATGGCAAGTCATGTTTAAAATAATACCGAAACACAGTAAAGCAAATAGGAAAATAAATATGTAAAATGCAAATACATAAAAATCATCATACACGGCTTTTATTTGTTAACTGGTAACGCTAAAATGCAAGCCAAGCTAAAGTCCAAATGATACGCATGCGCCACTTGATTTCTTCTTCTGGTACTCAGCTCAGTTGTGTTTGCTCTTACAAAAAGCTTTAGCAATTAATCAACAGTTGTATTAATTTAGCGTCTTTTTGTTTGCAATTTTATCCCCCCAAATCCATCAGCTGAGTACAGTGGCTGATAGAAGTTTTTACTTGCAAAATAATTCTGTAACAGATAAAAGATTTTGTTTTGCAAAGTTTCAGCACTATTGAATTGGAATTTTGGCCTGAAATGTTATCAGATATTTTTAATACTGTAACTCTGTAATGTCATCCTTTTAAGGATGGCATTCTACACGTGCAACTCAGATTTCCGACTGAAGTGCTCGTATGCATCGTGTTTGACAGGTGCACTTTTACTACTTACATGCATAAGAAGTATGGGAAATTTGCATTTAAATCCGTCAAAAGCCATTGAAGGCAGTGGGAACTTTCACCTTTGTAACATATTTTTAGTATGAAGCACTGTATTACGAGGGTGGTCAAGAATGGTTACTGTCAATGTTAGAATTTGAACGATTTGTTTTAAAACTTTTTTTAAAAAACACTCTGGTTAGATTATATCTAAAATATCTTCTTAAAATGTAGACAAATTTTAAAGTTATAGTGCTTCAAAATTAAGCATCTAAAATTAGGGGGGAATCCCAAATTTTATATTTACTTTTAATACTAATAATTTCAGTGTTTGCATGTAATGGCTTTATGTGGGTCTTCTAGTTATAATTACAATGTTAATTACGATGTTATTTTTAATTGCTTTTAATTAATCATTTTTATCAAAATTATTTCACAAAAAAAATAACTATAAATTTTTTATTTTAAAAATTATTTAATAATAATTTTTTTAAAATTATTGTTTTTTTTTAAATTAATAAATAATTTTTTTTAATAATTAATTTTTTTCAATAAGTTTCCGACTCAAAAATATCCCGTACTTTATTTTACTTTTCACAAAATCGTATTGGACTGCTTCTTTCTGACCAGCTTTCATTTACTAAGACCCGAACAAATTTACACTTAAATAATAAATGCGAATATAGGATATAATGGTGCGGCTCTCTGCTTATTTTAAGCTCTTCAAATTAACTTTCTCCTGTACCGTCAAAGTCAATCACATTTTAGGGCCGTCGAATATATTTGAATTCAAGCTAATTCAAATTGACTTTTCACCCGCAGCATTTCTAGTAAAAATTTTTTTCCGATTACTGACTAAAATTGCATTTCTCGATAAAAATTATTTTATGAAAATTATAAAAATTATAAAAAATTTTAATTTATTTTTACTAAATTATAAAAATTATTTCTCCGATTATTAACTAAAATTGCATTTCTCGATCAAATTTAATACGGCTTTATCAATAAAAGTTAAAAAGTTGTTCTGCACTACTCAATTTCAAAAATATTTCCGTTCCTTCTGAATTGTAAAACTCCTCGTATCTGAATAATTTCTTAACTTAATTAAAAGCTTTTACAAAGAATTTATTAAAGCAACTTGTACGGTTTAAAGTTATTTGAATCCGAAGAAAAGATTTTTTGAGATATTGTGAATAGCGTATTAATTTTGTAAGCCACTGTACGTACCTACGCTGGTTATTTATTGGAGTTTGGAAAATTAAAATTAATCATTTTATCTTTTGGAATCTCATTCAGATATTTCTTTTGAATTTTGAGTGTCTTAATTTTAGTGAAAATTTTATAAATATTTTATTAATTACTTGTCATTAATTTCTTACAACATCTCTTGAACTTCCACTTTTTTTTTAGCTTTTTCGTTGTTTTATTTTTAACACTTTTTGTGGTCTGTGATATTTATTTTTAAGATATATGTCTTAAAATGTTGAAGATTTTAATCAGCTCTAAGCCGAAACAATAATCAACAACTTTCTTTTGTCATTTAGGATTTTACTTTATTTTTACGATGTTGTTTGACAACACCGGAAATGGTAGTGTTACGAAATTTTGTATCTTATTAAATTAAGCTTTTTTATTAAATAATTTATGGAATAATTATGTATTAAAGTTGAAGATGTCGAATAATAGGTAAGACTTTGTGTTGTAAATTGCGCTTTGAACGACGCCTGGCGGCCACATAACCGAAAAACTTTAAGATCACGAAATTGTGTATCCAACAAAGCCCGCTTCTTTCCTTTATTATTAGGGACTAAACTCGTGACCTAATTGTTACATAACGATTATTAAATGAATTAAAGCTCTGTAGTACACAAACGCGTTCCGCTGGCTTCATGCGAAAGCTTATCAGTGAAAGGAGTTGTGGTAAACCAGAAATTTTCATCAGAACATACACAAAAGCTACCGACTTCAGAGCTTAAAGGGTATGTTCCCCTATCCTAGACAGTCGTACGATTTTTTAAATATAGCATCTCTTTTGAAAAAATTGTGTGGCTTAAAAATATCATTTTCATAAAATGCATGTTCCTCAATCAGCAAAGTAAAATTTGCTTGCATCATATTTGTATAATAATGTGGCACCTACAACGCCATTTTGAAGCGATTTTTTAAAATTGGAAGATTATCACTATAAAATTTTCGTGTGAATGAATCATACCATTGCCTAGGATATTGAAACATGCCTTGTAGCATGTATTGTGTTTATTGTTATTGGAATATATGTAGGTAAAGCTTCGTGGGCTTTTGTTTATTGAGCTTTGCAAGTTCGATTTTACTATTTGCTTCTTTTCCTTAATGTTGTATGGCCATTTGGAATATGTAATAGAAACTCGAAATATCTCATCAGCAAAGACCCCGTTCAGACATGAAATATTTGCTGCCATTCAATTAAATTACTTTGAGTTATGCCTTATTTTTATACCCTGATAATAAAGTGCAGTTAACTGTGGCACAATTGAGCATCGATTTGGGTTTTTTGATATCCCTACGTATATTGCTTTTATCGTATCTACTTTGAAGTATGGTCCTTCCGTGGGTTTTCGCCTATTCTGGTTTTGTTAAAGAAAGTCTACCTTTTTTTCGAAAGTCTCATATTTATATCTTTTGATGAGGGTGTATAACTGCAAAGGAAAAGCTCAAAAGCTAAGTTAGAGTAATGGGAAATTCAAATACACCGTTGACAAAGATAAATAATTTAAAACCAAACAATTATGAATCCTATTGAGCTTTACAAGCATAAAAAAGTAAATTTATATTAACTTGACGAAAGTTGAGTTAAAGAAAGGTTTACCTTAAAATTAATATTTAGAAGAAATATTGTTACAGCTTTTCTCAATTTTATACATCCAATTTAAAAAGCTTTTATATATTTCATCATTTCATTGTCGAGACATATTCAAATTTTCCTAATAATTCTTCATGTTTATATTTTTCTTTTTCAGGCTTTATCTGCGGCTTCGTATTTATTTATGCCATTAAAAAAGCTCAATTGAAAACAAGGTATGTAAACTTTGTTATAAAAAGCTTTTTTTTTTTAACAAAAAGTGAAATTGTTGTAAAAACATCGAACGTAAACAAAAATATTAATACACCCATTTAATACTAAATAACATACAAGTGCGAACTCGTGTTAACTTTTGAAATGATATTTTTTTATGTAATAATTCTCAAATAGTGTATTTCGCTTTTAGTATACATTAGAAGCCGTAATCAATTTACAATAAATACAACACAAGTTGTTGTAAGTAAATAAATAGAAATATTGAATAAAAGAAAAATCATTAAATGAAATCAATACCAGCCACTAAAACGCGGATTTCGCCAACTTAAAAGTTTCTGGTTCACGGATTTTTTTTTATTTTATACGAAAATTAACTTTTAAATGCTGACATGTTTTTTTTCATAGTTTCGAGCTGTTCATTTTACGATTAAATTAATAAATTAACAATAAAAATAACTAGTCCGGCTTCTAGACGTGATATTTCGTATTCGTTTTATGTTTTGGGGCTACAACAGGGAACTGTTACGCATTTGTTAGTTAACAATATTTATATAGTGAAATGAATTACTTTTGGGAATAGACACATTCACACGTCATTACGTATTTCGTTTTATACTGCATTTTTATTACTGGATGCGGCTCCCCACGAAAGCTACTTGTAACCCACGAGTGGTTCGCTAAAAGCAAAAATTATTGATTTCACTTTCAATTATTATGTCTCAAATTACATTATTTCCTGAAAGGTACTTTACCCCAAACCATATATTTTCCAAAGTGCTTTTAGGTGGTACTTCTTAAGGAAGGTAGTTTTTATGAACGCCACTCTAGAAAAATTTTTGTTATAAGTGTACTTATATAAGCTACATTTTTTTTTATATAAAAGGCACTTTATTATAAAAGTACTTTTTAAAAAAGGTACTTTTCATATATACTTTTCTTATATATGTATATATATTTATGCCATTAAAAACCAGAAAAAGCTCAATTGAACACAAGGTATGAAAACTTTGTTATAGAAAGCTTTTCTTTTATTTACAAAAAGTGAAATTTTTGTAAAGTATGAAAGTACTTTTTATACAAAGTACCTTATAGGAGGAGTTAAAGTTATTTTTCAATTCATAAAATATAATTTTTAAAAATAAATTCAGGGTGTCATAAGCTAAGCTTAAGTTGTTAATAAGTAGTTTACTTACAAATAACTTTGGATGTGGGCTTAATCGTCTGGCTTAACATCCCATATGTAAATTCTTGTTCAATAATCACTGCTGACTTAGCATTCCCCAGCCAACAATTATCATCAAGATAGTTTTTTTCTTCACCAACTAAAGCTGCAAAGCTTTCGGATTGTCAACAGGTAAACACACAGGGTGTAGGCAGAACTGCACCCGCGACCTCCGGTTTAATAGGCTGTTCATTTTCCATTCGCTTACGGTGGCTCACACCTAAACACATGAACCCTTTTTTCTAAACCCCTTTTTTCTTCCTCTGCCTCGTCATTGCCGAAGCAAAGTGTTAATAAAAAATGGTTTTATTTCGATACCAGATCCCAGAGCCGCTGTAAAAATCTATTCTATCGTCACTATCAGCCTACCACAATGCAGTAAACAAGTGGGGACAATCCTGCGAGTTCTGTTTTTTGGAACAAAGTAACCAAGTGTACTTTCTATTAATGCCATCTCTGCTAAAGTTGATTTTTGTAAAAGTTACGCTTCCTAAATATTCTTTTATAAAATTTACATTTTGCAATTTACAAAAGCTCCTTTTCATCAATTTTTTTTGTGCAAAAGGATAGGCAATAATGTTTAGTTGAGTTCAGTACTTAAAAAGTACTTTTTTGTGGAAATTACTTTCAACGAAAGCGTTTTTTTTTAAATGACTTATTTAGAAAATGTGTTTTATAAAAAATGTAAAATCTTTTAGAAAAAGTACTTTTTTAAAAAAATTTATGCATTTCTAAGAGGTGCTTTTTTAAACAATACTTATGAAAATGAACTTTTCATTAGAGCTATTACTGAAAAAGGTATTTTTAAGGTAACGTATATTCTGTAAGAAATTCGCTTTATGATGTTACAAAAACAAATCAACGATAGGTTGTCCAGACCGCGGTGCTTTTTTCACAGCGAAATGTCCAGAAGAGAACCGAGCGAACCATTGGTGTGCTTCACAAACTGATACAAAATCCTCTCCGTACACTCGACAAAATTTCATTGGTGGTTTGCGTGGCATTCTTCCCCTTCTTATACCAAAATTTCAAAATATAGCGAATTTCTTCATTATTTTCACTCATTTTTAAACAGCTATAACTTTTTTTCAACTTCGCCGAATTAAATTTTTTTTTTGTTTTAAAAAAGCTTAAAATCTCACCTTTCCAACAGTATTTGATTTGACACAATGTTATTGGTAGCACTGGAGATATACGACTGCAACTACATGTATTGACAAAATATGAAAAGACATTTTCGACTAACTATTGCAAAAATGTAGTCGGTAGCTTGCGGTCGCCTATGTGGCAATGAGTTAGCAATACATAATGAGTCATATCTATGCAGTCTTTACCAGGCAGTATAAGGCGTAGTCTGACATGGTTATGAACTATTATTAAGATCGCATTGCTTGTAGCGCAACACTCTCTAGCAAGTGTGTTATTGAATTAAATTTTTTGTGGTCGTGCTGTTTTCGTTGAATTTTACTTAGAAATGCAGTGTAGTCGTATGTGGAAATAAATGCAAACCAGTCGTAATAATTCAAAACATTCAAGTTGCCTTCCGCAGCTGCTTACCAATTTTTTTTGCATAATAACTTATTAAAATTTTTCCCCGTTTGTTATAATAGCTAAGCCGCGATCTCCACATGGCTTTAGGTCAGTCAAATGTTTTTTTTTTCTTTCTAGTTGTTAGTAAACAATCTCAAAGTCTTTAAATGCATAATTGTTAAGTTAGATCGCAATAGATAAGCTAACAGGAATTTTTATTGCTTACAATTAAGATAATCATTTTTGGAAGCAAGTGTTTGAGTTATTTATATTCTATGGTCAAATATTTATATATTTTAGTTGTAATTTTTTTTATTACTGTTAAATTTGTAAAAACAACGCATAATTGACTAAATAGCAGCTTGAAGAATTCCTTGAAGCTTTTCAATTTACTGTAAAGCTCGTTAGTTTGAGCTGAAGTGTGAGTGAGGAGTGAGTGGTAGATAGAGAGAGAGAGAGAGAGAAGCGATTTACTTTTTAAATTTAAATTGAATTGCTAAGCTGGAATTATTGAGTTTATTACAAGGGGGGAAAAGCACAAAGAGGGAGCGAAAGAGAGAGAGAGAGAGAAAGGCGCCTCTAATCTTTCATAAAATTAAATAAAGAGTGACAAGTTTCTCTTTAGATTTAGAACTTTTTAAAATGATAAAAAGTAATTCAGCCGATAATAGTGCTTGTCGTTTAGATAACGATAGCTCAGATCGTTAAGCTTAATTGAGTCGCTATAAAGCCAAAGCCTGTTTAGTAATGATTTAACTTTTTATATTGCTTTGCCAGGAAGGCTTTTATAAGATGGGAAAACGAGCGCATTTACATAAATAATTATTTAAAATTTTAATGTGAAAACAATCTGAAACTCTAATGGAGTTTGGTGATATATAAAATAAACGAATAGAAGATCGGAATGTTTAATAATCGGTTTAATAATTTTTCAAATAGTTTTTCATTCTTAAAATAATTAAAATTTTAGAAAAAAATTCTAACAGTTAACAATATGAAAAAGTTGACTTTATGAGACGCCTTCGAAACGCTTTTGAACTTTTTACAGCTTGGCTCTTTAAAGCTTTCTTCTATAATGTGACTTTTTTGATAGATATCATCTAAATAATATAGTTAGAGATAATGAAGAAGACGGTTAGCTTTAGTTTTGGAAAAGATTGTACACCACTGTTTATTTATTCTCTAATTGTAATAGCAATACTTTATTAATTTACGTTGATAATTTCTTTACTTTGTTACAGTATTAGTAGGTCGTTACAGTTTTTAATGGTTGTTAAATAAACTAGATATTTAGCGGGTTTTGAGGCATTGGCCTAGTATTCGAATTATAGGAATTTTAGTTTTATTATATCGTTTTGAATATAAGCGGAGGTAAAAGTAGTTTTCTAAAAAGTCATCCTTTTTTTTTAACTAAGTTAACCTGCAAAGCTTTCGGGCTTGATCGTAGGAAAACAGCCAGAGTCTAGGCAGGAACCGAACCCTCTACCTACGGTTTAGCAGGCTGCACATTATTCATTCATTACTGTTAATAAGCTAACAACAGAAACTTAATCCAATAATAACGTTTCTGCCAGGGATATTTTGAGACACAAAGCAATACGATTTTGTTATATAAAAATCCAGTTAGAAGATATACAGCGCAATAGAATATTCAAAGACTCATTTTTGTTTCTGATATAGAAGTTTTCTTAAAAATAAATCGATTTAGTAGAGAATTTCTTAAAATTTTAAAGAAAGCTTTTATAAAGTGCTGATAGGTAAAAGCTTTCCTAAAGCTATATTCGACTTGCCCAATCATGTCGTCACCATACCAACATGATATTAACGAATGAACCGAAAAGTAGTAATTCCTCTACAACATCATTTGGAATGCAAATTAATTTCCTTTTGATCAGATTGACAGCTCCATTAACATAAAAGCTGTCACATTAATACTCCCATTTACAACTGCCTCTATCAGTTTTTCGGGGCATTAAAGCCATTTATATTCTTCACAGCAAGTAGAACTAAATGTATCTATTGGCTAAGCGTGGAACTAAATGAAACTAGAGAGGAGTTTTAAACAAATTAAATCATGTGGAACTTTCAGGCATGCCTGTATTGAGATATAAAAATAATACTTGAGATGTTATTAAGCAGACAAGAGGAACATTTCCAAATTGCTGGCGCCTTTTGCCGTTAGAATTTTTTTATTTATATTTATTTTGGTTTTTTGTGTTAATTAAAAAAAAAAGTAATTTTCTAGATTAGGAGCTGAAAAAATTGCTCATGTTTAAATATTTCTTGTTTCCAATTTTTTTTTTTTTTATTTAAACGTGCATTTGTAAATGGCTTAACCTTCCCATGACTGATTAAAAGACAGATAGACACATTTCGTTGTCAGATGGACAATTTTTTTTTTTTTTTTTTTTTTTTTATATAATGAGTTTTAAACTACTGCTTTATGTATGTTCTCTGAATATTCAATAATGGTCATTTATAACAATATTTTTATTTTTTTTTTATTTTTTTTATAATTTTTTTATTTGTTTTTATCTACAGCAACAGCCACCAACGGCGGCCTTAATGGTCTGTACGAATATGTGAGGTGTTGTTTCGTTTGTGGTTGTTATAAAAATTTGGGTTATACGGCGATATTAAATAAAATTTATAAAAAAAACAAAATATTTTTTATGTGACTTTAAACTTGTTACACGTATGAATAAGAAAAAGCTTTAAACAAGTCGAACATGTTTTTTCTTCGATTTTATGTTAATTTATTAAGCACATTTTTCTTTTCCCTTTAAAATATTATTTATAATTTTTTTTTTCTTTTTTTTTTTTATATTGCAGCATAAAAAGCTCAGATACACTCAGATACTTTATTCATAAATAATTGTATTTAAATGTTTTTGAGAGTCATGCAAATTAATAAAACGAAAACACATTTCCAATTTCCTATAAAACCAAATTAATCATTTTATAATTTAAAATTAAAATATAACTTAAAACCAAAAAAAAAAAAAAATTAAATTAATAATACTAAAATTTATTTTTGTATCCAATTAATATCTAGTTGATCAGTTAAAATTGTTAAGGCCAATCTTGGCATGGTTCTTCTTCGTTTGTTTTGCTATTAAAACGCCTTTCCAGGAGTTCAAGGACTCAGGTGAAAATTTAGTTCTGATACTAAATAGAATTTGTTAATAAATTTACGTTAAAAAAAAGGCTAAAAAAGACAAAAAAAAAAATTTAAATATGGAAAATTTCCTTGGCAAAAATTTAAAAGAGTACTTTTAACCAAGTACTTTTTATCAAATTATAGTATAATCTATAGTATAATTTCGAACACCTAAAAATCCGGACCACACGATAAAACGGACGCTTAACTTGTTGCCACGAAGTACTCTATAATACAGACACCAGCATTTTTTCTACCTCAATAATTCGTACAGCATTTATTTCTAAAGTTTTTTGTCAGATATTTTATCAAGTTCAGAAAATCTCGTAGATACTCTTAAAACTTTTGCCTTAAAAAACGTGGCTTTTATAATTTGCAATGCTCGGAATAAAGTTGGGACAAAAAAATATTCTTAAAAAGTCCTTTAATAATATTCTTTATAAAGACGAATGGAGTACAGAAGATGAAATTCCTCTAGCAAGATTTACTTGATTTACATTTATAATCCTACTGAGGTAAATGATGGGTTGAATGAAGTAATTCAAAACAATGATGATGAGACTGAATAAGATTGAAGAATATTGTGATAATATGCCAAAAATACAGTATTCTCAAGCCATATCTGCTTTTAATAACTGTATAAAATATTGCAAAGAGCAGGAACTTCCTCCTCGGGATATTATTAAACTACTAAGCCTACGAGATGTTGCATAGAGAAAGCAAAAGGATACTAAACTTCAGCAGATGAAAATGTCGAACTATCGTTTTAATTTTTGTCTTGTTTCGGAAATTTGGAATTTTTTATATTTTGGACACGACTTGGTTTTTATTTGTCCGCCCTATCGAGATTGTACTGTGCTTATAAAAAAGGTACATTTAAGAAAAGCTCCGTTATATAACGGTAGCCGTTAGTTGTGGTTACAAGGGGTAGTACAATATAACAGTTATTTCCAGAAAAAATATTTAAAAAAATTTCTTCAAGCAATAATCGTTACCCGTTGCCAATCATAAGAAATGACGTACTAGCAATTTATTATATAAGTAGAATTATGTAACACCTCTTGTGATTAGCCTGTTCATGCGATAACGTTCGACAAGCTAATAAGTGAGTAATTTTTGTATTAAATTTCGTTTTTGCTTTCAATCCTATCAAACTTCTTTCTTGATAATGTATTTTTATAATATATGGTGAATAAATAAACTGTTGTGTGTATAAAGATCTGTTTGGCTCTATTTTATGCTTACAAGAAAGCAGCGAATAAAAATTGCTTCAGCCTATTTAAGAGCATTTTGTAGCCTCTACTTACGGCATGCCCCTTATTATGTAAGGCTTTTCACATTCCTTTGCTTCTCCACTTTTATCATATTTGCTTTCAATTCAGTTCTTTATATCAACACATGTTTGTTAGACAAGCTAACAAGTGAGAAATTTTTGTATTACCTTTGCGTGCAACATTTAATGTATTATTATAATATATGGTGAATAAATAAACTATTGTGTGTATAAAGATCTGTTTGGCTTTAGTTTAGGCTTACAAGGTAAAATTGAGAACATTATAAGAGTATTGACCCTGCATATGACATGCCTTCTATTATGTAAGGCTTTTGAAATGCATTTTCTTTTCCCTTTGTATCATGTTTGCTTTCAATTCAATAAAAGTTCTTTCTTGAAAGCTTTTAACACTGACCTTGTTAAAGTGACCGTTACATTTATTTTTGTAAAACCAATTTTTATTATTCACACATTTTAATTGTTCCCATTATTACCACAAAATTATGTCAAAACTGGCTTTAATTTTATTATTACAAAAGAATTTAATAATAAAATTTAGACATTTGCATAATAATATTGTTTTTAGACAAAAAAAAAAAAAAAAAAAATAATAAAAAAAAGAAAAAAGTTTAGAAATGAAGCAGTTGAAACAATTTACGAAACTCGAGCATTATGAATGAAAATGACTTTTCAAGCAGGTAAACGTGAACGCGATATAAAACACGATTTGTTAAGCACCTTTTTAATTGTTAGAAGTAAAAAAGAGTTAAATAATTTTTTACTTTTTGCATATTTTCAGCACTATGAGCTTTTACTCGCTGGCTCAAACTCAATAGAAATAAAAAGTTGTGCTGCGTAGAAGCAAGATAGTGAGCTCTGGTGTAACAGTTTTATATTAAATTTTTTGATTTTCGAAAAATATCGAGACAGGTGTGAAATATATTTACTCATCACTGTGTCACGGGTGAATAAAAAAAAAAGAGCTTTTACTAAAATAAATTATTATTTTAGCTATTGCTTGAGGTCCTATAATTATTTGCTATTTTATTTTGTTGTAATTTTAATGCTTTTCACTCTGACCTTATTAGTTTTTACTTTCCGTGGCCGTTACCATGGCCGTTCTCGTTCCGTACTCGTTATGTCAAGAAATCAGCTGTTTAATAAAAACATTCACATATTGAACAAAAAACTTATCATAAAAATTCTTTTTTAAGAAACGAATTCGTCTCGAATAGAACAGTCGCAACCAGACGTCAGAAAAGCCAAACAGCTGATTCGGAACAGAATACAATTCTGCCGTTACTTTGATTACACTAATCCTCAGAAAGACTTTCCCATAAGTCATTATGATAAGCCCTTAATAGGTTTGTTCCACATTTTTTCAGCTTATGATGCCTCAACTAATAGAATAGAATAGAACCAACCAGACGTACAGAAAAGCAAACAGCTGATTCGGAACAGAACATAATTCTGCCGTTACTTTGATTACACTAATCCTCAGAAAGACTTGCCCGTAATTCCATGGCTTTTAATGCTTTCGTTCAACGTTTCTTTAGCTTATGATGCCTCAAATAGAATTAAGTCCAAAAAAATAAAATTTTTTTTTTCATAAAAATTCTTTTTTAAGAAAAGAAATCAACAGATTCGTCGAATAGAACAGAACCAACCAGAAGTACAGAAAAGCCAAACAGCTGATTGAATTTTTTGACATTTCCTCAGCTTATGCTGCCTTAACCTCAATTAAGTCCAAAAAAAAAAAAATAATAATACTGCTCTGATAACTAACAAGGAAATATTTTGCTGTAAAGGCGGTTAATTTAGTAGCTAATCGGCAATAATGAAATGAAGCTTTTCATATCACTGGACAGCTGCGTAGCCTGTTAACAGAATAATACTCATTTGTTACTTCTTCTATAACCAACGATTAAGACCATGTGTAAGGTGCAGTGATTCGAATTCCACACCTTGTGCTGAAACACCCTTCTGTAAGTATCTGAAAGATGCTACAAGCCTACTAATCACTAAAATAGTTTTCGCTTTAATCGTACTGCCTTCATATTGACATAAATTGCTTTTTGTGTAGGCCATACCCAACAGCCTCTCTTAACGAATATTTGTTCATTCTGTCATGATTTAATCATTTTACCTAATAATAAGTGCCAATGATCAAAGCAAACGTGTATCTTTCAGATACGGATACTGTTAGCGATTACTATATGCATATCAAATTATTTAATATTATTAAAATTTTAAAAGAAAATGTGTGTGGAAAGAAGAAACAGCGGCAGAGAACATGAATATAGAGATTTCAAAACACAATGCAACTAACAGAAATTTTCATGTGGGCTCGCACAGATGGTTAAAGGCGAGGGGCGGTTTAAAATTTTGAAAATTTCTACTGAAATTTGCATATAAAATATCAACAAGATCGTTAATATAATGTAATGGGGTTATATTATAATTGCACGTTATTTCAGTAACGTGAAATTTGTTATTACAAACGAAATTTCTCTACACTCAAAAAATTTTGTGAGTTAAATTAACTCAGCGAAAAGTTTTATTAATTTTTATTTATTTATTTTTTTCTATTATTTTGTGTGTTTTTTGAAAAAAAAAAATGTCTTTAAACACAGTGATTACGCTTATTATATCAAATATTTGTCAAGTGTGACCGTAACTTAAGTTCAACTAAATTTAATTAAACTTAAATCGCACTTACAAAAAGAATTTGACGCCGCCTATTTCTCTATGGCTTATCCGTTTACGTAAATGTGCTTTCAAAGCGTTTAATAACGTTGTGAAGTGATTACACTTATTTTGTCAAATATTTGTCAAGTGTGACAGTAACTTAAATTAAATTCAATTTTACTAAAAATTAACGAAAACGAAATTATAACGAATATTTATATATATATATTTTTATAACAAATTTCTCTATTCTTTATCCGTTTACATAAAATATATCGTTTTAAATTCGTTAAAGCTTTTACCGCTACTAAGCAATTAAAAGTTTTCTTCAGTGCAAATACAAATACTAAGGAAAAGTGCTTAATACATATGATGGAAATTTGAAAGAGAATTTCCCTCAATAACCTTTTTCCATTTAAAAAAAAGTTAATTTTCAGGAAAGACCCAATTACACAGAGAAAAACATTTCCTTGAATTCGCAATAACAAATCTCAATTTCCCTCTGTAGGCGAATGAATAATGCTCAGCCTACAAAACCGTAGGTAGCGGGTTCGATTCCAGCGTAGACCTTGGGTGTTTTGCTACGGACAAGCCGAAAGTTTCGCAGATTAAATTAATAGACAAAAAAAAAAAAAAAAAAAAGAAATACATTACAAATAATGCAAGGCAATAAAAAGTAGTTGCAGTCTCCTAAAGAGCGAAACTCTGTTACTCTTCTTTAACGACTTATGACATTTTTCTTATATCTAAAGGCATTTATGATAATTTACCATTCTCGGAACTTATTTATTTTTTATTTTGAAAGTACGTAGATGAGCGTAAACACGCAACAAACATTATAAGTAACCATAAGCCAAACTGAAAGAATCCCCGAAGCTTTAAAGCTTTTCGATTTTGACCAACAAGTCAAAGTTCCGGCCTTTTAGAAATATGGAATGAAATTTACGTCCTATGCGGATTTCAGAAACTTTTCCAAGGCTTTCAATGATTATAGTTTTGTAATTCTCAATTAATTTATGAGAATATGGACAGGCTTGGGATCTCATATATATTTTGTTTTAGTAGAGTATCTAATTTTTATAAATTTTCAATATCCCCAATCCATGATAGTCCAGATAACTCCATTTATATCTGTTTGAAATTTGTCGTGTATTATTGACTTTATTTTAAATTATTCTCAATCGACTAAATACTTGTTTGCTGGGTGAACTCTGTCTAATCACTTTTCTATCTTTTCAATGAGATAAAGCCCTGACTTGGTTTATTTTTTTCAAAAGTTAAGAAAATAAACTTTCAATAATTAATTTTACAAACAATCAAATTTATTTCTTCTTAATTAGACAAAATATTGTACGTGTACGAGTATTCATTTGCTGCGCTTAAATGTCTCTCTCACGTTGCATGTTCTTAAAGCTCTTTAATTTTTTGTTCAATATTAAAAAATAAAAGTTTAAAAATCTTATTAAAAAAATTAACAATCTTAATAACGAAACCAATAACTGGGTTTTGAGGTCTCCAATATTTCTTTTTCTCCACTTTTTATATTTTTTAAGCGCATTTTATTATTTTTTTTTTGTTAATAAATGAAAGAAGTGTCTTTTAAAATATTTTTTTTATTTCTTTTGCAAATAACTTTTATTATTTTTTTTTAGGTCTGCCGGCTAAGCTTAAAAGTACAACAAGTTGCCAGTTATTTCAGTCAATTTCGTATACTTTCTGCTTGTCATGTTATTTTTTCAGCTGGCCTTAAGATAAATGGCGATGACTGTAAAAATGTCAAACCCAGAAAAGAATGCGTGTATAAATAAGTAAATCGCAGAAAAAAAAATATTTATCAGGTAAAATTCTTAAAGATCATAAACCTTAATCGTGTCTTAGCGCTCCAACTTAAGACCTAAAGGGTGTGTCTATCACCAGAACGAAGCTACGAATGAAGACATTTGCTTGCCCTTCTCATACTTCTTGCAGTCGAAAATCATAAACACTTAAAGCTTAAAGCGGGTGTGTGTAAAATATGATTATCTTTGAGACCACAAACAAAATCTGACTCGAGTTATGTTAATGGCTTTAAATGTAAATGCAAAATCTGATACTTATGCTGAATTGTTTATTTGTTCTTTGTTTTCTCTTTTGCATAAACTGTCGTGGTGTAGAAAGTGTTAAAGCAAAGTATAGGAGGAGTATAAGAGGGGAAATAAATAAATTCTTAATTTAAAAAAGATTTTCTTTTTTCTTAATCTTTGCAATTCGTTATACTTTCTTCATCTTGATACAGCATTTTTTAATTGACTGCCTCAAGCAATTCTTAGCGAAGAGAAGTTTTTATTGTGATTGACTATATTTCTCGTCATTTGGGATCAACTATTGGAAAGTTTTAAATGGCTTAAAAATATATATATATATATATTTGCATTGCTTGGATTTAAAACTTTGCTTAACTTCTATCGACAACCTTAACACATAAAAGATCGTTAAGAGTTAAGAGCCCAATGCAGCTCTCCAGATTCACTAATACGCGCAGGAACCGCATTCAGTACTCTACAAACTAAAACGATAACAAGAACCGCATTCAGTACTCGACAAAGTGAATCGATAACAGGGATCGCATTCACTACTCTACAAACTAAAACGACAAGAGGAATCGCGTTCAGTACTCGACGAACTGAATCGATAACAGGAATAGCATTTAATACTCGACAAACTGAATCGAACACGGGGATCGCATTCAATAAAATATATATATGCCTTTAAAAATATATATATGCGCATTGCTTGGATTTAAAAGACGAAAAGACATTTTTATACTTTGCTTAACTTCTTTCCACATACTTAAAACATAAAAGATCGTTAAGAATTTGGGTTCCCAATGCACCTCTGCAGATTCACAATTAATTACCTGCAGGAGTCGCATTTTGAAACCTTCTTAATGTACAAACTCCTATATCTGCCCTGAACTCAATAAAAATTTCTTTCAAATTGTCTTTAACGGGTTAAAAAAGTAAAAATTCTAGATATTTCGGAAAGCTGACGGATAAACAGATAAATAAATTCAAACTTTTTAATTTTCTTAAAATCACTAGTAGAATAAAGGCATTAGACCGAGATCCCCATCTATTTTACGTATCTGCATATTCTGGTTTAATGCTGACTCAGTCGTAAATGTAACCAAGAAACGTAAAAATGTGCTTGAGACGTACTTGAAAGGTAAAAAATTCTTTTAATCCCATATATCCTTTATGATCGACAGACTAAAGGCTTCAAGGATTCATTTTAGAATGCTTCATTAAACTCTTATATTTGCTTTAAAAGAACAGCAACTCTTTAGTTATTGTCACCACAAGGGTTAATTTCGAATGGGAAATATCTTTAATAAAATGACAGAAACATTTTTACAAACACAAATATATCTTTAAAAAAACAATATTTTAAAAAGCTCTTCTTTCATTTATTAATAAAAAAAAAGAAAAAAGAAAAAGAAATATTGGAGACCTCAAAACCCAGTTATTGGTTTTGTTATTAAGATTGTTAATTTTTTTTAATAAGATTTTTAAACTTTTATTTTTTAATATTGAACAAAAAATTAAAGAGCTTTAAGAACATGCAACGTGAGAGAGACATTTAAGCGCAGCAAATGAATACTCGTACACGTACAATATTTTGTCTAATTAAGAAGAAATAAATTTGATTGTTTGTAAAATTAATTATTGAAAGTTTATTTTCTTAACTTTTTAAAAAAATAAACCAAGTCAGGGCTTTATCTCATTGAAAAGATAGAAAAGTGATTAGACAGAGTTCACCCAGCGAACAAGTATTTAGTCGATTTCGGATTAACCACGAACTTCTCATTAAAACCAATTTGTTTTCTGAAAGTTGCCCAAGAGTGTTTTGCTAGGAGTTCGTGAACGCATTCACTGTCTGTCGCTTGCTTGAGGAACATTTTGCAAGAAAAATTAAATATGACGGTTTAAAAAGTAAAGGGTGTTCCAATTATTGCTACATTTGTTTGCCGTCTACTTCAAATCTGTACTAGACCTTAAATGATATTTTTGAAAAGTTATACTCTTTATAAGTACATTGTTAAAAACTGTATGAGAATTACAAATTTATAATAATTTTGTACAGATAGTAAAATCAGCATGACTTCAAAGGAAGCAGATCTCTCAGTAAGTCGTTTCATAATGAAGTGAAAAAGAAAAAAACATTTTCAAACGAAAGCCGTCAATGTTTCTTTAAAGGGAGCGATTTTAATAGAGTGTATAAAAAAGCTTAAAATATTTTTTTTTTCAACCATTTAACCGGCAAAAGCTTTTTGCCTTTTAAAGAGGAAAACACGCAGGATCTAGCCAGGAATCGAACACGCGGACTCCGGCTTACTAGGCTCTGCTTTATTCATTCGCCTACGGAGGCAATGATATATTGTATTATATGATCGTTTCAGAAGCTTTCGACTAAACACGCTTAACGAAATTAATTATCAGATTATGAAAGGATATATATTTCCTTAAAACTTTAGGCAAGTTTTTCTATTACAAATTTCGATACGAAGTAAAAATAGCGTATAAAAATCGTTTGTTATTGATCGCTAAAGAGAACGATATTAAATATATTCGCTATTAATTTTCTAATTTTTTTAATTGTTCTAGCTTTTTGTTAGTTGTATGTGAATACTGCTTACGGCAAAAAGCTCAGTATATTGACGTCCTATTTCTAAAAAGCACAAATCATGTGAGAATCCATGCATTCGGTCATTAATCCATTCATGCCTTTGTACATACATGCATGCATACATTGTTGCATCAATTCATGCAACAGTGCTTTTAAATTCCAAGCCCATAAGACACAAGCCGTCTGAGTTTGATACCCATGTTGGATTGGCCTAGAAAATATTATAATAATTTAATTTCATAGTTCCAAAAAGCGTAAATGTAATTGCGATTGTGCAATAAAATATATAATATGGATTAGGACCGAGTCTGTCACCAGATTAAAGTCTGGCGAGTCTGCCAAGTCTAGGGAGTCTTAGCCTTTCTGGGGGCAGTTTATTACTACAAACAAAGACAAATTTGGTAATTTATTTATTTATATTTTAGTCTGCAATAAAACGAGATTGAATTTTAATATGGCTGCAAACAGCTGATTATCAGCTGTTTACAATCTTAAGATCACTTCACGTTTGTTTTATGATTTGGTTTAGAGAAAAAGCTTTGGCATAAAAGCTTTCTCTGTCTGTTCATATTATAGAGTGAGCATTTACATTTTTCTTTTAAAAATGATCAACACTTATCGCCAAGTCCGATGGATGAATCTGAAGATGAATCATACAGATGTTGTTTCTTGGCTTCCTAAATCAATTGTATTCATGGATTCGATGATCATGAACTCTTAATGAAAGTGAAAGGTTTCACTATCTGCTTTCATTATTTTTTTTTCTTTTTTTTTTTTTTTGTTATACAAATTTTTCTTATTGACCAAATAAGAGAAGTTGTTATTTCTAGTTGACTCTGAATGAAACATGTTCGTATGAGAAGAATTAAAAAAATCTAACACGAAAACGTGTAACTTTTTATAATTTATAATTATTTATTACTGCCGCCAACTTCCTAAAGTAGATTATTAGATATTTAAATATATATTTTTTTCGTTTTTCGATTTTTCGTGTGGCGAACAAACTGCCAATTAGATTAAAAATATATGTATATGCGGGTATTTAAATTTGTGGTTAAGTGGGCGTGTTCGGTTGGCGCTAAGGAATATTTTAATAATTTTAATTAATGTACTATAATAATTTATTAAGTCAAAATAGTTTTGAATATTAAACTTTTGTAAGCGTAGGCAGTCTTGTATGGCGCACACTATCGAACTTTATTTGGCAAAGTTAGAACTTTTTATGTGTTTCTCGGAATTACAAAAGAAATGCGTACCTTTGAAAAAGTACATTCTAAAAGTCTGTCAGAGAAGTACGTTCCATAAATTTCAGAACTTTCCAACCTTATTCGAATTAGGAATCATTGATAATTAGTTTACAAATTGGAATAAAGAAGTTAAAAAAGCTTTCAAAAAAGGTAATCGAAATGGGGCCTTAAAATGGGCACAATTCTCTTCAAGAGACCTTTTCGCTATCTTTTCGCCTCCGTAAGCGAATGGATAATGAAAGTCCTAATCAAGTGGAGGTCTAGGCCCAGTTTGTTTTCCTGCGAACAAGCCAAAAGCTTTGTACATTGAGTTGGTGGAAGAAAACAAAAACATATAAAGCTTTTGCATCTTGAGGTATTTAAACTATAATTGCGGAATGATTTACTTGATTATAAACTATGAAATCGTAGAAAAATCATATGTTGACTATACTGGCGTGATCCTTTCAAAGTTTATTAGGCGTGGCAGGAAAGCTTTATTTAAAAAAAATGGAAAATAAATTGTTTTTTGTTTAAAAACACAAAACAGAACTTTATTTTTCAATTTTTTTCTTCCATCCAGCCGAATGCATCACAATAAACTCGTATTTAACCACTCGTCACTATCATTTACAATTCTTCGCTGATATAAAGAAATTTACATGAGCGATTTGTGTAACTCGTGGCTTACTAAGTACAGCTGAGAAATCAGCTGTTTCTGGCAACTTCGAAATACGGCTACGAAAAGATTTTAAAACCGCCCAGTATTAATCTGAATATGTACGTAAGCCATTAACTGTTGCTGGCTGCTTTAATCCAATAAAACTAAAAGGTTTTTTTGGGTCCATACTTCTATTCATCTTAAATAGTTTTAAATGTAAATACGCATTTTCATCAAGCAAATCTTAATTAATTTTTCTCTTTTCCTTTAAGTATGTGGACTGCGATGTTTTAAAATACGATGATACTTCATAAAAATTCCCAGTAGAAAAGAAGTATCGAAGAAGTTTTTCCTCCGCCATATTTATCGAAGATATCGATATGTTTTGTTAGCCATGCGTCTTGAAAATGTGCTTCTCGTATTGTTTTTCTAATAAATGTTAACTAAAATTTGACATATTGAAGCATTTTAAAAATACACTGTTTATTAAAAAATAATCGGTCAGGCTAGCTGGACCGATAGAATTTAGTTCAACCGTGAAATAAATAAATAAAATAAAATCTTTAAGAGTAGCAAAATTAATGCAGAATTTGAATTGTGCCTCAAAATCCTATTGGCATTAAATAAGATTTCAATTTATTGCCCTACTGTGCAATGCTGAATTTTTACTAAACCTGAACTGTCAGCTGTTCCATAGTATTTTTAGGGTTGCCAATACTTAATGAGAACTCTCGTTATAGATACCCATGTTTTGACATCTGACAATGTCCCAATGTGTTGACATTAAAATCTTATTTTAAATAAATTTTTATATAAAAGCGTACCACTGTGCGGTTGTAAAGTAGAGTCGTCTGTACATTGTTTGCTTTCGTGTTTAATTATTGTCATATATAGACATGTTATTTATCAACACTGCATAATATTTTTTATATATATATATATATTTTTTCGATTTGCTTTTCGTTGGATCTGTGAATTAGAAATGCCTGCATCTTTTGTTTTCATGTGAATTTTTATGGAGTTTTAAGCCTCAGCGGCAGAAAAAGAAAGTGATTTTGAGATGACAAAAGCTTTCATACAATTGTATATGAAAAACTTCAAAAGTTTGTTTTCATTTCCAGACAGCAAATAAAGAAAAGTAAATTTACAAAAAAGAAATAAAAAAAAAAACAGAATTGAATTGTTTCATTAAGTTTTCGTAAGAAACTTTTTTTTTTTTGCAAAAAAGTGAAATAGAAAAGACTACAAACTCGTAATTACCCCAACTTTCCATGTCTGTCACTTCAAAGTCATACTCATACTTGTTAGTTAATCACATCTGAGGTTGAGGCTGAGGCTGAGGCAGAGGCTGAGGCTGAGGCAGAGGCTTTTTCGAACAGTGACGTTAATATTGTTATGTTATTAATTTGATACTGATAAGATAATAAGATTAAATACATTTCATTTTCGTAAAGATACTTTTTCTTCTTTGTCTTCTTCTTTGTTGCGGCTTAAATTTCACCGTTTAAATAATTATTTTTTTTTTTTTATCACTTTTGCAAAATAAATAAATTGCTGGCGTCGGTAAAATTTTATTGCCCACAGTTTTGTTTGTAATTTAATTTTTTCGCTTTTTTAAGGCAATTTAGATATTTTTAATGCATACACTGGCGTGCGCAAAAGTAGCCGTAATCCAGAGCGTCCCCTAACACAACGTTTTAAAATGAAGTAATTTCAGACTTGGGACTTTCAGTAAACTTGTTGTATTAGATGGATTCTCTAACCTTTCAAATTGATTTCGCGGCCATCAGGTTTCTACGATTTAATGCTGCTAGACTATTTCCGCTTGAATTGATTCAAAGACCCAACTGTCGTTAAGGTCATGTTTCGCTAACATGCACAATCTAATAGAGATGTCCTCCTCTTTTAAAAAATCACATGAAAATGGCATTGCTGGTGCTGCACTACCATACAAATATAATGCAAACAAGTTTTTTCCTTTTGCTGATAGAAGTAAATGCAACTCTGGTTGCATATACTTTTGCCAATCGTATGACTTGTGAAAAAATCAGTACCAGAGATGCATTTTTATTACAGACTTTTCTATTTTTTCAGCATATACTGGGTGGGCCAAAAGTCACAATGGGGTTTAAAAATTTAATAAGTAATAAAAGTAATAAGTAACGATTTAAGTAATAAAATTCTATTATTCTTGTTCTTTGTTCAGTTGTAAATCCCTCCATTAGTTATTCTCCAGATGTTATTTATATAATCTTAAAAAAAAAAAATAAAAAAAAAGTTCGTTTTTTTAAACCCCATTGTGACTTTTGGCCCACCCTGTATATGGCACATTTCACAGATCGCATGATTCTATGGGATAGTAAAGCATGGCCCGCAAGGAGTATTTATATTTCAATTTGAAATTTTAGAAAAATTATAAAGGATGTAATTAAAGAAGATTAAATAAAGACTTAAGCATTCGTTTAGGATTCTCTAAGAGCAATTTCAATAATATTTGCCAAAATGGCTGATTGTCGTTTTCTGCCTTGTATCGGAAGAGTAGTAACACTTAAAGGTGCGCCTAAACAAGATGTTTTGTCCATTGCGAAATCGCTATTTTTGCCACACTGAAACAGCTGTTTTTCTAAACATCTGTGCTGGCGAAAATTTACAGCGAGAACGCCGTCACTAGCAAATGGCAAATGGCACACAGATTTACCTTTAGAGTTTTCAGGAAGGCAGTTTGATTTGTTGCTCCTGTCATTGACTTAAATTGTGAACATGTGTTTCAGGGGAGCTAATGCTCACCTAAGCAAAATAATTAAAATAAAAAGTTAATGAATTAATCAATTTATTTAAAAAATTTTTTTTTCTTCGTATTTTTAAGTTTTGGAAATATTTCCAACATTTGCTGCAGCCTGCCCGAAAAAAGGCCATTGCACATGTGCAACGATAAATGACAACCGCGATAGTTTTTAACGAAATTTTGTCTCTTTTAAAAGATAAAATATGCCAATTGAAAAAAAAAATCTTATTAGCGTTAATTTTGATCAAATAATTTCATTTTTATTATAAATTAATATGCGAGTAATAAAATGTATACCCTCTTATATTAAATATTGACAAAATAAAAATGAATTAAAAGAAGAAATTAAAAAAAAAAAAAATAAAATAAAACAGAAAAATACTCGTATATAATTTTATTTCCTTAACGTGTCTGGTTTGTCATATATACACGTCGATTCCTCATCGTGCCCATTTACTACCTGCGATTATACAACATTAACATATTTACTACTCGTACTGGCTACCTGCTCGTTTGCATGAGTGTGCATGCATGTGCATGTAAATAGATTTGATACCATTTTTGCATACGTATCGAGATATCCATGATATTTAATACCCGCATGCAGAGATGTTGTCGCATACAACGTCTGCTGAGTGGCCGACAAACATCTTGCCATTTCTATTGGCAGTTATAAAGTCATTTTAATTTGATGACAAATCTTGTGTGTTCATCAATATTTTTTCTTCATTTCATACATGCATACATACATACATACATACATCCATACATATGAATAATACAAGCTGGAGGATGCTATCGTCTGATAGCATGATTTGTGTGTCAGTCAGTAAACGCGAAAACGAGTTGCGGGAAGAACTACATTTGAAGAAAAACTGCTGTGAGAAACTGGAGGTTCCTCACAACAAGAGCATTTCCTGAAACTGAACCCACAATCTACTGCTTCTGCTTGGCAACTTTCGCATATTCAAAATTATATCCACTTTTCAATTATGTAATTCATATTTTTACAAACCATATTTAAAAGTATAAAAATTATTTTTATGTAATAAAAATTATCGTGCTAGTTACCTACCGATCCTCCAAAGTAATATTAAGGGCTGGTTAAGTATAGGGCACTGGTAATGTTCATAATAAATTTTTAATTCTCTACACTTAACCAGGCCTTAACATTACTTTTCGCAATCGCTACTTAACTTGCGTTTACATTGGAGTGCTTTCGACTCGTTTTAAACAAATCGAATCAAATGAATCGAATCTATTCTATAACCTGTAATTTGGTGTTCCAGTGTTGATAATCAATTTGACAACTACGAGTATGAAAAATTATGTTTACCATTGAAAATTATATCCTTTTTAAATTAATTTGACATAAAGGACATCATAAGTTATACCGAAGTTGGCCAAACAGTTCATCCGGTTCTACTGACAGTCATTTACAAAAAGAAATTCCACAAAAGCAAAAGTGTAGCATCCAAAAGTAAATAAAATTGGTTACCAAAATTGCTTAATATCACAGCAACTGTCAAAAGCCAGTGTGCCCAAAGATTTTTCTAGTAAAATGTTTACTGACGAAATAAAAACCATAGAAACCATAAACATTTAATTAATATAATTTACATAATTTAATTAATAATTTTCTATAGAGATGGAGAGATCGTTAAATATCGAGCTTTTTTTATATATAGTAAAAATGCATACAACTTTTTGGCAAAGTTCTCGAAATGATATTCTCTGTATTAAGATCCTCAAGGATCCCTGCATGTCTTATAAAGTTAAGGTGAAGTTCAAGACAAGCCATAAAAATGGATTATATTCTATAACGATGGAGAGATCGTTAAATATCGAGCTCTTTTAGTTAGTAAAAATTCATACAACTTTTTGGCGAACTTCTCGGAATGGTATTTTCTTCATTAAGATCCTTAAGGATCCCTGCAGTTCTACATAAGTTAAGGTGAAGTTCAAGACAAGCCATAAAAATGGATTATATTCTATAACGATGGAGAGATCGTTAAATATCGAGCTTTTTTTATATAGTAAAAATGCATACAACTTTTTGGCGATCCTTATTAAGATCCATAAGGATCCCTGCAGATCCGCTTTAGTTTTACCATGACATAATAATTTATTTCAAGGTATTATTAATAAATTTTTTTTTAAATGTTTTGTTAATAGATTTTTCTCAGTGCACGGCTTAAGATTTTCACAGCTGTCTGTCTAGTGATTGGAAAATTCAACTCCACTTTAATACAAAACCAGTACAAAACTATTGTAAATTAATACAAGTCTGCCCAAGAAATATATAGTCTAGTTTATATGTTTCGTATTTGTGCTTTTCCAACTCTTTCTCGTTGCATTGGCACGCCTCAGTGGCTTTTAATAAAGCCACATCCATTAAAGAAAATAATGTAAATGTGTGTGTGTGTGCGCGTGTGTGTGTGCGCGTGTGTGTGTAAGAAAAAATTTTTATTGATTTCCATTTTATTTTCGAACTAAAGTGAATCCATATTTCTGTACAGAAATTGTTTTCAGGTCTAAACTTGGTTTTGAAAATCGGTATTTGGAGTGTGTTGGGTGCGATACTGCGACACGCTGCTGTCGCAATTTTACCTTAAAAACTATTTCATTTGCGTGTTTGCTTTTCTTATTATTGTTGTTGTCGTCGTTACCTCTTGAAATACAGTCAATGACAAGACGTTTCTATAAATCATTATTTAACAACATTTTGAAATTATTTTCTGTTTTGTTTCTGTTTTCTCAAGTGTCACAAAATGCAAGCTATTCATGCCTCCTGTTACGTTTTTCTAAAGTCGTTTCAAAACTTTTGCTTTTTGTGGCTCACAGCCTCATATCTGTGCAACCAAATTAATAGATATTCGCTTGATCGTTTTTGGTTTTACTATTATTTCTTGCTTTTTATTTTGCTTTTGAATAATAGTGGCTTTTTGTCAATGCCATTTAATTACTCGCTCGCTGCAAGCTGTAACTTATTATGGCTATTAAGCTTTTAAGTGTGTTTATTTGTTACCATTTTCTTAACAGTTTGCTTAACAATACTTATAGCGCAACTGCCAGGCTGGTACTGCAATTTTACAACGTTACCATAATCACTAGCATGTGGAATGTAGCTAAACACTCCGAGATTTTTTTAGTAGCGGCCATACCGAAATCAAGATGGCTTTTTAAAGTAACATACGACTATGCTTTTAATAAATTCGCTGAATCTGCGGCGAATTGAATGGTTGTCTGGCAACTTCGAATTATATACTACGAAATCTCTACGCAAAGCTTATCATGTGTTCGTTATTTGCAACCCTGTTGTAATGTGGAAATCGGATAAGAGTTACATCTAACTGCAACCGGTTTTTTTTACTATAATTAAAAACTGGTTTTATTATCTGAAAAATTGGCTGGCCTAGTCAAAAACGGCTAGTCAGGCTTTCAGTGTTTTCATTGGCTGCAGGGCGAGAAAATTGTATTAGGCTGAAATTCGATTTTTCCTTGGCAAGAAAACACAACGCAGCGTAATGAATTTTCGGCTTAACATTTTCAAAGCAAATAAGCAGAATATGGTTAACAACGCCCCTGAATCTGCAAGGATGTCTAAAATTAAAATTCATTCAATAGCACAAATTGCATAACCCCTAAACGAATAAATAGTGAACAGCCTATTAAAGCGGAAGTCGCGGGTTTCATTCCTGCCTAGAACCTGAGTGTTTTCCTGCGGCCAAGCCGAAAGCTTTGCAGGCGAGTTGGTTAAAATAAAAATACGCCATAGCAGACTAAGCAACACTTCAAATGCCGCTCTCTGCAATTGTCGCTCTGTAGCACGCTTCGAAAATACACACCCACCGGCCTTGGGATTAGCTATTAGCCCTTGAAAAATAAATTTAAATCGCTACAATTACAACCGGAGTTGCCGTTTACATGTGTTGCACCTAATTGGCGGCAATGTGTTTAATACAGTGCTCGGCAGGATCAGGATATCAGCATATTTTGCAAAAGTTATAGACAATTTCTTATTCTTCCATTTTGTTACCAGAACAACTTTTTTCCTTTTTTTTTTTTTTGAAGTAGCAGCTTTATAAAAGTTCATTGTGCCGCACACGCAAGCACTGGTGTATGTGTATGCAAGTTTGCTTACAAATTTTTTAAGTGGTTCCAGTCAGCAGCTGGAAAATTTTTAAGTGCAGTAATTAGTAAAGTGGTTGTACTTGATTTTCTATATTTTTCAATTTCTAATTAAATAATTTGTTACGTTCAGCTGAAGTTTTTCTTTTTGGAGCTTTTTCTTCTTAGTGTCTGTTGATGACAAAAAAGCCAAATATAAATGACATTTGTGGAGCAGAATACTCAATTTTGCGTCTAATTTCTGTAGAAGATTCCCCATTCAAAGATGGGAAACAAAATATTCCAGCGCTTCCCGATTCGTGCAAAAAAGCTCTTTTCTGCATTTAAAAGTCACGCTCAAACATGAATACTAAAAATGGAATTATAATAGCAGTCCTTTGCCTCCCCCTTTTTACTTAAAGTTTATCGCATATTTTACAAAAGAAAAATTAAACACTTGCAAATGCACATACAAAGAAAGATAATTTATGGCGGGCCATATCTGCGGCTAACAATTCCTTGTGGGGGCCTTAACAGACATGATTCACTATCCTACACAATAGCACGAAATATCACATATGGCATATGTGCTGAAAAAGTAGTATAAAAATGCATCTGTGTGGCAGATTTTTTTCCAAATGCGATCAGAGTTGCATTTTGTGCCATTATATGTCTATGATCGTGTAGCACCTACAACGACATTTTCATGCAATGTTTTAAAATAGGATGGAATCACATTAGATTTTTGTTTGAATGTATCGTGCGACTGTGTAGGATAGTGAAGCATGACCTTTTTTTTAGCAAAGCCATAAAGTATTTTTATTTCAATGAAGAGTCCCTCGTAAATGACTAATTATTTGTATTTATTTCTTTGTTGAATGTTAACGTGCTTACGTTTTATTTAAGAAATACGTCACAACAACAACGAAATTACTGCTTCTGGAGATTTTAAAAGCTTTCAAGGGTTCCTAAGCGTAGACAAAAATATATTTATTTAGCTTTACTTAAATTAAGAGCAGTTGTTTTTGTTTTTGTGGCTTACCGAGAGAAGGGGAATTATAACTATGCTATGCTTATTAGCATAAATTAAAAAAATTAGATGTTGTAAAAAGCTCCGTAAGCGTTATACGTTTTAGTTCTATTCGAATGCTAATATTGAAAAGCATAAATATGAGTATCACAAAATGTAAAATGTCCAATTTTTTAAAACAACAAAAGCGGCAACATTGATCGTCTACTACAAAAATGTCAACTACAAAAATGTTGATTTGCAGCAAACATGCGAGTACGTATAAAACGAACACATTTGCCACCAAGTGACCACCAAACTTGATTGTTGCTTATGAAAATCTCGCGCCGTTGCGGTAAAAGAGAAAGACTGGCTCGGATCTCAGTGCAAAGTTAATAACCCAAACTGATTAATTAAAAGTGAAACAAATCATTATTATAAAAATAAATGTTTTATTAATTATTAAGAAAAAATTTATTTATTCCGCAACTAGCAAAGATAAACGAGTGTCTGCACACTTTTTTCCATCATTTTTCATACTTTAAATCTAAAATTTATTTTTCCATCACTTTAACGTTTCTTTATTCGTCTACAATTTATCATATTTTGGAAATCGGTTTTCGTTAACACAAAAATTCAGCTGTCTGCACATTTGGGTTATTTAGCAAATTAGCCAAGTGTTAAAATAAATTAAAAAAAAAAAAAATATATAATAAAAATGCAACACATGAAAATGTAATAATTAATGCCTTAAGAAAAAAACGAAACGCACTTCAATTAGCGTCTGAATGCATTTTAACAATGCAATGCATTTTTTAATTTTTCTTTTTTTTTTTTATTAATGTAACCGTAAAATTAAATTTTTATTAAGTCTGATGAGTTACCTAATTTAAAAAAAAATATTTAAGCATCGAATTTAATGTGTCTTAAATTCATTTTAAGTAAAACCTTTTTGAAATTAAATGTATCCAATGAAGTATTTTCCATTCATCTGGAAAGCCTGTTGATTCCATTATTTGTCATATGAAAGTTACTGACTTTGGCAGCTGGTATGGCATGAGTTGGCTTGTGACCCAACACTATGGGTTTCTTATTCGTATTATGGTCACTATGTGGCCAGCTTAAATTGCATTCGCGTCAGATCACTAAGACTTCCATTCCAAGATGTGCTCTCGTGGGCTGTCTGATTTATTCGTAGTGTGAGCTCTGCGTGAGCAGCTTATATTGCATTCACGAGGGATTACCAAGGCTGCCATGATCTAACCTTGTGAGCTGTCTGACTTATTCCTATTGTCATACATAGTAATCAGCTTACATTGCATACACGTGGGATCATTAAGACTTCCAAGATCTACCTTCACGACCTGTCTGATTTATTCGTATTGTGAGCTCTGCGTGATCAGCTTATATTGCATTCACGAGGCTGCCATGATCTAACCTTGTGAGCTGTCTGACTTATTCCTATTGTGATACATAGTAATCAGCTTACATTGCATACACGTGGGATCATTAAGACTTCCAAGATCAGCCTTCATGACCTGTCTGACTTATTCGTATTGTGACCACTATATGTATGAGCAGTTTACATTAAATTCACGTCGGATCACTAAGGCTTCCAAGATCTGCCCTCGTGAGCTGTCTGACGTATGTAATCAGCTTATATTGCATTCGCGTGAGTTTACCAAGACCTCCAGGATCGCTCCTCGTCAGCTGTCCTAATTATTTATATTATGGCCATTATGTGGGCAGGTAAGAGTGTATTCACTTGGGATTACCATGACTTCCAAGATCAGCCTTCATGACCTGTCTGACTTATTCGTATTGTGAGCTCTGTGTGAGCAGCTTATATTGCATTCACGAGGGATTACCAAGGCTGCCATGATCTAACCTTGTGAGCTGTCTGACTTATTCCTATTGTCATACATAGTAATCAGCTTACATTGCATACACGTGGGATCATTAAGACTTCCAAGATCTACCTTCACGACCTGTCTGACTTATCCGTATTGTGACCACTATATGTATGAGCAGTTTACATTAAATTCACGTCGGATCACTAAGGCTTCCAAGATCTGCCCTCGTGAGCTGTCTGACGCATTTACCAAGACCTCCAGGATCGCTCCTCGTCAGCTGTCCTAATTATTTATATTATGGCCATTATGTGGGCAGGTAAGAGTGTATTCACTTGGGATTACCATGACTTCCAAGATCTGCCTTCGTGAACTGTCTGATTTATTCGTATTGTAAGCTCTGCGTGATCAGCTTACATTGCATTCACTTGGGATTACCAAGCTTCCAAGATCTGCCTTCATCATGAACTGTCTGATTTATTCGTATTGTAAGCTCTGCGTGATCAGCTTACATTGCATTCACTTGGGGTTACCAAGCTTCCAAGATCTGCCATCATGAGCTCACTGGCACCGTTATTTTCATTCTATTCGTTCTTTGGTGTTCTTATCATTCAATTCAAAAATAGAACAACTTGCATACTTCCATACGCGAATGGATAATGAAGAACCTACTAAAACGAAGGTTGTCGGTTCGATTCCTGCCTAAACCCTGCCTAAACCCTGCCTGTTTTCCTGCGGACAAGCCAAAAGAAAACCTTAGAAAATCGAATTTCACGCTTGTACAAATTCCTCGACGTGATCACTCAAAATTACACTCATTTCACTAAAAGTCTAAGTAGACTTTCCTGACTGACACATAAAAAGCTTTTTTTTGTATGCCTGTTTTGCTCTTGAATTTTTATATACGGCTTTAATAAGTTTTATCGGTTACTCTATCGATACCGTTGTTGAATGGATAAATGGATCTCTATTTTTTTTTTTTTTAATTATTATTGAACAACTGCTACAAAAGCTGAATCAAATTTAACAATAATTTGTTATAATTGCGATAATAACAGGGTGTAGCAAAACGCTGTTGTCGCTGCCATGGAAACGCTGCAGCACTATTTACTCGTACCATTTAAACGGTAACGATAATTGTGGAAACTTTAATACACAATACAAAACAAACTAAACAATAATTTAAAATGCTGAGTTTTTACTGGAAAAATAATAATAAGTAAATTAAAAGAAAAACTCTGTTTAAAATTACGAACGGAAATGCAACATTGTACGGCCTGCAACTATTAAGCACAACTGCCTGGACAGACGCATATAAATCGTCGTTAGTTAAATATAGTTATTGGATTTGCTGTTTTCATTCAGAAGGCAAGCTTACTTGGAGCTCTAATGGCCCACCTTATTAAGCACTAGACACACGTTCAGCATTTACACTTGCCAACAGAAGACACACTTTTACTAGCATGCACATTAGGGCAACAACAAAAACGATACTGAGCCGTACTGAGCACGTTCGAAATTTTTGGGGGTCATTAGTATAAGCTTACCATGTGGGATGGATAAAACACATTCAACACAGCAGAACGTTAAAGATACAATACACATGGTTGTATTTATAAGAATTATTTTGAAGCAGCATAACTAAATGGCTGCCGACGCCAACGTCGTCAAATCTATTTCAAATGAACGGCAATGTGGGGAAATAGTGTTGCCAGTATAATACAACAAGACAAGTCTACGATTTTAAATTAATGTTGTTTAAGTGCAAATAAGATCAGAAAAAAAATATTAGAATTAAATTGACATCAATAAATAATTCTTTTTATCATTGAATATATTTTATATACAACGTCAAAAGTTAATGTTGCTTTCAAAATAATTAAACAGCTGACTTCGTGGCAGCTGTTGCCATTTGTAGTCATGTACTCGATTTTCTTGGGTGCGGTGGCTGCAAAGTTTTCTCAAACCAAGACCCAGTGGATAGAGCTTGCTTATGCAAAGCTCTAAAACTGTTATTTGTAAACTTTTTAATTAGCCATTTTTAGTTCGTCCCTCGAATTCCGCTGCAGCAGAAGTGGAGGAGGGGCTGTGCTCAGATGTAGTAATAACGTAATCGCCTTTATCATTTAAACAATCCAATTTTTCGAATACTTCACATATGAAAGCTCTACCGTAAACTTCAGGATTCTTTTTTATTTCAGGCCTGCCGGCAGTGGGGATCGAACCCTCCACCTTTGTAATTTACTGTTGACGAACTTGTTAAACAGTTTTGTAATTATTCTCTTACCGAAATTCTAGCGAGCACTTGCAGCAAAAATTACATATAACAAAACTTTATATCCTTCTTCGTCTACCTTTCAAAGCTCTTCTTCCCAGCAAAGAGTCTTTTTAATATGACTAGGACCTTAAAGAAGCAATACATCATACCCACTGTGGCTGTCACTAAATTGCAGGCTCCATGTGTGTCTACTAATTGCTGTTAAACCCTATGAAAATTACTTTCATTTTGAAAATGGCAAAAAGTTAGCAGAAGTTTCCGAGCAGAGATTTCCGAATTGTCAATTCGTTGAATGAATTATTTATTCTCCGAGTCCATTATTAATAAAACATTATCTAACAATACTATTTGTAGTCTCAACGTTATTAATGAATTTATTTTTACTTCTCTGTATCATTTTAGATCAAACCGACCAACAATTTCAGTACCCCACAACAATCATTCGCTGAGTGGGGGGTTTTTGCGGCTTTATTATTTCAGCAATAGTGCTGGCAGCAAGAACTCTCATTCTCATTATATAAAGACGGAGGAAAAATGCTTTGCTAATATTTTACGCGCAAGACGAAGAAGTCTTCTTTAAAACCGTTTTTTTTTTTTCAATTAAATTCTCAAATATTTTCACAAAAATCGGTTTCCTTACGAAATCAAGTGGGGACGTCCATAAAAATTTTGAAAAGGAGAAATTTACAATAAGGAATCATCATGCCATATTTTCCAAATATCAGTAAAAGTAGCAATAAAATGAGCAGTAACACCTCATTGGATAATACATCGGATCAGGATTATAGTGAATTTTTAAACGAATATCTCCTGCACACACATTCGCCCCACAATGAGCCAGAAATACAATACGAAGGTGAGTGCGCGCTAATAATTTTTTAAAAAGCCAAAATAGAATTAATTGCAGGGAAGCTTTTTTTTCCAAAAGCCATAATCTAAAGATTTTAAAAATTTTATAAATTATAATAAAAAAAAAATAATTTTTTTAAATAAATATAAATTTATTTATTAGTTCAATTTATAACCTTTTTAGTGTAAAAATAAAAAGGAGGAAAAAAATTTCCATTAAAGCCTTCGAAAATATCTTTTGGCCAGCACTATTCTTAGCTAACTGGGCTGGAAGCGTTTTAATAAATTAGTTTACTGGAAAAATTTGACTCAAAGGGGTTTCACCCTGATTTTCAATTTAGAAGAATTGTTTAGTCAAGTCCACGGCAAATTATGTATCGTCTATGCGGTAGTTAATAGTTAATCGGTAGTGGCGATAATACAAGGTCCCTGCAGGATATCACATGATTGACTATTTCCGGTTTAAAAATTTCACAAGATTCACTTTTTTTTTGGTTTCGGAAAAAGCAGCTGATCGGTGTTGATCTCAGTTGATCACTGTATTATGATGGATTCGAAAAATTGTCTCTTTCTCATCATTTTATAATAATGTCCTGATTAAAAAAGAAGTCAGAAAATAGAAACTGTTCCTTCAGATATCAGCAATTCTTAACTTGTAATAAACAGGACTATAAACAATAAAACTATACAGTGGCAAATAGTTGTGCAAATAACAACATATATCTTATAAAATTTTTACCACATACTAACTGAAGGTTGATATATAAAAACCAGCCAACTGTGAGAGTATGAGAGGAAGCTTAAACCGAGTTTAGAAACTTCACTGATTTTATTAATTTTTTTAAATTTCTTTATTAAAAAATGTTATAAAATTTTACAAGCCAAAAAGATTTACACATGAGACTCTTTTAACGGCGCAAAAACATCGCCAATACAGTGCAGTACATGTTGAGAGCTCCAGCCACTAGCCGGATGTGTTTTTATTTAAGCAGCAGACTTTAGCAATGATCTAATCTTGCAATAGACAACCTGCACATTCTACTGCATTCAGTTATCAATATATCGCAAGTAGAAAAATAAACTGGCGTGCTCACAAAAATTATTTTTGATTTATAAAAAATTTTTTTTTATGGAATTTTAATTAATGAACTATTTACAATTCTTATGAATGCGGCTGTAAAACTGTTTCTCTATTTTAATTTCAATTTAAAAACAAATCATTCAACTTTTCATTTTGCTGTATTTTTCAATTTTCCCATTTTTTGCTTTTTTTTTTTTTTTTTTTTTTTGCCTTATTTGCAGAGGGCGAACTGGAAGCTGAATGGCTAATCGCTGCCGGTTTTCCACAGTTAACAAAACCATTCGAACAGGTAAGATGCCATTTAATATTTGTTGTGCACTTCTATAATTGTAACAAAAAATGCAGTTTTTATAAATTAATTCGTGCATGTTTCTTAATTTGTTGTTTAAGGAAACGCAGTTTGCTATACGAAATGTTGTCATTGCGAGACGGCACCTTTTTCGTTACGGCATTGACTCATAATTGTCATTAATGATTAAATGAACCTAAACAAATTGTTATTTGTAATTATTTCTGTTTTCCTCATAAAAATGACTGAGTCACAATTATGAATTGTTTTAAATTATATTAAAAAAATAAGGCGAATTCAGATCAGCTGACGTTACTTAAAACTATAAAAAAAAAATATTTTATTGTTATTTAATAAAAAACAGCAGGGCACGATTTGTCAAATATCGCATTCGTGCGATATTCTTGACGAGACTTTATAAAAATATTCATAAAATGTCAGTCATTTATTTCAATCAGCTGGGCTGAGTTCGTACGCTTTCCTCTTGATAGAAGAAGAATTAAATCAAGTTTAGCTGGAAACACTTTTTTTGCTATACAGAAAGCAAATTGCAGTGAATAAAATGTAATTTAAAATAAACCAGCCTTTATTTTATTTATCTTGAATCTACCCTCGTATCTTAATTTAAGTACATACATGTGTATGGAGAGCTAAAACCAAACTTTTAAAAACTTTAAGCTGCAAACAAAACAGACAGTTTTATTTCATTTTAATAGAACTTGACACCTCAAATTACTCAAATTACAACTTTTTCAGTGCAATCGGCTTTCTGTGTAGCGGGTGCTTTTTTCAGCGAGTTACAAAACACAATAGAATCGTTTAAGGTAAATGCAAATTGTAAATAATTTTTAGAGTTTCATCGTCAAACATTTCAAGGAATTTTCAATAAAGATTTTAGCTTGGAAAGAGCAATAAGACTGGAGAGGAAGGCTTACATTAATATGTTTTTGTGTAAATAACAAAGACGGCAGTGGAAAAATCATAGGAGTGCTCAAATTATTAGCAAAACATCAACTGGCTTTGATACTAAATGCAACTCTGTTACGCGGTTTCTCAAGCTGGCAAAAATATAGATTGAATTCCCGATTTTAATTTCATTTCAAGGCAAATTCATACTGCTATCACTTTTCCCACAGAAACCGGCAGCGTCAATTGGAAATTTAAAAAATCGTAACATTTGCTATAAAACCCTGAACCGCAAAAAGAGCACCCGCTATATGTTTTTTACACAGAAAACTTGTTTAAATATTTTGTGCTATTGATCTGACAATTTCTGCATTACCTATAATAATGCATTTGAAATTTGACGAATTAGACAATTAATGTGTTAAACGATCTTCTACAAGTTCGGAACAATTTCAAGAGAAACATTAACAACTACAACTAAAGAAAAAGCTCATGCACTGCAGTTGTAAGTTTTAGTGACAGTAGTAAATTGGCATTTGATTAGCCATGAAAGTTTAATGACATTAAAGCGCGCCAACAGGAAAAAACATAAACTTTAAAAATAAAATTAGACGTTGACTGAAAAATTATGGTTTCGGAGAACTTGAAAAAATTTATAAATATAAAATTTAATTATTTGCATAAGTTGTTAATGGTGCGTTCGCAATTTATTTAAGAATTTACTTTAAGCATCACGTAAGTGGGCGAACTGCTCACAATGTAGATTTTGCTTTATAACGTTCTTTTTCTTCGTTGGGAAAAGGGTCTGGAGTTACGCACATCTGAGTTGGAACCTATTCTAGCGTCCTTGTCCAAACCCCATGCAGATGCCATCAAACAGAGGGTACGCACTTTGAATCAAACTGTAAGAGGTCGGACCAAGAATCGGCAGAAACGTAAGCCCGATATACGAGATGTTTTTCGAGATTTCGATGTGAGTGAGGAAGAATATTTATTACGTTGAAGGGTCTTGTATTCATTTTTTTTATGGTTTATTTGTAGGAATCCAGTACTGGCACCAGATCCCGTAGTGCGACCCCAGATTCGTTAGATTCTATACCTGGGGACGAGGTGTGGGGCAATACATCCATGTAAGTGCATCCGGCCTCTAGTCGTCCGTCATTTTAAATGTAGCTAAAGATACTCCGATTAAAAAAGCTTCTTTTTTTTATAAATGTTCCCCCTATTTAAATTTCATTATACATCCATCAGACACATAATACATTTTCAAATATGTCTCTCTGTAATTCGTACAGACCCAGTTTCGTGAGCATTTTTGATCATGGCAATACAACGGACAATGGTAATGGCCAATCATCGCTGTTCTCGGGTAAAAATCTTAAACAAAAACTCAGACGAACACCAAGTGCTCCCCTAAAAGGTTCTACAGATATTTTTCGTGGCTCTCATGTACGCTGTGATATACCGCTGTATGCGGCCGATGGCATTGAACTATTGGGCTTTTCGCGAATTGGCACTATACATATTCCAAGGAATAGAAATAGATCTGGCTCGGATCCTTCATGTTCTGTTGGGTAAGAACTTTCATGTTTATGACATTAAAAAAAAAAAAAAAAAGGAAATCACAACTTATCTGCTTACGTTGTTTTTTGCTAACCCAAATAGACGAGCACTTGGTGAATTAATGACGCACGATTCTCAAAGTGATAACAACACCTCTTCGGGTGACTCCAGCGATGAGTGCCTATCGAACCATCAAAGATTATCAAATTCATCGTTGCCGGAAACATCGCCACAAAAGATATTGATTAGTAAGATACATTTGGATACACCACCGCAAAGTGTGCAGAATTCACCCTCCTCCAGAGATGGTATAAGTTTTGAGAGTATGTGCCGTGAGACCTCTAGTCAAGATGGAGTGGTAAGTTGGTTGGATTGTGGCTTTTTACGAACAAACTGAAAATTGTCTTGCATGTCCTTTAGGATACTGTCGATAGCAGCGATTTATCTTTGGAATTTTACTCCGACATTGATACAATAACCGAAACCGAATTGAAGCGTTTGCAACCTTTATTTTGGTTGGAATTAGCTTCCATATTCGATCGCAATCACGTCCAGTTGGATAAACGGAAACCTGTTAAACGCCGTCGCAAAGAAGAAGGCAATTTGTTTGGCGTCTCCTTGAATGCTCTCATTCGGCGCGATCAGCAGATAACGGGTACCGATTCCACATTGGTGCCACTATTTTTAGAGGGTCTACTAGACGAATTAACAAAACGTGGCACCCGAGAAGAAGGTATCTTACGTGTCGCTGGACACAAACAAAAGGCAAGTATAAATAGTTTAAAAATGCCGAGAAAAGTATTTATTTTTCTTATTCACATTTTCAGACTGAATTACTTTATCAGGAACTTGAATCGAGTTTCTATCAAAAGCCAAAAAAATTCCCACAACTCTTAGGCTCGGCCAGTGTTCACGAATTGAGCGCTTTGCTTAAACGTTGGCTACGCGAATTACCCCAACCCCTTTTAACCAACGAACTCATACAATTATTCTATCAGTGTCACGCTCTCCCGCCCACAGATCAAGCCAAAGCTTTGGCCATCATTTGCCAAATGTTGCCGCATGAAAATCGCAACACGTTCCGTACTCTATTGCGTTTTCTCAACAATGTGATCGATCAAAAGGATTTAAATAAAATGAATTTACACAATGTGGCCACAATTATCGCACCATCATTCTTTCCGCCTCGTTTTGTGCATCCAATCGATAAAAACAGCATCGAGGATCAGGTTAAAATGGCGGCACAATGCTGTCGTCTGACGAATGTACTCATAACGCGAGGCGAATCTCTATTTCAAGTGCCAAATAATTTAATTGAAGAATCGAGATCATCGAACAAAACAAGACAGGTAAAATATACAATGAAAAGTTTTTTCAAAGTCCTTCGAATGACATGAAGCAATAAAATCCGTCAATTAAATAAATTTCAAATAAAGTTACGCGTTTTCTCTTGACTGTTATTACGTTATACGTAGTAGGTTTTTCTAGTTTTACGAGTATAATCTATGATTGCTTATAAAAATAAAAATCTAATGAATCATTTTATCAAATACTTAAATCAAATAAAGAAACTTGGAAGAAATGCATCTATCTGATCAAAAAAAACGTATTTCTTCATTAAATTACGGTATATAAGCTCGAAAATATCTCAAAAATATTTTAGTCTGAAAAATCTGCTCATAAAAATTAAATACATGTATCTTAGATTATTATTTTTGGTTTAAGGACCTCTAAAAATATGAATAAAAATAAAATTATAAAATAGTAGGGGAAATACGTGTGGGGTACTTTCCCTTCCGCGAAATATATTAACTTTTTAAGACTTCGTGGTAAGCAGCGATGAATTCATTTCGCAAATATTCAAAGGACTGCTACGTAATTTAGTATGACGGTATTACGTTACAGTTCTTGAACAAATTCAATCTTATATGGATGTAAATCCACATATTTTCTTAAAATACGCAATATAGTGATCTGAGAAGGATTGATCTTCATTAACACCAACATTAAAAGCCGTTATATTTTCTCTGGAACAAGCTATTCTTGTTCCTGAGGCTAGTCAAACTTGAATTCTTTTCCCATCTTCTAACAAGTCCGTTAAAAGAACGAAATTTGAAATCTATTTTCTGTACGTTTCGCTAGAACTCTCATTAGTTTTGTAATAAACTTTACCGATTTTTCAACGTTGTTCTGCTGGGTAATTGTTCCATGATAAATGTAGTATTAACCCTGAATACTAAAATTATGTAATGTATCTCTCATAATCCTATTGGAAAATATGAACAGTTCAGAAATGCATATCCCTAGTGGCTAACCCTATATTAATATTGGAAAGACTTTTATTACGCTTAGAATTTCCACTAAACGGTTTTTATCTTTTTTATAAACCACAAAAATATTTTCCAGGGCAAGCGAGGTTTGCATCGACGTGTCAAAGCTACCACATCCCTGCTACATATTGGAAATTCAGCCAATAACAACAACAACAACAACAACAATATTAACAGCAACAATAATAATAATAGTAGACAAAAGATTAACATCAGCAACAATAACAACACCAGCACCATTTCTATTGGTGAAAACGGCAACATGGTAACACGCCCACAGGCAGTTAATCCAATCCATGTCCATCGCCTGTTTATATGATCGACCCCAATAAAAACAACAAATATATATAAAAATAATAACATTAATAATAACAATATTAATAATTATTTTTAATTGGCCAAAGTCGTTAACACAAAAAAGAAATCATTGCAAAAAAGGTGTCTAATCTAAATACGAGTACTTTAAATAAATAATTTAAACAAAATCAATTTTATATAAAACATTGTTAAGCGTCTAGTTCTTTAGTCAGTCAATGCTTTCGTTGGACAAAATTTTTGGATCAAAAATGAAATCCAAATTAAAGTTTGTGTGCATAATTATTAGGAAAAGGCTCAAATAGGAGTTAATCATTAATAAATAATAATATTGGCCCAGAGTTATAGTCATACCAGAGTGTACTTTAAGAGCCTCAGGCCGGAAACAAATTCCGATTTTAAAATATTAAACTATACTTTTTATAACTATCATTACGGCTCAAAAATATATTAATATATTTATATTTTAGTTTTATTATTATCGTATCTAACATGTACATTAATTACAAAATTTAATATATTATAATTTTTTTTTTTAAATTCATGTCTTTATGCTAAATACGTATGTAAATGTAATGTAATTAATTAATCAATTAGTTTTTAGTAAAATTAATTATAAATAAAAAATATATAAGATCATGTATTAACTGGATTAAAAATTATAAACAAATGCAAAATCGCAATTTATTTCTTTTTTTTTTTTATACATATATATTTAAATCACGAACATTTACGTGCCGGCACAGTATCAGCACTTCCAATACGTCATACGTATACTTTCTATTTGCTAACTGACATCTTAGATAAATCATGAATATTCATACTCATACCTGGCAGTTTACAATCAATACGTGTCCGTCAATCCAAAATAAACTTCGTTTTTTGTCAGATGTGCCCTTCATCTTAACAAATTGCCAACGTTATTACGGTGATCAAGTGAACGTAAATAAACGTAACTGCACGCAGCGACTGCCATCCACAACATAATTAAAATTCTACTAGTAATTCTCACAAATGGTAAATCAAAACAACGCCTGTGACATCAATACTGATATTGTACCTTCAGAGTCCCCCTACCCCTTGTCCAATCCAATAAAGCTTAAATCCCCACAACTACATGCAAATACTCGTATAGTTACGTATATATTCTGATATAATTTGTATAATATATCGTTACAAATATCTAATATTTGTATAATATATTGCCATAATCAAAGGTAAGGCGAAATAAAAAGTAACCACGGCGAATTACCACAGATCGTCGCGATTTGCAAGTTGGAGTTGGAGTTGGACGGCTCAAAATCACTAAGGTAGCTAGCTACCTTATAAAAATCGCAATTTTTTGTATTTTTCAATTACTGGCAAATATATAAGAAATATACTCGTATTTTGAGACAAAAAATTGACTAGTAAAAGTAATAGACTCGTAAACGGCAGTTCAGCTTAAAAAAATGGTGAATTCCATTAAAGGATGAATGACAGGAGAATGGATTCATTAAAATAGTCAGAATTTTTTATTTCGGTGAAGTTTTTTAAATATTTTAATGATTAGGTAGCCGCCCATCACCTGCCGTTCTCCTGGAATTTGAACTTCTTTCCTAAGGATTTGTATAACTTCTAAATGTAAAAAAAGTTAAGTGCAGGTTCGTATTTTTAATGGGTTCTGTTTTTTTTTACAAAGTACTTGGAGTCGCCCCCTTCTCACACCATTAATTTTTTTATTCCATAAATAAATTTGGTCAGAATTCTATTTAGAATGTGTACTCCCTGAATTACAAGGCTAACAGAGCTTTGTTATTACCTTAACAGAAGTCTGTTAAATCGTGTGGTTTGTGTCCGGGGTGATCAATTCGAAATTTACCTTCACTCTGCTAAGATTCAATAAGTAAATGATCATTAGCACATTTTACTGAAATATTAACGGTACATGTACACACACATATCCATACACACATACGTGGTTGTACATATGCATATAATTTTCGTTTGGTTTTTTAAGAATTCTGAGTTATTGCGCTCGTACCCAAGCACGTTCATGTGCGATATGATTTTGTTTATCTGAAATTAACTTAACACATGCATGAGGATAATGAGAGTCAGAGCAGAATTAAAGGTTTTATTGTTATACATGCATGCACATGCAAGAACATGCATGTTAATATTTATGTATTTATACATGCGGTAAGATAAAGCAGTCGTATCAGGGAATTTTGTCCTTTGAAGTTGCCAGATTTTCTTTAAACATCCAACAGTTGTCAGCATGTAATGTTTGAGTCTGCACATACGATTATTTTAAAAGGTAAACAATTTTTCAATTTTTTCGTTTTATAACGAAACGTAGCTAACAAATTAATTTATCGCTCATTCTTGACGACAGGAATTTTAATCACGCTCTACTTTGCCGCAATGTTATGGGAGCGGCATTGAGTGGAGGGGATTTCACCTCCTTATTCAGTGCATAATAATAGAGTACACACACTGAATATTTTTGAGATTTTATTGGCTAAAATATTCTTGGGTACAATAAACAACTGCTAACAATTCATTCAGTACTTTTTAATACCCCCTTTTTAAAAAAAGAACTGTTTTGAAAGGTACTTTCACTTTGAAGAAATGTAAAGCCTGCTGAACCTGCACTATTAATAATATTGAAATATTGATATTCGCTAGAAGTTCTCTAAACTTTCGTCGATGATAATTTTTTTTTATATTCCAAAAATAACGAAAAATTACCTAAGAAAATAAATTGTATTTTATTTTATATTATTTTCTATCTTTGTTTGAATTAAATGTTCGTTATTCGTAAATAACGTTGACTGTGGAAGCAAGCGCCATCTGCTGCTTAGTAGTTTCCCAACAGAAACCTTAGCCCGTACACAAACGCTCCATACACTCGATATAATTGAGACACAGATGTCGCTGTAGTATATTTAATTAATAGCAAATCATTACTTTAAATGCATTTTGAGGCTTTTAAGTCCTGAATTTAATGCATCTGCATGGATGCGTTTCGTTAGCAGCTGTAAAACGAACAATTTTTTTTTTGCGGCCACTTAAAACACAATTTGATTGGTACACCAACACAAACAAGTGAGCACGAGCTGCAGTGTGAAATATTTATTATTCATTAATTAAATTATGTCTGTGTTTTGCGTTTGGTAAACACAATTTATATTGAATATTTAATTACACACAAACTAAACACAGTGGTGTACAAAAACGAACATACACCTCAAATTATTTAATGAACAAGAGAAAATATTAATACTAATGTTAGACTTTATTTTCTCTTCAATTTTTTTTTTATTTTTCCGTTAAAGTATTTGAAATAAAAATAAATAAAAAAACAATAATTTGTTCCATAAAACGAAAAATGCAAGTACTGACTTGTGATTCTTCTATCCTTTTGGATGGAGAAGATTATAATAAATGTTTTATTTTGTAGATCCATATAAGAAGGTATCATTGAGCTTTGCCCGCCTGTCTGTCCGAAGGCTCTCTGTCTGTAAAATCAGATGGGACAGACAGACAGACGTGCAAAGCTTAATTATCCTTTCTTAGATAACAAAGTTTTCCAAATCGCATCTTTCATCTGGGTCTCAGACAGTTACATTTTTAGCTCCAACTTTCCTATCTTGTAGCAGATATGTGATATTTCAGAAATCGGCATATTGACACTCGGATTTGGGAATTTTTGAAAATGCAAATTGAATACCAGCACGTGACTGCACATGCCTGCACGTCTTAGAGTTTGAAATATATTTTCCAACGAGCACCGATTTTATAAGATTAATACAAGTGAATCGTTTAACAGCTGAATTTCTAAAAATTTTTTTAACGGCCCCTCGGCATTCCCTTTTTTTTTTGAAGTATGAATAAATATATGTTTTCCTTCCATTTCTAATTATGGCATCAATAATTGATTGTTAAGAATCCTCTTGTCCGTCACCGAAAAGAAAAACTTGAACACAAAATTAATGCGTATCAATTATATTTATTAATACCTTCTTGTCGAAAATCTTATCGCTCATAATGACATGGTGAGGCAGGCGGCAAACAAGCATTTCACTTCCCTTCCCTACACTCATAGTGAGACGACCTTTTCAGTTCGCAGCGCCTTCATTTCACTGCCATAATCCCACATAAAATCACTTTTGGACTAACTGAAAGCCTACGAGTGAATGTAATGACTTTGTGCGACAAGAAATAAATAAAATAAAAAGCAAATCAATATTAATGACAAATTAACACACATTTACGGATTGATTTCCAATACTCGTAAAAGGTTTTGTTTCTCTTTGCTGTCAATATCTATCTAACATATAGTTGGAATATGTGGAATATGATAAATATGACTGCAATAGAGACTGAACAGTGGAAAAGCGATAGAAAAAAGTCATGAATATTTTATTAATGAATACTTTCGATTAGTTGCCTTGGGGCCTCAGTCTGCTTTAAGGCCACTACTTTATTACAAAAAGGCTTTTAAAATAACACGACATAAAAGTAATTAATCAGTACAATAATATCAAGGCATGCATCAGCATGTTTATAAATCACATTTTTTTATCTTAAAAGGAATACATTGAATAATTTTTTATGTATATATTTTGCTATTTTCTAAAAGGTTCCCCCCTTTTTTGGGGGCTGATCTGTATTACATTTTTATTCATTTCAATACAAAAACGTGTCATAAGTACAGTTGAAACTCGATTACACTGCTCGCTGTGCTTTATAAAATTCCTCAAACCCGTTTAAAATATTATCTTTTAGGCCCACTCAAATAGAATACTTCATACGTATACTTTGTACCGTCTCAACTGACAAACAGCGTTACAATAAATATGGTTCAGGCCCCTCAAAAAGGGGCCCCTTATAGCAGATGCCAAATGATTAGAAGATCAAATGTTAACGTACATTAAATCAGATGTTTTTGCACATAAAATTCAGAACCAAAAACAAGTGGGGGGATAAAAATGCAATGAAACTCTTACTCTTATCAAAGTATTCAAAGTATACAAGATCAATAAATATGATTTAAACACAAAGAAGGCGACGGAAAAGCTGGTCACAAGCAATACTTTGTTAACGTACATTAAATTAGCTGTTTTTTTCACATAAAACTCAGAAATAAGAACAGCCGGGAGGACAAAAATGCAGTGAAACTGACACTTGTCAAAGTATTCAACGTATACAAGATCAAAAAATATGATTTAAACACAAAGAAGGCGATGGAAAAGCTGGTCACGAGCAATACTTTATTAAAGTACATTAAAAATTCAGAACCAAGAACAGTGGGGGGAAGAAAATACAATCAAACTGACAAATGTCAAAGTATTCAACGTATACAACATAAAAAAATATGATTTATACACAAAGGAGGCGACGGAAAACCTGCTCACAAGCAATACTTTGTTAAAGTACATTAAAAATTCAGAACCAAGAACAACGGGGGGAAGAAAATTATTCATTGACATTTATAAATTGACATTTGTCAAAGTATTCAACGTATATAAGATCAAGAAATGTTATTTACACACAAAGATGGCGACGGAAAAGCTGGTCACGAGCAATACTTTGTTACCGTACATTAAATCAGCTGTTTTTACACATACAATTCAGAATCAAGACCAAAGTCAAGCGGGTGGATAAAAATGCAGTGAAAGTGCCACTTGCCAAAGTATTCAACGTATACAAAAAGTTAAAAGTTGCCCAACTTTCCTACTTTGGGTTAAAGGTCACGTATTGATTGTAAACTTTTTATAGTTAAACTTGAAGTAGTGCAAAGGATACGTGTGATGTATTCTATGACGTATTGTATGACTTATTGCGTAAAGGGGAAATCATCGGGCTTTATACAGTGCTTGAAGGACATGATTTTGTAAAAAGAATCTTTTCGCAATTTAATAAAAAAATAAAGAAACTTTGAAACATTAGCCGACTTCCATATCGCATGTTGCAAAGCATAAAAACAGCTTTAGGAAATACGATTGGGCGTAATCGATCGAAAGAAATTTTAAGACTTCCCCTGCAATTTCAGGAAAATCAAAATGAACTCCCTGTCATACAAAAAAAAAAAGCATCAAGTGTTGCCAGAAATATTTAGTATGGAGTTTAGGAACTCAATGCATTGCAAGTAAGCTTGGCGAGCTGCACTTGCGGAGCTGCCTCGTATTTGAAAGAAATTCCAAAATTGTATGTAACGAAAATATTATGCCTGTTGGAGGCTAGTGAATGTCAAAACTTTAATATAATAGTGTTTTCACACCTAAAGTTAAAACCTGGTTTCAACTTAAAACCTACAAACAGCTGATTTTGTGTTCACATAAGATTTTGATAAAATCAGGTTTTATAATATAGTTTGTTAAATAAATTTCTTAATGATAAAATAAATGTTTTGTAGAAATAGGTGTGTTTGTTGTAATTATTCTTCCCACATTTATGTGACAAACTGTACGACAGCTGTTATTGTTTATATAAAAAATAAGAAATTTTAAAATGTGTTCTAAAATTGAAATGATTTTACATTTTGTGAATGAATATTTGTGAATTGTGAATGAATTATCAGCTGTTTTTAATCTTTCTAACTTGGCAGCACTGAATATGTACTGTATAAAACAAGGTTGTATTTCATAAGATCTACTTTAAAACAATTCAAAAAAGGTTTTAAAATGGTTTTATAAGAATTATAATGGTATGGTAAAATCAGGTTTTTAGGATTGGTTTTAAAGTTAAAACCATATTTTGTTTTAAAATCAAATTTTATCCTCAGTGTGAAAACACTATAAAAGAAGAACAAGACGAAAAAACGGCTGAAAATTAATTTCCGGCAGTTGATTTATTTCATTTGAATTACAAACTGAAAAAGAATTAAAAAAGGCTTTCTGTATATATTAACGGAGTTTTTGAACCATTTTACACTACATATAATCGAGTTTCTACTGTAGGTAATTTGAAATAAATAAATCTAAATAAATAAATAACGTGGTTTTCTTATTGCATGGTTAGTGTCGTAGTAACTCTGGTTTAGCCCCTCAATGGTATAGTGGTTATTATACCCGCCTGTTACGCAGGTGTCAGGGGTTCAATTCTCCGGGTAGCCGGAATCCAAAGGCCTCAGTAGCCAGTGCTTCTATACATAGTGCAATTATATTCATGTAAATAAATAAATAAACTCTGGGCAAAAGTATTGTTGTGCGAAGTGAAGGGACGATCAGTGCTCACATTAAACCTTTAGTCTGGCAACCCTTTTTTCAAGGTAAGGTAAACTTTATTGGGTTAGCAGTGGCCATACTCTGACAGCCAGTCTTGGAAATTAAATTATTTATTATTTTTGGCTTCTGTCATCTCGTAAGAATTTCGCTATAAACACAATTAGGACCACCGACGTACTTTACCGCATACTTGACGCATTGGAATTTTAGCTCATTTCAAACTTTAATTTTTGGGAAAGTTTATGCAAAATTTTAATAGAAAAATTAAGAAATCCCGTTGAAAGAAAAATACAGAAAACCGGAAAAGTATACTAATTTTAAAAAAAAGAGAACTTTCACAAAATTATACGCACATCTTATAAAAAGATTTCTTTTTTAAGAAATCTCTTACAGGCACTCTACCCTTAATATTAGATTTAAGTCGGCTACAGACGCTGGCACATGCTGTTGTAAACATAATTAATAAATTACTTCAGCTTGTCATAAATATATTTATCTGTGTTAAATATTAATAGAAGCAGCTACAACTTAATAAATTTAGGAAAAATTACTACAAATCCTATTTGGGATGGCCATTAAATGGCTGGAATTTAAATTAAAATAAACTACTAAACAAATGAAATGGAATTAACAAATCAACAGAACTAAATTAGTTGCATTAAGAAATAGAAAATGACTTCAACACGAACATTTAGTAGTTCCCCCCCAACCCACAAGCAAACCAGAACACAAATGCGATCATGTATAACATAAAACTGGCCGCTTGAATGGAGGCGAGCGAAAAAGAGACTAAGAATTAAGTTTTCTGAGAACCCTACTGCAAGAAGAAGGGCAAATCGCGTGACTGCAGTAAGCAGACCTATATATACATAAGTTGCAATCAACAAGGACATTAAAAGGACATTATATTTTTTATTGACAATGATATTTTTTCAAATTTTCATAGCAATTTAAATGGAAAAGAAATTCGTTTTAATAAAGAAATCACTTTGAAATAGTGTAGCTGCGTAGCTGAAAGGATATAGAACAGCCTACAAAACAGTATTCAGGATTCGAAACAAGTTCGATGCCTAGTCAGACCCTCAGTGTTTTCCTGCCAACAAAACGAAAGCTTTGCTATAAATTAAAAACTCTTGCTAACATTCAAATGAACAAATTGCCACCAAACTTAATATGCTTAGTGTAAGGCATCTATTGAATGAATTTTTTCGTCAAATTTCAATTCCATTTGATTAAAACTCAGCGACCGTACAAAACACACAATTTATTACTTTTTTCTTATCGTTCTTATAATTTGCTTAATGCGATCCAAAAACTTTACAAAGATGATTTTTTACAACGAAAAGAGCGCAGGCAAATTGTATAGAAGATATACGAACAACTGGCAAGATCATGCAAGAACAACAACAAGAATAACAATGCCATTAATGATACATGAAACCAACCACCACAACCACCCACACACACACACAACTTCCATTCAACGCAGCCAGAACATCTTGACTGTAAATGGCCATTTGCAAGTGGAGGAAGTAACTGGAGCGTGCGATCATTCGTAACGAACCATAGAAACGTGTAAAAGAAGAGAAAAAACTTTGCCAGTCTTTCTTGTCAAAAACGCAATGGACACTAATTTGTTTGTTTCTAGCATTCAAAGATCACACACACATGTATGCAAAACCACATACATTAGTCTGGCCAACACCTCCATCATTGCCGTAAAACACGATGACATTTGTTCGCCACATTGAGCGTTGCCGATGCCGACGGTCTAGTCACTGCATGCCCCCTCCAGGTATTATCTGTACGTGCGTTGTTGAAATTTCAAATGGAAAATGTAAAAACGTCTCGGTGTCATAAGCCGGTTTGTGAATGTAACAAATGAAAATATGAAAATTTATGCACTCATTCATTCTCACTTCTCCCCTCCCCCTTTTTAATATCCTTTATATTCTAATTTTACAATAAAATTCATTTTTTGTTGGTGCGGTTTCACTTTTCTTCCTCTTTGATTATTAATTATGGCCAGCAAACTTTTTTTCTTGATTCAATTAATTTTCATGTTCAATAGAAACAAAGTTTTCCTTTAAGTGGAAAATTTTATAGAAAATGGAACAATTTGAATTTTAGATAAAAAGTTGCCACTAAGACAGAGAGTTGCCACATGCGAGAATTTTCTTTCGCTGGCAATTAATGCTGCCCAAGATTCTTTTATTGTGGCTTATGGAAAAGGATATTTTTGTTTATGGCAAAGTAGGCCTTCATCGTCTGTTCTTTCCACGTATCCTTTTTCCCCAATTTCACTTAAAAAGTTGTACGTGCAATTGTCAAAGTAGGCCGGCTTGAGCATGTGTATGCATGCAAGTGCAAACCACTTGTTGCATTCCATACTGAAAGCAACAAAAACAAAAATGCACTTAAATGTTTTATGCTCGTTTTGCCTCCTAAATGAACAAACATGTTGAGCATTTTTATTCTTCGCTTCCTTTTTGAGGGAAACTTGTAGTTACTCATGTTCTCATGGCGCTGATGATGATGATGGTGCAACGGCAATAGCAACAGCAACAGCAACAGCAACAGCAACAGCACCAGCACCAGCACCAGCACTAGCACCAGCAACAATAACTGCCGCAATTGCAGCAAGAACAACATGAAAAAGGTGTTAATTGTTTTCTCACGTAATGGGGTCTTCGTTTTATTGCTACAACGTTGTTGATTTTTATCATAAGCACTTGATGTGGGGACACACAGCCAGCTAGACAAGCCAAGCGACAAAGAAACCGACAGACGGCCAAATAACTTAAGTAGATGGGCAGACAAGAACTAAGTAAAGTCGTAAAACCGAAAATTTGTTGTTACCATTAAGTGGCGTCAAAAGGCGTCAAAAGGCATCATACGGAATGCTAATAAAAACGATTTATTAAATCGTGTCTGAATTAAATTTTATTATTTGAAAAATTTAATTTTCTTTTTCCTGGAAAACATTTGATTGCATAATTGCTGGAAATTAAAAATTGGACAGCTAGCCGAAAAGGACAAGGGCCAGGTGGAGGACAGTCCATTCGAAACGATTTTGTTTGAGAAACATGCTTGCACGATATCCCCATACGTGACAATCACGAAACGAAATTCGAGTCTTGTAGTGCAGTTTTTAAGTTATTGGGCAATTTGTTAACCCTATTACGGTCGCTGTATCCACTTGGGAACCATAAGTTTTTTTGGCGAAGAAAAAAGCAAATTATTCGTTTTTAGTTACAAGTTTGACTAAAAAAATCGTCAAGCATTTGGACTCGATGTATATTTCGTGGCTCACAAGTGGCCACTTACACTGTGCCCTTCAAGAACTCTATCTTTTTTTATCTGCCGTTTTTTCTTCTTGTTTGTAGATTTTATTTATTTAATAAACGAGTTAATAAAGAAATACTACAATTTTTTCTGGCCGTTTTTCTTTTTTATAATAATTTCTCAAATTGTAAGTCACAAAGCGTTAAAAGCTTTTTTTTCTAGAAATATGAATATAAGACTACTATTGTAGCATCGCTTACGAGAGTATCGTATGTATCGTAATTATTTCCAACTATATAATTTCCACAAGAAATTGATCTGACTGTAAAACAGACAGAAGAAGAGGCAGCATATACTTTATCAATTCGAATTTTTTTTTAATTTCTGTAATGCAAGTAGAATCGTCAGCGTCACTGTGCTGGTGCGCAATATTTTCCACCTGACTTGCTATTTCATATCCTCTAGCAGTTGCCTCGAGTCCGTCTGGCTCAAAATAATTTCGTATTGTTATCTTGTAAGCGAGTTGGCAATGCCTGTTGCAAATTTGGCAAATCTGCCAGTGAATATTCGTATAATTGTGTATTTGGAAGAAACTGCGATTAATCGCCAAGAGTGACCATTCCTGAATATTATGGAAACAATCTCATGATAACTGATGTCATAATTCAGTTTGGGCTTGCCTGCAGTACCATCAGCAAAAGTTGACCAATCAGCAAATGAATATTCGAATAATCGTGTCTTTGGAACAAACTGCGATTAATCGCTAAGTGCTTAATTGCTAACGAGTGGTCATTCCTGAATATTGTGGAAACAATCTCACGACAACGAATGTCATAATTCAGTTTGGGCTTGCCTGCAGTGGCATCAGTAGGCCCACTACAAAAAGTTGGCCAATCAGCAAATGAATATTCGAATAATCGTGTCTTTGAAACAAACTGCGATTAATCGCTAAGTGCTTAATTGCTAATGAGTGGTCATTACTGGATATTATGGAAACAATCTCACGACAACGAATGTCATAATTCAGTTCGGCCTTGCCTGCAGTGGCATCAGTAGGCCCACTACAAAAAGTTGACCAATCAGCAAATGAATATTCGAATAATCCTGTCTTTAGAACAAACTGCGATTAATCGCTAAGTGCTTAATTGCTAACGAGTGGTCATTACTGGATATTGTGGAAACAATTTCATGACAACGGATGTCATAATTCAGTTCGGCCTTGCCTGCAGTGGCATCAGTAGGGCCACTACAAAAATTTGACAAATCTGCAGGTGAATATTCGAATAATCCTGTCTTTGGAACAAACTGCGATTAACCGCAAAGTGCTTAATTATTGTTAAATTTAATTTATAAAGTGTTTTAACACCGAGACAGAAAATCACGAGCCTTGTCCTCGGCATTTCCTCTTTCAAACGACTACTCAGCTGGTAACGCGACTATTATTATTATTTGATTGTCATCCAATTCTTTGTTTTCCTTCTTCTTGGCATTGTTTAAATTTATTTTTTGTTTCGTTTCCTTTTTAATTGTTTAAATTTATTTTAAAAATATTTCACCAGTCCAATTCGGATTCAGTTTTTGCCCTTTTTTTTTTTGTTTTCTTACCGTCATTTATTTACGAATATTTTTGTAAGAAAAAAAAAAAAAATTCATAAATCATTTAAAGTTAAGCTGGGCTTTAATGCTCTTGTATTATGAGGAATATTTAATGCTTTTAACCCGTTCAACTGAAAATAAACAATAAATTGAATTTTTTCGTTTTTTGTTTTAAATCAAATAAAAAATACAACAAAAACTTTTAGTGAAAAAAGCATGCCAGAAGACCGCCCAATAACAAAGAAAAATAAATAAATCAGTTAATGGCTGGGAGAGTGACTTTATTTAACATTCTTTTTTTCGCTGTATGTATATATATATGTGTGTGTGTGCGAGTATGCGGTCATTCGTACATGGACTTTTCCCGATACCTGAAGCATTGAAAAACAAAAAATGAAATTGTACTTGTTAGTCTTACAAGCCGTGTATGTATAAACGACGTGGCCAATAATACAGGATGTTATTGTTTAGTGGCATTGTTGTGTTTATTGTTTAATATACAGTGGTGGGCAAATAAATGGCAAAAGAAAAACAAGGGAAAATAATACAAATGTGGGAAATGATTAATCAGAGTTCTGCGATGTCTTATGAACTTCTTAAGGAGCATAAGAATCGGTGATAGCGGGGCCTTCACCAAGCTAACCTGCATCTAAGCCTTAATATACAATTTTTAGATGTATTGACATAGAACGCATTGACAGAAGGTAATGACCTTCTTATTACGGTGCTGGATCAGAACGCTCAAAACTGATATCCCCAAAAGGCATTTCGCTAGAAAATTTAAAAGTGATTTCCGCGATAAATATGCAATACTACAAAGCGATAGTTCGTTACGAATAAGAGCTTGAATGAAGGAAACGTTGGCAGCGCAATAGTACTTCATAGAGATGCTTACGTCCGGGGTTTTGGAAGACAATTTAATACTTTTCAGTAACTCATTACTGGTAAGTGAATAACAAATGGACCGGTTTTTTACTATTGTAGGAACTTATCGAGACACACCATCGCTATGGGGGTTATCTTTGCAAACCCCTTCGAATTTTAACATTGTGCTAGCACACCCATTAGTCATTAAGGTTCGGACTAACCTCCTGTTTCTACAGACTCTAGTGATTTCTGAAACTTCCTTAAACATGGCTAAGTACCCAGTAGTTCAATAAACTGATATATTTTCTTTTACTTATTCTTATTACCTTCTCTAGTCATAAATATATGAAAACTTGCCCATTAAGGATAATAAATAACGAAAGAAGATGGATTGTTTAAGTGATGGAGACCCACTCACGGCTTACCCGATATTGGAGAGCAAATAATTAACTTCTGCAGCATTGGTTTACAGGCGAAATAAAATAGTGAATAAAATGTATAGAGTCTATTTTCTCATGGGAGGCTCCTTCACCATCTGCCTTTCTTGTTAGTATCCTTCCTCCTAATTTCGGTGAAATGCATTGGATGAGTATAGACCGCACCTCGTTGTTGGTTTTAGGAAAAGAACAAGCAAAGAGTTGAAAACCTCTGCTACCAAAAATTCCGGAAATTCCTCTGCCTACACCCCCCAAGTTTTAACATCAACTGTACCCCTGAAAGTTTTAATTTACCCAAATTTTTTTTTCAATTGAACAAACAGTCGTACTTGTTGATTTTACAAGACGAACGTAAAAAACGTCTACAAAAAAAGTTGTGTTGTTCGCTTCTTTCATATCGCAGCGAAGACTCATAAATTGACAGCCGGTATCGGTATACCATATGAACGACGTGTGTGTTCAATACACAAAACCAAAAGCAAACAAAGAATACCAAATGTCTTCTTCGCTGTCAAACAAAAGCCATTAATGTCACATTAAGGTGACCAGCGAAGTAACGTGTAGTGATTTGTTACTGTTCACTGAAGTGATTAGAGAGGAGGCAAGAAATTATAAATCTTTTTTTTTTTTTTAAATTTTATCTTAATGTAAAATCAGTGTTGTTAAATATCACAAATTTTCTAAATTGAAACTCGTTAGACGAACAGTGTGGAAAATAATAGAAAACTTTCAGCAGATCTTGTAATTGCGCCAACGTTTGTGGCTTCAAAGAGAGCCAAGTTAATAATAATGTAGGCTAACCCTGAACCGGCCACAATATTATTCAAGCCTAATGAAAGTGAAAAGCAGGCTTGCCAAAAATTAATATTTCGAGGCATATTGATTTTCCTCACTGAAAATACAGTAAAACTCGCTTGTAACGAACAAAAATAGTTTCTTCAAAATATGTTAAACCAGGTAGGCGTAGCTTTTCTTCTGCCACAGTTAAACTTAAATTAAAAAATTATTAGAATGGCTGTAAAATATTCATACTAAATCGCACTACTGATGACGCATTGCGTTCAATTAATTTTTTTAATTGAATTTTAAAATATATATCACAAATAGTATCTATTAATTATTATTAAAAAATATATAAAAAAAATAATATAATTCAAAAAAATATTCCTGTCTAATTCTAACTGTTCTTTAGTTGCAAATTATTAAATTTTTTTAGCAAACTATTTAGTTGACTTGAACAATTTTTTTTGCTAATATTATAATATTTTTTCTTAAGTAAATTATTATTACACTACACATACAATTATATGACTCAATGAGAATATTGACTGCTCATTATCTACAAGTCTTCTGCAGTCTTGAGAAAACTGACGTAACATAAGTTGGACATCCCATGTTTACAATACAGTCATACCCACAAAGGAATGCATTTATTTATGATTATCATTTCTTTTTCATTGCATTCGGTTCTTTGTTGTGTTTAAGTCGCCGCACTCAAAGTATCAACTCGATTGTAACAATTGTCCGACTGTCGAACCTGCTGTCATTTAATATACTCGTATATACTTTAACAACGTACCTCTTCAATCTGTACGTTGTGTGACAAACATCAACATCATTGAGAGCATTTTCTAAACAAGATTTTCTTTTACTTATTTATAATGAACGATTTAATTGGGCTTGTATGTTCTACACAATACATTTTCGAATATCGTCTGAATATCTTTTTCTTCTTCTTTCCTTTCAAATGAAAAACAATGAAGAATTTTCTAAACATTATGAATGTAGCGGGGAGGAGATTACAAGGATTTCCCGTGATTCCCATTGTTGGGTTTTGCGGTATTTCTTCTAATAACATTTTCTTCACAAGTGTTACATACTGAAGTGTTCCAAGTAGATGCTTCGACTGACGTTGATTTGGGGTACCAATTGGACCTTTAACAGTTTATGAGTAGAGCACTGATAATACAGAGAATTCTTAAAGAACATCAGCAGATGTCAGAAATGTCTGTAAAGTATTGTGCCATCAAGGAAATGAAATTGAAGGAAAGTTTACAACATACATTAATAGAGCATCAGTTCATTGCACACGATCATATTTCCATGAACTTTCGGATATTCGCCATCATTTTTTGTTTGCTGTCAAACTAGAACTTTTCAAAGAAGATGCCAAACTTTGTAAAAAACGTTTAAGGTAACAGATCTCGGTTTTCGAGAAGTTCCAGCCAAAAAAATTTTGGGGAAACTAATTCTTTTTTCCGCTGAAAATAGTATTTTCAAAATCTCCAGAAACAGGAATCGATACTAAGCACACCAATTTCAGCAGTTCTTCAATTACTCAAGTTTGGCTAGAAAGCTTTTTTAAGGATACATTAATGCGGGGAAACATTTTAAAGTGTTAGGAAAACCCAGAATCTCGGTTCTATTCGCTTGTACTAATTGTTTGATAGAATATTTAACTCATAAAGACATAGTATGAGGCTAGTTAGGATAGCCCAGGACCCCAATGAAGTTCAATGATCGCCTACATACCACTCCCCCGGTTTCCTGCAGCAGTATTTCATAGCGCAATAACACCATGAATAAAAGTGTTAACAAAAAGAGTTCCTACTTGAGCATAAGGAACACTGGAGCTCTTCTCTATCTGCCTACCTCGCGGCCACTAATTCCTGCACAATGGATTCCACTGACCTCAGAAAAAATACCAGTTCCTTCGCCCACCCCAACCACATGGCAACTCTACTTGCAACCAAATATTTGTTATGGTGCCAGCTTTTCTTTGTAAACTATGACTTTCTTTGACGGAATTAAATAGAAAATTCTTCTGAGCATTTCAATATGATTTTCTTTTCTTTTTTTTGTATAAAATTTCAATCAATTAAAAAGCATGAAGTATGAAAAATTTTGCTCACTACCTGAAAACTATAAGAAAATTTCGTTTTTGTCTGTACATGGAAGCTCCTTTCAATAATTGAGCATCTTGTATGCCATAATGAAATTCGTTATGCACTTCTGGCAATGTTCAAGCGAAAGATTTTCCGTACGTTCCGTATTTCTTGCAACATTGTTTCTTCTGGGAGAGGAATTAAAGTCGGCTAAAATTAATCTAGAAAGTTTTAAACAGCAGAAGAAAAACTATATACCTCTTATTATGTCTTTTGTTTATAGAACAACCCCAGTGAACACCATTGTTCACAATACCTTACAGATTACAGAGCCACGGGTTCGAAGTTAATGAAATGTCTTTAAAAGAGGATTTTAAATACTTCGGAATACCCTACACTTTGGCTCCACTTATTTTTAATGCTTTTGCTTATAATTGAACGTTTTTTTCAATATACATACTTATCCAATAAAAGAATTTTACGGCCAAGCCAATGGTAATACTAAAGGATTTTAACTTTACGCTGTCATTGTTGTTTGTGGCAGTTTTTATATGAACACATTGTAAGAATAAATTAGTGCCAGGAGCGCGTATGCAATTCACTAAAATCAAAACGTTTAACAAGGAATTTGTTTAATTAGAATTTCAAGCAAAACTTTGATTGAAAAAACTCTTTACTTTACTGGTATTTGTGTGGTGTATGCGCATTTGACGGATTCCAAAGATTTAGCTAATAAATCACCTGCAGATTGAAAATGAAATTTATGTTCAAATACCGCCAATCCATTCTTAAAGCGTTCTTAAAGTTCTTTAACGGAGTCAGTATACACTATGCACCGTTGAAAACACGATCACTGACTCAAATCTATTATATATATATTTTTTCTATGTTTCCTTCAACTAATAATTTCTGCTTTTCCTTGCCTTACTTGAGTTTTTAAAATGAACGCAAACGAGTATGAAAGATCACTAATGATCATTAGTATTGTCATTATGATGAACTTAAAATTCCAACCATCTGTTGTACAGCAAAACAATTAACACTGATCCACCCCTCTCTTTCCGTAGTTATTGCAATTAAAAATAAAATATGAAAATAATATAAAATTATAAAATAATTCCTATTTGTGCGTTTTCCGGAGCCTTAATTGGGAGTTTCATGTAATTTATTTTATTTATGCGCTTGACTGACGTTGCACATAAAGTGTGTGGTGTTTTATCATGCGGAAATCAATTGTAGGGCGGGAAGGCTTCTTTATATAAAACATAGTTGCAATACAATTATAAAGCTTCCGTTCAACATGCTTGTGTATGTGTGTGAGTATTATTCGCCGTTTGCTGTTTTCAGAAGTATGTAATATATTGTTTTTTAGAGGTTCACAACAGTGAGTTGGCAACACTGGTTTATCTGATTTATCAGATTTCACTATGGATAGACATACAAGGGAACTATAATTACGAATGGTTTGCTGCTCGCATTGATGTTGATAAATTCCCTGAGGAAGTCAATTATTGCTTAGATATGGATACATACAGAAGCGTTACTATAGCATTTGTAGGGCAGCCAATCCGGAAGGTTTTTTGGTCGGCATCATAGGACCGTATGCCACCAAAATTCCTCATAACCAGAATGTTACTGTCAATACTGAACGGAATAGTATTAAAAGTTTACATACTTTATTAATATTATATAATATTTTACATTATCTTTCTGAGATGTGCTTTCAACCGGGGGTTCCCCAAAGAAACTATTCATGAAGGCATTATTTTACCCATTCGCTTAATTAATTAATTACAAAGATCGTGTGACTTGATGCAGTGGAAATTATGAATCGTTGGTTAATTTTGATAAACTATAAATAATTGATAGACTGGAGAGAATATTCGAAATGATAGATGTTGGCAAAATAGAGTAGAAGCGCTCCCGACGAAGCCTTGTACGTGGCATATATGTACATGCCCCAAATCCTATTTAAATATTAATGCTTTAGAATTTTCTATTCCAAACAGAGGGTTTCATTGATATTAAAAGTATATTTCTTAAGATGCGCTTTCAAGGGTCACATTGCTTTCTTTAATCCCCGGAGACATTGTAACCCAAATGTTGGAGTGTAAAACTTGCTGGAATGGCGTATTAAAGTAAGGCGAGTTCATACTACAGTGGATAAAACCATAGCTCGCTGAAGTACAGTATGTAGTGCTTTAACAGGCTGGCATGACGAGACCAGCCCTTATAGAACGAAGTAATGCAGAAGGGAGTTCCGGAAAGAGGAACCCCAGGAAAAAAGAGGACGGATTGTTGTAGTTGAAACACCACTCGGAGCAGTGATGATAATCACTGTGCCGAACTAAGAAGATATTTTAAACCCTACCTCTCCGGATATTTGTTGATATACCGCTAAAGTAAACACCCTGTATAATGAGAGTAAGAAAAATAAGATTAACTATGTTATCTGAGAGACGAGAACAGAGATTATTAAAAGATTTAATAAGACGTTATCAAGTATGAAAAATCTTTAAGACGAATTTTGTCATATATGTATTTTTGCATAACACTTTTGATGGTGTAGGGTGCCTTTGCGAGCAGATTATGACCCACGCAACACTCCAACTTGTTGATTAATAAGAAAATTGCATTTTGAAAATTGAGCTTTGAAAAACGCAAATAAAAGAAAACATGTTTTCTTTTCATCCTTTATTGTTGCTCCATAATCAAAAAACACCCACAGAGCGCCGTATATTGTATTCAGTCAGAACTTGAGGAAATGCAGCAACTAAATCTGGCCGTACTTGCTATGGGAAGTAGCTGTGCGGTGCGAAGCATCTCAACAAGGTTTCTATTAAGTTTTACTTGCTGTGCTGTATGCCTTGTATGGTTTGTAGCTGCAAGTGTGCGTGTGTGTGTGTGTGTGTGTGTGTGGCAATATGTGTAATTTTATACCAAAAGCGTACCATCAATATCAAGTCTGTTACATCCTACTCGAAGTTGTAGCAACAATATAATCAATTAAGTCTTAATTTTCTTGTCTTCTTCACATGCCGCCCGAAACACACACATGCACACATTTCTCACTTGGAGAAATGTCATGCATGCTAGCAGGCATGTTTATACTGGTAAGGATTGGTGTGCCAAAGGAGCGTCAATTCCTTCTACAAAAGCAACAACAAAGCAATGCAACTACAAATTATCACATTGTGCAAAGAAGAGTTTATAGTGTGCCTTTGACAGTTGAAACCGATACACTTTTGTACAAGAACAACTACATATTACAGCAGAGTTGCACCTTGTTGCACACACACACACACACACACACTCTTGAAATAAGTTGCCGAGAGCTTTGCCAAATATAGAAGAAAGCAGTAGACGGTAGTCAGAGTTCAAAAATTGCAAACAAAAATTATAAGAAAAAACTTTTCGCACTTAAAGTAGATTTTATTTAAAAAGACAAAAGAATTTAAGCAGCCACTTGAACTTTTTCACAATACTCGTAATGAAGCTGGTTGGCAAGAAGGCTTCTATGAACAGAAGAAGAAATTGTTGAACGGGAGTGCCAGTTGAAGGTCTCTTTGTGCCTTCAACCGGCAACTATGAATGCATTAAGTCATACAACAAAAATTATAGAACTTGCGACTGCCCTGCGAGGGTTGCATGTTTTATTAGCAAGAAAAAGATTTGCGAGGTCTCATTTGAGCTGTTGGCTGCTCACTTGCCCGGTACAACTGGCCTGAATTAATCATGAAGCAGTTGTATGAAATATTTATTACACAGCAAGGAAATTAGTAACGACTGTCAGGTACAGCTTTCCGCTTTCAAGCAACAGTCAGTGGTGATAACGTATAATTTTTTTCATTTTACTCGCATGTTTTATGCGAGTATGTTCCATGACTTCTAAATAATGAGCACAGCTTGCCATTTCCGCTTACAGTAGACACTTCCGAATTTAACACTTGTAATTATTGTAATGTAATTATTTTTTTACGCATCTCTCTATGGGAAATATTTGAAAATTCGAGCGAATGTGCGAATTAAATAATTCAGAGAATGCCGTTGACTGGTCTAACAAGTTCCTTAACTACAAACTGCTTCGGCTATTGCCTTCGACAGTCGTAAAGTAGAAAATGTATCATTGACGATTCGCAAAGGTTTTATTATATATAGTATTTAAATGGCGAGGGCATAGTCTCATAGTCTGCCCATTTGACATTGCCCAGCCTATAATTACCATCGATGACAATATGCTGGCGAGCACTTGCACCTTCCTTTGCCGTTCTTCGGTAGTCTTATTTCACTGGTAAAGTAAAGCAATAAGAATCGCTACTAATAAAGTGACTTTCTCGACCACTATTTCGTTTTCCTAATTCAGATGAACAACATTTCACTAGTAGGGATCATTCCCTGAGAAAAAAAAAATTGTTAAATAAATTTTTAAAAATTTTGTTACTTGTTTCATTTTAATTTTTAAGGCAACAAAAAAATACCAAGGCTCTGGCCAGGAATCAAACCAGCCATCTCCTGTTTAGTGGGCTACTCATTATATGTTCCCCTACGAAGCCATAAGCAGAGACGCAAGTAAGCATACGTAATTGTAAACCGTTTTTTCCCACCAGAAAGTGGTAACGTTACACAAAGTCTAAGAAGACATAAGCAGAGAGGCAAGTAAGCATGCCAAATTGTAAAGCCTTTTACTTCACCAGAAAGGGGTAACGTCGCACGACATCTAACAATTCTCTGCGATATATGATTCAACTCCTATGACTTATTTTCTGTGTTCGTAAGTCAAAACGAAAGTTTAATAATAAATTGTTTGTGAAAGAATATAATCGCTACGAAATCGCAAACATCATGGCGTCAAATCGCCTCAAACATTATTGGAAGTGAACTCAAGATATTCGGATTTAAAGGATATTATATTAGTAAAACATACATAACCTTCTTTTAATAAAAGGAAATGAAAAATTATTCAACTGCATGCGAAAGTCCAACTTGAGCAATTCGTACCAGTTTAGTAATCGAATGAACTCAGTAAGCAGGATAATTGTAGGATAATTGTATTCATCATATTAAGATAATAGATTGCTCATTGATTGGTTTCTATACTTATAAATCATCTTTGGTATAAATTTCCGAGTCTACTTTTATTTAAGTTTTTAAATGGCAAACTTATTAAACAGACTTACCTAAGTTCAATCCACAAATGATTTTCTGAAACGATAAAAAGAAAACAAAATTATAAAATTAAATTCAAATTAATTAATATTACTATTATCTAAAACTAAAACAATTTTTTTTGAAAGAATAACAGGCAGCGTCAAGATACTTCGTTAAATTATGAAGTGACAACAGAGTGCGGATCTCAAATCTTCGCTGGCCTTGTATTTCTACCTGTATTGCTGTGATTGCAACGTAGGCGACGTATATGAAACGTAAATGATTGATGACTTTTCCATTTGCTACGTTTTCACTTGATGGAATGCATCGGTTCCATAAAGAACTTTTAACTTGATGCTTGACTAGTCGCCATATAGAAAATTTATCAGATAAGACATTTATTTTCAGCTCAGAAGTACATTTTTATTAAGGACACATCACTATTAAGTGTTTTTCACTGGGTTTTTAAGGACTCTTTTTCAGAAATTAACACTATACGTGCATAAAATTGACTCATGCCTGCATACTGCAATTACAACGCAGCACTAATTACACATTACCTGGAAAGGATGTAACAAACGCAACAGTGTTTGAGTGCTCGAAAGTAATTTTTCATTTCCACAAACAAAAAAAAAAGAGAAAGAGAAAGAGAAAGAAAGTCATGAGATTATTGCTCAGAAATGCACATCAAATTTAATTAGACACGTAACCGTAGTAATCGTACATCAACATCCATATCCACATCAAGGATCACAGACGTGAATGGTAGACGAGCAAAAGCAACAACATTAAATGAAATAAATTAAATTTAAAAGGCAGCGCTTATGCGTACAAAAGAATTCACATTAAGATAGCAAAATGTCATTCAGACAGATTCAACTTTAATACTTTTAAGTGCTCAGCTGAAGTTCGATGGAAAAGTTTTCTTGTTCTTATTTTATATTTTCTTTATGAAAACAAAACAAAAACAAACAAACAACAAAAACAAAAAAAAAGGAATTTGAATTTTGTTCGGAAAATTGCTCAACATTTTTCATGTTTCATTACTCTGACAAGAATGCACTGCTTAAGTAAATGAAGTTTTCTTCTGAAGGGTTTTGTGGCAGTTTAATATTTCTTGAAATTTTTTTTTTTAATTACTATAAATGTTTGTTAAAGGGTCAAAAAAGGAGATGTAAAGGGGTTCCACTTTGGTTTTTTACCTTTTCCTCAATATTTCGTTAATGTTTTTTATTTCTTTGTTTCGTTTTCAAGTCAGCTGACTGAACTTTGACATGTCAGACTCTGACAGGTTGCTGGGATAGACAACAGATATGTTTTTTAAGTAGGTTGAAAAAACTAAAAGAATACAGTAAGTTGCAAGGCTAGAGGTTTCCTAAGGATCTGCAAGAGGAGCCAGCCAAACCGACACCAATAAATTTCAACGTATTTTAAGGCAATGGTCACATTGGTGACTTCTTCACACGCTGGAACGCCTTCGTAAACTAAGTTGGCTTCATATTCGATGAATAACAAAACTGTGGAGCTTTACCACACTGGTATGACAAACCAGATCCTTTGTAGGACGATTTTCTGTTCCTTTCCAAAGTAATATAGAAAGTACATAGTCTGCTGAAAGAAAGACAAGGAAGTGTTTTGGGGCTGTAATAACGATCATTGTAACTTCGAAAGAATTTAACACCATACCTCTTCGTGAAAAAAAAAAATTTTGTCAAATGTAATTTTGGGGAATTTCGGGCATTTTGAATTATAAAACAATGATATTCAATAAATAAGATAAAGCTAATGTTATATGTTGTAAGTGTATTTTAAGTTATTGATCTTATTTCCCCAATTGGCAAATACTTGCAAGTGGCATCACTGAAATATTTATTCTGCACTGTTTGTGCTGCCAGAGTCGCTTTTCAAAAAAACTCGATAGCGGCCTTAGTAGAGGTGCCTTTTGCTTAGGTGAATATGTATATAGCTCAGCAGTCAGCCAGCCATATAGCTCTGCAGCCAGCCAGCCATATAGCTCTGCAGCCAGCTAGGCATATAGCTCAGTTTACAGCCAGCTATGTAGCTCAGCAGTCAGCCAGCCATATAGCTCTGCAGCCAGCTAGGCATATAGCTCAGTTGGCAGCCAGCTATGTAGCTCAGCAGCCAGCTATGTAGCTCAGCAGCCAGCCAGCTATGTAGCTCAGCAGTCAGCCAGCCATATAGCTCAGCAGTCAGCCAGCCATATAGCCAGCTAGGCATATAGCTCAGTTGGCAGCCAGCTATGTAGCTCAGCAGCCAGCTATGTAGCTCAGCAGCCAGCCAGCCATATAGCTCTGCAGCCAGCTAGGCATATAGCTCAGTTGGCAGCCAGCTATGTAGCTCAGCAGCCAGCCAGCTACGTAGCTCAGCATCCAGCCAGCCATGTAGCTCAGAATGCTGCCATCTATGTAGCCACAAATTCTGTAAGCCATAAAGCTTAGCAGCCAGTCAGCCATGTAGCTCAGCAGCCTACCAGCAATGTAGCTCAGCAGCCAGCCAGCCATGTAGCTCAGTATGCTGCCATCTATGTAGCCACAAATTCTGTAAGCCATAAAGCTTAGCAGCCAGCCAGCCATGTAGCTCAGCAGCCAGCTAGGCATATAGCTCTGCAGCCAGCTAGGCATATAGCTCAGTTGGCAGCCAGCTATGTAACTCAGCAGGCAGCCAGCCATGTAGCTCAGCAGCCTGCTAGCTAGCCATTTGACCACACAAATAAGAAACCCAAAAGCTTTCATAGTAAATAAATTTTTGGCCGCTTAAAATAATTTTTATTTGATTTTATAAAGTTTTTTTTTTAATTTTTCTTTTCTTTTTAAACTTTTTATTTTAAAACTTATTTAATTAATTATTAATCTCAAAGATGCTTGAAAAGCACATAAAAAAAATTCATTTATCAAACATCTACCGATCATTAATGGTCGGTGGTCTTTATGCTTGATAAAGGATGAACCATTTGCCAAATTAAAATATCTCTTGTCTACTCCTGGCCCATGGAACATTAAATTGTTTTCAAATAGTGCAAGATTAAGTTCGACCTCTAAAGCAGGAGTGTGCAAAGTAAAGAAAAAGATAATTCGAAGCATAAAATGTAAAGCAAAAACTTAAAACTAGTTAAAGCTTCTTTACGGCCAATTGCATAACCGCTCAACATTTATCCGCCCCTTAAAGGATCATTTTAGAAATTCTAAATTTATGCGAAATATTTTAATTAACTTTTTGCAATTTTTACTACTCGTATTATCAATTGCACCGATTTTAATCTTTGGAAAATGTCTAGAGTGTGATTGCAAATAACAAAGTTCAAAATTGAAATAAAGACAATTATGCAGCATCACTGAACAGACATTTAAGAGCCGGCTAGTGGCCGCACAGAAAAAATCCAGCAAGCAAAACTAATGGAGCAAATAAATGGCCTCCAATATAAAAACCACAACATCTACATACATAAAAATAAACTTTGTAACAGATGAACAGACAACTCGAGAGAAAAATTGTCTACAAATGTTTCCTCGTATGCATGCATTTGTTGTGCGTGCAACATGGCAGCAACATAAAACTTTGTTGAGAAATTCGAAACAGCCAGTCTGCTTTAAACATGTTAAACATGGATAAAAACATAAAATAGACTTTAAGGAAACAAAAAAGAAAAATAAATAAATAAAACAATAAAAAAATTGACAAAACTAAAGTTTGCAAAGGGAGCAGAGAGGGCAGAGAGGAGAAAGCAAGAAGAAATAGGAAAACTAAAGCAAGTCCTACAGAACAATTAAACACTAACATCAACAGCATCACCAGCACCAGCATAAGCAACAACAACAATGACAACAACAATGACAGCAATAATAATGAATAAAATTGCAGCATCGAAAAAAAAAGAAAGCAAACTTGAACTCAATATGGAACCAGAACACAAATGGCCTCTTTCAGATGAGTAACTTTTTTGTGGCCAATGTCAATGTCAAAAATTTTTTTTTTTTTTGTTGTTCGTTCATACTTCTTACTACTATTATCTACTTACTGCAACATAATAACAATTGCAGCAACCACCGACAGCCTTGTTGCATACAATTGAACAAGCGAAGGGAAAACCATACAGACACAGTATGGGTATTCACTAAGTGTTGTTTTTGTGCCATTGTGCAATAAAAATTAAAGACATGCCACGTACCAGAAAGCAATGTAACTTAGAAAGCATTATTTTCAAATTGGAAACTGTAAATTTATGGTTTACAAATGTCAGCTGTTCAAATAACAGAGTTGCAAATGCAATGCATGTAGCAAAACAAGGCCGTAGCTTTCTGCCCTTGCAAAATTTAGTTTCCATTGCTTATGCAAGTATGAACATGTAGCTGCTGGAATTCAGGGCAAGAACAACAACACTTTTCACTCGATAGTGAATACCCCTAATGCCATGTCGGAAACTAATATGTAATACTGCAACATTTACTTCATTCATCCACTCATTCAAACATTTATTCATTATCCAATACTACACTGGAAAATCACTACGAATTGTTGTTGCCACCAAAGTTGTTGCTGTTGCTGTTGCTGGTTCAGTAGAAGCAATAGTTGTGGCTTAGCATTGAATTAATGTTGGTATTGGCAGCAATTGTGTTAGTAATTGTGGCAGAAATGTGTACAGACTCGTGTGATCTCTAATGCAGTATGTGTGATTAACTTTGCAAATATACATAATTGTAACGAAGTAATCAGTGGCGTAGCACAGTGGGGTCGCTTGCACTAGATTTTATTTTCTTACAGCAATTCTTTTATTGCTCAAAAATCTTCTTTTTGGTTTTTATAACTTTTTCCTTTTTTTATGATTTATTTTCTTTTTGCTTTTCTTTTTGTATTTATTTCTTTTTATTTAATTTTTTTGTATATATTTTTTTGTTTATTATTTTTTTATTTTATTTTTTTTATCTTATTTTTTTATATATATATTTTTTTTGTTTGGTTTTTTTTATTTTATTTTCTTTTGGTTTTTTTTTCATTTAATTTTTTTTTTATATAACTTTTTTTGGCTTATTTGTTTTATATTTTTTTTTCCTATTTATTTTCTTTGTATTTATGTTTTTTTTATTTTATTTTTTTATCTTATTTTTTTATATATATATTTTTTTTGTTTGGTTTTTTTTATTTTATTTTCTTTTGGTTTTTTTTTCATTTAATTTTTTTTTTTATATAACTTTTTTTGGTTTATTTTTTTTATATTTTTTCTTTTTTTTCGTATTTATTTTCTTTGTATTTTTATTTTTTTTATTTTATTTTTTTATCTTATTTTTTTGTATATATTTTTTTGTTTGGTTTTTTTTATTTTTTTTTGGTTTTTTTTGTATTTAATTTTTTTGTATATAACTTTTTTTGATTTATTTTTTTTATATTTTTTCTTTTTTTTCGTATTTATTTTCTTTGTATTTATATTTTTTTTATTTTATTTTTTTGTATATATTTTTTTTGTTTGGTTTTTTTTATTTTATTTTTTTGGTTTTTTTTTGTTATTTGTTTAATATTTGGTTTCTTATATATATAAATTTCTCCTAACGAAGTTATACATATTGTAAGGAATATGGAAATAATTAAATATTATTTAAAAAAAAAAAAAGGATCTAAAGCTTTACATACAATTATAATATATATGAATATAATTATAATATGGTTAAAAGCGGTGGCTGCTGAGCTCATTCACTACTATTTTTTTTAATTTTTTTTTTTATTAAAATAAAATATTCCTTTTTATTTTTTTTATATGTGGTCAGCCTTTTTTTTAAATAATAATAATTATTAAATTCCTTTCCTTAAGTGGCACATATAAAAAAATATACATATAATAATAATTATTATTATGTTTCGTGTAAAGGATTTATTTTAGTTGAAATTTTGTATTCAGAAAAGATTTTTATATTTAATATTTATTTGTAGAGAAAATAATAACAAATTATTAACTGATTATTTTTGTTTTCCATAGACATATTGTTATAATTTTCACTGCTAGAAAGTATTTTGAAATTTGCGATTTTTCTAATTGGTCCTTTGTCCTGCTAAATAGTGTTGTCCTAATGTGCTTTACATATTGTGTGTACTTATTATTATCAAAATATTGAATGTTTGTTATCTTTTCAGAGTGCCTGATTTATATCTTTTCGGCTCAATAATATTTATTTTTACAAATTAGTGGCTTTTTAAATTAGATATTAATGTAATTGATTAAAAAAAAATTTTTTCAACCGAATTTACATTGGGCTCAATACCAACAGACAGACAGACGGACAGATGGACAGACGGACAACGCTCAATCGAGTTGCCTTCTTATATAAACTCAAAATATAAATACCTTATAAAGTTAAGATTGAAGAAATTACAATGTCCCATATCGAGCGTATATTTACATATATATATATATATATATCCTTATAACCTTTTGAAGGAGAAAGCTATAGAAATACTTTGAAATCCCGATTTAAGCAGCTGTTTAAAATATCACGGACGGAAGATTTTTTTTTATTTGTGAGGTGGACATCTAGTCGGTCCATAGATAATAAATCACAAATAGGCAACTTTTGATAGTTCGTTAACTTAGAAATAGACGTTTTTTCCCAATAGAATTCTCTCTTACAATGTATAACAGAGGCATGTTAGTGAACTAACAGAGTTCTGTTAAAATCATTGTGGGAATGGAAATTTTGGAAATTTACCTTAATTATACCCTTCTCCAAAAAGGATGGAAGGGTATAAATAAGTTTGATATAGCGGATGCAATTTCAATAAATATTGATTTCCGACCATATAAAGTATATATATTCTGGATCGTTATAAGAAGGGGAGTATTTCGTCTGTCCGTCTGTCTGTCTGTCTGTCTGTCTGTCCTCATTTCCTTCCGGTAATTTTGTTGCGCTCAAAATTGACCTTAAATTTTGTCTAAAATCAAAAATTTTTTTACCTATCTGTTCTAATTTCTTTCAAAAGTACCACTTATAAAAAAAAGCAAAATCGGCCGATAAATAAAAAAAATATAGCCAAAAAATAATTTCATATATTTATATGAAGAAAATGCAAAAAATCCACGCTGAGTAACAAACCAAGAGCATGTGTATTGACAAGCACGTCTACGTTTGCAGCCAAACTTGCTGTTAAAATTTCACTATAAAGTTGGGTAGATAAACGACTATTTTTTCTTAATTTTACCCTTTTTGAACGACATATGTGCTATATTTTTTTTTTTTGAGTATATTTGTAAAGCAACGGAGCCACTGGGGATCCGTGGCGGGATGCTTATGTATATGAATAGAAAATTTTTGTTTTTGTTTTTGTTTTTTGTTTTTGTTGTAGCAAACGCAAATTCATTTGGTGGTGGTTTTGTTTGTGTATACTTTTATGTATTTGCAATACGATTGTATAGTATTCTGGCATATGAAGTGTTTTTTTGCCATCATAGTTTTCTTAAGCATTTTTGTACATGCATGCACACAGTGTTGCAAAAATTTCTCCAACTATATACATATAGCTATTGTGTTTCGATTGCCTGCGATATGGAGCCATGAGAGCCGCCGTGGAGCTGTTATCAATGGAGATCTTGAATTTGATGGGTGGCGTCGCAAAGAATTCCTAGCGCTGCAGAGAGCAGCAGAAAGAGAAAGAAAGGTAATCTTAGAAAGTAGTAATCGGTGAATACCTCCTCACGAAGTAATACTATGACGATATGGGTACGTTTTTAAGTTCTTCTTTATGTTGCTTATTTTTTGAGAGAACATATCCATGGAGAAGGGTATAGAAGATTCGGCACAGTCGAATATAGCACTTTTACTTGTTTTTCATTGAAATTAATTTTTTTTTTTCTGTAAATATTTTTCACATAAATAATTTAATAAACATTTGCGAAATATTTAAAAAAAAAAATTAAATAAAAGGAATGCAAGAGAATAATATCGGGCATTAAGTTAAATGAAAGCTGATTGAGTGGGCGTATATCGCGAGTTATTCAATAGAGGAACGATAAAATGATTTTCATAACACAATCACAAGCCCGAAAAAATTCTAATATTCTGGACTATATGGCAATTCGACGTCTGTGCAAATACATATAAATATTATACTGATTAAAATCTGTATAAAAAAAATGTTTATGATAAAATGTGAGCTAAAATAAAAATTAAGACCATCTGAAGTCGTAGTTAATTGTAATAAAATCGGAGCAAAGCAAAACTGTGCCTTCTTGGTGGGACGAATAAAAGCAAAATATACGGCAGAACAAAACAAAAGCCATCAAGCAGTCCACAAATAAATACTAGAAGGCGAAAAGAAGTCAGAAAAAATAAAATTAATACAAAAAATAAACAAACAAGTTTTTTTTTTATTGTTTGCAAAGATTCAATAAAGGAAATTGAAATTCGATTTGGAATTGTGCTATTAAATTGAACACAAGATTGCACTCAACGACTGAGTACAACAAAAACAATAACAGACAGCAGCAACGATAAACTTGCAGAACACCAGGACGGTGATACATTTAAAAAGAAAAACACCAACACCAACACAAACAAACACAAAGACAACAACAACAACAACAACAACAACAACGTTTCGAAATAAAAGTTTATGAATACTACAAGGAATTGAGGCATGCTAGCATTTAGACTGGATTGCCTGCTGGACTAACCAACAGAAGCCTCTTCCAAATAGTTGGCAGCAACAGCGAGCATCTGTGTCCTAAGCCAGCAACCAATTTCAGCAGCGAGCCTTCTGGCCATCGATGCCAGCCAATAGTTTCAGCTGCATCATTTTCACAATAGTTCTTGTTGAGGTTTCAGAACTTTTTCTTACCACTCAAGTCATTTCATTTCGTTTTGTTTTTGTTGTTTTTATGTATTTTTTCGGTGGGTATTGTGAAATTCCGCTTTTTCCTTCAAAGGCATGTTAATGCAATAAAAGTAATGATTGACACCATTTCCACTGCAAATGCTAAAAATTACTAAATGAAATTGCAAACACAACTGCAGCGAAGGAGGTGCACGAGATATCAGTCAGTACTGCCAGCACTTCTGAGGATGAAATTGTGAAAAACTACAGACGGCTATATAAAAAATCGTCAAAATAGTCAAGTCATTTTAGAAAATCGCCAAGAAAAACGCCCAATAAATATCATAAAATTTTGCTTCTTTTTTAATTGTTTTATTACAAAAACAATAGAAATTTTTCAAACTTGTTAACTCTGTTTCCAACAAATATATACATACACATTAATATATTCATATGTATATACGTAGTTGATATACGAGTATATATATCTTGGCCTTTAATAAAGACCTTTAATATTAAAAATAAAATGCAATAAAACTTGAAATATAATCAGAATTCAAAAACCTATATAAATATTTATTTTTACAACAAATAATTTTTAAATTAACATTTTTTTATATAAACATTTCATGTATAAATATCAGAATTGTGCAAAATTTTAGCAAATTTGTACCGATATCCGCACCATAGGCGATTAACTTTTTAAGTTTTAAATAAAAAAAAAAAAAAAAAAAATCGCCACATACCAAAAAAAGCAACTCTAAATTTAATTCCAATTTAGAAAAATTTTAATTTTTGAACGTAAAATCGCCAGTACTGCATTTTAAGAGATGAAAATTGTCAAAATGTGGAGATATCGTCCATTCTGGCAACACTGAAACTGCCGGTGAGCTTTCGATGTAAAAATTTATATTATTTTATTATTAATTTAACACGCTTTATTGCCCTTAATTTTTTTAATTCGTCACACAGTCAATTGCTTTATTTTTTTTTGACATTTCATTACTGTCCTGTGTGGTTTCGCTCAGCAGCTATTATTGTGTGAAGGAAACAGCTGTTTAAAAAAATTAATACCAAATAAACACATTGAACTTGTGAGCAAACCAATTTTGGTTTTGCTGCAACTGTCATAGAATAAAAATTCTCATACATTTTACTGAACGTGTCTGAATATCTCATGTGTTAAGTATAAGCCTGCCTCCGTAGGCGAGTATCAGCCGAATGAACCGGAGGTTGCGGGTTCGATTCCTGCCTAGATCCTGGGTGTTTTCCTGTGCACAAGCCAAAAGCTTGATAGGTAGAGTTGGTTAAAAAAAAAAAAAATTAAAATTTGGTTGATATGTTGACGTAACGAAGGCATAATCACTAGTCACCTCTCACATATCAAAAAACTATGATCATCATAAGCATCTACGTACACAGGCTCCTTCGCTTCTTCTTTAGGAGTATTTAGCAAATAAATATAATTTTAGCAGGTCTTACTTCGCTACGTTGTCTTCTCTACTAATCCTACCACAACTATCCCCTTCTAATAATTCCCGCACCTGGCATTGGATGAAGTGGAGCTTTTCCTTAGAGAAAAAAAAAATATTGTAATAACATTAAGTGATAATTTTATGTGATACTACCTTTCAAAGCCCCATCTTCCCATCTTTCCACCCACTTAACGTCAAATTCTAGTTGCAACAGATCCGCTTTGAATCGCACGGAGAAACAAAAACTAATAAGACATATAGATTTTCAATTGAAGGAGACCAAACAGCTGATTCGTAATAGAGGAAAATATTTTTCGAACAAGTAAGTTAATATTGATATAATAATATCGTACGATATGTGAAATTTGTCGTATGTGCGAAAAATAGCATGTGTGTGATGCAACCATGCATCTGTGTGACTGATTTTTTTCACAAGTCATACGATTAATGAAAATTTTCATAAAATAATGATTTCCATGCGCTCAGAGTTGCATTTACTTCAATAAGTAAAGAAAAAATTTGTGTATAGGATAGTTTGTGTATATGATAGTATGTGTTGTATGATAGTATGATAGTATGGCACGTGCAACGCCGTTTTCATAGGATTTTTTAACTTAGAATTGTATCATATCAGATTTTTTGTGCGAATGAATCTTACGACTGTGTAGGATAGTGAAGCATGATCTTAAAGAAAGAATAATAGTTATATGAGCATCGCAGTTTTATTATCAGACATCTAGGGATTATAAACATATTGGGAGGACATATTGGAGAGAGAGAGAGAGTGAGAGAGAGGGGGAGAGAGGAAGAGAGGAAGAGAGGAAGAGAGCAAACCATGCAAACGACTGCAATTACGATTACAATCCATTTGCAAGTAGAACATGAAACAGTGTAACGCTTCCCTCTTCATATCTTTTTTTTCTACTCGTACCGTTGGTGGTGACAATGTAGTAAAATTTTACCCATTCATTTATCGGTCTAATGATTTTCACTGATGCATTTTCCTTGGACTCGTGCAAGTATGTATGCTTCTGAACAAACTTTACAAACAAGCATGTGTGTGATGCAACCATCTGTAACAAAATTAAATGAAGATAAACAAGAAGAAGGGAAAAGAGTAGGTTCTCGAAAAGAAATCAGTTTGGAATATTAGCTGGAAGATGTTGAGCATTCGTACACCTACAAGTTGGTCTTTTGGGTGTCTTTTCTTATTTTCTTCCCATATTCATGCATATAGAAATTTTACTTAACGATTTTCTTTTTATTCCTGCAGAAAAAAAAAATTGTGAAAGAGAAAAGTGTTGTTGAAAAAAACGAGTGCTAAAAGAACAAACAAAAATATTTTACTAGATATTTTCATCTTGAAAATGTATTTTCTTTAGTGTTATGCTTGGAGGAGAGGAGTAAGTAAATAAGTATGTTACGCCACATTGGCGTTGCAACAAAGCGAAAGGTAGAATATTCACTGTCGTGGAGGAAGTAACAGATAGAAAGCAGAGCAAGCAAGCAAGTTTTGTAGCATTGCAGAATTTTAGAAAAATTTCTTTGAATAGAAATTGTAACGAAAATACTTTAGAAGATTTGAAAGAAAAAATGCATCTGGTTTTAAAAGAAATTCCAGCAAGGGATTATGGAAATCAATGATTGTCTCCTAAAGGAAAATGCTCACTGGCATGCACGGCAGGGTGCCTGGCGACTGCACGAATTCACAACTTCAAGCGCAGCTGGCTACTACAAAGCCCATGACAACCCTGTTATTAAACACTTTGAATGCAGCAAAAGCGATAACCGTAAATACTTCAACGATGCCATTCTCGAAAATTCAGCATTCGAGAAAACCAAATTATTTAAAAAAAAATATTTTTTGTTAAAAGACAGAATCTCATACTTCACATTTTTGTTATACTGATAGCACCATTTCTGCTTATAGGCGGCAACAGCATCGTCTGACGAGTGGTTGTGCTGCATCGTGCAAATATAATTAAAATTATATATTTTTTCAAGTAAAATTATATAAAAAATAAAACAACGAATATAATTTTATTGAAAATATTGCTAAAAAAAAACGTTTCCATAAAAACTATAAATTTATGAAATTCTTTGGCTTTGAACTGTAGAACTACAGCAGCAACCAGCATGTAGGAATTTTACTCTCGTGGAAACCCAGAAAACAATTATGTAGACATTATCGCTGATTCACTATCTTCACGGTTATGTAATTTCATTTGACATTTTTAATTTATTTTTGTTTTTATTCCTTTGCATACTGTATTTTTATAGCAGGCATTTTGTATGCAATGACAGCCAATATTCGGAATCGATCACTCTAGTGCAGTCAAGAGTACAATAGCCTGACTTCTTTCTAATTATTTCGATGTAGTTTTTGCTGGTGTAATCAATTTTCTAGGCTAATGCTGTAAAGGATAGCCAGCACTCTTGCAAGGCATAGTGGGGTCATAATGACATACACTTCACCGCTAAAATGCTGCTGCAGAACCGTAACAAGAGGTCCTGTGTATATACGCAGAAGTTTATTATAATCAATATAAATTGTTTGCTGGGAAATGTTAAGTAGACCACTCACTATGCCTTCGTCACTTCAGTATTCCAACAACGATTAATGTGCAGGATATGAAGCCACTGAGAAAAGTTAAGGAGATTTTTTTTTAATTTATATGCCTGCTGGCGATGGTTATCCAAACCGCGACAGCAGGTTCGTCTAGTTGACGGACTAGCCAGTTCGCAAAAAGCTTTTCCTTCTCGGACTCGTTTATTTGTTTAACCGTCCTACTACTCTATTTGTGCTTTGACATTTTGCGAATGTGGTGAATGTGTTCATGTGATTTACAAAGCTTGGACATCCCTGCACTTATAATCTGATGCAGGCAAAATAGACGAGAAGAAAAAATCTGTGGTATAAAGTTGTCTTAAGGGATTTCTGCTGGTACTTTTCAATGCATTTCTTTGCCGTTTTTCCTACTCCTGCTCTAAATCGTGATGTCGATGTCGTCGTCATCATCGTAATGTTTGAGATGTAATCATATGTAAGTAGTTGGATACATTTTTCTTAAGTCTTCTTAACGCAGACAAACCCATAAACATTGTAAAATGTTGAGCAATTTAATAGCTTATTGAAGGAAGTTCGATTGTGACCACGCTGTACCAACGAATGAACTACAGTTGGCAGTCACAGAATGAATGAATGAATCCGGCAGTGAGTTTCTCAACTCGTACTTAGTTGCAGCATTAGAAGAGGCGGAAGAGGGGGGTTTATAGCTAATTTTTTTTTTTTTTAGTTTGAAATTTTTTATACTGAATTACTAAGTGATTAATCTTGTGTGATGTGGTCTATTGATTTCGTTAAGATTTACCTCAAGTTCGCTTTAAGTTTTAGTTATGTGAAAAGAGATTTATGTTTTTTTTCTGCGGTTTTAATGGTAAAATCCGCCATTTTTTATGGGAGAAGCAGAGAGAAAAAAATATTAAATTTAAGTTTCAGATTTATTTGAAATTGTTGAAAGATTACAATAAAAATCTAAGAAAATTTATAAATTACAGAGAGAATTCATTTCCAAAGGAAAAAATAGGCAAAGGAAAATTTGACTTGCAATGCCACCTTCGGAAAGTGGCTGCTTTTATTTGGAATGGTCAAATTCTGCTTGTGGCCGAACTCAAGCTTAAACTCAAATTCATTTGCGCCTTTAAATTCAATGAATCTGTGGCTGGCAGACTTAATGGCAATTTGGGCATGAGTGCATCCTGTAAGAGTTCTGGCAGGATGCCACTCTAAAAGTCCTTCATAGGAGTACCTGTTAAATTTCAGGAGTTGTGGAAATTTTCCTGGGAAAGGCCAGACGAGGAATACGAATAAGTACCAGATTGTACTAGCAAAAGATCGTCTTAAGAAATTCTTTCATACGACGATTAGTCGTAAAATTTGGCCCGCAGATATTGTAGATCCTGGATACTGCAATATCTCCAGAAAAAAATGTTAAATAAATCATTACTTTCAAAGAATGTAATAAAAAAAAATTTATTAATCACTTACAAGGATATTTTTTATTGCAAAAATAAAAATCCCCAAACACTTGAGGGCACAAAACTATGGGCTCTTTTTACTCTACAGAGGATTTATAAACAAACTAATTTATCTACTTTAAGGTTTTAGTTATTGGAATCCTGTATCTGTAGAAAAAAAGAACTTTACGACAAAGAAGAAAAAATAAGGTGGAACATGCCTAATTCGAGGCGATTCTTCTACCACTTTGCTTCACTATTATTGTCACATTTTTGTGACATCCTGTCATGTGCCTCTAATGTTGATATTAAGCAGACTCTGAAGAAGATTTATAACGAGGCATTTAAAAACAACATTTTTACGAATTTATAGTTGTTACCGAGTGTAGCTCAATTCACGGCCTTTTACTACGTGACAGTCCAGCAGTTAATTCATATCTTCGGTTTTTGCATTATGGCATTTGTCGCGACGACTTTGCTTTACAAAGGTATGCTTGAAGCATAACTAAGTTTTTAACGCTAAATGCATCGTTAAAACAATCATAACAATATTTTAGCGACCCTGCTTTCCATTTGCATTGACGTCATCATTCAGCTGTTCGTGTAGTACATGAGATCCATCTCTCCATGAAATCCATTTTTGATACTTACTAAGGAATTGAATACTTAACGGAATAACAATAACGGCAGTAACGGTCCAAGACTCTACAGGACTCTACTCTGTTCATTATGAATCGAATGGCTGATTTTGCCGTTTCGTTACTGCAACTCAAAATACTCCGATTGGGCAACTTTGGTATATTTTTAAACTTTATTCGGCAATAGTGGTCCAACAGGACCCTACTCTGGTCATTATGAATCGAATGGCTGATTTTGCCGTTTCGTTACTGCAACTCAAAATACTCCGATTGGGCAACTTTGGTATATTTTTAAACTTTATTCGGCAATAGTGGTCCAACAGGACCCTACTCTGGTCATTATGAATCGAATGGCTGATTTTGCCGTTTCGTTACTGCAACTCAAAATACTTCGATTGGGCAACTTTGGTATATTTTTAAACTTTATTCGGCAATAGTGGTCCAACAGGACCCTACTCTGGTCATTATGAATCGAATGGCAGTTTTTGCCGTTTCGTTACTGCAACTCAAAATATTTCGATTGGGCAACTTTGGAATATTTGGACCATACTCTGGTCTTTGTGTTATGGAATGTCCTTGGAGATAAGATATCACCATACGAAATATAATGTTTAAGGAAAACGGCAAATTTCCTGAATTCAAAGAAGGCCACTTGGACTTAATTTGAGTTTACATGAAAGGGGTTAAAAAGGGGGGAATTTCTTTTAGTTTCGAATATTTAGGCTGCTCAATAAGAAAAACATTATGTGGACTCTCGTTATGGAAGTATTTATGATTTCAGTAAAAATTAAATATTTGGCAAAAATTAAAAAAAAATTTTGAAACCATTTACCATCCCTGAGACAACTCAATTTAAACCAAGAACTACACACTTGGCTTGGCACTCATTTACTGATCAATATATTTATATTCACACAATTACTTTTCTTTTTTTTTTGCTCCTCTGCTCAGATATTTGATCAATAAATGCACATTGATGGAGGTCTGCCTGCCAGCCTGGCTGCCTGGCTGCCTCCTCGCCATCTTGGCTACCGATTGTTGCTGTGTGCCTTCTTTCACCTGCTTATTCCATTCTCCCTGCCAAGAGTATCATTCACTTTGGCCAATATTTACAAGAAACAACTACAAAATGTTTATTTGTATATTAATTACGTTATTAACATGATAAACTGCCAATTTTCTGCAGAAGACATTCATTATTTATTTATGCATTTATGCTGCCTGTAGATTTGTACGCTGTCAGGAGTTACAAAAGTAACAACATCGATACGCAAGTCAGTGCCGAGGCATACAAAAGACGGTTGGTTAGTTGCTTGTGCAATACGTCAAGATAAAATTGCAATTTAAAGTTGCAGAGGCGTAGAGTATCATTTAATAAACTATAATTATGAATCATTTCCAGTGATTTATAACTGGTTGAACTCTATTAGTTTGTCAATGAATATTTAATATAAATTTGAATAATTTAATGGAGAATGGAAAAATATCGCCAAGTATTTAAGCTCGGCTGCCACACAAGTAGAGCATTGTTGGTGTACATTAATAGATCACTGTTTGACAAATTTAATAGTGAGTTGAAGTCAACGGCTCCTGCTTTAAGTTGTCATGAATCTCTCTTTGTTGTAATTGTGGAGAGACACATCTCTCCCGAGACGTACAGTCAATGGCAAAAGTATTATCAAGAATGTGACACACCAACAGAGAAAGGCGTCCCATTAAATTGTCATCAGGGAAATATCGGCCTTTTTTTCTTCATAGAGAGCGTGAAAGCTATCGTAATGTCTTAAAGGACCTTCTTTGCTAACTTCATGTGGTATACGTAAGTAATTTGATGACGTCTGCCGAGACGTGTCTCTCTTCCTGATTACCTTCTTAACGTAACTTAACCTAACTGAAATTCCCTTCGGACCTCCCACAAATTATTGCCGGTTGCATAAGCAATCTTCAGCTTGATGCACTGATAACTTTATTAGTTGCATGAACTTGCATTAAACATTAATTTGAGGTCAGCAAGCAAGTACTGTTTCATCTGTTTCATCTGTTTTTTACATTTTATTTTATATTGAAATAATTTCCATGTTAAGGACTTTACAATTAAAGCAATTAATTTTTTGCATATTTTTATATTTATGAGATCGTCAGTGGCACCGCCAGAAAAAAGAAACAAAAATTATAAAAATAAACCGACAGGCATATGGAAATTTATATGCACTTCAGGGGCGAAGAAGTATTGGAAAATATTTTATGATAAAATTTATTGGAAAAATTTTGGAAATGATACATTAAAAAAGGACTTGATCCAAATTAAGTCTAATTATACAGAATTGGCATTATAAGGAGCTGATAAATTTACGAGAAAAAATGGAAATATTTTGCTGATTTAAATGTTACAATGATTTTTATTCATCAACAGTGGTGGTCAGGTAGTGACGGTCAGGTTAGGTCTTATTTCTGCTAAAACACTCTTTCCTCTTTTGATTCGAGAGTCCTTTTCTGTGGTATTGCTTTCGCATTCATGACCACTTCTACACCAAAATATAATTATAAATAATAAAAATTAATTGTATTAAGTAAAAAAAAATTTCTTAAGGGAGAATAATTTTTTAGTTAACTGTATTGACGATTTACTTATCTACTATAAAAGAAACTTATTCTCCATACAACTTTTAATAAAATGGATGACAATTTAAGTTCCATAAAACCACATTCACTTTTATATATTCCCTTCAGATGTGAAGCTTTGGGTTGGCCTTCATAAAATGGCTTACGTATACCTGCTGAAATTAGCAAAGAAGATCCTTTAAAACATTACGATAGCTCTCAGGCTCTCTATGAAGAAAACAAGGCCGATATTTCCCTGATGACAATTCCATTGAAAACCTTTCGCTGTTGGTGTGTCACATTCTTGATAGCACTTATGTCATTGACTGTACCAGCTATTGGGCTAAAAAGTTTTATTTTGGATTAACTTACTAAGTTGTGAAAAGTATTGATGATGTCATGTCCTAATACTACAAACTTCTTGACCTTTCCTTAGACTATATATAATCTCAAATGATATGCCCAACATTTTGGAATTTTATAGACATTTCCGATATACGCCAGGTTTTTAGCATGGTTACCCTAATCCCAATAAAACTGCTACAACCTGTTAATCACAACTTGTAACCGCAAGTGAATAAAACAGGTTAACATTTGTCAACTATAGTGTAGGGTACAAGTGAAAAACATTTATAAATAAATTACTTTCAATACATTTACGTGAACACGGCAGTCCTTTTTTCAAGAAATCCTTGCAAGCTGATGGCGCGTCATAAATGTGTGTACAATGGCTTGAGGGTATTTTCAGGTACTCTCAGAGACCGCACATATGTACCAACCTACTTTAACATCTGATAACAATTGAGAACTGATTGCCTGGATGTTGCTTCGTTGGGATTGTAATGGCTTTAAGCCACAAAAAAAAAAAAAAAATAATAATAATAATAAAATCGAAGCTTCCAACAAACATTGTTAATAAACCAATTTTACACCGTCGTTATGGCAAACGTCTGCCTGCTCCTTACACTTTTTTCGTTACTGCGTAAGAAGTGTGTTGGCTTAAAACCGCCAGAATGTGTAAGAATGCGAGTAAGTTGTTGGCATACCTTTTTGAATACACTTAACATTCATTGGGTTGGGGTACAAGTTATTTTCAACTATACGATGAATTCATTATTTTTCTTAAATATTCAGGGTTGCATTTAGCGTGACACTCTAATTATTGGCGCATCGCGAAAATGAAATAAACTCTTAGGAATATTTTGTATCTGCTTGCTTGACAAACAGTTCTCTTTGGATTAAGGTTAAAGTTATTATCAACTATACCTTGAATTCTTTATTTTTCTTGAATATTCAGGGTTGCATTTAGCGTGACACTCTAATTATTGGCGCATCGCGAAAATGTAATAAACTCTTAGGAATATTTTGTATCTGCTTGCTTGACAAACAGTTCTCTTTGGATAGGGATACAAGTGATTTTCAAATATACGATGAATTCATTATTTTTCTTGAATATTCAGGGTTGCATTTAGCATGACACTCTAATTTTTGGCGAATTGCAATAAATGTCAGTTAAATAAACTGATAAGAATATTGTGTATCTGCTTGCTTGACAAGCAGTTCTCATTGGATTAAGGTTAAAGTTATTATCAACTATACCTTGAATTCATTATTTTTCTTGAATATTCAGAGTTGCATTTAGCATGACACTCTAATTATTGGTGCATCGCGAAAATGAAATAAACTCTTAGGAATATTTTGTATCTGCTTCCTTGATCAATCTGAAATCAGAACTAAAATTATTATTATATATACCCAACTTTGGTAGCTTTTGCCTCATATTGCAGAAAGTTACATATTTTTGAATTTAATTTCGGGGTTTTTCCAATTTGAGATGAGCATCTCTCAAAGATATTCACTGAAAGCATATTCTGAAATACTGATCACCAAACCAACTTCCTTATAACATCAACCATGCAATGGCTTCTGCTCCTCAATAAGCACCTTCATCTAACTATTTAAACAAAATATTAAATGTCTTTCCACTACAGAAGTTTGCGTGCATCCTTATTGTCATGCATGCATTACAGATTTTATTTTTCTTCGTTATTGTTATTATCGCTGTGGGATTTGTCTTAATAAAATCCGCAGATTCCAAACTGTGAATCGCGTAAAATATGCTCGTGGTTGAGGTTTTCACATGAACATTATGAATATGTTCAGGTCGGTGTAATAAACCCACAATACTTACCTCAAAAAAAAAAAAAAAAAAATCCACACCATGGGCCACTTACACTCGCAATTGTTGGAGCCTTAATGGAATAGGGAAGTATAGTTGGGTTGGTAGCAATGGGCGTTGCTTGGTTGGTTGAATATCATCAGAGTAACTTTTCAACTTTGAATGTGTGTATAAATGGGAATTATTATACAATATAGAAAGAGAAAGACTGTATGCCGGTATGGTTGCTGTTGGCATTTTTAACATTATCAAGAGAATCGAATCTAATTTTAATTGCTTACCAATTTCGCCCCAAAAAACATAAATTTAAGCCATTTTCCAATTTAAATAAAAACGAAATTGTTGAATTGTTGCCAATCCGTTTCAGTTACAATAAAAAGTTTATATTTAAAGAACACCCATAATACCTACTGCTTCCGTGTAGGGTGCACAAATATTATTTATGCTAGAAGTTGCTGGTAGTAACTTGTATTTCTCTCGCCGCAACAAACACAAGCCACACTTAATGATGACGATGACGATAACGATGACTATGACGACGACAACATCATTGCCGCCAACAACACCACCAACATTAATGACGTTGATAAAATTTATTTGAATTTCATTCAGCTGCATTTGACATTGACGACAACAACATAACGTACAAGTATGTGACAACAAACAACTACTACAAGCTAAAAACTTAACGACAACGTAACTAACGATATCGAGGAGGGGTTAAAACAAGAAACAAATGCACAAACACCAAAACGTGTAGTATCGACTAATTTACTCAGTTTTTGCAGGACTCACTCACCTCTCGTTGATTAAAAACCGTCTACAAGTGAATTGAGTAAAACTAAGTAAAGGAAATAATAAGGAGGAGATGCAAAAGAGGTGTACGCGGAAGCAACGAATTTTATTCGCACTTTAAACCAAAAAAATTAGAATATATAAATTGCGAGATTTGCTCTTGATAATCAAAAAATATATATATATATATTTATTTATTTTTATTTATATTTATTCATTTTATTTATTTATTTTTATTTTATATATATACTTTTTTATTTATATATTTTTATTTTATTTGTTTAATTTTTAGTTACTTATTTTTATTTGTTTATTTTATTTTATTTATTTTTGTTTCATTTATTTATTTTTATTTTATTTTTATTTATTCATTTTTATTTTATATATATTTTTATTTTATTTTTTTTATTTATTTATTTTTCAGTTTTTATTGATATTATTTTATATTATTTATTTTTTTTTTATTTTATTTATTTTTTTTTATTTTTTATTTATTTTTGTATTTTTTTTATTTTTATTTTATTTGTTTAATTTTTTTTATTTATATTTATTTTCTTTATTTTTTTTTCTTGTTTTTCTTTTCTTGTTTATTTATTTTTATTTATATTTTTTATTTAATTTTTTTTATTTATTTATTTTTAATTATTTATTGATTTTATTTTATATTATTTATTTTTTTTTATTTTATTTTTTATTTTTAATTTTTACTTATTTTTGTTATTTATTTATTTTTATTTTATTTATTTTTGTTTCATTTATTTATTTTTATTTTATTTATTTTCTGTTTCATTTTTTTAATTTATTCATTTTTATTTTATACATATTTTTGATTTTATTTTTTTTTTATTTATTTATTTTTAATTTTTTATTGATTTTATTTTATATTTTTTTATTTTTTTTATTTTATTTATGGTTTTTATTTTATTTATTTTTTTTATTTTTTATTTATTTTTGTTATTTATTTGGTTTTTTTTATTTTTTATTTATTTTTGTTATTTATTTATTTTTATTTTATTTGTTTTATTTTTATTTATTTATTTTATTTATTTATTTTTATTTTATTTATTTTTGTTTCATTTATTTATTTTTATTTTATTTATTTTCTGTTTTATTTCTTTTATTTATTCATTTTTATTTTATATATATTTTTTATTTATTTATTTTTTTTTTATTTTTTATTTATTTTTGTTACTTAATTATTTTTTATTTATTTTTTATTTATTTTTGTTTTTTATTTATTTTTGTTATTTATTTATTTTTATTTTATTTGATTTGATATTTCTGTTTTATTTTTTTTATTTATTCATTTTTATTTTATATGTATTTTTTATTTTATTATTTTCATTTATTTTTTTATTGTATTTATTTTTTTAATTTTATTTATTTTTAATTATTTATTTTTTTATTTATTTATTTTTATCTTATTTATTTTAATTATTTTTTTTATTTTATTTTTTTAATTTTATTTATTTTTAATTATTTATTTATTTTTTTATTTATTTATTTTTATCTTATTTAATTTTTTATTTTTTTTATTTTAATTTTATTTTTTTTCATTTATTTATTTTTTTTATTTATTTATTTTTATTTTATTTATTTATTTTTATTTTATTTATTTATTATTATTTTATTTATTTATTTTTAATTTATTTTTTCATTTATTAATTTTTTTATTTATTTATATTTGTTGTATTTGTTTTTTTATTCATTTTCTTTTTATTTATTTTATACATTTCTCACTGCGTATTAACGATAATTCAAAGTGTTTAATTCTCTACAATGAGAATTCAAAAGTATTGAACTGTGCTTCATTATTGGTTTGCAGCTCGGGCTATTTAAAGAAATATATACAATCAGTTTGCCAAATTTGTCATTAACATTGACATTAAAAATTTAATAAAAATATTAAGAGTATTTAATAAATAGTTTATTATTTAAAAAACATTAATTTTGCTTCACATATCCACCAATCTGCATTGTATGCCTCTTCAAGCCAAAATTTTATATAATATATGAAATCTTTCTATCTGATTTATCTGTCATGTAAGAGATAAAGACATATTTATTTTGCTTCATATCCATCCCGCTGCATTGTATTCCTCTTGCCCAGAGGGAACTATTGATTTTGCTCCATATCCAATCCAACTAGAGCTACAAGTAACTGTTTGACAAATGCTGAAAAATGTTGCTTCATATCAAGCAACTTTTTTCTGTATTGTACTTTTTTATGACGTATGCAGTAAAACTCTGTCATACAAATATTACATTCTTGCTTTGCTCCATTTAACAAAAAAAATAAAGTTTTCATATGCTTAACAAATTGATCGGTAGACATCACTTCTAATGGATATGCATCACTAGAGAAGACTTTTTAGTGCGTTTGTTATACTTTGAGCGAACTTCAAACTTTGATTTAATGAAAAATTTACTTTCTACAGAGCTTTTGCTAGGCAAAAATCATGTCATCATCACCCCGTCATATTATACGAATCTCTCACCACGTACTACGAATTGATTTACCAAAGTTATTACAAACGCAAAGACAAACCCATTTATTGGCGTCTGTTGTGAAGGGTATACGAAAAGCTTGACATGCAACCACAGCAATAAAAAATACGAACTTACAACATGTTCCTCTCCATGGCTACCAACAGTTAAGAAACTGATTGCAAAAGTACCTCTTTGTTCTTTACAAAACTGCCATTAACCACAAGATGTCTGAATTATGCTCTAGTAAATAAATTAACGTTTAAGCAACATTAACTTAAACCATATTAAATATCAGCAAGTCTTTATAACCGACTTTTAAATGCAAGTTATAAGAGGCAAGTGCTCATACAGGAGCATTGAATTACCAGCTTGAATGAATTCGAAAGTGCCACAATATTTTTCATAAATACTGCTGATTGCAATAACTTTATTAGTAAAAGCTTTAAAAAAGTTAATAATTGATTAAATTGCGATGAGAGTGTAAAACAAAGGAAAGCCTTGCACTGAATATTTAAAATTTTCAGAGGAACTTTCAGAACAAATCAAAAACATTTAATAACTTCCATATTAACTTTTAATAATGAATTTTCAAGCTTAAAGCTTTTTTTATGCCAAATTTGCTATGTTGAGCTTAAAGAAACTATAAACTATTTAATTAATAAAATATCTGAATAATGATTTTCGTTCGCATATTTAATTGGGCTGGTCAAGTAAAGCTACAGCTTTATATTAAACATGAAATTGTTTAATTTCTCTTAAACTAAATTTACTCGGTATTTTCGAAAGAAAAAAAGCTGTGACCGCCTTTCAAAAGACGATCCAGCCATTTAAGTTAAAATATGAAATACGTTTGTGAGCAAAGCAAATAATTGCAATTTGCCGAGGTCTTGTCGTTAAATACCGTGGCGCTTTGGCTCATGTGGTGGTTTTCCTTGAAGCTTTAGGGCAATTGATTGAGTTTTAAATTTCACTTAAATGCAAATTTTCCAATCGCAATAAATATCATTCAATAAAATTGTACAAACTGCCAATGAGTGTGCAGTTCAACTGAATTTAGTTCTCTTCTTTCCCCGCTCCACAACAAAGACATATTCATTTATTAAAAAAAAAAAAAAAAAAATTGGCTGGATTAACATCTGAATCCATGTCCAGAATTGATAAAAAACTAAATATTGATTTGCAGAGGGCGTGTCGCAGTCCATTATTCTGACATCTCAATAATGTATTCCCCCCAGTAAATTCTTATTTTTCCACACCTTCGCAAATAAATAAATTTAAAAACCGAAATATGGGGCATTTGTGGCAGTTTATGGGCAGTTGAATCAGGGCCTTGCCTGAGAGAGGGCCTTGTCTTGTAAAAGCTATTGTTGGATTATAAAATTTTTAACCGAATGTCGCGACATAGCTGATTTATATTGACGCAAAAAAGTATTCAAACACTCCTCTATTAAAAGCACCAAATTAAAGATTGAGTCCAGTCTGTGAAGAGCAAAAATTTCTGCAAGAAAACAGGAATTTTATCTCAGTTCTGGTTGCATTTGATGCAAGTTGAAGCTGTCAAAAGATCACTTTTGCTATATAGCGCTATACACACACACATATACACTGTCATGACAAGCCTAGCAAGACTTTAAAATGAAAAGCGCAAACTTTTTTCCAACAGACAACTCCAACGGATTACGGCCAATTACCAGAAAAATCAAGAAATAGAGCAGAACGTGTAGAAGAGGAAAATTGTTTAACTTAAAATAAAGAAATGAAAAGGAATAGATTGCACAGTGAATGGGATTGTAAGACGATGTGTGTAAGATGTAATTTCCTGTTGGTTTTGTGTCTTGACTGGCCACTTTTCTGCAATTCCTTTAATCCGCAATTGTACGGTAGGCCACTGATTCTTAATCAGTTGAACAGAGAAGGGGCCTCCTTTTTGGCCGACGTCAGCAGCTCATTAGCTTTAAAAGCATCTTGATCGCTTGTCTGTGTGCAAATAGTATGCTGTTATCCAAAAAGTATCTCTATTTGGGAAGCAACAAATGTCCAGCTGATTTTGTGGCGCACTTTAATTAAAATTCTATTTTCTTACTTTTACATTTTCTAGCACGTCTGGTTTAAGTTATTTCAATAATTACGCTGGCAAACTAAGTTTTTATGGTATTGAAAGCTTAAAATGAATAAAAACTCATTCCCCGCGAATAATTCAGCTTTTGTTCATAAGAGATTTTAGGCAGTCGCTGCAAATCAACTTGAATTTGTTGAATGTACTCTACATGTAGGCAGAGGAAACTTTTTGCCACATCGGTGCTTGCAGCCTGTGCAGTTGCATTGAATTGAAATGAAAAGCACACAGACAAATGAAGGCAATGATGACTTTAACTAACATGCTAAATAGCAGATTGTTGCATTAGAAGCGTGTGGCTTATAGAGGATGTTCACGTTAAAAACATCCCTGACTGGCTAAATAAAACTTTGTTGCAAAGCTGTCAGTTGATGGTGAGAAAATGTTTGTAATGCACTGTACTGCCGGCTAATTTAAATGGCATAAATTCTTGAAAATCATTTTATTGCTAAAAAGCTTAAATTAAACTGTCACCTCCCTAATGAACTGTGAAGTTTCCCCACCAATAGCCTCTCCTTACGCACACTTGCACATGTCTTTCCTTAGACTCCATACCATTTAAACTTTTCAAATTTTTTATAAATTTTTTTTTTTTTACTCTTGTTGCATGTTCCAACTAGTGGCCAATTTTGTGTGCTCGTATGCCTGTGCATTTCTTTGTAATTAAAAGTCTTCTTCTTACTGATTTTATTTATTATTAATGCACATAAAAGGCCACAGCCTACTTCACGTACAAAGCAAATGATTTCTGCACAATGCTCTCGTGCTGCTAATACTCGATACAAGTTCGACAAATACGGATGGAAGTACTAACAAATATTTGTTTAAAGTCATGTAAAGAAATGGCAAATGGGAAGGAAAGCCATGTCCATGTCATGGGTTTTCATTGGTTTGGCCGTTACGATTTTTCAAACATGACTTTTAAAAATGAGAAAAAAATCTCTCGTTGCACAGAGACTTGAAAAAGAAAATAAAAATTATTTAGTTGGAAGTTCAAACCTTCGTTTGCTTTTTCTTTGTTGCTCGAGAATAGTCCACTTATACAACTCTTTCAAAGGAAGAAGTTACGACCAGCAGTCTGAGATAAAAATCATGGTGCGACTTAGCAAGATTTTAAGGACTCTCCATTCTTTTTTACCACATAGCTTACAGTATGTCTCTCCAAAAATTACGACTCAAGGACACGCCTACAATCTTCCTGTAGAAATTTTAAGTAGGAGAAACATTTATATGAGGCGGGAACCCTGGGCCATTATATGACATTAGAGGATAAGTGGATGCAAATGAATCTTGCTTCACACTCGATTATCAAACAAAACCGACTCTTTGAACTCGGAACATTTGATGTTTCAAATCCTTATCTGAGACAATGATACTCCGGCGCTGTCGAATAAGATAAAGTCATTTTCACAGAGAATAACTGAAAGTTAGTTAGCCGGAGGTTTACTTCATCTCTGCTCCGCAATCGTTGATGACGAAGAAGAGGTGTTATAAGATGGGGGCAGGTAGCTAAATTTCTTAGCTCTTAACAAATTTTTATAGTATTTGAAAAGAGGTCATTGCGGATCTCAGACTATTAAAGAGATGGCATACAGAATACTAAGGACTTTACGCTATGAGTCCATTATTACTAAAACCGACACCGAAATATATGGATTTGGTGCGAAACACCGAAACATATTTAAAATGGTTGAAGAAAAATACATTCACGATATATGACCAAAGTATATGATCTCTTAGTGGGCAGAAGGAGTGGGATTAATCTACTTCGATGACTATTTAGTTCCGCCAAAGGCAGTGCTATGGAAAATGTACGGCCGAGCATTCTTGTAACCAATTAAAAAAACGGCTCAGTGCAACGATAAATTAAATGGAAAGAAACTCTTCCAGGATTTTGGTGCCAGCGGCTGGCTCATGATCAGTTCTGCCTTTAATGAAGCAATAGTGAATAACTTACTCATTAGTCTGTAAGCAGAACTCAATTGACGTAAGATACTATGACGTAACAGCAATGTAAATAACGTGAAAAATAATACAAAAATGTGTTTGTGTATTTAACTTTTTATAAACTTGCAATATAACAAACTAAAAACAGTTTAGCATTATCGCACGTGAAAATACTGTAACCGTTTCGACTTTAACTAGAGATAAACACAAGATAGAGATTATCAGAGTAACAGACATAAACCAGTATCGGTTTTATACCACCACAATATTATTTCGTTACATCTGTCGATAAACTTTCTGTCCCCAAAACCATTGATTTTATTGACAACAGACAAATTGTGTAGGCTAAAAGTATATGTGAACTGAAAACCGCATGCAACTTGTGGAACCACAATGTATTAACTGGAAAATTTCTTGCTTACACTTAAACAAATTGATGTACGTCCAAGGACGTACCTATATGTACGAGTAAGTACCAAATAATATATTCGATTCATTTTTTATTCTTTTTTCTATAGTTTTATTACGATTTAGAATTTCTTTAGGTGAAACTGGAGAAGATGGGCCTGAGTTAGTTCCAGGATTTCATGTTGCATACAGAAGAGGGCGGTTGGCATTCATTTGTTTTAGCAGCAGGCGATAGAATTCATTTCTTTGTAGTGCCATATTCTTTCTAGAGGTTTGTGCTCTAATATGTGCTAACAGGTATGAAACGAGAGTAGATCATGATGGGGTCACTATAGTTTGGGGTCCCCTAAGGTTTTTTATAGGCTATCGAAATAACGAAAGTGAATGGATGAATTTCAAAATTGAAAAATAAAATACCAATTTCAACTCTATTGATTGACTGTAAGTTTAAATCAAGTGCCAGTAGCGGCGCTATGAAGGGGCTTAGTTTATCCCAATTTCGTTTCGACAAATTAACAGTTTTAATTTGAAGGACATTTTTTTTAAAAAAAATTATGTTTCCTTGATGATATAACGAAGGTTTTTCCCTTTTTCGGAAAATTTTTATATCTCGAGATAATAAACTCTTGTGCACAAAGGCTGCAGTTGTTATTTGGATCTCATGTTGTGCTTTTCAGTCATATTTACAAATTTGTCTGATGATTAATGACAAATATTCATTTACTATCGGCCAAATCAGTTATGATTTCGTTGCATTATTTCTATTTGCAATGGAAACCAGATTGGCATCCTCCAATTTTGCTCTTAAAGTAATTTTTTAATAGCACTTCTACAACATTTTTTACCGTAAAGGGTGGCTCAATTTTAAGAGGTGATGTTGAATGTGAACCAAACCTAAACGTTAATTTTTTTCTGCGTTTCATTTCACATTTCTCCACTTTAGACTAACTTAATTTGAGCCAGCGTATTTAAGAAAATGTGTGTTCATATCAAAAGGGATATCGAAGGAAATCGTCCTCAGCAAAGAAGTATATTTCCAGCTCAGTGGATTCGCTAATAAGCAGAATTGCCGCATTTGAGCAAATGATAATCCAAGAGTGATTGTTGGAAAATTGATGGACTTACAAAAAGTGATTATTTGGTGAGGTTCTATCGGGACGCATTTTGGGGCAATGATTATCCCAGAGCGATTATCGAAAAGGCTTTGCACTTACAAAAAGTGATTGTTTGGTGAGGTTCCATCGGGACGCATTTTGGGGCAATAATAATCCCAGAGCGATTGGCGAAAAGGCTATGCACTTACAAAATGTGATTGTTTGTTGAGGTTCCATCGGGACGAATTTTGGAGCAATGATAATCCCAGAGCGATTATCGTAAAGGCTTTGCACTTACAAAAAGTGATTGTTTGGTGAGGATCCATCGGGATGCATTTTGGAGCAATGATAATCCCAGAGCGATTATCGAAAAGGCTTTGCACTTACAAAAAGTGATTGTTTGGTGAGGATCCATCGGGATGCATTTCGGGGCAATGATAATACAAGAGGGATTGTCGAGAAACCTTCGGGCTTACAAAAATACATTGATTGGTGTGGCATCATCGGGCTGCATTTTTTCAAAAATGAGTTGGGTCAGGCAGTTACTGTGAATGGTGTTCGCTACTTGACGCGGTAACGAAGTTTTTATGACCCGAATTGGTAGATATGGATGTGGATGATATGTTGTTCCAACAGCTGACCTTTTAAGCGACAAATTCCATGAGCGATTGTCTTACGTGCTAGGGTTGTCAATTGGGGTCCGAGATCATATGATTTGATACCGTTGGACTTCTACTTTTGGAGTGATTTAAAACCAAAGTCGTACGTCGTCAAGCCAACAATACTTTAAGAGCTAGAGGATGAGATAATTCGAGACATTAACACCTCAGCATTATCGCAAATTTGAACTATCGCATGGAGGTGTGCCATGCATATCGCAGCGGCCATCTGACTGATAAATATTTTGTGTTTTATTCAAATCAACATCGTCCTTTAAAATTGAACCACCCGTTATTGTGTGGCTTTTGTATTCTTGGTCCATGTGTTGGCATTAACATGAAGAGGGCAGACTGAGGCGCTGATTTTGAAAATACAAAGTGTCTTGCGGCTCGCTGGTAACTATTTTTGGATTTTTAATTTATGGCAAATAAATCTAAAAAGCAATTTCTAATAGTTTAATTGCGTGACTTGTATCAAAAAGTATTCTTCCATGTTGCAATGCGTTTGCGTTTGAACCGAGAATTTATAACTTGCCTGGTGTTTTATATTTATTTTGACTTCTTTAGTACAAGAAGTTTATTAGCAAATGCCGTTAAAGCTTTGATTTATTTTGCAATAGTTGCGGGCCTCGTTAATGCCACAAAGAAAGCAGCATGTGCAGCCTTCGTTGTAAAAATGAAACGGGCTTTACTTTGCAATTTATTTCATTGCATACCGCTTAAAGCTTAATGCACTCCAAATACGGGAATTTTTTTTTTTTTGCAGAAATTCTAATTACTTTTTGTAAAAATATTTCCAACGTTTAGCAAAATTGGCCGACAAGCTTTAGCAGCAGAGCAATTTAACAATTTTGGCTCGCAACATACACAATATTGCGGTCAAGATCTGGCTAAAAGTAGGCTTGAGCAGGTTAACAATAACGCAAGGAAATGATACTTGAGCGTTGAAAAGGGGAGGCTTAGAAGTTCACATAAGGAAACATTTAGGACGTTGTAGAAATGCGAATCAGTTGCCAGCTCCTTAAGCATGTGCTTCTGTGAAATTATTTACACAATTCTTAGCAAGCAATTTGTACTGCTCTGCACCAAAATTATTTCTTCGAGCAGGTTAAGGGTTCCAGCTCTGAAATCATTATTATCAGCCTAATTATATATTCCCTTTTTAAATTCCTGTTATGCGCTTTAACGAGAATAATTAAAAAATATCCTTAGAATTTTCGCCATTTTCGCTGCTGGAACTTGTTGGAGGTTGGCATTAGAACGATCACAAATTGTTTGATTCGGATCCACAGGCTGAAGAGGTCATTCATACGCATGGTGGAGACTGTGCATGGATTTATTGCGGCTACTCAAACGATTCCTACAATTAAGAACGACTTAAAATTTGAAATTAATTTACAATCCCATTGTAACCATAAGCAGATCCAAGAAAACGTAACAGAGTTCGCAATTAAATGTACAAGAAAATTAAAATACATTTTAAGATGCACACCCCCCGTAAACGGAATCGATAAGATGGTCACGTAATGGGTTTAAATATTTCACAAATTTTGCCTTTCAAATAGCAAGAACTGTTTGCCTGTAGAGATATTTTGTGTGTTTCTTGTTAAAAACATATTTAAGTGCAACTGGAAGCACAATGAGACAAACCAAACGACTTTTCTCATCACTAGCGAAGCTTTTTATCAAGAAATCCATTTAAAAGCAATAAAAATCTTAATGAAAATTAAGAAAACTGTAATCACATTCAGATCCACTATAATTGTGTTTCGTTGAAGAATTCTACAAAACCAAATTTACCAGACCACGGCAATAAAAAGAAGTCTTGGTAAATAAACGCATTTCGAAGCTATTAAATCGCAATCTTTTCTTTCTTTAAAAAAAAAAAAAAGAAGAGGAAAAGAATTGCTCGGATGGAATACAATACAAGCGCAGATAGTTGGTAAAAGCGGTGCACCGTTGTGAGTCTTATAGAGCAATAAAATGAGTGTATTCGTTATCACAAAGTAATCATCGTTTTTATGGCCATTTGCAATTGCCACCTGAGAAGAAAATTGCCTGACATGAAGACAAACCGACAGGCAGGCGAATAAAGACCGTAAACAGTAAGTAAAATGAAACAATAAATGAATTACCTGCAATTTAAGATCTACACAACAGTCCCACACTCAAATGGACAAATGTACAATAAGAAGCTGGCGATGTCTCTGAGGGGAAAGTAAATTAAAAGTGCCATTTTGAAAAAAGTACCAAGAAGTTTTGAATTACATTTATCATTTATCAAAATTCTTATCTACAGAATACAATTTGTAGAAAATATACCTTTCGCAGAAAAGTACTTTTGGTAAAAAGTACTTTCTATGAAAAGTGTAATTAAAAAAAGTACCAAGAAATTTTGTATTCCATTTATCATTCATCATAATTCTTATATATAAAATATAAATTGTAGAAAATATACCTTTTGCAGAAAAGTACCTTTGATAAAAAGTACTTTTTACAAAAAGAGTAAATAAGAAAAGTTAAGTTTCCGAAAACTGCTTCACTTATGCAGTACGTATTAGGGCGACCCTTTTTAAGACTAACTTGGATAAAAAATAGCTTTTGAAAATTAACTTTTCGAAAGGGAGCTCTTATAAAAAGTACTCTCTATATATCTTACATAAAAACTACATTTTATAAAAAGTACATTTTATGTTAAGTGTGCTTAAACCGAATAAAGTGGTTCTTTTTAATAATACCTTTCACGGAAACTATATTTTTGTATATATAAACTTTTATAGACAGTACTATTATTTACAAAGAGTACTTTCTACAAGTATTGTATGCTACAACTGATGTCTCTGAAGAAAGTGCTTTTTATCTCAGCACTTATAGCACATTTAGGGAAACTTAAAATTTTTAAAAATGTTTCTCAAAAAGAACCTTTAAAAATAATTTACTATTTTTAGAAAATTTCTTTTCCAAAGTATATTTAGCAAGGGGTATAAAAAGTACCATGGCAGTATATACTTCCTAAAAGGTTTCCTTAAACTACTTTCCATGAAAACTATTTCGATGAAAAATATGCTTTCTAGAAGCACCTCTTGTGAATTACTTCTGGCAGCAGAAGTATTTCATTATTCAGTATTAATTGCTCCCTTTTTTAACCCGATTTTGTAAGGTCAAAAAGTACTTGCAAAAATATTAATGAATTTTAGAGTTGCATTTATAAAAATTATATAAAATGTCATTTTTCCAAAAATAACTTTTAAAAAAGTACATTTCATGAAAAGATTTTTTATGAAAAGTAATTTATATGGAAGTAGCTTTTAATTGAAAATGCCAATTCATTAAAATACATTTCAGAAAAAGTACCTTTTCAAACACTACAATATTATACACCTGGTTATGATAGTACCTGTAAGAAATACCATTTTATAAATAGTACATTTAAGTATATATACAGTATTTTTGGCAAGCATTAACTTTCACTAAAAGTACCTTTAACAAAAAGTAATTTTGTTTTTAAAAAAGAACCTTTTAAAGAAAGTAACTATTGTACAAGAAAGTACATTGTAGAAAAAGTAACTTTTTTTGGGAAAAAGTTCGTTTTAGAAATAATAACTTTTTTAGAAATGTTCTTTTTAGAAAAAGTAACTTTTGTACAGAAAAGAAATTTTTAGCAAAAATACCGTTTTTTTTAAAAAAAACTCTCCTTTTAGAAAAAAACTTTTTTACAAAAAGGTACCTTTTGGAAGAAAAACTTTTGTACAAAAAAGGTACCTTTTAGAAAAAGAAACTTGTGTACAAAAAGGTACCTTTTAGAGAAAGTAACTTTTGTGCAAAAAATTACCTTTTTGAAAATATAACTTTTTTCAAAAATGTTTCTTTTAGAAACATTTAAAAAATTGCCTTTTTTAAAATGTATTTTTTTAAAACTATTTTACAAAAATTTGGGTTCTTTTAAAGAACATTTTAGAAAATTTATTTTTATAAAAATTATTTTTTATGCTTACAAAGTTAAATTTTTAAAGTAAATTTGGTAAAAAAAAAGTAATTTTTAAAAATTGGCATTTTTTAAAGGAACATTTCAGGAAATTTATTTTTATAAAAATATTTCCTATAATATATTATTCTATAATAGTGATATCTGTTATAGAAAGTATTATTTTTAAGGTACTTTTTGCATAAAGTACTGTATATAAAAAAAAAATTAAAAAAAAATTATTGTGGGGTTATTTTATACAAAATTAACTTTTCTTATTGTTTTTATTTTCTTTTTTATAAAAATATTTCCTATAATATATTATTCTATAATAGTGATATCTGTTATAGAAAGTATTGTTTTTAAGGTACTTTTGCAAAAAAGAAATAAAAAAAAATTATTGTGGGGTTATTTTATACAAAATAAACTTTTCTTATTTTTTTTTTTATTTTCTTTTTTATAAAAATATTTTTAGGGGATTTTTTTCATTTAAAAATTTTTTTTTTTTTTTTTTTTTTTGGTAAAAAGTACTTTTGCGAGCAATTCTATTGTACAAATTACTTTACTAAAAAGGAATTTTCAAACTGATACAAATGAAGAAGGTTTTTATTAAAAAACAAAATTTTTTTTTATAAATATTGTTCTGCTAATTCAGATACGATTAAATTCGATCCAAAATGATTCTTCTGCTGGATACCGCTGAGAGGAAATGCTTATAGAGGAAAAGTGTACTCGCATATAAGCAACCGCAAATAAACAGCTTCTTAACATTTCTTGCCTTTCAAACTTGTCTTCGTTGATACACACATCAATTTTGGCCTGCTCCATGAGGAAGTAATGAATTATACATGGACATAAATTCGTAGAAATAATAAAAAAAAAATGTAAACTGGCCCAGATAGAAGGTGTATACTGATTGTTGTAATTAAGATAATTGCCACGAGATATTAAGATGTTGTTCTTGCTGTTATTTGAGTTGCTGCTGCAGCATAACAAATTGAAAAATTTCCAGGCCAATATTTGAAACAACGTAGTGTACCATGGATAATTTAACCTCAAGCACGAAAAGCAGGAGTACAATACGAAGGCAGAACAATATGAAAGATGAAAGACAGAGCAGCAGCTGTCATCAGTAGGCCAATCGGCCATTACGACTCAACAATACAATCAGGTTAAGTCTTGTTATGCATTCTGTGTTTACAAATTGAAAGAAAAAGAAATGCCAAATGCAATTTATCCGAAGGATGGACAATGGAAAATAAGACTCCGGCACAAAAATTAGGTTTTATTAAGACAAAGTAAATAATTGAGTGGCATGACCTTTTCTAGTGGCAGCAGCGCTGTACTCGTTCTTTAGAAAAAAATTTGTTTTATCTTTTAGAGAGTCAGAGAACAGATTTGTTGCCAGCAGGGTGGTCAACAAGTACGGAGCAAAAGTGGGTTGGCTGTTGAAATCCGTAAAACAATTCGATGCTGTTAATGTATGTATGTATGGTGGAAGAAGGGCGCTGAGGAAAAGCAAAGAGCAAAATAGATAATTCTACAAATGTCGCTGGGTAGATTGCTGCGAAAAAAACATCGTATTAGAATATCGCTTTGCCATTTAGAATATATAATTATTTCTTGGATTGTTGCTCATACAGTGGCATACGTTTTATACCCCAGAGGAGCAGCCCTACGAAAAAAGTTTCATGCTATATAAATAACTAAAAATATAAATAATAATATTAAGCGATATTGCATTAACAAGCCGTCAAGAGGTATCGGGAGAGATTTATTTTCCCCTTTATAGTGCCACTAGCAAGTAAGTATTTCTCAGAGAGAGGGAGAAGTTACATGAGGTAGACTAGCATGCCATTAATTGTTGCAAGGATATTTCATATTGCTGCTATGCAAACATCTCTATATATTATATAAATAAATAATTTTAAATATATTAATATAATAAACTAATTCCTTGTTCTGGCACTTGACCATTTTTCTCCCGCTTATTTTCGTCTATAAATCCCTATTTCTGCAAACAGGCAACGTGTGGTAGTGTAGTTGTGTTGTCGTGATGTAGCCAAGAAATAAATAATCTTTATCATATAAATATGTGAACATTTCTCAGAGTTCTCCGCCAGTAGTCTGTCGTCTATAATCTGCTAATACAATGTTAGCTAAGCCCGCAGCGGCCACCTTCGAATCTTAAGAAACACGATTAAGACAGAGATTCAGTTATTTCGATCAAAAATCCAGCTTGCTATGAACTCAATCCGCATTTGACTACAACATCTCTAACAAAATTTATTTCGACCTAAAGGGTGCTCCAAATCCATTAATGAAGCCTGTGACTCATCAACCATAATCCTTTGAAGCAATACAATCACAAGATATCTCAGCAATACCAATGAAATATGTAAGGATAAAGAATTCGCTGCACAGCTGGCAGGAGTGTTTAGTTTTCCTCCGCAATTCATTTAATTGCTCAGACTTGCTTTATAAAAATTCTTTATTTTGTATGAACACGTAAATCTTTTTAAGCAATTTTATGGAAACTATTTTCTAAAGGATGTGAAATTTTGTTAAATTCACAAAGAATTTGTATGGACGATTTTTTTTTGTTTGTTTTATTTTTATTAAAGACCGAAGAGAACTCGCTAAGATAACTTCCATTGAGCAAAAATAATGAAGGACTTGGCAAAAGTAAGAAAGTGCTTTAAAGTCTTCTAAATAGCAACTCGCACAGAAGAAATAGAACAATTCCACTTCTTTCAAGCTTATCCAGCTTTCTTTAATTCAGTTTTTCTTCTTCAAGCATTCTACATCCATTCTTATTTGATTATTTTATTATTATTATTTAAACGGCAATGCCAAGGGGGTTCAATAATACCCCTCCCTCTCAATAATAAATTCCGTATTTTAATGCACTTTTAAGTTAAAAAAAAATTATATTGTAATGAATATAAATACTATGCAATATGATGAGAACAGAAGCGACGCATATCATCCAACATGGCGAATTTTTCGTTGAAGAGGCGTGATAAGAGAGTTAATATAACGACTCTTACAATTAAGAGTTTTAATTTTTTTAAATTTATTTTTTTTAATCCAATTCAATTTCCGAAACTATCCCAATTGAAACCATATAGAATCTGGGCAGCAATCGAACCTGCGAGCCGCTGTTTAGTAAGCTGTATCCATTCAAAATCCCTCTTAATGAAATTAGTCAGCACCAGAAATTTTCCAGATGAGCTTTGTTGGTAGAAAAGAAATAATTTTATGTAGCGGGTAAAGTCGATTCTACAACTCAGTACGAAGCCGATAGTCAGGCAACTGCGGCTTAACGCCACTAAATATTCGCAAAACCAAATCAAGCATTACGGTGATGTCAGTGAAACTATTCTTGTACTTGGCCCACTCCGCATTGTGCATGAAAGTTCAATAATTTACTCTTTTTTACTCTCAAAAAGAGAAGTACAAAATGACAGATGCGAAGCATTTCGAATAAAAAATATTTTGGAAAATAATTTTATAAAATCGTCATTCTTAAAAACCTCCTTTTGCAAAAAACAATTTTTCGATTTTTGGAAAATTTTCGATTTTTGGAAAATTTTCGATTTTTGGAAAATTTTCGATTTTTGGAAAATTTTCGATTTTTGATAAGGGGGAACCCCTTTGCATTTTTGGCCAAAAATCGTCATTCTTTGAAAACGTCAGTTTGTGTATTTTTGAATGCAAAATTTGCGTTTTTATTGCTCTTGTATGTTTTTTTATATGTTGTTAAATCTTTAAAATATATTTTTTTTAAAAATAAAGCGAAAAAAAATTCTTCGATTTTTGGAAAAATTTACGATTTTTGATAAGGGGATACTCTTTGTATTTTTGGCCAAAAATCGTCATTCTTTAAAAACATCAGTTTGTGTATTTTTGAATGCAAAATTTGCGTTTTTATTGCTCTTGTATGTTTTTTTATATGTTGTTAAATCTTTAAAATATATTTTTTTTAAAAATAAAGCGAAAAAAAATTCTTCGATTTTTGGAAAAATTTACGATTTTTGATAAGGGGGAACCCTTTGCATTTTTGGCCAAAAATCGTCATTCTTTGAAAACGTCAGTTTGTGTATTTTTGAATGCAAAATTTGCGTTTTTATTGCTCTTGTATGTTTTTTTATATGTTGTTAGATCTTTAAAATATATTTTTGTTAAAAATAAAGCGAAAAAAAATTTTTCGATTTTTGGAAAAATTTTCGATTTTGATTTGCATTTTTGGCCAAAAATCTTCATTCTTTAAAAACGTCAGTTTGTGTATTTTTGAATGCAAAATTTGCGTTTTTATTGCTCTTGTACGTTTTTTTATATGTTGTTAGATCTTTAAAATATATTTTTGTTAAAAATAAAGCGAAAAAAATTTTTTAGATTTTTGGAAAAATTTTCGATTTTTTGATTTTTGGCAAAAAATCGTCATTCTTTGAAAACGTCCTTTTGTTTATTTTTGGATTAAAAACTTACGTTTTTATTGCTCTTATATGTTTATTTTATGTTTTTAAATCTTTAAAATATATTTTTGTTAAAAATAAAGCGAAAAAAAATTTTTTCGATTTTTGGAAAACATTTCGATTTTTGCATTTTTGGCCAAAAATTGTCATTCTTTGAAGACGTCAGTTTGTGTATTTTTGAATGCAAAATTTGCGTTTTTATTGCTCTTGTATGTTTTTTTATATGTTGTTAAATCTTTAAAATATATTTTTGTTAAAAATAAAGCGAAAAAAAATTTTTTCGATTTTTGGAAAAATTTTCGATTTTTTGATTTTTGGCAAAAAATCGTCATTCTTTGAAAACGTCCTTTTGTTTATTTTTGGATTAAAAACTTGCGTTTTTATTGCTCTTATATGTTTATTTTATGTTTTTAAATCTTTAAAATATATTTTTGTTAAAAATAAAGCGAAAAAAAATTCTTCGATTTTTGGAAAAATTTGTATTTTTGGCCAAAAATCGTCATTCTTTAAAAACGTCAGTTTGTGTATTTTTGAATGCAAAATTTGCGTTTTTATTGCTCTTGTATGTTTAGTTTATGTTTTTAAATCTTTAAAATATATATTTAATAAAAATAAAGGAAAAAAAATAAATATATTTTAAGATTAATTATAAATTAAAAAATAAAAATATATTGAAAACAAAATTTAACTTCATTTACTAAAAGTTTATTAAACTTGAAGCAGACATGGTCACATCATACTGATTTATTTGTTCCTCTATTACAGAATTAGCGTACTATGGTAAATTGCAAGCAACGCCATTATTGTGTGCAAAAATTCATCATTCATCCGATTTATATTCCCAGCATAAAGCAGTATAAAAAAATATTCATTAGCTGAAAATTTTCCATCCCTGATTTGGATAAAAATTCTTTAAGGCTAAGGGTTACGATAAGCTATCGGTGTTAGCGGGAGCAAAGTCCAGTGAGGCATGATTACGAAAATTGAAAATAATGGTTATTTTTTGATCACACCTCGTACGTGTGGGAACCACTGACATAGGCGATCTTAGTCATTTGGGGATAACTCAAAAGCATCATTAATGCTATCTGAACAACATTTAGGAAAACAAGTTATGAGCGTCATTGGAATCTCGCACGACTCACAGAGAGACCAAGTCATGGAACTTGTCATACAACTAATCCGGCTATTGGTAAGTTAGCGATATTAGACCTTCTATTGTAGCAAATTTTGCTTGTTTGGGTATTATACAATATTGCTCCTTTTTTCACATTACTTTCTTCTAGAGAACATACAAACGGATCGCATTGCCTCATGCATGAGTAGATAAAGAGAACGGCCTGGGCGGCAGTCTGGCCATATAGTTTTTCCATCTCTCCATGTTCCCAGGGAAATGAATTATTAAACACTGTGAGCCTTTAAATATATGATTTTTACTATTAACCACAAAGAACTGCCGGATATTTATTAGCATGATTAAATACAACCCATGAAAAATACTTTTTTGTAAATATATATTCGTGTGTCTGTACATGCTTCAGGACTGAGATCCCCTGGAATGAAATGTTTTCAAAAACATCATTTCAGGAAAATTTTATATAATAAGATAAAAAATGAGCCAATAAATCTAAAAATCACATCAAAGGCCCATAAATTTAAATGCGTTTAATGTATGACCTTTTCTATTTATTGCCAACATTTTCCCACATACACGCACACACATACAGATACGCACACGCACACGAACTCGCTCTACTTTCAAAAGTATTGTGTGGAAATACCCAACACACATTAAAAGAACTCTTTAAAATTTAAACATCCATATTGTTGCTTTAATCCTTGATAATTTTATTGTTGTATTAATTTTTATATTGTGGCCTATTGTAACTTTAATGAACCTTTACCACTCTGAAATTAACTAAACCACAAATTTAAAACCAATTAATAGAATAATAAAAATAAGGTTTTATTTAATATGCACACATGTATTAAATGCAGCATTTTTTTAATAACATTTGAAATATTTTCAAGGAAGTAGTTGGTACAGTGTGACAAAAGATTTTTATTACAAATTGCTTAAATAAACATATTCCGTTTATAATAATACGAAAATAATTTATAAAATGAAACTTTACTAAAAAATTTTAAACTAAAGGAAAAAAATTGAAAAAAGAAAGATATGAAAATGAAAAAACAAACAAAAAAAAATATAAAAATTAAAAATATATTAAAAAAAATTTAAAAAAGAATTAAAGACTGCAACAGTTTAGCATAACTAAGAAGGAGTTGTTACAGCTGTTATATACATATATGGCACCTATTAAGTATTATATTAAGTTTGTTTTCTTTTTTACATGTTACTCTTCCAAAAACATATATTTTTCTTAATAAAAAAAAAATAATGAATAAAAAAAATTTGAAAAGATTACATTCACTTTACAACACTTTGTAGATTTATAGTCATCTATTATTATATTTTTCTAAAAGATCGGCCTTCTTTGATCATCAACAAAATAAGTCTAATTAAAATGAAGGGAAACTCCATGCCCCGCATTTCTAAAGGCTAAATAAATTAACATTGTTATGACGGCGATATATTAGCGCAGCTGGCATTAAATAAAATCAGATAATTTCAAAGGAAAACCTATAAAAATGTTATTAAATTTAAAAACTAAAAAGAATATTAAAGCAAAATGGCAACACTATTCCAGCATAGGTTAGGTACATTTCGGGAATTGATAAGGATTTAATTTGATTTGCTGAGCATCAAACAACTAAAAATAAAACTTCCCCGAGTTGTGCTCAGTACTTTTTAAGTGTTGTATGATTAAACTAGAAGCCAAAAATACTGGGAAAAAGCTACTCTGCGATTACTGTTTTACCAATCAATCGGTTCCCGCTCAGTCTATCAATTTTCACAATATATCTCTTGACCATTTATTTTAAGAAATCGAGCAATCATGCAATTTACATCTATTCCTTACATGTTAGCTTTAGTCTGAGACAGAGAGATTGCGTCGTATTAAAACGCAATTTGTTTCAATGAAGAGAGCGGAACGAGGCGCTCCATCCAATTTGTTTATTTAATTAATGCCTGAACTGAACTGAATATGGGCTTCTTATAAACTAATTGTGAGAAGCAATTAGTAGGAGAGAAATCTTATATAGTGTCTAAGTTTTTAAATTAGAAAGGGACAGTTATATATATCTACATGTTCACAGAGAGAAAATAAATTAATTACTGGAAAGTCAATAACTCTATTAATTAAGGATTAATAAAAAAATACGGCAAATTATTTCTTTACATTATCAAATATTTGAGAGAGGGAGATATAGAGAGAGGGAATATAAAAACAAAAATATATTTTCTCTCGTTAGCAGCACCAGCAGAAAAGAAATTAAATGCCCTATTGGCCATTTTAGTGGCAATGAAATACTGCTGCAAAAAAAGCGCGAAGAGTAGCCAAATTTACTACTACTACTACTAGTACTACTACTACTACTGCTACTACTACTACTACTACTACTACTACTAATACTACTACTACTACTACTACTACTACTACTACTACTACTACTACTACTACTTCTACTACAAAAGTACGATCCATGCTGCTTGAAAGCTAACGTGATTCTATCTTATTAAAAAAGTCGTATTAAAATGGTGTTGTAAGTGCCACACCAACAAACAGAAATGATCTCCTGTGTTTGGAGTGAAGCAATAATTGAGAGGAAATTTTTATAAAGTGAAAACTGTACTTCACACAGTTGAATTTTTTTGTACGCACTAACGTACTTTTCCAGTAGACATGCCATATTTAAAAAATCGTGCAATTAAGTGCGATACTGAATACTGGCTTTGAATGATCAGAGACTTTTCTGTCGTCATTTAGGCCCCTATTATGGTTCACAACAGTAGTAAATTTGATGTTGTATTTTTGAAATTGCGATTATGGTTTACCACAGTTGTTTTTAAGTGTTGTTGTCAGATGCATTTTTTGAAGAACAACCCTGTGAAATACACAGCATCTAGATGTTGTAAACCATAATCATAAAAAGTATAGGTGTTGTCTGCCCTACAACGGAACACTTAGGTGTTGTGAACCATAATAGGGGCATTAAATACGTGTTACGAGTTGGGTAACACTTTTGCTACATTTAACCATTTCTTGTAATTCCTTAGCAAAACAAAATAAAGATATTAAAAGTTTTATATAATGCAGAGGTGATCTGGTTTCTATATTTTTTATCTAATCACAATCAAAACCCACGAAACAGTTTAACAGTAGCTCGATAAAATTACGCCTTTAACTAACGACAATATGAAAAAGTTAACGATAATATAATAAATCAGCCAAAAGTGGCTATCGAACTCATGACTTTCAGTATGAAATCCTAACACAACATACTACAAGCTTTAGCAATAGACAACAGTTGTGCTAAGCTCGTACGAAATTAAAGCAATAAAAGCTATTTTTTTATTACTTTATGGAGAATTTCTTCTTCTGTAAGCAGCTTCTACAGTTATTAATATAATGGTAATCGTGCCACTACTCTTTTCCCTAGCAGCTATTTATCCTATAACAAGAAATTTTTCCCAATCTCATTAAACAAACACTAATTAATTTTTCTTCAATTTAATAATTAAAATCCCAGTTAAATGACTACAATAGAAGCAACAACATATTGAGGACATGCAAAGAGCTACACATCAACACATCATCATTGAATTTTAACTTAATGCAAACTAAGAACAATATCGTCTATTAAAGCTCGCTATTTAACGGCAAACTTCTGTGTTGCTGTAATCAAAGTTACGAGCAGTTAAGTTAATAGTCTTATCATTAATACGACTTCTTTTAATTAAACTAAAGCATTACTTCTCATCAATACGAATCGGCCATCAATTGGTTATGCAAAAATAAGCTGTTGCAACAGATATTAAAGAGACGATGACGAAATATATATTGCAAAGACTTTAGCAAGATTAGACTACAGTCGGCATTACTATTTATGGTACAGTTTATCTCAGAGACTTGACAGATGAAAGTACCGTCTGGCTTATGGCGGTCATACATATTTTTTAAAATAAATGCGTTCCCATTATACGAGGAATATATGGAGGCAGCGCCGTAGAGTGACTCAGTCACTTTTGGAAAATAGCTTAAGTTAGCCAGAGGTATAGTGCTTTACACTAACTTTGATATGCTTTACTAACTAGCTATTGACACCTCTTCCCTTTTTTATACAAAAATTTCAAAATATAACGAATTTCTTCATTATTTTCATTCATTTTTGAACAGCTGTAACTTTTTCCCGACTTTGCCAATACCATATGGTGTGATGCAATGTGATTGGTTGCACTGGATATATACGACTGCAACTATATATCTATTTTCAACTCCTCCGAATTAAATTTTTTTTTTTTGGTTAAATGAACCTTGAAATCTCACATTCTCATTTCTATATGGTATGATACAATGTGATTGGTAGCACTGGAGATATACGACTGCAACTACATTTATTGACCAACTACGAAAGGAATTTTTCGACTACCTGATATATTTTATAAGGATCACACACAAAAGATTGCAATACAGTTTTTTTAAGCTTTAACTTTAGCTTTGCGAAACTTTACGTATTTAATCATTCACTCATTCATTCATTCAATCATTCATACATTCATTCAGCTGCATTTGCTTATAATTGAACTGCGCAATTTTACTTCCGTTGCTGGAAAACTTCAGCGAGAACAGAGTGGAAAAATATTTGTATAATTTTACGCCAATTATAAATTTTTGTATATCGTCGTGTGTGAGTTCAAATGTATTGCAGCTTTAAGCATTTCCATAACGATGCACACATCCATACGTACATGCATTCGCATGTTAAGTGCATAAACTATATATATATATGTATGAGTGCTTGCTAACTTAGCAACGAATACCGCCAGTCCGTATGTCATCTACATGCGTACTCGTACTGACTGGCGCTATAAAGTGTAATTATTCGGCAAATAACTGGTGGCTGGTTGGTGTTAAAGTCGCTGTAGTTGGCTGCTATTATTGCAATTGCTGCTTTATGAGCCTGCTGTTTTCATTTTCCTTGCTAAATGATTTTAATAGTATCGGTTTCATTAATACCGCTCCTTGCGAAACTCGCCCATTACCAATATCAGGCAGGAATATATAGAAACACACACGCACACACATCCATACATATGTGGCTTAATGATAATGGATATCAATAAATGTGCATGGGAAAATATGTGTGTGTGAGTGTGGCTGCGTGTGTATGGCTTTGCCAGCAAATGTAGTGGAATTCATAAAAATATCGTTTTCATCGGATGCAGTTGCGTTGCTTCTAATTTAAATAAATTTTAATATTCTCTACTTCAATACAAACATTTGCACTTTAGAAATAGATGAAGCAAATACAACAAAAATACTCGAATACTGGTATTTAGTAAGTTAATGCTAAAATCATTATTAACAAGTCACTGTAGGGTTGTACGAGAAGTTTCAGCAAATTATTACAACTTCTGATGTTAGCAAGGTCGAAAAAATAGGACTACCTTCATGCTAATAAAATAACATCGCATAAAAAGGCTTAAAAAATATACAAACATTTTAGAATTTTCGGCATTTGCATTTTAAATACTGGTTTTCTATCTTTCGGATATGAAATACCAGTTTTTATATCTTATACTTTTTAATGTAGTTGGCATGAAAGAGCTGCATTAAGAGTCTTTAATTTGCCCCAGTATTATCTTCATAGTTTTAAATCACTTTTTCTATTAAAAATACTGGTTTTTTATCACCAATTAAATTTCCGTAGAAAATAATAATTTTTAAAATTTTAATTATTATCTCCATTAAATAGGGCTATAAATATTTAAATTTCACCCGCATTACCTTACAATAAAGCATGGGTTCATAACCTAAAATCACTTTTTCCATAAAAAATACCGGGTTTTTATCAGCAATTTTATATTTCCATAAACAATGCCAATTTTAAAAATTTAAATTTGTATCACCATTAAAAAAAACGGGTCATAAGTGTTCATAGTATGTAATTTTCATATCTGGTTCCATGAATTTAGTGTTTCCACTAAAATACTAGTTTTCACATATTCAATCTATATTTTCACAGAAATACTTGAAGTAGTTACTTTTGCTTCTTCAATTGATACTTATATTACCTTAAGAATTCGTTTTTCTCGAACTTAAATTTATATGGCCATACAAAATACTGGTTTTGAAATCATAAATTATTTTTCATATATAAAATACTAGTTTTTATATCTTTAATTTTATAATTCTACAGAAATATTGGTCTTCACTGCTCAATTGGTCTTTAGACAGAAAAATAATGACAATAAATTATAAATATAAATAATAAATTTTAAAACGTTATTTCTATACAGAATACTGGTTTTTAAATATTGAAACCAATGTAATTTGAAAGAGATGTATATGAGTAGAATATATTTGCAGGCAAGTTTAATCAAACAGAAATAAAAAATAATATTTACAAATCGGTATTTATATATATATATATATATATGTATAATATATTTACGAGAAAATACTGGTTTAAAACACTACAATATTGCTGAAGCTCGTGGTTAGTCTGTTTAAGAACAAACGCTCAAAACTTAAAACAACCAGCACAGAAGCAGGCACCATTAGCAACAGCCAATCGTGCTAAGGATCTGTATTCCCAATCCTCCTCCATCGCCTGATTTCTCACATGTGGCATGTCTGCTGGGAAAGTACGACAGTGTCTAATAAAAATACATATGTGTGAACAATTTTTTGATACGTCTAAAGGACGACTGGAAATGTTTTTAAAAATGCAGATTCCACACCATCAGAGGAGCTCAACTTCCATCAGACAAAAAAGAAAATTTTTGGCATCAGTTTTGTTTAATAGTGTGGCACATCCAGCGGGTCACATTTTCTGGTGAATACAGTAAACACTAGCTTTAAGCAAACATCGCCGTTTGTGGTGCAGACCAGAATTAATGTGAAATAGAGAAAAATGAAAAACGTAGACTTATCGCAGTGTTCAATATACAAAGCTCCCAGGCCTTGAATGAACGCTAGCAAGTTCAATTCTTTCCCAATTTCATACCCCTCAATCAGCTGTTTTCCTGAATAAATTTTATTTGAAACTTAACTAACAATCTGCGCACATCAAAAAAAATAATCATGGCGTTTCTATTTGTGCAGTTTTATTCCATTTAGAGCAGTTTTAGATTCTGTGGCAATAATGATGTTTACCTTAAGTGTTAGTTAAATTTAATAGCATACGAATGCATTCATTACTTTCCAAATTAGCAAAAATAATAAAATTTATTGCTTTCGAGAGGGATCTGTGCATCGAATGTTTATATAAATCTGTAAAGCATTTAAAAAGATATCTAAACCGCTTATTTATAAACTAAATGTGGTTAAATGAGTGAGAATTATATATTATTGATTTTCCCAAAAGATCTATACAATAAAACTTGAAAGCATTTGCGCAAGAAATATAAACTCTGTAAAGATACAGTGCATCACAAAAATTATTTGCTATAATATGTAAATATGATAAAAATAGAGAAGAGTTCAAAGTAAAACCTGCACAGTCACTTGATAGCCCATTATCGCTCATGATCGATTGTGACATTGAGGTTATGAAAAATTTCATATTGGAAAATTATTAATTTTTTGCCCTGTTCCAATTTTAATTCTGGTCATATTCTTTTATACACTGTAAAAAGTGGAGAAAATAATAAATGTCATTAAGGTAATAAAAGCTGACAATAATCTAATGAGAAGTGAAATCGTAGAGATGGCATGTCTTTTTACAACTATCGATTCATTCCACGACCTCGATGATATCAATATTTGATATTTATTATACCATATTTGACAAATCGTAAGACTGTATATATAGGATAGTGTATCAAGGCCTTTACAAGTATCCTATCAAGCAAGAGCCAGAAAACTGCTATTAATTTTCATATTCCAAAAATTAAATTTTCTATGGGCTAATGAAGTGAAATTTCCACCTCTGACTAGTGTCTATACAAAACCATAATTAGATATCAGAATCGGTAAAAATTATTGTTATACGAGTACAAGATGCTGGCCACTGAGCGCAGCGAATATGAACGATATGTATTGTATTTGTAAATACAATATTTTTTCGTAAATACAATTAATTGATTGATTGGGATTGAATCACGACATACATTTAATTATTAACAAAATTTGAGAATCAAGCGTCCCGAAATGAGAATGCATTAAAATTCCAGAGCTGGTAAATGCAAAGATAATTTGATAGTGGTGGTGGAAAGTGAAACTGCACAGCTAGAGGAAAGTGCGCTTCTATGAAATTTTTAACGTATAAAAAGTGGTGGAGAGCTACCAACTCTACCAGATGGAGGAAAGGCTTTTACCAGCTATTACAGTAAATATCTTATTACAGAATATCTTACGTAGCCAAGATAAACCCTAGTAAGGTTTAGGTTAGAGCCCATTAAAGCGCCAAAGGCAAAAACGTACAACCAATACTTTGCAAATGAGCAACAAATAAATTGCTTGCCAACATTTTTCTACGGAGGAAAGCTATAGCCTACTAAATTGACTTCTTATGGTCTATCAACAGTTCTTTCCATGAAAAAAAGAGAAGAAGAAGATCTTATTAGTACCACTTTCCTTGTGCCAGCCTATGAATACCTGTGTGAAATGCTGGTGCACATGGCTGCATATGGGGGAATGTAATTACACACACACACACACACACTTGCCAAAGCAAGTGCTTTCATTAACCAAAACTGCATAAATAAAAATGGATTTGAATTGAAAAGTTTAGCCGACGGCACACACCCATGAACGTGTAAGAGCATTACCATGCAGTGTACCAAACTGCAGTTATTGTGGTCATGTTATTCTGCTCCGAAAAATAATCTTTTAATAAAATCATAAATTAAATTTTTCATACCTATTGAGATACTAAGCCAATTTTCATACGTTCTCTTACCTGACCAAAGAATATTCAACTTCCTAAATGCACCTCTGCGGAGATTCGGGTAAAGAAAATACCTCAACTAACACACCAACTGGGGAGCATACGACACGTAACATGTAAAAAGCACAACACATTGTTTGGCATAATTTTTAAATTTTTTTTTTTTTTTTTTGGTTTATTTTTCAGTTCTATTATTGAGAGTTTTTTTTTTATTGCATAAATTAGGAAAAAAAGGGGAAATAAATACTTTAAAACTTATCAAACTGTAACGATCTTCTTCTTGTATGTCAAAATTTAGGTCAACGACTCGTACATAAAATGATTGTGGTGAATGGTTCTTCTAGAAAATTTCCAGTATTTCACTACGTTTTTATTTTTGCAAACTTTCGTATGAAAACACAAATTACACTGTCAGAAAAGTTGTTAATAAGAAATATATTTAAAATGGGAAATTTTTAATGGGAAATTAAAAACGCGTAAAAGAAGGATTTTTCAAAGTAATCTAAGGAATGCGAAGGAAGGCGAGAGGGAAGAAGAGGTGAACACTCTACAGCAGTTCAGAAAAGTTAATGGCAAGAGCGATCGTCACGGATCCGAGATCACTTTTTATCACTGTCACGAAAACTACCTGCATAAGATATAGCTTGCGAGAACCATTAAAAGATATTCGGAAGCGGCATTCTTGGATATCATTGGATTTCCCAAAAAAAAATTTATTTATAATTTAAATTTATTTATTTATAACTACCTGCATAACATATAGCTTGCGAGAACCATTAAAAGATATTCGGAAGCGGCATTCTCGGATATCATTGGATTTCCCAAAAAAAAATTTATTTATAATTTAAATTTATTTATTTATAACTACCTGCATAACATATAGCTTGCGAGAACCATTAAAAGATATTCGGAAGCGGCATTCTCGGATATCATTGGGTTTCCAAAAAAAAAAAAAAATTATTTTAATTAATACACCACAAAGAAGTGGAAAGAACATGAAATCATAAAACATTTAAATAATAAAGAATATTTTGAACCCCTTCACCCAAAAAGCCTGAAATTGATATTATGTACTTTGGAATAATCCCAATAAAAATTTTTCGTTGATCCTTCCTATAGCGGCTTACTATTGAACAATCTGCCAGCATAACCTTTTACTATTGAGCTCAGAGAGACAATTATATTAATCCAGTTTTAGCAACTATACCCTTTACTAATTCACCATTTTCTAAATCCATTTTCATTACCTTCTTATAAATTATAAACGATAAGACCGTATTGCAATAACTCCTTCCTTAAAATCTCTTTAAACATGGAACATTCCAGAAGAAATTTTTCTGAAGTGAGTAATATGTTGATAAGAAGTTTAAAGTGGTGAATAGCACGGAAGGTAGCAATATGGAAGTGGGATGGTGAGTAAAACTAAAGATAATAATTAAATATGAATAAAATGGAGGCCTGTTATTATATAAAAATAAAGAAAAACCCCGCAGTGGTGAATAAGACGAAACTCAAAAATTATATTCAGTGGTGAATAAGATGAAAGGTTAAAATTAAGGAAATATATATATATTTATTTCATTAGAATATAACAAAACTACTAGCGATAAGATGAGGATAATGGTATGAAAATACGTGTATTGGCAAATAGTGGAGAGCTTTGAACCAAAGGAAACATTACGAGTAAAGAGGAAAAGTAAAATTATGCCAATATGATGAACTGTAGTACTCAACTGTACTTAACAGAATTAAGAAGACAAATACAATAAAGAGAAAGAGAAAGATGAATAGAATATGTCCGAGAAATAGATGTTTATTGGGGTATTACAGTATTACACTTAAAGTCAACGGTTTTGATCGTCTCTGGAATATTTCTCTTCTTGTTTAATGTACATATAACGGAACAGTGATATACTGGCGAGCTTTAGTCGAAAATATTTGCTGCTCAAGCTACTTGGCCATAAGCAAGTTTAGATCCATTTTCGAGAAAAATGGATGCTTTCCACCAAAAAACAAGAAGAGACCTGTACAAACCACGATTCATATCCGGTTTGCATTGCGAAAGGAACATCAGCGTTTTCCATTACATGTGTAAAAGCTTAGATGAAAACAAATGCTCGTGCAATGTACTTTTTTTGCTCACTGTAGAAATCATGAAGGCCAATAATGGCATACGAGTGCAAGCAGTTGTTAGTATGTGTACTTTGCGGATGTTTAGGGTTTCCTATTAGGGTTGGACCGCGTTACGGTAAACGTCATGGACATTAATCCGCTCATTATGTAGTAAATCGTGCTAATTCATTGCGGTGAGCTGCACGCAAAAAATTTTGTTATGCAAACAAGTATTTGCCAGTGCAAGTTTGTAGAGCGTAAAAGCTTATTTTCCGGTGGAGGCGAAACAAGATTGTTTGCTATAAAAATTACAAATGACCCAAATTGCACCACAGAAAAGTAAACGCAGAGCACTTGCCTCATTAGAAATTTACTTCTGTGGGAAACCCCTGTATCAGTTTCCATAAGCACTAGCAATTCTTCAATATTTCATGCGGAAAATTCCTAATAAACTCAGTCAAATATAATCCATGTCGAAACAACTGCGATGTGCAAAAAGTGAATGAATGAAATAAAAAACTCCTTCACTTAAAAATGCAGTTGTGCAGTTAAAGCGCTTGACACCTGGACATGAAAACAAGGAGTATAAAATTGCACGATGGTCTTACTTGTCACAAGGCTACTGCGGCTTGAGTTGGAGGAAACCATTAAAGTAATAGAAAGTAAAAACGAAGGAGTTTTTCAGCAGTTAACTTTACTTTTTATGTTATTTTCTCAGGTTTAAAAGAAAAATTATAATAAAACGACTAGCACTGTAAAGGTAGAGCGAGTAAGCCAGTTATAGGAAAACAAATATGAGAGAGATGGAACAAAAACGATGACAATAACAAAGAACAATCAAACAGTTCATAATGAGAATCATCTGTGAGATTTTACGTTGCTGATGATGATGTTGTTATTTTTAGTTTACTTTTTATGTAGCCGGAGGGCAATTGAAAGTCATGCATATTTACAAATGGTTCAAATGCTTGTTGGATGAATGGTTGTTGGGCTGTTGGCAGAATATTCCTTGTTGGTTGGATTGATGTTTCGTTATTTGGTTTATTTCTCCGTTTATGTTTAGTCCGTCCCATAAGACAGAGATCAAATTAATGTGTTCAACGATGGAATGTGAAATATGAAAAAGGGTGATAATCATTGAAACGGATGAACGCAGTGAAAAAAGTAAAATGTTCAGACATACGAACGCACACATGCACTCATTTAAAGGACAATAAACCATGCGATGCAATTCACGATGGTGCAAAGCAAAAGGGAACAAATTGTTTCAGAGAATGTGGGAGCGACAGCTTTCTTAAAAGTCTTTTGAGGGCATCTTGGGGGTAGACCGAATCCGGAAAAGTATAAGACTTCATAGCACAACCAATTAATGAGTTCCTGGAGTGAAAGCAAAAATCCTTCACGAAGTAAATCAAGATACACGATCTCTACATTATTGTAAGAGCAGCGCTCAGTTGCCGTACTTAATATATCAAAAATTGCTTCATAGAAGAACCAAGTTTAAACTTTTATATCTATAAGTATCTCCGATGCCAAGTTATGATTTTCTATCAACTAAGCAAACATGGAAAGGAGTTTCCAAATATTCACAAACTTTACGAGTCATCTAAAAAAAAAGACAAATTTTTTCCTTATGGTATCATTCTGGATATGGCCATTTGGTGGGACTTTCTTCATGGATATATTTAAAACTTAAACTCTTGGAAATGGTTCTTGGAATATAACGTATCCGAGATTCAATTGCGTCTGGTATAGTTTACGTAGATTGTGAACGTCAATAAATCCAACATATGAATCTTTTATCCAAAATTTTGTGTCCCTCTTTGAGATCTGCTAAAATAGAAAAGCAGTTCGTTTAAGTTAATGGTATATGCCGATTTCGATTTTCTGGCGAGATCTATCAGGTACATCTACTCTTTAAAGAGAGATCGTGCCTTCTTCTGAGATTATTATATAACCCTCGCACATTCGCTTGTCAATGTTTTGACGCCGTTCGAGCAGTATAGTAACTCCTATATTTGAGCCATTTTGATATACACAACTGTCCTTTAGCTAAAAATTGTACAACATTATACTCTTCGAGCTTGGAAAATGGCTTATCCAACTATCTCTCAACTGCTACAAAAAGTTGTCCAACATTTCGAAAAGCATTCCAATCTGGATTTTACAACCGAAAAGTACAAAAAGGCAAAAACGAAAGATATTAATAATTTTGGAAACTCTTCAATGCCTGCCCTTCTATGAAGCATAAGTAAAGAGCCCAGGAATGTCTCTTTGTATGTTTTGAGCGAGTATTTACTATGGATCTAACCGACAAACAATGTACACCAACTGGCATCCCATGACATATTGGTGTTAGTGTTGACTGGTTGACTGTTTAGTATGGCGATGATAATTACGATGACGTTGTACAAAAATCAGGAAAAAAATAGATGACAATGATAAAGCACATCATGTATTAAACAACAAATATGTATGTGTGTATACTTATTAAGAAATACAATAGCAACAACTATTCCCACACAAAAACACTCACATGTGCATACATACTCAACCGCTTAAAAGTATTAAAAACTGAAATAAAAAGGAAACAAAAATGAGAAACAGAGCAGAGAATAGAATAGATTCTCGCAGCTATCGATAAGGACAAGTACATGGAATACCGTAAAATCAACAGAAAGGACGAATGCATACAAATAACAAACCCATACATATGTATGTACCCCGTACCGAAAGCATAACATTTGATGATAAATAGATAGTTATCGACATACAAGAACAAGCGAATAAGTAGCAGCACGTAACCCGGCATGGACGATAGAATGAACAACTATTTGAAGGTCAGTGGCAGGAGTTGTTCTCGTTGTTGTAATGCGGACCTAAACTCCAGTCAGTCTAGCCTTGTTATTTATGTGAATTTTTTAGTGAAATAAATTTAAAAGAACTTCTTAGTCCACAATGGATCATTCTTCAGCAAACTATTCGTAAATGACTATTTTCTTTCAACTTCAAACACATGTTACATGAAGAGAACAAACCTTTCCCGGAAGACTTATAAAAGTACTTTCACTTCCGAAGGAACAAAAATTTCATCTGAACAAAAGCCTACAAACAACTGTACTAAGCACTTCCGGGCGAAAAGATGAAGTTTTTGAAACGATTATTCGAAATGAAGTCATACCAGCTCTCCGAAGAAAATTTTTTAAATGAAGTCTAAAGTGCCCCTTTTTGGAGAGAGATAAACATTTTTTTTAAGACCAATTCTTAGTTTGCATCGGATCATCCGAACAAATCCTACAAGGAACTGCACTAAGCACTGCAGAAAGAAAGAACGAAGTTTTTGAAACGATTATTCGAAATGAAGTCAGCCGTGATCTCCGAATAAAATTTTTGTGCAGGCAAAATTTTTTTAGGTGGAGACTGAAGTCCCCCTTTTTCGAGAGATATAAACATTAAAACTCTCACTTTGCATTGGTTTAATTTTATATTTTGTATGGTAAATATTTAACTGTGTTGCCATACTAGATAGAATTGAGTTGGTCTATCATTTAATATTTACATATTTTTTTCGTGCAAACTGCAATTGTAAATTTATAAATTTCTAATTTCTATATATATATATATATATATATATAGAAATATATTAAATATTTTTTTTGTTTATATATATATAGAAATATATATATATATATATATATATATATAGATATTTCTATATATATATATATTTCTATATATATATATATATATATATATATATTTCTATATATATATAGAATGAAATAGAATATAAAAATGAAAATAGAAATTAAAATAATATAATAATAATAATGGAAATAATAATTAAATAATTAATAGAAATTAAAAGTATATATGTATGCATGTATAATTTCAAAGAGAAATTTTTTTTATTTTCTTTATTTTTTTTCCAATTTTTAAAAAAATATTTTTGGAAATAAGCGAGAAACTCTTGAGTTGCCGAAAGCGTACTAAATATTTTCTGTTCTGGGATCTATTTCATATATTAAATAAAGCGATAATAATTTATAAATTATTTATATAAATGTTATGAGAATTTCTTTTTCGCAAATACGATCACTCTATCAGCTGTTTTATGAATGAAAGACACAAGACAGCTGACTTACAAAGAAATTTCTTAATAGGAAACCGCACATTTCTATTCTGCAAATAATAGAAATACCAAATAAGGGGAGACGTGTGGGCAAATATTTTCTTTTCCCCTCTAACTGCTCCGAAGCAGTTTAATAAATAAATTATTTCATTTGGACCCCATTGCATTTTTTTTTTTTTTAATTATTATAAAAATATAATTTCTGATTTCCTTTCTGCTGACGATACAGAGCATTTTTAAAACTAAACAATTTCTATACTTCAATTAAATGTTTTTTCCTTTCCACTATTCCCCGGAGTCTACAATGCTGAGAGGAAAATGTTCGATTGATGGAAATTATGAAATGAATTTTCTTTGCGTATCGAAAGAAGGATTTCCTAGAAATAAGATAGAAACTCGGCTCACAACAAAAGCAACGCAAGCAGGAGTACAGATACAAATAATTCTGCTAATGATTCTTCTTTTTAAACCGTAAAAACATCAATTGCAGGTGAGAGACAAAGCAAAATAGTATAAAAAAAGTACCTCCTAAACATTCAGGCATGAATCTGTTCATGATGGATTAGTGAAAAAGGTTGATTTTCTTGGCAAAGTAGGCAACAGGCGGGATACTTCAATCACATTCGATGTCAGAAATTATAAACTGAATGCTCACACATGCTACAATTTTTTTGTTTTTTTTTTTCGTGGAGAGATTATTTTTTTTAAATGAATGAGTTGATATATATAATCATTGCCATAAAAGCTTCCTGCTGTAACAGCAAGTGATTTTACACTTTTCGACCTTTAAATTTTTATGTCTTTCAGTGCTGCCAAATTGAAAGATTTTTTTTTGGCGTTCAGAACTGATCTCTGAACTGATATAAATCATGAGACTATTTAAAATAAATCCTTTTCTTTATAAATTGAGTATTTCCTGCGATAAATTAATACAAAATTTATGCTTAAATTGTGAAAAAAATTAAATTGAGTAATTTCTTTGTACGTCTGGGCAGGGTATTAAGTATAAATCCTCAAAAGTATAAATTAAGTTATTATGCAAAATAATTATGGCATAGTCAAATTAGCAAATAACTCTTCTTTTGACCATTGAAAGCATTCTTTACAAAAAAGCCAAGTGCTCCCACCAGTCCGTAATGAAACTCTCAATGTGCACTAGAAGTACCATATTAAAAATGAATAATTTTAACATAAATTCAGTATAAAACCAGACAATAGTTCACCTTACAAGCTTTATTAAACACGAGTCCGCATGCATATTAAATTTTTTAGTGTTTCTGAAAATAAAAATTGGCGTATTCATGGCGATTATTTGGAGGGAATCACTGGTAATTTCATTACTGAAACGATTGAACAAAATTATGTCATACTTTTTTTAAACACTGAGAGAAATCTATGGAGAATATGAGACACTACTAACATATGTTCTTTTGTGGTAATACCCCCACCTCACTTCTTTTCTACCACTTTCTGATACCGTCCCACTGCAATGCTTAAGGAGAGGAGGTTTCCTGAATTCTCATTTTACAACAAAAACAAAATAAAAATAAATAAGATTCTTTAAGCAAAAAAAAAAATTTAAGTTAGCAAACACTGTTTGGTAACAGTATTTTTGGGGAAAGTGATGCCAAGTTCCAGTAAGATTTCATAATTATAAGCTTCTTCTAGTATGATTTCATGAGGTTTTGTGAAAAAAGCTTTGAAATCCTTAAGGAATGAAGTTAAATCAGCCAGAAATATTTAAGAAAAGTGATGCCACGTTTTAATAACGCCAGAATTTCTTGCGGCCAAAATATATATTTTTTTAAACTAATTTAGCTTGCAAAGCTTTCGGCTTTACCGTAGGAACACACGCGGGATCTAAGCAGGAATTGACCACGCGACCTCGGGTTTAGTAGGCTGAGCATTACTCATTCGCCTACAGAGGCACCACTCCGAAATGCGAAATCATTTTTTTCTTTAAATAAAGGCAAGCTAAGACTAAAAATTTTTATTAATTAAAAAATTGCAGTTAAAGAACATTCAAGTGGAAACTTTTACGTGAGTTCGTAACCGCTTTTGATTTTCAAAATTTTATTAATAATTTAATTAAGTTGTAATAATTAAGTGGAAAAGTAGGTTAAGACTTATGAAAGCTCTTCGTTACGATTCGTCTTGTCTGCAAGAAATTAATTGCAAGATTTTTTCCATAAAATGTTGCATGTATTATTTTCGGTGTATGGAACCCTTCACTGATGCCATACCACTCTCCATTGTATTGTAAATACTCGTATACATATACACAAATGTATGTAGTGTGTGGGTGTGTGATGTTAAGTACTGAAAAGCCTCTAAGAATGATCAAATTCAAACAATCATTTGTTTGTAAGCTTATTGTGCGGAGCATTTTTACTTATGACTGTGGTCATCTTAAATCCCCTACTTAAACGGGGTATTACATGCGTTTACATAAATTTATAAACCAACATCTATTGAAAAGAGACCGGAAAGTATGTGCATGAATACCTTAGATCGTGGTTATTTAACAAGACCAAAGGACTCGACGACAATGCAATACAAATACATTCAAACTCCGACAGCATTGTAAGGTACTCGTACGTACTTGCATACAAGCACTCGTAAGCTGTTAACCACAAAATGTGATTCACATGCCACCGCCACGGAACGGCCAACATAAGTTGTCATGAGAAGACAACTTCTAAATATAAAAAGTTAAAAGGTTCGAATTAATATGTGCTAGTGGTGAACACGTAGGTACGACGGCTGTGAATCTGTGTATAAAAGTATTTGTATTTCTGAAAAAAGTCTTTTGACCGTTTGGTATTTGGGGTAGACAATGAATTGAAAAGCAAAATGGAATCATTTCTATCTTTGATTTTCCAAAATGCATTACATTCATGTCTGTGAACGATGACGTGGTAACCGTAGGAGAGCACAATTTTTTGTGAATGTTCTTTAAAATTGATTGCTGCCTAGAAGTATTTTTCCGTATCATGTAATTTGTGTCCAACAGATTCGTTTACCTCAACTGATTTACTAAAAAGAAAAAAGAACAGAAATTTATTGTAGAACAAAAGAGTATATAACTTGACATTCCACTGTGGTTGGCCAACCTTTGGGTACGGCTGCACTTACAACTAAAGATGCGTTGCAGAGTCGTGATGCCAGAATACACTTAATTGTTAATCGTTCAAATACAGATTACAAACAGAGTTTAAAGACATAATAAATAAGTGAATGTCTGAAAATCCCTTCATTTAGCTTTTAACATCCAATCCTTGACATCACCTTTTTACACCCCCCATGATTTATTATAAAAATTAAATTATTTATCATGAAAAATATTAATAAATTATAAAAATTAATAAAGTTTTTAAAGCATTTAAAAAATTTTTTTTTTTTCATACTATAAATGACAGATTTCGATTTTATCTGACGATTCATCCCAGTGCTTGATGGGCTGAAAAGTAATTTCGTAAAGTGCTAAATTCGTCTTGCAATTCTTCTAGGAATCGCTTATTTTTCTTTTAATATCAGGCAATGGGCACTGTACCGGTAATAGAAAAATAGGTTATGAGAAGGGAGTCGAAGAGGGAGTAGCATTTGTGGTCTACTAAAAATCTGAAATGCAGATCTCATCACATGATTAGCTTCAATGCCCGAGATAACAAAATGTTCTTTTAGACATTTTTTTTTTGGTACATTTTTCTTAATTATTTTATTTTCCTAATATTGCAATTAGATGAATATGAATATCTCTGATTAATTTATCTGCCCTTAAGATTGATATACAGCCTAAATGTGAAGTATTGAAATTCTGCTCTTGTGTGAAGGACTTGTACTGTGACAAGGGCAATATAAATGTTTGCAAGTAATTAAAACAAAATTGTATGTCATGTGTGTAACTAAATTTGTTTTGACGTAAGAACTTACGTTATTACATATCTAACTTAATTGAAATTCGTTTTAAAAAAACAGCACTCAAAGTACGTATGTATTCAACTGTCGAATATAAAAAATAAAATTAATTCCCATTTTTAAAACTGATCTGACACAATCCCAGCCAACACACACATTTTCTCCGCAAATACTACTTTTGTGGGAAGAGTGTAGAAATACACTCGTAGGAAAAGCAATATTCATAACTTTAGTGAAATTTTTTGCTCGCCTCACTACGCATCTGCCATTACATTTGAAATAATATAATAATAAAAATGTGTGTTAACATCAATCAGTTATCCTTTGCAGGATATCCATTTGCAAACACATGCACGTACTTCCTTCTAATGTGGCATCACTTATAACACAAATATGTTTTAAATGAGTTGTCCATGAAAAACAAACCAGCACAAATAAACACACACACGCTTATCATACGCCACATTTCATAATCATCAGCATCACCATCATCATCATCATGTATGAGCTTTGTATAGAAACGGCGCTTAGAATTTCATATATGAATAAAATAATAACAACAATAACAACAATATGTACTCGCGTTCATATTGAACGAACATTGGTTTGGCTTTTATGAACCGAGCTTGTGCTTTAAATGCAGAAATGTGTCGTGCTTTATTTTGGTTTTAGACAATTTATATTATATTTTAAGATGCAATAATGACGTTGTGATTGTTGTTGCAAATGCAATCGTATCTGTAAAGCCAACAATGCATTTTGGCCAGTGGTGAGTTTGTTCATATTAAATAGTTGCCAGCAACATGTTTCAGCAACAATATCCCTTTCAATTCGGCTTTGTTTACAGTACCAGCAATTACCAGTGATTAAAGGACATCAGCAAAGGCTGAATGTGTGCGTGAATAAGTGTATTTCACATTTTGTTAAGTTTCTTTTGAAACATCTGCTTTTGATTGATAGTTTTTGTTGGTTTTGTCAATCGGTTTAACTTCTGATAAGCACAATCGCTAAACTTTCTTTGCAAATAATTTCTGTTATTCATTTCAACAAATATTTATTTAAATGTAGTCGTAGCTATTAACTTGCCTGCTCTATGTTGTAAGGATCTTAAGATCCTTGGTTGTATTTAAATTTTCGTTTTAAATAATGAACTCTCATTAATCTATTGAGGTTGAGTTTGTTTAATTATTAATAATTTATATTCAAACAAATGCGTTGAAGTTTGACTTGACTGTAGCGAATAAGTACAGATGTATGTATGTGTGTACACAAAATACTTCCTTTCATGTATACATTTGTATAACTATATGTACCTATGTATGCATATTTGTATGTATAAAATAGTGTGTTTGATAAATTGTAATATTTTTATGGATTATTTGCTACAGAATTTTAAGGATAAAGTTTGTTTATTCTTTAGTTTGTACAGATATGTGTATGTATGTATGAGTGGGTATGTGTATTGTATTAATGGCTATACATACGTAATTGTGCTTGCTTGTGCATGGCTATTGAATAAGTTGCCTAGTACACGCATACAACAGTTCACAACATTTTTAACAAGAGTTGTGAATTATAGAAAATTAAAAAATTAAAAGAATTAAATTAATTGGATTTAAATTCTAGATGTTTGTTTTCTTTTAAACTACTTTTGTAACCCGTTTTTATATTGTAAACAAAATGTATGTATGTATGTTCTTAACGCTTGTGTGCTTAGACTAATCAAAGGCAGTTGAACATTGTATAAGTTTTTGCGTAATCCTTGTCGATACCTTGTCGATATTTTGTGTGGGATATTTAATAAGGATATTAAAGGATTTTATTTATAAGCATATCTGCATGTACTACGTATGTATGTATGTTTCGAGGTATCTAAGCAATATGGCTAAGTAACGCAAAATAACTTCTTTCTCTCTGCCAAATGTCTGACAATCAGTATACGTCCAATAAAAATTTCTAGTTGTTCTGTATTTAACATAAATAAATACTCTTTTCTATAATAAATCCTTCCTGGGGCTGTCGAATTGTATGCATATTTATCTACACAGTCAATACAAATACAGTTCTTCTGTATGACAACAAAACAATAATAGCTTTTACTGCCTGCCAAACCACATGCAACATGCGTGCTGCATCATGCACATTTTTCTACCTTTTGCGCTTTCACATACATATATATCGAAAGAAATCCACCATACAACAATTAAAATAAACAGGCAACTTTTTCACACGCACACACTTACAAAACACGAGCCATACTCACCACTCTCGTACAAACAAAGAACAACAACAACACTATCAAACGACGATTATTCAAAAATGTGAAAACAAGTTTTATTTAGTTGTTTACAAACAGAGCAAATGAACGGTTGTGTTACAATTCAATAACGGAAAAGCGCACAAGGAAAATTAAATTCTCAATAAAAATCGAAAGAAACGAAAAGCAAGAAAAAATATTTTATAATAAAGATTTTCAGTGAGTTTGATTTAAATTTTAAACAAAAGTTTATGTAGCAAAAATAATTAAAAAAAAAATTCGCGCGTCTTTTGTCTCTGTTTTAAATCTAAAACATTTGCTCTTTTCGTTCACTTTTTTACGGACGTAAAAATTCGTGTTTTTTTCTACAAAGCGCTTTAATACGTGGTCCCGATAGTTCTTTTAATGGTGGTGTTATTGTTTCGTTTGTTGTGTGTGCAGCACTAATTACCGCATGTCGCGTCCGTGTACAATTTCGTGTTTTTATGTTCATTTTATGTACGCATGAGGATTCCGGTGATTATTGTACGAAAAAAAAATTATTTAATATTTATCCTTTTTTTTTTTGAATTTAAATACTGCTGCTCGTGCTACAGCTGGCTGGTTTGTTTGGCTGCCTAAATAAGGAATGGTAAATGTTGATGCCACGGCTGCTGCTCTTGCTGCTGGTTGTTGCAATGCACGCTTTTCAACGAGTGCTCATAGATTTGCATGTCTGTACGGCTGGCTGGGCGAATAAATGAATGAATGAATGAATGATTGAGCAGGCGAAAGGATAAAGTTGAAACATGATAACATTTTTGTTACCCCCAGTATGTTCATTTAAAATACAATAAAATCCCATTTGCCAATACAAATATACACACACACATGCATTCAAATGTACTTGTTTGTATGTATTCATGTGTGTATGAAACATATATTACATACGTACAAATTTGGCTATCTTGCCACAAAAACCAGTAGATTTAAAACGATTTTACACATACTACAGAATCTCTATTCATGGGGATATCCATTACTCACTTACATACACACACACACACACATGAATATGTATGTACATACATGCGTAAATAAAATTTAAATAAATGTTGTCTTGTATTCAACACACAGTTTCCCAAATGTAAAACAAATTTCTGAAAAATAAGGATATCAAATATTTTGCAACGGCCCAAACTTTAGCAGCCGCAGCCTCAGCAGCAGCAGCAGCGCCGTCAGCAACAACAAGCACATTCAAGCATATTTATTTGCATCAACATCATCATTGCAAACATTTGAACGCCACAAAGGCAACAGCAACAACACGATAAACAAACAGAGCTTTAAGGAAATGAAATCTTTTAAATTTAATATAAACTGAAAATGGAGTATTGAATTTATTTTTCCAAAATTTTTTATGGTCCCACTTTTACAAGAAAAAAAAAAAAACAAACAAATAAAATTTTATAACAATCTATTTTATTTGCATTTATTTATCTTCTTCAAACGCTTTTCCAATATCAACTTTTATTTTTATGTATAATTGGACCACCCACAAGTTTAGCTGTTTAGCAGGACGTCAGCCGCCTTTTTTTATAATGATTGTGCTATACTCGTAGAAACATCGAAAAGGTCGTTTAATCTTTACAAGCTTTACAAATTAATACATACAATAAATATCATATTCACATATTCATTTGATATTCATCTTTTCCATTCGTTTCAATGTGGAAATAAAAAATAGATTAAAATATAAACATTTAGTGGGCGTAACGTAAGCTTAAAGTTGGTTCTCCAGGGTTACAAATACCTTCAAACCGATTACTTATACACCAGTATTAATAAATTAAGATTAACTTTTGTATATTCCCACCACTGAAAGCCAGAGCTTTATTGCGCCATTCCATAGCGATTGATTAAAAGCAAAAGCCATTTATTTACTTTTAAAATGGAATAGAAGACCAATTTTCTGGGAGTGCGTGTGGTTGCGTAGTTACTGCCCTCATATGCGCTTTATCTGATAATAATGACTGGTAACTAATTTAAATTTCTCAAATGTGCTGTTTGGGAAAGAGTTCCCATCAGCATTGACTGCCATCAATGGCTAGAAATATTTAAAAAAAAATTTATCATAAAAAAATAGAAAAAAAATTTGAAAATTTTTTTAAAATTTTTATTAAATTTTTTTTTTTTATTTATATTTTTTATTTATTTTTTGACAGCTTTTGTAAAAAAAAATTCTTAAATTTTTTTCTTTAAATTTTACTTATAGTCGTCTTAACTAAAAAGGACCCAACTGGAATTTTTTTTCTTTGCCATTTCTAAATATACATTGGCATCACTAAAAATTGCAAAAAAAAAATTGGCATTTATCTGCTACAGCCTTTCTACTTGAGGCAAGCAATATATATTTCCTTTATAACATTTCAAAATCATCCTTTTAGTGCATAAATATCGTACAATGTTCGGGAATTTTAGGGGTCAATATTGAACTCCTGCCTTTAAACTTAATTAAAAATCTCAGACTACAATACAAACAATATTAAAAGAAAATGCTGTGCTTTAAGCCCAACTTAAAATCTCATAACCACACTGCTGGTATATTTCTAATATTCTTCTAATAATTCTCATTTATTTTTTGACAGTTTTTGTGTTAAGGAATCTTAATAAATTTGTATAGTTTAAAAATAGCTTTAATTTGCTTATTAATGGGTACGAGTATTAAGGCATTTCACAGATATCTAATGTAGCTTAGCGTAGGAAGTTTTAAGCCATTGAAAAAGCTTAAACGTTCAGTTTCCATCTGTCCAATATTGAAAAACTCGATCAATACAATTTTGAAAGGATATTTATTTAACAAAATTAACTTAACGTCTTATAATATAAAATTTTGTTAAAGCATATTTTTATTGAAGTAAAAATAAGAATACTTATTAAAAGGATATGAATACTGATATACTGGTCCTAAATATGCCCATTAAGGTCAATATTTATCAAATTTACGATCTTGTTTATCTCTTAATTTCTGTTACTTGACAGGTGAAGACAATTTAAAAAAAAACAATATGGAAAATTTTGACTTTTAAAGGTAACATTAAAAATTAATGTATAATCGGAGTATTGAACCGGAACACTTTAATAGCTAACCATTAATTAGTACATTTCTCTTTTAAGATAACGTAACCTGCTCAAAGAAAAGCGTAAATGTTGTGTCAATAGGAAAAACGTCTAGATAAAATCGCTAGATTTAATGAAACTGGCTGAAATGTTATTACTTTTTAAAATGAAAGAAAATTGGAGTTTTTCGGAGATGCTGAAAAGCTAAAACTACTAAGAATAATGAGGAGAAGGAATGGATCCATTTCTAGTTTCGGTTCTACACGATAGCAGTTTAACATTGCCTCATTTACATTCTGAAATTAAAAAAAGTGCTTTAACAATTTCCAAAATGGTTTCCAAAATACGGACATTTCTTTGGCAGCCAATAACGCATCGCTATTGGACACGAGCGATATATATTGCATCTACTTGATGCATTGATTTCAGTTTGCCCCTCAGTTATTCCTAAAATTAAAATGGCAGCAATTTTAGCCGACTGTTGGAGAGCGCTGCAATGGATACGTACATTGAGTTCTTCATGCGCTTTCAAAATTTTTACGCAATTAAAAGGAAGTTGTGTAACTTGTCAATATAATTGGATGAAGTGAAAACCGATTTCACTCGTCACTCATTCCCATTTTGTACTTCTCAAAGTTTTCTTTAGAATTCTTTTTAAATATTCATGTAATTCTTTCAAGTGTCGGTAGCAGTTCCCTGCTTGTTACAACACAATTTACTTTAAACGTCTGGAGTTTCATTTTTGTTATAATTTATAAATTACACAAAAGTTATATTGTTTTAAGTAACACAGTTGTACGTACACATGCACTTATTTACACACACATGAACACACAGCGCTTTAACGTATTGCTTTGGAAATAGAAAAATTTATCGTGGCACAGTTAATGCGTATGTAAAATTACAGATTTATATCATTTAATGTGAACGAATTATTATGTCATCAATTCAGAAATGAGTTTAACATTTAAAAAGCTTCATTAAAAGAAAAACTCAAATTTGTAGAATATTATGAGAATTATATGCTGCAGAGAAGTTCGCTCGCAATCTGAGGCATTTTCGTATAAGAATATGTCGGAGAAGGAGAGCAGCACCGCCGTAGGCACGTTAACGTTTCAAATTCCGTTTTATACTGATGACGATATTGCAGGATAATAAAATTAATTCATTAATTGCATGATGGGTTCCCTCCAGGGATGGAAAACTTCCTGCAAATACAACTTTTCCGTACTATACCGCCTATTCATTTATTACGATAAACAAATTTCTTTTAGTCACTACAAAAAATAGAGAAAATTGGTAATACGTTTGCATTTATTTTTTGTCCCCTTTTTAGAAAATAATTTCAGAATACTTTAAGCTATTTAAATAAAAGAAATTACATTTCCAAGCATCGTGGCATTATTTTTTTCAGAGATATTATTTTAGGCAAAAAAAAATCGAATTAAATTAGAATTCAAATTTTACTTTGAGAAAGTAGTACTTCGTAGAAGACCATATGCCATAACCGAACTTCCCGGAAGTACTTTGGACCGAAAACTAATTCTGAATTTAATAACGCTGCCATCAAGTTGAAAACTTCAATCCAGAGAAAACAATTCATTTAGCAACCTCCTAGTGAGAGCTCAACTCCTTCCATCATACAAAATTATACGTACTTTCTTTGGAATCGGGCAAAGCGTATATCGCTCCCATGTAATTCAAACAAAACTATATTATTTTTAAAAATTACAAATTAAAATTAATGATGTATCGGCATTGAATTTTGTAGAAGTTTCTTTGCCAATTATATACATATAACATGAGTCACTGCATTGCATTACATTGCCGACATGCCAATATATCAGTCAGGATTGAACCTTTGCATCACTATATGAGGCCAATTACAGACTATGTACAACCTGCTACATAACAGTCTCCAGGCCAATAATGCCCTGAAAATACTCTAATCATTTTTCTCGCATTCTACAAATGAGAACTTTAATGAGCACAATTTTGAATTTTTTTTTTTTTTTCTTTATGGAAACAAAATTTTTTTTCTCGGAATTTTATTAAGAACTTTTTTTTATAAAAAATTGTTGGCGAAAACGCTTGTTTGGTTAGTGAAAGCAAAACAATAGACCCAGCGGACGAGGGGAAATTTTCTATGAGAATCACTTAAAAATACTTGATCGTTTTTCATATAAATTTTCAGGTCGCTCAAATTGCTCGTCTGGTTTATGTAAACAGCACTTAAATACATAAATTTCTTACAAATTTTGAAAGATTTCTAAATTAATTAAATGAATTAATTTTTTTATATAGAAAAAAAAAAAGATGAATATAAAACATTTTAACGCCGCTCTATAGAGCGAGGCCTCAACAGGATCAAAATGAGCTACAGGATACCAATATGGCCACTGGTTTTAGGAAGGCAGTGATTGAAGCAAAATAAGACACTTTTAAACTACTGCCGCAACAATCTTAGTTGTAATCATAACTTTTTCTTACTTGTTTTTAAATCAGAAGGATGCTTCTCTCCTGTTATTGCTGTTGTCGTTGCTCCCTTCCTTTGCATGTAGAAAATTTTGCAAAAATATAACCGTTTCATTATTGTTGTAAAATCCGTAACAGAGTAAAGAATCTGTACTGCAGACTTCGCTTGGCAGACAGATAGTCAGACGGACCGGCTTAAGCATACACGTGCATTTTATGTTCTTTATGTCTAGGGTTGTCACCTCAACCCAGAACCCAGAACCCAGAAACCCATAACCAACACCCCACCCCCAACCCCCTCTTAAACCAAACCATGTGATGCTTTATTTCTTTTCTTCCTTTCAGTCGTTTTCGGTTTCAACGCTGGCATTAACAGCAACTGCTACAAATATTTCAGTTTTTTACGCTCCACAAACAGAAGGATTAAATCGCTCGAGAGTGTTGAGCAGCGAAGAAGAAAAAAAATCAAAATCAATGGCATAAAAGAGACAAACACACGCACAAAATTAAATGCATTGCTGCACAAATGTAATCAATATGAATGCAAAAATATATAAAGTGTTATTAATTTAAATTAATACTCGCTATCAAATATATGTTGCATAAAATTCTTACTGAAAAGCAAAACGGGAGTAAAAAAGTTTAACAGAAATATTTTACAAAAAAAAAAAAAAAAAAAATTAAAAAAATACGAGTGGAGATTTAAAAAATTAAATTGAGAGCGAAATAGATTAAGCTGGAATTTATTATGAAAAATATGATAAAAAAAAAATATTTATATATATATAAAAAAATTAATTAAAATCATCAAAGGCATTAAAAAAGAATTAAATTTAATGAAAACCAATTGCTACAGAGTCCAGCATTGAGCATTTCATGTAGCAGAAGAGCAAATGAATAAAAATCTTATAATATTTAATTATTAATTGAAAAAAGTCAGCCAGTTAAAGAAAAAAAATAAAAATAAAAATAAAAAGTGAGAAAAACACAAATTAAAAATCTAAAAAAAATAATAATAAATTTAAATATTAAATAAATTTAATAATCTTCTATTAATTTTTATTAGTTTTGCATTTAAAAATATTGCCACCAGTTTGTTGAAAAAATATATATATGTAAAATTCTTAATCACTTAGAAAAACAAATTAGTATGAAGAATACTATTTCTTGAAAATATTTTTAATACAAAACCGATAGAAAGCAGAACATAAATCAAGAACGAAACTGCCAACTCAGCTCTCAAATCCGGTTAATTATAATTCTACCTTTAAACACTTTTCAACCGTAATTTGTTATACTTAAATGGCTGCTTTTTTGTTTCCTTAAATCGTCTACTGCAACAAATTATATTGCAGCACGCAATCATCAACGTTATAAAAACAAAAGAACCAGCAGACGCGACTAACAACAATATATTGCAACATTATCAGCAACATCAACAAAAACTACACCACACGAGTACATCATTTTTTAGCCCCCGGCTATACACAAATTGCATTTTATTATTATTCACTTAACAAATTTAAATACAATTTTTTCATTGTTTTTGGCTTTTTTTTCATTCTGCGCACGAGAATTTCCTGCAATAATTTTCAAAAATTAAAAGGAAAATTAAAATACGAAATAAGTCGGTAATGAAATTGGAAATTTTTTAATGCACATTCAAGTGATTTACGGCCTCAACAAGGATACACTCTGATTGCATTTTTGCTTAATTAATGTAAAACTTCACAACAATAAATAAAAACAATGCAGGCAACCACTTAATCCAAAAGCGAACTCATCCTCGTCATCATAATCACCAACATCGTCATCATCATTATTACTCGTAACGTAAATTGGTGAAAATGGACGACGGCATATGTTAATTAAATACATGCAGGTAAGTTTAGTCACATTCATATAATGCAATTTAAAATTCCACAAAAATATTTTTAAATTAAAAATATTTTCTATTATCCGGTTGCTGAAGCGGCCAATGTGCTCTCAAATGCGCAACGTATCATTTAATTAATAACAAATGCATTTATTACAATTATAGCAATTTTCCCTTTTAAGCTTTAAAAGTACTTTAAAAACAAGTTGCAATGCTTTACAAATTATGAAATAGATTTTTATTCATAAAAAATACTTTTTTTTATACTCACCACCATCAAAAAGGATTAAAGGACTAACTACACATAGCTTTGTTATGGGCATGATATTTTCTACAATATTTGTTTGCTACCGCAAAAAATTTATTTATGTTCTGAATTCATATAAGCAAGTTAGTTAATTGGGCTTTGTCCGTCTGTCCCTCTACCTGTCCATCTGTCCCTCTACCTGTCCATCTGTCTTCGTATTTTTGGTTGCGTTGTAAATGGAGCTTAAATTGTACTTAGAATAAAAAGTTTAAACACCCAGTGGCTTACAATATCATTAAAATTAGACAGTATGAAAATCACCACTATCGGCTGATGAATAAAAGAGATATAGCCAAAAAATATCCTATACGTTTACAGGGGAAAAATGCAAAAGTAAACCATGATTACACGCACGAGAGAGAGAGAGAGAGCATTTTATTTATATACTTATTATTGTAAAAGTTTACTTCGATGAAGCATAATTGGAGTATAGAAAAATATCCATGAAACCTATTCTTGGAGAAGGTTATATCTTGAACGCTCTAAGTTTTAATTTTTTTTTTTTTTTTTTTTTTTTTTTTTTTAACCAACTCCACCTGCAAAGCTTTTGGCTTGTTCGCAGGAAAACACCCAGGGTCTGGGTCTAGGCAGGAATCGAACCCGCGACCTCCGCTTCATTAGGCTGAGCATTATTCACTCGCCTACGAAGGCACCCATATATACGATATAAGATACATATATATAAGATACGTTATAGCGGACTATAGAATTTTTATTTGCTTATTATACAGAATATTTGAGAAAAACTTTCTCATTTTAAGAGTGGTTAAAATAAAAAAAGTAAGACATTTAAAATATGAGTAATTTAAGTAGAATATTCGGGGAACCCATTGAATCCATTATACATCATTTTTATTGCTCAGCCGTAGCTGATCAATTTTTAGATAAAACAAAATAAATCTTTACAAGCTTTAAGGAAATTTTACTGAATGTTTCGTGAAGGCTGCATTAGCACGTAGTGAAATAATTCAAAAATAAACATTATTATAATTCTCGAATGTATAATTTTTCCCAAAGGCCTTCGCAATTTACCATTGAAATATTGTTAAAAAATAATTCTCTATGTTTAGCCATCAGACTAGTTAGTTGGGAATTGGGATTTATATCAAGAGGCCACAATCGATTCAGCATCTCAAAGATACATTCGTGTGTAAAGCGCTGAGGGTGGGGATTGGGGAAGCACAGTTTTATTAAAAGCAGCCGAGATAAACCATTAAGTTGAAATTGTTTTGTATTGACAAGTAAACAAACAGCCGGCAATTTCAATTCGCTGAGCATAATTACGAAATTAAATATTACAATTTCTTATTTTTCTTCTTAACACCTTCCGCACCAACCACCATTTAATTTTTCCGCATTCATGTTGTTCTTGCAAATAATTTAATGAATTTTATTACTATTTAAAACATTCTGCCAATAAAGAACACTAAAAATAAAAATATAAAAAAATAACGAATAACATGAAATTTAAAACAAAAAATAAAAAAATTAATTTCGGAAAAAGTTGCCCCATTAAAATACATTTTACTCGTCTGTGAACCAGCGATGCATGTAAGAGACGTGTGCAGTTTTAATATTTCGAACACAAACAATTTTTTTATTCTTTTCCTTTTTTTTTTTTGCAAAACTAATGCATACGTGTGTGTGAGTGTTTGTGGGTCGTTTTTGAATATGAATAAATAAAATTTTGTAACAAAAAAGGATTAAATTTATTTACATATTTGTAGAATTGTAAAAAACTAATTGGCTATCGGAAAAACAAAGAAACATTTTAAATACGTAAGTAATATTTTCACAACTATATACAGGCAATATGTGTATTGTACCACACATACAAACACATCCATACACACAAAGGCATACTTGCATACAAACTAAAAATATTCCCGGTTGGAAATGTTTAGAATATATCAGGCAACTTCATTATAAAAAAATTATTTTTCTCTATGCAGGTGCGGATAATTTCCATTTAACGATTAATTTTCAACAAAAAGTCACGAGCGGCAACAGTCCTTGGCAGTTCACAAAACAGTGTTGTCAATAACGATTAAGCTAGCGGAAATGGTCTGCTGTCTTGCTAGCATAGCGTTTAAAAACCTAATGAATGTGACACTGCTTTTTGTGTACTGCGTAGGAATTTCGCATGCATTTTTGTACTCAAGTGGAAAAGAGCATTAAACGGATCGGATTACACTTAAGTACCTCAAGGAGGGGATTACTTACGAATTACTTATGCACTTAAACGTAAATAGTAAAGTGTGTTAAAATCACACTTTTCGTGAATCACAAGTGGAATTTGTTTTTGCATAGAGGGAAAACTGTTGTTACGAATCTTCTGTGAAATTTTTACCCCTCCAACCCGCTGCATTTCCAAAGCTTGAAAATTAATTTACAATCAAACTAATTTAATTTTAATAATAAAAAAATAGAAATTCTTTGAAATATTCTACAGGTGATGTTACATTAACCAAAAACGTTTCTACTCTATACAAAAAGGTATTACGGGAAATTGTTTTTAAAACTCGTAAGCATTATTTAATATTTTCATTGCGTTTAGAAAGCCATGGAAAAGCGAAAACATTACGGAGGGAAAAGTGGAATATTTTGAGGTGATTATTTTTCAGGGAACATGTGAATAAGCAAGAACTTGCGGAGGGGAAATTATGCCAGACATTTGTGTTTTTGTGGGATATGAGTGAAACGTAATTAGCAATTGCTTCTTAACGATTTATATTAGCCACTATATATCTTCGCATTGATATTAGATGGATACCTTTGCGAAGGCCAATTAGTTTAGCTAAAATCGAAATAACTTTTTAAAATAAATTTTTCAAGACAACTACATCACAATTTTAGATAGCTGATATATGTAAATGGCAACTATTCACTATTGACTATTGCTTACGTAATACGATTATAATACGATTATAATACGTAATACTTGCGCCAAGTTAAATAATTCAAACGAAACATAAAGATTTACTGCCAGAAATTCTCAAACCCATTTTATTTTGATGGAAAACAATAAATTCAGTAAACAAGTACTGTTTGCTAAACACCTCTACGTCTCTTAGCAACATATATGCCGCCCTTTCGCTCTCACGCGTACATGCTTTAATCGTTCAAATCTATTAAGCACTTGTCAACATTCATCCAGTAACGCAAATAATTTTTTTTTCGACTTTTCAAACTGTGAAATAACACAAATAATTATTGTTTTATAAATTCAATATGTTTCCATTGGTTTTTCATAAGCCAGAAAAAATGCTATTAAATAAATTAGATAAGTTTAGAAATATATAATATATTTATGTAATTTTAAGTTATTTGCATATTTATTAATTTATTCATAGAAATTTTTATTGGAAAAGTTCGTTAGCAGTGCAATGATTAACATTAGCCATGCCAACTAATTTAGTTCAAATCATTAAATTATATTTTTTCTATTCCCATATTATTTGTAATTCTATAATAACATAGAAAGCGTAACGTTTTTTAGTCGTATAACTTTACACGTAAATATATGCGCCACTCCTCTACATTATTTTTTATGCTAAATTTTTTTAGTTAAAGTCCAACACGGTTTTCTTATTTTCCTTAATCTATCTAACGAGAGCCATAACAAATTAAAGTTTATTGTAGAAGATTATTTTTGATATTTTTTTTCCTTCAGTACAGTAAAACGGCGATAAAACTGCTATTGGCAGCAGATGAAGTGAACATAATTTTACTGCGAAGCTTTTGCTCTTTACTACTTTGTCATACATAAAAACCTGTTTACAGCATATTCAAAGAAACAGGAATGCAACCTTCACTGTTTGCGTTCCGAACGAGAGAATAAATACTTACGAGTATAACATTCGGTAACGTTAAACTAGCAGAAGAGGTCATATGCCTTCATACAGGTTCAATTCCAATTTCGAATCATTCACATTCAAATCGCATAAAAAAAACAGAAATGAAATTCAATAATTTCCATAATAATGATTTTCTAAACTTTAGATTTGTGGTTATGCTGGTAACACTATCTTGGTATATGCTATATGCTATATATTGGTAACAATAATAATATCGACTCTAGAAGAGTCAATTGGTAGTGTGCTCATTGTTGTAATCGTGGCAACATCAATGGTGGCAATTGGCGTAGTGGAAATTCAAATTACCAAGATAACAATTGGCGACCAGCTGGGCCTGGTCAAAATATTCGCGGCGGTAGTGGAGGCAATGGTAATGACGGCGTTTGCAAAGCATTTATGCGCGGTCATTACCGTTTAGCTAAATGTAAATACATTCATCCGAATAAAAGTAAACGGATATAGAAGTCGGCAGATGACACCCATCCTTTGACACGACTTTAAGTGCCGCTTACAACTTTTATACTCCTCAGCTATTTAAGTATTTGAAAATAGCCAGCGACAGTGTAAAGGGTTGACATTGACCAGCACAATGATGCCACCCTCAAAAATTTCTTATTTACAAAAATAGAATAATTTTTTTCATAGGTATTTATACAGATATATATATAAATATTAAAACTGATATATAATACTGGTTTCGTAATGGTGGCAGCACCATTTGTCTTGGTTCTTGCCAGCACCATTAGAAATTGATTTAAGTTGGCCATGGCTATACACAGCTGAATTTTTGACAGCTAAATATGTTTAATACATTATTATGCTTTATTTTAGATATTTTGTATTATATATTAAATAATATATATGTAATCCCGTGACAGCAAAAATTAACCAAACCGGAAATAAACTTTCATTATAATTTACGGCTTTAAGGTTTAAATGACATACAGTTTGAAATCAAATTTAAAACTGAAAATATATTCCAAATAGTTTCTTCCACATTTATGGTTTTAGTACAGTTTCGCAAAAACCAATAAGTTAATTTTTAAATGTATCGAGTTTATTTCGTTACAAAAACATGTAAAGCAAGAAATTTTTAATGAGATAAAATTTATCATAAAATACTTTATTAAATGTACTATCATTTATTTTCCACACTGTAGTTGGAAAGATATCAGCACAACTACAAAGCAGGGAAATTAAGGAGAATAAAATAAAAATAGGTTGGGCTTCTAAAAACTGTTTCTTTTAAATTAAACTTTCGGTTTTGCATTGATCGGTATTCAAATGCGCAAGTATTCCTTTGAGCTCAAAGTATTCCGCCGGTAGCTTGATCCAGCCACTTTGTAATTAGATTCTTAAATACACAACTTTTGTTTATAACGATCCTTCCAATCGTTTAATAACACTTCTTAATGCTTAAAAAAGTAAACATTTGCTTGTCATATCCGCTCTTTCCCCTGCATTTTCCACATTTTCCTTTTATGTTTCTGCATTGTAATATCTCCAGTTTTTCCATGAAATTGAAGCCCATTTTTACATGGCGGCATGGAAAGATGTTATTGGCGTGAAGGAAATGAGTTAAGGCTGCATTTGTGTAGAAGTTAAATTTTTCACGTGCAGTGTTAATGAGTTTAAGCGGTCATGCCATCAATTTACATACTTGTACGAAACTCACTCGTGCTGTTAATGCAATTTACCGACAGAGTTCTCTTTTCACACATGCAATGGTTGTGACACATGCGACAGGAAAAGGGGTACTTTGGAATATTTCGGTTAAAATTTTTAAGTGTTTAATAAGAAACTTAAGAAATACTCGGTTAATTAGGCAGCTAGAACAATGTGTTTACGAGGATCAGGAAGCGGCAAGCATAGCATCTGTCTAATTCTTGCCGCTCTTAAGAATTTCGTGCTGGGTCTTTGAAAGAAATTATTTCGAAACGTTACACACATCAAAGGAATTTCTTAAGGTTTTTATTTTTTACCAGAAAGTATTTATAAAATTCATTTGCCATCATAAATCATGTACACTGAGGAAAAACTTTAACCGCACTATGTATATGCAAGTGTATGAAGATACGCAGGACTTTGTATGCAAGCATGCACATGCACTTGTGCAACACAAATGCTCATACATAGTAAGGAAAGTATTCTTTTAAATAAATATATAAAAAGTGTTAAATTGTTTATTTAAAAATTGCTAAGTTTGTAAAAAGCTTTTAATTATTATTATTTTTTTTTTCCTTTTAAATTGAAATTCGTTTGTGGCAGGACATGTTTAGGAATGAAAAGTGTTTAGGAATTTGTTTTCAATTAAACAATATAAAACAAAAAATTAAAGAATTATTTTAATTTTTTAATAGGAAGAGGAAGAGGAATGCATACCAATGTCCTCCTCTTAACTTTAAACTCTGCTTCTTTCTTTCCTAAGAATATTAATTTTTTATTTTTATAGTCCTAAATCGAACAAAAAGGATTTTCACGAAAAGTTTTTATTCACAATTTTAATGTCTTTATTTCTATTAAATCGATTAAACAGCTGATTCAAACTCAAAATAAATACTCGTATTTAGAAAATATTTGCTGCAGAGTCTCAACAAGGACTTTAGAAAGGAATTTGTGTATGTCATACAAATTCTAAAAGAAAAAAACCTTGAAACCAAAACATTCTTACAATAGAATTTCTTCACTAAAAATTTCAAATCTATAGCAGACGCAGCGGGGGGTTTCATGTGATCGTGATCAGGTGTGTTATGGAAACAAATAAAACTGTATTTGCTAAAGAAAAAAACCGTATTTTAATACAGGTTTTAGTGCTCAACGGCTTAAATTCACTCTTATGAGCAGGAAAAGGGTGTGAATTTAAAATGAATCTTTTTGTTATATGACAGTAACAAAAAAAAAAAAAAAAAAAAAGGATTGGAATGTATAAAAGCGGACTTTATATAGAAGCAAATAATACGGTTATAATTCAGTCCGTATTGAAACATTTTAATTTAACAAACATTCACATGAGACAAATCCTTTCAACTCTTTATCAGGATATTATAGAAAACTGTTCTGTGGCGTGGAAATTCCTTTATGAAAGAAGAGAGAATAATCCAAATTAAAGACTTCTCTTGTTGTTGTAAAGAAGAAAACCACTTGAAAAGAATTTTTTCAAGTGGTTCAAAAAAATATATTTAAAATAATATATCAAATATATTTATTCAAAAAAAAAAAATAATTTAGTTAAATAAAAATCTTTAAAAAAATTTTATCCAAAAATTTTTTATAATTTTTAAAAATCGCTCTTTTTTAATCTCTTAATTTAAAGTGCTCCCCCAAAGGGAAATTATTTGTATCTCGAAATTTTCTAAAATTTTCCCTAAAGTGCCAGATTTTAGAATATATTTTGACTTACCCTTTGATGTTATCAAAGTTCTTGACGGTCACCTGAAATGAAATTAAAAAAAATATATTAGAATAAAATATAAAGAATGGCAGCTATCTTGTATAATCAGCTGATTATTCAAGTCGTTTGACAGTGTACTCGTCTATGGCTGTTGTATAATTAATTGCATCACAAATTTTCTTAGTCAATAAAGATTTTCTTATATTAAGACCAGCAAAAACCACTGGTCATACTAATTATGAATTCAAAGGATAATTTATATCGGCCACAACTTGTTACCAAAATAAAAAGGATAATTCAAGAAAATCAAGAATAGCAGAGACATTAAAAGAAATTAGTAGAAATTAGATTTAATGCATAACAATAGAAATAGAATAGAAATAATAAATAGAAAAATAAAGAAAAAAACTAAATACACTGAGCTTCACATGTATTGTGAAGCTCAGTGTATTAACAAGCTATTTAAAATGGCTGCTCACAGAAAAATTCATTGCAGATTTTTAGCAAGACATGACTGTTGATGTAAACTATGTAAAAAAGTGAAAAGTCAGGAGATATACTTGTATACTTGATATAACGTGACTTTTACACCCAACAACCAAACATCAATTGGTTTCTATGATTGTCAGTGTGGTCATGTATAATTAAATATGATTCGAACAGCTGTTTCTAGGCTTCACTATTGTGAACAAAAAATTGTCATACTGCTTCGAATAGTTAAAATCGCTCCAAAGATTTTATGCAATACGACGACTATGACGCAACTGCAGGCACACTACGAGTGTGCGAGTTAAGCAAATATTTTTAAATAGAATTTGGAAAATTATTTGCAAGAATTATTTGTTGTGGAACCAAACTTATTAGCCACATTATAATTATTTTAATTGACCACACTGATAATTATTGAAACCAGCTGAAGTTTGATTATTTTGCGTAACCCTAAATAACTGTTTACAGTCGGGGTTATTATATTAAGTGTAAGTATTTCAACGATGTCATCAAATTTAGTTTACTTGGTGATTTGACTAATAATTCAGAAAATTAGTTCTGTTAAGTTAACAGACTGTTAGATTTTACAGACTCCGATCCTTGTGTATAAAACTAACAGAGAGCTGTTAAGAAAGCCATGTAACAGATGAATATGCACCCTCGTAAGTGCTTTAATAATTACGAACTCCTTGAAGACATACTCATATCTTTTAAGTAGAGGAATTTTCCAAAAAAAAAAATGTTGTTTTGAAATATTTTAGGGAGTAAAGACGATATTTGACGCTCCCTTATTAGATTAATTTCTAACTCGAATAATTGTAGATAAATCAAAAAACCAATTACTTAATATATTTTTTTTCATTTAATAATAAAACTGCTCAGAGCACTTCCAACAAATCTAATTTTCATAACAAATTGTCTCACTTATGACTTTATGCATTCTGTATTACAAAGAGAATACACATACTAAAAGTAATCATGTTAATTTTCATTAGAAGTATGAATAAAATATTGTATTTTTCTTTTCGGTTCTTTTTTTTTTCATTTTTTGTTTGAAATATCAGAATATCAAATCAGCTAAATTACAAATATGAAAGAAACAGAAATAAAAGATTTGAAGGTAGAAATGATGATGTCTTTCTGTTTTGATTATATATAGATAAAACAAGATGGTGCAGTGGAAGGAACGTATACTGGGTGATCCAAATTGGGGATGTCATCTCAAATTATGAAATTATCACTATTAGGAATAGACGAAAAAAAATTTATTTAATAAACAAGATGGTACAGCGGAAGAAGATTGTATAGTGGAGAGTATACAGGGTGATTCAAATTATCAAAAATCATTATTTCGAATTGTTTAAAAAAATTGTTCTTTAGTTTCAGTAGAAATGTTGTAATAAATGTTGTCTCCTCTGACCACATTGATATTGTAGCGTAATTGAATGTTTTTAATCAGGTTCCTCTTATAGAGTCTGTAACTTTAAGTTGTGCTCCATCCTACGCAAAATAAGCCTTTTATATCACTCTCTAGGTCTAACTCCCAAAAAAATAAAAGATTCTCGAAAAAAAGCTTTATGCAGTGTACTGGGACTCATACATTTCAGTAGCAAGTAAAAACCACATGAGAATACCCTGTGGAAAGCTTAAAAGTAAAAATCAAGGAAACACCAGTGTTGCCAGTCCATCTGTAAATTTAGCCACGCAACTAGAACCTGGGTAATATCTTTAAAGGCTAGATCAGATATAACATGTAGCGCTACCGATGGTTTTTATAGAGTTCATTGCAATGATGTAACTTTTGGTTTGGCAGAAACATCTGCAGGAGCAGATGTCAAAGTTTTCGCAAGAAAAATTGGTTTTGGATAAAAAAAATTATAATACCTACAAAAATCATTAATTAAGTGATATCAGTTGATAACAGCCGTATATCTTTAATGATCAGTTTTGCGAAGTTCTTTCGGACGCATGAAATAGTTTTTTAAGCAATAAAGAAGAAGGATGTAAAGGATGTAAAAATGCAATTAGAATACAAAAAGCGGTATTATTTTTTGAGTTGTATATCGTTGTATTATCGTTACTGCAAAAGAATATCTCGCAACGAAATCATTTTCCCGAAAGCAGCACTTTTTTCAAAAGACTTTCTCTTTTTCACTGTTGCTGCAGCTTTGAATATTCAAACTGAGAGTGACTCTAAACATCAATTGCATGAGCAGAAGAGCCCTTCCCTTGAGTGATGGGATTCATAGTTATTTCGACTCCCTTTAAAACGAGAAGGAATGCAAACTGAGAAAGCTGAAGTCAACATAATTCGAACTTTTTTTTTTTTTTTTTTTGACGAACTCTACCTGCAAAGCTTTTGGCTTGTCCGCAGGAAAATATCCAGGGTCTAGGCAGGAATCGAACCCACAACCTCCGGTTCAGTAGGCTGAGCTTTATTCACTCGCCTACGGAGGCACCCAAACCCAAACTTAATTTCAGTTTTATTTGGCCATTTTCACACAGTTCTTAGAGAGATTTTTTAGTAAACAAAAGTTTGTGAAATGCTAAGAGGAGTATTTTACCCCAAACGTCTTTGAATTTATGCGGTCCATTTGCAAATAGACCTGCTTATTCAAACCTAAATGGTATTGGAAATATTGGATTTTATTAAAGAAATTTATTTTCATTTTCCTGTACGTAAAAGATTGCGAGAAAGAAAATGCGGAACTTTTGGAGCATCTCAAGCGTAGTTTTGAATCTGGTTGGTGGGGCAACGCTGGAAAAACACATGCACCATACAAAATATAATATAATAATAATAATGTGATTTAAGTTAATGAAACAAACTACCAACTAAATAGCCAAATACTCTTATAAAGAAAACTTACAAGATAAATTTGTAGCAACACAAAAAGAAAAAGAAGAGCATCTGCCGGCACGTAAATGGAAAACGTATGCTGAATATACAATATATTTTTGCCAGGCAAGTCGGAAAACGGAACGAAAAAGACAAATATCAAAAGCGACAGACACACTGGAAAAAAAAAAAATTTAGTTTTGCTAGACAAACGCATCAATGAATAGACAAACAGTAATTTTAACTAAATTAGAATTGCACAAGCCAATTTGTTAAAAATTTTAAACTTTGATTTCTATAGGAAATATCTGGAGAGGAATGGGAACCGATAGTGACGCTGCTTTGTGAGCCAAAGCCAAAAAATGAAAGTTCGGTTCCTAATTAAAATATCAGGTACGTGAGAGAGTATGAGAAGTTTCACAGTTTAACAAAAAGCTTACCAGTTGTAGGACAATCATAAAGCTTATCGAGTGGGGCAGGTAGTCTGAAAAACCATGTCAGCAACGAATAGTTACAAATGAGGGTTACTACTTCTAAGCTGCTACATAGAAGGTTAATTGGCCGCGTTATAAACACTCTTCATGAGTCAACATGTCACTACGACAGACGTTTCACAATGCATGGAAATGAATAAAGTTCGCTACAAAAATGGTTTAAATTTTATAAAAGCTTGCAAGTCTTTGTGATTTAGCTTCTGGAGCAGCGATTGTAAAGCTCACGGAAAAAATTTCAATTATTAAGTACACATTTAGTTCTATATTGTGTTGAACTCACTCACTTACTCATATTAAATATTTTCACGCGTTACTTTTTTAAAACTGGAATGTCTTTTAATCTTTAGAAACTTTTTAATTAAATTGATTAAAACATTTGTTGGCAAAATTTTTCTGCTCGCTCTTTCATAAGTTTTCCAAAACCTGCTTTAAACGATTTTAATTGTTTTCCAAAAACCATCTTAGAAATCGAAAGCTATTTCATCAGTCAACTCTTTAATTGCTCTTCCTGTTAGATCTTCAGGCAGCTGTTTCTAGAAACCCCAATCGATCAAAGTTTTTCATCACTTTTAGCAAAATATATTAAAGAAGAGTCTACTTTACAATACGACTACATTTGAAATAGAAGGAGGCAGACATTTTTTTTTTATAAAAAATTATTTACTTTCTACAAGAAATAAATTGCGAAAAATATTACTTATTAAACATGACATTGACATGACATTGACTACTATTTGTGAGGCCCCCTTTCACAATCAAAATAATATCAAAATCTCTTCTCAACAAATAATTTTGAATGTGTACAGATTCCTTCGCGAAATAAATTAAAACAACGTTGTCAAAGAATAACTTTAGTTTAGTAGCATCCTAGTAGCATGCAAATATATAGGACCATGATATACAATTAACTATTTATTCACTAATTGAGAAATATATATTTTATATATTTTCTCTCATATGCTTCTCATTTAAGTTTCATAAACTCTACTGCAAAACTTTTATTTTTATTACTTGTCTTTTAGAAGGTTGTAGAAAGGACTAGGCTTGCAATAAATTCCATTACACTAGTTATGTTCCGATATCACTTCGAATTGAGAAAATTTTCTTTGAAATTATGCCACATATATAATTTATTGACTAATTGATTTAAGCATGAATTGCTTTTTTTAAAGCTCTAAATATTTTACTTTCAGCTGAACGAAATGGTAACTCTGGTTTGAAATATCGGCATTATCAAGTGTCCTCATCTTTTTTTTTTTTGCGTTGCTATTAGAAACCGGATTTTTAGACCGAATTTTGTCAATGTTGGATTTCTCGAGCAATTTTTGAAATAATTCGTACAAGATTAAAACAATAGAAATTTTAAAGTTCAAGCTAGTCTCCTGTTAGCACCCAGTGTAGTATCTGTAGTGTACAACCTTTTTAGAACATTGGCATTTCGTTTATATTACCTTATAAAACAGTTTCCCGATAACGTTACCTTTTCTAAATGCAAATGGAATTGCAAGTCATTTGCAAGGATTTGTATTTTTACTGGCAGTTTCTTCTGTAAGGAGAGTTGCAGCGTTGCAACAAAGTTGAAAATGTATATCCCCGCTTTGAAAATCTCTCTCAGTTGAAAAAATTGATTAATAATATTTCTTCTTCCAAATGTTTTTATTTCTTTTATAAATTATAAGACAAAAATAGTAATATAAAAAACATCGAAAGTAGCGATTCTGAAAATAATTCTGAAATGTTAATGGCATGTGTTGAAAATTTAGATAATTTTTCCTGATATTGAATATTGTTGTCACTACTGGTCAATGAACTGCTATGTCCTCACTAAAAGTGAACGAGCAAGACTATTACTATGTGACAACTTTATAACAACCCTCGGATTCGCTTACATATGTTTTCACCAGTTTGCTTCGGATTCATTTAATTTCTTTCTGTACGAACATTGAAATCTTTTCTTTTTTTTTTTTTTTTTTGCAGACTACAAACATTTAAATTCAGCATTTTTTTTTATTTCATATTTTTATCTGTTCGTTGCTACACAGAGTTCTAATGCCCTGGTAATTTCTTTTTATCTGCTGTAACCTGGTGGAACTGAACTGCACAAGAAATGAAGCACACGCACACATTCACACGTAGTCAATAGTTCATAAAGCAAGGAAAATCGAAAATCAGCAACGGCTATAAATGTGAAACGTGCAACATTCAGCCAGTTTGTGTTGCTGCTGCTGCTGCTGCTGCTGCTGTTGCATGGCTTATAAATAAATGAATGGATGAATTCAGTTTGACAGGCGACAAAATAATGTTGATTGTTAATTTTGTTTAATACACAAAAACTCTCTTGCATACACTTTGGCTCCGAAACAATCGCAGATAATAAACTCGTTTTCAGCTGTCTATTGCATTCCGAATAGGAAAAGTGGCAGATACAAAGTTTTTGCATATAGGACAGAACCATTGACAGGTTTGAATCTCAAGTGTCATTGATTTTATTTTCTGTAAAAGACATTAATCTCAAGGATTATGAACTTTAAGCATCGGGTGTTGTTATCTGTTCTCCCCAGGGAAACTTAACAAATTCTATTAACCAGAGGAAGGATTCGCCTTATTAGCTTTTTGCATAGAGTTAAATATTTAATGATTTCTTATATCTTAATTACAAGTCCGAAAACTCTCAACTAGAAGTACTGCCAACAGCTTAAAAGAGCGCCATCAAATCAATAAAATCAATCGATATAGTTCCCATAAGTGGCTCACTAAATATTGACACTCAAAACGCATTCATTACACATCGACTTGTCACTGGGAGCAATTTTTAATGACGCGTAAATCACGTGTTTTTCAAACGACAATATGGCAGTTCACCTGTTTAGAAAGGTAAAAGGGAATTTGGAAATAAATTACCGAATAATGAGAGTTTTTCTGGCTAAACACTGAATTTGAAAAATCCCCTAAACATTATTTTTTTCCATATTCGTGTGAAGATGTCAAAGTACAGTGAAACGCAAAAATTAAAGCACACAAAATCAATTTTTAATATTTAATTATTAATGGTTTTTTTTAACAACTGAAATACAGCAGGTTATCAAAATAATGCGCTAGATGGGCTGTCTAGATCCTGGGCTGTTTCCTGCGCACAAACATAAAGTCGAAAACATTTAAAAATTCAATAAGGCGTGTCTTAGAAGAGGCACTACACCAAGTTCAACCTAAAATATCTGAAAAGTATTTGACTACACCAATCGCCTAACTTTAATATTAAATAGACCAATGGCATTTTTTTCAATCGGATCGGATCTACCTAAGGGACAGTAGGCAGTTACCATAATATCATGCTGTTTGCACAAAGCAATACGAGTTTTTTTCGCAAGGCAGGGTGATATTTAACTTGCATTTGTATGGGCTTAATTTTAAAATTGGCCAAAAAGCGAAGCAACGGTTCAGAATTAAAATTTGAAGTGCCAATGCTTTTAATTAAGTCCTTTTGCACTAAAGCTTGTACGATTTTCCAAGAGTCCACATAATCACGGTCCACTAAATTCAATTTCCCCTCTAGCATTTCGAGGCACAAAAACATCATCAATTATCAATAAAGGAACGAGAAGGGCCAAGCTATTAAATAGCAGTTAATGTTCTCAAGGCCGAAGCATATTCAGCATGTTCGGGTTCATGAGCATGACACTCCCACTTGGCAAGAATAAATATATCTTCCCTTCTGATAAACCCTGAATGTATTTTGTCTGCAACTGCTTTACCCAGCACACATTCTCTTTCAAACTAATAAGCTGTGTCTGTAAGACTTTATCCTGAATCTATAGCTACTCCCACAGTATGCTCATCGCGGCATGCATCGGAAATTCCGAGGCTAAGAATAGGCATTTCGTAGTATTTATTTAATTTTACTGTTTTGCTAAAACTGTAGCCATTCTAATGCTGCATTTCCTACTGATCCTTTCAATTATTTTACCAAAAAATATGGCGCCAAGCCCACTGGACCCCCAAGCAAACTATTACACAAAACAATAAAAAAAAACAATTTTTATAAAAAACTAATTAAATGGAATTAAAGAAAATAAAAATAAAATCAAGACTATACAATTTTCTTATTTGCAGCATAACTTTTTTCATGCACTGTATTTGATCACCGAAATGCTTACCCGTCGCTGCTTCAGAGACCTTTAAATAAAGAGTCTAAAATAAATAGTTGAAAAGGGAAATTCTGGTAGGTGTATCCCCAAAAAAAGACTAGTCGCTGCCAGAAGAAATTAAATGAGAATTTTTTTTTTCAACTATAAAATTACTGCACAAGCCGGCTGTAGATGGAACCATTCCTAGTTTTACCTGCTTTTATTTTTTGATAAATCTTGTTAAAACGTGTTTAAGGCAAATACAAGTGAGAACAATTAAAAATGAAAAGAACCCCTATTAAATGTTTTTTGTCTTCCTGTCACTGCACCCCAAGTCTTTCCGGCCAGTCCGAAAACGATAATTAATGTCACTATTCCAATATTTCTTTCTTTTTACATTTTAACAATAAACATTTCTTTGTAACCACTACCAAATTTATAAATTTTGTTATTTCCGGTAAATCTGTTTGTATGCTTTGAAACGTTTTTTTCAGGCTCGTATTTAATTTTAATTTTTTTCTCTTTTTCTTAAATATATTATTCATACTTAAAAGCTTTTGCAGTAATATTGCTAATTTATTACCTGCTTGCCTTTCATTGACCATAATGGACCTACTGTTTAAACTACCGTCTGTCTGAGGTTTTGTGAAACATTTTTGTATTCTTTTCATTCAGCCACATACTTTAAATGAAGGGAACGAGTCCGGCAAAGAAATAAAAATTGTAATAAGCAGCCATAAATGATGACCATTAAAATGAAGCGAAAATTAAAAACAAAAACAAAAACAAAAAGGAAAAAAAATTAATCTCTTGTTTAGTTCCATGGCTTTATTTTTAATTCAGCATCAGTGTATTATATTTTCATGTTTAACAAACCACAAAGAAGAAAGATTTTTTAGTTTAGTTCTACCACATTAGAGGAACAAGAGAGTTTGTTGTGTGTCACGAAGGAGTCTCGCTACGCCACAGGGAAATTAAAAAGTTATGCGAGAAGGTTTGGCAGGAATACAAAATGTCGTTCATCCAACTAAATCCAATTGTTTTGTTCTTTTTTAGTCTGAAGTTGGGTCGATGAAATATACTGAGAGGTGCACCTATTGTACCTGCTTTTCTGCTCACACATAGTCCTGCGTAACAGTATTAAACTCCATGCGTAACAGGACTTCAAAAACCGCTAGCTCAAATTGACGACTTGAAGTCAAGTAATTAATTATTTTCACAGGACTTCAAAATATGCGCAGCAGGACTTCAAAAACTGCTAGCTGGAATTGGCGACTTGAAGTCAAGTAATCAATTGCTTTTACAGGACTTCAAAACATGCGCAGCAGGACTTCAAAAACTGCTAGCTGGAATTGACGACTTGAAGTCAAGTAATCAATTGCTTTCACAGGACTTCAAAACATGCACAACAGGACTTCAAAAACCGCTAGCTCAAATTGACAACTTGAAGTCAAGTAATCAATTGCTTTCACAGGACTTCAAAACATGCGCAACAGGATTTAAAAATCCGCTAACTATAATTGTCGACTTATGGTGGATCTTTTCTACATGCATTCATACATACATACATCTATACGTACGTATACGTATAGATCTACATGTACATCCATATGTAAATATTAGTATGTACTCGAATAAAATCTTCAGTTCTTCTATAATTCCCATTATCCTGATAAGTTAATTTCATATAAACAGAATTATAACAATCGTGTATGTATGGACATGTAGCTTTATGTACGCCTGCAGAGAAGTACAACTTTTTAAGTATTAATATACAAAATATACGAGTAAATATATGTACGAGTATGTAGATATAAAATTAGTGACAAAAAACATATTGACGGAAATATTAAAGCTGACAGATTGTTCAAGCCAATAAAGGCCCTCTAAGGGAGATGACGTATGATAACCTTATTATTAATAATTAACTATAATTATTACACATTATTAAACATCAATTTATCAATTTATTATGAAAAGGCTTTCAATACAAAAAAAAAAAGAAAAAAATTATAAAAATCCATGCAGCCATTAAAGTGTTGTAATCCGTCCTGAAAGCTTCAAATATTTTTTTCAAACAATACTCGTAGTAAAATTAAAAGGTTCAGTTTGTTGGCACAACTGAAACAATATTGCAGACTTGCAACCAATAAAAGCGACCACTTTCATCTGTGTTTGTGAATGCAAATTGTCAATTTATTTTTTTTACGAAATAAGGAATGTTGCCCAACAGCTTTTGCAAATAACTGTGACCGGTATAGGTCTTTTTAAAACAACGTATGTAAATCTTTGTTCAATCCCATTGTTACTTTTTAAAGCTTTGAAAGCCCGGAATAGTTCTATTTAAAAGAACCTATGTAAATCGTGTGTAAATTCCATTGTTTGATTTGAAAGCTAATTTTGAAAGCTTTTGAAAGCCCGGAATAGTTTTTTTTAAAACAACGTATGTAAATCATTGTTCAATCCGGGTGTTTGTTTTGAAAGCCCGGAATAGTTCTTTTTGAAACAACATACGTAAATCTTTGTTCAATCCCATTGTTGGGGTTTTTGAAAGCTTTTGAAAGCCCGGAATAGTTCTTTTCAAAACAACGTATGTAAATCGTTGTTCAATCACAGTGCTTGTGTTGAAAGCTTTTGAAAGCTGGGTGTAGTTCCTTCTAAAACAACCTATGTTAATCGTTGTTCAATACCATTATTGGGTTTTTTGAAAGCCCGGAATAGTTTTATTTAAAACAAGCTATGTAAATCGTGTGTAAATTCCATTCTTTGTTTTGAAAGCTAATTTTGAAAGCTTTTGAAAGCCCGGAATAGTTTTTTTTAAAACAACCTATGTAAATCGTGTGTAAATTCCATTATTTGTTTTGAAAGCTTTTGAAAGCCCGGAATAGTTCTTTTCAAAACAACGTATGTAAATCGTTGTTCAATCACAGCGCTTGTGTTGAAAGCTTTTGAAAGCTGGGTATAGTTCCTTCTAAAACAACCTATGTTGATCGTTATTCAATCCCAGTGTTTGTTTTGAAAGCTTTTGAAAGCCGGGTATAGTTTTTTTTAAAACAACGTATGTGGCGCGAATGGTTAAAGGAATTTTTTATTTCTGTGACATCAAATCGTGGTTCAATCCCACTGTTATTTTCAAATGCTTCCTTCTCACATCGTTGTTGCACTTTAAAATATTTGTTATAATTTTTAGTTGTTGCATCTTGTTGAATAATATCTGCATGTTGCGTTGAAAGATGAAATGTGTGTACCCGAAAGAAAAGTGGAATATTTTGCCACTTTTTTTTTATTTTTTATTTTTTTTTATACTTTATTTGCATGTTTATAATCACCTGGAAAACAAAGACATCCACTACCTGATTCACTCACTTAGCTGAAGAGCAACTGCAACGTTAACAAACAGCTCGGCAACAAAAACAAAAAACACATCCCATGAAAAAATCACCTCAAATAAATCATGTCAATATAACGAACACAAAGGAATGAAGAAAATGTTATTCGACTCGAATAAAAACAATACATGCAAATTTATGTATTTTTCTTGATTCCTTTTTTGTGTGTTTGTTTGTTGTATACTGTGATATTGTGTAGAAGTTCACATGAATCAAAACCACTTAAATGCCACACACATGCACTCCCTCGAACTCCATTCATTGATAGCATTTTCCAAAACAAGACCCATAAAGGACTATTACTTCAAAGCACACACCACCAAAACTATTACACGATACTCTTGCATTTCTTCTATACATCTGGTCATAAAAATACTCGTAATATGCATAATATGCAAAAATGAAATGCATACTTGAATCTGTTACAGCACACAAGTCGGCTCTCACTCGCCTTGCAAGTCATGTTGTTTACAAATATTGCGGAAAGAGAAAATAAACTGATTCAATAGTGCAAAAAAGGAACATTTAACTGTAATAAAAGGAAAACGGAATGTTACAAAAGAAAATCTCTGTATAACTTTATTAAACAACTCAGCTGTATTTGACAAGGGCTGCACTTGTGTGTGAACTTGTTGGCGAAATTGATTACATTATTTTGTACGAGGAATGCATGTTGGTGTTTCAGTAGTAAAGGAATATTTCATAGAAAGGAAACTTGCAGATTTCTTAGTTCTCATTTTCTTCTTAATCATGCGAGGAACTTTTATGAATAAATCTTTTAAGAGTTGAGCAATTTTTTATTTTCTCTGAAACGTAGACGAGATGGGGCACAAAAGGCTCCAGGAAACTATTTTCGAAATTAATCTGTAAATTAAGAAAAGTTATAGAAAATGCTGGTATTATTAGGGATGTTATTATTGTAGCTTGGCAAGACCTCTGTAAAGAGGGAAGCATGAAACAAAACACAAAATAAATTCAAAACAAAAAAAAACCCATCCCTGGATGCAGTACAAGAGAGTAGTGACTTACCGAGCTAGGATGACGGACTAATTAAGACTTATAATACCTTATAGGAAGATGTTCTAGCCTTGGCGAAGTTATAGAGAAAGCCGCGCTGGGAACAAGAACCTCAAAAAAAAGAGGAAGAAGTGTTTTAGGGGAAACACCACAGGGGGCGATCACTGCTTTTTCCCTTTCAAAAGAATAAAAGCATATCACTTGAAAGAAATTCATGACAATTATTCTACGACTGCCGAAAGTTTGCAGCGAACCCAAACTTCAGTCAGCGATACCTCAAAGCTTTAGGAGTTTAGAACCCAAGCATCTTGCTTTTATCCTATAAAAGCGCTTTGAGTTCACACCAATATTTTTTTCAATATATTCTTTTCATTATGTTATTTAGGAAAAGATAAAGATCACTTTTGAGCTGCATAGAGACACTTTCAGTATATCTCAGTATATTATATATTGTATGATAAATTGTATGGTGCTAGTCGGCTGACAAGCGAATTGTACGAGAATTCTTATGATAAAATCATGATAAACTTTGATAAGTCTTACAATTTCAGTTCAATTGTTTCATCATATAAAAATATTTTATATAAATTTATAATCCACATACCGATGCACGCTGCCCCATCGAACCATCTAAGAGCCGCTTCCCTCTGAGGTAAAACGTATTAAAAAGAGAGTATCAGAAAGCTCGAAATATGCAGGCACACTTCCTCTTTATTATTTCGTGTGCCATCAGTAACTTCCAATAATTCCCGTACACAGTTACTTCACAAAGAGAAATAAATTCTTTTCGCCTTCCATGTCAAACACAAATAATTCCTGTTGCTTTAAACAGTAGTGTGTGGCTGTGACATCTAAGAAATTCGATACGTCATGCATTAAACACATGGACCACAGCAGGCCATCGAATGCAAATTGTCTAAAATGAAATATTCCGGTTCCTATAAGAAGGATTAGTTGAACGATAATGCGACACTAGACTACAAAACCACTGCTGTAGTCAATTTGAATCCATCTCTGCATTCATGATAGACAGTGAACAGAAATGTTCTATGGATTCCAAACTCCAGGAATTAAAATCATTTTATATTAAAAATGAATTCGCAATCCAGCATTTCCAATATTGAATAATTTTCAAAATTAAAGTTTCGAAATACTTTTTTACAGTCCACCAGAGTGTTTTAATTTCGTTAAAATTAATTTTGGAATTAATTTATTTATTTTACTAATTTAATTGTCGTACTGAACGTATAAAAAGGTAGTTTTCCATGCACTGTGATTTGAACTGACAGCCTACGTTTTTTCGAAATCCAACCACGTTTTCATCATCATATTTTGATATTTTAAGTATTTATCTTTCAACTTTGATAAAGAGCTTTTGAATCTGCTCTGCTTACAACTTATGTAATCAGCTGTTTACGAGGCGAGAATTTCAGGCAGTGATTGTTGTGGTTTTGTAGCGTGCTGCAGTTGGCTGATGTACTCCGTTAGTTATCGCTGTAATATTTTACTCTCTTTCCTTTTTACGCAGGACACATAAGTAATATGTCCAGTGCCTCATATGCGCTACAGATATCGGCTTTGAAATACATTCTGCTATATAGCTACTTAGAATTAGTGCGATAACGCGACTGCTTACTTAATATTTAACCCCTCAGTTTTAATTTTGTAGCGCAAAAGGCTTTAGATTTAATTTTTTTGATTTTATTTAATTTCACATAGAATTCATACAACTTTCATTTGAGAAAAAAAAAAAACTCTGACATGCTGATTTTATGCGTTTTTTCTACGCAAAAACGAATTAAATAAATTTAAGCCGGAGGATTTTTATTACCACTATAAATTGGTAGTTGTACTGAAGGCTATCGTTGCTCAAAAGCCAAAAGAAAGCATCTAATTAAGTTTTTCGTACCCCATCAGCTGACGCATAACATAAACAAAAACTATAAAGAAGAAAAAGAGAGAGAGAGAGAGAGCGAGAAAGAGAAAGTGAGGGCTGGAAAAACGGCTTCTGTATAAAACATAACATTTCAGCTTAACTTATTTATTATATCGGCAACATATGTTGCAATTTAGTTTAATGCAAACAATATACTCGTAAAGGGAGAACGACAGAACGTTAACATGACATTAAGCACGCCCCTATAAATTGAAAAAAAGTAGAAGACAAATCTGATATAGTTCTGCGTACCATTGCTAATGCCTTGACAGTTTTCCAAACCGGCTTCTATATCAGTCCGTCTGTCTAGTTGTCTGTCTGTCTACCTCTCAGATAAAAGGGATACACATATTTCTCCACTGAACAAACATACAGCGACTACCGTGTTCACACACACAATCATGCAAGGAATTTAATTTGTAGTAAAGTTAGGAAACACAAAGCGATAATAAAATACATAAAGGTTTTTAATTTTGATTCGGCAGCCATTAGAAACATGATGTGCAAACAGTAGCATGCACATACATGTCTCTCATTACTAAAGATTAACAAAATAAATACATCATGTATTGAAGAAGTTTACAACTACCAGTAGTTCATGTTGCGCCAGCAACAAGCTGTGCTCTACCGGAGAAGCAACAACGAAACTAAAAATATAAACTTCAATAGTTTACAACTTCAACATTTATTATTTCCAACAATCCACATCAACATCAACATCAACATCAACATCACAGTCATCATTATCAATATCAGCAGCATCATTTGCCTCAAAAGTAGGATGAACACTTGCGGGGTTGTGGCGGTGCTGGTGGTATCTTTTTAACATTCAATAATCAAACTATAAGCGGATATAATAACTATACAAAGGCCCATTTTAACGGCTGTAATTGCATGCAAAGTGGCAAATTGACGTGCATACGTTAAGCTACGCTTTTGACGTACGTTAAGTACTTTTAAAGGATTGTAGATGGAAGTGCAATGATAATTAGTTGCTTTTATTTTTACAAACGAACATGTAAATGTCGTCATGTCCATGGCCGTATGCCTGATCCTTTAAGCAATCTGCATTTAAACTTCTGATACTCAACAAAAATTTTTTTACGAACAACGTATCGGAACAGCGATGTGAATAGAAGAACGTCTGAGAGATAGACAAAGCTTAAAATTTCATACACAAAATACAATAAATGTGAAATGTGTGTGTGTGTTTGACGTGCCACTGAAAATTACTTTCATTTGGTGGGAATTTAAATTGTGCAGGCATCTGATGGAAAACCCTATACTTCAAAATTCCCAAAGCAGTACTGTATTAAGGGAATTGTTGTGTTTCAATTGCCTACCGGCAATACGACTCTGCCAACAAAAACTTTTCCTCTACTTGCTTCGTAATGTGCGCCGTAAAGTAAGTCCCCAGTGTACTCTCTCTCTGCAACTTCATTTCACTTTGCGTATTTTATTAATTGTTTTCCCCCCTCGCCTTTTTTAACCTCCTTTTCTTGTTTGTATAATTTTGATGATGGCAGCATAATTAGTTTGTAACACATACAATTCTGTGGCATGTTCTTTAATTTGGTTTTATTTTTTTGCTCTCTACTGTTGTCGGTGGTGTGCAGCTTGCCGCTCGTGCATTTTATTTTTGAACGAATTTTATATGTGGCAAAAGGGAAAAAGGCAACAAGAAATAAAAAGTTGATGTTAAAACAAACAATTAGTTGGGTTGTTATAATTGCCACATGTATCACACTTTTCTAAGTATCGCATACGAAACGCAAACTACTTACATAAATACTCTACGTTGCACACTCGTCAGAGTAAGAAAACACAAACAAAAGTATGTGTATCTTCCACATTGAGTGGCAGCGGTTTGTACAACTAATAAATGTTGTAAAATATGACATAAAACATGAAAGTAAATAGTGTTGGATACGAAATGCTAAAAATAGGAGCGAACCAACGACAGAATAACAGAATACCAGAATGACAGAATGACAGAAAGACAGACTGCGGAGAATAAGAAAAACTTGTAATATTTTCATTTAATAATTACAAAGATTTATTCTGAGGTTTTCATTTGGTGCTTCACTTAATGTGAATGTAATCATCTCCCTAATGTTGACAATTGTTCAGCAACTCCAAAAAGAAAAGGGAGAAAAAAAAAAATAATAAAAACGAAGACGGAAGAAAAGGGAGAAACTTTCTAGGGATGCTTGTGCTGTCTGTGCGCTTCTCTTTGAAAAGTACCGAAAATATTCTGGGAATTGAGTCGCAGAGTATTTTTCGATGTAATAAAGCCATACGGAAAAGGGTTGTTTATATTTGTGTTGCTGGAAAAATTGGTAAAAGTTTTTCAAAAGAAAAATAAAACATTTTCTTTTAATCAAGAAATAAATCATCTCATATAAATCTCCAGCGGCAAACATTTAAAAACTCTTTTAAATGTATAAATTATATTTCATTAGAGAACAGAAAATTTAATTAGGACTTATTGTGTGTGTCGCTGCAAAGGAGAGCTTAATAATGTGTTTATGAAATTTGAATGCTTTTTAAGTTTTAAAAGAGGGTGACAAATATAACTACTGGATGATTTATTGACAATTGTCGCCTCAAATGCCATCAGCTCATCTTGATTTAAATAAATAAATATTTATTTTGCAACTGAGTGTTTCTGCTGAAATCATTCGTTTTTACTGCTCATTGGAAATGGGCAAAGGCTTTTAGATCTATTTGCAACCTGCTTGTTCAGTGGCGTATAATCTGCTCAACCTTTGCTTTGCAGCGGTCATTATTTTTATGCTGTTGTCCTTTCAATTATACAGAAGGAATCAAAAATGAAATCGGCATAAGCAATTACATGTATCCAAGATTGTTTCCAATTAAAAATATAATTAAAACATATTTAAGCATTCAATTAAATATTTAAAGAAATATTTACATTTTAAATATTTATCATTACTAAGACTTTTATTAAAATATCCTTATTGGCTCAGGACACATACAATTTTCCTTAAATTCCTCCAGGAAAATTCATAATCTTTAAACGAAAAAAGAGATTTTTTTTAAAAAGTTTGTTTTGAGACGAAAATTCTCGTTTTTTGTTTTAGCATCAAACGAATAGTTTGATAAAGGATAATGGTCGATGCATTAGCAGAGAAACTGCGAAACCATATGATGGAAACTGAAGTTAAAAACGCCAATGCCAATTGCGACACACACTTTTTTTCAAAAAAATTTTAATATGTAATTAAAAGATGTTATTAAATATGAATAGACATTTTAAATACTTTACTTTGCAATTATTTGGCTAAGTCGGGCTTATAAAGTCATTGTGGTTGCTGGCAGTATTTACAACGGCATGAAGGATTATTGCTTAAAAAACCAAGAAAGAATACATACCTTGGTTGACTTCCAAAATATATCGTAAAAAAGTTTTTAGATGAGTCCAGTTCTGCTGCGGAATTTAGATGTTGTATCTTTACAAAGTTAGGCAGCAATGCAACTATTTACTTTGTTTACTTTTCAAGTTATGAAACGTAAGTTATTAGATGCATAAGTTTTTAATGTTTTTAAAAGCAAAAATAGAGACATTTTATTGAACAATTTTTTCAATTTATTTCAAAGGTCCAATGGAAACTCTATACAAAATGTAATGTCCTTAATATAGAGACTTCCCTGACTTTCTCACCAAACTGAACATTACTTGCACTTTGCACAGAACTCGGATTCATTGCGCAGCCTTGTGGAAAGCAGCAGTTTTTTTTTTTTTACTCATGCGCCCATTTTCCCACGCTAAAAATATATTAAAGTAGAATTTATAGCGTTTTGTTAACATTTTAACATAAATTTCTTTTCTTTTTTTCTATTCTTTTTAGTTTTTTTCACCCCGTATAAAATCACATGTTAATAAAACTGATGCCGACGTTGCTTTTTATCTGCGTTAATTATATTTGACGGCGGCATTTTTAAATGATATGCATAGACAATATTTTATACTGCGGCGATTTGAAACATTATAAAGCATAATAGACGGCAATATAATTACCATCAGATATGTCATATGTACTTAGGTATTTAAATATATATCGTTACACAAAATGCAGAACCGCCTAATGATATTTTTTAGAAGTGATTAATTTTTTTCGTTTTTCCAATATAAGTAAAGAAGGTGATTTCTAGCTGAACAAACTATCTAAATGTTTCGGAAGATGAAGGTGGCAAAGGTTGACTTATGGCGTTTTCTTTTCTACATTAAAAATGTTGCCCTGTGAAAAGTTGCGTTTTTAAAATATTTTGCCCGCCCTGTCAAAGAGCAATTTTTTTATAACGAGAAAAGAACACAAATTAGAAAAGAGGGCAATGCCTTTTTTTAACAGCTGATAAACACACATTTTCTGTATATTTTATGAAATGTGTATACAAAAATGTTCAGTTGCCAGATTGCTAATTCATCTGCTTGAGAATTTAAAAATTTTTTATTATCTCATACAAATAAGCAGCCGCACAGTGGTCTTTTGTTTTTTTTATACGTTACAAAATATAAAAATAATTATTAAAATCTAATTTTCTGACTCTTTCAACTCAAAAGACTTTTTTTGAGCATTTTCTGGTAACGCTGTGCAAGAATAAAAACCATGTGTTTTACAAGGCAATTTCTGCCCTGTTGATTTGTTCAGGGCAAAAGTGCAATGCCTTTTGCCTTGCGAAAGGACAACATTTTTTAGAAAAGAACACGCAACCCTTTCACGGGGCAACACATTTTTGAGAAAAGAACACAAAATTGCCCTCCCTGCGGGTAGTGTTGCCTTTTTTTGTAGAAAAGAAAACGCCATTACATTTACATAACAAAGTATTTCTTTGATAACATTTCCGGTACTTAAAAAAAGTTCATTTAGTTGTAGAGTTATTATATTATAATATGAAGATTGCCTGGAATTACACGTAAAATATATAGGTCAAAATTAATTGCACCAAAGGGCATAAATTGATACTTCCTACCAGCTAATATTTATTATTTTACTTTTCCATTTTAAAAGCCTTTAATTTTAAAAATTTTTTTTAGCACTTTCCAAGCAAAAAACCCATTTGTGTTTTCACTTCAAAGTGTGAATTTCATTAAATACAAGCCAATTAATATTTTCCAATACACACACACACGCACACCCGCACACACGCACAACACGCAATCCAATTTAAGGCTGCATCATTTTTTATTTTTTCCTTTTTTGTAAATTAATGAGAAAAATACAAGAACAAAAAACAAGTTCCTTTTCAATGATTTTTTATATTTTTTCTTGCCAAAGAAAAAAAAAAATATGCTGAAAATGCAACAAAAAGAAAAAAAGGTATAAAAAAAAACATATAAAAAATCACCGATTCTAAAAATTGGCATGTAAAGGCAACATGTTTTACACGGCTCATTATAAAACACATTTTATTTCAACGTCGCAGCATTTTGCTCACAAATCAGAAGAGGACCAAATAAAAGAATCAAACGTATCGTGGCGAATTGTAAATTTATGAGAAAATTGCTTTACAACAAAGCCAGCAGCAACTGCACATTTACATTTTATGAACGAATGGACTTTTGTGAAATAAAACTTAATAAGAAAAAAGCATAATAATGATGCTTTTGGATGGGTTCGCTTGGGGGGTGTGTTTTTTATGTTTTTTCTTTTTTTTTTTTAAATTCCCTACAACCACCGCACGTTGATAAGCTCTTTAGGGCATTAAAACAATAATATTCGCATATGAGTTCAGCCGTTTTTGTGGAATCACTACCAACCAACTGAAGCCAAACTTGGGCAAGCACAAGCAGGTAGAAATCAAATTTGTATTACTAGTACAACTGCCACAGAGAACCATTCACCAAGTCCTTAACCAGCTTTCCGAAGCGACAAGAGAAAAAAAACCACGTTGCTGGGTCGTTCGGTCGTTTGCAGTACGTTTTCTTAGCCTGTTTTAATCTCTGCTGCTGATTCTTCATAACAATTTACTAGACAGTCTTTATCCTCCTCCTCATTATCACGATATTCATTTATCCCTCGTCCTCATAGTCCAACATTAAACGTATTGAGAATGTGTATGTTCTCAGTATGCTTCAATAAGGAGGCTGCAACAGGCTGCCAAACTAGTTGAAGAACGACAGGGAAAAAGGAGGAGGGGAAAAAAAAAACAAAATTTCGGAAAAACTCATGTCATACATAATCAGTTATTCGCGATATTCTTAATCAGATATACGCAGACACCTGGCTCTTGGAGGCGTTTCGAAGCAGCAGCCAAAAAACTTTTTAAAACTTCCCTTTTACTTCTAAATATATGTATATATATCATTAGTTTTTCAAGTAGAAAGGTCCTAACTCGCATTTTTTTTTTTTTTTGCAATAGAGTTTTGTTCAGTAATTTCAATATATATTTAGTTAACACATATCAAAAAAATGAGAATTAAGACCTTTCTACCTGAGGCCAACGATATATAAGACCTTGCAGTCGTATATCGCCAGTGCTACTAATCACATTGTGCCAGACCATACACTGTTGGAGAGGCGAGATTTTAAGCTTCATTTTATTAAAAAAAAATTAAATTCAGGGAAGTTGAAAAGTTACAGCTATTCCAAAATTAGTGAAAATAATGAAGAAATTCGCCTTATTTTGAAATTTTAGTATAAGAAAGGGAAGAATGCCACGCAAGCAACTAATATATATATATATATATACAAAGAGGTCAAAGTTCAGAAACTCAAAATATTTCCCAGGAGAGTAATTACGAGAATAGAGCACTGCGACCTCAAACTTCTAACACAATAAATTTTAATTAATACAAAATACAAAAATATAGACTTTTTGGAATTAAAACCTTATATGGTTGCCTCATTACATCCCATTAGGACCAAGCAGAATGAAAGAGATAGTTGTCAAGTACCTTTTTAGCTACGGCTAATATAACAAATTTTCGCTAAGCAGCAACACTTCCAGAATAAAAGTTTACCTATATATTTGCGTTATAGTGTTTTCACACTGAGGATAAAATTTGGTTTTAAAACAAAATATGGTTTTAACTTTAAAGCCAATCCTTAAAACCTGATTTTACCATACCATTATAATTCTTATAAAACCATTTTAAAACCTTTTTTGAATTGTTTTAAAGTAGATTTTATGAAATACAACCTTGTTTTATACAGTACACATTCAGTGCTGCCAAGTTAGAAAGATTGAAAACAGCTAATAATTCATTAACAATTCACAAATATTCATTCACAAAATGTAAAATCATTTCAATTTTAGAACACATTTTTAAAATTTCTTATTTTTTATATAAACAATAACAGCTGTCGTACAGTTTGTCACATAAATGTGGAGAGAATAATTACAACAAAAACACCTATTTCTACAAAAAATTTATTTTATCATTAAGAAATTTATTTAACAAACTATATTATAAAACCTGATTTTATCAAAATCGTATGTGAACACAAAATCAGCTGTTTGTAGGTTTTAAGTTAAAACCAGGTTTTAACTTTAGGTGTGAAAACACTATTAAGCATGCCAGCGATCGATATTTAGCTTTACGTGCGAGCATTACAGAATAAGGCTCCAGCAAGGCCACTTTCAAAGATAGATGAGCTGTCAGAGGCTGGCAATCATACTACAACAACTGCTAAATGTCATGTTTCACTATCCTACGCAGTGGTGCGATTCATTCAGAGGAAAATCTCATGTGATTTCAACTTATTCGAAGAAATCGTATGAAAATAGTGTTGCTGGTGCAACACTATTTCTATGATAGAAAAATGATGAGAAAAAAATTTTCTCCTTGCTGATTTAAGTAAATGCAACTCTGGTGTCTTGAAAAAGATCAGTTTATGAAAATTTTCATAAACTTTTGCAAATCGCACGACTTGTCAAAAACATCTGTTACAGACGTATATTTTATACATACATTATATTTTATACTATACATTCTAGTTTTTCAGCCCTGATGATTGTCGCCATTTGACAGATCAGACGTTTGTGTACTATAGTGAATCATGGCTTTACGTAACATTAAAAAAAAAATTGGCCGGAAACGCTTAAAGTAACATCATCCGAGCTTTTTGAAATGAAAAAATTTGTTATTTAAAATAAAAAAATTTGTGCCAGTCAACGGTTTTTAAAAAAGGCTGCCCTAAAAAATGGAAAATGTGGTTTCCAAGCTGCCCCAAAATTTTGAAATTCTTCGCCATACAAAAATTTGCATATTTTAATTTTTCACAAAAGTGCAAACTCGTTTACATACGAGGCACAACAAATACTTCGCAACTTCAATACAACTGCGCATGTGCGAAACAAACAATTTAAGTTAATTGCCTGCACTGAGGTTGGAACTCGTGCATTACCATTACCAAGTGCAATGTTAAGCGCTTTAGCCGCCATTTTGTTAAAGCCAATAAAACAACTCCTCTATTGTTTCTGCGTAAGTTGAACTCGCTATCTACTGTACAAGAAAATCATGGGCAATAAAAAATTCACTTTTTTAGAAGTTTGTAATTAAAGAAACGATGACAGAGTGTGTTGATGTGGTTTAATGGGAAACTTTTATGCGTGTGCGTAAATAGGAATTTTTACTATCGTGGCGCCAAAAAGGGATTTTCATGGCACCCCCCTTTTAAAGGCGAGAATATTTTATTTATTTTTCATTCGGTTTTTCCGTTAGAAAGGAAAACCTTTATGTAAATGAGGACAACATTTTAGCGCATATTTGTTATGTGTAATGTGTTGTAATCATAGTCGTTGCCATTGTTGTTGTTATTGTTGTTGTTTTTTAAAACACAAAATGCAATTTCGTAAGTAAAATCTAATTTGTTACAAATAACAACAACAACTGCTAAAGAAAACAATGACAAATGAAAAGAAAATGCGACGTCACTAAAAGATAAATTGAGTGAAAATATTAAATTAAAATTCAAATGCCAGAATTCTGGTTGTTGTTTTCCATTTTCTACAAAACCATTAACGGCTTCAAAAGCTTTCATGCTTTTATTAATGCCTTGACATTTGTTATGCTTAATAAAAGAGCATGTTTTGTCAGAGAGATGAAATGTTTGTTACAAATATTAGTAAATGGTTGTTCCACGCATTTTCCTGCCAACTCCTTAGCAAAGCTGTGGGTTGGCGGGCGGGCTGGCTGGATGGCTGGATGGCTGGATGGCTGGGAAGCAATTGAAGAGAATGTTTTCTAGTGTTCTTTGCAATTTAAACACATTCCATTCGTATGCACACACACACACACATACTGCGCCGCACTTGTAAATACTTATTGTTTCCAGACATTTTCCCCGATAATAATCCATTTTCCGTTTTTGATTTAAAGTGGCAGATTTCGACTTGAATTATTTAAATGTTTGCGCCTGAACCAAGTCGTGAGCAAACAGTGAAACTTTTCTTTATCTGCCACTTCGTGTACGTCAGTCAGATTGTCGAATACAAATTGAACTTTATCTAAGAAATTTTCTTGTTATTGGGTTTGTTCGCGTGGTTTTGCTCAAGCACCTTTTCCTTGTTTGTAAATGTAACAACTTTTCATTTGTTTCTCTAACTATTTTTATGTTTATTCCTCTAAATAATTTTCAGAGATAACTGCAAGTGCTTTTCCACTCACGTCTGCAAATGTGCACACACACACACACACACACGTATTGGCCACAATATGTTATTGGATTTTTGCTTAGTTTTTACTGCTTCTTTTCCAACAAAAGAAAATAAGAAAATTGCTTAAGTTTCACTATTTTCTACATTTTTTTCCGAATTTCGTTTAAAGTTTTCTTTTTATTTTTATTTTTATTTTATTTTTTTTTTTTGGTTTTTTTTTTTAATTTTTTTTTTTTGTTAAGATTTGCTTAACATTTTGACAAGATAAAACAAGCAGCATTACTTTGTAGAAACAAGTTAAATTGTTAAAAGGAAGAAACTACGATTTGTAAATGCACTTTTCTAAAACGCTGAAGGATTTTCTATTCAACCCATAAAATGTTGGAAGTGGCAAGCAGGTGAAAACTTTTTAATAGCAAGAAATTGGCATACAAAATGGCCAACAGTTTCCAAATACAATCCCAGTTGGAAATTCCATTTGTCTGATGACTGCTTACCTTTTCTGCCTGGATTCACACAAGGAATGTTTACTTTCCCATGCACTCTACAATTCCCTGTTAATGACATTTTATTTTTAATGTTTGCACTCTTTTAAGGTTCATTTAAATTTACACAAACCCATATTTTTACTAGAAACTTCTTTTTAATAATTTCTTTTTCGCTTACGAGTATTTGTTTCCTCTCATTTCCGAAAAAGAAACTTTAAAAGCAGGCAAACCATAAAATTTAGAATAAACACTTGCAATTTATATCAGCACGTCTATACACATACTCTGCTCCCTTCTCACAGGCATTAATCAACTTTTAAAAAAAAAAAAAAAATACTTCCGCAATTAATAGTATCAAAATTTAGAATTATTTCTCAAACTTCCAGCTTTTCCCCTGCACCTTCCTTAAGTGGCCTGGAGAGCATAAAAAGCCATCAACACATAAAGTGAGTGCATTGGATCGTGCTACGCACGGTGTATGGTCGACTCAAAAGGTTTTCTTTTTTTAATTTGACGACTAATTATTTGATCGTCTCCCAGTGTGGCTGAAAAAGAAAATGCGTAGTAAACCATACGAAATAAGCAATACAAATGCTGAATGACAAGTTTATTTGAAAGCCAATCAGCCGACACTCACATATGGCAATGACTGCTCGGCCTATTCGATCGCCTCCAATTTATTTTGAACAGAACTTTCTCATTGTAAAGCGAGATTATACAAATTATGTAAAATTATTTTACTCTTTTTCTTTTTTGCCAATTGAAAGATTTATTTATTAATAACTATAAAGGATTGCCATCCTTGAAAGTCTCTGCTGTTCATTTTCTTAAGGCATGCTTAATCACATATTATTAAATATTCAGTGGTCTTCCAGAAAGCTTTTAAGCTTTTGTGAACATTATATGAAAGTCATTACTAAGTCATTTCTTTAAACCACTAGAGGAAAACGTCCTAAAACCGACCAGGACTCTTTTGGTGCAAAAAACGAATAGATTGCAATTAAACATTGAAGAATGATTTGTTTGCTGGGAAATTCTTCTTATTCTACTAAACAATTGTAGCTGGCAATTAATTATATAAAGACATGTTTCCCCACATATCTTTTAGCAACCCTGCGAACTTTGACTTTTAACTTTCTCTTCAAATTTCAGAATTTGCATCCAGCCAATTACGCGCTGTTTTCATTTGCTGGTTTTCTAGAGGAACTTTAAAATAACTGCAGATCCTGCAGATTTCAGATAATTCATAATTTATAATAATTTTCTTCAAAAAGCTCAAGTATGTATGGAAGCTCATTTCAGCTCATTGACAGCTTTTCAGCAACTTTTTTAGCTGCTGCCTTTGCAATCATTATCCTTCTCGGCTTTGAGAACTTTGGCAACTGTCTCATAGCAAAAAAAAAAAAGATAAACAACCAATAATTGTTTGTTAATAATCTAAACATCCAAACATGTAGAAAACTCTTAATTAAATTTTAACTTTTTGTGATACTCGTATTAGAAACTAAAACAGCAGCAACAGAACTAAATTAACAAAACAACGTAATATGTAACTAGTGGCAGGATTGGAAGCTGCTAGATAAAATACAAGGCAGCTTAAAAGCTTCCTGGTTAATATGTTGTGTTATTTTATATGCATAAATTATATTGTATATTGTTTTTTTTTCTTTGTTGTTTGTTATGTTGATGAGCATCCAGAAGCAAAAACATTTCCAAAAACTTTCACAAAATTCCCAACTACAACGTACAGGAAAAATGGAAATACTGAAAGCCGCATTACATACAAGCAGTCTTAGACACATTTTAAAAACATTAATAACTGCTGCGTCTCTTGCGCCAGTAGGAGCTAAAGGACATACACTGCCACACACCGACACAGACACTCCCACATACTCGACCAAATAAATGCATACAAAAGTCGAGAGGAAAGTAACTGCCGGAGGAGGGACAAACGTAACAATAACTAAATGAAAATAATAATGATAATGTTGCTAATATTGCTCCGGGTTGTATGCAACTTGCAGCTTAATGCGCTGTCCCCCACCCCCGCCATGTGTAATTGTGTTAAAGTCCTTTAGGAAAACATTTAAATTTTATGCACGCCTACATGCATTTAAACGACAGTCTGAAAAGTCATTTGAAAGTGAACACTAATCTGCTGCAAAACTCCGAAATGTCAATTTGATAATTTGACGCCGAGCTGTCAATTTTATTATATATTATTATTAAAATAAAAAAAATTAAAAAAAAATAACTTTGCCCGAAATATACTTGATCACAATGTCAGCAATAACCTGAAATAATACATTTATATTCTAGTCCAAAAAAAAAAAAAAAAAAAAAAAAATAAAAAAAATATTGCATCAAATCACCATTCACAATCCGTATTATATGGAGCAAAAAAATTTCGGAAATATTTGTTGGCACACCCATGACACATTGATGAATTGCCATTCTTTTTTTTTTAATTTGAAGAGCGTTCAATTTTGGAAATGTATATTATTATCATTTTGGCCTACATTATACAATACATTGCACAATATTTTACAATTATTAATTAACTAATTTGATGGGCTCCACTCTGAACCATCAAAGCCGACATTTCTAAAACAATTCTTTATTGTCTGGTTTTCGCCGTAAATCGAAATTTTTTATTTAAATCGGCCAAAAGAAGTCGCATTGGCCTATTTGATCCCCCCAATATGAGGCCAGTTGCAACCCTGCTCTGGAAAAGAAAGAACGATTAAATATGGAAACGAATGATGTGCCTTCCCGGTAAAGTATTTTAACCCCACTTTGTCGACTACCCTCGCAAACCTTAACGTGTTTTGCATTCGCACAGCATCGGAGTCCTTTCACTCTCTCTTTCAACTTTTGTGTTTCAGTTCACCTCTGCACTGTGAGCATTGTATGTTAATGTGTCAAAATATTGTTTTAAGTGATTGTTTGCCATGCAAGAGTAGTAGTGCATTCTTTTGAGGCAAACACATTAACGCATTCACTATCACATACAAACGTACGTGCACTTGAGTATTTCCTGAAATGTAAATATGTATTCAAGCAATCAGGCAACATGTCATTATCAGAGAGGAAAATACACTTTTCTTGACACCATCGTCAACGAATTATTTTTATTAACATTTTTTTTAAAGTGCGCTTGTCTTCTTCTTCTTACGAATTTTTCTTATTGCAACAAAAATGCATCAAGATCGGCATATAAATAACAGAAGTACCAACATTGCCATACTCAGAAGGGCAGAGGAGGATTGATAATAATAAAAGCTATACCACTTAAGGTCATGATTCACTCTCATTGGCAGTCGTACGATCTGTCAAATGTCCTAAAAATTCATCTGTGTGACAGATTTTTTTCACAGGTCGTACAATTTGCAAAAGTTTATGAAAATTTTAATAAAATAAAACAAAATAATAAAATATAAAAAAATTAATAAAAATACAAGTATTTACCCGAAACTATATAAAATAATTACACAATTTATAATTAATAATTTCTATTTAATAGTTAATGTGCTTATTTATTTTGCTATTATTTGTAATATTTCCTATTAAGTAAATATTATAAATACAACACAGTTCGGTTGAAAAGTTCTAAAAACTAGCTGACAGACAGCTGATTCAGACGAAGCCGCTGAGGCTAATGGAATTTGTTGTTTGGCGGCTAGGCGAAAATAAACTATTTCCTTCTGCTTGTATTACAATGGACTTTTTCTCAAATTTCTCTTCAAAGAAACCAATTTAAAAAATATAAAAAAAATTATAAAAAAAATTATAAAAAGAAATGATTAAACTGTGTGGCGTGTCCAGAAGGAGTTGGACTAAAGCCAAACTCATTTAAAGTACTCGCAAATCAGTTTGACAAGTTTTTTTGAAATGTTAATAAACCCTTTTGTCGGTAAACTGATTAGTGTACTTCTTGGTTCCCTGGTATTGCACCATGGGACAGTTTAGTTAGTTTGTGATAAACACACATATAAAAAAAAAAAAAAAATATTTCTGCAGCTGAATAACTTTAAGCAATATGCTTACAGATGACAAGGTTCGGGATTATGGCATAGGAATGCAATCGTAACAAATCTTTAGTAATTGTTTGTTTAAATGAAAATGCGAAAAGGGGAACCACCTGCCATATTCTACACACAAAATATTTATTCTGTATTAATCTTAAGAGTGAACAGCTTCGTTTTCGTATATTTGTAAGTGTTAACGTCCCCCTCTACTTATGCTAATAAAGAGTGAATCCTTTTTTAAACCTTCTGGTAAAAATATGATGCTTTCTTGTGTTTGAATTTTTTTTATTTGATTTTGCCTCCTTTAAGATTTCTTCATCCACCTGTATGAGCACGATATATGATTACAAAAGGTTTAAAATATTTACATCTTTAGGAGAGTGTGTTTTACACTTGAATATATTTATATATTTGTCGGTCTATACTCACACACATATATAGTCAATTGTTATGTTATTTGCACTTGCTGTGAACTTTAACTTCTGTCACACTGCCGACAGACAAGTTTTGTTTTGTGCCTGCAAGACCCAGCCAGCATCCAGCCGTAGCAGCAGAAGCATAACAAGAAGAAAAGTGCAGTGAAAAAGAAATGAAACAAGAATGGGGATTTCTCTTTTTTTTTAAGAATGTTCAGTCAACTCAAACGAGTCAACTGGGCGTCATGTCATATCACATTCAGTAAACAAGCAACTGACAACCACCGCTACTTACAACTGCTGACTGCCGCTGCTTTTGCTACTCCTTGTAGAACCAACAGCAGGAACAAAAACTAAGGATTTATAATAATGATAATAACAAAAACAACTGACAGCGCATAGTGGGGTACAACATTTGTTGCTACAACGGATGAGAGAGAGAGAGAGAGTGGCAATAGAATATGAAGCACATGCAGGCAATAACAATGTTTTCTTTGAGAGTTGGAAAAAATTTTAATTATTTAAATCGCTCATAAAGCAAATATTTATTAAGTCTAAATGCAAAATAAAATATGCTTGTATACTACAGAGTAGAATTTTCAGCTAGAAAGATTTTAATTTGCAGTCTTCATAGCAAGGATGTAAAATAAAGTCCTTTTGCCCTCTTATGGCCTGCCATTGAATTGAATTGAATGAGATTAAATTATTACATTTCTAAGCTTGACAAGCTGCTCTATTTTGGTTGCACTTTACATTCTCTATTCGAACCATCTTATCAAAACAGTGTACAGTTAAAGGGAATGATTCCAAAACCAGATTTTTCTTGTCTTCGTCCCATTGTGCTCTAAAGAACAGATCCAAGGATTCATTTCTTGCTTTTACTTGGTTACATAATTAGAGACATTTTTCATTACTTATAGCCATCAAGGTGGTGCTATTTGACGTGAACTCTACACAAAGTATTTTCGATTTGGACTCATAACACCTGACAACGTGGCATAACGCAGCAACAAGACGGATGAGTTCGTTATGTGAAAACACAAAATAAAAATATAACGATGCTGTTCAATGGCTTGCGATGAAGCAACTGACTGAGGCAAGAAGTAAATAAATAAAGCAATTATTTGACACAACTTCGCTAATTGCCTGCATCGGCATCGTTTGCCGTCACTCTGTCAGATGCTGATGCCACACTATCATTACCAAGTGTCGTCAGTGCGAAAGTATAGTGTCACATTCCCGTTGTGCATGTACTTTGTACTGTGCCGCTTTATTTATTTTCGTTACCTCTGTCACATACACAATGTAAAATGTACATCAATGTGACAGTATTTGAAAGAGGCGTGGTTTTCTAAAACATTTTTAAATATATTAAACTAAATTTTCTTACATACACTTTGAATAATTAAAAAGTTATTTTTTTATAGCATGAGTGGTTGAGATAATGTGATCTAAAAAATTTGTCATTGCAGTCACAATGCAGGTGACATCGAAGATATGACAAAATGCCACGAACTTCAGAGTCTACCAAAAACCATTCTTTAAAATTAAATAAAGGATGTATTAAAATTCTATAATAATACGAGACTTTGGTCATCTTATTGAATGGCAGATGACGGATGAGAGGCAGAGATAATGTCACTGTAGTCATACTGCAAGTGACAATGAATATATGACAAAATGCCGCGACAAAATGAAGGAAATATTAAAATTCTATAAGAATATGAGATTTTGGCTACCTTATTGAATGACAAATGACGGATCACGGATGAGAGGTAGAGATAATGTGACACAAAAAATTTGTCATTGCAGTCATACTTCAAGTGACATCGAAGGTATGACAAAGTGCTTGAACAACAGAGTCGGCCAAATTTTTCACGATACTTTGAAATTGAAAAAAGGAAATACTAAAATTCTGTAATAATGCGCGACTTTGGTCATCTTATTGAATGACCGATGACGGAGGAGAGGTAGATATAATGTCATTGTAGTCACAATGCAGGTGACATCGAAGATATGACAAAATGCCACGAACTTCAGAGTCTACCAAAAACGATGCTTTAAAATTAAATAAAGGATGTATTAAAATTCTATAATAATACGAGACTCTGGTCATCTTATTGAATGACCGATGACGGATGAGAGGTAGAGATAATGTCATTGCAGTCATACTGCAAGTGACAACGTATGTATGACAAAATGCCACAAATAAGGGAAATATTAAAATTCGATAATAATATCGGATGTTGGCCATCTTATTGAATGACGGATGAAGAATGACGTAATGCCCAATTATTTTTGACTACTTCCATATGAAGGAAAAGAAATGCTTTCTCATCATTTCATTTTCTCTATGGAAACGGTGTTATCATGTTCTTGTTCCATCTACTGTTGCTTTATTTGATATCACACAGATACTGACTTGACGGCATCTCCTATTTGGCTGCCTGACAGTCTTCATAAACTTGGAGCAAGACGTACTAGATAGAGTATGTTTGTATAACTGTCATTCGCCATGAGTGTCCGTCTGTAAATATCATACACTGTATAAACAATGATGCATTTAAGTAAATAGTCTTACGTCTTAAAGGAAACCCCCACAGCTCTCTGCTAGGCATCTAACAACTGCACCATGTGTACGAGTATGTGCAGCTTTATGTGCACCATTAATATTTTCTATTATAATTTATTCCATTAAGAGAAAAAAACAAACGACTCTAAGCTGAATACAAAATATTTTTCATTGTTATTAAAAAAAAAAATGATAGAAAAAAAAAAAGATAGAAAAAAAAGAATTGAAAAAAATTTTAATAATAGAAAACAACACAAGAGTGAAATTTATTCAACAAATTTATTGTTATACAAGCGTGCAACAAAATTCCTGAACAAACTCAGCGCTTTGTAGATGTTACTTGTACGGCTGTTGTTGTCATTGTTGTTGTTTTTATATGACAAAACTTTAAATCGAAATACAAAAAAAAATCTTGCTTGATCATCATAAAATCAAAAGGTTTTGTACGAGTATTTGAGCAAAGAAAACGAGCAAAAACAACAAAACTTTAAGTTAAAAGGCGGCTCTTGAAAATTATGTTGAATGCATAAATTAGTGCAACGCTCAACAATGATTTGCTTTGATTCACAAACTATAAAAAAGGCTGCTGCTGCTGCTGCTGCTCCTCTTCTTAACGATGCGAATGGCGATGATAATGATGCTGCTACCAACAACATGTATGAATTTATTAGCTCAAGTTCAACTTTTACACACCTCCTATTCCTATTATTCTGTTGAGAGGCGTTCTTCGCTTTTGTATTTCCTATTGTTCAAATAAAATTACAGTGGGCCGGACCACATAATAAATAAACACACAATTGGCTTTTGAAGAACCAAACTTAATTCAGCTTTAGACATTTACATGCATAAATAGATCAAAAACACTGATAGTAAACAAAAGTTACTCGTAGAGTCGTTTAACCTGCTAAACGGCCGTTACCCGTCTTAAGCCACACATCTCTTACAAAAAAGGTCTTTAAATATTGTATACTTGACGAAGCAATTCTTGGTCTTCTTCTACGTTCACATATAAAGCTTAGTTGAGCAATTTACAGGAGAGTTTCTCAAATTAAATACTCAATTGAAGTAGTTAATTAAAGTACTCAATTGAATTACTCAATTAATGTACTCCACTCAAATAAAGTACTCGTACTAAATTTCTAAATAGGCCATTTATTTCAAATTGTCTTATCAGTTGAATGAAATGGCCAATGCAAACTTTCCAAAAAATTCTTTATTGAACAACAACATTTTTTTTGTTTGGCAACACTGACTAACAGCAAACTTAACATATTAATATCAGTAGAAGTTGTTTATGCTAATCGATCATACTTGAGAATCTGATGTAAGCTTTCTTGCATATTTATGTCGACTCAGATATTAAACAGCCAGTTAAACATACAAATACGTCACGGAATAAACGGTGTTGCCATGATGATATTTTCTGTTTACTTAACAACGTAGTTCGTAACAAAATGTAGTCAACAAAGGACATTAAAACTCTTTGTTGAATGAAAAACTATTTTCAGTGATATTCGTCATATTCAAGATCAGATGAGAACTAAATATATATAGAAAATACCTTAGGTGCATTCGTTTCACTTTGCCGCTAATAATTAACACTTCTTAAATTTTGTGACCTAAAACGGTTTCCCGTAATGATTTTCCTTCCAAGCAGTCGCTTAAATCAAATTTTAAAAATTATTTTTATACAATAAAAATAAGAAAAAACAGACAAAGAAGGCATTCACAGTATACTACAAGACTGTACAACTAGCAATGCTGCTAGTGAACACTGTTGCCATGTAATCATTTTATTAACTATGTTGTATGGCACTTTTGGGGGAATAGAACGTAAAAGATCCTTTTTGTCCTGGCGATAACATTTCTGCTCATTGTTGACCATTAACATGGAAATGGATTTTTATTGGCCAGCCTCGCATTGGTGAAAGTGTGGTTTTAAGCGTTTTTGTGTTACGAATAAAATAATCAGTTTATTTTAAATATATTGTATCCTGCAGCGCACTGTAAGCTTTAAGAATTCTATATTTTGCAACATTTTCTAATTGGCAATTTTTAATTCAGCTATAGAAAAACTACAGTCGGCCGTTATTTGGGATTAATAATGTAGAATTCAGCTGTCTAACTATCTTATACATTAGTCTTATAGAGCTGAATATTTTTAATTCGGTTAGCTTTAAACATTTTTAATTCAGCTGTACAAAAACCATATTCGGCTGTCTCTTTCAATTAATAATTTGTGATTCAGCTAAAAATATGTTACATTCAGCAAACTAACGCAGCAAACTACAAATTACGCTTTACACACATATATGTAGCCGTAAGACTCTACATCTGTTTACATCATTTTACATAGCCAATTGAACCACTGTGCAACTTGCAGTTTCAAATTTGTTCTCTTTTTACGTCAAAAGCTTTTTAAACATGATTTTTCGATATTTTTTTTAGTTTAGCTTTTGTTTATTTTAATAATAAAACTTATTACCATTATTTCCTTTATTCAGTTTTTCATTTCGCTGCAGCTGTCTAAAACAGTTTTCCTTCTTTAATATTAACTTAAGCAAAATATAAATATTTAATGTGCCAGTTTCCCCCCTTGAAAATGCATAATTATGCCGAGTCTTTCTTCTTTTGCATAAACGCATCTTGAGTACAAAAATTAGCAAATTTTAAACTTAATTGTTTTACAAGGATTATTCATGTACGTATAACTAATACAAACAAGAACAGGATATTCTTCTACAGTACGGATATCTTGTGAATTTCATTAAAGGCGTTTTTCAGGCGACTATAAAAATATGCATGCACTTCTATTAAGACGTTTTCTTTTTTAAGCAAAAGAATTAAGAAATCTTTTAAAAGTTTTAGCAGTAAGGAAATTATATATTCCGATTTAAAAGTGGAAAAAAACTGTTCTAGTGGAAACTCAGTTTGTGAGCTAAATTGAAAGGTTCCTTGAGAATAAGGAGGGCATACACAATATTTATTTTATTGCTTTTTTACGTTTTAAAAGCATAACATTTTTTCGAGTACTTAAACAAGCTAAAGTTATTTATTTTTATATAAAACTTTAGTATTTTCCCTGCGGAAAATACCCAGGGTACAGGGAGGAATCGAACTCGCAACCTCCGCTTTAGTAGGCTGTGAATTTTTTATTCGCCTGCAGAAGTTGCTTTGTTTTTTAGACTGGCATTATGAGATTGCCGTGGATTGTAATCCCTCTAAACTCCTTAAATGTCCTGCAAAATGTGCAGGTGCACTTTTTTTAAAATAGAAGTTTTAGAATAACTTTAGGAGCTTTTTCAAGTGACTTCACACATTCGAATAAATATGGTTTTAAGACGAGCAAAATATTTTATGAAGACAAAATAAATTCCAGAGATTTCTTTTCTTTAGATAATTTTCATATAAAAAGGAGTTGAGGAAAAGCCTTAGGTTGCCCTCAATTCTGTTAGAAGAGCTGCGTAAGACCAGAACTTGCACTTAAAATTTAAAAAAAATTTGTCTACGAGCATTTCGTGTGGAGTATTGTAGCAGAAACCTCAATATCTATGATTACTATATCTAATATGACAAGTTCTCGCCCTCACTCATTGCAGAACTTGCAACCCTTTCAGATACGAAAAGTAAAGGAAAGGATAATAACGGCCAGTGGAGACTTTACACGCAAAAATGACATTATTAATGGTTACCGCTTCATGTCTAGCGTTTTGAACAAAATATCTTAGCTTTAGCCAGCGTACAGTCTATCCTTATAGAAAACAATGTGCCAGAATTAGAACATAGAGTAGCTTTTACTTTAACCTATTTGTCGAACTAGAAGCTCTTAAGCAATTAATTGCTTCTACTTTTTTTTTTTTTTTTTTTTTTGAACCAACTCTACCTGCAAAGCTTTTGGCTTGTCCGTAGGAAAACGCCCAGGATCTAGGCAGGAATCGAACCCGCGACCTCCGCTTCATTAGGCTGAGCATTATTCACTCGCCTACGGAGGCACTTCGTCGATGTTGCAACATAATAAACAATGAGTGGCGCTGTCCTGGTAAATGAGAATACCTTCTTCACTTAACCATTCCAATAAGAAATGAGGTATTAAAGCTCTTGCATATGACTCCAACGAATCCACGATCTCAGCCATGGAGGACAAACTTATTAGTTAAGCTAACGATATCCTTAGAAACTATACTTCACTAACCCGGCAAATATTTTAGAAAAGTTATTGAAAATTATACTTGGTAAAGTTTTAACAGCTGTAAGGTGAGAGGGAACTACTCTCACAGCTTACCTTTTTCAGGGGAATGCTGATATTCCAAGGGAGTGGAATAATAATGACATTACGGACTTTTTTGATAACCAGGAATGTGGTTAGGAAGGTTACGGGTACTTTGTTAGTCAACACTATGTGGAACAATTGAGCATTCCTAATTTAAAATCGGAGACCATCTAATTAAAAGGATTGAATAAATTTAGATAAGATTTTTCTTAGAAAGGAAACACTCTCTTCCACCATGTGCATCTTACAGAATTCCGTACCTTTTTATGTGGCTTTAAAACAATTCTTCGATCAAGTTTCTCGTATTAACTAATCCCTCTCTTTCCCATTGCTGGCCAGGAATGGCATTGAACTTGTCAAAAAAGGTTTCAATTTCAATATCTTGTTTTTAAAATGCCTTAAACTGGTTGAGTTCTTTCGTTGCTAATACCGAAATTCTGTCTCAATTTCTGCATTATTTATATCCTCATCCAAAGCAACAAATGATTTCCATATTGTACTTATTTTCCTTAATATATCCTTTATGCGCTCAATTCAATTATAATTTCCAACATGTCTTTGGGCTTAACATGCAAAAATAAGCAAAAAACAAAATAACAAGAATTCCTTTTCCATTCGTCCTGAAGGGAAACAGTCGGCGGTTTGTTTTCATCTCTATCCAAATCATTATTTCGGCATCTTTAACTAAAATAAATACCCCCAAAATAAATACCCCCAAATAAATACCCCCAAAATAAATAACCCCCTTTAATTTCTAAATTCTGCTGTATTTATTCAATATGACATAACAAAGTCAAGCTGAAAAAAATATTAAAAATATTTTTCATAGAAAAAAAAAAAAAAAATTAAATAAATAAATAAAAATAAAAAAGAAACTTCCACAAAAAAGCACAATCTCGTTAATAAAAGAAAAAAAAATCAATTATTTTTTAATTCTTTTTATCTCGTGTATTTATTTCAATATTAGAAACAGTTGAAAATTTAAAATGTGCAGAAAAAAAAGAGAAAAGAAACAAGAAAAAAGCACTGCCTTGGTAAGGAGCTTGGCAAGGATGAACTTTTCTTTTAGCCTTTGGTTACAATGTATAAAATAGTTACCTCAGAGAGTTACAGCTCGTGACATTGTTTGTGGTTTTTTTTTATTTTTTTATTTTCCCCAGTTATATTTTTAACAAGATTAAAAAAATATAAATTGTAAATAAAACAGAACATTATGAAAATGAAATGAAGCAGTGGAAAACTAATAAAGACAAAAAAGAAAAGTCTTTAATGTCAATAACAAACATGTTTCTGCATGACAAGTCTTGACATGTTCGCAAGGAAAAATGTTTTTTTTTTAATTTTTTTTTTTTGATTTTTTTTTGTAAGGAAAACAATTTAGGAATTTTTTTTTATGAAACTTTAATAAAATATTTTTCTGTCAGGAAATGTTTCATGGGCTCACAGTGAGGTGACCAGCCAACCACCGTCCTCAGAACCATTCAAACACATATTGACCACAAAAGCTTTTTAGTTGTGGTCTCGGGGGGAAGCATTTTTAATATTTCCATTATTTCTTTGATGTCAAAAGTCTGCGTTCTCTTTTGGATGCGCTTTTAATGCATTAATTTGTTACAAGTCTTGACATAAATTAAATAATTGCAAGTTTGTGGCCGCACGAAGGCAAAACTAAAAATATTGTCCATTAATTTAATGTCATTAAATATTTTTTTTTTTTTTTTGTTTATTTGATTAATAAATTTTCTAATTTTTCAACTCAAATGAAAACAGAAAAAAAATTGTTCTGCTGCTCCACGCCAAGCAGCAGAACTCAAAGCCAATTTTATTGCCAGCTGCTTCCAACATTAATTAATAATTCCAAATGGAAAACAAGGCGCAGTCATATCAAGTGAATAGACAAATCCAACGTCAAGTCCAGCCAAGGCCGCGAAAATGTTATTTCCATTGAATAAAATCGGTCACATATAATTGGAAGAAGCGACATATAAAGACCCCGCCCCCAGAAACACATGAGGATGAAGAGAATGCTATCGAGATTGTAATGGTGACAGATTTAGCATTTCCGGTATCGGTTGATATGCTTAAAATTTTGATGGCATTAGCCATTAATCTCCGTCATGGAAAGGTTCCCCTTTGTGCCTCTTAACGAAGAGCTCCTCATGAGCCAAGTGCTTACAAAATTTAAATTTTTTTCCTTCATGCTGCTTGAAAGAAAAGGCCACACCCCATAATTAATTCAATCCATTAAAAATGGTTTTTTTGGCATTACATAGGTCAAAAATGTCTGCATATTTTCCAGTTGAGCATAAAAGCTCAACCAACAGAGAATACAAGCTTTTGACAAGAGGCTTGTAGGCCGTTTACGTTGGCATTCATTTAAGAGCAACACATGGAAGATTTACCATCAAGTCAGTTGGCATAAGAAGGCATGCCATTCATTAAAATGATATTGTTGTTTTTTTTTTAATGAAGGCGTGGCTTCAATTAATAAAGCAACCGATGACTTGAATTGAAAGAGCATACAAAACTTATTGGCAGACCGTAATTATGAAATTAAATATGATAGTTGGTTTGACCCCACCCACCAGTTTATTATAACTTAGACACCCCTTTCCTTAATTCAGGTCACGATATGTAATTTCATCTTACAAATAAGAAAAACTATGAAATAAGAAAATTAATAAGAAAAATACGTCTGCCGCCCCAATTATGTTTGCAAAAAAAGTAGCTCTTTTTATTATTTTGAATGATTTTTTTTAGATTTTTTTTCTAAAATTTTTTTTTCTCAATTTCGCATTTTTGTAATTTATAAATTGATACCGAGATTTTATATTTTAATAACATTTTTAATTAAATTAAAATTAAAGCTATTATGGCATACACACACACCCATATATATATATATATATATAGATATGGATATATATATGTTTGTGGTTGTAGGGGATTTTATGGGGAAATTGGAACTGCCTTAAGAACTTACGAGCGTGTTTAGTGACTGACTGCTCTTGAAGCGACATTTCTTTCCACCGGAAATGTTTCAATTGTGAAATGTTTCAATTTAAATAAGTGATGCATCCACTTACACGTGTATGTGTGTGTTTAAATAATTTTGATAACACAAAAGGATTAATTTTTTTCACATGTCTGAACGTTTTAAAAAATAATTGGCTTTTACAAAATCATACATACATTGACGTACATATTTACACATACATTTACATATTTACAATACTCGTTGGTTTTACTTGAAAAAATTAACTCCGCTGCTGAAACACTGACACAAATTATACAAAATAAATGTTGGCAATGTTTTCACAATACGATTTTAAAGGGTGGTCCAAACGTACCCAAAAGTAAGGCATTGTGATTCCAAAAGCAGCAATTTTGCTTGTTAACGAATCCACTGAGGTGAAAGTGACTCACAATTAACATCGTACATTATGGCTGAGTCAACCGCTATTTAAGTATAAAAGCATTTGTGTATGAAAGAGAAATTCTAAAATAATTTGCGTCCTTCCTGTAGGCATTTTCATTAAAATTTCATAATACGATTTTTTTTTTTTTTTTGGGTTCCAACACAAAGCAAATCTTATCTTCACATAAGAAGATTGCCAACAAAAAAAGAAATGTAATAATAATAATAAAAATTAAGTCCCCATGTGAAGGGGGAATATTTAAAAAAAAACTGCCCTGGCGTTAGTATGACGTATCGCATTGCTAATACCCTGTTCAGACGTAAATTTAAATTGAAGCAATTTTAATTGAAACAATTATATGTTTATAGATAACATTCGCAATATAGCTTTTAGTTCTTTATTATGCAAAAATCCCAAGAAAAACTGGTTCCACTGTTTTGTTGCCACTAACCCCACCTTCGCTGCAGTTGCATTGGCCATTTTCATAAATGTTTTTTAAATGAAATTGCCAATTTCCGCTTAAAATGAGAAAAACGGTATTTTGTGCCGTCTGAACAGGGCATACCATGTGGCTAAGCGGTTTACAGCAAGCAAAATAAATTAAAAAGAAAGAAAACAGATTGTACAGCGTTATTTTGTATTTTCAAATTTTTTTAATAAGAAAAAAAAAATAAAAAGTAAAAAAAATTAGTTTCCTTTGCAGATACGCTCCTTCCACACCGCCCTTCTTAAAGCCTAAATTCTTTTATATTAACTTTTTATATACAAAGTTTTCCTCCAATCTCAAATCACTTTTCAATTTTCCTCTACTTATTTACTTATTTAAATATTTCTTTATTTTACTAAAAAAAAAAACAAGAAAAAAAAATCAGTTTATTCTTCTTTTAAAGTAAAATTTCCTTTATGGGAAAATTAATTTATTTTTATCATTTTCTTTTTTCATAATGAATGAATAAGTAAGTACTTTGAATACAAGGCCGTCTAGGGCGATCGCTTTCCGAAAAGAATTTTTATAACTCAATTTACAGTAAACACTTTTAATGTGGGCATCATAATAAATATAATAAAAGAATTTTAACACTCGGAGAAGAAAAAATTGATACATATACAAATACAGTGAAGTCCATCTATGACAAATACTCACATTAAAAAATTTTAGTTAATAATTTTTAAAACTAAAAAAAAAATATTTTTATTTTCCTAAGCAGCGATTGGTTGCCACTAAAAATATTTACTTATTTTATTTTATTTTATTTTATTTGAAAATTAAAATCCCATAATTATAAAATTGTAATTCTTATTAGTATATACAATAAATTTTCAGTGCCTGTAAAAAGTAAAACGATTTGACGGCAGGTCTAAAAAGGACTTTCATTTTAGCACCGGAGAAAATCCTGATATATAGACTAGCATGTACTCAAAGTTTTAAGGACTCTAATAGAAAAGGATTTTACCAGTAATTATTTTTAAATTTCAAAATTCGCCAGCTTTTGAATTTAACAATGCGGAAAAATTCTATTAGATCAAGCTTAAGCAGGACATGCTAATTTAAGGACCGTAAATTCTCCGGTTTGACATAAAGTAACCTTTATCACCATTTCCCACATTCACTTTATATGGAAATTGTCATTCATTTTTTCTAATTCACTCATAAAAATACTCATTCCCATCAAACACATAGACGCACTCACACATCTACAGAAACAACTTTCATTTTATCTGTGACAATTTTATAACAACTTGTAATGTCATAAATTTTAAATGATTTTCTGTCTAGCATTTAAGACCATAAACCGCACCAGAAACAACAACAAATAAGAAATACGTTGCTATTGTAAAAGTCCTTTGCACCAGCAACTGGAACCGAACAATGAACCAACAAAATAAATGTATATATAGCAGTGTGTATGTGTGCAATGTAGAACAAAAATTAAAAGGACATTAAAAGAGAAATAAATGTAATACGAGTATAAACAAATGAAATAAAATGACAATCGCACCGCCCAGAAAGCGAAACAAAAATGACAGCAATTTACTAACAAACATACAAACAAACAAATGCACACTTATGCATGTTTGGGCATGTTTACAAAAGTCTGACAAGAAAAAAAAAAGCCAACTTGAACGAGTACCAAACGAAATGTCAAAGAAATGAGATGAGGGTATTGAATGGTGAGTTCAAGTTTTTACCTAATGGAAGGTGTTCAATAATAAGGGCGACCGCACTCGGCTAGTAAAAGGACATTTTATTACTTCTATTTAAAAAAAAGTAGCCATAACCTCTTTGTATGATGAAAGTTCATCAAATTGATGAACGGCTGATTGTAGAGGGTGGGGGTATTTCCACTATTCAATTGTAATACCTCTCAACATTACCATGATAAATAGTAGGCAATTGAAACCTACTTTGGTAAGGATATTTTTGATTTGTTAAAAAATTGTTTTGGCTTAAAAAAATGGGCTTTGTTTTTAATTATGGGTCCGTCTTAATACTTCGGCTCTTCTCTTTTTCACCAGTAGGAGCTTTAAAGAATTGCTACAATGAATTCAAAAACAACCTTGTCTGAAACAACCTTATCGATAAAGTCATCCTGTTCAAAGGATGTCATAAGCAGATTGCATTATATCAGTTTTCTAAGGAACTTATCAACGACAAGGCCTTGTCAATCAGAATGTAATTAAACCTGGCAAAAATTTAAAAAATATAAAATACCTCAGATGGCTTAAAATGTAATTTTGTGGCAATTTTTTATTTAATTCTTTTTCATCAATTTTGTTTGAAGCAGACTCGTTGTCTCGCCGCTAATTTATTTGCTTTATTTATAAGTAGCAAGTAGTTCTCTCTCTCACTCTCTCGCTCTATTGTACTCTCTACCTTTATTGCTTCCCTCTCTATATATATCTCTATGTCTCGCTCTCTCTAATAAAATAATAATTTTAATGACTTTCATCGACATTTGAAAAAGCAAATTCTTGACGAAAAATGAATTTTCATTGCCATCCTTTAAACTTTTCAGTTGGTACCGCCCTACTACTTTTCAGAAATGTCATTATGACCGCTGACACAAAAGTGGAATTTTATAAAAATCAAAATATACTGTAACTCTTTTCATTTATTTATTTATATATTTTTAATGCTTTTCACTCCGTGTATTCCGTAAAAAGCTTTTTAATGACCCAAAAATTATAATGCCTTCACGTTATAAAAAATAAATTACTGCAGGAATTTAAAACTAATTTTAAATGCATTGAAATTCGGAAACCAAAAATTTAAAAGCGCCATTAAATAAGATTTTTGTAATTTTAATATCATTTTAATAACTGAATATTCCAAAAGGCTTCTGCTTTTATATGAAATACTATTTGAAAAATTGAAAATATATTAGAATTGGCTGGTTTGTTGGGTGGGATGTACAAACTTACAACTGAAATTAAAAAAAGCTTAAAAACAAGTTCCTATGTGGACGGTTCGAATAGATAGAAAGATCCGGTAGTAGAATCTAAATTAAGGGAAACTTCTCTACTAAAAAAGCAATAGGATGGCAATTGCGTATCGAACTGAGATATCTGTATACCAGTGAGATGTATAATAAAATCTCTTAGGGGAAATATCAGATGTGTAAAGTGATTTGGAACTGCATTCGGCCTAAAGTCAATCTGCCGCACTCCAAAAATAGCATAACGTCACGAAAATGCACGGAAGGGAAGCCTTACAGATACCAATTTTAGAGAGGAATCAACTGTCATTATTATAAGCTACTGCCACAAAAATGGAACTTCGGAGACAACTAGATTTACATCGAGTACTACGGCATCGAGGAAGGGATAAAAATTCATTCGTCCACTCTGCAGATGGACCCACTTAGAAATTTAACGGTTGGAATAATAATATTTAATATTTAATATTTCTTGCCCAGCCATTTCCACTTTTGTACTCTGCCTCTTATGGTATTCTCTGCTATTTTTACCAGTCTGTCAAATTTCCTCTCCCTACATTCTCCCTTGCTATCCATACACGGTGCATATGGTGTAAATATTTTCCGCTCCGTTCTAAACACTCCAAACGCATATTCCAATTTTACTTCAAAAAAAAATGTCTCAAAATTTTTTCTAAATTTTTATTTCATTTACTTTTTTTGCAGGTACGTCGGTCTTAGAAAATCCCTATCTTGATGCAGGTAAATTATTTTTCAGTGATCAGTGCATAATATTCAGCCTAACTCCTGCAGACAAGCCAAAAGCTCTGCAGGCAGAGTTGGTTAAAAAAAAAAAAAAAAAAAAATTAGAAAGGATAATTAAATATTTTTTTTAGAGTTTCATTTACATAATAATTTTTCAAGAATCCTTTGAAATATAAATTTCAAACATTTAAATTGTCCCCTCCGAATTATTTTTTAGTTCTCACTACGAGGTAAATTGCTTCAAATTAAAAGTGGATAAAAGAATTTTAAGAACTTAATTTCGCAGAAATTGAAGCAATTTATCCTTTTTACATATCCTTGCTTAACTATTGACCTCAATATTCTCGCCACTTCTCACCCATTGTTAGCTTTCTATAAAAGACGAATAAATCTGTACGTATACCAAAATCCAGTTTGTTTTCCAGTTTCACAGCGCACCATCTGACACTTCACCGTATGCCTGCTGTCAGCGACAATGTCAATGTTCCTGGCAAAACTTTTGAATGACGTCTGTACATTTAAATAAAGCAATGACAACAACTGCAGACATCAAAATTCTTTTCCAAGAACGACAGTGAGTAAATGCGTATGGAATGCTTGTCTTTTGACTTGCCTTCCAAAAACACATTTGAAACTCAAATCGTTTCACAAAAGCCAAACAAAAACAAAAATCTTTAAAATATTTAAATAACTTTTTTATCTAATTTAGTGAACTCTTCGAACTGTATTAAAGTTCTTCGATTGCGTGTTATTTTTGAAACTTTAATTTTACATGGAATAATTTTGTTCAAGAAGAAGCAAACTTTTTGCTATTCGTTACAGGACACGAACTTCCAACTTCTGTACACCATACAAACATTTTAAAGCCCCATAAACCAGCGGCTCTCAGAAAGGATTTGCTTACCTGCCTTGCATATTAAATTAGAAATATTCAGTTTAGCGAAAATACTACCGGCATAGAGCGCCACTTTACAATTACTTCCCTGTATACTCCTATAGGAGTCGGTTGCCCTTCATTTTATTTAAATCGACATCAGAGCTAATACGAGGGTGTACTTTATTGATAAAAAGTGCTACAATTAGCACCAGAAAACAGCGCTAGCCGATATCTATTTCTAGAATTGGTTCGTTAGTAAATTCAGTTCTCATCAGTACTAGAAGGCTGCAGCCTGCCAAATACCGCTCATGTTGAAAACTTCAACAGGAGTTTTCATATCCAAAAAACCAAAAAAATTGTGTAAATTATTCTAAAACTAGTTGTAGTTTAATATTATCTTCAGCGAAATAGTTTGGGGAAACCCCAAACGAAATCAATCAAATGAGAATTACAAAAAAAGTACTAAAAAAAAATCAAAATTTAAACAACTACATGTTAACAAATATGTTTATAAGCTTTTAATAAAAACTCAACAAGCATCATTATATTATAAAAATGTTTTTACAAAACAATTGAGAATTACAAAAGCCAACGAATAAAAAACCATAAAAAAGGTATAGAAGGAAAAAGAAAAACTGTAACAAAAAAATATTATTCGACCTGAATAAAGCTATTTAATCTATAACACACAAATAAAATCCAGAATCTAAAAATTAAAAAAAGTCCTTGATTGAAAAAGGACACAAAGGACTGTTAGACATTTCAGATGTATAGCAGGAATTGTGCTGACGATGCTAGACGAAAGCAATGAAACCTTTTTGAAATAAGACTGAGAAAGCAATTTAAGGCAACCAATTCTGATTTACGAATCGTCCTTTCGAACTATTAAAATCGAAAATAAATGGGATTGAAACAACTTTTTTTGCTCCATACATTGCGAATAGTTGGACCAACACTCAAACCTGAATATTTCGGAATATTAAATTAACATGAAAAAAATTTTTACTGTCATCTTCAAGGATTTCTACAACCGTTCGACAACTATCTTATAAAATTGATGACATAGTTTGAAATCAGCCCAAAAAATTAAAATGATTGAAGTGAATCAAATCGAAAAGTTTGTCGTAAACTGACAACATGCAAAAGATAAAAGGACTTACACGAGTTGTGAGTCCTGCAGAGTAGTTTCAGTACGACAGGCGAATTTAAGAGGGGGGAAATACTTCGTGAAAACACTCACAAAAAATTGTTGGACTACAACAGTGCATGTAGTTCTCGTACACCATTTCGTAACAGAAAGTGCTAGCATGTAATTCTCGTACCCCATTTCCTAACAGTAACTGAAAGCGACAAAGTCTGCAAAGCCATTTTAATGAGCCAACAGCAAAGTCGTGAATGAATAAAATTGTGGAAAATGTTTTTAGTTCTTTTATTTTATTTATTGTATATTATTTTTATTTCATAATAGATAAAAATTGTTTCCCGGTAAAGATAAACTGGACTAGTTCTCATCACTGGCTTACACTTTCCACTAAGAATTACTATAAGAGATTTGATAGTACTTGAGAAAAATTCAAGAGCACTTTTTTGGAATTTTCTGATTGCAGGAGGTAGCGATCGTAGCCAGGACTATTGTAACCGCTAATTGATAAACTGAGCAATAGTGGCATTTTAATTTATTTCAAGTCACTCTGATAAGAAATCTATTTTTATTATCTGGCCACAGATGTTCAACGCTCTGCCGAGAAGTCTTAGTTACATACCAATTTTATTTAATGAGGATCAGAAATTAATTTTTAAATGAAATGGCAAGATTTTCAGGAATAGAATTTTGGCTACTGATGGCATTTTAAGCCGATGTGTAAATAATAATAATAAAAAAAAAATTAAATGTTTTTATTTCATGCTTGCCGATCGAACTCACGATCTTAGTCGTTTGCCGTTGCGCCAAGCTTTCCAAAACAACATTATAATTTTTAATGCTGCATTCGAAATGCCAAATTAATTTAAACTTTTAAAAGTTTTTTAAACAACTTTTTAAATATTTTTGGTGCATAAATAAACAGTTGTATGTAATAAGCAAAAATTATTTATTTTAATGTTGAAAATAAATCGAAAGTTAGGAAAAATGTTACACTTATAAAACTTTATCACACGCAACCAACAAACAAATCAAGTAAAAGCAACAACAACGTGCCACTCATTAAAAACTGAATTTATTTCCTGTTAACACACCCCCCTCTCAACCGCAAACGTGTTCAATATCAATAATAATAAAACAGAACTACTCACGTTTGTAAATAAACCATTCAAATACGCTTTAATTGTTTCCTTACAATATTCAAATAAAAAGCATAAAAGCAACAACAAAACAACAACACAAAACCACCCATTTTTTTTTTTTTTGTTTTTGGAAAGGAACAACAGATGTAGTATGTACAGTGCGGCGGGGTGATGGCGGTGAAAAAGGTAAAAAGTGTTTGTACCAGGTAACAGCTATTTAACAAATAATTTGTCATATGACAATTTTGAAAAAATTCTTTTGACAATCAGAAACATGAACTCACAGAAACACACAGACACACCCCCACACACACACTCATATACTTCAGATTGTGACATTTATGGCTGCTTCTATTGTTTGTTGGCAAATCTGTTATATCAGCCCGACGAAAGACATTTGAACATGGAACATGAGAACTCATTCTGTACAGGAAAAAACGTAAATAAATAAAAATGAAAAACTCCCCGTCCTACTAGAGAGATATTTTACAGAGAGGCAGACAAGAGAAATAATGGATATAAACGTTTAAATTGAGTCTGACACCTTTACATGAGGCCAACGTGGGTGGTGAGCACGGCTAACAAGCACTTCTACAAAATTAAATTATTATATTAAATTCAATGGCTTCACTTCCTTTTTCTTGCTCAAGTCATCACATCGGAAAAATTATTGCTATAATGGTAACGAAGTTGTTCTATAATAATAATTAAAATAATTCATCAATTTGATGGAAAAATTCTTTAACAATGAAAAGTAGTGTTACTACAGAATCATATTTCAATTAGTTTTATTTCTAGTAATTGAATATTTTCGGAAAAATTATTGCTATAATGGTAACGAAGTTGTTCTATAATAATAATTAAAATAATTTATCAATTTGATAGAAAAATTGTTTAACAATGAAAAGTAATGTTACTACAAAATTTTGAGCTTGGAACGAAGGCTAGAAAATTTAATGTATAAAATAATTAAAACAAAATAATTAATCGTTTTTACAATTAAAGCTTCAATTTCCAGACTTGAGTTCTTTGGCGATTTATTTTTTTGATTCTATGAGATATCATGCATGAGAAGGACAGATGGACAAAGTTGAATCAACTTACTTCTTATGTGGAAGAAGGGCGGGGCAAAGATAGTGGTTTTTGCTTGACGCATAGCTTTAACAAGCTGCGACCAAGTAGTAGAAGCAGAAAATTAATGAAATATCGTGCCTGATTAATTCATTCTGTGTGTTAAAAACGGGTCCAAAAATGCCCCCTTAAAGATTTTTAGCAAGGCTTGAGGCTCAGCGATCTTCTTTGCTGACATCAAACCCACAATTTTAATTGTAACATTTTTCCAAACTTTTGGTACATCTTCAATTTTAAAATTAAAATGAGAACCAATTGCTTATTTCACACAACTGCTTATTTATACACCAACAATATTTAAAATATTTTTTATTAAGTTTGTAAAAGTTTAAATTAATTTTGTCTTTCCGAATGGTTTTATTACTCATCTTGGCAGCATTAACAATCATAATATTGTAACTTTTTATTAAGTTTTAGAAAGTTTGGTCAACTGCAAAGGACTAAGATCGTGGCTTCGAGAGTTAGGAATGAACTGATGCACGAGCAAAATATTCAACAGAAAATGTTTGTAAGCTTTGTTACTTATATTATGATTGTGCCTTCATAGCGTGAATGGATAATGTAAATGATAATGCCCAGTAAATCGGGACTCGCGAGTTCTATTCCTGCCTAGGCTCTATATATTTTCCGGAAGCTTTGCAGATTGAGTTGGTTTAATAAATTAGAGGTAGCGCTTTGGGTTCCTGGCTAGAATCTCAGTGCTCTCCTGCGCAGAAGCCGAAAGCTTTGCAGCTTGAGTTAGTTTACTAACCGGAGGAAGGGGTTTCGGTTCCTGATAAGACTCCCAGTGTTTTCCAGCGCAAATCCGAAAGCTTTGCTTTTTGACTTGGTTCAAGAAAAGAACCAGGATATTAATATAGAGTGGATGGTCAATGGCTTTCTTCGGCTCCTCCCATCCTCAAATAAAAAATGGATCAGACTGGAGCCGCAGTGACAATTTCTGCTATCTCTGAGCAAAGCAGTATTATTATATCAATTTAAGTCGCGCTGAAACCACCCTCGTACACATCATGCCACACGGTTTTGGGAAAAAAGTCCAACGATATGCATTCACACGTGTGTCACACATAAAAACAACTCCGAAAGTGAAAAGTGAAAAGTATGTCTGACGTGTGATTATTGGGGAGAGAGGGGTAACTCGTATGTGATACATTGTTTGGTAAAGTGAAAGACAGTCGTATTAAAGTCATTCACAACAACAATTGTCATTAATCACACAAGCTCACACTCACACACATACACAGACACGTACGAACACCCACTGAACGTGTGAGTGGAATCCAGAAACAGCAACAGCAACAGTGATACCAAAATGAAATTGAGTAACGAAAATAAAATACATGAGCAATGACAGGCAAATTGACTTTACCAAACGGCGGGTGGCACGTTAGACAAACAAATACAGAAATCAAATGACTTGAGTTTGCTGATTGAACACTCACATAATAAATTGTCTTGTTTGTTGCTTTTAAAATAATTTAAAAAAATTACAAATTGATGTTGTTTAGTTGCAAAAAGGAAAAATCTTCTCTCAATTTGTCATCCACTTCTAATTTCAGAGAAACAAAATGGTCACTATAAATTTAGGAACAAAATGACCAAAAAAATAATTCGCTTTAAATCCTACAATAAGTGGAAAATTTTGTTACGAAAAAAATTAAATTTGAAAGCAGCTGGAATTCTTGTTTAAGGACTCAGTTTGAGGAGTAATGAGGATCCTGTGGGTGTGCATCTTTTCTTATTGAAATCGGGAAGACTTGAAGTGCAATTGAAAAAATAAATGGAAGATTTTCTCAATAACACTTCAACAGGATGGGGATCTCAATTTCATTTGAAATTATTTCAGAAGCTGAAGGGAACGGAACTTAAACTGTTTTCCAACATCGCCTTATCAGAATAATATAAAAGTTTTCATATATTATTTTCCAAAGTAACGATTTTGGGAATATTTTTTGTTTTGCAAATGAAATGGAAATTAAATTTCGTTATAAGAATGGTGGGGGGAAAAATCAAATTAGTTTGTTAAAGGAAATTTGAAGAATATTGAAGAAGACTCTAGTCTTAACTTCTTGACTTTCGCAGTAACTGATTCATGAGGAACAGCTGATCACACAGTTGAGCTATCAGCTGACAGATCACATGAATTTGTTTAAGGATAAGACGATGTTTTTACATGAAAAATCCATTTTTAAGATAATAGTCTAACAAGCAAAGCAGACCCATTTGCATTTCTCAAATTAAATTTCAAATTAGAAGCCTGCTTAGAGGCCCTTCCATTTTTGAATAGTTTTTTTTCCACTCTTTTCGTTTTTTTCTTTTGCAAATTCTGGTAAACCTGCAACACTCTAGATAATGCATCGCATTTGGTCTCATATAGCACACATATCATACATTTTCCAATTCAATAGCTGTATCTTAGTATCTTAGAAAGCCAGTTGCAAGAGATTAAATCGAATGAAGAATCTATAACATGTTAAATGGAATAGATCCAACCTCATTTTCCTTCAAAAATTGTGACATTCACCTCTTGGGTGAGAGAATATATTCTTTAAAGATTTTTATCTCAAAAAAAAAACTTTAAATGCATTCGGTCCGTTAAACAAATATAATTAAGCCATTTATTCAATCCTGGTTAGAAACCTCTTTAATTGCCTGACATTGCTTGAGATCATATCAAATCCGATCAGACTTAAAAACTCATTAAATTAATGGAAATTTCGCTTTTATTTCTTTTGTTATTTTTATGTTTCCAAATATTAAGAAGCAATAAAAAATATCATAAAAAATATTGTTAAACTTTAGATTTAATGAAGAGTTGGAAGGTGGACAGTAAAATTTCTTAAAATTTTCTTCTTCTCTTTATTAAATATTTTCATTAAACCACTTTAAAAGATTCAAATGTATCTGTGGCCGCTGCAACATGACAAACAAATTATCAGCAATTTAAATTTAAATATAAATGTACGCCAGCAGCCGCCAATAAAACATTTATTATCACCAGCAGCCGCAGCCGCAGCAGCAGCATCTGCATCAGCGGCAGCAGCTGCACCGCAGACGACATAAACCAGCAAACAACAACATTTAGAAAGATGCACTAAAGTGAAACAAAAATAGAAAAGAATTCTTGAAAGGAAAAAAATTGCTAATGATACATTGCGTTGGCTGGCAAATTACGCATTTTAAGAAATTGAAAAAGAGGAAAAGAACTAAATAAGTGGCATATGTATGTTCATTCATTCACCAAATGACTGCAATGGCACGACAACACTCACTGGCAAATGCATTTATTTTATAAGCAATTTTTTTCCTTGTTTTGCGATCTTAAATTTTAATTGTTAAAATGAGTTGACAATTGACATGACAGGCTTCATGTGCTACATTTTATTAGCTCATAATTTTCAAAGGGGAAAAATCTCCACTTTTGTATAAAATTGTTTAAAAAACTGCTTTAAAAGGCACATTAAGCAATGAATGACAAACTAAAGTTGTAAAGTAGAGTAAATGATGGCTGTGCTCATTGTGGCAGCAGTTACTGTTCAAGTTTAAGGATGACCGGTGATAAAAAAAATAATGCAAAACGGTGGGCATACAAAGATCATCAAGTGCAGTACTAGCGGAAGGCAAAGATAAAACAGATCAAACAAATAAAACAGATTAAACAAATAAAACAGATAAAATGAATAAAGCATATAAAACAAATAAAACGGGTAAAAGAGATAAAATGGATAAAACAAATTAAATGGATAAAAGAAATAAAACAGACAAAACAAATAAAACAGATCAAACAAATAAAACAGATAAAACAAATAAAACAAATAAAACGGATAAAACAAATAAAACAGACAAAACAAATAAAACAGATCAAACAAATAAAACGGATAAAACAAATAAAACAGACAAAACAAATAAAACAGATAAAATGGATAAAACAAATAAAACAGATAAAACAAATAAAACGGGTAAAAGAGATAAAATGGATAAAACAGATAAAATCGATACAACAGATAAAACGGTTAGAATAGATAGATAGATATTAATAGTTGCACAAAAAATTTCTACAAAGTTTACTTAAACAAATAATTAAAAAGCCATAAAAAAGTAATGAGAACAGATTGCAGGGCTTTCACACAAGCGCGGTTTTAATAAAAAGTAATCATAAAGCGTGCTTTTATACAATTAAAAACTCTCTCAGACCTCTTTTTAAGTTGATTTTAGTCTGCCTTTACGAAATACAATCCATGCAATCGACTTAAAACTTAAAAAAATTCAAAAAAAGTTACCCCCCAATTACATTTTTAAGGCCTTCTTTACTTTATATAATTGGTTTCATCTTTTGGAAGCACCCATTATTAAAATATATACAAAATGATATATATTAATTGTTATCCAAATGTTGCTGGTTTGATACTTATTGATATTCACGTTTTATTTTTATATTTTTACCTTGAAATGTATAAAATAATTTTTTGGGATATATTTTATTTATTCATCAGCTGATAGTGGTGATTTATATACTGAATAATTTTGCTAAAATTTGGATCAAATGGGTTTTTTTAATTTTAAGTGAAATTTAAGCACAATTTACACTGCAATAAAAGTACAAGGAAAAATGTGGGACAGAAGGACAAAGAGAGGGACAGACGGACAAAGCTGAATCAACTTCTTTTCTTATATGGATCTAGAATGTATATAGTTTATAGCGAATTACGATAACGATATCAAACCTATACACACTCCTCCATCCGTTTTTAAGCGCAAGGATATCAAAGTAATTTAATATTTGAAACGACTATTTTCCAGCTCGTGTAAAAGCAAGTGGCACAAAAGAACGTTGACTTTAAGCAGTTTGAACTTGTTATCAGTTAAAGGTGCTTGAGGTGTACTGCTCCAGTGAATAAGCAGCCCGCCATTCCTCGCTATGCAGTTAGCTGGCAAGAAAAAATTTCACTAGTACTCGAAATTTCGCTATAGTCCAAGCATGTTACAAATATTTTAGATGATAAAAAACATTTTCTAAATTCTCCCCATTCTTTAATCAAGCTTTTGCTATTTTAGCAAAGCCCTTGCTGGAATCTTTTCGCGCTGAATTACCGGAAATCATAACTTCACTCAGTGTTTAACACAATGTGGAGATCATCCACATTAGCAGGCAACCTTGCAGACAACTACTTTCCTTTCTCTCAATTCCGGCACAAGGCACTGCATGAGTAGTTGTTATTCCCTCTGTGCTGCTCTTAGAAAAATAATACAAAATTTTTATCACACAAGTCCTTTCCAAGGACTCCCTCATTCCGTGTATGCCACACTCTCTAAGTAGCAACAGTTGCAATTTTCGTTAAACCATCCTGCATTTTTACGTCTTTGCAGTGCGTCGTCGCTTATTGTTGTACTTAAACGGAGAATGCAAAGAAAGAAACTTTTATATGCAGATTCATGTACACTTAATGGTGTGGAAAGGCGCATTTATTTATACGACATTATTCTACTTTTTTTTAATATTATTAAAATAAATGTTTGTTGTGTGGCTCCCTGGCCTTAAAGTTGCTTAAAATTTTTGTGTGGCTGTTTTATATATTTTTTAAGTGAATCCCACGCTTTCACTTTTGCTGCAGGCTAGAGAAATGCAAATATATGTATATTGTCTTCAACATACTGACATGCAAGCTCAGGCAAGTCGAAGTACGAAGAGTGTATTAAAAGTTTCTTAGTACAATTTTTTCGTTATAGTTTTGAGAAAATCTGGATAAGATGGGGTTTTTTAGGTCCACCAGACATTTAATTCCATAAAAATACCGTCATTAGGGGATTGTTAATCATCATACTCTTTTGTCAAGTCTTTTCGTGTCTTCTTGCGATCTAATCAGTTCAATAATAAATGTTTTTTAGATTAACTATAGTTGGAATCAAACCTGCGACCTCCAGTTTAGTAGGCTGTTCATTATCCATCCGTCTACGCAGGCATTTATTGTATTCATTAATAAAAAGAAAATGAAAATTTTATATTTCGCTGATCTAGAGGAAGAGGCCAAACATTCTGCTATCCAAATGCCGGAGTTTGTAAAAATGGTAGCGCAATATTTCTTATTCTCCGCAATCGGGTAAAAGCAGTCGATATACGCCTGGTGTTATTTCTCATTTGACAAGAAAGTGTTGCCAGAAGCATTAAAAACATTCGCTGCCAAAAAAATATCTTTACTTTTCAAAGCAGCAATAGAGCACTTTGGCGGAATTGTTTATATGTAGTTCACCTACGGAGGCATTTAAGTTTAAATGCTTTACCGCATGAATAAAATTATTCGAATTAAAATTTAGCCAATAAAGTTATTCGAATAAAAATTAATCGGAAAATACTATTTGATTAATAAAATAGTTTTTCATTATATTTTGAACCAACAGAGTTCAATGCTTTTTTGACGAAGTTTGTGCTAGAATGATATCGTATTTTTATTCGAATAAAAATTAATCGAGAAATACTATTTGATTAATAAAATAATTTCCCATTATATTTTGAACAAGCAGAGTTGCATGCTTTATTGACGAAGTTTGTGCTAGAATAATATAGTAATTTTATTCGAATAAAAATTAATCGAGAATTACTATTTGATTAACAAAATAATTTCCCATTACATTTTGAACAAGCAGAGTTGCATGCATATTGACGAAGTTTGTGATAGCAATGATATGGTAATTCTAGCGGATGGGGAGTGGCCTTGATCTTATTACGTAACCTAATACTGATTAGGATTTTCTAGAAACCTTTCCATACGGCCTCTATATGCCAGCATTGTGCATGGCTTTCTTTCCAAATTTGTGCATAATTGTAATGTTGTTGTATTGTGTTGTTAAGTAGTTGACAACACCGACACACACATGCATATCAAATGTATTTAAAGTTGTTAAACGTGCTCTTAAAAACTGCCACTATTTGAATAAATTTGTTTGTCTGTTCGCCTGCCTGTCTAACTAAAAGTTTGCCCAAGATTTTTTTGTACCATCATTCGTTTTTATCCTTCTTTCGTCACAATATTTTTCTTGCAAGTGGTGTGATTGAAATGGAGCTCCAGTGTGAAGAGTAAGCTGAGTGTTTGCATGACAGCCACATATAATACTTGTCTTGTTTAAATGTCATGTTACAAGTAATATTTTTGCTGCTGTTATTGGAAAGAATAACAAACACTTTTTGTTGTATAATTTAAATTTTGTCGTTTCTTTCCCTTTAGCTCTGTTGTCATATAAACCAATCGTTTGTAGGATTTAAGCTTAATTTAAATAAATGTTCTTGTTAATTTTTTTTTTGCTTTTTTTTTGAAAGAATTAAATTATAAGAAGTGTAACATAAACTTCCTGATGCCAGCAGAGAAGAGAGTCAGCGTACTGGGTGGCAAGTGGCATGAAGCTGAAACACTTTCGATTTCTTAAAGCAATTTATATTGTTGTTGACTGTGAAATTAATTGTGCTCTGGAAGCATATTTAAGTAATAGAAAAGATAAATTTCTGAATGTTTGAATAGATGAATAGATTTTGAATAGATGTTTGCTGAACGACTTAGCTGTGTCATGCTTTTACGGTGATCTCTGAGTGCAGAGGAGGGTACTTGGTTTCAAGTTTAGAATTTGCATGCAAACCAGGTACTGGCCAACCAGATTTGCTATACCGTAATAGAAATGAAGACCAGTTTTACGAACTTCTCCGAATAAATAAGTCGCTTTTAAGAGACTTGAGTTTTTAAACTACTCGAATAATTAAATACTCGATTTATTTTACTTTTCTAATTATTATAAAGATATTCAAATAAAATGTTTTCATGATTAAAATGGAATATGTGACGATAATGTAAAAATGAAATGTTTGGGAGGGCTTTGTAATTACGGCAGTCTGCGAGTCATGGTTGTAGTTCTTCTTCATAGATATAAATAGTAAAAATTAAGTGAACTAAGTGAGAAGCATACAGTTAAAGTCTTTGGAAGGAAGAAGAAAATCATTCCTATATATTAGGAAATACTTCCAGATCCTAAAAATAAGATAAGTTACCACAAGTTTGGGAAATCTTGCTTATAAATAAAACTCAAGCCATTAAACTTTCTTCAAGTCACTAAACTTTCCCTTAGGAAACGGTGTACATCTGATTAGTATATAATATCGATGTACTTATAAATCGCACATAATTTTCTGGATTAAAGTCCATTTTTTCTAGTTATAAGTTATATGATTTTTTTTTATTGTAGCTTTTCTCATTTTCTATATGTTAAAAGAAATTTGACAAATTATTCCTAAGAAATTTTCAAAAATCCCATAATTAAATTTTGGAAAAAAATGTTATTCTCATTTAGTAAATTTATTTTAGTGATAAACTAAAAAATATTTATTTACAAATGTAGTTTATATTTTTATTTATTTTTCAAAAGTCCCAAATGTCAAGCATAAGAAATTTTTTCCTAAAACTTTTTTTGAGTGTGTCTTTCCATGGATTGTCTTGTTGAAAGATAACATTAAATACGAGTATTTGAACTTATCACGATTTATTTAGATGCGATAACATTAAGAAAAATCAATAGCAATGCCAGTGTAAAATTGAACTTGAACGTCTTCGAAATTATTCATTAAATTATAAAATAAAGATTAAAAATGTTTTCTAAAAAAAATTTCAAAGTTATACTTTATTAATTTTTATAAACTTTTGTCAGATAAAAACTTGAGAACAAGAAAGTTCCTACACTGGAAAAATTTATGTAACATCTACAAATGATACGAATAAGTAAGAAAACCGAAACGCATACTTTGAAAAGTATATATTAAAATTGACAAGAAAAAAGTACTAAAGTAAAATTTCTCCCCCTTTTAACTTCATAGAAATATTTTTAATTTTAATTCAAACTAAAAAGTATATGCAAACGAAAAGGAAAAATGCCAAATTGAAATGAAAAATTCGAATGCATTTTCGTACGAACAATATACGATTTTACGTTATAAATTGAAAGAAAATCAGGTACGAAAGTACCATTTTTAGATATTTGCAAACTTTTTCTGAAAGCTAATCACATATGTATATTTATGTACATATAAACCCCAACCGTATGCTATTCTGGAAACATTGTTTGAATAAAGAATTTATCAAAAAGAAGAAGGTGCCAAAGTACAATTTTTTCCCCTTGCGAATTTCTGTAAAAGTACTTTTTAGCTTAATGTTAAGCATATGCTGCTGAAAGCTAACCACCAAAGGTAAAGAAAAAAGCCATTAGATCAGCACGTTTTCTCTGTCTTTACCTCTGAAAATGCACACCATACTTTAGCCAGAACCATCCGTTAAACGTCTACCAGATTTCATGCAAATGTAATCAATTTCAACAGGAAGTCACTTTCAGGGTAAACAAATGTAAATTTTTGCTTTGATTAAAATATAATTTTTCATTATATTTATGAAATATTTCCTACGCAATATGAAAATATTTTCTGTGTAGCGGAAACTCGCTCTTCAGTACGTTGAACTCATAATTATTATTTATAAAAATTTATTAAGAAAATTGTTTATTTTCTGCTTTTTGAAACCCACACAAGATTTCGTATGTTATTTACGATCCCTGATTGGATTTCAATTTAAGCTGCTGATTGCCTATTTTTTATACTGCCAGCAGCCACACCAAGCAGCACATTCAAGCATTTTTATGGCCTGAATTTTTATAGATTTGAACTTATTTTATGATCCATTAAATTCAAGCATTAAACTTACAATTTGATGGATTTTCTTATCACAAGGACATTTTAATAATAAAAATAAGAGGAAAAAGGAGAACGAATATAAAACATTGCTTTCCATTGTCATGTTGCCATTCAAGGCATGATCGTAAAATAGTAGATTAATTTAAAAGATATTTTGCTAATAAAAATAGCAAATACGAGTAACTCAAACATTAGCAGTCGGTTTGTAGTAGAGGGGAACAGGTAATGGAGGAGCAAAGCTTTTATAACTTTCAATAAAATAAGAACCAAATAAATTTTATTATTGCAAATAGTGGTGAGAATTATAACTCATGAGATATGTTACACTGCAGAATAATCTGACGGCCATTTATTTCGTGGTGAGTTTTAACCAACAGCTGATTGGGCTTTCAAAGAGATCATGTGACCAACCAGCCTTTTTTAAAATTATTATTCATACTGAAAACTGTCTCTTTATAATATTGGACCCAGATGGTCCTGATCTTAGGATTCCTAAGCTTACTTGAATCAACAGCTGATTTGATAATTTATCAAATCATTATTATTGTATTGTTTTCCATAGAGTAGATAAACGAAAACTGGGCATAACTTTATTAAAGTTAAGTGCGACCTCTAATGCTTTCTAATTACTGAACTATTTTTATTTAATATAGCAATTTATTCCGGAATTTATATATAAAGCAAAGAATTACAAAATATATAAAATTATCAAATCGAATTTATTAAAACTAATAAATCTCTAAAAGTGTTCTGCATTTTAGACTATTCACTTTCTAAAAAAACGTAACCATTGCGGAACGATAGTTAGGCAGTTACGTAGTAGAGAATCAGGGGAAAATCATTTCAATATCATCTTTACTCATAACCGATTTATCCTTAAACTCATATTCATTCCACCTTCCAATCACTATGACAAAGATGGAACTAATCGACTAAGCCACTCACCATTCCTCGATTACACAAACAAATTCTTGTTCACCAATTTCTATGAAGAGTCCTTTCAAGCTAGTAAAACTCTTTTTTTGAAAAGAAAACTTTCGTATTTAAAATACGAGATCATGAGATCAGTAATATGAGATCATTAAATGTCATCAGGACATGTGCCAACCCTACACGGTCTCCCTGCTTTATAGAGATAAGCAGGGCGCCACAGGTAGGGTTACTACGCTACGAAAGCAATGACGTTGCGAGAGAGCCAGAACTAATTACGCCAAACCGGAATCCTTTTAAAATAGCGCTGATATGGCCACTAAAGGCCATATTGCACTACCCTATCCATTCGTAAGATTTATTCACATGAAAAGCTGAAACAATTAGAGAAGTATAGCGTTGCTCTTTCCACACTATCATATAAAAGTGATTAAAGTAAATGCAACTCTGATTGCATGAACATTTTCATTATGTATATACTATGAACGTTTTCATTTAAGCCACCCTATACTATTTCTTCAGCAGAGATGGGATATTTAATAAACCGTACGACTAAGCAGGACAGTGTATCAGAGGCTTTAGCCATGTTCCCGAAAAGGATACCAATTTATTTGCAAAACTCGGAGATAAAATTTAAAAAAAAAAAAATTTTAATTAAAATGAAAAAAAAATTAAAAATTAAATTAATTAAATTTAATTAAATTTTTTTTTATGAGAAATTTAATTAAATTTTAATTAAATTAAGATTATATATAAAAATTGTAAATAAATCGAGTGGAATGAGATGATGATAATAGTGCCCCTGATGTCAACTTCTTTTCAAGGGCCTGTTAGAAAATGTGAGGAATAATGACAGACGATTAGATAGAAGCAAACGAAAGCTATATCTAAGACAATGGGGAACGAAACTGAAAGTCCTAGAAAGACATCTCCTAAAAGACCAAAATAAATCGTCACTGAATAAAACTCAAGTCCACATGTATATACAATATAATTAAAACAATAATTATGAATTAAACTTATATGATAATTTAGGGGCGCACCAAAACTAAAATCGGCAGGCGATAATATAAACCTTGTGACGCTAAAGACTCTCTTAAAGGCGAAATTCTATAAAAGAGAAAAAAGAACAAAAATCATTAAATGTTAGCAATTGAAAAAAGAAAAGTAAAATATACATCAATGAGTTCTACCTTGACATAAAATCTATACAAGCAATAATTGGCAAAATGAGCCACATGTGCTCCTAATGACAATGTCAGGGCCGTAGTAGCTGTACATTCAAGAGGGTTTGATTAAATACGTGCATCATACATTTCAAATAAAGCATTTACTCGTAATTTGATTTCTTCTAACAGCGCCTCATATGACATTTGAGATCAATCTGCCTATCTGTGAGATACGCCTCTGCTGCCAATACTAAATACCTATTTATATCAAAGACAAAGTACAGAATAAATTAAGCACAATTCAATTGAACTCGTTAAAGTGTTTCGCGATAATTGAATTGAAAAAACAAGCGAAGCACAGCAGCAGCAACAACAATCGAATAAATGAACCCATTAAGAGAAAAATAAAATTATTTTTGCTGTAAATGAGACTAATTAACATTATTAAGGAGCGGCACAATCCAGCAGTAGAAAAAAACTATGAGAAAGTCCTAAACCAATAAAAAAAAATCAAGGAAAAATATTTAAGCCGAAATCGAAAAAATAACTTCTGCAGAAGGATATTTTCCAAAAGGGAAGAAGGAATAAAGCAAAAGTGAAGGCCAAAGATGAACATCGAAAGCAATGAAGTAGTTTTGGGGGGCAAATATTTTCATAGAAAAAGTTTAACTAAAATTGCACTAAATGCCATTAAAATTGTTTCATTGTTCTTTCGATTTTTTGTTCACTTTTCTTTTTCGTTTTTTTTTTTTTTTTTTGTTTCTCCATTTATATATTTGGAGGAAACTTTTCTTGCTTCATTATTTACGAGTTTTTTTGTTTTGCAAGAAATTTTTTCATTTGTTTCGCTTTCGTTTGGTTGCAGGAGAAATCATTGTTAATGTCACTTCATTGTCCTTCTTTTGTTTTACTCTAAAATGGCTACAGCACGCTTAAATAAATTGATTGATATATTCAATTAAGAATCATTAATATATTGAGTAGAAGGAAAGGAGAGTTCTTTAACACAGATTGCGGTATATAAATTTACTAGTGATCGGCCATAAAATAAAAAGGGGCGCTAAATTACCACTTTAATAAATACATTTGGCGCTTTTTCATTGATGCTTTAAAGCGGTATATAGAGTGTTCATATATCATAGGTTTTATTTCATAACGTCAATGAACAAGTTCATAAAATAGTTACAAGATAACAAGACATTTTTTGATTACTTAATTGAAGATTTAAATGGGCTATTAATATAATGAAAATGAAAAATAATTATATTGATGGGTCCTTGTGGCTCTGCAATCTGTATGTAAATGACTTCCTCCAAAATATGGTAGTAAAAGCAAAGTTCCATTTATAATTTACCTATATAAATAGAATTCCATTTTTGTTGTTTTCTTTGCAAAATTTACTTTATTGCAAAAAAAAAAATATTCCCCAACTTTTTTGAGAATTTAAAAACGAATAATTTTTAAATATATTTTTTCTGGATAAAAACACTAAAACAGTAGAAACAATTCATTAATATTTTTTTTAATCCTTCTTTTCAGTGATTTAAAACATTTTTTTACAGTGTAAAAAAATTTTTAACCATAAAAAAATAATTTCTAAATATTTTTTTTTTAATTTTTTTTACAGTGTAAAAATTTTTAAACAGGCAAAATAATTTTTTAAAATAATTTTTTTTACTCTTGTTTTTTACAGTGTGAAAAAATTTTTAACCAGCAGAAATAATCTTTAAATGCTTCTTTTTAATTTTTTTAGTTTTTTTTTAAATTTTTTTTACAGTATGAAAAAGTAATTTTTAAAAAGTAAAAAGTATTTTTTAATTGAATCTTTTTTAGAGTGTGAAAACTTTTAAACAGCCAAAATAATTTTTAAATATTTTTTTTATTCTTGTTTTTTACAGTGTGAAAAAAATTTTAACCAGCAGAAATAATCTTTAAATGCTTCTTTTTAATTTTTTTAGTTTTTTTTTAAATTTTTTTTACAGTATGAAAAAGTAATTTTTAAAAAGTAAAAAGTAATTTTTAATTGAATCTTTTTTAGAGTGTGAAAACTTTTAAACAGGCAAAATAAATTTAAAATATTTTTTTTATTCATGTTTTTTACAGTGTGAAAAAATTTTGCAAACAATTTTAACCAGCAAAAGTAATTTTTAAATGATTTTTTTTACAGTGTGAAAAAAATTTTTAATTATTTTTTAAATCTTTTTTATAATATTTTTTTTTATTAATTTTTTTTACAGTGTGAAAAAATTTTTCACTAGCAAAAACAAAATTTAATTATTTTTTTTAAATTTTTTTTACAGTGTAAAAGAAGTTTAATACAACCAAAAAATATAAATGAATTTTTAAACAGTCAATATACAGTGTGATGTGCCTTTCAATGGAAGATTTTCAATAAAAGGGTATTTATTATATGCGAATTATATTCCGAATTACAATAGATTTTAAAAACTATTTTGACTCACCCGTGTATTGTTGGAGTTCACCTGGAATGAAATAAAGGAAAAAAAATTATTATTAGTCTGAGAGTTAAAAGTTGCATTCTCAGAGACAGACTGCTTGACGATTCTTAAAATCGTTTGCCTGAGTGTAAATATCTTTCCAATTCCAAGAAAGGACTTCTTAAAAAGCAAAAAGTATGTTAAAATGGCAGAAAAATTAAAAGCGTGTTTCTGTTATAAAGTAAAAATGAAAAAAGGGGAGCCGTAACGTACCATTTACATTGACACTACGATGGAGTGTGCTCAGGGCACGTATTCGAATGTCAAAAAGCAGATCCTTTTATAATTGATACACCATTGACTTGTACTGCGCACCGCAAAGGATTCGTTCAATAGCCCAAGAGTCTATTCTTGATACTACCGTTTTCTGATTCGGATATAATATAAAATATATTTAGGGACCATCCCCAGAGTTAGAAGAAAAACTTCTTCCAAAAGAAAAAGCACCAAACAAAATTTTAAGTTATAAAAAAGGATATGTAGACTTCTTGTTTCCTCAAGCGTGCTTCCATTAACCAACTAGAAAACAAATATTAAAGCAACTGTTAGTGTTTACCTTCAGGTGTTATCACATTGACGGACTGGCCTTCTAGAGAAGGCTGCTTTTAAAAGGCAATTTTGCAACACAATTGTTTTCGACAAAAGGACGAAATATAATGATACTTAATAATGTTGAAAGAAAGTTCGTTGTTAAGGATTTGCCACGCTTAGGTTTTAATCACAGTCTAACAGCTGGTGATTATAACCAATCTTGAAAGTTTCTCCTCGCAAATGAGTGCACACGACTACTGGCTGGGCTGCTGTTAGAATGGATGTAGCAGAAGGTACGTACGACTTTATTGCGGCTACAGAATTAAATTATAAATAGAAACAAGCATGTGTTATAAATGGAAATCAAACAGAAACATGCACATGAAAGAGAGCAGAACTACTCATCATGTATTCGTATGACTGGCCACCGTGTTTACGCTCCTTTCAGCAATAAATAATGTTGATTCGAGGAAAACAAAAAGCATTGAAATGAGTTGAGTTGAGTTGAGTTGTGATATCAATCACATTTAGTTAAAAGGAGAAAATAATTGATTATAAAAATAAAGTCAATCGTCCGTATAAATGAATCGAAAGCAAAATACAAAAGTGGCAAGGAGCTGCAAGGGAATGTCTACAAGTTTGCATATGTGTGCTGGCGATTATTATGAATGAATGATTAAATTGAAAAGAAATAAAAGCTGCTATTAAACGCTTATGTTGCCATTCTACTTGCTTTGCGAAATTTTTAAACAAAAAAAAAATCAAAAAAAAAAGGATGTAAAGAAAAGAATTAAAACTTTTTGCAACCCAATCAAAAAGAAGGTGTAGAGCACAAAAGCAACAACCGTTATATGAAGACAACTTGTAAGGACACTCACAGAAACTGGAATATTAAGAAAGACAAATCGAGTGTTCAGTGGTAAAAAATAGATTGGAAAAAAATGCTTACTAGTGATTATGGATCCTTATTTTCTTTTACGAGTTCTTTTTACTGAGAATTACTTTAAGATTCGCTAGCAAAGAAATATATCATTAAGGAATTAATATTTTAGAAAGAAATCTCTTTTAATCACTCTTTCTTTAACTACTCCTGTTTTCAATTAATGAAAAAACTTTTATTTTTGTACTTGAAATGTCACATGTGTCAAGATTCTCATAATGTAGATGTAAAAAAAAGCTTTTAGTGGCTGGTCCTTTGCGACTTGTTAATAAATTTGATTTATAATTTTAAAATCCTAAGGATCAAGTATGCAACAGACAGACAGACTAGTATGGCATGTGTCTTTCATTCCTTTTATTTACTCTTCTACTGCTTGATATATTACTTTTTCACTAAACAATAGGAAAAAAGGACATTTTTATACATTTTTTTTTTAGCAAATTTAATAACCGGTTACTATAACGATTTTCTCATCGGTTTCGCCTTTTAGATTTAATGACAGCATTATGAAGCTGCCTCTCCAAGTACTTTTTTTTAGCCTTGAAGTCCTTTTATTTCTTTTGTTTTTTAAACTTGTTTTCTTATTAAGAATTTAGAAACAGCGAAAGGATAACAGCGCAAGAAGCGTTTTTCTTTAATCATTTTAATGAACTTTGCTAGGCAACTTTAATTATCTGTACTTTTTTCTTCTTCCGTAGTTTGCTTACGTCAATTGTACACCGTCTTAAATCTTAAATATTTAACATTTTATCCTTTAAACACTTTTATATTTTAGTTCTTTAATTATTAATGATTTATTAGAATTTATTAGACTGAAGGTGTAGGCGAGCAATAAGATTTTACATGTACTAAGGAATGTAGAAAGAACATTTGCGGCAGTGATAATACAGGCAGAAAATTTCTACAGGATTATAATTTTACGTCATAATTCCACATTCATGGTTTAAATTTAATACCATTTCAGAGAGGTAGAAAAATATTTTCTAGTTCCAAATTGATAATTAATTCATGCGTACATGTAAAAACTTCACATCTGGGATCTCAAGGACACATGGCGTTCTCAGAGGAAAATATTTAAAATTGCTAAATTACTGCTGCGTGCAAGCAAGGGCTTTACATCTGGGATCTCAGAGAGGTCTGGCGTTTTCAGACTACAAACTTTCAAAATTACTAAATTACTTGTACGTTCAAGCAAGTGCTTCATATCTCGGATCGTAGAGAGATCTGGCGTTTTCAGACTACAAAGTTTCAAAATTGCTATATTACTCCCGCGTTTAAGCAAAGACTTCACATTTGGGATCACAAGGACAATTGGCGTTCTCAGACAACGAAGTTTCAAAATTGCTAAATTACGTCTACGTTCAAGCAAGGGCTTCATATCTCGGATCTTAGAGAGATCAGGCGTTTTCAGACTACCAAGTTCCAAAATTGCTAAATTACGTCTACGTTCAAGCAAGGGCTTCATATCTGGGATCTGAGAGAGATCTGGCGTTTTCAGACTACCAAGTTCCAAAATTGCTAAATTACGTCTACGTTCAAGCAAGGGCTTCATATCTGCGATCTTACAGGCACACGGCTTTTTCAGAGAAAAGGATTAAAAAAATTAATTCTGCGTGCAAGCAAGGGCTTCATATCTGGGATCCCAGAGGCACCTTGCGTTTTCAGACAACAAAGTTTGAAAATTGCTAAATTACGTCTACGTTCAAGCAGGGGCTGCATATCTCGGATCTTAGAGAGATCAGGCGTTTTCAGACTACAAAGTTTCAAAATTGCTATATTACTCCTGCGTTTAAGCAAAGACTTCACATTTGGGATCACAAGGACACTTAGCGTTCTCAGACTACAAAGTTTCAAAATTGCTAAATTAATTCTGCGTGCAAGCAAGAGCTTCATATCTGGGATCTCAGAGGCACCTTGCGTTTTCAGACAAAACTTTCTAAAATTTGTAAATTACTCCTGTTTCATATCTGGGATCTCAGAGGGATCTGGCCTTTTCAGACAACAAAGTTTGAAAATTGCTAAATTCCGACTGTGTTCAAGCAAAGACTTCATATCTGGGATCTTAAAGGCACCTACAAGTTTCAGACAAGAAAGTAACTAGTCCAACAAACTAAAGTAAATTCAGCGATCTATGCAAAGTGAGTGCCCATCGTCCCATCTAATCCAATCACAAGTAAAAGCTGGCACAACTTATGGCGTATTCCATAAGCAACCCATATATTAACTTTTAACTGCGCACTACCACGAAAACCAGGAATAGCACGAATTCTTCAAAGCGTGTAAAAATTAAAGATAAACGTCTGATTAAAAAATTCATTAAACGAACTTGTGAGAAGTCGCTTAAATTTAATTCAATTTCACGAATTTTATAACATTTTCAATTGTTGCGAAGCCGTTCATTCTCATGTGGGTTTTCTCCGTGTAGATTAAATTTCATGTTTTTCATCACATCTAAAAGTTAATTATATTAATTAATAATATGTTAAGTAATCATGAAAAGAGCAAAAATCATTCAAAAGCAAAGTTTCCCATTTCTTTAATCATTTTAATTAATTGTTTTGCTTAATGTGTGTCTGCTTGAATAATTTTCATAATTCTAATTATTTAATTGTTTTGTTTCCAAGTGATACGGTGACGTACTAAAAATATCGGGTTTTCCAATAGGAGCCGACACACTTTCAATTTCGAATGCAAATAAACAATTGACAAACTAGAAGCGAATATTGATTGTATCACAGGGGTGCACTGCAGCCCTACTCAGCGAAAAAGTACTTACAATTTTGTAGGATCGTATGGCAGTATGACACCAGCACTGTCATTTTGATGCGATTTTTAAAAGTAGAAGTGTATCACTATCAGTATACTTTCATGTGAATGAATCGTACGACTGTGTTTTATAGTGTATAGTGTGAACTTTTTGCATCATTGCAAACATTCAATTCTTTATAACAGCTAATTCAAAAGTTCATGGCCAACATCAAAGGATCGGTTAGTTTTGGATATTTAACTCTGCAACATTAAAAAAAGATCGGTAAAGGGAAAGCATACGATTGAGGAGAAAAAAGAAACCTCGATGCAGTAGCTGTTGGCGATACCAAAATGCGCCATCCATAAGTGTTTCTAGGATTGGAAAAAGCTTTGAAAGGGGCAGGATAGTTATTGATAAATAAATAAATACTTTTGGGAAAAAATGAAAAAATGGTAATTTTCTGATCACACCTCGTACAACTAAAATTGGAAATGCTCTTTGTTTATTAGAATGTTATAAAAATTAAATTAAAATTATTTATGCAATTATAAATGCAATAAAAACAAATTGCTTTTTAGTTTCTCTTCAATTTTGTGTGTCACTGTAAAATATTTTTCGCAATCTTCGATTTAAATGTCAGAGCACAGGTATGTATATTTGAGAGAACTGGCTTTATCCAGAACTTTCTTATCCAGACAGAATGTACATTAATTTCGTGTACATCCTGTCTATACATCCTGTGTGCTTCAAAAGGGATAACGCTCGCCGTAGAAAGTAGTTAATAGTGAAAAACTAATCATTCGGTATATCGGGATATGTTTAATGTGAATATTTGTCGCGGAGATCAAAGCTCGCATGTAAAAAAGGATATAAATGGAAAGCTTTTGCATGAGCTTTTCAAAACCTTCCTTTATTTCAAAAGGATTTCAGTTTATATTGAATTTTCAGACTCAAAATACAGCTCCTTTGACTAATGTTTTTGTTAGGTCAGACAGGATTAAATTACTGGGGGGGAAAAAAGGAGAAAAGGATACATAAGCGTGTTTATTTCTCTAATTATTTCAAATTCCAGTTTTGTGTAGACATTTCAATATGTATCTACTTTATGTAAAGTATATACATGGTTTTACAATTGATATACATACAAGTCCTGCCAGGCAATTGCGTTTCTCTTATTCAAAATCCTTATATGGGAACTTTTTTTTCCTTTTAATGGTTAATGTACCTCTTGCGTTCATTTAGCTTTTGTGTTTATTTTCAATTCGGCCGGATTATAGTTTTATTTTTTCATACTTTATACTTCTCCTTTAGTCACAATCTTACTTTTATTGTACAATATGCGACTGTGTTAAGAGTGGAGAGTTACGTTACATCCTTTCAGCACTTAAGTTAATCCCCTTTAACAATAAAATTCCGTATGAATACAAAACACTTACTAAAGCCGATTATATAAATACCTAAACATATAGAATGGCAGGTATGTAAAAAGTGCTTACCTGAGGGGAAATAGATTTCAAAGGAGTTTAATAGAGGAAAAAATAAATAAATTTATTAAATTTCTGTTATAGTTATGAGGTCCTTTTAAAAGGTGTTTAAAATTAAATTCTATTAACATTTTCATTAGAAAAAAAAAATTTTTCAATTTAAGAAAATAATTTTTAAGCTCAAAAGGAATTTTAGTGAATGTAATAAAAAGTTATTAATAAATTAATATTATTTTATTTTTTATAATTTAAAATTTATATTATTCAACTTTTAGTTTTATAAATGTTTATTTTTACGATGGGCAACAGGCCAGGTTATTTGCAAATTCCCTGAAAAAGCTTATCGGAGATTTAAAAACAAGTAAAACATATCCTTCTCCAAGGATATGTTCTCTCAAAGATAAGGAACAAAAACAAGAACTTGAATTTTTAATGTCTTGTACTGTAATACCAACATACCCCCATGCTAGTACGGTATGCACCTTGGTGACATTTACATGTTGGTGGGGTACACTTTGGGGAGACAGTAACCTGCGTTTCTAGACTATGACCTTTGGCAGACACCGGTAAAACTTGTCTGCCACTGCCCAACCCATGAAATAACATGGCAACGGATGTGCTTACAAGTAATTAAAAGGTAAAGGCAAGCTCTGCTTTTTGGTCTAGCATTAATTCTAGCATAACCTTATCGATTCAGGGTTGAATATTGTAGGAGAGTTCTCTCTGTGAGAGTTCCTTGCGAAAACACCATGTAGTACATGTATATGTACTGGCACCAGGGGTACCGGCTGCCCCACAATGGATTTCTATCGTGCAGGTTAATGGATGATTTTGGGTTTGAAGACATCCTGAACCGAACTTTTATCAATGACGAACTTAGTTCTCACACCACGGAGTTAAATGATTATGATCGTGGATAAATTTGTACGGCTTTAGAGACTTTGTCCATAGACGAAGTTCGTTCCAACTTAACAGCGTTGAATGAAGTTGTGGCCGGTTTATGGTGAGGTCTCCTTTGAAGTTCACGTGGTGGCTTTGTGGTTGATACCAAAAGTTGCTTGGGAGATTTCTCTTGAGTGGCTGGTATCGCATTGATGCTAACGCTCGATACGATCCGGTCAAGCGATTAGTTATCTAGGTGCTGTTGCCATTCAACAGACGCTAGTAGGCAGTGCGATGGTTCTCCCCTCTGAGAGCGGTCTCTCTGTAATTCTTTGATTGTTATATGACTTGTTGCATGAATTGAATAGACAGATGTGGTTTACACCGAAAATGGCGGGGGAGTTATGCTTGCGAAGTGCCTATTGGTAAGGCTTGGACAGTGCCGAACGTCATAGCAAGGCGCTTGGTTAAAACTGAATCCTTTAATCAACAATTGCCACCTGTGCTTGCACAGGAGGCTTAGTAAACGCATTAGTTTACTAAGTCCTAAGTGCACCGTGAAGTTAAGCCTTCAAAGGCAGGTATTCACGTAAACTGTAGCACACTGTAATAGCAACATATGGCAGAGATCAATGGATCAATATATACATATATTAAAAGTATAATTTCAAAATTCCAAAACAAAAAAAAATTATATCCTTCTTCTTCTGTTGCTGAAATTAAATAGCGAGTCTTGTTGCAAACCAAGTGGTCCTCACACAGCTGTTCTGGGTTTGATTCCTGTTGGGGTTTGAAAATGTGCTCTCTTTTTTTTTTTTTTTTTTTTTTTTCTATAAAAGTATGAAATAATTTTTTATTTATATATCTTTAATTTATTGCCCGATTTTTTCTGATTTTGATATATGAAATTACAGCAGATGAATATTAAAATTTTTGTTGTCATGCAAAGCTGGAGCAATAAAGAAATAGAGGACAAACAGACACGCGGACAAATCTTAATCAACTTTCCTTTTTCTGGTATCGCAAATCAATGTTTCCTTCCCCTCCTTTTTTTTGAGAAGTATATACAAAGAAGAAAAATAATCATTTAATTTTGCTCCAAGAAAGATAATATTGCATAATTTTAAAAAGTTTTCTCGAAAACACTCGAAAACTTGGCGCCTAAAGTTTCTTTATTGCTTTTGAAGTGAGTGAACTTTTGTGTTTAACATAATTTTTAATTTATTAGAAAAAAAAATTGATTAAATATGAAATTAATGTTATTAAAGCATTCTTTAGTTCTTCTCCATAATCGTAAGACCAAAACGATAAAAACTAAATAAAACAAAATGTTTACAATATTTAATTCAGTTTATTTTGTTTATTATGTCGCTCACGCACACAAAAAACTGTTCTGTGTCTCCATTTCTAAATATATTCCAGATAAATCTTTTAAAGTCACATAAACGTAGCACTTGTCCAAAAGCCAAAAGATCACTAAAAGCAATACAAAGTAAAACGAGAACAACATAAAACACATAAAAATTTCCAAAAAAAAAAGCACTGCAACACATGCTGACAAACACACTACTGAAATACTTTAAAGAAATTTATTAACTTTTGAAGTATAAAATTTTAAAGAAACTCTTTAAAATTACGACACAACGTCTCCTTCATGAGATTATACTCCTAAACCAAACCAGCCAACCAACACACATACATATAAAAAGAATTTACAAAAAACTGTAAATAAAGTATAGAAAAATGATAATTTCAGTTTAATTTCCATTTCTTGTGTCCAGCAAGAAGATTCTTAAGAATGTGGATTTATTAAATATGCGGATGAAGAGCTTTTGAATAAATAAATATCGATGACTAACCAGAAGAATTAAAAAAAATTAAAAAATGCAAAGAATTTTCATTGGCTGCTTTTAAAGCAAAAAAAAAAAAAGGGAAAATTGAATTCCAAAGAGAAAAAAGGGGGCGGGGGGGGGGGGGGGGGTGAATAAACGTTTGTTGGCAAAACGTCAAAAAAAAAAAAAAAAAAAAAAAAAAAAATTGGCTTGCTAATTATATTAAAAAAATAATAATTAATCATAAATAATTTAAATATTTTTTTTTATTTTTTATACATTAAATTTTTCCTCGGGAAATTACCGCGAAAAATATAATTAATTTTTGCTAAAATATCTAAAGCTTGTTTAAATATTAAAATTATTCCAAGCAAAAAAAATGGTAAAAATAAATAATTTAATAATAGTAATTATTAAAGAATTGAATTCTGAAAAAAAAATGTAAATACTTTTTATGAATAATTTTTTAAAATTTCATACTCTCTATAATAAATTTTGTTTACAACAACTTCTAAGAATATTAAATTTCATAATTTTCATTTTCAAACATTAATTAATTCATATAAAAATGTTTCAAACAGCCAGACGTTGACTCATTAGAAGCCAGAAGTATAAAAGAATAAAATATTAAAATTAACTGCCATTTAACTGCATTCTCCAAGTATACGCAGTGCCATGTCATTGCAGATTATTTAACTATAAATTAAAAAAATAATATATTAAAAAGAATAAAAAATTTTGATTTTATTTTTTATATTGCTTCAAGGATGATCAGCGTATCCATAAAGGATATTTGGGTTTTATAATCTTTCACTTTTGTTACAAGCAAAAAAAAATTAACACTGCAATTAATTTCACAGAGTACTTATAAAAACTCTTGGAAGTGTGGACACCGACTTAACGAATACGCTTCTGAGCCCAAAAAGAAAAAAGGATTTTTTAATATTCAACCGACAGGAACATTCTTTTACATCAAATCAATTTTTTTTTTGCTCATAAGCGCTCAACTTTGTTCCCTTCATCTTCCTAAAGTTTTTGAGTATTCAACCATACCGTTGTAGGTGTATGCAAATTATGGGAATCCCCCTAATACGAGCAGCTTCTCTTGCATGTAAAATCTCATATGTACATGGAAGCAGGTTTATTGTATTTGCTCAGGGTACCATCGAAATTAATCCTGGCTTAATGATGTTGAAATGCATAGAAATAATTAAACTATACGGCAGTAAGCAGAAAATAATCGATTACTATTGTTGTGCTTTTAGCGAACGACCTTGCATTAAGCAGATTCGGAGTGGACTTTTTGGCTCTCACAGTATTGCCACATACAATGGAATCATACGTATAAAGTAGTCAGTGCATTAGCTGATTACTTCTGAGCGAACACAAATACGCAATGAAGTGCGAGTAGTAGCCATCGGACACCCTACAACAAATTTCAATGTACCTTCAATATTCCAATGCCTCGAACCTAATAGTCTGATAATTTGAACTCCTTTGGTAAAAGTTTAATATTTTTTTTGACGAAAAGATATTGAAAAAATCATTCAAAAACCGCGACAATCAATTTTGAGAATAGGAACAATCATATATTATTAATTAGAAGAGGATCAATCATATATTACACGAACGAAGTTCATAAAAAATTTTGTCACATAAAAACATAACCAAAACCCTATTTGTGGAAAAAACCATTGTTATAGGATAAAAACTAAAAAAAAATTAACCGAATAATCGTGTAATCAAAACTTGAGTATAGGAAAAAACATTATTATACGATGAAAAAGTAAAAAAAAATTAGTCGAATAATTGGATAATCAAGAGTCGAGTATTGGAAAAGACACTATTATACGATGAAATATTAAAAAAAAATTATTTGAATAATCCGTCAATCAAAACTCGAGTATTAGAAAAACCATTGTTATAGCAGGAAATATAAAAAAAAAATTAACCGAATAATCGGATAATCAAAACTCAAATATGAGAAAAACTATTGTTATAGCATGAAAACTAAAAAAAAAATTAGTCCAATAATTGGATAATCAAAAGTCGAGTATTGAAAAAACTATTGTTATACAATGAAAACTTAAAAAAAATTAATCGAATACTACGATAGTCAAAATTCGAGGATCGGAAAAACTATTCTTATACAATGAAATATTAAAAAAAAATTGTGTGAATAATCGGACAATCAAAACTTGAGTATTAGAAAAACCATTGTTATAGCAGGAAAAATAAAAAAATATTAACCGAATAATTGGATAATCAAAACTTGAGAGTTGGACAAAACATTGTTATACGATGAAAAAGTAAAAAAAAAATTAGTCCAATAATTGGATAATCAAAAGTCGAGTATTGAAAAAACTATTGTTATACAATGAAAACTTAAAAAAAATTAATCGAATAGTACGATAATGAAAATTCGAGTATCGAAAAAACTATTCTTATACGATGAAATATTAAAAACAAATTATGTGAATAATCAGACAATAAAAACTCGAGTATTAGAAAAACTTTTGTTATAGGATAAAAAATAAAAAAAAATTAATCGAATAATCTGATAATCAAAACTTGAGAGTTGGACAAAACATTTTTATACGATGAAACAGTAAAAAAGAAATTATTCGAATAGTACAATAATTAAAAATCAAAGAAAAATCAAGTTTTTTTTACATCTTAACGAAATTTGAACTCGAGTATTTGGGGAAAAAAATAAACAAGTGAAAGTAGCCTATTGGATTATGTCGTTCGCCCTGAGAAAAAGAACAAAAAGAAGAACTTAACTTTTGAATATCTTATAATATTTACAAACATATTGCATTGACCAATAGATCTATAGATCAATCCACAAATCAAATGCGATGGTTGGCTTAAAAAATGAAAGTAAATGCGAGAGAAAAAATTGTCCGTGTCCTTCTATTAGTGACACTGAACAGCGAGTTTGGCTGCGAGCATAGTGGTGTGCTTCTTTGCACGGCTGTTCTGAGTTTGATTCCCGTTGGGGTTTCAAGGAGGTATTTTTTTTTTTTTTTAACTATAAAAATATGAAATATTATTTCTATTTATCGCCCGATTTTGCTGAGTTCTACATGGGAAAAATCGAAGGCGGAATTTAAAATTTTTGATTTTAGACAAAATTTAAGCTCATTTTGCCCCGCAATATAAAAAGAAGAGGATCCTCAAATCAATATTATAGAAATTTCTTGCCTTCCTTATGGCCTCCTCCCATCCTTTTTGGAGAAGGCCATACAACTGTAACATGTTTATTATGTGCCGTTAAACATTTTATAAAATATTTAAACGTGTTTTTTTTTGCGTTTTATTTTTTTTCCTGCGGTTTTCTTTTATTTACAAGTTGACTAACTGACTTCTTTTTGCTTTTTCCCATTTCAGATCTTAAATTAACATTGTAAATCTATTAAGGAAAAATCCAAATCATTTTCCGAGAGAACATGGAGCATCACGTTGCAACAGTAAAGCCTCATTAGTAAACAAAACAGGAAATAAAAATGTCCATTAAACAATAAAACGACAGATACAAATAACACAAATAAGAGAAACAACCAAATAAAAATGTAATAAAATAATAAGGAAATAAGATATCAAGATGAAATATTATTTCAAATAACCGCAACGTAACACATTAAAGAAGAAAACAAGAAGAAGAGAAAAGAAAGATTATGAAGTAAATAATAACCAATCATTTTTCATTTACAAATAAATAGAAGAGAGGAAAACGTGCAACAGTGATTAATAATGTTTTATGATCTCTAACAGTGAAAGTGTAAGCAAAAACGGAAACAATAATATGTGATTGCGGGCATAAGCGGATATCCCTTTTACAAAACAAAAACAGCAACGCGCAGTAGACCTTAACAGCCACTGCAGCAACAGCCAACCCAACCTCAACCTCAACAGCCCAAAATAATTTCTTTTTTTTTGTTTCATGTATTTCTTTTGTTGGGGAAAACTTGTGCAAAATTCCTGTTGTGTGCTTTTGGGTTCGCTTTTCGCTTCGCATTTGGCAACCGTTGACATCAAACGCTGCAAGCAGAAGCAAAAAAGAAATGTGCGTCTGACTTAAGCTTTTCTTTTTTATTGCTGTCCTTAAAGTTTAGTGACTCAAAAATTGTCATACTTAAAAATTACTTAAGACGTCGCCATCACCACAAACACTCTAATTTCGTGCTCTGACAATCTTAAAGAATAATTCGTTACCCCTCCAAAAAAAAAAAAACCAAAAAAAAAAAACAAAAAAATAAGAAAATCAGAACAAATACATACAAACAAGCCGGGCAAGCAGAGAAAAAGCCCAGCATTCAAAGAAAAAAAAAAAAAAAAAAAGAAGAAGAAGAAAATAATAATAAAGCTAAAAATGGAATTTCTTAAAAGGAAACATTTTTCATTGTGGATTACGACGACAACATTTATAATCGTGAGCAACATTGTGTTAAATGTGAGCACCGTTCGGGGGCTGCAGGGTGTGCCAACATGGATGTAAGTACTGAAATCAATACTTCCCTGTATTTGTATTGCTCCTTTAAAATAAGAAGAAGCAGAACCAAAAAAAATAATTTGTTTTTGATTTGTCTTTGGTCCCGGTCATTATAATACCGGCCAATTATTTCCTCTTTAACAAATTTCCCCCTCCATCTGTAGCCAGGATACCTACAAAGGAAAGCCGCCATTCCACAAAATGGCTGCTTAATGCGGCCATAGCAATCACTGTAGGCAATAAGACCTTTTCCAATTGACATTTCCATGTGGAACTGTCGTAACCAAGGCGTATGTATACCAACTCAAAGTTGCTCCCGCTCTACCACCTTCTTATGGTAACAACAACAAAGTGTTTGGTGTTTGGCATTGTCTTGTGGCAGAGTGTCTCATACAAATTAAGAATTTCATAATTTTCAATTTAAAATACAAAACAATTAAAAGAAAAATTTCAAAATAATCGAAACACGTTGACTGAATACAAACAGGATTTGAAGGAAATTGGCTTTGATCTGCCAGCTTATGTAGTGCCCCCGTCATCCAGGTGTCACTCTTATAATCTAAGAAATAAATATGACAAAACTTTGTAACTTTTTAAACGCCATGGTTTTTGGCAGAAAATGGATCCTTCGACGAACTCGGAGGATCCTTTCTGTTGCCTTTAAAATTTTTCAAATCTCTTATGACGTTTTTTTTTCCTGGTATAAAAATGTTGTCCTGTGAAAACGGTCATTAAATTTTTAAAATGTTTTCGCCGTCCTGTAAAAAAGCCATTTTGTATTTAACGCGAAAAGAACTCAAATTAGAAAAAGATGTGCTGCCAGATTGCAAATTCATCTGGTTGAGAAATAAAAAATTCTCATTTAATATCTTTTGTTTCTTTCATACGTTATTAAATATAAAAACTTATATTAAAATTGAATTTTCTGCTCTTCTAAATTAAAGAATTTTTTTTAAATTAGTCTGGCAACGTTGTATAAAAATAAAACTAATCGGTTTTATAAGACATTTTCAACTCTGTCGATTTGTGCTCCCTTTTCGTGCTGAGAAAAGTCCTCATATTTACAAAAGAACACGCAATCCTTTTTTAAAAAAGGGCAAAACATTTTTTAAAAAAGTACACAAAATTACGATTTTTGTGTAAAACGTAAGCGGTTTTTCTAGAACAGGAAATTCTATTAAGCTATTTTAAAACTTTTCCTCTCTCTAGACGAAGTCACTAAGCTCTCGCAGTCAATTTTACAAACTGTAATTTTTTGCTCTTGTTTGAGGCCATAGACTTGACAAATCTCTAGCGTACCAATCGCTTTGGCTCCTCGTCCTCATGACATTCTGAGTAAATAATTCTGAAATCTTCTAACTTTTAACAACATTTTATGCTGAGTTATAAGAATATTTGCACCATTATGACTGGAAAGGACTGTTGCAACCGAAGAAACCTTTTACTTTAGTACTTTTTCCCTTAAACAAGGGAAAAATTCAAAATTTGGTACTTTTTGGCTTATTGATAAATTTTATACAAATGCAGTTTTCATCTTGTAGACGCAGCATTAAAATTAAAATATATTCCTATAAAAGATATCTTTTGTGGGTGAAAGGGGAAATTGATGGTACTTTTAGATTTCCCCTTTTTTATAAACCTTTTATAAATATATAGAGGTGAACATCTAGAATATAAATTACGTTTTCGATGTTAAATTTCGATGGTAATTAATGCTCCATTCCTAAAGTTGATATAAGTAATAGTCTTTAAAGCGTACAATTTACGTACCTTTTCAAGGGTAGAAAAAGAGGGTTTGGTGCATTTTTCTTAAAACGAGAAAGGGTTGTTATTTTATTTCATTTTCTCTATGTTATTGAGGGAACATGTTCTCTATGTTCATTGTCTCTATGTTAGATTTGATATAAATGGAAACTGAAAACCTTCGATGACATACCATTCATACTAAAGTACATAAATTGAAATTTTTCGGCCCAAATAGGGGCGGAAAGGGAAATAGTAAAAGGTTACTACTCGCCCAGTTGTTGAAAAACTATAAAATTACTTTTTGAAAATTATTCAAATATCAGCTGTTCGTATGATACCAATAATACATTTCAAGCAAAAAAAATATTAACGTGACCGGCCATAAAGTGGTTAATGGTTGCCATTTCCAGATACCTTTTAATGCCTGTCAAATTTTATACAGTTTTCCAGTACCATCAGATAAGACGCCTTACACGTTGACGTCGAAACTGAACGAAATTGTTGCAATTAATCATTTTATTGCCACTCAAAGAGAAAATATGAGGCTTTTAACCCTTTAAATGCGAAAGCAAGAAATAAAATCTTTCGCTTTGCACGAATATTTATTAAAAAGCATTTCTTCTTTTATGTTTTTAATGCTCAACATGAGGCAAAAACTAACAGCGTTAAGAAATTTGAGAAAAAACTATTTTTCATCACTATTTCCCCCGCAGGTTTATTTTGACTTTGTTTGGTAAAATGCAGAGGGCATACAGAGCCATTTAAATGCTTTGAAAGATTGGAGGCACGAAAAAAAAATAAATTTAAATTCGAAATAGTCAAACGGTGAAATTTAAAACTAAAACGAAATCATTTTCTTTGGCTTTTAACTTTTGGCAACACAAACAGCAGGCAAGCAGGCAGGCAGGCTGGCAGGCAGGCAGGCTGGCAGTCAGTCATGGTGCAGTAGAAACAAAAACAATAAAAGAGGTTTTCTTCGGCCATGCAACAGCAGACTACATTTAACCTGTTTTTTATTTATTTATTTACTGTTATAACAAACATTTGGTTCCATAGGAATCAGTTCAAAGCAGTTAGAATCGATTTGTGTATGTGTGTGTGTGTGTATGTATATATGTTTTTTGGTTCCCAGAAAATAAAGTAAATAAGAGGAAAAATAATGCGCTGCATACCCCAATTCCCCAGTACTGAAAAATTAGCAGTACTGTCACTTTTGGGCTTCTAAGCCAAAAACGGTCCAAATTTTATCCAAAAAAAAAAAAAAAAAATGGCGGCCATTTAATTTTAAAGTCATTAAAAAAAGTGGTTAAAAAAAAATTTGTCTTGTTGTTCTAACAATGAAAGCAATAGGGATTCTGCTGGCATGATGTCCACCATGTGTCGCCTTGCTGAAAAAATAAGGAATACATCACCACGAACGATGTCGATTAGTAGCCAGGACATACTAAAAACTTTTTACTACAGCCGCCATATTTATAGCACGATTAGTCAGCTGTTCACTACAGTGGCAGCAAAAATTTATATGACAGTAAAAATTTGTTGTTTACATGCCGATGAAAAATAATAGTCCATTCAAAATTCAAGGCAATTCCTGCGAATTGCAAGAGAGTTCTATTACGAAATAAGCAAAAAAAAAAAGCGAGCATTCAATCATTCGAATAATTCAGAAATAATAAATATTACCACCGATTACCAAAAATCTAACATGATAACTTGGAAATTCTATTTTGTAATCACAAAAAAAAAAAAAAAAAAAAAAAAAAAAAATCAAACTTAAAAAAAATTAAAAACAAATAAATAAATTTTCCTTGACAATTTTTACTTGCACGCCCCTGCTTTCGTTCCAGGTTTGCATTATACCACAGTTTTGGCTAAAATGTAATAACTTTCAGAATGCAGTTTTTAAATACTTAAATTCTCGTTGGCACAATTAAATTTATTGCTTTCTAAATTTTGTATTCATACAGCTTGCAGGAAATATTTATAGTTGATAAAAAAAAATTCCATAAAAAAATGATCCCTGCTAATTAATAGTTTTTAGTACAGAAATTAATTAAAAGTGTTTATTGTTTGCGAAGTGCAGATTTTTTGGACTTCGCAATAAAAGTGATCCCTGCTAATAAATATTTTTCTATGTGGCTGTTTTTGAGGAGTGGAAATTTTTTTTTTGCAAAGTCCTTGCGAATTTCCCAATAAAAATGATCCCTACTAATGAATATTTTTTAGTACATAAACTAATTAAACGTTTTGGTTTACGTGAAATGCAGTTTTTTTGAAAGGTCTTTGTGGTTTTCCCTCTAAAATGTGGAATATGGAGAGCAAAAATGTGGAATGTGAAGAGCAAAAGATTTCGCTTTGGAGTTGCAAAATAAAAAAAAGGGATTCTGCTGAAATAGACATGATCCTGATGATCGGCGGATGCGATTATATGGCAGTGCACATTCGACGCCTGCTTGGAGGCGCAGCGAGTATGGACCTCCCAACTCATATTGGCCGTTAATATTTCATGCAGGCGATACTTCTACTTTTGCAAAGTGAAAGCAGCTTTTTATTCCCTTTTTTTTGCATCTTCCTTGCATCTGTCAAATCCTTCAGCCATTTTCATCATAAAGTAATTAAATTGAATTGAAATTTCCTCTTGTTGGTCTCCCATTCTTTCTGCCTTTAATATAATCAATTATTCTGGCAAATAAAATCTTTTGCATCTCCGCTTTCATTAATGCATCAATACGACGCACTAAAGAGCGCAAGAGCCTGAGTGAGGGGTTTCTTTGAGGGGGTTCTGCTGTCAGCTTCTAAGAGCATCATATGTTCTCTTGACGCATTTAAATGAATAAAACATTTCAGTTTAAAGTTTATCAGTATTACATTAAAATTAACAAAAAAAAAGAAACGATTCAATACATGCCAGCTGGTTGCAGCCCGTCCACTTTCGGTTCATTTTTTACACTTTTTTCTCCTCCGACATTTTATTAATTCCCTGGTGACGAGTGTGTGTATGTCTTTAACCACAATGAAATTTATTTTGTTACCAACCAAATTGTTTTTTTTTTCCTCCTTTTAGTTTTATCTTAATTATATTTTTTAACTTTTCCTTTAATCTTCACTTACACAGTTTTCCAATTAGTTGGCTGATGGCGGCGAGTTTTGCTTTTCTCGATTTTTCTGTTTAACTTTCTTTTACGTGCTTCAGGATTTTTTCCTTGTTTTTTCTTCCTTTTCTTATTTTTTATAACCAAAGAAAATTGTATTTCTTTTTTTATCGGTTATTTTATCTGTTACAATAAATCATTTACTTTGTTGGCAAAAGTGTAACAACTAAAATTTTTCATATTTTTTTTTTTAAGTTTCCTCTTTTGAATTGTAATAGAATTTCATTTGAATAGATTAAGGATTCGCGGGACCCACCAATTTACCAATTTAAAGGATATGTTAGGCAAGGAGCAATTAAGTACGGCCCACGGCCGAACCCCTCAGCTTCTATTTTCTTCTAATAAAAACACCAAAAAAAGAAAACTTTTCCAACAATTTTTTTTAATACTTCAAATATTCAAGTCACTGATTTTGTTTTTCTTTAATGAAAATGGAAAAGAAAAACAAAGTAATATTAAAAATCGTACAGATAAATCTCTAATTTGAAAACCAATTTCCACATTTAATTCCAACGCAGGTGTATGAGTGAACAGTAGAATGATTTGTCATTCTCCCAGCATGAATTTTTGCTTCTGGTGGGGGCTTTTTTCCATTCCATTTTAATACAATATTTATTAGTTGACGGTGGACAGACAGTTTCATTAAATTTTATGAATTTGTTATGGAAATTTTGTTTGCAGCATCTCATTTAAGGAAAAATGTCTTGCTGTTCTGCAGAGGAAGTCTTCTTTAATGCTGGAAATGGAAGGAAATTAAATGGAAAATCTTAATAATGCAATCAAGTCAGTGTGCGTTTCATTGGAAAATGCAAACTGGAGACATGGAAGATTGATTAAATATCACTTGCATACAAATGAAGAGCATCAAAATTTCCAGTTATATATCATAAATATAAAATATATATAGATATATAATGCATCTATACTTGTTAAAAGTCCAGTGTAAATGTAACAGCTGCTCCTTTTTTTCTCTACATTAATTTTGACAAAAATTAAATTAAATTTGCTTTAAAAGTACATTGAAATTTATTGCGGAGGGGTGTCAGGTGACTCCTATTCGCCTACCACCATATGCTACTGCAGATCATGTGGGAAACCTTACCCAAATTGTCTTCATTAGAACAACAGGAGATGTAAGCCATTTAAAATTAAAAGTTACTCACTTCGGGCAAAAATCCCACAAGAGAAAGAAAAAAAGAAAAATTAATTAAATTAATTAATTAAATTTTTTTGTGGAATAAATTTTATTTTTAACGGGCTGGCTTTTTAAATTTTGCTTCACTTTCCAACCGCAGTTGGCTATTTCTATGGCTCTCGACTAACGGACTGCATGAATATCCTCTCCCCAGTGAACAAAATTATACCTCTTCACTTTGTATAAACAGCATGGTTACCGTTATCAGCTTTTTTCCATTCCGGTTCTTAAATCCTTCTAAAATATTTACACAATAAAATACTTAATTTTTTTTTTTAATTATAATACTGAATATTTATTAGGAGAGGTCATTTCTCCAAAGCTTCGGAACTTTAAATCTCTCATTTGGAAAAGCTTTCATCATACAATTTTAGATTTCGTCAGATTTAATACAAATTTTTCCGAAGAGGTTTAATGCAAATTTTAATAAGTAGAGATCTATGCTGCATCAGCATCCTAATCGAGAATATACGTTCGATGAAGGCAATGCTTGGTAAATGCAGATCCAAGCAATTTTTTTTCAAATTGCTGCTGGCGATTGCTCGTTGAAGTGGGGAACTCGATATCAGAGATGTATTGTCAAAGAGGGAAAACATTCTGGTACTTAAAAAAAATTTTAATATTCCCCTCAAAATACCAATTCTCCAGTTTGGAGTTGGGACCCCATGCCTAATTTGGTTTTGAAAGCCCACGGGTGGCAGCTTGCGCTAGGCAACGTATCTCCAATGAGATGCCTCAAGAAGCAGGTGTATTTCATATCCCAAAAGCAATATGAAAAACGTCTATCATTCTGGTACTTTCTAAAAATTTTAAAATTTTCCCACAAAATACCAACCCTTCAGTTCGGAGTTAGGAGCCCATCTCCAGTTCGGCATCGAAAGGTTAAGGCGAGTACTACTACAGAAGACAAGGTATCTCTAATCAGATGGCTCATATCCGATATGCATTATGAAAAATGTCTATCATTCTGGTACTCAACAAAAATTTTAAAATTTTCCAGTTCAAGTTCGGAATTGAAAGGTCAGTAGAATGGTGGGTAGACCTATAGATGGCAACGTTTCTCCTATCAAATGGATTTAAGGAACAGGCCTCCTTTATATGCGTTATGTATTTTGAAAAACGTCTATAATTCTGGTACTCAACAAAAATTCAGTTCGCAGGTGAAAGGTCAAGGCGGGCAGCCCTACAGAGGACAACATATCTCCAGTTAATAATAATGCTGTTTGCGTAATACCAGCACTTTCCACTTGACTGCATTTCTTAAGAAGACTTGACTGTATTAAGAAGAAAAAGCATTCATTTAACTGTCAGTTTACTTTCCAAAATTTAAGAGTGAAATATTTAGGATGAGCATTTATTTCATCATGTTTGCCCAGCTGATGAAGAACACAACCTCAGACTTACAGCTGAGAAAATACTGGAGCAATTACAAATTAATTGAGCAATTGGATTATCTACCAAACCTTAAAATTATATACAACTTTTGTTTACAAAGATATGGCAACTGTAATCAGTAATTGAAATTAATAAAAATAATTTAAAGTCCTCGATAGTGTAGTAGTCGGTATCGTTTCCCCTGCTTGCCGCTACAAAGGACCTCAGCCTTTAGTGCTTCCAGCCATAGTGTAATAATTATATTCGTATAATGAAATGATAATGAGGTAAATGAAATATTTTTGTTGGTGGAGAGATAGACTTCCCACTTCGAGCTCCTTCCCGGATATGAGTATGAAAAATATATTTATTTGATTCTTGATTGAATATTAACGTCTCGCTTTCGCACAATGCCGAAAGCAAAAACAAAGCAAACACTAAACGAGCCAGTGCAGTGGTGCGTGCAACCGGACACACAATGTTGTTAACACGGTCGTTACAGACACACAATCAAGGCGACTTGCTAATGCTCGTAATGTTGCAGTTCGACGTCATTGTAGTGGTTTCTGTGATAATTGTTGCAATAAATGTAAAATAAGTTTATTTATGTGAATGTTAAATATTGTCGTCGTTATCGTCGTCACCGTCATCGTCATTGTCGCCGTTGTCCTGCTCACCGTTGTTGTTGTTGCTGTTGTTGTTCTGCTTGTTAGTTAATAACCTTAATGTTTATGTTTCCAGCCTTAAGCCAGATTTGCCCATTTAAAAAGTGCATAAAATCTTAGCAAATTTATGATTTTCATGTGCGTCTGCATGACGTTAATGTCGTTGTATTTGTATCTGTATGAGTGTAGTGCATAAAATATTACCCATTTGCAGACTATAAAATAATAAACTTTTAAATTATTTTTGAGGCTACGGCTTACAGATATTTGAGTTGTGTAGTGCGAGCATAAGAACAGGTTACATTAACTATGGATTTGCTTAAGAGTTCCGATTGTTTATGTTGCTGCAGCGCAGCTTTACTATAAATAAATTATCTAATTTATTAAGTTGTTTGTTTTTGAGCATATAATGGTGAATTATTGGCCAGATTAATAAAATGTAAACAGATTTTTAAATGGTCTTTTTCTCGACCCAGTACATTTGGGGCCAAGTACATTTTCCGCTCATGTGCAATTTTCAATTAATATAAATTATTAATATTTATGAGCATGTATTGAACTGAAAACTAAGCAAAATGTTACATGCACAGACATGAATTTTCAAGGAAACTGCAATTTGAGGGGCAAAGAGAGTGGGAGTGCTATTTAACAAATTTTAGGAAAAGCTATGGATTTTCATTTATTAATTACTTTTTAAAAATTTAATTTCTTAAACTGAAATTTATGTAAATTTAAATAATATACGTGCCCAAGGTTGTCCTCTCAGGCGCCACTAGAAATCGCTAAAGAAATTCCCCATTGTTGATTGATTTTGCGTTTACTCATTTGTAAGTAATTAAAGAGTTTATTGCACGGTTAAGCCAAGAAACTCGTAAATTATAAATCACTTTTTTCCAACCAGGTGTAACCAACCTTCATTGGTACATGATCTAACAAAACATCCAATTGCCGTTTTTTTTTTAGTTATTAACCTATTTCTCTCTTTACTGTTTAGTATTCTGTCGCAGGATGTTTGTGTTTCCACACTTTCATGCTAGAGGGTATGCGAAATGCAGGTTGGTTACACCTGGTTTGGCGAAAAATAATTTATAATTCGATGAAAATGCCCCCATGCAAAAGGCAAATAAATATTAAAGTCAAAAGTGTTCCAGATTACATTACATTATTAAATCCAAGTCCACTAGCTCAAAACATTGTACTGCTCTGCAAAGTAGCAGAGTAACAGAAGTACCCCTATTTTCAACCAGTTTTATAACTTTGTTGTGATTATGCGAGATCCAGTATCTGTATCGGTAATGTAGCGATGTCTTCTGTATGCTGTAGTGAGCCTAAAACTTGTATAACAATTTTCCTTTAATACTCCTTCATGTGATCAAAATTCCTTTACAACTACTGATATAGCAGTTTCACCATGTCTCAAAATGTAGGCTTGGCTCTATTACTGCTACTTTTTGGATATTTTCCGAAAAGGAAAGAGGAGAAGAAGTATAACTTTTGCCAGCTTCAGTTGTTATTTCAGTGGAATCGTTGTGATCATTATTAAAAGCTCACCAGCAGCAGATAACCAGGGAAACATAAGAAGGATACTTGGCAAAATTTTGAAGTATTCGGACATGCCGCTTTCGGATATAGTAGTGTATCCAAACAAGTTCGTATCTTTTTTCTGCTTATGCGAGCAATTTGAAAGTATTGGCAAATACATATTAAGCTCAAAAGGGCTTTACTAATTATATAGCATTGTGTTATCAATACAGAGTCGATAACAAGTAGTAGTCGATAATAAATAATATTCGATACCAAGTAGAATTCCTATACTCTCCGAGCGTTTATAATTCTAATATCAAGGAAACATTTATATATCAACAGATTTTAGTGAATCTATTCACTATTTTTAGTGAATCTATCCTGCCAATTGGTTTAAAAAAAAGTTCTTTGGTTCTTTACAAGTAGTAAACGATAACAAGTAGTATTCGATAACAAGTAGTATTCGATAACAAGTAGTATTCGATAACAAGTAGTATTCGATAAAAAGTAGTATTCGATAACAAGTAGTATTCGACAACAAGTAGTATTCGCTAACAAGCAATATTTCTATAGTCAGTTAGCCTTTATAATTCTAATATCAAGGAAACATTTATATATCAACAGATTTTAGTGAATCTATTCATTTAGATTATCCTGCCAATTTGTTTATTAATTCTCAATTCGTTTCTGAGAATGTCGACATAAACGAATTGCCTAATGTCTCCTTATTTGTAATATTAACTAGTTTTAAATTTGTAAAGCTTCCTTGTTAATTTGCTTTACTACCGGCTGCCATAATATATTATTCTCCAGAGTGTTAATTTGCGGAAATTTAAATGGATCTGGTTTATAGTTCTATTATGGACTATTTTGGCTCTACTGATGCAGGGTAATTCTTAAGATTTAATTTTTTAAAAATGCCAACGATTTGACTTCATCGAAAGAATAATTGAATAATTAATAATGCGCAGCCTACTAAAACGGAAGTCGCGGGTTCGATTCCTGCATACACCCCGAAGTGTTTTCAAACGGGCAACACGAAGGTAATTCAAATTGTGTTGGTTACAAGCAAAAAATATAAAGGCAGCTACTTTCAAGAAGGCAAAGTCAAATGCGTTTGAGATATTTTTTTTATTTTTCATGCTCCATGATTTTTTTTTTATCTCATCTGTACATGACCGCGCCAAAAACAACAAGTTGCTATATTAGAGGCAACGCACAGATGTTGATAATTGCCTACTATTAATCAGTCGCCTTTGATCTTCCACTTGCAATTATAATTTCTAAGTTTTAATTGCAGATCATCAAAAATGTTTCCATGGAATAGTCTGATATCTGTTAATGATCACGCCACTGCAAGCACAACACTTCTACCTTTTTAAAGTCAGCCGCCTCCTTTTTTTTTTTTTTTTTTTTTTTTGTTCTGCTGCCCGAACTTTGCGACCGTAATTTCTGCCACATAATTGCCTGCTGCTACAAATTAATATTAATAAAAAAAAATAAAATAAAAAAATTATACAAAAAAAAAAACGAAAATTAAAACAGATTAAAAACGAGAAATAAATGTGGTTTCTAGTGAAAAAATTAAATAAAATAACAAAAAAACACTACAATAGAAAAATTAAACAGGAAAGGGCAGCAGAAAGGCAAAGAACTGAAGGCAAAGTTATTACGAAAAAAAAAAACTAAAAGATATAAACAAGGAAAGAGAAAAAAAATACTCAATTGCAGGCAGCCAGAAGGCACACTAAAACAGGTCATAAATAGAACAGAATCGAAGAAAAAACTAAAGAAATTATAATGACGAGCAAAAGATAAATTTTAGACAAAAAGTGGAAAATTCAAGTAACCCTGCGTGACTTAGCAGCGATACAGCCGAGCCGATTGAAAAATGTAATTGTAAATAAATGCCCTGAAAAGAGTTCCATGAAGAGAAAAATCGAAAACTAAATTAATACCGAATATGAACAGCTTCTAAAGAGGCGGCGAACTTTTGCAGGCTTTAAATTTGATTAAGTGTTGCCTGTTTAAATAAATTTTTCTTTAAATTAAAGCAAACCTTTTCCAGCTCCTGAACACACAAATAGAATTTGTAGTAGTCTCGAGCTGCCATCTACTTTTGTTTGCTCTGTAGTGACTCCAGTTGCCACCTATTTTTGTTGCTCTTTAGTAGCATCGAGTTGCCACATATTTTTGTTTCTCTGTAGTAGCCTCGAGTTGCCACTTATTTTTGTTGCTCTGTAGTAGCATCGAGTTGCCACCTATTTTTGTTGCTCTGTAGTAGCATCGAGTTGCCACTTATTTTTGTTGCTCTGTAGTAGCATCGAGTTACCACTTATTTTTGTTGCTCTGTAGTAGCTGCGAGTTGCAACTTATTTTTGTTGCTCTGTAGTAGCTGCGAGTTGCAACTTATTTTTGTTTGCTCTGTAGTGACTCGAGTTGCCACATATTTTTGTAGCTCTGTAGTAGCCTCGAGTTGCCACTTATATTTGTTGGTCTGTAGTAGCATCGAGTTGCCACCTACTTTTTTTGTACCTTTACCTACTCTCTTTGTACTGAATATTTATTTATGACTAGGGGTCATTCCATCAAAACTTTGGAACTCTAAACCTCTCATTTGCAAAAGCTTTCACCATACAATTTTAGATTTCCTCAGCTTTAATCCAAATTTTTAACAAGAGGTTTAGTGCAAATTTTAATAAGTAGAGATCTATGCTGGATCAGCATCCTAATCGAGAATATACGTTCGATGCTTAGTAAATGCAGATCCAAGCAATTTTTTTTCAAATGCCTGCTGGCAAATGCTTGTTGAAGTGGGGAACTCCACAAAATTTTAATATACCCCACAAAATACTAACTCACCAGTTCGGAGTTGGAAGCCCATTTGCTATCAGATGGCTCATGAAAGAGGTCCACTTCATATCCGGAATCCTTTATGAAAGCGATCAATCATTTTGGTGCTCTATAAGAATTTTAAAATTTTCCCACAAAATCCAAACTCAACAATTCGGAGTTGAAAGTCCACTGGTGGCAGTCATGCGGAAGGTAACGTATCTCTTAACAGATAGCTCAAGGAAGAGGTTTCCTTCATATCCGGAATGCTTTACGAAAAAGATTACTCATTTTGGTGCTCTATAAGAATTTTAAAGTTCCCCCACAAAATTCCCACTCTACGGTTCGGAGTTGTAGAGACACTCCTAATTCGGTTGGGGTGCCAGCAATGCCGACAAGCACCTAACTCCAGCTGATGTGATTTGGAAATTCTTTGATCGTTGTACTAAATGTATTTGCCGCACTGCGAGCAGGTCTGCGCCACGAACTGAATACAGTATTTTCTACTAATATTTGCCCTTCTGTTTATTTATATCCTTTTTGCTTAAAAATTTTGATAGAAGCAATTGTTATATATTTATGGGGTCCTCCTCTTTATGGAATCAGTTATAGAGGCCGAACGAAATACAGAAAATAAAACACTTTGCAGCACACACCGCATACAAGAAGGGTGACTGCATTTACAAGAACAAAAACAAAAAAAAAAACATTAATTTGACTGTCTGCTTACACTGTCTAAATGTGCATTTAAATAAAAATGACTGACACTATGCATTGAGGCATGAAATAAAAAAGCATCCGTAACAACTACTCATGCGGTGTGTGATACGAGCAATATACAATCGTTTATCTGGGTGTAGATGTGTGTGTGTGTGTGATGCTGGGGGGATGAATGAGCGATATACAACAGGGAATGGTACTATTTGAACCAAATGGCTATTGAAAAACGCCAAGTAAACGAATGCATTGATTTGCTGAGATTCATGGTTGCCGTTAAATAAAATGCCAGAACTCCGCGATAAATCTGTTCCCACTTCACTTCCTTATTTTTATTGTACACTTCAATATTCCTGAAGGGATTTTTTTTTGAGAAAGCGATTATAAAGGATAAATTCAGGGAAGAATCCACTTCATATTTTTAACGCCAAGGATTTTATTTTCCATTCGTTAAATGATATTTCAAATTGCGAATCCTTGAGAAACCAGAGATAAAATCAGAGATAAAGTCGCCTGTTTGGACTTAACGCATAGGAAAAAAAATAATGGGATAACATTGCAAAAGGATTTAAAAATGTCCTTAAGGTTTTTTTTTGGGAAAATTTTTTTTCCTTATTTTTGGATACAAATAAATTTAGATTTTTTACGTTTTACATTTTTATTTTTCTATTTATTTGCTGAAGACAAATTTGCTGAGCTCAATGAAGGACGGCGTAGGGTGCCTATAACCGTTATATGCCAACGTTTTGCTTATTTAAATATTCCAGAAAAATCAACTCAAGAGTTATATCAGCAGTAAAATAATAGTAACAGAAAATTTAGGTTTTTCCAGAGATCATCTGTCTTTGTAAGGACAAAAAAATTTATTTACAAGTTTCTAGATAATAATTCTCAATCAGTTTTGTGCTACTTGTGCAGAAGAAAAAAAAGCGAAGTTTTTTTTAATTGATTTTATTTATTTATACTTTATATACAAGATCGGCGGTTTGAATTGAAAACTACATTTCCACGAATTTAGCACATTGAAAATGACCTTCTATATCATTCAAACTACTTGCGGCAACAGTTTTTATCCTGCCTTTAAGAAAATTCAAGAATTTTCAGGCACTTTAGCCAGGACTATTAAGAATCCTTATTTTTATGGCCAAGCGCTCAAGATCCGTTTTAGCTCGAATTAAAAATATAATTAATTGGAAAAATGTGGAAGAAAAGGACATCGAAGGGAAAAGTTTATTTCATCCTCATTCCTTTAATGTCCTGCCTTGAAATAGTTTAAAAAGAAGACTACTTTTGTGTTCTCCCCACATGTAATAACACACAGAGGAAAATTCCCATTTGGTTGGATCCACAACACAATTATTTTTAAAAGAGTTTTTTGTTTAGTTTTTCGAAAATTCCCTGCCAGAGATGTGTTTGAGGCTACAAAGTTGGTGAGAAACAATTTTAGTGAAGTTATTTGTAAACAATTAAAATTTGCTGCATTACTTTCGCTGTCGTTGTTCTCGTGACCGCTTTGTTGCTTCAACATATTTCCCATTAAAGAACACGAATGTTTATTTAAACGACTCTAATAGTTTTTTATTTAATGGAAATTGAGCAGATGGGCAAGAGAAAAAAGGATTTTTTTTTTGAATTTTACATTCGTAATTACTCCGTATTTTGTTAAGATTTCCATCAAAAAGGTTCCCTACAAAATCATTTACAATTAAATCAATTAATTGTGTCATAATTATTTCCTATTGGGATGACTTATTTTGTCCGCCAGAGGACAGTCGGGTATTTTGGGACTTGTTCGAGGATTGGCTGAGGATTAAAAATGGCTTAGTTGAGCTGGCACAAACTGCCAAGTGGGCCTGGTTGAACCTACTGAGGGCATAAAATTTATATTTAATTACATTTAATTAAAATTATATGTTGTTTTATTAAAAAAAATTTTCTGGTTTTGCAAAGTAAAAAAGCAAAAATTACATTCCTAAAATTGTTACATTTAATTTGAATCTTTAAACTTGACTTTGGATTGACTCTCTGAAAACTCTGCTGCATAATTTCAAGTAACATTTTCTTATAACATAAATAAAGACTTGCTTTCTATAGCGCTCTGGCACAGCTACAGTTCCTAAATGGTTTAAACAACAAAAAGTTGTTTGGAAAAACTCCCTCCTGTCAGGTAGACCTTTTTGAAAAAGTTGTAATATGGCAAACTCATTTACAGAGATTTTCCCAATTTAGATATCGCAAGTTACCCATATTTACATAATTTCCCCATTATCGACATAATCCGCAATATTTAATAAAATAAAATATTTTTTCATTTTTTTTTTTTGTTTAGTCTTTCCTTATAAAAATTTTTCAAAGCTCAAACTTCCATCTCTGTGAATTCAGTTTCCTTTTTTGTATTCTCCTTTCAATTATATTTTGAAACTGTTCATTTTTTTCCACTTTAAAAGAAATTTTGTGGACCAGTAAAGTCCACACCCCAATATCAAAAAGAAAATAAACTACTTTTTTTCTCTTTATTATCATTTTATTATCAACAGGAAAATATTCTTGAAATTGACCAAATTTTCTCTTCTAAAAAATATTTTTTATCAAAATCCTTCTCAGTTTTCTTTTAGCTTAAAGCAATTTGTACTGCCATAAGAAAACTATTGAACACAATAGCTACAGTCGCCTACACGAGTAGAGCTCTTCAAATGCCGCTGGCCACTACTGTAGTCTGGTAACCCTCTACATAATTATTTTACAGGCTGCTACAATACATATAGTGGATATTAAATAACCCAACTCTATTAAGAACAATTTTTAACAAGTAAAAGTGCTATATTCGACTGTGCCGAATCTTCTATACCCTTCTCCATGGATATGTTCTCTCAAAAAATAAGCAACATAAAGAAGAACTTAAAAACGTACCAATATCGTCATAGTATTACTTCGTGAGGAGGTGTTCACCGATTACTACTTTCTAAGATTACCTTTCTTTCTCTTTCTGCTGCTCTCTGCAGCGCTAGGAATTCTTTGCGACGCCACCCACCAAATTCAAGATCTCCATTGATAACAGCTCCACGGAGGCTCTCATGGCTCCATATCGCAGGCAATCGAAACACAATAGCTATATATAGTTGGAGAAATTTTTGCAACACTGTGTGCATGCATGTACAAAAATGCTTAAGAAAACTATGATGGCAAAAAAACACTTCATATGCCAGAATACTATACAATCATATTGCAAACACATAAAAGTATACACAAACAAAACCACCACCAAATGAATTTGCGTTTGCTACAACAAAAACAAAAAACAAAAACAAAAACAAAAATTTTCTATTCATATACATAAGCATCCCGCCACGGATCCCCAGTGGCTCCGTTGCTTTACAAATATACTCAAAAAAAAAAAAATATAGCACATATGTCGTTCAAAAAGGGTAAAATTAAGAAAAAATAGTCGTTTATCTACCCAACTTTATAGTGAAATTTTAACAGCAAGTTTGGCTGCAAACGTAGACGTGCTTGTCAATACACATGCTCTTGGTTTGTTACTCAGCGTGGATTTTTTGCATTTTCTTCATATAAATATATGAAATTATTTTTTGGCTATATTTTTTTTATTTATCGGCCGATTTTGCTTTTTTTTATAAGTGGTACTTTTGAAAGAAATTAGAACAGATAGGTAAAAAAATTTTTGATTTTAGACAAAATTTAAGGTCAATTTTGAGCGCAACAAAATTACCGGAAGGAAATGAGGACAGACAGACAGACAGACAGACAGACAGACGGACAGACGAAATACTCCCCTTCTTATAACGATCCAGAATATATATACTTTATATGGTCGGAAATCAATATTTATTGAAATTGCATCCCCTATATCAAACTTATTTATACCCTTCCATCCTTTTTGGAGAAGGGTATAAAAAATATAGCACATATGTCGTTCAAAAAGGGTAAAATTAAGAAAAAATAGTCGTTTATCTACCCAACTTTATAGTGAAATTTTAACAGCAAGTTTGGCTGCAAACGTAGACGTGCTTGTCAATACACATGCTCTTGGTTTGTTACTCAGCGTGGATTTTTTGCATTTTCTTCATATAAATATATGAAATTATTTTTTGGCTATATTTTTTTTATTTATCGGCCGATTTTGCTTTTTTTTATAAGTGGTACTTTTGAAAGAAATTAGAACAGATAGGTAAAAAAATTTTTGATTTTAGACAAAATTTAAGGTCAATTTTGAGCGCAACAAAATTACCGGAAGGAAATGAGGACAGACAGACAGACAGACAGACAGACAGACGGACAGACGAAATACTCCCCTTCTTATAACGATCCAGAATATATATACTTTATATGGTCGGAAATCAATATTTATTGAAATTGCATCCCCTATATCAAACTTATTTATACCCTTCCATCCTTTTTGGAGAAGGGTATAAAAAGGGAAAAGTTAGAAGGGAAAAGGTAGAAGGGAAAAGGTAACAGGGTAACACATCACATTTTTGATTTTTATCAAACATTTTATAGGCGACAACGATTTTCAATCATCATTAGAAATTACAATCTGGCATAATAATCTGTAATTATTAAAGATCTTTTTCTCTTTTGCCTGGCTGTATATGTACAGTGTGTCACAAAAGTAATGTTCTGCAATCATTACTAGATAGTGCAATCTGCCATGGCAATCTCTAACGATTGAAGATCATTTGCTGTATGTACAGTGTGTCACAAAAGTTGTTTCAAAATTAGAATTAATTGCTATTTTGACGGAAGCCATTACAGAGTTAATGAATGACCTTTAATTCATAAAAAATTTATAGTGTACCACAAATGTTATCTATTTCGACAGATACCATTTTAGAGTTAATGAATGACATTTAATTCTTAATAAATTAACAGTGAGTCACAACACTAGTGGGAAAATATGAATTAATTCCTACTTTAACAGTAACCATTATAGAATGAATGACATTTAATTCCTAATAAATGTGCAGTGGGTCACAAAAATAGTGATATAATTAAAATTGATTACTATTTTGACAGAAATCATATAATGTTAATGAATGATATTTAATTCTTAATAAATGCGTAGTGTGTCACAAAAGGATTGCCATAATTTGAATTGATGGCTCTTGTGACAGATACCATTACAGAGTTAATGAATGACGTTTAATTCTTAAAAAATTTACAGTGTTTCACAAACGTATTGACAAAATTTGAACTAATTGCGATTTTGACAGAAACCATTATAATATTACTGAATAAAAAAGAAAGATTGTTCCAAAGATTGTTAACATGTTTTGAATTTTTTTTTAAATTTGTTATTGAGTATTTCACAGTGTATTTGGAAACACGTGTGCCCTGTCTTGTCCCAAAAGCAAAACTCTGTTATAAATCATAAATTTAAAGAAGAATTTTTACAATTTTATCAAAAGGTTTATGTGGAAATCCTAACATTAATTCAACCACAACGGCAACCTTTTATTCGGATTATATCAACCATGTTGTGTACTCACTAATTTACATTTCACACATATGGTAACACTGTGGATTGCAAGAAATGTTTTTTTTCTTATATTCTTAGCAGAAGTACCTGCTTTTATTCATATCGGGAAATTTCATTCTGTTCAATAAAATTTAACACTGATCATATAATGGGTGTGGACCTCATCGGATTTTGTTGCCGCGACTCTATGGCCAGTCGAAGTTACCATTCAAGGGTTAATTTTCTTTTACAGACTCAAGAATTTTTTTAGTATTACTAATTATTTTAATAATATTGCGGGTTGGTGTGAACAATTTTTAACTCCACTGTTTTTAAGGGGGTTTTTTTTTAATTTTTAAAAAATTCTAGATTTCAGATTAAGTTGGAAACAAATCAATAAAATTTCCTTCGAGTGTTAAATCAAACTGTGGGCCCACCATTTTTAAATATCTTTTTTAAAAAAATTAAATTATTCTGAAGAAAACAGCCAAAAGAGAATTAATGCGGTTTATGGTTTTTTTTTTTAAATTTCTTTCTAATTCTAATTGGAATGGAACGCTGCTGCAAAAGCCATAAAATAAATATAAACCGGAGAGATTTTTTTTTATTTGTTTTCTGTTTGCGTAACATTAATCAAATCAGCATATTTCTTTCAAATCATTTTACATTGTATTTCATTAAAATTATTTATCTTAATTTAATTTTCATTTTCTCATACTTCAGAATGGAAATGAAGCGAATTGAACTGCAACGCAAATAGCGGCAAACCTCTTCGGAGCAATGGAAAACGTATCGTGTTACTTTAACTTTTGACAGTCGAGCAAAGAAGAATGTAACAGAAAGGGGAAGAAATAAATTAAAACAATAAACAAGAAAATAAAAATGCTCTTTACAAAAACTTAAGCAAATAAAAATAAGAAAAGGAAAAGTTTACAGTTTCCCTAAATGACTTACGGGCAATTGGACTGACTGACAGTTGCCCAGCAAAGACTTTGACATGAAATGGAAAAAGGAAACGTAATAGAGTTTGCTAAGCAATCCAGCTAACGAATTTATTTCGACTATGACGAATCTTGTATACCCTTCTGCTTGAAGTTATTTTTTAATATGTCATACTATAATACTAGATCAAAAGATTTATAGATCAATACCCAAGGACAGCTAACGAATTTATTTCGACTATGAAGAATCTTGTATACCCTTCTGCTTGAAGTTATTTTTTAATATGTCATACTATAATACCAGACCAATAGATTTATAGATCAATCCCCAAGGACAGCTAACGAATTTATTTCGACTATGACGAATCTTGTATACCCTTCTGCTTGAAGTTATTTTTTAATATGTCATACTATAATACCAGATCAATCCCCAAGGACAGCTTACGAATTTATTTCGACTATGACGAATCTTGTTTACCCTTCTGCTTGAAGTTAATTTTTAATATTAACTATAATACCAGATCAATAGATTTATAGATCAATCCCCAAGGACAGCTAACGAATTTATTTCGACTATGACGAATCTTGTATACCCTTCTGCTTGAAATTATTTTTTAATATGTCATACTATAATACCAGATCAATAGATTTACAGATCAATCCCCGAGGACAGCTTAGGAATTTATTTCGACTATGACGAATATAGTTAACCCTTCTGCTTGAAGTTATTTTTTAATATTAACTATAATACCAGATCAATAGATTTATAGATCAATACCCAAGGACAGCTAACGAATTTATTTCGACTATGACGAATCTTGTATACCCTTCTGCTTGAAGTTATTTTTTAATATGTCATACTATAATACCAGATCAATAGATTTACAGATCAATCCCCAAGGACAGCTAACGAATTTATTTCGACTATGACGAATCTTGTTTACCCTTCTGCTTGAAGTTATTTTTTAATATGTCATACTATAATACCAGATCAATAGATTTATAGATCAATCCCCAAGTACAGGAGTTGGCTTAAAAAATAAGAGTATATGTAAGAAAAATATTATCCTTCTCCTTCTTTTGCTGAACTTAAACAGCGATGTGACTGCCAGCAAATTGGTGTGCTTGTCACACAGCTGTTCTGGGTTTGATTGCCGTTGGGGTTACAAGGATGCATTTTTTTCTTTTTAGATATAAAAGTATGAAATAATTTATTGTTTATATTTCTTTTATTTATCGTCCGATTTTACAGGCAATCGTTATCGTTGAGTTTACAGGGAATTGGAGGAGATGCATTGTAAAATGCTTGATTTAAGACACAAATCAATATTATGGAAATTTCATCCTCTATATCAAACCTCTTAATATCCTTTCATCCTTTTTGGAGAGAAATGTTAATTGACGAAATTTTATTAAGTAATTTGTTAAAGGATAAAAAATATGAAATATATAATAAAAGTAAAAATCGTAATTTATAAATAAAATGTTATGACTGCCATTGAAATGTTGTGACAGCGAGTAGGACAACACAAGTTTTTTAACAGTGTATTTGCAGTGTGCTCTGCAGTCAGCTGTTTTTTTCTTTAAAAATGCAAGGATATGCGTTAACACCGTTAACTGTTCACAGCAGTATTATTGGATATATTCAGCATGACGACCGATTTTATTTTAGACGCGTTCAGTATTAGTCCAGTTGCTCATTTTCACGAGCCATAATATTGTGCAATAATATAGATTTTTCTGCTTCTTATTTTCACAACCAGGGAGTACTAAAATCAATACTCGTATGTGACGTAGCCATTTCACATTTATAGCTAAATAGAAAAACCAACTTGCCCACTCCAGCTTGAAGTTTTGGCTGGGTGATTTAAACACTGGCACCGGACACCCTGCCCTTTACTGCCAGCGTGCATGTGTTGTATGCGTTCCTGTTTTCTCTTCAAGCAGTTTTTGTGTTCTGTTTTTGCTTCATCATCTAATACGTAATACGTTAAATCCTTGTAACAAAATAACAAGGTTAAATCAAATCAAATGAAGCTAAAAATTAAAAGGAATAAAAACATCCTTAACAATAGAGGATGAATCCAACATTTTGACAAGGACACCCTTAAAACAAATTTGCATTTTCTTTCATCTTAAGCGCTACTAAAAAAGAAAAGAAAATATATATTTTTGTTTCTGACAGCTTTCAAACGAGTTAAAAATTTTGGAATGACAGGACCATACGAGAACAAACTTCACTTGGCCAGTAAGTTCAACTACATCTATTGTCTTCCATATGCCGTCGTTACTGTAAAGTAACAAATTTTTTGTAACTTTTAACTTCAGGCGTACGTCGGCGGTTGAGGCGAGTGTATCAGCTGTTTTATTTGCCGTTTTTATTCAGCTTTGTCAGGTTCAATGTTCAACTGTCAAATTTCATTTGACATTTTGTTACCGGCTTTATATAAATAAGATCGCCAAGTAATTTACATAAAAAATTTGGCAAAGACATGTAGATAAACAAATCCCTTGACAAATTAATAGTGACGATGACTGTTTGATGCACAGGAATAAACAAAAGTGGAAATGAAAAAAATTTAAGATTTTATTTGCAAGCCTACTGCAGAGTATAGAAAATTGTTATTCTAACATCTACGCATTTGCTCTTTGTCGGAACTATGGTGATATGTTTGCTTCACAACATGTATTCTATTGTTCGAACAGCTGATATTTGTAGCCAGCTGTAATAACACTTAATAATTAATACAACATCAACATTTTTTTAATATTTAATTTTATTAATTTAATTTTTAATTCAAAAAAAAATTATTTTTTAAATTTAGAGCTTCTTAAGTATGAAGAAAAAAAATAAAAAAATGTCATTGAACATTGAATACCCTTAATAATTGTTAAACTATTTTTTGTATTAAAATATTTTTGCTGGTGAAATTTTTGTTTTAATATTTTTTAAGGCTTAAAGGCTCCCCCTTAACCGTGGCTCACTTTCAAAATCCAGAATAAACAATTTCAACTGTAGTAAATATTGAACCCCCTTAATATTTTTTAAACTATTTTTTGTAAATATCAAAATATTTTTGCTGGTGCAATTTTTGCTTCAATATTTTTTAAGGCTCAAAGGCCACCCTTTACCGTGGCTAACTTTCTAAAGTCAGAATAAGCAATTTCAACTGTAGTAAATATTGAACGCCCCTAATATTTTCTAAACTATTTTTTGTAAATATCAAAATATTTTTGATGGTGCAATTTTTGCTTTAATATTTTTTAAGGCTTAAAGGCCACCCTTTACCGTGGCTCACTTTCTAAAGCCAGAATAAGCAATTTCAACGGTGGTGAATTTTGAACACCCCTAATATTTTTTAAACTATTTTTTGTAAATATTAAAATATGTTTGTTGGTGCAATTTTTGATTTCTGTTTAGATTATTTTGATGCCAATCGAATAACTTCTATGTGTCTTGAAGGAATGCCCCATTTATCAGTGTTGCCAGCTTGGCGGTTTTAAAAAGTCGTTAAATTAAAAAAAACCCTCATATTGAAACCAAGGCAATTTAGAAAGGAAAACAACAGGAAATGTGCTTCAATTTATTGGGATGAGGCAAAAAATGTTTATTAATGAAACAAAATCTAATAAATGGAATAAAACTTAAATTACTTTTTGAATGACTTGGACGAAATTTATCAAATTGCAAACTAATTAAATACACGACTTTAGCGATTAAAAGTCGTTGTTTTTTAAACTTTAAGTACTAAAAATATTATTTTCTGTTACACCACTCGCATGAGTAGTTGTAGTGTAGCTCGTCACGGCAAGTCACTGCTAACCGTGCGTGTACACACCCGTGGCCCCTCTAGTAACACCATCTATAAATTTGCTCTCCTTTTCAATTTTCTTACGTTAAATTGTTGCCATTTCTGTCATTTTTCTTTTGTTTATTTGCACAATTTTGTTGTTCTTCAATTTCTTTTCAGCCTGACTATTCGAAATTTTGTGTTTTTTAACGCTTGATGGATTTCTAAAATTTTCTGCTGAGTTGAAACAATAAACTTTTGAAGTGTTGATTTCATCAATTTTTTTTTTACACGACGTGTCGAAAAAAATGCTAAAAAGCTCTATTTTTTTTGTAATAAAATTTTGTGTGATGGAACATATTTTAATCAAGCAGATTGTATTTTCCTGGGCTGCTTGGTTTCTTGTTTTTTTTTTTTTTTTTGTTTCTCTAGATTTTTCTGCTTAGTTGTCTTTTAGAGAATACAATATTGAGTTTTACTGCAGGAGAGGGGCAGCATGCAACAAGGAAAGGGTTACTAGTGAACAAAAGGAATGGCTGGCAAATAATAGCATGTAAATTTGTTAAGAAATAAGTGGGAAACAAATGCGAAATAATTTACTTAAAAGGAAAATGTAATAACGAGTAAATACTCCGCAATCCCACCTTCAAAGCCAGCCAATAAGCGGAAATGCTTATAATCGTAAACACACTGAGAAAAAAATTATGTTTCTAATGCGGTAGTTATCTCAACGATTAAGTAATTAGTTTTGCGAAGGACATTTAGCGAAGCAGAAGATTTATTTTGATATTCAAGAATTAGTTGCTCCACATCAAATGCTGTAAGCGGGGCGACTTTGAAGAAAATTGGTTGGTAACATATCAGCTGTTTTTTGGAAATTAAACGTCACATATTTCATGGCTTTTCTTTCCACAAAGTATATAAAATGTATCCTAGTAGAGTCCGCATCGAGAATCTATAACTCTACGCTGCTGCAAAAAATACTACAATTTTCGAAAGCTCACACAAGTTAAAAAGTTTTTCCTAAAATCTTTTACACTTGTCGCCATCAATGAGTGATAAATGCGACACATGCGCTATTGAGTCGGGCTTTCCATTTCTTTGCCGATTGTTAGAATCATGCAAAGTATTGTGTTTGCTATCAATATAGCCTAAAAATTGGAAAAAAAGTCCTGCATGAACAGGACTTAAGCGATTGCTACTTTGTGAGTGCATTTTCACAGGGGCTGCTTCGGTTTTGGCCCGCCTTAAGTCTTTTGCACTTTCCCTATATAAAATATAAGACTAAAGATACAAGCACAAAGCTCATTCATTTGATATGATATTAAATTAAAAGGATCCCCTTAAATATTTCAAAAGTGAAAAGTTGCACACTAGAACTCTGTTAAGGAAATTTCTATTAAAATCCTTTTAAAAGAATGCAAAAAAAAAAAACTTTCGACAGTGAAATATTTAGCGATTCTTAACAATATATAGTTAGTATGAAACCGACCTGATATAAAACTCTCAGCTAAGCCGTTAAAACTGCATTGGCGCCAAACACAGCAACTGCCTAATGCTTCAATGTCCTTTTAGTCAACTCCGGCACTGTCCTTTCCATGAATATGGTCAGTTTTGAAAGACGGCCCCATTAAAAAATATATTATTTTTTTATATATTTTATTTGTGGAAATTTTTAGAAGAATACAATATTTATTTTTAATAAAATGAAATTGCTGTGAGGTAGATTCGAAAGTGGACCATAGTGCCTTGAGGCAAGTAAAAAACGCCAAAGTTTTTGAAAATAATTTGTAATAGAAATCTTTCCATTTACATTTGAGCACTTTTCATATAAAATTTCAACTCAACTTAATTTGTGAGAAGAAAAAAAAAATTTAGAAAAAAATTTGCCTAACAAATTGCAATGAGCAGAGCCATGAGAAAAAATTTTAAAACTTTGAAGAAATTCAAATAATTAATTAATTAAGATTTTTAAAAATATGACGATTTATTTTTTCTGTATAAAATTTGGATTGTAAAAACAGTGCCGAACATAATAATAGAGGAAATGTCCTGAAAAAAGTTTAATCTCTACACTGATGGTGATTTAATATATCCTTGTAAATTTATTCGTTCGAGTGAAAGCTCTGCAATTTCGCCAAATTACTTTTTTACAATTTCTGTGTTCGTTGATTATTTGTCACCGGTGCCTTCTTGTTTTACGAGTCAAGCGTGAACGTTGATATTTATCTGTCAAAAGTGAATTTTACCTTCCATTATGACAAATATATACACCAACTAGTCCTTTAGTCCTGCGGGTTATGATATACTTACGACTTGCATGCCTTCGCTGGCGTCAGCAACAACATCATGTTTCCCAATTCAATTTACTAACAACTACAACATGTTTGTTTGTCATTATTTACGACATGAAACACAATCAGTAGACGACACGCAATAATTCACTTACTGAACAAACAGCATACATTTTCAACAATTGCAACATGTGCGTGATATGCATGTTATTCATGCTGTTGTTGTAATTTCAAGAGTTGCTGGTTGGCTTTCTCGTCCTTTTTTTCTTGGTTTTTTTTTTTTTTTTTTTGAAAAAAATTATTAGCTTTTTTTCTCAGGTTTTCAAGGGGAGTGAGTTACTTTTCACTTTATCGCCAAATTCCTAGTTGCTGTCGGTAAAGGTGGTAGAGGGCCAAGCAAATAAGGCAGGTATGCAGGCACATAAATTTTTATGGGGTGTTGCATATTTTCAATTTCCTAACTTGTTAAATGGTGTTCTCAATGTTTTCGCTTCCATTTCTTTCCGTTGAACACGTACGTCATAACTGGCTTGATTATAGCAATTGAGCTGAACCCTTTATTAAGGCCACTGAATGGATGAATAATTGAATAACATTATTTTTGAAAGAAGAGCGAAATACGAGGGGTTCCAGCAAAAAGGTTTTGGTATTACAGTACTCTGTATAAATTTGAAACGTCTTCCTTTTGAAAATTTCCAATTGAATATATTTCAATATTTGCAAAACGAGCCAGATAATTTCAGTTGAAATTACAAGATGGTTCCATGGAGGAGGAGTTTCACGAAAATTGTATTTTGGAAAACATTATTTTTCGGCAGGCTGGCATGAAACGAATATTTTTCCTTGGCTTTCAATCAGATATTTGTAAAAAGTCGTTATCCAGTCATGTTTCCAACAATTGGCCAGTGCGAAATCTATATAAAACCGGTATCTAACTTGGATCCCAGATGAAATTGTATGCAGACGGCGGTATTTAATTCTTTAGCTATAGAACAATTGGAAATAGCTGCTCATACTGAAGACTTCAGATCCTGATGAACTATACTACACAGTCGTACGATTTGTCAAATAAGCCTTCTTTGCCGAGCTTAAAGATTAAGATGTATTTTCCTCTTAAAATAAGTCCATTTTTTTTATATATAAAAAACTTTATATAAAACTTATATACACAAGTGATTTTCAGGAATGCCTTCTAGAAATTTCGCTATATTCTTATCTTTTGCATTTTCAAACACTTTTTCATACACTATTTATCTCCTTTCAACACTTGTAGTTGAATATCAAGTTCAGTGTTGGTAAGTGGTGGTAAAAACAAGTACATGACAGTGTTCTGCAAATCAGATTTATTGCCAGTAAACAGATTTTAAAACTATTATTCAGAATGTGAAAACGATTACGTACTGTAAAGTGATAAGACTTTAAAGCCGTGATACACTATCCTACACAGTTGTACGTTTCAATCACCTTATGTGATACTCTTAATACTTTAAAAAATCGCAGCAAAATGGCGTTGCTAATGGGGCTCACTATCATATAAAAATAATGCAAACAAATCTCTTCTCTGCTGATTGAAATAAATGCAACTCTGTATGAAAATTGTTATTTTATGAAAATTTCCATAAACTTTTGGAAATCGCAGGGCACTTTAAAAAATCTGTCACGCAGATGCCTTCTTAAGCCATTTTATTCCATTTTTTAAGCTCGCATGCCATATGTTACAGATTGTACGATTGTGTAGGATACTGTACCGAAGCCTGATTTGCTAAGCATTGATTTGCTATTCATTTTGTCGTCAGTTAACGACAAAAGTTCTCGATTTAAGAATTTGTGAAATTAATTATACTTTCTGCCTCGCCTAAAATACCCTACAAATGGCATTCTCCAGTTTTATTTACCCTATGCTAGTATAGAAATAATTTTTTTGGGCCAAACACGGTGGGGCAAATTTCATATTAGAAAGCCTATTTTGTGTATTAAATTAGAATATATCTTATATTTATATATATAACGTATTTAAATTAATATTCAGTAGAATAAACAAATTTTTATTACAAGATAATAATAATAATTGATATTCTGCATTAACAGGCAATGAAATGCTCATACGATTCAGCTGATACCCCTCTCAACACTCAAGTTTAAAATAAATCCAAGTTTAAATACGATTTCCTTGACTGAAAAATTACAACTTTTTGTTTTCATTTTATTTGGATATACATTTTGAATCATTAGTTTTGCTTAGGCTGGCATTGTTATTGCTCGCATTTTTATATGGGGCTGAAAAAGAATTATGACGAGATTGCTGTGGGGTTCACAACTTTGACAAATTTTTGTGCAACTTTTTATTATGAACTGTTATGTATAAAATTTTTTTCTCAAACTATGAACGAAAATTAAGAATAACCATGTTTCATTTCAAAAAAAAAGAATCCAAAAAAAGGTCTCCAACTCTCCAATGTTATGGTAAGAAATCGAAAGAACAATTACTTCTCACGCAGCCTTCCTTCAATTTCCTAAGTGGAAGGGCCCCCTTTTATTAATCACTGTCACAACACATATTTGTTGGCGCCTGGCAAGAACAAGCAACTGTACTTTTTATAACTCAAAATTCAGAAATTCTTGCGTTTAAGCTCCGTTAACACTCCCCCTCGCAATTTAAAACTTCATTATTTTTAATTATTTTTACTCAAAAACCAATAAAATTTCATGTAGATTTTACTGGCTGTTTATTAAATTTGCATATCAAATCGAGATTTTTATTATTGCGTGTTGATTAAAAACTATTTTAATTCGTTTAAATGTTCGTTGTTATTTTTTCCATAGTTTGCTTGAATGGCCACTTTGGATTTTTTCCCCCCCACAATTTCGGTTTTTTTCCATCTAATGCAAATTCGTTCACAGCTTTTTCTTTTTCTTTTTCACTTTCATTAGAATTTGTGTTGTTGTTGTTGGTGGAAAATGTTATTTTATTTCACAGAAAATTTCAATTTTATTTTGTGGAAATGGAAAAAAATAAACCTGTTTAATAAATAACCCGGCACTGAGAGTTATAAAAAAAAAGTTTACGATAGTTTTAAGCCCGAATAAGCAAGCCTTGTTGGTATACAATTCGCAACATTTTCATTCATCAGCATAGAGAAGAGGGATTCAACAAAAAGTCACGCAATAAAAAAAAAATTCAATCAAACTACCTGTCATTTGGCCCACCAGACTACAAGAGAGCAACAACGGGCTTGGCTGGGGGATATGTCAGGCAATCCTTGAAACAATTTGAGTCAATGAAATCGTATTCTTTTTTAAACCAGTTAACTTGCAAAGCTTTCGGCTTGTTCGCCGGAAAACATAAAGGGTCTTGGCAGGCATCGAAGCTCGAACCTACGGTGTAGTGAGATCGAGGTGTTTAAATATAAATCACAATAAGTGTAATGCAGTACAGATCCCCAGCATTAAACCATTCAGAACGAGGCATTTAATACTTCATTTGCCTTAAGAGGGAATCACAGATGTTCTAGAAACTATTTCGTGCGACAACACTCCAATAAATTGATGAAAGTTGCTTATACGACCCTTAAGGGATTCTCTGCGTAGCCGCACAAAAGAGGCTAAAGGCTCATCATCGAATTACTTCCCTTGCAATCAATCCGAGATTGTCCATATTTGGCCAATCTCGGATAATATCTCTTTGACACTATCAGCCACTAAATTACATCAAACGGTCACCTCTTGCTGAGTGAGTGTTTGCCCGAACACCATTTCAAAATCGAAGTAGAATGACGTATGCACCAAATAAAATAGAGTTGAGTTTATCAGCTCTTTGAACAATGAGTAGTGCAAGAGTAGTATGAGTATGAGTATTATGAGTATAATGTGTGTACACCTTTCTTCTTTTGAAAGAAAATAAAAGCGAGTTGGAAGACAATGAACTATAATGAGTATCGTTTCTCATTCAAGTTTGTGTTCCTTATCATTTCGGATAATAATGTTTAATAAGGCCAAAGATAGTGGGTTCGATCCCTACCTCAGGCAGGCATAAAAAGAAATTGAATTTGTAATGGAATTTTCTTTTTCTCTCACTGGTCATACGTACCAGCAAACCAGTTTAAAATGGAGTTAACATCAAGCTGGTCCCTTCCGCTCTTCTCTTGAAGGAATAAAATGAAGAAGAACGCAAGCTTTCTTCTCTACCACTATCTCTTTCTCTCAAATTTGTTATTTTGTTGGACTTGGAAATCATCTTTATCACAATCCGTCTTTTATAACTGAAAAGAGATAAGGACTTGCAAGCGCGAGGGTGGGGCCAGTTAGTGAGTGAGGGAATAGGTTAGGTAAAACAATTTTTCTTTAAACCAAGTGAAGCTACAAAGTTTTCGTGTGCCTCGCAGGAAAACAAACAGGTTCTAGCCAGGAATCGAACCAACGACCTCCTGTTTAGTAGGCTGTTCACTATCCACTCGTTTACGGAGATACTCCCAAACTAGTGGGGTCTTGAGGTAAGAGCTCCATATGATATAGAGAAAGAGGCAGCCAGCTAACAAGTTGTTTAGAGCTGGAATTACCCACAGAGGTAGATCATCTAAAATTGACGGCGATAATTTTGATAACTCTGCCCACGACGAAACTAATTTAATGGCAGAGTGTGCCAAGGAAAACGCCTAGAATTATCCTTGAAGTAAAAACGAATGATCTTCCTGATAATAAGTCTTCCTTATTCATCTCCGTGGAGGTTTGCTGGGTATTCCACATCGTAATCCCTTTTTTTTTATATTTATTTGTTTTATATTTAAAACAACTAAAAATATATTTGGAAATGTATTCATTTGGAAATTTGCTTTGCATTTATATCGAGTATTTGAGTGTTGTATTCAATCAATTTTGCAATTGATAAAAAAAAAAAAAATTACTCTTCAATTATTTTTTGTTTTCAGTTTGGCAATTTATTTCTGGTTGAAGTCTTAAATAATAAATATTTTTTTTTTGTTTTTCTTTTTGTTTTTGTTTTTGTTTTTGGTTTGTGCTTGTCGACTCGAGTGATGCAAATTATTTCTCACTTGTACTCGTATTTGTATTTTTTTTTTATTCCGTACTTGATTTAAAAATATGGATTCAATATTGAAGCAGTTGCTTACTTGAAAACAATTAATATTTAAATTGAATTTAGTTTTAATTTTTTTTTTTCAAATTATTTATTTAATTTTCGATTTTAAAACGTTTGCTTTTAAATAAAAAATACTCGTATTTGTATGCGAGTAAATAAAATTTCTTTTAAAAGGAGTTTCTATGCTATTCGAAATGAAATATTTAAATAAAGCTGGTGTGGCAGTAAAAAGCAAACGGGACAGGCAGGCAGCAAGTGACAATAGGCAAACTTGTTCGTATTGACACAAATCTGGCCAGCTGTTTAAAGTATTTAATATTTTAAGCTGATTTAATGACGAATTTCTTTGCTCATTTAAAAATACTTGTGCATTAAAAGCAGACACTTTAGCGAGTGTTGAACTTTTAAATAAATTAGTCATATTTAAAAGCTTTCAATAAGTTTGTTTCATTTGAGGGAATGAGAAGACAAAATTAAATTAAGTTTGTAAGACCAGCAACTCAGAGTAGAAGCCCGGTCCATGTATTTCTTTTATAAGAAAGAAGTAGTAATAGAAAAATAATACGGAGTAGCTTTTTTAGCTTTGGCAGCCATTTTATTAGTGGTTTTCCTTCGCTATAATGAAAGATGAAAGCCGAAGGGGGTGTACATGTTCACATGTACATATATCCTCATGGATGTAAACTCTTTGCTGGTAAATATTAAATAAACCTCGACTATGTCTTTGCCACGTGAGAAAAGTTCTTGGAGGCGTTTAATTTAATAATACTAACGGAACTAGGGATCGAATCCCCAATCGCCGGTTTTAGTAGTTGACCTTCTTTCCTATACGCTATTTGGTACAAAACAGATTTGGCTTTGTGCTTTCTCCTAGACTTGCCGAAGGCTACATGAGTTTTCATTCCTTAAATAATTCACAATTCCCATCTAATATCTAATTAAATAGGAAATAAGTGTTGCTAACATTGCTTTGCTTTCCAAAACTGTAAAACAAAAGTGGTTTTTAAGACTACTTGAGGTTTGGAGGGACTAAAGTGTTTAGATAATGAATGAATTGTTGTGTGTTTCTTGAATTTTGATGATATTAATCATTTTATTGTCTGGCCTATTCTCTCTAGGATTTCTTTTAACCGATGAGAAGCTTTCTCTGCAGGCAATGACTAAAGCCACTCACATGGTATTTGAATTTATTTGATCCATTGAGACTCTCGATTAAGACAGCACGACATAATATCTGCTCTGAATATACTGGAATCCATTTTCGAACCTAAAAAGCAGAGCCATATATGGTTGATTCAGGGGAACCTACTTTTTCGTTAACTTCTTTCCTTATTAATGATTTAAAGGTTTTTTAACGATTAAAGATTTCTTTAAGCGATTTGCTGCTATCGCTTTTGCTACACTTCTTAAATCAATATTTCTTTTTCCTCCTTTTTGATTACAATCTTAAACTATTTTTGCCTCCATTTTCGCAATTCAGTATTATTAAAGCAATAAAAAGAAATGAGAAAATTACCTTTTAAAAAAAAAATGCATTTAAAGTTTAACGATCTTTTGAGTTAAACATAATTTGTTTTACTGCAGACTCAAACTGAAATAACATTTCCTTATAAGTGAAACTCCCAAACTCAAATTGCCACCTACAAGCAAGGAGAGTTAACAGATGGCATCATAGGCATGACTATGGCTTACATAGGCTTTCGAAACTACTTTATAAAATAGAGAGAGAGAGAGAGTATCGCGATAGCTTCACTTGATCTGGAAACGAGGTGATATTACAAATGCGCAGTACAGTTTTGCAGCAACAGTGATGCCAACTTTAAGCACAAGAGCTCTTTTACCCCTGACAATTATAGTTATTGAACTTCGTTGTAATGTTTTTGTTCATCAGAGCTGCTGAATTCTTTGCTAAAATGTTGCTTTCTCACAGATGTTTTTATAAAACTCTTTTCTCATATATAAATGAAATATTTCACTGTCAAAAGTAGAAAGTGAGCCGACGTCAAATGCTTAAGAACTTTGGTTCAAAACCTGATAGACATACAAAAAAGGCTTTCATGAACACCTTTCAGTACTCTATAGATCTGTATTCTAACAGATGTTACTTCTGCGAAGAAGGTAGTAGGTTACAAGTAAAATGATAAATGTTAAAAGAGGTCCTTCATTAACCTAATTGTATCGTTACACCATAAAAGGATGACTACAGAATTGACTCTACAGAATTTCAGTATTTATCACTATGGCCCAAGCGAGCAAGACCTCTTAAGTGGGGACATTCCAAACTAGTTTGGGTTTAAAGACAATGCTGAGAAAGCTTTCCGAAGTGCAATACCTTATCAGTTTGGTTGATTTCTTTCCATATGCCTTCATGAGTTAAAAAGAGGATGCAGAAAATGCTTAAAGTCTAATCGTGCCAATGTGCTTTTTAGGACCTGACTATAAAGAGATAGTGCTGGCTATCAGCCCCCGAGCTTCTATTGGGGTTAACGTTTTGCAAATCGCCGTCTCAATTGTTGAAAATAGGATATTAACTTTTCTCTTTTCCTGCTCCAGCTTCTCTACCAGAGCTAACTTAGCTGGCCTTGCTGGAATAGAAATATACCTAAAAATTTTCATGGGCATTATGAGAGCACTTCTCATTAACTTGTAAATGCTCCGCACTTGAATTGAATTTATTCTTTGCATTACCTTTAAATAATTAGTCTATTTCCCAACGATATTTTCAGCAAACAAAAATAAGCAAAACAAGACATCAGCTGTTTCGCCGTGCTAAAGAGTGAAAACACAGCAATACGTGAACAGCTTTATGGTTATGAGAACATGATGAAATGATTTGAGATATTGTCGTTGTCAGATTAATGAATTTATTGAATCTACTGGCACACACACTTTAGCCAATTGTTTGCTTAGTATGGATGATAATGGAAGCTTGACTGCATACTGTGCTAAGACCAGAGAGGGTTAAGGCTTATTGCCTGAGGATCATGACATCCCAAACTTTATGTCTCCATGCCATCGTTAAATAATCGACTAATATTTTTTATAATCTTTCTGAAACCATATTTCCCCAAAAAATTCTTAAGTATGTTTCTTATGCTCCACACAAATGTTCGATTGTATTCCATGTCTCCATCTTCCCTATTTCATGCACAGCAGTCACTAAGCGTTCCAAACATCTAAGCCAAAACACCCACACAGCCTTAATAAAATCCAATGATAAGAAGCATCGTGAAATGAATAAAAACGTATGCAACTACTTTGAAATGTGCAACACACAAGCGAGAGCTTTTGAAATGAGGAAACCATATGGCAGCCGGCAGCAGCATGATTCGCCATAACTACCAGAAGGGCTAAAAGATGTAAAAGAATACAATAAGAAAAGTAAGAAGTGGCAGAACGAGCTGAAAGAAATGAAAATGAGACGTAACGAAGCGACTCCCACATCAAGTAGTGTGAATTTTTTCTTCCCTCGTTGCTTCCTCTGTTTCGTGGATGGTTTTCTCCCTTCTAGTGGCTTTTCTAAACTAAATATTAAAACTATGGAGCAGAGCTCACCTCAGATCCAGCAATTCAAACGTAAAATAATAATAATAATAATAATTGGAAAACGAAATTGAACATTTTAAGAACTGAATGCACGCGAAATGGTTGCAGCGTGTTTTTGGATGGGATTTAAATTCAAATATACTGCAGCGAAAGGCCACGCCAGTGCTGCAATATGTTTTGATTTTCCTTTTATTTTTATTTTAGCAAATTAAGGTTGTTGTTGTTGTTGTTTTTTATTAATATATATTATATTTGTATTTGCAAAATTTTGCAGTTGGTGGCAATGCGACTGTGTGTTCAGCTGATTGATTGATCGATTTGCGTAAAAAGCAATAGCATTTGGTTTGTTCAAGGAAATGTTATTTTAATGGAAAGGGAGGGCGACAGCCAGATTGCAAGTAAATATTGCATTAAATGAAGTGTAGGCAGCATTTTTTCCATTTTTTTTTATTCTCATGTTGAAACACAATGGAAACAGTTGCAGGCATACGTGGCTGCAACGACCTGCACCTTTTGTGCGACTGACTTTAAAAGGCGTTACTCACAGATGGCGGCTGCTCGCCCTTCCACATTAATAGGAAAATTAAAAATTAAATGTGTTTAAGAGCACAAAAGCATAAAATTAGTTTTCTTCATGCACTAAATATTATTGCTTAGCATTTTAATTGACTTGCCTTATTTACAATTAACGTCTTATGGAGTGTGTGTATTGGCAAGCATATTCGGCCAATTCACTACATAATCTCTATTGTGTCATAGTTATATTGTTAATAAAATTATATGACGGTCATAAAAATGTACTCGATGTAATATTTTTTCAAAGCACAGGGTTTTTCAAAAGAAGGCTTAAACACATATGTTCTGAAAAATGAATGAAGTTTAAAGTTGATTTTTCACTCTGAAATTTGTCATGTTAATGAATATGAAGGCAATCTGATTTATTTTAGGAACGATGTAAAATGGAATGATATATGCTTTCTTTCTTTTATGAAAACCTGATAAGATTTTTGCGATTTTATTTGACGAGTTTGTCTGTGTTTGCAACACTTTTAAAGCCGATATATAGCAAGCCCATATACATATAACAAAATAAAGCTTTATGTCCTTAAAGAGAAAAAATCATATAATGCTAATAAATCGCGTCTGTACGGCTTCGAAAACGCTGTGGAAATATCCAATGACGATAAGGCTACTGATTGCTATTCCGTATTGAATATATTCTTTTCACACTGTCAGGTCAGTTGCTTTATTATTATAGTTTTTAGCTCTGCGATAATTCTATAAGAAAAAGTGCATAGAAGTCTAATCAGAACTGCATGTTAAGCAGTTTCTATGACGTCTTCTCTATATTATTTTGCCAGCGAAAGTTTCATGTACTCTTGCCCAGAGACTTATTAGTCATATTAGCGTTTATCCAGCCCTGCTGTCACCCTGTTCATTAATAAAACAGTTCCAGCAACCAGAAAGTCTATAATATTATCAGACCCACTGTGCAAAACCAATAATTCTGTTTACAATAATCTTTTATATTTGCAACTGTTTCTAATAGGAGAAATTAATTTTCAAAAGAAGGATTTGCATATTGTAGGTACACTCCATTAGACCTCTGCCATCCGACGTGAATACCCCTGCTGTGATTTAGTCAAGAAGCAGATTTTGCACTCACAGTGCAGCTAAAACTAACTGATGCCTATTTATAAACTTTGCTATTGGTCGTCTGTGATTATGCAAAATCCTTGCACACAGACAAACAAACAAAATTAAAGATAACAACAACAACAACAACAACAACAGCAACAAATAAAAATAGAATGTAATATGATTAGTTACTGCAGTACAATGCCATAGTAAACAATGGGAAAAAAACAAGAATAAAATTTTGCAACTAATACAAGACACCAGCAGCATTTAAATGAATAGGGAAATGCTGGCATTGCACTACTTGCTATCGGGGTGGCAGTCAGCCTGTCTGTCAGACATTGAAGCATTCATCGTTACAGATATTTGATTCGGTTTTGGCAATAAAAGTAGAGGAATTATAACACGAAATTCACAACTTCAAGCGATTTGCTTGTGTACTGATTGGAGAGTATAATTTTAATGGTAATGAATGAGCGTTTCCAAGATTTAGTTCTTCCTCTTCTTTAATTTTAATACCTCTTCAACACATGCCGTGTTAAAGCAAATAAGAAGGAAAAAATTTCAAATCATTTATTTTAATTTAAAGAAAAAAAAAAAAAAAAATCGTGCTCTTGAAAGTGTTAAATAACATGGCTTGTGGGGTTTCCGAACTGATTGCATTTTAAAGATACTGCATGTGTCTGCTGCAACTCCAATTTAAGTTTGAATCAGAAATTTATATATTTTAATTTTTTTTCCTATTTATTATTTAGCTGGAATTCATAAAATTCTTTTAGGCAGAAAAAATTCAGCGTGAGTAAAAAGTTCACGGAAGTTGTAAGGAAAAAAGAAACTCATAAAAAATTGTTAAGAGCAAATCCGTTAAATTATTGTTGCTTTCGACATTCGAGCATTTCAAAAATTCTCATTTATTCTTATTTAATTGGTTAACATTTTATCACATACTTATAGGCGCAACTCAATTTATGAAGAACATTTTTAAAATTCACTTCAACACATTCCGTTTTTATACATTTCAAAATATTCTTAAAAGCTTTCGGATTTCCCCCCTTCACAATTTTTACATTCCACTAATTGATCGCTGCATCCGATTCGAAAATTAATTTAGTCTGGTTCCAGAAGTATTTCAATAAAAATTTTATTGGGGTCATGAGAAAAACATGAGGCATGAGAAAAATGTTTACTCGATTTCCAAATTATGATATTTTTTTCACTTTGAAAGCACTACTACGGTATTTCAAATTAAAGAAGAGCTGGTTTCCATACTGTAACACTCTTCTTCATCGTATTCAATCGTTAAACAGTCGGTCTTCGAATTTCGGAAAAGTGAAATGAGCACTTCCAAGGACGTCACAACTCCTGGAAAAAATAAAGAAACTTATAAAATGCTATTGGAGGACAGCAGGTAGCTGAAGCAACTAAGATGTAAATTTAATGACAATGTCTGTGGCATGGAGAAGCTCTCTTCTTGGTGGCCCTCGCGTTTGCTAACAGTTGATCTAAAATTTGACTTGGAAAGCTGTTCCAAACGAAAGTTTCTCTCTTTACAAGCGAAACCCCAGTGAATTTTTTGCCGATTTATAACTGTACATGAGACTTTGATTCAGCACTACAATCCCGAAAGTTAACACCAGTTGAGACAATGGCTTGGAGCAAGTAGGACCCTTAAGAAGGTAAGAACAATTTTATCGGCGAATAAATAAGGTTATGGCTACTGTGTTTTGATATGTCAAAGGAATTATTATCATTGGTTACCTGGGGAAAGGTAAAACCATCAATGATCAATAAGCAGAGTTATTGCAACGTTTGAAGGACTTGGTGAAGAATAAAAGAGGGCACTTAATGAGGATAAAAACCTTGTTTCACCACGACAATGCACCTGACCATTCTTCGCATCTTGCGATGACTGAAATCAATGAATTGAAGTTCGAATTGTGGCCCTAATCATCACATTCATCAAACTTAGACCCCAGTGGCTGTTATCGGTCTCCTAACCTCAAGAAATAACTTTCAGGTAAAAATTTTAAGAGTATCAGTGTGGTCATTGATGCTTTTAATGAGTATTGATGAATCACACTATAAAAATGGTATCAAAGCTTTCGAATATCGCTACGACAAATGCATTAACTCAGATAGAAATCATGTTGAAAAATAAACGAAAACAGAATCCAAAATAAGTTAATTTTCTTTATCAGGCAGGAAGCTTTTCACCTCATCCCCGCATATATATATATATGTACAATAATTTGAAGGACATTTTGAAATCTCTGCCAGAAAATAATCTCCGAAAAATTATTTGAGCCCCAAATTCATAATAATTATATAATTTATAAAGGTCCAAATTCAAAAATTGTTATTACTATTTAGTTTAAGGTGTCTTACATTCCAGATGACCGAATATAGCTTCATTTTTGGCCACCATGTTGTTTCAGATTCATATAAATTCACTGACCATTTCAAGCGGCTTTAAAAACGTATTGGTTTCTCCCTTTTTTTTATTAAAATATTTTCATATTGCAAAAATAAAATTATATAAATTATGCGACTCTGGCCACAGTAATCGATTGCAATAATTATTCACAATAACACAAATACGGGTTCGGTCATTGCATAATTGGGTATCCATGATGCATGTCCAACTCATGAATTTATGTTTCTTTTCCATTCCGCCTCTCCTCCGCCTCCCTTAACTGTTTCTTATTTATATATAAAATTTTTACAGAAAATAAATTTTGGTAGGCAAAAAACTTTATTGGGTGCAAAAAAAAAAAATAATAATTTAGACGAGATAGAAATAATTAGGTGGAATACTCACCTTTCCATCTAATTACGGTTCACAAGAATATTCGTAGCGATTCACACTTACCTGAAAAGAGAAAATAAAATATAAGTTATGTGTGAATTTATTCTGAAAACTTCTGTTACTTTGTAGAATTGTAATTCTCATTTACTTTTTCAAAAAAAAAAAAAAAAATAAATAAGTAAAGTAAAAAGAAGTACAAAATTTTATTTAAATGAAATTTGAAACCAAATTTTAACTTGAGGTCTGAAAGCACTACTAAACTTGATGTGTCAAAAAAAGTATTCTCACAATAAGAAATTTTTACATATCGGGTTTTCCGTGTACACATCGGGTTTGCCTACAAACCCATTGTGAAACTACCGGTGTATGTCTTGAAGAAAACTTTATTCAAACGGCCGCCACGCCTACTATTGCTATATTGCAATAGTAAGGCAATTTTGAAATGGTTTTTCGCATAAAGGATGGACGGCACGCTCAATATTCAATTGTTTGCGGTTTGTTTACATACCCCCATAGAAACTATAGCCAATTGTACTAGATCACAAGATCTTGGGGCCCAATTCGCTGGTCCAAAACGTGAAATTAATGAATCGTAGAATAGATCCTATGTAACACGAGCTGTATGTGAAGCCGTATTTTTGGTGGGAAAACGTGCAGCATCCACCTAGACGATTCTGCATTAATAGTAAAAATATGGACCGATGACACCTCCAGCATGAAAAGCACACCAGACAAATCTTGGTTGCGTGTTCTTCATGGGGATTACCTTTGTCCCAAAATTGCTTCGTCCGAGAACACAATTATTCGATGAAAAAAAAAATGGATCGGTTTTGAGCTGTTACAAGCCCAATAATTTGAAAGAAGACGGCTTCAAAACATTAGCTAACAGTTTCATTTTTCAAAATAAAAAAATTCACTGAATTGTAAATTTTTAATTCTATCGGAATGGGCTATAAAATGACAATTAGGTAATTTTTGGTGGGCCTGAACTTTTCCGACTTATCGAAGTTAAACAAATTTTGTCAAGTAGCAATGCCGACATACATATATTTGGACTGCGAAATATTGGCCCATGACACAGATTGACTGCTGCACTGTACTACTGTAGATTCAGATTGACTACTGTAGTTCTCATTCATTTCATTGGAAACATTACAATAATATTTTTTACACATTTTTCATTGACTTCAATAGAAAAAAAAATAAACAAATTGACCGCAAATTGAATTTACCTCATTTTCAAAATAAATTGTGTAAAAATTTAACAGCAGCCAGAACAACAGTAACAACAACAACAACAGCAAAAACAACAAATACACAAAAATGCGAACATTAGCAAAAGTTCCTCTAAAATTTTTTTTACCGAATAATTTATATCAACATTTTACACATCATTGCCTTGTCCAAATTGTGGCAAATTACATGGCCTATAAGCTGACTGTAGTTGTTTTTGTTTTTGTTTTTGTATTGCTTTGTTTTGTTTTGTTTTGTTGTGTTTTGTTTAGTGAATTTCAATAAAAACAACATCAGAGAAGAAAAATAAACAAGATGTGAATAAATTTTCGAATTGTTTTTGGTGTTGATGCACAAATGCTGTCAATTTCGTCTTCAACCAACTTAAATTTTTTGCCAAAATAATGGCAGCAGCGAAATATATTTCATTTTATTAGCGATTTTCTAAAGCCAAATATGTTTTATCACAACTTTTTTTTTTTATTCACTTTCAAGCGATATGCGAGTCGTTAAAATACTTCGATGTGCAAAAAGTTCGTTTCAAAAGAGTTCTGTTGCCTCTTTTGAAGAAAACAATTTAATTACATTTAAAATACATAATATATTTTCATATTTATTTATTTCAACTTTGAATTAAAATTAAATATTTAAATAAATGATTTATTGCACATCCCCTGATTGGTCTTACTGGCTTATCAATTGGTGAAGGGGATTGTTTGATACTGCAGTGCTCTAATGAGCAACCGAATGACCCCACAATTGTTATTATTCAAAAATTGAGTTACGCACATGCATAATTAAATACCTATATATATATATAAATATTAATGTATAAATAAATAAAATATATTGCGCTTCAAGGATATAAAATAAAAATTTTACAGAATGGCAAAAAATATCCTTTTAGATTTCAAAGCATTTACGAGACAACTTTTTAGATATTTATTAGAGACATTTAGAGATTCATATACACACTCATATATATATATGTACGAGGTGTGATCAAAAATTATCCTTTTTATTCATCAATAACTATCTTGCCCCCCGGCAAAGTAATCTCCTCTCAGATATAATACACTTCTGAAACTCGCATTTTGGTATCGTCCACAGCTCCGGTTTCGATTTTTCTTTTATCTCCTCAATGATAGCAAAACTCTTTCGTTTAATCGCTGTCTTCAGTTTTGGGAAGAGGAAAAAGTCAGCGAGGGCCAAGTCCGCTAAATACTGTATTTGAGGCATGATTGCGGTTTTGATTTTGCCTAAAAATCTGACGCAAAATCCTTGATTGTTTTTTCCACAACTCTGTGCATTTTTGGCGCATTACTCGTGCAAAAGCCTCATAGCTTTATGGTAGTATTTCTTATTGACCGTACGACCTTGTGGCAAGAATTCATGATGCAGCATGTTATTCCAATCGAAGAAAACAGTGAGCAAAGCCTTCACATTTGACCGAACAGACGCTTCCATTAGGATGATTGGGCTTCGGTTTCAATGTCATAGCCATACATCCATGATTCGCCACCACTTATGCCTTTTTTTTCTGAGCAAATCTGGATCGTCGTTGACGACGTTCAACTGCTCCCATGCGCCGTTGTTTTTGCTCAGAATTTAGTAAAAATAGTAAAAATTCGAAAAGCACATCAAAACACGACTAACCTTTTTACCTGTCAAAAACAAACTGACAATCCAAAATGGCTGATATTTCCAACATATATAACTCCCGAAATTTGAAAATAACGTTTATGTTTGGATCACTCCTTGTATGTGGATGAAGTATTTTTTACACCACATCTTAACAGTCATTGGCCGCCTTTGTGGCTAATGGCATGGTCTTGCAGAAAATTAAATTAATTGAATAAAATCGGCTGGTCCAATACCGAGATGGAATTAACGTTCCAGCCGCTTAAGCTTTATCTATTTCGAATATGAAATAAAATCGAAATAATGAAATCAGAAATAAAAATTTTTTTTTTTTTTTGTGTGAATGGCTCCACTTGTAGCCATTTTACTACAATTCATACTCCGTACAACTTGTCAGTGTTCTGACAAATGCCTAAAAGAATTTCTGATTGCAAGACCGGGAGGAGAAGTCCCAACATCCATAGACCAACCGTTTGGGCAGCTAAGCTATTATTTGATAGAATGCATAGTGTTGAAAATATTCACCACTATGCTTCGGAAGAGCTCTACGATTAGCAGTCTCCCTGCACAGGATTCTATATCCGACACTACGGTTGGCCAGGACGCACGAGTTACTACGAAGACTGTCAATCGGCGTTAGTTGGGAATGTCTTTATAACAAATTTTTAAGTATATTTTTAATACTTTATGATATCGGGCAATGACTTTTTTAATTGTTATTAGCATAATAAAGTTTCCAGGAGCCCACGTACTAGCATGACACATACTGACCGATAATATTTTCCTACTTTTCACATTTTGAAAAAGTTCTCTAGAGCTCTTCAATTTGGGGCAATAAACAGAATTTCAGACTGACTATTAGATTAGATTAGACCTCACATAGTTTACATTTAATAATTATAAAGGTCTTAGGCGTTGGGTAGTAGCCTATATTATCTTGCGATTATATATAAGATTGCCAAGTTTTAATTGTATTTAATTATATTTGGGGAAGGGATTTTTTTGGGTATTTTAGGGGAACTGGCTGGAAAATGTTTAGTATTGAATTCATTCTTTCTCTAAGCATAGCAAATTATTTATTGATCAAATTGACGTTTATATTGAGAAATTTAGTATATCTACATGTAACTCGCGTGATTTCATCTCTGAGTGAAGCAATTTATTTTTAGCAATTGATTGATACACGATAGGATAGGAATCTGACTCGACATTATTTTGATTTATTACAAATTAATTCCACAGTTTAATACCATATATACTAATATTTGACCTAATTCCGGTATCACGTTGGCTAACGAAATAGATGCGGGCATAATTACTTCCGGGTCCACCACCTATGAGGTAGTAATTGGCACAAGAGCTATTTGTAAAGTTATCTTGCACTTCAACGGCTGTTATTTGGTAATCTTTCCTATCCTTTAAAAAGAAACAAAAATAATGCGCCACTTTAAAAAAATTATATTAAAAATATTAAAAAAGTATTTCAGTTGAATTAGGAAAGGCGCCATTGCGGGGATCTATGACGTTTCCAGTATAGCAGACAATTGCAGGATTGCGAGATCCTGGAGAAGAAATTAAAGGCCTCTTCAAAAATCTAGTTGACAGCGGTGTACGTTGTTCCTGTTATTGTGATGATGTCTCAATGGCGAACCGGTCTCTTCGGAAATTCATGTATCATCGCGTTCATAACTTCTGTATCCTTTATGGATACAGTAGCTCTTCCCGTTGAGCCGTTCTTTAGAGAATTACATTTTAAGCTGGAGAACGGTATATACGGTATACGGTATTTTCTGTTTAGGGTCATCAATATGATGTCTGTTCTGATGTTGTTCAAAACTCTCTTATGTCTGAGAAGTTCAGGAATTCCAATTCCTTTCGCTCAAAAAATATTTCCGCAAATTCGCCAAAAAATTGGATGCAACAACACGAGAATCACCATTAGTAGATTCCAACTCTAACTATCTTTTTTGATGAGGATTGGGAAAATAGATAAAATGTATGAAACCTTACGGAAAACACTGGTATGGACTGCAGAATCTACTCTCATTGCTCCAGAGAGATTCACATAAGTTTTGGTGTTCATTATGAATAAATTCCTTTGCCTTAATTAAAAGTCACCAACTCTGCTTTAGGTTGGTATCGAAGAGATCACACTACCAATCACTTCCACCCTATCCGAACTTATACAAGAAGGAGCAGTATCTTGAAACGCTTCATCTCGTTGCACGTACAACGACTATTTCATGTTGTGTATTTAATTAGCTAAACTTTTTTTTGGTGTTCGCAGTGATCAAAATACTTACACTCAATGGATAAGCAACATCCATATGTGTATATCCCTCCGGTAATGGATAACGTACAATATTGTCGAAGTATATTAATCGGTCATTGGGAACACGTTCCCCCCAAGTGGTATTCTTGCTCAATGTACCTGCTGCCAACGAGGTAATTAAACAGAAAACTAAAAATATTTTCATATTTGAGAAAAAGTTGACTGGCGGCTTTGTGTTGGAACTACGAAAACTGTCGATCGTCGATACCTGCGAACCTTTTTATAGCCAAATTTTCACGCAGTGTTTTTATATTTTATCATATCGCGCAATAACTTTTTATATTTTTTTAATTTGATTACGTATTTACTTCACTAAAATCCCCTTATCAGAGCAATCAAATTTCCAAGAACCCATTTTGCGACACTTGATAAGCTTTTCTATTCGTCATATTTTAAAAAGTTTAATTTAGATTCCCCGATTATTCACATATCACCATTGCGTAGTCGTAAAAGATTTCTGGGCTCACATGTCAGTGCGGAAGACATTCAGTTGGGGCAATAAATTCAATTTCGGTCGACAATCGCACTGAAGATTGAATAACTCCGAATGGGTGACATGGATGGAGCGGATTTAAAATTATGTGTCATTAATTTTTGTAAAATTCGGAAAGATTGAAACAGTTTCGAATTACGAGACTTCACAACTTTTAATTTATTACAAATTAGTTCCACAGTTTAATCCCATACATAATAACAGTCGACATAATTCCGCTGTCAGGCTGACTACGTAAACCGATGGTGGCAAACTTGTTGCCGGGCCCACCACTTTTGAGTATAGCATCGGCGCCAGAGCTATTTCTGTACTCATCTTGAACTTCAATATATGTTATGTTGTAGTACTCTTCACCCTTAAAGAGAAAGGTAATCATGAATTAAAAGTGCAGTAGTGGTACTTGTACGACCAAGCGCGGTTTTAAAAAAAATTGTATCAAAAATATTAAATATAATTTTAGAAGAAGGAGAAATTTTAGATCTCTATTCAATCTACTTGATATCGGGGTACGTTTTTACTGTTATGATAGTGATCCCGCAACAGAGAAGAGGGCTCTCCTGGAACTCATGTGACCTCGTGATCATAAAATCGTGGCTATTCATTACACGGTCTCACTTCGAGCTTCTCTAGCATATAATCGTAGTCGTTGAGAGGTGTCCAACAGTCAAAAATCAAACTATTGACAATTCGACAATTATTGTCAATTGTTTTCTTATTTGTTTCAATGTGGATGCAGTACCTCTTCCAGTTGAAGCCTTCATTTGTAGACTAAATTTCAAGCTGAAGCACGGTACATGCGTTGAAAGCCGTACGTACCAAGCTTTTTTTCTCTTAATTAGCTTTCCTGAGAAATAGGAAGGAGCATATGCTTCGTGCGTATGTAGATGGAATTATTATTTCACGTTGGGTTCTTGAGAAACTACTCCAGTACCTAAATACTCATAAGTGCGTAGTGACAGAAATACCTACATGATTTGGATAACGAACGGATGTATATATAGAACCTTGGGGAACAGGGTAATCAAAAACATTCTTGAGGTATATTAATTCGTCTTTGGGAACACGTTCACCCCAAGTGGTATTCTTGCTCAATGTACCTGCTGCCAACGAGGTAATTAAACAGAAAGCTAAAAATATTTTCATATTTGAGAAAAAGTTGACTGGCGGCCTTGTGTTGGAACTACGAAAACTGTCGATCGTCGATACCTGCGAACCTTTTTATAGCCAAATTTTCACGTAGTGTTTTTATATTTTATCATATCGCGCAATAACTTTTTATTTTTTTTTAATTTGATTACGTATTTACTTCAGTAAAATCCCCTTATCAGAGCAATCAAATTTCCAAGAACCCATTTTGCGACAGTTGATAAGCTTTTCTATTCGTCATATTTTAAAAAGTTTAATTTAGATTCCCCGATTATTCACATGTCATCATTGCGTAGTCGTCAGTGCGGAAGACATTGAGTTGGGGCAATAAATTCAATTTCGATCGACAATCGCACTGAAGGTTGAATCACTCGGAATGGGTGACATTTTTGGAACGGATTTAAAAATGTGCATTATAAGTTTGCGTAAAATTCGGAAAGAAATGCATCTAAAGCTTTCGAAGTAGATTCGATGATTGACATAGTGTCGAGGTGAAATTCAGTAAAATTACACTATCCGGTAAAAAAGCCTTTGCATGCTGCATGTAAAATACTTATGGATGGATCCCACTATTTTGTGCCGGGTCATCTGTTCACTTTTAAAAAAGAATTGTTAATGTAACTCTTCACAATAAAATAAAAGTTGGATTGGTTTCCTATTTAGAGTTTCCTCGATTTCTTTTTGCTTGCGAAATTTGGTTCAAGTCCACATGAACTGAAACTTATATTCTGTCCACTATCGTAAAATGTATAAACTTCAGAACTATCCCGGCCGCCATTCCGAGCATGGATAGTTCATGTACCGAACGGAGCCAATCATGCTATCAGTAGTGACATCTGGTACTTCAATTCTGTCAAGTATCGTTTGAAGACCGGAGGACTTAAAGTGGGCCCGTTTTATCTGCAAAATGCTCTGACAAGTAAGCATTTGACCCTATTTCACTATGACAAAGCAATTGGAAGGTAATACAAATTTGCCAGAGAAATCATTTGAAATCTAATTCCATTAAATTCTATTGACTTAACACTAATGAGAATAAGAGGAAGAATTCATTCTAAAACACATTCATTAAACTATTATTTGCTGGATACATATAAGAAAAGAAGAAGAATAAGCTTTGTCCATCTGTCTATCCGTCTCAAATTTTTCCTGTATTTTGATCAGGCTCAAATTTTGTCTGAAATCAAGGATTGCAAAATCCCTCTGCTTCAGTTTGCCTTTAAGTTTTCATATGTAAAACTCAACAATATCGGGGTATAAATAAAAGAAATATAGCCAAAAAAAATTTTCAGACTCGTTGTTTAATTTCAGTAATAGGAGTTGAAAAAGAGTATACATTTTCCTACATTTTCCCTTTTAGGAGCTTTGATATTAAATTATTAATGTGATTTGTGGATTGATCTACAGATCTATTGCTCAATGCAATATGTTTGTCTTATGGTATATGATGTGGGAGAACATATCGATGTAGAAGGATATATAAGATTTGGCATAACCGAATATAAAACTTTTTCTGGTTTCGAATTCATTTTAAAATGGCTTTAATAAACTTTATTTTGTGAGCTGCTTACTAAAGGTAAGCCATTCCACGTTCAATTTTCATGTACTAAAATTTCTTTTTACTTTCCAAAAATTTCCGTTGTCATATTAATACCAAAGCCAATTCTGCTCTTCAAGTTAATGGTGGCGAACCTGAATCCGGGGCCTCCGCTCCACAAAGACGCTTGGCCACCAGAATTGTTTCTAAAGTTGTCAATGACATTAATGAAGGTGATGTTTTTGAAATTAGGCTGGCCCTGAAGCGAAACAAAACAAAATTAATTAAATAGGTTGAACCGGTACGGGAGATTTTTCAAGGACCAGGCGCGAAAAAACTTACCTGTGGTGGGAAAACCACATTTACACTTTGGTAGTTGCCATATATGGGCAAAAATACCGAAAGTTTACGATACAATAAGAAATCTTGGGGCTGACGTCTGCCCCAACTGGCATTGCCGCTCCAAGCAGCTCCGGCCAATGTGGCAATTAAACACAAAGTTATTAAAAATTTCATTTTGCCAACTTCCCCAGTCTATTAAAAAGTTCCACAAATACTGTTGAATTTTAGGGAAACCGCAATGTTTTTATATAAAAATGAAATCGCCTCATCTGACTCACTGACTCACTGACTACTGATATCATTCTTATATCAGTTTAAGTAAACAGAAGCTGATTAGAGCGCACATTTTTTACATTTATCTACGAGTCTATGTACTCATATACCAGTTAAAAATTATTGCTATTTCTTTTCTTATCATTATCTGAGGCAAAATATGGGAATATTCATTTCGAAGTAATTTCGTTCTTGTCAAATTTCTAAATTTGATTCGTAAAACTTCCACAGAACGAGTTCGTATCAGATAACTTTTCTTACAAAGAATTTTTCGCTATAAACTTCAAGCAGTTAGTCATCGCTATATTTTTTTTTTTGAAATTATATTTCTTAATTCGTAACTAATCTTGAGCACAGAGAAAACCAACTTAAAAATAATAATTTTTGGTAATAAAACACTTCAGATATCTGTAGGAGAGTTCACAATCAAACATTGATACGAAAGCTTTCAGTGCTCGAATGAAAGTTTCAAATGAAAGAAAATAAGACTACTGAGAGCTTCAGTAATAAATAGGTTAGGTGGTGGGTACAAGTCCAACCTTCGGCTGTCGCTGAATTTTTCGCTTGTACTTTGTTCGGCGAATTGAAAGATATTCAAAACTTGAAAGATATTCCTAAAAGCTTTATTTATTCAAAATTTATCTAAAACTCCATACCAACTACGGCGAAAGTTTCATTAAGTAATTCCTTAACTCCGCCCTTAATACATTGCAGGAATCACTAATTATTATAAGTTAGTCCAACTTGAGTTCAATTGCTATATGTGGCCATCCTGGATATAATTCCAATAATTCCTTTTCCAATAGTTTTCATCATTCAAAAATTTTTATTTAAGGAAATCGCTAACAGAAGATGAATATAATAATACCAAGTATTATTTTGGAGTCTATTCCTATAGACAGGTGGTTAGTAACATTGCCCAATACTGTCCTTATATGTGCGATAGCGGCCTACAGTGTTGCTGTTTTTCTTAATTAAAAAATCATGTTTATATTATGGGGACCCATAATTAAGCAATTTTTTTATGCAATATGCTTTTATGTAATCCCAGTCGTTTGCGATGAGTGGTTGCGATCGTCCCTGCAAAAGTTCGATCCCCGTCTTGATAAAGTGGGATGGACGTGACATAAAATATAACTTAAGGTGCATACTTCACGACGTGTACTCCATTGACTTGATCAGCTGTTAGCCCGACGGTGCTTGGTTTGGAGAGTATGGAGAATACGGTAGAAGTTCTTAGCCTAACTTCATGATTTCCTCATGAGCAGTCTTCGCTGAATGTGGACGGCCATTATCTGGTTGGAGCATTAAAATTTTATTGTAACCGTTATAGTTGTCGACAATGCAAGTGAGCGGTAACTGCATGGCCAGGTTTCAATAATTCGTAATGTACTATACCTAAACAATCCCCCCAAAGAGATAATATCACCTTCCTCAAGGATGGTGTTGGCTAAGTGTTTGGAAAACCGCCGTTGTTTGCATCAATTTATGTTATTATAAAGGATCCATTTTTCATCTCCAGTTAGGATCCTAGATGAAAATGGATCTCTGCTTAGCCTGGCGAGCATGGAATTGGAAAAGGTTCGCCGAAGATTTTGTTTTTAACCTCAGACAACAGGTGTGGAATTCACTTATCTCGTCTATGTACTTCACCAATTTCTTTTGACTACCTTTAGCCAGCTAGACTCAAGGCTGCTGGCTAGTTCCTATATGGTCTACTTGTCTGCTTGTCGCAGGACTAATGAGAAATTATTGCTCTTCGAATACGAAAGCAATAAACTTTTTCGTTTAATCTTTACAAATTTTAAAATGAAATAAAATATTGTAAATAATATTTTTAAAAAAGAATTTTGGTAATTTATGTAAGATTATTCCCCTTCTTTGGTTTATTGGGTGCATTGCCTTCGCCTTTTTATAATCTTATTCGACGTAAGCTTTTTGTCAAGTAAAGCCAATAATAAAATAAAACCCCTCGCAAAACCCTACAGCTTTAAACTTGTTGTAAATAACGATTTTTTAATCGTTAAGATATTGCGGTTGTTTCCACCTTCTTTTTCTTCTTCTCCTTCTTCCTATCTGTTTACTAATTAAATATAAATAAGTATTCAGTGAGTGGTTCAGGCTAAACGTTGCCAAAATGAGTCAGCATTTCTTTAATAACAACTGACGCTTTTAAGAGTTATTTTAGGAAAATATATATAATATAAAATCTTCAGATCAAACTAAGAGAAAACTATTTCTATTCTATTCACCGTTTAGTTCTTTATAAACTTTACTTATTACAGCATTTAGAAAACAATATTTAATAGAATGAACTTAAATTTAGTGTTATGGTTTCTTGCTACTATGACCTCATTAACTTCAGCGAAAAGTGTGCGATGGGGCAAACGCAACGTCACGGATCATTTGTTATATCGGGAAAATGTCATACGCTTTCCGATAAAGGGTTACATACAAGAAATTTATGTCACCTACCCAAAATTTGTAGGTTTGTCCCTAAATTGCTTTCTCAGTTTTAAGTAAAATTAAATTTTTTTTAGGGCAAGCCAGCGACGCAACGTGCTAACATAACATCCATTGTTGTCTATGACAGATTTACCAACAGTTCCGGAGCTGAGCCTAAACAAGCCATTCCTCTATACACAACCACTAACAAGAGATTTAATTCGTCCGTAATTATTGTGAAAAGCCAACGCTCGCGAGGCATCAATTCAACCGTGGAGTTTTATGGCATATAAACTGGTGCCAAACTTTATTTCACTGCAGAACTTTGTAATTACAATTCTGGCCGGTGTAAAACTGATTTATTAAAATACATTATTGGCACTTTTCCCTCTAAATAAATGCAAATTGTTTGCTGTGCTTTTGGCAGAGAAAAGAAATGAAGCCAAAAACAGTTTATAAAGCTCTGTGGGATGCAAACATCCCATTGCCTAAACTGCGTTTTTTTATATCTTTACAAAAATGATTGAAATTGAAAGAAAATATAGCGCATTGGCTGTAATCCCAAGTGCATGGGTTCAACCGCAAACACCTCCCACGAATAGTGTCAATGGCTGTGGAACGACTTAAGTAACACTGGATGGTACCTATCTGTGAGCACAAACATCCTCCATCGCCCCTCTTCTGCACCAGCATTTGACCAATAAACCAAAAAAAAAAAGAAAATACCAATATAGATGCCAAGACCAGTTTAACCCGGCTTCTTCAAATTCCAGCGTAATTCTTTGCATGATTAGGTCGATCCCCTGAGATGTACTAAATAACCAGAGTTAATATTCACTAGAGCACAAGCGTGCTTAAAATGCAATGAATGGGGTTCCCTGATGAGTGCATTAGCACTCTCTGTAAAGTGGGCGTAACTATCAATAAATGACCTCTTTTATAACTGTTTATATCATTTTGTTAGAGAAATTAAGGCAAAACTCTGGCGCGGTAACTTTTCTAAAAATAAGTGAACACTCGTTGCGGGCTGTCCTAATAATTCTTGAACATTCTTGCCACCAGCTGGCATCAGATAAAATTTCAATGAGTACGACTGGGGATTATTACACGACGAGCACTCTACTACTTACTTCCGTCTACTATTGTGATTTAAAACTTCTTAATTCCTGTAGCTAAAAAAAAAATGAAAAGATTATAAAAAAAAAACAGGAAATTAGAAAATTTCAGTTAGGCGATGGGGTCGAATCCTACATCTCGCGAATTGCTATGGTATGACTTAAGTAAGGAATATTGGTGTACACGTCTTTATGTATGCCAAAAATTGATTCCATGTTTACTTTTAGAATGGATGTTTTTTCTTTGCCCCGATATAATTTGCCTCTAAATTTTCCTAGAAAATTTCTTTACTACATCTAAACCATTCTTCCTTAGCGGGTCAAACCTTTGTGGCAAAGAAACCAGCACATAAGACTAATAAACTCCATATACGGAATATCTGTGGCCAGCTTTCAGGGTATACCCCTACTTATGCAATTAATTGCGATAGAATTTGGGGAAAGAATTTGGGGTTAAACTGTTTCAGTTCACCAGTTCACCTCGCAAGCCTGTTATCAGTTCGCAAGCCTTGGTAACGAATACAGCTTAAAATATATATATCCGATACGTTCAGCTAGCCAATAAACAAGCTAGCCAGAACGAGCAACCCTTAAGCATCATACGATAAGTGCACACGTATTTCACAAAAATCTAAAAAAGTTTTAATTTCACGTGCCAATTATTTTACAGCAACCTCTTCCCTTCAACGCATTTATCTTCACACACATATACATTTTTTAAATGCTGCTTCGCTACCTCCAAGAACGCTCTTTCGAACACAGCTTTTTCTAATTATTTTCTACAATCAAACAAATTGCTGCTATCGCTGCTCCAGCCATACGCGACACCTAAAAATAATCGCTTTAATAATTCTTTTTTCTTTTTGTTGTTGTTGTAATTATTTATTTATTAATTCATCGTGTGCCATCAAGTGTTTCTCTCTGAATTCAGTTTGCGGCAATTTGTAATTTCTAATTGTAATTTGTAATTGTAATTTCTGTGTGATCCAATAAATGTCCCCAGCAAATAAAAAAAAAAAAAAAACAAAAACAACAAAAAATAATTAAATTTTGTTTGCTTTTTTTAATTTTTGGCTCCATTTCATTTCGCTTTTCGTTTAACTTTTACTCGCGCCTACAGCAACAACAAATGTGAACCACTGATAAGGAAAATATACTGTGTTGTAGCATTTTTTAGTTGAAACAGCTAAAAAATAATGCGAGTATTGAGTGAGTGCTGATATTTACTAGGAAAGCTACTCAAAATAATCAACATTAAAGATTTTTTTTTGTTGCGTTTGCTCTAAAATCCGAAAGCGGAAAAATAAATATATCAATGCGTTTGCAGCCATCTAGTGGAACTACTGGATGGAAACGTTTTCGGCCTGGAAAAATTGGCATTAGATTTCATTTTTCGTTACCTTTGCCCCGTTGTAGGCTGCTCTGTAATTGAAAAGTCCTTTTCTCTTATTTCGATTAATTTCCGGGCAAAAAAGTTTTGGAAACCCTGCAGAGGTATTTCATTTTTGCATGCAACAAAAAACTGTAAATTCTCTTACTGTTCTATATATTTTCAATAAAACAATTTCTGATAGGTTGACACCATCCTACACAGCCGTACGATTTGTTAAATATGGCATCTCTGCTGAAAAAATAGAATGTCAGATTTTGATGACAAGCAAAAGCTTATGAAGATTTTCATAAAATGACACTTTTCATGCAATCAGAGTTGCATTTACATCTATCAATAATGCCAGCAATGACATTTTAATGCGATTTTTTAAAATAGGAATGAATTGTACGATTGTCTAGGATAGTGAAATCTTGTCACAAGTGAATACATAAAATAAGAAAGTTATTCTGATGCATCAAAGAAAAGAACGTCAGTAGTGATCTATTAAGTCTCATATAATTTTATTATTAAACTAATAAACTATGCAATTTTTCTAAAAAATTTACGTTACAAAAAATTTTTCAGAAAAAAATGTAAGAAAAATGAAATGCCAAACCTGGCAACACTGGCCCTAATATATCCAAAAAAGCGATTTCTGTTTTTGATTGACGATAAAGATTTTGCGGAGAATTTACTGTTTTTTTTTTTTTATTTTTCATATATACCTTTGATAATGTTGGTCTCAGGTAGAAAGGCCCTAACTAGCATTTTTTTTTTTTTTTTTGCAGTAGACTTTTCTTAAGCAAGAGATCTTTCTTTTGATGTATAAACTGAATATACATATATTGAAAATACTGAGAAAATCTTTGCAGAAAAAAAAATGCAAGTTAAGGCCTTTCCATTTGCGACAAGCGAAATGTCTATGTAAGGTAATTTTTGACACTGAGAATTTCATTGCAAATCCTATTGGTGGTGGGGTAACACATCAAAATTTCTTTTGAGTTTTTGTGTTTTAAAAATTGGAGTAATTTTAAAAATATCCAATATTGGGAATGAACTTGTTAATACGTTTCCCAACTATCGCCGGCAGTACTAAGAATGCAAAAACTTCTCATGAATTTTTTTTGCTAATGTCTTCTCTGAGACAATTCATTTCTCAAGCTCAGAAGCAATTTATAGCATGAGTCGGCTTTATTAGCCAAATTCAGAAAAAGAAATTTTCCGCTGGATACCGCTTTGTAGGGGATTTTGGTGATTGTAAGTTGAAAATTGTGTATAAAAGCTGAAAAAATGTACAACCAACAACGATGAAGATATTTTCAGCTGATTATCAGCTGTTTGCCTGTTTGAATTCGCCTTGAATATGCTGTAGAGCTTCAACCATAAAACATCGTGGATTTTATCACTGAATTTCTTACGGAAACTTTCCTCAATTCTCACCATTTAGCGAAGGGTGTTCAAAGGCCGTTTATGCCTTAGTTGACCAACCGAACTATGCATTTTCTTCTGTGTTTTTATTTTAAAATAGCGCACATCTCCAATAAGAAACTCTTGTTATATCGTTTACTAAAGCTAAGCTTTGGCTTTTCAAATAAAGTGAAACTTAGTTTTAAAAATTGTGTGCTGCAACACGGATTAAAGTTGCTATAAAGAAAATATTAAAAGAAAATATATTTAAAAGAGACTTGAAAAAGGCAATTAAGACGCGAGCAAAAGCAATTGTAAAAAGTCAAAGAAACGTGTGTCAGATAAAATAAATACGGATTTGAAATAAATAAAATTTTGGGAGAGTAAAAAATATCGAAAGGATTTCTAAAAGAGAATGCAAAATATAAAATTGGTTTTAATGGTGGCGGTTGTAAGTCTATTGGCTACCGCATATGCTGTTTCCAGTACTTGGGGCAATATCTCAAATTCAGCCCAGCTGCTGCATGCCGAGGAAATATTCAATGCTTCATCGACGGGCAAATATGTAACCCATGACATTAAGTTTCCAAAAAATGTAAGAGGAAGCAACATTCTTAAATTCAAACACATCAAACATTGAAGTTTAAATTTTTGGTGTGGAAAAAAATCCGGCAAATATTCGTATATGCATTTTAAACAGTTGAGTGAAAAAGTAGCGGCCCAAAAACCGCTCCTTATCAATTGTGAGCATTTCAAATTACGTTCATGCTTCACCAATTTTTGCTTTGATACAATTCAATACTGATTTCGTATTCACTCGCCGTTCGCTTATCTGCCGCAGTGCTTTACATACTCGTACAAACAATTCCATCCATATTATTTTCTGTCCTTTTCTCTGTTGGGTGGCTGGCCGGCTGGCTGGCTGGCTGGCTGGCTGGCTGGCTGGCGGGCTAGCTGGCTATTCAAGGTTGCTTTCTTCTTTTCTTCTGCTGCTTCTTATTTGAGTAGAGCAACAATAATTAAAACTTCCTAAAATATTTCATTGCTGAACTTTTTCCAAGCGCTCTCAAAGCTTTTTATAGAAATTAGTCATTGTGGTTTTTGTTTCTGTATTTATTGCGAAATTGCGTTTTCTTGCTACCGGAAATCTTTTTTTTTTTCTCGTTTTTTGTTTTTGTTTGTTTTTATATTTCGCCAAAAACAAATTGTAAATTTTATTAAACAGTTTCTTTTTTCTAACAATTTTAGCTGATAAGCTCGTTCTGGCTTTCTAGGAAAATTAAGTTCAGCACTTGCGATTCTAAGCAAATTTTTTTTTGCAAAAAAAAAAAAATTATAATAATAAATATATTTTATGTGGTCGAGTAAACACATTTTATGCGAAAGCGATATTTCTTTCTCTGCAGTACTATTTCAATTGGAAAAAGTTTCCAGTTAAGAAACTACATCCTGCTGTTGTAGGAGTAGAACGAATAAAATAGATTAGATGTGAAAAGACGATCTCAGGCATGGATGACGGAGACCTTTTCAGCTGATCAAATGAAATAACGTAGCGGAACTACGTTTTTACTACATATTTTTCACAAAAATCTCGAATAGGAATTTGCACAAGTTTTGCGCAGCATCGAATGCCGCTTCTTGTGAGTTTAATTATTTCGAGTTTATTGGCGTAGATGAGTGACTTTATATCACCTTAATGAAAATGAGCCAATGGCGTTAAATCGCACGGATTAATGGCAGCTAATTGAAGTACGAAGAGATTTCTAATCATTCTGGCCGTCATATTTTTGAAACCAATCGCAGCCATAACTCCGCTTTGGCATAAAGCCTATGAAACAGTAAATGGTTGTGGTTTTAATTGTGTTTCAACAAAATATTATCGATTATCCTCAATTCAAATGCGATAATATCACTTATTTACGTAACCATTCTTAATGAGTATGGACTAAATTTCCCAGTGTAAGCCCATATTTAGGGCCATTTTGCTTTCAAAGCTACTTGTGTACTGTTTACTGCTGGTTCCAGACTCTATCGTGATTTGCAATTTTTATTGCACGAATTCTTTGATTATTCTGGTGAGTGAGTGAGGTAAAAAGCTTACAAAGGGGCAGAGAGTCTTATTTACATTTTAATCCCCTTTTTAATTTGACTCCTAATACTTGAATCTCGTCGGAAGTCTGTAGGACGTGTTATATATAGAAATATATACAGATTCTAGTTTGATTTTCATATGGTGAGCACATATGTAGTAGCAAAGAAACAAATAGTAGCAACAAAATTTGCAAATGTAAACAGTGACTTTTTACAATCAGACTTTCAATTGAACAATGCCTGCACACCAAAAAAATCACTGTTTACATTGTCATTTTTTATGTTCAACTAATTTTTTTATATAAACTATATCAGATTTTCAATAAAACATCGTGTGGGCAACATATATATTATATATAATCTACTTTCTTTCCATACGTCGTCTATTTACGCCATAAAACCTTTAAAGCAAAAGCATAAATAAAAATTAAAAATAGAAGCGAGAGGAGCACGTGTGGCAGAGGAAGCTTCTGACCGAAACATGTCCCCCAAATTGATTGGCGATTTTCCCAAACCATATGTAACACAATTAATTTTATTACACTTGTATTATTGAGGTCATTTGGTGCCCATATTCACGGTTGCGAGAATATGGAAAGGGGTAGAGTGCCTTCGTGTTCCTAAATTGATTATAATTATTAATTCGCCTCCTCGTGTACCTCGACCACCCACAACTTAAAAACTTTGAATTGCAAATTTCTAAATTCTAAGACAATTTGGGGAATTTCGGAGACATTCAGAAGCATTTCTTTTTCTCGGAAGCAATTCGGCTTGGCAATACTATCCCGATGATACCTGTAGACAACTGTTTGATTGAAAAAGCGTGATGTAAATTTTGCAGTGACTTATTTTTGTATCTGTTGAGTTTCTAAATTTCTGTATCAGCCACTACGGCCCCTAATCACCTGCCAGATGACCTAGCAAAGCCAGATCTACTCACAAGGTACAGTTTCATAATGAAAATATATTTCCAGTTGCAACTGATACAAATTACTTTGAGATTTTCAATCACCTATCAGAATCTCACGCAGTTAAAGGGTTAAGTTATCCATTAAGCAAGCGGGCTTAGATAAGTAGGTTGGCAAAATTTGTTTCTTTTCCTCTCTGCTTTTGACAGATGAAAGAAATTTTATAATTTGCAGACATTTAAGCATAAAAAGTGCCTGTTTACACTACGTACTATTTCGCATTAGTGTTCACATTATGAAAATCAAACTCCAATAGTATATAAATAAAAATTAAAAAAAATATAATTGAAACTGGTTTTTTGCTAAAAAAACGTTTTATATTTTTTGTGTGAAAAAGTGTTTGCAGTTTGGCGCAGGGCCAGCGAGATGCTTTACTGCATTGTAAATTAATTTCATTTAGTATAAAATATTTTTATAATTCAAATTCTGTCGATGGTGAACAATCAAAGTGGTTATCTGTAACATTTTGCCGATGTCGTTTCAGTAAAGTGTGGCCTTCGTAAAAGAGGACCTCAATGTCTTCTCCCTTTTTACTTTACTCAAAGTCGAAGGAGAACCCTATTGGTACCAATCCGGTACTGGATGTTAATTTATTCCAAGAAACGGATTCGCCACAGTTTATTCGGTTTTCATTTAGTTCGGTTTTAGCACGTATGTGGGTCATTCATAGAAGAGGGTAATCTCTAGACATCTTTCTGTACTCATACAGAGGTGTATTCCTATTTTCCTGTTAGGAATTTAATGTTTCATGGCATCTTCTCAAAATTATTTACGAAGAAGTTTCCGTGGAATTCTTTATTATCAATGGAAGACTTGGTCAATTTCATTACATACAGAGTTGCAATTATACAGAGTAAAAAATATTTGCCTTAAAACCGGTGTTCTTCCCGTTTAGTGGTTTCAAAGAACGATTTATCAACATAACCAGTTACAAATCCAGTATGATTCCACAGTTTGCTTTGCTGCACACTTTGTTATCTAATTAATTATCTAGCAAGCGACCTTACGAATTATATACAGTTTCGTTTCTAAAATAAAGACAATGACTTGGCACTAGACCAGCAATCGAGATAAAAAATGAATAATGCAGAAGATTTGTCTTGTGGATGTGGTTATCAAATCATTGCACTCAAATACAGATGCATTTTTATTATGAGTTGCATTCAATTTGAATTGCAGTGCAATCGTAACAAAAAGTTTTTTAATGAAAGCTTGCAATGTGTCAGGGTTGCCATAGTGCTGCACAAACTGAAGCTAATTTCAGTCGACTGATACTTTACAGATTTGATTTGTGGCTAAAACAAGTAATGAACCTTTTTTCGCCCTCAAAAAGTGAAAGACTGGCGAGTATTTAAATTGTGATTACCCTCCCCCTCCCCCCCTTTCCAACAGTTGAAGGAGGCACACATTAAGAGGGAATTATAATTAACCCAATTGCCAGCGGCCTCAATTGCGTTTTAAGTAGGAGCCAATGTAATCTGGTCGTGCTCTCCTTTGCTTTTTTTTTAACCTTTTTTAACCCTTGTATGTACAGGGCCATAGCCGTCTATGTTTTTCTTTCTAAAATTAATAACATGGAGAATATATGGAGAGCCATATAAAAGGTTGTATACTCTCGTAAAGGAAAACTGTCTATGAATCATGTCTATGATTTTGCCTTGTTACGCGTGTAATTGTAAGTAGAATTCAATTAAAAGTTTAATTGTTTTTTTTTCCTTTTTTTTTTATTGTATATCAAATCGGGAAGTTCTAATTTAGTCATCTCTGACACCACACTGCATATATTGAAAATAGTTTCTCCATCAGTTTCTGCTCGAATACCAGCATCAGCTTTCACTTTCATTAAGTATACCATTATAATTCTCATTTAGTTTCAATCCACTTAGTTTTATTGATGAAAAAATGCATTTGATTTTTTTTTTGTTTGGGCAACACTTACAAAATGACTAGAAGAGCAGATTAATTAATTTTAACAAAAATTAATTAATTAACAATTTGCGTAGTGAAACAAATTTCTACTTCAATGTTTGGACTTAAGAACTATACAAGAATTATTTTTAAATATTTTTTCATCACGAAATGTAGGGGATTGGCAATGGTCGCATTATAACCGGCATTCGTGCCTTCGATCAGGTAACAAATGGTACCGGTGGGCATGCAACAATTTATTCAGGTGGACCCGGCTTCAATTTTGTCAACATCAAATTACAGTCACAATATAATTACGGCCTGCTGTTCCGTGTAGAAATTTATGGCAAATAACTAAAATTAATTTTAATAAATAAAAAACTTGTAGTACTTTTAATTTAATAAAAACAAAATTATTACTTAAAAAATTATGTTTATTGTTGTATGCAGTCATTCATGTATTTGTTTGTTAATTAAAAGAAAAAAATATTATTAATAAAACGAAAAGAAAAATAAAAGTTTTTCCAAACAATTAAATAAGTAAAGAAGAAGAGGCATTAGGAACAGTCTTGTCCTTAATCGTGCCACCACGTGCAGCTAATTTGTCAACAATATTTTGTAAAAGAAAGTACATTATTAAAAAAATATCTTCGTTCTTGACTTTCTCGCAAAATTTAAGTATTCAAATTCTCTCCCCTCAAGGTCCTCACCATGGGTTTCCTAATAATTATATAATAAAAAAAAACGGGACCTTAAGCAGGAGAAAATGAGGATATTTCAAAGGACGTATGTTAAGTAACCTCATCTTGAAAACGAGGAGCCACTAAACTTTTCACCCGATATCCCCTTTTTTATAGATTTCAGCTTTTTCCACTAAATAAACCGAAAAAAAAAATTATATCGAGTCAGATTATTTTTTCAAGAATTTCTCCCATAAAAAAGAAGTCACATGAAATTACTGAAAATAAATAACTTTATTGTAAATAATTCTTTCAAAACATTAAAAATATTTAATTAAAATTATTCGAAAGAAATTTATTCGAATAGTTGCTCGACTACAATTAAAACTATTTCTGTTAAAATTCATTAGTTCGATTTATTTCAGACTTACGTAAAGGATACAAATGGACTAAACACGTTTCATCGAGCACTGGAATTTAGGAAAAATATATTTAAAAAATCTATAAGTTTTTATTAAACTTCTATTAAAATATAAAATATTTGTTATTTTTTAGCACAGGAGCTGAAACATTTTTTCATATGATAAGGATGGCTTTGTTTCAGCTCCTAAACTTGCACTGTGTTTCTGAGGAAAACCAAACTATTTGAGAAGTCCAAATCCTAAAGCTTAAAGAGGGAAAGTTGTGGGAAAGTTGTGGGAAAGTTATTCCGTTAATTTCATTCTCAGGTTGCTAATTAAAAAGTAAACGAAAATTAAGTAATTTAGGTACAATCAATATGCATTAACACGAGTATATTAGGCCAATTCAAAGCAGATTATTTTTTACATGATATATTTCAAAACTAGAAAGTTGTATAAAAATTTTAATAAAAATTCATGTGTGTAAAAAAGAATAGAGTATAAAGCTGTTTAATAGCACACAGAAAACAAATATTCGAATAAAATTATTCGAATAAACATTATAAAATAAAAAGCAGAGCAAGTAAAATTTATTGCCTGATCAATCGTTATTATCCTGCATTTGTTACTAAATCAATATGTAATATCCTGGATATGGAACACGCTTTAAGGACATTAAAAAAACACAACTTGCCCAGTTACTTTGAATTGCTGAATTAGAAAAATTTTATTTTTAAATTATTTAGTAATTGAATACAGCCGTTTTGAAGTTATAAAGTCGATTTTATTAGTAGTTAAAGATTTTTTTGCAACGTAAGAGGTGTTGCCTTTATCGCCCGAAATATTGTATGGTGAAATTTAAACCTCTGCCACTTTGCGATTTCAAATAAATGGTGGCATTGCGTTTGCCGGGACCTCCTTGCACCAATGTGGCGTATCCAAAATTTTTCCTCTCACCCCAATCAAATGCTTTGATAGCTGTCAGTGTTGCATAAGTAACATGGCCCTGAAAAATTAACATTTTATTTCCATTTCTACAAAAAGTCTTGCGTAACAACGTACTTTGGGAGGATAAACAACTTTAGCGGTTTGTGTCCTAAACCAACTGCCTGCCTTTTGTATGTGTTGGGTGGCCAACAGATGATCGTAGTATCCAATCGAGCCCCACGTTATATTACTTGCTGTCACTGCAGCACTTAGTAATGCCAGGCCGCCCACTAAAATTCTTAAAACATTTAAAGATCTCATGTTTTAATATTTTATTCACACTCAAAACAATTTAATGAACGATTTTAGTTTATTGTTATGCAGCGCAAGTGTTCGCCTTTTAACCGTCAATAACGTACTAGAAGCACTTGAAAATGCTTTTAGTAGCAAATATATATGTATTTTTTTACATTGTTTAATATATACCAGACCTCAAGTGTAATTCATACTGTTATTGTTATACAATTCCTTACCAATGTTTGCTTTTTATTATCTTATCAATTGAATGGGGAGTTCATTCCATACTGCACTTGCATAAATAAATAATGAAATAATTTTAAAAATCGACGACTTATTTATAGTATACCTTAAGGCGTCGAGGAGTATTCAATGATTTTGAAGCGTCAATGAATGCTCTAAGAAGTTCCCAGGATCTTTGAAGCAAGCCAAACATGTGAAGTACACGTAAAAGAAAAAACGCCCAAAGTTTTTAAAGACTCGCTGACATCAGCTGACTTAAAGGTTTGACGCCGAAGAAGGTGGCCACAGTAAATGTTTGAATACTTTCTGGATTTACACAAAATCACAAAAAACTGTATAAAAATGTAGAAAACGTACAACTAATATCGAATACAGTACTCGATATACGTAATAAGCTAAAAGTAGGACGATTCTAGTACTCCCCGTTAATGTAAATGTAAGGCATTACTGTTATCAGACCGTCCGAAGTTAAGACCCATGCAACTCATCGATGTATTAAAACGGAGTCTCTTGTTTTAAAAAATTTTAGATATTCTGATTTACGATCAAGCCATCTTGTCGTACTACTTGTGCGTACAACAAAAATGCAACCCTGCATTTTATGGAAGAAAGACTTAAACGTAGAAGATGACAAAGTGTGTATTACATCCACTTGAATTATAGGCAAAATTATTCAAGTCGGAGCTGTTCTAAACAAATACACCAGGCTGATCCCATAGACCAAAATAATTGTTTTTTTTTTTCTTACCGATTTATTTGTTTTACACTTGTATACCAATAACTCGGAAGCCTGTCAATGTTGGACAACTTGTTCAGTGGGCTGTGTAAAGTGTTGTCACCAACAACCACACCACATGGCAGGGCATTTTCACTATGTACCTTTCAATGGTACATGGGGAAAAAATTTAATTGCTTAATTTTACAAAAAAGAAAAAATATGTACGGAGGTTTTTGCCAAAAAAAAAAAAAAAAAAAAAACAGACGAGTTAAAAAAGGCGTAGTAAAATCGACAATTACAAAATTTAGAAATGATCTTTGAAAGTATCAAGACCATGTTTCACTATCCTTCACAGTCATATGGAAATCCGGAATGCTATTTTAAAAACTCACATGAAAGTGGCATTGCTGTAGCCCGACTATCATACAAACAAGCAATTTTAATTTTCTGATTGAGGAAAAAGCAACTCTGATCGCATGCAAATTTACATTTTATAAGCTTTTGCTCGTCATAAAAATCAAACTATTTTTTTTTTTTAACAAACTGCATGACTGTGTTGGAGAGTGTAGCAGGGACTTTAGAATAAAATTTTTTAATCATACCATTTGATGTGATATAATCGCCCTTTGAAACTGTCAGGTAACCCCGCCACTTTAACGCTTGCATTGCTTATACGTTTTAAAATGAATTTAATTGCAAATACGTGTTAGAGGGGTGGGGCAGTAAATATTTTACAAGCACAATACATTTAATGTAATGACTATGCCATTACAAATAAGCCAATAAATGAATTTGTTACAGGTGAATTGCCTAATAAGGAAATGCTCCCCAAAATGAAAACAACACTCAAACAAGAACGTAACATAATTATCTTCCCACTGTCAATAATTAATTGACAATTGACAATGACATTGATTAAATATTTAGCTTGAGTTTTATTATCTCTACTAAAATACGACGACTCTGTTGGCGGTTGTAAGCAGCAGTTGCATGTCGAAACAAAAATGTATTTAAATTGCAACATTAAAATTATTTGAATTGTTTTTTTTTTTTGTTTTTGGAACATTTCAATTAAAATGTGTGTGATAAATCAAACTTGGGGCAACGGCAGTCTGAGCCAGCACTGCTGCATTTTTCTCTTTATTAGCATCACATTAATTAAACAGTTGCAGCAAATCATTGGCCGTAAATGTCAATAGTGAAATTGTAGCCATGATTACGTTGAGATTTAACGTGAATGACAGCGTAATTGGTGCTGGGGCCGCCGCTGGTTAAAGTGGCATAGCCGCCATTGCCGTTGTTATATTGGTCTGTCACCTGGATTTGTGTTATTGTCTTGCCACAATGCAAGTCACTGGGCTAAATACACAAGTGAGTAATTAATTAGCTCATTTACATTAATAGTTCAACACTATTACCTTCGGCCGATACTCATAATCTTCACTTATAATGCGCATTGTTTTCGCTTTGCTTGCAACCACTTGCCGGCTAAGATGTACATCTACTTGGCTACGTGCTCCCCATATAATATGATGGCTCTTCTCAACTTTAGACGCAAACGCTAAGTCACAGCTTAATACGTTAAGGAATAAAATTAATATGAAAACGTTGTGCTTTTGTAACATCATCGTTCAATATATATATTTTCAGAGATCTGCCGGAACGCCTCTAACAAATGTGCTTCCAGCAGCAATTTCTATTTTCAACTAATTTATTTACCTAAGCCAAAGTTTTTAATTATCTACAGCAAATATTTTAAGTGCTAAGAGCCAGTGTTGACATCTACAGCAAAAGCAAAAGCACCTTAAGCTGATTCAAAGAGCTCAAAAAACGCTAAAAACCTTTTTAAAAAAATATTTACTATGACGTTAAATATAAAACAATTTATAAAAAAAAGACTCAACATATTCTTACATTACGATTTTGCTTTACTAGTAGCGTTTTTTTAGCAGCATAAAATTATCGTTATCGATAATACTTGTTTGACAGCTGGCAATACTAAATTACATTGACATTTCTGTTCATTAAAGATTGGCAAGTCATGAATCCAAATTGTGGATATTGGCTTTGAAAATATAGTATAAATCGAGTCGAGGGGTTCAATTAATCGTTTTACCGTCAGAATAATGGCCACATCCATAAGCACATTATGGCGAGTTGGGAGTGAAGACCATCATCAAGCCTTTAACCAATCAGGTTTTTAGTTATGAAAATTGGTCATTTTGGTGGTATCGAAAAGCTGGCGGCATCATCTTTCGGAAAGAGCAGAAAGTTTCAGTGGCGGTTCCCTGCAAAAAGTTATTGCCATCACACGATTATCGCAATGGCCTCATTTATATGGCAATCGCGTAGTTTTACAATCAATTCTCCCAAAAATGTCCTGGCTTGCTGTCATGAAATGCAACTTTAGTGCGGCATACAGCTTCGCCATCAATATAAATATTAATAATAATCCGAAATACAATTTTTCTAAATTAATTAAATTTACACTTAAATTACGTTTCGCTAGAAAATTAAATTACAATCAACTCTTATTATTTTTCTTTTTTGAAACTAAACCATTTTTTAACCCAAAATACATTTGTGGCCCAACATAAAAGCTGGCACAAAATCATTCTACGCCAATTTGCCGCAATTCATTATTTAAAACATGAAAGCCATGCTACACTATCCTACACAGTCGTATGATTCATTCACAAGAATATCTCCTTTGATTCCATTCTATTTTCTAATCACATGAAAATGCTGTTGCAGCTGCCCCACTATCATAGAAAAAAAATGACCAAAAATATTTCTTTGCTGATTAAAATAAATGCAACTCTGTTCGCTTGAAAATTGTTATTTCATAATCTTTTGCAAATCGCACGATTTGTTAAAATAATCTGTCACACAGATGTATTTTTCAGTCACATGCCATATTTATCGAATCGTAGGATTCTATAGGATAGTGAATCATGGCCTTAAGGCCATATTCTGACAGCAGCGCATTTGGTATTAATTCAATTTAACTCCCTGTCCACACTTGCAATTTTGTTGCAACAATTTTTGGTTGTTTTAGGTGAGAGGGGTACGATACTCTGTACCCCTCCTCAAGCTTCTCACCCCTCTCACCTAAAACAACCAAAAATTGCTGCAACAAAATTGCAAGTGTGGACAGGGAGTAAGTTGAATTAAAAATCACTGTGAGAATTCGCAAAAACTACTGTAAATAAGCACTTTTTAACAAGCGCTTATTTTTATTCTAACAAGTGAGCTTTTTTCTGAAAAGATAAGAAGCAAAACAAAATAAACGAAACGTTCTAAAACACCAGCAGAGTTCACAACGATGTCGTTTTGAGACATAGAGAGCAAAATTGATGCAACTGTTTATAATGAGTATTCGAGTAGGCAGGGGGTTCGGGAGATTGTTTTGTAAATTGAATAGCATGATTCACTCAGAAAAATATGTTTTATATTAAACAATGCCGTTTTAAATAAAACAGATGTTTCTGTTTGGCTACGCTTTCATAATTATTTTAATATTGTTTAATATCAAGCAAATACGTTGAACTTATTTCACCTCTATTTTTAATTCTACATTTCCCTTGGCGATTGTACACAAGCCATCACTGAAATACTGACACAAAAAAAAGGTTATTTCAGAAGGCTTTAAGCTCATATAATTATTGCTAAATTATATTTTACTTTAGCAACTTTCTTTAAAATTATTTATTAAAGAACACCCTAAAGAACACCCTAAATAGGGCTAGTAATGACTCAACAGTGTTGAGCAACGAGGGATACATGTGAGTCTTATAAGTACCAACACTGAAAGCAAGAAACAACTTCATTCATTCAAAATATTGGCCAACATATCTGAACAGGCTTACGACTAAAGAAGTACAGCCTATTTTTATTAAAGTTCACGGCATAACCATCACTATTAAGGTCAGTCTAAAGCTTGACCTTAAGGACCGTAATTATCTGTTCTTTCCTTTATGTCTTGCCTGAGAATAGAGGTAGAGATATGTAACCAATATGTAGTGGCGATATGGATTAAAATACTTATTGGTTCATTTTATAGTTATGTTGGCACTATAACTAGGCTAGCTTTAAGGTAAGATTTCCTCAGTTGAACGATGTAGAATATACTAGATCTAGAACTAAAATAATGCTGCCATTTCACTTTGGATTTAACGATTTAATGTAACATCGAAACATCACAATTCTTATAATTTATTGCATAAAATTTAATGTAGAGTGCATTTGCCCGCATTGTGTTGCCATAGAAAGAAAATATTCATTAATATATAAAATATATATTCGTATCTGCTAAACTACTTAGTCATGTATTTTTAATATCACTAAAACTTGTATCTCTCAACTAAATTTAAACCAAAACTATTTATTCTTTTAGAGCACTGGGTTTGAAGTCACCCTTCATCGAATTTCGGAATGAGTGTGAAGTGCTGGCCAATAACAGTATACCATTGAATATCACAAAAGATGAGCAGGCTCTAATGCACCAGGAGGGTCTGCGGAAATTGGGTACCTTTATAAAACCTGTAGATTTGCGAGATTCGGAAACGGGTTTCGTCAAAGCAAATTTAACGAAAAAAGTACTGCCGTCCATTAGCCAAAGAATGCAAAATCAAAGACGAATACATCCCATACAAGAGGAAATGGATCAGAAGCAAATCATTTTACTGGATGAGGATACGGATGAGAATGGTTTGCCAGCCAGTCTAACAGACGAAGATCGTAAATTTATTGTGCCAATGGCCTTAAAGAACTCCCAGCCTGATCCCCGTTACGCACAGACAATGGCCAGAAGTTCTATGTTATCGGCGGCAACAAAAGCCACAACGACAACCACAACTACCACAAAGAAGCCCACAACACCAGCAACTCCAGAGTTTGCCTCGAATATAGAGGATTTAAAAAAACATATATTATTCCTGCAAAATCTTACCAAGCACGACAGTAACTTTCAATCAAAATTTGTGGTTTTCCCCAGTTTGCAAAAGGACAAACAAAAAGTTCCTCAACCAGTGGCCACCACCATGATACCAAAAGTACCCATGAGACCGATCTATCAGTATGCTGGCACGCCCACACGTAAAACTTCTTTAAATGTAAATAGCAAAGTAGGACAAGTACCTCCATACGGTGGCTACTACCACAATCAAGATGACGAGGACTCGTTGTCGGCCTTTTTACAGCCAGTCAATTCAAAGGACAAAATTGCCATTGTACCCCAGGTATTGCTGCTCAATGATCAAAATAAAGATAGCCAAGGCAGGAGAATAAATACCAGTCCCGCCAGCAGTAGCAGCAGTATAACCACAACGAGCACCACGACCACCACAACTACCACCACTACCACGAGAAGACCCACCAAGCCTACTAAGCTACCAGCCTGTGTAAGAAATCCTGAATCACCGAAATGCATACGACAACGTAAGCGAGAAGAGCAACAGCGGCAACGAGATCGTGAAGCTTTGCTGAGAGAACAAGAGAAATACATGCCGCGTTATGAACCGTACATGCAGACACTTAATAATACTAAGCGCTTTGCGGTCTCTATTGAAATACCCGATTCATTTAAGATCCCATTAAATGATTCCGATTATCGTTCTCCAAATGGTGAAGAAAGCCTACAAATTCTTTCACGTTTTGTACGATCCACTCACAAGAGGCGAAATATTGGCGGTGGCTTGGCTGGTCGCTCTACTTCCAACAGCGATAAATTTGCTTCAAAATATGGCGCAAGTTCTTTTTTAGAACGTGACGCAATGGCAGCAGCAACTGGCGGGAGAGATTTTTTAATCACTAATCCCGACCAATTCAGCATGTTGCCGCCTAATGCGTCGACAGTTAGTCCCACGGTGGCCGCTTACTCAGAGCCAATTGATTTAAATCCCGACAACTGTTATCTGGTCGAAGGCATGACTTATGGCCAAAAGAAACAATGTGTTTTGCATACGAGTGTTATGCCGGCTATAAGTCGCGGTGCCAGAGCAACAATACAGGTGAGTGACAGTGCTTTCATTTTGTCGTTCAATTTCATATTTTCAAATAAAATGGAATGACAGTGCAAGAAATACCATGAATTCATAGTAAAGGGAAAGCATAGGCGAACTACTAAGTCCTTTGGGTTACATTTTTTCAATAATAGACTAAAATTTCTCTCAATTTTACTAAGGAGTAGGTATAATACCGGGTTACCTCATAACAGAAGAATAAGCTTAATTCCAAAATACATTTTTTGCTATTGCAAAGCAAGGAATTTTCTGGTTGTAGCCCCTGTCTGTATGTCGGTACTATCTGCCGGTATTGCAAATTAGCTTACGAGAACTATTAAAGTATCGTTTTTAAATCATCAGTCTAAAAAGTGACGTTCTAATAAGGTTTATTGTATTGGGGGAGATACAGGAGATAAATGAGTGAAGGGGGTCTACGCGATTCATCAAGACCTTCCGGATGACATTTTCCATTAGTGGAACCATTGCGACCACCAACTAACATAACAATAACCAAAAAGTAGAGCGACACAAAAAATTCTTCCCTTAGTGCAATTTTGTACTTTATACCTCTGCCACGGAATTTATATTGACTTATAGAATCGAAACAATTGAATATGAAATTACTTTCCTTAAAATCTGCGGTCGTCTATACTTCACATATGAAATAAACCTTATGAAGTTTTCCTAATTATTTCATATTCATCCACAAATTTATCGCTATGAAAATGAAATCAGCAGCTCAAGGTAGCTTGCAAATACGGCGATATGGCGAAATGGCCAATAGTTATTTCACTCCTCACTTTGGAAAGATATTCGTATATACTATTACTGTAATACTAATCGTAATTAATTCACCGATTTACACATTAAGCGAATATTCGTAAATAATTTTTAGGTAATTGATAACTTATCGATATGTGGCCACGCCTACATATTCATGGAGACCGTTCCAGAGTCATACAGTTTTCTGTATCATCTCCAATTCCCTCAGTCGATTTCTATTATTTTTAGAAATAAAATAGATAATTTAAACGATTATTAAAACAAACTCGACTAGCGAATATCTATTCTACAAATATAGCAAATGGTATAGAATCGAACTCAAATCGGGTAGAAACAGATAAGTAAAAACTCAAAAATCATCTTCACTTCGAGCATTACTGAAAGCTTTTTTTTCGTTTTTTGCCGTCTTGGAAGAAAAATTAAAATCTACTTTATAAAAATTCTTTAAATTATAGAAAAACAAAATAACAATTCCTTAACGATTTTTTAACGATTTTTTAACGATTTTTTAACGATTTCTTAACTATATTTGAAGTAAATTTTCTAAAGTTGATTACAATCACACAAGTGATAACAGATATATTTTCAATTTCCAAATAAAAAATCTGCCATAAAAACCAAAGTGGATGTATAGCGCTTATACATATCGTCGGTCTTCAGTAGAAAGGCCCCAACTGGAATTTTTTCCCTAGATTTTTTTTAGTAACTTCATTGTATATTCTGTTCATACATGGAAATTTTCTCGACCTCAAAGCTGTAGTATATTCACTAGAAAACGCCAACCTGCCCATAAAAATATTTATTTTCGCCGCATGATTATACAGCAATGATAATTTTATTAACTGTAATGGAGTCACTTGCTTCGGCAAACATTTCCAATGAATAAATTAATAAAAATGCAAATAATTTAAAATTACATAAATTTATTATGTATTTTTAAACTTACCTTATTTATTTACATTTTATTTTGTTTTGTTTACGAAAAATATGTTAAAGACTCGACAAAAATTGTTTCTATCTGCTGCGCTCCTACTCGGTACCTCCACTACATAGTAAAGGAGTGGGCAAAGGGAAAATTTTGCTTCAAAACGCATTTCGTGTTTGCTTATTTGCTTTTAAATGAAAACAAGCAACAGTGGGCACACAATATATATATATATAGAAAATTGCAACAATTGCGAAAAAAGGGGAGTGGCTGCAAATTTTTGGCAAAAAAAAATTTGGAAAATATGGAGACGAGAGATCATATTTAACCTCAGACAAATTAGAAATAAATAAAAATTAAATTTAAGAACTAAAAATATGTCAGCGAGACCATTTTTAACTTAAAATTTTCGAGAACCGAACCTGTTAGATCGTCCGTAGTTTTGCAGAAACCAAGTTTTGATTCTTCAGTTTTATTAACGACGAAAAAGAAAGTTCTTGAGAGTTAAGCAAAATAAAAGCTATCTGATCCATAACACAACCTTAGTCTCTAAGGGTAAATGATGAATGGGAGAAAACGCCTCTTGACCTTTTCGGATGTGAGTGATCAACTACTGGTCTAGTTGATCAAGCCTTCACCAGATCTCTAAGGCTGGTGGTAAGCTGTTGCTGACTTCCCTTAATAGCTGCTTTTCCGTCTTAGTAGCTGCTGGCTTTTGGTGCCAGGTATTTTTTGCGGTCTTCTTTCTTAGTTGGTCACGTGCTTTTTGGTATTCCTCTATGGCTTTAGGACCGCTTTACTACATCTAGAGACTTTTTAGTCCTCTTTTATCTGCGAAATCGTTTTTCGCCATTTCATCTCAGGAACGAATAGTTTTTGTTATTGTTTTTTTTATGGAGGTGCCTTTATTTAGACACTCTCAGTAGCTGGCAGGATCTTGTTCTCGGTTTTACTTCAATGCTTTATCGGCCCTCGTAACTTTAAGCTTTCCCAGTTACGCCATATAAACCACAATGACTTTTCTTATTGATTGTCATAATTTATTTAAGCTTGTGCAGCTCTAGTCTGCTTGAAGCCTTTCTTGGTTCGGGGTCAACTGGCTAGTATATCTTAACATTGGATTAGTGATCCCTTAAACACTATTTGTAAAAAGCTTTGCTTAGTCTAATGAGTTGAAATTTTTATAATTGCCTAATGCTTGAGGTTTGCTTAACTTAAAATTAGCTGCTTCATGAATTAAATGCCGAGTAGGCTAGAACTACAAAATAAGGTATAGGTGACTCTTAGATCATGCTACATCACATTTCTACACACCCTACTCGTATAGCTGGCATTGTTCATGTGTTAAGCAAAACAATCCATCACGGAGCAGCAGGAGCCCATTCATATTTGCCGATGGACATTAACGGCCTGAGTGTTACCTTAAAACCCACAAAAAAAATTTCTCCATTTTTCTTATTGGCTCTTTTATAATTATTTTCCGCCATTTATTGGCTTTTCCACGTACGTAATTTAATTAATCTGCATAATTTAAATTTCATTATCTCTTTAAAACAAAAAAAAAAAAAAAAAAAAAAAAAATGTAAAATTGCCTGCTTTTGGGAGGCGGCAAAACTGACTGATATAAATGGCTGCCATAATGAGACACGCGTTCCTTTAATAAATCAGTAGCGCAAACACACGCATGCCGTAAAAGCTTCCAGATAGAACAATACCGTATACAATACCCCATTGTTGCAGATGATTGTGTTTTATTTAATTTTCCCTTCTGGACTGATTTCTGGCATATTTTATCGATAACCGAGCAAAAAAAAAATCAAAATCGGTAAAAAAAAATGCATCACTTTATTGCGCTGCAGCAAAGTATAAAACAAATGACGCTGCGTAACACTGAAACGAAAACCCTATCAAGCCGAATGGAAAGTGAATTATGACACACTTAAAAAATATTCATGAAAACAATACAAATAAAGCCGCGCTATATTAAATTCAATACAATATATTTCACTTTTCCCTTGAAAAACATAATAATAATAATAATAATTCGATATATTAAAGCAAAAGGCTTTAAGGCTTTGTTTGTCGGGGCAGGCGAAATTTTAAGTGCCAAAAGTGACGGGAACTTATTGCAACACTTGAAAGAGTCTGCTGCAGCTTTGAATTATTCAATATAAAAGCAATGAAAAACTCCTTATTTATCGTAAAGGACTATTAAAAATGGCATGCAAGTGTAAAATCACAGGAAGAAGCAGCTCCAGCAGGATTTAATTTTTTTTTTCTTTTTTTTTTGTATCAACACTCAACGAACAATTTCCGAACAAAAAAAAACCATTTCAGTGTTGCATTGTGGAAAGGGGAACTTTATTCCACAACGGGGTTGGTTGCCTGGTGATTCGGTTGTAATTTTTATTTTTTGGCAGGCACACATGCAGTTTTTCAAAATTGCCAGAATTACGACTGCGCTTTTTTTTCTCATAAAAATATTTAGGCATGATGTACTGCTTAAAATCTACCCGATTTTGTAGTAGCAGGAGGAGGGAGGAGACTTCCCTTAAACAATTAATCGGCATGTATAATTTTCTCTGCTCAGCTGTTTGAAATAAACGGCACCAACTTGAACCCACCAAACATAACAACCCGATGCTGTAACCACCCGAAATCGTTGAAGGGGGCCTACGAAGTTCTTGTTAAAACTTTTACTTTAATTAATTTTCTCATTTATTTGCAATAGTTTTTCAAATTAAATTTACTTTAAGTGAATGGTTTATGCACAGGAGTCAGCTGATGCCCAGCTGATACCCTCACTAACGCATTGCTAAGTGCTCATTATTGATGGATATTTCGATAGTTTGAATTATAAAGAGTTAAATTATTTCAATTTTTTAGAAAATTTACGAAAATTCCATAAATTCCATAGATATTCCATAAATTTAAAAATTCTCTCAGCGTAAAAAAATAAATATATATTTTAAAATAATTAAGTATATATTTAAAAAATATGTTATTGAGTTGGTTGCGTAAAAATCACTAAGGTAGCTACCTTCCAAAAATCGCAATTTTTGAGTTTTTCAATTACTGGTAAATATATAAGAGGCAAAAAATTGACTAGTAACAGTAATATACTCGTAAACGCCAGTTCAGCTTAAAAAAATGGGGAATTCCATTAATGGCTGACTTCCAGAAGAAGGCAATTATCGAATTACGCATCTTTTTTTATTTTTAGTTAAGTTTTTGCCATTTTATGGTATTTTCACGTTTAGAATTCAACTTTCGGAGGAATTCGAGGAGAAAGGAAGGAATTGGACGGCTCAAAATCACTAAGGTAGCTACCTTATAAAAATCGAAATTTTTTGTGTTTTTCAATTACTGGCAAATATATAAGAAATATACTCGTATTTTGAGACAAAAAATTGACTAGTAAAAGTAATATAAACGCCAGTTCAGCTTAAAAAAATGGGGAATTCCATTAAAGGCTGACATCCAGAAGAAGGCAATTATCGAATTACGCATCTTTTTTTATTTTTAGTTAAGTTTTTGCCATTTTATGGTATTTTCACGTTTAGAATTCAACTTTCGGAGGAATTCGAGGAGAAAGGAAGGAATTGGACGGCTCAAAATCACTAAGGTAGCTACCTTATAAAAATCGAAATTTTTTGTGTTTTTCAATTACTGGCAAATATATAAGAAATATACTCGTATTTTGAGACAAAAAATTGACTAGTAAAAGTAATATAAACGCCAGTTCAGCTTAAAAAAATGGGGAATTCCATTAAAGGCTGACATCCAGAAGAAGGCAATTATCGAATTACGCATCTTTTTTTATTTTTAGTTAAGTTTTTGCCATTTTATGGTATTTTCACGTTTAGAATTCAACTTTCGGAGGAATTCGAGGAGAAAGGAAGGAATTGGACGGCTCAAAATCACTAAGGTAGCTACCTTATAAAAATCGAAATTTTTTGTGTTTTTCAATAACTGGCAAATATCTAAGAAATATACTCGTATTTTGAGACAAAAAATTGACTAGTAAAAGTTATATAAACGCCAGTTCAGCTTAAAAAAATGGGCAATTCCATTAAAGGCTGACATCCAGAAGAAGGGAATCATCGAATTACGCATCTTTTTTTACTTTTGGTTAAGTTTTTGCCATTTTACGGTATTTTCACGTTTAGAATTCAACTTAAGGAGGAATTCGAGGAGAAAGGAAGGAATTGGACGGCTCAAAATCACTAAGGTAGCTACCTTATAAAAATCGCAATTTTTTTTGTTTTTCAATTACTGGCAAATATCTAAGAAATATACTCGTATTTTGAGACAAAAAATTGACTAGTAAAAGTTATATAAACGCCAGTTCAGCTTAAAAAAATGGGCAATTCCATTAAAGGCTGACATCCAGAAGAAGGGAATCATCGAATTACGCATCTTTTTTTATTTTTGGTTAAGTTTTTGCCATTTTACGGTATTTTCACGTTTAGAATTCAACTTAAGGAGGAATTCGAGGAGAAAGGAAGGAATTGGACGGCTCAAAATCACTAAGGTAGCTACCTTATAAAAATCGCAATTTTTTTTGTTTTTCAATTACTGGCAAATATCTAAGAAATATACTCGTATTTTGAGACAAAAAATTGACTAGTAAAAGTTATATAAACGCCAGTTCAGCTTAAAAAAATGGGCAATTCCATTAAAGGCTGACATCCAGAAGAAGGGAATCATCGAATTACGCATCTTTTTTTACTTTTGGTTAAGTTTTTGCCATTTTACGGTATTTTCACGTTTAGAATTCAACTTAAGGAGGAATTCGAGGAGAAAGGAAGGAATTGGACGGCTCAAAATCACTAAGGTAGCTACCTTATAAAAATCGCAATTTTTTTTGTTTTTCAATTACTGGCAAATATCTAAGAAATATACTCGTATTTTAAGACAAAAAATTGACTAGTAAAAGTTATATAAACGCCAGTTCAGCTTAAAAAAATGGGCAATTCCATTAAAGGCTGACATCCAGAAGAAGGGAATCATCGAATTACGCATCTTTTTTTACTTTTGGTTAAGTTTTTGCCATTTTACGGTATTTTCACGTTTAGAATTCAACTTAAGGAGGAATTCGAGGAGAAAGGAAGGAATTGGACGGCTCAAAATCACTAAGGTAGCTACCTTATAAAAATCGCAATTTTTTGTGTTTTTCAATTACTGGCAAATATCTAAGAAATATACTCGTATTTTGAGACAAAAAATTGACTAGTAAAAGTTATATAAACGCCAGTTCAGCTTAAAAAAATGGGCAATTCCATTAAAGGCTGACATCCAGAAGAAGGGAATCATCGAATTACGCATCTTTTTTTACTTTTGGTTAAGTTTTTGCCATTTTACGGTATTTTCACGTTTAGAATTCAACTTAAGGAGGAATTCGAGAAGAAAGGAAGGAATTGGACGGCTCAAAATCACTAAGGTAGCTACCTTATAAAAATCGCAATTTTTTGTGTTTTTCAATTACTGGCAAATATCTAAGAAATATACTCGTATTTTGAGACAAAAAATTGACTAGTAAAAGTTATATAAACGCCAGTTCAGCTTAAAAAAATGGGCAATTCCATTAAAGGCTGACATCCAGAAGAAGGGAATCATCGAATTACGCATCTTTTTTTACTTTTGGTTAAGTTTTTGCCATTTTACGGTATTTTCACGTTTAGAATTCAACTTAAGGAGGAATTCGAGGAGAAAGGAAGGAATTGGACGGCTCAAAATCACTAAGGTAGCTACCTTATAAAAATCGCAATTTTTTGTGTTTTTCAATTACTGGCAAATATCTAAGAAATATACTCGTATTTTGAGACAAAAAATTGACTAGTAAAAGTTATATAAACGCCAGTTCAGCTTAAAAAAATGGGCAATTCCATTAAAGGCTGACATCCAGAAGAAGGGAATCATCGAATTACGCATCTTTTTTTACTTTTGGTTAAGTTTTTGCCATTTTACGGTATTTTCACGTTTAGAATTCAACTTAAGGAGGAATTCGAGAAGAAAGGAAGGAATTGGACGGCTCAAAATCACTAAGGTAGCTACCTTATAAAAATCGAAATTTTTTGTGTTTTTCAATTACTGGCAAATATATAAGAAATATGCTCGTATTTTGAGACAAAAAATTGACTAGTAAAAGTTATATAAACGCCAGTTCAGCTTAAAAAAATGGGCAATTCCATTAAAGGCTGACATCCAGAAGAAGGGAATCATCGAATTACGCATCTTTTTTTACTTTTGGTTAAGTTTTTGCCATTTTACGGTATTTTCACGTTTAGAATTCAACTTAAGGAGGAATTCGAGGAGAAAGGAAGGAATTGGACGGCTCAAAATCACTAAGGTAGCTACCTTATAAAAATCGCAATTTTTTGTGTTTTTCAATTACTGGCAAATATCTAAGAAATATACTCGTATTTTGAGACAAAAAATTGACTAGTAAAAGTTATATAAACGCCAGTTCAGCTTAAAAAAATGGGCAATTCCATTAAAGGCTGACATCCAGAAGAAGGGAATCATCGAATTACGCATCTTTTTTTACTTTTGGTTAAGTTTTTGCCATTTTACGGTATTTTCACGTTTAGAATTCAACTTAAGGAGGAATTCGAGGAGAAAGGAAGGAATTGGACGGCTCAAAATCACTAAGGTAGCTACCTTATAAAAATCGCAATTTTTTGTGTTTTTCAATTACTGGCAAATATATAAGAAATATACTCGTATTCTGAGATAAAAAATCAGCTAGTAAAATTAATATAGACGCATGTTCAGACTAAAAAAATTTGTAAGTCCACTGATTACAAGTCTAACAGAGCTATGTTATTACCTTAACAGAAGCCTGTTAAATCATGTGGTTTGTGTCCGAGGTGATAAATTTCGAAATTTAACTTTACATGCATTGCCAGTAATAGTCTTAAGTGTGTAAATGAAGCAAACGAGGAAATGTGGGCAGGTAATCTATTTCCGGCTGGTTAACGGTCAGCGAATAATACAGGAACAATGGTTCTCGGACAGTTACTGTCTCCTTGGAGATTCTAAACGTCAAAGAATTGCTTAAAGTGTTTAAAGTTTTAAAAGCCTTTAAAGGAAAAATTCATTACGAAATCACAGTTATCGTGGAGAAGACTTGCCCAGCTGTCATTAGAAAGTTTACAGTGGCACTAAAAAAAAAAAGTCTAAGGAAAGTTTGACATTTAGACGATTTTAAATTGCAATTGAAGAATTAAATTTATAATTTAATGTTTATTGTATCTTTAAATGTATAATTTTTTTTGTTTTCGAATTACCATCTGCGAGTACTTTTGTGGTAAAGGATATGACCAACCTGCTTTAAATAAGTGCCAGTTACGCGACGAGCCAATCGTGAGTGCGTGCATTAAAAATAAAGTATTCATTGTGATTGTTCATTGTGATGGCAAAACAAAAGTTATTAATATTTTAAAATGAGAAAATTTCGTGCTGCGTCTTTGTTTACATTTGGGATATGATTATTATTATTTTTTTCTTTTATTTCGTTGTCGACCCCATTCCTTCAGCGGTTTTGCTTTTTGACATTGACAGCTAGATTAAACACGCCTAAGCACATCTTTTACCAGTATTTCCACTTTTCTTTTGACATTCGCAGTGCTTTCTAAATAATTAGCAGAACGCAACAGACACACAACGTGTTGAATTTACTCCAACATTGAATATCATCGCTTTTGGATTTGGTCTACTCGTGCGCGATATGTACACATACTTGCACTTGGCATGCATGCATACACACGCTCCTATATCTGTATGTTGCCAGTGCCTGGTCCTCTGCTAACTTATCCAGTTGGAGCTGGCAGACAGAGTTTCGGCTGCCTTTCCCTTTTTTCCGCTTCCATTGTTTTTTTTTTCACTATGGGTTTGGTTTTATTTGTTGTATTACCGCCCTTTTAAGTTTCAAGCTAATTTTGTATTGCCGCTGACTCATTCGATTTCGTTTGCCATCATTAGCAAAATGTCATTTTCATATATATGTATATAGAAGCAAAAATAAATATTTTTATTTGACGAAGCATTGAATTGTGCTCACTCGCACTGTATAGAGTTGAATTGATAAGGAGTTAAACATTGCAGTGTTGTAATGGAATGCTTTCATAATTACATTTAAAATTTTGTAAGACAAAACTACATTTTATAAAAGTATTTAAGTGTGCCGCGCAATGATTCTCTACTATTTAGAACTGTGGCAGGGTCTGATCGTATTTGCAACTCTATTCAGGGGGGTCACAGGGTCTGATAATTATGGTTTTCACTTCGTGCAATAATAAAGTGAAGTCTTGCCATATTTGTGATCCGAAAGTGATTTGATTCTGTACTATTTCGAAGTGCAACGGGGTCTGATGGTATTTGCAACTCTTTCCGGGATGGTCATAAGGTCTGATCATTAGGGTTTTCACTCCGTGCAATAATAAAGTGAAGTCTTGCCGTATTTGTGATCCGAAAGTGATTTGATTCTGTACTATTTCGAAGCGCAACCGAGTCTGATGGTATTTGCAACTCTATCCAGGATGATCCATAGGGTCTGATCAATATGGTTTTCACTCCGTGCAATGATAAAGCGAAGTCTTACGGTATTTGTGATCCGAAAGTGATCTTATTCTGTACTGTTCAGAATCTCAATAATAATGAAAATAAAATTTTAACAAAAATTAACATTTTATTATCAATTATCGCTTTACTCAGAAGGCTGGAATCAATCACGCGAATTGGCGAATGCAAGAATTGAAATAACTGGCTTGTACTTTCAAAACTTGCTTTTTGTTAATAACACCCATGCTTGTTTACCCAACTGTAATTCTCTGAGTCTTCCATGCTTTTGTCAGTTTTTGCGTCTTTTTGTAAATGGGATTCGTCAAATTCATTAGACCAAAAAGGAAAAACCGCATGTACGCACAAATGTCAAGTGATGATAATGATTGATTGTCAGTTTTGGAAAGATGAAAAAAAAGACAAAACCAAAAAAAAAAGAAAAAAAGAAAAACGTTTACAAAAGGGAAAAATATGAGTCAGATTTGGTTTTACAGCTGAGGGTGAGGTCAGGAAAAAGACCTTGACGAAAGCCTTAAACATGATTAATTTAAGAGACTTCACAATGAAAAACCGTCGAACTTCTTGAAAACAGTCAAGTAAGAAGTGGCTAATTAAGGCTAGTTTTCACTAATATGGCATCTCTGCTAAAAAGTTATAAAAAATTAAGTTTATAAAAATTTTCAAAAAAGTGACAATTTTCATTCGATCAGTGTTGCATTTACTTCAATTAGCAATGAAAAATGGTTTGCATTATTTTTGTATGACCGGCTGACTCCAGCAGCGCTATTTTGATGCGATTTTTTAAATTAGCAGGGTATACTATTAGATTTTCCTGCGAATGTATCATATTACTGTGTAAGATAGTGAAGCATGCCCTTTAGCGCTTTTGCACTCCCAAGTTCGATACATTTTCTGCGTGGAATACAAAAGTTATCAGTCCTTCACATTGTGCAGTTAAGCAATAATTGCTATGAAATGTTATCAGTACGATGTCCACACCCCCTTACAAACGCCCTCAAATGATAAGTGCATTTGTATGCGTTAAATATTTAACTAAAATGGAGCGGGAAGTACTCCTAATACAGTATTGTTTTATATGAATGAATTGAATTTTAATTTTGGAGTAGGTAATACAACGTAAAATTAAATTAGGCACTTCACAAAGTGTCTTATCATAACATATAGCCTTCATGATCATATACATACCACGAACCTACACTTTTACTTGGTTAGAAAAGATGTCAGTGAAGATAAATTAAGGCTTATGCATGGGGCCCTACATCTTATGGGAAAACCCTTCAGAAAATAATTTTTGCGGACGAATTGGCTCAAGTTTTTAACTATATTGCATTACTTTTAACGATTTAATTGGTGTTAAAAAAAAGTCCTTGTTAAGTCCTTGTTAAGTCCTTGTATATTTTACTTACATTGGTGACCAGGGGAGTGTTGTTATCTTTACCGCAAACCCTTAAAACCTTTCGCAGATTCAGCATTCATTTGAATGGGAAGCATAAGACTTTTAACAATTATCGTTTATTAACAATATAATAAACTGTAAATTTTTTTTAACTGCAAAAAAAGTAAAGATAATTTCACGGCTTATAGCCACGATCACAGAAAAAAAATCGTTTTTACATGTTTATCCAAACCACTGAGTCGAATATTTTTACATTTTTAATCTTGCTAAGCATGTGCTTAGCATAACTCTGAACTTATTTTTAAAAGCTTGAGTTTCTTCCAAATTAATTTTCTTCCTTGATAAATGTCGATTAATTTACTCGCTTAAATCCCCTTCACTTGCTAAGAATTAAACTGAATATGGCAAAAACACAATAACTAATACTCACAGCTTAACTAACACCAAATGGATTGGCAAAACAAAAGCTCAATGGCTCTATAATTCAGAAGCGCCAAAAAAAAGGGAAATAGATTTACAAAAAAAATATATGTAAATAAACTGCAACAAATATTTGTGCATCCTTCAGCTACAAAAAACAATAAACGATAAAAAAAAATTGAGAAAAAAAAATGTTTTTAAATAGTTAAATGTTAAAAAATTGCAAAAAAAAACATCTCCTCAAAACCAGCCAAATAAATGAAAGCGAGTAAAAAATTAAGCTTAAAAAATTGTATCCATTTAAAACTTGTGGAATAAACAATTCTGCAAAAAAAAAAAACACAAAAAAAAAAATTAAAATAAAATAATTTGTTACTAAAAATCCGGTAAACAAATTGCTTAAAAATGCAACAATATCCTGTGAAAAGTATGTGAAATTGTTTAAATAAATTCACTTTAAAAAATTGTTTATAATAAATAAGGACATAAAGAATCCTGACACTTTACTGAAATATAAAAAGACCATGCGAAAAATAAAAAAGGTGTACCAAAATTAGGCATAATATAAAATTGCGACAGAGAACTTGCGCCACTTCCTTACAACGAAGTGGCTTTGTAACCATATTGAGCTACAAAACGCTGAAGGATTGCTACCGGCTGTAAGCAACGAAGCTGCGTTGTAGCAATAGCTGGGAGAAATAATGCTCTTTAGAAATTGGTCCATGTTAGTGGTAAACCCTGTAGCCAAAAGAAAATTAAACTGAATAAATTTAGGGCACAAAGAAAGTACTAACGCTGGTAGTCAGTAGTAGAATTATGAATGTTGGAGCAATCAACGTGAATGGAGGGCAAAATGCTGCGAAAAAGAAGAGAAAGAAAGTGCAGTAAATAAAAAATAGTCCAATGCTAAGAAAAGAAAAGAAAGGAGCTTTAAAGTAACAGCGAATTCAAATTCCGAAAGGACAGTGGTGGACAAAGAAGCAATTCTTGGCGATAACAAAAATGTTGAAGGAATTAATTCGGGAATTTCAGGCTTGCAACTGCTTTTCAACTCTTTAACGACGATCAAGGAACTGCCTTGCTATTCCCGTGTTTGACACTCTGCAAGCCCAAATGGCAGGATTGTTGCACTGGATGAAAAATATAAAAAAGCACACCCACTGTATATATCGGTTTATGCAGAGTTGTATTATTCATATTTTCTAAATCGGCTTGCGACAGTTACGTTTCACATGTTTTCTTCTTCAAGGAAAACACTATTTTCACCGTGGAACATTAAGCAGCAGAACAATGTTTACAAATCCTAAAACTTTATTACAAAATGTATGAGAGTTATAAGTAAACCTACAGAAAATAAATTTAGATTTTATCAAGCAAATCCCAAAAATCCTAAAACTTTATTACAAAATGTATGAGAGTTATAAGTAAACCTACAGAAAATAAATTTAGATTTTATCAACCAAATCCCAAAAATCCTAAAAATTTATTACAAAATGTATGAGAGTTATAACGAAAGGAATAGAAAATAAATTTGGATTAAGTTAAGTATATGTGGCATTAGGGGAATTGTTGAAAGATTCGGAAAGAATTAAAGTTTGCATGAAGTTAAGCCACCGATAAAAGTAAGAACAACTAGTTCTAAAAAAAATATTGCTGGTGTTCGGGCTGGTGTTGATGAAGATCCAGTTGAATCTTTCTGAGAGCACTGCTTCGAGTATAGTGAGAAAACATTTGGATTTACATCCATACAAGATCCAACTGGTTCAAAAACTAAAGCCGGAAAATCATTCTAGGCATCCTTCGTTTGCTAATCGAGCTTTCGAGCAGCTCGAAATAGATCCTTTTGTTATACAAAAATTGCGGTTTTAGCTGAACGGAATTTTTGGCTGAATGACTTTGTTAAGGGGCATTTGGGATAAAAGTATTACACTTGAACCATCGGGCCTATGCTCAATATACTATATCGGGACCATCGGACTGCTGCCATTAGGCCATATTTTTCCAAAAACGAAGCAGGAAACAACGCCACCGTCAATAGAGTTCATTGTAGATGAATGATAAGCGAATACGTTTTTCCAAAGATCGAAAAAAATCCTCTTAATGACATGCTCTTTCAACAAGACTGTGCAACTTCGTGTACAGTACGCGATATAATGGATCTATTATCCATTGAGTGTATAATTCAAAAATACATTAATTTGAAGTTTTAAACGAAAGAGTTGGCCGGCAAGATCTTGTGATCAAACGTTATTGGATTACATTTTAAGGGGTTATGTGAAGTCGTTGGTTGGGATGGCATATTGAACGTGTAATCGGTGAAGTATAGCCTCCTTTATGCAAAGAAGTACTTCAAAATTGAAAGGATCGTATCCAGTATATGAAGCGCCGACACGCAACGCTCATTTGAATGAACTTGTCTGCAAATATTGTGTTCTCTAATGGAAACCCCCCTATTTATTAAATTTGATTATGTTTTACTTGTATTTGTTCACTCTGCATGGTTTGTTTAGAATGTCGGCTCTGAATTTCGCTTCTGAAATATTCTGCTTTATAACCACTGTGCGAACTATTTGCACGTAGCAGCCGAGCAAATTCAAATGATGCCATTATATGATGCTTTGCTTGACTGGCAACAATCTTTCCATAATACTGCAAAAAGCTGCAGCACTACGCTGCATTACTTCCATTATAAGTTTCCACATGCTTGTGGATGAGTGCATGTGTATGAAAGCTTTGCTGAATGCGAGTACATCTGTGGAAGTGTTCGTTTGCATCAGAATGCAAATGTTGGAGTGTATCCTTTTTTGTTCTTTGCTATTTTATGTGCGGAAGGAAGCATTAGAGTGAAAGGTGACCAAGTTTTTTGTTTTTTTTGTTTTTTTTTTGTATTTCTTTTTTAATAACAAATAACACTTTTTTGCACTATTTTAGGGCTGCAGCCATCCGTGGCGTAAATAAATAAAGAATGAAAAAAGCGAATAAAAACTAAAGCAGTCGAGTTGAAATTTATAATGGATGCATTTTTGTTTTGTTGCTTTTGTTAAAACCTTCTAGGAAATTCATATTATGAATACAAAACCATCAACATTTGTTAATACACAATTACATAAAGTCATATATAAATACTCGTAGAAAAAGGAGGGTGGGGGGCTGGAAATATATGTGAAATATGTATGAAGGATGCATACAACGGTTGCCACTCACAAAGTACATTTTTTCTTGAGTCACCCTGTAATGCATTTACGTATTTATGTTACAGTCAACGAAAAACAAATACAAGCAAGCCAACAAAATAAATAAAATAAATGAAATCCGTACATGCACACACAAACAAAACAAAAACCAATGAAAAGCTATGGAGTACATTTTTAGATTAAATCTATAAAAAAAAAAAAAAAAAAAAAAAAAAATACAGATGAATGTGTTGTTTATGTTTGCAAGCATTCCTCTTGCTTGCCCCATCTCACTGATCTCATTCATTTTTTCCTTTACAATAAAGCATAACTGCAGGTCCGAAGGACGAGTTAACAAATGCAGGCTTTCATGCAAAACTCATGCACACAGTCGTATGAGCCGTATACGTACTCGTACTTGCATTTGTTAAGAGGCGCATCTACTTGTACGCATCTGATAAATTTCATCCATCTGATTCTATTGCATCTACAGCACAGTTTCAGCTGCACGTGATGCTGCAATTGTTTGGCCGTTTTTTTATTTTTCTTCTTTTTGCTTTTCCTCGACATCATCAATTATTTGTGAAATTTAATAGCAAAGAGATTTATATACTTCTCTTTTTGTTTTTGTTTTTGTTTTTTTTTTGGACAAGTACGCTGCTGGAAATCTTCACTTTTAAATAATTTGATAAGCCTTGTTTATTGTTCTCGTGCAGGCGTTTAAATTTTCCTGCCAGAGCATACACTTATGGAAGAACTCTTTGTTTCACTAGACAGTTACTTTTTACTGCGATTAAAGCCTTAATCGATTAAACGAATAAAGATCGGCGGTCGGCAGTTGTTCAGCTAAATAGAAATTAAATTAGTGAAACAGCTGATTTTTGTAAGCCATTTTGATTTATTTCATAATAATTTTGTAGAGCTTTTTAAATATAAAGTATCTCCCAAATTTTATATATCCCTCTGCTGGATATGTTCTCTCAAAGAAAAGGAACAGAAAGCAGAAGTTAAATTGTTAATATCTTATCTTATAATATTTACAAATATATTGTATAGCTGAATAGATCTAGAGATCAATCCCCAAGCACATGCTGGTACGAAAAAATAATATCCACTCTTTTCTACTATTGGAATTAAGCAGCGGATCTGGCTGCGCGCAATGTGATGTGCTTGTCACACAGCTGTTCTGGGTTTGATACCCGTTGGGGTTTCAACCACGTATTTATTTTATTTTTTAACTATAAATGTACGAAAAAAAATTTTTTTTGCTATATATATTTTTTTTATCGCCCGATTTTTCTGATTTTGTTATGTAGGAAAGTGATGGGAAATTAAAGGAGATTCGTTGTAATATATTTGATTTTAAGCGAAATTTAACATCGACTTGGGCCGCGATAAAAATACAGAGGGCAGACAGACAGACAGACAGACAGACAGGCAGAGCTGAAACAATTTCCCTTCTCATAAGGATCTAGAATATATGTAGAATATCTTAGAACTTTGATCCCCCTACATCAAGCGTATTAGAAACCCTTTTACTCTTTTTGGAGAAGTAGCCGCACCACATTTTTCGAAACAAAGACATTGTTACGATCTTTCCGAAATGCCTCATCATCCAATATTACAGGAAAATATTAAACTTTACAATTTTTTTTCTTTATAAGGCCATGATTGACTATCCTACACAAACGTATAATGAGTGTATGATAGTGTGGCCTAGAGTTGGCAAGTCGTACGATTTGTAAAAGTTTATGCAAATTTTCATACCAAATTTTATGATAAATCTGGCAACAATTGGTCTACTAAATGGAGTGTCATTTATAACTTTTATTTATTCAGTTAATTAATTTAATTAATTTACTTGAGAATTTGTAGTTTATAAGTATGCTTTCCATTACAAGCTCTTGCAATGTAATTCCAGGTACTTGACATATATGGAGTGCAATTACGTCTGCTGCAGCCTTTCCTAGATAGATTCTTTTATCCTTGTCGCAGACATTGTGTAGCTCGTGTCTCTGCGATACACGGCTGCAAATACTTAATTTTCCATTCTGTTTCGATTTGTAATAAATGGCAAAGTCGGAAATGGAAAACGCATTTGATATAACCCAACATTAAAATGTGACCCCCACTGTTGGTGGTAACATTAGGGTTAAGCCACATTTAAAGTGATCTCAATGAAAGGACGAGTGGTTTTATTGAGTTAGGAAATGAGAGCACTTTTGATGTTTTCGGCCTTTTCAAGTCAAATGCAATACGATTTTACTAGTATGTATATATATCAATGGATCTGTGTGTATGTGAATGGCACCCACACTTACATAAATCCATTCAGTGACAACAATACAAAGAAATGATGCCCCGCAGCAAATTTGATATATTGCAGATACATTTAAAATTTAGCTGCATTTCTGCTTATTTCGTACAATAAGCAGAACGAATTTATACATTCATTCGTACATTCATTCACTCGTTCATTCATTCACTCGTTCATTCGTTCATTCATTCATTCATTTGCGTATAATAAGGCCATGTAAGCTGTTAACCATTAAACCGTAATAATATTTTTAAATGAAGAAGTAAATTTTGCAAAGATATTCCATGTTATATTTAAAACTTTTTCACTAACCCACACATATATACATACACACACAAGGCCACATGCACAAATGCTCACTTGCCTACTAATTTGTGTGTATGTGTGTGTGTATGTGTATGGATACGTGTACATACAAGTGCTAAAACACTCTGTTGCGAGAAAAAATAAAAACTGAAAATCGTTCCAAATAAAACGGATTTCCTTTTTTCCCGCCTTTCAAGCACACATTTCTTATTTTCCTTTCACCCCTTTTTCGAACGCTTGTTTTCTGCAGTTCCTCTTCTGTCCTTAAAAACCATTTTCGTTTCTTTGTTCACTGTTTTTTTTTTCTTTTTTTTTTTTGCTTCGTTAAAAACAAAAATATAATAAAAAAAGGATGAATGAAAGCAAAAAGAAAAATATTGTACGTGGCTACATTTACCCAAAGCTGTAAGCACAATTGCATTCACTTTCATTTTAAAAAGAAAAGAAGAAAAGCCAAAAGCCCTGGAAATCAGAGCAAAAAACAAAAGCAAAATTTTGTAACTAAGGTTAACTAACTACTATATAATATAATGAAAGTTATTTGGGGTTAGTTAGCATAGGATAGAACAAAAAGGAGATGGAAGCCAAGCAGGCAAACTGAACGGGGGACCAGACCAACTGCTAGGAATTGGTCTCATACCGCAGAATGTAAAGTAATTTAAGGACTTGAAAATTAATAAGAAGCGAATTAAAATGCAATTAGGAAAAGAAATTTCCACTTGTCATCCTTCTCCCCCTCCTAAAGATAACAAAGAAAAACTTTGCAAGTTGTTGTTGTTGAAGGAAGAAAAGGTGGGTATTTTAAAGTTTTCTTTATTTGAAATAAACGTAATTGCCCGTGTCATATTCAGATTTATGCACATCCTTATAACAATCAAAATCATTAGGACCTTTTTTGGAAAGTCAGTGTTTTGATAGAAAATCCACGATGACTTCTAGTTGATGGCAATAAAATGACTCAGGACAACTATTTTTTAAATAATAAAATAAGATTACTTTTCGGAAAAAAATTCAAGACAGAGCTACTGATGAGATGACATCCAACATCAGCATTTATTTCTACTTACGCAAGATCCCTTTTCCCACTCTCTTAAGACATGGTTATTTTCTAGAGGTCACCGTTTTATAATTAAAGAACGTTAAGCTTATTTGCATTACCCGCAAATTGTTCGTGCTTTATCTAGGAAATTTAAAAATAATTTAAAAGTTCTTACGTGACTTGTTAACCGAATCAATTTTTATTCGATTAAAGTTCTAATCTCCATATGGGTTAGTAAAAAAAAAATTTTTTCTGCACAAAATATTTCTTTTTAATCCCCATAAAAAATTGTACATATTTCGAATAATGTTAGTCGAATCATTTTATAAATTATTATACAAATTTTTAGCCTTTTTTATTCGAATAAAATTATTTCTTTGCATTTAGTATAAAACGAAATTCTTGAAATATTTGTTTCGATATTAATTATTTATTATAATTTTTACTGCATATAATTTCTATAGACAGAAGAATTTTGGAAACTTTATAAAACAAATTAAATAACTTTATATTAAAAAGAGAACAATATATATCATTGATCTCACGAAGGAACGTCCTAAGTGACTATTATTTTTGCAAAAGATATTTTTAGTATAAACTGAATATACAAAGCAAAAAATGCGAGTTAGGGTATTTATTCTTCAGACGAAGAATATATATATATAATATTATATATAAGGTGCAATACGATTAAAAATTAATTAATCGAATAATACGTTAAACATACTTTTGCAATGCCTCGGAAGTTACATACTAGTAGGGTTCCGCTTAGTGAATTCTTGCTTGGCATTTAATGCCAACCGCTGCTTACTAGAGTTCCTGGTATTCGACCCTGTATGGTTAAATCCCAAACAGATTTTAATACAATAAATTAAAAAATAATAAGGCCCTTCGGAAGACCAACAACTAAACGATTTCTTCCTTGAAGCATTTTCACGTCTTCAAATCTATGAATTTCTTTGATCAGTATCAATCACTCTTCGCTTCTCAACGATATTTCGTTTTAAAACAAATTTCTAAATCTTCTCGTTACAGGCACGAACTATCAGAGCACATTTTAAACATTAAAAGTGTCATCATATTTAAATGAAATTCCATTACAGTTTATTGTTAATTAAAATAGTTAATCTGCCCCACCCTCTACCCATAAAATTATTTGTTTCGTTAAGCAGGGAAATAGATTTTAAGTCGTCTACCTTTTTTTTATAGCCGCATTTGAGATTATTTATACTCGTAAAAGCCAATTTTCTTGTCATCCATTCCAAAGTTGGATGTAAGATGACTCTTGTTTTTCTGCTGTTGCTATTCTCCTCTCTAGTACTCGTATTCTATCTTATTTTAAATCTATTATAATCTAATTATGGTTGCCATTTATTTTACGGCAGGACCTGCATGTAGAAAATATTTTGTGTAGAGAAATGCGACTTTATAACAACAGGCTAATTACAACTTGCGTGTCTAATTGTTTTCGCATTTAAACAAACGTCGTACATAAGGACTCGGATTGCCACACATACAAGCATAATTATTTTGTGTAAAATTATCAAAATACCCTTTTGCAAAAATGAGAAGGAAAAGAGTTTTATACAAAATGTCTCCCAGCAAACATATCATTTAAGCAAACAAATAGGTATCATTATCGATTGTGGCAAAGCATTTGATATGTCAATGCCCTATAAATTGGGTTTGCCACTGTCAGATATACTTATTTCACTTTCAATTTTATTTTGCAGGATTATATTTAAATTTTTTTAAAAAAAATGGCAATATAAAAAAATATTTTGTAGTGTTCTGGTGAAAAATGCTCACTACACCAATGACGGCAGAGAGTATTTTTTTTTATTTAGTTAAGAATTGTTTATGTCTAGAAAACTACTCGTACGAGTATATTCCAGCGCTCAATGAAATGCGCCAACAAAACCAATAGCACAGTAATTTTCTTTAAAGTTTTGCAGCTTGTTAAACCAAATGAGAATTATATTGACCAAAGATAAGTCAGAGGAGTTTAAGCTATGAAAAAATATTGGGTTTTTTCTGCAAAATTATTTAAGTACATTTAGAAAACTCTTCCACGATATCAGATATAAAATAAATAAATTATTGATGCGTTGCAATTTTTTGTAATAAAAGATATATATATATATATTTATAAACAACTAATAAATTTTTTTTAAAAAAATTGAAAACTAAACAAATTTAATTTAATTTAAAAATATTTCAACTAAGTGAGGACAAATATTTACCTTAAGCTTCAACAAAATTATTAGATAAATTGAAAGTAAATTAAACTGGCTTTGGGTGACCCCTAATTGTAGCCATAACCGATAACAATATCAAAAATGTTAATTATAAGCCAAATTAACGACAAGTGTATTACAATTTGAATATATTCCCGATCCACGTTTATTTTCTGGTTTTATTCATGATAAACACAGCGTCGATATAAATATTATAAAAATTTAACGACATTACTGGTTGGTAACAAATTTAACGATATTTTCGTTATCGATAATCCAGCGACAGTACATTCGTTTGGTTATTTTTCACGATAGGAATATTTTTTTTAATAATTTTAGGAATATTATAATTATTAATTAAATCTAAGAAATTCAATAATTTGAAATATAAATTAAAAAATAATTTTATGCAAAATTATTAATAAAAAAAAAAATAAATAAACTTCAGAAAATAAATACAAATAAAAAATTTTAGTAAATAAATATTATAAAAATTTAACGACGTTGCTAGTGGGTAACAAATTTAACGATATTTTCGTTATCGATAATCAAGCGACAGTACATTCGTTTGGTTATTTTTCACGATAGGAATATTTGTTTTAAAAATTTTAGGAATATTATAATTATTAATTAAATCTAAGAAATTTAATAATTTGAAATATAAATTAAAAAATAATTTTATACAAAATTATTAATAAAAAAAAATAATTAAACTTCAGAAAATAAATACAAATAAAAGATTTTAGTAAATAAATATTATAAAAATTTAACGACGTTGCTAGTGGGTAACAAATTTAACGATATTTTCGTTATCGATAATCAAGCGACGGTACATTCGTTTGGTTATTTTTCACGATAGGAATATTTTTATTTAATAATTTTAGGAATATTATAATTATTAATTCAATCTAAGAAATTTAATAATTTGAAATATAAATTAAAAAATAATTTTATACAAAATTATTAATAAAAAAAAAAATAAATAAACTTCAGAAAATAAATACAAATAAAAAATTTTAGTAAATAAATATTATAAAAATTTAACGACGTTGCTAGTGGGTAACAAATTTAACGATATTTTCGTTATCGATAATCAAGCGACATTTACTTTCGTTTCGTGTCTTTTCACGATAGAATCTTTTTTTTTAATAATTTTATGATTTTAGGAAATTTTTAGCAAATATATGTGATATAATGGAAAGTTATAACGATATTAATAAAAAGAACGTTCACACAATTGTTTCGGTAAACGCATAAAATTATCGCTAAATTTTACTAGATATAAACAATTTAAAATTACTGCATCGCAGTTCGAGTCAATTGCTTGCTGGCTGTAAAATTATTAATAGTAATTATTATTAAAGACGCCGACTGTTACGGACTCCTTCATATTTTGATGACGACACGATGACAGGGTTGCATTCACTGGGTTGTTATTGGAGATGTTTTATCTTGAAAAACTTTATTCATGTTGCAGATAACAAAAACATGAATTATGTGCGTTCACATAAATCTACAACAAACAATTTAATTTAATTAAAAGCAACCTGATTATAAACAAATAAAAGTAGCTGGCAAAATTACATCGCCTGTAGACCAATAATATGCAAGCAAAGGCTAATACAGCCAAACCCACATCTCATGTCCTTATTACCGTTATTTGTTAGAGAACTTGTTAGAGAACAATTCTAATTTTAACTTTTCAACTCATTCAGTAAGTTGCGGATGGCAGATACAAGTAACTCAGCCGGAGAGCGTTTTTAAATGCTTCAAATTAAGAGCAGACGGAAGGACGGACAATTCATTCTTGCAGAAGTGGCCCATACGGCATGTGTTTGTCGGCGAGGAAATTTTGTTAGGAAATTCTGCGTTAGTGAAAGTGTAAGGAGTTTTACGTTTCTATTTTCTAATAAACTCTACTTAAAGTTCAACTTGGAAAATGAAAATTCTTGTGAAATTTTGTTTTTAGTTCTGCTTAACAATAAGCAGAATTCGGGCGATGAGGATGGTGATGGTGATGGTTAAGGTGATGACGACGGGCAGATAGAGGCAGCATGTGTGAATGCAAGAAAATGTATGGCGTACGCATGTATGTGTTCATAAAGGTTTCAAAGTAAATATAAGAATAATTGCAACAGGAGAGCTGAAGCATTACTGACTTGTTTGCATTAGATAGTTGTTAATTTTAATTACGGTTGAATTACATCTCTGGCAGGATTTGTGCTGCTTTTAAAGTCCATGATTCGCCATCCTACACAGTCGTACAATGCATTCCCAAGAAAAATTGATGTGAAGCCATACAATTTTAAAAATTTGCATCAAAATGGCGGGGTAGGTGGCACAATTATATAAGTGTTATGCAAATATTATTTGTTTGTTAGTTAAAGTAAATGCAACTCTGATCATATGAAAATTGTGATCTTTTGAGAATTACCATTTTATAAAAATTTTCATAAACTTTTTCAAATCGTACGACTTGCCAACTCTAGGCCACACTATCATACACTCATTATACGTTTATGTAGGATAGTCAATCATGGCCTTATAAAGAAAAAAAATTGTAAAGTTAAATATTTTTCTGTAATACTGGATGATGAGGCATTTCGGAAAGATCGTAACAATGTCGTTGTCTCGAAAAATGTAGTGCGGCTACTTCTCCAAAAAGAGTAAAAGGGTTTCTAATACGCTTGATATAGGGGGATCAAAGTTCTAAGATATTCTACATATATTCTGGATCCTTATGAGAAGGCAAATTGTTTCAGCTTTGCCTGTCTGTCTGTCTGTCTGTCCGTCCTCTGTATTTTTATTATGGGTCAAATCGATGTTAAATTTGGTTTAAAATCAAATATATTACAACGAATCTCCTTCAATTTCCCATCAATTTTCCACATATTAAAATTTGAAAAATCGGGCGATTAAAGCCAAAAAAAAAATTATTTCATACATTTATAGTACAAAAAAAAAGTACGTGATTGAAAGCCCAACGGACGTCAAACCCAGAACAGCTGCGTGACAAGCATACCACTTTGCTCTCAGCCAACTTCACGGTTTAATTTCTATAACAGAAGGAGGTGGAAAATGGCATACAATTTCCTACTTTATCCTTTTTGGCTATAAAAAGGGGACGGATATATAAGAATCGGCACAGTCGGACAAAACACTTGTTTATATTATTTGCTTCGCATGTTAATTGCAAAGACATCTCTGTATTTGTAATGTATATTTAAAAATGCAATTAACACAAAAAAATTATAAGCAAATTATTTTCTACACGACAATTGTAATAAATTGAAAATGTAAAAATGGGTAACGCAAAACTTTGGGCCATCTGCAACCCCATCATCCACTTTGATTAGTTGCATCACCACTGGTCCAAGAGAAAGTCCATAAAGCAATTAATTTTTTCATAAAACTTTTCGGATTTTTATTTTTTTAGAAGTGAAATGAACTCGGAAAAAAATATTTTGCTGCTACGAGGATGTACCAAATTATATTCATATATTTATAATATGTGCAGGGAAGCATCTGCCAATCATACTCTTCACTTTAATTTACAAACCATGCCTGAAATACAGAAATAGGGCTGACTTTTTTGTATCACTGTACTAGAAACTTTTCCGTGCCTGAAATTTCTTCGAGAGAATTTGGAGAAGACAATTTTAAAATTCTTTTGTTGCCCTTTGAATAATATTTTGCCCCCAAAAATTTAATTAGCAGAGCTAAAACACATGTTACATCTCCTGTAGCGGTTTACAAACGCTAATTAATTGTTGACGTCATGCCTACATGCCTGTCACACATTCCTGTAAACAACACTGGCAGCTTTCTTTGACATTTCCAAGTTCCTCCCGCTTACGAGTTCATATATTCTAGTTTGCGAATTTAACTTTAATAATAATTCGGTTTTATATTTTAATATTTTTTATATTATATCTATTTTAATTAGTTTTGCATTAGTTATTGCCAGTAGAAGGTTTTTAATCAATTTATTTCATGTTAAAATATGCGAATGCATGCACATGCACGAGTGTGCATGCACATGTACGAGTATGCATGTAAATAAATTTCCTTTTTCGATTATTATTTTAAAAATTAATTTAGAAATGTCATGTTTTTATTTGGGTTTGCAGAGTTTTTCATTTCTAATTTATTTGTGCTGGAAATATTTTATGGCGAAAAGCATAATCTAATGGAACCATATGGGCTCTTCCGCTATCAAATTAGATTTGCTTAATTGTTTGGTGGGAATTCTTTTCTTTTTACAAAATTCAAGCTGAATGGCAAATAAGTTTTCCGTTTTCATGTAAAAACATTTCGATGATGAATGTTAAGTTCCTGAGCGATGTCGTGGGTGCGTATGTGGCGGTGCTGGTCAATCACGGTTTCAGCTACTGTATTTAAGCTACACGACCGCAGACGATGAAAACTACTTGTGTATTGCTATGAAGGCAACACACATTAGGCTTTGAATTCGTATTTCTGAAATGGTCTGGAACCCTTTGAAAGAGTGGCGGAAACAAGCCATATTTCTTTATATATTAGAAATTGTCTCACTGCATTTAAACTACACGCCCTCAGTGGATCAAAACTACTCATGTATTGCTATGAAGGCAACACACATTAGGCTTTGAATTCGTATTTCTGAAATGGTCTGGAATCCTTTGAAGGAGTAGCGGAAACAAGTCTTCCTCAGCCATATTTCTTTATAAACTGAATGTACTTATCTCTACAGAAATTGGTTGATCTTCACCACACTTATTGCCGTACCTGACCCACTTTTCGCCTCCTCTTACCATTGGCTTCAGAAATGGTTCGATTTCATTTCGTTTCAGCAAAGAATCGCAGATGTTAATTCGGTCCATTAAATTTTTACAGACAATTCATGTGGTACCCAAATATCGAGCCCTTTTCAAGTGGTTCAAAACCGTTTGATGATGAAAGTTAAGTTCCTTAGGGATGTCATCGCTGCATATGTGATTGTCCTTGTCAATAGTTTCCATAATTTCCTCGACGTTTTCAATAATTGTTCGATCAGAGAAAGGTGCATTTTTCACATCGTAATTTGCAGAACGGAAGTGAGCGAACCATTGTTGTGCTTCACAAACTGATAGAGGATCGTCTTCTTGCATTTCATTGCTGGCTTGCGTGGCATTCCTCCCTTTTTTATATAAAAATTTCACAAAAATAACGAATTTCTTTATTCAATTCAGTCATTTTTTTTAACTTTTTCGAATTCAATTTTTTATTTTTTTTTTGGTTAAATAAAACTTAAAATCTCACCTTGGCAACACTGTATAGTATGACACAATGTGCTTGCTAGGCCTGAAGATATACGACTGCCACTACACCTCTTAACAAAATACGAAAATACTTTTTCGACAAGCTTATATTTTATTTTAGGTGGTGGCTCGCTTTTAATGGAAATGCCCATATAAATGTCGTGTATATTTTATTTAATGATTATAACATTTAAAAAATTTAAAAACCGCATGACAGTTTTAGTTATTGATCATTCATGAAGAAGTTTTTGCATTTTTATAATATTTTTACAAATGCTTTGATTATCAATATTAAAATATTAATGTCGGTTGTAATAAAAATATTTATATAAAATTGTTTTTTGTAGAAAAAATTAGAAGGAATTTATTTTATAGAAACATTTAACAGAATTATTTAATAGAAATATTTAGTGGAGATGTAAATCGATAAAACGTTTCTTTAACTGGCAACACCCAACTCGTTGCCCTTAAGGCCAGAGTGCAGATCGGTCCAATCCGAGACCTCACTCCCCCTTAACACGCAGTACATTTAAAAATGAATTTGAATAAAAATTCCTTTAATATTTAGTTGTCATTTTAATTACAATTAACCCATTTAAAGCCAAACGAAAATGGCAGTAAAAAAGTTATAATTTAAAAAAAAGAAATTCCCTTCAAATTAGAAAAAAAAAATAAAAAATTTAAAGCAAAAATATAGAAAAAGTACTTTTTGGGAATATAATAGGTGTATCAACTTAGTCGTATACGATCAAAACAAACGTCCACATTTAATTTTCTTACACCATTTTTAATTATTACATATTAATTTTTTTTGTGTATTGTTTTCATAAATCTTAAAGAAACTAAGTGTACCCAAATAGGTGCATTGGTCTCAAATGGGTTAAAGTAATTAATAAATTATCCTATTATATATATTATAATTGAACCATCGTCATCGTTTAATTTTCCAGGAATGCCAATTTCAATTTAAAAATCGACGTTGGAACTGCACTACAACAGAGGACAGCACCGTATTCGGACCAATGACAGGCTTAGGTAAGTAAAAAATATTTTAGAGACTTATTAATCTTTCTTTTTAAGCAAACTTGTAACTGTTTTCCTAGTCCAAATTTATGTCACACGTTTCTGCACTGTCGCACAACGTTTCTCGAAAAATCCTTAATAAATGTCACTCCGGAAATGTTTTCCAAGTGTGACCGTATCCGTAATGCAAGATTTAAAGTTATTGCTTGTATCTCGGTCAAGGTGACCTCTCTCATCTCTCCGCATGTTGAGTCTCTGAAAAAACTCTGCAAGGGAGAAGATATAAGACATATTTGAATGCTAATTACAGTAGGGTTTCGACAGAGTCCACTATTTCATTTTGAATGATGCCTAATCGGGATGTTTGCTCTATAACTACAGTTGGGTTTCAAAGCGACTGTCATGAAAGAGGATTACAAAGTCCAACCAAATCAAATCAAAAGTTGTATAGAAAGACAAGGTATGGTTTTAGTTTTTAAAAATCATGTTCGTCTCGACTCGTTCTTTGTTTCGTGTCATTTTTTGAATAAATCTGGCCATAAGGCAAGAATGATGGATTGAATATCAAGAATCAAATGTGTTCTTTGCTCTTAAGATGACTAATTTTTGGAAAGAAAAGTTCAAAGTTCGCGATTCAGTGTAAAAGAAGATTATGCTTTCACTTCGAAAGATGAAGCTGTGGACGCAGAAATCGTGCCAAACAGTCAGTGTTAAAGGAAGTAGAGGTGATTCATACAGGAGGAGTGGTCTCCCTAAAATAGACTTAATTTTTCTTTTCAAAGTAAATTTCTATACTTTGGAAGCAATTAATTATGACTGGCCAATCTCTACTGAAGAGAAATGTTAATATATTTTGCCTTCTCAACAATCGTACATCCCACTTAAAAATGTGTAAACAACTGCTGCATACTTTCAGGTGTGTATGTTGACTCATTGGCAATAAAGTATTTTCCTTTTGAGGTTGGACGGCTGGACAGAGAGGTGGTAGAAGATAAATCGGAGCCAAATAAAAGATTTCTTCTGAAACAATAATAATAAGCATGTTTAATGGCAGTTTGTGGCCCCCAAAAAAGCCACTCTAAGTTCTAAAATGGGAATTGCAAGTATTTAAATGATATTTTTACTAAAAGAATTCTGGAAATCCCATAAGCCGCAGAAGATTTTGTCTTTATAACATTAAGATGGAAAATTGTATAACGTTTTAATTTTACAACTTCTTAACTTTATTTCAGAATCCCTTCAAATTCTTTCCAATGCATTCCCAATATTAAAGTGTACATTTATGAGCTTTTATTGCTTCATCCTTCAACAGTTTTGTTGCCACAAATATTTCAACATCATTCAACTTAATTAAGATGAATGGAAAAGGTTGTAACATCACCTCACACATTCATAAAGGCTCGTACGTCAACAGCTTACCCCACCACTTCCTAAAACATCACCATCACACCCCTGCTAATCTGATTTTCTTTTTTGGTTTCTTTTAATAAATAACAAAGAAGAGTTTCCTCCTCCCCTCCTCATCACAACATGTTCCAGCCAACAAATCTTTTCTTTACAATTTTTCCTGTCTACAAAGTTGAACAACAAATTATTCCAATTCTGCTATTAGACAAAATAGAAGGAAAGTATATTCTTAGAAAATAGTTTAAATTTTATTATTATTTTATTTTCGTTAAGATTTCCTTAAGATAATAATAATAAAATTGAAAACTTTGTATCTGCAAATCTTTCTCTTGGACTCTACAAGAGCTGAGCTGACTTGGCTCCAACAACATAAATTGTGTTTAACTAACAATATCTTGTACGGCTTAACTTGTTATAAAATCTTTGTTCTATGATTTCATTGTGCAGACTTTATGCAAACTGAACGAAAAGCAAACTTTCCTCTACACAAATGTGGTACAAAAGGATGGAGGGTAGGAGGGTAGGAAGGTAGGAGGGTGAGAGTTTAGCTATACGAGTTATTTTATGGAATACAACATTTTGGCATTCCACAATTGAACTCTGTGAGTTGCCGGCTTTGCTAGGCTGATTTATGAATACTCTGAGATCTGTGGACGGATTGGAAGTGAGCGCGGAAGCAAATTTTATTATAGTGTTTAATTAACATTCAACATGAATCAAAGAGTCCAGGTAAAGCTTTGTAAAGCTGCAGTCAGCTGACTAAGCATATCGTACGCAGCTTGTAACAACCTTTTTCGATTCGACTTCATTAAATGTGTGTGAAGATAAGTAGACCGACTTGAATATAAATGACGTAAGAGCTTACGTCACTACAAGTAGGAAAAGCAAAAAAAAAAAAACTTTGAAAAAACATTAAACTTTCATAGGCAGTTTCCGTTGTCGCATAAAAATGAATTCGTACGAAATGTAACCGAAACGCCAAGAATCTTAAAGAAAAACTTCTCAAACAAAAAAGTTCAAACACTTTTCTCTCACTGTAAAGACAGTGCGACACAGTTGTTGACAAACAACTTTAAACAAATAATAACTAAAAACAAATAATTTAATTAAAATATTAATTCAAAAAAAAAATTATTTCTAAGACAGCATTTTCGATTTATGCTTTTTTAAAAATCGTTAAAAAAATTTTTTTTGGAAACTAAAACGCCAAGAATTTAATACGTTTTGTTACACGCTTAACCGTTTAAAAACGCCTTTTAAAGAAAAACTTCTTCGTTTGACTACCCTAACCAGTCGTATGATTCATTCACACGAAAATTTGATGTGATAATCTCCAATTCTAAAAAATCGCATCACAATGCTGCCACACTACCGTTCAAAATGATGTAAACATTTTTTTCTTTCCTGAAAAGGCACCTCTGGTAGCTTAAACGTTGTCATTTCATGAAAATTTTCATAAACTTTGGCAAATCGTACGATTTTTCAAACAAAATCGCATATTTTTCTATCACACTATTCCATTTCTTTAGCACACATGCCAAATTTATGAAATCGAACGAGTATGTAGGATAATGAAATGAGGCCTTAAAGACAAAATAGAATTTCTATACAAACAAATAATATAATTAAAATCAATTTAACTAATTCAATAAATTCTAAAAGAGCGTATCCGAAATAAAAAATATTGCAAAATTATCTTTTTTTAAAAAGTGGTTTTTAAATATTTAAAAAAAAAGTTTTAATAAATATAAATCTATAAAAAATTTTCCCTTCTAAGCTGTAAATTAAATAAAAATAATTTAAATTAAATTTTGACTCACCACTGCTGGCGTATGAGACTCGTATATCTTACAATCAAACATAAATTAATTTCTTGAAGCTCACCTGAAATGAAATAAAGAAAAATATTCATTAGAATCGGAGTTAAGCCCTGCTCACACGGTGCAAGTTCTCTCAGCAATCAGCTGATCGGAAATCGGTACCAAAGAAAAAAAATTAATATTGAAGTGTATAAATTAATAGTAAATTTAAAATAAATGAAATCAAGAATTAGTGAAGAGTATGCAATCTGCAGTACAAACGAAGTATAAACGAAGTATAAACGAACTATAAACGAACAGTGTGTGATGAACTGTGTGTGATGAACTGTGTGTGATGAACTGTGTGTGATGAAGTGAAACACAATTTATAATTAAACTTTAAATTGATCAATTTTGCTGGATGGCTAATAAAACGGAACAAGCAATCACTGATGGAACAATACAATTAAGGTGGTTCCCCCCAAATGCGTAATTTTTTTTTTATTTTTACCAGGCAGAATATTTTAAAAGGAAAGCCTCTCGTTGGCATCCATTTATCATGCCGTATTTAAAGTTATGAAATTTGTCGGTTTTCGTTTCTTTTTTATTTCTTCTAGTCGTGTGTGTTGACAGCAACATCGCCACGAGTTTCCCGTTTGATTCATTATCGTAATTACTGGAACGTCATCTATTTATTATTTAAATCTGAATAAAGTTACTGCTAATGACGATTTCAATTAAGTTGGCTTTGAAAGATTGGAATTCCGTTTCAAGCATTTTAATTGATACTTTCCTTCTGTATTCACTTGGAACGATATTTCTTTAATCTTCTTTAAAGATTTAATCTTTTCATACTCAAATATTTACATTACTTTGCTTAGGTAACAATAAATTAGTACGAGGATGGAGTGAAAAGTTTTCGGCCTAACATAGAGATAACGCTGGCATGGACTGAATATTAAATTATCACAGTGAGAGAGAAAAAGAATCTTGTTTCACCATGATAAAGGACCTGCCGATTCTTCGGTCGTTGCGACGGCTAAGATCAACGGATGGGAGTTTGATTTGATCCGCCAAACCCCATACTTAGAAGGCTTAGCCGCCAACGGGGCAACTAGGAGGTCAACCGAATGCAATTGCAATATTTTACATGCCTATTTGAGCAAAGAGAAGCTCTCTTTAAGCTGGCTCACGCGCTTGCTAGCGGTTGGTCAAAAATTGACCTGGAAAACTATTCCAAATGAAAATTTCACTCTTTACAAGCGAAACCCCAGTGAATTCTTGCCCCTTTTTTATAACTATAAATGAAACTTGGATTCACTACTACACTCCTGAAAGTAAACACTATGCAAAACAATGGATTGGACCAAGGGAAGCGATCCCTAAGAAGGCAAATAAGGTTATGGCTATTTTTGTTTTTGGTATGCCAGAGGAATTATCTTCATGGATTACCTGCAGACTGCACAAGGATAAACTCATCAATGGCCAATACTATGCAGAGTTATTTCAACGTTTAAAAGACACGAAGAAGAATAAACGACCATACTTAGCGAGGAAACCCCCTTCTTTCTTTTCTTCGGCCTAATTGAAGTTCGAATTGTTCCTCCAACTAGCTTCTATAACTATTCCCTGTTCCCACCCTTAAGAAATTACTTGCAGGTAAAAAATTTAAGGGAAGTCATCGATGCCGGTAATAAGTATTTTTTTGGGTTCTTGACAAATTCAACTAAGAAAATGGTATCACTGCATTAACCCAGATGGAGATCAGGTTGAAGAATTCAACAAAAAAAAATCCAAACTGAGTACTTGAAAACTTTTCACCTCATCCTCGTACAATTGGCTTTGAGGACATTGAGAGTTAATGACATTCTAAGACAAACTTATTTAAATATTTGAACATGTATGCTACATGGGAACCCCCTTTCTTTCAACTCATCAAGTCTTGTAGCCCGCTCCATGTTTTAATTCGGTTTGATGTTAACAGCACAAACCAAAAAGTTTTATTATTAAAACGAGCACGTTAAAGATCTTGTAAGTTCAGCCTAAATAATTGTCTTGATTTATTAGTGATGTTTGTTTTGAGATGTTTCTACAAAAACATTCGATTAAATGTTTTTTTATAGTATTTTAATTTTCCACTTGTCTATAACATCTCTGGTGTTGTTGTTGGAAGGTGTGAGTGCACCACAAGCCAACCATTGACATCGACAATGAAAGCCGAAAATAATCGAGTTTCTATCTCGTTAGCCAGTAATCGCAAACATCATTTCTGAGTGTTTAAAAACGCTAAATTAACTATGAATGTGTGACTTTTATTAAACCATATTAACAACACTGCATTAATTTAACTGCCTTGTTCAAATCGTTAAATCAACTTTAATTAACAAATTACCGGTTATTTTCATAAAAAAAAAAAATTAAAAAAAAAACTAAAAAAAATATTTTTTAAACACTTCAGAACCTTTCCTAATCGCATTTCCGCTTCACTTTTACTCGTATAGAAAATACTAGATATTTTTTAGTTGTGCATAAATATGGAAAAATGGAACAGAAGGAAACTGTACCAGCAATTAGTTAAGAGAAGACAAGACTTTAACGAAGAAGTTGTTATAAAAAAATTAAATTGTCAACACGAATTCTTTTCAGAGAGGGGGAAATCAGCCAGCACGAAGTAAAAGAAAGTTTCAAATAAGTTTTCGTTGAATTCTTATTCAATGGCTTAAGTACGTAGACTGGCTGGCTACAATAAATTTCAGAATATTTATTAAACGTTTATTACAGTTTAATGGCGCTATTAAGAGCTGTTTGTTAGCGAATAAATTGAAGTATTTAAATTTATTGTACTTTATATTCGTTTATTTGACTTCATTTATTTTCATTATTTTATTTTATTTATTTATTTATTACTTATATTTATTTTATTTTATTTTGTTTAGTTCTAATGTATTTCATTGTAATTTAAATAATCATTATTTGATATGGCGATGTGTAATTTAATTAATTTAAGTTATTTTAATTTAATTTTTTAATTTAGTTTAATTTAATTAATTTAATTTTATAGTGCTTCAGTTGCATTTAGTTTTTTTTTTAATTTATTTAGCTTAATGCAAATTAATTTTTTTTACTTTAACATATTTTAATTTAGTTTTATTTAATTTAATTAATTCTTGTTCTCTTTTTTTTTAATTAAAAAAATTATTTATATTTCTCTTAATTATATCTCTATTAATTATATATTTCTTCTTTGTTTAGCATCAAAAACAAAAATATTAATATTTATTATTTAATTTTATTATTTTCATTGTTTTTATTTTTTTTAATAAAATTTAAATTATTTTAATTTAATTTACGGCAAGTTTTAATTTAGTTCATATTAATTCAATTTACAATAATTTAATGTATTTTATTTAATTAAATTAAATTATTTATTTCATTTCATTTATGTTATATTGTTATTTATTTTAATTGAATTTATTTTATATCAATTGATTATAATATATAATTATAATTATATATTTTAATTTTTTATAATGGAATTTAATTTAAATTATTTATTTTTTTTTTAATTTAATGTGTTATAGATTAAATTTTTTTATTTTTATTTAAGTAAATTGTTTTTATTTATTTCGTTTTAAATAAATATAATAAATATGATTTTATTTAGTTTATTTTATATTGCTCCAATTTAATTTAATTTATTTAATTAAATATATTTTATTTTTTTATAGAGTTCAATTTATTTTCATTTAATATATTTTAATTTTTTTTACTTTAATTTACTTTAATTTACTTTAATTTAATTTATTTAAATTTATTTTTTATTTTAGTTTAATTTAACTTACTTTAATTAATTCCATTTTTTTTTATTTAATTAATTTTTTTTTTTTTTTGTATTTAATTTAATATACATTTTATTTTATTTTTATTTTATTAAATTTCTTCTAATATGATTTTTTTTAGTTTATTTTACATATATTTATATTTACCTCACATTAATTTTACTTTAATTTATTTAATTAATTTTATTTTTTTTAATTAAATTTATATATTTTTTTTAATAGAAATTATTTTTTTTTAATTTAATATATTTCAATTAAGTTACTATAATTATATTTATTTTATCTTATTTTATTTTCTGCAACAAAATTTAATTTAATTTATTTTTATTCAACATAGAAATAAATTTAATTTTTTTTTGTATCTAATTTAATGTACATTTTATTTTATTTTTATTTTATTACATTTTTTCTAATATGATTTTTTTTAGTTTATTTTACATGAATTTACATTTACATTACATTAATTTTACATTAATTTTACTTTAATTTATTTAATTAATTTTATTTTTTTTAAATTAAATTTATATATTTTTTTTAATAGAATTTATTTTTTTTAATTTAATATATTTCAATTAAGTTACTGCAATTATATTTCTTTTATCTTATTTTATTTTCTGCAATAAAATTTAATTTAATTTATTTTTATTCAATATAATTTTTTTTTATTTAATTTAATTTTTTAAATACTAAATTAAATGTATTTGAATTTAATTTATTTTATTTTTATTCAATAAAATTTTTTTATTTCGTGTCCTTATTTTTTATATTTTTATTTAATTTATTATTATCATTTAATTTAATTTCTTTTAATTATTAAACATTTTTTATTTAATCTACTTTATTTTGTTTATTTTTATTTAATTCATTTTATTTTCTGTAATAAAAATTTTAATTTAATTTATTTTTATTAAATAACATTTTTTTCTTTATTTTATTTAATTTTTTTATTTATTTAATTTTTTTATTTATTTAATTTTTTTATTTATTTAATTAATTTCTTATTTTTATTTAATTTATTAGGAGAAAAGTTACTCAAAAGCTCAATACAAAAGTATAGACTGATAGTGCCTTCTTACCGAAACGAAAGCTGCTGCAAGCAATTATTTGTTTCAATTAAACACTTAATCAATATTTTATTATTTCATTTTATACTCGTAAATGTAATAATAAAACTAAATGCATAACAGAAATCACAAAATAAAGTTTTCCCATCAATCTTCTTCAGAAAGTTATCCCAAAGCACCAAAGGAATGGCAATCATTCACACGTTTCCCCCTCAAACTAAATCAAATAAGTAAAACAATTTCCATATTAACAAATACATTTCGGGGTTTTCATTAAATGAAATCCAACTGAAAGTTTAATTGAAATGTGTTAATTAAAATAAATTGTTATGATTTTTATTCATTCTGCAAAAGACAATTAAACGACAGTTTCAAAAAGGAAAGTTACAAAATTTTCCAAAATTACTTTCAGAAATCTTTTTATGGCCAAAATTAAATACAACAAGCCATAAAGCCAAAAAGGAAATCCTGCTCTTTTCGCTTTTATGTTCACTTGGCAAAATATAATAATTGCGCATCATATTTAACAAAAAGGATAAAACGAAATAAATATTTTCCATTTATATTTAAGAAAATGTTCGAAATATTCGAACTCAAAACGAAAATAAAGTTTCTGAAGAAGAGGAAAGAGCGGCGCATTTTAAGCGTTACTAATTAAACATGAAACCTGAGCGGAAATTGCGTGAGGTATTTATTAATAAACCCTTACAAAGGGCACAGCAAGGAAAGACACAGAAACTGCAAACAATGAAATGCTTTGGCGACACAAACAAAAGAACAAACAGGCAGCGGAAAGGAGCAAAAATAATTTTCTCAATTTCAAACGATAATATAAATGACATGCCACAGCAAATAAAAAACAAAGTGGTTTTAAAAAGGTATCGCAGCGAATGTGTGCGTGCGTGCCTTTCCTTGTGTAATCACAATCAGCATAAACGACTTTTCTAACAAAAAAAAATAAATCTAACCACACAAATATTAGGCTTTTCCACCCTTTTCCTTTGCGAATAGCCAAGCCGAAAGAGCGGCGTGTGTTTGAGAAGTAAATAGTCAACAACCCAGCAACGGAGCCTCATACCAGGTCTGGAAGTCGTACGGACGTAAATTTTACTATCAGCATCATAATTCGAAACCGTAGCAAATTGTTAAATTACGACTGAGTGGTATCAGCATTTATTACATTCGACAACTACAATTGCAAATACACAGACGACGTTCAATTGCACGCATACATGCAAATACACAGACGTCTTTCAATTGCACGCATACATGTGAAGCGCTCATTTGTTGGAAAGCACTTGAACTAATTTTTGTCGAGATTTTCAACTTCGCACGCTGCATTTAGTTATTCAGTAACAGGTCATTGGCCTGTGCCCACAACTACGTCTTAGATTTAGTACGAGAGCCTGGCAACATTTGGATATTATACTTCGGAAGATTTCTACATCTTAGATTTCTTATTTGCCTAAAATTTACTTTGAGATCCTGTCAACAGATGGAAAATCTGCTCCTGAAGATTTCCACGTTTTCGATTTCAAAGTCGCCTAAAATTTACTCAGAGATCCTCTCAACATTTGGAAATTCTGTTTCTGAATCTTTTCCACATTTTCTTTTGGATCCGTAAGCGAATGGATAATGAAGAGCGTACTACACCGGAAGCCGCACGTTCGATGCCTACCTAGACCTTGAGAGCTTTCCTGCGAACAAGCCAAAAACTTTGCAGGCTAAGTTGGTAAAAAAAAATTTCTTTCGAAGTTCGGATATTATCGCAATGCCGCCAAATGCATTGATGATATGTGTATTAGACAAGAGAGTTCGAGGCACGCCAGTGTAGCCAGAAGTGCCGAGAAATGAAATTCAATGATCGCGTTGCTACCATGTCCAAATTCTCTTTGCAGTCCCAGAATTTTATAAAAAAGGAAAAGCGCCAAATGGGTTGTAAAAACTGGTCAAAAGGGTGAAAAAAATAAAAAAGATAATTAAAAAGGAATAAAAAAACCATAACAAAGGACCCCAACGATCACTCGTTAATGTAGACAACATATCTATGATATATCGGGAAAGGAATAATAAAAACCATGACAAAAGATGCCAACGATCCCTTGTTAATGTAGATAAAATATCTACGAAATATCTGGAAAGGAATAATAAAAACCACAACAAACGATCCCAACGATCCCTAGTTAATGTAGACAACATATCTACGAAATGTCGGGAAAGGAATAACAAAACCATAACAAAGGATCCGACAATCCCCCGTTAATGTAGATAAAATATCTACGAAATGTCGGGAAAGGAATAATAAAAACCATAAGAAACGATCCCAACGATCCCTCGTTAATGTAGATAATATATCGACGAAATATCGAGAAAGGAAAAATAAAAACCATTACAAAGGATGCCAACGATCCCCCGTTAATGTAGACAATATATCGACGAAATATCGAGAAAGGAATAATAAAAACTATGACAAAGGATCCCAAAGACCCCTTGTTAATGTAGACAAAAAATCTGTTAAAAGTTGAGGAAGGAAATGAAAGGAAAAACCGATACGCCAAATTAGTTAAAAGTTAATAAAAGAATTAAGCAATGAGTCCTTTTTAGAAATCCTGGTTCAAAAAGTGCAAATTGGTCTTTAGTACGAACTTGTTCTTTCGTGTAATAAATAACTCTGTTAAATAGTGGCATTAAGTGAAGAATAGCGCCGTTTACTAAGTGCTAAATGTCATCATATTGACAATGGTGGGGGGTTATTAGCAAAGGTATAGATAAATTTGAACAATTGGTTGTTATAACACGCAATTTTGGTTGAAGTAAAAACACATTCACAGAGACTATGAAACACATACACAGACACATCATGCACACGACACATCACTTAAATCTAAATAATATACTCTCCTGTGAATCCTTGTGAAATACACTTAAGCGGTATCACAATCTACAATAATAAAAACAAAAGGTAAAGGAATATTTGGCATTTTTGTAACAGCAACAACAACAGCCGTAGTAGTAGTAGCAGCGACAGCAGCTTCCCCTTTAGTCTCTGGCTGGCTGTCACGCTACATTGACGCTCTTAAGTATATCCTTTGCCATTTTTAGTGTTGATACAGCATGATGATAATGGCACTGAGCTCAAATACGAGTATAACAATGACTATAATGTTAAGGATGATGATAAGGATGAGTACGATAACAATGTCAAGTAATTTTTGAGGGTAAATAATATTTCTTTTCCTTGGAGAGACACCCCGACAACAGTACCAATATCGTTAAAAGAAGACAATAGCAACAATTTGAGTTAATATATGCAAGCTTCTGTAATCTCAGTTTACAATAATAATTTTCTGCTGTTGGTGGTCTGCTTAAAGGGGTTACTGAGTGGGGATGTCTATAAAGAGGCAGCAAAACGAGCAGATAAGCAGCGAACTTACAAATTTAAGATATTCAAGGAAGTTGATGCATAAAATTTAATTCCCGGTGAGGTGAAGCGTATAATATTTTGTTTTCGTTGCTTGCTATTGCTGTTCCTGCTGCTGCCGTAGTTTATTAGCGGCATGAGCAGTTTTCTTCTTGCAACAGTAAAGGACTTCTACAAAGTCGCTAATGTGTAAAAGGATATTCAGCAGCCGATGTGTTTTATTGTAATTTAAATTGAAATTGAGAAAATTTATGAAATGCTTTGATATTTTGTTGAGGCACATGGAAAAGTCAAACGATGAGAAGCAGCCTGATGTGTTCAAATAAGATTTTAAAATGCGTTTGGATTGCCGGATCAAAATGTTTGCTTTCATGCGATGAGATTTCTTTTCCCTGCGATTTATTCTGCTTTTCAATACTTTTTTATAAACTTTTCTATAAAAAAAATGTTTTCTATAAAATGTTTGATTATAAAATGCAGATGAGTTTCAATTATATACGTGTTGGGGCTTTTGGGACTTTTTGGGCCAATAAAGTAGTACGAATTTTGCACAGTTACTGCAAGTACTTTAAACGATGTTTGGCGCAACCAAATCAGGCAAACTAAATGTGGTCTTAATTTCATTCTCAATAACTTACAGTTTTAAATTAGAAAATTCCGCTGTTCGGACCAAAAGTAACACAATTTTCAAAGTTCTCTAATCGTACCTTTTCCCGAATAAGAATTTCAAAATTTTCAATTTTCTCTGCTCGTAGCTCGTACCTACTATTCCGTTTTCCAATTACGAGTAAAAGATTTTAAAAACTTCAGCCATTCCAAACCAAATATAAATTATACTTGCAAACATTTACTTTTGCCTGGCAAAATTCCTAAATTCGTGAATAGAAGTTTGGCAACCCTTCAGCCACATTTTCAGCCCATTCTTAGGGGAATTAATGCATAAATAATTTATCATTATTTTCAAGTCACATTCCATTCCAACTGAATATTTATTCATTTGCTCATTTTATACAAACTGTTATCTCTTCCCCTTTCCTCTCTATTTTCCGCCTCCTCTACTTTTTCTATTTTTTTTTTTTTTTTCTTTTTTTTGTTTATTTTTTTGGCTTCGACTCAAAAATTCTATTTAAATTTACTCTCTCATCGGAAATGACTTAAAGTGAATGCCTAAAATACTGTTAACTGACTTTTCTTTGTGATGGAAATTAAAGGAATACATTTATAGGCCCGCCGAGTGACTGGTGGCATGAGAACATGTTAAACTTGATGAGAATTTTATTATTTAATGAACAGCAACAAAAACAAAACAAATAATAAAAAAAAAATAGAGATGGAAAACAAACACTTTTAGTGTGGAGTACGACTAAAATTGAACGCAACAATACGAGTATAAATTTAAGCACACTCGCACACATTCATTCATTCCTCCATTCATTCCTTCCTCCATTCATTCATTGTTTGAATAGTTTACCAACTTTATTTTATTTATTCATTTGCTCGTTTACTGTTTATTGTTTATTGTTTGTTATTACCTTACAGGGTAACCCAAAAGAGTGCGTGTCAATATCGACTGGGTTTGTTTCATCGAAGTTAAAGAAATCGGTACTGAGCCACCTGATTCTTAAAGCAAATAATTCTTCAATATGTATTTTTTTACAAATAAATCGATTCCATCCCGAGACCTCTCTCATCATTCTGTGTAATAATTTTAATGAGTACGAGGTATTTTAAAGGAAAGTGAAGGGGAAAATCAGCTGGAAAAGTCTTTCTCTTCCATTTCTAATATCTATTAGTTTTGAGGTGGCTGCTGGAACCGAAATAAAGAAACTATTTATTTTCAACAGCTTTTGAAATAAGAATATGAGAATTATATGCAAAATTTTCACCCAATTAAGTTCTCATAATTAAAATTTGTAATGAATTAATGAATGACAATGTCTCGAAGCAGAATTCGGAAGTGAAGAAGAAATTAAAGAACAATAGCAAATTATTATAAATTAGCCTAAAAGTGAAGAGATATTGGGACTGTGTAACTCGTCGAATCAAAAGTGTTGCTTCATTGGGAACAGAGATGTTCATTAGATGTACAAAAGTAATACTGAGCATCTGCTCTCTTTAAATACACTGTCACGTATTACGGATAGCACGCTAGAACAGCAAAACCACGTGGAATATGCCACTCTCCTGAGATCCGGTACGGAACCACTGACACTGTCATAAGCATTATGCACTTCCAGTCGACTGCAATGATGTCTGCCAATAGTAGTAGAGTAGCACGCTAGAACAACGAAAAAACGTGGAATGTGTCGGTATCTCCTAAGATCCGGTATATAACCAATGATACTCCCTTAAGCACACATCCATTTGCAGTCGACTGCAATTATTTCTGCCAAAAAATTTTCCTCTCAAAGCGCATGTGGAAAGTTCATGTCCATTATTCACTGACAAGCGCCAAACTCTTTAGTTCTGGCTTTTATAACCAGTGTAACTTATTACTGCGATGGATAATTAGCAAGTTAAAGAATTTTTCCAATTCGCTCAACTGATATGAAGGTCCTTTCAATTAGTGTACAATAAAACAAAATGGTTTGGAAAAAAATCTATCTTGGAAATATTTTAGCTAAAATATTATGCGGTATTTCGATTCTGAAAAAAAGATATTTTAAAATTCCTCGTGTTCAACAGGACAAGGCAGATTTGCTCTAATTTAAAATTCATAAAGTTTTAAAGTCTTTAAGAAAGATAATGGTTTGCAGTAGATTATCCTTAACACTTCTTACACTTAGGCTTTAAAAATATTTGGCTTCAGTGAAGAGTTATCTTTGCTAGAAATTGGAACAGCGGGAAAAAGGAAAAGAACATATGAAAATCTCTACTAAGGCAGAACGAGTACATAAATCATGTTTTTGCTCCCTAATCCAGACTGACTATCTCAATCTTCAGAATCAATCCTTATACCGGTGTTACGCTTTTAGTACAACGCGTTTCCTTATCTACATTATTCTATCGACTAGGAACTCTTTATATTAGAGAGCAACTGCGGATATAGATACGACCGGTTGAGAAGTTTGCATGACCCCAGCATAAATTTCCAAGCTCCAAGGAAAATATCGACACAACAGTAAATGCCCAGCTCTTCTAGCCCATCTATCCTACCTCTCTTCGAGATACTTCCATGATAGTAAGACTATAAAACAGAAAAGAAAACTTTGCCGGTACTTCACGACGTCGTCTCCATGGTCACCCCTGTTGCCAGGATGAGCGCAACATCCATATGTAATAACAAATGGATAGTCAACAGGTTACAGGGTTGGAACCACATCCCCTTTCGTTCAGAATTATTGTAGTGTTGCACTCGATATTATTCGGCTTTTATTTAGCTATAATTGTTCAAGTTTCGCTGGAAAGAGTCTAACAGAGCACTTATTTGTGATGTTGTTTACAATTCTACCCCATTTTTGGATTCCCCTGTGATTTATTTATCTGTAGCTTAACTTTTATGTAAACTATAATTCTCATTAGTGTGTGTGTGTGTGTGTGTGTGTGTGTGTCGTGCGAACTAAAATGGCAAAATAAAATTTTTAATTAAACAATACTTTGAATAAGTAATTTAATCATGAAAATTAGCTACTGAGCAAATAAATATAAGCCACTCTGTCGGTTGTTATACAATCCGTCATTAATGCACTTTGCGTGAAGGGAAAAGTGAAGATATTTATGCGAAATGTAATTATAAATTGAATAGATTCCGTAAATTGTTTTGATGTGAATGCCAAACAATAAATTTCAATTTCGTTTCAATCAACTAATAATTTTGACTTCAAAACGCGGAATTAATTTAAGATCAAATAAATCAGTTAAGTGGGATATGAAACAAAAATAATTGGAACCAGCAGCCCATTTGGAGTATTAAATTAAGATTTTCGGTAGGAGTACCAAGCAGTGTCATTGCAACCAAAAAAGAGCTGGAACTCAAACAGGAGCACAAGAGGCGATCAGATAAATTGAAGGAGATAAACAGTTACTCTCTTCGTTATTGGTTTCGAAGTACATACCCCAATGTTATTGCTTCCTAATCAAGACCGACTACCTCAATCTTCAGAGGCAATCCTTATGCCGATTATAAGGATCTAATTTGCCGAATTCTCTTACCAACATTATTCCAACGACTAAAGGCTCGTCACGTAGGAGACCAGCCTTCAAAAACTGTTGAAAAGTTACATGTTCAAGGTCCGAGAAGAAAATATCGAAACAATAGTAAATTTCCCATTTAGCACATCTCTCTTCGAAAGATTTCTTTGGCAGTAAATTCTAAATAAATTTCAAAAATATGCGGTCTAAGAAAAAATTCCAAGTATGCTAGAAACCATTCTTCGTTAGTGCCAGGAATGATTTTACTTGTGACTTGTGTACATCATATTACGTTTTTATTAATCTCTAGCCCATGACTGTTCAATGTCCTGTGTATGATTTGTCCTTTCTAAGCCTCTCCTACGTATAATTTTTGTCTGACTATATTTCGCCTTCCTTGTACTTGTAACGAGTATCCTTTTAGAGATTCACAACCGGAACTTGGTGATGAGAGTTAATTTGACAAATTTTTAACAGCTGGCAATAGATTTTCGTTCGGTTTATCGTTTCTGTGGTAATTGGCCCGATGTACAAATTGATTTTGATACCGAATTTCCTTTTGCCTTTGGTGAATCCCCTTTTTAATTAAATGGACACTTAAATAAACAGAATAATTCAGAAGGATTTTGTCAAAATATAATTGCATCCGAAGAAAATAACTGGGAATGCACTTTATATCCGTATTATTATAGTTTTTCGTAAAGCCTTTGCCTGGCATAAATCTTGCTGACGTGTTTCTCCAACAGTTTGGAACGCATCCGACATGGCACGCTTTAAATGATCTCCGCAAATAATCTTGTGATGAATAATGAATAATTTGCCAGCAAGATCCTTTGATTTCCAACCGTAAAGTGTCTAAGTTGGTTTGTGTACACGTTGCCTCATTTCATAATGACAGTTGTGGTCTCGATTGTGTAGGATTAGAATTGTACGAACTGTCAAATGTGGCATCTGTGCTGAATATTTTCTTTGGTGTTATATTAAATCGTTTGATTACGTAGATAAGCATACATGTTTAAACATTATTTTCCCGATTTATATATATATATATATATATGTATTAATATAACGGATCGCCTGAAAATATATATTTATATATATAATTATATATATGTATATATATATATATATATATAAGGACCAAAGGCAAAAGGAAATTCGGTATCAACATCAATTTGTACATCGGGCCAATTACTATAGAAACGATAAACCGAACGAAAATCTATTGCCTGCTGTTAAATGGTTTGTCAAATATATATAACTTATATATATTCATAATAAAAGATTTAAACTTTATCTTGTCAATGGCTAGTCTTCCATTTATCTTGGCTATAAGTCGGGTGAATCTGCATTATTTTTGGATATTTTAACTGTACTTGTGTCGTGCACACTATATCTTGCCGAAGTTGCCTTGTGTAGACGTTGCTTCATTTCATTATGTGACTTGTGGACTACTTGTTTAAAGTTTATCCTACACAATCATATGATCTGTTATACAGTGTCAAAAATGCGACTCTGCGTTCGATTGGCAATAATATATAAAAATTTCGATAAAATGATCAGTTTCAGGCCATCAGAGTTGTATTTACTTGAATTAGTAAAGCTTAATTTTTCTATGACAGTGTGGCACCAGCAACGGCATTCTCATGAGATTTTTTTAAATAGTCTGCAGTTGCATCACAGATAAAAATTTCGCCTGTATGAATCGTACAAAAGTGTAGGATAGTGAAGCATGACCTTAAGTTCACAAATATTTTACACGGTTCGTACTCGCATGTACATGTAATCGAGGTTTTGCCGTTATCAAAATGAAATTATAGAAGGACTTTGTGCATCAGGCTTCCTTTTGGGAATAGGAAGGGAAGGGGTCATTCTCTCAAGCTTTTACATGTTTTGAAATATTTTAAGTTGTAAATGATTGAAATATTTATTGCAGCGTTTACACGCTGCCAAGTTCTTTACTTTCAGGATATACATTTTATTACATATTTTATTACACAAGACTTGGCTTTCTAAACTGTTTCTTCGTGTGTGGCATTACGCCGAGCAATTGAAGGATATTGAACCCCTAATAATTGAACTTGATGCATGTTGGCATGTTTACATGGCAGTTATCAATTATGCACAATAGGAAACTTTAATAATGAATGTAGAGTTTACTTAGCATTGTCATGCACATCGTGTGTGAGCACATGTAATAGAGTGTGCACCAGGTTATGTTAAAGTCGGTCTAGTTTTGAATAACACACACACACACACACAAAAGTGTTTGTATGGCTTTGTAGCTGCTGTTGTACTTCTAACTTTTCTATTTGCCATCAAATTCATACATAAATAAAAATTGGCAAAAAATGAAATGTGCACGTTGTATTTTTTTCATTATTATTGAATTAAATACAAAACAAATATTATCGTATGCACCCTTGTAAATCAACATTAGAATATTAAAAAGAAAATATGACAGTTGTTTAAAAAGTCATTTGCAGTGTTTGCCCATTGTGCAATGTCACGGATCGTAGTAAAAAATCTTAATAGCAAAATGCCAAAATACAAAGAGATTGTAATCAATACATTTACTCAAATGAAAAATTAAATAAACTAGAAAAAAAAATGTTCAAAAGCATGCAATTCGATGAACGACGAGCAACACAAATATTTTATTTTATCAAACAAAATACAAAAGTAAAAAGACAAAAAAAAAAAACACAAATATATACATATACATAGATATAGATATGCAATGCATTAATTGAAATCGTATCTACTTGTATTTATGTGGATTTGAGTTCGAGTTTCGAGAAGGAATATTGTGCCATTTAAGCTTGAGCCTGTGCGCTTGTGGGGGTTGGTTAAAAGGGCACAAGATTTCTACAGAGATTAATCCATTTGCCAGGACATATATTTGGTTGTCGTGCTGTTTACTTCAGCACGTTATGTCCTTTCCACTCACACACAGTGTGATATCGTTTGTATAGAAAATCAAGCACCAAAAAAGTCAATTTACATGAAAAGTTAGATGAAAATCGATGATGATGCTGTTGACGATGATGGCAGTGTGTGTTCCAATAAATTGAAATTGAATGAAAAGGACAGATTAAATGACATTTTGGTCGACTTGGAAGGCAGTAAATAATCGTTGATAAACATGAAGCAGGTGTTAGTATATAAAAATGAAATTAAGTTGTTAAGTTTTCCACATCAGTATTTGATTGTTATAAACTGAAAGTTTCTTGCGTCGGGTAACGCTTTGATCGCCTTTAGCTGGCATATCTGAGGACTTTAGTTGTGTGAGGGAAAAGGTTGCTAATATGGTTAACTAGCAACGAAAGCTAATGAGTTCTATAGGTTTGAGGGGTCTATTCGAATGGCTACCTTGGACAGTATTTACACCAGCTGGCCCAGGTCTGGGAGAAGAATTAAACTGTCAAGCAATTTTATTTTCATACTTTGGTGTCTTAATTGCACTGAAATCCCAGGAAAACATACAGAATCCAGCAGGAATCAAACCCCCGAACTCCGCTGTAGTAGGCTGTGCATTACTCATTCGCTTACGAGAGCTCCCCTAAAAATAAAATGAAATGGATTTCTGTGGGGTGTCAGGTATGCGCAACTGCTACGCAGATTTTATGAGGAAACAATTATTAAAGCAACTTCTGATTAAAATTAAGCGAGAATTTCGCCATTAGAAATAACCATAAATAAATCAAACATTTTTATTGTTCAGAAAATCTACGATTTGGAAAAACCGAAATTTTTTTTCCTAACCTTATTTTTATTGGATCCTTTTTATCCTATTTGCAATAAAATTTATTTTTGAGAATTTAAATATTTCAGAGATTTATAACTACAAGCCTTTCTCAAAATTTCTCAAACTCGAAGAAAAATTTTACCAGATCGTTTAGTAAACCACTAAATTTTTTTACTCTTTCGAAGTCTACTATTTTAATTCCTACTCAAAAACGAAGTGAAGACTATGGAAATGGGATATCAAGTTCAACATATTTCCACTACAGTATCATAAATGTACTCATGCCAAGAGATGGATTCTGCAGACCACAATGATGTTTTATAACAACTTCAATATTCAATAAAACAACAGAAAAATTGTTAGGAAGTGTTAAATAGTAACAAGTCATAAACTACTGATTTAGAATCCAGGGGTTTAATTAAGTAATACATCTGATTTCTACAGATCAGTTGATAATTCCTAGTACTTTATACGAGGAATGCTATTCAAATAAACATGAGCTTATAAATTTGTGAAAATTGTTAAGCGACGTTCTTTATTTCGTTTGAAAAATTTTATCAGCTGATCGATACAGCTGCGTTACCAAAAAAAATTTTTTCCCGCAGACGAAGGGTATGAACCATTGTCGGTTACACCATTAGATTTGGGTATTCTTTTCCCTTTAAGCTTGTGGAAGTTGTCAATAATCAAGACCATGTATGGCAATTATAGAGTAACCTAATAAAAGATTTATTTATTCAGAATTACTGAAGAAAAGAAGAAGCAACAAAAAAATGTCAAAGACCCCTTTAAAGAGTAAATAATAAAGAGTAAATTCGTTAATACATTTTTGGCTACAGTAAAATACCAGCTGTGATACTACTTTCTCTCAATTTCTTCTTATTGCATTTTATTTCATGCAAACAATCTTTAAATCATATTGTACGATAACTTTCAGCAAATGCCAAATAAGTAAAACTCAATCATTGACAGATGCCGGGAATGAAGAATGAGAATACAAGTGAACGAGTTGAAATTGAACAATGATAATTTAGCATTATTTTCCTTTTTGGTTTAGTTTTCTTTCATTTCTATCAGATTAAATATTTTTGCTTTTCATTTCTTAAATGGGTTTTTATGTCTGATCATTGCCTGCAGTCATCTCTGCGGCAGCAAGTCGTTCATCGCCCCAAATGCAGTTTTGCATTTTAATATTTTATTCATGGGTTTCATTCAATTTTCAGAAAAAAAAAATCAATGATCCAAAAAGCACTCTATTTATTACTTGAGCACAAATTGGAATTATTTATTTTATATTTTATTTATATATATATATATATATATATTTTTATTCTTCAAATTAAAAAGTATGCTGTTGGGTTAGTGTGATGAACAAAAGTGGAAAATGTATGGCAAAGAAATTTTGCCAAATATGGCACACATTGGCCATTGAATGTTTGGCCAGGGACTGGCAAGATAATGAAGTACAAAATATTGAAATGAAATCAGAAAAAAAATTCTCTATTGGTCTCTATTCCACGAGCATTTGAAGTTGCTTTTAAAGAAACTTGAATTTAAGACTTCGGGATACAGTGTGACCATTGTGAGAATATTTTTTATATAAAATCCATTAATGAAAAATCACTTCCTCTACAGATGTAATAATATCAAAATACAAAAATAGTTAATTAATTTATTTTATTTACCAAAAATATACACAGTAGAAGCTCGATTTGCACAACCGAAAGGAAACCGGCATGGTTGCTTTTAGCCAAAAATTCTATGTAAAGATTGAATAAATTTTATTTTTTTTAACATAAAAAAAGCCCGACTTTAAGGTGAATAATTTTTTGGATTGAGACTTTTGAGCTGCTAATTGCAGCTTCCTTGATTTCTTCCGGAGCTATAAAATTTATTCAACACGCATTATTTGGCAAAGGATAGCTTTGCCAAAGGCTGAATTAAAATTTTATACTTCTGCGGCCTCAGAAGTCGGCTCACAGTCACGAACGAGGTATTTGCCAAAGACAGCTATGCCAGTCAACTCCATAATGGCTGCTACTACACAACATATACTTTCTTCGAAAGTATCCGAGAAATTGGTTTTCTATTATATTTCACTTTAAGATAACGCCGTTGGCAAGGCGAAGTCTATTTTTTTTTAATTAGCACTTCTTCGATGTCATTTTGAAACGTCATTGAGGATATTTTTTCCTACTCTTAGCAGATCCCTACTGAACGAAACTGAATATATTTTAGAATAAAGAAATATTGATTGCCAAAGTTTTGCTCTTGATAATAATTTGTAACATATTCTGAAAAACGACAATATTTCAGCTGATTAAGTTATCGTTAGGGTTAAGGCGAACAGCCAACACCGTATAAGCTTTCTTCAGATTTACCACCGTTTGACGGTTGACTAGAAATTTCCAACTCTGCATTACAGACGGTTCATGCATATTTGAAAACAGCCCAAGTGATTGATAATGTTTTGGAAGCCACCCAACGCCAACCTGTTGTTGACCAATTTTTCCACTTTCTCTCCTTTTTGCGGCTTCAAATTATTCTAGAGCCATTTTCATATGACACCCTACCACGATAGAGGTTGGCCAGCAGAAATATGAATTGCGTTTTAATATTTTTTTATTTTCTTTCCCAAGTGGGGAGCTCGTAATGCAATTGAACAAACCCGAGAGGGGAATTTTGATACATTCCCCAATTGGCTTTTAGCTTATTATTCACGCACATTCTGTGTAAGCGGCTTAAATAGAGATTTTCATTAAAGTTAACTCCAGCGCATAAATACAAGTCCAAATCAATGTCATAAAGCTTTTTGCCAGCAATTTTAATGTGCCTGTGTGCATGTGTGCGTTTTCTCTTGCTTGCCAAAAAAAAAATGTGTTAAATGGTGACAATAGTTTGTGTACAGTAAGTGATAGAAGTAAAAACTCCTTATTCGCCATTTTTAAGATCAGTGTAGCAAAATAAAAAAACGTCTGTCTTCTCATGCCATCATAACTTTTGTTATTCCACATGACCGAATAAAAGCAGCCAATTATGGCTGCTACACAAAAAAATTGTATTATATTTTTTAACAACCTTCTTTAAATGCTGCTACATGGCTGAAAGTTTTCTATAATTTTTATTCTTTTTTTATTTATTATGCTTTTTTTTATACTATTCCGCTGATAGAAAACTTTATCGAACACATCATTTATGATTATGAAATGACGTATTTTGGTATTGAATTAAGTAGGCAGGAAAATAAAAAAGAAATGGCGGCTGCCTAAAATGGTTTGTCGCTCGCAGAAGGATGGCCATTGAACATTAAAGGCCATTAAGCTTTATACAGTTTGTCAACAAAATCTTCGCATAACCAAAAGCAAAAAAAGAAAACTTGAAAAATTGTTGCTGTACAGACGTTAGTGTAATATTACAAAAAAAAAATATTCGCATAAACTTTAGGAAGGTTTTTTTCTATAAACAGTTTGTATAGAAAATGTTTGCAGAAAACAAAGAAAAATGATTGCGAAATCTAAATGATTCGTATAAGTTAATGATGAAAGACTCGGGACTTCTTTTTGAAGCGATATCTGAAAAGCAAGGTTTATGCAGACAAACCAGGAACACTAAAGCAAATCAAAGAAAGTATTCCTAATGAAATTAACAAAATAGCGTGTGCAGTATGTGGGAAAAGGGTGAAAAATGTTCTCAAAGAGCTCGAGGCTAACAGAGGCCTCTAAACTTCATTGCCGACATTAAATAAACTATTCATCTTTAGACAAACCAGGAACACTAAAGCAAATCAAAGAAAGTATTCCTAATGAAATTAATAAAATGCAGAGTGAAATACATATGTGGGAATGGGGTGAAAAATGTCTTCAAAAGAGCTCGAGGATAACAGAGGCCTCTAAACTTAATTGCCATATCAAAGGCAAACATATAAGATCCGTTATCTTCCACTTAATCAAAAACTATAATACTGGGTGTTCCAGGTGGACACCCACTGTTATAAGTAATAATAAAACAATGTAGCTAATGACTTCAGCAGGCAATACTTCTAGGCCTATTATAAGTATAATAAATAAAATCTAAATTCGAATGGAGAATTTCTTACTGGCTTTAATTTATTTCCATTTGCGATTATTTTGCTTTTTATATATAATTTTATAGCGATTTTGAAAGTGTCAACGATTTTAATAACTCTTTTTTATTTCACTACTTTGAATTGAATAGTTTCATCTTGTTAATTTCTATACTGAAAATAAAAGTGTAATTTAATTTAGCATATTCGTAGCCCACTTCGCCTTTAAGTATTAAGAATAGTAGCTAAAGTTTCTCCAAATGGAGACAGAATGGTTTTATCGTTAAAGAAAACGACGAAAAGTTTTTTCATTTCAAGATTGCAAAATATGACTTCCCACTAGAGTGGCGAAGCAAGCCGGGTGTAGCAAGTCATACAATAAATTAGTGATGTGCTTTTCATTATTTGAAAGGAGAAGTTTCGCAGAGCATAAAAATTGTTTCTATTGTTGAAGAGTATCCTTCAAAATATAGAAAAAAAAAACATTTCCTTTTTGAAGGAACACTTATGTAAATTACGTTTAGGTTATACTGTGTCAAACTTTTATTTTGTATTTTTGTTATTGTAAAATTTTTTAGAGAGGAGTGGATTGGTTAGTTGGTGGTTGCAATTTAAGTATTAGGGGTGGCCGAAAAGGGTCTTCTAAGCTTCTAAATAACTTAGAAAAACAAACTTATTATAAAACAGTTCATAATTTAAGTGCTTAATTTTATACCGTTCGTTGCTCTTTGCTTTCTCAATATTTTATGGGCAGTTGGCCACAGATGTTTAGGGATTCATACTTCTATAGAAACAAGGCGAAAAGTATGGTTTTAATGAGCCGTACTTTTGTTGACAAAAGTTGCTGCCACTCCAATAGCACTTTTTTATTATAAATTGCATTTTAGAAAAATGATATTTCTTCTTATCAGTAAAGTTTATAGAATTGTGTTCTAAATAACTAAAATAAATTACAAATAGGCTGAGCCAGCAATAATGGATTCCTAGGAAACCAAAGCGGATTAAAAATATCGAAAATATTTATCGCCGGAATAGTGCTTCTTCTGCGCATATGTGATAATTCCGCTAAGGCAGAGTGATATTTTTAAAAATGTATTGTACTCGAAGTATTTATAATGTAGTCGAAAAAGTCTTTTCGTATTTGGCACTAGATGTAGTTGCAGTCGTATATCTCCAGTGCTACCAATCACATTGTGTCAGACCATATAGTGTTGGAGAGGTAGGACTTTTAGCTTCATTTTACCAAAAAAAAATTTAATTCGGGGAAGTTAAAAAGAAATGAGTGAACATAATGAAGAAATTCCTTATTGATTTGAAATTTCTGTATAAAAAAGGGAAGAATGCCACGCAAGCCACCAATGAAATTGGTGAAGCTTACGGTGACAATCTTCTATCGATTTGTGTAGCAAAATAATGCTTCGCTTGCTTCTGTTGTGGAAATTTCGCTGTGTAAAATGCACATCGCTCTCGTCAACCTATCGTTGAAAAAGAAGATGAAATTATGGAAACTATTGACAAAGACCCTCACATAAGCAGCCATGACATCCCTAGGAAACTTCATCGAAAGCTTTTGAACTATTTAAAAAAGGCTGGCTGCAAAAAGGAGCCCTATGTTTGGCTACCATATGAATTGTCTGTGAAAAATTTAATGGACCAAATTTATATCTAAGATTCTTTGCTGAAACGAAATGAAATTGAACCATTTCTGAAGGGAATGGTAACAGGAGACGAAAGTAGATCAAGCACGACAATAATGTGCGAAAAAGATCATGGCCCCAGCGTGTTAAATTTCATCAAATGGTCGCAAAGCCAGGATTGATGCCCAGAAATATTATGCTGACTGTTTTGTGTCTTCACTCACACATAAGATATTTCGGGAACTCGCGTCCTTAATTTAATAAAAATTAACAAATCACAAGTATACCGAAATTAAAGACTAATCGAATGTCCACTATTTCTGACAACCAAATTTTTCTTAAACTTCTTAAAACTTTTCCTGTATTGAAGAAACATTTACTAGGGCGCTTAAATATTTTGTGAACTGATCTGAAGGACATGATTTGTAGGCTTCTCCTTTATTGCAAAAAATATTCTTGCTTACCTTAATTCATATTCCATCTGAGTATGATTTATCTGACCGAAACTTGCAATATTTTATGAAATAATTTTTTTTGGTTTCTTTTTGGAATTTGATACACGTTTAATTTTTCCTTTTTTCTTTCCTTTTACTCTTCATACCCATTTTTGGCTTGTCTCCTTGATTGAAATAATTATGAATGCCTTTGATATGGACACTGGCAAAATGTCTCACTTTAACGAAATATTGTACGACCAGATATATAATTTTATTGCATTTGAAGAACAACTTCTTTTTTTTAAGGACTTTTCAAGATTATTTAAATATTTTTCATAAAGTTTTTCAAACATCAAAATGTGCTTAAAACTAAATTTAATGTTAATGCTGCTGAGTAAATTATTCATAAACATTAATTTACTCTATTAGGTAAATGAACAGCCTTCAACGTAGACGAAGCGGCAAGAGGTGGTAATAATAAATGTCCTTTCAACTAAATAATTAAGGGAAAAATGTAGACGACGGCAAGTCAGGAGGAAGTGTATAAAAAATAAGAAAGTAAACAGATTCATTATTAATTAAATGTCATTGGCCATTAAAAAGAAACCTTTGCAAATATAAAATATAAATTTGTTGCTAATAATTTTTCATGGCAACAAAAGGCAGAAACTTTATCCTTAGACTTTTTAAAACTAACTGTGATGAGGGACAGCACAAGGGATCGAAAAGTTTCACAGCAAAGCCAGCACAAGAAATGAACTTTATTTTTCTTTTAAATATTGTTGCGCAGATATTTTTTACTTTTTTGTTCATGTCTACTGCAGGTGACTTGCGTTTCGTATCCTTGACTAGATAATATTAAAAGCAAATAAAATAAAAATAGGAAAATAGATGAAACTGTATAAAGGGATCATCATTAGACATTGATTAAATTGTTATTTGCATAAGTGAGTTGCGCTATTAAAGTGAAACTTTTAGCAAATTATTTATTTATTCATAATTTTTTTTTTCTTTTTTTTTTTTGCAAAATGCTGTTAATTGTGTAGCACATTGAGTACAGGAAACTTGGCAAAGTAGCAAAACTAAATAATGAGATTACATTAGCAGTATCATGTATTTTTACACTTTTCATATAATTATAATGGACATTTGAGTTAATTTAAATACAGTCAAGTTTTTTTAATATGTTTTTTATCCGTTATAGGTTCACCGGAAATGGCTTTTGTAAATGCTTTGGCTGCTGCCACCGTTACCAGTTTTATAGCACGTGCCTGCCGCGATGGTCAATTGGCATCATGTGGCTGTTCCAGCGGCTCCAGACCAAAGCAATTGCACGACGATTGGACTTGGGGTGGTTGTGGTGATAATTTGGAGTATGCCTACAAGTAAGTCGCTTATTTGTGTTTAATACTTGTTTATGGGCAATTTTTTTTTTTTTTTTTTGTTCTCCACAAAATACGGCTGAACAGTAAACAGTTTATGTCTGTATTATTTACAATTAAATTTATTAATTAATTAATTGAAATAATATTTATTCATGGCTTTCATGTACTCGTCGTACTATTAAGTTTAATATAAAAAATGCGATTAAAATTAATTAAAATTATCCGATAAAAACCACACAAAAAAGATAAACCTGTCAAGTAATTAATTACTGATATTGTGAGTGCTATGAAAGCTACAACTGTAAGGAAAATAGTCAAGTGGTAATAAAATGAAGTGTTTCTACTAATAGAAATTAAAAAAAAAACACACACACATAATAAATAAAATGTTAATAGCACTTTAGCACTAACGGCAGAAAAAGCTCAAAACTAAATGATGCTTCGCAGTGAATTTAAAGTAAGCTTAAGCAAACAAAGTGAAAGTCACTTGAAGTAGTTAAAAGTTTAAAAAGACTATAATTAAACTTTAAATCGGACTGATTTTCTCCACAATACGTTAACATTTAGATGCAAAGAAATTAATTTTCAAAAAAATTAAGCAAAATATGCGACACAATTTCTTATTTCATTCAAAAGGCGTTAAAAATGTTTTTTTTTCTCAGAAACTGCGTCTTAAAGTTTAAAAATTACTATTCTTTTTTAACACAAACTTTCAAAAGGGCGAGTCAACGCACTTTGTATTTTCTTAATTAATAATTTGTTAACAGATAACAAATCAGCTGCTTTTAGCGCAACTGTCAATTGTCAAAATACCCAAAAAAAAATTGGCCAACTTTGGTACTTTTCATGAACGGACACGGTAGTGTTTGCAAACAGGCTGATATGAAAGGGCATAGTATAGCTTAGTTGAGAGATGAAGGATACAAAGTATACGTATGAAGTATGCTATGTGACTGGGACTTAAATATTGTTTAGACGGAAACGAGAGATATTTTTCTATGGATTTATTAGGCATTACAGTTACACTAATAACTAACAGATAAGTGTGTTACAGGGAGATGTTTCATAAGCAAAACAAATTTAAACAGTTTTTGTCAATTTAAAACAAAAAAAAAACAGTTTTACTTTCTCGTGTCGCTTGAGGATGTAAAATATAAAAAATACACGAGTTACACCCATTCTCTCATTTATATTTTCTGTACACTGTTTATTATACTCCTAGTATTACACACTTGCAAACAAAGTTTTTGTTTTTGTAAATGCTGCAGAATTTCATATGCATGTCATTACGATCAACCACTTACAAAACTTATAAATAACACGTCATTACGAAAAACAACAAATTATTAATAAGAATCCTGGTTGCCAGAAAGAGACAAACACTCACAGACTTTCATTCAATGAAGTTGTATGAGTATTAAGCAGAAAACGAAGAGAAAGCAAAAAAAACCCGATTTATAACCGCACACACGTAAACATTTTTTACGACCATTTAATTGTACGGCCATACTTTTTTTTATCATGAGATCTTATTCTCAGAGAACTTAATATTTTCTTGTCACAGCTATTCGTTCACGACCATGAAAGTACACACACTGACACGAATACCAAAAACACCCAAAAATAAATTATATTTTCCTGCAATTTCTACACACAAACATGTGTATATTAGCAATAGGCTTTACTACAGCAAGTTGTTACTGGGCGGTTGTGATTGTGTGTTATTAATAACTTTTTGTTATTGTTTTTGTTTTATTATTACAACAACACGTATTCGTATCTTGAAGTTAATACAGCAATAATTTCTAAAACTACATCGAAAATTTGCTCTTAATCCTGATACATCTAGATGTTTATAATTAATAATGCTGCTTACTATACATATCGTTGGCCTCAAGTAGATGTCTCATACTTCGAATTTTTTTGTAATAGATTTTTGTAGAAATTTCAAAGTATGTAATAATACAAAAAAGAAATGTTTTGGAAAAAATGGAGCAACTCGCCAGTTAGCAATGAAGCGCCATGCCATTTCGAATCGTTTTCCTTTAAATTTCTTTAAAAATGATGGTTATGCGGAGCCAACTTGACCGGCAAAATGTTTCTCCCCACCACTTTAGAACATTTATGGAAAAATAGAATCGAGATAGGATCGAACATACGACCTCAGCCCTTTGGAGTTGACGAACATATGAAAACGTTCAGCTAACGACATTCTGCCTTCGAAACTATGAACCACTACTCTTCTACTAGTTATTCTAGAAAGGTAATGGAAAATAGTAATTGGTAAGGGATTACCAGTTGGGAGGTTAATACAGAGGAATATTAATGTATTGTCGGTGAAATTAACTATATGGTTACTAACTGCAAAGCCCGATTTATTTGATGGTCAAGCAAAAGCTTAGACTATTCGCTTTTACAAAAATGACGCGGTTTCGAATGGACGATTGTCGATCCATGGATTTTTTTTTTTTTTTTTATATATATATATAAAAAATAATTTCAGACCTATAAATGCTTTATAAGCATTTTACGTGAGTGCAAATGTAAAAAGATTCACTCTTTTTGTAGTAAAAAAACACAGACAGTTTTAAGATTTAACTCCGACCGGGAAGCAGTTGAGCCAAAATATCTTATACTTATAAGACTTTTAGTCATCCTAATTTTTTGTTGGGCTAGTGGCTATGCTTTCGCTAATTGAGCTTTTCAATATCAATGCAATGGAATGTTAAAGCAGTTGAGCAAAATTTATAAGAATGTTTTATTTTTATATTGGAGGAGCTGAGGATCGAACGAACGATCTTTGCCATTTGTAGGTGGTGTAGCTCTTAACCCGCTCAGGCCAGCGCACACGCAATGTCTATTTTTGTTCCTTTTCACAACTAAGTTTTTTTTAAAAAACATTTTTGGCAAAACAAAATATTTAGCTAAAGCGGTTCAACTTGTTTTTTTAAATATACCGTTTTAATTAAATATCCTGCCAATTTCACCGTGTTTGCCGCGCTCAGCTACTTTTTGTTGAAATGCAAATATATTCAACAGAATGAAAATGTTAATTCAATTATTTACATCATGTAAAGATATTGATTGCTTTTCATGATCTCTGTTGTGTTGGTAGTAAAAATCTCCTAATAGCCAAAAGCAAGTTATAACGTTTGCAAACAACAAATCTAATAATTTTTGCTTTTGTTTAACTTTGCAAATAATCTCACTCGTGCAAAAAAAAAATATAACATTTCCAATGCTTTTATATATTTAAAAAAAATATGTAAAATTTTATAAAACAAAATATTTATGTCTATAAAAAAAATATGAATGGTAAACTTTTGTTTAACAACAAAAGAACAATATTGACTTTAAAATAAATGCATAAATGCATTCAAATACTCTTCTGTACTCGTGCACACAGCATGGGAAGAGAAATGTGAATATTTGCATTATTTCTGTTTGTAAAGGGAATTAAAATACCTTTAAACATCAAGTTGTTAAACTAAATTTAAATAAAAACCATAAATTAACTATGAAATATAAAATAAATACAAACAAAATTTGCGGCAGGAGTAACGTTTCGCTTAAAAAATAAACTTTTTTCATAGATTTCTTTGTTTATTGTTAGCAATGTTGCGGTGAAACATCCTCGCCGCCACTTAATTCATTTTTATGCACGATAATGCAACTTTTAATTCTTATTAAAGCATTTTTATTTTTAATCGTTTTATACAGTTTTTTCAGCAAGCCATTGCCAGTTATTGATTTAATGCTTTCCGCTGATCTCTACGTAAAGGATGTCAGTCACAAGAACAAAGAGTAAAACAAAAATAAATATATTTGGCTCTACAGGAACTAAATTATTCAATATTTTATTGGCGTACGGCATGCGACACAGGCATAAAAATTCTATTCTGACTTGAGTATCAAAATCATTTAAAATATTTAAGGTTACAGAAAATAACTGAAGGCAAACTGGTAAGAGAGTGGGAACTCATAGTATCCATGTCCTTTAAGTAACCATAAGAACACGCAGTATTCAATCGTGAAAGATGAAATCGATAAGAAGTCCTTTAAGTTACCAAGGAACTCGTAGTATTATTCCTTGAAGGAGAAATCGATATCCTTTAAGTTGACATGGGAACTCGCAGTATTTTTCAATTAAAGATGAAGTTGTTCCACTTACAGATTACAGGTCACTGTCACAAAATAAATTGCTTAATAATCGTACAGTCATTGGAAAGGAAAGTGTTTAATTTTTAATTTTACGCCGATAAAAAAACCAAATAAATTCAAATTAACTCTCTTTAAATATCAAGAACACATAAACAAAATATAGTAGAAGAATGGAAAAGTGGAATCAGGAACTACTCATAAAAGGGCCACCAAAAAATCTTTAATACAGTTCTCTATAGAGAGAGGGGGAACAGGCCGTCTAAATTTGAAGATAATGTTTCTTTCCTGGCATTCATATACAAATATCCGAGTGAAACGATATATAAAATAATAAATAAAAATTATGTTAAAAAGTTATTTATATCATGAGATATAAATAAATTATTACAATTCATTATTAAATTCATTATTTTATTTTTTTTACCAATTTGCTTTCACCATTCTAAATAAAGAATTAGAATCCGCAACATTTAAACTTTTTAATTGTTATAAATATAAAATAATAAATAATATTAAAATATTAAAGTAAAAAAATTTAAAATTCTTTCTAAATAATTATTTTATTCGAAACGGTTTTCTACATTTAATAATTTTTAATTTTAATATCATAATAATTATTTTATTTATTTAGTTTTCACAAAAATTAATTTTTTTCTAATTTTTTTATATTTAAAATATTTTTCCATTATATTTTTTCTAAAATATAATAGAAAAAACCTGTAATAGAATTAGTTAATTCTATGGCATGAGATATATTTTTTTTATTTTTGTATTTGTTTAACAGCATTTCTCATTAGAAAAATATTTCTATCATGAGATATATTTTATCCTAAAAGTTTTCATTTTATTATTATTATTTCATGTATTAGAAAAATAGTGGTTGTATAGCGTTGAAGGAAAGAAAACCTTTAATAGCAAAAAAAAAAAAAAAAAAAATTAAATAACATTTTAATATCGTGATAGACATTTTTTAATTTAATTTTCATATTTTGCATAATTATTAGACATTTGAAATTATATAAAAAAAATGCAAGAAACATATCTAGTACGAGATAATAATTTATTTTAACCCCCTGGGGGAATTGAACACGGTATCCCGCGCAATAGGAGGGCTATTATTTAGCTGACACTTAAATTCAATTTATATATTATTTCCCCAAAAATGTTTGGCCTTGAAAAAGACGTAATTAATTTTATGTCATGAGATATTTTCTTTTAAGTTCCTACGCGGCTTTCATAGTAATTTTTTATTATTTTTAAATGGTTTAAAGGAAATTTTGGCTGCCTCTACCATGAGATATATTTTGTTACCTTAACTTACAGCGAAAAAAAAAAATTTAATATATAATTTATTTTTATATTATAGGAAATTGTGTTTGAGCTTTTCTTGATATTCCACTGCTGACTTTTCATTTGAATTAATAGCGTGCTTAGGCAACGGCTTTCGCGTATTAATTTTCTCTTTTTATTTAAACAGAAAGCAGATATCATTTTATTTATATAGCAGTTGCCATAACTATATCAGTGGCCTTTTTTTTGTGATTTTCTTTTTCGGTTTGCAAAGTCTCAACTTATTTTGGCAGGTATGGGCATTAAATTGATTTATATTTTTTAATCCTGTGTAAAAAGTTACAACTGGGTGATTGCTGTGATTTATATGCGATAGCTTACTGCTGCCTTAAATGTGAATTATTCGCTTTTTTATTCGCCACAAAATCTACTTAAGCAAAAAAAAAAATAAAATATTGTTAGAGAAGTTCACTGCAACAATTATTGCCTGACTGGCTGGCCGGTCGGCTGGGCACAATTTGGCTTTGTGATGCATGCAGGATTTTTTTTAGTTTATTGCATTTTATGAATATTTTGAAGTCTGATGTACGAGCATAAATAAATATTTTGCATTAAAAATAAATGAATTGTGAAATTATATTTACAACTTGTTATAAATTACAATGGTTGCGTTGATAATGTGAAGGGCAGTTTCCAGTGCAGTTCACCGGAGGCGGCACTTATTTTTTTTTTTTTTTTGATGAGATTTTCTAGCCATTGACTTGTGTGGCGCAGTAATAAATTTATTTTGGTTACGTAATTTAATTGATATTGATTATTTTCTTCATTAAATTAATAAAATTTATTGTTACGGAATACAAAAATTTTTAAAATTTAATTGTACAAGATTGCCTTCATTACGAAACAATATTTAAATATTTTATTTTATTAAAAAGAGATTTCAAATACAGCAAAAAGAACTCTGATTGGTAAAAGTTATTTAAAATGCTGCATTTTAAATTTAAATTGTGAATTATTAACTGATACAATTTTTTCACACTACCCAAATCACTAGGAGAACTAAATGAGAAGTACAAGAAAAAATTGTTATAAATGAAATTTACATCCAATGACTTTAAATCTTTAAAAAACACCCCAAAGGAAATTGGAAATTGTCTCACCGCATTTAAACTACACGCCCTCAGTGGATCAAAACTACTCGTGTATTGCATTTCCGAAATGTTTTAGCACCCTATGAAAGAGTGAATGAAATAGGTCTTCCTCAGCGATATTTCTTTATAAACTGAATGTATTTATCTTTACATAATTTGGTTGACCTTCACCACGCTTGTACCACGCACATTATTGACGTACCTGATCCACTCTTCGTCTCCTGTTACCATTTGTTTCAGAAAAGGTTCGATTTCATTTCGTTTATAATATTGATTTTGTGTTGTTGGTGTCTTTTAGAGAGAAAGAGAGCGACATAATTTCTTTTTCTTACACCGACAACACCCTCTATTCGCTCTTATTCCTTGGCGACAGCCATATCGTTGTGTTAACGACAAAATAATCGTTAAATATTAAAAATTATTCTTCATTAATTATAATTTCAATTTTTCAGAGAAAAAAATTATATCTAAACAATTTTCAAACTGTCATTAAATTGAGATCATCTCTTCATATTTGCGTTTCGTATTTCTGCAGGAAAAAACTTTTCCCACTATTATTAAAATAATATTATATTGCATATTAAAAACTATCACAACTTATAATTCTATTGTTGTTGGCTGAAAAGTTGTGCATTTTTTTGTAGCCAACCAAACTGCATTAAAACTGACCTTTAAATAGTTTTCATATATTTTTTGTGAAAATACCCCCACCTGTCTCTCCCTGCATACCATAATGCTGTTTAGTTTAGAGTGAGTTTGCAACAACCAGTTCTTAGTTTGCCCGGAAAACACATAAAAATTTTTTTTATTTCAAACCACAAACTTACACAGAAAAAAAAACAATAAGAAGATGAGTGAGGTTGAATGGCTGGCAGGGCATCAAATCGTTGGATCTAAAATTATGCTGCAAATTTAGCCAACTGTTGTACTCCCTGGTGGCTTTTTAAAAATATTTTCATATGAAAACGTAAAAGTTTTTCATTGCAATCTCTCTGTCTCTCCATCCAGCCGCCACTGCAACACTTTCTCGCAAAAACATTTCGATTCATCTCTGCAGTTTTAAATCAATCCTTTAAGCGTTTGGGGGATTTGGGTTCAACAGGAACGCAATAGAATATAATTGCATAACGTTTCATAGAAACGTGACAATACATCTATCTGCGCTTACTATGGCTCGATGGTTGGCTGACTTTGCAGAAAATTGTAGGAAGGAAATACGATTCCTTGTTTTATGGTTAACAAGTAATAAAAGAAAGAAATTGTTTTATTTTGACTTCGTTCTTTATTTGTCAAATGTGATTTTTATTAGAATTAGAAGAGATTCCCTTAAAAGCACAAAAAAATTTGAATTGTTTTATTCAAATGCAGTTTAGTTGTTAATGGAGAAAACTTTTCAAATTAATTTGTTGAAAAATTTAAATGTAAAAAAAAAAAAATATTGAAATATTTTACGTTCAGTTCAAATAGGTTAGCGACGTGGTTACAGGGCCTTAAAAAAGTGTTTATTTATGAAAAACTTTTCTAATAAAAAATGCTTTAAGAATGCTTTAAATGCTTTTCCACTTCAAGTAACTCATATAGAAAGTATCTTTTTTTTTTTAAAAAAGGTACTTTTTCTAAAAAGTCCTTTTCTAAAATGTTGTAACCGGTACATGGCCTCAGCAGCCACTTCTTCTACCTATATTACAATAATATATATAATTATATTAATAACAAATTTCAATATTAAGTTAATAAATAAATAAATAAAATGTTTAATTCCAATAAGTACTTTTCACTAGAAAAGTATCTTCATAAAACTTTTATAAAAGCCTCGCTACAAAAAAAAACTATAAAATGTAGGGAAAAAGTCGTTTTTATAAAATATGCTTTTTAAAAATTATCTTCCATAATTCGTTTTTAAGTGGCTAACTTGTAAAAAGTACTAATAACGATAAATATCTGCTCTAAAAAATTCTTCGGAAAAATTAATTCCTTTGAAAACTATTCCTTACAAAAAATTACTTAGAAAATATAAATTTGCAATTAAAATATAGATCAGCAGAAGCTTTCATTTAAGAAAAGCACTTTCTATGAAAAGTACTTTCTATGAAAAGTATTTTTTAATAAAGGTACTTTTAAAAAGTCGCAAGTTTTCTTAAATTAGCGTTTTAAAAAGTCTTTTTTTATTACATTGAAGGATTTAAAAAGTTTAAAAGTTTCTAAAGTACTTTCTATAAAAGATAAAAATAATAAAAAAAAGTACTTTTAAATAAATAATTTTAAATATTCACTTTTCATAAATTACTTTTTGTAGGATATACATTTTATAAAAAAGTAGTTTTTAATTAGTAACTTCAAAAATGTACTTTTTTAAAGAACTTTTTATAGGATATGCATTTTACAAAAAAGTACTTTTAATTTAGTAACTTCAAAAATAAACTTTTGAAACTACTTTTTATAGGACACATTATAAAAAGTCCTTTAAAAAAAAAGACACATTTTATAAAAATTAACTTTTTTAACGTACCTTCTGTAAGAGATAAATTTTATAAAAAAGTACTTTTAAATTAGTGGCTTCAAAAATGTACTTTTTATAGGATATACATTTTATAAAAAAGTACTTTTAAATTAGTGGCTTCAAAAATGTACTTTTTATAGGATATACATTTTATAAAAAAGTACTTTTAATTTAGTAACTTCAAAAATGAATTTTTTTAAAATACTTTTTATAAGAGACCCATTTTATAAAAATGAACTTTCTTTAAGTATCTTCTATAAAAGATATAGTTATAATAATGCCTTTGGGAAACGTACCTGTCAGAGCAAAACATTTCAGAATACGTTCCTTACGAAAGTACGCACTAAACTTGAATTTATGAAAATAATCTTCATGCATATCGTATACGAGGATAGTTAAACAAGCATCAGAACTTTGAAAATAATAATTATTTATTCTACTACATTACTGAAGACCTCTTCAGCGCTTATTTCACTCCTTGAAACATTTCTCAATTTGGATCTCAGAGCGATACCTGTTTTCTTTGATCTTATTTTCCTATCATTCTTGGTGGAAAAATTTTGGAAGGAGGAAACTATTATAGCCATCATCGTTACAGTATTTTCCTTCAGCCAAAAATGCACAAAGAAGGAACGAAATAGTTTCCTCAAATACGATTGATTTTTCCCCAATTGTTTTACACAAACGGAAGGGGCAGTACGTTTCTTCCATTTTTGCCGCATTATAATCAGTTGTGGATGCAATGAGGTGTCTTTTCCAACGTTATACGGCTATATTGGCAACGCTTATTTGTTACCAAGTCTGCGATCCATTTTTTCCAGTTAACGAAAATCGCCGAGTTCATGGAAAGACATCGAATTTTAATTTTCAATACTGGGACTTTTATTTTGTTATAAACTCTCATCTGCTTCTTCTGCCTTTCGAAGATAATCGTACAAAATCGCCGAGTTCAGGAAACACGTCTAATATGCAATACTCGGACTTTTACTTGGTTACAAAATTGTTCCTCCGTTTCTTCTGCCTTTCGTAGAGAATCGGTGCAAAATCGCCGAAACACGTCTAATATGCAATACTCGGACTTATACTTGGTTACAAAATCGTTCCTCCGTTTCTTCTGCCTTTCGTAGAGAATCATTGCAAAATCTCCGAGTTCTTGGAAACAAGTCCAACTTTAATTTGCAATACTCGGACTTTTATTTTGTTTCAAACTCTTTCAGCCATTTCTACTGATCAAGGAAACTGGTCGAGTTCATTGCAATTTGATTTCTAATACTTGGACTTTCCAAGAAGATTAATGTAAAAAATGTTTACTTTCTTTTCGAATACACCTCGTATACAGTTTTGTAGACATGAAAACCTCTCAGTGAAATACTTAACAGTATTCATCATTGGAAAGCTTAAGCCACAACAAATGGGCGAATTACACTTGCCACATATAACACACATATTTTATTAGCTTTTGGATATTCGGGGTATTAATTTTATTACACGATGATAAACAAATTTATAAATTGCTTCAGTTCTTTCAAAGAAAAGTTATTGCGGAAACCAATCAAGAAGGCAAACAAAAAATTTTTTTTTATCAAATTCCGAAAAGTATTAGGAATTGAAAGAAAGTTTAGAAATGTATTTGACTTGTGGATTTCTGTTGACCATTTGCGTGCATTTATATCCTGAAGTGGCGAAATTAAAACAGATGTCCATTCACGTCTCCTTCTATAGATGGCTTTCCTAAGTGCGGCAATAGATTATGCCCGCAATAAATAACGCTCTTTTGTTTGGCAGCAACGCGCCATCTAATACATGTGCGAGTACAATGAAATCTATATAAGGAACACAATGTGAACAATATGTGATAAAATCCAGATTATGTTACACCATTTAACTGCAGTTTAATGCCATTGAGGGAAAAAAGAAATATTGCTCGCTGTTCAGAATTATGGTTAAGCGTATTTGGGGTACTATGGCTTTTGAAGAAATATTTTTCCTTTCCTTTTTGGGTTGTTTTTTTATGTTGCGAAATTTATATATTGACAATAAGTAGGCCAATGTAGCATTATTGATGGAAATATTGCTAGTTTTACCTTTGCTTATAGTTGTATACAAGCAATTATCAGAACTACCGGGCATTCTTTAGTCGTCTATTCAGCAGCCAATTTAAGTCGCTCGTTAAACGACAAAAACTATAAAACTTTTATAAAATGTATTGTGGGGTTATAACTTCTTATAGAAACAAGAAAACAAATTAATTAGCTAATAAATTCCAAACAAGTATTTTATGAAATAATTTCAAAACTTTTTTTAAATTATAATTTGCTAAGCAACTTTTTTTATTGTTTTTATTTAAAATCTATTATTTCAAGCTGTAAAAGCCATAGAAAGAAGTTTAAGAATAATTAGCAGCAATTATATGAATTTCCTAAAAGAAATGGGCGGCCAAAATTAATGCAAAAACACAGTTTTTGTGGTAAAACATAAAACAACATCGTTTACTAACGACAGTCGATACAGACATATTTTACTTGCAACTATTCATCAAATTCTGACATTTTAGGCAGATGCCACAACAAAAGCGACAACTCTAATGATAATTTGGGGCCACTATTCCGTGTTTAATAATCTAAAACAAAACATGTGATTAATCGTTTTTTAACGATTAAAAAAAAGTTAATTATGTTTGTTTATATTCCGCCTGCATTTCGTATTTAGTTCTCTGATACAATACTTTAAAGTTAAAATTGTTCATATTTAATCGTTTAATAGCGATAGCAGAAGGAAAATTTAATGCTTTTAAATATCAAATCATTGTAAACAACGAAATGTTAACGATAGAAATATCGTTAGTTTTCCATTTATCTTTAATTACAAATTTTTTATATTGAATTGTTTGATGACAACAGTGCCAGCGGAATGTAATGATAGGAACGAAATTCGATATAGAAAAATCGAAAAAGAAATAAATTAACTATTGATGGTATCGATAAGTTTGGTGTTTAGTAGCGTGATACTGCACTTAAATTGCACAATCTTTGTATATTAAAAATATTGGCATTAGCAACGTTTGCCCGTAAAGATATCTATAAATAAAGTTAAAATAAATAAAGTACAGAAGTTTAGCAAAAGTTTTCCCTCTAGTTTGCTATTTAGTAAAAAACTGCCGTTAAAATATTTTTACGTTTTCTTCAGTACTCGCATACATCTGCCGATTTCTGCTCGTTATACAGAAAGTCTTATTGTAACACTTACTTTATGGTAAACGATTTATTAGCAGCTAAATAAAAACTTGCAATAAGTTAACGATTTATTAGGAGTTTAATTTAGAAAGTCTAGAGCTTAGGATCAGCAATTATATGTCTTATACTCGTGCCAATTATATGTACTTTTTGCCAGCTAAAAAGACCTTTTCAAGTGCTAAAAATTATTGCTTAATAAATAAATAAAATAATTGTTTTCATTTGAAATGAAATGTAAGGACACTCGCCAAAAATAAGCACTTCGATTTACGAAACTATTTGAAATTTATTTAATATTTTATTACTGAAAATTTTACATACGTGCAATTTTTATTATCGTCAGAAGTTTTTTTTCCTTTTTTAAGCACACCATTGTTACTTATCATAAACTCAATTTCGAGTTTATCATTTGAAAATCCTGCCATAAACTAATAAAAAATAAACTAAACGAACTCGAAACTATGCCTTTGGAAATTGCTTTAAACTTGCCAGGAATAAACAAGAAAAGTTTTTTCCCTGCTCCAAATAAATTTTATTTTATTATCAAAACAAATAAAAATTACATGAAATTCAAAAAAAAAAAAAAAATAAAAAAAAAAGTTTGAACACACGAGTAGCTTAACAAAATGTATGAAAATTATGTTAAATTTAAAACGAAATCACTGCTATCAGTAGTAACTAAATCTAATAAAAATATTTACGTAAATGCAAACATGTCTGCACACATACATACATACATGCGAGTACACACACGCACATAAGTATGTGTTCGCTGGTAATAAAAGTTTAGGAAAGAAAAACAACTTTTTATCTACTTAAAATTGCTTTAAAAAAAAAACAAAAGCAAACAAAGAAAAAATAAACTACTTACAAGAACGTAATGTGTGCTGCAACCCCACATAAACAACAAACAAGAAAATGTTAGAAAATACAACAACTTTTATCCCTGAAATTCCAAATATAAAAACTAATAATACTCGTAAAAGAAATCATAATAAATTCAAGCCATTTTATTTACAAAATTTTTGTTACAGTTACAATAAGTTTGCAAATCTGTTGCAACACAAGAAATGGGAATAAACTGAGAATTAAATCGGCATTGAACGAATTTGTTGTACGCTTTTGTGTGAGTAGTTTGAGCAAGTCAATTGCAAGCCATGACACAACAAAAATGTGCTTAAAAACGCCTTATGAACGGAGTTAAGAAATAAACTTTCTCAAGTTTCAATTCAAAAAACCAAATTGGCGGTGTAGTGTCAAGCATACTAGATAAATTGCACATTGTGCTGGAGGGATCGAAAGCCAAAGTTGCTGTAATAATTTAGTCCATTTTAGGAGTAACAATGCCGTTTTAAACAATAAAATATTTGCTACTTCGAAACGTACTACCTATGAAAATGTCTGGTGCTTTAACCCTGTAACTGCGTCAACTTTGTATACTTCGGTTTCTTTAGAAAAATCATTAAAACCTTTTAAATGTATTTATTAATGTTTTTTATGCGTTAAGAAAACAGCCTGGGCTGGTATAAAAATCAGGGGCAAGAATATGCAAGAATGGCGCAAGTCATCTCTTTAAAATGCTTCAAATTGTGTCTCGAACTGTTGCAGTTGACTGCTGGCTGTAGCCAAGTGTGGATATAAAATATTAGATATACCAATGTATTTGTTATTGCTGTTGTTGTTGTTTTAGTGAAAAGTCTTATGTGCACATTCATTATTTATAGTCACTGATTTTCACCATTATTGTTTAAGGCTAAAGTGGTGCAATTGATAAGTCACTGATATGATTCCTGAAAAGTGTTTCAGTGTTTTCAAGCTAATGACAGTTTTAAACCGCAAGGCAATATTTATATTTTGTCCTCATAGCCGCTTAATAGCACTATTGTTGCAGAGAAAAAAAATCTAATATGGGCCTCATCTTAAGCGGGATAATTTGCTAATAAGAAACCACTCTAATGCACTTTATATATTCTTCTGAACTTAAAAAGAAAATAATAATATATTTTTTGATTAATTACAAATTCGTCTACTTTCCACCGCAATATGTGGCAGTAAATAAAACTGCAAATGGAAAATGAAAGCAGTACTAACACTTAGAGCCGGCTTATCTGTCAGTAAAATGGCAACACTCACACATCAGAAGGAATATAATTCAACCACACATTCAAACAATAATATTAAACTACTCATGCAGCACTCGCCTCCCAACCACACAAATAACACTTGCAAGTCCTAAAGACCTTCTAGGCACAATGGAAGAAAATTCAAATGAAAAGTCGCACAAGCATTATCGCACTGTACAAGGAATATTAGCTGGAAAAAATAAATAAAAAATTACACATATAAGGAATACTTTGCCACAAACATTATCCTGACAGTGTTTGAACAGCAGTAAACAGAACTCGGTAATCATAATAATGGCTTGAACTGTGCAGGAATAAGTAAAAACAGGCAGCCAAGGCGTAAAATAAGGTTATTTAAGATTAAAAAGAGCAGCAACAGGAAGAGCCCAATGAATATTATTGCCTGCCTTTGTGAAGGGCTTAAAATACGTCAAAAAGTTAAAAAAAAAAGAAGCAGAAAAATAACAAACAAACAAATGGAGTAGAAAAAGGCAAACTTAATTTTTTACATGCTGTCGGTAATCCCTGGCAAATGTTTACAAATGTTTGCTGAGTTTGTGCGTGTGTATATTGTATGCAACACGCACAAGTTGCCTTCCAGATGTTGCCTTTTCCACCAAGTAACAAGCCATATTTGAAAAAAACACACAACAACAACCAAAAGCCAAGAGGATAAAGCAGGAATAGCGAGTTTTGGGGAATCTTCCTAAAGAGTCCCAAATAATACAATAAATGTTTGCAATCATGATTTTTTAACAGCAGATGGGAAATCCTTAAAAATTATTTCCAAGAAAAATTTTTTGTTTTATTATTGGAATAATTTTTAAACCTGGAAAACTTTCCGCATGTACGCACGAAATCCCAAAGAGTCTGGGCAGGAATCGAACCTGCGACCTCCGGTGTTGATGGCTGTTCATTATTCAGTCGCGAAATAATAAATAAGTAAGACAAAAAAAGTGATGCCAAATCAGAAAAGTGAAAAAGAAATAAATTAAAAAATTAAGGAAATTGAGTCTATTTCGCCATAAAAAAAGAGGCGAACGAAAATCGATTATAAATTTGATCAGTTTTATAAGTAATTGAGAAAAATAATAACTTCTTCAAGCTGAAAAAATATTACGCCGGCTGAAGAGCTTGGGGGCCTAAACCGGAGATAATAGTAGCACATTTCGGTAGCTTCTATCGATTGTATAATTACGAATTAGCGAAGCCCGTAGTCGTTAACTATTTCTATTTAAAATGCCTAACACGATTTCAAATTAAAGACGAGCTGGATGCCATACTGAAAGACTCTTCGCCATGATTTTCAACAGTAAGTCAGTGGATTTCGGAATTGGAGAAAGGTGGAACTAGCACTTCCGACAAATTGTGTTCAGGACGCCTTAGGATTGGAAAAGGTCATAAAATGGTGACTGAGGACCACAGATTGAAAGTGAATGAGATGGATCAGGCAAGTAGTAGGTCAACTGAACATGTTTCCTATATTTTACATGAACATTTGAGCATGGAGGAGGTCGCTTCCAGGAGGGTGCTGCGTTTGCTAACAGTTGACCAAAATCAACAAATTTAAGTTCTAATAGTTTCGTCAAACCACCATATTCACCAGACTTAACCTCTACGAACTATTATCTATGTGTTTCCTAACCTAAAAAAGGGTTTGGAGGAAGTCGTGGATGCTGTTAATGAGTATATCGGAGGATTGACGAATCAGACTTTGGAAGATCGCTACGAAAACTGCATTAATCCAGATGGAGATCAGGTTGAAGAATAAAACGAAAAAAAAATCAAAAATAAGCTATTTTTCTTTACCCGACCGGAAATTTTTCACTCCACCCTCGAACTACTGAGTTATTACTGTGATGTAGATTGTATTGCACTGGAACTGAGAGGAGTTTTAATGGACAGTTTTATTTTATTTTATTTTTTTGAATGCCAATAAACCGCTTAATTTCAAGTATTATGCGGAAATGTGTTTTTATATATAATGAAAAATATTTTACCTTGAGGCCATAGATTCTACTTTAAATGCAATTGAAGCTCACCTGAAATTAGATAAATAAAAAAATATTATTAGAATAATTAAAGCCATTTGCTGAAGCAATCAGCTGATTATTGAAGCCGTTCGACAGAGTTTTGCACAATCAGTTTTTCACAATGCAAGTTAAGCTCTCTTTTTCGTTTAAAGAATATTTAAACAGAAAAATGTGTAAAAAGTCAGAAAAAGTTTAAACCATATTTAAAGGACGAAAATTGGGAGTTTAAACTACGTTTATAAACCATATGATTATGACAACTGTCAAGTGAATTCTAAAAAATAAAAGTTTAAAAATTGTTTGTGAAAGTTTTTGCTCTCAATATAACATTTTTTTCACTGGATGAGGACCTTTGGACTGATGACGACCACTCAGCGAAAACTTGCTATGAATAAAAATATTAAAAAGCTGCAACAAAAAAAAACCCTGCTGTTTGACATTTGTGGCAGTGTTACCATATTAACTTGTGTAATTGCGAATAGTTTAGAAGCGGCCTGTTTTATAGACATAATGTTTAAACCAAGTTTAAATTAATAGTAGGTCTAGCTAAACTAAAGTTTAAAAATTGACTGAGACATTTCACAATATAAATTAAAGTTGCCACACTGCTCGAAAGAAATGTTGTTCCGATGCCAGAGTATAATATTATCATATATATCTAGCAGATATACTAGCTTTACTAAATCGGCTGAATGTGTAGGATAGTTAATCATGGGATTAAATGATAAAGTTTTTCTGCTTGTTGGCAATTCAGCTGCCAATCCAAATGTTCTTAATGGAAAAGAAGAAAAAAAAACCATTTCCTATACTATCTATTCCAATAACAATCTACTGTCATCGATATAAAATTAAATTAAGTACAAAAAGCTGAAATGGCTGAGGTGGTCCACAATATGAAATTTCTGTTGCTAAACATGCTACAAATGTTTTCTGAGGGGAAATATCAAAAGGCAAAGGCAGGGGAATTCCAAAAATCCTTTTCGATAGCAGAAGAAAAAGCAAACTTTTTTAACATTAATATGTACATTTTTTCTATTAATTCCGACGATGCACTGCGTTACGAGGGTGGCTTAAAATGATTAAAGTCAATGTTAGCATTTGATGATATTTCTTTTAATTTTTGAAGATTTTAAAGATTTAAATTTTTCTTGCTTTTTTTTGATTATTATTTTCTAAATTATTACAATTTTTAAATGTAGGTTTTATGGGAGGTGGGCGTGGCACTTGTTAGATTTTCTCCAAATTTCATCTAAATACTTTTTTTCTTAAAAAAAAAATATTCATTAGAAATTTCCGGCCAAATTCAGGCTGCTTCAATTTTTGATTATCAGTTTTACGAAATCGCGACACTGTGCTACGATTGTATATTAATTTATTTAAAATATTCTGCAAAATATTATTTTCGATTGGCTTCTACATCTTGTTTAAACAAAGTAATTTTTTTAATTAACTTACTCTCATTTGCCCTTCTGGCCAAAGCAAGAGTCCGAAACTTGTACAAGCCACTTTTGTGCATATGAGACATTCAAATGACATGAAATTCAAATCTAACAAATTTGTGTCCATATAAAATACTGCTGGTACATATAAAATTTTGCTTTTCGCAACTCATGCCACACGATGGTTGATTAATGTAATTTTTTATTCCTTTTTTTCTCAAATTACACACCCCCCAATTTAAAATTCATATTGGCGAGGGAAACAACAAGCAGAAACCTCCCTGGTGACGCACTCTTTGGCATTTTTTGATTAATAATTGTAGCGAACAATTTTAGAATTTCTGCAGAGTGTAAATCTTGACGCCTTGTAAATGAGATTCCTTAAGGGCATTGTAATTACCAGCCACTCCGTCAGTCAGTCGTCGGCCTCTGCGTGCAACAAATGCAATTAACTTTCAATGAGTGGAATATTGCATGTTCTTATACTCGCATATTATGCAACATATTGTAACAGTGTAATGCAAACGGTCTCATGGCCTTTGTAGCGGGGGCTTGGAAGAATCAAATCTTTATTTTTCTCTATTAAAAATATTAAAATAGAAGAGCGCAGAAAACGCAAACAATAATTCTAAATTCTTTCGCCGACTTTTTTATATCAAATTTGATACGATTTTTTAAAGAATTTTCAGCAAATTAATAATTATTTTACACTTCTGTTGCCGTTTAGCCAACAACTCATTTGAGGGTTGGCTGAAGTCAATTTAACTAATTTTGGTTGCATGGCTGTGCGTTGCAAATATTTTCTGTTATAATCCAGTTACTCAATTTATATGTTGCAACAACAATAACAAAAGATATACAAAAAGCAAATTGTTGATGTAAATCCCTTTGGGGTGTTTGCACACAACAAAACCGGAAGAGAAACACAAAAAAAAAAAATGAAAAAAGAAAACTAAAAAATAAGAACAAAAAAAAAAAAGAAAAGGAAAAGAACGAGGAATTACCGAGAGGCGTGCTGATGCAGAGATATGAAATATCCAAGCAAAAGGGTGCAATAATTTTTGCATCTAATTAAAACACACACTTCTACACTGATTTTAATAATTTCTAATTTATTTATGAATACTAAAAGCCACTACAGAACCATTTCTGATGGCAGGAAGTGAAAACAGAAACCGGATATAAAGCAAAAAAAAAACAAAAATTAACGAAAATTGTACAATGAATGCACTCGTTATTACGCAGTCAGTATAATCACGCAGTCAGTTCGGGAGCGTATTAATGGCTAAGAAAGTGAAGATAAAGGAGTAGCCTTTATCTATGTGATAAGCTAGCCAGTAGCAAATCGGTTGTGGCTGGTGCTAAGATGCTAGCAATTGAGAAACACTTTTAATGGCCTTTAACTTGGCTACATTCGAAAGCTAATTTGGCCAATTTCTATAATAGCTAATGTTACGAAAGCGGGACGAATAATGTGCACAACCAACAACAACAACAAGGAAAGCTATAAAATAGCCTTGAGAACGCAGCAACAAAATCGCTTTACTTTAAATTTAAATTTTGCTGAACTATTGTCTCATGCTTATAGAAAAAAAAATTTCAAGCCCAGTTTAGCTTTTTACTTTGTATTAAAATTCATCACTATCAAATGATTTTGAAGTACAGTGGGGCGCAAAAGTAAATGTAGAAACAATTAAATATACAAAAAAAAATATATATATATATATATATATATCCTTGTGGAATCCTTGTATATCTGACCACGAAATCTTCAAAGGCCAACCCCATGCCTTAGTGAGAGTTACGTAAAAGCGTAACATGTACTGCATGGTCAAACTGATATATTTTTTTCTCAACAGTAGAAAAAAAATCCAAAAAATTAATTTCTATTATATAAAAAATTTTCGTTTCCGAGCATTGAAGGCCATTGAGAGTTCTCTGTATAAATCGTTTATTTTAAAGGCTTCCCTGCTTTCGTTTCCCTTAAAAAAAATTCTGCCGACAAACATTTTAAATTTAGTTTTTCGCGTTGCGTTTTTCTAGAAAATAATATTGTTGAAAACTTATTAATTTTTTTTCTCAACTTTTAGGTTTGCTACAGATTTTATTGACATACGAGAAAAAGAAACCAGACGTGGCACACGTGGTGTTGGTAATCCAGAGAAACGTAGCAGAGCTGGACGGTCACATCAAAGGCGGCAACAGCAGCAACAAATGTTAGCAGATGATGCTTCAATTTCTATGAGCACTTCACAGAAGAATGAAAGCATGACAACAGCCAAGCAACAACAACAAGAACAACATTTTCAAGTGCAACACAATACAAACAACGTTAACAACACTGATAAGACCAGTGGCAATGGAACATCGTCAGCATCAGATGCGTTTACATCAAGTGACTCTAAATCTTCGGAAAATGCCAATAAAAATGTCAGCACAGATGCAGCACAAGTTCAGGCAGTGTCACTGGCAGCAAGGAATGCCAATAGTAACATTAGTAACGGTCCAAATAAAATTGTCATGACATCCTTTACAACAGGCCGTGATATGACACGCTCTTCCTTACCAAAAGCCGAATCAACGCAACAACAAAATAAGCAACAACAAATGCCATCAACAACACGTTCATCATCGGTGGCTCCTCCCAGACAGGAGGAATCATCTGAGGAGTATATGGACAGTGGTGGGGGTGTACGTATTAAGCCAGAAGATTTATTAGAATTACAAGAACGTATAGCAAAGGAAATACTCAATTCAAAATTACAGGAAAAGGAAATGCTCGAATTACAGGTAAAACTTTAAGCAGCATTTAAAGCACGCCGCTGCCACTCTACACACATACCGTTTACTCCTACAAATACAGTACAGTTAAAACACACACACCCACTCACGCAAACACAAACACATTTGTTAATGGACGAGTGTGAATTCGTGAGTGTGTGCGTGCGTTTTATGTTTTCGTTCTTCTTTGTTTTTTAATAAATTTATTTACTATTTTTCTCCCCATTTTATTTTCACTAAATTTTTTTCTATTGCCGGATGTGTGTTTTCTGTTTAAATGAATGAGTGTATGGCTGAATATTTGCCGCCGGATTAGTGGCCAACCAATAAACATTTATATTTGCATTAAAATTTATTTACCTGCGGCTTTAGTTGTTGTTATTGCTCTTCTCTTGCCATTTTAAATCAGTTGGCGCTGGTAAAGAAGGAAACAAAATGTTTAAAGTTTTCATTTTCTACACATTTGCTAAGCCATCCTTTAAAAGTGGGCTTCCAATATATTCCAAATGTTTTCAAATAAATTTCTTGCATTCAGAACGAGAACATAAATGTCTTAAAATAGCCTCCGGGGATTTGTTTAGTTTATTAATTGCATACTAGACGTCATGTAAAGCCTAAATATTCTACGAAATAGTTTACTGAGTAAAATCCTTTAACCGAAAGTTAAGAGAAGAACTAATTAATTTTAAATGTTTATTTGATTTTTATTACATTAAAAGGAAAATAGAATACGAGTGTGGCCTCCATAAGCATGAAATTAATTAAAATCAAATAAATTTTCAATGTTTATTCAAGATACTTCAAAAGAATTTTTTTTTTGCAGAATAGAAGAAATTTTAAATAAATTTACAGGATCTCTGCTTCAATATGAGTGTTTATCCTTTAATGAAAAACTTGACTTGCAACACTTTAAAAAAAAACCAGCTCAATTATTAGTTAAACAAGTTTTATGGAGTCTTGCGAATAGAAAAAATTATTTAATAACGTCCAGAAGAATTATAAAGAGGAAAAGAATTAGTTTTGAGATATTAATAAAAAGTGGACTTAAAACACTTTCAAAAAAAAACGAGCTGAATTATTTGTAATACAAGTTTTATAGAGTCTTGTGAATAGAAAAACATATTCAGAAATGTCTAAAAGAATTTTGAAGAGGAAAACAATAAGTTTTGAGATATTATTAAAACTGGACTTATAACATTTAAAAAAAAAAACGAGCAGAATTATTTGTAATACAAGTTTTGTACAGTCTTGTCAATAGAAAAAAATATTTAAAAACTTCTAGAAGTCTTATGACAGGGAGAAAGAATAAATCTTGAGATATTATTCTTGCCAATAATTATTGTCAATAATATTGCCAATGTTAGCAGAACTAAATATAGGTTTTCTAAAGGTTTGGAGCCCGAAGAGATTAAATACTAAAGAGTTAATTTTAATTTTTGGCCAATAAAAATAATTTTTTTTTTTAATTTTTTTATATAAATTTTAAGTTTAATGACAGTTTTTATAAATTTTATAAATTGTTTGCGATATTTTATTAAAATTTTGTTAATATTCTGAGAAAATTAAAGATATTTGAATATATTTATTAAATACATATTAAAAAAAAATTATTTTTTTTTATAAAATTATAATTTCTTTTTATACACTTGATTATAAAATTTTTTTTTAATATATATTTTTTTTGTTATGAAATTATTTTTTTAATTTATACTTTTGCCTATTAAATTCTTTTTTAATATATTTTTTTTATAAAATTATTTTTTTAATTTAAACTTTTGATTATTTGATTATTAAATTAGTTTTTTAATATAATATTATGTTGGTTTTGTTATAAAATTATTTTTTTTTATACTTTTGGTTATTAAATTATTTTTTTATATGATTTTTTTTTGGTTATAAAATTATTTTTTTTATTTGTACTTTTTATTATTAAATTATTTTTTTATATGATTTTTTTTTTGGTTATAAAATTATTTTTTTAATTATACTTTTGACTATTAAATTATTTATTAAATATAATTTTGTTGTTCTGTTATAAAATTATTTTTTTTTATACTTTTGGTTATTAAATTATTTTTTTATATGATTTTTTTTTGGTTATAAAATTATTTTTTTATTTGTACTTTTGACTATTAAATTATTTATTTAATATAATTTTGTTTTGGTTATAAAATTATTTTTTTTATTTGTACTTTTGATTATTAAATTATTTACTTAATATAATTTTTTTGTTCTGTTATAAAATTATTTTTTTATTTTAAACTTTTGATTATTTGATTATTAAATTATTTTTTTAATATAATATTTTTGTTTTTGTTATAAAATTATTTTTTTATTTATACTTTTGATTATTAAATTATTTATTTAATATAATTTTGTTGTTCTGTTATAAAATTATTTTTTTATTTTAAACTTTTGAATATTTGACTATTAAATTATTTTTTTATATGATTTTTTTTGGTTATAAAATTATTTTTTATTTATACTTTTGATTATTAAATTATTTATTTAATATAATTTTTTTGTTCTGTTATAAAATAATTTTTTTATTTTAAACTTTTGATTATTTGATTATTAAATTATTTTTTTAATATAATATTTCTGTTTTTGTTATAAAATTATTTTTTTTATACTTTTGATTATTAAATTATTTATTTAATATAATTTTTTTTTTGTTATAAAATTATTTTTTTTATTTGTACTTTTTATTATTAAATTATTTTTTTATATGATTTTTTTTTTGGTTATAAAATTATTTTTTTAATTATACTTTTGACTATTAAATTATTTATTTAATATAATTTTGTTGTTCTGTTATAAAATTATTTTTTTTTTATACTTTTGGTTATTAAATTATTTTTTTATATGAATTTTTTTTTGTTATAAAATTATTTTTTTAATTATACTTTTGATTATTAAATTATTTATTTAATATAATTTTGTTGTTCTGTTATAAAATTATTTTTTTTTATACTTTTGGTTATTAAATTATTTTTTTATATGATTTTTTTTTTGGTTATAAAATTGTTTTTTTATTTGTACTCTTGATTATTAAATTATTTATTTAATATAATTTTGTTGTTCTGTTATAAAATAATTTTTTTAATTTAAACTTTTGATTATTTGATTATTAAATTATTTTTTTATATGATTTTTTTTTTGATTATTAAATTATTTTTTTATTTTAAACTTTTGATTATTTGATTATTAAATTATTTTTTTAATATAATATTTTGTTGGTTTTATTATAAAATTATTATTTTTTTTTTGTACTTTTGATTATTAAATTATTTATTTAATATAATTTTTTTGTTCTGTTATAAAATTATTTTTTTATTTTAAACTTTTGATGATTTGGATTATTTAATGTAACTTTGTTTTTTTGTTATATAATTTGTTTTGTGTACTTTTGATTATTAAATTATTTATTTAATATAATTTTGTTGTTCCGTTATAAAATAATTTTTTTATTTTAAACTTTTGATTATTTGATTATTTAATTATTTTTTTAATACAATATTTTTGTTTTTGTTATAAAATTATTTTTTTTGATACATTTTATTATTAAATTATTTATTTTATTATATTATATTTATTTTTTTTATTCTCTATAATAATTTTTAATTTCTTGAGGAAAAACTAAAAACATTTAAAAATTAAACTTCTAATATTGAATATTTTTTAAGAAGCATCTAGGAAGCATTTCTCTTGGTGAAAAAGAAAAGCTCGAAATATTTTTTTTTCCATTTTCAAATAAAATTTGTAATAAATTTTGTAGCAAATTTAAAAGTTTTAAGCTTTCTAGTCCAAAGTAACTCTTCTCTAAATGTATTTTTGGGGCGAAGGAAGAAACCAAAGAACACTTTTACTTTTGTAATAGTCTTCCAGTTGCCCAACTAGTCGTCAGATTCATAAAATGAAGCCAATAAAAATTTAACAAACGCTGAAAAATGTTTCCAAAAATAGAAAAATAATGTTTGTTAAGTTTTTACTACGTTGCCGAAACGACCGGCGAGCAACATAAGAACACATTGGCAGCAATAACAACAGAGAGTACAACGAAAAACTGGTTAAACGATTTTTAATTTTAAGCTTTGAAAATAAAGTTTTCACATAAAGTGAAAGCAATAAACGTATTTTTTTTTTGTGCTAAAGTTTAGTTTTTCGTGGTGATACCGAGTTTTATGTTTCTTTGTTATTGTTGTTCAAAGGACACTTTTTCCCGTCCAGCCACATTATGTGTAAAAGTGTGTCTGTGCGTTGCTCTTGCAGGTTGACAGCCAACGCATTTTGCAGTTGTCAGGAGCTGAAAACTTTTAAATGAAAAACATTTTCTGCTTTTTTTAAAGCACTACTTGTCACATTTTATTTTCAACTCGTTACGATTCCAGGATGCTTTTGTTCGCCTCCTTCTGTAAACATTTAAAAACTTCTAACCGGTGGGTTGGAGCGCTAAGCTTTACAGGTGCCAACTCTTGCATGTCGTGGACAATAGTCGTTACAAAAGCCAGATATTTTTTCAATGTTCATGTGGTTTGGTTAATTAAGTAACTTTCGGCAACCTTTGGCGCTTTAAAAGTTTCAAAGTTGCAACAAATTTAGAAACTATATATAGTACTCGTGTTGTGTTTGAAGAGTTTTTCTTTTCCTTTCTTGTTCAATTTTAGGAGAAGATCAATCGTGAAATTTTAAATTCGAAAGTTTTTAATATGGATGCTTTTCATGGCCAGAGTGGTGGCAAACGCAAAAAGAAACGCAAAAATCAGCGCGCTGTCAATGGTATGCTGGCCGACGTTGGTGCACCGGTTGGCAATGGCGGCAGCGGCACCAGCACCAGCGCCAGTGGTAAATGGAAAAGCAGTATTTCAATTAAGGCGAGAAGTTTAATGAATTTACACAACAACGAAGCTGGCAGGAGGGTAAGTTCCGAATCACTCACTGAAAACCATTTTTTTTTTTTTAATTTGTTTAACTCCCTTTAAAGTAAAACTTAATAACAACTGACAAACTCCACGTCCAGTTGTTTTATTATAAATTTTGTTAATTTGTGCATTTGATCTGTTGAAATGTTCTTGTGTTAATACGGAACTTGTAATATTAAAAATAAATAAAGTATTTTAATTAAAATTGAACAATTTCCAGCTTAAAAAGAAATTTCTAACATCTAAAAGAAGCGATTCTTTAATTCTATTAAAGTTTTAAATACAATTTTTTTTTTCTTTTGGAAATTATAATTGAAACCCCCATAGTTAAGAAATGATTAAAATAAAATAATAAAAAAAAATAAATAAAAAATTTCCTTAAATAATTTTATAAATATAATTGAAGCAGTGGAGCGAACTCGAGCTCTTCAGTTTCTATACATTCAACTATTTCCAAGGTTTTTTAATTTTGTCGTCTATCAAGGCTTTCCCCGCCTTTAGCAAACTTTCTTTCTAAAAGAAAAAAAATATATATATTTTTTTATAAATTAAAATTTTTAAAAAATAACAAAAAAAAAATATTTAAAAAAATAATTAAAAAAAAAGTTTTCTTAAATAATTTTATAAATAAGATTTAATTTTTTTTTAGTTATTTTTTTTTTTTTTTTTTTTTTTTTTTTTTTTTTTTTTTTTTTTTTTTGGAGCGGTAGAGCGAACTCTTGCTCTTCAGTTTCTATGCAAAATTTCGTTGTTAAAAGCCATAAAATTTCATGGAAAACGTTAGAAAGAATCAAATAAAATGTGGACGAACAAAAAAAAACCTATTAAATAAATTTATAAATGCAATTAATATATTTAATATAAATCATGATATAATTATTAATTAAATATATTCTGGAAGGCAAGAGGTTTGTTTTTTGACAGTTTTAGGACACTTCAATTGTTTATTCAGATAAATGTTAACGAACAGAATACTTCTTGCATACAATCCGTCACTGAATTTTGTGAGTGTAATTGTGTAAAGTTTGCATGCTTTTCCCAGCAGGACTCCTGTGAATCATAGAAACTCTTGTATTGAATATCCAGATAAATTAGAAACAAGCTTTTGGGCATTTCAAATGTTTATGCAAATAAAAGTTTCTGTGACTGAAATAATTTTCTGAGTGCAATTGTATAAAATTCGCCTACCTTTACAAACAGACTTCTGTGAATTATAGAAAGTCCTTTATTGAATAACAAGTTAAATAAAAAAAAGATTTTTGGAAATTTCAAATTTTTATTCAATTTTCTGAAGCCCGACTTGTCGTTCATTCAAAACACTTTAAATTATTTTTCTCTATTTTTTTTTTATAAATTTAATATAAACATTTCCATAGACGTGCATAGACTTGCTTACAAAAGAGCTGCATTGTAAATCCTTTCAATGCATTTATTTAGCCGAAAAGCTACACGTATATTTTTCTTAAACCAGCAACTTTAGAATAATTACTCTCTAAATATTATCTTATAGTGGTAGATTTGAAGGATTCTTTTCAAATAATTCAAACGAAATCCTTTTGCATGAATTAATTCTTTTGCTATTCTGTTACGTGTTTCTACATTTGTAAAGGCACCAGAGTCCAACATATATTCGAACATATTCATAGGCATAATCAAATAAACAGCAGTAAATCTCTAACATTCATTCGTTCCGTTTATAAATTTCCAATTTGAATTTTTGGCTTCAGGCGATATAAAATTAAATCTGTTTTTTGATTTCCTTCTTTCAGCCATTTTTAAAATATAATTCGTTTGCTTGTTATTTAATAACAAATAAATAAATGAAATATAAAACAATAATAACAGGAAAAAAATAAATAAATACATTTCTGCAGAAACAAAAAGGAGCCACACACACGCACGCACGCAAGCACACACACACACACACACACACACAAATATTGTTATTTTGCAGGATCCAAAATTTACTTGCACACATCCTTTTAAATACTAAAATATAAATATTTACTTTGGCTATATATAGATATGTGTATATATATACATGTGTATGTGTGTGTGTATGCGTGCCTGTGTATGTTTGAATACTGCTTGGAAAAATATTTTTCATTGCTTTATTGTCTGTGTGTGCGTGTGTGCGTTTACGTGTATCTCCAATCTCTCTCCCTATCCCTCTCCCTCTCCCTCTCGCTATCTCTTCTTTCCAGAATTGGCATGAGGAGTGTGCAACAGGTAGTTTCTCTTTATTTGTGTGTGTGTGTGCAAGGAAATTTGTTAATAAATTAGTGGGTGGCGGCTTTTGTAAAATACTTCTTTATAAATATTTTCATATGGGTCTGCATCCCCTACGGACACATACACACACACATGGCTTCATTTATGCATATTTCCGTCCATTTCCTACTTTATTTATTCTTTTTTTTTAATTTATTGTTCTGCCTTTAAGTACGTGAATGGCTTTTATAAAAGACAGATGGAAAAGATATAAAATTATATTTCGGCTTGATTTTTAAATATTTTTCATCTGTGATAAACAAAAAAAAACTTATAGAATTGTAAAATATGAATAATTTATTTGCCTTGAAATAATGCAAAAGGTTTCTATCTGCATTTTATTCAAATGCCTTTCTAATGTACGAGGTTATTTAAGAGGGAGGGGTTAAATTTAATATTTAGCAAGGTGAACCCCTCTGCTGCAGGAACTTATTTTCGTTTGAAATTTCTTATTAGCAAATTACACATCTGCCGTTATAATTGTGTTTTAGACGACTTCACGTATTTCATGTTTGGGGCCGGAAAACTGATCTCCCGCGTAGTCGCCAAGAAAGCATTTGAGGCATTTTAAGTCGCAAGATCTCCTTTGCCGCAACTTGTTGGCTGTCAAATAGAAACCAGTTGACTTATAACAGCTAAAAAAAATCTGCTCCTTTGAAAATGAAACGTGTTATTGGAACACCCTTTATTCCATAAATATAGAAGGATTTCTTTCAGGAACCTATTTATCCTTTATCAAATTTCTTTTAAAGCGAACATCTTTAAAGAGAAGATTATTGAGGTTTCATACAATTGAACTATTTTGGTAAAGTTTTTTTTTTTTAAAAGCGCTTCTGATAATTAATATGTGTGGCATACAAGAGTTGGGGGCCAGCTGATACTTTTCACAATATATTTTTAATATCGTTTCATATTGTCGGTTGTACTACAAATAAATATTATGAAAACTGCAACGAAAATTTAAATAAAAAATAGAATAATTTAGTTTTATCAGATTTTTCCAAAAAGCTATGAAAAGCTTTTAAAAGAGTCTATTTACAAAGCTCAGATAAAATACAGGGTGTCCGCCGGGAAAGACTACTAATTTGTTTTGTCGCCATTTCGATCTTGATAATTCATATTTGGCAGTCGTGAATTGACGACGTAACAAACTTATAATAGAAAAAAATTCGATAAACCAACGAGTTTTAATCGCTAAAAAATTTCATCAAAATCAATCGCCGATTACTGTGGCGCTGAGAAATTTACGTGACCAAAAGACGTAATATTTATAGTCTAGCGCATAATTTGGAAGTAAGAGAGGCTCTAGCTGATAGCCGCAAGCATAGACCACAATGAACTGGCAAGATCGGTTACTGCTACTCAATCCATCCTTCTCAATTCGGCCCCATAGAAGGAAGCTTGGTATTCCAAGAACAACTTTGGGTACAATTTAAGCATGGACTTGCTTTTATTTCCATTTAGGATTCAGTTGACGCAAAAACTTCTTCCAAGACGATTTACGCAGCCGTACATATGCCAATAGGGTGTTACAGTTCGGCCATGATAATGCCGATATTCATGAAAAGAATCAATGGATGTCTGAGTAAGCAAATTATGCATCAGTCACCATCAAACGTATCCATCTGGTGTGCAATTTAGTCAGGAGGAATCATTAGACCTTTAAAGTGAAAATGGCGGAATGGTAACTATCAATAGGGAGATTTATGATTGAACTGTATGCATAGGCTTGATTACCATGTGGTTTTAACAAGTCGTTAAGACATCGTATACTAGCGGAACCTCAATGGAATTACTGCGAGACCCCTTTCCACAAAAAGTTGTTTCAAGAAAAGGTGATGTTGATTATTAATTCCACGGTCGTCGAATTTAGCTGCTTCGGACTTCTTTTTGTCGGGATATCTGAAAAGCAAGGCTTATGCAGACAAATCAGGAACGCTTGAGCAAATCAAGCAAAGTATGCCTAATAAAATTAATAAAATACCATATGAAATATTTGGGAATGGGGTGAAAAATGTCCTCAAAAGAGCTCGAGGCTAACGGAGGCGGACATTTATCTGATATTGCCTTCCAAACATAATTGCCGACATTAAATATAACATTTAACCATATAAGATCCCTCACCTTTCATTAAAACCAATAATATAAACAAGCAAAGTTGTATACCTTCCCGGCGGACACCCTGTACTTTCTTTCCCCTTTTCTGGCCTTCTGTCTTGTCATTTTCATTACGATCCAATCAGCTTTAATTCAAAATTGCTTGCAGATCGTTCGTTAGAAATTAATTCGCAAGTGCTGATACTACGGAACTGCTCTGGAGACTAAATTCTAATCTATTGAATACAAAAACTTTTTAATAAATAATTCTTTTTAATATAAAAATACTGCATTTCAACTACTTTAAATTTATTTTTAGCAAAGTAAAACATAATAAATTGAATTCATTGATAAAACTCAAAAATAATGCAGATAAAAAAAAGCACACCAATCAAAGCAAATCAAAAAATAGTCACCATGGAGCTATTAGTCGGACATTGGCTGCTGACTGTAACCAGGAAAGGAAAAACAATAAAAAATAAAAATATAAAAAAATACACAAAATAAAATGGATGGAAAACAGCAACTGACACCACAAAACATGTTGTTGACTAAAAAGTAATTTGTTTGCAGAAGGTTTTTAACATCGAATACATATCGTAACTGAAACTGTAAAATCCCAAACGAAAAAAAAAAATACAAAATTTAACTGAGAGAGGCGCTGTATGCCACACTTCCTTAAACCTTAAATTGTTGATAGAAGCTTTTAAATATTTTTTGTCAGGTATTTTCCCTTACAGCTAACGATATGTTCGCCATAAAAAATATCACAAGATCAATAAATGGCGTATGTATTATGCAAGCCAAACTGCTGGTATTTGGCTGATGCAGTGAAAAGCATCATCACAGCATAACCAAAATAAACAAAAACCACTCGTAAAAGATAAACTGTCGCCAAAGCAGCAGCAGCAACAAGAAGAAGAAGAATAAGCCAAATCATAGCAAATTGTAGTGGGGTAAAGCTGTAAAATTTTCATTAAAAATTTCATTGAACTTTAGAAGAGACAAAAAGAAAACCAAAACAAAACACTGCATGTGAGCAGGCCCAGCAAGCAAGTCAGCTTGAAACCGAAGAAATTAAAAGGAATGAAATACGACTCGAATATGAACGGCAGTTATATTAGGAAATCGCTAATAATATTCCCGATAAAGATTTGCAATGCAAACCAAAACAAAATACTGCAGGTGAGCATGCCCAGCGAGCAAGTCAGCTTGAGAGGGAACAAATTAGTAGAATTGATTCATTTTCTTTAGTTACTGTTCTATTCGAAAAAATCGCTAATAATATTAACGATAAAGATTTGCAGTGCCGAGAAGCCGGATGCCAAGAACAGCCTCTGCGAAAAAGCGTAAGCAGTTGCTTAGAAGAAAATACCCCGTTTACACGTGCAATTAATTTGCTTAATTTAGCTTTTAAGAATGAGTTTTTTCCCAACTTATCACAGGCCGTCTTTCATTTATAAAATGGCACGAACTTAAGAAATTGAGGCTTGTTTGTTTAAGAAACGCTGGCTGGCAGCATGGAAATGCCAAAGAATTGGCCAAAGAAGTACCTTCCCTTGATTTGGGTATGATAATAGACCAAAATCTAAATTAATTAAATGTTGGCTAAACAGTTATTCGCCTCAAATAAATAATCTTAATTTAAATTTAACTCTGAAGGCTAATACGACAGCTAATACAGTGCGCAACAAAATTATAACAATTTCATAATACAACATGTTAATTTCATATAAAATCAAATTAGGGATTTTATTTATTTTCAAACATTGATAATGTCTTTCCTCTGCAAATTAAATATTTTCAATTTAAAACTAAAATTTGCATTAAAATCACTTTTATGGCGACTAGTTTCACCTATTCGCGCATCGCTCAGTGTAGTTCAATATGAAATTATAGTATAATATATAATATATTAAATAGCCAAATATTTATGGACACATTTGAGTTAAGAGGAAACAAAAGTAACTGGCAAGTCGTCATATGACAATTGAAAAAATAAAAACAAGACTTCATGTGGCCGAAATTGTCATGTCATACAGTCATACAAAAGTTTTGACAGCTAATAATGACAACTCAATTGGAAGTAAATGAGCAGAGTCGGTTAACTTACAAACGAAATTTACATTATAAAAAAAATTACATAAAGTATTATTAAATTGTCTTGATTTTGTTAGGCACTGTATTAGCTTCGCATAAGCCTTCAGAGTTAAATTTGAATAGAGTCCATTTAGTGGAGGGGAATAAAAGAGAAATTTTGACTACGTTGTTTACGAAAAATTAAATTTCCTTTCCTTAACTGTTTAAATCAAAGTCAAAGCTTTTCAAACCTTTTGCCAAGCGTTCGCTGGGTTATATAAATCTCCAAATAATATATCACGACAGTCTCATATTAAACTATCACTGTGGCACTGGCTATTTGAGGAATTTCTGATTTTATTTAAAACACACATCATATTGTATAACATCCTTAAAAAAACGGAACGTACAAAAAAGGAAAACTCAAAAATATTGCATCCGTTTGGCAGCCAATTTTAATATGTGACTACATTTTTGTGGGGGGAGGGGACAGACAACACGAGTACTTAGGAAATAATGTTTGTCAAAGTTTGTTATGTTTTCCTAATGGCGCTTTTGTCAAGCATTCCAAAGGAAGTGGCACTTTAGCGGGGAATAGGAAATACGAAAATAAAAACGGTCAATTGCCTTGGAAGCGTTTATTTGCCAGATATTTTAGTATGGCTTTTGTAAGTTGTTTTGTAGTGGACTAGAGGCAGGACGCCCAATTGTCTCCATTACAATAAAATTTCACTCAAATTCAGGTTAAGACATTCAAACTAAAGAAGTAATTAAAGAAAAAAAATCGCTAAATGGGCATTAGGGTACCTGACGAAATAATGGCTCTTCGGCGAGACAATTTCATTGGCCACTATATGTCACTTGCTTGGATTTGACACCGTTCGACTGCTCCCTTTGGCATTATTTGAAAGTGTACGTGGATAAGCCAGCAACAATTCCGGAACTAAAGAAGGAAATAATTTGACAAATTGAAATATACCCCAAATCTCGAAAAAAAAAATGTTCCTTTATTTTTAAAAAAAATGTATTTGGAAGATTTGAAAACACAAAATAAACATACAAGAGCAGTAAAAACGCAAATTTTTCATTCAAAAATACACAAATGAACGTTTTTAAAAAATTACGATTTTTGGCCAAAAGTCAAAGGGGAGCACCCTTAGCAAAAATTGAAAATTTTCCCAAAAATCGAAAAAAATTTTTTTCTTTTAATTTTAGCGAAAATATATTTTAAAGATTTGAAAACATATAATAAACATACAAGAGCAATAAAAATGCACGATTTTCATTCAAAAATAGACAAACGAACGTTTTCAAAGAATGACGATTTTTGGCCAAAAATGCAAAGGGTACCCCCTTATCAAAAATCGTAAATTTTTGCAAAAATCGAAACATTTTTTTTTCTTTTATTTTTAACAAAAATATATTTTAAAGATTTGAAAACATAGAATAAACATACAAGAGCAATAAAAATGCACGATTTTCATTCAAAAATAGACAAACGGAAGTTTTCAAAGAATGACGATTTTTGGCCAAAAATGCAAAGGGTACCCCCTTATCAAAAATCGTAAATTTTTGCAAAAATCGAAACATTTTTTTTTTCTTTTATTTTTAACAAAAATATATTTTAAAGATTTGAAAACATAGAATAAACATACAAGAGCAATAAAAATGCACGATTTTCATTCAAAAATAGACAAACGGAAGTTTTCAAAGAATGACGATTTTTGGCCAAAAATGCAAAGGGTACCCCCTTATCAAAAATCGTAAATTTTTGCAAAAATCGAAACATTTTTTTTTTCTTTTATTTTTAACAAAAATATATTTTAAAGATTTGAAAACATAGAATAAACATACAAGAGCAATAAAAATGCACGATTTTCATTCAAAAATAGACAAACGGAAGTTTTCAAAGAATGACGATTTTTGGCCAAAAATGCAAAGGGTACCACCCCCTTATCAAAAATCGTAAATTTTTGCAAAAATCGAAACATTTTTTTTTTCTTTTATTTTTAACAAAAATATATTTTAAAGATTTGAAAACATAGAATAAACATACAAGAGCAATAAAAATGCACGATTTTCATTCAAAAATAGACAAATGGACGTTTTCAAATTTTGACGACTTTTGGCCAAAAATAGAAAATATTTCCAAAAATCGAAAAAATTTTTTCCTTTATTTTTAGCAAAAATATATTTTAAAACTTTATATATTTTATATTATATATATTTTTATATTTTTTATATTGTAAACTTTTCATTCAAAAATACCCAAATAGACGGTTTCAAAATTTTACGATTTTTTTTTACGACATGGCCTGCCAGTTAAAGAATGCATTTTTATATTTGGACTTTCTTAGTTGGCAGTAAGCTGAAGTTCTTTGCCTTACATGAACTTTGAAGGATAATTCACAATGGCTTATTCTCAGCACTATGGGGTGCAAGAGGAAGATTCTCAGTGTTGTTTGAGCAAAATGAAGAGTTCGATACTACACAAGAGAAAAAATGTGCCAACACTTTTCCATTCGCACCGCCAATACTTGCTGGCCGCGAAATTATTTCACAACGAAATAAAAATTGTCATGTATAGAACACTGTGCAGGCAAAATTGCCACCATTTTAATCATTTTTATATTGTGCTCAGTTTTTTATTCTCATCAATTGAATAGTAACAAGTGGACTCATAACAGCTGATTACGAAAATGACTCGGCGTCGAAAATGAAACGTCTTATTGGAGAACCCTTTATATTATATTCTTGCATTCCTTGGACTGCATTTATTTTGAAATCTATTGAAACATTTAAATTCTCAGAAAATTCTAGATATCTGTTTTAAATCAACAAAAAATTTCACTGTTTAGGAAACCCAGTGAACGTTTTGTAACAGGTTTGAATTGATTTAAAAATTTATAAATAAAAAAAATTAATTTTATTAAACAAAGTGGTCAACCTTTTCCCTTCTCTTCTTTATTTGTTATCATTAAACATTTTAAAAAAAAGAGAACAAACATGTTTTCCTTATATGTGCGGTTTCTGTAAACAAAAGCTAAAAAAACCATAAAATAAATGCCAGTGCCAAAATATTTAAATTGAATCAAATAATTTCACTATGAAAACAACTACAGTAAAAGCTCTCATAACATTACAAAAACTAAAAAAGATTTTCGTTCGAAATTAGTTCGCCATTAATGCGAGTGGCATATGTTTTTCAGCTCACACTGGATATTTCGTTGGCAGAATGCATTTTGGGCCACAACATGAATGCATTTTTCATGCATGTACACGCGCATGTTCATGTTGGCTCTTTTTTATTTTGCCAATATTTTACATTCGCTTACAAAAACATATGTAACCATATTTATTTTATCATTTTATAAAAAGGGACAACGAGAGCAAAAAATTAAAAAGTAAATAATGGAAAATATGCGCAAATAAATGTTCGAGCTGTCCGCAGCGTCTGTAAAAAGCTCAACTCGTGTTTCCTTAAAAAAAATTACTGTGAATACAACAAAGTACGAATATTAAATTCATTTAAATATGAAAGAGAAATAATAATAATAATAATAGAACAAGTTAGTAAAAATTGTTCCACGTGTGGAACAGGAATGTAACTAAGCATTTCTAAATTTGACATCACAATAGACACGCTTAAGGGGTAAGAACTCCAATGGAAAGAGGCATGGTTGCTCTTCAATTTTGCCCAGCGTAAAGAAAAAACAAAAAAAAAAGTCATGCTAAAAATTTTGTAAAATCGATAACAGCGAACATAAACGCTTTTGAAAACTGTTAAGCGATTTGCTGGTCCACCAACTGAAGCTTAATACTTTCGGTCCAAGAAAATTTTAACATAAAATAATTAATAATTTAATAATGCAATTTCAATATAAAATAAATAATAATTTAATAATGAAATTTCCATATAAAATAATTAATAATTTAATTATTGTTAATCACCTTGATTATCGTTAAAAAGTTACCGAATCGTTAAAATAAACACTACAAAAATGAAACTCGTTTAGTTGTTTAAATTGACAAGCAAGATCAGCTGTTACTCTTGAAAAGCGTTAAAACTTTATTGATTAGGAATAACGTTGTTTTAGTGCTATTTCTTAACACTCTTGGTTATCGTTAAAAAGTGGCTGAATTGTTAAAATAAACACTAAAAAAATGAAAGGCGTTTAGTGGTCTACATTAACAAGCAAGACCATCTGCTGCAGGTGAAAAGCGTTAAAACTTTATTGATTAGGAATAACGTTGTTTTAGTGCTATTTCTTAACAATCTTGATTGTCGTTAAAAAGTTGGTGAATCGTTAAAATAAACACTACAAAAATGAAAGGCGTTTAGTGGTCTACATTAACAAGCAAGACCAGCTGCTACAGGTGAAAAGCGTTAAAAATTTATTAATTAGGAATAACGTTGGTTTAGTGCTATTTCTTAACACCCTTGATTATCGTTAAAAAGTGGTTGAATCCTTAAAATAAACACTGCATAAATGAAAGGCGTTTAGTTTTTTAAATTAACAAGCAAGATCAGCTGTTACTCTTGAAAAGCGTTAAAACTTTATTGATTAGGAATAACGTTGTTTTAGTGCTATTTCTTAACACCCTTGATTATCGTTAAAAAGTGGCTGAATCGTTAAAATAAACACTGCATAAATAAAAGGCGTTTAGTGGTCTACATTAACAAGCAAGACAATTTGCTACAAGTGAAAAGCGTTAAAACTTTATTGATTAGGAATATCGTTGTTTTAGTGTTATTTCTTAACACCGCCGATTATCGTTAAAAAGTTGACGTATCTCATTATTGACAATTTACATACTGAAATTATGAAAATTCAAGGAAAGTTGCTGTCCCCGTTAATAACCTTATCATTTCTGTTAAACCAGTGGAAAAATTTAGAGCTGTTGGGTTAGCCTACTGAGATTGAGCATATCGCTCAGTGTACTTGAAAAGAATTTATAAAAGAAAAAAATTTCAATTTTATATTCGGTGTTTGGCATTTAGCTGACCATATGTGGCATAAGGAATTTATACATTAGAAAAAAAAAACAAAAAAAAAATATCTAAAAATTGTTTACAATTATTTTCTGACAACAACTGCACATTTAAAAATTTATTTATTACTTTTATTGCTGTTAACAACAATTCAGCAAAAGCATGACGCTAAAAATCTTTCTCGTCCGCATTTACACTAACAAAAGCTCACAGAAAAAATCAAAACAAAAGGCAACAATTTTGTAAATGTTATCGAGTATCTTAAATGGACACTCCCACATACCGACAACTAATTTCCAATTGCATATTTGCTTTAAGCTTTCAAATATTTAGGCAACAGTTGTTGGCCACATGTGAGAAAACATGAAAATGATTGTCAAACTGACACATTGACAAATGCTTAAAATCTATTAGCAAGTAATAAATCAAAAAGATTTGTAATTTATTTGAGAGAAATAAATTAAATAATTTATATGCTGATAATTTTGTAGTGTTTTTGGTTGGTTGCAAAGGGCTGGCAGAGGGCAGCAGAGGGAGGGAAAGTGGAAAAATCGTGTGAAATAGTTGGTGATATTTTTTCTTATCGCTGACACCTAATCAGGGCTTATTAATAAACGTAAATTAAATTCGTTAAGAGAAATGAGATTCAATTTGCGTGATATTGTATTTAAAGCTTTACATGTATGTGTGCACGTGGGGCATGCTGGGAAGGAAATGGCCGACTGTATGGCCATAAGCCTAATTGTTATTGACTCAGAAATTGAGTATGTTGTTGTGTGGGCACAGAGACTTTCTTTGCCCAACACGCTAAGAATTCTAGCGTTTGCAAAGCTTCGAGAAAGCTTCGAGAAAGCTTCGACAGCACTGCAGCTTGCTTGACATAATTAAAGAATATCCTTTCCGCCAAACTAAATAAAAAAAAATTGGATTTACGCAACACCAAAAAAAAATTGTACGTTGTTTTAATTATTTTTAGACTGTACAAAAACGCCACTATTACGTTTTAGTTAAGTATTTTAACTATTCCTAAACGTAGAATGGCTCACTATTCGTTTTACCTGGTACACAGTTCTGGTATCAATAAAACTTATTCAAAAATTTCAATATAATAATAATTTGTTATTTTTTTTTTTATTTTTTTTTATTAAAAGCTTTTAGGAAATCCTTTCTTCGTGTAAATCAAACTTCAGTTTAAGAATTTGCCAGCACACGGCAACTTTGATTTATTTTTTAAGAAATTATTCCTGAAATTGTAAGAAAATGTATTCAGATGAGATCTTTTTGATAAATTAATTTAAAATAATTTAAAATTTAATTGAATTTCTTTGGCTTAATTAAAATGGAAAAGAGCTTTGAAAGCTAAAGGAAACAGTTTTTCTTATTAAACCAACTCAGCATACAAAGCTTTCGCCTTGTTTGCAAGAAAACATACAGGGTCTGGGCGCGACTTCCGACTTAGTACGCCAGCAGGAAACCCCCGAAAACAAATTACTTGACCAATTGAAAGAAGGGGCGATTTTTTTTTGGAGAATCAAAAGCTTATATATATAAGTATTTTAAACCCCATATGGACCTGAAATATTGACCTTTGGGAATCTGACACTAACTCGAGTATAAAAGATCCGAGATTTTCTTAAATTGTGAGCGCACCATTTTGTATATAAAAAAAAAAAAAAAAATCAAAACAGCATGACCTTTAAATGACCTTTGAACAATTTTAAACAAGGAAAGACAGTTCTAAGCATTATATGAATTAAATATCTACCGCTTTAGAAATTATTTATAATTATTATTATTAATAAGTTAATATTTATAATTATTATTATTAATAAGTTAATATTTATAATTATTTTTATTTAATTAATTAAAATTATTTAGCAATAATTTTTATAATTTTTACGCTTTACTAATTATTTAAAATTATTATTTAAATAATTTTTTGAATATTATTTCATTATTATAAAAAAATGTTTAAGTATTATAATTATTGTGATTTTATTATTTAAAACTATTTTTTTTATAATTTTTATTTTAAATATCTATCACTTTAGTAATTATTTTAAATTATTACTTAAACTTTTTTTAATTTTATATTATAACATATTATTATTACTAATTATTATTAATTATTTGTTTATTATTAATTAATTAATTTGTATAATTATTTTTATTTTATCATTTAAAGTTATTTTTAATTTTTTTTATTATTTTATCGCTTTACTCGTTATTTAAAATTATTATTTAAATTTATTTAATTATTATTTAATTATTAATTTATTTATTATAATTATTATTTAAATTTATTATTTATTATTTATTAATTTATTATTTAAATTTATAAATTTATTATTTTTTTGAGTATTATTTCATTATTATAATAAATTATTTAAGTATTATAATTATTATTATTTAATTATTTAAAATAATTTTTTAATTATTTTTATTTCTTATTTTAATTTTTTTCTTTTTTTTTTTTTATTTTAAATTATTAGTTAAACTTTTTTTTAATGTTATAATATATTATTATTAATTATTTAATTATTATTAATTAATTAATTTTTATCGCTTTACTCATTATTTGAAAATATTATTTTAATTTATTTAATTATTATTTAATTATTAATTTATTTATTATAATTATTATTTAAATTTATTATTTATTTATTTTTTATTTAAATTTATAAAATTATTTTTCTTTTGAGTATTATTTCATTATTATAATAAATTATTTAATTATTATAATTATTATTATTTAATTATTTAAAATAATTTATTAATTGTTTTTATTTTAAATATCTATTGCTTTAGTAATTATTTTAAATTATTAGTTAAACTTTTTTTTAATGTTATAATATATTATTATTAATTATTTAATTATTATTAATTAATTAATTTTTATCGGTTTACTCGTTATTTAAAATTATTATTTAAATTTATTTAATTATTATTTAATTATTAATTTATTTATTATAATTATTATTTAAATTTATTATTTATTATTTATCAATTCATTATTTAAATTTATAAAATTATTATTTTTTTGAGTATTATTTCATTATTATAATAAATTATTTAAGTATTATAATTATTATTATTTAATTTTTTAAAATAATTTTTTAATTATTTTTATTTCTTATTTTAATTTTTTTCTTTTTTTTTTATTTTAAATTATTAGTTAAACTTTTTTTTAATGTTATAATATATTATTATTAATTATTTAAGTATTATAATTATTATTATTTAATTATTTAAAATAATTTTTTAATTATTTTTATTTCTTATTTTAATTTTTTTCTTTTTTTTTTATTTTAAATTATTAGTTAAACTTTTTTTTAATGTTATAATATATTATTATTAATTATTTAATTATTATTAATTAATTAATTTTTATCGGTTTACTCGTTATTTAAAATTATTATTTAAATTTATTTAATTATTATTTAATTATTAATTTATTTATTATAATTATTATTTAAATTTATTATTTATTATTTATTTATTTATTATTTAAATTTATAAAATTATTATTTTTTTGAGTATTATTTCATTATTATAATAAATTATTTAATTATTATAATTATTATTATTTAATTATTTAAAATAATTTATTAATTGTTTTTATTTTAAATATCTATTGCTTTAGTAATTATTTTAAATTATTAGTTCAACCTTTTTTTAATGTTATAATATATTATTATTAATTATTCTTAATTAATTAATTTTTATCGCTTTACTAGTCATTTACAATTATTATTTAAATTAATTTTTTAATAGTGTTTAATTATTATATTAATTATTTAATTATTATTACTTATTTTATTATTATTAATTATTTAATTTTTATAATTATTATTTAATTATTAATAAGTTTTTCAAATTTTGAGCCCGCGCAGTTTTGAGTGCAAACTGCAAAAATAGTTTGGATATCCTTCACAATCCTGCCTACCGAGACTGTTTTCTTTCTCTTAATGTTTTGCTACACATACGGAAAAAATAATAATAATGACAACAACAACTTTATTAAAACCCCGGGAAAAATCGTTGCTTCCTTTAAAATTAAATTCACGTAAGAAAATGAATCCTTCTGGTAAAAGATATTTATCTCAACTCCAAGTATTATGAGTTACATTTATTATATTTTATTATTAAAAAATAAATATGAAATGATACAGAATCCTTCTTGAAAGCAAATTTTGTCAGTTTTTGTAGTTTCATATAAAAAGGAGATTTTTAACGCAATGAAAAAATATTCTGAAATTTTTTCTAAATCAAGTTGATGTTCTGACAGAAATTTTCAGAGAGAAAAGATATAAATTGTACAATATCGTGTTACATTTAGATACAAAAAATGTTTTATATTCAAGCAAAAACCTTAAAGAAATGAAGTAAAAAAATAAAGTATTTCTTACACACAACTCGCATGAAAAAATATTAGCGGGGTTCAGTATCTGTTGCAAATGGGGTTGCATATCTCAAATGCTGCAATATGGAAAGAGTTCTTGCTTTGCAGAAATTCTTTTCTTTTCAGGAGTATTTAATTGTATTTTAATGATACAAATATTTTAAAATTGTTATAATTAAATTTTACTGCCGACATTTTCCCGTTTTATAATGATTTTTCGTTTTGGCGATTTTTGTTATTTTAGAAACATTTTTTTTGCCTTTAGCTTTTCATGATATTTGATTGTTGGCGATTATTTTTATTTTATTTTCTCATTCTTTTTTTCTATTTTTTTTTTTTTTGCTTGAATAATTTTTAACGTTTTTCCCGTCTAATGGGATTTTTTTTTAGAAGTTTTGTTTTGTCGTTTTTTAATTCTTTATTTCTGGAGATTTTTTTTTTTTTTTTTTTTTGCAATGTAGGAAATTATGTTTCTTTTTGCAACTCTTTCCTCAAGTCTTAGCGGCTTCTAATGACTTTTTTAGTTTCACAAATTTTCCTATTTTAACGATTTTTTAAAGAATTTTTTATTAATATTGCAATTTTTTTTGTAATTTTTCCAATTTTATTGTTTTTAAGAAATTTATTTCTATAGTATTTTTTATCCCTGGATTGATGTGATGGAATTTGATTAAATGCGATTAAATTCGGTTGTGTTTTCCATTTTAGCGATTTTTAGATTTTATTCCTTTTTACATTTTCCGAAGAGTTTTTTTAGTGCTTTTTTACTTTAAAAGATTATTTTTAGCGATTTTATTAACTAAATTCTATCACATCTGAATTAAATCAAAAAATTATTTAATTAGCCTAATTTGTGTGTGATACAGCTGACGAGGGATGAATATAAATTAGTGTAGAAAAAAGAAATACACATATATATATAAAAAATATTATACCGATTTACATCAGCAGTACCTGCATTATGTAAAACTAAAGAAATCAACCAAAACGAAGTGCTCGTGAGGGGGATCTGCAGCCCTACTTGAATACCACTATTTTTGAATGAAACTTGTATTCGTGCGTTCATAAGTGTTGCATGAAACAGAAGTTCTTTCCAACTATTTGTCACGTTTTTCAAACATGCATGTGCTTAAAGTTGAAACAAAAGTCCTTAAACAAATACAGGTGGTGTATATATATATATATGTATATATATATGTCTGTGTAGAAAGTGTATTTCGGTACGAGTGATATCCTGCAGTTCTGGAATAATGTCATTTTATGAATTCTTTTATTAGTATGTTTATTAAAGAAATAACTTTGTGATGTAGAAACTTTAATTATATAAAATGAATTAACAAATTAAGTAAATTGCTGAATTTCAAATTGTTAAAGTTTTCTCAACAATTCTTTATCGTGTCTTTAATTACGGAAAAATTTCCCAACTTATTTGGGAAATGGTGTATTTCTCCCAGTTTAGTAGGCTGTGCATTGTTCATTCGCCTAAGGAAGCAACCTTTCATAAAACAATTACGGTTTAAAATTTCTGCTAAATTTTTATTTTAATTTTCTTATTTTGTTTCTAAATTTAAATAGAAAAATTAATTTTTTTTAAAATATTAAAACGTTTTATGCATTTATGAACATTTTCTCTACCCTCAAGATAGTTTAAAAATAAAAAATAAATGGAAAACTAATTTAATTATAAATTTTTGTTAACATTTCTAGAAGTAAATAATAATCGTTTTTACTGAATTGGCCGGTGTATCGCTGCGTATACGTTTTTTTCGCAATCAGAACGACTGACTAGAAACTATACTCCTCCAGAATAATAGTTCTTGATCTACTTTAAAGTATATATAAATCGTTTAAAAATATTAAAAAAATAAACAATATTGCTACGTTTAACCACTTCTATACGCGTTTAAATGTGGCAGGTTCGTTAATCGAAAATTTCATTTCGATTATCTGCAAATTCAACACTTAAAGGCAGAACACAATCACTTTATATTCACCACGATTGTTGATTGATTAATACTTCGAATTGAATTAATTTGCTAATTATTTTATTACTGTCTCAACGATAGCATCGAAGGTGTGTGTATGTGCTAGACTGATTGCAACTCGTATGATGGATACACCGGATGCATTCGACAAATTTCCGGTTGTGAGATGTTAATTTAAACTTCAATAAGAACAATAGTGTTGCAAGCAAAATAACTTGCAGCTGGCAATGCCACATTAATAATGTTCTTAAGCTGTAAAATAATTACAAAGAAAATAAGAAAATTAAGCAATTCAAGTAATAAAATTTGTAAGAAATAGAAACTCACACAACAACAACAACTAAACGCGGAGAGAGTACAATAACAACAAGCAGATAATAATATTTCATTGCCAATAATGTTTCATTAATTTAAAAAAAATTAATTTTCTCGCCAATTTTTGATTATTTTATTTTATTGTGTTTAAGATTTTTTTTTATTTACAAAAAAGAAAGGTTAATTTAAAAAAAATAAAAAAAGTTAATTTTCTCGCCAATTTTTGATTATTTTATTTTATTGTGTTTAAGATTTTTTTTATTTACAAAAAAAATGTTTTCAATTACACTATTTGATTACCAATCCGGGCAGCAACTTAAGGAATTATTAAATTAATGAATTATTATTTAATCTTTTCAACGACAATTAAAAGCATTTTAATACAAAATTAAAAAAAAAAAACCTGCTTAAATGTCTGTTAATTGTTCTCAGTGTAGTGTAGTCATGATTTACAGTTCAATTGAATCCCGAGTGGTGTAATGAATCGAGTAAGGAATCACAGGTAATTTAAATTCCTCTTTAAAGAGGTTTGAAGTTCACAAATCGCACATTAATAATGAAAAGACCAGAAAGGTGAAAGAAAAACGCGATCCCAACAAGAAGCAACAAGCTTACACATCTACTCTTTCACTGAGGTCCATTGAGAATAGTCTATTTTGCTGAATACCGCTGAATCTGCTATATTTCCTGGTTTTATGCTACTTGAAATGTAGCAAAGGACATGTAAACTGCATGAAGGACTAAAATGGATCCTTTTTGCAATTATTTACTCAGTGAGCAGAGAGTGTATAATATTTATAAACTTGTTTGCATTTTTTTTTAAATGCATTGATATTGGAAAATTAGCAAATAATAACTGTGCCAGTTTATTCTAATTCTCAGAACTGCAGGGCTCCATTTCATACATGTTCAGAAATGTTTTCCTTTATATTTATATTGCACATAAATATTTAGTGTTTATATGAGTATTTGCTGTTATTTAGCATTACAATCAAAAAACTATTAAATATTTAACATGATACTTCAGTGCAGAGACACACACACGCACCTGCACATGCCCATGCCCACGCACACGCACACGAACACGCTAAACACATCCTTATACGCAAGTTTGAATATCAATGTAGATGAGAAAGGCAAACAAAACAGAGAAGCTGTTTATATTTATTGTTCAATATTATATTTCTTGTCTAATATAATTGTGTGTGAATAATAATTTTCCGGCCGGAACTGGAAGGTGTATAACGGTTTGATTTATGGAGTGAATTTCCTGATGTTTTTTCTTTTTTTCTTTTTTTTTTTTTTTTGTTTGTTTGCCACTTTAATTTGGCTGGTGGAAATTTTGAAAGTTATAAGCTGAATTTAAGATTGTTTGCAATTAAGTTAAGTTAAACAAATAAGAAAAATATTGAAATAATTTTTAAGAGAACTCGTTGATGCTTAATTGTTAAAATTATTTCATTTATTTTATTTTCTTTTAAATAAATTTCCTAAATTTTCTCATAAAACGTAGAGATCTATTAAACTCGCAACAAGTTAATTTTAATTTTATTTTAGATTTTGTCTCATTGCAAAATATTCGTATTCCTTTTTAGTTTTGGCATACGCCGATTTTTTGTTATCCAACACTAAGACAAAAATGTGATGGCGAAATTAATTTAATAATTCTCATATGTTTCTTAAATTTATTTATTTAAGTAAGAAGAAAAAATTTCATTTTCAGCTTCTTATCGGATCATTGTCATAGAAAGGCATTAAGTTGTTTTATAAAGCCACATTCATCTCCAAAATAAGAAATGTAATGCATCCATACCGGTACGCAACTGAAGACATGAGCAGGATGTCTAAGCATTCTTATTTTTCATTCTGAAGCATTAAACTTTTTTCTTTCTATTTCTTTTCTTTTTTTTTTTTTTTTTTGGAGAAATTGTGTAAAATATTTGCGGTTGCATTTTGTGCTCGCAGTTATTGCTGTTTGAATGGCAGTTGCTGCCTTTTCTTGTTTTTGATTAAATTTCGTTTTCTTAAAAATATTCCAAGAAAGGAATGGGATTTTCTAATTTCTTTGTACATTTAAGTGTTTCCGCTTTAATTTTGTTTTGTTCGTTATTAATTTACCATCTCATTTTATTTTAAATAATTCTTTCATTCTTTTGCCATATATGAGACTGAAGGCATGCAACGTACAAAGTTGAGAACCATGTCATGTCTTAACATGTTAAAAAAAAAAAAAAAAACAAAATTTGGAAAAACTTTTCATGAAAATGTCATAAATTTTGCAAGGATTTAAGATTTTGTTGGCATTTGTTTGTGGAGAAGCAAGAACGAAAGAGCAACAAGAAACAAACTAAAATATGAAATGCATTCCATTGCATTTCCTTCATTGCACTTAAATATATTTTCTATTAGTTTTTTGTTAAAGTTTTTAGTTGAATGCAAATTGTGAGTCAACAACACTCACAAGCTGGCAGAAATATTTGCCACACAGAGAATCTAATAAATATTCTATCTTTTAATGGCTCTGTTGTTAATTTGATGTTCTCTGTCACATATGACATTTTGAATGTCATGATTAGCAAAACTTTCAGCCACGATCAAACATGTTTTCGTTTGCACATGATGTGGCAAAAGCATTAGAGTTTCTGTACTTTGTAATTTCCAAATGACAAGTTGTTGGCTAACAAATCATTTAAGCCGAAAGAGAATACGAGAATTGTTCCAACTAAACAGTAGAGACAGAGTTATCTCGTATGCATTGTAAACATTCTTAAATGCATACAAACAATTAAACTTTAACTTCAGACCGCATATTTTTTCTTTATACTTTCTTTTGTAGCAGAGCTCCCTTGGAAATACATCCTTGCCCCCTGGACCTTATTTTTATTTGAACTTGATCAACGTCATCTGAGTTCTTTTTTCTTTTTTTTTGGATTTTTGTGTTGTGCCAATTCATGGTAATGGTCATATATCCTTTAAATCTGCAATCTACTTGCAGCAAAAAGAAGACGACATTGTCTACGAGAACATGCATAAATAAATATACAGTGGCGAAGAAAAATGTTCGCAAGTAAAAAGAAATTATTTATGTCTATAAAAATAAATTGCTTTCAAGACAAAAAAAAAAAAAAAATTTCTGCCAGTTGCTTTTACAAGTTTATCTGGAACTAATTTTTATTTGCTTAAAGAATTCTCGGCAAATATTTATTAAAAAATAATTCATTTTTCTTTAATCCGAAATTTTTTATTTCAACTCTGCTTGCTTAAGCCTTGATTATCTTGCAATAAATAATTGAGAAAAATTATTTAATTTGCCTGATAATTGTGTTTAATATGGAATTGTGGTGCTGGCAGTTGTAGCCTTCGTTAAAATATTGGTCGGAGGGAAGGAAGGCGTGGCATGCAAGGAAATCAAATAATTTCTTTTTATTATTTCCTGAGGAAAAAGAGAAATGCTTCACCGTGTAGACAAGTACGTAGCGAAAGTTTGTGCCAGCCTCTTATGAAGGTCTACAGAGGTTTCATGTGACCGATGAGGTCTCATTTTAGTTAATAATAAATAATAGCAACCATACTTTCTTCCACCACTTTTAACATGCACTGTAAGAACACTTATACGTACTCGAATCTGTATGGAAGTTTCTGAAATGAACTTATGAAAAAATGTAGATGCCATATTTTGATTGTATTCATAAAGACAATTTAAAGTTGTCTCTGACTGTCTTGTCTTTCTTCTCTATGAATTTCTGCAATAATGCACAAAAACTTTTCGTGTGCAGTTTTTTCCCCTTTTTTTTTTCTTATGTGCTCATAAATTGTTACCCATACGTAAAGCTCTAGAAGACATTCACAAATTAAAGGGGGGGGGGAAAAAAAAAAGAAAAAGGAAAGATATTTAATATGAAATGTACGAACAAAAGAAAAAGTACAACAAATAAATCAAATTTTTGCTGAATTAGAATAATTTTCAAGCAGATCAAAAAGCAGTAAAAATATTTCATTTATTAATGCATTGTTTGTATGATAAAACCCGATTATATATATATATATATATTTTTTTTTTTTTTGTTAGAATCGACTTTAAAGATTTACATATAAAACTTTATAAGGATTTGTTTTTTATTGCTTTCCTTATTTCTCTTTTTCCAGGCTGTGATTAAGAAAACCCGTATCACATGCAAGTGTCATGGTGTTTCCGGTTCATGCAGTTTAATAACCTGTTGGCAGCAGTTGTCATCGATAAGGGAAATCGGTAAGTTATCGCCTTTTCTTTCTCTAGATTTGTCAATGGGCTTGTGTGTTAGAGGTAGTTGTGTATTTTGGTCACGGCATAAACACCAATGCAAACAAGACAGAGCTGTGCATCCCATAACACATGATGATGACAATATCTAGCAATACCTCTACACTCTTCATAGTCTTTATATTCAGCTTTAATCGTCTGATGTTGCAAAGTGGGTTTCTTTATTTGTGTAAACGAAAAATTTTACAATTTCACTGCATACCTTAAGGATAAAATTAATTTCCATCTCCAAATATTAAACAGTATTAAAGCATTAATTTTAATTTAAAAGCAGTTTATAATGACACGCTATTTTAACGCCTTTTATGGCAACTTAAGGTGACCAATTCTTAACAAATTTAAAACAAGTTGTAATTAAGGCCTTTATAGAACATAGCTAAAAGTGGGATTCCCCAAGGCGTATAAACACATTTATTTTATTATTAGAATTTAACATTAATATTTCGTAAAACATGAGTTTTTCGCAATACAAGGCTTTCCTACACTAGAACTCCTCCAAAACATTTTGAAAACTGTTTACCGAGCACTGGTTTCTTATAGAAATTACATTGCCAGCCCGTGTTATCTGCGAAGGTATAATTTTCTATGAAATTACAAAAAATCGTAAAAATTATATAAAGTAATAAAAATATGTAAAATATGTGTTGGATCGTATAATTAATTTAAATTTTTTTAGCATAAAATTCGAACAGCAAAACACTTGCAAGATAACGAAAACAATCCGAAAACAAGATTGTGCCAACACACTACAGTTTGCAAGTCGTATAATTGCTTGAGATCATAACATGTTTCTAGTTCGATCGGTAGTTTTAAATATCAGATGAAAGACATGACACTGTTAAATTGAAAATGATAGTCTATAACAAAATAAAGGCTTTATTTCATTATTTTATATCCATTTTATTATTTTTATAAGGAAGAACAAAACCAAAAGTTTTTAAATTTTATTAATTTTATACGAAAGAACGTGACTGCCTCACCTCGTTTTAAACGGCCGTCATAATTTCCACCACACTGTTAGAGATGTGAAATGTTATAGCACTTGTCCGTACTGACTTGGGACAGGGAACTGTACGAAAACAATCATTATTGTTACGATTTGGTTGTTGTCTTTACTAAACATGAATTTATTCCCTTTGTGTCTCATTAAAGGTGACTATTTGCGCGAGAAATATGAAGAGTCGACAGAGGTGAAATTAAATAAACGTGGTAGACTGCAAGTAAAGGATACCCAGTTTAAGGTGCCAACAGCCCACGATTTGGTGTATTTGGACGAAAGTCCTGACTGGTGTCGATACAACAAACAACTGCAATGGCCAGGTAAAGTTCACTTCCTAATAATTTCTGACGAAATTCCTAATAAAACTGTTTGTTTATTTTTTTTTTCTTTTTATTTTAATTTGTATTTTTTTGTTGCAGGCACACATGGGCGGGTGTGTAACAAAACCTCGAACGGCTTGGATGGCTGTGGCATTCTCTGCTGTGGCCGGGGTTATAATACCAAAAATATTGTGGTGCGAGAACGTTGCAATTGCAAGTTCCATTGGTGCTGCCAAGTAAAATGTGATGTCTGTGTTAAAATTATAGAAGAACACACTTGTAAATAATTTTTAATTCGATGGCATTTCATATTTTCATGATTTCATTTTAGTTTCAAAATTCATTTAAAACTTAATTAACAAAAGCTTAAATTTTATAATTAGCTTGTAAAACTTTAGATTAGCCGAAGTGTAAGCAAACTTAATTTATTTTTAACAAAAAAAAAAAAAAAAAAAAAAAATTATTTCCTTTTTATATGTACACACAACTTTAAGAAGTAAAAGAATTTTAACCAGCAGATTGCAAAATATAATTTCATTAAATAATTTAAAACTATTAAGAAAATTTTACAAAGATTGCCCAGTAAAATAATTCCACTAGTTTTAGTAACACGACTAACTATAAGAGTATTTATTTTACCTTTAACAAATAAAAACACGGATTTAAAGAGAAAATGCTTAAAGAAAACACTTTTGTAACATACCAACTCATGTAAATGTAAAAAAAAATAACGTCGATGTAATTTAAATAAGCGAATAACAAACAAAAAAAAACTTTAATTAAAAGTTTTAATTGTGTAGAAACGAAAAGGAAAATCACGTAAATCTTTAAAGCAGGTTTACAGTAGAGCGATCATTTCGGACAAGAATCGAATTTGAATTAGTAAACTTTATTTTACTCTAGAAAGGCAACATCTCGGAAAGTAAATAGTTTTGGAAACAATAAAAACACTTTTCTAAACGACTCGTGATGCCCTTAGGGCGATACACGAATTGTTAACGATTTGACAACAACTTAACTAACGATTAAACGCTTCGCTATTACACACCCTTTTAGTGTTTTAATTGAATTTGCAAACATGTGGCAGCTTTGTGAGATATTCCAAAAGGCATTAGGAAGTACAAAAGAAAAAAATTCAATCTCTGCTTGCGTTACAACGTATAGAAATACAAGGTGTTGCAAAATAAGGTTTTCACTTTGCCAAATGGATAAGTGAAAAATGATTTCTTAATTGTCAAAGATAATTTGAGAATTTCTTTCTTGGAAAGAATGTCTTTCATTTAGCCGATAAGTATTATTTCCAACGATGGCTCGGTAAGGTGACTTCGCAAGGGTCTCTATTAAGCAGCGAACATTGCCTTAGGGGAAAAGGTCCATGAAGGTTAAAGAGAGAATGTATTAAGGAGAGAATACATTAAAGATACACTCTCCACTCTCGTAAGAGCTGTACTTCACAGTTGTCTCGTCCAGCAGGAATCATGTTCTCTTGCTATAATCCGGGAAACACAGCAGATCAGCTACAGTGAGCTACAAAATTGTGAGCCTTCCTTGCGAAACACTTTGAATTTGATCATAAATTTAATCTGATTACACGCTGCTGAAGTTGTCTCCTTCAACAAGAATGATGTTCTCTTGCTGTAATTAGGGAGGCAGTGCAGTTCAGCTACAGTGAGCTACAAAATTGTGAGCCTTCCTTTCGAAACACTTTGAACTTGATCTAATTGTAGTTGAATGCTTAGTTGTACGCACATATTGGTTAGTTCCCCATAAAAGTATGCCATCAAAGTAAAGCATCTGATTTAATGTCCACGGGCCCAGAGGTATGCCACACTTATTATTATATCCGCCGCAAGAAACCATCAAAGGAAAGAAATTCTACATCGGCAGATATTGAAATGAGATTCGCTTTTAAATACAAATTTGTTTAGTTTTTAAAATGCAAAATTTTCATATTCGTAAAAGCTCTTCAAATCCTCAACACGCCGTAAATCGAGTGGGTGTGACTTGATTTTCTTAGAGTTACAAATCATTCACAAAGAGGTCTATTAGTTATACACACGTACAAAAAATATATTTAATTTTATTAAACCAGCCGGTTCATTTTAATTAATAATAAGAATTTATTTCTAATTTTACATTAATTTTTGTCCGCACCCAATTAATTGACAGTGTATTTAGTTTAATGATAAGCAACTATATATTTAAGCTCTAGATGTACGGACTGGCTAGAATTAAGTATTAAAAAATAATGTGAAATAAATTAGAGTCCAACAAAAGAAGAAAATAAAAACAAAAACTGCAAGAAACGCAAAAAACATTTAAATAAAAAAGAAACTAAATAATTAAAATAAAAATTATTGTTTAAATAATTTCACCTTAACTAAGAAAGAAGAGCAGTTCAATACACAGTAATAAGAAACGATATTCAAGGCAAAATAAGAAAAAATAATTTGTATTTCAGTTCTACGAGTAGTTTATGAAAGCAAGAAGACCAAGTGAGGCCAGTGATGGCGAAAGCTTTCTAAAGCCTTGACCAGCTTTTAACGAACTAAAAAACCGAGAAAAAAACTTAAAAGCTTAATTTTGTTAAAAAGCATTTGCAATATTTCAGTTTTAAAATTTTTAAATGATTTGCGAATATTTGTTAAAATATTTTTGTGCATTAAAAAGGTGCTCGAGATATCGACATTCACAATCGGTACATAACACATAAAATATCGTTAAGAGTTTAGAGTCGTTAAAATACTTTCTATTTACATAATTGACTTACGGCTTTCCTCTTGTGTCCCACCTTTGACTAGATATAGATGCAATAGTCACACGGTTGAGCAGGCAGGCGGTTTTTTGTTGATAACACTTTAAGATGTGTTTTTATTTAAGCGTTTTTTTTAATACTTAAAAGAAAAAAATTCAGCTGGCGGCATAAACTTGCGAAAAAACTATAGAAAATGTTTGGAAAAAAGTAAAAAGCAAACTAAATCTAATTTTGGAAAAGAAAATAGATCACCCAACAGCTCCCTAAAGGTGGAAATTTTTATCGATTCCGACCCTTTTAAACATAAATAATAATAAAATATTCAAACACTCAAAATTATTTCAAATAACACGCAGAACATAAAAGGAAGTCTTGATGCTCTCCTGCTCATTCATTAAAGCAGCCAAATTTCTTTTTTCAAATTTTTCTCACTATTACTAAAACGCAAAAAAAAAACGCCAGTTTAAATAACGCCATAAATAACGATAGATAAACCACAAAACTGATAATGACGCCCATCAGAAAAAGATATTTTGATTCCATATATTTAGTCTTTTGGAAATGTTTAAGCCGTAAAGCAACGCCAAATTAACCTCTACACAATAAAAATCAATTTTTTTAACGGCACGCAAACGGGCTTGCAAGGATATAATAATTTTGCAATTCGAAAATTAATTTTAAAATGTCTATTAAAGATTTAAATTTTTGCTTGCTAGTCTTAGTAGCTTTCAAGCTTTGCAGCTTAATGAGTAAAGAGATCTTAACGCCATCAAGTGGAGACAAATTTTTAGAAAGTGCCGTCAAATTAAAGGATTCACTCAAACAAGTCACGTAAGAGTCACGATTTAAAAATTTCCTAATAAAAATTAAAAAAAAAAAAAAAAAGATGTGCAGGCAGTGGAACTTGTTTAATGCAAGTGGAATGAAAGAGAGAGAGAGAGAGAGAGCGATATATACATTTATTAAATATGTTTTAAGGCCGTCGCTCACTATCCTACATTGTAGTAGGATTTGTAAAATATGGCATCTCTGCTGAAAATTATAACAGTGTGGCCTAAAAATTTTAGAATTTTATGACCAGCAAAAGTTTATAAAAATTTTCGCAAAATGACAATTTTCAGGCTACCAGAGTTGCTTTTACTTCATCATTCTTGTATGACAATGCAAGTGCAATGAAAGAGAGAGAGAAAGAGAGAGAGCGATAGTGGCACTACTATTTTGATGCGATTTTTTTAAATAGAAAGCTATCACTATCAGATTTTCATATCAAAGAATCGTAGGACTCTCTAGCATAATGAAGCAAGACCTTTGCAGCCTCACACATTGCAACTCTATAATGCCACTTGTCGCATCCGGTTATCGTACAGTGCATGCAAAACAATTTCTGCTAATATTATTAAATTTACCGAATCGGCCAATAGCTGACAGACAACACAACAAGTTATATAGAATAACAAAATTAATACTCAACGTAAAGTGAAAGAGAGAATAACATAGCAACATTGCGTAACGCAAGGTATGTATGTAACACCAGTTGCAGCATGAACTTTGTATTCAGTAAATGTCAGAAGATGTTCCAGATGCACAAGAATATTAAAGAAGCATAAATGAAGACTTCATTCATTTAATGAAAAAAAAAATAGAAGACAAAGTTGAAGTGTAATTAAACACTGCAGGCAATAAATTATCTACCACTGAATACATAATAAAAGCGTCATGGAGCAAGAAGAGATAAAATTATTATTATTATTTTATATGGTTATTATTTATAACTTAATAAAATGTTGAGCTTTTTATTGGCGAAAGTTAAAGTGGATTCGGCGAAAGTTCATTAGAATACTGTTTATGGAAAAATTTTGTAATGGAACGAGATAAGAATGGTGACATCAATTATAGAAAATACAATTTATGCGACACGATGAAAATGCATACGTTTTTGTAATAAAGCTTTTTGTAGATAATTAATAATTAAAAATAAGGGTCGTCTATTTAAGGTCGCCGACAATTTTTTCCTTCAATTTTAAAAATATTTTTATTTTCATTAACAACTACTTTACTGTGAAAGCTTACATTTTTGGAATCTAAAAAAGTATCGCTTCATAACTTTCACAAATCCAGAAATACATTTAAGAAGCCAATGAGTTTTCCAACTCTGAGTTCAATTCTCATTGTAATTTACAGAGATGAGGCAGAGCTTTTGATTGGTTCTCAACTGCAGTTTGTTCTTGCACCTAAAACGCCATCGTAATCTGAATGTTGTTCTTTTTTAGGAAACTAAGCACTCAATTCTTCTGGCTCCGCAAAGCTTTAAAGCTAACTTTAGAACAAAACAGCTGTGGCACTTAAAGCAGCTAAAAATCAAATGTTATAAAAAGCAAGTGGGAAAGAGAAAGCAATATTTTGCAGCATTCTTTTGGCCAATTTCTGTATAGTTCGTTCTGAAGTAATACTGAACGAACTGTATTTGACCTTTGAACCTTTGAACAATTCTGTGTCATTGGCAAATATTGCAATATTCTCATATTTCGAAAAGCTGTGAGTTCGCTTAGTGAACATTGAAAGCAACATCCGAAGAATGTTGAGCCTAAGAAGAACTCGTAAGTCTAATCTTCTTTGTGAGAGAGCGATAGAGAGAGAGAGAGAGAGAGATGTGTAGAAGAAAGAGATAGTTGGTGTCAAAGCTGCCTTTGTTGGTCATTACGTTATTTCGCCATTGCAAGAATGCGAAACATGTATATTAAAGGGAATATCGATCATTTGCTGGTATCAGCTAAGGGGGTGCCCCTTCGTCACATAATCTGCCCAACAAAAATAAACTCCAGCGATATTAGAGTAAATAATAAATATTGATGACAATTTTTTTAAGGCGGCAGCAACTGGAACTCGAGCCCACATTACTAACGTGATTGAAGCCCTGGCCAGTTCAGCCAACGATATAACGAATTACCAATAAACGTGGTTTTTTAGTAAAGTGATAGATAAGTTGCTGCTGAGGCAATCGGCAAAGCTACCCGATGGAGAATTGAACCCTTGCCTCCAGCATAGTACCTTAGGAGGAACATATTAAGCAAAGTAGCATAGAAATTTCGTTAGATAATTTGCCACTTTACGAAAAAGTTTTGATTTGAGGCCACTTTCTGCCATTTTTTGTATCATTTTTTCTTCTTCTTGTCGTTAAAAGCTGTCGTTCATATTAAATGACAATTTTTTTGTCTTTCCAGTCCTACGATTAATTCAACTTTAAACGGATTTTCTGCCCATTGCATCCAAATCCAGTGTAAGTTTGCTTGTTTCGGTGACAGGACCACGGAAATTGAAAAAGATATTTCAGCAACTTCCGAGAAAAACGTAATTAAATTCAAATTCCCTTGTTTTTTATTATAAAATAATAATTATATTAAATACAGTGTTGATATACTTTGGGCTCAATACTCCTTTCTGTACTTCTGTTCTGTCCCAAATAAAAGATATTTTATTGATATTTCAAATAATAAACTCTTCAGGGTACCTCCGTATGTAAGTGGATAATGAACTGGAGGTCACAGGATCGATTGCTGTCCATACCCTGGATGTTTTCCTGCGGTTTATGTGTGACCGGTTCCAGCGAGAATGGCAAAGCTCTGCCGAGGATATTAACAACAGTGGCAAACAAAAATGCCACAAAACATGATAAGATTAACCACTCTAGCATCAGGAAGCAAAAAGGCTTTCGAGAAATCGATTGTAGAAGTGATTCCATAACAGTTAAGCAGCGCACTACCTACTTAATAAAGTGGCCACAAATTGCATTTAGTGTAAGAGCGCAGAGTAATTTCCAAGTTGAAGTCACCATTGATTCTTGTGAGAAACTTTATTATCCTTTTCGGCTGATTTGGTTTAAAAAGCTCATCTCTGGCCGTTACGAAATAGAAAGTCATACTAACGATTATAAATTGGTTTGTAACAAGGACATTTCTTTAGTCACCAGAGTAAAAAATCTGACACCTAATACGGCCTATACGTTTTGTCTAGTAGCGATGCAAGACCTGAATGTGTCACCCTTTAATTGCAAGTCAACTTATGTGAGCAATAAAATGGCAAGAGATGATAAAGCGTGGTTGACATATGATATGAAAACGACTGGCTGGTTCTTGATTATACTAGGAATAATCATGTTCTTATTTGCGGGTATATTTATGAGTTATCTAATGCTCAAACGCAAAGCTATTTGGTTAGAAAACACCCAGAAAAAAAGTGGAAGGCATGTCGGCTATACTACCACAGTTTATGCTGAAGGAGAAAAGAGTGAAACTCCAGCGAGCTGCAGGCAAGTGTCTTATAAAGTTTATAAAAAAAATCTGAGTCCAGCTTTACTTTTATAACTTTTTTACAGACATTTGGACTATACTCGCAATCGTCGAATATCCACTGAAAGTGAGACCATCTTTCAAAGTTATATTAATAACAATTTGTACGAAGTTATACAAACCTTTGACGAAATAAAATCATCCTCAGCTGATCAGTATTCAATCTATAATGCTTTGGAAAATACAGCAGAATACACGCCCATTGGCTCTGCTTGTATAGCAGATAGTCCGGTTTAGTCTAAAAGATTATCAAAATAAAATAAATATACTAAAAAACACTTTCATTCTGGCTATGAATTTGTACGTGTAATCAATGAAATTTGTATTCGTATATCAATTAAGTAATTCATTGTATTAAGGAAATTTATTCATTAGTTTCAAGTAACAGCTTCATGGTGGCATTGCCATAATAAATGAAATGAATGTTTCAAGGACAATTTTATAATATTGTATGATGAACAGAAGTTGAGTAGGCATCCACATTCAGCTGTAGAACAATCAGATTATTTTCTAACGACTTGAAAGGACTTGGTACACGTACATAAGGACGTGGGTATGATTCCTAACTCCGGCAATCAGGAAATTAAAAAATTCACTTAGCATTCGACATCCTTCTGAACCAATATTTTGTAGGCGTAGTTAAAACGAGACTAACGTTCCTTTGCGAAAACACCACTATACCGTATTGACCACTAATCCTGTCTCCAACATTCCGGTAGAATGTAGTAGCTTTTGGGAGGGTAGTATTTCTTGGCTGGTGTCGAGTCGACGCTAATAGTCGACACGACGGTATTCTAAGAGGTGTTCTTATTTGAAGCAGTCGATAGAAGGGGTCTCAGAAATTCCTCAGCTAAGCAGGAATTATCTTTATTGCTTGTTATATTCCTTCCGTGAGAGCGAAGCAATGGAGAGAACGGGTGTCAGAAATTCCTCAAAGCATACAGGAATTAACTTGATCGGTTGTCATATTCTTTCTGTGAGAGCGAACCAATGGAGGGAAGGGGTCTCAGCAATTCTTCATCTAAGCAGGAATTATATTGATTATCTCTTCCATTCCTCTATGAGCCATTCTTGCACATGTTTTGAATAGAGTAAGAGAGAGAGAAAGAGAGGTAGAGACCCGAACGATCTAGAAAGTCGTTTATCTCAAAAATTAATCGCCAATTGTGGTTGCAACGTGGGGTAAGATTACAGTGCCACAAAAAAATGGCATCTTAGAAAAAGGAAAATTACTTCAGATGAGTTTGAAATGTAACAAAGATCCTTAAAGGGGAATACACATACAAAAGGAATAAAAGGGAAAATTTTTGTATTTTTACTGCTAATCAGCAATTAAAATATCACTAATTTATGCTCTCTGTTGTCACACTTTCTGCATACACTGTAAAGTAGCAAATTTAAATACTAATTTATTTACTTAGCGCACAACAAATATTTGAACGGAATAGATAACACGCGTACTTATTGGAAAAATCAGGCAAGAATCGTGATTAATAAAATGGGAGATAATAGAGGAAAGGGCGATAAGATAGCAAGCATAGGGCGATAGTGACCATTTAACAAAATATTAAAATTTATATTTGCATTTATAATTCTATAGAAGCAATTTAGGCGCAATGGCGGAGTTAAAGGATAAACAAGCGGAAAAGTCTGAAAAACAGACCGTAATAACTAATAAAGAAACCTGTAACGGGTGAGTTGACGAATTTACTTCAGTCTGGTAAAGTGTGCACATATTCCATTAATTTTAATTATTTATTTCTAAATGAGAATAAGATTTTTTGATTAGCAATGCTGCGTGTGATTTATATTTTTATAAATTTTTTTTATTTGTTTTTAACTCCCAAATAATTTTTATTATTGTACTGATAAAAATCCCTGTAAGTGTAACAGTTTTTTATATAATTTTAAACTTTTTGAAGGCTTTAGAATAAACTGGTGGTAAAAATTTTCCGAATGGCCATTTTTTCAGATTGCTTATGTTCAAAATTCCTTTACACTTCCAGCACTTTTCTAAGTTTCATGAATCACCATTCTGCGTGGTCATTCGTTGTATTCTGCCTCTGTATTACAATTATTATATTGTACTACATGACCACCGTGCAGACCCCCAGTAGGAATTATAACATGCAAGCAAACATTATAATTCTAAACAGTAGAGATAACGATAAATTACCTTCTGGAAGAAGTACAAGGAATTTTAATGCAAATAAGAGGTAAGAAAATACACTGAAAATAATAACAATAAATAACATTTATGTCAAATATTTGAAAATAAATTTTCTAATATCAATATTTAATTGTGATCTAGTGAATTTAAACAGAAAATATATTTTATCAGTGTATCGATTTAATATATTTTATAAAGTTTGTTAAAAAATAAAACAATATTTTTCATCTTTATTAGTGAACAAAAATTATCTTCTGATGGAAGTGCAGAAAACCTACATGGTTCAGATGGTTCAATAAATCAAACTAGCACTGCTAAACACTTCGAGTCCATGCCTTCAGTATACAATTTTGAATTGACACTATTGAACAAAAATAATACTGCTCTTTTGAGCGTAGAGAATGTAACTGACATTTTGGTCATTTGGTTTAGTGATCAAAGGGAATTATTTTTTGATTACGAGTGCGTTCGTTACAACAATACCGAGATAAAAATTGGTCCTTTGCAGAGCAATGCCACGTACACATTCTGTGTGCAATCTGCCTTAACACCTAATGTCTCCTCCTTTGGCTGTATGCCATTGCATGTTCCAGCGGAAGGCAACAAAAATATCTGGATTTCACAAGACGAAAAACATTTCACAATTAGCCTACTTTGTTTAATATTTTTACTCTCCATGATAGGTGGTGGCTTGATGGCCTATTTTGGCATTAAAATGTACCCAAAAGTGTTACAGACTTCATACACAAACGGTCTTGGAGAGTCGACAACTAAGCCGTATTATTTAGCAACCATTTCGGAAAGCATCTATCAAGGGCAGTCTTCGTGTAAGAGGAATAGACTTTACAATAACCAGCAGTCCATAAATAAGTAAGTAGTTTGGCAATTATTAGTTTCCTCATTGGATTTATATACTGCCCCAAAATCCACCGGTTCGATTCCAGCCTAGACCTTTCATGTTTTTCCGCGGACAAGCCAAAAGCTTTACAGGCTTATTTAATACAAAAAAAAAATTAGTGAAACTAAATAAAATATCCTGGAAATTCAAGCGTCTTGATCCCAGTTAGGGATGCTTTTTATATTCTTTTCATTGTAGTTTGGGAAAGTCGCCGCTTTCAGTTTTTGGAGTTACATTCGAACTCTTCCAGTTTAATAACTATTCGCCTCAAAATGTTCTATAAATTCGTAAACAAAAGAGGCGCGAACAAACATCGCAAATACGAAGAAAACATGCCAACATTTCCAAAACATCTGAGAAATGCCCGAACTTTGTATTAAATCTAAAGCCTGAGTTAATTTGTTCTGCTCTCATTTCCAGATCACAACTATCGCCAACACTAACTTTAACTCATTTCGATGACAATCCGCTCAACTATAGTTCTCCTGGTGATGGCTATGAGACTCCAAAAATGTGCAGCGGCAAATTTGCGATTGAAGAATGCAGTGTAAAAAATATTTATTACACAACTCCAATGCCCCCACCACCCCTGCCGAAACGTAATCCAAAGGAATCTCGTAATTCTACAGCAGTTTTAAATAAGTTGACAAATAAATAAACGAGAATTATTACGAGAATTGTTAACTATTTATATGCCTATTTAAACCACTAGATAATACAACTTGTATTCAATAAGACATGGCAACTGCGCTGCACGCTCACAAATTTTATATATGTTTTACTAAGTAACGATTACATGGTATCAAAAGTAAATATGAAACAAGTATATTCTTTTATTGCTTATATGTAACCATTTCCGATTAAGTTAGAAAGACAAGGTTCCTTCAAGGAGGCTGTTATCGCTATAACATATATACTAATGTGTTAGTACGTATTAAGGATTAGGGATTTGTTATAAAGGTGGCTTGGATGGTGTCTTTGACATTTGGGGTATGACACTTGAGGTATAGTACAACCAATTCTTTGTCCATGGGAGAGCTTATAACGCCCTAAAACGAAGCCTTGTAAATTTAATCTCAACCATTCTTCTGCAGCCATCATTTCTTAGGAACGGTATCAAATGAAATTTCATTCGTATTTACGTATTTGTATTACAAGGATGTTTGATCAAAGAGAGGCACATTGATAGCGACTTTGTCTGCCAACTCATTCCCTTGGATTCCGCAATGCTTTGGGCTCTAGATGAGTATTAAATTGAGGATATTTGTTGGGAGTAATTACTTATTGCTTCTAGAGATGAAAATGGGTTCGTAGGAATTGCAAATACACGTTTTTTATTTTTGAACGCTTTTGCAACCGCCATTGTTGCAACATTTTCCGCTGATAGGATAAAAGTGTAATGGGGTGAAACTATATTAATAAGGGCATTATTATTTTGTACAAGCCTAAAACTGGTTCGGTCATTACCTTTAGATGCATCCGTACATATAACTGAAGTTGCTCTGGAGTTCTACGGAGATAAGTCAAGTTCTCCTGCAGTAGTTTCGAAGCCTGGCATCAATGGAACTTTTATTAAGATTCCAATTTTATATATATATATAAATATATATATTTAGTCAAGGTCTGGGCAAGAATCGAACCAGTAACCTCCTGTTTAGTAGGCAGTTCATTGTGCTTTCGGAGGCAACTGATGTTGTTCTGGAGTTCTACGGAGATAAGTCAAGTTCTCCTGCAGTCGTTTCGCAGCCTGGCATCAATGAAACTTTTATCAAGATTCCAATTTTGTCCATTTTCATTCCCAGATATCATTCTAATAGGAAAGAGTTCAAGGTCCTCAACTATTCCTATAGCTCTCTGTAACACCGCTGCCACTCTTGGAGTTTCTTATGACACCTATTAAATAATTGGTATGTGGGGATTCCTTTCCTTTTTAAAACATTTTCAATAAGTTTAGACGTGATAAACTCTCTGTGTATCTATAATGGTCGATCCATATTCACATGTATTCTATTTGGCATTGTAACAGTGTAACAAAATGTTTGTTTAAGTTAATAATTAATATTAATTGTTCTCAATTTTAAAAGTGTTGTGAGTGTCGAAATGATTTTCTAAATGAAATCTATAATTTATAATCAATCTATTGTTTATTGAGTTAGCAAAATCTGGGAAAACTGAACTCAACACTGCACAATTTCAACGCAAGAATAAAATTTACACAGAAAGTTTTGTTTACTTGTGTTACCATTTGTTTACATTCAATTCCCAAACAAAATTTCTCTACGAAATGCTCTGCTCTCTTTAATAAATAATAATATTTTAAATCTTTTGGATAGTCGGCTATCTAACAGATTCATGACTGGGAAGGTCTAGAATTTGAATCAAGATGGAGTTGACACTGTTTTGATTTACTACAAGGAGACACAGTCTGCTACTAATAGGAAGACGAGTTCCTTTGTAAATAACCTAGTGGCGGTTGGGAATGTTCATTGTACGTTCGCCTGCGAAGGCAACTGAAGTTGTGCTGGAATTCTGCGGAGGTGGCTGAAGTTCTACTGGAGTATTTTTGAAGAATGGTATGAATGGAATTTTACTTAATTCTTAAAAAAAGAAATAAAATGTAGAAAAGTAAAATTTCATTGGGCAAGCTTTCCACATTATGGACAGTTTTCCATGAATCGCTCGGAAATTTTTATCCTGCAGTGTAACGATGGTTTCAGGCTTATTCGGGAAGCACTAGGCTTTTTTAAAAGAAATTCCACAAGCACAATTCAGATATTCCAAAAAAAACCAGTTATTAGCCTGAGGAGTAAGTAGCCTTCATTTCCTTGTAGGATTGATCCGCTAAAAAAAATTGGTTTACGATTTTCCCAACAATTTAAAAAAAAAACAAAAATTATTTTAAGCCACACAGTTCCATGAAATCCGTGTCACGAAGTCTCGCTACAACTGCTATTACGAATTGAATATCAAAATACTTGTATTTCAGAGTTTTTTGGTTTTCATTATTGCAGGTCCAAAGGTCCACCTTTAAATTAAAAAAGTTACTTTTGCGCACCACTTATTCGATACTACAGATGAATTTAAATCGTATGGCGGCCATTAAAATTAATTTTTTTTAATTTTGTTATTTAATTAATTCCGAGCGGCCGGCCCATCCTTTTTTTTTGTCTTTCATGTCCATAATTATTTTCAAGGTTTGTGGGTGACGCCGTAAGTGAATGAATAATGCACAGCCTAATAAAGCGGACGTTGCAGGTTCGATTCCTGCCTAGACCCTGGCTGTTTTCCTGCGGACAAGCCGAAAGTTACGCCAACAAAAAAATTATATAATTAATTTTTTTTTTTATTGATTTAGTGAGCACTTGCAATACCTATTTCCGGAACAAATGACAACACAAAGTGTAGAGAAATATTGAGCTTAAAATATATTAAGTGATCATCGATTAATATAAAATCTAATAAAAATAAAACATTTAAAAATAAAACAGTTTGCACTGAAAGCTTTGAATTCACGTTCAATGGTTTAATATTCTAACCGCTGCCTAACAAGCAATAAAATATTAATTGCGATTGTAATGGGGGTTTTCCCTCTTGTTCAGAGCACGTTTGCAAAAATGCTCGTATTACAAACACTTCTCGGAAAACAATAGCAATCATATTTCATATATAAAGCGAAACACGTTCATGATACAATCAGTTGACTTCAGCAAGCTCTCAAGGCAACATCATCTCAATCAATAAATTTAATTAAAATAATAAAAAAATGAAAATCTTCTCAAGTTTTTGTTTACTTTTAACAGTAACATTATTTGCCTATACACTGGCCAACACCGTCAATTGTAAGCCCGGTAAAAATGCCAAGTTATTGTACAGCACAAACGTTCTACGGCCTGCGCTTGACGGCTTGTCACAAGATGTTTATGTCGCCTACCCCAAAGATGTAAGTTGGGGTTTTCCAATTTTATTTGGCAGTGTTTCAATTACAATTCATATATATATTTTTTTTTGAAAGAGTGAACCCGACAACGGAGCCATAGAAGTTGTTCATTTTTGCGCGTACGACCACGATCCCAAGTTGTTTGGTGCGAAAGCTGTGTTCGCTTACAGTGTAGAGGACAATATAAATCGCCGTTTAAGTAAAGCCACGATAATTTTGCGAGGACAGGAGTCGCGTGGTATTAATTCAACAGTTGAATTTTACGGTTTTAATTAAATTACGAGTATTCTGTCGGTCCATAAAAAATCTCCTAAAATTGCTGAACAACTCCAAAGCAGAAGGAGGGGATATAATTAATATTATAAATAATAATATATGTTTTTTAAATGAATAAAAACAATTAATAACAGTAGATATGAAAGCGAATACGAATATTTAACTCTTTCATTTTGGAGGCAATGTTACTAAAGGAGCTTAACACTCCAGAACAGAAGGGGACCCCCTTTAAATTAAAAAGTCCTTAAAAAACTTTACAAAAAATAACAAACAGTAACAAACAGTTACAACAAATAAGAAAGGGAACGTGATAATGGTGTAGGGTTTCGAATTCATTCCCCTATACGTAGCAACATCATATGCATCAATTAATGTCTGAATTTATTCGTATGTAATGTTTGCATGCCATTTCAAATGGTTGGCACGGAGGATGCAGACCTTTCTGTATAGTATAGTTTCAATGTCCAAAACAAGCACCCGACTTTCAGGAATGAAACATTTTTGTGTCACATCCAAATTGAATATATTCAGCGTATGATAGATGGCCTTAATTTGCGGACTAATGACTTTTTAAGACTTTTAGAACAAGGACATATAACAGGACATCTATCACAGGACATATAAAACTGTATTCAAGTCTTCCATGGGTGTCATAATATCCACGGCGATCAATTGGTGACTCCCCTCTAGCTTAGACAGTGCTGCTATGCAAAGTAGGAGGGTGAAAAGACAAACATAATCCACCATAATCAACATAACCCAGAGCAGTGCTACCAACGTAATCCGTCCAGCCTTCGATGGCTTCCCTGTTACTCTTACATTTTTACCTCCATGCTATTTTTTAGGGTTAGGATATGGTTAATAGCCGCTGGGGGTTAAGTCTGCTGAATATGGTGGTTTTGGGGTATAAAATAATGGGTTCTTAAATACTGGCCGAGCGTACTATCTTTAGCCGTTAAAAGGAAGTTGGTCCTAGAAAATATAGACATATTTTATATAATACTTATATTAGGTGTTATCTGGACTTTGTTCTTATTCTGCCATGAATTTTGTTTTCCCAACAAATTAGCTCGTTTTGAACCAAAAAAGGATATTCCAGCTGTCTGTAAACATTCACTCCTTGAAGGAGAAGATTATTTTTGTACAAAATTTTCCCTACAGAGATTTCAATTAATGAAAGGGCAACACTATTGCAAAAGAAAAAAAATAAAAAAAAATAAAATTAAAAATAATGAAACGAGTCTGATTAGAATAACAATACAATGGCGACAGAAATAAAATTGTAAATCGTATAAAAAATTCAGCAAATGACTACAATAGTGAACAACAGCTAGAAAATGCAGAATGAGGAATAAATGCAACGTCATCACTGAGACAAATAGAAGACTGAATGATTTAAAATCAATTGAAAATCGAGGCGACATAGGCCAACCCTAAAATCGTTCGCTGCCAAGCAATTGAAAGATAATAGAAAAAAAAAAAGGTTTAAAAAAAAAATTTTTTAAAAAAAAATTTTAAAATTAAAAAAGTCTTATAAATTTTTTTATTTTTAAAAAATTTGTTTTCCTCTGCTAACAATATAAAATAATTTAAATTAGCAAATGTAAAGGAGCGAAAGTATTTAAAAGGGTGGCAAATTAATGTGGTAGAAAGTAAGATGGCCCCTTCCCCACTATGCATTTTAATGGAGAGGGGTATCAAAAACTAAATCATGATGTGTCATGAAGTTTTTTATAATTATAAGAAAGCGAAATCATCTGTTTAAGGCCCTGATACACTATCCTACACAGTCGTACGATTCCTTCACACGAAAATCTAATATAATAGCCTTCCTATTTTAAAAATCCGCATCAAAATGGCATTGCTGGTGCCATCCTAAAATGCAAATATGAGGCAAGTAAGTTGTTTCTTTGTTAGTTAAAGTAAATGCAACTCTGATCGCATGAAAATTGTCATTTTCAGAAAATTGTCATTTTATGAAAATTGGTATTTTATGAAAATTTTTATAAAACTTTTGTTTTTTCAAATTTTTTGGTAACACTATTTTATTTTTTCAGCAAAGATGCCATATTGCACTGTGTAGGATAGTGTATCAGGGCCTTTACTAACAAAAAGTACCCCACCACTCGAGCACAAGAACTCTAACTACACCGCCACCTACTTTACACTTGCAAAACTTTAATATAAATTATTTCGAGACTCTAAGTGTAGTGATAAATATAATATAATTAATTTTACACCATTTCCCACAGCTAAATATATTTTGCAACTGAAGTCTAATTTTACTAATACTTTTGATGAAAATTTTCTTAAACAGATAAATTCCTTCATTTTTTCAACCTAAAAAAAAAAATTTTGAATTCTCTAATTGTTTTCAGTTCAAGGTCCACTTTTATACGATATACAGAAAAAATTGTATATAAAAGACTTGGAAATATTTAGCTAAAAAATACACTATTTGAATTTTATACTATATAAAAAGAGAAGTGTTAAGAGATTTTCTTATTTTTGGATGTACAATTTGGACTGGTTTAAAGGGAATGAACTGTATACTTCTCATATGCTTCAAGTAATTTTTACTACATCCAAGTACGATTTACTTAACTGATATAAACATTTAACGAGAGTTGGTGCAATTAAAATACCACAACGTGCTATCTTTCGGCCTACTTTTGATAATCTGGCAATACCACTTTTAATTATCGAATACACTTGCCAACAATATCAAAAGCAATTACTTGGCTGCAATTAAAAATGCGTTATTAGAACTTAAAATATTTTTTTTCTTTTTCTTTTTGTAATAAAATTTTTGAAAATTTTTCTCTGAAATATTTGTTTTTTCTTTTATTCTGCTATAAAGAATAGAACAGCAAATACATCACCAGCAAAAATAAACAATACAATTTATTTATTTATTTAGTTGGTGTTCATCTGAAGTGCATCGTTGAAATAACCCAGAAAAAAATTTAAAACTTTTTAAGAACATTTTTAGGGATTGCCAAACGTAGAAACAAACACTTCTGGCTGGCCAAAAAATATTTCAACTTTTTTCGTTTTTTGTGTTTACACACGAATGGTTTGATGAGCACGTCAAACACGAGCACGGACATAATCAATTTCTTTTAAAATGTGATCTCTCCGCACGTTTCGTGTTTCTTGGCATGGAAAATGTTCAGTTCTATTGTTTAGCATTACATGATTTAAAAAGTGTAGAAAATTTAATTCGTCACTTTATTTGAAAACAATTAATTTATTTGCTGTTGCCCAGTGTAGCATACACAAGATAATTGTGGACAGAGTGAAATGACTACTTAAATTATCTTTGCAATTTTAATATTCATCTATTTTTATGCTTCGAGGGTTCAAGTTTATAAAAAATAAAAAATAATTCATTTCTTGCCATTTTTTCTGAAGGACAATATTTTAAGTTTGACGAATTATTGAAATCAGTTTATTGTCTTTTTTGTAGTTGTTTTAATTTTATAATTATAGTTGTTTCTTAAAAATAAAAATAAAATAATTATGCAAGCAAATAAAGGGAAGGAAAAGACTTAAAATTCCTAATTATTAATAAATATATCAAAATTAGGTAATACTAGTTAAAATAGGCCGCTTCTCTAACAGCTGTGATAAGTCACCTCCTAACTCTTTGACAGCTGACCATTAAAAGCAATTCCTCTATTAATATTATGCAATACGAAATGTTTTAGCCATTTAAGTAATAATTAAGGGATTGCCCAACAAGATATGTCATTTGAATAGCCAGCCATCCAAACAGCTGTTGAAAGTCACCTTCTAACTCTTTGACAGCTGACCATCAAAAGCAACTCCTCTATTAAAATTATGCAATACGAAATGTTTTAGCCATTTAAGTAATAATTAAGGGATTGCCCAACAAGATGTGTCATTTGAATAGCCCGCCATCCAAACAGCTGTTGTAAGTCACCTTCCAACTCTTTGACAGCTGACCATCAAAAACGACTCCTCTATAACAATTTGCCAATACAAGTTGACTACTAAAAGCAGCTTGCCAACAAACTAAAAATTCATTGAGTGATCTTTTTTCTTGTATGGCAACTTAACTTTTAAAATTATACTTGCGTGCCAGAGGTTGCACTAAAATGGTGCATAGGTCAAACATATTTTCAGACGATTTAAAATAAATTGAATACTCCCCACGATAAACGAAGGCTGAAAAACTTTAAATTGTAGAATTTTGGGGGGTAAATTTTCTAAATGTGGACAGGGTCGCAATAGCTGATATTTCTTTGACCTGCAGAACGAGGCCATGGTAAGGAAACACTTCATAAATAAATATTTGCAAATTACTGGCACACAGACAGAAAAAGGAAAGATGAATAGCAGCGGGAGTAGCGGACATTATAAGAATTGGACAATCATTTAGTATATGCATAAAGCGGCAGTGTTGTTATTTCCGTTTATACTTCTCACGTTTGCTTCTTGTGCACCTCCCCCTTACCCCGGTCTAAATATTTGTCTTTCAATAGTATTTAAAATATTTAATTGCCCAAATTGTTGTTGTCACAATTGCTATTACTGTCGCCTCTTACTGTGCCGTAGCCGATTTTCGTGATAAGAAGGCAAATATTTCATTATACGAGTAGTGACGCTGCCAGTGGGGGTGCTCTTGGCAATGATGTGTATTTACCGCAGGTACGTGCTCTAATTGCTTTGTCAGTGTAGTGTTAGGAATGCTCTGGGTTTTATAGCAGTTTTCCAAAGTAAATATTTATTTAAAAATGCTCGCTTATTTTTTGGCCAATATGACTTTTTGATATATCTGATCTGGGAGCCAAATTTTTTTTTTTTTTAATTTTGTGGATAAACACAAGAGATGGAACAGTGAGTAAATTTTGTTTATAATTATGTACGCACTGATGAGATCTGGCCAAGCAGTCTCATGCATCCACTCTGCTTGAGCAAAAGAATTATGGGTCTTTCATTGCTTTCCGAAGTGGTTCAAGCAAAACTGACCCATTTAAGTTTTTAAGCTCTTCCTAAGACTCACTTAGTTGAGTCTAAAGAAATTTCAATCACTTTATGCATGGCATTGAAAAAAATATTTATTAAAAAATTTTATTTTTGAGGATTAATGAGAAGGATATTATATTTTTCTTATAGTCTTAAAATAGGACTATAATACTTTTGATTTGGATTGATCGAGGGATAACTTATAAATACTAATTTTAATTTAATTATAATTAAAATAATTTTTTTTTTATTAATATTTGTATTATCTATTTCCTGAAGAAGTTACCCAAATTCTAAGGAAATATCGAAAGGATAATGAAATATATATTTTAAAAAATAAATTAGATAATTACATTTTTAATTTAATTTATTATTTTTATATATTTTTTATTATTATTATTTTTTTTTTTGTAATTATTTTTTATTTATTATTTATAAAGAGTTTTTCATTAGGTGCACACTTTCAATTTAAATAAAACAAACACTGTAGAAGACTATGTTTGAAGATAATTTTAATCAAATGAGCGTCACGACAGTGCTTTATACGATTCTTACGATTTTGAAGTAACTTTTCGCCTAAAAAGGGCTGCAGTGCATCCCCCAAACGTTCAATATTAAACTCATAAGCCCACAAAAAGTAATCCAAAAGCATTAGATCGCAAGATCTAAAACGTGAAATTAGGAAATGGTTGCATTTTCCACGCAATAGGTCCACTGTATAGCGAGTTGTATGTGAAATTGTACAGTCCATTTTCAGCGAGTGCAGTGTTATGCATGATCCTGCTTAAGTATTTCATGCAATCGTGAGATTATTGCACGCTGTGTACCAGCTTGCTGGAGAGCAAATTACACCAGGCAACAAAACCGTGAATCCTTAGCGACCGCCATATTTTTCAGCGGCGACGAAACCAGTAGTTTCAACTCCAAGCAATCAGCGAGTGAACTTGTCAATATACAGATTTCTTTAAAACAGCCCAGCTAATAATGGGAATACTTGTACCCACAAACCGTTAAGGGTTAATAATAAGTGCATGCTTTACTACTACAACAGCTAATTCGGTTCGAATTTAGCCAGCATTTTGATTTGGTTTATTAAACGAGCATTCTCAATACTAAAAGTGACTGCCTGACAGTGTCAGCTGGCCATATTTTTTCAAAAACGAAGTAGCAAATAACTTTACTATTAACGGATTTCGGTATAGATCAGTGCTGAATGAGTCCTAAGCATTTCCGGTTTCGTTGCCTGCTGTAATTTGCTGTCCAGCAAAGTCATACACAGCGTGCAATAATCTAGTGATTGCTTGAAACACTTAAGCGGTCTCATGCGTAATACTTTGCATACACACGACCGGCCAGCACATCTCTTATAAATACGTCAGAGTACAAATTTTCCGATTGTAATTCCGTTGAGTGTATATCGGAGATCTCTAAGGCTTGGTATGTACTTGTATGGGTGGCTGATAATTATATATATATATTTTTTTTGGGTTTTTAAAAATGAAAAAAAAAAAAAGAAAAATCTTTGCCCACCTAATCAACTTGCAGCTCCATCATTCATCCAGTTTAGTTTTCATATTTATTCAGAGCGGAAAATAACGCTGTAATCAGTTTAAGTGTACCGACCGTTTTCAAACGCTGCTACTCATCACTCATTACTTGTTAAACATTTTCGACATTTACAAATATATATTTGTTTGCTTTAAGGATTTCCGCATAACATTAATATTCTGTTAATTGGAATTTTCTGTCAAACAGTTGAAGTGCAAAATACAATCAATCAAAATGTCAAGTGTCATGGTAATTAATGATATTCTTTTTATTTTTAATAATTTCTTTTCATAATAATTATATTTTGAATTGTTATTGAGTGAAATTGAAATGAAATGCAATTAAAAATGTTAAATTTATTGCAATCCTTTGCATGATAAAATGTTGCGCATGTGAAGTTCTACGAATATGTGTGAGTGATGAAATTTTAAATAACTCGTTAATCACACGAGTACGAGTACGAGTACGAGTACGATTACGCGGGAGTCCTCACAGGATTTTAAAGCTTCACGAAAATATTTTTTTTTAAACTTTCATGATGCTTCCAGCATAATTTGAAAGCTTAAAGTGTCCAGTATGAGTACTCAAGAGTATTTTCTACGACTTTCTTGATTGATGAGAATAAAATTGAAAGAAAAACGATTCGCAGTTAAATAATATTAATTAATTAATTAATAAAACAGGAAACAAAAAACTTGTACTGCAATTTGAAAAATTATTAAAAGAAATATTTTAAAAGTAAAAATTTTAAAACTGATTTTGTAACGGTAATGGGAAATGGAAATGAGGCGAATGATGTACTCGTATTAGAGCAGAAATTAATTCTAAATAAAAAATTTCCAATTTAAAATACAAATCATTTACACAGTAAGCGAAAGGAGGACAATTTCTTAAACCCAAACAAAAATAGAAATTCCCTATGTAGTTGTCATTCCACAAAACTGGCAACGCTGAATACAGTTTATATAAACTAGCAGTGAACTAGTGCGTATGAGTAATAAACAGCCTACTACTTTTTTGTCCTACTTATTTTCGGAGGTTGCGGTCGTGATTCGTTTTTAGACCCTACATGCTCTCCGGTGGGCCAGCCAAAAGTTTTGCAGTTGGGTTTTTTTTTTACAAAAAGCTCTTTAGTTTACATTAAAAGCTTTAAAGAATGAGCCATTAGATAATGAAAAATTGAACTCAATCATATATTGTATTTTGCCATAAAATCGGAGAAATCATATGCAACGTATATCATAAATATTTAATAAGTCCATTGTTTGTTAAAGTCCATTGCTTCCTAATATCTTCGTAATGAAACTTTCGTTGGACAATTTTTTAATCTAATGAAGAAAGTCACTCAATTATCCGCAGGAACTTTTCAGACTAGAATTTAATTATAACAGGAAGGAGGCCAAGTCTATATTAAGAGCAACAAGCTCACTCCTGCCGTATGGCTAATTCTTTGTTACTCAGTTTAGTGTTCAGGTTATGGGTCTCGGCCTGCAATACTCGTACTTTGAGCATTGTAAGGATTTTCAAATAATTTTAAATATAATACTTGACTATGAAGTAAATATTTCCACCATGATGGCAATCAGCTGAGTGGCTCAATACACTTAAATAAAATAAAATAATACAAACAATTTTTTCATATTTAATTTTATACTCATCTGAATCGGAATTATAAAAAAAATTTGTATAAAAAATATAAAAAAAAGTATAGAAATAAAATATTTTTAATTAACCAAAACAGAGTCTATTTCGCACTACAAAAAAAAAAAAAAAACATAAAAATTAATTATAAATTTGCTCACTTCTGTAAGTAATTCTAAAAAATAACGACTTCTATTGGATTACAGTGGAGCTAAAAAATAATAATTTATGTGCAATAAAAGTAAGCAGTATGAAGAACTTTCGATTTAAATCTGGCACGGTGAAATGTTAAATTAAGAAATATCCTGCGAAATGCATTTTTATATAAAACTATAAATATTCTACTATGAAGCGAGAGATTTCAAAAATTATTTTGACTCACCCATGATGATATAAAAAATGTATTGTAATCATTTCTAGAGGCTCACCTGAAATGAAATAAAGAAAAGGATTTATTAGAATGTGGGTTAAAATGTCAATGCAAAGCGGTAGTATGCTTGTGAACTCGAAGGATTATGCGAGTCCTTTCTTCAAGTGTATATCAAATAAATTGATATACACTTGAATTGCTTTCCCGTCTTCACTTTGATATATATTTTAAAATGTAGACCTTCCTGGATAGTACAGTTCTGAACTCTAAGGATAATTTTCTTCTCTTTTTTTAAGAACTCCTTGATTTAAACAAGTTAAAGTCATGACTATAGAAAATACTGTGACAGAGAACAATAAAATTTGATTGACTCAAAACATTGCTTGTGATAGAAAAAAAATGAATAAAATTTAAAAAAAAATTATTTTGGAAATACGACGTGTGAAGTATTTCAAGGATTGGAAAAGTTTTTCCAAAAATTGAAAATAACGCTAATTTTTTGATCACACCTCGTATTTGCATTGTAAACATTATTATTTTTGTAGCTGAATGAGAAGCACGTTTAAAAGATCTCCTTTTATAGAAAATTCAGGCCGTTGCATTTTGACTTAATTTGCTAAGCAATAAATTTTCTGTGTCCAGGGGTTGCTTTAATCGGGGTTACACTGTAATTTAAACACTTTTATTTTTCTTTATTACATTTCCCGCAAGTTCAAAATCTGTGTAAGAAATATACATCAAGAGCATCTGTTAGATTCCACTACTGTACAAGGACACAAGTGATTAAGATGCAAAGACAATGCGTGCGACAAATGTAGTCGGTCGCACCGAATTGCCAAAATCTCTTTTAATATTGTTGTGGCTTTTGTTAATTATCTTTGGCACGGACGGTCATTGAAATCGATTTCATTATTTAATTTAATTTTTCTACATATTTTATATGTAAATTTTGCTTTCTTTCCCCTCTGTCATTTCGCTTATTTAACTGCACATAAAAAAAAAAAACATTTTTTTATTTGTACATTAAAAATAAAAACAAAAAGGAAAAGAAAATGAAAATGAAAAAAGTATTTTATATATTTATTTGGCTTTTACACAATTTTTATAGTTGTTTAATAATTTTTCCTGGGTTTTCAATTTTCTACTTTAGTTTCATTTATGTGTGTAGGAACGTGTGTGTAGCGCGCCTAAATGCCATTAGAAATACATCACTAAATTGTTTGTCATATTTAGTCACTTGAGGTCTTGCAAATGTGTACGAGTACATTAATGTGAATGAATATTTGCGTGTTTTCTTATTATTATCATTTTGAGGAAAATTTATTGCTGTTTGCTGTCGATAGAAATGAAAATAAAATAATTATTTATAAAGTGGGGAAAATCAGAAGTGTTTTTTTTTTCAGAATGAGCTAAACATAGAAATCGCATCCCATCTTAAAAATTTGTTGCTGATTTTATGAGCAATTATTTTTAATGAGGCTCAAAACAACTCAATACAAAGCAACTGGTGTCTCTTCGCCTTTTGGCATGATACCATGGCAATCGATATCAATCGATATCGATATTGTACTGTATCGGCATACGATACTGAATGGGAAATAGAAACGCAGCCATAGTATCCAAAAAAACCACTAACTTACGAAAAAAAAAAATTAAAAATAAAAAAATAAAAAGATGTTATACATGAAATTTATTAAATCAATCGATATCGATATTGTATTGTATCGGCATACGATACTGAATAGGAAATAGAAACACAGCCATCGTATCCAAAACAAACCACTAATTTAGGAAAAAAAAAAATTAAAAAAATATAAAAATAATAAAATAAAAACAAGTTATACATGAAATTTATTTAAATAATTTCTTTTTATTTAATTTAATTTTTTTGTAATTTTTTTTTTATATTTATATAAAAAAAATAATTATTAAATTTAATTATTATTAAAATTATTATTTAAATTATAAAAAAAAAATTAAAAAAATATAAAAATAATAAAATAAAAAGAAGTTATACATGAAATTTATTTAATCAATCGGTATCGATATTGTATTGTATCGGCATACGATACTGAATAGGAAATAGAAACACAGCCATCGTATCCAAAACAAACCACTAATTTAGGAAAAAAAAAATGAAAAAAATATAAAAATAATAAAATAAAAACACAAGTTATACATGAAATTTATTTAAATAATTTCTTTTTATTTAATTTAATTTTTTTGTAATTTTTTTTTTTATATTTATAAAAAAAAATAATTATTAAATTTAATTATTATTAAAAGTATTATTTAAATTATAAAAAAAAAATAAAAAAATATTGTAAATAGTTTGTTTTTTCGCATATGAAAATGTTTTCGAAAAACATGTTGAAAAGAGTTTTAATTCTCTCAATGAAATTCTAATATGTAACATGACCTTTTTCAATTAAAAACGCCTAAAATTATGCAACCAAAAAGTAAAAGTTTAAATAAAATTATTTTAATAACTGAAGTTCGTCGATCACAGTAAATTTTTTAGCATTTGCTTAAACTTCCGCTGCACTATCCTATACAGTCGCACGATTTGTTAAATATGCCATCTCTGCTGAAACAATAGGATAGTGTGGCCTAAAAATGCAGCCGCGTGAAATATTTTTTGAAAAAGTCGCACGATTTGCAAAAACGATTTTAAAAAATTTGTCATAAAATGATCATTTTCAGGCAACCAGAGTTGCATTTACTTTAATCTGAAAAGAAAAAATTTGCTTGCATCAAATTAGTATAACAGTGTGGCGGTAACGGTGCCATTTTCCTGCGATTTTTTCTGAAATAGGATGGCATCACATTAGGTTAGATTTTTGTGTAGGCTAGTGAAGCATGGCCTTAAGTAATTACGATTATATTCGCATTGTATGCGATGATTTGCAATTATAATAATTTAAGAAACTTAAACTGGACCGAGCAAATCCTTCCGAAAAAAATTTTGGTGCGGAAAAAATTTTCTATTGTATTTAATTTGAAGTCTCCTTTTTTTCAGTTTTTTACGAAACATTTTGTCCAACAAAAATTGAACTTACTTGCCATCAGCTGGAATTTCTTACAAATTTCAGATGTACGTGTAAGAGGGAATTTCAATTTAATATTTGCATAATCATATTGTTAGTAAAGTTAAAAAGACCTATTTCCCCCTTTAAATGCCCCTCAAGTTATCTAATTTTTAAATACGACTTCTTTGAGTATGATTATGCAGCAAAGTACTTTTTATAATTTATTTTATGGTACTTTTTGAGAAAACAAAACAGTGGTTGGGCGATGCAACGTAGACTGGGGAATAGCAATCCCTGATAACAGGTGATCAATCTTTCACATTTTAATTGGTTGATCATTCGTAACAATAATGTCTTCTTCTTAAAGAAACATGATATACGGAAACCATTCTGAGCCGAGGCCAACAATTTCGGGAATATCAGTTTTTACCACTACAGTAAAATCGAGCGCCAAAAAAGCTATTATAGTTGTATCAGCTGTAATAAGAAAGGTTTTTCACTTCTCATGAAAAGGGCTGAATATGTCCTGCTAATGAAAGCTGCTCCGAACAGCTGATTCCAAAAATTTGGAAATAATTTATTTTGTTGAAAAGATTCGGTAATAAACTTTAGACAATTTTCTTTAAAATTCTTATAAGGAAAGGCTTTGCTCTAAGGACAATTCTTTAAATTACCCAAATCGGAAAGACTTAGTGATTAAAGCAAATAAAGTGAAACCTTGAGGCAGAGCTGGTAAACGTAAGAGAAATGTTTTCTCAGGTTTTCTTTAAATAAAAATTTCGTAATTTTGTAAAATAATTAATTTTTAAAACTCTAGAAAACTACATTTCCAGACCTTTCCATTGATGTATAATATGTCGTACTTTCTGCACTTCAATTTAAAAATTGGAACTGGAACTTTAAAAAATTTAACTTTTCTTAAATATGATTTTGAATTCAAATTAAAAATATATAAAAATATTTATTACTTCTTAGTAGAAGCAATCAAAGCGCCAAATAATTGATGAGTTCCTTCTAATTAAAGAGAAAGAAGATAGAAAGACGCCTTCCTTCAACAAACTTCAAACGTCAACATGTCGCCAGCAACATTGTAAAAAGGAAATGAAGCAAAATAAAACAAGAAGGCAAAAGTTGTTACAGCAACAACTCTAATACTAAAATTAGCTTGGGCGTATTTTTAAATCGCTCGGAATTTGGCCACAAGCCAGGTCATGGAGTCCACAAACCACGGCCAGCATCCACATGCCCAACCGCAAACTGCAAAACTATTTATAAAACTTAAAGTTTGCACACAGGAATGCATAAAAAAAAATTGCAATAATCAGAAACATTCCACTCTTTTGAAAAAAACATCAAATTTGAAAAAAAAAATTGAAAAAAAAATAGAAAATTATTAGAAAACGTCACAACACCTTTAGAAAAATATTATGAAATTGGCAAAAGCTATAAAACATATTTTTAGAATATTAAAATAAAAAAAAGGGGAAAATAAACAAAAAATTACCTTTTTATGTAAAAACATGTGTTAGTGTGTGCGTGTGTGTGTGTGTGTATGTACTTGCAATTGAATTGAGACATAAAAATAAAATTATAGTGTGTTAAACAGAATGTTAAATTTATTATTCAATATTCATTAGGCACTTCAATTCCCCCCGCCCTAAACTATTTCAATTTTCCCCATTTTATTTGCTTATGTTGCTCGACTCTCGTTGCAGCATTGACAGTGGAGCACAAAGCAAAAGGGGAATACACATACACACCTTATAGATTTTTGATATTCATTACAGAGAAAGGAAAAATTTATTTCTGTCTGATGTGATGCAAAATGTGAGCCGACGTGTAAAAAACTTTGCCACTCGCAGGGCAGTGCCAAAGCTAAGGGCAGATGGAGCAAGTATTTAAAGAGCAAACGTGACCACTGTCCTAAACCAATAATTAAACAATATATATTATAAAATTAATATTTTAAAAATTGCCATTAGAATTTTAAGAACAACCAGTGTCTGCAACAGGCTTGTGAAGAATTTGGCACGTCTGAACTCTCTCGAAAAAAACTGATACTCAAATACTCAATTCGTTAGCCAGACAGACAGACAGCGACAGTAAAATGCTCATAATTTGTGGTAGCGCATGAAAAAGATCAAAAAGGAGACTAAAGAAGTGCCAATGTACTCCATTAAAGCACACTTCCCAAATAACTGAAAACTTGATAGAGGGCATTTCCAAATTCAGCATTTAAATAAAGAATATTCGAATATCAGATACAGATTTTCGGCATCTTGAAATAATGTGTTTTTGATATAGAAACTTGTGGCCCAGCAATGTGCCCTTAAAGCCAGACTGTGCTAGTTGTGTGCAACAAATATATTAAATGTTTTTGCTCATTTAAAATTCGATTAGTCAAAACGGTTGTAAGGCCCTCGAGAACTTCACTTCCGAGCCCAGTAATCCGCATTAGCTTCCAATTTAATTTTTGAGCAACTTTTTTTATTCTCAAAAATCGTTTTATATCGAAGAAAAGCTTTATGAGGACAAAATGTTTAGACATAATTAGTATCGCAGAAAGCTGCGATATCTCGCGACTTCCTTCGATTCTCAATTATTATAGGTTCATTCAACACTGTGTTAGAATTCGATTAATTCGATTAGAGTTCGATTAATCTTTGATAGACACGTTAAACTGATTCCTTCTATGCAGAGTGTTTATTTCCAAGCTTTGAATAATAATTCTGATCGGTGCATTTCTTCACCACCAATGAGGATTTGACACCCTGCAGTTCTCAGTATTGCATTTCGAAAATGTGCACATTCGCACAGAACTGAGTAGTAACTCACAAGTGGCGTGGCATTATGGCATCATAATCGGTAACACAGGACTCAAACTGATCCGTATCATTCGAATGCCCTGCCATTCTGAGTATGGCAATGGGAAAATCTGCATATTAAAAAAAAATTCATGTAGCCGTCCCAGTCCCTAGACATCACTTTCCAGGCGAACCATTCTCTTCCCTCTTGTGACCAGGTACCAGCATCATCCGGTTGTCATTGATTATTTAATGCCCTGCCATTCTGAGTATGGCAATGGGAAAATCTGCATATTAAAAAAAAATTCATGTAGCCGTCCCAGTCCCTGGACATCACTTTCCAGACAAACCATTCTCCTCTCTCTTGTGAACGGCTACCAGCAACCTGCTTCAGCTCGTAGCAATATAGCGTCTTACCGTCTGTTCATACAGGATAAACTTATATGAAGTACTCTTATTGGCCGGCTGTTGCCAAACAATATTTGTAGAACACTATTTGAGAAAAGAGTTTCAAGGGGTGCAGTCTGCCATTCTAAAGGACTTTATTGCAATTTTTGCTGCTAATAGATCCATCGAAATTTTTTTTTTTTTTAACAACGATCGATATCCTTGGCTGACCGCTTGTAGCGTACTCAAAATGAAAATGTTGTCACATTTTATGTTTTCTTACCAGAAGCAGAGAAGAAAATAAACAATATGTTGCAATGAATTGCATTTTCATCTACATAACAAATATTAATGCAAATAAATATTTTTGCAGGCGCTTGCATGTGCGTGTGTGTGTGTGTGTGTGTGTTTGCTGCTGTGTAAGGTGTGTGTTTTTAAGGGGCTCAAGTGTGCTGCAATTTATTACAGTTTGTTGCATTTCTTTTATATTTTCCTACAAGTGCTGCAGCATGTTGTGCCGCTCTTCTTTTTGCACCTTTTTAAATTTTGTGCATATTTTTCTATTTTCTCCTCTTTTTTGGCAATTATTTTTATATTTTTCTTTTTATTTTTTATTATTATTTTTTATTTTTTTTTTTTTTTTGGGTGTGCATTTTATATAAAAATATTTTCATATTTATTTATACAGTTTAATGTGAACTGTGAGTGTGCGTGTGTGTGTATGGGTATGTGTGCCTTTTAGTGCCACGAATTGTTTTTGTAATACTTGCAGTGGCAAAAAAGTTTTGAGCCTTTAGATTGTTTAATTGATTTAGTTCTTCTTAATCATTTCTCAGCGTAACAACTATTTTGTTACCCCGACACACCAAAAGCGACCGTCAACAGTCACAGAAAACAAAAAAACAAACGTTTTTTTACGGCGATTTCATAATTTTGAATCGTAGCGCGGGTGTGTAAAGTGTTCTTCTTCTTATTCCTGTACGCGCTCGCCAAATAAAGTTATTTCTTTAAGTGTAGTCCACAGAAATTGATTTATTAATCCCGGGCTTGTGTACCTCTACGCGTGCAAGTAGAAATTAAATTTTTTAATTCATATTCCTACTGCCACCTCAAAGTCTGTGTTAATTATTAAGTTATTATCCTTGAATTCACAAGGATTAAAGGATACGCTTTCAATAAATTATTATTAATTGTGTTTAACTTTTGATTTCATCATGACGGTGGGTATTCATTCAGACGAATGGATTTTTTTCAAAAACAAAAATAACTTTTAGTGTGATTAGACGATTTTGTTTAAAGTTACGCAAACAATGTTTATAATCAAACATTTTTTTAATTGCCCAAAACAGTTTAAACAGCATTTGAAAATATTTTAATAGAACAGAAAGTTGTTACAATAAAATAAAAACTTTACAGTGTATTTTAAGCAATTTTATAAATAATTATTTCTACACAGAGAAATAAGTAAAAGTTTTTCCAAAATTTTAATTTCCGCATGATCGCAAGCAAACTCGCTTTCCAGCCGCTTTAAAAATTTTTAATTAAAAGTTTGGCAAATTTTAGATAAATTTTTAAAGTATTTTTTAAAAAGTTCCAATAAAAGAATTAATTTCGCAGTGGAAGGCAAAACAAAACAAATAAATTTTTTAAAAATTTTCTGCACTTTAAAAAATTTAAACTTCCGAGTCAAATGCGAGAGTAGATTTTAAACTAACAGGCCCCGTGACGTAGAAGGAGTTTTTGGATCAATTTTTTTCAAATTTTTTGCGCAAAAATAAAAAAAAAATAAAGTAAAGAGGTAGAGCAAATTTTACATAAAAAATATAAAAATTTTATTAATTATTACGGATTCTCAAAAAAGGAAAAAAAAATATATTCTGAAATTTTTCAGGCCTAAATTAGTCATACTGAAAAAAATCCGGAAAAAAGTCTTCTTTTTGAAAATACTTTAAGGAAATGGAAAATTACAATGGAAAAATTATTTCTAAAAACTTGCATTTCTTACACCACGATTAGGCGCATATTTATAGGGTGATTTTTCAATGGCAAGAAATAAATTGACATTAAAGAGATTTTTACTTTTTACTTTTTTATTAGAGCGGTTGCATTACATTTACGAGTAGAATAGGGTCTTACTTCTAGTGTTTGTCACTCGGTAGGCTCATTCTAGGAAATACCAAATATCAAATTATTTAAAAAAAAAATAAAAGAATTTTTTATTTTACAAAAAAAAAATTATTTTAAACTCATTTTTATATTGCATGTCCAACTGAAGCAACTAAAGAAAATTAATAACACATTAATAAATAACGTGTAAAATAATATAGTAAAAAATAAATGAAAAACGTTTAAAATAAATGTTTAAAAAAAATTTATAAAAAAAAAAATTTGTAAAAAATTAATCTCGTTAAATTTGTTTCCCCCTCTTTACAGGATGAACTTAACAAGGACCAGATTGTCCGTAAGTATTTTAATATGTTTAAAACCCGCTGCATTTTTTTTTTTTTTGTATTTAAATTGATATGCAAATTTTTTTAAACAGTGACCACCATAAGTAAAACACAGAGTAAATAAAAAATCTATTTCTATTTCTATTTCACTTAAAAGCAAATCACTTAATTGCCTGACAATAAACGCTTAAAAACGCCATTAAAAATAAAATACCGTCCGACGAAACTTTTGTCATAAACACCCACGCTAATTGTGGTGGACATAACGTTCGTTTTTGATGGAAAGACAGGCACAGCTGGACCATAGACAGCCAACGCAGACACAGACTACTCGTGTATGCTTGTTTATTTGTAAGACAGACGGAAAAAAGTTCATAAAAATACTTGAGGAAAGGAAATCGCTACAAAAACACATTCTTATGCAACATGAACATGCAGTATGGACAATTTGTAAATAAAAATTATAAACTTATATAAAGTAAATAATTTACAGAATTACGGCTGATACGTAAAGCGATTTGAAAAGTGGTGGAGGGAAAATAACAGTGAGCTCTTTGTTAAGAAAATAAGTAAATATGCCACATTCCACAATGTTCACCCAAAAAAAAAGGGCGTAAAAGACCTTAAATGTTTAATAATATATCATACAAAGATATTGCACATATCAATAGATCTATAGATCAATCCACAAGCACATACTTCTATTATTGAGTTCCAGCTCTTGCTTTGATACCCTCTGCAGTTTTAACGAAGTATTTTTGCATTTTTAACCATAAATGTATAAACAAATTCTTTGGCTATATATCTTTTATATATCGCCCCATTTTACTGATTTGATATGTAAAAAATCAGAGGATAATTAGAGCAGATGCTTTTTAAAAGTTTAGATTTTAGACAAATGTAAGCTCGATTTGCAACGCATCAAAAATTAAAAAGAAGTACGCAGGACAGAAAGACAGCCAGTGGAGTGGGACAGACGGACAAAGCTGAATCAACTCATTTTCTGAAATGAATCTAGATTTTTTTTTATTTATAAGGAATTACAATATCCATATGAAAGCTGTACATATGCTTCCATCCTTTTTTAAGCAGAAAGATATAAAAATAATTCAGTATTGCGCATGTAAAAGCAACTGTCACGAGATCTCTTGCTTTAAGCAGCAAGAACTTATTACATGTAGGCAATACCCACTCTATTTGAAGAATGAACTAGAAAACAGACACACAGATGGAAAAAGCTTAATCAAATCCGTTTTTTATATGGATCCAGAATATATGTATACACTTTATGGGTTCGCAACGTATTAATATCCTTCCATCCTTTTTGCGGAAGGTTATAAAAAAATAATAAATAACAACGAAGTGAGTAAATTTACTTCTACAAAGATCGTGTCTAATATTTTTTTATACTCAGGCAAATGTGCACTCTCATACATGTCCTTAACTAACTTGGGCATAAAATACGTCCTTCTTGCAGGAAGGCTGTTCAATTCTCACTTAAAACTGGCCAATTTTTTACTCAGCGAGCCCGAATTTGACACCAAATTGAAACTTTTCTGTATTAGCAACTCTGTACTCCTCTCCTTTCTCTCTCCCCTCACTCCCCCATAAGGCCATCCATGTTTCAGAAAACCGAAGTGAGTAAAACCACATAAAAATGAAGTGACTGAACGAGCAAGTTCTTCAAACGCATTTGCCTAAGAAAGTAGGTTCGATTGCTAACTCTCGGAATTATAATGAATCCTCTAATGCTACTTAGGTTATTTGTGGTTGGAAACTTTAACTAACGTTTTGCTAATTCCTCTCAGCATGAACACCCTACTGCGTCGGACTTCTGCCACTTGATTTCATCATATTTTTTTTTTAAATATTAAACGATCATCAAAATCACTAGGGCCGTTGCAATGCTTTTTCATCCATTTACTTCTGCACCACATCACTTCACTAGCTAACGCTATAGCATTCTGATAATTCACAAACCATAGCAAGAGTAGGGTTCATCGCTTGAGTAGTGCTCTTAGAATGACAGTGAAATTTCTTTTTGTCAACGCCTGATATTCATTTACTAGAATAACTCCTGATCCTTCTAAAGGATTTCTGAGCAAGAGATGGCCAAATAGCTGAAGTTCAAGTTGCAGCACAAACATTAAGAAGAGTATTAAATAAATGCGAAATCACTTTCACCTTCATCTTTCACCAAGAAAAGATTTATTTTGAACGTATCTTTCGTTCGAGTTGGATCAGGAGCAAAATTTTTCACTACTGAGATGAAAAAGATATATTTCTATTTTATAGCATTTGTAACAATAAAACCGACACATAAAAGGCCGGCTAGTAAATGCAACCCTGCACAGCATAATATTACGAGACTCTACTACACTCATTTGACAGCGTGCTCTTTCAAACGATATACAATTAACTTTGAAGAAAACAAACATTTCAAAAACGAGCAAAATAAAATGCTTCTGGAAATATGAAGACAAAGATATCATAGATATTGATATATATCAATATTATTAAAGATAATCCAGATATGAAGTCTGTTTTCATTAAAATAAGCCGGCTCTTCCATCTTCCCACACCTTTTTCGAAATTCAGGGCAATTTTATGGACTAACAATATGATTTCTTATTGTACACAACATAAGACGAAAGTGCATTTTTGAACATCTCATATCCAAAGCGTTGCCATATTTTTGGCATCTACGAATACAGTGCTCAACACACGAACCGTCGTGATGCATATAAGAACGGCCACAAAATCCTTAGAAATGAGAAGGCATTGAAACAAGTTGATGCCTTAAAACAAGTTGTTATCAAGTACATGAGAAAGCACTAAATTAAACTGTTATTTGTTTGGTCAGGAGTCACGTCAATGTGACAAACAGTAAAATTTTTCGATTGCTTGATGGTCTGTTAAAGAAATTTTTAATTGATCAAAATTTGTAGTTCCAGTTGCCACTCTTTTCACTTAATTTTTATCACAAAATTAAAATTGAAAATTATTGTTGTAAATGTATCGTTGCTGAGTAGTTACGTAGCAAGCCCACTGTGCAAGCGCTATTAAATACTTGAGCACATGAAATTGTTTCCAAGCAATAGAAAGGAGCACTTGCGCACAAACAAACGAATTTCATAATGTTCGAACACATTTGACACATTTCGATTGAAATTATGATTGAAGAGATTGTAATAACCGCCACCAATAACAAGTTGAAAAATGGGGGCAACAGTGGACGAGGCATCAATCTTACATGTTAAATCAAGAAAGCTAAATTTAAAAAAAAAAAAAAAAAAAAAAAAAACTGATAAACTTGTAACAAGTGAAAGGAGTCGAATAAAGTGATTTAATTTTCGTTTTTCTTTATAGTGCTCCGTAATGCATTCAATGCATTTGATCCGGAAAAGCAGGGCTTCATTAGCACCCAAATGGTGGGCACTATACTCAGCATGTTGGGCCATCAACTGGATGAAGCCACTTTAGCGGAAATTATTGCTGAAGTTGATGAGGATGGTTCGGGACAAATTGAATTTGAAGAGTTCACAACGCTGGCCGCCCGCTTTCTGGTTGAAGAAGATGCTGAGGCAATGCAGGCAGAACTCAAAGAGGCCTTCCGTTTATATGACAAGGAGGGCAACGGCTATATCACCACAGGAGTCTTAAGAGAAATTCTACGCGAATTAGATGACAAACTGACGAATGAAGATTTGGATATGATGATTGAGGAAATCGATTCCGATGGTTCTGGTACCGTCGATTTTGATGGTGAGTGAAGTCCTTTCATCAGTCTTGTTCTTGTTAAAAAAAAATTTTTTTTTAAATTTTGCAGAATTTATGGAAGTCATGACTGGTGGGGATGATTAAATTCTATTAAGTCGAGTGATCAGACGAATAAAAATATTTCCTGTTAAAACTCTTTATTTTCTGAAAATAATTGTACCCACCACAAACCGATATTTAGACTTTAGCAATATCATAATTAATATTATTAAATAATATTTAATTTTAATAACAACATAATTGATAAACAAATAAACGAAATACAATTATGAAAAATATATAAATATATAATTTTTATAGTTAAAAGAAAACATTATTAAAACATTTGTAGCAGAAGAGTCTGCACAAACTTTTGCTATTTTTCTTATAAGTCAAGGATGCAGTACTTTTATCCTTTTTCAAAATTCTTGGTTAGAACGCGGTTACACTATCGTTAGTAGCCTACGCCACAACAGAGAGATCTCGGGCGCCATATTGGAGTTAAAAGAATATTGAAATACTTAACTTTTGTCTGAGTAATTTTATAACTTTGCCAACAATTACATGCCCCATTTAAAATAATTCAAATCGATAGCCATTCAATTGTCCTCAAAATTACCGTTTTGACAAAAAAAGACGTAAAAAAAATTAGGCGGGTTTCAGCATCCAAACTTTGTGCAAGCAAACTAACTGCACTATTCTGACTATTTTCAGTTCTACAAAATGCATTCCGATGTATGGGCAAATCAACTATGTAGATGGGGAGACTAAATATTATCTCTTTGTTTAACTGTACTTTCCCGGTCTGTTTCATCAATGCAACAAGTATGTTGGTGCCAGTGTCTCAATGCCATATCAAAAAAAAAAAAAAACACCCATTTAATAATAATGTGTAAAGCGTTCAAGCGTTTTATGCACTCATCTTGTCACTACAGCTGAATACAACCGTTTGGTTCCAATAAATTTTTTATATGCCCTATGTTGCCAGATATTTAAATTTTTTATCTCAAGTTGAAGTGGCTGCCTTATCATATGAAATGAATTTTTGCTTTTGGCGCCATTTTAATTCAATTCAAATGAAATGATTTGGTTTATCGTTCCGTTCTAAAAAAAATGTTTATTACTTTAGTAATAAAAGCGAACGTTGCGAAAAACTAATCCCATATTTACTTCGAAAGCTCCTGGAGTACCGTTTAAGAGTGAAAATGATAAAACCAAGAAATTTCGATAGGATAAAAAACAAATAGCTTTCAAATTGGGAAGAAGCAGCTAAAATTGAAAAAAAAAAATAATTGAATATTAATTCTGTGCGAGCAAAGAATGTGACACCGCCAAGAACGATGCTAAAGCGATTAGCATGGCCAGAAAGCTTCGTAAACTGTGGCCACAAAACTTCCGGTAGCCGGTAATTTTTTTATTTTATTCTTTTTTTAAAAGAAATTATGAAAGTAAAATGTTTGAAGAATTAAAGATTCATGCATTGCTAGCCAAAAGCTAGCTAGCAAAGCCGCTTCTGACTCTACTGCTCATGTCTACTGTTGCCATCAACATTATTTTGCTGCCTCAACAGAATGGGTTGTAGTGCTCTTTTTCTCGCCTTAAGCACTTTCCAAAATTTTATGCTAAAGCACTCCGCCCAAAAAGTTTATATATGGAGATCTAGAATCGACTTCCATCCCAAAAAATAATTTCGTCACAGGGTGAAATTTTCTTTGATTTTCACCTGTATCAACTCTGATTCAATATGAGTGATTTTGACGAGCGTCAAGCTCACACTTTTCAATTTATTAAGAAACTATTAAATTTAAAATTTTTTCTTTGTTTCAATATTAAGAACTTTTTAAATAATTTTTTTTGTCGGTGATTACAAAGTAATAACTACGGATCGCAACCGTAGCGATAACGTAACGGAAGTGACAGATCTTCCATTTAAGCCAAATGCTGCTAATTACATTGTAGTGGATTTGCATTCCAAATAAAAACAGAAAGAAGTATTTTGTGGCCGGCATTGAACTTGGTCTCGCTAATAAGATTTTCCCTTTTACATGACATGAACGAACATGTCCGACGTAAATATTTGCCAAGTTCTTGCACAGACTCTCCATCTAAACAACAATGGAAATTTTTAGTATTGAAATTATTTGGAAATATAAAAACACAAACGGTTTCAGATATTTATGTTGTAGGCATATTTTATGCCGTAGTTGTTGTTATATGCATTTTTCACATGACCATATATAAATTTCCATATGCTGAATAAACTTCAAGGAAAAAATTTGTTTTACAATAAATAATATGCGTTGGAAATACAAAAATATCATTTGAGATCGTCGGCTGACATGTTCGCTTTGAATTATTAAAAAAAATCGAAAAAGAGAAAAGAAGAAAATGTTCATTTTTTATTTATATCTATTCTGATTTTCCTTAATTACAAATTATTTTCAATTACACAAAGATTTCCGTTTTATTGTGACACAAACTTAGAATCATTTTTTGTGACTTTCTTTCTTTTTTTTTGGGGCGGGTGAATTTTATGCCGCGCATTTATAAATAATTTAGCTTTTTATTAAACGTAAAATAAATGATGTTTCAAGCATCAGTGAAAGTGCTGACAAATTCTTGGAAGTTTGCGTTTAAATTTTACATTTTACATGATTTAAAAATAAATAAATTGGCAACCCGAATAGGCCATCTTAACAGTGTGACCAGATTTATATTGATGATTCAGTAGTGGGTTACTATTGGCAATAGATGATGTACCTCCGCAGGCGAATGAATAATGCAGAGCCTACTAAACCGGAGGTCGCTGGTTCGATTCTTGCCTAGACACGGAATATTTTCCCGCGGAGAAACCGAAAGCTTTGTAGGTTAAGTTACACGAACACAAAAAATGTATTTAAAAATTTTTTATGGAAACTAATTTGGCATTTGTGGGCGCATGTCTATTATACAGTGGTATATAATCTCAATGGGGTAAGCTGCTAAAGGCATTGGGTTCATACACGACTTATAAAGATTTTAATCCTTTTTAAACAAAAAACCAGAAGTCAACAGCTGAGCCGTACTGATGCACTCCACTCTACCGAAATGATGGAGGAGTCATAGAAAAGACAGAGCTATTTTTCACATCGCCTTATTAGGAAATATATCTTGTGGCATTTCATTAATTATTATTACCTAGCCAATCAAATACTGTGACCCTTGACCTTGTCTTTGCCACATAAACATCGCAACAACAATTAACATATGAGATATTACCGTATCTACGAAAAAATTTATTCCAGTTTATAATTTTTTTATGACACCCAGAGATGGATATCGGTACCACGACCAAAGCGAAATATGCAAAAGCTCATGGAACATGACTGCTCTTAAAACCGAAATATTATAGACTTCCACTCTAAATTGGTAAAAGCAAACTGAGCAGTTCTCTTTGACCATTCGTTTAAAAATAACCTCGTCGACAAAACTGTAAAGTCTTTGAACTCGCCACCCAGGATCTTGTGAGGCAAAGAAGCTGAAGCCACACCAATCAACTTGTACTCTTAATTAATAATTACATTAAGAATCAGTATTACATTCCGAAAATACCACGTGAGTCATTAAAACGTCTCACATCCGTCATCGTACATTAAATGGACCCTTTAAAGCTCCTAAACCCATTTTATTTAATGCCAGTAAACCAATTTTAATCGAACTGAAATGGAAAACTTGCCAACTTGTGTCCGTATCATATAGAAAAGAGTGACTGGCATGCAGCTTTTCAAATTTATTCGCAAATTATTACTAGAAAATTATTTTGAAATTTTTAGAAACTTTGGTTAAAAAAAGCTTCAGCAATACAATTCTCAAAAATATAAAAAGTATCTGATTCACTAAGAAACTTTGAAAACCAACACCAGACATAATGGACGAGCTGGATTATGTGGCCGGGACATATGATAGTGAGGGAAACTGTAAGGCACGTCGAAAGTTCAAGTGAGCCGATAATCTTTATTAGACCACGCCTTCGAGGGGCATTGCTGCAAATTTTCTAAATCCTTTATATAATTTGTTCTTCCAATTACGCAATTTTTATAGCTACTTTGGGATTACATAGAAGCCTATAGCGAACAGGCGTATGCAGAAATCATCACCGGTTCTTCACACCACTTTCGAGGTTTCAAGCCGATGTACTGGCATACAAGGTAAACACCAATCTTTGCTACCAATACTGCAAGGCCACTGTGCTTGAGCCAATTGGAGGTGTTCGGCTCGTCTGACCACTTGCTTGTCGCCAGCCGACAAGCAAACTGCTGGCCGTGCGAATTTTTGCAGAAAAATTTTCAAGGCCTTTCCTTTTAAATGTACTTTAGAATGGAGTTTTGGAAATGATGGAAGAAAAATTTCCGAAATTGCGCCGGTGAGTCGCATTAGCCAGTAGAGAAGTGTGCATGGCCAACACCACATCCAACAATAATTTAAATATTTAATAGTTTCAAGTCGTGAAACTCCTCCTTCTTTTTACTACTCGCCTCTCGACTTGACGGAATGGAAATGAAACATCTGTATTTCTGTTCTACGCAAAAGCCAATTAATTGTTTTAAAAGCTCACTTTACATTTTTCCCAATAAAGAGGTGGGCTGGCCGAAACCTTGTAACTGAAATAAACAATACTCGTACATGACTTTTTTCTTATTTTTATTTTTTTTTTTTTTTTGAAAAATGTTTTCTAATTTTTTAAAACGCATTTTCGAAAATTAACTGAAAACACTACGCAACAATAAACAATGAGCCATTCAAATCTTGTCAATTATGTTTCTTTACAATTTGCAATTTAATAAAAATGATATTTTGAAAAGTTTAAACAAAAATAGAAAACCGAACCTTAAATAGTTTACATTTTTGATAGGCCGACGCAAAAAAAAAAAAAGCTTTTTGATTTAAAAAGTTGCCATTATTGTTGTTGTTAAAAAAAAAAAAAAATAAACGAGTAAACATTGATGCAACTTTTGCTCAATTGGCAAAACAAACATGCTAATTAATTAAAATAATTCATCTATAAACAACAACAACAAGAACGACAAATTAAATGATTTTTCGAAAGAATTTAACAGATAAAAAATTAGGAACTGAAAACTATAAAGAAAAAATACAATGAGAACTATTTCAAATAATTGGATATTGACAATTAATCATGCTGAAATAGAAACGCAAATTAGGGCATGTGTGTGCAGCGCTGACCGAGTTTAAGGCGTATTTTAGGGCCCCGAATCACTTGTAAAATTTTTCTACACATTCCACTCACCTTTCATACTTTGTTTACAAATAAATCATTATCTGCTAACAGTGCGTGAGAAAAGTTTAATTAAAATTGAAACGAATGTTGTAAGTGAATGCCCCACTGTGCTGATAGACAGTGAGTGAAAGCCTTTTAAAAAATAATTATGATTAGAAAATTTTTATTTTTGAATACGAAAGTAAAACGTCAAAAAAAATTATTATCCTATACCGAATGCTTCCAATTCGCTTTCAGTAGAGCAATTATAAAACAAAATGTTTTCAGCAAATTATCCTTTTATCCTGGCGACTTAGCTAAGACGCTGTTTACAAAGGGAATGTAGTTGTAAGGAATTTAAAGAACACCCAAAAGGGCTAAGGGAACTTTATACAATCTAAATATCATTTTTAAAAGTGTTCTCATTAGTATAGGGTAAACTTTTTATGTATGGCATTTTGCCAGAGCATTTAATAATAAAATTTTGCAATGCCTGTCAAAATGGCTGTCGAAAATCATTCTCAGTGTTGAATGCCAGTAGTACTGAATATCAGTTAGATGGTTTTATTATTGGCTAAAATGCTCCAAGAAGATTTCAAATCCTAAGACAGTGAACACTGTCCACGAACTGTTCACCAGCCAACAAATAAAAGCTGTCTGGCTTAGAGAAGATTTCCTGCAGAAGTGACGTTCCCAGCGGCTTACAAATTCTTTTTTTAAAACAAAAAATGTTAATGAAATTGCGGACAAAAATAGCTTTACGAGTTCTCCTAATGGAGCTGTAAGACCAGCCTACCAAGCCAGTTATTCCCTACTTTTTATTTCTACCATAATGCATTTTAGAAGTGGATAAAATAAACCGATTTCTTCTTCTTTTCTTCTATCCACTATTGGGATACTACAGCTGGAAACCAAATTCAGACGTTTGTGGAAGATCTGATCAATCATCAGCCTGCAAAGCTTTCGGCTTGTGCACAGGAAAATAATCATGGTCGAATATGCGACTTCCTGTTTGGCAAGCCTTTCATTATCCATTCGGCTCAGAAGGCACCCACATAATATAATTTAGCTTTGCATCGGAAGTATTTGGGAAAAGTTTAAGATATTACGGATTAATATATTATAGGATATTTCAAACCTTTTTAGGTATCTTTGTGACTATTTCTTAGTCTCAGATTCCAGCAAAGATACATCCAAATCTTTGTGTGTATTCCATGGCGCTGCTTTATTTATTCATAAAATTCGGTTCTGTTGTCAATTAATGCAATTGCAGTGCCTCATATATGATTCCATAGCATCAGACAAGCTTTAGAATTGATTTATACAGCAAAACTTTGCAGTCTAATGGAAGAATGGAGTTCTTTAATCCATTCAGTGCAATTGCTGGGTTTGCAGACTTGATGGCAATGTGTACAGTCATATATCGGGGCATAATTCTTTATAACAGCTAGAGAAGAGAGAGAGAGAGAGAGATATTTAACCAAAAACTTCAGGCGGTTACATCCTCAGAGAGTCTTGTTGTCTTCGAACGTCTTTGGGAATAAGGCAACAGTCTCTCTGATATTCAACACTCAGTTTAATGCGTTTCAAAATGCTTCAGGAAACCTGTCATACATCCTGCCGCTTTGCCTTTTATGTTACAAATCACATTCTCCCCACGCCCAACACTTCATCCTTGCTTATTGTAACCCAACAAAACCATGCTTTATGCCAAAAGGAACCCTCATATGAGGCCAAATCATTTTCTTTAGTTAAAGTTTTTAATTGTAGTTGACATTTGCCAACGATACTGTAAAAAATTTCTGTAACATTTTGTATGCCGATTTTTTATGTGATTAAAAACACATTTTTAACGTTTAAGCATCATTTCTCATTTATGTTGGCTTTATTTGTATCTTTTATTGGCGATTTTATTTATTTTTTTTTTTTTTTATTTGTTCACTTACAATTTATTATATTTTAGTAGTGAGTGTTTGCATACCTCTTCTGTGTCCGTCTGTTCGTCTATCTGTCTGTCCGTCAGTCTGTCTTACATTTCTAATTATATCAATGTTTCTCAATAAAAGGCAAGAACAACAACAACACAACTGCGAAATAAATTAATGAAAGCGAAAAAAATATGTCGCTCTATTTGAAAATCTTTTAATTGAATTGATTCGAATGCAACAACAACAACAACAACGACAACAACAAAAAGAAAACAAATTAAAATAAACTGATAGAAAAAGCATCGAATAAATTCGTATCATCAGTTATGCGTTGTGTTCTTCTTCTTCTTCTTCTTTTTGTTCTTGTTGTTGTTGTTACATACTTTTGCTAGTACAAATTTCGTACTTGTTGTTTTTGCTTTCAGAATTCGTTCACATTTTTTTTTTTTTTTTTTTTTTTTTTTTTTTTTTTTTTTTTTTTTTTTGTTAATGCGCTTTAAACGCTGTTGTGCTTCTTTCAGCATCTACCAATTGAATATAATTTTTAGCCAACAACTACAGAGCAGAGCAGAGCACATTTTCAAACTAATTCGATCTGATCGAAAGGTAATTTTTTAATTGATGCAAATCACTAGACTTGAGTGATTATCGTGGTGCTCTAACGTAAACACATATAAACGGTTAAATTGCCTCATATTCCAAACCGATTGCACAAGTTTGCACGTAAATTAAAAATCAAAAATTTTCATTTCTTTCCTAATTTTAAAATAAAGTAACTAATTTTTGAGAGAAAAAAATTATATAAATAAAACTTTATTAAATATAATAAAATATTTAAAAAATATATATTTCTAGAATTTAGCAACAAAAAAATAAATAAAAAATTTTTGAAAACAAAAAATTTATTTTAAAAAATTTTGTTTTAAAGGGTTTTCGACAAATCAGTACCACTTGCGAAATACATTTTTGGATTAATTTATTATCAACAAAATGGTGAGTTTTTACAAACTGATTCGCTATACTTTCAATTGGAATATCTGCCACACAGCACAAATATTTTAGCATGACTTATAAAAGAAATTTAATATTTTTAAAAAAAAAAAAAAAAAAAAATTTTTGTGAACACCTGATTTGGTTTTTAGAAGAAATTAAAAAATAGTTTTTATTGCAAGTGGCCTTGATTGCTTTTAAATATTCAAGAAGAAATTTAAATTTAAATTTAAGTACCACCATTAATCAATCCTACTAATTTATTTAGAGGTTAAATGTAGGATTTTATTATATTTTACAACTGATTCTCTGAAATAAGCGACGGAATTTAAACGGCAGAGAGAATGTGAAAATTGTGAAAAAATCAACAAAAAAAAAAAAAAATAATAAAAAAAAAATGTGCTAAAATTTTTCATAACCTCAAAAACTAAAACTTTCAATACGGTCTGATCTTAAAACTTTACATATTAAAGCGAAGTGAAAGCACATACAAAAAACAACTCGAAATCCGCATTACCATCTCAATTCCAAAAGTTTTGCAATAGGATACAAGAAACCCCTTGCACTTCCGCCTAAGCCTCTAGCATACTGAGCAGTGCAGTAGGCCTCGTGCAATCTCGATCAGATGATCGATGAAGATTTATTTTGGGGTGATATTTCTCTGATATAGCAAGAGATCCTTTGAATGTTTCTTGCGATCAAATCGGCTTCGTTAACGACTTTTTTTATTATCAAAAGCAACCCTCAAAGGGTAGACAGCTCATGCTCATTTTATCCTTTCCGCCAGACTCATTAACTCATCAGGCTAACGACTGCGAAATGTCGGAAATACAATACACCTGTATAAACATTTTTCTTGTTTAATGATTATTTTGCTGGCAACACAGCTACACGACCACAACTCCAAGTTATTTCTGCTTCCGTAAGCGAACACACTTTTAAAATCGTGTTACGTTACATAAAAGCTCCTTAACTATGTTGAACATCGTTATCACTATTGAATATCGTTAAGCATTGCAAACACTTAAGAATATAATATTACTAATTATCGATGTCATCTTTTATGATGCACTGTATTTCCTCGATATCGCTAATAGAAATAGATATAATTTTAAGCTATTGATAGCTAGACTAGCCGTGTAGTAGCTCAGTTGTCAGCAATATAAGTCTCCTCATACAAACATGTGCATTCTATTCAGGAGATTTTGCAGTCACTATCCAGCTGCGTGGAATACACTCAAGAATGTCAGCCTAAAATAAAAATGAGTCGTACTTCCAACTTCGAAATTGCTTTAAGAAATTTTGCTTGCTTTTCTTCTGAATTATAGTTTGAATTGAAATGAGTTTTCATCCCATAGTATACAGGGCTGGATATTTTAAAATGGTTTTGTTTTTAAAGTCTGTGCTGTGGTCTTCGCTGATTTAAATAATGCAAAGAAATGCGCAATAAAATTGGCCATAGAGGAACAACTTACAGAATAAGCAGTACCCATATTAATACAATTACGCCGGCAGAAAAGACAACTGGAGAAGAAATATGCAGATAATATTGATAGTAATTTTATATAATATTTCACTTAAAAGATCGCTGCTTTCCGTCACTTGCAACCTTCGCCTTGGGTTCGAACTCGCGATCTTAAGCGTTGCCAGAAGATGAACTCGCATCCAACAATACTTTTAAAAATCTAAATATTGTGTAAACAATAGCATGATGTGAAGAGAATTTCAGAAAGTCTAGCACAGCAGGTGCTCATATCAGATGAAAGTTCGTTTGCTGCTTTATTGGCAATAATTATTTTCCTGTTAAAAAATAATATTAATTAGAACTTCATTACAAATTTTTCGTCCTTTTTGCTTCATATTCCATTGCACCTACTCGATCTATTCATGACGAGGATTCTAACCAAAAAGCTTTAAGATCAAACCGCCTTAATAATTACACAGTAGTTCACTTTGACCGATTTAAAAACAAACAAAAAATTATGTGAATCACATATCCTTTAGAAATATTTAAAATCGCACAAACCACTCCACAAATCGTATGGGCATGTAAGAAAATTTTTGAAAAATTTAACAAAATCACAAAATTTTTAATAAAACCTCTTTCTTTCCAGAACCTAAAAAAAATATAAAATGAAATGCACTTTACACGTTCAAACAAGTGCGCACCTTCCATTTATTCCTAACAAAATATTGCACAATTTTTGCTTTTTAATATATTTTTCTTAATAAAAATAATTTTTTGATATTAAGAAGAAAATATCATAAGTTCATGTAAAGTATGCTGCTGCTAAACATGAATTGATTGCATCCTGCTTTGGACTGGCTTTAATCACCAAAAATTTTACTTAATTAACCCGGCTCTCCTACTAAACGTTTTAGTCTTAAGTATTTCACAAATTGCACTTTGATCACATTAACTGGCTAATTGGCTGTCATATCCTTTTAATTATTTATTTATTATATTTTTTAATTTGCCTAAAAATTTCAGAGTGAACAGGAATACGACAAGGAGCAACTGAGAAGTAAGTTTTGAGCATTTCTTTTAAAGAAACACACAAACTTCTTAAGAAAGGCAGGAAGGCTTTGATGAGAATCGAACCAGCTTTCTTTCTTCTGCCTAATTGGGCACCTGACTATACAGTAGCCTACAGGGATACCCATACAATCAGGCTAAGAATTTTCTTTAAAATTTCAATTGTGAAATTATGGAGTTATGGAGTACTTACTCACCTTAAATTTTCAGCATTACTGGGGCTAATGTTGTTTGTCTGAAAATAAGAAGAAAACTTGATTAGTTCCTGTTAAGCAAGAAAGCCAAAAATAAAAGTTTGCAATAATAACTTTATTAGAATAAAAAATTCTTGAAAGCTTCAACGAAATCGCCACAAAACTAAAGTCACTTGAGCTTTTAAAGTTACTTCAATTCTATTCAATTTCGCCTTGACCAATTTTTGAATTTCCAAGACGGTAAACTCTCAAAATTTCTCAAAAGTCCAAAAAAGTTCTCCTCAAAAAAAAAAAAAAATTATTAAAAATAAGGAGAAGCAGAGGAGTAACTGAGTTATTATTATTATTTTTTTTTTTTTGTTAAACATTTACCTTTAAAGTAAATGAGAATTATTAATTTGCACAACACATATAAATATGTATATACGGGTTTCTAGGAAAAATCTAGTATACTAAGAAAGTATACTAAAGAGTCGGCATCTTCAGAGTTCTACTTGTGGTATTCCAAGAAATATTTAAAATTAAAGTGTCCCTGAGAAAGATTCCTTCATATATAAACAAAAATCCGGTTTTAGGCTTCTAACCTTTATAGGGGACTTCAAAAAAAATATATATGTAACTCAAAACTTTCGGCGAACATACCAAATAATCAATTGGTATGCTGGTAGACACTACTGCCAGGAGCAGGAAGTAGTCAGAGGATGCTAAAATAGTGGCGAGCTTTCTAAACCGAATCCTTGTTGGAAAAGCTTACATAATAATTTGGTGTAAAATATATAACTTTCATAATCCTGATCTCTTTCATTTAAAACTCTATAACTATTTAATAAATATATTCCAAAACTTTTCCTTTCACAAGCGATCAATTCAAGTCCTTTTGATTAACAGCAATATTCTCTCTTGAGATGTGGGATTCCCTGTAGGCTGCCCATAATTAGTCAAAGCTATTAAATAATTTCGCGGTGCATAAACGTCAAAATTCTAATCTCCCAGACGGTTGCATTATTTCAAAATGTGCAATATCGCTGGCCATCATGGCAGTTTCGAAAATGTTACAGTGCCTACCAAAAACATTTCCTCAAGTCGCGATGATGAACCAAATTTCTGATGGCTTAACGCCAAAAAAGAAAATCACATAAACTACCGTCGGGTATTCACAACATTTTTACCGTTATCTGAGATATTTGATAAGAAACCGCGTACAAGTTCAAGAAGTCAGAAAACATGGATCACCTCTGTAGTGCTGTCAAAGTTTTTTTGGATATTTTCCAAACTGTCATGTTGTCCATAGATATTGTGACAAATTTTAGGGCTTCATTTAATCTCCCAAATTAAATTCATCCGTTTAAAAATCCCCTCACTTCTCACAGTCATGCGCAATGCCTTCAAAGCCTTCGATCACGACGATAAGGGGTTCATTGAGCACAGTGATGTCATGCAAATACTTGAAATCTTGGGACAAAAACTAGACGAGAAGGCCGTCAAGGCCCTTATCAAAGAGGTCGACAAGGGTAATTCGGGTAAATTGGATTTTAAACAATTTTGTCGATTGGCCGCACGTTTTGTGGAAGTTGAAGAGGATGGTCCCGTGTTGATGGGTGAACTGAGGGAAGCATTTCGTATTTATGATAAGGAGGGCAAAGGTTATATAACAGTAGAAACGTTGCGTGGTATTTTACATGAATTGGATGACAAATTATCTAATCAGGATTTGGACATGATCATTGAGGAAATTGATTCGGATGGTTCGGGTACAGTGGATTTTGATGGTTGGTATTTAACAATTACAAAAAAAAGATTAATTTTTTAAAATTTTTAAATTTATGAACATTTTTTTCTTTAAAGAATTTATGCAAGTGATGACAGGTAAAAATTTTCAAGACATATTCATTCATCAACGTTTTACTTTTGATCCCCAAATATTGAATGTTACGCCCAGCCGTTGCCCCTGTCCGAAACATCGCGAGCTTTTGCATCGTCGCATTGAAATGCAATTTCAACGTTTATTCGATCAAATTAAGCAACCACTTAACAATTTGCATGATCGCTGCCTCCAGTATGTTTGGCATATTCAACAGCCTCCTCATTTATATCGACCAGCATCATATAAAAAAACTTGTTTATCCATGGCTCCCGTACTGTATTGTCGTCCACAGTTTCGTCCACGTTTCCCTAAATGGGTTCCCATTTTAACTTTGTATCGTGAAATCATACAGGATCCATTTAGGCGTAGACACCGTTGTTGTCGTTTAATGTTAACTCACAAGTAGTTGTTTTTATCGTTACCGCGTAGTGGCAGTTGCAAGTTTTTTTTTTTTCACCGAATAATGAATGAATAGTTTGTTGGAGCTGATAGAGATCTGCAAAGAGTAAGCAATTGACTTTATTTCGTAATCTTTTAAAATTTTAATTGCGACGAAAACATCAAAGAAAAGGCACGCGTAGTATTATATTTCAATGCTTGCAAAATTTTCCAGCTATACACTTGGTACTATTTGTACGCGTGCTTATGAAATAAAAGTCATAGTAATAGAGTGAAACTGATTCAAAACAAAAACATGTCGAAAATATGGCACTCGACATACGTTGAATTTAAAAATTTTTCACTTTTCTACACACAATAATTTTAATTATACAGCAGAAGTCGGCCTGAGGTTGTGTGAATCGGGCTAAATTATATACAAATTTTCTTTACACAAACTGTAACGTTGCCAGACAATGGCATTGTAGCAACAAGTAGCTACCTAAATCCTATGCTTCCCTTACTTGTACTTAGTATGTACAAGTATTACAGTAGCATCTCGATTATTCCAGCCTCCATTAAACGGAGGCCTCTGTTATGCTGCTCATTTTTAAGTGTGCATTAGAGTCCTTGTCCATACTTCAGATTTGTAACTCTATTAACAATACTTTAAGTCTATTTTTACAAGGTCAGGCCTTAAAGTAAACAATGTAATTCCGCGAGTTATTTATCGATTATGAGAGTGAGACGTTGTCTTTTAGGATATAATTTGCGGTGCTGGCGCCTTCAATTAGGGAATCGATAAATAGTAAAAAGCAAGTGAATTTTTTTCAATTACGGAAGCAAATAAAAAATTTAGTTTCGATAAGCACTTTTGGAATAACCGTATGGATCTAAAGCGTTTGAACTGACGCTTTAAAAATACCCGTAGATGTACTTTTCAAAATTCATTGTATTAAAATCCTCCATTAAACATGTTCTTCAATTGCATATAATATGAAACGTAAGGTTATACTTCATGCCGTCATTGTTGTTAGTGGCATTTTTTAAATGGACATAAACTAATATTGCATTGTATTTAAATATTAAATAATTAAATTTATATCTATCAATTTTTGATAGCATTCTGCAGATCTCTCTCGACAACAAATTATTTCAAGCAAAAATATAAAAACAAATTATATCAAAATGTTATACAATCGATTTGAAGTAAAGCTGGTCGATTTCACTTCTTGAGTTCATTTGATATATTTTTTATTTTTTAAAAAAAAAAAAAACTTGCAATGCCGCACTAAATTTTATTTGTTAAAATGCTTGCATTTCTAATTTTCACACTGCCCGCCCACTGTAACAAAATCTGTTATTTTCTGTTATTGTTTTTATTACTAAAAAAGATTCTTCTAATTTCAGGTTAAGTTTGTTATAAGTCATTTGGCCACATAATTTTTGTTAGGTGGCTCGAGGACACAGAAGACATATTCTTAATATTTTTATATTTCACAAAAACATTAAACAAAAACAAAACCATTTAAGATTTGTTTATTTTAAATAAAAGTATTTTGGTTGACATTTATTTAAAATTATTTATTATGCGCTATAAAAAATCACTGTATTTAATAATAATAAAAAAAAATTAAGTAAAAAACGAAATTGCAGTTTCAATTAATGCGAAACGGAACAAACAAGATTTAAAGCAGTTTCAGGGAATTTGTTGCTTAAAAGCTGGCAGAGAGACTTGACCCTCAGCAACAATGCATTCTTTTGAACGCCTGTATTATAAAGTATAAAATAAAAGAGGTTGCATTTCGAAGCTCTGGCCTGAGGAAGAGGATATTGCACTGGATAGGAAACAGATAGAAAATTTCAGAAAAACCGATACGTTAAACGTCATACTTGCACAATTTCAATTGAGAATTAAATTAAATTACACACATTTTACACGCTCTTAAAGCCAGTGATGCAATATCCTACACAGCTGTACGATGTGTGAAATATGGCATCTCTGCTGAAAAAATAAAAGACAATAGTGTGGCCTAAAAACGCCGGGTTTTTTTTTAAAGTTTATTCAAATTTCCATAAAATGGCAATTTTCAAGCGACCAGGGTTGCATTTCTGATAAAATAGCATGCAATCACTATTAGATTTTCGAGTGAGTGAATCGTACGAATGTATAGGATAGTGTGTTACCCCCTTAGAACGATAAGAACACCGTGCCAATCTCTGAAAGCCAGTCTAAATTATAACAAGCGAAAAAAATCTATATTTATGACAGCGTTGCAAATATTTTTAAAATATGTATCTATAGAGAGGAAAACATTCATGCGATTTTCCGATCAATTTCAATTTCAGGCTGAACCAGAATATGACAAGGAACAACTGAGAAGTAAGATTAAAAGCTTGAAGCCGTGCCGTGCTTTCTCTTAAACACTAATTTTATATTCTTAACCTTTTGCTAACAGTCATGCGTAACGCCTTCAAAGCCTTCGATCACGATGATAAGGGTTTCATTGAGCACGATGATGTCATACAGATTCTTGAAATTTTAGGCCAAAAACTGGAGGAAAAGGCCGTCAGAGCTCTTATCAAAGAGGTCGACAAGGGTAATTCGGGTAAATTGGATTTTAAACAATTTTGTCGTTTGGCCTCACGTTTTGTGGAAGTTGAAGAGGATGGTCCCGTATTGATGGGAGAATTAAAAGAAGCTTTTCGTATTTATGATAGAGAGGGCAAAGGTTATATAACGGTTGCTGTTTTGCGTAGTATTTTACATGAGTTGGATGATAAATTGTCGCCCAAAGAATTGGACATGATCATTGAGGAAATCGATACTGATGGCTCTGGCACGGTTGATTTTGATGGTGAGTTGGTTCCAGGATTCAAAGTAAATTTTTTTCAGTAATTGACATATTTATAATTATTATTATTTTTTTTTTTTTTTTGCTTTTTCTAGAATTTATACAAGTGATGAATGGTAAGTGGGTCCTTGCCATCACTTCCTTAACAAGCTTTATACTTTATTTAAAATTTTAGGTTAAAGAAGTGCGTTCGCTTTATTGCAATGGGAAAGAGGCAAAGGACCCGAGAAGTCGTCTTTTTTACAAATTGTTTTTAATTTTAATTTAATTGTATATTGTTATTTGTAATTCAAATGAAAAATGTAAATAAAATAAAATATAATTTAAATATGAAATCAGGCATATATAATATTAAGTTCCCTTAATTTTTCATTAAAGTAATTAAAAGAAAATAAATTATTTTTTAGTTTTTTAATTGAGTTTTAAAAATTAAAAATTATAAATAATTTAATTTTTTTTTTTTTGTTGAAGATAAAAAATTGGAGCGATATAGCGAAACAACAATCAAACAAATATGTGAAATAAACGATCTTAAACATAAAAATTATATAAAAAAATTTTAAATATATATTTAAAAAATTTAAAAAAAATATTTACAAAAATTAAAAATATAGGAAAATTGATATAAAATTGAAAACAAATATTGAAAATGATCAGGGTGTGGTTACCACTTCCAGGATATTCGCTAAATAATTAGCCAACTGCGTTCGTTTCATTGCAATTTAACCTTATAAACCCTTTAACACTTTTGCAGTAACGATTTGTCCTTAATAGTGGGAATAGAATATGTGGCAAATTAAGTAAACAGCTGGTGTTGATCCAACAAACTTTTGAAGAGAATAATATTTTCCAATTACTTTTTTCTATGCTTTGCGGTGCAAACCATCACCTGCTGGGCAGGTCGTACTGGCACGACAATTAATATACGGACATATGATAAAAATTAATAAGAAAGAAAAAATATATAATATATCGAAAAATAAATATCCGGGCAGATGGGCAAAAGTTAATATACAAAAATATGTCATTCTATCAAAAAGGATCATTCTAAGATGGCTTGGAATAAAAGGACGGGCAGACGCATAAATATTTCCTTCGGACCAATGTATCTTTTTAAGTCCGTCTTACAATGAATAAACAGATAGATGGACGCAAGTTTCATTCTGTCAAAAACGGTCATTCTGTAAAGTGTATAAAGTGTAATTCAAAGATGGGAAACAGTGAAAAAAAGGACCGACGGATAATCTATCATTGTGACAAAAATTGTTATTTTAAGGTGGACTACAATGAATAGTCAGACTTACCGATAAATATTTCATTCTGACAAAAAGTCGAATTGTAAGATACCCAACAGTAAAGAAACGGACACACAGATAATATATCATTGGGACAAAAGTTGTTATTCTAAGGCGGGCAACAATGAATAGACGGACAGACGGATAATCTATCATTGCAACAAAAATTGTTTTCTAAGGCGAACAACAATGAATAGGCAGACGTATAAATATTCCATTCAGACAGAAAGCGTCATTCTAAGAGGGGCATAAATGAATAGACGGGCAGTAAATGATTTGAGAAACCAGACGGATAATTTTGAATAGATAAAAAGATGGACAAAAATTTATTTCTCACAAAAATTGTCACTTCTAAGAGAAGCAAAAAAATTTTATTCGGTCAAAACGAGTTACTCTAACAATTCAGAGCTGGAAAGACGGACAAAAGTTTTATTCTAAGAAAATTGCAGACAACATTAAAGAGACGGACCGATGGACAAAAATGTTATTATAAGAAAACGAGTTATGCTTAGATGGATAATATTGAATAGCTGGCTAAAAATGTATAGTGGGACTAAAATTTCACTCTGATAAAAAGGACAAACGGATAAAAACTTCATTATAAAAGAAAATATATGACTTCGCCTTTTTCACCTGGTTTGACAACTTAAATCCCCCTACTTAAAAGATATTCAAATCGAACAGCAGCGAAAAAAGAATTTAAGCAACAACACCAAAAACAATAAATTTTTAAGTTTATTAAACATCAACTTGTTGTATGACAACCGTGGTGGGAAAATTCCAAAAACTGGTTCGGATTATGCAGCAAACTGACATGTGAGGCGGAGAATTGATATCAAATAAATTATCGCATGTTTGAGAATTATTTATGGCGAATTAAATCTGCCTTAATAAACAATAATTTCATTGTTAAATCAGATAATTATATTTTTAAATAATAATAATAATAGTAGTCTTATTATTTTCCACAATACTAGTCGTGGCAATAAAAGTGATATAAATCACACCTACTTAAAGAATTCAGAATTTTATAGTTAATTTGCAAATACTGTGGGGCCACCATATGGATAATAAATTTTTAATTGTAGATAAAAATTTTTTCGCCGTTAAGAGAAAACAAATTTTGAAGTAGCAGATTTACCTTAATACACTATATTCACTTTAATAAATAATATATAAATAAAATTATATAAGGAAATAATTATGATTTTGACAAAAATTCCTGCTGATAAAAACCACCTCCGCTATGAATACACACGTATTAGATTTTTAAATTGCGATTACAGTTCGTCACAACAGAGAAAATCATTTAAAAAAAAGTTAATCGATACAATTAAGCGAATCACGTATTATCGAGGCATTACTGTACAGATTATTCATAAAGAAAATATTGCTAAAACTAAAATATGTTTATTAAACTGTGGGCTTGTGATATAAAAATTTATTACAGACTTCTCTTTATTAAAAGCTTAAACGCTTTATTCGCTTCTGCACTGAAACAAAACAACAAAATTTTTTGAGGAAAAATCTTCAGAAATAATATCGTATTTTAATACCGTATTGTAAAAGCCAATAATGAATAAAAAAATTAAAATGAGATTTAGACTTTGAAAAAATTATAAGTACAGTAAAAAAAATGTGCGCAATGATGACCTTAAATATTGCAAAAAGCATTTTCTTAAAAAATCCCCAGGGAATAAAAATGACACACAATTAAAAACGAAAAAAATTTGAGTTCAGAATTCCAGTAAAATTGAAGGAGTTGGACGACCAAAAATCACTGAGGTTGCAAACAAACATGTGAACTGTAACAGGATCATTGCAGCAGTGGTTTGTTCCTAAAACTTATTTCTTTTTGTTTGATTGTCTTTTGATGAAAAATTAAATTATTTGTTCTAAATTTCTATTCAATTGCTTTTTATAGCGAACAAAAGAATGTGGGATTTTTTGTCGAATTCTGTTAGCCAAGAAAGTTTGTTTCTTAAGTCTTTTGTTTTCATACAAACTATTTTCATAGTTTAAGTAACTATGTAACGTGAGAAAAAAAATTTACTTAATTTGGCATCAGTTTATAACAAAATTGCAAATAACTAAACAGACAATAATTATGAAATATTTTCTTACTGGATAACATCAGCGGCGACATTCTATGAATGAAAAAAAAAATTCTGTAAATTTTGCTAATTACAAAAACTTTAACTGCTCCCATTTATAAACATTTTAAAAGTAACTGCTTTCAAGAAAGAGGTGCGTAGTAAAAATAGTATTTTCAATAAGTGAACATTTGGCAGTATATTTCAACAATAATCAAGAAATAGAAATAATTTTAATCATCCGTCTAATAAACACAAACTTTGTGGTTCTGCCTTATTTGGTAATATTTGATATTATTAATTTTAATGCTGTCAATTACTTTAGATTTTTCTCAACTAACTACGGCTTGCTTACGAAACTGACTTCGTTTGTGCTTCATTATTAATTGTAAATGTTAACTTTTACTAATTATGAAATACGGTTTGTTACACAGCATGCATTAGGCGTACGGATAGGAAATTTTCTACAACGTTTGAACAAATTCGCTTCTTTAATGGCATTAAAAGTTTGGTAGAACAAATACTTTAAAAATAACTAAACTTTCAGAAACTAGATTTTAATAAAAATAAATAAAAAAAGTAATAAAGAAAAAATAAAAAATTATTAAAGAAAAAATAAAAAATTAATGAAAATAAATTAAAAATTAATAAAAAATTAATAAAAAAAAAATTAATAAAACAAAAAATAAAAAATAATAAAAAAAAATAAAAATTTAATAAAAAATTTATAAAAAAAAATTTATACAAAAAAAATTTATAAAAAAAATAAAAAATTAATATAAAAAAATAATACAAAAAAAATAAAAATTTAATAAAAAATAAAAAATTAATAAAAAAAATATTTATACAAAAAAAAATTTATAAAAAAACTAATATAAAAAATTAATAAAAAAAATAAAACAAAAAAAATTAATAAAAAAAATTTATACAAAAAAAATTAGTAAGAAAAAATTAATAAAAAAAAATTTATACAAAAAAAATGTATAAAAAAAAATAAAAAATTAATAAACAAAAATAAAAACTTTATAAAAAATTAATAAAAAATAATAAAAAATTAATAAAAAAAAGTTATAAAAAAAATAAAATTAATTAAAAAAAAATTTATAAAAAAATAAAAAATTAATAAAAAAAAATAATAAAAAAAATAAAAAATTAATAAAAAAATATTTATAAAAAAAAAAATGTAATAAAAAATTAATAAAAAAAAAATAAAAAATTAATAAAAAAATTAATAAAAAAATCTATAAAAATATATTATAAAAAAAATAAATTATAAAAAAAATAAAATTAATTAAAAAAAAATATAAAAAAAATTAATACAAAAAAATAAAAAATTAATAAAAAAATAAAAAATTAATAAAAAAAATTTATACAAAAAAAATTTATAAAAAAAATAAAAATTTTATAAAAAATTAATAAAAAATAATAAAAAATTAATAAAAAAAGTTATAAAAAAAATTAAATTAATTAAAAAAAATTATAAAAAAAATGAATATAAAAAAATAAAAAATTAATAAAAAAAATAAAAAATTAATAAAAAAAATAAAAAATAATAAAAAAAAATTTATACAAAAAAAATTAGTAAAAAAAAATTAATAAAAAAATATTTATACAAAAAAAATTTATAAAAAAAATAAAAAATTAATAAAAAAAAATAAAAATTTTATAAAAAATTAATAAAAAATAAATAAAAAAATTTAATATAACAAAATAAAAAATTAATAAAAAAAAATTAAACAAAAAAAATTAATAAAAAAAATAAAAAATTAATAAAAAAAAAATTTATACAAAAAAAAATTAGTAAAAAAAAAATTAATAAAAAAAAATGAAAATATAATAAAAAAAAAGTTAATAAAAAAAATTTATAGATAAAAAAATTTATCGAAAAAAAAATTATATAAAAAAAAACTATTAAAATAATAAAGAAAATAAAAAATAATTAAAAAAAAAAATTAATAAGAAAAAAAATAAAAAATAGTATTTAAATAGAATTATATTAATTCTGATGGAACATAAAATTAAAATTTTATATTTTAAATATTCGTAATGTATTTAATATACATAAATTTGAATCGCCTCCATATATACATAAATCTTTTCGAATTGAAAAGTTTTATGTTTTGTTTACTTTATTACGCTGCACTTTGTAACGTAGTAAGACCACATTTTAAAATACGTTATAAATGAATTAAAATTTTACTGGGGAATATTAAAGTCAAATATTTTTTATATTTTAAATAAATTGCTTAATAATTGAGAGTATCTTTCACACAAAACTACTGCTCTCAAGGCAAAATATGCCCTTCTTCGCTTAACCTAAGCCATAATTGCTTAATTTTTCTTCAATTTCGCCTGCTGCATTCATTATTGGACTCAAGTGATGCAAAGTATCGAAAAAGCGAAAATAAAAATTTTGACAAATTCATGCAAATTACTTTGTTCCCACTCTTTTAAGTTTCCCGAGTTCATTTTGTCACAGAAAGCTAATTTTTTTTTTTTTTTTTACTAGTCTACAATATTCAAGAGATATAAAAACTAAATAGAAGTCAACTAAAAATTATGCAAGTATGACTTTAAATTTAAACCAGTTCCAAATTAAAAACGACAAGTTTGCAAACTGCTGAACACTATAAGCATGACAGTGAACTCGTGCTGGCCGCAGGCCTGTAAAGCTAAAATCCTAAAGAGCCAAAATAAAAACCAAAAAAAAAAAAAAAAAAAATTATGAAAAAAATAGACAGCAGCTCCAATAAAAATTTTAATTTTTGCATATTCCGTTGTGGCTTTGCCGCTGTGAAATTACAGCAAAATATGCCCAAAAAAAGAGTCCCTGCCAAAAGCAAAAGCGTGACTAATTTTTTTTTTTTTGTTTTTGTTTTTGCTTTAAATTACCCCCAGGTTTTTTACATTTTCTTGGGCGCATACTTGAACCAATTTGTGCTAAATTACACAAAAGATAATGATTTCTTTTTTTATAGTTTTCTAGGGACAATCGTCCCCTCACAACGATCTTAATGAAGACAACGTGAAACTGAAAATATAAATGGGAATGACCAAACATTATGAGGTAATTGAGAAATAATTTGCAATAACAGCCATAAAATTATGCTAAATGATTTCAATTTTCGGCTTGTTAAACTAAATGAGAAGAATAAATAAATTTATTCATGTCCCGGCAATTATTTGTGTTAATAAGAAAAATATTGACAACGACGATTAGCCAAATCGATTGGCATTTATTTGAAGAAAAAAATAAAAAAAAATTGTTTTCTATTTGATCAAAATGATGGCTTATTGAATGCGTTGCCATGGTAATGGGTTGGCATGGGGTTGGTCATCATCTAAAGAGAATATAAAAGAAAGATTTGTAAGAAGTTTTATAGTTTCCAGATAATGGACAGCTTTCTTACCCCACCAACAATATTTATACTTTTGAATTTATACAATGAATAACTAGCGATAAGGCAGCCACTGATAATTCTCGAAAGCTTAAGAAAATTATTTCCAAACCAATTTAGAAAATATAATTCGCGTATGTTAGTTTCAAAACTGGAAAATTGTATTTAATAACTCCAATGACTTTCAAGATAATAATAATAATAAAACAATGTCAATGTCAATGTCATAATATCAGCTGATTTTAGAAAAATAAATATTAAATTGTTGTTAATAATTTATTATACAATTAAAGTTTTAAAGTTAATTAGACAATTGTGTTTTAATGTGCACATATTTACTAGTTCACCAGACGTGTAAATATAAAAAAAAAATATCGAAGTTGCTATATTTTAAATTTTATGTTACTTGAAACTTTTAACTTATTATATTATTATTATTATTAAATAATTTTTTTTAGGTCTAGATATAACTTTTTAAATAATAATCGCAACAAAAATATTCTAAAATTAGGTTGCAGACTGTTAATATTCTCCTTAACAAAGAGGTTCCAAATTAATATCGGTTGGCTTCCAAGCCAACGAACTTACTAATAAGAAATTAACAGGTGAGTCTTACGTTCACTGATGTCATGAATGTGTCTCTGCCAGCAATGACCGAAATCGCTGGATTGATACACAACTAAAGCAGTCTCATGAATTCTTCTGCTTTGCTCACTGTTCAGTTAAAAAATACCAGCAAGGAATTACTATTGATACAAACTCTTTTGCAGGTGAAACCGAGAAACATATTGCAGGTCTCTGTATCGCATTTGCCCCTTCCGACACAGTGGATTTCATTATTAGGAACCTGACATTCCATTCTTGAAAGCAAAATTTAAAGGAGTAAATACATGAAAGAGGCACTTTCAGGAATGAAAGGACTTGGAATTTTCTTACTCTTTTCCGCATGCGCGTTGGCGCAAAAACTTGTCCTAATAACTTAAATGTAAACTTATATCGGTAAATCAAGAAAAAAAAAATCAAATGAAATGGAAATTGAAAAAACTTTAACAAACAACTTTTGAGAATTTTTTCCTCCTCCAAAAATCGTGATTTATTTAAAATGTTTGTTTGTTTGTTTGTTTGGCCATTTACGTGTTTATGGTACATTTGGGTGTTCCGGTAACACGTTTATTGGTTACTTTTAATTTCTAAATGTTTGTTTTTTTTTATTTATTTTTCATTATTGTTTTCATTCCATTTTCATGCTCCAATTTCTGTAGCAGATTTTTTTCTATTACTTTAAATATTTTTGTTGTATATGTACGTGTCTGTGTGTGTGTGTTTGTGTGCAAGTGTGTGATTTTGTTTTTTTGGAAAATAAAATTAAAATTTGAAGCATGAAAAAAGGTTTCAACGTTTTCAAAAATCTATTTTATTTACTTATTTTATTTGTTGTTGCTGTTGTTGTTGTTGTTGTTGTTGTTTTGTTTTTTGTTTTTTTTTTTTGTGTAAATTTGGCATTTGGGGCGTGGGTGATTCGTTTCTTGGTCTGACTGCTTTGTTTGTCGCTGCCTCTTAGTTCATTGATTTGTTGAAAACTATTTAAAAATTTGTTTAATTTGTTCATTTTCAAGCTTTTCAAGCCGACTGTCGATAAATTAAAAATATCTAATAGTTTCCATACTTTTTTTTCCACCAACTTTATACAAACAACAACAACAATTTATATAAAAAAGATATCGTATACTACAATTAACAAAAGTGAAGGTGCTTTTTAGAGTGCTTCTAAAATTTATTTAAATTTATTGCATCATATATAAATGGTTTTTTGTCTGTTTGGTTTTCTTATTCCCCATCAAAAGGGAGATTAACCCACTATTCGGCCAGACTAACTACAGAAGCGATCTTACGATTTTAATAAAACCATAGATGATAAATTTAGCATTTGAAATATACCATATAGATATTCGTGCGTATGAATATCTAAAAGCTTTAATTAATTGAATTTTTTTTTTCATACTTCAGATTAACAGGCACGATCACACACGAACTGGATCGACATTATTCACTTGCATTTTAAAAGTAAAATCAGCTGTTTTGCGCTCCATTAGCGAACGAACACGAAAGTGGATGTCTCCTTTCGGTGACTCGTTAACAACATGGGAGAGTAAATGAGTGAGCAAACTCAACTGTCATTTCCAACATTTGCAGATCGTGTGCCAGGCGAATGGATAATGAAAAAGCTACTAAGCCGAAGATCGCAGGTTGGGGTTTTTTTCCTGCGAACAAACCGAAAGCTTAGCAGTTTGTATTGGTATAAAAAAATGCCATCATTTTTATATAAAATTTGGCACCACCGAAAAATGTCAAATTCCACATCTTCTCTTTAAGTTGCGGCCAGCATTAAATAATGTTTCAATATAAATCAAACGTATGAATGTATTTGTGAATTTATGCATATACATATATAGTCGTTAGGCATTCACATGTATTAATTGTAAGCCTTCTTAATTGCTATCTCTTGCTGGCACAGTTGAAGTAATGCAGAACAGCGTTTTTCTAGAGATGTTTTAGCGATTTTTACTGTCTTACTACCAATTAATTTCTTCAATATTTGATATGGCAATATGGTCTTCTAAATTATGACGTAGCGACTTACGTTACCAAATTGATCGACAAGTCACACAAACGATATCAAGTGACTCATGGGACGTATAATTTATAATGTTATTTCTTCAAGTGGCAGGCGGAGAACTTTATGACAACGCCACATATTTGGTTTTTGGGGATAAATATGGCATCACTATTAACAAAATAATTTGGTAGGCACATGGAAACTATAAAATATGAAATAGTAGCAAATGTCAGATTGAACGAAACATTGACTAACGGACCACTAATGCTGTGTGAGTATGAGGTGGTCGATAATTTGATCGAAAAACTATGCAGTTTTAACATATCGCATATTGTTAAGGAGTCACCTGGCAGTTTTTGCCTTCGCGAACTATTTTTCCAACCACTTACGACACAAAGAAAAAAATTTATTTATTTTAAGATTTTTTTAATTATTTTCTGGGCCATAGTTTATAAGCTGCCCTTCACCAGACTCTTAACGGTCCATCACTTTTTGGTTATTTAAAAAGCTTTTAGGCATTAATGGGTTAAGCGAACATTAGAAACTGACGTTAGAGCATTCATCAGATATAAATAGAATATTATAAGGTTTACAATAATTAAATGCTTTGCTAATGCCTTTCATAATAGTGAACGACTCCGTATGCGCTAATTGTTAAAAGTAAAAGTTTAGCCAAATAATATTAATTAAATTGTTTAAAATAGATAATAAATTCATTGTTGTGAACATTAGAAAAAAAAAAAATTAATTTATTTAGCATGAAACAGCAGCACTTTTTTTAATTGAAATTTTGAATGTTTTAGATTTACGTGAACCGTCAAACGATATAACGTAACGTAATGTATAAAACCTCTAACGTAGATGAAATATATTTTATTCCAGGGTTCGAATGTTCAAGGTGGTTAAAAAGGTTAATTCCCGATCAATGCCACTATGCTCTCCTTGTATAGCAAGTCCATAAATTATTACTTTATAAAATTGCTGAGAAAGAAAAAAATTGCTTAAATTTGCGATCACTGTACTTTATGAAAGGGCGTGGTGTTGGTTTTGTCTCATATAACTTTCTTTAGATGACACATTCATGTTTGGAAAGCAGCTCTTCATGGAGATTGAATATAATATACAGTGGAAACTGCAATTATCGGACACCCACTAATTGTGTAATTTTTGTTTCTTTAAGAGATGTAAGCAATTTTTCACTTTAAACATTAAAATGGGCGTTGAACCCGCGTATTTTTGAATAACATTTAAGCTCAGGATTCTAAAGTTTGGCATTCGATATCGAGAATCGCAGTAGAAGAAACTGTATAAGAATTCTCCAGGTTTGTATTGTATTAGCTTTCGAAATATACATATCGAACACGAGAACGAACATAAGACTATATAATTTTTGGGCTTTCTTTGGTTCTAGGTTTATTGCACAAGCTTATTGTGAAGCTTGAAACAACTGCATGAAAATAATTATCGAAAGAGAAATCGTTTATTTTAGAGTGAAATTCAAATGATTGTTTCAAAGGTTTGAATCCCATTTTGTGGACGATATTTAACTTACTTCGATTAATTTTCTCGGTATTTTCGAAGACGGGCTTGCCTGTTCCTTACCTGAATGCCATAAAAGGAAACAAAATGCCACGTCATTTTCTGTTGCAATATCGCTACCATAAATACCAGTCACCCTGTCTGAATAGAGCCAAAAAATTTTCTCAGTGTGAAATATCAACTTGACAACGAGCATAAGGATGAAATTATTAGATCGATAAATTATGGAAAATCGATTACTAAAATGGACTTATTAATAGATTTATTCCTCTTAAAATATCAGATATTCTTGACTATTTGTGGCTAAGAATATTTTTGCTCCTTTTTTAAAATAAAGAAAAATACTTACGGCTAGTTTTCGAGCCCACTATCCACTAGTCTACAGGGTAACCAAAAGTACCTTTTAAAATAAAATTCCATGCTGTTTAAACAGACTTAACTTATGCCATGTTCGCAGAAGGAATTATTAAGGATCCGGCTAATTTTCAAGCCCACTATCCACTACTCTATAGGGTAACCAAAAGTGCATTTTAAAATAAAATTCCATGCTGTTTAATAAAACTTAGAACGTGCTGCAGTTTGAGCTGGTCAAATCAATATTTATAATTAGCTTAAATATATTGAACAACATAATCTATGAAGACAAGGAGAGAAAAAAACCAATTTTAAAAGATTTCTGTATTTTTTATTTGCTTTTTATGTTACAGTAGTAGTTTTGCTGCATATCGCAGGCGTGTCCGTTAATGTGATCACTGACCACCACCTCCAACTTCCAACTCTTTGGCCACCAACTCATAAACATGCCTCTGCTGCAATCACCATCATTATCAGCTGAAGCATGTGGTGTGAACAACGACTACTGTTTTCTTGGATTCTTTTAGCAATAATTAATTCTTGTGTAAACGAACAAGTTAAACACCACAACGTACATTTTGCCATATTCATTTAACTCGAGTCGTTCATAAGTATTTGGGAAATCGTGTTCACAACATTATGTTACCAATAATAATTGTCTTGTGTGTGGATTTCGGAGTTCAGCCGACCTTGAGCTGTTAATGGATCTTAGAGACATGGCAGAGAAACAAACCAAGAAACTAACAAAATGTTTGCTTGGCATGATTGGTTGGCAGAAATGAGCAAATAAATTGTTTTAATTAATTTCTAAAGCAAAATGTTTCTTTTTCATATTTGAATCATGATTTGACTCTGTTACCAATTTTATTAATATTTTTTAATTTTTATTTTTTATTTTTAATTTAATTTTTTTTTTTTTTTTTTTTTGGTTATTTTTTAAATTCTTAAACTCATTTTTAGCGTTATAATTTATTTCTCATTAAGTGCAAATCACATTATTTATATTTTCATTTCATTTTATTTCTTTGCGATCTGATCTACGAGTAGATTGCGGCAAAGGCGAGTGTTATTTGAAAGAAATATTTCAGTTGGACTTGAAGCCTTTCGTTGCTTTTGGATTATTCAGACAAAAGCAATGATTGTATTCAATTAAGACATTCGAATGAATTGCTGCAATTAGAGAAAATTGGAAATAAAATGACTCTGGCGATTGATAGTCAATTTGGCAAAAAAAAAAAAAATCATTAATAAAATGAATTAAACTATGGAGGCAACGGGTTACCTGTTTGTAGAAAATTAATAATTTATATATCTTAAGTAGGGTATTAATAAGACTTATAAGCAGCTTGAAATATTTTAGCTAAAGAAATATTTTTTAATTGGCAACATGAACTTCTTACGACATTGCAATGTGGAATGAAAACGCAACATATCGTGGTGGCAGTCATCAAATCATAATTAATTAAATTAGAAAATCGTCAGCTAATTATTAATACTGCAACCGCTGTGCAATAGCAAATAAAAACATTGAGTTTTTCCGGTCATCGTGTCTCAAAATGAAAGCAATTAAATTAAATTCTTAATGAGAGTTCGAGAAGACATACGTTACAAGGCTCACTCATGTGCTTCAGGCCATTAAAGCCGCATACAAGAGCTCCAGCTTCCTAAGACGTTCTTAAGACATTCTTAAAACGGTTCTGCTTCTCTGATCGAAAAACTAATACAAATCTCATGTGTAGGCTGCTGCTTAAACTAATTTTGGAAGATCCTTGTCATGTCCTTCAAGTCATTAAAGCAGCATTCAAAGTGATCCTGCTTCTTAAAAAGTTATTAAGACAATCCTTCCTCTCTGATCGAAAATCGAATACAAGTCTCATCTCTAGGCTGCTTTACAGCTAATTTGGAAGATCCTTGAAGATTCCTTGTCTTAGGAAAAGTATTGCATTATTACAATAGTTAATAATAATTCCAGAAAATATTTCAACCAAATGGCGGATGAATTCCGAAATATCAGGATAACCAAATAAGAAAACTTATTTTAATCAGCGCTACTTGGAGAGGCGATCCTAATTGCAAGTGCATTTGAAAGTCAGTATTGTGTTATCTGCACAAAATTGCCAGACAAATAACTTGAGACCTACTGGCTAGTAGGCTAGCATGCTATCAATTAGCCTACAGCAATCCCCAATTGCCATTTGCTTAAGAAATAACACGTACATGTAAGCAGTTTTTATCAGCGATACTTGGAAAGGCCGTCCAAACCGCAAGTGCATTCCAAAGTCAGTCTTGTCTTATCTGCACCAAATTGCCAGACAAATAACTTGAGACCTACTGGCTAGTAGGCTAGCATGCTATCAATTAGCCTACAGCAATCCCTAATTGCCATTTGCTTAAGAAATAACATGTACATGTAAGCAGTTTTTATCAGCGATACTTGGAGAGGCCGTCCTAACCGCAAGTACATTTGAATGGTAACCATCCAACTCAATCCATCAGTGTTTTAGAAAGCTAACGCACGCTTCGTGAAATTGTAATGAAAGTGAATTAATTTTCATTTGCAATTCTTTTTAGTTTTTGTAAAAACATGCGTACATTGTGTGCAAAACAGAAAAATACACAACCGCTCGTATTTTATTTGGAAATTCACGTAACACATTGTGATTGACGCTGGTAATGGCAGCATCAACATCAGCTGAAACAACCCAACATGTCATTTAATTGCATGTTTCGATGTGGTTGTTTTCAGTTGGGCCGCCTGTATTGTATTATTAGTCTATCATGCAATTACCAGATGTAAAATGTAGTTGCACAGCAATCAAGCAATAAAGAACTGAAGAAAAAAGAAAATTGTAAAAACGAGCCGGCGTTGACCGAATCCTTGGAATGCTACGAAGCGATAAAACTGCAGGGAAATTGTAGACAAGTGCCAGCAATGGAACGGAATTTTAACATCGCACTAAAGTTAGTTCTACTACTTGCTGATTTAAATATTTATATTTTTGGGTAAATAAATAAATTATATATTGAAATAGGATCAAAATACTGCTTGCCTTGACAAATTAAAAAAAAAAAGTTTTTCAAATTATCGGTGTACAAAATTAAACCCCAAAAACTAAATCGTGATTACAAAAGAGTCTAGAAAAACTATACACAAAGATTTTCCAAAATCGCCTCGTAAACCCGTTTTCAATAGTCTGTTTTCATTCCTCTCGAGAAATATTTGAATTTTGTAGGGAAAAGGTCTGAACTCAGAAGGTATTGTTGAGCATTTAAGCAAGCAACGCAAGTATTTGTTTTAAACATCCTTAATGGGGATGCTATGCTTGTATGGGGTATGTCCAGCGAGTGCCAGCCCACAAGTGCTTTGACTATTTAAGAGTTCGCATAGTTCTGGCATCCAGATTGCATACCAAGACATGATTATGAAATTAATAATGAGTCCGTTTTTGGCCAAAAAGCAAACCGTAATCATGCCTCACCACCAACAGTATTCACCGGACTTGCCCTACTTTATTTTTCCTCTTCCGAAAACTAAAGACACCGATAAAAGGAAAGCGTGTGAGCTGGTGCGTCATTATGGTGCAAAATCCATGACTGGTTGTTCCACAATTCTGTACTTTTGATATCAATTGCTTCGGACAAACGGCGCATAGTTTCAAGGTAGTATTACTTATTGACCATACGATCTTGCCGCAAGAATTCATGATGCACCACGCCATTGCAATTGAAGAAAACAGTGAGTACAACCTTCACATTTGACCAAACTAGACGTGCTTTTTTCGGTCTTGGCTCGACTGGACGCTTACATTGGGCTGATTGCGCTTTTGTTTGAATGTTAATAGCCATACATCCATGATTCGTCACCAGTTATGATATTTTTCAGCAAATCTGGATCCAAGAGCGGTAATGCAGTAATCTTCACTGTATTATCCGCACGATATGCATCGACATCATCAGGAACCTCTCTAATATTAATTTTCAAAATAATTTCCTTCTCCGCTTTAATGTTTTCATCGGTTGTTTATATACTTCGGCGATCAGGATAATCATAGTCGTTGGCATCTTCTCGGCTTTGCTTAAACCAATTACACCACACTTGAACTTGTGTTGACTCGAAAAAACGCCACAGTCAACATTTCAATTGTTCTTGCCCATTAAATTTCATATTTTATACAAAACTTAATACAGTTTCTTTGATCCATTTTTTCGAATAGTAGATAATCGAAGCGGACACCAAAGCACGGCTAACATTTTCATCTGTCAAACTGACAATCTGACAAAATGGCTATTGGCAACATATGTATATAGAAGATATGCGTACCAACACAACAGAAAAAAAAATGCGAAAATTGAACATTATAAGCTCACGAAATTTGGGAGCTCCAGCTGTTTTTCGATCACACCTCGTATTTTTCACTGGGTGTTCGGCTTTACAGCACATACAAAGTGCATTGAACACTTAATGCAATATAAGCAGTTCATGCCTGCATCTGAATATACGTACTGCATCTTGAATAAAGATAAATGAAGAACAAGGAAATTTGATTGCTACCATTTATTCAGGTGCACCTGCTACAAACTTATAAAAAGGGATTTCTGCGTCCCTACCAACGTCACTGAATAGGCTACAAAATGTTGTTGCAATTGTTGCAAATATAAGTCCCACTGTTGCTGTTCTTTTTTGAATTTGTGAAACGCCGGTACCATTAGTTGGTAAGAAGGGGTTTCGCTACGGAAGCGGCGTCTGGTTTCTTTTCCAGAATCGATTGCATCTACTCTTGTTGCTGCGTCCAGGGATTTTTTGTAAACTCTTGTTTTTACCGTAAAAGCACTTTTATGGCAATCAAGCTACTTGTCGCCATTCCAGTTTTTCACTTTATCCTCGTTATCAATATGTGCGAAAACTGCAACTCTTTTATTTAATTCCATCTTTAATATATTGACAGGGTTGCAATTTATGGTACTGCCATTTTTGTGTTGTATTTCTATGGCTAAGTACTATTTACTCCAAACTACTCCACACTAATATAAAGTTTTCAACGTTTCCAAAATTTGGATAAACAAAAGATACCCATTCGCTATTCGTACTTAAAGGCTGAATAGTAAACAGCTTAAAGAAAGCAGGAGCAGCAACTCTACTAGCAGCACCTTAAACATCTGAAATTTTGAGCAACGTGCAAAGCAAACAAAAAAAGCTGCAAGAAAACTGATTGCCAACAGAAGTAACAGACATAAAATTATGAGTACATTTTAATGATTGTTATGCTGAAAAAATATTTCCTTTAAGGTTTTGCCAAACAAGCGCAAAAAAAGAAAACAAACACTGTGCCTCAGGGCTTCCAGCCAATGTACATGAACACCAAGCAAGCAAAAAGCCATCTCACCAACAGATGAAAAAATAACAACATGACCGGACTCAGCCAATATGTTTATTCATACAGTGCAACAAGCATGCAATTATGCACTAGACCCAGCCAGCAGCAACATAAATACATCTCCTACTTAATGCACGATATGTTTGCAAACAAGCAGACACACAGACAGACAATCAGACAGACAGACAGACAGACTTCTCTTTTTCATGCTCACATTTGAATAAACATTTGTTTGGATTTTGTCTGCTGCATGCAACACATACAATGTCGTTTTCGCTTGTCCTCATCATCGCCGTCATTGTCAGCATTGCTTTTTTGCCCCCACATCCTCTCACTCATTGTTATGCAAATTATTATTATTGCTCCCTGCGACTCCTACTCGAAATGCATAAAAAAAAATGAAAACTAAAAAACACATCAAAAAAATAACTGCTAAACAGCATTAGAAAACCAAATGAAGCTCCATTATTTGCTGTTAAATGGTAAGGAAAGAAAAAGTGTGCAGTAACATTTTCACACTTGCCAGAGTCACTTCATTCACACACGAACACAATGCAGCGTAAGAGACGAGACGTCTTCTGCTAAATATTTATTTATTTTTTATTATTTTGCTGGCTGGCGTGTGAGTAAAATTGCTGCTTAACAAAAAGAGCGCTTATAATTTCTTTCTTGAGTAACAACAGGGTTTTTGTTTACTCCAAGTAGGGCAGTGGCATATTTGTGTGCGACACATTGCACTAATGCTTGTGCAACAAGTGGCTAAAAATAGAAGGAGGTGTTTTACGATTTTGTTCAAAATTTTAGGGACAAGCTCCACAGAATCCTTCATGCGTCAAATTGCCGCCATTACTAATAAAATGCAGTAGGAACAGTAAATAGTAGGGCCTGTATATACGAATAAATACAGGCCGCTACACAGCAATTGCATCTTCTTACAGCAAAAAGTGGTTAATTGGAAAATACAGGCCGCTACACAGCAATTGCATCTTCATACAGCAAAAAGTGGTTAATTGGAAAATACAGGCCGCTACACAGCAATTGCATCTTCGTACAGCAAAAAGTGGTTAATTGGAAAACACAGGCCGCTATGCAGCAATTGCATCTTCTTACAGCAAAAAGTGGTTAATTGGAAAATACAGGCCGCTACACAGCAATTGCATCTTCGTACAGCAAAAAGTGGTTAATTGGAAAATCAATTCATAGTTTGCTCTTTGGTTGCACATTTATGAGATGCTTCAAAACAGCTGTGTGAATACCAGGTGGCGTCCATTCTAATTTCCTCTTTTGAGGATGTTCCCTCCATTTGGACTTTTAGGCTTTCATATAACACATGCAAAGGTTTAGGATTAGCACCTAACATTCCCAAAGGCAAAGCATTTATTCCAGGGTCTTGACGAAACTGTTTTACATTAGATAGCTTATCTTTTTTTGCCAAATATCTTGATCTAATTCCGCCGGAGAAGAGCCTTAAGCAGCCTTTTCCTTATGCTATAATTTATTTTTGTTTCACTATCACTGCCTGATAAGTGTCTTGTACATCTTTGGCATCTTGGTCATATCTCACTATCATCAAAATTCGCTTTGGTTTCCATCATTACATTTTGAGAGTAATCATCTGTCATCACTAGAAGATTCTTCCTCTTCTTTTATATATAAAGTTTCGCTATCAATTTCAAAAAATATGTCATATTATGGATCATATTATAGATCATTGTAGCACAAGCGCCACTTTCATAATGAAATTATTTTTCCAGTTGGAACTGATACAAATCACTTTGACATAAAGAGGAAAGAAGATTTTAAATATCGTCTCACTTTCAATGACGAATCAGAAGGTCTTTAATCAAATTAATGCATGACATTCTGATATGTTTTTTTTTTAAACTAGTTTAACCTGCAAAGCTTTTGGCTTAAGCACAAGAAAACACTCACACCGGCATCGAACCCACGATCTTCAGATTAGTAGGCTGCGCATTGTATTCTTTCGCCTATGGAGGCACCCATATTAAATGCGTTTAAAGGGTTAAGCAAAGAATCCTTAAGAAATGAGCGTAGAAATTTAAGCAGCCTTTTCCTTATGCTATAAATTTTTTTTCTTTCCGGTTAGAAGGCGAACAATGAAATTAATGCAATTCCCAAATAAAACTTAGAAAATCGCCAAAATGCTACTGTTTACTTCTTAACTGCACTTCTTTAACTTTTCACCAGAATCAAAAAAATTTTTTTTTTTATGGGAATATTTAGGAGAATCGTACTAGCGCTCAATATATCACGATAACCTTCTCGATGTCATTTTTGCGTTTTAAGAAAACAATTTTTAAATTTTACATTAAAAAAAAAATACTTTGTCCTTTTTCTAACAAGTGGAAAGAAAGTGCCTTGGAAAGGGTCAAGAAGACTTGTCAATACTCCAAAGTGCGCCCTGGCCCGGGTACATCTTTGCGGAGTATAATTTTTATCGGCTGTGTTCTCTACCAGCTAAATGTAAAATGGCATTTTTACAGGGCGGGGAAAACATTTTAAAACTTTAATTACTGTTTTCACAGGATAACATATTTACGCAATAATTGAGCCCCACTAATTATTTGATTTTTGCAAATATTAAGTAGTACCCCCTTGATCTTAAGTATCATACACCTTGGGTGTTTGCTTTATGCCGGCCGATTTTCAACCGTCTCAAAGCAGGCAATACGTCAATGTTGGTTTACATAAATCACTCAAATACTGCGAATGAAAGCAAAAGCATTAATATTTCTTACAACAACCCGAAGACTAATACAGCCTTAATAAAGAGCATGCAATGGACTTAGTACTTCACATTACAATCAAATTCACATTTGCACCGCTGCATGAGTACGTTGAAGCCAACAAACACAAAAAATTGATTATTTATAACATGATGAAAATTATTTTGCATTGCACTGCGGCCGGGAACGCTCAATGACAACAATAAAACGAATGCAACGTTAAAGAATTCGAAACTGATTGTTAGAAGTGAAAGACAGCGACAAGAAAAGAAAAACATTTTTCACATTTTCCACCTTTCAGCGTACCACAGAGGAGAAAACAAAATTATAATAACAGGAAAAATGCGGAAAAATGTTTTGTCTGTTGTCAACAGAGTAGATTTTAAAAGAGCACAAGCGACAGGCAAACAAATCTTGCCAGAGATCAATTTCAAATGATTTATTAGATGGAGATTAAAAAAACTTCCATTGAAGTTTGAATGCATAATAAATAATTGTTTCTTTTAACTGCAGCTTAAGCTTTAAATATTTTTATTACATTTATAAGGGGAAAACTGTTCGCCGGTGTTGAGCAGCTAATAACAGGTAGAAAGTGCTACTGAAGCCCCCATTTCTGTAATGTGCAGATCGCGAGAACGAGTACGGAGGTACATAACATGATAGCTTAACTCTACCGTGCGTGTACTATTACGTCTCATGCAAGCATACTAAGCGCCCTGCTAAGGCGTTCACGGTCTTACTATCGAGGTACAATGCAAGAACGGATCCCCCTCCCACAAGGGATCAACCAAATCAGCATATACCTACGGCTGCATAGGAATATCGGAGAGGACTCGCCAGAGCGCATTTCATTGCTTCCCATCCAAAAATGTTTTCTTACAACAACTGACCATTTACGCACCTTTAAATTAAAAAGGAAGTGGAAGTTGCGATAAAGTCAAAATTGCAACCGGAAACACATGCCATCAATTCAAATGCTTGCATTTCCTTATCCGCATCTGTACTGGCTGACTTTTTCTTATTTAGAAAATATAGAAGAAAATGAATAAAATATATGAAATCAATATCAATAAAACAAGAGCAGTGTTGCCAGACAAGTACGAGTATTTTAAACCGGCAACCTGTTTAGTTAAAATAATTTAAGAAATTAAATTGAAAAAAAAAAAAATTTTTTTTGATTAAAAATACATCTTGTATAAAAGCCTTGTTTTACTTCAAGAAGTTCTGGCAACAGAACATGACAAGGCATGATACCAGACGATTTTCCAGCTCCAATTAATTTGCTAAATATTAGAAAAAAAAAATATTAAAAAAATTTTCAAAAAATTAAAAAAAAAAGTTTCCACGTAATTTGTTTGCTACACCAAATTTTTTCTTGTGTGGTATAAATTTATATAAATTATGTTTTTATTGGAAAATATCTTTATTACTAAAAATTATTTAATTGAAATTTTGTTTTTTTTTTTTAATTTTTTGTTTAAATATTATTTTTATTTTATTTTTTAAATTTTAATTTTTTTTTAGTTTTTATTTTTTTTATTTTTTTTTATTTTTTTTTATTTTTTTTTATTTTTTTTTATTTTTTTTTATTTTGCTTTTAATTTATTACTTTTTTTATTTATTGATCGCTTTAATTTTTTTTTTAATTTGGTTTTTTTTATTTATTTTTTTTTTATTTAGTTTTTATATATTAATTATTTTTATTTAATTTTGTTTTTGTATATAAATCATTTTTTTTAATTCTGGGTTATTTATTTTTATTTATTTTCTAATTTTTTAATTTGTTATTTTGCTTTTAACTTTTTATTTTTATGGTTTGATTGCTTTTATTTTTTTTAATTTGGCTTTTTTATTTGTTATATTTTTTAATTTAGTTTTCATATATTAATTATTTTTATTTCATTTTGTTTTTGTATATAAATTATTTTTTTTAATTCTGGGTTTTTTTATTTTTATTTATTTTCTAATTTTTTAATTTTTTTTTTAATTTTTTATTTTGCTTTTAATTTTTTATTTTTATGTTTTGATTGCTTTAATTATTTTTTTGATTTGGTTTTTTTTATTTATTAATTTTTTTAATTTAGTTTTCATATATTAATTATTTTTAATTAATTTTGTTTTTGTATATAAATTATTTTTTTTAATTCTGGGTTATTTATTTTTATTTATTTTTTAATTTTTTAATTTGTTATTTTGCTTTTAACTTTTTATTTTTATGTTTGGATTGCTTTTATTTTTTTTTTTTAATTTGGTTTTTTATATTTATTATTTTTTATTTAATTTTGTTTTTGTATAATAATTATTTTTTTTTAATTTTGTTTTTTTATATATATTATTTTTTTAAAATTTACTTTTTTTATTTTTGTTTAATTTTATTTTTTATTTCTTTAAAGTTCTTTATTTTTATTAATTGTTTTTTTATATTTTTTTAATTTTTTTTAATTTTTTTTTAATTTTTTTTAATTTTTTTTTATATTTTTCTTTCATTTTTTTAATGTTTCTTTGTTTCAAACTAGGGCACCACTTTACATGACGTCTTTTTGCCCATAAACAATTTATTGCTTCTTAACTGATTTTTGTTTTCTTTGGTTTGATTTAATTCATAAGTTTAGTTATTGGCCATAATTTATTTAAGGCCCAAAAATATTCACCGAATTTAGAGAGACGACAATTTTGTAATGCAATTAATTTCTGCATTTTCGGTAAAACAAAAAAAAATCTTTAATCTCTTGTCAGCGACATGTTTCAATACAAAGTAACTTTATTAAGACACTAAACAAGATTCTTTGCAAGACCACACAATAAAAATGTCAGCTCATATGATGTCTGAATTTGGCCGAGCTTGCAAAATTTAAACATTTTAGAAATCTCGATCCGTGCAATCGTTCCATCACCTAAAGATTTTAATTGTCTTTAACACTTTTTTTTTACGGGTGGGCTTTAAATTCAAGTGAATGAATCGTTTAAGTGGTTTAAAGTCTTGACCAAACGAAAAAGAAAAATGTTGAGAAAATGTTTTGAAGGAGTTATTCAGTTAGAGAATACAGTGGTAGCTAAAAATAGAGGTGTGCATTAAGTACTTCGTCTTCAATAACTACAAAAAATTTTACAGTCCAATATAATCGATTTTCAGGCAGCATGATCACGCAGCACAGTGGGACATGTTATAAGAAATTGGCTAAAATTGGCTAAAATTTCCATTGTGAAACATTCAAATTTAATTTTGCATCGACAAATCAAAATTTAATTTTTAATTTAATTTTGCAATTTTTTTTTAATAAAAATTTTATTTCAAACTGGAAAATAATTTTTTAAATATTTTTCGCCATATTTGCAAAATTAGAATGCAAAATTTTTATTAAAAATATTTACAATTTTCAAATAAAATCATTTTTCTCATTTTTTCACGAATTTTATTTTGATCCATTTAAAATTCTAATAATTTAATTGAAAGTGAATAATTTTCTTAAATGCAACTATGAAGATGATCTACATGAGCATGTAGTGAAACGGCTTTTGGAGCCATTTAAAAATCTTTATCAATTCAATATACAGATGAGTATTATTTTTTCGGAATTTATAATTTAAATAATAATAATTTGCAATTTTTGATTTTATCTTTAAGTCTCTTCATCTAATTAACTTACAATCATATTCAGTAGCATATTTACTTATCAAAAACATATTAAAATTTATAGCTTATTTCAAAATCAAGGTGAAGAAATTTATTATAGCCCACTGTAAAATTTGTTCTAATAAATATATTAATATATTAAAGCCAATCAAGCTGCAAAGCTTTCGGCTTGGCCGCAAGAAAACACATTGGGTGTGGCTGGGAATTGAACTCGCCACCTGCAGTTTAGTAGGCAGTTCATAACGCATTCGCCTACGAAGGCTACCCAAATGAGAATCGTAATCAAAATCAGAATATTTAAAATCACTTCAAAGCTATGCTGTTCGCAAGTTTATTGAAAAATTATTGAAAAGTTTTTACAAAACAATTACAAAATGGTTTATTATAATTAACCTTTTCCGACTGAACGCATTTAATGAATAATTGAGAATTACAGGAAATATTTTTCGTAATTGGTTTAAAGTCTGAATGCTTATACAAACTTGTCCAAGACAAAAGAGAGTTAGCAGTAAATAAAAAAGAAAAACAAACAAACACTTTATGCCGTCTTTGCTGTTCTTGGCATTTTTTATATAAGGATAAACCAATTTCGTTTAGCTGTTAGTTTAAATGTCGTTGGCAGCACTACAAAAGCGAACCAAATGCCATTTCAATTACAAATATTCCTGCTCTTCTTAGGAAATCCCACATTAAAAGCTAATACATTTATGGGCAATAATGCTGGTGCATTCCGTGCGCATTGGCACTGCCAATGGCTGCACTTTTTTGCTTAACGACTTTGCCAGAGTTAATTAAGTAATTTTTCATATATTTTTTTTTTTGTTTTTTGTCTTTTTTTCAGTCTAAATTATTTGTTTGTTTTAAATAAAAATCACGAATAAAATAAATGCAGGTGGATACAAAGTTTGCTTAGCAAATGTGCAGATTTATTTTTATTCTCTACACTGCAAACATGATAATTGTTTTTGTTGTTGTTGGTGTTGTTGTATAAAACAAAACGAGTAACGACAAAAAAGATCTTTAAGAAACAACTGATTGTTTACCAGAAAAGGTGGAACGCCAAAGTATAAGTTGTATATATTTTTTTAAATTTATAATTTACGTTAATGACTGCCAACAGTTTGATCTTAATTTTTTAACTTAAAAATATTGTCGATTTTAATTAATCATTGCAAGCGGGGGAATACATAATTTCGTTCTTACAACACAAACGAAACTGAACAAATTTGTCGCACGTTTTTAAAGGCGATTTCAGATAAAGAACATGAATGGTTGCAGTTTTTGTTTTTTTCTTTGTTTTTTTTCTTTTCTTTTTTTTTAAGAATAAAAAAGGCACACAATTGTTTTGTTTTTCCACTTAAACGATAATGTCGTGCAAATGTCAGCGCGATAACATAAAACGCAATCATTCATTTCGTTTAAGTTTACTTTTCGAAAAATTTCCATGTCCAACTGTTGCAAATGGGAGAGTTGGTCAATTTTTAAAAAAACACGAGGGCACTGCGACCTTCGTTACTTTAAAAGGGAAATAAGATAAAATGATAAATTCAGTTGTCATAATTGCATAATTAATAAATAATTTTATATCACGTTGCCTCTATCATGGTTGCCACAACCTCATTATCCTCTCAAACACAATTTTTTTGCTTTACAAAACTTGTTGTTACTGTAAATAATGACAACAATGTAAAACAGCAAGTCAAGAGCATCTCTCACAGCGTTCGCACGGTTCTTTTCACGGAAACACTTTTCTGATGGCCATTCTTTATTTCAATTCATAAATATTTTACATGAAACAGCAGTTACAAGTAACGCCATCATCATTTGATTATACAAAATGCATTTAATTGCATAAATGCAGTTAATTGCATAAAATGAAATAAATGCATTAAATGCATTTTTAGTAAACTTAAATGCATATCGTAACGGAATATATAATTGTAATTATCAGTTCCAGTTAAGGGCGGTTATGCAATATCATGCATGCAAATGAGATGAATTTGGTATTAGCCACCTTGATTACACAGCACAGTGGGGCATTTTACAAGAAATCGAGTAAACGTATTGCAGAAAAAATATATAAATATAAGGAAATTTTTATTTCCGAAGAGCCAAAAAAATTATTTTACCACATAGAAGAGGCCCATTACATAGCACAGTGGGGCATTTTACAACAAATTGACTAAACGTTTTGCTGAAATATAAGAAAATTTTTATTTCCGAAGAGCACAAAAAATTATTTTCCCACATAGAAGAGGCCCATTTTAAAAGCGACTTAATTGTATTTTTTAATTTTTTAATTTCGACTAGCCTTTATACTCGGAAACTTCTAGTAATTTATAAAAAACGTTTTTAGAAAAGTGACTTTTTGACTGGGTTTAGAGTGGGTTTAGACTTTCTTTAGACTGGGAACAGTGCTACATACGGAGCAATTTATCATTTTCCAGCCGGTGTCACAAAGTCAAAGTTCACTTTGATTTTATTTTGTAATTGTGACAATTTAATTTTATTACAAAAAGTAATTTTTTGACTGAGTTTAGACTGGGTTTAGACTTGCTTTAAACTGGCTTTAGACTGGGAGCGGTGCTACATACAGAGCAATTTAGCATTTTACAGCCGATGTCACAAAGTAAAAGTTCAGCTTGATTTTATTTTGTAATTGTGACAATTTCATTTTATTACAAAAAGTAATTTTTTGATTGGATTTAGACTGTGTTTAGACTTGCTTTAGACTGGGAGCTGTGCTACATACAGAGCAGTTTAGCCTTTTGCAACCGATGTCACAAAGTCAAAGTTCAGATTAATTTTATTTTGTAATTGTGACAATTTTTTTTTTATTCTTTCTAAAATGTCATGCTAAAATCTGTTGTTTAATATAACCAATTTCATTTTCGTTACAGGACAATTTATGAAAATTAAAATGAAAAAATGCAGGCAGGTGTTACTTTCAAAATATCGGTGACAGTGTTACAATTTTTGCAACTTCTTTTTAAATAAGAAAAGCTTTTTTCTTATTCCTCACTGTTATTGTGTATAATGAAGTTGCAAAAGGAATTAATTTCGTATAAGTGCGCGCATAAAATGTGTTTTGTTTGGCCAGGATTTGTGAATGTAACTTTGTGATTATGCGGCAACGAGGGTTGCAGCGCAAGGCCAGGCGAAAATGCTAAGCTTGTTTTGTTTTATAAACAGCTTTTATGAGGCTGCATAGAAAACCTTCTTCTTAAACTAAGAGAAGACTGAAAGGTGAACTGCTTCATTTTGCGAAGCATTCCAAGCAGACCTCATACGCCGCAGTACATGTAAGTGCTCCCATGCATGCCTCTGTTACAATTGCCTTTACCTTTTCCAAAAACGTATTATTATTATTATTATTATTATTATTAATATATTTTCTATATTGTGTATCGTTCGTTTGAATGCATCGCTGCGACTTCAGATTGTGTGTTTGCATCTTTTCATGCGGCTGAATAAAAAATAAATCAGTGAAATGCAAACACCATAAAGAGCATTTTTATCAGGCATAAATAAATACTAAAAAATTAAATATATTTGCATGCGGAAGAATTGTTGTATAACGCAAGAAACACCGCATAAATCACTCGCAAATTATTATCCTCATAACACCAGTACAACAATTTGTCCGCAAATTATAAAATTTTTTTATCGTTTTTTTTTTTTGTTTGGGGTTTAAACAATTATGTTGTTGCACAGTGTTCAGTGATTTATTATTGCGAACCATTTTCAAACGTTTAAATAATGATTAGACAGACATTAACGATTGTCAAACAAAATTTTAGAAAAGTCAATCATTATTCACTTTTTAGATTTCTAAAAAGAAAATTATATTTTTTTTATTAAGGGTACTCGCTTAAGGAGGTAAATGTCGGTTACATCTAAAATATTTAAGGGGCGTAAAACATTTACTACAAAAATTTCGTTATATACGTGGGAATCTCTTTTATTATTTTTATTTATGTAATAAATTTTTTTCCTATTCTTTACAATTCTATTAAGGGTACTCGCTTAAGGAGGTAAATGTCGGTCACACCTAAAATATTTAAGGGGCGTAAAATATTTACTACAAAAATTTCGTTATATACGTGGGAATCTCTTTTATTATTGTTATTTATGTAAACAATTTTTTTCCTATTCTTTACAATTCTATTAAGGGTACTCGCTTGTGAAGGTAAATGTCGGTCACACCTAAAATATTTAAGGGGCGTAAAACATTTACTACAAAAATTTCGTTATATACGTGGGAATCTCTCTTATTATTTTTATTTATGTAAAAAAAATGTTTCCTATTCTTTACAATTCTATTAAGGGTACTCGCTTAAGGAGTTTAATGTCTGTTATGCTTAAAATATTTAAGATGGTTTTAAATATTTATTACAAAAATGTCATTAAAATTCGTTATATACTTGTGATTTTTTCATTATATTTTTTGATAAAATTTTATTAAGGGAACTCGCTTATGGAGGTAAATGTCGGTTACGTCTAAAATATTTAAGGGATTTTATACTCGCATATAAAACTGTTACCGTGAGTTTTGAAATTGTAAGCTGTAATTTCGGATGTCAAATGGCCCACAAAGTATCCATGAGAGAGTGAAGTTATGGGTTTACAATGTGATACTTTCGGTGGACTTGACGTATTCCGTAGGAAGAAAACATTTAGCTGGAAACTAAATTCATTGAGAGAAATACGAGATATATTTGTCTAAGAATGCTGCTAAACGAAAACCATTTCAGAGTTGCTATTATTATTATGCTTCTTCTTCTTCGATAAAGTTTCTTAATATGGTGTAAGGGGAAAAGAGTTCCATTTGCAAAAGTTATTTTTTTAGGTGAAATAAAAGACTCAGGTTAATCGGGGTAGCCGTTTCATGGGTGCTGTAAACTCTGGGGAATGGTATAGAACCACTATTATTTTCAGGATAAAAAAATATTATATAAGTTGGCCTATTATGAATGTGTGCCTATTTAACCCCTTTAGGATTGAGGTGACTTTACGAACACAAATAGACCGGCATGTAATAAATAAATCGCATTCAGCTTAATCCAATAATACAAAATTAATCCCTTTAAACCGAACTCCTTTCGTTCAAATAATTTTATAGTATAAATTGATGGTATACATTGAAAGAGATAATACATTTGATCAGATATCGGGGAGCCAGTCTAGAAAGTAACCTTTACATATAATTTGCACATAGCTGACCTTAACAAGAGCACTGCTACAGGTCTCTAATACGGTTGCAACTAAGCTCCAGGGGATTCGTATAACAAAATGATTGAAGGTGTTTAGCACGCTCTTTATAAATTTTTACGCCGAATAGAGCATCTTCTGAAGCAGTCTGGCGATTTGCATGAAAAATAATTATCGATAGATGATAAAGTGGTATAATTCTCGATTATATTGTTTTCCAAGAGAAGAGGTATTTTATAAATACCATCTATCTTATCTGCTACATAAGATTTAAAAACATTGCTTTACATATTCTGAAATCAGATGAATGAGCTATTGTTTTTGGGGAACAAAATTAGTTGGGCCATGAACCAACCACTTGTTTTCCGTATCAACCATCACATTTCCTTACTAGAAATGAAAACAATTTTAATATTCCAAAGTGTAGTTTAGAAAGAAAAAAGCAACATATATATTATATCTCATTTAGACGACAAAAATAAAATTAGAGGATATCTAAATTACAGTGGAAAAAATTTTTCTTTAGGAACTCATTTCAAAGAAACTGTTATTTTAGAAAATGTTATTTCTTATAAAAATGTACTGCTAATATTTTACGCCGTATTGTAAATAATGTAATTACTTGTAAATTTCGTAAGTGTAAACGTGTAATGCTGCCAACGTGCACCAACAGTGCCTGAAAGGCGCCGCAGCCCGTATTATTGTATTAAAGTGATTATTAAATTGGTTTTTCTATGTTGATATTACAAATAAAATAAAAATTATAAATTTTCTATCAAGAAGCGATAGATTTTAAAAGTTATTTTGACTCACCCCCGATAATGTGGTTATCAAACTTAAGCTGACTGGGCACTCACCTGAAATGAAATGAACATAAAAATTTTTATAAGAATGTGAATAACGATTTCCACATACAATAGCAGTTCAGTTGAGAAATCAGCTGATTACTCAAGATGTAATCAAGACGTAATCATCATGGTAAGAGGATGTAAATAAGAATAAGTAAGAAATAAATAAGAAGGGGAACAAAGTAGAAAATTAAATAAAAAATAAATAATTTCTGTAAAAATATTAATTAGAATAATAAAAATATTTGGTTTATTTTTGTAAAAAGTTTCGTTAAATTTTTAAAATTAATTTATTGGTGTCTATTCGAAATTTTTGCCTTTACCAATAGAATGATAATAACAAGTAAGGGAAAAGTCTAAATAAATTTATAATTTCAGGCGATCCTATTTGAAAACCTATTTAAAATCAATAGTATTTCCCCACAATGTTTTTCCACTTTGGCTTTGCTATTTACTTTTGCCTAACATTAGCTACCCTGTTCAGACATATAGCTAAATTGCATATTGGAACCCTGTTTTCACTTTATGAGTAAGTTTTGCCCCAAAATGGCCAATGCAACCCTGGTGGAGGCTTGTTTAGTGAGCAAAACTCTTTTGCAGTAGGCAATACTAAATAACTCCTATCAAATTTATGTCTAAACAGGGCATGTAGAATTCAAAAGTTGAGTTGTACAAGTTCAGTAAAATTAAAGGCCTAATTAAACGGCCGTAGAAATTGTAAATGTACTGTAAATGTAAACGTGTATGTTTCGGTCACAAAACTTATTTCTTAAATTTGTTTTATTTTTCTCAATTTTTTACTAAACTCTTTACAGAATCAACACATGCACGTCTCTCCAACAGAGCACGTCTTGTTGATGAATGCGTAGCCACCAGCTGGCATTAATTCGTACCAAATACTGCTGCTTAACGCACAACGTCTCCAAAGATCGTTTATATTGAAGTATTGAAAACAGCTCCCTACCGGAATAAATGTAATGCGGTTGCTCATAACATTAATTATATTCCGATTGCAGTCAAAAAGTCTAACATTTAGACTCTCGATCAACTGCCGCATTGTCAGTTGGTGGCGATTGTTTTGTGGTTCGCAAAAACATTTTACAACAAGTCTGCCTTTAGAAACGCTAAAGCTGAAGTGTCGGCAGCAGCAAGTGCGTTTTGTAGAAGGAAAATTTACAAAAAAAAAATCATATTTTATTTTAAAAATACTTCTTTGCTGCGCCGAATGACTGCTGGCAAATGGCGAACGTATCACCTGGTCTGTGTCAAACATCATTCGCTGCGCCTCACTCATTCGCTCATTGTTTACTATTCACTTGCTTTAATGTGACTTCGTTCCTACTGGTAAACGTGACTGCTGGCTTACATATTTGGGACAAGTCAATAATGGTGGAGGGAGTTGTTTTTTCCTACATAGTATTTTGCCCACCTTTTACATGATCCACAAACAAAATGGGCACACCTAGAAATAACACTGCTAATCGCAATCGTTGGGGTGCTGGCGGTATGCAATGACGGCCGGCCAATATTGTGTATGATTTTATGAATTATTGCAACAAAAAAATATTTACAACGTACTGAAATGCAATTTAGAGCCTCGAAAGCTTCTGTCTACGTAATTTTACATAAATAATTTTAAAAAAAAAATTTTTTTTTAAATTTTTTCTCTTCTATTATTTTTCTTTATTTTTTAATAAATAATAAATAATCTGCAATCAAAGTTCAGTTAAACGCTAGTTCTGAGAGTGAGGCAACAAAATATGGAAACTTCTAATTGCTAAGAATGTTGCTGAATGGCAGCAACAATAATTTCCTATAATTACGTAATGCGCATGAGCGATTCTAGTCAGGCATGCTCAGGTTACAGAAATAACGAACGAGCTAATTTTTTCTCGAAAGTTAAAATCTTTTAAGTAATTTTTCATAATTTTATGCCACATTGCAGTTTTAATTAAGTTTTAATATTTAAAACAATTTTTTCGTTAATTTTTCCAATTTTTTTTTAATTAATTCATCAGAGAGGGGTAGACGGCCAATGTGTTACAGGGTAACGTGAATACTCGCCTAACTTCACTATGCTCTTAGCACTGAGTATACTAATGCCTTTACTGCACCTCCCGTGCAAGCGCAGGTGGCAATTCTTAGCTAAAAGATACAGTTTTGACTAAGCGCCTTGCTAAGGCATTCGAGTCTATCCAAGCTCTTACTGTTAGACGTATTGCCGGAATGGGTCCCCACCTTCCCAGAGGTAAACCAATCATGTCAAATTCATGTAGCTGACCTGCGCAGAAATTACTGAGAGGTCTCCCTAACAAGGAGAGAACAATCTCTCTGCCTCAGCAGCGTCTGTTGAATGGTAACAGCACTTACATTGCTAAACGCTTGACCGGATCGAGTCGAGCATCACCGCAATACCAGCCACTCAAGAGAAATTTCCCCAGCAATTTTTGATGTAAACCACAACCACTATGTAAACTCTAAAGGAGAGCTCACTATTAACCGATCACGGCTTCAGTAATCACTATCAGGTTGGAACTTATGTATGGGCAAAGTCTCTGAGGCCTACTACTATCTATCCAAATATAATCTCTTAACTCCGTGGAGTGAGATAAGCGTTCAGTTCAAGATGACCCCAACGCTCAAAATCATCCATCAACCTCCGCGGGAAATCTACTGTGGAGCTGCCATATATCGCGCTGCTAGTATGTAGCAACTGATAGTTCTTTCGGAGAGAACTCTCCTACATATTTAACCCTGAAACAACAAGGTGATCCTAGACCTATACTAGACCAATAAGCGTAGCTTGCCTTTACCTTTCAATTCTTGTAAGCAAATCCGTTGCCAAGTTATTTCATGGATAGGGCAGTTACATATAAGTTTTACCGGTAGCTACCAAAGATCATGGTCTAGAAGCGCAAAATATCATCTCCCCAAGGTGTACATCAGCAAGTTGTAAATATCACCAAGATGCACTCCCTCAAGATATCACTCTCTGGGGGTGAACGGACGGAACAAAGCTCAATCATTTTTTCTTCTATTATGGATCTATAATATATGTATTGTACAGAGTCGCAAAAAAATATTGTAACAGTTATCATCGTCATAGCAAACGTACATCCAAGCCTTCCAATCTTTTTTATGGAAACAGTAAGACCTCGCTATAGGTAACTTTCTAGCAACTTATTCGCTCGGCTACATTCAACGAATTTCCGCATTTCAAACAGCATAACAAATAATTTCGACTCAATTTTTCATTAAATTGAAGTTTGGAACGTGGATTAATGAGTCGTATATCCCACTTCCTTTCATTCTGATTAAAATTACAACACTTTAGTGAAAATTCTACTGCAATTGCATTTCACTGCTTTTCATAGCACTTTTTATGCCGAATGCATAAGATTTATTAATATGTGATAATCTGACATGAAATCATGCAAACCAGCGAAAATAAAAATGACTCCTCTGTTAGCATATATATATATTCTACTCCACTTACACCACCACAATTAACCTAACAGGGTTATATAGGCATAATATCAGATGAGATGGGTAAATGTTTTGGTGAACTACGAGTAAATTTGCCTATGAAATCTTCTCTTTGTCACACTAGTCGTCGTTATTTAAATCGGCTAGAAAATTATAGGAATGTTAAAGAAGTTATTTATGGGGTAAAAGATTGCATAGTTTGACAATATAGAAATGAAAAATTTCATGTTTATTTAAGACCATTTTAGGAAAAGTACTTTTCTTAGTTTTGATTTCGAAAAACACTTAGAAAGTTCAGTACTTAAACAGTTCGGTTAACTTTAAGGAGTATTTACTGTAATTAATCCAAAAGTCATAAAGTATTTTTATAAAATTTTTTTCTTTCCATTTTAAAATCAAATACTTACAGAAGTCGATTAACTTTCACGAGTATCCACTGTAATCAATCCAAAAGTCATAAAGTATTTTTATAAAATTTTTTTCTTTCCATTTTAAAATCAAATACTTACAGAAGTCGATTAACTTTCACGAGTATCCACTGTAATCAATCCAAAAGTCATAAAGGATTTTTATAAAATATTTTTCTTTCCATTTTAAAATCAAATACTTAAAGAAGCCAATTAACTTTCACGAGTATCCACTGTAATCAATCCAAAAGTCATAAAACATTTTTATAAAAATGTTTTCTTTCATTTTATAAAAAAGAAAAACTCAAAACTGATTTTGAATGGCCACAACCAGAAAACATTGAAGTCTCCATCAATCATCATGACGACTCGAGTACTTTGTTTGTGCCAGCACGGTACGATTTTTAACATTCAAAGAATGTTTAAACGGCCAAATTACACCCACTGGCAGTGAGAGCATGCCTGATCCACTGTTAACCAGTGAATTTAACCACAATTGTTCATTTTTTTTTATTGAATTGTTTTTTTCCATTTTTTTTTTTTTTTATTTTTATTTTGGCATATTGTGACTCGAGGCTTACGTGAGTATGTCACAGATGTCTGTACATTAATTAGATCTGGCAATTTTGCCAAAAAATATTGAAAGCAAAAAAAAAAAAAAACAAGAAAAAAAAATATTTAAAAAGGAAATAAAAATAAATGCAAAAATTCATTGATAAAGTTTTTTGGGGGAAAAATATCGCCAACAGTTGGCGTTTATAGAAGGCCCACATTAAAGAGTTGTTGTTGTTGTTGTGTTTCTTTAACCAGCAATTAAAAGCAAAGCAAAAAAATAGTTAAATGGAAAACTTAGTCAGTGGGTTTAATGTGTAAGTGACTGACTGAAATTGATAGTTAGTAGAAGTAAAAGTTTTTTATTTCACATTCAATGCATTTCTGCGCATGCGTACGTGTTTTGCTAGAAGTTGCCAAGTGTTTTCTTTGAGAATCGCTACGACTTGTTATTGCTTAGAAATTTTTACATGGAAAGTCGAAACGGTTTTGTAAAACGTTTTCGACTAACAAAATAATTAACTTGGTGTTTCTTTTTTATTACAAATTAAATAAACTTGTATTAGTTAGCAATTTAATTTAAAAAAAAAAAATAATTATTTATGATAACAGTAAATAATCAATTTAAGTAAAGTACTCGTACGTGTATACGTATGCCACACACACAATTCAAATGAGAATTATTGGTAAAGAACAAAATAAAAAAATTTGTATTAATGAATTAATGAAATTATTTTACACTTAAAATTTGTATGGTGTGATTTTTGAAATGCTTAAAATCACCGGTGGCTTTGGACAATTGCCATCCCCATGGGCCAAACCGAAATTTAAATGGTCGCAGAAAAATTCTTTATATATTCTTTTGAATCACTTATAAATGTCGAGTTTTTTCGTGTATTCCATTTGACATTTCTCATCTTCAGACTAGCTCAATTTGATCCATGGAAGGATACAAAATGGGGCAACGGGTTAATGTTATAGAGACTTATCATGAAACCAAAATGTTCAATTAAAAATGCATGTCGTGAACTCCGCGACTTAATCCTACAAATGCGTGCGTACAATCGGAAAAATCATGCAAAAATTTCAGCAAACCGGGTATGTACGAGATGTGTAAATGGCATTGCATACTCGTGCAGGTCGTGCTCGTGCGGTTCGCTATAGTGTGATTCATTCTGCACAGCTTCCAAAATTTGCCTAAACATTTTTCAAACCAGATGAGAATTACAAAATGTTTTTTTGTTTTATTATCACTATTGTAACTTGGTCTGGCGAAATGCAAATATATTTTATTTTGAATGTTTTTATTGAAAAATAATTTTACAGTTTTGGCTAACTCTCTTGGACTCTTTAGGAGTTCTGAAATGCTGAATTATTTTTACCTGTTTTGAACAAAGTAAAAGCAATTTACTGATTAACATTTTTCTCTAAAAGAATTTTGAATTACTTGTTCTTTTACAAGTGCCACTAAGCACTGCTCTGCTTTAACTAGAAAAAAGGTAAATTTTAATGCCGTCCTAATAGTTGTAAGCATTATTGGCATGCACTGCAGCATCCTGCAGAGTTTGTAAGTTTCATAAACACTGTGGTTCACTTATTAGAAATTTTAACATCAATTTGAATAAGTGCTGCTATGCAACCTCTGGTTACGCCCCTTTTTGCTTGATATGTGGGCAACTAGTGATTGGCTATCCCAGGCAACACTTTATTTACGAACATGCAAATTTGCTCAATTAACAAGAAACTAAGAAACCATCACAAGCCCCTCGATGGTATAATGGTTAGTATACCCGCCTGTTACGCAGGTGTCAGGGGTTCAATTCCCCGGGGAGCCAGAAGCCAAAGGCCTCATTAGCCAGTGCTTCTATACATATTGCAATTATATTCATATAATTGTAATATTTGGTAAATAAATAATAAGAAACCATCACTGACAACCTGCAGGCGAAAATTAAAAGATTTATCACGTTGCCACAGTGGGGAGAGGGGTTGGAGAAAATGCAGCCATAGAAAACCCCACGAATAAAAATTCCATTATTTGACAAGCAAATTCGGATACACTCAATTATCCAGCGATAAAATTAAAAAACTCCTGATAACTTATTTCTACGCTGTCCAGCAAAAACCAGACAAAATTTTGAGGAATGAAATGGTCAAGTCTCAGCTGCCTCAAAAGTCAAACTACAATCATACTAAGTGGGTGAATGTTACAAAACTTTAATTTCTTGTCTTCAATGCAATATTTTTTTTTAACACAACTAAAAGGTGTTATGCATGTTGGTAAAATTTATAGATTAAAGCATAAAATAGAGCCTGAAAGCTCGCAAGCAACCATTTTCGAACTACTTTAGTTTGACAGCAAAAGGAGTAAAAAATATTCAATTTTTTTAATATCAAGATTAAGTGTTGCAAATTTATAATAACAGTCAAACTGAGGCACAACAACAGAGTTTTACAGTAACGCCATACGAAAAGCGGGTTTCTGAAAAGAAGTCATAAAAATTCAGTTGCATTTGAATAGGAAAAATTTTTATGGTGTGATTTTTAGCAGAGATTTCTAAGGAAGCAATTTTCCACTTGAATGTGATTATGAAACACTTCCAGCAAAAATTAATAGAAGGCATTCCATTAAGTCGTATGTGGCGGGTGACTTTGAATACAAAATGAAAAAAAAATCCCGAAAGGACATTTTCATTAAACTGTAGAATTATATGCCTCTGCTCTTCCTTGGCAAAGAAAACCACGGACAAAAGAAGATTCAGCTGGAAGAAGATGCCAACTGGAATTGTATGGAAAAATATTCCTAAGCCTGCCGAAGCGCCGTGTACTACATTCCGTTACGTTTATGCCAACTTTGATTTACATTTAACGAATATTTAATTATATTTTATTTTAATATTTTTACTTAATTTAAAACTAGATAATTATTTGATAAAATTATTAAATTATTTCATAGATTGAATCTGACCGATAAATGATATTGGACGGTAATTACATATATAAAAAAATAATATATTTTACAACCTTCCAGATAAAAACAAAGAAATCAATAAACAATAAAATCTTAACGATGTCTGCTGGCAATTGCTATCAGCCGTGCTATTCACTAACGATTCGCAAATCGTCAAATTTATCGACAATTATACTCGGTTGCAGCACCGTTTTAGTGATTCAGTAACTTGTTGTTATAATTTTTTTGTCATATGGCATCACTCTTAAACTGTACGAAAACGCAAAAAACATGTGCGCAATTTCAATTTATAGCTTTTTTGTTATATTTATTTAAGCAATCATATTCTTTTTTTATAAACTATCGATAAATGCTTCTGTGACAAGAAGTCGTTAAAATTTACAATAACAAAAGACTGCATCGAAGATCATAAATATAATATATACGTTCATATAAGCTTATATAAATGAATATATAAATATTATTTTTTATTTAACTTTAAATAAATGCTAAAAAAGTTTCCTTTCAATCGTTTAAGAAAACAACGTAAAAATTATTATCGATTATTTGCCGATAAAACTAAAAGAAAATAAAACCAGCTGATTGCTGTAAATATTATAAAAGCGAATATTGTAAATATGTTTACGGAATAGCAAATGCAATAAGTTTTCGTTATAATTATTTTATCGATGCGATTATCGTCAAAAAAAAAGTTACTGAGTCGCTCTAAAGCTGTTATTATTTTTCAATAAAAAATCGCTTTTTCTTTAAAGCGTTTTTTATGCATTTGGCATACAAGTGAAAACGGAATGAGCTGGTTTACTTAAATCATTCATTATAGCGACAAAATTCAGCTTTAATTGGCAGAAGCCCACACTATGATCTCTAACGATAGTGAAACTCTAAAGCAATATCTAATTTTACATATTTTATTTAATTAACTACACCGAGTCAGGATTCCAAGCTTAGTTTTACTTTATTCTCTTAATTTTGTATGGCTGTTCCTTATGTTGGTTGAAGAACCTTCGTCTGCCTAATATCGTTATATTATATGCGTAATAGGATGGCATTATCGTGAGTGCTAGCATATAGATATGCCACTATATATAACGATTTTTGCTTCTTTAAAACCTACTGAGTTGTATAAATATAAATTGTTTACAATTTTATATAAATAAATCCTTATTGCAAGGTGGTTCATTTGTACTTGTTGCAGCTCTCTGAAAATATATGCCAAAAAAACACCATTTTTAACACTTTGAATACCAATTCGCTCTGCATTCCCAAAGGAGAGTTCGCCTATTTTTGAATAATAATCCGCTCTGCATTCCACAATCCACTCTACATGGCCAAAGGAGATTTCGCCTATTTTGTTCGGCCCATATTAATTACACCTCGTATTCGTAAAGATTAAATAATTCCTCTGCTTCAAGTATTGCAAATCCCCCTTAGAAACCTCCCTGCCTTGCAATTCTGTTCAATTTTCTATGAAAACAATTTCAGGCATAAACAGAAAATATTATTAAATACATAATCAATTTGAAAATTCACACTTGCGCAAGAAACGCCGCTAATAACGTCTTATTTCATGCCATTTAACCTCCTGCCAGTTCAAGTGATTCCGACATGAAACGTTGTTATAACATTAAAGCACTTAAATAGGAATAATAAGAGGGCACCGTAATGGTCAAAACTAAAAGTGTGCATAATCGCACTGCCAACTACTACAATTTCGTAGTTGAGCTCTTCAACTTCTTAACAGTTGAAGTTAAGAAATTTCGTTTGTTGTCTCTTTTTGGGTGGTTTGCAACAATCGTGAGGTTAATTCGCAATCACACTTCAGTGCAACTACTGTTTTGGCCACCGACTACTTGCCACTACTGTTTCCTTTCAACTCAACTTCAAAATTAAAGAGTTTGAAAATAAAAAAAAATATTTGTAAACTGCTTTGAAGGCATCATTCCTCGAATGAACTCTTCTAATAGTTATTGGTAACGTAGCTTGCCAATTTGCTGCTGAAATTGTTATCGATTTCATTATGCCACCACGGCGGCTTTGGAAGCAGACAGCTGAATGAAACAACTTGAATATTAATAAAAATTAGTTTAAATATTTCGCATTAACAGCTTTTACTAATCAAATTTATGCAGAGTATGGAAGTTGTAAATGGCAGTACAGTGAGCAACAAATTCAACACCCCCGCATTTTCATTTTGTGCTAAAGTCTAAGCTTTGTAATGGCATTTATGCTTTACAAGCGATATCGTTAAACTAAATCACGAATTAGTGACCACCAGTGTTAAGAAATGACAACTGGCAGAGCTTTAAAAGTATGCATTGCAAAACTGTGGGTAATGCTTTAGCAATAGCTTTAGGTGTTTGCAATAATCGTTAACGATTTGTTAGCACGTTGAAACGGTGTTTAGTTTAATTTGAATTTGCGTGGCAGTTCTGTCATTATTGGCGAAAAGTTGAGCTGTTATTTGCCAAACGAAATATACATATATTTCGTCCTGAGTTTCCTTAACTTTAAGCGTTAAAAGTGAAATGTCGTGTTTGATTTCTATAGCTTTTATTTAGTTATTATTGGTAAACGATTTTTTTGATGGTTAAAGTGGGGGCAGAAAGCCATAAAAGCCAATCAAATATTTTTAAGCTTTCTGGTGTAAAATTAATCTGTTAATTAACGAAGCTAAAAAGCGTTCAAAAGTTGTTAAAAACGCATAAATATAAGATTTCGCGAATGAATTACAATGAAATTACTCCTTGGTAGGTCTCTTCCAGTAGTTCTTAGTAAGGAAGCCAGTTGGCCAATTTTTAGCCGTTTTTTTTATCGGTTTAACCATACTTTTTTGTCGACAGGTTTTACTAAGCGAATTTATGTAGGGTATGAGACTTACAGAAACTTCAGAATATGTTAATGTACTACTGTCATACGTTGGAGATGCCAGATCGGACCAACGAAAAGCAATATTGGAAATGTTTAAAAACCTCTTCTAAAATCGCTTGCACAGGAATTGAAAACAGAACGAAAATTTCTTTCGTTAAGCATCGTTAAGCGAAATTTATGGTGTCTTCTAAGGAGAAAAATTCTAAAATTCCATTCGGTTATAAAATTTACTGCTCGTGTGTATTTTAAAAAATGTTCATTAAACGATTATTTTATAAAAAATTGTTGGCAATTTATTTATCTCTAAATAGGCGTGAATTTGGCCTTAAAAGAAAGTCCTTGAAATTGAGTAGAGGATGAAAATTAGCCAAATTTTTAGGGGGCGGCAGAATAAAGCCTACTAAACTAGAAGTCGCGTGTTTGATTCTTGTCTAGACTCTGGATGTTTACCTGCGTTCAAGCCGAAACCTTTACAAGTTTAGTTGGCTAATAAAAAAAAGAAAATATAAAACAATAGAGCCAGAGATGGGAAATGTATAGCGATCAAATTATAAAAACATGTCTGTTAGCCAGTTAGTGTGCCATCCATAAGCAAAATGTCTCTCTCAGGCCCCTCTCGTCATTATGGCAGCTGTTGTTGCGGCGTTCTACAAATTCCAACTTCAAAGTTCTGTTTTTGCGGACACATTTTCATGTGTTAAGATTCGGACATCTTGTGAAAACAACTTTAAAATTTAATGATGGTTTTAATAATTTTTTTTCTTCTTTTTTCTACAATTTCAGCTGTACAGCCTGCTTTGCTTCATCTTTACCGTCTTCTCCTTTTCTAATTTAATCTTGGATTGGCTATGAATTACAGACCCGAGGCCTTAGATTTGTTACAATTTTCATTTTTTTTTTTTTTATTTCTTTTTTTTTAGTGCACGAATTTTTCTTTTTTTTTTAATTTTTATTTATTTTTTTTGTCAGTGGTTTTGTTAAGTGGAGTAGGACATGTTCGGTGCCTCGTTGTTTTCTTTGTCTCTTGTGTGTTTTGAAATGGTTTTAGTTGTTTCTGTTTTTGGTCATTTAAGAGCTTCTTAGCCGGTGATTGTTTTAGCTTGAGACCAACTTCGTTATATAATTTTCTAAGCCAAAAAATAAACTTTATTATTTAATTTATTATTTTTAGTGTTATTTAGTATGTTGGTTATTTGAAGTTGATGTTGTTGTTTTTTTTTTTTCTCAATTTAAGTAAACTGAATACGTATTTTGAAAGAGTCAAAAAAAAATCTTTTCTAATATGTTTTGTTGTTTAATTTGTAGAGATGTTGTTTCGGTTGAGTTGCATACGATCTCTTGTGGTCCATAAATTTTAATTATCGTTATTAAGGATTTATGTACTCTGTGCACAAAGAAATGTGATTGCTTTTCAGACTTTTTATTTAGTTTTGGCTTATTATTGGACTAATAAAAATATTTAACGCAGCCTTAATCAGGTTTTTTTGGTTTTTTTTTTTTTTTTTTTTTTTTGAAATTTAACTGGAGACATAATGACTATTGTCTATGCCAGCTGTTAAAAATAAATTAAAATAATATTAATAATAAATCATTAAATGGTTGGTTAAAAAATAATTGTGTTTCCTTAAAGATAATATAATATTTAATTTTCCTAATCAGTGCAATGATTCATTAGCTTTTTTAACGCCAATCAAAATCGTTAAAAAAGATTGAAACGAAAATTTATGTGTTAACTCTCCATTAACGCTAAAAAGTGAACTATTCGTCAGGCTTTAAAATCTGGTTTTGTCGTTAATCGATTAGCTTTAAAGTTTTTAGTTTAATTTTTTTAAAATTATTGGAAAGTAAACAGACCTGTTTTCACTTTACTGTAGTATAAAAATAAATCGCTTATAATTAATAACAATATATAAATTTATATATTTTTAAACATGATAGTAAATTTACTTTTAATTCTAAAAATTATTAAAAATTCATGAAAAAAATACTTGCGTAATAATTGTAAGCAATTTGTTACAATTTCTAATTGATTTTTTAACGCCAATCAAAATCGTTAAAAGAGATTGAAACGAAATTTTTTGTGTTAACTCCCCATTAACACTAGACTTTAAATTTCTTTCGAAAAGTTACCTTCAATGGAAGCTCATTTGTAACATTAGGAACTAAAAAATTCATTGATATGTCTTAACAATTCATGAGACTGTCGACAATCTCTCTTAAAAGGGCTTAACTCTATCAGGCAATTCTCCACATACGTCGTATAAATCTTAATAACGTCTTTATCGTATTATAGCTAAATTCAACTCCATCATCCGTTAAAATATCAATATCAAATGGCCCCAGTTTCTATAACTTTGAATGTAAAGTAACGATTTAACGCCCTGTTATCGGCGGGCCAGAAACTTTAAATTATTTGCGCAGCAAACAGGCCTGTTTTTACTTTATTTAAGCACAAAAATAAATCGCTTACAAATAATAACAATATATAAACAGAATTTGTTAAACATTATAATTTAGTTTTAATATTTAAAACTAATAAATATGCTTAGAAATAATAATTATGTATGTTTGTCAGGCGGTTGTCACAATTTCCAACAAAACAGCCACATAATTTTAAATAGAAGTGTTAAAATGCCAGCAAACCGCCTAAACTGTGGCTAACTTTAACACTTGTGAAAACTGTCAAGAGTTAACGATTTGCTGTATTGAGAAGAAAACAATTCACCAAGTTATAATAGGATATGTAACAAATTTAGCATAACTCTCTGTGTTAAGAAGGCTGAGGGAGACGGTAAACACATAAAATTAATTAGAAATTATAATTTATTATTTATCCTTAAAAATTATTAAGTGTAACAACACTAGAGGAATCCGCCAAACCGAACTTGCGTTTCTCCACAAAAAAATAATAAGGACGTAATTTAAGCCAGAATATATTTAATCGCTTAAATTGATTGGCCAGATTTCTTATACCAAGAATAGAAATAAAGAAAATACAAAGAAAAATTTTTTTTTGCGTACTACTGTTTACTTATTCTCCCCTTTGGAATAATGTTAACTTATTAATATTCAAAAGAATTCTGTTTTTGAGAGCGACTTGTATTTTCTTTCAATTTATTTTAAATTGTCTTATAGATTTAGTGACATGGCCAATCCAAGTCTGCTAAAGGTTGGATCAGTGAGAAAAAAACAATTTTTAAAGACATAAAAATTAGCATACCAAACTCATTAGAACAAGTGGATCTCGTGATTTATGAATATGAATTGATTAAGACATAAATTCCGAACGTCATGTTCTAAGAACTTACTTATACCAAATAAGTTAACTCGCTGTAAATTTAAACAGGATATTGAAATTGTAATGGCTTCTGCCCAGACTGCCGATTACTCTCTCCAGTTTAGCAGTTTAGCCGTGTAAAAGCTTTCAGAATAAACTAGGTATTTATACTTTCTTGAGGCATATGAAGCATATGAAGCATATCGAAGGTTGTAGAATAAACTATAAAGCTATAACATGTAAAGCTTAACTTTTTTTTTGTAGAAAAATAGTAGCCGAATCGATAGCAGGTGAAAATTATGTGGGACTAAATTTATGTCGCTGCCGCTTTACAAATCATTAACTGACCAAAGTTTATGTCTTCGCCTCTTAAGCATTTCAACAACAATTAACACCCGGAGCATTGAAGCATATGAAAAATGATACAAAATAATTTTGTTTTAGTCATTTGCAGATTTGGTTTTTACATAACCTGCAGTAAAATGCAAATTGACTGGAACACACACAAAATATTAGCAATCAGCATATTTTCTCACGTTAGAAATGAATTCCAACTACTTGCATGGTAAAACTTTTATTTAAAAATGGCCAATTGTTTGCCACCAACACAAGTTGATTTCTACAATTGCTGCAGATGTATATTGGCATAAACCCAAAAGGTAATTTCTTAAAAAACAATTCCTACTGTGAAAAGTATTATATCCTTAATGTGTGGTCCCCATGAAATTCCAAGACTTGAAGGTTCACTTAAAAGTATCTTGAAATAAGAAAAAAAATAATAAAAAAAAAACGAAACGAAAAATTATAAAAACGTGGCTAAAGTTTAGATCAGAGATCAGATCTCTGTCATTTGCATAACAGATCGCCAAATTCAAAACGCCAACCACTGGACTTTACGAAATCAATATGCACATACTGTGACCATAACCCGCCAGCCAACCAAACGAGAAACCAAACCCGCCAACTGCTAAATATACTCGTACGAAATGATTTTACTTTTCGCAATATTTTTCCTGTTATTAGAACAGTTGCTTTAATAGCGCGCACGATTTCTATTTTTATTGTCTACTTGACACCGCCTGCTAAATGAACGCTTAACAATTACCCACTCAAGAATCTGCATTTAAAAATAGATCATTTATTTATTTGTTTTAAGAATTAATTATTAATTCTTAAAAGCGAATAACAGCAAAAATATAAACATTTAGCATGATTTAAATAAATATGCATAACAAACGGACTTGGAGAACAACAGACGGATTAAGTATTTGAAAGGCTTCAAACGTTTCACAAAAAAAAAATAAATAAATAAAAATTGTAATGAGCCAGTGTTGCCACATTATTACTGTACGGAATGGTGCACTCAATTCTGGTCTGCGAGTATTACGAATGTTTCTCATCTGGAATAATTTTTCAAAAGGAAATTATTTAACTGCATTTTTCCAATTTTCATTTCAGGCGCCATTTTGATGTTTTTAGGCCGCGGTTTTACTTTCTTGGCTCTAGCAGAACAAGGGCTTCGGGGGCTACATATTCAAAATGTTGGTGACGGTACAACAGCCACTTTCCTACTGAAATTAATTCATTATTATTCTTCTCTTCATATTCCTTCTCTTCAGGGTTCGTTAAACCGTTATTTTTAATACAAATTCAAGTTCAATGAAATCGATGGCTTGCAGACTTGGTGGCAATGTGTACGCATGAGAATGAGTGCATCCTGTCAGGGTTCGTTAAACCGTTATCTTCAATACAAAAAAAATTTTCCCACCAAAAATTATTGCTGGGTAATAAATTCCGCTTGGTAGAAATATATATAAGCGATAAAAATATCGCTTCGTAAGAGGCATATAGCCAGCGATAACAGCTGAATTCAACTAACATGAAATTTTAATAAAAACGTCACTGTATATTCTACATCGATATAAAGTCGCGTTTCTGTTATGCAAACGATGCGATTGTGGTAAAACTATATTAACGCAAAATTATGTGTCATCGGCTGGGCTCTCATACCACTCTTACATTGTATAGCGATATGTATTTCTCCGATATTAACACTTTCCAATCATTATTTGTGGTCACAAATTTATGTTAAAGGAAGTTCAAATAAGTCCCAAATTAAGCACTGTAGTAAAGTTGTAAAAATCGGTGTAGCCCTTAATGGCTTTTTGAACACTCAAAAATATTTTTATGTTCATAGAATACAAGTGATTTTAATAAACAATACAGAATGAATCGATACAAATACAATTAGGAATGCATTATAAAAAACAAAAGAACTTACCAAGCTTTTTATTCAGTACATTCAAATACGACCACAAACATTTTCTTAGCCGGGCAAAAAAATTAGATTTTATTTAAAAGTGAGCAGCTTAAAAGAACCACCAATCGACTATTGATCTGCTTATGCAGTTCAAATGTTTTTAAAAATATCAACAAAAAAAAAGATATATATATATATATATAAAATGTTTCAACCAGGTGTTTAGTCGTAATATCTCCTCACACTCCAATATCTCTTCATGCTGGAGATAAAATTTAAATCAGCACAAATACTGCAAACCACTAAAAAATTCTTCTAAATTTACTTTAAGAACTGTACAAATTAAGCATGAATTCATGCTGATAAATAATATTATTCAGCAAGTTGAATATAAATTAAAACAATTCTATTACATGTACGTGAATGTACAATTGTATTAGGAGACCAAACTGTGGCACGTCTTACAAATATTTTTGGTTTCAAGCGAATATAAAACGGGGATACATTTAAGGAAAATAACGAAACCAAATTATGAACTAAATGTGCTCCAAGCCCGGTTTTAATCAATTCAATAAGTTATGAAAAATTGAAAAATAAAAGTCAACTGTAGTCCCATTCAATAAAACAAAACAAAGAACTCCTCCTACCAATAGCTTCGCGTAAAGATTCTGGCAAGTAAAAAGGCTGCAGCACTATAAGATAATCCATTCCTTTTTATTGCAAAAACAAAAAACATATAAAGCGAAAAAGAAAAAAATGTCCAGGAATTAATTACTGCACTTTAAGTGAGTTAAGATATGGTAACGCATAGAAGCTGTCTGAATTTCTTATTTATTGCATGGTTAAAAATGTCATCTGTAGATATTGGATTCGTGTTACATTGGCTCAGCTCAAACCATTTAATTTACTCAAGTAATTTTTCTTTGCCAAATATAAAAACTCTTTTTTTTTGGGTGGGGAATCCCCAAAAAACAGATAAATTAAACTTTATTCCCCCTTCTCATCCACAACATCTACGAGTATTAAACAACGTTTTTAATCAAATTTATAAGCAGTTATATTTCCTTCCACAAAAGTTGGCCACTACAGACGCCGCCAAAGTGCACAAATTTAAAGCATGCAAATGAAAAGATCATATTTCCGAGATGTATGCCACATTAAACTCTAAGGAAAACCTTTCGGCCGCTTTTTTATAAATAAATACATTGTTTTCGATATCGAACATTGCAAGTGGCAACAACTTACTGCAATAATAATTTAAAATACTGACAATGCTCGTACACTTGCATCCTTCTCATGGATAGATTCATGTACATTTTGTAGCGAGCACGTCAAGGCTGTTCGCTTACAATAGAGATGGGCTGCACACTAACGTGATAATGTTAATCGCACGTGACAGAGAAATGCAACAGACTTGGCATTTTGCAAGTACTGAGAGAATTTTAGCAATACGCTTCGAATTAACATTATTTAATAAATAATTTATATAATAATTTTACATATATTCTTTTTAAAATTTTTCATTTTCATGTATGTATGTAAATAAGGATTTTTTAGCAATACAAATAATACAACAATCAAATGATGGAGCACACGCACACAATCCACAGTGTTAAGTAATTCCTCTGAACACTTTGCTGAATCTTAACACACTGAAGAAAACATAATTTTCTTTATTATATCTATTCCTACTTTTCTACCTGCTACATTTTTGTATCTTGACAGTAGGCTATTTCACTCTATTTTAAGACTTTAAACAACAACATCTTTGAGTAACGTTTTGCCTGGCATGTCTTACAACAATCATTTCTCTCATGTTTCTAAAGCAGATTAATTTTTAATATTTATTTTGCTTTGTTTTCATGCATTTTTAAATAAATATCTCAATAATTCTTTAAATTTAAATTAAAAATTCTTTTTATGAAATTTTTGCACCTGCTTTAATAAAAAATTTGTATGTATACGTGTGTTAGTAATGTTACATGCAAATAACTCACCATTTAGATTCAACATGAATAGTTTTTTGTTAAAAACCCGCACCGAATACCGTTAATATTAAAAATAATTCATACACTTGCAACCAAAATTCTAACACTTTTACAACAAAAAGAAAAAAAAAACAACAAGATGTGGCTTTTGCTTGTAAACCACCCCAAAATAAACAATTACCTTCTAAATATAGTTTTTAATATCTTTTCTCTCTCTCTCTCTTTTGCAATTTTACATTTGGACAAAATTTTTAAATGCAATAATATTTTATTAAATTTGTCTTTTTACCAAAAATTTTCACTACACTTTAACCGGAACGCTTTCTTAAAACAACTTGTATTGCGGAAGGTTGCGAAGGAACTAAAGTATTTTCCAATTAGAACAGAGTAACCAGAGGCTTGAATTGTGTCAACTGATGAGTGACTTAAATGTCAAAAATGGGTAGTAAACGAATTTGGGATTTTTGCCTATAATATCGATATTATATAGGAATAAGATTTAAAAGTTGTCAAAAATTTTGGTATTTTCTAAGCACGCACAAGCTAACTCATTTCACGTACAAAACTTGGTTTTATTTTAATTATTGTCTACAGTGGAAATCAAGTACATATAAAGCCAAATTATAAGCCAACAAAGAAATTATAGAAGCAAAGAAAAAAATATGTAATAATTCGAGCTATTTGTCCTTCACTTATAATGTCTTATTACAATTAATTGCAAGGATGGCAATACTGTCAATAACACTTGTGGAATAAAAAAAATTCGGAGTAATTAAAACCCGAAAACACAAGTTGCTCTTTGTATTATACCGCGTTTTTAATTGCTCTCCTCTCAAAGTTGAATTCCAATAATATCCAAAAACATAACGATACCGTTAAGCGACGCGTGTGGCTCGTCAATGGTGGAAATGTATATATGATTCCCACTGCTGCTTTCGCCATGCTGCCCGCACCGATTGTGTTTGGCTGTAGTGTAGGAAAGATTCATTTCTATATTGGCATGTACTACCAGTAGAATAATAACAACACAAGTTATTGGGCAGTAGCATCATTTCGGAGCTCTCTTAAAGACGTATAATATTAATAGTTTTTTAAAATACATATAAATAAAAAAATACATATAATACATTATAAATACATATTACAAAAAAAAAAAAAGTATATAAAATATAAAATATATATATCTATGTACATATATATAACATTTTCAAGAAATTTTGACGATTTATAATACATTTTAAGTATTTTTGAGTGCATTTCTTAGAATTATTGTCTACCCGGTGACTCTCTTGGAATTTATTCCAGAATATTATTAACTCCTGCTCACGCGAGTCAGCAAAAGCATGACATAGAAAAAATCAAGTAGACAAAGTGAGTAGTCGTGAGTGTAGCCCGGCAAGGAAGGTGCACGCAATGATCTCTGATTTTAAACTGCTGCCTGCCACAACACAATTCTTTTCCATGGTAAGTATGAAACAAACAAAAGCAAAACTTCGATTTAAACTGATCAAACAAACAATTTTTTTTTGTTGTTTTCAAACGTGTGTTTTTTCAGCTCTAATGTTTTTGCTTGTGCTTTTAAATGCTTGTAGTTATCAAGAATTTTTTTTTAAATATTTTGAACGCCAAGCATGGTTTCTGTTTCCTTTAAGCCTTTTAATAATTCGCAGTAAAAACTATAAAAGTTTCAGGCAGCGACAAAAAAAAAATATATAACAAAACTTGGTTTTTATATAAAAATCCGCATACATAATCAAGCTGGCAAAGTTGGATGTGAAAGTAATTTTTTTTTTTTTTGGTGCAAAAAAAAACCTTTAAATTAAAACATAAATGAATTTTTGCACGAATTTTTTGTAAAGCAATGTGTTTTATTAGTTCTGCTCTGATTTTATTACCCAATTGATGGCAATTTGGGAGGAGAGTAGTATGCCAAGTTTAAGAAATCGTTTTTGGGAGAACAAAGTGGATACTTTTGGGTTATAGAGGATAGTGTGGCAAATGTCTGATTTCGAGCGTCATTCAAATGTTTTTCTTTTTTAATGAAGGTTTTATTTGTATCAACATTTCTGTGGTACTGCAGACGACGGTTTTGATTATGAAACTTGCAATCAGCTCAAATCAATTTATTTGTGTTTAAAATAAAACTAATCGCCTAGATGTAATGCATTCTGAAATAATGTAAAAAAATAAAAAGAGTCCTAAAAATGAAAGTGTTGAAACGATTGTAGAAATTAGTTTTCTTGCAGTGTATGCATTTGGATAATCTGAATATCGTCGAAGTATTCCTGCTAATTCTAAAAAATTTTTAATAAATTTTTGATTTTTTAATATAAAGTACTGTTTTAAAAGTATTGAAGTATATTTAAAACTTTACAACCATTCTGTAAAAGCATATGTGATAATTGCACCTTCTTAGTGGAACGTTGTAAGCCGTTCATCCCTCTGTTGAGTAGTTCATTTCATACCGATTACCAGGTATAGGGAATTCGCAAAGCTTTTGAATATTATTGTTCGAGGCCACAGGAATCGCCGAGTAAAAAACTTTTCTCACTATATCAAACAGTGCATTTGGAATTGCACTAGTATTTGTAATATATTACGCACGAACTGTCAAGTATGCGCATTAACATGTCTTGGGACTATTCTCCCCCAACCATTCTTTCAAGAGGGGATTTTCATGTAAGCTACAGTCATTATGTGGACACCAAAAGACACGATCCCAGACTTATTTTCCCAAATAAGCATTATGTCAGGACAAAATCCATCTGTGAGCTAACACAATTTCAGTCATCATTTATTAGGCGATCAAGGCGGGGCAAGCTATCAGAGTTAGCTTGCTAAATAAATAAAGCTACACTTCCGGCACAGCAACAAGCATATATATAATTTTACGGTTGTAACACTACTTGCGGAAGTATTACGGTCAAAGGGCGTTGTCTGGAAACCACGAATAGCCTGTATCCGAAGAGCTCATCACTTAGGCATAGCAGATTGCCCTGCAGAATAATATTGTCGCAGTTTGAACTTAATATATGACAACTAACAACCGAAAAATTTAAATAGATGAAATTACAGAAGATTTGAAGCTCTTGAAATGAGTTACACTATTAGAAAAGAGGAACTCATGCAAAACATGAAGTCATATCCTAAAACCATTAAGAATATAGAACTGATTTAAACATTTAAACGTTTCAGAGACTTTTAGGTCTAAAAGCTTTCAAAGATCTGTTTTCATTCACAAATTCTCATATTACCTTAAAACCGTTTTCCAAAAATATATTCTTTCTTTGAAATTAAACGGGCAGGCCATTATTTTTCAACCTTTTATGTATATGGTTGGAAAAAGAGTAACGCCGAAAGAGGAATAATTAGTGATAATTTTTCCGAATTTTTTTAAGACTAAAGTAAAGTAATGAAAAGTAATCAAGTTTGTGTTATTGTGAGAAAGCACAGTAAATTTTACAGCAGTCGGGTATGATGAAATACTGGAGTTTTCGGCAAGTTTGGACGATCTCTCAACGAGTATACTAAGCTATGGGCAGTTCCCACAGACAAAACCATTTCTGCAACGTTTTTAAAAATGTTGAAAGTTGACTTACTTCGAAGGTCCTCTTTCAATTCCATTGTATTAAAAAGCGCAGTACCAGCATTAAAGCGGAATAATTTTACACCTTTTCTATTCAGAATACCTTCCTAATTTTGAACACAAGCTACAAATTTAGTTGTCTTTTGTGTTTCATGCGAAACATGCCTGTAAACAAACAAAGTTGAGAATACAATGTAGGATAGAAAAATCGCCAAAACAAAACCAAAACAGGTCACATGTTTATCAGGAAACATGATTGCATTGGCCTGCCATAAAATTTAAAAAAAAAAAAATTTTTTTTTACCCATAAGAGTGTAAGAATAAACGGAAAACTAAAATTTTGGCATACAATTTTTAAGTGAATGTCAATTCGATGGAAACAAAGATCTACTCGCAAATGTTAACAATGCAAACTACCCACCCATATTGTCTCGACAACTTTTAAATCATTTAAAGAACACAAGTTTTCAGTTCTGTCTAGTGGTCTAAATGACAGCCATTGTTTAAACTTTATTAACTTGTTTCAAGCATTTCCGAATTATTTATTGTAGTTCACATTCATATTCATATTTGTGTTCTCTTGTTCGCATGAATTTTTTTATAAAGCGTATAAAAATTATAATAAATTTGTACTTTTTAAAAAACCATTTGCATTTGTCAAATCACAATTTGTTGCGCAGCATTCGCTGCTCTTAGAATTAATCATGTTGAATATGAGCATCATGATCATTTGTGGCCTTTTAGTTCCTTTTTAAAACGTGATCTAATTTAGGGCAGAAATATATGTATTTCTTTGGTTTCTGGTTCTTTGTTGCTCTATTGTTAATTACTTGAATTGGTTTATCTCTGAATTCATTAGTGGACACTTTGCATACATGCATTTCATGTTCTATGCCATTCTAATCTATGTAAGTTCTATAAATTGTTTCTCTTAAGGTTTCTACTCGAATTACTATTTAGTTTTTGGTTTAGCTAAATATTTCTTCTGCTCGTTAACTATTCAATTAATTCTTTCAAAATAAAGTACTTTGCTCTGTGGATCAAGACATAATCGTGATAACTTGGTCTTAGTTTGGTATTTAGAACTTGTCTTAATGTGTGGCATTGTTGTTTATATAGTGTTAAATTGAACTGATTCTTGACTGTAGAAACATCAGCAAAATAATCAATTAAAAATACTCGTAATAATCAATTTATGGAAATACTGCTTGTCTCTTAAGTCTTTTGTTTTTAGTTTTTTTTTTTTTTTTTTTTTTAGTACAAATGCATACACGGAAGAAGTCCACAATTTAAAATTTCAATCTCTTCCGTGGCGTTCTTTAAATGTATCGTATTTTATAATTTTCAATGGCAGGCACATGGAATCCGCCTCGGCTGGCGAAGAACCAAAATTTTATTAACTATTGCCGGTGATCTTAATAAATTTATTATAAATATTTTTCGTTTTAATTTATATGATTAAATTTTTTTTTTTGTTTTTTCAAACTACAAAAATAAGAAGACATAGAAAATATAAAAACTATTTTTATTGGCAAGTAAACAGCCCGACTCTCGAGAATTATTAATTTTAAATACCAGGAAATATAGTAAATAATTTAAACATCCATGATTACTAAACTTTCCCTTAAAGATTTTCGGCTTCATATACGCAACTCTACAGCACGAGTTTAAACTTGGTTTAAGCGTTGCATCTATAATCTAATCCTCTTTTAAACTACACGTAACGCAAAGAATTTATTACAGTACGACTACAATATATATCCAAAATAGAACCGCTCGTTTGCAGCTCTTCAAAGACACGCCATACAAGCCAGACTCACGAGACAGAAACAGAAAATTGTGCTTTGCGTTATCTTTTTTCAAAACAGTGGCTTCTATATTTAACTTAAATTAACTGGCTGTAAGATAATGAAATTAATGTTTAATTAAATTAATGTTTAATGTATCTGAGCGAGCTGCATCTAACTGGCAGTGGTGTGTTAAAAACGAAGCCAAGTTGGATACGCTTTTCCAATATTTTTAGTGTGCAGAACAACTAAAGAACGCATAGAAATTTGTAAAAAAATTTCATTAAAGTAAAAAATAGAAGGGCTTTTCCATAATCTGTATTAGCACGTATGATATTCTGCGGTACTCAATTTCACATTATTTTTAAATAAAATTATTAAAATTTTAATATTTTTTCATATACAAAAATTAACTGAACTTGAAGTTTTTCAGGCACACTGAATATACCAAAATTAATACTTGGCAGAATATTAGCATACTTAAGCCCACCAGATCTAGTTGGTAACACTAGTTTATGACTTGTGGGAGATTTTAAACTACTTTCATTTACATAATTTATTTTCCAACTCCCAAAATATCGGTATTTTGTAGTGTCATCTCTGGCATACATGTTGTAACCCAGTGGGTTAATAGTTACAAATTGTCATTGTAATTTGGCGGGCATTTTAAACTACTTTTATTTACAAAATTTATTTTCCTACTGCAGAAATATCGTTATTTTGTAGTATCATTTCTGGTATAGAAATTGTAATTTAATGGGTTAATAGTGACAAATTGCCATTATGGGATGTGGGACATTTTAAACTAATTTTAGTTACAAAATTTATTTTCCAACTGCCAAAATATCGAAATTTTATAGTATTATATCTGTTATACATGTTGTAATTTAATGGGTTAATAGTGACAAATTTTCTTTAAATATCGAAATTTTATAGTATCATATCTGATGTACATGTTGTAATTTAATGGGTTAATAGTGATAAATTGACATTATGCATGTGGAACATTTTAAGCTCCTTTTAATTTACAAAATTTATTTTCCAACTGCCAAAATATCATAATTTTATAGTATCATATCTGCTGTACATGATGTAATTTAATGGGTTAAGCCAATAGTGACAAATTGTCATTAGAGCATGTGGAACCTTTTAAACTAATTTTAGTTACAAAATTTATTTTCCAACTGCAAAAATTCCAAAATTTTTAGTATCATATCTGGTATAAATGTTGTAATTTAATGGGTTAATTGTGACAAATTTTCATTGTAATTTGTGGGACATTTTAAAATATGAATAAAATTATCAATATGAGATGGTGCTGCTCATATGAGGCCACTCTGCCAACACAATTGAATCCATTCCCCAAGAGGGGGTTTCCCATTTGCTTCTTTTGTTGCTTTTTGCATTTTTAATTTGATATAAAAAAATTTTTAATTTTTTATTTTGTTTTTTTTTTTTTGGCTTCAAGTTGTGAAAAAAGCTTCACATCAAGAAAAGTTTCTACTCTCATTTAATTATTCATCATCAAATAGATTTATTAAAAATTATTATTTTAATACTTTTTAAAAAATATAAAAAATAAGTAAAAATGAATTATTTTAATTAAATTATTAATTTGAAAGAAATAATTTTTCTTGGCTCGCTTAGCATTTGATATTCTCCAAACGAACAAGCTTTTTCATATTTTTTTTTTTTACTTTTTCCGTAGTCGGCTTTTAGTTTGTACTAAACAAAATATTTTTTTTAGCCTCCAGCTAAATAAAGTTGTCTAAATATTTAATCAGAGTGGTTGCTTGTTACAATTATTAAATAAAATTTCATAAAGAGCTTATGAAGTTGTACAGAAAGTGTTATAAAAACTTTAGTTCACTTTTATGTTATTCAACATTCTCTTTTGGAATTGGTGTGCATAACAAGCGGATGTTTTGCTTTCATTTGCCATAAAAAATATTTAGAAAATCTATTAAAATAAAAAAAAATAATAATATTAATAATAAAGATAAGACAACGTAGAAAGCGAGAATGTTTCTAAAAATTATAAACATGATATTAATTTTTCAGAAATTTTCATTTAAACTACCGGGTAGTTCCAGCGAAAATGATCGTTGTTGTCCCACAAGTCCTTTCACTTTATTAAAGTTTTTATTGGCAAAAGTCAAAATAAACAAAGTTATAACGATACAAATTACAGATATGCCAGCAGTTAAAAAAGTATGTACATAAAATTGTATTTAAAATAGTTAAGACTATCCCACTGGTCACAATTAAGTTTGGTTCCTATTAACCCATTAAATTATATCACATGCACCAGATAGGATACCACAAAACACATATTGGTGGTAATTACAAAATAAATTTTGCAAACAAATTTAGGCAAAAATATTTTAAAATGCCCCACAAGCCACAATGACAATTTGTCACTATTAACCCATTAAATTACAACATGTACACCAGATACGATACTACAAAAAAACGATATTTTGGCAGTTGGGAAATAAAATTTGCAAATAAAATTAGTTTAAAATGTCCCACATGCCATAATGGCAATTTTTCACTATTAACCCATTAAATTACAACATGTATACCAGATATGATACTACGAAATAACGATATTTTGGCAGTTGAAAAATAAATTTTGTAAATAAAAGTAGTTTAAAATGGCCCACAAGTCATAATGACAATTTGTCACTATTAACCCATTAAGTAACAACATATATATAGATATGATACTATAACATTCTGATATTTTGGGCAGTTGGGAAATAAAATTTGCAAATAAAATTAGTTTAAAATGTCCCACATGCAATAATGGCAATTTTTCACTATTAACCCATTAAATTACAACATGTATACCAGATATGATACTACAAAATAACGACATTTTGGCAGTTGAAAAATAAATTTTGTAAATAAAAGTAGTATAAAATGGCCCACAAGTCATAATGACAATTTGTCACCATTAACCCATTAAGTAACAACATATATATAGATATGATACTATAACATTCTGATACTTTGGGCAGTTGGGAAATAAAATTTGTAAATAAAAGTGGTATAAAATGGCCCACAAGCCACAATGGCAATTTGTCACTTTTAACCCATTAAACTACAACATCTATACCAGATATGATACTATAAAATACCAATATTTTGGCGGTTAAAAAATAAAATAAAAAAAAATTAAACTTTATCCGTTGCGATCAATCTCCTGCTTCCTCAGCCAAGCTTGTAGGAACTACAGTCGCACCAATCTCGATTTAACTTTGCATACAGGCAACCATATTTGCAATGTGTCAGCAATATGAGAAGTGCAAAATACGCTACAAAAAAAAAGGACCGGTGGCCACAGGGCCTCATTCATTTTCAACCTGCGTATAAAACCATTTTATGGAATAAAATTTTATAATTATGTGTTTTGTCCTTCGAATTGAAAGGACATTGTCCTACACATTTTCCGTTGCGTATAAGTATTTCGAAGTAGCCGACCGCATTAACACGTTGTTACATAAAACTAACTCTGGTTATTCAATTTCTGTACTTGTCATTTTGCCACAAAAGCAAACTGAATGCCCAGTAAAGCGCACCTGTCTAAATCGCTTAAAATGTCTTATTGAATGAAAAAAAAGGCTGCAAGTCAAAGCCAAGAGAAGCAAATTTCAATTTATTTTTAATTTTCGTGGATTTTTATAATATTTTAATCTCTTTAGTTCGACTTACCAATGACTTTTTTTATTCGTAAGCTGATGGATCGCTGTAATGTCAAAGTGTTTTACATTTTTTCTCCTCATATAATTGTCTGTCTGTGTATGTGTGTTTGTGTGTGTGTGTGTGTACATTTTTATGGCTGCCTGCATCATAAGCGGTTACTTGTTTCATTTAATTTTAATTTAGTAAAATCTTTTATTACCATAACATTGCAATTTATGAGTATGTGTAGATTATCTGGGATTGCTGCAGTTTTTAGTCGGATTTTATCTCAACTTTTATTGGTGGCGGAAGCAAAGCTTTTCTAATCATTGAAATAAAATAAAAATCATTAAATAAATGTTTAGAAAGTAAAAGTTTTTTATTTGATATGACAGCTTGCAGCATGTGAGCAATTTTTTATGTGTTTCAGCAAGCAAGGTTGGCAACACTGAAGAGTTGTAGTAAAAGATTTTTCATTAAGAGCTTTATAACTATGAATTTAAATAATGATATGTGATAGATGAACAAGGTCAAGCTTACCGCTATAGTTTTGGCAGATGGCATGCATCCGTTATGTCCAACCTACTAAACCTGCTGTGTCCAACCTGCTACAGTTTATGATTTATTCGCATAGACCAGCAACTTGAATAAATAAAATTTTAAATGAAATTTGAAAATTTATAAAATATTTTTTTTTCACTTCAGTTAAAATAAAAAGTTTATTTCAAATCTGGATACTGATGGGGCAGTGCTTTGGAAAGTTTCTCTTCCTTTAAGGAAATTATTTACTAACCAGGCATTTTCATTTTTCTACATCTCCAAAGTCCCATTTGAGAACTGCTGGAATTATCCATGGAAGGTTAATTAGCACTGATATTCATATCAAGTGATATGAAACAAATACAGTTTATAATAATTCCTAGAAAAGGTTTGATAATTTACATTTACTGACATTTACATAAACCAGACAGAAATAGAATATTTAAAAAAAAAAAAAATGTTTACCCAGATTTTAAGGTAGCGAGAGATAAAATAGCTTTTGGCAAAAAAGTAAAAGTTAAAGAGAAAAAGTTAAGCAGAGTATGAGACATGCATAATTGAGACATGCAGAGACATGCAGAGATAATCATTTGTAAATATTTTCATGCGATTGCATCGTAACAAAACGTATGGATGACTGCCGTCATAGAGAGATTTAGAAAAGCATTGATCTGCCAATCATACTGGCTAAAAAGTTGATATTCACGTTTCCATGTTAAAGATTTTGGCAAGATCGCTGCCAAAATAATTGGAGTGGCATCAAAGAGAAATGGGATTTAAAATAAAACTGGGCAAACTGGAGGCATCAATTTTAATTGTTATTGAATATGTGTGTGTGGGAACATGTATAACCAAAGAAACCACTAATCCACAAGCAGCTGCTACGAAAAATGACAATGAAAGCTTAAACGTTATTGATCATCAATGCAAGTGCCATGCCTTCCAAAGTAGGCTTTTAGACGTACCAATTTTTATTAAAAATATTCTTACACTTTTCTCGAAAGAAGCAGAAGCTAAGCAGGCCAAGGATTTTACAATTTATTTATATTTCTTATTTGTAATGCAAAAAATTACTGCATGTGCACACATATTCTTTTTTGCTCTCTGTGTAAGCCAAAGACATTCCAAAAAAGTTGTGCTATAAGCCCTATCAATTATATTCGAACGAGTTGGGGTAATTGCCTCTAAAATGAGCTAATGCCGTGATACTGGTCACAATGTAAAAATTTTAGCACAAGGATTCGATATTTCTTATCTATATATTTTTTATAGGTCATAATAGGCATTAAGCAACTTAAACGAATACCCCTAATAAAATTGAATAGTAACTATATTTTTTTTATCAGGATTTCTATTTAAATTGTTTTCATCTAGCTTCTTATTTATATATAGTTGTTATATATTTTTTTAGGGGATAAAAAGTGCATTGAGCAAACTTAAATGAATACCCCTAATAAAATTAAAAAATACACAATACACAATAAAATATTTATTTATCAGTGTTACTATTTAAACTGTTTGCATTTGCCCTTAAATCTGCGCCATAAATTTTGCACAAGGACTCGATATTTCTTATCTATATATTTTTTATGTGTCATAATAGGCATTAAGCAACTTAAACGAATACCCCTAATAAAATTGAATAGTAACTATATTTTTTTTATCAGGATTTCTATTTAAATTGTTTTCATCTAGCTTCTTATTTATATATAGTTATAATATATTTTTTTAGGGGATATAAAGTGCATTGAGCAAACTTAAATGAATACCCCTAATAAAATGGAACATTACGCATATGTATGTATTTATAATAAAAATAAATTAAAAAACAATATTTTAAATTCAAATGACTGAAAAGCAAAACTGATTTTCTTTCCCAAATAAAGAATATTCTCAACAATGACATATTCAGGCCAGAGTTCATGGCCAAGATTCGCTATTAGCATATTTTGTAAAATATCTCAGTATTTCGAATACAATACAATTTCAATTGAATACAGTGAATTATATTTCGGTGTTGTTGGTCTACAAAAAATATTTTAATATATTCTTATGCATTGATTTATTTTTAGTTGCCGCTCAGGGAGGCCTCCGATTGCATCAATGCGTTTAAAAGTAATTTTATTAACGTAATTTCAGTTCAAAGTGGCTGGATAAAGGCTTACGCTGTTTTTTTTTTCAGAGCTTTTTCAGAGTTTCTTTCAAGTATTTATTTCACCGCTTATTGGTGTTTCATGAGCGACCTTTTCATGTAACATGTGATCTGTTTAATGCTGGCAAGAGATTGTATTTTCGACAAATATATGAATAAGTGTTTTTCGATTGGAATGCTTAAATCGTATAATTACGAGTTAATAAATGCCAATGATAAGATAATATTACGCTGCGTAGCTGACTGGCCAGTCAATACAAGTTTTGAAAAATGTTTTAAGGCCACACTTGTGCAACACAATGAAAATTTCAATTAATGGTTAATTTAATTGCAAATACTTTTTAAATTAATTGATTTTTATAAAAGGTTTACGGATTTATTGTTTAGCTGGGAGCATGCAGGGCGAAAAACATGCGAACATAATCAAGTACACTGAAAAGTACACTGCAAGAGCTTGTAAATAAAATTTTGAAACGAAATATTTGGCAACTGGCAACTGGCAACTGGCAACTGGCAACAGCTAACGAGCAATAAGTATTCAAGTATTGTTGAAGAAAATAATTACATTTCTTGCTAAATGCGTGAAATATTAATTGGGGAACAGAAAAACAAATTATAAAAGCCAGCAATTGACAAAGAACCAGCTCTGGAGTAACGCAACGGATTAATTTTACATTTCTTATAATTAGAATTGAGAAAAGCTCAGCTTATGTAAAATGGTAAATGTAGGCGAATGAATAAAAGTTAGCCTACTAAACCGCAGGTCGCGGGCTCGTTTCGTGCCTAGACACTGGCTGTTTTCCTGCGGTCAAGTGAAAAGCTTTGCAGGTTAAGTTAAAAAAAAAAAATAAATATTTCCTAATATAAATTGTCTCCTAACGAAAGTATGGTAGTTCGCAAAAGTGTGCTATTCCCGGGTCGAGATGATCCACGTGGTAACTGAACTCAACAATCAATGCGAAAGTTATATTTTAAAGCCTTTTGAATTGATTTTTTATTTATATGATTCGAGAATATCGCTAGCTGAACTTGTAATGGATTTAGTCATAACTGCCATGTAAGTCCCGAAGTCGTAAAAGAAATTTCATAAAATGGTATTCTGTGCTTTAATATATTTGCTTTAAGAGCTGTTGGAAGGTAATTTTTGTCTTCGTTCTTATAGTGATAGTCATCGACTGTATTGTCTGGAGACTTTTGACTAAAAAAGTCCCACCTCGGTTTTCTGGAGTTCCTCTTCCGTGGAATACTGTTCGTATTGCTTTGAGAAAGATCAGAACATCGTCCTATAGACTAGCATAAACTTTTATTTCCCCACATCTGGCTCCGTCATTTTAGCCTTTAGCGCGATACTGTTGACTTATGCTCCTGTAAAGCTATTAGTGTTAAAGCACCATGCTGTTGTACTGCATCGAGGTTTAAGTTTTTCCTCTGTAGCATGGACTCCTTGAAGCAATTTTTCCGCGGCCTTCATACTGCGGAATAGAGTTAATGATATCTTTGGTAGTAAATTGCCCAATGGGTTACCATTTGAGATCGCTTCTTTGAATGTTCCACCTGGCCTAGCTAAAGAACGTGTGCACCGCGCTGTCATTCATCTCTTTTCAATATATACTATAGGTATCATTTACCTTACCTATATGGTACAGAACGCTTAGAAAGTATTCTTGGTCCGAGTGAAGTAATTAATTTCTCCGAAAAATTTCTTCTAATCCATCCTTCAATATTAGGTATGACTTTACTTGTTCATCTCTCTGTGGTTTCTGTATTTCAACTATACCGCCATCGTTGGTTAGTTTGGGCATCTTAGGTTCACTATCTCTTAGGTTGCAATGCTCTTTCTGCCCCCGAGCGCTAGCAGATGAAGGGGTATTTAGGCACCACTTGTTATTGTTAAGAATGTTACAGCCTATCAAAATCGAAAATTTGCACATAAAAAATTACAAATATGGACCTGATATTTAAATCGCTCTAACAATCAAAATATTAATACTCAAACGGTTGCTAAACTCAGCTGAAGGCTGACAGCTGACAGCTGACTGCATCGTTGATAGATTTCTGACCATTTCTCGATTCTGCTTAAAACTTGAACCACAACTAATTTACATGAACTGCTACATTATCCTGTCGAAAAGGAAAAATTCTTCTCTTCTGAAAACTGGCTTCTTTAATACTATTAAAGTCTCATGTTGGTGCAATGAATTCAGTAGCTTCGAGTAAATATGCTGACCAGATTAGTGTCTTTTGGACAGAAAGACACAAATTGAAATATTTTTAATGAGAAAACCAGACGTTGTAAATAAAGTCATAAAAGTTTAATTATGCATTTAGTAATTTATAGTCGGATCCAATTGTGAATGTAAGTCTGCTCAACACTAAAAAAATTAGCCCAACGCTTGCTGGCTGCCACCAGCAATCAACTTAATGAATATTTAAAATATTTTAATTTCACAAAATGCTTCCTCTTATCATACGTTTTATTACTTATTTAATGTTTTTTTTTATGATTTCATGGATATCAAAATATTTAATTTTTGAAAGTCGCAAGCAACCGCAACGAACATTTTGCTACCTTCCGCATCCGTTCGATTAAGACTCACGCACTCATAAATGCAGACAAATGTCACGACGTTGCGTTTTTTTTTCTTCTTTTTTTGTTTTGTGGTGTGGCGATTGCCAACAACATCAAATTTATTCAACATGAAAATACTTTTATGGTTCACACTTATTAGGGAAGCTCAATAAATATTGGCTTTGGAAAGAAATTAAATTTTAGTTTAATATTTGAAATAAAATATTTTTAAAGCAGCGGCCGTCACGTAAAAATACACCAGTGTAATTATGACAAACGTGACGTGCCATCACTCATAAAAATCGGCATTATAATTATCGAGATTGCTTGTATAATAATTAGGAACAGACATCCGTTACTGTGCTAGAAATTGGATAGAAGAAATTTAAGTTCCTGGAGACAGCAAACTTTGGCAAAACCTTGCTTCCTAACTGCGTCCAACAGAAACCAAAAAGGGAATGAGCCGAGTTACGTTTTAACGAGTTAAAAAGTTCACAAAATTGTAAAGAAATGTTTTTAAAAGAGAACCTGAGTTAAGGCAGGGGGACCCTGTAGGATTTCCCAGCATTATTATGCACGTGACAGACACTAAAATCATTCACAAAAGCTGCTGTCATTTCACAGCTGCTTTTGTTTACTTTCTCATATTGAAAAGAGACAGATATATTTACACATAAGCAAAAAAAATAAACAAGGTAAGCCAATGAATAGAAATTCAATTTAAAATTACAAATATATTTGATTTATTTGAAATATTTATTTGAAATTACGAGAACTCCTTACGAGAACTCCTTACGAAAACTCCTCCTTTATCGCTTTTGGTACACCCTGTGCTTTAGCATCGGAAGTCATTATATGAAAAAAATTGCTGAAAGACTTATTAAAAACACAATACGAAATCTCTGTCGCTCATTGATCGAAAAGTTTTGGACCTGAAATTGGAAACTATTTTTTGGTGGACAGTCTACAGAAATTTCGGAACGCCAACCTGATTGCTTTGTGGATAGCAAAAAAAGAATTATTAGAATAAAATTATGTAGAATGTAAAACGCCAGTAGCGGGTACTATTTTTTGCTGAACTAGTGCAAAATTTGCAACCAAGTTTGAGGTTTATTTGTAGCAGAACTCAGACATAAATGTAGCATAACACAGCAGGCGGTATTGCCGACATTATTATGCACGTGAAAGACCTTTAAATAATTCACAGAAATTGCAGTCACTTGGCACCCAAGACACACTTCAAAAGGCGAAGTACAATTTATGTCCACCAATTTAAAGGATAGCACACACACATACACATGCTGTACAAGCAAGGTGCACTTGCCAGTGTATTCTGCATCCCCTTTTACACCTATTAAAAATTTAAAATTGGCTTTAAAAAATTTCTTTGCAATCATGTTTGATAATTTTCCCCATGACTTTAAATAATTTATATGAACTTCAATTACCACTCGGGCAGGTGAATTCCCGGCTTTGTGGTAACTGATGAAATAACTGATGATAAGTGAGTCACTCAACTCAAAATGCGAGTAGATCTTTACATAAATGGCATTTCTACTCAAGTCTTTGAGCAAAAGCATTTTTCTTAGGCCAGGAAAGCAATCTAAGTAGTAAAGAAGGATAGAGTGCTTAACTGTGCGAGTCCACAAACCAGATTTAAAATAATTTTTATTACAAATTTTTACACATTTCAAGCAAGCCAGGAATTTCAGGAATCGGCGAAACTAAGTATTTTCCTATTTGCAGAAAAAGGAGTGTGAAGAAATGAGAATAAAATTGGTAGAGAATGCCTTCCTTCATCTACTGCTTGACAATCTCATAAATTTAAATAAATTTTTTTTTTTGTAGCAAATTTGAAGGTTTTGTTTGGCAACTTTTCATTCAGTGTGAGTTAAAAATATTTTTGATAATTAACAAGTAATGGGGGCTAAAAAACGATGCGTTCGCAAGTGATGACACCACGCAATGCATATGATTGACGTTTAAGGTAGTGTTTGTCATACATACAAATTTTTGTAACGATTTCTAGGCAACACTATTGAGCTCACAAGTAAATTCAAATATTTTTTACTTTTGATTAAATTTTTTTTCCATTTTCATCAATTGCATTGGAATCTGAAGTTGGGTTTTTGTCATGCAACAACAGCCAAAGAAAATCTCAAACATTGTCAATGTCAAACACTACTACTGTCATTTACATTTCTACATACGCTCCATACTGACTGTCAAATGAGCATTTCGGTATACACCATGAAATACTTGAATTGCTATGCGAATTGCTTGACAGTTTCAAGCGACAAAAATAAATATTCAAAAATGCTTAGTGGGTGCGTAGGATTTTACAATCATCTATTGATGGCATTATTTGGACCGGTTTTCTGTAGCGACAATAGTTGCTGCTAATGGCACTAAAGATGTTGTTAAAAAAAAAATCGCGTTAAGCATTCTTTTGTCCGTGATTGGCGCTGACACGGTAGCTTTTAACGTGTCAACTTTAATTAAGAGGTTTTGGCATAACTTTGGAAAGAAAAATTGCTTCGTAGACAGCACTAGAGAGATATTATATGAAAGAATAATATTTTAATTATATTTTAAAGTACTGTGGCTGAGAGAGAAAATGTAAAACTGAGAGAACTGCGATCTGTAAGAGACTTACGCTTGCCTCATTAACAAGTAAAAAGTTGCGAGATATGAAGAAAAACTTTACGATGAAGTCTCTAGTGATAAAAAGATATGAAACTGATCTAGAAGAAAATGTACAGATAAGTTCAAGCAGGGCTTGCAAAGTTCTTTTCAGGGAGAGCTCAATAAAGACACACAGAGAGAGAGAGAGACAGGAAGAGTCTCGAAAATTATATAAAACAGTTCATGAAAAAACCCACGCAAAGCCACTGTTGCTAAACTTTTCACCGTGTGATTTCTGCCACTGGACTTTGTACTGACGTCTGATAGTGTGCCAACTCCACAGTACCCCAAATCAGCTGGCTATATGACATGACCAATCAGATTGACAGATACAGCAACAGACATTGAGACCGCGAGGGACATACATTTTCATTGAAATATCATTAAAGGCTATTTAGTCCAGCCTTTACAGTCCCAAGGAATTATTTTGAAACGTTAAAGATTTGAAGATTGAAAGGCTCTCACAATTCCAATATCTTTACGGCCAGATCGTAAAATAATTTTGAATAAAGAAATAAGTTTCTTTAAGAAAAAAAATTCTTATTTACACATTCTTGGATTAAGAATAAGCTTAGCACGTACTATCAAATATGGCATATGTGCCGGCAAAGTAGGATACTGTGATCTAAAAATGCCTCTATATGACAGTTTTTTTTTCAAAATCGTACGATGTAGAAAAGCTTATGAAAATTTCTGTAATGTGAACGTTTTCAGGCGACCAGAGTTGCATTTGCATTTATTTATACATTTATTTATGCAGAGTTGCATTTATTTCATTCAGCAAGAAGTGAATTTGTGACAGAGTGGCACCTACAATGCCATTTTGAAGCAATTTTTTTTTCTAAAATGGCTTGTAATGAGAGCAGATTTTCGTCTGAAGGTTTTCCACGACTGTGTAGGATAGTTAATCATGACCTTAACATGCTCTTCTATCCACTTATTTCGATATTTTTAATTTTCCTTAAAATTGTGTTGTATTCTGAAATTGTTTTGATTGTCATTTTCAGCGGCGCATGTGGGAATGTTAATCAGCGACATTTAACAATTCACATTTTAGTTTTTTCTGCGTTTTATTGCCTCGTCCATCTGTCCGTCCGCCCTGCTGTTAGTCAGTGTACATGCGTGTACATTAAATTGCCAGATTTGTTGCAAATTTTCTGCTTTTGTTCGCCAAGTGATTTTCATTAGCGATTTTAAGTATTTTCTGTACAAATTGTTCTCTCTTGTTGTTTTTGTTGTTGTTTTTCTTTTTCATTCTTTATTTATTTATTTAGACTTTAATCGTGTTGTTTTCTATCTGGTGTTTTATTTAAAATTTATAATGATTGCGGCTCAAGAATGAATTTGTTATGTGCTGTTCAACGAATGTGTTTGTATGGACATTTAAACGATTATTTGCTGTTTTTTTTTTTTTTTTTTTTTTTTGTCTATTTAAGCCAAAGTCTAATTGTTATTATTGTATTTATTAAGTTTTTGTTTTATATTTTTCAGAGCATTAAAAGTCTAAAAAACTACTTTAGTGCGGCTTAAATGGGAACATTAAAATGCTTAATGTTGCATTTTATGCACCAGCATAGACGAGTCAAATTGTCTGTATGTTGCATGTTCAACAGCATTGAATGTTGGCGTTTGTTTCGTATTGGAAACCTGCATTTAAATAACGACTCCGTAGAGATTTAATTGTTTGTACGATTTCATTTCTGTTTCAAATGAATTGTCAAATCATGTGAGTGTTGGAAATGACCTCCAATAAAACCTGTACTTGCAATTTACAGACGAACCAACATAAAAATATGACAGACTTTCTCTGATGACATGATGTCGCTTAACCAGTGTAGGCAAGTACAGGCAAATCTAAACTTGAATACTCCAACAGGTAGCCAATTATTGGGTGTAAGTGAAGCGAGAGGTTAACTGGTGGATATTTTCTTCAATATGGAACTCAATCTTTCGAAATCCACAAGTTCTCGCATTCACCTCTTGGCTAATGGCCCAGTCATACAGATCACAATGCTATGCCATACCAATTATCTTCACTTGAATCACTCTTTTGAAGTGTTCGTGCTGGCTATTCTTGTTCTTCTTAAGAGGCTATAGGGTAAAAATTTGAGAAATGCCAATAATTGGCTGTAAGTGAAGCGAGAGGTTAACTGGTGGATATTTTCTTCAATATGGAACTCAATCTTTCGAAATCCACAAGTTCTCGCATTCACCTCTTGGCTAATGGCCCAGTCATACAGATCACAATGCTATGCCATACCAATTATCTTCACTTGAATCACTCCTTTGAAGTGTTCGTGCTGGCTATTCTTGTTTTTCTTCAAAGGCTATAGGCCTAGAATTGGAAGGGGGTTTGTGCTAACCTTATGACCAAGAATCAGCTTCAACAAGGAAACCTTTCAAATTTCCTAAAATAAACTGCACAAGGCTGATCACATGGTTGTTCTTAAATTGGACACTTCCAAAGTTACTTCTCTATGTGGAATTACAAATTGCTTTCTCTCTCTCTCTCTTTATATCTCTCTCTCTGTTAAAATGATTGAATGCCGTGTTAGGAGTTGCGTTGCTGAATTCGGTGAATGATTACTTAAATCGCAACTCTGACAGACGACTAATAGGCCTAATGGCCAAATGGACGACTAACAAAAAAAATGGTGCTGTGGAAAATAAGTTTACCTGATCTCATGTACTAGCAAGCTGTGAAAGAAAAATATAAAATTTTTAAATAATAAAAAATTCTTATTCTGCATTTAACGGAAAAACAACCTAAAATTAATACAAATTTATTAAAAATGCTTTTTTTTTCAAATTTATTTTTAATTTTTACATTAAAAATTTTTTGTTCTCAAATTTCGAATTTTTGAATTTGGCATCATGGCCATGTTTAATGGCATCTGGATGCTTTGCTGCTGCTGTATTGTGGGCTGTAATTACAGCTGACGCCATTTATAGACGTGTAACCTGCTGAGCCGAATACATTTAATCAAGCGACTCCTTTTTGAAAAATCAGACACACTTGTCCGTCCAACCTGTTCTAAAGACTTTTGTTGGCTTGTGTTTGTCCAATCGAACATGAATAAATTAAATTGAAATTTTTAAATTCGCAGCAGCAGCAGCTTTTAAAAACATTTTTTTTTTTTAATTATTATTTTAAACTTATAAATATATTTCTTGCAATATAATTTTGTAAGTGTTGATTTAATTTTGATAGCGATTGGGTAAAACAAAATTCTTGACTAACAAAAAATCGAATTTGAAAACATTCAATCAGAATGTCGATTAAAACGAGCAGCTAAAAAGCAAAAATTATTAAACAAAAAAAAAAAAAAAAAAGAATTAAAAAACATAAATAAGGTAATAATTATTAATATTAAACAAAATATTTGGTTTGAAAAATTTACAAAATTAAGCGGCACTTGTATAAAGTTTTCTTAGTAAAAACAAATATTGGGTAGTTGAGAAAGTCTTTTCGTATTTTGTCATTAGATGTACACAGTTGAAGTCGTATATCGCCAGTGCTACCAATCATATTGTGTCATGCCATATAGTGTTGGAAAGGTGAAAAAAAAAATTAAATAAAATTCGGTGAAGTTAAGAAAAAGTTCAAACTAAGCTTTTCAAAACTGAGTGAAAATAAGGAAGAAATTCACTTTATCTTGTTTAAAAAAGGGAAGAATGCCACGCAAGCCACCAATGAAATTCCTAAAGTTTACTGAGACTTATATCACTTTATGTAGCAGAGCTACAGTTTGCACGCTTCCGCTCCAATACGAAAATTTCGATTTGAAAGATGCACCTTTCTCTGATCGACCAATTGTTGAAAAAGTCGATGAAATTATGGCAAATAATATCCAGGACCGTCACATAAGCAGTATGGCATCCAAAAGGAACTTAACATTCATCATCAAATGGTTTTGAACCATTTAAAAAAGTCTCGATATGGGTACAATATGAAATGTCTGTGATAAAGTAAATGGGCCGAATTATCAGCTGCGATTCTGTGTTGAAACGAAATGAAATTGAAACATATCTGAACGGGAGATGAAAAGAAGATCAAATACGACAATAGTGTGCGAAAAAGATCATGGTCTAAGCTCAACAAATGGTCGGAAAGTGAGGATTGACATATCGAAGGGTTATGCTGGGTGTTTGTTGGGATGGGAAAGGAATCAGCTCCAGCCTGTTCAAACAATTGATTCTACATTTTATTGTCAACCACTGATGACATTGAAGCAAGCAGTCGAAAAAATACGGCCAGAACTGATCAACAGAAAGGACTTCGTTTTCCCTCAGGACAACGCTAGACCAAACACATTTTTGATGATGGGGCAAGAAATGGAGGAGCTTGTCTGCGAAGTTCTGATGCATCTACCATATAGCCCTAATCTTGCACCATTTAACTATCATTTGTTTTGGTCAATGCAGAACTCCTTTAATGAAATAAAGTTGCCTTCAAGAGAAGCCTGTGAAAATTACTTGCCGCAGTTATTCGATGTGAAACCAGAAAAACTTTAGACTGATCGAATAATGGCTCTTGCGGAAAAGGGAAAAAGATGGCCCACCAAAAATGGTATATATTTGGTTCATTAAAGTTCGTTATAAATATAAAAAAAAGATATTTAGTTAAAATTTGATTAGAAATACGAAAAGGCTTTTCGACTACCATAAAATAAAAAGCTTAGCTCTCTGTGGCTGGCTTGGCGCTGGCGAGCGTATAACATACTTTTTAAAGAATATTATCTTGTGCTACTGTGGTTTAAAAGTATTTATTTAATAAGAGACTGCTGTTAAGCAGAAAATTAAAAATTTTAAAAGCGTTTTATATTGCAACAAGACTGTGGCACGAAACTTTAATGGCAACGAACCGAAAACGATTAATAATTTAAAGCAAAACAAAATTTGCTTATAAGAAAATTACGGGTCTGACTTTAAATGCGATACTATTAAAATTTTTTTTTTTTATATTTATATATGTAGCAGTTTCCTTAATTAGCCCACTAACAATTATTTCAATTTATTTAATTGGTTCTTTCTGTCAACACTGGCTGTTCAGCCATGTAAACTGTATGCTGAAACAGAAGAAAACGATTTTTTTTAGAAAACTTTTCAGATGATCGCTGCAAGTTTTAAAGAGTATTGACAAAACAATTTTTTTTATTCATATTTTCTCTTTAACAAGCTAACAAATCTAAACTTTTACTTGTCGATTGCCGGTTTGGATTGCACCGACGCCTGTTCGTAACGACAACTTATTTAATTAATCGCAAATATGAAAACACAACCCGCAGTTGGTGTTGCATGCATTCACACGTTTGCATAAATTGCTGTCATTTACTTTCTGCTGGTTAAAAAACTTTTAATTGAAACGCTTATCTGGTTAAGATAAATGAAACTTGAGGAAATTAAATCATTTATGGGAAACCGATACAGTGTTATAGAAAAACGTTAAATACTTAAGACTTGGCGATTTTTTTTTTGCGTATGCAAGAGAACAAGTTAGAAAATATTTTTTATGGATTTTCAGGCCGACACAAATTTTGGTGTCTGATTTCAACTCTGTTACTGAATTTTCTCTAGAAGCTCTAGTTTTTTTATCCTTTATATTTTGCTAATTAAGTTAAGCTGCAAAGCTTTCAACTTGTACGCAGGAAAGTACACAGGGTCTAGCCAAGAAACGAACTCGTGAACTCCGCTTTAGTAGGCTATGCAATCGCCTAATTAGGCAGCGAAGATATACATATATACTTCATACGGCTAGAAGTTGTCTTTCAAGTGATTTTCTAAAGTGAAATTGATTTGAACAGTAGCGCGAGTGATAATTTCTTTATTATTGTCATGTATACATTCTTAAAAGTTTGGTTGTAACAACGCACATCTCTAGAATGCTTTTAATTCGATCATTATCTCCAAAATTAACTACGTTCTCTATCTAAATAGATTTACTCCAAAAAGCAACTTATATAAAATAAAAACAACATTTAACTCAGTCACAAGGCTGCCCTGAAAGCTTTTTATTTTCAGATTTCTTTTCATTTATTAAATAACTACGAAGTAGCTATTAAATAACTTGCTTAATTTCAATAATTGTATTGCCAATTTTTTAACGAATTTTTTTTGGCGATTTTTTTTAGCGATTTTTTAAGCGATTTTTTTTGGCGATTTTTTTTAGCGATTTTTTTGCGACTTTTTTTTGGCGATTTTTTTTAGCGATTTTTTTTTGTTGTATTATGGAAAGTTTTTTTATTTTAGATTTTTTTTTTTTTTTTTTGGTAAATGACTTCTTTTGTACTTCGTTTTAATAACCTGCTTAATTCTAACAATTATATGAATTTTTGTTTTGTTTTATCAGTTTTGGAATGTTCTTCACTTGATTAGTGGAACGATTTTTGTATTCTAGACTTTGACAGTGTGATTTTAAGCGATTTTAATATTTCTTTCATGATTTGTTTTCTTATTATTTAAATTTATATTTCAGGTTATTCCTTTAGTTTTCTATGTGAGAGATTTCCCCACTTGCTAATTTTTGGTGATTTTTTTATTTAGAAATATTCCACAATAAAAAAATTATTTCTTTGAATTTAATATTTTTTTTTAATTGCATGTGGCTTGAATTTTGACTTCACGCACTTTATTATTAAAGAAGCAGTCATAAAATTTTTAAAGCTTTTGGTATGCTTGCTGGACAGCAGGCAGTAAGTAATGGGTGCGCAATGCTGGCACTGAAAGCGCCAAGTACTTTTATAGTTTTCCCGGAACAACAGACGATAAAAGCTGCTAGAACTAGAGCGTGAGTGCAAATAATAAGGAAAATTTCTTAACACGCAATATTAAACAAAACTAATGAACACTTTGCCAAAAGCTTCAACTCAAATCACTCATGCGAAGTTAAAAAAAAAAAGTTTTGATAAGAAACTGCCAACTCTAGTAGTGCATTAACAAGCCATTAAACAGCCATGTAAAAATCTAAGCATAAATCATGTGCGAATACAATCGAAAATTATTTTGAAATCGTTTTTTTTTTTATTAATAGATCGGTTTTTAATTAATTGGCGGGTTTTGTTTTTTCCCCCCTTTTTTTCATTTGTTCGCTTTCAAACAAAACGTTTTCCTTTAGCTTGATTATATATACTCGAAAATACAATATATATTTTTCCATTTAATTTTTGTTGTTGCTTTCCTAAAGACATTCTTTAAAGTTGTGTGAAATTAATACAATAATTAACGTCATGTTTGTATTTTTTTTTTCAAATCATTTAATATGAATTACTCATTTGGTATTGCGGGGAAAAAAAAATAATAAAATTTCGAAATTCTCCAACAGCGCGTTAAAAATGTGCGTAAAATTTACTTCAACAACAAATAGTTATTAAATCATACACATTCGAAATTAATCAATCATTTTGTTTTTTTGGTGAATTCTTAGAAAAATATGAAATAAAAAAGATTAATAATGAATAAAAAATTTTTTAACTTGTTTGATTTCCATCAGGTCCGCGGCAAAATGACATGCATTTGTGCACACAAAATAGCTCTGGTTTTAGTGTTTGAATTTGTTTTTTTTTCTAGACTCAGATTAGCAGAAGCTTTGCCAATATTATTTAGCGATTTTATTTGCCACATTATATGTTGTCGTGCAAAATGTTGCAATGGAATGAAAACAGGCTGCACTGCAAAATGGTTTTCAATTTGTTGCATGTGTGTGCGTTCAAGTTTCGAAAATTGCTTTGAAAGAGGTTATTGTAAAATCGCTGTATATTTAAGACTCTTGAAAATATTTAAATCAGATAATTTAGTTCACTCAGTGCTTAAAAGAATGAAATCGAATAAAAACAGGCTGCACTGCAAAATGGTTTTCAATTTGTTGCATGTGTGTGCGTTCAAGTTTCGAAAATTGCTTTGAAAGAGGTTATTGTAAAATCGCTGTAAACTTAAGACTCTTGAAAACATTTAAATCAGTTAATTCAGTTCACTCGGTTTTTAAAAGAATCACATCAGACTTTCTGCTGGTTTCAATAAACAAATTAACAACTGTCGTTTCGACTATTTACTAGGCCACCAACATGGCTGCGTTCAAGAATATAAAAATATTTGCTTCCCTTCCATGTTCTCGTTGTTTAATAATAAATTGCAACAATTTTCTATTTTATTTATAATAATTAATCTTTGGAAATAATTAAGTGGTAGTCAGCTGGTTGTCAACATAGTTTTAATTTTATTCTATTGCAATCAATCCTAATGGTAACGCAGTTGTTTTCTTTAAATAATTTTATTTAAATGAGGCTCTAATAAATAAAAATAAAAATAAAATAATCTTTTTCTCGTAACAGCGGCAGAAATATCTACTGAAAATATAAATAACTGCTGTATAAAATATAACAAATATTTCTTCTAAATATAAATATTAATACAGTGAATTCGCGCTAAAGTTTACCAGTGTTGCAAATTCTGATACAACAGCTGAGGCAAATAAAAACAAAATACTGAAGGTAAAAGTATATCGTTGCCTTAACATAGATAATCTCTAGCCCTCCCATTTCCCATCTCTGTGCTATGATTACATACTCGTATAACAAATGGAAATAAAAATTATCCGCTGCGATATTGCCATGCCAAGGCAACGATATGTTACTGGCATGGAAAAAATTACACTTTTTATTCTATTAAAAAAAATTTAATCATTTAAAACATCCAGTCATTACAAAGGGGGTTTCCCCAGCTTGCTTACCTCTGAGGTGGTACAGGTTTTGCGCTCGCCAGATTTTCTGAATATATTATTTTGTTATTGTTTTATTTTTCCTCTTTCAACGATATTTATTGTTTTATATTTTTTAATATCTTTTATTAAAAAAAAGCTTTTTCTCGCTCGTAAGCACAAAAACAGATTATTCGTCTTGCCTGCAATTTTAACTTTATGGAATTCAAAATAAAATTAGTTTATTTTTTTTTTTTTGAGTATATCAGACAGATATTGTATATCTGTATATTGTATATATTGTTTATATTGTATATCTTCTTGTTGTCCGATATTTATATTGATTTTTGTATAATAAATTTCACCAAACTGAATGAGAATTATTATCAATGCAAAAAATTGGAACTTACAGTTTTTTTAAATGGTATCTAAGAGCTATTTTGAAATAAAATGTTTTTTTATACTCAAGTCAAATTTTAAGCGCACAGAGCGCTATAAGTTCGATAGAACAAGTTCGATACAAGCCCACAACATTAATTCCAGTTCAAAGTAAACAGTTCTTTTCAACTAAAATGAACTCTTGACGGTAATTCAGGAAAAATTTTAATTACAATATTATTTAAATATAAAATATAATAATAAATATATGTATATTATATATATTATTGCTTTAATTTTAATAGTGTGAAAATTGAAGGGGAAATGAGCTTTCCTGAAAGAGTCAAAAAAATAGAATGTAGTCTTACACTCATAATATTAATTTGCCTTGTGTAAATAATTCTATCTCCTTCAGTCTCAAAAAGTTTAAAAGTTTACTTTATTTAATTAAAATTAATAATAATATTTAATAATTTTTTTTTATTTTTCTTATACAATTTAAATATATTTTGCACAATTTTTCCTCGAGTGTATTCTTCACCCGATGTCAACAAACTTAATTTTTAATATTTAAATTTGAAATATGAAGACATTTAAAGCTGTGTCGAAATATTGTGCACAATATAAAAAAAAAAATTTTTTTTAATGCCAATTAAATTTTCTTCAAATTAATACAGAGATACAGTGGGCGAGTGTGCATAAATGACTACGAAAGCAAAAGTAATAAATAATTTCAAGTAATAAAACGATTTCAAGCATGATATACAAACATATATTGCAATCTACGCACACAATACATAATTTTACCGCCGAAGACGACAGCGAGCATCGCCTATTTAAATAATTAATTTAGTATTTGTTAGTAATTTGTAGCCGATAAATATTTATCATTATGTTTTTCTTATTATTAATAAAATGTTAATTATGACATTATAAATTAATGCGCGATTAAATTCGTAAATTTTTTTACATAATTGGATATTAATGGCGATAAACGAGTAGGTCACGGAACCCAAGCAGAACTGCATACTCTACTTGTTGTTTCAGAAAGTGCAGGGAGGGGCCGAGTCCAATAATCGAACATCAAGTAAATTAATAATGCTTTCAAATCAGTTCGTAATTAAGCTAAAGATTTTTGTATAAAATCGCTTTTCATGCGATTTTTCGTTATCGGTGTGTAGGAATAACAAAATTGACAAAAATTGATTATAATAAATTTTTTTTTTAAAAACTTTTAATTTCTATACAACAATTGAATATATTTTAAAACAAAAACAAAACGAACAAAACATTTTTTATATATTCATTTTTAGCGTTTCTTTTTCAGTTCCATGTTAAGTTTCTTTTTGTGCTCATAAATACAATCGCTACGTATTTGTCAGCAAACTCAGTTCCACACTGCAAAATAATAGATAAAGTCTTGTCTATGGAATGCCACGAATAAGCTTAATAAATAAATAAGAAATAAATATAAAAGTGAACTGCAGAAAAATTAAACATTTTTGAATTTTATAAAAAAAAATTATTATAAATAATTTCGCTTAAATTTATTATTCCCGAATACCAAAAGGAAAAAATATAAGGAGATCCTAATTAAAGATAATAATTAAATTAATAGAAGATTTTTAATTCAGAAAAAAATTTATTAAAGCTTTAAAGAAAGATATATATCATAATGTCTCGGCACCAAATAATTTAATGTTAAATTTAATGCGAAATTATTAGTGAAGGATCTCTTCTGAGGTGGAATAATTTGTAGCAACTGTTGACAGCATGTTGAAGAAACTAAACGAGAAATATATGAGACACTTGATAACTAATCGGCTCTGTAGTGAAGCTTACATGGAAATTCATGTTCCAGAAATAGTTAAATTTTGAAATCAGTTAAATAAAGTGGAATTTATTTTGGAAACTGGCAAGAATCTCATTTTTTTCTTTACTGATTAAAGTAAATGCAACTCTGACTGCCTAAAAAACTTTTAAAAGAAACATTTGAATCATTGAAAATATCAAAATAGAGTTTGGTGTATAAGCTTATCATATATTTACTGCAGGAATAGATGGAGCTACACGAGCATATTTTACTTCAGCCGCAATAATTATTGAAGTTCCAAAAGATTACCTACATTATAGAGAAAGAGATATATAACAGCTGATTCGTGTTGGCACAAAACGTAAATACCAGTTAATGTCATGCTTCACTGTCCTACATAGATATGTGATTCCATCCTATTTTAAAAAATCGCTTGTAAATGGTATTGCTATTGCCACTTTATTATACAAAGATAGTGGCGATAACTTTCTTTTGCTGATTAAAGTAAATGCAACTCTGGTCACATGAAACTTTTCATAAATATTTGTTTATCAAAAAAAAAAAACCGCACAAATGCTTTTTAGGGTACAATGTCCTATTTTTCAGTACACATGCTTTATTTGATAGATCGTTCTATTGTGTAAGATAGTCAATCATGACCGTTATGACCTTTCAGTTGAGTTGAGAGATTCCATGTTTACAACTTTGAAAACGTGGGCTTCTAAAAGGTTGACGGTTTGTGTTTTACGTTTATTTCATTTATACCGTACTATTGTGGCAGTAGAGCCCACATGACATATTTGACAAATCCTGCAGTGGGGTATGAAAAACAATTATGACCGCTAGAGGTACTCCTTTCGGTCATTAACTAAAAATTATAAAAACGAAATAAACTCGATATTGCAAAGTAGCACTATTTCTCAGCAGACAACTGCGTTATTAATTACCTTCTAATTACATTCTAATTATGTTATAATTACATTTTAATTACATTCTCTTTTAAATCCTCGAGTTTCTGTTTATTTCCGTTTCTTCCCAAATCCCTTTCTTTATTTTTATTACTTTTCAATATTGTGGCAGCCAGCCTCGTAGTATCAGCCATTCGGCTAATTTAATTTGAGACCTGCCCGATATTTCGCTTTTAAACTGACAAGAAATGAAACATTTTGCTTTAAACTTGGAATTAATTCAATTCAATTCAATTCTACACTTCATCGTGTCAGTCATTTAACGACTCAATTTTTTTTTGGGGGAATCATGACCGTATTGATGGTAATATTGCCAAGCAGACAAATCAATGTCATTATTAAAAATTACTTTAAAATCCAATACGGCATCAGTCTATTGGCATTGATCCGTTAGAAACTTCATCTAGTAATCAAATGTTATATAACACGATATTGTGCTCTTAAATCCTTTCAAACTAGTCACAAAAAACTTACAAATTTCAGTTAGTTACCTATTCATAATTTTGCGGTCTTCAGCAAAAAGCGCGTATGTCTCAAATGTAATTATTGTATGTGGTGCATTCGATCGGACTATTCCAACAGCTGATTATTATTTAATAAAAACAATCACGATTACGCAGCTCATCAGAGTTGGTAAATAGGCAATAAAAAAATAACTAGTGGGGTAAATCCCCTGAGGGAATTAAAGAAAATTTTCTACTAAATTCTAAATTCAAAATATATGAAGCAAAAATATTTTAATTAATTTTAATATTTTTACTATTTAATATTTTTAAATATTTCCTATATAAATTATTTCTTCCAGCATCCAAAAAAAAAAAAAAAAAAATTATTTTACTTATTAAAAATAAATTATTAAATATATAGTTTATATATACATAAATATGTATATAATTTGACTTACCATGTTTTTATGCGTTTTTTAAAATAAGATTACTAAGAAGTTTTTTAAGAAGTTTAGTTTTAGACTGAGATATAAATCAAACTTTAGCAAGTTTAGCAGTTGGAACATTTCTGTTGTGGTCCTCAAGTGAAACTCTGAACCATTTCAAACACAAATCATTTCTAATTTCTATTCGATTAAGAACGGATCTTGAAGCCTGGCAATACAATAAACAAAAAACAGCTGATTTCTAATATTGCCGTATGGCCGCCAAACGCATTTACGCTGACTTGCGACGATAAAACTTGCACTATGAAAAATTGGATTTGAATTGGATTTCGACTTGTGCTGTTTCTTATGTTATTTTAAATTCATCACAATCACATCTAACGAAATAAAGCATTTTATCGTTAACTATTTTTTTTTTCTCTTCGTTCAGTTGTGCTTCAAATACTTCTGTGCAACAATTACTTTAGAGTTCAAGTTCATCAAAAGAGGTGCGGTTCTTCATAAAATAATAAATTCATATTTGTCGGCACTTGAGAAAATATTTTTATATCTTTCATTTTTCTAATGGTCATTCGCAGTATTGAGATCGACATCATTTCAAAAGCGATTGTATCGCTGGCGCTGCACTAAAACGTTCATTTACTTGTTCATACAATTTATTTTTTTAGTTGATGTTATACAGAAAATATTTTGTTTATTTGCATTTGATTAGGATTAGCGAAAATTCTATTTATCTCTGCATTAGAATAGATGCAAAATCAGTTTTTAACTATCATGCAACAGAACTTGTAACGAAGCTGCCAATCTGTTGGAGAATTTTAGCGGGTGGCAATATTACTTTTGCTTAAAAATAATTCAATGTACACGACCACTTTCTTTTCGTACTCGGCATAGGATTAGAAGGAGGCAAATTAGAGCAATGAGATAAATACATAGGCTTAGCGAAAAGGTTTCTTTGAAGACAGCAAAGCTACACGAGGCCACAAATATCAACGCCGGTGTTGCCAATTTAAATTTGTTTCGTGTTTCAAGAAGACAATAAACCATGAAAAGATGCTGACAAAAATAAAAAAATTACAAGTTATTTTAAAATAATAAATAAAAAAAAAATATTAAAGTCGTATCATATAAATATTATATTATATATTATATATATTATATATATTATATATTATATTTTACATAAATAATAAAAATTAAAAATTGTCAGATTAAAATGGTCTCCTTTTGGCCTATGAGCTGTGTGTGATATCGATGTAGGCTTTTAAAATAAACACGTGACAACAAACTAAACTACATGACAACAATTTCACTTAAGCCTATGGCTCACTATCCTACACAATCCCATGATCTATCAAATATGGCATCTGTAATGAAAAAATAAGTTGAGTGTGAACTAAAAATGCATCAGTGTGACAGAGGCAAAAGTTATTTGATGAAAATTTTCTTGCGTTCAGAGTTGCTTTTACTTTAAGCAAAAAAGAAAAAAATTGTTTGCATCATTTTTGTATGACAGTTCAGCACAGCAATCACATTTTCAGACGATTTCTTAAAATATGAAGCAAATCACATTAGATTTTCGTGTAGGATAGTGAAATATGACAGCAGCATTTGTAGCCTGCCAACATATGATTAACCTGTCATACAAAGAAATTTTAAACATCTCGGTAACACTGTTTTATTATTGTGCTATAAAATGGATTATGCTAGAAACACAATTTATAATGTGGCAGCAACTTTTAGTACATTTAATTATAATTCTGTATCATTACGGCAGTTGAAAAGTCGGACAAACTGCTGGCAATATTTCATGAAAGCCTTTCCGTAGGCAGCAGCAAATAAATGAGAATTTTATCACAAAAAACGCTATCAAGGTTTTTGAATTTTTTTCATGAATTTTATTCTTAATAAAGGCAACAGCTAATTAAATAAATGTTTGAACTAAGACTGCCTTAATGAAATTATTATTATTTTTATTATTATTAGACACCATAAAATCAAATTCTTTAATGTTGAAAATGCAGACCAAAGAAAAACTATTAAATGAAATGAACTACAGTCTGGTTAACGACAATAAATATTAAAAAATCTTGTAAACAAATTTGAAAAAATTTCTGAAAATATTCTGTTCAATAACGAACATTTTTATGTGCTGGCCAAAACCATATTAGCCCACTGAAAGGAAAAACAAACACACACACACACACACACACAACCAAATTTTATGATAGACAGCTTGCAATAATAAACTGCCATCGGCCACAAGCCAGAGAGAACAGCCACAGCCTGTAATCATGTTGTTTTGTTACAATTTTAATTAATTAAAATTTTAACGCAAACAATTCATTCATTTATTTATGACTTCAAATTAATGTGCTGCATGTGCTCATTTATTTTTAATTTCATAATTTGGAGTCAAGTTGCAGTAGAGCAGCATTTTGGCAATCAAATTTCAGCTTAAACGTTTATTGCATATTTTATTTCTTGATTTAAGCAGAATTTTATGTCGCCTTCTAGTGAAGGTTGCCGAAACGGCTGCTTTCTAAGCGTATCTGTTTATGTGTTTGTGAAATAGTTAAAAAAAATCCAATAAAAAGCATTAAATAACTTGCAGGGAGCACTTTTAATACTAGAACATGACAAAACCTAATGAGAATTATTATTATACTGTGCTGACAATACAGTTGTATGACAATATTGCACCATCCCAGATAAGACTTGCTACTAATGAAAGGTAAAGAGAATTAAGTCTCTTGTCAGCCATACAAGTTCAAGCGAATCAGTTCAGGCTGAGGGGAAAGCATCTTAAGATCACTTTTTTTTAGAAAGTACTATACTTCAATTTCAGCCTCAAGTACAGGCTTGCAAATCCTCTTGACTTTTTGCAAATTCTTAAATTCTTAAACCGATTTAACGCAAATATTTTGAAGTATGAAAACCTCCCACTTCCTTTCTGGGATAGTAATTGAGGTCTCTCAATTACTTTTATTTCAATTCGCCCAGCCAGCTGATTAAAGTGGAGGTCAAAACTTGCACACAAGTTTGTTCTTTATTTGTTTGGTTTTATAATAATAATATTTTGTGAATTTTCATTGATCCCATCAGCGGAGAAGCTACTACTTTTTCCCCTCTTGGTAGGCCTCTACATAAAAACAATTCTTATTGAATTTCAATGATTCAGATGTCTCAATACTTCATACAATATCTCGGTTTATTGCAACAATATGGTTTTGAGCAATATTTCGCCAAGTGTCTAGCATCGAAATTATTGCCTTCGAATGGCGAAGTCGCAAAAATTGCTATAACATACTGCATACCATACTTCTAATTTTGTAGTACTTTTTCTCATAAGGCAGGCAGCAGTTCACACCTGACACGTTCCATATTGAAATCCAATGCTTCAATTGTTAATACCATAAAAAGTAATCCAATAGTTTTAAATCACAAGATCTTGCCAACCAACTCACTTGGCCAAAATTTCAGTTTAATGTATTAATGAGTAATCCATGTAATAGGTCCACTGTATACTGTTTTGTATGTGAAGTCGCACCACCATTTTGAACGATTTTTTGAAAAAAAAAATAATCGCTCAAAATCGATTTTTAGCCGAACTTTTTTTACACTGACGATGTTTTTGAAAAAATATGGTCTGATGACACCATCAGCATGAAAAGCGCACCCTACACTCACTTTTAATGGCTGCAATGGGCTCTACTGTACCTCATGTGGAATATTTCTGTCTCAAAATCGCATATTAGCAAATCGATAACAAAAAATTTATCTGTTTTGGGATGCTCTAAAGCTCAATCAGCAAATATACGACGCATATGATAGCCTTGCGAATTCAGTCTTTTCAGTTGGATCTTATATGGATCAAATATTTTCTCAAAATATGTCATTTATTGCTCTGAGAAGGATTCAACTGCTGTGGGCAAAGTCGAGTTCATAAATTTTGATCTTCATAAAGACCGGCACTAACAGCAGCAACATTTTCATTGGACCGAGCTGTTCCTGCTCTTGTTGGTCACTGAACAACAAGCAAACTTAAATTCTTCCCGAAACTCTATCCACTGATAGCACTCGTAGTTGTTCAAAAATTAGAAATAATTTTCTGTACATTTCGTTATCACTCTCATTCATTTTGTAATAAATTTTTAAGATTTATAAACTTTGTTCTGTTGGGTAAAGTTCCCTGATAAAACCAGTATTAACCCTTAAGAAAAGAATATGTGCAATGTAACTGGCACAACACAATTGGGAATATCCCTACTGGATTACATATACTTTATTAATTAAGTGATATATTTTTTATCTGAAATTATTTTGCATGAGAATGCTAAGCGGGTTCTGGAGTCCTACTAGTACGTAATTGGTTTTGTTATTTTTTTACATACTTTACATACAGTTTGTACGCCCGAAAATTATATTTATTTGTAACTTTTCTTTTCGGAAATAAAAAATATTTTTTTTATATTTTATCTTATTATATTCTTCAACTCCATACAATGGCGCAATGATATAACGAGCGGGAACTCGTTAGATTTTAATTTGTTGCTCAAGGTCGTGTTCTAATGTCTCATATTACGTAACGATATTGAATGCCGTGATATAGACATTAATTCTTTTAATGAATTAAAAGAATCGTGAAGCTGATTAGGCTCCAGTACTTTGAATACGATATCGTGTTAATGCAGAGTTGTAATTGTAAAGTGCTTTCCATTAGCCAAATGAGGATGTCCGTTGACATTCCAAATTTAACAAATATTTCTTGATTGGCATCCAACTTTATTTCCGGTAATTAATTAATGCCCCACACACCAAATATTTGAAAAACTTTAAATGATTTTTAATGAAAATAACATGAAACGTACCTGTTAAATCAAACTACTTAGTGAAGGCATTTAATGAGAGGTGGCTGTATTAAATGCGTGACTAATTATCATTAAGTATTCGAATCTAACGGATGCAAGAAAAGAAAATGATACCGATTGTAAATATAAAATAATAAATGTATCAGCCAGTGGCTGAATACCGTTTACAGTTCGCTATCTTGCGGCTTACGGATGTATTCGCTGTTGCCAATGTCAATGCTAGCAAACACACGTCGCTACCTGTGCGAGTATGTATCTCAATACATACGGCAGTGTTACACATACGTCTCCATATGTTAATACATCGGCAAGCTTTTGTGTGTATCCAGGCAATTGTTATATTTTGTTATAATGAATGTTTTGAATTTCAATGCTTGAGAGCGGCAGCAAAATGAAATTCCATTAATAAAAAATCAACACTGCCAATATCCGCCTTCGCCAGGTGTCATTGATTGTAATTCAGATTAAAAAATTTAAGAAAATAAATATTTTACATGAAAATGATGTAAAGCACATAGAGGTTGTTTTGCCACTTTTCCGCCACCACTCATCATCGATACCACCGAGAAACTGTCACCAACTAGAATTATGTAATTTATTGGAATTGCCTTCTGTTGGGCGTTGAAATTGCACCTTAAGAACACCTCAAATAGAAATCAAATTATCACTTGCGGTTAAAAATGGGTTTGATTTGTGAGAACATGCAATTACATAGATTATTTGCAATGTAAGAATGTGTACCAGATCTTTTGTTACTTACTGTACAACTTAATTTTGCTAATAACACAATTCTACACACAGCAATAGCAAAAGTTTTCTAAGCTTGTAAGGTAGTTCTGTTTTCCTTATGTTTTTTTTTTTTTTGAAAAAAGGAATATAACATATAAGAAGTAGCTTTTTACGTAAAAAGCTTTTCGTGAAAACATTTTTCTGTAAAATGTTGCGGTTAATTTTTCTGTAAAATGTTTTCATAACAAGCTTTTAAGTTTAGCAAACTTTTTCAATTTGCATATAACTTTTAATAACCGCTATACGTCATATTTAAAATAGCTTTTAAGAAAGCTTGAAAAAATCCTAAAAGTCTTACGTCAAAGGATTTTTCTGCAAAATGTTTCCATAAAAAATTTTAAGTTGAACAAAGTTTTCAATTTACATATGGTTTTTAAAAAAAGAAGTATGTCATATTCAAAGTAGCTTTTAAGAAAGCTTGAAAAAATCCTAAAAGTTTTACGTAAAATCATTTTTCTGTACAATGTTTCCATAATAAGCTTTTAAGATTAACAAAGTTTTTCAATTTGCATATGATTTTTAAAAAAGAAATACATTATATTTAAAGTAGCTTTTGAGAAAGCTTTTATAAAACTTAAAAGTATTTTCCCTTAAAAAATTTATAAATAACTATTTTTCCTATTGTTTCCTCTACATTATTTAGTTATAATTTCTGAATCAATAGGAAAGCTTTAATAGCAAAAGGCTTTTAAAACAATTTCATGAATATTTTGTGGAAGACATTTATTTTAAGGAAGAAATTTATATAAAATGCTTTCGAAGCAAAAGCTACATCAAAAGCTCTGTAGCTGTGTAGAGGTTAAAACATGTGTTCACAGCTTTGATGAATGTGTCTAATGTAAACATCTGCTGGAACTCGAGTCCATACATGACATCAAACCCTGCCCAACTCATTTCTGTAGAGAAGGATTCTGTTAGAGGACGTAGTAACTAAAAATATCGGGTGCGGCTTTATTATTCTTAAATTCAGATGTTTGAATGATAAATGAGGGAGTAGCTAAAGAGAAGATTAAAAATGTTTGTTTGGTACGAAGTGTGTTTTTAAGATGACCCTAAGGATAAATTGAAATAAGGATAATTGGATAAGGATCAAACCCTGAGCATAATTTGATTTTTATTTCTTAACGGTAATAAGAATTTGTTGTTCTGAAATTTTTTTGCTCATAGTTAAAAAAACACATTTTGTTGTCTATGATTTCTATGATTCAATGTAAATGCCCACTGATTTAGTATACATGGTGTAGGGTATGTGCACAGTGGCTTAAATAAAATAAAATTTAGGCAAACCGCGTTGTATCGTGTATATGTATTTCAAACCATTTTAATTAAACCACCCTCGTTGTTTGCCACAAATATTTCATGCTAAATTAAGTAATCATAATAAAATGTTTTTTTTTTGTTGGTGTTTCCCCCTCCCCCCATATTTTTGTCACATTGCCTGAGGAAGTGTTTTTTGTTTTTTTCCTGGTGTTTCTTTTTGTTTTTGCTGATTTCATTGATTCAATATTTTTTTTCTCAGCTCTTTAATCTATGGAAATTGGCCATTTTAAAGGTATTAAGGTAACTTTTATTCAAACGTGCTTTTTATAGATAATTTTAAGCTTTAAATATTTGTGTTTGCTGGTTTGCGAATCAAAAAAAAAAATTATTTCCTTTTGGTCAAAAGCCAAATTTACACAATTTTATTTCGTTTTTCCTGCATTTTTGCATCAGCATTTTTTGCTTTGTGGCTTTCAAGCTGCAGAGTAGTGTAGTAAGCAATCATGTGGTTGTTGATTTCCAGTCATGACTCATATTCATTCATAAGACAATCATGAGAACTTGGCAAAAAGATTATGAATTCATTTTTAGTTGTAATTTTTAATGTTGTTTTGTTCGTGTAAAAAATATCTCGCTTGTTTAATTCAATTTTAAATAGTTTTTATTTAAAAGAGTACTTTTTGTGGGGTGTGGTATGAGTGCATGTGTTTGCATTTAAAGTGCACTAAAAGTGCACATTAGCGAAAATGGCATTTAATATACGAGTGCATAACATTTCATTTATAGAAGTTTGTCTTGGAGACCCTAAAACTGTTGACAAGTTAGTGAGTGTTTGAATGTTTTAAAGTGTTACGCAAGCAACACGGCTACAAATGTCAGTAGTAGCAATTGTTGCCATGTAGCCTGTTAGCAATATCGCAATCGGCTGAGATTAAGTATTCCAATTATTTCACAATTAATAATTCGGGAATGTTTACAATACAAAGAACTTTCAAGGATAATATTAAATCTGTGTTGTTCTAACAAAAATAACAGTGGACTTAAATAGGCAACAACTACAGAAAGCTACACAGCTGTGTAGCTGTGTAGCCGTGTAGCGGTTTTCTTGTTCTAATAATAATTATGTGGTGTGTTTAATATTTGCCATATTGTACATGTTGGCTCCCAAAGGTGTACCGTGTTCAGATTTGCCATATTGTACACGGTTGCTACCAAAAAGGGGTACTGTGTTCAGATTTGCATTAATGTACATGGTGGCCTCCAAAAGGGTACCGTGTTCAAATTTGCCATATTGTACACGGTTGCTACCAAAAATGGGTACTGCGTTCAGATTTGCATTAGTGTACATGGTGGCCCCCAAAAGGGTACCGTGTTCAGATTTGCCATATTGTACACGGTTGCTACCAAAAAGGGGTACTGTGTTCCGATTTGCATTAATGTACATGGTGGCCTCCAAAGGGGTACCGTGTTCAAATTTGCCATATTGTACACGGTTGCTACCAAAAATGGGTACCGCGTTCAATTTGCATTAGTGTACATGGTGGCCCCCAAAAGGGTACCGTGTTCAGATTTGCCATATTGTACACAGTTGTCCCAAAAAGCGGTACTGTGTTCACATATGCCATAATGTTCATGGTGGCTCTAAAGCTGTACTGTGTAAATCTGGTTTCCAGACCATGACATTTGGTGGAATACCTTTATAACTTGTATGTCATTGCTCTATCCATGACGTAGGATTGTAATAGATGTGCTTACAAGAATATAAAGCTAAAGGCAAGTTATGCTTATTAGTAAGAGTTAAAAATATAGGAGTTCTCTCTTTCAATTCTCTTCGAGGACACCACACTATATACTAGTACCTCGGTAGTTTTTTCGCGGCGGTTTAATGGTCGGTTTTAATGATCCTGAACTGAATGCTGCTAATGACGGTAGATTAGTAGGTCTCAGTGACCTTTTCCATGGTGCAAGTTCATTCCAACCTCAACCTGAGGACTGAAGCTGTGACCGAGGTCTCCTAAAAGGGGTCCTGTCGTGTTGACGTGATTCGACTAGCGGAATAGTAATCTAGGTACCGTTGCCATTCAACAGACGCTATTGAAGCAGCATGATGGTTCTTCTCCTGTTGGCGAGGCTTCTCATTAAATCCTGTACAGGCTTTTTGACGTGATCCGGCTTACGGAATGGTATTCTAAGTACCGTTGCCACTCAACAGACGCTATTGAGGCAGTAAGAGGGTTCTGCCCTTGTTGGCGAAGCCTCCGGGTAATTCCTGTGCAGGAAATTGACTAGATTGGTTTGTCCTTTCGAAATGGGGTTTCATGCTTGCAATAAGCTTCATTAGTAAGAAGTGGGACACACTCAAACCCTTTAGCAAGGTATTTAGTCAAGACTAACCCTTTGGGGTAAGAATTGCAACCTGTACTTGCAGAGGGGGCGATAGTTAACGTATTAAGCTTACTCACTCGGTGCCATTTCGCACTTGAGTTTTCCCTTTAGCAATTCTAAAAGCCAAATGCCGAGTTACATGTAATCCCTCAACTTTTTGAACGGTCCACTAAGTTAAGATCAATCGATTCTAACTAATACTTCACCTTGAATGCAACATACATAAAGTGGGTAACCTTCAACTTTTTATGCGAATAGGCCTACTGGATAACCCTTTTACAAGTGTATAAATTATATATATATAATTGCTATAATCGATTTTAGTTATTTGACGTAACCTTTTAATTGAAATATTAAGAAAAAACTTCAAACCTGTGAATTTTTTTAATTGAAATTTTCCACAAAAAATTATTTCGCATAAACAGATGAGAATTACAAAAATAAAAATTTTCCATTGAAAAATTTTAAAATAAAATCGGTTTCGCTGTAGTAATTCGAATGGTGAAGCAAATATTTTAATAGCCGTATAAAAATTAATTAATTAGTTAATAATTAATTAATAAAACCGAAAATATATTTTTCAGAAAGTGATTAAATCGCTTCAAACATTTCATGATTGAACAAGAGAACTTCCAACAAAATATGAATTTTAATAATTTCAAAGAAAAGTGGGGATACAAAATAGAGACTTTCCAAGTTGGCTGGTGGTCTAATTTAAAATTATCTAATCAACATATTTTTTTTTTTAAACAAAAGAATTGCTTCACTTTCGAATTCAGCAGAATAACATAATCGTTGTTGAGATAATGAAAAATTTTAATTTTATTATTCAAAACAGTTCGACTTGAAATGAAGTGATTGACAATCAAAAGAAATTTCAATTTTAAATCAAGACTTTTACAATGACACCGCAGCGAGCTGCAGGGGGGAAATATTTTGTTTTACAACTGCTCTAATTTAAAAAAAAATTATTTAAATTTTTTTTTTTTTTTTGTGTGGATTTTCATTTAATAGCCCGGGGCGTTAATGAGAAAAGATGTTTTAAGAAAATATTTTCGTATTTTTGTTCATTTACGTTGGCAAAAGACTTTCTACAAGTCATGCAATACAAACCAGATTCCAACACTTCTGATACATTTTTTGTGTCGTGTTATTTCTTAGTTAACATATATAAATGCATGTACGAAAGCTTTTAAAGCTGCTTTTTTTTTTTTTTTTGTTTTTTTGCGAAAGCAAAATGGCATGATTTCAATCACGTTTATTTTGTATTTATTTATTTATTATTGGCGAGTCTAATTTTTATTCTCCCAAAGACAGATTGCTTTCATTTATTTTATAAATTTTATGGATTTCAATTAAAAACAAGACTAGTAATTGCCAAAATACTTTATTTGCCATCAAATGTGTTTCAATAGACTTATACAGCAGGCCAAAAATCTTTTTACCGATACGATTTCATTGTCGTATAAAAATTAATTGAGCATATCAAGTGTTTACTGTGGCTTTGCTAATTGAATTTTTTATAATAATAATTTTTAAAAAGCATATAAATAAAAATAGTTGAATACAGAAATGTAATAAAATAAAAAAAAGGAAAGGGCTTAACAACTACATCCGGCTAAAAAAGCTTCTTATATGAGTGTGTGTTGAACTCACTTCCCTAATAGTGGTGTACCACAGAAAACCACTATAAACTTCCAAAGCATTTCTAATCTTCCAAGGATTTTTACTACAATATTACTTTGTGGCAGATCTCTCTTTAAAAAAACACTTTAAACAGTAATAAATGATGAATGTGGACTAGGACTAAACGTCAAGTTCTCTTCTGCATTTCCTTTGACATTTCTCAAAATCAGATTAACTCAATTTGAACGATGAAAAGACACAAAGTGGAGAAACGCCAAACCAAAATGTTCTAATCAAAATGCATATAGTATAGAGCGTGACTTAATCGTCCAAATGTGCGTACAATCGGAAAAACCGTGCAAAAATTTGAGCAAAGCGGGTATGTACGGAATGTGAAAATAGCAGTGCATAGTCGTTGAGGTGGTATTCGTGCTGTTCGCTAGTAAGACATCCACCTCAACTCGCCGTCGCACGCGAAAAACGTACGCTTATAAGCTGCAATTGACTCAAAAACTAAAGCCTTTTTTCCACTCCAAAGGTCGCCAATGTTCAGAATGCTGGCATGAAATGGCAACACTGGAAAATCACTTTTCGAAGGAAATGGTTTTCACGGATGGGGCACATTTTCACCTCAGTGTAGGCATCAATAAATAAAATTGCTGGATTTGGGCGAATGATAATTCCAGAGTTATTATCAAAAAACTAGCGTCCAAGTCGTATTTTTTTTTAAATGAGAGCTGTCAGACAGTCAGATAGTGGTCGGTATCATGAGATGATAAATAACTCAATTGGAATCCATACGAATTAGAAGATATGATTGTGGACGACATGTGGTTTCAATACGACGGAGCCACTTGCCTAACATCTAACGAAACAATGGCTCTTTTACACCACAAATTCAATGGCCGTGTTATCTCACGCAGGCATCAATTGTCCGCCGAATTGATGTGATTTGAAACCGTTAGATTTCTTCCTTTGGTATTATTTAAAAGTATATTTCTAAAAGCCACCAACAATTCAAGAAGTAAAGGATGAGATAATTCGATAGATTAACGTCATAGAGCATCAATTACGCCTTAGCATCATCGAAAATTTGGACCATCGGAGGGATGTGTGCCGCCGAGACCAACATTTTCTTCCATATATAATTGAGACATGCCTTATTATCATAATAAAAAGAAATGACAATAATTTCCAAAACAAATTCAAAATCAATATCGGCCCTTGAAATTTAAGCACTCTTTAAAGTCGTGATGCTGCAGTTCAAAGTTCAGCCCTTTCGAGAAGTTTGCAGGAGATTCAACTAATTTATCCAAGGCAATCGATTATTATAATTTAGTTATTTACAATTAATAATTTTACAAAATATTATCCCACGTTAAGTTGTATATCTGCCTTGGGGGAATCCCCATTCTCTTCTTATTTGCATTTATTTTCATACAGGAGATTAAGAAATAAATTTCATTAAAAGAGCAATTACTTTTCAATGCCTTCACTAAGCCAATGCCAATTAGATTAACCGATTTATTAGTCAGTTGTAAAAAAATTAATTAATTATTTCATTAAATTTTTACGACTCTTTTATATCATCGAAAGATCATAAATAACCCGATACTTTTATTGCGAGAACGTTTCATTTATATTCAGTCAAGTTTCAAATTTTATTACAAAAATTATGGCACAGTGCGAAACTTGAAACCGTACGTGGGATGTTGAAAACATTGCAGAAAGCCAATTGATCAATTCTATCGTCACTTTAAATACAAAAGAGTTGCCATATTTAATTGAAATATTTTTGAATTAAATAAATTGATCAGAAACAACGAAATAACGCAACAACGTGGCTCATTCAAATTTCAGTGGCTCGAATTTCATGATGTGAAACCTGCTAGCATTAGGGGAAGTACGGGGATTGGGGTCGTTATTTGTGATGAACATTTGCCATTTAGGCTTTGAAATGAGGTACAGCTTTTTATCCACTTCTGAAGCGAAGATCCCGGTTATCTGAAAGGAATTAGAATTTTATCTACAAGACAAGTATTCTTCTAATTATGTCAATCAGCTGTCAAGTCTGCTCGAACAGCTGTGCAAAAACTTATTTAAAGAAATCCTAAGAAAGGCCACATACAATTTCAAAAGCTGTTTGGTCTTTTTGGAAGATACTCCATTATATCCTTTCATTGGAACTTTAAACAGGAATTAATAGAACCACTAATTCTTATATATATATATATATATTATATATGTATATATATATTTGCTATATATACTTGGTGGAATAGAATAATTAATATCTAAAACTAATTATATCATAAAAATATATTTAAATATTTTACTTACAAAGCTTAAGTAATAATAATAATAAAAATAGATTAGGGCTTAAAGCTAATCATTATCCTTCTTTCAATTAAAGCCTTGTTTGGTATTTAATGTTAATTCAATTAATTTATTATTTGATTAATAGTTTATTTAATTCTTTAAACAATCTTTAAATTATTATTTTTTTTAATAATAATATGTGTAAGGAATTATTTATTTTGTAATCAGAAATAACTATAATTTTGCTTACTGCAATTAAAATATTTTAATTTTTTTTTTTTTTTTTTTTTTTTTTTTTTTTTTTTTTTTTTTTTTTTTTTTTTTTGGAGAGAAAAAATTTTTAATTTCAGCTTACAATTCCATTTAAGCGGCCCATGCAGGTTAGGGTGTAGTCAGGGCGTTTCGGCTAACTTAACTATAATAAAATAGACTATACATGCATTTAGAATATCATTTTTTTATTGGACATGGAATACATTGAAACTTCTCAGTCTTCCAATTCCATTCGTTCCATACCGTAAAGAGTGGGAAGGTCAACTGTGAGAAAATATTTTCAACCAACACCTTTTTGCACTCTAGAGTAGAAAAGATTTTTTCTCTTGGTATTACGAGGTTTTTGTAATTTTAAAAACATATTAATAAGTACAGTGCAGACCTCTGTTTCATATAAATATTGCCCTACACTGGCAAGTATCGATGTATTTTCGTAGAACTAAAACCGCAAAAAGCAAACAACAATATTTCTTTCAGTATAAAACGTTTCTAATTTTTCCATAATTTTTTTTTTTATAGAAAATTACATTTTTAATTAATCATTCGATGGTTTTATTATAAAGTTCGGAATAAACTAATTGAAAAACTTTGCCACCGATACCAAATCAGCAGACATTTAGCTGGTCCAAACGGTTGGGCCATTATTTTTTACGATTATAAATCAATTCCAGAAAAAACGAGTTTCCAAACATGTGTGAAGCAAAAAACTTCCAACAGTGTTTTGGAATTATTGAACTTGTTTTCTCAATCCGATTCCAACAAAAAACGGTTCCAAAAATGTTCTTCTAAATTTTCCATGTAAAGAGTGAGAAGGAAATAGTTAAAAAAAGAATTACAATAATTATTATAATTTTCAAACTACAAGACACTTTGGCATTAGACACAAACTTTATAAGCATACAGTGCAACCGCGATAATATGAACACCGCAACATATGTGAAATTTTCTGTACAAGCCACGACTACTCTAATCTATTTGGTAAACGGTATAGTGATTCGATTCTACTGCCTAGGAAGTTGAGGATTTGTCTAACTATTTGATTTTATATTGTCTCACACACGTGTTTTAAACAGCTGATACTTCACATTCACTTATCAATTTTAAATTTAAAATTTATCAAAATGAGTAATTTATATTTTTTCTTTTTTAATAATTATTTATTTTATTAAAACTAAGAATTTTAAAAATGAATTTTTTATTTTAAAGAGAAATAAGCTGATGCTTGCCAAAGTGAACCAGCTGTATTTTAATTTGTATTGCTTACCGCGAGTTCACTGTTATTTTATGTTCACAATTCAGTTAGCGTTAAATATGAAAATTTATTTGAAATGTTGTTTTTGTATTAGAAAACTTTTACAAATAACAAATTAACATTGAGATGGTCTAACGCACTGCTCTCTGGAATTCCGCACATAACCACCGCTACACTGGCAGCCAATAACACACTGCGCAGTACAAACTTTGTCACCCCTGTCATTGCAGGAGGGCGGACAAGCTGAACCACATGTTGTGTATACTTCATTTGTGCCACACCGTCCTAGAAAAATATCACACATGAAGTCAATTTTTTATTTTTATTTCTAATACTCCTTTATTATCCTTAAAGGATTAATTCATTGTGCACACCTTGAGATTCTACGACCGCTACAAAAGCCAATGCCGCAAACAATAGAAAAAGTGCTGCGAATTTCCCCATTATTTTCTTTTACCTTCAATATTTCCGATTTGTGAACGAGAACTATTTATTTGCTACTAATGTAATGCTGCGGTAACGTTACTGCTTTTATACTAATTCTATTAATACTATTCTATTAGTATGATTTCTAATAATATCATATTTATAATGAATAAAAAATTTAAAGCAGAAACGTGCTCATTGGATCCACGTGAGTACAGGCGTCATTGAAAAAAGGGGAATTACATGCTACTGGTAAAAAGTGTAAAATATTTAATTATTGTTCTCTACTGTGAAGGTATTACTGGGATCTGGAGTTGTTCCATCATCAGTAGAACACGATATATTTTTATTAGAGGTCTGCAAACTCCAGCTCATTTAAGCGCACTGCTCTTCAATTGATGTAAATTTCAATCGATTTTCAAATAAAGCCTGCCCCCTCCGTAATACGCCTTACAGCACACTCATACACTTTCTTAAAAGAATTGCTATTAAAGTGTGAAATATTAATAGTGTTTCGACTTCAGGCATACATCAGCTAAAATTAAATTAAATTTTTTCTAGTTTAAAATGAAAAGTTACATGGAGATAAAAATAATTACTTCACAGCTAAATAATTAATCATTCAACAATTAAATAATGCACAACACGATTTGTCGATGTAGGGAAATTATGACTAAAACAACTAGAAATGCATTCTTGAAGGTTTGAACCGACATTTTCTGCTGCTACCTAACAAAAAAAATACCTAATTTTTAATATTTAAGGCTACTTGGCTCAAAGAAGAATTTTGTATTTTGCCAAATTATATATACCCTACTCCCTGGATATGTTCTCTCAAAGGAAAGGGAGCAGAAAGAAGAACTTAAATATTTAATATTATATATATTATGATACGAATATATTTCATAGATCAATAATATAATTATTGTTAATGCATATAAACATATATAATTTCGTGTCAGCCACTACAAAATATTTTTTGACTCTGTTACATCACATGTGTATAGGCATGTTGGCATTACACCTCTCCCTAGTCAGGCATGTAAACTATGCAGAGAAAAAACACTTTATATTCAAACACTTCCTATGCGAGAATAACATGCATACAAACGTAGTGCAAATACCTAATAATTTATTATCGGGCATACATATAACCATACATCCATCCATATTTCTATGGAATCGTCCATACATCCAAAACATCAACCAACTCAACCAACAATTCCTGCTAAAGTGTTCTCAAATTACAAACCCTCAACACACAAGACACTCCTGGTTTGATCCGCTTAAAAGTTTGCATTGGCTTAAAAATTATAATAATACAGACGAACTTCCATAAGTCGAACTCCTGTAAGTATAGTAGAATTTTCTATAACTCGAACCAAATCAAGAGGCTGTATTGTTAAGTGCTCAAACTGAATTTTACTTCCATAACCCGAACTTCTATAAGTCGAATTTCTCCATAACTCAAATGAAAAAAAGGCACGTGCCTTCTCTAAGTCGAGTTTTTCGTAGAAACAATACAACTTTTTTATTGTTTTTATTGTTTTTATTTTCTCTTTATTTTTGGGGAATCCCACATTTAAACAAACTCGAACCTCTTTTTAATGAAAATAATAAGAAAATAAATCTTCAGCAACTGCAAAAAATATATTATTTAATTTAGAGTAAATAAAAAGGTAAAGTTATATTGTATGTATGAAGTTTTTCAATAAATTAGTAAATTTTGAAAAAATTCTCCAACTCGAAGTCGCCATAAGTCGAACAAGTTTTGGTGGATAGTGGATATTTGACTTATGGAAGTTCGACTGTATTTTCATTTCAAAGTTCCAAAAAGGGTAAATGTAAGAATAAGTATTATCCGTCTCCTTCTAATACTGAAATTGAACAGCGAGTATGGCGGCGAGCAAAGTCGTGTCGTTGTCACACGGTTGTCCTGGGTTTGATTCCCGTTGGGGTTTCAGCGTTTTTTTTTTTTTTTTTTTTTTTTTTTTTTTTTTTTTTTTTTTTTTTTTTTTTTTTTTTTTTTTTTTTATTATTATTATTATTATTGTAATTATATGAAATAATTTTTTTTGCTATATATCTTTTATTTATCGACCGATTTTGCTGAAAAAATACACTGGAGAGAAACAGAAATTTTTATTTTTATTATGATTTTAATTGTTTTTAATTTAATTATTATCTGCTACTTTTGTATGATTTGCAACTTATAAAAAGTTCAAAGTTCACTTGTAAAAAATAACAAATTAAATTAAAAAAAATTAATATTCAGCAGAATATTAATTTGTCGTTTAAAAATATATTGAAACTAATTATTGTAATACAAAGGTTTTTAAATGAAGTTTTTTTTTCTTATTTTACTCGAATGATATTTTGATTACTCTGGCTTAAGTTCATTAAATGTTATATTTGAATTAAATGATCGTTTTAGACACAAATTACGGAGATTATTTGTATATACACGAAAAAAAAAATTATGAAAATAACTTAAGACACTGATGAATTAAACACGTTTTCATTTTGTCTTTGAGTAAATGAAATCCGTATGGTTCTATTCTAGAGGTCACTTCAACCACACTTTTCGCAGAAACTCCGGCTAAATTTAATTCTTGTACACAAAAAATAAAAATATTTAAATTCGCATATTTTTGAAGGCCTTAAATTTTTGCTAATCACTGCTTAATAGTATGTATCTGGTTCTGGTAGTAAAAATCTAAAGCTTACGATTATTGCTTAATTAATTAAAAGTCAATAAGAAGGCTGAGACTGGTATTCACCATAGTAGGCGATAAAATTTTTTTTTTTTTTTTTGCTATTTTTCAAGAAATTTATTTGTTTTTTAAGCTCTAAATTTTCCACTCAAGCTGAAAAAGTTTTTTTTTTTTTTTTTTTTTTTTTTTTTTTTTTTTTTTTTTTTTTTTTTTTTTGGGGTAAATTAGAAGCCGAATAGTTTAGCAGCCATTTTTATAAAGAGGAAGCAAATTTCCTTGTAATATACTAGTATATCCTTCAATATTCCAGAACTTCATTTTGCCTCCGGCAATAACTGCGCTTAAGCCTTCCCTTAGGGGTTTTAGCGGACAACTTAGAGAGTTATTCTTACAGTGTTATCGCAGTTGGGGCATGAAGAACCGCATTCATTTCATAATGATGATGCTTCTGCGGCCGCTGAGGCCAATACGCCAATCTGCCAATCTGCTAACCAGGTTAGAGAAGCCGCAATTGCCACTTAAAGGCAAACTCTCTTTACATTAGTCGTCAAAGTTTGCCGCAATTCAAAATGAAGCACCCTTTTTCCAGCAAAGCATTGCTATTTAAGGTTAAAATTCCAATCTGAGATATTAAAAGGTACCCCCTCTCATGAAATTATACAGATGCGTAATGGAAACTTCAATCGCTACGCAGTGATACTGGCTGAGGATGATGAAGACTATGAGCAGCTTAATGAAGAAGAATATACATCTCGTACATCCATAAGCACTTCTACATTGCAAAAAGGGCACCCCTATACCAAATTTACACTATTTATACCTGAAGCCAACGAAATGCTGCACAAACTACTTTCTACTCCATCACGTAGAACTCTTTTAAAATCCTCGACATAATCATTTTCATGGATACCCTGCACTGGCCTAATGGAGCACCCTTTAATTTGCTCAGCTGGAAACGAAATTCTTACTTTAAAAATTTTTAAGCGATTTTATCTCGACAGCTTCAAAATAGCAGTGAAATTCACAGTTAAAAATCATTTATTGTGTAATCAAAAGTCTAACAGACACGTCTTTTGTTCTCCATAATCGATTAAGCCGAAAAAAGTGCAATTAAATTGTTAATCGGTTTTCAAGCAATTTAAAAAAGTGGTAAATTAAAATATTTACATTTTAACCATTTTAACACAAACGAATATGATTGTTTCTTGCCAATTTAAAATATTCATTTATAAATGAAAAATGAATTTACAATTTTTTCCACAATTTTATATTGCCGTGTAGGCAAACAAAAAAAAATTTTTTTTAACATTCTATTAAAAAAATTGTTAATTTGCCTAATCGCTTGATTGACTACTGTTTTGACAGACAATCCACATAAATGTAAACATTTCTCGAATATATTTAAAAAAATGCAATTAAAATATTGTAATTTAATATTTTTTCCTTAAAAGCTTTTTGTACAGAAGAAATTTATTTTCAGAATTATTATTAGCAACTTTCTGGCAAAATCAGAAATAAAGTAAACAATTTTAATATTGTGCTTTTAGGTATGTGGTAAGCAAGCCACGCCCACAGAAATATCTCATTAAGAGAAACGCTTTACAAATTGCTGCACAGTGGAGCAGAGAACTAAATCATTAGCAATAAATTGCTGGAAGATTTACTTGATGTTTGTGTCACGTGATAGTCCTGGTACTTAAAGATCCCTTCATCAAGGCTATTTCAGTACTTTCATTCATAACAAAAAAAGAGTTGGATTTGTATAATTTTGTAAAGAAAAAACCTTAAATTGCTCTAAAAAAAATAAAACCATTCTTTATGAAATATATCCTCCATTATCCTTCCAATTTCAAATAATTGTTCAATTCTACTAATTTTACATTTCTAAGTAGTTTCAAACATAATTGCCTCAATTGCTATGTGTCAATCTAAATTTACTAAAGGTCATGCTTCACTATCCCACACAATCGCACGATTCATTCTCATAAAAACTGATGTGATTCCATGCTATTTTAATAAGTGGCATGAAAATGGTATTGCAGCCGCCACATCGCCATACAAATATAAAGCAAACTAATTTTTGCTTTGTTGAATGAAAAAAATGCAACTCTGATCGCATGAAAATTTTCATAAAATATTGCAAATCGAACGACTTCTCAAAAAATCCTTTGCACAAATGCTTTTTTACGCCAAACTATTAATCCTAATTTTTCAGCACACATGCAATATTTTACAGATTGTACGATTGCCTAAGATAGTGTGGCATGACCTTAATTGCATAATTTTTTGATTTTATTTTTAATTTTTTGTCTTAGAAATACATTTATTGTAAATTTGCAATTCCACATTGCAACTTTTGTTGCTGCAATTCTGCGAGCGAGAAAAAAAACTAAAAATATTCAGAGAAAACTAAAAATATTGCGCAAATAGTTAAATAATGTGAACAGCAAATATAATGAGAAATCCTTTGTACGATATAAGGATTTAAGGAAGAAAGTCATTTTTGTAGCGCCTCTGGCAGTCGTTTTATTTATTGTTTTACTTCGCTGAAGAAATACTTGGCGGTGTAGGAGGTTAATGTAAATTATTTGCTACTAAATCATTTGTAGGGATCAAACCCACGACATTAGACATAAGCAGTTACCACTTCAGCCTGGCATATAAATTACACATGGTGTAGATTTTCGGGAGTTTATTTTTTTTTTGAATAGTGTTCAAGCGCACTCTTTGAAACTTTGCAGGATTTACTGGATAAGTTGCGGCCTATTCCTGGCGGATTACTTGCTGTTCTTAGTCATATGGCAATGGATATAGAACACGCTGACGAATTTCTTCTCTGTTGGTTTGTTTTCTTACTTCAATTGTTTGCTATTCTTTTTACAATTTATTTTGATGGAAAAAAATGCCACAAAAATATGTTTTGCAAGACTGCTAGAAGTAGGGATCGAACCCACAACGTTAGATATCTTTGGGAGACAAACTCAGCCGGTCAGCGCAGAACAGCGAAACACAATACCAATACCAAGTCATTTCAAATTATTGTATAAAAAATCATTTGGCGAACTCATATTTTGCACCGTTTGCATTAAGTTACCTTTTGCCGCTCTCTGTTTACTTAAGGGATCATGAATAGACATGTCTGGCCGCTAGTAATAATCATACTTAATAACTACTGAACCGATTTTGACCAAATTTTATATCCATACTCTATGGTCCATAGGGAGTGCTTCTCTGTAGTTTGGTTGTTCGTCTGGCAGATGGCACATTATATTGTTCTTTTGCCTTTTTTAATCTCTGTTTCGCTTAAAGCGTTGGGTACTTAATAGGTATGTAGCGGCTTTAATTAGTTAAATACCGGATCATACCTTACCTATTTTTGCAAAAAAAATTAACTAAAAAATAAGTCCTTACCGGCCCGCCTAGTTAAATATAAGTTCAAACCATTAGAAATTAAGCAAATGTGAAATAATTTCATACATAATTTGGCTTTTTGAGTGGCCGCTGAAAAAAATGCTCCCCCCTATTCATTCCCGCTTTAGCCCACTGTTCGCTCCTTTTCAGCAGTTACTAAATTGTGTGTATTGACTTTAAATTACGATTTCGTTTGTGCTTCACGTCTGTTACAATTCTTTACTACGAATTCAATTCTCTGCTGCTTTTTTGCTCGTTTGACCACGATCAATGGGCCAATGCACGAGTGCATAAGCGAATGAATGGTTTATTGCATTGATTGATTGTGTACGATTTACTTAGACGCTAAGAAATCGGTATTAAAAATTTGTGCAAAATAAAAATAAAAAAAAAAAAAAGAATAATAAATTGTAACACATTTGCGGCTTAAAACATTTAAATAAATTTTTATGAACGCTTTTGTTCGAATAAATCTAATTTATTGCAGCCATTTCCATTTTGCGAATGTTTTTTTGTTCGCAAGGGTGTAAATCTTGGAAAGCTAAATGGCTGACCAATCATTTAGATAGTCAATAGTGAGGTGTTTTTCATTACAACTCTGTTCACTAGCGCATTAATTACATGAACAAGCAAATGAGTAGGCAGGGGCGTAGCAAGTACTTAAAGAACACATAATCTCTTACGATATAAAATAGAATTTTTATACAATATCGCATCCATACATAAATAGCAGGGCAGCCACGCCCACCTTAAAAATGATACTACCAATTAAAATCTCTGTATCAAATTGCAACTCTAAAATGTATTTGGAGTAACTTGCATTCTCTGGTTAAGCACTGAACTGTTGTTTTTAGCATATGGACTCGATGGAAGTTCCTATGCTAAAGGACCTCCCATCGGCAGGTGGGCCCTTCCATGCTTACAAAGCATTGTGGCATTTTTAATTAGTTTTTTTCACAGAATTCATCACTTCAGAGTTGCAATCACAATTAATTCAAGAAATATTATAGTAAAATATTAATATTAAATTAAAAAAATTAGAGAAGGAGTGGGGGGTTGTAAATATTAAACATTTGCAAATGGCGGTTTTACTAACTTATCGCAAGAACGATTTTTTTCTTAAATTTAAAATGGCTGATTATTTTTCCCATTTTAGTTTTTAAGCCATTTTACTATTTTATGAATTATTTAATAATATTTTTTAAAACTTACGATTTTTTTTTTTTTATTAATATTTTGTTTTATTTTTTCAATTTTTCTTTACATTATAAATTTTGTGTAATTTTTTTTAGGAAATAGAAATTAGAAATAAATTTTTTTAATAATATAAATTTTGTAAAGAAATATTTAAAAAGTAATCGCTTGAGAAATGATTAAATAATTTTAACGATTAATAATTTTTAATAGATTCATTAGAGAGAAGATTGAAAGTTCCGGCTGCATAAAATGGCTTTTTAGATTTTCGGTTTGAGAGACGGTGGCTGTAATCGTATGTGGGCTTTATATTTGTTTTTTATGCAGTATTATTTTTGTGGACTCATACTAACGGAATTTCTATTCCAATGATGCTTTTGTGAACTTCTGGGAATCCCCTCAATATATACATATTTTGACAATTTATGCCTTTGCCTAAAATTGAAGACTTTTTCCCATTGTAGAGAAGTATTCAGTGTAAGAAAATCCGTTATAACTGTACTGTGAAATAAATTCACAATAGTGAGAGGTTTAGTTTAATGAAGTTAATTTTAGCGTAATTCGACTGTATTAGTTTGAAAGGGGTTTTCTTCTGACAACAAAACTAAGAACATTTTACAATTATGAAACAGGGACTTAATTCTAATGCCGGCCCCTTCTCAGCAAACCACAGTTATGCCCCTGCGGCAATAGTAATTTGTTGTTGTTGTAAAAATTTGCATTCGTTTGGAATTTTTGTAAATACATTTTTCGGTTTTCTTAAAAACAATTTCGTATTTCGAATGTAAAATTGACCTTAAACTACATTTTTCTATTATAATTTTTTCAACAGTTGAAATTTATTAAATTCAGTACATGACATAAACGATTTGCCTAAATCCACTATTAACATAAAAGACTTTTGAGATATGACAGTGTAAATCAAGTGGTACGAGCGGCTAAACAATTTGGAAATATTTAATAATTAATTTAGCAGTGCAAACGGTCACAAGAGTTGGAACTGAATTGTTGGTAAGTGGCTGATACAAAATATTGACGGAAATTATTAATGCGTCATTATAATTAATGGAATTGTTTTGAATTTGAATCTCAGCAGGGTTTTTATTTCATTCTCTCAATCATTTATTTAATTGGCTTAAATAATGTTATATAATTGAATTAATTTTGTTTACCAGATTTGTCTTTTACACCTTTTGCATGAGTGGCTGACTGACTTAATTAATTCAATTGCATTAAACGTTTTGATTTTAAGTTTTTCTTAAATGTTCTTCGTATTGCCGTTGTAATTTGAGAACAATTTTATTTTGAAATCGCTCATGTGAGCAATTTATGAAAAATTTCCAGTTGTGTGTAATTTTGTAATATATTCTAAGACAGGTGTCGACAGCTCCCCCCTTAAGCTGATAATTAGATCCAAGTTATTTATGAGTGAGTATTCAGTTAGAATTATTTCAAAGTTTCTTAAACAACCTGCTTCCAAATTCCCCTCTAGTCACAAAGTTATTTACGGATTGTTACATAATCAATCAATTTTAATAATGTTATAACGAACGTTAAGAATATTCTAATTTGTAAGAGATTTAATAATCCATTAGAGTTCAAAATACGCCCATTTATTTGTGCTTAATTTTTTTTTTTTTTTTTTTTTTAATATTGAAAAAATTATTTATTGACCAATTAGGCAATGAAATTATGGCTCAATAGATTTTAGAAAAGTATCAAATTTGCTTTCAATGCTTTTAAATTGTTGGCTGAATATCAAATTGCCAAAATCGGAATAAAAAGTTAAATCCATTATAAGATTTATTAATGCAAAAATGTTTTTTAATTCCTAAATTTGAATTTATATTTAATATATAATTACAATTAGCAGATGTGCTACAGTGTACGTGAATTCCTGCCTGTGAGGCTTAACTTCACGGTGCCCTTAGGACTGAGTAAACTAATGCGTTTACTAAGCCCCCTATGCAAGCACAGGTGGCAATTGTTGATTAAAAGATTCAGTTTTAACCAAGCGCCTTGCTATGACGTTCGGCACTGTCCAAGCCTTACCAATAGGCACTTCGCAAGCATAACTCCCCCGTCATTTTCGGTGTAAACCATACCTGACTATTCAATTCATGCAACAAATCTCATATAACAATCAAAGAATTACAGAGAGGCCGCCCTCAGAGGGAAGAACCATCTCACTGCCTACTAGCGTCTGTTGAATGGCAACAGCACCTAGATAACTAATCGCTTGACCGGATCGTGTCGAGCGTTAGCATCAATGCGATACCAGCCACTCAAGAGAAATCTCCCAAGCCACTTTTGGTATCAACCAAAAAGCCACCACGTGAACTCCAAAGGAGACCTCACCATAAACCGGCCACAACTTCATTCAACGCTGTTAGGTTGGAACGAACTTGCTCTATGGACAAAGTCTCTAAAGCCGCACAATTTTATCCACGATCATAATCATTTAACTCCGTGGAGTGAGAACTAAGTCCGTCATTGATAAAAGTTCGGTTCAGGATGTGTTCAAACCCAAAATCATCCATTAACCTCCGCGATAGAAATCCATTGTGGTGCTGCCGTTAACCGTGTTGCCAGTATATAGCAACTGATGGTGTTTTAGCAAAGAACTCTCACAAAGAGACCCCTCCTAAAATATTTAACCCTGAATGGATAAGGTTATTCTAGACCTATCCTAGGCCAACCAGCATAGCTTGCCGTTACCTTTTAATTACTTATAAGCACATCTGTTGCCATGTTATTTCATGGATTGGGCAGAGGCAGACCAGTTTTACCGGTGTCTGACAAAGGTCATGGTCATCGTCTCCCCAAAGTGCACATCATCAAGGTGTAAATTTTTCACCAAGGTACATACAGTACTCCCCCTGGGGGAATTACTACGAGCAGCAGGCAGACATTTCTATTCATGATGCCTTTAATAATCAGAGAGCCGGAAAAGATGATTTGAGGTGAATGTAGCAAAATATGGGGTTCGCCAAGTGATTTTTTATACAATAAGCGGAAATGGCGCCCGAATTGGAATTGCAAAGTGAAATTTAAGATGTTGTGCTGATGGTCGTAGAACCCCAGGCTGATTTTATATCAAGCTTGGTGGCTGCATGAATAAACTGTAAGGCAGTTAAGAAAATATTTTAGGATAAAATTGAAGGTCTTGAGTTGAACACCAACTGCTCAAGGACTCCTCATTTTCCTATTCACTACAGCTCCTAATAAGTTAGCTTAGCATTGTGGATTTCTTAAAATGTTTACATGAATTCTATTTTCAAGATCATAAAACCAATTTTTTCTAGAAAGTAAATAAAATTCTAAATATTTCTTCTCGCAGACATTCCAATCACTTTTTGTCCTTTATGTATTTCATGCGTTCAAAATCTCAAAACAATTACGATTTATTATTATTTGAAAACTATTTTTCATTTTATCCCTTTTTAAAGGAATACAACTTCCTTATGAATTGAAAATTGCTTAAGGTAAAATTGGAAAAATCGTAAGGACATGCTGTGAATCCTTTCGGCAAAAGCTTTATTAGTAGTTATGCGTGTTGTATTGGAAATTAGATTTTTCGTTGCCAAAAAAAATACATGCATTTCTACAAAGGGGTGAAGGGAAACGCTTGTTGCTAAGTAAAAGTGTTTTTAATTTTTTTTTATGGAAAATCATATTTCAAATTCGTTTCTTTTATCATTAAACACGGAGCAAAGTGATTGAAAATGTTTGCAAATCAGCAAAAATTTAGCTGGTCATTTGAAAATCACAAAAGAAAGAATCCAAAGGATTTGCATGCAGAACATCCTTTTTATGATTTTAAATCATTTAAATCATTTAAATCATTTCTAATCATCATAACTATACGTGATATAAAAAGTCTATCACGAGTATACTTCCATTCCATAGTTTAAGAAATGTCAAGTTTGTGTCTTAAGTCTTCTGTTTTTAATGGAGTGTTTATTAAACGTTTTCAGTTGCAATGCATGCTATTTGCGCTTAATGTTTCATCAATAAAAATGTAAAGCTCGTTAATTCCGGCAACATTCAAAAGACACCTGTTGCTTGCAACATTTTTCTTAAAGCAGTGGCAAAACAGCAAAGAGACATTCCATCGAATTGCATCAGATGAATAAATTTCAATTGAATTAATTGCTCTAGATTTTTGCACGTTATAACTTTTATTATCTCGCAACACAAGCACAGCTAGAAAAATAGAAAAACTTTACCATAAGAAACTGTATAAAGCTGTTGGTCTTTGACTAATGGCCTTTTGCTTTTTTTTTTTTTTTTTTTTTTTTGCAATGTTTCTATTTCAGACACACATAATTAGCATACGAACGTTATTAAAAAGAGTGTAAGAAAAAAACCGTGATTATTACAATTTAAAATTCATTCACATTAATTTATTTAACTTTTGATCTGAAATATATATATGTATGTATATATATATAAATTTTTTTTTGGCATTTAAATACTTTCACTTTAAATTATTTATTTCAATCGATTGAATTTATCATTATATTTTCATAAATTCGGAATTTTTTTTATATATGTATTTATTTATTAATTTTTTTTTTTTTTTTTGCAAACTTTAATCTGAAAGTAAAAGGTTTTGAAATTATTTATAAACTCTTTTGTAACGTTTCTGCATAATCATTATGGAATTTTTTTTTTCTATTTTGGTACATATGTATGTATGTATGTGTGCCGATAGTTGATAGTTTGTGTTTTTGAGCACTTGTTACTACAATATTTTTCTTCTGGCTGTCTGTCATTGATATGCATTTTTGCTGCTATTTTAACTTTTTTTAGAAAAAAAAAAAATTAATTGATATTTATTAATTTACAAAACTGTTTTTTTTTTTGGTTTTTATTTCAAAACTTTAATTACATGTTTGTTTATACGAAAAGGCAAGTGCGATTAGTTTGAAGAGACCGTTAACACACGCTACTTTTATAGGCAGCAAATTACTAAAGATCGAGTTCGACACCCAGCGATTTATAGATTAGATTTATATTTTCTTCCTTTACAAATTTTGTTTTACGGTTTTAAAAGAAAAATTCCTATAGAAATGTTAAGAAATCCCCAATTTACACTGTAAGAAACTAAATTTGATCTGGCAATTATAATTTACAATAAAATCAGCTGGCTGATATCAGTAGAATGTCTTATTATGAAATAGACAAAAGAACAGTGAATAGATATGCCAAGAATAAAGAAGAAGAATGTAGAGGCAACACCTGCCCTTGACAGAAGGAAACAGGGCTTAGCACAGACCGCACTTTTTTGTTCTTAGTACATTCCCCAAAATTTTAGTGCCCATTCATGGAATTCAAGCATTGTGACGTCATCAGATCCTTGGTAGAAAAGACAGAGGATGTTACGCCAATGAAATAAAGGTATGGGTGAGCGGGGGTGTTATTTTGCATGAATATTTTCATCAATGAAAACTAAAATGAGGAAAATGCAAAGGAGCTTTTTCTCCTACCTTCATTGAATTTCTCATACAAGGACACCCCAAAAACCTTGTACCAGGACAACAGCTCGCCACAGCTTCTTGAATATTCTTCTATTCCGTCTATTCCCTCTCCTGGCATATTATCACTGTTCCTCATCATTCTGGGAAGTTTTTCTTTTTCACAAACAAAAAAAAATAACTTAGCTAACATGACCACGTGATGTAGGGTGTCAAGTATACTGCTAACACTCAGCGAGAAAGAAAAAACAAACTTGATTTCCGAGTTAAGCCTTTAAGTAATTGACCCAATTATGAAATTTTTTTTTGCTAGTCTTTAAGAAAAAACCTACACTTCTGCGCATGTAGATGTGAGTTAATTTGCCATTTGATCACTCTGAAATTTTACACATGTGAGTACAGCAATGTTTTTCCTCCTATTTGAAAGCTTTTAGCCAAAAAGAAAAACTTAACATTTTTATATGTGGCAATTTTTTTTAGTTATAGATTTTCAGTTAGGATTGACTAATTGCTTGTTTTAACTGGCAAACAAATTTATGCTTCCAAGTTATTTATGACTAGAACTGAGTGGCTTTAAAAATAGTATATTATTACGATTTAAAATCCAGTTAAATATCTGGCCGCAAATATATACATATTTATTGAAGTGTGGCAATTGTCGGGCAAGGCAAGTACAACAAAATTCATATGGTCATTTATCAGTAACACTTACTTTTGGGCCTCAAGCGATGTATTACGCCTTCCATCGTACTTACACAATGGCAAAAAAATCCCATGTGAAGATAAATGAGCTTTTTAATTATAAAAATGAATTTAGAAGAGGAGTAGAGGAGGAGAGGATGAGCGTATGAATTTCTTCGTAAAATCATTATGATGAATTGCAAAGGTGAAAAATATATATTGTGTACTGTGTAGCACTGTTACCGCTGCGTTTGCATTTATTTTGCTACAATTTTAAATAAATATCACAATTTTAAAAATATTATTATTTATTTAGGAACTTAAATTTGTTGTGAAGAATTTAGTGAAATTTTAGGCCAGGACCCAATTTATTTATAGAAAAATCATCAAACAAAATTCAGCCATCTAGACTCACTTGAGCACCCAACAAATAAAATATTTATAAATTTCAGTTTATTGTTTAAAAAAGTCAGCTGTTCTAATGTCAGAGTTGTCGGGGCAATACAAGGTTTTACTTAAAATACTTCACTTTAAATCTTTTTAAAAAAATTATTTTTTTTTTTAGAATTTTATTCAATTTTAGGTCTTTCTTAAATTCTTGACATAAAAAATTTGAGTTTAGGCTTATTGATAGAACAATAGCCAGCTTTTTACCACCATTCCCCCACACCATTTGTCAGCTGGTTTTGCGCTGAGTTGCACTTTGAGAATTACAATGAACATCAAAAAATTTGTCAGTATGTTCATACGCCGAATACCAGAGAACAGAATCTGAGTTTTTGTTGCGTTCTATGTGACATACAACACATTTTTTATTTATCGGTAGTTTCTAAGAGACTATAAAAAAAAAAAAAATTATTTCCTAAAATTGTATTTCATTGACTTTTTATTATAAAGAATAAGACAGACAAGAGTTGTCGTGCAGTGAAATGCTCTTGTTGTGTATATGAAATCAAGGCGATTGTTGTCTTGCCATAAACCGAAAACTAAAAACCAGATCTGAAATAATTTATAATAGAAAGACAAAACTAAAAAAAAAGACAATAAAAAAAATTATATAAAAATGTTTAGCTGGTGATCGTTAAAAATTGAATATGATTGGAGAGCAAAAAATTGAAATATTTTCATAGTTGAGTTTGCAAATTGCTTAACATTCTTTAAATGCAGTAATGTGGCCAATGATGACTTATAAGGTGAACCAGTTCATGAAGTGCTTTAGTGCTTAAGTTTTGCCAGAAGACTTTAGGTCCGAACTGGAAAACTGAGTTCAAGATTTGTTATGAAAGCTTCTTCCTCCCAGCTGGGCTGGTTTTAATTCTTAACATTTCAATTATAATAAAAAACCACTAATAAATTAATAAATTAATTATTTAAATATTTAAATATAATCGTCAACTATTTAAAGTTTTAGATTTATTTATATTATAAAGAAAAAATTATTATTATAATTATTTTCATAGCGGTGAAGTAATTTCGTGGCGGCTTTCGCCCTTTTCGTTGGCTCCAATTGTTGTCAAAATGTCTTTCTTTTACGTATTTTAATTAAACGCTTAATTTTTAATTATGTTAATGCTTTTGTAACGATTGTTTGCTTAATATTATGCAGCAAAAAAAAAAAAAAAAAAAACTAAAACAAATTTAAGCAGAAAACTGCACAATAATATTGTGATAAAATACTCGTAATACAATTCAATTAACCACTTGCATAATAAAGCAACTTGAGCAAATTTATAAACACTAGTGAAGGACATTAAGTAATTAATCGTTAAGATGTTATTATAATTTTATATAAAAAATTAAAATATAATTAAGGTGAATAAAAGCTCGCCGAAAATATAACAGTTAGATGAAAGTCTCCAACTAAAGTCTTTTTTTATATATTCAGCATAGAAATTTAATTGCAGCAGTCTTAATTAAATTTATATTTGCAATAGTTAAATATGCATATTCAACGAGAGATAGTTTCCCTCCTCAAGGCATTGCGAACAGCAAAAGTAAGTCCTTCCTTTTGTCACTTCAGAGTTCTGCAAATAGAAGCCGAATCGTTAAAAAGCTCAACGTATCAACACAAGCATGAAGTATTACAAGTTACGAGTTGAATGCCTTCATCACTTACAATGCGTAACGCATCATAATAATAATTTATTCTCACAATTTTTGTATTTATTTTAAATAATATTTTAACTTACAATAGATGTAAAGCTTTCAAGCACAACAAACAAATTTGCTAAGGTAAGCAAAAAAAAAACATTATAAAAAACCTCTTAAGGAATAAACTACCAAGTCGGCATCACTAAAAGTCGACTTGTCCATCCTTTTGAGTTTACGTGTCTAACGTAAGTCATTACGTTATTGCAGAAAGTCTGTGTTACAGAAAATATAACATTTAGTTGAAAGTCTGCAACTAAAGTCTTTTTTTATATATATATTTAATATTCGCAAGTCATTACGTCATTGCCAAAAGTCTGTATTGCCGAAAATATAACATTTAGATGAAAGTCTAAAACTTAAGTCCTTTTATATATATATATATATATATATATATAATATTCGTAAGTCATTACGTCATTGTCGAAATTCTGTATTACAGAAAATATAACATTTAGATGAAAGTCTGCAACTAAAGTCTTTTTTTATATATATATTTAATATTCGCAAGTCATTACGTCATTGCCAAGAGTCTGTATTGCCGAAAATATAACATTTAGATGAAAGTCTAAAACTTAAGTCCTTTTATATATATATATATATAATATTCGTAAGTCATTACGTCATTGTCGAAATTCTGTATTACAGAAAATATAACATTTGATGAAAGTCTGCAACTAAAGTCTTTTTTATATATATATTTAATATTCGTTAGTCATTATGTCATTGTTATATTATTGTGGAAAAATAATCAGAGTATTATAACAAGAATTTGAGCTGGCTGCAAAGAGCAGGCATAAGAAATAAATAAAGGGTGTGCAAAATTGGGGTATCCTTTTAATAAAAATAGCACGTGATACGTAATAAATACGTAATAAATGTTTGAATCCAGGAGTTCTTTTTGTTTGAAAGTTAGAAGAATAATTTATGACATTTTTAAATACTCGAGGAGTATCTGAGCAGTAAATAGATTTTATCGATAATCCGGTCTGAAACAAAACACTGAAGATATGAAAGTGTTGTGGGGTAAATAAGAGGTCTTACAACAGTGCAAGCATCCTGCCTCGGTAATGGCTCTTTTTTGCAGATAACCCAGAAGCTTCGCTGAGAAGACTTTTTTTTTAATATTATAGGCACAAACTATAAAATTATATCCGTCAAGTTTTGAAATTATTAATTTATATATAAACGGTATCCTGAAAAAGCTATCCTGCAGAAGAATTGCTTTTTTTTATAAAAATTGGACTAAAAATTATTTTACTGGAATTTTTTAAAAAATAAAGAAATATGAATGGCGCATATCAAGATTCTACTGTACTTGATTTAACCATTTCAAAAATAAAAAAAAAATTTTCTTGGCAAAATGAAAATAATTAAAACTTTAAATCAGATGGACGATCTCACTTCTAATCTCAAACTCTACAGATTATTAAAAATTTCAAGTATTTGAAATCGTGTGTTTGTATTAATTTCAAATGAAAACAAATTCTACTCCAACTGATTTGCTGATTTGCTCACACTTGAAAGCACAATTAGTTTGTGTCTATTCCATTTTGCAAGCTAATAAAACTTTAATTAGATTTACAACAAATTTATCAAATTCATTTTGGTTTAATTGTGATAAAGCAAAGCAAACAAGTGATAGATTGTACGGTGTGTACTTTTGAATAGATTTTTTAACTGCCAGCGTTAATAAAGACAATTTGTTTGTTGTTTGTTGTTGTTGTTGTTGTCGTTGTCGTTGTTGTTTTTTCCTTAAATTTTTGGCCAAATTATTTCTAACATGTTCACCAAAATGGCACGCTAAGCCTGCTTTGCGTTCATAAAAGTAGAAAATTAGTTGCATTGACATTTCTGTCCTGAGTGGCATAATTCAGAGAAAATGGCAAATAAATAAATAAGATTACGCGCAAATTGGGTGGAGTTTTGTGGCAATTTATAGCATGCGGAAAAGTTTAAATTCGTACAAACAAGATTATGCTTTAACACTACAACTCATATACTATACATGCTTATAAATATAATTGTGTTTTTTTTTTAAATCTAAAGTCTAAAAAAGAATTGTCTTTATTAAGCGATATTGAAGGCAGTGATGAAATTATGTTTCTGGTTTTTATTAAAATGTGTTTCGTAAAGATTTTGGTGGGGCGTATCAAAATGGGGTCATTTTGAATTACAAGAAAATATTAAAATTTATATAAATACATAATCAATTTCTGGTTTGGCATTATTTCCTTCCACTTATTTTTATTTCCTTTTTTATTACTAATTTTTATTTCCTTTTTTTTATTACTAATTTTTATTAGTGTCGTATTCAATTAAATACAAATTACAAATGAATTTAAAATACATTAATTAATTATTTTTTCAGCTTACATATTTTAAAAAATCAATAAAAGTTATACTCTTAATTTTATTATAAAATAAATTTTTTTTTTTCAAAAATTGTGCATTTACTATTACTATTATTATTATTATTTTTTTTTTTGTTTACATTCTATTGCAACATTTAACATTTTTAAATACTAATGCCCCTATTATGGTACACAACAACTAAATGTTGTGTTGTAGAGGAGACAACACAACACTTACACTTTTTCTGATTACGGTTTACAACATCTAGATGTTGTATATGTCACAGGGTTGTTCTTCAATGTTAGTATACGTGCCTTAAAAAATGCATCTTTGAGTACACAAAACAGACAGTTGAAAACAAAATTAATACCGTTTCAATAAATTTAGAGCAAAGTAAAAACTTAAAAAAATAAGCAGAAGTTATTTTAATTAATATACAAAACATAAATAAATAATATAAATAAATAAAAAGTTACAAAAAATTTTTAATAATGGACATTAGCGTCGAAATTCTATGAAATAGAATAAAATAATAATAATAATAATAATAATAATATTAATAACAATAATAATATTAATAATAATATTAATAATAATATTAATAATAATATTAATAATAATAAAAATAAAAATAAAATTGTTTCAAATTGAAAAAAAAATTATTAAAGCTAAATAAATATGAAAAATCTTTAAAATCAAAAATTGAGGCACAAATTGATAGTGATGAGAATACAAAGAAAACGCACGCATTCGAAAAGGAATTCTATGAAATAGAATAAAATAATAATAATAATAATAAAATTGTTTCAAATTGAAAAAAAAAATTATTAAACCTAAATAAATATGAAAAATCTTTAAAATCAAAAATTAAGGCACATAAAAAATAAAAAAAAAATCTTTAAAATAAATAAAAAAAAACATTCACTAAAAAAGTTATTGAAAATAAATAGTAAGCAGAAAAATTTCTCAACGAATAATTTCAGAAAAAATTTTTGAAATTGTATTGAGAAGAAATTTTTTTTAACGACACAACACCTAAATTTTTGACAGAACTGGCAACACTTAAAAACAACTGTTATAACCATAATCGGAATTTCAAAAATACAACATCAAATTTACAAATGAACCATAAGAGGGGCATACAAAAAAATTATTTCCAAGTACGAGAAAACAAAAGACTTTAGCAAAAAACCTTTTTTTCCCCACAAGGTCAAAAATTGCCTTATAATAAGTTAAGCAGGACTTAACATGTGTTTGAAGAAAGCACAACGCGTTAACATGGCGCTCAGAGACTGTGAACAGTTAACATTTTTCTCTGACGGCCTGTCAACTCAACAGCATTGTAGAGCACACAAAAAGAATAAAGCGCTTCCTGCTTTAAATTCAGCAGCACTTTCTAATATTGTGCTCCAAGATTTCCAGTAAGACAGACAACTTGGTTGGAAAGAGGAGCTCTACAGCATAGCAGCACTATTTTGCTATCATTCGAATTTAATCGATTTAAAATATTTTGAAAATTTCAGCGTAATGTAAAAATATATATATTTTTCTCATGAGAAGAAAAGACAAGTTATGAAGCAAGTAAGGTGTTTAACATCATTTCAAGGAGTTCCTAAGAAATGCTTTATTTTCTGTTCTGTCTAACGATTTATGTTAAGCAGTTTGTTAACATGTCGAACTGATTTATGGAACGAGTTCAAGGATTATTCCAAAGAGGCTGAACAGCTGCAAGACTCATCCGCATAAAGTCCGAAACTACTTTTCTTTGATTATTACGGGTAATCTACGACCAGTATTCCGTTATTGCATTGCAGAAGAGCGTATGGAAATATTCACCACAAGACAGGAAACCGTAGATGGAACACGTGCGATTGTACATCAAGTGCGAAACTATTGCCAAATGGCTGGGCAAATGGAACGCTGACGGCAACAGTGGATGAACGTCAAAGTTGATTCCGAAAAAAACAATTACTTGATGCAAATGCTATCTGGGCAAGTCTATTTTAGAAAAAATCTTTCCAAAACAAAGTAGTGTATCACACCATTTTGGATTTATGAATACACAGAGGTACTTGATGGCGCAGAACATACATTTTTCTCATGGATATGATGAGCTACAGTACGGGAAAAACTGGCACTACAATTCGTCATAATAAAATGGAAGGTACTGTAGATAATGATGGCAAGCGAAGAAACATGTGCTCCGAAAGAAGAAAATGGACCGAAACATGGTCGGATACACTTCTAATGTGACTTAGATACATCGCTAGCTTGGATGCAAGCAAACAGTGAAGCTCTAGAACTTTGAGTACAGAGGGATTTATCCTAAAGTAATACCAAAGCCATTCAGGAATGGGAATACAAGCCGTGGAATGGAAAAAGATGGGATGTTAGTCGATATTTAGTCGGCAACAGATGAGGGATTTATCCTAAAGTACCGCCAAAGCCGTTCAGGGATGGTAATACAAGCCGTGGAATGGAAAATTATGGGATGTTAGTCGATATTTAGTTGGTGGTATTAAACTTATTTTTATGGATGTCACGCTTTGAAGCGTTTATTCCCACCATCTCACATAAAAACGCTAATTCGCCAATAAAATAACAAGCAAATTGCTGTTTTTGCTACTCTTTAAGCATGTTTAATAATATTAAACTTAAGCTTAAATTAAATTCAAATAAACAATAACAACTGTCGTTAACATAACACCAAGATGAAGTTAACGATCTGCGTAAATAAATTGGAAGGGGTTTCTAATTGAGTCTTCTTTCCCATCAGAAGAAGTTCATCTCGTTAGAAGATAAAAAGTATTTTTACAGGATATGCCTCATCCTTTCTTATCCAGCAATATTTCATCTTTAAAGTGAACGATTTTAACGGCTTACAAATTTAAACGCTGAGTGGTGTCACTGAAAGTAACAAAAGTTTTCATGATGTGATTAGGGAATTTAGAAAAAATTGTTCCAACAAACCGCAGAATTTAGCTGATGTTTAAGAAAGTTGAGGAAACTGTGGTGGTTCCTGATAACAGGAGCAGAACTTATTATTGTAGTGATGGTCCAATATTGAAGAAGTGTGAAGCGGTGAAAAGAAGTATTACAAAAGATCGAACAATATCCATTTGCCATTATTCATAGCAATTAAGCATCAAACGTGGCCTCCACTTAAAGTCTTATAAGAAACCAGATGATCATGCACTGCATCTGCCAAACGCTCCTTGGGCCATCGAAAAAGTAAAAGAAAATGAGAATCTTTTTAACAAAATAATGTTTACCGACATAAACCATTTCCAGCTCAATGGCAATTGCTCGATGAGAGTTCAAGTGCTATTTTGAAACATCTAAAGAATGTGGCGATTTCATGTGGTTTTCGGTTAATGGAAAACACTACGGGAAGATGATGCGAAACTCTTAATGGCGAAGTGATGAGAATAGGGACACAAAAGTAGAGGATTAGAGAAATAGTGTTGCATTGATTTAAGGTGGGGGGAGTAGGGAAAATTGAGCATCTTCAGCTTTCGAAATAAAAAGTAGCCAACAATTGTCTGTCAGCAATTCGCCGCCTGAACAACATTATTGAGATTGATTCTGATTTATCCTTTCCTCCCAGATCCTTGTAGTAGTAAACATAAACAAAAATATTTCTGTTACTTAAAGAATAGTCTCTTTATTTTAAATGAAAACTATACCTCAACATTGGCCACCATTTATTTTTTATTTAAAACAAAAATATTAAGATTTGGGTTAGTGAACAATGAAACGCACTAACAAGCACATTTAAAGCTTAAAAAAAACTTGTGCACACCCCAACTAGACAACGAAATTTGCCTAAATTCAGCACACAAAATACGCATGCGTAAAAACTCAAAACCTTGACAATGAACTTTAGAAAAAGCAAAAGCAACGCAACGCAACGCTACACACATCCACTAAATGAAAACAACACAGATTTAGTTTTTTTCTGATACGGCTGGTAAAAAAATTAAATCAAAATGCGTCGCCTCATCACTTTGGAAGTTAAAATGTAAATACAACAACAACAAAAAGAAATTAAATTGAAGACATGAGGAAACGAAAAACTGGGTCGAAAAAACGAATAAAACCTAAATTTTGGTAGCGCACGCAAGACACTTGAGAGAAACAACTAAATTTTATTACGAGAGATTATCAGTTGTGACTGCGGCTCTAATTGCCACACTGATCATTAAATTCCGCAAAATGCATTTCTCGTACTTGACGTGTTCAATTGATAAATAACAGGCAATTAGCGGATTAAAGTAAAGATGATCATCAGCAGTGTAGGGTGTCAGTGAGTTACTTAAACACAATTCCAAAATATATAGCAGCGGAAAATGGATATACGAAAATAGAATTCCAATATCGATTGCTGGCCTGGGAGTAAATTTTCCAGCTGCAAGTAAAATTTCCAGTTCTTTTCCTTAATAATATTTAGTAGGGAAACCAGGAAAAAAGCGAAGAGAGTGCTTTAGTGGCAACACCATGGGGCCATTTTTGACTGTGACTGTATGGATGAATGAATTATATAATAATTATAAGCAAGAGAATCCATATGCCATACAACTACCAACCCTTCACCAACCGCAAAATCTATTGTGAATTACTTTGTGTAGGGTGCAAAGTAAACCTGACTTTTCCTATGTATTTAAAGTTATAAATTTTGTTTGCAAAACAAACACAACATGGCACAACATTAATTTTTTTTTTTTTTTTTTTTTTGCAAAAACATTTCGTTCACACATACCCGGTGGCATGTGAACATACAGTAAATGGATAAAATGTTGTCTGGTTTTTTTCTTGTCGCATTGCTACATGCACTCAATAACGGATATTTTTTGGTGGCAACATTTTAATGGCCCAGTTATGTTTAGTTTAATGCATTTAAAATCAATATAAGATTTATTTTGCAGCAAAAAGGCAAAACAGAAATAAAAAATGAGATAAACAGTTAAGAAATAAATTCGGTAAAAATGCCCCACGCTTAGAAGTTGCAGCCACATTTATGAAATAATGCAGACTGCAGCCGTTTACAACAGATAAGTCACAAAAGAAGAAAAATATACAGTGACCAATAAATATTATCTACAACTTCTTTTGTTAAACCTGTAAGAAATAAAATTTAATTTAATTTCAAACGCTTTTTGCAATGCAAGTCAGAAACAATGACAATATTGGACAATATTGTGTTGGAGACTCGCTGCAGCAACCAATCAGGATATTAGCAATCCTGATTGTGTGTAAATTTAAGTTTTATTTATGCAAATACTCTGCATGCCATTAATAAAAAATTATTACTCTTCCGGTATAATTTATAATACACTTGCATGGTATTTAAGCTGCAGCTTATCACTTCAGCCTCTTTGACTATACCAGTAGCCGTGCAAAGTCCTTGTTCTGCCGTTCTGCTGTTTTATAAGGAATATTACAGAGAAGGCAAGAGGGGTAAAGAGAAATCAAAGTAGGTCCAGCATTGCACAGGCTTTGGTTTCAAAATAGGTGCTAGCCTTTCCCTTCATCGATGAAATACTGCTACTGAAGTTTGACGAAGGAAAGTTAAAGACCCATCCTCTTTGCCTTCGACACTTCAAGATTCAAGCAACAATTGCCACAGGCGATTTTCATAGAAAACACATAACAAGGTTTACGACATCCCAAACCGACAAGTTGCAGTTGCGCAAACGACATAACAAAAGTAGTTTTTCATTTTTTCAAACCAAATTGAAATACTACTGAAGAATTGAAGAGTACTGACATTCAAACCGGAGAGCAATCTTTGCCTTCTTCTCTTAAAGATTCAACCAACAATTGCCACAGCCGATATAAAAAAAAACACACAACAAAGTTTATAAAACTCCAAGAGACAACTTGCCGTTGCGTCGACGATATAACAAAACCAAATTGAAATAATAGTGAAAAATTAAAGACTACTGACCTTCAAACCACAGAGCAACCGCTTTTTATTTTAGACGTTAATGAGAGCGACAGAGGTGTAAAGATGCTTCGTCGATTGACTTCATTTCAAATACAGTGCGTAACATAAATCATAATGCATTTAGGGAAATAATTTATTTTTAAATTTTCTTCGATTTAAAATGCACTCGTTCAGCATATGTATACTCTAACTTTCCAAAAGCCTCATAAGGAGCAAGATTTTTATCGCTTAAATTTATTTATGCGGAATAATAAAATTTCTTATTATTTAAAAGAAATTAAAATTAGAAATTAAATTAGAAAAATAGTTACATTTGTGCTTAAAAATACATTGAAATTGTATATGTAAATGGGCGCCTGCGCATATTTCGTTGGCTCTAAATACTGGAAAGCATTGAAAATTCTGAGTTTGCCATTTTTTTTTTTAGTAAAAATAAATAAAATTAATTAATTAAATATTAAGACAGGGAAATGCATGCACTCACTTTTTTCTATTACTGTACGGCAACTTGATCACAGAAATACAGGTGCCCAATTCTTTTGGTCATCTTTAGCGATACAGCTGAATTGAGACATTTTCTCAACGATTTCCCAGCTGTGAAAAAATGAGGGACGTCGTTAGAAAGAATGCGCTTTACATTGACTGGTAAAATGGCAATAAGTTTTACCAAAGACGTGATTTATTACATAGGTAGTCGAAAAAGTCTTTTCGTATTTCTAATCAAACTTCAATTTTTTTTTTTTTTACTATTATAATGAACTTTAATGAATCAGATATATACCATTTTGGTGGACCACTTTTGCCTTTTTCCGCAAGAACCATTATTCGTTCAGTGGAAAACTTTTCTGGTTTCACGGCCAAAAGGGAGGCTTCTCTTGCAGCCAACTTTACTCCATTAAGGGAGTTCTGCATTAACCGAAACAAATGATAGTTCGATGGTGCAAGATTAGGGCTCTATGGTGGATGCATCAAAACTTCCCAGCCATGCTCTCCCAGTTTTTGCCGAGTTATCAAAAATGTGTTTCGTCTAGCGTTGTCCTGATGGAAAAGGAACCCTTTTTTTGTTGATCAGTTCTGGCCGTATTTTTACGATTTCTTGCTTCAATGTCATCAGTGGTTGACGGCAGCTCATAGTGGATGATTCCTTTCCAATTCCACCAAACACTCAGCATAACCTTTCGAGGCATCAATCCTCACTTTGCGACCATTTGTTGAACTTCAACACGCTGGGACCATGATCTTTTTCGTACATTATTGTCGTACTTGATCCGCCTTTCATCTCCTGTTACCATTCGCTTCTGAAATGTTTCAATTTCATTTCGTTTCAACAAAGAATCGCAGAGGTTCATTAGGTCCATTAAATTTTTCACAGAGAATTCATGTGGTACCCAAACATCGAGCTTCTTTTTGCAGGAAGACTTTTATAAACGATTCAAAAGCATTCGATGAAGTTCCTTAGCGAGGCCAGGGCTGCTTATGTGTGGGTCCTGAACAATCTTTTCCATAATTTCATACACTTTTTTAGCAATTGCTCGATTAAAGAGATGTGTATCTTTCAGATCAAAATTTCCAGAACGAAAGCGAGCGAACCATTGTTGTGTTACAGGAACTGAGACAGCATCGGTTTCGTAAACGCCAAAAATTTCATTAGTGGCTTGCATGGCATTCTTCCCTTTTTTATAGCGAATTTCTTCATTATTTTCACTCATTTTTGAATACCTGTAACTCTTTCTCAACCTGACCGAATTTTATTTTGGTTAAATAAGGCTTAAAAACTCACCTTTCCAACACTATATGGTCTGACACACTGGCACTGGCGAAATACGACTTCAACTGTATACATCTAATGAGAAAATGCGAAAAGCCTTTTTCGGCCACCAATATTTTAGCACGAACTTTCAGAACTCGAGCTATTTTAAAACCGGGCTCTGCCTTAATAAACACATTTTGAAATAATTTTTATAAGTGTTGGGGTTTTAAACGCAACGTGGTTTCACTTAGAAAGACACATTTAATGAAAAACAGTCAATTTCCAATACCAACTAGTCTTCAATGTGACTGCAGCAACTTCAAGTTGTCATTCGTGAAATTTTTTTTTATAAATATTTTATTTTTTATTTTTTAATTTTTGAACCAGTTTAAATTTATTTAAAATATCCAAAAATTATTGCGAAAACACTCGAAAAGAGACACTCGCATATAAGCAAATTCAAATATCGTTGCGAAATACGAGCAGCAGAAATGTGGAGCAGCAGTTTAACAAACTCTTTTTGGGTTTTCTTAGAGTTTCTATCGCTACTAGGACATGTTTAAGACAAAACTAAATTTAAAAAAAAAAAAAAAGAATACAATAACAACAACAACAACAACAAGAAGAAAAACGAAAATATTCAGTCAAGTGAATAAAAGCAAAAATGAAAAGTTTTCATCATCGCAGTCAATTTAAAATTCCTTTTATTGAAAACAAAACAGTAACGCAGCTGAACGTGCAGATGCTTATTTACAAAGACTTGGTGACGTACAATTTTTGCAGTAAAGGGTTTTTCTTTTAGAGCTCGTCTTAAGCTTGGCATTGATCATGGAAATAAATGCTCGTACGGCAGATCTTAAAGGGGCGATCTCTCGATTTTAAACTGAAATAAATTATGCAAATTTTAGAATGTTCAATAACACTGAACCAAACACTAAAAAAATCACACTGTATTAAAGAGATGCCTTACTTGCTATGCAAAAAAACAGAGACAAATTTGGCAAACAGTTTTTGCAAATTGGAAAACGGATTCGTCTTTTTTTGTGAAATGAGCGTTAACTTTTTAAGCGTCAACACTTTTAGTTAATTTTCGTGTTAATTGATTTTCAACACATTTTTTTTTTTGGTTTGTCTTTAAAAAAAAAAAATCAAATTGAATGCATTGTAATGATCCACCATCCAAGTTAAAGACTTTTATTTCGTATCTTGCACATCTAAATGGCGTTTTACAATTTAATTTTTGTGGGAAAACTAACTTAAAGTCTTAAATGTCTTGCGTTTATATTTAAATCGTGAACGTAAAATTGTTTTAAAAGCAAAATCAAAAGAAAATGGAGCATTTCAACACTATAATTAAATTAGCTGTGGAGTGAATATTTTATTTATAAGCATTTACTCATGCGCAGTCAACACTTTAAGGCTGTCTGGCCGTTTGAAGCTTCAGCAACCTCTGGAAACGATTAATAAATTAAAATGCCACCAAATGTGATTGCGAAATACAAATGCAACTATTTATTGACAAGTTAATGAAATTAATTAATATTTTATTATTTCTTTGTAAAAAAAATTATTAATTCTTTTATTTTTTTATTAAAATGTTACATAAAACAAAGTATAACTTATAATACGGTTGAAGTTATACCAGAAACAAAAGCTGTACAAGAAAAGCTTTCGGCTTATCTGCAGGAAAGCAACCAAGATCCAGCCGGGAATCAAACACGCGACCACCGATTTAGTAGGCTCTGCATTATTCATTCGCTTATGGAGGCATCCAAACTTTAGATGCAAATGGTTTGTGTATGACTTACACAGCCCCTTTTGCTCTGACTAGAGTCTGTACAAAGACAACTGTTACTTCAGATGATGGTGATCCCTCCGCGTCTAGGCAATTTCGCTTCCTGGCGCCTGCATCAGAATTAATTGTTAAGAAACTAACAAAATTGGCTTAGGCTGTGCCGGGGAATGCATGTTCACTTATACACTTCTGTTAAGCCCCTGATTTTTTTTACCAAATACCAGCCATTCCGCCTGGCAACATAATCGTTTTATTATATAGTAAATGCTAATTTAAATATCTCTTCTGTATTTAATTCATAATGCAAATTATTTACAATATTTTTCCCAATTTTTTTTTTTTTTTTTGTATACAAAATGCGTAAAAGCCAGTCTTGCAGTGTAAGACACTGTGATTATTTTTGGGCGGCAAAAAAAATTATTAATATTCGAGCTTAAGTGAAGGGTAAAAGCGGCAAATGTCCTGTTCTGTTTTACACCAACATGCGTACATTTACACTCTCGAGGTACTAAATAATGACTTTATTATTTTTTTTTTTTTTTTTTTTGGAAAAAAAATAGATCCCGTATTTAATTTTAATATTTATGAACAAAAATGTTCAAAAATTGTTGAAATTGCAAGCAAACGTCAAATGCAAAAGTGTATAAATTTAACGGTGTCTTGGCACAATGCCAAGCAACCCGACCAGACCAAACCAAAATAAATGGACTAAACAGACAATAGTCGTTCTGGTCAAGTAATCTTAAGGTGTGCTACTATTTTTGCTCTCTAAATAGTTAATATTTATTTTACTTCTTGCCTGCAATTTGAACTTTCAGTGTTTTTTCGGTTCAGGTAACAAACTGTAAAGTGAATCTGGTATCCAAAAAAAAAAAAAAAAAAAAAAAAAAAAAGGAAACACAAGTCCACAAATTTATGCAGGCAGTAGACAAATGGAGGGACAGACAGATAATATGAATGTGAAAAATACTTTCAATGAATTTTCATGACTTATTTTTCCCCCCTTTTTTCAATACAAATAAGAAAATTAAATATCAATGATTTTCTTAAACAGATTTCAAACTTCAAACAGAAACACAGGGAGTAGAATATACTGGGAAACGGCCAGCGTGCCAAAACTATTGTTTGTTATAAATACAGAAATATATAAAAAAAAAATATATTGAATGGAATGGCAGGTAGACACTGGCCTAAGATCGAGACCAACGATTCTAATGCCGGTTTAAGAAGCAGTTTTGTTTTTATTTCAACTCCTTTAAACAAACGAACACTTTTCGTTTAGAAACTTCGTGTATGGAACAAGTTTGCCTCATACAAAAATTTTTTCTAGTGATGAGAACTATTTTCATCTCGGCCGCTGCATTCAATAAAAATTAGAATTTTTGCATTTTGATGTCAAGAACTTATAATGCAATGTCTGTCCAACGCCAACGTGGAACTGCTTTGTACGCTTTTTCCTTTGAAGGAGTCAACGAGCAATGCATTTTCAAAAATAGCAGCATTACTTAATTGGTGGCATCGATGGCACATGATTTCGTGTGGCACGAATTGATATTCCCATGTTGCTAATTATTTTCAAGAAGGCCTGGTGATATGCCATGGCAATTAATATCATTCCTTGTTTTCCATGAAAAATTTCCTTACTATATAATCATCCCGAGAGACGAAAGAACTCCAGTGATTTAAAAATGCAAAAAATTGCTTAAAGCTAGAGTTCTTTGAGTTAGCAATATACATTGGAAGACATTGTTACACTATCCTACACAGTCGTACGATTGCCAAATATAGTATTTCTTCTGGAAAAAAAAGGATATCTATTTTTATGACAAACAAAAGTTACCTTTTTACCTTTTTCATTCGATTAGTTGATTTTTCCTCAATCAGCCAGATGATAGTGTGACACCAGCAAGGCCATTTTCAGATGATTTTTTTAAATAGGAGAGTATATCTATCAGATTTTCGTGTGAATGCATCATCAAATTGGCTTCAATTAATTTTGCTAACGACTACCCATTTTATTTATTACTGTTTACGCACGGGTCAGGGGTTCAATTCCCCGAGGAGCCAGAAGCCAAAGGCCTCAGCAGCCAGTGTTTCTATACATATTGCAATTATATTCATATAATTGTAATATTTGGTAAATAAATAAATAAATTTATCACTGTGAAGCCTTTTCTTAGTACACCCTGTGGAAACTCTGAACATTTTGGCACACAAGCAGTGTAGTAGCATTGCCATTAAAAATGTTCCCACCAATTTTCCAATTTATTTTTATTTGTACACCCTGTAGTGTACATCACAGTATTTATAATTTTTTTTTTTGTCTGCATCTAGTCGTCATCAAGCAACAAATATTATTGGCAAGTTTTTTTTACTCCTTTTGCAATCGGCCGATAACATATTTTATCTGCGTGCATGACGGATTTGCTATTTTATTTATTATTTCGCTTATCATCAGAAAAAATATTTATTTTTATTTGCTTTAAATATTTTGCACTGCAATATGAACAGCCAATATAATTTTGGTTTTTTCCTTCATTCTCTTGTAGACCTTGAAGTTTGCCTTTCTTTTGAGGACGCTGGATTCGTCATTCACAAGGTGAGCAAAAGTATTTTATTTTTATATTTCATTCCTAAAACAGGGCATGCCAAAGTATGATTTATTGATTTATTATGCGTAATTTTATTAAAAGCCATGCATAGTAGAAGAAACACAATGTGAGCAATTTTAAGGCGTAGTTTATTACAAAATCGTAAGTCATCATAAATAAAATCGCAATTAGCAAAAAAAGCTTAATTAAAGTTTTTTCAAGTGAAGCTAGGCGTTAAGCATAAACTATTTGCTACAAATAAGCCATTTTGCACACACGATTAGTTTAAACGCCAAAATATAACAACGAACAGTTTCCGTCTTAAATTTCAAATGAGAATTAAATATAAATAAGAAGAAAAATGTGTGTGTATGCGATAATAAAAGTGATTGAAGGGTGCTCACGCGTACAAGCACACGTGTGTATGTCTGACACATTAGTGAAAGGCCACAAGTTGGGCCACAATTATTAGGCCTTGCCTTTGCTAATAACAATTAAATTATTAAAAAGAAAAAAAACAATAACAATTACGCGTGTTGTTGTATTACGTTACAGGCAATTATGAAGATTGCAAATCAGTTTTACAGCAATCACACACAAGTGAGTGGCCATCAATGAAACACGAGTGTGTGACTGAAAATTCTGAAAACGACTCAGTGTTGCCGCTTTAGTGAATTTGCTTCAGTATAGTTAGTTTTTGCAATGTGTAGCGTTGTGTTCACACAAGTCGAGTTTTAACTTTAAGATAGCTGGTTTCTAGGCGAGATAGACGAGGGGCCAGGAAATGAGTACGCAATACTCATTTTCCAAATAAAATATTTTTGTAATAAAAACTATCGCAGTGGGAACGCCACAGATAGTTTAAAGAAAAAAAAAGTGATAAGTATACCATTAAGACTCGTCATGTATGAACACGGTCTTATAGCGTAGCCAGACGACAGAGTTAATTTGCATTACAAGCTTACTAATTTCAATTAATATTTTCCCCTGTCAGACGAGAAGTTTTTCATTAGTAAACAGCTGTTTGTTTTTTAACCAGTTTTTGTTTCCATTTCCAGCGAGTTCAAATTGAGAGAAGGCAGATAATACGATTAGCAGCTAAGCTGCTGAAATTACTTTTCCTGAAACCACTCCAGAATGTAAATATTGTAAAAAATTGTTGGAATCGCAGTAGGTTACTCTGAATTAAGGCAGAGGCAACTGTGGACATTTTTAAGTTTAATATTATCTCATCAGATTTTAATATTTATTTTTTGTTCGGCTGAATAATTTCAAAAAACTTAACTCTTCTGCAATTGAATCCATTTTTTTTTAATTGTAAACAGCTGATTGACTGTTGACTATGTTGCCATATTAAAATAAATTCAACCTGAATTAATGCATTTACTTCAATCTAATGCATTTTGAAAAGGGTATAATTCACAAGGCTGCTAGCAAATTAAATCTCTCATCTGTCCACCCTTTTATTCAGTGTTCTAATAGTTCAGCGTTACCGCTTTGTTTAATTTTAACAAATTTGTGATATTTTTTGTCTAGTGATATTTTTTTGCTTATACACTTGCCAGTCTTTGGTCATCATGTGTGTGTTCATGTGAATGATGTTGGAACTTTACACGTAACAAATCAACCATTTATTTTCCATTCCATTTCGAAATACCAACTGCCTTAAATTTACTATTAAATTTATTATTTATTTTTAAATTTATTTATTATAAGGAAATTTTTTCATAGATGCTCTCCTTTATATCTACATTCGTACAGTCAGCATTGTAAAATTTTTTCGGGGTTTATAATTTAAGAGCAATTTAAAGTATTTTTTATAATTTTTTTTTTTAAATGAAATTGATTCTATTTACTAATCTTACGAGCTAATTAGCTACAGAGTTATGCGAAACTTTTTAACGGTTTTACAATCAGTTTTAGGATTATTAGTAAGAAAAATTATTTATTTTTAAAGCTTTTTTTTTCTTTCTATCCGAGATCTTTGACGTGCCTTTTCTGTAAAATCCTAAATGCTTCAGCGTTGCCGCTTTCGTTAATTTAAACTAAATTTATTTCTCATTAGGCAAATTATTTTACAAAAATTATTAGAATTTCTTCTTTTTAAAAATTGATTTCTGTAACGAGGTTGGACCGAAAAGGATTTTATTGAGTGAAAAACAAAATGACTAGAAAGATGAACGTTATAATTTTTTTTTAATTTTTTTTGAATACAATTTCGTTTATAGAATCGATTGTACGTCACAAGTCAGCTGACATAAAATCAGAAAATCTATATAAAGCTAACATGAAACTCGTACAGATGTTCTGTACTTTACGCAGAAGTAGAAGATGTAATCATTGGCAAAAAACCCATTAGAAAAAATGAAATGTAATTTTCTTGTCAGCTGATAAAGATGATCTATTAAGCAGCACAAATTCAGAATACTTCGAGCTTAAGTACTTCAATTGGTTAGACTCGACATGAGTTAAAGAGTGGAGAAATACACCAGCCGCAAGATGACCTGAAGAGTACCACAGAAGCCACAGAGTGGCCGGTAGCTAATAGTTTTACAGATATGTTTGGAATATTTATAATACTGCATATTCAATATCAAGTAAAGCTTTGACATGTAAAAAGGAGTTATAAAATACTTGGACCTTTCCGATTCACAAATTATCTTAATTAACACGATTAAGATTTTTAAAATCTTTATATATTTAGAGGCACATTTTCATTCCCTTTTTCAATAAAATTTATTATAGTTATTTAATCGATATTAAAGCCTGACCACTAAAATATTTTTGGCGCTTACAGAATAGCTTGTCACAATAAAAGTGAAAATTTTGGCCTTACAAACAGCATGACAAACCACTTTTTTGGAAAAAAATAATAATGAATGACCTTCTCAAGTTCAAATATAATATTTATGATAACAATGAGTTAAACAATTTATTGTAATTGTAGAAACCCCACGTTAACAATAAAAATGAAATGAACAATAAATTTATTTCTCATTTTAGTAATGAAATACAGCATCCAAAGCTATACGTTACAAAAAGCTCTTTTGTTATTATTAATAAAAATAATGCAGCGCAACACGCGTAATGTCTGAGATAAGATAGTATGAAATTTTGATAAATTTATCTGCAAAATGCACGAAAGCAAACAAATGGGGCCACAGAGTTTGCATTTTAGTGTAAAGTTTTCTTTGTTAAATATGGTGGATCCAAAATTAGTTTCAGAGCTTCGCATTACGTTTTTCATAAATGACTTGACGGAGCTCCTAAACGTTTAGGATTTAAGATGTGTAACAGATATTGAAACCTAAAAATATTTTTCTTGAGCGTCATACATGAGCGTTTACATTGGTAAGCCAACATTAAGTAATGCGGGAGCCCTGCAGAAAAACCTATTTTCGCTGCAAGGACTTAATACTTCACAATCTGTGCAGATAAACGTGAGGGAAATGAAACAAAAATAAATAATAAATAATTATTTAATTGAAGCAATTAATATATATTAAACACAGCCCTGCGTTACCCCTAGGCCTCCAGGTATTCATGTACTGAAAACAAAGTGTGACTATATAGGCAACACTTTGCATAACTTGGCGTCTTTCCATGTTAGAATTTTTTCTTTAATTTTCCTTCAATTTCTATTTAATTGCTGAGACGTGTAGGACGTGTGTGAGCTTCACCTTTCTGTCGAAACCATATTATATGAATGCAAGTAGAAAAGTTATGCAGACGTGCCACCAAACAATTGCCAAGTTGCGTACGTAACATTATGACTATATAAACTTTATTGACGTATGAAAGGAATACTTGGCGCATCTATTTGGCGGGCAATGCATACTATTCTTGCCCTCTACAGTAGCTAATTCAAGGCTATCACGTTCCATTGACATTTTCGTGCATAGGAAAGTACACCCTAATCAGCTGGTGTCTTGATATATTTTTTACCACCAATCCCTGCATCTGCCAAATACATACAAACCTTTTCAAAAATAGATTAAAGGTTACCGAAAGTACTTCAAAATCAATTTCTATTTAAATTATTAAAATTCAAAACTGAAAAATCATAAACATTGTTTACAAAAAATATACATTATAAGTAAATTAAAATTTAAAACTTTGTAAATGAATTAATTTGTAGGTAAAAAAAAAAGAATTAAAAAGATTTTGTTTTTGCTTTCTGTGTGAAATATTAAAAAAAAAATTGTTTTGACCATAATGGATTCTGTGGCTGACCAGTGTGTTGTGTTAAAGTGTTAATAAAACTATGGAATTCAATGGATGAACATGTTCTTTGAACCTTTTTAACAGTTCAACACTTTGAAATTGATTTTATTTAAACATGCTTGACTCATAATTATGTTTTGGACACAAAAATCTCTGAATGCATTCAAATGTGGAGGTTATAAAGTAGTTATTGAAATAAAGAACTTAAAATAAATTAAATTGTTTTTAGGAATGTTAATTAATTTTAAGGCGTTTTATGTTGTTTTTTTTTTTTAAACAAAGAGAAGGGAACAATTGAATAGAGTATATTTTAAAAGAACAAAAAGATGAGCTGGTCAGCAGCTTTTAAGGTCACTAGTAAGCAGTGGGAATATTCAAACCAGGCTGGAAATCAAAATAAATACCTTTTGGTTAAGTTCGTGTGGTGGTGGTGGGTTCGATACCCAGCACTGGCAGTCAACAAAAAATTTTTCCCACGCTCTTTAATATGTTAATTTTTGTGTTTTTTTGGGGGGGGGGGGCGGGGGGTGTGTACTTAGAAGACGGCAGCACTTTACATTTCAATGGAAATCAAATCAGTTGCCTTCGATGGGTTAATACATTTTGGCTCAATCGCAGTCCTACATGGGGCTGCCAACGCAGTGTTTCATCGGCCAACAAAAATGAGTAGGCACAGCCCAACATCACGTACAAGAAACTGCGGAAACCATTCTATCTGCGCTCTCTACCTGCATTCCTTTCTCCATTCCAATTCCTGCCTTGTATGATTAGGAGCCATTCCCTGTCAGAAGACCTAAAAAAATATTTAGCAAAGACGATTCATTTATTTTTTTTTGCCAAAAAAATTTGATTACGTTACATTAACAAATTTGTGAATTATGAATTTCATACGAGAGTACATTCATAAATTTACAGGTCCATCACTCTTCAAGCTTTCAAACGTTACAGCCTACAAATAAGATGTGTGTGACATTGACAAATCGATTTATTTATTAATCAACTGGAAAATAATTTAAAAATATTAACTTTGATCTTTCAGGTTTTTTTACAATTTATTTATTTATTTTTTTTTTCTTTGTATTACTTTTTACAAAAAAAAACAAACTGGTCTGTTTGTCTTGTAAGCTTAAAACGAACTCTATTGAACAGTTCATATGCAACATTCAATAATAAATCATAAATCAGAAAAAAAAACTTTTATAATTTCTGAAGCGAAAAGCACATACATCGGCCATTCGCATCATTGTTTTAGCTAATAATTTTTATATACAAAGTAATTACAAGCCAATTTCATATGCTTTCATTTAAAGTGTATGCAAAATTATTTCTGCTCGAATTCAAATGAAAGAAATATTACTATAATGTTTAATTGTTAATGTGTTAATGGGTTAATGTCTGTCTGTGTGTGTATGTGTGTGTATGATTTTGTGAGTTGAATTTTTGTTGATTGAATTATACAATCGGAAAAAATATTTATTTTAATAGTTATAATTATACGGCATTTTAAAATAAATACACAAAAATTATATGAAACTCACTTTCTCTGCACATTCATCAAGCCTCCGTTCAATGTCTTTTCAACTTTCAAAAATTCGCAGAGCACAAAGTCAATTTGAGAGCGTTCCTTTTTAAAAACTTTGTAAAAGCAGCAAAGCCAATTTAGCTTTTTGCAAGTGTAAAGTTTTATACAGCCTGTTTGATCTGAAATTTCAACGGATCAAATATGATCCTTAACTATCCGAGGCACGAATTCCTTCTCGGATTCTAAACAAAAATTTTAAACAGGATAATTATATCGATCTTCATCCCGAGTTCTTCGAATTGGCTGTGTAACATATATATAACTATAAAGCTTTATAAGAAAAGCTAACCGCAAAGGAAGTTAGACTCAATGGGCTTCCAGAAGAGATCGCAATAGTATTGGCAGCCATCCTGAATGCCTGGACCACTGCACTGCATATGAAGATATGATGCGATTTACGACTGACTGGGTTCTGATTTATTAGACTAGTCGAATACGAGCTTTTGCAAAGTTATATCAATTCAATTAGATTGGCAATTGTGGACGATGACGTGGAACCGTGACTTTCCAAATGTAGCCGAAGTTTATGATGATGCTGCAATAAATATACCCCCAATTAAAAAAAGGCTTAATAAGGAGCTATCAGAAAGCATAATAAATAAAATATAATTGAAAAAATACAAGTAAAAAATGCCAACAACAAATATTAGTTATGGGAACCATTTAAAGGCAAAGTGGGTATTAAAGTACGCACCTAATTAATTTCTAAATACATTAAAAAAGGGTCAACTGAAATACATTTATTAAATAGGAATGGGTGGAGAGGAAGAGTAAGGAGAGAGGAAGCGGGAGGGAGAGGAACGAGAAGAGAGATAGAGACGGCGAAAGTGAGACAGTAATAAAAACTTTAGTGTGCGAAGAAGAAGGCCTGAGAAGGCCTCCATTAAACATATTTTAGGTAATTTTTATTAAAAATATTTTTGCAGAGGGAGGTGGAAGGGCAGTCTTTTAAAATTCCCCAATTATGGCGATATATGCGAGAAGAAGATTTATTTATAAAAGTTTTTCCTTGGTCCCAGCAGTTTGGATTTTAAAAACCATACTTTAACTGATATGGGATCATGCGGCTCCTTCGCAGTGTAGCAAACGGAGCTGACCGTTCTACGGGAAAGTTCAAAGAAATTCGCTGAGAAGGGCCATTATGGACTTATATAACCCAAAAGTGCTTTTACACGAATGAAAGTACTTGCAAGGGGCTTCTTTTACTCGGCATAATTTGAAGGCCTATTTAAATTTATTTATTTTTTTTATTATTTTACTATTTCAATTTTAAACTTAAATTTAAAAATATTTCCGAGTTTTTTCTATTCTTTTAATATATTTAAACAAAAAGCAGGAGGCGTTAAAAAATCAGAGCGTCAAAAGAGTTTCTTTTAAAAGAGTAATTTATTTTGAAGAATTCCATAAATCTTTTAAGTAATTCAAATGAAGTAAAGCAAAATCAGGAAATATTAGGCCTGCTCCTTTACAAAACCCAACTAAGAGAGCTATTAAAGTTTCAGAAAGGATTTCATCGTTTTTAATTGTAAATAGTGTATGCACATTAACCCCATGGATAAAGGGTAAAGCCAACATTTTGTATGAACAGACCTATTATTTGCTGATTTTGCTTCAATTCATTTAAATAATTTTTTTAATTTATGGAATTTATTATTATTCATCCAAACAATTGAGGTCTTTTTAGAGAAAAAAATGTTAATTTTCTGTAAACAGAAAAGTCACTACAAAGCTTAAAAGCACATGCCGTGTACTGACGTAGGAATGGGACTAATTGCTCTATTTGGCCATATTAAATGATAAACTTCCAGTAGCAAAAATAACGATGAAAGCAAATAAGGTTTTTAATTGCTTTTATATTTTATTTTATTCCTATAAAAATCGCTAAAATAGTGGCACGTTTAAAATTTTTGGGGAGTAGAAGAGGCATACAAATTGCGTTTGGGAAAATTGACCGCGAATTGTGAAGGACGTAGTTGAAGGACTTATTTTTCCGCAATATGATAATTATTTATATAAGTGATTCATAAAAACTGTTAATTTTCCAGAAAATACTTTTACAAATTCACAAGAACATTAAAAGGCTTTTGAGGCGGATTTTGCCATGTCAGAAACGTAACAAATTAATCGGCTTAAAAATCGTTTTTACTGACTTGAACTGGACCAAAAACAAAGCAGACATTCTACGATTGTTAATAATTATTTGCGATCAGAAACTTATACGGCAACTTGACCTACAACACATGTCGACTGATGTCTGAAAAGAACGTGACTTGAACAAATAAAAAATAACAATAATGATAATAACGATGCCACTTAAAGTTAAAAAACAAAAGCTTCGAGGAAAGAAATTTGGTGGGAAGAGATACGTAAATAAATGAGAAGCAACAAATCAAGATTTTTGACTTTCAGTTTCAACAGAAATGAAATTAAAAAGTTACGAGAAGATATTAGTCAGAGCAAAGCAGAGCGTAGTATCTGAATAAATCTGAAGAATTTCCGCATTTTTAAGAAATACACGATTCATTTTTATGAAAACCAATTAATCTGATTATAAAGAAGGAGAAAATTAGTTCAGTAGAAGCTGTTACAAAATAAAATAAATGGAATAATCTTGATTGTATACGTTCTCCAAATGTATGCACAGTGGAGTCATCTGCCAAATAAATGCTTATTAAATATATTAAAAATATATTTTTCAATAATGATAATTGCCGGCAAATTGGTCCTGTGAATACTTATGACGTTATTTACAGAAGCAACGAGCATAAAAAATTTGTTTGAATGTGATAATAAATTAATCAAAGAATTAATCAAAAGTCAATCAAATTTTATTAGGGTAGTCCTTAGGCGACTGAATAAGGCACAGCCTACTAAGACGGAGCTCGAGAGTTCGTTTCCTGCTTCGCCTCTAAGTGTTTTCCAGCGATAAAGGCGAAATTAAAATTGCCCACATTATTTTCCGAGAAATTACTATGAAACTACTTTAGCTTGACCTACAACACATGACCTGGTTTATTAATCTAAGTCCTTTTATAGAGCTATTAGACAATATCTTTCAAGCTGTAAGTAAGCAAATCTTCTCGACATGACTTACAAATTGTCTAAGGTAATGCAATATGCCTGCCCGATAACCCATTCCGTAAGAGGCAATGTAACATTTAAATCATCAATTACGATTTTTGTTATTAATTTCAAAAAATGTACTCGCACTGGTACAAATACACTATTGCACATGTAGTGACAACAAACACATACATATACTGGCAAAAACATAACGAAACAGCCATTGGCTTGTCGGCTTTGAAATTTATTTACAATTTTACAATTGTAACTCGTATCAGGCGAGGTATGCGCATGTGTGTATATTTTATGTAGCACAACAGACGTCGTAGTAAAATAACTGTTACAGATTTCTCTTAAGAGCAATAACAACAACAACAACAACATCGTGCAAAATAAAACTCACATCTAGACCGATTTACACGTGAGAAGAAAAGCTTTTTAATTAATTCATTTGAATTTCTGTTCTTTAGAAACTCCTAAGCAATTTTATGGCCACTGAAAAAGCGAAATTGCTTTTTCTCGTATACGTGATTTTATACAAAACTTTGGGCCTACAAGAGCTCTTCGAAATAAACATTACTATTGCAAAGCTGAGCAGTAATAATGTAATACAAAAGCTTTTTCACACTCAAAAGCAAATAGAAAGAAAAACTTAAAACGGTACATTGCAATATACTCGTAAATGCATAAAGAGCGGGAGACAAGAAATCTTGTAACTGGAAAACCAATAAAAGTTTATTTTTTAGTTTAAAAAATATTAAGAGATTAGAAATTTTATAATATTCAGCAAAGAGAGCCAGCCGGCTTGCTTTGATTTCAGTAGGATAATAACAAAAGACTTAAGAAACAAGCACGATTATCAATTTGCTCACTTTTTAGAAGCTAAAGAAAAGCAGCAAAACGAAATTGGTGACGAATTCTAGTGGCTTTTGGTGTTGATTTTTCCTCTTGATTGCAGCTGCAACAACAAAAAAAATACATTTTTCGCCTGAAAATCGAAGGCGTTTTACTGCACACCTCTCTTTCGTTATTGGTAAACCATACAGTAATTTTTATCAATTTTAAATTCACGCTTTTTTTTCTTCTTTTTCACGGCACATAAAAGAAATTGTGAAACGAATTGTTTTTTTTACCAGCATACATTTTGTCATTTTGTGTGAGTCAACCTGAAAACATTGAAAGTTTAAAAATGAAAGTAGTCAAAATTATATAAAAATTTATTCTTTATTTGCGGTATTTATTGAAACCATTTTTTTTTTTGTCTTTTTTCTCAATTCAATTTTTTTTTTTTTTTTTTTGAATGGATCAGATAGTTTTTTTTCTTTCTTTAAATAATGTAAAATAAATCTCTTTTTTTTATATATATATTTTTTTTTCGATGTATAGTTTATTTATTTAAATTAGAGAATATTTAATGAGCAGCCAACTTACATAAAATTATAATCAGAACAGGCAGCAAGGCAGCCGTCATAGAAATTCTTGTTTCGAATCCAAGAAAACCAAAATTTTTATTTCAATTTAAAATATGTATTTTGTTTACCAGACTGTATAAAAAATAAAAAAAAATAAAACAGAATTAATACTTTGATTGGATGCTGAATTGTATGATTAGCATAAAACTTTTCTTTGCTTTGTAAAGATATTCGTAGTATAAAAAGTTCAGCTGATATATATGTTAAGGTCTATAATAAATACATTAAATATAAGTATTTAGAGAACCTCTTTCTATACCGGAGTGGTTTAAAGTTTACAACTGACACAACAGACAAGCCAATAGGGGAATTTCCTTATGCAACAGAAAAGCTCTTAAGCCACATCTTTACAACCGATGGAAATTTCTAATTTCCTAAACTGCAAATTAGTTTTCTGTTTTCTAGAATTTTAACACAGATGCAACATAATTCAAAAAAAAAAATTAAGCTTGCCGCACAGTCGTACCTTTTTTTTAGTTGGCAAAAGTTGGCAAGTTGAAAATTTTCTCTATTAAGACAATATTGGCGAAGGAATAAAATGATTGAGAATTAATAGGAGAAACTACGGGAAAATGAAAACATCATTAAGATTCCCCCAATAGAAAAAAACCTACATATAAAAAAGCAACTAAAATTTAAAAAAAATCGCTAAAATGTGGTAGAAATCGCCAAAATGTTAAAAACTATATTACTCGTAGAGGGAACTAAACTTGATTAATTTAGTTGTAATAACTAATGGCGTTTTCTTTTCTACAAAAAAAGGCAACACTACCCGCAGGGAGGGCAATTTTGTGTTCTTTTCTCGAAAATGTGTTGCCCTGTGAAAGGGTTGCGTGTTCTTTTCTAAAAAATTTTGCCCTTTCGCAAGGCAAGAGTGCAATGCCTTCAAATCAACAGGGCAGAAATTGCCTTGTAAAACACCATGGTTTTTTTTCTTGCACAGCGTTACCAGACAATGTTTAAAAAAAGTCTTTTGAATTGAAAGAGCCAGAAAATTAGATTTTAATAATTATTTTTATATTTTGTATCGTATAAAAACAAACAAAAGACCACAATAAGGCTGCTTATTTGTATGAGATATTAAAAAAAAAAATGTTGTCAACTGAATATTTTTGTATACACATTTCATAAAATATACAGAAAATGTTTGTTAATCAGCTGTTAAAAAAAGGCATTGCCCTTTTTTCTAATTTGTGTTCTTTTCTCGTTATATAAAAAATTTCACCTTCACAGGGCGGGCAAAACATTTTAAAAACGCACCTTTTCACAGGGCAACATTTTTAATGTGGAAAAGAAAACGCCATAATATTTTATAGCACACAAGAGAACTTTTTGGCGCTTAACTATTCTGCTGAGGAAATTGAAATTTTATTGACTTGGCAACATTCCAGTTACTTCTAAGTGATTTCGCCTCATAAAATTGTTACGTTTTCGGATTGTAAGAAAATCCGATTAGTCTTCCACTACCAGCTTCATTCCAACTGCAATAAATCTGGAAACGCTTCGTAGTCACTTTCTCTTTCGTTTTAATTATTGCTTTCAGATCAGGTTAAAAGCCGGCGTTTTATATCTCAGCGAAGACTGAGGAATACAGCACGAAGATGCATCACAGCACATCTCTCTATAGGGTGAACAAACGCGGTAATTTAATATTAAAAACAGAAATGATACAATGACGTGGGCACATCACACTTTATGAAAACAACATCTCAACGGGCATTTATTGTAACGAAAAAATTTAATTAAATTTTTTTATTCAATTTAAGAAGTTACAAAATCATGCATCCTTTAAGAGAAAAACTTTTGTAAATCTCAATTTTTTACAAAATGAATTTTCTCTCTCGGTAAGCAAATTTTCTTTACAGATTCATTTATTTGTTACGATAAACTCGCATCTGCAAACATTCGCAGCGAGCAGCGCAGTCAATTTTGTAAGTCTAGTTGGCACTGCAAGTTGTTGGCAAGCCTGACCAAATCAGATGGTGTTGGCAGCCGAGCCTGCTGCAACAGTTGAAAAACAGTTGATACATGAATGCAGAAAAATAGCAGCAAAAGCTTTTATTTTCAATAGTGTAAAATGAGCGCGATAAGCTAACAAATGCTAAATATGAATGAGTGAATGGTTGGCTATTATGTGCGCAGTGGCATGGCATGAATTGGATTTAGTTGTTGTTGTTTTTTCCTTCTTTTTCTGATGTAAAATGAACACACACACCAGCAAGCACAGCAGCTATAAATGACTTAACCAGAGATTTAATATCATACTCAAGTGTTTGTTGTTGCTGTTGCTGCTCTTTATTGTTTTAATACCGATAATAAAAAAAAGCAGAGCAATACCAACAATAGCCACAACAGCGTCAACAAAAATAGCAAAAACAATTCGTTTAGCCTGTTTAAATAACAACTTTTTCTCTGTTACTAAAACGTAAAAAAATACTTCGTTATTGTGATTCATTTTTCTTTTCAAACGAAGTCTTTTACATTTGCTTGTTGTGTGTGTGTGTGTGTGTGAGTGTGTGTGGCATCATTCATGTATCCGTTATTGTTACTCTGATTTTGTTACTGTTCGTTTTACTACTAACGCTGCTGCTTCGCTGCCTCTGTTGCTATTTCTGCCTGCTTTGGCTAGTACGGCGTTAACGCTTGCTGCAGTTGGCCTGGCCATTACGTAGAGCTCTAATGTTTTCATTTTAGTAAGTTATTTTAATATACTATTTGGAGGTTCATTCGGAAGGTTTTATATATCCGTTCGTTTAACGTTTGGAATTCAGTTTGGTGCTTAAACGCGGGGCGCGTATTTCGTTCTCCGGATAAGCTAAGCGTTTTTCTTCATTAATATATTGCATTATTAATTAATATTTTAATTTAAATTTATTAAAGTAACAAGCTCAAAATAAAATAAATTTTTTTATTTAATACGATCAAACAAAACCAAATATATATATATATATATATATATAACCATACATGTGAAATTAAAATTTTCAACTTGAATGGTTGCAAACACCAGCTATGAACCATCTTCTTTCGACAACTGCTGCTTTCGTCTTTCAACTCACCAGCTGCATTAAAGAAAATAGAAAAATTTCATAATTAAACTGCATTTTTATTTAATTTTTTTTTTTTTTTTTGCAAAAATTATTGCAAATAATTTTAATGTAAACCGACAAAAAGGGAATAAAAGAAAAATTCGCCTAATAAAAAGTGTTGAATGAAATAACAAATTAGGCAAGAAAATTTTATATAAAATCAGTGTTTTATCTTGAAGCAAGATAATCGCAAAAATACAAGGATTACAAAACTAAATAAAATATAAAGTATTCATAATGTCGGTTAAATGGAAATTAAATATATTGTTAGCCGTGTCTTTTCTTCTTGTGGATTTACAATTTACAGTAGCAGTGCGTATAGCAGGTCAACATCCGCCACAAGTAAAAGGTAAAAATTAAAAACCATACAAAAATAGTTGGAAAATAAAATAATAGAAAAGTATGAAAATATAAAAACCACTCAAAACAAAAGATTTAAGCAAAGAACTCTTTTCTATATGAAATTTTGTTTGAAACACAAAATAATAATAATCATCTATAGGAAATATAAAAATCACACAAAACAAAAGATTTAAGCAAAGAACTCTTTTCTATATGAAATTTTGTTTCAAACACAAAATAATAATAATCATCTATAGGAAATATAAAAATCACTCAAAACAAAAGATTTAAGCAAAGAACTCTTTTTTATATGCAATTTACTTTTTAACACAACTGAGTATTAACACGAAACTAAAAGTTCTTAAAGGACTTTAAAAGAGTAGAATTCTCGTACATAGAAAAGAAATTTTTGTTGTTGTAATCGAATAAAAAAAAATTCAAACAAAAGACTTAAGCAGCAAACTTAAGTTATATGAATTTTAGAAGCCAAATTCATAAGCAATAATAACTAAACTGAAGCAAAAGCTTAATAGAAGATTTTTGTAAAGAAAATCGCCGCTTTAAAAGAAAAATCTTATTCATAAAAAAAAAGTCTTATTCACAAAAAATTGAATAAAAGAAAATTAGAATTTTCTAATTTTAATTAATTTTAAATTAAATAATTAAATATTATGAATTCTATCAATAACTAAAAACCAATAGATTTAAACACAAAAGCGTGTAGCAAATATTTTTTGAAGCAAATATTGAACCATGACTGCTAAAAAATGGCTCTTTGGCATGTAATACGGCGTTCAGATAAAAGAAACCAAAAGAAATTGTTTTGCAGCTACAAGACGGAACTTGGAATGCAGATAACTGCAAAGTTTTTTTTATTATTAAAATTTATTAAGAATGTGAAACATTTCCAATTAGATCAGCAGTACGGAAAAATAGGCTTAAATGTTTCCCTTGAAATGGAAATCAATAAGCGAGACAGGAAAAAAATTTCAAATTTCGTAATAAAATTTCTAGAGTGCTTTATAAAATATAAATGAAAAATTTAGCGTTGTATGATGAAAAATCATCATACTTCCGTCGATAAGTACGATTGATTTTATAACAAAAAAAAATTTATTTTTGTTTAATAAATGCTAAATATTAGGAATAAAGCCTTGCATGTGTTTTTCTCGCGACTTAAATTGTTTTATTCCAACTTGTTTTTTTAATTGAAACAATTACACCGGACTAAAACGATTTTGCCATTTTAAAAATAAAACAATAAAAGAAATTAAAATAAAAAGTGGCTTCCAAGTGTGATCTACAATTTAAATCGCCATTATTTTTCAAATCTAGACTCAGAAATTTTTTGTCAGAAATCATTTTTAAACAAACTCATTATTCTACTGGTTGCCAATTATATGGGAATTTAAAGTATTTTAACAAACAAATAAAAATTTTGTTCTGTAAACGTGGCTTATATGCTGCCTTGTAAGGAGGAAGAGTTATACAACTCTGTACAATGATGTATAATTTTGCCTAAATATATATATTTTTTTATATATAGGAAACATAGTAAACTCTTTCTTAAAGAATCGCTTTAAATTTTTATTTCATTGACACTTTTTTTAATTAAAATATTCCGAATATACAACTGAATAAATTCAAAGAATTACAATTAAAAAAGTAATGTATTTAAAAAATATTTAATGCTGACGGAATATTTATTATAAAGTTAAATAATTTAAAAAATTTACGTACAAGAATTCATGCTAATTAAAATATTAGCAAAATTTAAAATTGCCTGAATCCTTAATAAGATAAAAAAAAAAAACACAATTTTTCTCTGCTCGTAAAACTGATTGGATTTCTCGAGTTTTGAAATATTCTGTGAAGTTTTTTTCACAATTTCGAATTTAAAACACAATTTTACTGAACACATTTCTGAATTTATTGCTGCCAAAAAATTTAAAGTTTTTCTCAAATTTAATACAGGATAAAATCGCATGAAAGGACTGTACTGGTGTACTCAGCAGAGCATTGCCTTCCTTAATGGGTTCGCTATTTTCTAAAGTAAATAATGTATTTATAAGAAATTTCGGAATAATTTTTGCCCATAAAATGTTTTTCTTTCGAAAATTATAGTTTTTGAAAGATTTTAAAAGAACATGTCCTTGAACTTGTTAGAGTATTTAGACCTTCTTGGTTTGCCTTCTTTTGCACAAAATGAGAGTTTTAATTCATTTTAAAGTGTTTGCTTTTCATATTAAAATGTTTATGCTGAAGAGTGTTGGTCCTTATTCGTAATCCTTAATCTAAACAAAATCTCTTTTATCTATTGAAAGTAATAGAATTTCGTAATGTAGTTTTTTTTTTTGAACCAGCGAACATGTTCATGTGCTTTTAAGGATTTTGCTTATCCTTCTCGCAGTTATCGTATACAAATTTTACAAATTTCAAAAGGATAAGAAAAGGATACGAAAAATTTTTTTAAGAAAAAGAGAAATTTTTTGGCTTTCACGAGCCAATTTTTTAATAATATTTTTTTTTTTTGACTTATTTAATGACAATACAGCAGCCTGAATTGACTTGATATTTTTAAAAGCATAACTTAAAAATTTATTAATTTTATTGTTTTAAATAAATGACTAACATGCTGGACAGCATGAACGACAACTTGTTCGCTGTTTCTAATATTCATTTTAGAAAAAAATTTACTGCAATATAAATTGTTTGAAGAAACTTTTCTACCGTTAAATAATTTATTATTATTTATTTTTTTTTTTTTTTTTTTTTTTTTTTTTGTAAATACCAAAAGTTAAAAATGAATAGATCCTTTTACGAAGAAAAATAAATTTATGCATTTCATTGATGGTTGAATAAGTAGCTGACACTGTTACTCTTTTCTAACGAAATTGTATAAAGAAAAATGAAAGTTGGCTTTTCTAACATTTAAAAAGTTGGTGACTGATTTGTTGGTTACATTTTACAATTATAAAAAATAACAAATAAATATAATTTTTTTCTTAAATTTTTTTTTTATTTTTTTAACATTATTGAACTTTTGTGCCATTGTCTGTTTGTTTAATAAATAAAATAAAATAAAAACTAAACAATAAAAAAAAAGAAGAGATGAATTGTTTGCCATGAAAGATAAAAATTAAAAAGCAAAGCTGCTTAAGCACATTGATTACTTGAAGCTTGAAAAGAAATTTATTTTACAAAGAACTAAGAGGGATTAGAAAGCAAAAGTTATATAGACAAGAAAAAAGTAAAATATGTTTGTAAACAGAAAAATTTTATACAGCAGTAATATTTTTTGTTTGTGCTAAATTTACAGCAGCTGTTTTGCATGGATCTCTTTCCAATCATAAAACATAAATAAATAAATTAATAAATAAATTTCTGTATCACGTGTATGGAATTAATTTCTTTCACTTTTCCTTTACACAATATTTTTTTTCAATTGAAGAAAACAAGTAAAACTTAAAGCTTTAGTCACGTTTTGGCAAGTCTAAATTTTTAGCAGGAGTGACAGATATTTTAGAAATTAAATTTCATGGATGGCAGAACAAAAGCGGAGCTCAGAAGTTTTTGTTTCTAATTCATCTATTCTTGCAACACTGCTCGTTAATGATACTTTATTGGTTAATACAGAATAGAATAAATTTATTTTTTCTGTCAGAGTTTGGCGAATGCACACTCAGAATATAAAAACAATTTCTCACTTGCAAACACTTTTTAAAATTATGATTTTTATTTTTTTTTTTTAAATTTTATTTTTCCCATGCAGTTTTAAAACAAGTTTCTTGCAGTCGTTTTACAAAAATAATTCAGTTCAATATGCGGACGTAAACCGGCAATTGTTGCAAAAACGGCAATTAAATTGGCTTACTATGTGAAATTTACAATTCATATTCTTGTAGGCAATTCGATGCAGAGTAAATTTGCTTTACAGTTGTAAATATGTGGGAATGACTCAGTCATAAAATAAAGCACATGATTTTTTGCACCGGAAAATTGCATTTTCATTTAAATTGTTTTCAATTCTAAACATTTTGCTACAACATAAATATTGCTGAAGATTTACTTTGTTATGTATTAATCCAGTGGCACATGTAGTATTACTATATGTGCCATGTTGTAAATTCGCCACAAATTTATACTGTCGATTGGTAAGGCAAGACAAACAATATTTTATGAAACAAGAAATTCCTTGATTTAATTTTTTTCCCCTACAAAATTTATACTGTCAATTGGTAACGCAAGACAAACAATATTTTATGAAACAAGAAATTCCTTGATTTAATTTTTTTCCCCTACAAAATTTATACTGTCAATTGGTAACGCAAGACAAACAATATTTTATGAAACAAGAAATTTCGTGATTTAATTTTCCCGCTACAAAATTTATGCTGTCAATTGGTAACGCAAGACAAGCAATATTTTATAAAATAAGAAATTCTGTTATTTAAATTTTTTCCCTGAAAATTTATACTGTCGATTGGTAACGCAAGACAAGCAATATTTTATGAAACAAGAAATTCCTTGATTTAATTTTTTCCCTAAAAATTTATACTGTCAATTGGTAACGCAAGACAATTAATATTTTATGAAACAAGAAATTTCGTGATTTAATTTTTTTCCCCTACATATTTATACTGTCAATTGGTAACGCAAGACAAGCAATATTTTATATAATAAGAAATTCTGTTATTTAAATTTTTTCGCTGCAAATTTATACTGTCGATTGGTAACGCAAGACAAGCAATATTTTATGAAACAAGAAATTCCTTGATTTAAATTTTTCCCCTACATATTTATACTGTCAATTGGTAACGCAAGACAAGCAATATTTTATAAAATAAGAAATTCTGTTATTTAAATTTTTTCCCTGCAAATTTATACTGTCGATTGGTAACGCAAGATAAGCAACATTTTATGAAACAAGAAATTCCGTGATTTAATTTTTTCCCCCTACAAAATTTATGCTGTCGATTGGTAACGCAAGACAAGCAATATTTTATGAAACAAGAAATTTCGTGACTTGATTTTTTCGCTAAAAATTTATACTGTCGATTGGTTACGCAGGACAAAAAACACTTTATGAAATAAGAAATTCCGTGATTTAATTTTTTTATCTGGAACTGGTGGAGCATGTCTGTAACAAATACGTTATAGAGACTTTCGCAACCATATTGCAAGAACCTCACAAAGTAACCATCAGTCAATAAGATAAATAGTATAAGACAAATTCTTTCACCAATTAATAAAAATTTTAAATATTTTAGTGTTGAGAAACAGACAGTAGTGGATAACTGATCGTTAATATCGCGCTCAGTATTATTGTATGCATACTGAAAAATTCAGAACGAAAAAGCGGAAAATATTATTCTGGTCTACCACTTACATATTTACATTTCGTCCGTACAAAATCGATAAAGTAAACCGAATTTAGAAGGTTAAATTCCTTTTTCCAGCCCTCATGCCCTCAGCAATAACTCCGAAAGCTGCTGTTGTGTTTGTAAAAAACGAAGAGCCGCCTTTCGTTATGTTATATAAATTATAAAAATGACGCCCTCTTTAGTTGGCCAATATTGACAGTATTGCAATTACAAAATGCCACCTTAATTTATTGTCTGTTTCATGTTACATGTGCCTTCTAATTACCAAAACAACATGTAATAAATATTTGTCAATATATTTCCAATATTTGTTTTTTTTTATATACATATATATTATTATTATAATTTATGCACAGTTTATTTGCGAGCTTCTACGAAAATATATTCTATAAAAATATTTTCGCACCAGCACTTTCACCTTGACAACATTTTTAGTGAATTTTTTAAATGCATACAAAAACATTAATTCAGATTAGTTGCAAATTAAACACAAATGCCTCTGGTTGCAAGTTGTTATGAAATCATACAACATTTAAACTGGATCATTAGATAAAACTTAAGATTTAATAAATATTTTAGTTACACATTTAAACGAGTCAGCTATCAACAGCTACTAAACCCAAAGCTTGAATTTGTGTAAAATATGCGTAATTTATGCCAACGCCAGAAAAAAAAACCAAAAAAAAAAAAAAAAAATTTTTAAAACGAAAGACTTAGAACACAAACTTCAACACTAGGAACACAGCCAGGCAGGCGGCAAGCAGCCAACCATACAAACTATAGAATTTGCGTAAATTTTTGCACTTATAAATCACCTTTTAAGCGTTTCAACAACCGGTTAGTTATTGCCAAACCAAATCCAAGAATGCTGAAAAACGACTCAAAAACTGTTGCAAATGGAAACGCAACTAATGAAAAAGTATTTTTGTAAAAAAAAAAAAAATTTTTTTTCACAATCAAAACTCCTACGTGACAATTATTTACATAAAAACAGCAACAAAAAAAATCATTACTAATATTTAATTTACACTGAAATCGAAGTCTTTCAAATCATTTGATTTATGTAATTATTGCCTGAGCAACAATTAAGCCACTACTTACTTAATTAATAATAATTTTTTTTATATCAAAAAATAAAACAACGCGATTTTCCGCCTCTACTAAATCCCATTTCAAAACACCAACAATAGAATTTTTTTTATAAAACTAAATGACTAATTGAGTTCTTCATTTTGGTTGATTTTAATATGATACTCTTCACTTCTCCAGGCAACATTTAAGATTAATGATCGCTACAGTATAACAAACAACACTTCATACGTTAAAGAGCATAAATCTTTAGCTGAAGTGTTAAAATTTGCTTATCAATCAAATACAGTTTATTTATTATATTCCCATTAGCCATTTCATGGAAACTATTAGGCGACATTGTTAATGTGTTGGTGAAACTAATTTTAAGCTAAAATAAGCTTTAAGAGGAACTTTTTTTTTTAAATTAAAAAAAAAATATTTATTAATATTTATTAGAATCTTTGTTTTTAGAATTTTACTCCTGACCTTCTAATTCTTCCTTTAAAATTTTTAAAATTATTATTTAAAATTATTAGGTGGCTTATTAGGTTATTTAATTTCTATAATTTCTTTATTTTTATTTTATAATAAATTTTTTAATAATCTTTATTATTCAAGTTTTTTAGGCTCAATTTATTAGTTAAATCTTTCGATCAAGGACGATCTGAATATTTTTGAAGTCAAAATATTTATTTAAATTTAGTATATAGTTCTCAATATAGTCGAGAATTTTCATAATAAAAATTTGAAAATTTATTTATTATTAAGCAATTAATAATTAAGATAAAAATAAAAATAATTATAATTACAATATTAAATATTATAATCAAGATTAAATTTGAAAACTTAATAGGAAAGAAATCTTATTTTTTTTTGTTTTTCTTAAAGTGACTTAAATTACTCGTTGAATAAAATTTTATAAAATAAATTTTTTTTTTGAAGAGAAAGTCTTGGAATTCTTAAATGTTAACTAACTTTGAGGGAATTTACGAGAAAAGTATATTCGAAAAAGCATAAGAAAAATTCATAACGAAAATATCGCTTAAAGTAATATATTAGAAAATACTCGTACAAATACAAAAGACTTCAGAAACAAGCGCGAATAATTTTATGAGAAAATCGTGTTTTTGCTATCAAACCAATTAAAAAAATACAAAAGTTATAAAATTTGTTTTTTAACAAAAAAAAAAAACATATACATGACAATTGAGACTTATTTGAAACTTTTAACACTTGAGAAATATTTGAAATAAAAACAAAACCAAAAGGAAAAGCTTTTGTGCCATCAATCAAAATTAATGTTAAAAGCATCAAACTTTACTGCACGTGCTATTGCCAGTAGTCAAGTATTTTAATATTTAACTGTTTCAGTTATTTTTTTTTTCTTTTTGTATTACTTTTTATCTGCAAACCCATTTGAAATTCACTTTTCAATCTTCCTACTCTTTTACGGGTTTCTACGCGCTTTCGGTTTGACACACATGCACATCTAAATATATTTCTTCTATTTACTTTTTATAGATGAGATATTTAGTTAATTAACAAAGTTTCTACAGTGGTATTTATAACTTTAAAAATAAAACCGCATTTCAATCTGGACAAAAAATAAATTAAAAATCTTTTTAAATGTCATACGAAAACAAGTTTAATGGCTTAACTGCAATCCGTTTATAAAAAGCGGCAGATACTCATTTATAAACTTATTTTTTATAACGTTTAAACATTTTCAGTGTTTAAGAAAGTTTAAATTTCTAGAAAACTCACTAATATATATATATTTTTTTTTATTTTTTGGTTTTGATTTTTAATTGTTTTGTGCGTTTGATTGGCCAGAAAAAATATGCAAGAAAAACTTGACGAGAAGAGAAAACCAGAAAACTTTAAAGATGTTCTCAATTTCTGTTACTGGTTGTATTTAATACAAGTGTATCAAGACTCAGATGAGTTGATATTGATCCTCGGCTGTGTAACATGTGGCCATGTCGGCTTGACGTATTTACAAACCAGTTCAATATTTTTAAATATTGAATTTGAGGATTTAAAAAAAAACCTCAATTGTCACGTTTTGTAAATATTTAACGGCTGGTTTTTTCTGATGGAAATTATTCTCAACTGCCATACATATTTCTCTCAATGTATTTGCAGTTGAATACGTCAATACGTCGAAGTGGTTACGTTTTTATGTAAATTGTTAGAAATTAGTTATGTGACTTTTAACTTTTTTTTAAGAAAAGGTCTCTCTTCCTCAGCGTATTATATCAATAAGGCCATGAAACTAATGAAGCTTTTAAGCGCCAATCATTTAATATCAGTTGCCACTTTGAATTTGTGAACCTCTTTAGACTTTTCCTTTAAACGTAATAACTCAACTTATGCCTTTCATAATTAATCTTAAACCGAGTGATGAAAAAAAAAAATTATATAGAAACTAAAACTTAATTGAGTTCGTTTGGCTTTGCTTGATCACAACATGTACACTTGCATGACACATTACTTGTCGATTTTTGCATTAGAAGATGAATTGATATTGACAAGCAACACATTTGGCAGGTTATCGCTGTCAAAAATGACATTTTTTTGGCATTTCTCTTGCTCTAAATGATATAGCTTGGCCACCTACAAAGATATTGTACATCTGAGCACAAATGCCGATATTTGCCGGAGAAGTAAAATAATGAAATCAATAAAAAAAATTCCTAAAGAGCTCCTACTGTTATATTAAAGGCATTGCTATGAACTTCATCAGTCTCTGTCGTCTTTATAACTATATCTTTCCCTTGATTCAAGCACAATGATTCAATGGCCTTAGCAGAGAACAGCGATCGTGTATTGGTTTTAGAAAAAAAAACATGCGACAGATCATAGTACGATCGTTACAGTTCATATTATAAGTATTCTGAGTTTGGCGGAATGTCAGCTGGCCGCCAAGATCAGTCAATTTTGACTCTAGCAAACCTTTTGCAATTTGTTTTCTAATATTCAATTACATTTTTGGCCATCTTCGAAGCTAATATAAGCCCTGCCTTTAACCAAATATAGACTGACTTCGGCGCTATAGAGAGATCGACTATCCAGACAAATATAGAGATTTTGATTACTTTCTCAATTCTACGAGGCATAGATATCTCGGAATGATACCCATTGATACCGTTTCCTAATGATATCAAATATCTCGATTTAAGTCTTGGCAAAGCTTAGGCTTTCCAAGCCTGTCTACGCTTAGGCATAGTGGTAAAATACCACACAGGATAAAGTCAAGGCTATTTGTTGGGAGGTCTATTGCTGCTTCTCTATTTTTATTAACGGTACTATGATGCCCTGGTTGCTCTTCATATTTCAACTTCACAACATATGTATAATAGCGCAAGAGCCATGCAGAACTCTAACCGAAGAGGCGAACTACTAGATCGTATCGGAAATGATTCCTTTATTGAAGCTGCTTAGGAACTATACATATTCCTGACAGAAATTCCTATTCTTATCAGGTTTGATGGCAAAATAGTCTTACCAAGTGTGGCCTGCAATGCCACCGAAGCGTGCTTGTACGGTCCACTTTCTCAGAATTTATTTTATAAATTTGTTTTATGTTCTTAACCGTTTTCCTCAATGGGTTAATGTATATTAGTAATAATAATATTATTATTGAAACGAAATTACATGAAGATGTGGTCTCGTGTTCCACAACGATTGAAAGCCGTGAATAGTTAAATCTCGTCTTAGCCACAACCAATTCAGATAGACTTTTGGCAGCCAACCAGATGTTTAAGTTTCTAATTTCTAATATAAATAAAGCTTTTAGTTTTTTATTAAACATTTAATATTATTTTAAAAAAAAAAAAAAAAACTATCATTCATTTATGGAAATTATCAATTATCTCTGCTGTCAACAGCTGTAAATAGAGAAAAACCGCTTTTGCCGTTACGTTGATTAAAGCTTAAACGTCCTTGCAATTAGTAACGATTGCTGGCTAAACCAACGACCGCTTAAGTGGAAACGTTTTGTTACTACAATTGAAGAAGTCAATTGAAAGTAACTGAAAAAGTTTTCGCCAGCCAGATGTGAAAAGAAAAATTGCCAAGTAAACATTTTAATTACACATTTTTTAATAAAACTAATTAAAATATAAATGTTGTCATATTATTCACTTTACTTGTTTTCCCACTTTCCCCACCATTCTTGCTAATCATTTTTATAATTATTGTCAATTTGCTACACTGCTCTCTCACTCATAATTTCTTTTATCGTTAATTGTATTATTTCATATACTCATACACGATATAATCAAAGTCATTGACATTTACTTACACTCGCAGTTATAAAATGCAAGAAAAAAGAGGAAAGTGTAATAAAAAATAGCAATTTCTTTTCTCTCAAATTATCATCGACATTTTGCAATGTACAGTGAAGCGTGACAAATCTGGACAGATGTCATTAATGTAGAGTACAAAGACGTTTGCAAATTGCTGCAAGTGAACTTGCAAGCTGTCCAATTTGAATTCTTTTAATTGTACAATAGTTTCGTTTCTGGCAAATTGCTAATGCTGGCATTTGCTTTGCTACCGTATTCATGGCTTTTGAAGTGCTCAACAATCAAGTAGGCCACACTGGTCTTAGTATATTGAAAACAAGCTGTCTTTCAGAAAATCTGAATTAAAATTAAATTGAAAAGGTCATTAAGATAATGTAAGCAGATTCTCAAGAAGCGAAAAAGCCACATTTGCTCACACAGCCATTGTCTTTGAATTGTTCAACAATCAAGTTGGCCACACTGGATTTTATATATCGAAAACGAGTAGTCTTTCAGAAAATCTGAATAAATATCCAATAAAAAAAGTCATTAAGATAATGGAAGCAGATTCGCAAGAAAGAAATACGGCGCGTTTGTTACCGTATCCATTGCCTTTGATTTGTTCAACAGTCAAGTTGGCCACACTGGATTTTATATATCGAAAATGAGCTGTCCTTCATAAAATCTAATAAAAACAGTCGTGAAGATAATGTAAGCAGATTGTCAAGAAGCAAAAAAGCCACATTTGCTCACACAGCCATTGCCTTTGAATTGTTCAACAATCAAGTTGGCCACACTGGATTTTATATATCGAAAACGAGCAGTCTTTCAGAAAATCTGAATAAATATCCAATAAAAAAAGTCATTAAGATAATGGAAGCAGATTTGCAAGAAAGAAATACGGCGCGTTTGTTACCGTATCCATTGCTTATGAATGGTTCATCAGCCAAGTTGGCCACACTGGATTTTATATATCGAAAACGACCAGTCTTTCAAAAAATCTGATTAAATATCCAATAAAAAAAGTCATTAAGATAATGGAAGCAGATTTGCAAGAAAGAAAGAATACGCGTTTGTTACCGTATCCATTGCTTATGAATGGTTCATCACCCAAGTTGGCCACACTGGATTTTATATATCGAAAACGACCAGTCTTTCAAAAAATCTGATTAAATATCCAATAAAAAAAGTCATTAAGATAATGGAAGCAGATTCGCAAGAAAGAAATACGGCGCGTTTGTTACCGTATCCATTGCCTTTGAATTGTTCAAGAATCAAGTTGGCCACACTGGATTTTATATATCGAAAAGGAGCTGTCTTTCACAAAATCTGAATTAAAATCGAATAAAAAAGGTCATTAAGATAGTTTTAACAAAACTATCTTGTATGATGTAATCCAGTTTTTTCTTTTCGATTGGCTTCAAAGTTAAGAGCAAACTTCTAACAAAAACGCGCGTGTGAAAAAACGTTAAGGAAGGAATAAAGTCTAGTATGGACGTAAGACTTACGTATTTAAGAAATACTATTGCATTGACGGGGTTTAAATTAAAAACAAAAAATTGCAATTCTTCGAATAAAATATATATAAAAATTACTTGGAATAAGTGCGAAGCGTGCAGCTTCATGTCATATCAGTTCGTTAATGATTACGTCATTTTTAGCTGTCATTTTTCTTCTCTGTTTGATGTGTGTGTGTGTATCGCTCAAAGGTATGCAGTCAAACGCTTCTGTTCAATTAATTTTTATTCAAATTTTATTCTTTCCTCATCAAAATTGATTTTTAAATAACACTAGACCAAAAATTAATATTTATTAAATGCATTTTGAAGTCAACAATTTTTATTGTATTGAATATTTTCTTTGTTGGGTTTATAGTGCGATTTAAATATCAAATAAAGACAGTCTTGTCTACAAAAGCCATAAATGAAATAAAAGTAAAAAAAAAAAAAAAATTATTTGTTTTAAATTTTTATAAAATTACTAAAAGCAGTTCTTAGAAGTGCTTCCACTGCATTGCTTGGCACTGCTTACGAACTGGGCAGTTTGATAACTGACGCAAAATTACTTTATGTGTACTCAGTACTTATTAGGTGTTCTTATGCAACTTTTTTATCAGCCCTCGTAGGTAAATGAATAATGAACAGCCCACAAAACCGGAGGTCACGAGTTAGATTCCCAGCTAGACACTGAATATTTTCCTGCCCACAAATCCGAAAGCTTTACAGCTTAAATTGATTTAACATTTCTTTTCTGGTTTAAACCAATTAAATATTAAAATTGGCTAATCAAAATATAAGTTATGCAAATTATTAATTAAGCAAAATATTATAGATAATTACAACAAAAAAAAAATTATGTAACGTTTGCTGTGGCCTTCTTTTTGGCCACCAACATTCTTACATAACGATGCACTAACAAGGAAAGCAGATAATGCAGTCACTTTCTCGAACGGATTTCCCTACCAAAACTTACACTTTCCATATGGAAACTTGTAAAAAAAAGACAAAAAAAAGTAAATAAATAAAGTGTATAAAACATGTTTGTGGCGACGTCATTACGTCATCAATATAAAAGGCGTAACTAAAGCAGGAAACTGGGTATTGACTTGAGTCGGTTTAAAAATAAATACTTCATCTGTTTTATTTAGTTTAAATTTAACTTTCATTCAAATGGCGTCAGGCGTGATTTAGCCGCAGCAACCCCACCTTCAAAAAAAAAATACACTCAACAAAATTTTGAAAATTTTCTTACAAAATGTTTGCTGAAGGCGGCAAAGGTACGCAATCGCATTACATTGGTAAAATACAGGGTGCCCGCCGGGAAGGTATAGTACTTTGTTGCTTAAAATTTTTGATCAAATGTGTACTCTTTTGAGGGCATTTTTCATTACATTCTGACACGTTTCACACAGTATTTCATTAAAGTCATCACGAAAATATTTTGTTGGAGTTGCTCAAGAGTTTCCCGGCGGATTTCTTTTTTTTAATTTGCCCTTAAAATGTTGGCATTTTAAGTGATTGCCTTTTAATCGGTTTCATTGCTGAAACTCTTCCTCAAATGAACCTAAATTCCAGTTCATTCGCTTCCATTCAATCCATTTAATCGGTTTCATTGCTGAAACTCTTCCCCAACTGCTCCTAAACTCCAGTTCATTCGTTTCCATTTAATCGGTTTCATTGCTGAAACTCTCCCCAAACTGCTCCTAAACTCCAGTTCATTCGCTTCCATTCAATCCATTTAATCGGTTTCATTACTGAAACTCTCCCCCAACTGCTCCTAAACTCCAGTTCCTTCGCTTCCATTCAATCCATTTAATCGGTTTCACTGCTGAAACTCTTCCCCAACTGGTCCTAAACTCCAGTTCATTCGTTTCCATTTAATCGGTTTCATTGCTGAAACTCTCCCCAAACTGCTCCTAAACTCCAGTTCATTCGCTTCCATTCAATCCATTTAATCGGTTTCATTACTGAAACTCTCCCCCAACTGCTCCTAAACTCCAGTTCCTTCGCTTCCATTCAATCCATTTAATCGGTTTCACTGCTGAAACTCTTCCCCAACTGCTCCTAAACTCCAGTTCATTCGTTTCCATTCAATCCATTTAATCGGTTTCATTGCTGAAACTCTCCCCAAACTGCTCCTAAACTCCAGTTCATTCGCTTCCATTCAATCCATTTAATCGGTTTCATTACTGAAACTCTCCCCCAACTGCTCCTAAACTCCAGTTCATTCGCTTCCATTCAATCCATTTAATCGGTTTCACTGCTGAAACTCTTCCCCAACTGCTCCTAAACTCCAGTTCATTCGTTTCCATTCAATCCATTTAATCGGTTTCATTGCTGAAACTCTCCCCAAACTGCTCCTAAACTCCAGTTCATTCGCTTCCATTCAATCCATTTAATCGGTTTCATTACTGAAACTCTCCCCCAACTGCTCCTAAACTCCAGTTCATTCGCTTCCATTCAATCCATTTAATCGGTTTCACTGCTGAAACTCTTCCCCAACTGCTCCTAAACTCCAGTTCGTTCGTTTCCATTCAATCCATTTAATCGGTTTCATTGCTGACACTCTCCCCAAACTGCTCCTAAACTCCAGTTCATTCGCTTCCATTCAATCCATTTAATCGGTTTCATTTCTGAAACTCTTCCCCAACTGCTCCTAAACTCCAGTTCATTCGTTTCCATTCAATCCATTTAATCGGTTTCATTGCTGAAACTCTCCCCCAACTGCTCCTAAACTCCAGTTCATTTGCTTCCATTCATTTTATTATTAAAAGATAAAATTTCTTTTATAAATTCCAAATTAGTTCACATTTATTCTGAAGTTTGTTTTTCCTGGCATGCGGGCCGAAAGCATTTCCAATTTAGAAGTGACTGCCAAAAGAGTTCCTCAAAGATATGGATGAGTAGCATTCAATTTGCATATAAGTTTGTCTGTCGTAATTCAGAAAAATTAACTTCAAGCGAAATTATAGTCAGAAACATGTACACCATTTCCCAAAAGCTAAATTAAAAAAAAAAATACTTTTACTTGTGAGGAAACCATCTTGAACTTATTCCATAAATTTCTTAAGTTTAGGAGACACTTCGTCCGTATCTAGAAAAATTTGGTCAAATGTAAAATACATTCTTGTTATTCTGCTATACTTTCAGTAGTACTTATAAAATCGAGTGTATACAATATTTGCGTACGCTACAGCAGGCTACATAGATACAAGACTTCAAATGACGCTGGTAGTTAAATAATTATTTTCAAAGATGTAGTGACAGCACTTGAGAAAAGAAAAACCCCTTTTCTGGACTAACTTTCTAAAGGCATTACACTGTGCTACCGACTACTGCTCATAGTCGTTCAAGAAATGCCTATAATTCAAACTGGCCCTGTTATTGCGAAGATAATAATTTTTATATGCCTACGCATATTCCATTTATGAGAAATTGCAGTTGGTAGCTTGCCGTGGCGAATGTAATTTTAAAACTTTAATTTACAATATTCCTCAAATCGTTCTCCATAAAATCGGTGGAAAGATATATATATAGGCTCTATAATCGGTATGGTAGCTTCAGCAGGATTAGTTTGACACCGTGTAAAATATATATTCTATCTGTAACCATATAAGAAGGGAAGTTGATAGGCTTTGTCCGTCCGTCCGTCCGTCCGTCCATGAAGAAGTAGAAGTGTAAATTGAGCTTAAAGGTTGCTTCACATCAAAAATGTAAAAACCCATCGGCTCAGAATTTTCTGAAAATAATCAAGTATGGAAATCACCAAAAGCTGGTAATAAATAAAGGAAAGGTTGCCAAAAATCTATTTTATATATTTATAGATAAAAATGGGAAAATAAGTCTTGAATTAGCAGCCACCACACTTCCCTCGCTGCCAAACTTGCTGCTGTCTTGGGTGGTAGAAAATGTCTTTTCGTATTTGGTGAATAGTTGGAGTTGCAGTCGTATATCTCCAGTGCTACCAATCACATTGTGTCATACCATACAGGGTTGCAAAGCTGCGATTTTAAGCTTCATTTTGAAAGTTGAAAAAAAGTTGCAGCTGCTCACAACTGAGTGAAACTAATAAAGACATTCGCTATATTTTGACATTTTTGTATAAAAAAAGTATTATCAATAGTATTTATTTATTTTCATTATAAAATTTTTTAATGGTGTATAATTGCAGTGTAGAAAAATATTTATTCTTCATTTCACCAATTTCTTTTCTCTCAGTGTATAGTTGTAAAGTTCGTTGTCTGCGGTTGGTTGTATCATATTGTGTTTTTGCAATAATTACATTATTACCCTTAGGTTTGAAAACAGCATATGTTGCATGTGTATTTATTTATTTGCCTTACAATACAAATTTAGTAATTTAGACATAAAAAATAATATTAAAAAAAAATATATATAAAGAAAAAATCATAAATAATGTATTTTCTTCTTTTCGATTTTCAATCAAGTTTCTATTTGCAAAATATTTGCTCTACTTTTCATTATTATCAGTTTTTTTTTTCTTTTTGTATCTCTCGTAGTTTTGTATTCCTATTGCCAATTGGACTTTTTGTTCGTATGTGTGTTGATTTGTTTGGTGCTTTGAAACACATGTTGTTTTCAATTTTATGTTGCATGACTTGGTATGCAGTTGTCAACATGTTTGCAATTTACTATCATATTTTTTTTTTCTTCTTCTTGTTGCTCATTTTTAAACAAAATTTAGTTTTTATAAACTTGTCGTTTTGCTACTTTGCTTAGCTTTTCATGTTGCATTTTTTTTTTCTGCAGTATTAACACATTCTTTATTGCCATTGTTGTGTCAAAGTACGAGTATTACATTTGTTAGCTTTTTTTTTTTATTTTTACAGTGTATTACCTCTTAACAAAAGCAAATGTTACTTTAAGTATTTCGTTAAAAGATTTTTTTTTTCTTGGCCATTATTATTTTGGTTTTACTCAAAATGTCTTAGTTTTTCAACTGAAGCTTTTTTGTTTTTTTTTGCTTTTTTTTTGATTTTTATTTTTTGTGTGAAAATATATAGAGCATATAAGTAGAATGACATAAAACACATTTTTCGTTGATACAGGCTGATAAAGGCAATTAATAATAATCCAAGCGATCGTTAAATGAATAAATAAAATGTGTTGCAATTGTTGGCCCCAACGAACATTTGCTTTATACAATTAGTAATGCAGCTTTAATGAAATTGAAATGAATGAATTCCTTTAAATAAATTCCTTTGCCAGCGAACTTCTTTCTTTCTGCAAATCACTTGATTATGTTACAAATTTTACTATTTCGATATTTGGTTTTTATAGAGTTTTGATCTGCTCCACTACCTCAGGAAAAGATTTGCATGACTGCACCAACAGGGTGTTTTGCATGGCCAATTGGGAACAAGGAATGGCCATGCTTATCAAAAGAAATGTGTGTGTGTTTGTTTGTACAGTATAATCTCGATATTTCCAACAATGCGATAAAGTGGACGCTTAATTGGCTGCCTTAAGTCTTCTATAATCCGGACAACATTATTTTTTCCATCTCAATAATTCAGACAGCAGTTATTTCCTCCGCTTTTACAATAAAAATTAATTATCCTAGAAAGTTTTTGGCCAGATATTTTATCAAGTTCAGGAAATCTCGTATATGATCTTAAATCTTTCGCATTAAAAAACCACCTGAAAATCCTGACAACGTGATAAACCAGACGCTTAATTGGCTGCCTTAAGTCTTCTATAATCCGGACAACATTATTTTTTTTATTTCAATAATTCCTCTGCTATTACAATAAAAATTAATTATCCTAGAAAGTTTTTGGCCAGATATTTTATCAAGTTCAGAAAATCTCGTATATAATCTTAAGACTTTCACATTAAAAAACCCCCTTCTATAATCCGGACAACATTATTTTTTTTATTTCAATAATTCCTCTGGCATTACAATAAAAATTAATTATCCTAGAAAGTTTTTGGCCAGATATTTTATCAAGTTCAGAAAATCTTGTATATAATCTTAAGACCTTCACATTAAAAAACCACCTGAAAATCCTGACAACGTGATAAACCGGACGCCTAATTGGCTGCCTTCTATAATCCGGACATTATTTTTTCCATCTCAATAATTCGGACAGCAGTTATTTCCTCCGCTTTTACAATAAAAATTAATTATCGTAGAAGGTTTTTGGCCAGATATTTTATCAAGTTCAGGAAATCTCGTAGATGTTCTTAAAACTTTTACATTATAAAACGTGGCCTTTTTGAATTGCAAGGCTTGGAATAAAGTGGGGGGCAAATAGTCTCAAAAAGTCCTTCAATAAAATTCTTTATGAAGACGAATAGGACACAGACGAGGAAGTTCCTCTAGCAAGACTGACACGCAGCGATTCCGAGGAAGTAATTGAACTTGTTGATTTATAATTCTATTGAGGTTGCATGATTGGTTGCATGATTGGTTGCATGATCAAGTTAAAAGCAATAATGATGAGACTATTCCAAAAATACAGCATTCCCAAGCCATATCTGCTTTTAATACTTATATAAAATTTTGCGAAGAGCAAGAACTTCCTGCTGGTAATATTTTAAATGATTAATTATAGATGCTGCGTACAAAAAACAAAACGATACTAAACTTCGACAGATGAAAATATCCAACTGTTTGTGCAATAAATAATATAATAATTTTATATTTCAATTAAACATAAATTAAATTTATTTTAAAATTTATTTCTTGTAAAAAAAAAGTTTGCTATATATAATATATACAACGCTTGAGAAATTTTCTTACAAAATCTTTTAAAAAAATATCTTATATATAAACATTCATGTTCTCGGCAGGAATTGAACCCGCGACTTTGGGTTTAGTAGGCTGAGCATTATTCATTCCCCTATGGAGGCGAAAAGACAGAGAAGAAAAGAAAAGACTACTTTCATTTTTCTCTTGTTTTAGAAAATTCGAATAGAAAATTTTGATAGTTTTTTTGGATAAAAAAGTTTGCGCTTGTCCGCACTAGTGAGATTATACTGTTTTTATTTCAGAACTATAGCTAAAAACATATTTTTCATATATTTTTGTTTAAGTAAATTTATAATTACTATTAATATTTTTTGTAATAGAATTTATGAAAATGGAAATGCAATAAAAAAAAAATTTTCACATCAAGCCAGACCATTAGTGAATCTTTCAACCGAAATCGGCAGAAAACCTTCATATTTCACATTTCAGCAAGACATTTCATTTATTTCATTAAAGGAAGCAAATCGAAGCATCTAAGCGATGTAAAGTGAAACATAGACTTTTTAAAAGAGGCAATTACGAAAGGACACAGGACGGCCTATTGCTGTCTGTTACTTCACAAGGCCGGCATAAAGAGAACCCTTAGGAGGGAATTAACACCCTATTGGCGTGTAGGAATTCTCAAAATTGGTATTTATCTGCTATTCAAATCGCACGTATTTTGAGTGTTGCTTAAACCTCCAGTTCCTCTAAGCCGATGCACATGACCACTCAGTGGAATGCGTAAACCGCATTCAATATATTTCTACTAATTTATATCTTGCTGAGAATAAATTTAATTTAATTTGAAATCAAGTTGGCTTTTGTTCTCTCTAGTCTGTTAACCAAATGCAGAATGACTTTAACAGCATTTAAAACCAGAAATCACAATTCAAATTAAAAAAATTATTAGTCTGCATCTATTATATTTTTAATAGTTTTATTTTTACGGGGAGCAACAGCCAGCATTTTAAAGTTTTAATTAAAAAATTGACATTAAATCTTAACAAGAAATACCGGTTGGTATACAAAACAAAAAGTCTCAGTCCAAAGATTATTTATGGATTTAAAATGAGTGTAATTGAATAGTTATTTGATTGAGAAAATTATTAAAACATCTTTTTCATAAGTAATATAAGTTGACAATAGTAGAATACATTAGACAGGAACTTCGTAAGAGTCTGAAAGTGAGTGAAATAGCGGAATGGGAGAAAATTAGCTTTCAATACTAGTCCAGCTCCATTAACAACATAAATTACAACGCTTGAGAAATTTTCTTACAAAATCTTTTAAAAAAATATCTTAATTATTATATCACAAGGTGCGGAAAAAAGCATACTATTGTTTTGCATTTTATTTTTAATGCATTTTCTTCAACTTCCTGTTTCAGTTTGATTTATAAAAACGTTACAATTCACATAATTAAGAACAATTTAAATTTGTCGAAAGCATAAAAAACTAATCACACTAGCTTTAAAACTGTTGAACGAACTAATAATTCACCTATACATTATAGCTGTACAGATTTATTAAGTAGATCGCGATAAAACCAGAAATATATTAAAATTGCATTAAAAACCATTTTAAATTTAATAAAGCATGTGAGCATACAAGCCGCTTATAAGCACACACCTTGTCGTATTACAGAGTACAGTGTGACACAATGATTATTATACTTTTATGCTAAAAGAAGTTTCTTGCTTGCTTTTGGTATAAACTTATATATAAATCCTTTGAAATATAAATCTTGTATAAAAGATTTAGTTTTTTCCAAAAAAAAGGAGAAGAAAATTTATTTCCATATAAGGTAATGAAAAAAAGAATCTGTGCCAATAAAAGCCTGAAAAATTTATTGGCAAGTCTGTACAAGAGAAAAACCCGCCTCTTAATAGCACACCCTGTACAAATCCTCTAACCAATTTATTTAACAACGTGTATGAAAATTAGCAACTGCTGGCATTTCAAAAAATATGAAAATTAATGACAAAAACAAAAGACTTAAGCAGCAAACTTCGTAAGCAATATATGTAAATCATTATTATTTAATGTTTATAGTTTCACTCATTGCAAGCGATTTTTTTGTACGCCATGCTTTCCACTTTTCCACAACATTTGACCACAATATGCTGCTCATATGTATTATTTAACATAATTTTTTTCTTCTTCTTCTTTCTTTACAAATATTTCTTCATTAAATAATTAAATTATTTCAGTACGTACAAGTTTATTAAAGTTGCTGTCACTAAACTCCGCAAAGGAAAATGAAATTACGCAAATTATTAAAAAAAAAAAAAATACAAAAAACGAAGTGAATGAGAAATAAAAGAAAGATTTGTTTTTAATTCAACATGAAGTCGTAATTGAAGTTTTTATTATTGTTGTTATTAAAGGCATAAAAAGAAGTCGCAACGTGTAGCTGCAATCAATGCGGTGACAGTTTTGGCAACTTACAAAACGATGAATTAAATTTGGATTTAAAATGGCCAAACTGATCATACTTATAATGGAATACAGGGAACAAATGTTAAATGGGTGAAGGCAAAAGCTAATATTTCGCTGTGCTGCCATACTTCAGAAAATACTTTTTAGATTTTCCAAAATTTTTCAAAAGCAATATTTTGCCAATTTATATCTCTTTCGTTTTACAACGAAATTTTTAAATGAAATTAAATTAAATTAAATGAGTTTTTTCATTTAAAGCTTCAGTTTATCTTCTTCTTTGTTTTCAGATATTATAAAAAATATATCGTTGTTTTATAATTAAAACGTTCTTAATTGAAAAAATTAATATTCAGCGGGCCACCTTCTGATACTCTTCAGTAATCTATTTCTATTAATCTCTTTATCAGTCTAATTATAAATTAAAAATTAAATATAAAAAAAAATTATTTATAAAATAAAATTATTTTAGCAATTCTTTGGAATAAAAAAAAATATATATGTGTATATATTTTTTTAAATATATTTTTACAAAATTTAAATTGAAATAAATTTTTTTTTAGTATATTTTATTTGTGGGAATTTATAATGAGAAATTATAAAGAGAAAATCATATTTATATTTATATTTATATATATAATAATATATAAATTATAAAGAAGAGAAATTATATTTAAAAATTTAATTTAAAACTTCAAAATATAAAATATACATAAATTTTTTATCAAAAAATTAAATTAAAATTCACTAGAATGTTAATTTTTCTAAATATATTGAGAAAAGAAAAAGAAACTTTATAAAAAAAAAAATTAGAGGAAAACTAAAAATTGAATTAAATTAAATTAAAATTAATTAAATTAAATTTATTAAATTTTAATTCGTATATCATTTTTTCTTTTTTGAAAAAAAAATTAAATAAAAAAAATTTACAAGGAAATAATAAAATATACGAAAACATTCATTAATTAATTTTATTTTTAAATTTTTAATTTAAATTTTTTTTAATATAATTTTTTTTTTATTTTTAATTTTATTTTTAAAAATTAATTTTATTTATTATATTTTTTTGTAAAGAAATTGGGAATTGATTAATTTTAAGGAATAGAAGGAAATTTTTTTAAATGTTTTTTTTTTTAAATTTTTAATTAATAATTTTAAATTAAATTTTTAATTTAAATTTTTTTATATAATTTTTTTTTTATTTTTAATTTTATTTTTAAAAATTTTATTTATTATATTTCTTTGTAAAGAAATTGGGAATTGATTAATTTTAAGGAATAGAGAAACATTTTTTTAAATGTTTTTTTAGGCACATTTTTAATAAAATTTCAAATGAAACGTTTCATAATGCCCATCTAAATGAAGATTCTAATTAATCTTCCACAGATATGCAATGCAGTTAATAAATAAACTTCAAATTCTAAATGAAATAGTTAACTAAATAAATTAAATAATTTTTTTTTTATTTTAATTTTTAACTAGATTTCTTTTAAGATCTGCTTTTAGATTTTTGATAAAAGCATAGTCACTGCTCACTGAATATTTACGAGCGAGCAATTTACATCGATAATAACAACTAATAAAATGCTATCAAAAAACGACTCGACTCAGGAACGCCTACTTCAAAACCAGAGGCGCAGCAATGCATTGTATAGCCAGAGTTCATGCCTCTGTGCTGTTTTTAATTAAATGTAATTAAATGTGGACACTTACTGTCTCAATCCAGCTCCAAAAGTAAAGCCAAAAGAATAGCTCGTAATTATCACATGAGTCTTGTGGCTCGATATCTGATTTTGCTTTAGTGGCTGTTACCCTCCCAAAGGACACATAGTCTGAAATGAAATTCTTTTTATATGTATTTCCTGATTATAAGTTTTTAATGTCATAAAGTAAATCACTGTACGTGTCTTTATTATTTTTAGCCTGCAGAAAGATCAAAGTCAAACATTTTGTAATAATAATATTTTAGTGGCATTGAGCTTTATGGAATAGCTCATCTGGTGTTCGCAAAGAGAAGAAAGGCTAACTTGAGTCCACTAAATGTTAATGTGAGAAAAAAAAATTCAAAGTCCTCTGTTTACCACAGTGTTTTCCATAGACTGGAGATTTGTGCCGACAAAGTAGTATAACTTTTGAGCCAAGTATGGAAATTGTAAAATGTTTTAAAAAAAAGTTGAGAAAGAAGGACGCCGGGAACATTGATCAGATAAAACCGCGTGGTATTTTCCTATATACGTTTTGAGCACGTCTCTGCCTGCTCTTTAGATATATTTGTCTGTCGTTATAAAACCGATTTAAACACATGATATTACATTCTTATCAATCTATCGTCTTCAGGCAATATGAAATGAGTTATATATCCATAAAGGCTGCCTCTTAGCCCGCTTAAGTAAGATTGATCGTGAGCCACGTGGATTATTTAACGAAAATCAAGTAGAATTATTTATAATGTGAAATGCAAAAACCAGAGATATTAAAGTCTCGATATTTAAAATTTTGTAAAATTATTTAAATATTTTCAAATTGTTTGCAAGCAAGTTAAATACTTTTAAATTAAAAATAATATTTTATACTCAATATGATGAAACTGTGCCACCACATCATCAAACTGTGAATCGGAACGACAGAGCTCCCGTGTGAGATCTAAACAAAATCATACAAACTTTTTCATTTTTTAAAACATTAAATATGAACTCAAATATAGTAAGATAAACAATTTATTATTTAGTTAAAAAAAAAATAAATATTTCGCTGCTAAAATATATTTAATAACAGCAACTTATTTTAATTTTACAGTTTCAAAACTTTATCGTTCCATAATTTATATGTTACGCTGTTAATTGCAGCATTACAATTTTGCTGAATGAAATGATCATGTTTAATTAAATTGTTTTGCAGCAAAAATAATTAATTAAAGTCAACGATCTGACTGAGGCTCAATGAAGATATTTGTAAGAAAAAGAAAAAAAAAAATTATAAATTTCTCAACACAAAAAGCATGCAGTTTTGCCATTTTTTTCTTTTTTTCCAATATTACAGACAGAGACAATCTAGAAAACCAACAGCAACTGGCAGAGAACAGTGGGCAGCAGTTTTAAAAAGTGGGATTTAAAACAGAATTAAAAAACTAAACTTGAAGAAATAAAAATAATACCATTTGAGAAGAATAATTTGAAAAAACCACACTGAAAAATGTTTACGGCAAAAAAAATTAATGAAGCTTTTGTACGAAAGTACTTTTATAATTCTCAATGGGTTTGGTATTATTTTTCTAAGATCGTTTGAAAGAAGGCTCATTGATGGATAGGCTTAGCTAAACCAGAGAGACAAACTAATTAATCATTTAAAAATTATACTACAGTTAGAAAAGGTACCTTGCAAAAAACTACTTCAAAAGAACCTTCAAAATAGGCTTGAATAAAGCTATTCAAGAAATACCCTTTTAGAAAACTTTAAAAATATTAATATAATATCTTCCGGTCCTGTCTTTGCCAAAAAAATGCTTTTAAAAGACGATGCCAAGGATGAGTATAGGCGTCTGTGGGAAGGTATCACGCTTGGCCAAGGACCCTTTGGCAGGATTATATCCCTCCTGCTCTAAATATATTATAAAATGCAGGCTTTAATTAGAAAAACCTTTGTTGTAAAAAACTTTAAAAAATACTACAAATAAAATTCTATATAAAAATAAAACTAAATCAACTAAATCACTTATAATATCTTATCATTATGATAGGATTCTTAACAAAGTCCGATACATATGGGGGCTCCATTGGCACAGACCAAGACACTGATTTTAAATCTCCTTTCAAAAACCCAACACACTCACGAGTTGGGGTTTTCTTTTGAGGTGTTGGAGGGGCATCAAAATAATGAAGTGAACTTTGTTGTTGGGGTATGATAAAGGATATCGAGTCTCCTTGCCATCCTTTTTGATTTTCTAAACAATAACTTTATGACTTCATATAATTTAAGCTTGACAGAGAATGGCCTAAGACAAGTACTTAAAAAAGTACTATAAAAAAGTACTTTTTTCTTGCAAATATGTATATGTTTCACAAAAATGCACACAAAAGTTGAGTTTATTTTAGAAATTGTAATTTTAAAATATTATATATAGAAAATATAAAATTTAATTTAAAAATTATTTTTCGAAAAAGATTTTCTTTACAAAAATATATCTAAAAAAAAATTATATATCTTTTTTTTAAAAAAAAAGTAGTTAAACATTTTCAGCTTAAAAAATTTGCCTCTCTAACTAGTAAAGGGAAATACTGCATAACAAAAGTAATTTTGAACCAAAAACCAGGACATTTTTTATTTGCTGCGAGGAGCTTTTGAGCCTTTCTGTCAAAGCGAAATTAATTTTTAAACGTCACAGCTTGCCACTGTCATTGTTCCCCACAACCTGGCAAATCTTTCAGACTGTTTTTTTTTTTTTGTTTTGTTTAACTTTTCCGCTTTGCAACACCCCAAAAATTAAGTGTTAATTTTATATTGTGAAATGTTTCTTAAAAGATTTTTCATAATCGAACAGCAATTTTGCTGAAACCGCGTCGGCATGAAACCAGTATTCCTTAAACAAAAATCCATATTTGATTGGCTGCATTATTAACTCAATTTACAAATTGAAGCACATTCTTTGCGGGCAAACTAGCAGGGAAACTATAGTGAAACCAATTTATAAAAATTACCATATTGTAACAAGTACGTAATGACGTAGATTATAATCGCAGAAAAAACTCTTTATGAATATTTTCTGAAAGAGATTTTTGCAAAATGTTTGTAAAGCAAAATAGCGGATAAAATCAGCTCCTAAAAAAAAGCTTAAAAGCAATAATTTGTGTTTCAAGTGAGTGAGGAGTTTAACAATTGTTTGCATTTTTCCTTTATTATATTCTGATAAACTTTAAATTGAATTTTTATATTTTTTATTTCAAGCCAGAACGTCTGCTTTTTTTTGGAGAAAAAAAAAAATTATATTATAAATGCGAGAGCTTTTGGCTTTAGGCGCAAGCGTGTCATGCACGCGTTGATGTTTGAGATAATAAAAAATAAAAAGCCAGTTTCTTCCAAACACATTTTCAAAAAAAAAAAAACCAATCACGAAATGTCATAAGTGCGAGCCGATTGTCAATGGCATTAGGATCTGACTTTTTTTCTCATCGCTATTGTTAATAGAAACCAGTCGGTTTTTTGGGGGTAAAAACGTTGTGGCTTTTATTGGGAAATTTGTAAAACAAAAGACTTAAGAAACAAACTTGATAATATTTGTATTGTTATAAAAAATAAATGAAATTTTCATGTTCAAAATAAAAATTAACTTAATGCTTTAACTTGTTTTTGTTATGAAAATGTCGCGAATTATAATTATTTTTTTTTTTTTGGGAGATATTTTTAAAATGAAGCCGGCTTTCATTTTTGTATTTCAAAGCACATTTTGATTTAAAATTTCAAATTTATAAATAAATAAATTATTTACTATTATATAATTATTTAAACTTTAATTACCTTAAATTAATTGTATTTCTTCTTTCAGGTAAAACGTAACAATATATGTAGAAAGTTTTAACATTTACAATCAAGCTGAAACGCATAATAGTGAAGCGCCGTTGCGAAGCACTTCTTTCATCAAAACAAAATTTTTAATTAACAGAACTTTCGGCTCTCAGTCAAGCGCAAGTATAATTAGCAATTTGTTTAATAGATGATAAAATATTTTTAATATCTTTATATTTACTTGAGTTGTTGATATTTTTCCTTTTATTTTTTTAAGCTCAAAGAAGCTTAAATTAGCATGATTGTTAAACAAAACTTAATTTTTTTTTTTGTTTGCAAACGATCATAAAACTAAAAAAATAAAAAAAAAAAAACATGAATTTCTTTTTTAATGATATCGAGCATTTAAAAGTAAAAAAAAAATTGTTTATGCAATTTATTAAAAAATATCTAAAATTTGTTCAATGGCACCCATACACGCGCACACACACACACACACACACACAGAGCAAATTTAAAGCTGGCGATTAGCATTTATTTGCAAAATTTAACAAAAATATTGAGAAAAAATATTGAAAAAGTGACAATTTTATAGTGGTCTTGCTTATAATTTTTGCACACTTGACCCAAATCTTGGCATTTCAGCAACATATTTATGTATATAAAATTCAGTGTTATTAATATGTGGATCCATTAATTATCAAACACTGAGTTGACAACAGTATGGTTTTATTATACTTTTTTTTTTACTACATTTCTTATTTAACTGCAGCCCGCTTATATAAGTTAATAAAAATTTAAATTAAATAAATATAAGCAAACTTTCGCTTTTAATTAAATTTCTTTATAAATAAAAAAGAAAGAGAAAAGCAATAAATAATTCAAAAAAAAAAAAAACAATAAATCGTAATTTTAATGCCGTTAAATAACGATATCGGTCTAATATATATCTGAATTTAAACGTAAACTATGTGGAAATCCGTCATAGAAAATATTTAATGCGCCCAATTGGTCAAATGGCTGCTCTTGCCTCTGCTCCCTTTAGAGAGCCAAACAAATGATGATATAAAAATTTAAATGTCAAAACCAGTAAAAGAGAGGAGACAATAAATTGAGAAAATAAAAATTAACTGTGTCAACTAAATCGTTTCAGTTCAAGTGTATGTCTGAAAAAGGTATAATCATAATCATTGAGAGCTGTAGCAACTTTAGTCGGTTCGAAGGAGTGTCATCGCTGCTGTCATTGCTTTTAAACTTTTATGGCTCCGTGCTTTTTGTGTGGCAACTAATATTAACTTTTTTTTTGTTTGCTTTTAATAAAGAATTTACTTCTAAAATAATATATATCTTAATAATATATATCTACCAGTTGCCGTTATCATGCCTTCATCCTCTTTAAACTGTGTCTCTCTCTCTCTCTCTCTTGCATGTTGTCTCCTACACGTATCATAATTCATGGAAATTCTCCTTAGCCTGATAATCTGGAAGCCGGCCCTAAACACATGTACTCTTCTTCGCGTGCCTTCTATGGCAGTGCTTCATCGGCTAAATAAAAACTATAAATAAAATGCTGGGTTGGACCAATTATCTCGCTCTTTTGAATATGCTGCCTTGGAGAAGCAGCACAGGTTATTTAAAAGTCCTTTTAGAAAGTTTACAATTACAAAAAAAAAAATAACTCTAAGGTCGTCGCTTCAATTCTTTCACTATGAGAATTATAAAGAACTTTTGCCCATACTTAGAGGACAGCCGAGTTCAATTCCTACTCATTACGAGAAGTCGATAAATTTTCATTTTTTTTTTTACAAAAAAAGATGTTTTTGCCAACATTTTATTAATTTTTTTTATTTTGCCGATGAAACACTGCTATGGAAGGCAAAGAAAGGGGAGTACATGTATACAAGACTAGGCCTATAGAAGGCAAGCGAGAGAGGTTACATGCACTTCAACGTTTTTCTTTACAACGTCTTTATATCTTCGATATGTTGTTGCATTATTTTGTAGAATGTGTTTATGCGAAAACTTTTCCAGCTCTGGTACATGACCTGGTTAGGTAGACGATTATGTGGAACATAGAAATCCTGAAAATGTTTCATTATTTTTCTGTTCTAATTTTTCCAAAAAATTTCACAAGTGAATGATTTTTAAAACTAAAACTAATTATTCCTGGCAATTTGCCACAGTATTTGATCAGATATATAACATATATGAGATATATAAGTGGCTTCAATGTGAAGCTTCGCTAGTCTATAAAATCTAAAAATGCCCTGTGGTTCGCAGTCAGTTGTTTTCATTCTATTTCTTAGCAAATTATATTTTTTTTCATAACGCGAGTAATTTAATATGTTTTCCTCTTTATTCAGAAAATAATGATTTTTTGTGGCCAATTTTCTTGAATTTAATTGCACGATTTAGAATTTATATGGAAAAAAAAAATTAAATTTAAATAACGGCAACACCATCCAGTAAAACATTGGAAACGCAAATCTCAATTACTTAATCATGAAACTCGTACAACTTGTGGAACTGCTTTTAAAAAAGAAACATGTGCAGCGACAACAGCTTTTGGCAATTCCAATGGCTCTAGACAACAACAACATCACTAATAAAAGATCCAAATTGATTTTTTCTGTCATTAACTCTCGTATATCTCTTTTTGATCTCAGTTGATAACTTTTATATTCAGAGGAATTTGCGCTGACATTTAATATGAATAAAATTATTAGATGACTTTTTAAGAAAACTTACAGCATGAAAAGTAACCAGTCAGGCAACGAAGACATATTAAAGAAACTATTTAATGCAGCATAATTAGGCAAATCAGACATGAATCCTTTGCAAGTAATGAAAACTTGGCAAAAAATTCTAAGCAAAGGAAATTAAGCATTCAGACTATTCCAAACAGGAGGCCGGCCACATGAGTAGAGTTTTGAGGCCGTTACTATGTGCCATTAATTTGTGCGTAAGGCAACAAAAGCGTTTCTTATCGAATTTTAAGTAAAATAGTTCTTAGTCTTGCCAGGAATTTGCATAAACATTTTGGACAACATCAGATTCGATTCGCACTCATATATATATCTCATATATGTTATATACATAAGAAATAGAGAAAAGAAAAGCTTCTGAGATTCACTGCATTGTAATCCGGCAGTGTATGAAATGCAACTCTAAGTAAAATAGTTCTTAGTCTTGCCAGGAATTTGCATAAACATTTTGGTCAACATCAGATTCGATTCGCACTCATATATATATCTCATATATGTTATATACATAAGAAATAGAGCAAAGAAAAGCTTCTGAGATTCACTGCATTGTAATCCGGCAGTGTATGAAATGCAACTCTAAGTAAAATAGTTCTTAGTCTTGCCAGGAATTTGCATAAACATTTTGGACAACATCAGATTCGATTCGCACTCATATATGTTATGTACGTAAAAAATTGAGCAAAGAAAAGCTTCTGAGATTCACTGCATTGTGAGCCCACAGTGTATGAAATGCAACTCTAATTAAAATAGTTCTTAGTCTTGCCAGGAATTTGCATAAACATTTTGGACAACATCAGATTCGATCGCACTCATATATATATCACATATATGTTATATACACAAGAAATAGAGCAAAGAAAAGCTTCTGAGATTCCCTGCATTGTAGTCCGGCAGTGTATGAAATGCAACTCTAAGTAAAATAGTTCTTACTCTTGCCAGGAATATAAATAATCATTTTGGACCACATGATCCTGATGAGAAAAGGCAAGCAAAACTTCACGCATTCTAATACAATCTTTAATGACTGATTTCCTTCCACAAAGTAGGAAATTGTTGCCACAGGAGTCTTGTACTGATGATCAGGATATCATTTCACAAGATCAAAAATAAGATACTTACATTGATGGGTCTGCTTTTCGAGTCCAGAATGTGGCAACTCAAAAAATTTTTATCTTAGTTTTAAATCTTTTTTACATGAAAGAATACCGGCATTACACAACCTGACTCTGACGGCGCCATCAGCTGAGCAACACAAATCGCATTTTCTGGGCCGCTGAGGAAAATAAATGGCCACCAACATTTAAATTTACACACACGTTTTTTATTTTGTTTTTTTTTTGCCATTTTTATTCTTTGTTAAGTATAAAAAGCAAAAAAAAAAAAAATTTAATATCATTTTAAGCACGAGTATATCTGATGGCATGAAAAAACGATTTTGTAACAAATACAAATAAAAATTAGAAAAAAAATGCCAACTTAAAAATAAAAATGCAATTATTTGTATTATTATTGTTATTATTATTATTGTTGCCATTTTTCGATCTGAGTTTTCTTGTTGCATTTTTAAGTTTTATTGAAAATATTTAAATAGATTTTTATTTTAATGGCATTAAAATATTTCAAGCCAGCAGCTGCACGTGAAAATGATAAGGCTTTTGCAAATTAATAAAATCAGCAGTCCAATTTATAGTTTCGGGAAAAGACTTCGTGCCTGTGATAAACACTTCGAATAAAAAAACCGACATTATTGTATTATTCCAGAGTCGCGTAATTTCAATTTGAAGATCTATACAATGATAATTTGGCTTTAATGGTTCGACCCCACAAAATTGCCGAAATTATAAACCGATAAATATTGTTTAATTTAACTGATTTTAACTAGTGAGTATGGAAATTTAAATCACGAGAAACTCTATTAAATTGTCATTCATAAGCAAAAATATGTGGGGGATTCCCCAGAGTTTTGCTTTTAAATTATCTTTAAATTTGGTAATTTGGCTTTAATGATTTGAGCCCCAAAATACCCCAAATTATGAATCGATTAATTTTGTATGGAAATCTAAATCATGAGGAAGCCTGTTAAATTCTCATTCATAAGGAAAAAAGTTTGGGGGATTCCCCAGATTGCTGTTGTCTTTGGGTGTCAATAAAATTATTTTATTTCAAATTATATATGTCGTTCAGAACTCACTTATCTTTCAGATTGATTAGTATATTAACTTCTCTATTAAAAATTTAAAATAAAAAGCTTTCAAATAAGCTTATAAAAAATCATATGTTATTAACTTTAAAAAGGGAAATTAGAAATTCAAAAATATTCAGAAATATCTTTGGGTTATTAAATATTTCAATATGGGAAAATATTATGAAATCTGTTATCAATAGTCTGCCTTGTGAATACGCGAAAGTGGAATAGCATTACTCTAATAGTTCCAAAAGTTCCCCATTAAAGGACTTGCGTGAAAAAGTTAGCCAAAAAGCTTCATAATAAAATCAAAGCAAATTATTTTAGTTACAGCGTTAGAAAGCTTCGTTGACTTGATTTAAAAAAAAGACCCTTTAATTATAGCTCCAGTTGATCACCTGAACGGGTTAAGAAACCACTCCGCTTTCATGGAAATCATCAAATAAAAATAATTTAAGATTATAAATGAAACAGATTTTTTTATAGGAAAATGTTTTTAAAGGAGAATTTGATGAGGGGAGCAGTTGGAAGGCAAAGTGTCTTGACTGCTGTTGGAATGTTTAAGTATTGAAAGCATAGTGTTTGTCCAATTACCATTTGCTGAAAAGAATTAACATCGACGACAACGTATGAGTCCATCTGAGCACTTTCCCACATCTGGCAGAGAGTTTTGTCGGGGAAATAACGTAAACTAACGAAACTGCAGATTAGATTTCTCAAGCAAATATCAATTTTGTCTTTAGCGCCATAGTTAATGGATGAACCAGTTAGATGCAGAGAGAAGGTTTCACCCTTCGGTCTCTAGCGCGTCACTGGGCGTTCTGAAGTTTTTCAACATTGAAATGAAAAGCTAATATAAAGCAAATCGAGAATATAAATCGAATATATAATTTGATTGATCTACAAAAACTGGCCATAGATACATCAGGTGCCTCCGTAGGCGCATAGGTAATGAACAGTCTACTAAGCACGAAGTCGCCGGTTCGATTCCTAGCCAGACTCTGAGTGTTTCTAAACTAAAAAAAAAAATATTGTATAATAAATGCGGCCTCTGTTGTCTGCTGAATTCATAATTTTCCTTGAAGACTTCCTCCCCAATGAGAAGCACTTATGTTACAACCGATTTCTTATACGAACTGTATCTCCATTAAAACATACCCGGAGCTACTGTGCCACAGTAAAACTCACCATACCGAACATTTTTTCCTATAGAGCTTCACATCATTTCGACTCGCATCAACTTAAAAGCTCCATACTCTGATGCAGGCACATAACGGTGTGCAAACCGACATAAAAGCAAACATACACACGTGCATATATAATTTCCATATTGGTCACAAACATGACAAACACAATCCGGGTCAGTCCAAAAAGCAAAACTTTATTCTTGATTTGCTGTTTATAAACATTTTCTTTCTTTTATTTTACAATTTTAAGCCAAAATAAAGTTTACTTTTTTAAGAGCAGCGTGCTGGCAGTTCCAATTGAATATCTTTAATCTCTAGACTTGAACAAACAGAAATACTTAGAAAATCAGCAAAAATTGGCAAAAATAAAGAATAAAACCAAAAAAAAATAAACGACCAAAAAACTTTTATTCAAGTATATTGATATCAGATAATATATATAGAATATATAGTGTGGTCGCACATACTACACGTATATTTTAAGTGACACGGTTGGTGGGCAAATTTTGTAAAAAAAAATGTTAATGAAATAAAAATTCCAGAGTTGGAAAATTCGGCTCTTAAAATTTTAAATAGAATTTTATTGCATTCCATTACAATTCATTACAATTATGCAAAAGTTCAGCTTATGAAAATTTTTAAAAAATTTAAAAGGAATTTCCATTTTGGGGGATTCTGATTTTTTTTCAATACCTTATATTCCTATTTTTAAAATTTCGTCGTTGGATTTTTTAATTTTATTTAAATTTTTTTTATTTTTTTAATTTTTTTAATTTTTGTTGACAGAAACAAATATTTTATTGCCTTTTTTAAGAAAAAATTCATTACAATTTTGTAAGTTTTTATTTTACGCCGATTAATAATTTATATTTTAGTTTTTAATTTAAAATATTATTAAAAAAAAATATATTCCAAATACTGGCAAAGTAAAAAAAAGAAAAGCGGTAAAAATAATTTCCTCTTGAACAGTTTTTTATAATATTTCTTAATAAGATATAAAAAAAAAGGTTAAGTTAAAAAAAAGAAATTATTATTTTTATTACATTTTTATTTATATTATTTTATTATATTCTTATTTTTTTATTTATTTATATATATTTTTTTTATTAAGTTCTTATTACTTTAAGCTGACTTTGTTATTAGAAATTTTAAATTTCTGTCTAAAACATATATTTTTTATGTTTTTTTAAAAATAATTAAATTTAAATGGGAAATGTTTATTTTTTTAAAACATTTTGCAAATAACTATACCCGATTTAGTAGACACTAGTTGAGGGTGTTACAAAATGGATGCAAGACGGTTACTGGTGCTCGATATCACGGTATGGAAACAGTGTCCTTTCCGCCGAAATTATCTGATATTCATATGGCCAATATGTGGTTTAAACAAGACGGTGGCGCCTAAGAAATAACTCAATTAGTGTCGTCTCTCCTTTCTGTTATCAGAATTGGACGCCCTGAATCGTAAGATTTTATATCCGGCCTATCTTAACAATCCTACAAGCGATTTTTATATAGATTTTTCTATGGTCTTTATATCGTTTTTTATATAGATTTTTATATCGATTTTTGTATCGTTTTTTATTTCGATTTTTATGTAGATTTTTATATTGATTTTTATATCAATTTTTGTATTGATTTTATATCGATTTTTATATTGATTTTTATATAGATTTCTACATCGTTTTTTTGTATCATTTTATCTATATTTGTATTGATTTTTATATCGATTTTTATATTGATTTTTATATCCATTTTTATATCGTTTTTCACATCGATTTTTGTATCGTTTTTTATATAGATTTTTATATAAATTTTTACATTATTTTTTATATCGTTTTTTGTATTGACTTTTATATCGATTTTTATATCGATTTTTATATCGTTTTTATATAGATTTTTACACCGTTTTTAATATGGTTTTTTATATAGAATTTTGTATTGACTTTTATATCGATTTTTGTATTGATTTTTATATTGATTTTTATATCGATTTTCACATCGATTTTTGTATCGTTTTTTATATAGATTTTTATATAAATTTTTACATTATTTTTTATATCGTTTTTTATATCGATTTTTGTATTGATTTTTATATCGATTTTTATATCGATTTTTATATCGTTTTTCACATCGATTTTTGTATCGTTTTTTATATAGATTTTTATATAAATTTTTACATTATTTTTTATATCGTTTTTTATATCGATTTTTGTATTGATTTTTATATCGATTTTTATATCGATTTTTATATAGTTTTTATATAGATTTTTACACCGTTTTTAATATGGTTTTTTATATAGAATTTTGTATTGACTTTTATATCGATTTTTATATTGATTTTTATATCCATTTTTATATCGTTTTTCACATCGATTTTTGTATCGTTTTTTATATAGATTTTTATGTCGATTTTTATATCGTTTTTATATAGATTTTTACACCGTTTTTAATATGGTTTTTTATATCGATTTTTGTATTGACTTTTATATCGATTTTTATAAAATTAAATGTTAACAATGTTCCTAGTTGAGGAATGGATTTTCTATCCTGTACAAGATTTGGTTACAAGATCCTTTTAGAAAACTGATTAAATGGAGTAAAGGACCTTCAGGGAAATTTTTTTAATATCTTTTAACTTAACAATTAAAATAATTATGAAAATACTTTTTCAAGTAGAAAAATTAAAAAATTCAAATTAAGTTATTTCTTGTCCACAATGTTTCATGAGTGACTTTTTCTGATTTGAAATTTAAAAAAAAGTGTAAAAATTTGGAAAATTTTCCCGTGCATTTATTTCCAACAGAAAACTACGGAATTTTTATATATACTTACTAAAAATATTATTTCCTTCAATTAAAAATTTAATTATTTCCTGCTACTTGTAGGTCGCAATGTTATTCGTATTGAATCGATCAAATATCATATTTCTTATGATTTATTATTCCACTGCATCGATAAGAATCTGAAGCCAAAGCAACTCCTTCGCTTGTTAGAGCTTTTGGCAATGTTGAAAAGATAATTGTCATTGAATTATTGTCAACCATAAATTAAATAAAAAATATTTTCTATATGGCATTTGTTACATTTCAGCATTTGTTCTTTTGAGCCGTTCTTTACGGCGTGTTATAAATACCATAAAGATGTAAAATTTTTATTATTAATATCCTTGAAATTCACTTGCAAGACTTGCCATTCACTGATTGATGGAATAAGATTAAATGTCCTTAAGAGGCAGCAAAGAAAAAAATATTTTAAAACTAAAATGCAATAGAGGACAACTACATTTATGAGTAATGCATTGATTTTTTTTTGATTTGGTGATGACTGATACTCGATATGATGGCAGAAACCACATCATTGAATATCCCAAAACAGATAAAATGTTTGAAAATTCATCACACTCCATGTACAGTGTCTCTTATAAGGGGCAACCCATAAGTTCCAAGTAATAACTTTCTTTAATAAAAATGCATTAATGGAATCTTTCATATTTATAATTGGTGAAAAATATTTTAGAAAGACGCCAGGTAATGCAGTTCCCTAATGGGAACTGCATTACCTGGGAATGGGTTATCGGCAAGTTATTATGCCAGTTGGAGTTTTTTATTAATAAAAAATTTCATGAGTGCCAAATAACGTAAAGAAATATAATTTCTAAAAAAAAGATTGGTTCTAAATATAAAAGGGAACATTGACTTCTGGAAGTGGATTGGAAGACAAGATAAAAAAGCTTTATAAATTGTAAAACTTCCAATAGCGGAAATTAAGAAAAGGTTTTTGTTATGACTGGAATGCAAACTGAAAGCATTTTCAAAATATAAAAATAAAAAAATAAAAAATAAAAAAAAATTTAATAAAATAGTAAATTAAAATTTTAAAATATCTAAAAATAACATTTATTAAAAAATAATAATATTTTTTTAAATAATAATTTTTTTTAAAGTAATAATTTTTTTTTTAAAATTATAACTTTTTTTTGTAAATAATTTTTTTTTTAAATAATAATTTATTTTTAAAAACCAATTTCTTTTTTAAAATAATAATTTTTTTTAAATAATAATTTTTTTTAAATAATAATTTTTTTTAAATAATAATTTTTGTTTTAAATAATAATTAGTATTTTAAATAATTTTTTTTAAATAATAATTTTTTTTTAAAAATTAATTTTTTTAAAGTAATAATTTTTTTTAAATAATAATTTTTTTTAAAGTAATAATTTGTTTTTTAACATTATAACTTTTTTTTGTAAATAATTTTTTTTTAAATAATAATTTATTTTTAAAAACCAATTTCTTTTTTAAAATAATAATTTTTTTTAAATAATAATTCCTTTTTTTAAATAATAATTTTTATTTTAAATAATAATTAGTTTTTTAAATAACTTTTTTTTTAAATAATAATTTTTTTTAAATAGTAATTTTTTTAAAGTAATAATTTTTTTTTTAAATAATAATTTATTTTTAAAAACCAATTTCTTTTTTAAAATAATAATTTTTTTTAAATAATAATTTTTGTTTTAAATAATAATTAGTTTTTTAAATAATTTTTTTTAAATAATAATTTCTATTTTTAAATAATAATTTTTTTTAAATAATAATTTTTTTAAGGTATTAATTTATTTTTTAAAATTATAATTTTTTTTCTGTAAATAATATTTTTTTTTAAATAATAATTTTTTTAAAATAATAACGGGTTTTTTAAAATAATATTTTTTTTTGTAAGTAATATAATTTTTTTAAATAATAATTTCTTTTTTAAAATAATAATTTTTTTTAAATAACAATTTTTTTGTAAATAATTTTTGTTTTTTAAATATTAATTTCTTTTTTTAAACAATAATTTTTTTTTAAATAATACTTTTTTTTAAATAATAATTTTTTTTAAATAATATTTTTTTTAAAATAATGTTTTTTTAAATAATTATTTATTTTTTAAAAACTAATTTTTTTTAAAATAATAATTTTTTTTAAATAATATTTTTTTTAAATAATAATTTCTTTTTTAAAATAGTAATTTTTGTATGTAATAATATTTTTTAAACAATAATTTTTTTGTAAATAATATTTTTCTTAAATAATAATTTCTTTTTTAAATAATAATTTTTTTATAAATAATATTTGTATTTTTTAAATAATAATTTTTTTTTTTAAATAATATTTGTATTTTTTGCGGCAAAACCAGCAAAGAAAAAACGCGATTTTTATAATTAAACAATCATAAAAACTGAAAAATTAACTGCCAAAGTTTCTTTTACTGATGTGGCAGGCACTGTACTTTAGAACTTCTAAAGCACCCGCAGTATCTGTTAAAATAAAAAAAAAAAAAATTTAAGGCCTTCTAAATTAAAAAAAAAAAATTCCAAAACTTTTATACAAAAAAAAGAAAAAAAAAGATTTTTCATGTTGTTTTGTACAGACTGTACAGATTTTATATTTTCGTCTAAAAATTTTCTTTGCTATTATTTTTCATAATTTGTATTTTTCTGTTCATTGCAGGTATGAATATATTTGGACTATAATGCAATAATTTAATTTAGAATATCAAGTAAGTTAACATTAATTATTTTCTTATCTGCACTCGTACGAGTATACAGTAAATCAAAGCTTTTAATTGTTATAATGTTTTTGCATTGTTTTTACTGTTTTTTTTTTTTTTAATTATTTCTTTAATATAAATGCATCAGCCACAAGTGCAATTATCAACTTTGCACAATAAACTCTCATACTAATTTTTATTTGCTAATATTTTTACATTTTAAAGTTTTTATCTCAAGCTCATTGTGAACTGTTCCGAGCTTTTGGCTAAGAGATGCAAACCTAAACAGTTTCTCTTGGCCTTTTGCACAACTTGAACACGAGCACATGAAAAGCAGAATTTCGTTACGCCACATTTACGCTGTCTGAAATTATCTAAGTAAAGAGTTAACAAAAACCAAACAAAGAAACCAACAAACCAACAAACAAACAAACAAACAAACAAACAGACAGACAGACAAACAAAAAAAATATATAATAAATAAATAAATAAGTAAGTGGGTAATATAAAGTTCGGTGAAATATACGAAACAGCGAAAAGGTTATTATTTAGCAGTTTGTGGCAGACCAAAATTCACATGCTGACTGCATATAAAACTGGCATTTTTTGCTTGTTAAAATGCAGAAAGAATGCATTTGGTTAACCTGAGAAGGTCATTCACTGCTTCGTCGTTGTATATTGCAATAAATTAAATCTGATGCCTCCTGTTAGGAATTTACTAAAGAAAACAAAAAGCAAAAAGCAAATTAAAGAATAATTCTGTGACAAAAGGTGCTGTTCGAAATACCTGCAGGTGATTTAAAATTAAGAAATAAAAACATTTAACATTAATTAAGAAAAATTAAGTTTAAGAAAAAAAATTTACTTTTGCAAAAGCAATCCGTGAAACAAATAACATGTTTTGAGAAGGCTTTCTAAATGTTATTATAAGGATACACCAGTCGGCTTGTACGGACCCCCTTTAATTTTGCCGCTATACAGTTATAGAACATAAAGTAGAGTTTCTAAGTATTATTTTAAGGGTTTGCAGGTCGCCTTGTACACACCCTATTCAATTTTTCCCCTACACATTTATAGGAGATAGTGTAGAGCTTCTAAATATTGTTTAAAGGTCCTGCCAGTAGGCTTCTGCATACCCATTTTAACTTAGCCCCTACACATTTATAGAATATCAAGTAGAGTATCTAAATATTAATTAAGGTGCCTGATAGTCGCCGTGAATACTCCCCATTTAGTTTTGCCCCTACACATTTATAGAATAGTAAACATTTAACACAATCTCTTTGAAAAAAAGCAGAGTTCAGATTTTTATATATGTGAATGCAGTACGTCTCGTTACATAGTTTGCCCTAACATTTGTCAACTTTGCGTTAAACATAAACTTCGTAACCGGAGGATAACTGAGAAAGATCTCGAAAATATTTAAAAACTTCTTTTTATATGCCTCCCAATAGAATACTGCCTTTAGAAATATTATAAAAGTTAAAAGTGCTTTCAAATAAGTACTTTTGAAAAAATACTGTTTGTAAAAGTACTTTTTGCAAAAGCACATTTGGTAAAGGTACATTGAAAAAAATATTCTTTATTCTTTAATTTATCTTGAAGAAATACTTCCGTTTACTAGAAGTTTTTTAAAAAATCACTTAATGATATATGCTTTTAATTTATAACATTTAACATTATCCTTTATAAAAGTACCTTTTTCAAGGTGACTTTTTAAAAAGTAACTTTTTCAAGATAACTTATTGAAATTAACTTTTTCCAGATTACTTTTTGAAAAGTACTTTTTAGAAAATGTAAATTTTATATAAAATAATAAGAACAACTTTTTATAAGAGGTATCGTCTAATAAATACACTCACTCAGACTTAAAGTCGGCTTTGCCAAGAAATAAAGTGAATTTTTTCTTCAGAGCTTGACTTTAAATGTGAGACTGAAAAGTGATCTTATTTAATTAAGTCCATCCTGTATATTTAATAAGATAAGATAGAAAAACCGACAAGATTAAAACATAGTTTCTTTCATCAGAGCCTTCATATTGCGATTAAAAGCTTTCACCATCCATCTGCACGACTTTAAATGTCAGTGAGTATAAATTCAAAAATGGCTCGTTAAAAGCAGAACAGCAGGTTCTAAAAGAGTTTTTCAATAAAGCATAAAAAAATCAAAAGGAAAGTACTTAAAAAGTACCCGGATATACTTTTTGAAAAACATTCTAGAAAGAGCTTTTAAAAGCGCCTCCTTAAGGATCCTTCAGAGCCATCACAAGGAACTAGTTATTGAGAAATGTAGCATGTGAAAAAAATAACTCGTTAAAAGGATTTAAAGATTTAATTTGCTTTTGAATACATTTTGGAAAGTACATTTGCGTAGCTTTTTTGCCACCTAATCGGAAATATCTTTGAAATAATTTTAATTCCATTTAAAGAGAAATACATTTAAAATAAGAAAGTTTCCTTTAAGCAACTTCTTTTGCAAAAGACTGATTCTAAAAATGATCTCTTTCACCTAAAGAAGTATTCTTGTTGACTTGAAATTATTTATCACATGAGAATGGCAAGCAAAGTAATCCATCATCAGCATGGAAAGCTACAGGCTGCACATACAAAATCATTTTCCATTCAAGTAATGAGAAATTTTTGTTTGCTTTATGAAACGAGTACTCAGCAATTATTCTAGTTTTTCCACGAAATGCTTTTGTTTGCAGTTGCTGTTTGTTGGTTGCTTCAGAACGTTTGATGGTATTTTTGAAATATTTCATGTTGTCGGTTAGAACAACTGCCTGACCTTGAAATCCAGATACATTTTTTTATGTTGAAGTTTTTTTATTAATTTTTTTTTTTTTTTTGCATTGTTAATATTAAAGCTACTGTTTTTGGCGACATAAATAAAAAATTCTAATAATTTTTATTTCGCTTTTTAGTTGAATCTAGTGCGAGCAAAAAGTGTTTTAAAAAAATATATATTTTTTAAATAAACATTTTCAAGGCAATTGTTATTGTGACCACTGCTATTTGATTGCACACCACATTGCCACATAACTTTTCATGCCATGTCGTTATAAAGTATATGTTTTCATTACATGACTTAACAGGCAACTACATACACAATTGCACACTTAAGGCAACTTTCAATTGATATGAGTTTTCATTTTATGAACTATTTGCTTATGCGCACAACTTTTAAACTATTTGTTGAATTCAGAGATAAAATTGTGCAAGCAAAAAACTAGTTACCACAAGCTGCACCATTATCGACATCGAATGCAGCGCCTGTCACCTCCAGGGCTGAAAGTTGAAGAATTAAATATTCCCTAAATAATCATGTTTATTGTCATGTTATTGAATTTTCAACATGTGTGTATTTCAATTTGGATTTTGTTCAGCAGGCACTCACTTAGTCGTTCTGCGCCCAGTTGGAGTTGATGTTATCGTGATCTTTAATTTATGTTTCTTAACCTGAATTATTTTATCTCAATTGCATTTGAAATTTTTGTTTTCAATTTAAAAGGTTTACCAAAAGAAAAAAAAAATATTTTTTCTAAATATTTGTAAAATCCCTCTCGAACCTTCAAAATTTAGCGAAACTTAAAATTATATTTAGTGTAAACACTTTATATTTAACTTTTTTTCACTCACTGCAATCAGTTCATTTTAAACTAAAAAAGTTGCTTAACTTGCCTTCATTAGCAAACACATGAATAAAGTAATTGTAGCCCAACTAAACTTAATCATATTAAAAGTCGCCTAATTCTCAGAGCAGTTGATAAAACCTGAGCATTTTTCATTTAAAACAATCTTAGCAAATGGAATTGTTACAATGAAATGACACACATTGAACAGTTTTAGTACTTTAGCTAATAAAAATCTTAACGACAACATTACTGTTTACATTTGTAGTATCTCAAACAATTACAGTTTGCACATCGCCATACATTTCATTAAAATAGCCAAGCATGCAGCAACATGACAGTAAGTAAATTTTTCCCTTTTTCTTTTCGATAACATGATGCAACTCATTTTTTTTTCTTCATTTTATTCACATAATTATTTTATTAAATATAATTTTGAATTTAAAAGAAAAAAAAAAAAAACAAAAAACAAAAAAAATACAAAAATTTCTTTGAGAAAATATAAAGAAAAAATGCATACAGCAAAACAAAAGACTTAAGAAGCAAACTTGATTTATTTCATACAGGCAAATATTAGAATAAAGCGTAAGGAAATAAATAAAGCAATCCGTAATAGGAAAATGAAAAGAAAAATGAATTATTAATTTTTATAAAAGTACACATTTTTACAAAAAGTTACTTTTATATAAAAATAAATTTTTGAAGGGAATTTTTTTTTTAATGTTAGAAAAAAATTCTCAAAAAAATTATTTTTAAAAACTTGAGTTGAAAAGAAATATTAATTCTATTATACTAGAGTAAATTTTGTCAAGGCAATTTTTTTTTTCAAAAGCTCCCTTTTTTTGTTGATAAAATGGTTCGCCTTGACTGAAAGGTACTTTTTGCTCAAAGGCTCTAAAACATAATCTTGTATAAAAAGAGGTAGATATTTTTTTAATAGTATGTATGTACTTTGTTTATATCAAAATTCAGCTTTACAAAAATGTATATTAGATTGATGCAAAGTACTTTTTAATAACAAACAAGTACCTGCTTCGTAAAATGATTACTTTTTAGTAAAATGATCAAAAAGGTACCTTCTGATAAAATGAGAGTTTTACAAAACTATTATTTATAAATTTAAATGTTTATTGATTTCTTCGGGATAAGTTTCTATTTGATAAAAAAATATTCTCTGACGGAAATAGACTATTCAAAGAAACTGGATTTTTAGAGAAAAATACAATTTCAAAAAAAGTTGACTTGAAAACAAATAAAAAAATTAAAATAAAAATGTTTTGGTTTCTATAAAAAGGCCTTTTACAATAAAAAGATAATATTTATTCTAAAGCATATAATAAAAAAGATTACTTTTATAAAAAGGTACTTTTTTAATTTTTTAAAAATTTCCTTAGCTAAGAATTTTACAATAAAAGCATAATATATGCATAGAAAGCATATATAAAAAGGATACTTTATAAAAAAGGTACTTTTTTTTATTTTTTTGGAAATTTGTTGTAAAATGTTAGTTTTTATAAGAAAGAAACATTGAAAGGTTTTTAAAAAATTGTTTTTCGAAAAAAATATAATTTTTGAAAAGAAAGCACTCTTTGATAGAAAGATACTTTCTGAGAAATCTGTACTTTATGATACAAAAGAGATTTCGAATACAACAGCTTTGAAATTGAGCAGCCCTGCTGACAATATGTAGGGTTGCTCAGCTCAACGGCGTTGTCTGTCTTCGCGGCATCGAACTATATGTTGTTTGTTTACCAGAATAGGCGCGCTGTTAGACAGCGTCACTTTTCGTCATAAGCAATCAGTTTTTATAAGTAAAGTATTATATTTTTTAAGTGTATAAAGTTTTTAATAATAAAACGTACTTGAATAATAAAATAAATAAATTTTTTCTGAAAAATAAGAAAGGCAGTACACAATTGCGTCCACCGTATTGTACCTGAAAATTTGCAGCTAATTGAGAAAGTGTGTCTCCCGGAAGACTCCAACAGCTCCTCAGAACACATCGCCCCCAAATACCCAGGCTTTGCCGCAAACATACACTTATTAAATATTTTTATTAGACGTAAATTCTTATAAACTGTTTTATTTTGTTTGATATGAAGACAGATTTTACGGAAATTATTTGCATTTATAAAAATAAATTTTTTTTAGCAGACTCTTGCAAGGAGAACCTATTTCTGTATGAAAGTAACTCCTTTAAAAATAGATTACTTATTGTTTAAAATATTATTTTATTGATTTTCTATTTATTTACTTAATATTAAAATTATAAGAAAATAATTATAATATGAATAGAAGCACTGCCTGCTATTTTTATAATAAAAAGTTTAAAATTTTGGCAAAAAATCTAAAAACAAAAGCGGATTTCATTTATTCGAACAATTGTGTGGACTAGACTTTGCTAAACAATAGCTTAATTTATTATTGTGTTAATAGTTTAGTTGCTTATTTTTTAATTGAGGGAGGCTCCCCATGAAAATCGCAAAAAATGAAGGGGGTTTGCTAAACTGTATTGGCAAGAAATATTTTTTATTCATTTTTCCAAATACATTTTTATATACCTCATTTAATATTTTATTTTTTTTTTTTTTTTTTTTTTTTTGAATATATTTATTAATAATGTTATTACTTTTTATTTTGCCAAGTTAAAATATAAACTTTTTGCTGTTTTATTTAAGCCTAAAATTCGTGGCTTTCAAGCAATTTCAAAATTTCATGTTATTTAACTTTTTCTAATTAAAAATGTCTCACGCGATTTTTATGTTTTCTTATTATTGTTATTAAGTTGATTGATTTAAAAATTCTTAATAAAATAAAAAATGCATTCAAGTAAAGGCAACTTGCGTAATTTTAAAAGCCACAAGTTAAATTGCAACACAAATAAAAAATACAACAAAAAAAAAATCGTTCATACTTTAAACTTAAAAAAAAACTTAGTGTATTTTATTTTTATTGCTCGTTCAAATGTTTTTTTTTTTTTTTTTTTGTGTATTTAATAGTTTTTATATGAAACTAATAATTCTTGCATTCATTATCACATGAGGAATGGCTCTGAATACCATCACGTGTAAGGTATTACGGTTAGTGGGCATGTTCATTGTGAGCTTTAAGTCAATATCCTGGCTTACAATGGCAGCCAGTGAAGAATGTCTAATCATTTTTCCACATTCAAAATAATCACAAGTTTTATCATTTTTGAATTATAATAAATTATATAAACAATATAGAAATTCAAATGGCCATCTTGGCTACCGCAGCCGATAACTTGACCTAAAGCTTTCTATGATTTAATTAAATTTTTAATTAAGTGAGTAAGTCATTTCTGCTAAACATTTAATTAAAGCAATTAAATTTTTGCTAAACTGTAAGTGGCTTCTGCACTTATCTGTGGGAAGTTTTTGAATCGGAAGGTGTGAAACAAACACACACAAAAAGGATATACATTTATCTTGGCAATAGATTAGAAATCCTTTATAGACATTTAAATCACTGAACGTCTTAGAAAATATAAATTTTTTCCGTAAAAAATGTAACTAATGGAAGCCATACAGTTTTACACAAAATATGCGAAGGCTGTATCTGTTTTAAATGAGTTGATTCGAAAGCTGAAATGAAAAACGTTCTATAGTGAATTGAGCGATAGTTGAAGTACAAAAATTCCCTACACTCAGCAAAAAAAAAGTCCAACAGAAGTCACTTTTCATAGTCGTTTAAAAATAAAATAATTGCCAAGTTTAGTAAATTAAAGTTGGCAGCAACAATTTACACAGTTAAATTTATTTGACTTGTACAAAAAACTTTCAATAGGTTTGTAGAATTATTGACCTCGTCTTCAAATCCGACCCCACCAAAAAATATATTCCAAATGTCCTTCTAAATTTCCCATGTAAAGAGTGAAAAAGAGAAAATAATTATAATAATTATTAAAGTCTTAAAACTGAAAGACACTTTGGGATTAGCCATACACCTCTGCATACATAAGCCTACAGTGCAGCCGCGATAATATGAACACCGCAATATATGTGAAATTTTCTGTACAAGTCATGACAACTCTAATTGATTTGGGAAACGGTATAGTGATTAGATTCTACTGCCTAGGAAGTTGGGGATTTGTCTAACTATTTGATTTTATATTGTCTCACACACGTGTTTTAAACAGCTGATACTTCACATTCACTTATCAATTTTAAATTTAAAATTTATCAAAATGAGTAATTTATATTTTTTCTTTTTTAATAATTATTTATTTTATTAAAACTAAGAATTTTAAAAATGAAATTTTTATTTTAAAGAGAAATAAGCTGATGCTTGCCAAAGTGAACCAGCTGTATTTTAATTTGTATTGCTTACCGCGAGTTCACTGTTAATTTATGTTCACAATTCAGTTAGCGTTAAATAGGAAAATTTATTTGAAATATTGTTGTTGTATTAAAAAACTTTTACAAATGACAAATTAACATTGAGCTGGTCTAACGCACTGCCCTCTGGAATTCCGCAGAAAACCACTTCTACATTGACAGCCAACAATGCACTGCAAAGTACAAACTGTGCTACGACTTTTGTTGCAGGTCGGTGGGCAAGCTGATCCACATGTTGTGTACACTTGATTTCTGCCACACCGTCCTAGAAAAATATCACACATGAAGTCAATTTTTTATTTTTATTTCTAATACTCCTTTATTATCCTTAAAGGATTAATTCATTGTGCACACCTTGAGATTCTACGACCGCTACAAAAGCCAATGCCGCAAACAATAGAAAAAGTGCTGCGAATTTCCCCATTATTTTATTTTACCTTCAATATTTCCGATTTGTGAACGAGAACTGCTTACTTGCTACTAATGTAATGCTGCGGTAACGTTACTGCTTTTATACTAATTCTATTAATACTATTCTATTAGTATGATTTCTAATAATATCATATTTCCAATGAATAAAAATATGTAAAGAACGTTTTGTATTACACAGAAACGTGCTCATTTGGAAAAAGGGGAATTACACGCAATTGACATAAAATATACATATAATTATTGTTCCCTAGTCTGAATATATTACTGGAATCTGGAATTGTTCCATCACGATTAAAGCGCGATATATTTTTATTAGAGGTCTGCAAATTGATGTAAATTTCCTTTGATTTTCAGATAAAGTTTGTCCCCTCTGTAATACTCCTCAGAGGGAAGCCTTAGACAATCTTAAAAGAACTGCTATTAAAGCGTGAAATGTTAATATAGTTTTCTACTTCAAGTTTAAGATGAAACGTTACATGTAAATAAAAATAATTAATTTCCAGTTAAATAATTAATCGTTCAACAATTAATTAAAGCACAACACAATTAGTAGTTGAGGGGAAATTATTTCTAAAGCAACTACAAATGCATTCTTGAAGGTTGAATAAAAATTCCCTGCTAAAGAAGAAGAAAACTGTATATCGGTTTTAGCAAATGGGCTCTGCTTACAAAACAAAATTAAATATAATATTCGGGTAGCTGAATTTAAAACGGCCTCTGCAAAAAGTCGGAATAAGTCCGGTACTACTTTCTACAAATTTGGTTTATGAACAGTTACTCTTACGCAAGCTTTTTAAGGGTACTTTTTTAAATAGTACTTTATTCAAAACAATTTTTTATTTACAGCTACTTTTGAAAACATGTTTGTATTCAAAACGTACCAAAACACACTTTGAAAAAATGTTAGCTTCAATTAAATGCCGAAAAAGCCCAGTTATCACAAAAAAAAAAATGAACCTTTCCTCAAAAATCTACTTATATAGCAAAGAATTTTAAAAAAGTGTTTAAAAAAGCACTTTCAAAATAAAAAAGTACTTTTGTAAGTAGAATTCTAACTTTTTTTCAGAGCACTCTCTCTACAGGTAGTTTCCAAAAACACAAATAATTAATATGATTTTAAAATAAAAGATTTTTAAAAAACATTTTCCGAACATATGTTTTCTAAAAGATACTTTTCTAGAAGACAAATTTTGGAAGGTACTTTTTGAAAGTTAAGCTTATAACAACAACTTTATTAAAAACAGTATTTAAAAAGAATTTTTATAAAAAGTAAATTTTTGGAAGACATTTCCTAAAGACAATTTTCAAAAAGGTACTTTTTGGTACGTTACCATTTTGGCTACGTACTTTCTGGAGGAAAATTTATTAAAAGATAATTTGTTAAAAAAAAGAATTTTATTGCAAAAGGAGTTTTTTTTTGTAAGCAACTGTTTCAGCAGGGATATTTCAAAAAAACGAATTCTAAAATAAATATCCTTACCAAGGATCTTTCAGAGTTTTCAAAGGACTTTTTTTTTAAAAAAAAGTGCACAGTAGAAGCCATAATTTTTATATTAAATGCTTTCTAAGTGAAAGCTTTTCCATTTTATTAAAATTAAAGCAGTTTTCTAATTTTTAAAAGCACTGAAGGTTTCCTCTTATTAAGATTTTCCACAGGACATGCTAAGACTTTTAAGTTTTTCTCAGCTCTTGCCTTTTTTTAAATCGCGTTAGAACGCAGATAAGAAAATTATGAGAATCTCAACTTTACCTAAAGAAAAATATTTCTACTGAATATTACACCGATTTGAATATCAAATACACATTTTGTTTTTGATCCTTGCAATGTTGACTTTAAAGTTTTACACGATTTGGCTGAAGATCATCGTGAAGTAAACCTCATTTTAATAAATAGGGTCATAGAAAAAGAAATTACAATTTGCAAATCTGATAAAAAGTTATATATTTATTATAAAGCTAGCGAAACGCACTGAAACTGTAACACGGCGTCGAAATACGTTTACAACTTAATTTTTATTTATAAAAATGATAAGAAATGAATGAATTTTGGTTAAACTGTTGCATGTGTTAATATCAAGTGCTTAGTGGCAGGTTATGGCAACTTCTCGTTGACGCAAGTAGAGCTCATGCTGTACCACTTCAAAGGCAACTTCCTTCTACAAAACTTTTTAAAACTTTTTGCTTTTACGAAAAGAGGTTTTTTTGTGAAACTCTGCACAAAAAAGTTCTTCACAAACGTTATATTTATATAGTTGAACTTTTCAAGGTTTCGTTTTATATAACAAAAAGAGGTAAATTTATGAAGCCGACTGTACTGGCTAAACAGATGTTATTATTTTCTTTGAAAAACTCTTACTTTGTTGAACAGTCTTCACTTCTAACTTCTCTAATGGCTTTTTCATTTTAATTCACTTTATTTATTATCCTTCATATCGGTTTTATATTTTATTTTTTAAATTTCATTTCCTTTAATTCGCTAAAATTTCACACAATTTGTTGCGTTAACAATATTTCGATGCCACACAGTCATTATTGGAATTGAGCATGTAGCCATCCTTACACTGGCAACCGACAACACATCGATAGGTACAGGACGCGGGCGGTTGATGGCCACATCTATAGGGGCAATCAGTGCCACACGTTTTCCATTCCTGATTGCGTGGACACTTTTGATCTTAAAAAATTTAAAAAAAAAAAAACTATCAACAATTCGAAATGAACACGAATGAAGATATGGATTACCTTCAGCCTGAATTATGACAGCAAACAGTACAGCAAATGCGAAAAGCAATAAAATAATTTTCTGAAACAATTTCACCATATTTGTTCTGTTAATTCAGAATGTGTCCAGTGTTAAATTCAAATCTCATCTGATTTATTTCTTATTTCTATGAAGTAAGAAATAAATTTTAATTCAATTACAGATTATATTAATTCATAAAATATTAAAACTCTTATAATTAAATCAAATAATGTCTAGACTCTACATATATAACAGAGTGAACAGTAATAATTGAAACAAAATATTTTGAAACGGGAAAAGTAATTACTTTACCAAACTGTAAATGGATTTTATTGCAAATTGTTAGACAAAGTAGTGGAAACGTTACTTTTTATTTATTTTCAATATAAAAAAAAAAAAGTATTTTTAAAAAACAATTATTATAAATAATTTGTTTTATTACACTTAAATCAAGTTAGTTTTGAGACAAGTTTAGCACAGTGTGAAAAACCTACTTGAGTGCCCAAATCGTTGATATGACTCGCATTTTGCTACGTTAAGCATGAATGCGTCTACGAATTCTTTAACATCAAGCAATTTTACAGATATTACAATTCATACAGATTGCTTGACACATTTTTTAAATTGTATGGCTTTTTACTTTGAAATGAACTGCTGCAATAGAAACTGAAATTTTAAGAGAATATTTTATTTACTGGCAATTTATAACATTAACAATCTTTCGGTTCAACACATTCATCCTTAGAATTAAGCACATAACCCTCTTTACACTGGCAGCCAATGGCACAACGCAGGGTACAGATAGGAGAAGGTTCTTCACCGCATCTAGAAGGGCAATCGGTGCCGCAAGTTTTCCACTCTTGATTAGTAGGACAGTCTTTATCTAGAAAAGTTAAAAATATGCCAATACATACCACACATATATTTCAGTCACTTAAAGTGATCACTTGTAAGCAAGAATTTCTCACTCTCTTACCTTCAGCCCGTATAGAAACAGCAAATAGTGCAACAATTGTAAGAACTAAGAAAATTTTGTGAAACAACTTTGCCATTTTTTTTTCGGTAAAGAATGCAACGTGTTTAGAGTATAAAATTTAAATTCCAACTGTTTTGTTTGCTATTTCTAGCGTGACTTAAATATTCAGAAGTTTTTTCATATTTTTAATCATTTTGTTATTTTCTTTATTATGTTTTCGTTCTATACTTGATTCTTAGAAGCCCTACAATAAGAATTTATATTAACTATTAAATATATTAAAAATTGCATAATTAAAGCAAATATTATAATGACTCTGGGAGATGAGACAGTGTGAAAGAAAATAATTGAAACAAAGTAATTTTAAGTGGTAAAAGCGAGCCAAACTAAAAACTCTTAGACGGCAAATAATAATGTTGGATGCCAAATGTGATAACTATAATGGCTCCGAGGACCTTTTTCGCACTGCTATTCTGATAGCATACTGCTAACCCAAAAGGTATCTTCTCTAAAACGAGCCTTTGCGAATAAATGGACATTGAAAAATTAAATTGTCCAAGAAGTTCCTTTTGATAGCAGAAAATTTTTGTAAATGTACCTAATCTATGTCCTTTAAGGCCGTGTTTCTAAACTACACGTTAGTAGTTACCTTTTATGAAACTTAAAATATAATTAGATTTTACAAAAATGTTTAATTAATTTTTAATAATATAATAATTTTTTAATATATCATTTCTGGAATTAATAATGTTACTGAAACGTACTAAATTAAAATACCAAAATTACATGCAATAGGACCTTAATTGGCTATCTGAAAACAATTATAATATTATTATTTTTTTTTTCTTATTGGGAAAGTAATTTTTAATAAATTTCAAGAACTAATTTGAGGTTCTGTTTAATATGTCTTCATTCGCCAGAAAGATCAAAATAGAAATCGGACACAAAAAGGTACCAAAGTGTACTTTTAACCAGGAAAGCAAAAAAAAAAAAAAATCTATTACCATCTCCCCCCACAACCTTTTTAATTTTTTTTAATATGACTGTGTAATTAATTTGTCACCTTCTCTAGTTCCATCTATTTTAGTTCCAAATACTTCGCTCTCTTCTTTTGTACTGCATGTACAGCAGCCACTTTCAAACATCGCTTTCACTTGATGTAAAAAATATTTGTCACACTGTTTGGATGCTAAAATAATATTATTTTGCTTGTTTTTTGTAAAAAAAAGAAAACAAGTATTTGAAAAATTCGTTCAAGCTTGACTGTGAGAGATAAGAAGCTCTGCTTCATAAACTTTTATTGTTAAGCCGTAACAAACTCAAGCCGATGACAAAATTTCCAAAACAAAAAAAATAATAATAAAACATTATCAGCAAATCACAAAAAGTTTAAAAATAATTTTTTAGAAAAAATTTTTAAGAAAAACCTTTCGAGCGTAGCATTGAAATCAGAGAAAAAAATTTAGTAAAATAAAGAAATCTGAAATGAAGAAAAGTGAAGAAATTATTTTTAAAAATTTCACGTAAAAATTTATGTAAAAAAAATGTAAATATTTAAAAAAAAAAAATTGAAAAATAATTATTAAAAATCGTCATTAAAAAACGTTCATCCGAGTTAAATTAATCTGGACTAGTAACAGGAGCAGAAGAAGTATTGGTTAAGAAATCGGTTCTTGAGTTGGCTTGATAATCAAAACGCTTTTTAACACTGTCCGAAAACGCTCGGTTAATGCCCAATTAGGATAGTGGACTGCTAACAGTATGCTACAGGGGATGGTACAGTGTTCGATTACACCAACCAAATATTTTCAACTGTATATTCTCGAATCTGTATTATGAGACCTCGGAGTACGTATTAGGACACTGTCTCAAAAGCTGCTGTCAATGCCCAATAAGGATAGTGAACTGCTGAGAGTGTGCTACAGGAGATGGTACAGTGTTCGATAGCACCAACCGAATATTATCAATATTAACATCGATAAATGCATATTCTCGAAACTGAGTTACGAAACCTCAGAGTACGTTCCATGACACTGTCTCAAAATGCACTGTTAATGCTCAAGAACTACAGTATACTACAGTGGATCGTACCGTGTTCGATAACAGCAACCGAATATTTTCAATATTGAAAGCGATAAATGCATGTTTTGAAACAGGCCATGGTACAGTATATGGTAAAACCAACCGAATATTTTCAAATGCATACTCCCGAACTTGCATTACGGCAACTCGGATCACGTATTGTATAACAATCCAACACTGAGAAGGTGTGGCATTAGGCTTCTTAGTTGATTGTCTTTCTTTATGGCACAGAAATGGTACAGTGAACATTACCGGGTTAAGCTTTTCAAACAAGGAATAGAAATAAGAAACCTAAGAAACCCAAATTATAAAATCCCTTTTCGGGAAATAAATTTTAAGGACCTCACTTTGAGAAAATGTAACTTATAATAAGTGCCCTTTAATGGCGCCACAGTCACTAACTAATTTAAAACAATGTCTCACTAAAAGTAGGCTGGTAAAAAAGGACGTTAAAAAGCCTGCACAAAGTCGACATTTTAAATAGTTTTGGAAAAAAAAATTATATAAAAAAGATATTAAAAAGGGAATAATTAAAAAAGAGAATTAAAGAAACACAAAGTTTTCTGAAAATATCTTTTTTTTAAAAATAAAACCGATTATTTGAAGTAAATTTTAAACCCGATGCCCTCCGCCGCCAGTGCTTCTATACATATTAAATTATTTTATAAAACTGTAACATAAAGTAAAAAAAATAAATGAATAAAATATATATATTTTTTGTTAATAATTATTAATTAAAGAATAAATTTTAGAAAGTGTCTTCTAAAAGGTTTCCATTCAAAAGAGAAGAGGAAGAAATTTTTAGAAAAACATCGAAATAAATTTAATAAAAATAAATAATTATAAAAAAATAAAAATAATAAATATAATTTAATCGAGCTTGAGATCTGATATTTTATATATATTTTTTCTGATTTTTATAATCCGTTGTATAATAAAGATTCAAGAAGAGGAAACAAAAAAATTTGATTTAATTAAATAACAAAATTTTTAAAAAACTATTTTTTTCCAAACATGGAACTCAAAGTCAGACCTCGTATTCATCTCTCAGAGACATTGCCAAGTTTTCTTATTGGCCAGCAACAGGGATATAAAGCATAAGATTTTCTTCACATTGAAAAATTCCTTCACATTCCACTCCTCTCAACTCCTCTCACCACCTGCTAAACTGCCTCTGAGACGAACAAATTAATAATTAAAACTAAAACATTATTTTTCCACCAACAACTACAACTTTTTATGTTTTATGGTTGTGTTTGTGTTTGTGTTTGTGACACCGACAAGAGCATATATATGCTTTAAAAACTCCAACTTTTATTTAAACAACTATTTTTGAAGGCATGTGAGGTTCATCGGAGGGGACGGTGCCATCCAATTGAAATTTTAATACCAAAATGCTTTTAGCGCAAATGAGAAGAAATTAACTTTTCAAAATTAACTAGCCAAAATTGCGCAAACAAAAGACTTCTTTGTGCGCATCGCCCTGAGCACAATTGCGTTACGTTAGCAATTACCATCCATTTGTTATACGACAGACAGCTTCAAGAACGGCTAGTGAGTTGAATAATAAATTTTCATTAACGAAAATAAATTCAAAAATTTAACATCTCATTCTGAAGAATCGGACTATTTTTAGCTTCACTTTATTCAATTTATTTATTTATAAAATTAAATATTGTGTCTCTCATTTGTAGTGCCTTCCAGTTTAACTCGAATTGGAATAATTAAATTTCATTAACAAATGCATCATAACTTTCATTTTTCAAAATGAAATAAAATTAAAAAAAAAACAAAACGAGTTATCAAAAGAATGCCAAGTGAACAATACAATGAAGATTTAATAAAACAGAACCGGAAAATGTTTTTTGTTTTTATTTTTATATGTACAAAAGAATGAAGAATATTATTTAAATATCTTTGGCATTATTAATGCAATTTAACCAACTGGCTAATGGAACCAACTTGTAATTTAAGATAGTGGCCACAGGTGGTAACTACAGGTTGTTCTCTGTAGGTGCGTTTTCATAAAATAACCAGACATTTAACCGAAAGGAAGGAGGAGTTTCTATAAAATTAAGTAGGGAAAATTGAAAATATTATTATTGTAGTGGAATTCCATTTAAACCGATATAACAATTTTCAGTAGGTCCGAGAAACAATTCAGAAAAGGTACTTTTCATTCTCGGCTTATATGACCCCTAACAACAATTCCTCTGTGGTAAAAATCAACCATAAAAAGAGATCTGTCCAAAAAGGTCATCGATAATTCCCATGAAATCAAGAACAAAATTTAAATAAAAAGCTCACTCTTAAAATTCAGGAAAGGGACTTTCCATTGTCAACTTGAATGACCCCTAACAAAAATTTCTGTGAGCTACAAATGAGCCATAAAAGATTTCCGTCAAAATGAGCAAAAATGCTCAAAATGTCATCTCAATAGCAAAACTTTAAAAAAAATCAAAATCCAGAAAAGGTACTTTTCATTTTCGGCTTGCATGGCCCCTAACAACAATTTCTCTGAGGTATAAATGAGCCATAAAAAGAGATCTGTCCAAAAAGGATAAAAAAGCTTGAAAGGTCATCGAAAGTTCCGATGAACTCAATAGCAAAATTTAAAAAAAAAAATCACAACAAGAATTCAGAAAAGTGCTTCTTTACAAAAGCAACGGGGACGAGTTGCACCCCAAAAAATAAATTAATTAATTTAATAGAATTCTGAAATAATTTATTTAAAAGTCACCATTTAGTAACGTTATATGTGGAAGCGTCCTAATTTTTTTAAACGAAGACTATCTGAAAGCATAACTATATATATTATTGAATAAATTAGTTAATGAAAAGATAATTAATTTAAATAAATTTATAAAAATTTAATTTATTTATATAAATAAATCGAAAATGTGCAATTCAAATAAAATATAATTGAGAAATAATTGAGATAAGACAAATTTCTATGGCTTCTACAAACCATTTTTCCACAAAAAAGGCCCCATCAATTATACATCATCTTTTTTTGTATAGAGTTTTTTATAATAGAATTTTTTAAAAATTATTTAATACTAATTTGAAGCTTTTTTTTAAATTACTCTTTTACAAAATAAATTGTGGTTTCGTATAAATTTTCTTTTCGTACGAAACGAAAGCTAATCAAGAAGAAACGTTTCCGAAGTATTACATCCAATAAAACCAAAACTTAATTTTCAATTCTATTTAAGAAATAAGAAGAGGCAGCAGATGTATCTGGTCCTCAGGAAACTCATAATGGAATTAATTTTTATATATTATAATTTGAGTCACATCAACTACAGGGAGCGGGTTACCACAATTTAGCTATAATGCACTCAGCTAATTGAAGTTCCGTCTTTGTTAGCTAAAGTTGGCCAATTGGTTTAAGCAGGGCAACATTATTGGTCAATGCTACGGACTCTCCCCTGATCACTTCGGCCAATTTTAATATAAAGAGAAATTGTGAATCTGGCTTTAACTCCTTCTCCTGCAATACATTGTATGGCAAAAAAGGAAAAGGAATGGCAGTAGAGAAGAAGAGATAGATGTATGCTGTAGGTTTAAGGAACTTATGATATCGAAACAGGCTCTCTTAAGCTGCATTTTGGTAGCCATATTTTTTTCTTAATTCTTCTACTAAGCCCGTGAAATACTTCTAGAGAAGAACGGAAGACGCATATCCTTAAATATTATCATCTGACTTATGACAGATCGCAGAGTTTTTAATTGTTTAACATTTTATTTTTATTTTCAAATTGGGGGTTTTTCTTAAACGGATGGGGAAGAGCCCGCCAAATTACTTGCAGTTCCTATAACACATTAAGAAAACTAAAAACTATTTATTTTTGTCTCAAACTAAAGTTTATCAAGGAAAAAAGATCTCGCACTATTTCTTTTGCAAAAACTACAGAAAAGAGTTCAAGACACAATAAAAACAATAATAAAAATACAAAAGTTAACAGGCTGCAGCAAATCCAAGATCTTAATCAATTTTTAGACTTGAGCTGGCGATCAAAATATATTACAACAACAGAAGAACGGCAACAATTTGTTGTATCTCGTACAATAATAAATAAATTACAACAACATTAAAAGTGTTTATTCTTGAGGTGGCACTTAACATGATCAGCAGCGTTGCTTTTGTAAATATTCACGGCAATTATCGTGAGAAACTTTTTTAAAATTAATATCTTTTGAAACTAGAAAACTTTTCAGCCAACTAACTTGTTTCTAATAGCGAAGGTCAACAAATTGAGACTTGCGATAGAAAAATGCATGTGAAAATACAATTGGGAACGGGGAAGTTGTAAAAATAAATGGAATTATGTGGCAACAAATGCAAACAGGGGATGGCTGGGAAAAATGTTAAATAAACTTTGTTAAAAAAAATTGTAAAACAATTTATGTTTAAAAATCGTCCACTTTCATTAAATGAATTCCATAAATATTCATTTAACATAAATATTTAAATTATATAGAAATAATTAAATCAATTAAACTTTAATTAAAACTTGTTTGAATTTTTTTCTTCTTCTTCTCCTTGCCACGAAGTTAATGATTTTTATTTGTTTATTTCTTTTTTCATTTTAGGTAATTTACAATTGATACACCTAAAGTACTTCAAATGCTTCAGAAGGATTAATCGATTACAACAAAAAGTCTCACCGATTTCCACAGTTAAGATTAATCATTATAATTTTTAAACAAACAATAATTAAAAAGCAATTAAATTTTTGCTTGCAAACAACATCAATCAATTGAACTAAAAAGTTAATAAATAGTAAAAGGTAGGCGAGTAACCAGAGCACATTTAAATACTTCGATATGGGGTATTCCATAAAAAGCAGACCTCGAAGTTTATACAAATATTCTATAAGCCGACTTAATTTGCAAATCTTTCAACTTGTCGATAAGACAACATTCATGTTCTGGGCAGGAATCGAACCTGGCAACTCCTGTTTAGTAGATTCTCTTACGAAAGTAACCAATAATTATTAAAAATACGGCCACTCAGTCCAATTAAACTAATGCCGGTGTCCACCATTCAACACACTGGCATGTATAATTCAATCTCAAGAAAATGTCACGTAATGCTATTTTATTTAAAGGAAATCGTATAGAAATGGCACTACTTGTAGTAACTGCTCCTAAAATGTTCATTAAGTTATCAAAAAACACAGACAACTTTTTACTGCCCACTGTAACTATTTAAAGCAGACACGTGCGATTCTGAAAAGTAATTTACACTGGCAGTTATCGTAATGATTTAAAAAAAAACCGGAAAAAAATTATTTTAAATAATGCAAGGCCCTGAAAATAGGGCCCCATTCCAAAACACTGATTAAAAATAAACAGCAGAATTAATCGCAAATCAAAACAGCGAACTTTTGAACGAACATGTTTTGATTTTTTTCATATTTTGTCTGGGGCGATATTTATATCTCTAAAGTGACCCCACAGCACTGATAAGATAATGTTCGATAGCGGCTTCATTTCATTTCTAAATAGATTGATTCTAAGGGTGTCGATTTAAAGGCAGGAAGAGAAGATCTTACCCGGCATAGACGTATTCTTTACACTGAATAAATAACGGAAATAAATGCAAAGGCCCTGGAACTAACAGCTAGTGAAAAATTGCTAGATATATATAAACCTATAGAAACGGAATGGAACACGACTTCGAAAATAGTCTTTTAGAGTTTGTCACATCTCCAGAGAAATGGCACTGCAGAGATGTGACAAACTCCAAAAGACTATTCTAGAAGTCGTGTTCCATTCCCTTTCTATCGGTTTACATCTATCTAGCCATTTTTCACTAGCCCTAAGTTCTAGGGCCCTTGCATTTATTTCAGCTACTTATTCACAAAAAACTAAAGCAAAATGTAAGAAATCAGGCGAGCTTATATATTTCGTCAAAACCGGTTTCCGGCCCCCTTGTAGTAAGTATGGCAATAAAAATTATTCACTAGTTATATATAGTGAATTTCTTTTATTTTTTAATTCCTGGTCCTAATAATAAGAAAACCGGAAAGAAAGATTAAAGAATTAAAAAAAAAATTAATAATTTTATAAAAAAAAATTTTTTTAAATTCGTACAATTTCAATAAAAATGTTTTATTTATACCACAATTGTAGCACGTTTTAGCTGAACGCTTTGTATGGAAGGCGCCATACGTAATTATTACAACCCACGTATTACGAAAATAGTCCATAATATTCAAATATTTTAAATTAGAAATGAATATAAAATATATTTTATGAGATTTCCTAATACCAATTAGCTTAAAACTAATTTTTTTTATTTAATTAATTAAAGGGAATGTTTAATTAATTAAACTTAAATGACAGCTCTCGTTGTCTCTTTAAAGACTAGACGGGTGACTTGTTAACACCCTGCGGGAGATTTTCAAAATAAACGCAATGTAATTAATTAAATGTAATTGGAATTGAAGGTAATTAATTATTGAAAGTTGCATTAATGTTTGTTAAATATTAAAATATTAAAATTTATTTTTTCAAAATTTTGCTATTTTTTTTTTTACAGAATCATTAGAAAAAATTTCAATTATATTAATTTATTATAATTACTTATGTTAATTAATTACAATTCTGATGCTTTTAAACAAAAAAAAAAAGAAAAATATTGAAAAGTATTTAAAATATATCAATTTGATAAAAAGCAGAAGAGATTAAATTAAAAATATTAAAAAAAAGTTGGAAATTTTTTAAATAAATTTTTTTTTTTAATTTGGCCTTCCCTGCCATTTGAACAATTTTTTAATTTTTATAATTTTATTTAAATTTAATAAATTTATTAATTAAAATGCAGAGTATTAAAAGAGAAAATTAAAAACTTAAAATAATTTCAAATTATAGAAGAATTATTTTGAATTATTAAATACCAAAAAAAATTTTTTTTTTATTATATTTACAAATAGGCTTATAATTTTAATACATTCAATTTCAATAATATTCGCAATATTAAACGATAAAAACAAAAATGATTTTTGTTAATTAATTTTTCATTTATATATAATTTTTTTTTTTTGCGGCAAAATGGTCAGAAGACATCCTCCAATATATTCCTGAGAAATCCTTTTAAATTGAATTATTTTACAAATAAATCTCTTTACTGCCTTCACGCTTTGGTTGGGAGGTCCCTAAAAGTTATTGTTTGTGATCTTAAAATATTTTTAATATTATTCCGGTTATCAGTTTTACATGGATAACAATATCTTTCAGATATTTTGTGCCATACGAGTATTTAATAAAAATTGCTTAAAAAGTATAGCAAAAACATGTTTATTTGCAATTTGGTTTTTTTAAAATATCAAAAACAAATTTATATAAAAAGTTGTATAAAAATTTCTAAAAACAAAACAGATATTATAATTAAAAAATTGGTTAATTTAATTTAATTAATGTAATTTAATTTAATATTGCCAGCCACAGAAATAAATTAATTATGACACATAGAGTGAATTTGATGCAGGCAAGATGCGCCGTGATTTATTCTTCACGGATTAATTAATTAATTAATTTAACAGCTCATTTAATTTTTGGCATTTAAGGAATTTCTATAAATTTTCATAAATTTTTAATTGAGATATCACATGGCAACATGTTGCCAGGAATGTTTCAGCAAAGAAATAAATTAATTATGACACATAGAGTGAATTTGATGCAGGCAAGATGCGCCGTGATTTATTCTTCACGGATTAATTAATTAATTAATTTAACAGCTCATTTAATTTTTGGCATTTAAGGAATTTCTATAAATTTTCATAAATTTTTAATTGAGATATCACATGGCAACATGTTGCCAGGAATGTTTCAGCAAAGAAATAAATTAATTATGACACATCTAGTGAATTTGAAGCAGGCAAGGTGCGCCGTAATTTATTCTTCAAGAATTAAATAATTAATTAATTTAACATCTCATTTAATTTTTGGCATTTAAGGAATTTCTATAAATTTTCATAAATTTTTGATTGCGAAATTACATGGCAACATGTTGCCAGCAACGTTTCAGCAAAGAAATAAATTAATTATGACACAGCCAGTGAATTTGAGGCAGGCAAGGTGTGCCGCGCCGTAAGTTTTTTTTTATTATTATGCATAAAAAAATAAACATTCTCTTCTTTAAAATTCAAACATTTGATTTAAATATTAATGTTGTGAATAATAGAAACTAATTAAATATATGAAATGAATTCGCCTTTTAATTATGGAATAGAAACAAATGGCCACTACTCAACCTTGGAAAAAAAAATTAGTATTGAAATAAAAGAATTAATAAACATGCAATTAATAACAATATAAGACAACAAAATAGTAATAACTAATAAATAAAATTTAAACCACTTTGAACAAAAGAGATATATTTACGAGTATTGTTTATTTCACTCTGTGACAAATCGTAAATTATAGTTCACTAAAAAAAAAAAATCCTGAAAAAAAAATTCCAAAAGGTATGTCCTAAATCATTGTGGATAAAAAAATTTATATATTTTCAAAATATATTTTTAATAAATTACGATCTCTCAAATTAAATCGCAATATTTTTTCGTTATAATTTAATTTAATTTTTTTTTTTTTTTTATTTAATACAACATTTTATTAATGTGGTAGTTAAACAACAGCTTAAGATTAGCTGAAACTGAAAAGAGAATGATTGTTTTTTTTTATTAAATGATGCTTGAGGCGAAATTCTTTAATCTGATTTGAAACAATTAAAATTATTACGTCTTAAGCCGAATATGCAGCCGTCTAGTTTGTGTCATGAAATCTTATTTCAGAGATTTTAAATACGAGATACGAAGGTTAAATCTAGAGCACAGACCTCATGGTTAAATTTAGTCTTTAACCTCTTTTTTATATTCAAGGTCTCGTGTCTGTATGGCGTGGTAAAAAGTCCTTTACTTTTTCACTTCAGAGATATCAGAAGACCATGAATATTTGTAAACGTGATGGCGTGTTTGCGCAATCGCAGATGAAACTCTGAACAGCTGATACCGCATTTCAACTGAGTTTCCAATTCAATGGCAGAGTTTTTAGTTTATGAGGAAACTGAAGAAAATATAAATTTTTTTATATTTAGTTAATAAATGTAGTGTAACTTTGACAATCGGTATGCTGCATGTAACGTAGCAATACATTATAACAGTTATTGCCAGCAGTATTATGCTTTAGAATCTTCCATACAAGTAGCGGTCATTTGACAACTCAGATATGCACTTGAAATGTCAAAAACATAATGTATGTGCCATGCAGTGTATATTTTATGCAGTGTATGTGGCATGCATTGTATGTGGCATGCTCTGTATGTGCCATGTACTTTATGTGCCATGCACTGTATGTGGGATCCACTGTATGTGCCACGCACTGTATGTGCCATGCACTTTATATGTCATCCACTGTATGTGCCACGCAATGTATGTGGGATGCACTGTATGTGCCACGCAGTGTATATTTCATGCACTATATGCGCCATGCACTGTGTGTGCCATGAGTGTTATTTAAGTCGGCTTTAGGAAGCCATTCACTTCCAGAAGTATAAGTAAACCCCATTTCCACTGTAAAGGAGCGTTATTATTCAATCCTTTGAGCGGACCAGTTCTGCTCAGGGATCAACAAATAAGGATCCAGCGCCTAGCTGCGCCATCTTCAACACCAAAAATCGATTGCACAAAATGAGAGAATGCTTGGAAGCAGACTCCCAACAAAAATGGACCGCAGATGCTACTGCTCTATGTGTAGTAAAACAAAAACAAGCTGCATTTTAGAAAAGTATATTTCCTGGCTTAACTGACTGTTCAGACAACGCATTTGCAATTGGCATACCCACATCAAGAGGAGCTTCTTCTTTTATTGTTTTAGGCATTTGGAGTGCTTTGGAGCATTTTCTGCCCCTGCTGGCATTTTTAATTCTATTCATTTCATGAAACATGATAAAATAAATTGTAATTTTATATCTACTAGAGTGATGAATTGGTATACAATTTTACATTTCAATTCAGAAAATCGTCAAATAGCTTAATTTGGCTGCGAGGCTAAACCAGGATTACTCTAAGCCTTTAGATTGATGAGCCATAAAAGCTTGCAAAGAAATTACATTTTAGGAAATTTATTAAGCTGATTTCTATGCGGCATTTCACTAGTGATAATAGCCAATCTTAACCGGGCCTTAAACCGTATATCCACCAGTTCTTTTAACATAACATGTTGTTCTGGCAACATTTGTTTATAAACATGTTTATTAATGTGAATGCTTATTAGCGTCAAACTGTAAAGATTATGAACACAATAAGTGCATCTGAATATTCATCATCGGCATAATTTCGCTATTTTTACAGCAAAATTGACTTGCTATTGATTATGGTTCGCTCGTCTAAAATGTGTGCTCATCGTATAATTTATAAGCAAAAATAAAAATTATTTGCTTAATATGGCAAATGAATTCACAAGCGAAAATGATTAAAGAAAATACCCGAAACGAATTATTATTGTAGGAAAAATACTTTTGAAAATTTTTTTTGAAAGCATTTACGAGTTAAAGTTGCTTAGAAGCCAATGAATGTCTATAAATGTCTTGAGCCGTCAGCCTAAGCAACATAAGGTCATGAAACTGAAAAGTTGCAACCATTATTTCTCTTATAAAGTGTTAAAATTGTGGTTAATTTTCTTTTCTACAAAAACTTTATTCACTATTAACAGAATTTCATTGGCAGGCAGGCATTATTTTTATCGATATCGCCGCACTAATGTAAAAACAAAAAAAATTTTTATAAATACATTTTTATGGATGTGACAAGGTTGCATTGATTAATAAATTATTTCTAAAACAACCATGAAAATATTTTGTCATGATGATGATGATGATGATGATAATGATGATGATGAGGATTGAACAAAAAATATGTTTCCAAAAAGTGTTAATGCTGAGAAAATAATATCAGATATTTCGATAAAAAAAAAAATATAAAACAAGGGTTCAAAAATGAAATATTAAGACGCCTTTAGGCTATTACAAACAATATTTCAAGTGCACTTATCTTATGAGCCATGGAAAAAGTCAAAAATAAATATTGTTGCAGTAGGCACAGCTCAGCAACATTTGTTTCAAAGTAGCAACTTTTTATAAAACAAATCAATTCAACATTTAGAAGCAAAAGATATATAATTTTATATAAATTTAAAATTAAAAAAAATTAATTTAAAAAAAAAATCAAATTTTTGGCGTTTCTGTGCAATTTGACACATAAATGTACGAGGTGTGATCAAAAAGTGGCAGTTATTTTCAAATTTCGGGAGATACGTATGTATGATTTTAGCATTTTTTTCTGTTATGTTGGTACACATGTCTGCTATATATGTTGGCAATATCAGCCCTTTCGGATAGTTAGTTGGTTTTTGACAGATAAAAAAGTTAGTCGTTGTTTGATGTGCTTTTCAAATTTTTACTATTTTTTACTAAATTTTGAGCAAAAAAAACGTCGCATGGGATTTGCTCATTAAGGTTATAACTTATGACGACTCATGGATGTACGGCTATGACACACAAACAAAAGCCCACTTATCCCAATGGAAATGTCTAGAAGAGTAAAAACCGAAAAAGCACGTCAAGTTCGGTCAACCTTTTCTTCGCTTGGAATGACCTGGTTCATCATGAATTCTTCTTTATGGATTTTACAGCATGATAACGCACCGAGTCACACAACGATGTTTGCCCGTCAGTTCTTGGCCAAAAATAAACACGCAATCATGCTTCAACCAGTGTATTCGCCGGATTTAGATCTCCTGATTGTTTTCTTTACCCAAAACTGAAGACACCAATGAAAGAAAAGAGTATTGCTGTGATTCAGGAGATGAAAGAAAAATCGAAACAGGAGCCGTTTGCTATACCAAAAAGTGCGCTTTTGAAGAGGATTGGAAAAAACGTTCGGATATATCAATTATATCAATTATATGAAAGGGGCAATTCAGTTATTAATGTATAAGTAAATACTTTTGGAAGAAATTGTAAATAATGAGATTTTTTTTGATCACACCTCGTATAAATTTCCATAAATAAAATAATGTGAAAACCACTAACGAAATTTAGTTCCAACGAGTACCCGCTTTTAAAATCAAATGCATACTTAACTTGAATAAAATTTAAAACAGTAGTTAATACTCCGTAGTCCCAGCAACATGTTGCCATTATCTATACTATTTGCAGCCGCCATATTCATCACAGATCCAAACAATCAATTATCTTATATAGACCAGGGAACCATTTACACTTTAGTTATATTTCAATATTTAAATTTTTTTTTTTTAACAATGAAATATTTATACATAATTTTACGACTGTATTAACTTTTCTCGTCTGATCGGTTTGAATATAGTAAAATGTGTTCAAATAGTTTGTAAATTTTAGTTTAAATCAAATATCTGTCAATATTTTCTTTTGTTTACTCACTTAATCATTTTCTTCTGACAGTCTACCTTGCCCAACTGCTTACAATGTAAAATAATACAATTCAATATTGTTAACAACGCCGTATACTCGTACCCATATGTGACCTATTTACGTATAAGTACGTGTGTATAACTGTATGCACAATTACCATGTAAGTTAATACAGTGCTATGTTGTGGCAACAGCCACTGTATTACGAAACGTGACCTATTTCTGGCAACATTGTTTATAAACACAAAATATTTCCAGCATGCAAAATCGAATGATCACGATTACTACTCGTATAAAAAACAACATCTGCTTTGAACTGTTAATACCCCAGTAAAAATTAAAGTTAATAAATCTTATAAGCACCGCAACGTTGGGTTTTAGGCGAAACGAAATAAATGTCAATTGAATGCAAAGAAATACAAGAGAGCAGGAAAAACATGTGAACGAGTAAACTCGTGTTGGTAAAATAAGTCACCGAAAATTAAATGTTAATTCCAGTTTAATAGAAAATAATAATTCTGTATTACGAAATAAAACTGAAAACAGGTTTCCAATTAATATTTTATTAAAAAATATTTCTAATAATTATTGGGACATGCATTTAAGATTTAAATTATAAAAACCATTTTTCAAATTCACTGCGTTATCAGCTGAGTATAGTTTTACAATTAATGACTTTTATAATAATTAATTCTTTTTTAATACATTTTAAAATGTTTGATACGACCAAATTGTAAACATTGATTATTATTCAATATACTTATGCTGAAGCCGTAGCACGGGTTAGCATTGAAGGTCTGTAAATACTATATAAGGCAGTCGAAAAAGTCTTTTCATAATTTGTCAATAGATGTAGTTGAAGTCGTATAACTCCAGTGCTACCAATCACATTGTGTCAAACCATATAGTGTTGGAAAGGTGAGTTTTTAAGCCTCATTTAACCAAAATAAAATTCGGCGAAATTGAGAAAGAGTTACAGGTATTCAAAAATGAGTGAAAATAATGAAGAAATTGGCTATAAAAAAGGGAAGAATGCCATGCAAGCCACTAATGAAATTTGTGGCGTTTACGAAACCGATGCTGCCTCAGTTCCTGTAACACAACAATGGTTCGTTCGCTTTCGTTCTGGAAATTTTGATCTGAAAGATACACATCTCTTTGATCGAGCAATTGCTAAAAAAGTCTATGAAATTATGGAAAAGATTGACCAGGACATACACATAAGCAGCCATGGCATCGCTAAGGAACTTCATCGAATGATTTTGAATCGTTTATAAAAGTCTTCCTGCAAAAAGAAGCTCGATGTTTGGGTACCACATGAATTCTCTGTGAAAAATTTAGTGGACCTAATGAACCTCTGCGATTCTTTGTTGAAACGAAATGAAATTGAAACATTTCAGAAGCGAATGGTAACAGGCGATGAAAAGTGGATCAAGTACGACAATAATGTACGAAAAAGATCATGGTCCCAGAGTGTTAAAGTTCAACAAATGGTCGCAAAGGATTGATGCCTCGAAAGGTTATGCTGAGTGTTTGCTGGAATTGGAAAGGAATCATTCACTATGAGCTCCTCCAGCCTGGTCGAACTATTGATTTTATATTTTATTGTCAACCACTGATGACATTGAAGCAAGAAATCAAAAAAATACGGCCAGAACTGATCAACAGAAAAGGATTCATTTTCCATCAGGACAACGCTAGACTAAAACATATCTTTGATGACTCGGCAAAAACTGGGAGAGCATGGCTGGGAAGTTCTGATGCATCCACCATATAGCCCTAATCTTGCACCATCGAACTATCATTTGTTTCGGTTAATGCAAAACTTCCTTAATGGAGTAAAGTTGGGTGCAAGAGAAGCCTTTGAAAATTACATGTCTTCCTTTTTGGCCGTGAAACCAGAAAAGTTTTACACTGAACGAATAATGGCTCTTGCGGAAAATGGGCAAAAGTGGTCCACCAAAATGGTAAGGAACTTAATATTCATCATCAAACGATTTCGAACCATTTTAAAAAGGCTGGCTGCAAAAAAAAGACGATCGATGTTGGGTATCACATGAATAGTTTGTGAAAAATTTAATCAACCGAATTAACGTCTGATTATTTGCTGAAACAAAATGAAATCGGACCATTTCTGGTAATAGGAGATCAAATACGACAGTGCAAAAAATATCATGTTACCAGCGTGTTGAAGTTTAATAAATGGTCGCAAAGCCAGGATTGACGCCTCGAAAGGTTATGATGAGTGTTTGATGTGATCGAAAAGGAATCATCCACTATGAGCCGCTCCAGCCTGGTCGATTAAAACAAGTAATCAAAAAAAACGGCGAAAACTGATCAACAGAAAGAGCTTCGCCTTCCATCTGGATAATGCTAGTCCAGACACATTTTTGATAACTCTGCAAAAATTGGGTGAGCTTGGCTGGGAAGTTTTGATGCATCCACCATATAGCCCTCACCTTACACTATCGGCCTATCACCATACACTTTGACCTATTTCTACTAAATTATCTTCTCAATTATTTTATAGGGTATTTTCTTTGAGAGTACAAATTTCAATCGTAATAATCACGTCTCTGCAATAATCATCATTCGCAGTAACGTTCAGATCGTACAACTTTCTTGAAGACATAATTTTCTCCATTTCGGTCAAAGCATAAGGAATCCACTTATTTCACTAGTGTTTGGCTAAAACAAAAACAAATATCAGCTGTTAAATATTTTGTTAAATAAAGCAGTGTTGCCAGTTGTGAAGATCTTAAAACACGCCATGTAATTAATTTTTTATTTGAATTTTATTTTAATAAATTCCTAGAGTTTTAGGAAATGAAAATTTTAATTTATTAAAATCGATTCAAATGATAGATTTACAAAATTATTAGAAACAATTTGATTTGTTCAAATAATTTTTATTCAAATAACATTAGCAAAAAAATTTTATTATATAACATATATATTCGACAAAAACTTATGCTGAATGAAAGTAATGCATTACATTATATTGCGATTTCCTATAGAGATTAAAAATCGAGAACCTTAAATGTCTAGTATCCATATGAAATTTTATATTTAGTGGAAGGTAAGAAGCAGGTTTTAAAATGGTCAACTTGTAAACTTTTCATATCCTGCAGGATCCCTTTTTATTCCTTCGATTATGGCAAGAATTCCAAACTGTTTATTTTGTTTTGTTTTGTTTATAGCTTGACTAAGAAATAAAAATCGCTCACAAATAAAAATCGAAATTTGTACAACAAAAGTACAGATTTAATAGTGTTTAAGCCCACTAAAGCTTGTGCTTGCTTCCAAGCACATTCACATTAGTCAAGCATGTAAGTGTTGGCTGTGTTAAATCTTTTGTTTACTTGAGATTTTATTTAAGGTTGGGCCACAGAATTGTTTTATTTTATGTCAGACCTTGACTAGAAAAGTCAAATGTATGTTTGGATTTTATTAAATTCTTTTTAGCATTTGTTGCTTACAAAATTGGGCAAAAATTTTTAAACAAAACAATCTAAAATGACTTTTAAGCAGCGATAATGTTTGAGTATTATTAAATTTTGTGACCTTTGGAAAAATTTCAGATTGTGCTTTTAATAGTTCCGTTTAATGATTTATTATGTCTGAAGGGTAATGAAGCATAATAGTTGTGCGATGTTGTAATGTTTGGCTTTAAAGCCTAATGTTATCAGATATGATATCGTGTATAAACTTTATGTTAATATAATGCGCAATCCCAAGGAACTGATTAGATATTACAACAAATAATCGTTTGTTTAAGTTCGCTTATCATTTCAAAGTTAAGAAAAATATTTGAAAAAAAAAACTAAGCTTACGAAAAAGATATCCAAATTTATACAGGGTGTTCGCTGTTATACTGTATACTACTTTGTTTGTAAAAAAATGTATTCCGAATATACGGAAAGAATGATCCAAATGGCTCAGCATTCCCTAAAGAAAATTAGAATACAGTAAAATTGATCGTTAGCATATTAGTTAAACCGAAAAATGTAAAATCATGTTTATTAAAATAAATTCATAAAATTAAATAACAGCTGAAACTTTTCTAATTTAAATTTCTATAACTATTTTAATTGCATTGATGAAAATTGTTACTGATCTATTGCAAAGTATTGACTTGAGATTAAATCACAGTTGGCCAACAATAAAATACTTTTGTATGACTTTAGAATTTTTTTTTTATTTATATATATATTTATTCATATAAATGTAATTATATGTATATAATATGTGCAGGAGAAGTGGCTGCTCAGGCAATCGGCTACATTTATTTTTATTTTTGAGTATGCCAGCAAAAAACTATAATATATTTTTCAATTATTTTATTTTATATAATATATATATATATATATATATGTATATATATATTATTATATATTATATGTTACGAAGATATATTCACTTCTGGTTTTACAATGTGGCTGCCATTCAAGAAGCATTAAATTAATGGATCCATCTTTAATGGTATAACAACAAAAAATAATTGCTCTATATTGTTTGCACGGTACATTTTTAATATTTAATTTTATGATTTTTATTAAAAAACTAAGTCCTAAAAATTTGATTGCCATTTATATTTAAAATTTATAAATTAAAAGGTTGTATAACAAACTAGAAATTAAACTTTCGTTGCTTTATGCTTTTTTTTTTTTTTTTTTTTTGAAAGAATATTAAAATATCAATTTATTAATTTTTTTTTTTATATTTTTTGCATGTATTACCCACTGTCTAGCAAAGAATAGACTACATGCCCTCCAAACAATCACGCTTCAAATCTCTTCATATACGTTATGCTATAAAATTGTTCTTATTTATTCTAGAGCAATTCACTTACAGTCTTTGCTAACGAAATCCAAGTGATAGTTATTTCTTATAAAATCAATATTTTAACTAAAAACACGTTTTAATATTTAATTGCAAGCTTTTGTATACTTTAGATTTAACCTTAAACTTAGCAAGTGAAAACGAACGCACTAAAAATCTTGAACTTGACACAACTTTCGAAAACAGCCATTAAACCATTTTGTCGACAGAACTTTAAAATAATTAAATCAAATATTTCAACAGAATCAAGAAACAAGACCTCACAAATTTATTTATCTCTCTAAAAGTTTTAATGTTTACTGTTCAAAATTATACACTGAAGAAAAAAATATCAAATGGAATAATAAATTTTAAAATGAAGAAGAACCTGTTTGAATCTTCTATTGAAATATATAAAGCATTATATGTACTATTGCGAAATACTAATAACTTAATTAGTTAAATTTGTTTTATGCGGCAAGTAAATGCAGAAAATTTTAACTACGGATCGATACAAATGTAAATGAACTTAAACAATAAATGCGAATTTGACAGCAACTAATTTGAATTATTAATCGGACAGTCGAAGACACTTCTCAAGATTTTCTTTAATTGGTCATATTGTTGTGAATAGTAACAATGACAATTTTGTCACTTCTTTTTTTTAAATTAACTTAACTTGCAAACAGCCAGAGTCTAGGCAGGAATCGAGGCCGCAACCTCCGGTTTAGTAGGCTGTGCTTTATTCATTCGCCTACTTAGGAACCCTTCAATTTAATGACACCTCTAAACCAGAAAATTTAGCAAATACTATATAATAGCTTAGATGGTAAAATAATAAAACATTTTATATATAATCAAATCAATTTAATTTGTAAAATTAAAATTAATAATAAAATTAATTAATTAATAAAATTAATTAATAAAACCATAATAACTTTGTATGTATTTAATTGCAAAAGTTATGATTAAAAATCCAAAAATTTAGTTTATAGTTTATTATACAACCTTCCAACATGTTACATATAGTTTATTATACAACCCTCTAACATATTATATATAGTTTATTATACAACTTTCCAACATGTTACACATAGTTTGTTATACAATCTTCTAACATGTTATATATAGTTTATTATACAATCTTCTAATATGTTACACATAGTTTGTTATACAATCTTTCAATATGTTACATATAGTTTATTATACAATCTTCTAACATGTTATATATAGTTTATTATACAACCCTCTAACAGTAATCTATGTGTAATTTAATTTCATTAGATATGATTCTTTCCCATAGACAAATCTAAACCAAAAAGGAAGCAGAAGTTTGAAATTTTATTGTAGTGGAAGGAAATTAAATAAATATTTATTAGCAAAAAAATATATAAATTATAATTGTTATAATTATTCTGTCTTGAAGTGTTTTTATAAGTGATAGTTTTTACATCAAAGTATTTAAAATATTAGCAACAGCTATTAAAGTTGTTGCAATCCTTAATGAAGACATCAATTTGCATACTGGCTCAAACAACATCAAAACAACAGCAGTGAACAAGTTCATCAACGACATAAAAACAACTTGCTGCAATAGCAACACAAATTTTCGAACAACAATATCAACACCATAATCATCATTCGCAAACAGTAGCGAATAAAACTCATCCGTAAACAAACTCACGAAAGTCATTAAAAAAAAACAACTACAATAACAATAACAAAAACAAAAACAGCAATGCTAGAAAATAGTTTAAAAAGGCAAACAAAAAGCAGTTTGTTTAACGTTTAATTTTCTTCTGTTTCCAGTTTAAATCATTGTTGAAGAATTTGCCCACTTTAAGTCACTGAACTCCCTCTCACTCTCTCACTCGCTCTCTCTTCGTCTGTTGGTCATTTGAGCCAAATACTTTTTTTTGCCTTCACACAACTGGATCTTACCAGTGCAATAGGCCGTTAGTTTTACAAGCATATAAAAAAAAAACACGGCAGTCAGCCTCTTTGCTGACCAACTTAACATGTGGCCGCAGGTTTCCAAGCTTATTTGGCGGTGTTAACAACATGTATGTACGATTTGTGGTTTTAATTGATGTGAAATTTACCAGCGTAAGACTTTCTTTGCAAAATTTGTATAATTCGCGTACCGTGCAAAGCAAGAAATATTTTCTACTTTATTAGCCAAATTATGCTTAAATATTTAATAGGATTTTTACTCAACAGATAAAATAATAAAAAATTATTATCTAATATCGTAAATAGTTTGGGCCTCAATTAAAAGCGAACCGAAAATGTTTTCTAATCAACTGTAATATCTTTATGGCTTTTTAAGCTTTTGTCTGAAATAACAATTTGCTAACAAGGAATTCTCCTTTTACTCTAAAGTACAGCAAACAAACTCGAACACGAAAAGGGGAGAATACATTTATCACTATCCACATAAAAACAAAAGCCATACGGGACCACCTTTAACCAAAATATATGCTTACTTAACAATATTATTTAAATTCTCTATCAGAAACTGAAAAGAAACTATAAAGAAAAAAATGTTTTATAGTTGCCATGTTATTTATAGACTTTAAACTGTAGCAAGTTTGTGGCCTAAGTCTTTTGTTTGAGCTGGAAAAACCAAAGCAGACCACAAATTATGTTATCGATTGCCTTTCTATTCTCTCACAGCGACTAAGCCAAGTCCAACCAGAGATTACGAATATAGAGCTGCCTTCACATATCATATACATGCGAGTATTGGTTTTTTTGTTTGGCCATAAATTTAATTTTGTGCGGCCCCCAAGGGACATGTGTAACATAAAATGTACCATACTGTTATGTAAGAAGTAGATAAAATTTTCAACTTACGTATCTGTGTAGTTCAGTGTTGCCATTTTATAAATAAAAAAATACTTCAAAGTATAGTTCAAAAGCTCTGAAGCCATTCCACAAATAAAAGCGAAACAGATAGAAAAAAATAAAATTGTTACTCAAAAAGTGCAAGAAATCCAAAACATTAAGTAAAATATAGAATATTAAAATACTAAAATATTTGATTATCTTATTACCAATTCATTTAATTTAGGTAAAAAAAAAAAACTTCCATATACTAAATATTATTATTTTCTATCAAACTGGAATAAAATTACAGAATTATTAATAAAGACCAAGAAAAAGTTTGTTTAAAAAAATTATATTCGAAAAAAAAAACTAAAAGAATAATGAGTTTAAGAAAGCTTCATAAAATAGCCGAAAACCAACTAAATGGCAACACTTTTCGTATCGAAACAAAAATCTATGTCTGTGCAGTTGCTGCTTAAGACAAATAACTAGAGCAGATATAAGCAATAAGGCTCACCTGAATGCCTGTTACCGTGTGAAAATTTACATTTACTGCAAGACAAGAATTAGAGTAGAATAATATATAAAAGTCAAAAATTAGCAAAAAAAAATATATATTTTAATAAAATCTGTTAATTGAACTTAATCCTGTTTTAAGTTTCATATTGTAAGCAATCGTAATTAAACTGTCTTTTCAATTTATTACTCTAATTAAACACCGAGAAATATAAAAGTATTATTGGAGAATACGTAGGCAGCGATACATTATTTGCCAGCAAATTTTTTAATTGCAATATTTATTATTTTACAACTTCATTATCTGTTTCTCTCAATGTGCTGAAGCAATAACGTGGTTAAAGGATACTCGACAGGACACCTTAATATTGCATACTTGAAAGAGGTTACATCTAAAGGAGGCTTCTGAAAACATTAAAAAGGCACTTGAAAACAAAAACCAGAAAGAAAAACATTGAGTAGATTTGAGACACCACAATATTGTACTTCTCGTATGCAATTTCCTAGAATAATTTGTTTTAAGGAAGAAATAAGCTTGCAACTATATTCAAATGTTTATTTAAAAATTTGGCATACTTAACAATATAGAAAACACACAAGTTATGTCGTCAAAGAGCCTCATAAGATAATGTTGTGTTTATTTGAAATTGGACATGGGTCATATTTAAAAAATTTCTTGATATCCTTCTTAGTATAAAGTTAAACTGCGACCATCTTTAAATAAACAAAAAAAAATTAAAAATTATTTTTGACGAGTCTTGGAGACGATCAAAAACCACATCAATCACAGTTTATCTGTTAGTATCGTGTGTTTGCTGTGTATTGGAAGTCAAGCACACTTGGAGGCAATAAAATAATTACACCCTAAATTAATACCAAAACTCTTTGATTTTCATCACACAGAGCCGACAATGCATTCATGTAGCTTTCACATACTTACAGCGTTGATGTATTTCTTTGATCGTCCCCAGGGCAATTAACCAACAACATTCACATTAAAATTATGCCACTAGACCATCATAGCATGGCATTAACATGTCTTTGCAGGCCAAGTATAAGTTTCTTAAGTAATTATTGAATTTCAATCATTTATATGACCGCTTAAAGAGAGGGTTTCAAAGCCTGCAGAGTTAAACAAATCAAAAAATATATGCATATATATTTTACACCTGCTGTCTCTTTTTCCTTTTTTGTTCAGGAAAGAAAATGTAATAACACAAATCATAAATGCAAACAATTTAAATATATAAACGAGACAAAATATGAAACATGAATATTGATTGGCTTGCAAAAAGTCATCAGAAGCAAATCAAAAAGAAACAATTACTTGCAATAAATGGTTATTAAGAAACCATAAGCAAAAGCTTTTTGCTGTTTGGCCGAAATTTTCTGAATCCAATAATCGCTCATATTTAATAAAATTAAATAAAAAAAATTAAAAAAAAAACACTTTTATTAAAGGCAACAAAACAAAAACACAGAAGTAAAAAAGCTGGAAAATTGTTTTATTAAATTAAATGTTAAAAAAAACATATTTATAATAAAAAAGCATATGAAATGAAGCAAAAGGCTTTGAAAAACATGGTCTGACAACAATGAGACCGTAACCGAAAATATAAAAAAAAAAAAAAATTTATTAAAAGGAAAACTTTGCAAACAAATATTTTTATGCATTTAGACTGATATGCGCTTAGCGATCTGGTGGTGGGGTACGAGGGGTAATTGTTATACTATATTAAATCAAATTTATTAATTTATTTATTTATTTATTTACTTTAAAATATGTAATATAATTTTCTTTTATTTATTGTTTTCTTACTGAAATAATTGTGGTTTTTTGCACAAAGTTGAATATAGCCGAACCGCGTTTGCTGCTTAAGTCTTTTGTTTTCAGCAACTAAATAACAAGTAGCATTCTTGCTACTGCAATTGCTCTCTATTATTTTGCTTTTGTAAAACTAATAACTCATCTTTATAATGAATAGCCAAAAAAAAGACGTCCTAAAAATTTATGAGCGCTACATTAAAAGCTTTTAACTTTCAAAAAGTTCTCTTAAACTACCACAAATACTAAATTTATTAAAAAAAAAATCAAGATTTAACTAAAAAAAAATCAATATTATTAAAAAAAAAAAAACCTTGATTGCAATGCACTTACGGTACATCAACATCATTAATACTGAAAAGCCCACCCAAAAAGAGAAAAAGTTTTATTAATTGCAAATTAGTCGTCAGGCATGATTAATTAACAAGAAAAAAATTCCATTTATAAGCTAATAGAATAATAATAATTCGCTTCAACACTTTTAACTGCTTAGGCTCTAAATAAAAAATAGCCAACCAGCAGCATTTATAACTTCAGTTAATAATATTTACTTGCTTAAGACCGATACTTGGCGTTTCATTTAAGGTGTGCTTTATATTGCTGTTCAAAGGCGGCAGATAAATTCCCATGATTAAAAATAGTCATAAATCAAAATTTTATTGAAGCATTGACTAATCTTTCCAACTGCGTATGCACAAGTTTATTACATTTTTTGCATAATACTTTGTATCATATAATACTTTACATGTAAATTTAAGGCGAAGATATTATAATTTTTATGCTTTGGTAACTTTTTATGGACTTTTTTTTTTATTGAAAGTTTTATTACACTTTTAATTGTTTCTACTACACCCAAGTTTTGTTAAAATATTTAAATGATTGTGTAAATATAAGTTTACAAATTATAAAAAGATTTCAAATTGCCATTAATAAAACTTATTAAAAATTAATCTCTTAATTCTCAATCACTTCTGTACAAAAAAAGCACGGTTTTGCATATTTATGAATTAAAAATTATTTCACTGCCAGACGAAAGAAATATTTTTTTTTTAAATATTTAAAAGTTCTTCTATTTAAAAATATAAAAAGTTAATCATTATAAACAGCATAGACGCCATACGCAAACTCCTTCCGTAAATAACATTGCGATATAAAGATAGCTACAGGTACTTTTTAAAGTACCCCATAAGGAGGAGATTTTTCTCTAAAAATAATAAATTTATAACTTAAATTGAGCACAATTATACATTCAGTTATACATAATACAGTGTTTTGCAAGAAAAAAGTGTGAATTAGTTTAATTTCAACAAAAAGTGAATAGTACTTTGTAAAAAAGTACCTTTATAAAAAGCCAAAGAGGCACTTTTTTGTAACAAAAAAATTAATTTAATCTTAAGTAATAGAGTATCGTCTTCAAAATAACATTTTGCAAAAGATTCCTTTTTTGTAAAAAAAATATATATACTTCATAAGATATGCAAAGTACTTTACAAAAATTGTTTTTATAAAATATAATAAGTGTTTCTAAGAAAGCTAAATTTATTTTTATAATGCCATAATTTATATAAAAATGAAATTATGTAAGAAAAAGAAATACTATTTCATAAAAAATACTTGTAATTGTATAAGAGCCCATAATTCCATAATTTTAACAATACATAACGTTTTACAAAAAAGTACTTTTTATATTAAATCTGGTGTCCATCATAATTTTGACAATATATAACGTTTTACAAAAAAGTACTTTTTATATTAAATCTGGTATCCATCATAATTTTAACAATATATAACGTTTTACAAAAAAGTACTTTTTATATTAAATCTGGTGTCCATCATAATTTTAACAATATATAACGTTGTACAAAAAAGTACTTTTTATATTAAATCTGGTATCCATCATAATTTTAACAATATATAACGTTTTACAAAAAAGTACTTTTTATATTAAATCTGGTATCCATCACAATTTTAACAATATATAACGTTTTACAAAAAAGTACTTTTTATATTAAATCTGGTATCCATCATAATTTTAACAATATATAACGTTTTACAAAAAAGTACTTTTTATATTAAATCTGGTGTCCATCATAATTTTAACAATACATAACGTTTTACAAAAAAGTACTTTTTATATTAAATCTGGTATCCATCAGGGGCTGTTTTTTTTAAAAAAAAAAATAGATACTTTTTAGACAGCATAAACTTTTAAAAATTAAGACAGTGTCTTTAAAAGGGAAACATGTTTTAAAAAAGATACTTTTTGTACCAGAATTTGTATAATGTAGTAAATTAAAGGCTGTAGTCATGTATTGGACGCTGAGATAGAAATGTTAATGGCCCCTTTTGCACTACCACGAGCATACACATGTTGCAAATTATGATCTCGTGTAAAAGAATGGAACTCGTGATCCTATAATACGTCATATATATATTTTTTACTTTTTTCTGACAACTGAGCTAAACTATGAATATTCATAAGAGCCCGTTTAAAATCAATATTTCTCCGTTAATCCAAAGAACTAAGTTAAGGACTGTTAAGTTTTTGCACACGTTACGTATTTTGACAACTATCAATTTTTTATTCGGTTTGTTGTACGTGGTGCTGATTTAATATACGTCAACACTTGATTGTGACAATCTTTTCCCTCGCCCCCTTAATGTCAGTTTACAGGGTATGAAGTATACATCTGAAGTATTATATATTCTAGGCCTTAACAATATAATTATTTTTTTATTTTTTAATTAAACGCTTTTATTTCATTAAAAAAATAAATACAATTTTTATCGAATTAAAAGTTAATTTTGAGAATTCCTAATTTATGGCCAACAAAAAGAAATCAACGTGAACTGAATTAATTATCGAAAGCAATTGAATTTACTTCTTTCTCGAAGTAGACCATTAAAAATCCTCATTAGTTGAAAATTTTGGTCACCACCGTGCCATTAATTGTGTTAATGGGTAACAAATGTCGTGCTTAACAACTCATAAATCTCTTCTTTTCTGCAGGTTGTATTTCGTGATAGTTAAGGAGTTTATTTTAATAAAAAGAATTCAAAAATAGCACGCAATTAAATGTCGTATTTAAGGTGGAAAAAACTGTTTTGAAAAATATATATCTTTTTAAATTCCATTCATGTATCATAGCCTGTGTCGACAGAATAAAACAATGCCTTGTTAAGGCCTCATTGTAGTCAAATATCTATTAATAATTTATTAAGTGTTGTAAAATAACACGTGTTTTAGACCAATTTATTATTATCAAGTTAGTCTCGAGTGTTAATGTTAAAAAAAAGTACAGATTTAAGTATAACGCATACAAGAAATACGAAAATGTAGTTAATCAATTGTAGAAGACAAAAAAGTCTTAATACAATTAATTGTTGGTTTGTTGACTGTTTATCTGCCTGTTAGTTTCTTTGTGTGTTACTGCAATTGATTGCTAACGTGATTAGAGACTTCTTTCAGCAATTGTGTTGCATATTGGCTATTTAAAAATTGCATGATTTTGTCTATTACACAGGCGAAGTCTGAATGTCTGGATGCCATTTAAATGTTTCGTACATCGAAGAAATACATGTCACTGCCTGCATAAGTTAGCGAAAATAAGAAATCTGGTTAGTGCGATTTTTTATTTTAGCACACTGAGCAACAACATTTTGTTTTCATGCTAATGCACAGTGGCATTTAAAAAATAAATTGTCAAAACATTTAAAATCAACTTTAGGATATTTCGTAATGAGCACAATATCATTATAAAAGTTCAGAAACTCGCAAAAAAACTTTTCGTTAACTTGTATTGCTTATATTAAAAAAATAAATGTTTATATATTTCCGCGCTCCATGACCACTGTATTGCAAACTACTCTTCTTTGTGCAACCGTTTCGTTTCTACTGCTGTTTTCCCTCTCATTATTTGCCAGTTTCATTCACTTGGATTCAACAAAAAAAATAATAAACTTTTTATTAAGCAAACCAACAAAAAAAAAAATCTGCCGCTTAAAATTACAGTAAAAAATCTTGGCTTTAAATAATGGGAATAAACAGAGAAGCTGCGAATGAAAAATAAAAAATATATGTGTCAGAGCATTTTGCTTATTCATAGATTAAAGTAGGTTACATTTCGTAAATGTTTAACTTTGTCTCCAGACCATCTGTCTGCTTCTGTTGCTGTTGTTGTCTACGAATGTGTTAGAAACACAATTTTTATTCGATGTCTTAACGTTTTTACTTGTCGTTTCACAATCAACAAGTCAATAAACAGACGTTCAATGGCCAAAAATGGTCAATGAGTTTGGCTTAAATCAACTGAAAGACATTATTGAACTTATATTGAATAGAAGCAAATGTAATTAGAAATGTTTACATTATTAAGCGAAAAAGTTGTTACATATTTGCAGACAAGTTGTCTTTTAATCACGCCTCTAATTACTTTTTATAGAAATTCTTCAAAATAAGTTTGGCTGGAAGCCATGCAATAATACTATGGCTCAAGTAAAAAATATATAGGAGCACAGAATAACTTAAATTAAGCAAAAATGATTATTAATGATTTAAGTATGACACTACCCCGCCAATACACAGTTAATAACTCGAAAATACCCCGCCAATTCGATATTTCAACAAGAAAAAATTAATGTATTGTTCTAATTACAAGTTCGTTGTATTTGTCTACAGGAAATTATTTTGTTATAGACTTGAGTTCGAAAAATAATGAGAGGGAAAAGACAATAAAGAATGGCTGCTATTTAATAGCAAATATTTACACATTCAAATGGATTTACAAAAAAGTCAATATCTTAGAAATATATATTTTAAAATCAATTACCAAATTTATCAGTCGTTTAGTTGTCCGCTTATGAAAGCATACATTTTAAATTGTTATCTTTCAAAAATAGGTTTAGCTCAAGTTCAGCCCTCACAAAATTATTATATAAAAAACTAAAGTTTTTCAAATTACAAATTTGAAGAAATAATAATGAAAAGTAATAAAACTTTTACCAAAAAAAAAAAAAAAAAAGAAACAGAAACCATTAATACGTTTTGATAGCTTTTAACTGTTTTATTAAAAGCGGCGTAACATTAAGTCAAAGCAATTGTTACCATTTTTGTTAAAAATGGCTCGTCCCACCTTAAAAAGTCTTCTTGCTCTTGACTTGAATTTTTCTTATTTTGCTGGCAATGAAAATTACTTGTTTCGTTTTTTATATATTTTTATATCCTGCTATTAATTTTCAAATAATTTCCTCTAGTGTGTAAATTCAAGGAAAATGAAAACCTTTTATTTTATTACCATTGATTAGCTTTAATAGCATTTTATTATAAAGAAAAAAAAAAAAAGACTTAAACAAAAAATAATAAAACCAAAAATTTTAAACACGAACACTTTTCCAAATATTTTCACTTTCCTTTAACGGAAGAGAAAAAGAAAATTCGGTGGTGTTGCAACTAGAAAAGAAATTGCTTAACTCATTTTAACCTTGATTATTATCACATTCAAATGATAAATTATAGTAGTTAATGAGATATGACTGGCTTTAATGTTCGGGGCAAGGAATGAACCTGTAAAAAAATATTTAAACTTCTGCTTGCATTAAATGGGTATGAAATTACCAGAAATTAAATGCTGCCACAGTATCCATCATTATGGGAAAAATTGAAAAATGTTTTATTTTAAAATTTGTTTTGTTGTTGTTTTTTTTTTTTTTTTTGTAAATTTAATTTGTTATACTTTCACTCTTATAAATTGTTTCGTTTTCTTTGCGCCTTTTTATGCATTTTATTTATTTGTATTTTTTCGTATTTAAGTGTAAAAAGTTTTATTTTTGGTGGACTGCAACAGCAGTAGAAATATAATTAAGTTTCATGCCTTGTTAGCATGACTGACCAAAATTACTCCATTGCAAAAAATGAAAAGCAAAAGCAAGAAGTAAAATGGTTATCCTATTAGTGTTCCTACCAACCATGTTTTAGGCACGAAACTATTATTTAAAATTTAAATACTTACAATGGATTTCGCCATTTAGTATGTCACTTTCTTTAGCCAATGGCAGACAGCTTAAAGGTGATAACAAGTAATTACAAGAAAGAAAAAAAAGTGTAGTAAAATTTCTTTTAAAATACGGATAGAACAATGTTGTATATAAGAAAGCTTGGAAAAGAGGCTTCAAAAGCAGAATTATTTACATATTTTCCGTCATATTAAAATACTTAATGAGATAAACGAATTCTTTGAAGAAGTTATCATAGATGCCACGAAGCCTTGTAGCATAATATGTAATAAACTTTTTACAATCTATTTTTACGCTTATACAAAAAAGTATATTAAAAAAAAATAAATAAATTTCTTTCTCTTTATTTCATCTTTATGTATCTCTGCAAACGCTGTTAGAAAACAAATCCAATATAATCTTTCGATGAAGAAACTTATTTTTTTTTTTTAACAAAATTTGCTATTTTCACAAAGCAATTTAATTAATTTTAATTAAAATAAGATTTTATTAGCTGAAGACGTTATTAGAATGTGCAATTCGATTGTTTGATTAAGAGGGTTTGTTGCTTAAGTCTTTTGTTTTTTATAGTCTTTTTTTTTTTTTTTTTTTTTTTTTTTTTTTTTTTTTTGATTTTAATTAACATTTGCAATCACAATAAATTATTAGTGTAAAATTCATTCAAAGTCATTGATTTTGGGATCTTAATTTGTTAATGAAAATAGACGATAAACTTGAATTGTGTGCTTTTTTGTTGTTTTGAAGTTTTAACAGTTTGGTTTAAGATTTCAGTAACACTGATTGCTTGATTTCATTTTGAATTGGTTGTCATATGTTAGTGCTGGCAATTGCCACTAGCGTGCCATTCATTAACAATTTTTTCGAAAGAAAAAAATTAAGTATTGAAATTATTTTGCATTATTATAAAAAACACTGAAAGTCAAATACAGCAATTGTGATTTTGTTTTTATTTTTTATTTTTCTTATTGTGCATACATGCTAGACTACTTTGAACAGACATGACAAAATAATAAAACTATTTATATATACAAGCAAGCCAACTCTTGCTTCTGGAGCTCGCATTACTAAATATAACTACTAGTAGTAATATTTGTTGCTTTATCTTTCAACTGGCCTCAGGCAAGGTTAACTGGAATCATTGCTTATTTTCACTTCTTCGAATGTTTGTTTAATATTCAATTTTATTGGCATTTTATAACAATATTTTTATAGAGCAGCCTCAATTGTTGAACTGCTCTGGTTTTATTTTCGGCTTATTAATTGTTTGTTTTTATTATGACGATGACTAAATAGACGTGGTGCCAGGTTGCATATGTTTTAATTTATCTCTTGTTTGCTTTAGTATTGCAATAGCATTTTGCCGCTCTAAAACGTTATGAAATCTAGTCAAGTCTAGTTTGATTGATTGTTTTTGCAATGCGAGAGTTTGGCCCTGTTTAAGGAAAGATTAAAATTGTATGTTCTACGAAATATAGAAAATCATTTTTGGCAATTTTTATTTGTAAATTCATTAAAGGTGATTGTACAAGTAATCAGAAGGCATTCTAGGTGTGGCGACGACATCTACAGAATGCACTTTACAGTGGTGTTTGTATAAGGCATCGCAATATTTTATTTGTGAATGGCACTTAAGCATATTTTGGCTTGGAAAATTATTGCTCTTGGGAAAAGTTCATTTTTATTTAAAGTTTATTTTCAAAGTTGCAAAGCGCAAAGCATTTTTTCCACGATTACTATTTAAAAAGTTTATTTACATGTGTTTTCCAGATTTCTTTTACTATAAAATGGCTTTTATTTTAAAGTCCTTTTTATTTGAAGCGGAACCTTTTTCGTTTTAACAAACGTTTTACTATAATTTGGCAAGCTTTATTTGCTATTTAAAAAGTTTTTTTTTTTTTTTTTTTTTTTTTTTTTTTTTTTTGAATTAAAAACTATTTTGTTTAGAATTTTTTTTTTTTGTTTCAGCAGTTTCTTTTTAAAGTAATTTTTAAAAATAAATGTAGCTTTAAAGTAAACTTCAACTCCAAATAGAAAAAGGAAATTTTCTCTTTGTTTTTTTTTTTCAATTACATTTTGCAAAACATTTTCAATTAATTATTTTACATGAGAGTATGCTGTGCAATTAAAAAGTACTTTTAATATGAAATTATAATTTTTTATTAATTATTTTTGTTAAAAAAGTTGTTTTTAAGTTTGATTTTAAATTCTTTTTCAAAAAAGCTATTTTTGTTTTATAAAGAGATATAGTATCTTAGAGGTACTATTTATGGCCAAAAGTACTTTTTGCTTAAGAAGCAATGTCTGCTTATTTCGCTGCTGTGTCTTAAATTACTTTTTCAAACGTATTATTCGTTTAACATACACAAGAGGTAAGTTTGCCAGTGAGATGTTTTTGTTTTAAAAGTTGCTTTTTCTAAATTGCAACTTTTCTATGGAAATAAATACTTTGATTCATATTAGCATGAATGAAAGTTTTCATTCCTTTTCCTCAAGTGAAGACAATATAAAATTTACCGTAAAAGGTATTTAATATTTTATAATACAAAAACATATATAAGAATTGTTTTTAAGCTTAAATTGAACATAAAGTTTTTCATGCCGAAAAACCTAATCTCTATTCTCTAGTTAATCTCTCTGCGCTAATAAACAAAATGAAATTTTGAACATTCCATTGTAATTTCAACATCAAGCTGTAACCAAACACTTTCTCTGTTTATAATTTCTGCAGAAACAAGAAAACTTAAATGAAATCAAAAGTTGAACATAAAATTTTGGAATAGGTCCAATTAGAAAATAAAATAAAACCGATATCAGTCAATATTAACGATTGCCAGCATAATTAGCTAAAAATGATATAGTAAATGCAATAGAAATGAACTCTTCACAAAAAGGAAATATCGTTCCAATTAATTATAAGAAAATGCAATTTACAAATAATTAAACTAATTAACATTAAGGAAGTTAATTTCCGTTTATATTTAACGAAGCTATTCAGTACCATTTTAATTCAATTTGCTTTTTCGCATTCACCAATTCATTAACAATTTCTTACACTTATACCTTTTACTAACTGCTTAAAACAATTTGCATAAACTTGACTTTGTAACATGATTTCGTACTTGAGTGGAAAATCTGCAAGCAAGCAAGCAAGCAAGCCAGCAACGCATTAATACAATCATTTTATTGTTGCCAGAAATGATTGCTGTCTTAACAACAACAACAGTAAATACAAAATAAATTCTCCTTTCGCTTTTGTTGTTTAAACTGAAATTAACACAAAATTGCAGCAGCAACAACAGGTGTCAAAGAAGCAGAAACATTCAGCTTGAGAAACTATTAGTCAGTGTCAGTCTGTCGGTTTGAATGCATCTTAAAATAAAAGAAGGAAACTTGAATACTTTTCAAATGTTTCAACAGTTTAAAGCAAACAAGTATGTATCTTAAGTCTTTTGTTATAATCGCATCTGACACGTTATTATTTTAATCCCAAGAGAGTGTTTAATTTATGTTGTTGCTATTTGTCTCACCAAAGTATTTAGCATATTTAATTAAATGCATTTAAAATGTGTTATAAAAGTACAAAATTAATTCAAGTCTGATTTCACTTATTGTGCAATTGGAATAGATAATTGGGAAATAAAGATTAGCCATTTCAATCTGGAAAAAAAAATTCTCCAAAAAAAAACTGGTACTAAAATATATCTAAAATAAATCTGTTTATTGAAGAAATAGTTTAGGCAACTTCATGGCAAAAAGGTATGAAAAAAGTCCAAAAAGCGTTTCACTAAACCAAAAATGGTACTTTCTTAAAAAAGTTATTTTGGTACCAAAAGGCACTTTGAACAAAAATAAACTTTTACATGAAAATAGGAAATAGTTCAGGCAACTTCATGGCAAAGAGGTATGAAAAAAGTCCAAAAAGCGTTTCACTAAACCAAAAATGGTACTTTCTTAAAAAAGTTATTTTTGTACCAAATGGCACTTTGAACAAAAATAAACTTTTACATGAAAATAGGAAATAGTTCAGGCAACTTCATGGCAAAAAGGTATGAAAAAAGTACAAAAAAACGTTTCACTAAACCAAAAATGGTACTTTCTTAAAAAAGTTATTTTTGTACCAAACGGCACTTTGAACAAAAATAAACTTTTACATGAAAATAGGAAATAGTTCAGGCAACTTCATGGCAAAAAGGTATGAAAAAAGTACAAAAAAACGTTTCATTAAACCAAAAATGGTACTTTCTTAAAAAAGTTATTTTGGTACCAAACGGCACTTTGAACAAAAATAAACTTTTACATGAAAATAGGAAATAGTTCCGGCAACTTCATGGCAAAAAGGTATGAAAAAAGTCCAAAAAGCGTTTCACTAAACCAAAAATGGTACTTTCTTAAAAAAGTTATTTTGGTACCAAACGGCACTTTGAACAAAAATAAACTTTTACATGAAAATAGGAAATAGTTCAGGCAACTTCATGACAAAAAGGTATGAAAAAAGTCCAAAAAAGTGTTTCACTAAACCAAAATGGTACTTTCTTAAAAAAGTTATTTTGGTACCAAACGGCACTTTAAATAAAAATTAAACTTTTACATGAAAATAGGAAATAGTTCAGGCAACTTTATGGGAAAGAGGTATGAAAAAAGTAGAAAGAAACGTTTCATTAAACCAAAAATGGTACTTTCTTAAAAAAGTTATTTTTGTACCAAAAGGCACTTTGAACAAAAATAAACTTTTACATGAAAATAGGAAATAGTTCAGGCAACTTTATGGGAAAGAGGTATGAAAAAAGTAGAAAGAAACGTTTCATTAAACCAAAAATGGTACTTTCTTAAAAAAGTTATTTTGGTACCAAACGGCACTTTGAACAAAAATAAACTTTTACATGAAAATAGGAAATAGTTCAGGCAACTTTTGGGCAAAGAGGTACGAAAGAGTATTTCATTAAACCAAAAATGGTCCTTTTTTAAAAAATGTTTTTTTGTACCAAATGGCACTTTATACAAAAATTAAACTTTTATAAGAATACTTTTACATGAAAATATAAGAATATATAAAAAATTAGTTTCTTTTGCACAATATAGTACTTTTTAAAAAATAAAATTTTTATAATAAATCAGGTAATTTTTTAAAAAAAAAAACCCTTCTCTTTAAAAGATTTTTTCAAATATACATATATGTGGTTTTCTCCAAATTAACGCAAATTATTACAAAAATGAAAATATTCTTGTAAAGCCTAAATTCTAAAAATTCCAATTATTTTTCGTATTTAGTTAAATTTATTGGAATTTAATAATTTTGTTATATTATTAAATATTTAAAAAATTTGCTTATTATTAAAAATAAATAGATTGCAAATTAAAAAAAAATATTATTTTTAAAAGATATTTTTTTTATTTCACAAGAAAGAGCTTTTGACAAATTGTGTTTAAAATTAAAATTTTTAGAAACATTTCTTTATAAAAAATTTTTTTTTATAAAATAATACTATGTGCTTTGAGATATTTTACCTAAAAGATTTCTCTATTTTCCAAAGTCAAGCAAACTATAAGGAAAGTGAAATTTTAATAAAATATTATTGTGCGATAAGACTTAATTTTCACAAAAGTTGTTATAAAAAAGTGAAAGGATATCTTTTTTAAATAAATATAAATACAGTATAATCTCGATATTTCGGACACCGGAAAATACGAACAACGCGATAAACTGGGCGATAAATTTGCGGCCATTAAGTACTCTATAATCCCTACACCATCCTGTTTTTCTACCTCAATAATACGGTCAGCACTTATTTCGTTCGCTTTTGTAATAAAAATTAATTATCGTAAAAGTTTTCGGTCAGATATTTTATAAAGTTCAGAAAATCTCGTGGATGCTCTTAAAACTTTTACATTAAAAAATGAGACTTTTTTGATTTGCAACCCTTGGGATAAAGTGGGGGGCAAATAGTCTTAAAAAGTCCTTCAATAAAATTCTTTATGAAGAAGAATAGGACACAGACGATGAAGTTCCTCTAGCAAGACTGACACGCAGCGATTCCGAGGAAGTAATTGATGTACTTGTTGATTTATAATTCTATTGAGGTTGCATGATTGGTTGCAAGATCAAGTTAAAAGCAATAATGATGAGACTGAAGAAGATGATGAGGAAGAATATTGCTAAAATTCAGCATTCTTAAGCCATATCTGCTTTTAGTAGCTGTAAAAAATATTGCGAAGGGCAGCAACTTCCTGCTGGTAATACTTTAAACCAAAAAAGCCTCCGAGATGCTGCGTACACAAAGCAAAACGATACTTATAACTTCGACAGATGAAAATATCCAACTATTTGTGCAAAAAATAATATATTAGTTTTATATTTAAAATTTATTTCTTATAAAAAAAAATAAGTTTGCTATACACAGCAAATATATATATATATATATATATATATATATATATCTAAAGGAACATCCACGTTCTAGGCAGGAATCGAACCCGCGACTTATGGTTTAGTAGGCTGAGCATTATTCATTCGCCTACGGAGGCGAAAAGACAAAAGACTACTTAAATTTTTCTCGGACAATTCGGACATTTTGATATTTCGAAAATCACTTGGTTTTTATTTGTCCCTACTATCCAGATTACACTGTAATAATTTTACAGATGTAAACATTTTTTGACATTTTACCAAAATAAGAAAACGAAATATTTTTTTATTAAATTATTAATTAGTTTTGCTTTTGAAATTTCATTTCATATAAAAGGAGGGTACGGCCACCAGAAACACATCAGTGTCATATTATATGAGGAAGAGGATCCGGGAAATGGATCAGATACTTTATTAATCATTCCTTAGTATAGCTTTTCCCTTTAAGATGCTGTTAGAAAAAATCTCATGGAATTAATTTTAACTTCTTTAAAAACTCTACTGTTATAGAAATAAAAAAAATATTAAATAAATAAACAGAATTGAGTTGAACATTCTCTGTAGCTGCAACTGAGCATAATGAAGAATAAGAATTGAAAGCATAATGTTGATTATAAAGACAATATAAAATAAATCAAATTTAAAAGTTTTAATAAACCCAACCCAGAATATAAAGCCCAGCCGTTAAACAGCAAGCTTCGAACCTAAAAGTGAGAGACCAGTACTTTAATTAACTTTTAATTTAGAAGAATAAAGCAAGTCTTTGGCTAAATCAATAGCAAACTTTATGGAAGAAAAAACTAAAATTAAATAAAAACAAACTTTAGTAATATTCAAGGCAATAAATGTTAATTTTCGACATTTAATTTTCTGCTCTAAATCATAAAATTGCGCAATTTTGTTTAAGTTGAAATAAAATTATCAGCAAATAATCGTTATAGTTTTAGAAACTTTATTATAAATAAAATACTATTAACACCTTTTTATTGATTTGAATGCTAAAAATCTTAAACTTCTTTTGTTTATTAAATATATATATTTTTTTAATTTTATTTTCAGGCAAACTAACTGATCAAACGCCAGCCAGTTCGTTTTGGCAAACTCATGTAGTCACACCCTCCTCTAATACACCCTTTGAATCGCCATTCTTTTCAGCCACACATGGCATTGTACAAACACATCCCTCCCTCAATGGCAAAATACAGCGACCAGTGCCTCTAAGCAGTAACAGTTTGGGGGTTGGTAGCAAGCCTTCCTTAACTGCCGGTAGTGGGTATTTAAATTCACGCGGCAATTTCCCTTCCTCCGCTCGTTATCCATCGATTGCGGGCACTGTGGTCAATCCCAATCCCAAATCACCCTTTAGACATTTAGATTTCTCAACAAGTGCCACGGCGGAACTGAGACGAAATCCAGCGCTTTCGGCACCTGATGAATGTGCCCGCGCTTGTCGTGAAGGCGAACCGCCAAGAATTTGTTATTATCATTTCACATTGGAATACTACACCGTCTTGGGGGCGTAAGTATTACAAATTAATTAATTAATTTATTTATTTTTTTAATTATACATTCCAACTTTGTGATTATCAATCCCCCACTCAAAATTTCAGAAAAAGATACTTTTTAAAGTCCAAGAATAATAAATATTTTGATAAATGTTGTATACGAGTGCATTCAAATACCGTACCATTCATATTAAAATATCTCGTACTTTTTTGAAACGAGGAAAATTAATACTTTGGTACTTTTTCTGATTACCATAAATCTTATATATATAGTTTTTAACCTACACTAGCATTTGTTGCATATTAAAATGTGGAGGTACTTTAGTGAAATTGGTGCTTTAGTACTTTCGATAAGTTTTAAAGTTAAATATTTTCCGTCACTTTCTCAATTTTTAGCAAATTTTATATATATAAATCGTTTTAGAGAATACTATAGCAAACGATTCATATTAAAGTATTATATAAGATTTTAAAAAAACTGCTATTTGTACAAATCCCCTTTCGCTACATTTTAAAAGCATACGTATTGGTACTTTTCAGTTATTCCCTTTTACACCAGCTTTATATTTATATAATACTATACCAAAAAATGAAATTGGTTCCCAATTGGTTATTGGGTGGGAAAACCGGGAAAAATTATTAATTGTAACATTTTAATGAATTTATTTAGTCATTACAAAGAGCAAAATAATATTTTTTTTTTTTCGCCTAAAAAGTGTCATGTTAAAAAGTACCTTTTTATCAAAAAGTAATTTTTTCCCATATTTCTCTTGCAAATTATACCATCGGCGAAAATATTCCCAGCTGTTTATATCAAATTTTAATTACCACTTTAATAAATTTTATATGCAAAGCAAATCGGTTAATAACTAATTAAGAATATCCAAACTTTATATTATATATATGGAGCTTTGCCTGCAAATAACGTCATAACTTTGATTAAAAAGATACATTTTGAGCGACAGTGTAATTTAATTAATTTCCTAAAATATTTTTTGGAAATGACAAAATGATACAATCCATATAATTATTTTGAAATCAATAAATCAATCACTCAATAACACTATTTAGTTAATGTATCATCATCTATTAAAATCAGCAGAAATACTTCCCAAAACGGTTATGACTTGCCTGGGAACTTACTGGTTCAATACACTCGTGTAAAGCTAAACAGGCTGAAAAATATCAAACAACGATTATAAATTATGACAAAAATTTAAATTATAACTGACAGCTTCAAGTCTGCCGTTTATATATAAAGATGTATGGACGATGTTATATTTTTCAACTGGTTTTTAACACACAAAACAAAAAGTCCGGCTTAATAGTTTTTAAACAAATTTCAACAACAAAATATTTTTCTTTCTTTTCTTTAATTTGTTGCTTCTCTTCTTCTTCTTTTATTTTATTTTATTTAATTTTTTTTTTTTTCTTTGCAACAGCAAAAGTGTTATAACAATTTGCCAGCATTAAGAAATGGTACGAAAATAATCGTAAATTGTTTAGTAAACAGAAAATAGAAAGAAAGATAGTTTTTCTAATATATTATTGTAAACATGAGAAAATAAATTGCATGGCGCAGGCCAAGCAAAGTGGATAAACAGCCAGTAGTACACAGACGATACTAACTGGAAAGAAAGGCTGGAAAGAAAAAAGCTTTTGTAAGACAGTCTCTGCACGCTGCTTTAATAAGTGTATTACTATATGCAGTATGTAAATGTGTGGGCAGAGCAAAAATATTGATTTTTAATTTAAATTGTGTGAATACACGGATAACATGGCCGAAACTACTTTAAAAATACGGTCAACGTATGTAGCCGGCGAGATCAATTAATGAATCACGTAACCATCTTCAAACATGCCAACATTATTACAAAATACTTTCAAAAAAAAGCCTAAAAAAATTTTCATTTCCATAAAAAGCGCAGAAAAAAACAATTTAGAAAATTTACCAAATTTCGAAACAAAACAAAAAGCCAAAAAAAAAAGTTTTACTTTCAGAAAACTCTAATGGCGTTTTCTTTTCTACAAAAAAAGGCAACACTGGCCGCAGGGAGGGCAATTTTATGTTCTTTTCTCGAAAATGTGTTGCCCTGTGAAAGGGTTGCGTGTTCTTTTCTAAAAAATGTTGCCCTTTCGCAAGGCAAGAGTGCAATGCCTTCAAATCAACAGGGCAGAAATTGCCTTGTAAAACACATGGTTTTTTTTCTTGCACAGCGTTACCAGACAATGTTTAAAAAAAGTCTTTTGAATTGAAAGAGCCAGAAATTAGATTTTAATAATTATTTTTATATTTTGTATCGTATAAAAACAAACAAAAGACCACAATAAGGCTGCTTATTTGTATGAGATATAAAAAAAAAAAATGTTGTCAACTGAATATTTTTGTATACACATTTCATAAAATATACAGAAAATGTTTGTTAATCAGCTGTTAAAAAAAGGCATTGCCCTCTTTTCTAATTTGTGTTCTTTTCTCGTTATATAAAAAATTGCACCTTCACAGGGCGGGCAAAACATTTTAAAAACGCACCTTTTCACAGGGCGACATTTTTAATGTAGAAAAGAAAACGCCATAAGTTAAAATATATTATACAAAATATATTATATAAAATATATAATAATTTTTATTTAAATAAACTAATTTATTGTATTTATTATTTTTTTAATATTTATTTCCTTTTTGAAAATAAAAGTTTTTAAAATTAAAACAAAAGCTATACGACGAAAAATTACATGTTAAAATTTAAAATGAATTATCAAAAATCGAAAATATTTCCAAAAATCGTAAAATTTTTTTTTCCTTTATTTTTAACAAAAATATATTTTAAACATTAAAAAACCAAAAATAAACAAACAAGAGCAATAAAAACACAAGTTTTTCATTCAAAAATAGACAAATGGACGTTTTTAAATTTTGACGATTTTTAGCTAAAAAAGCAAAGGGTAACCCCTTATCAAAAATCGAACATTTTTCCAAAAATCGAAAAACTTTTTTTCCCTTTATTTTTAACAAAAATATATTTGAAACATTAAAAAACATAAAATAAACAAACAAGAGCAATAAAAACGCAAGTTTTTCATTAAAAAATAGACAAACGCAGGTTTCAAAATTTGACGATTTTTAGCCAAAAAAGCAAAGGGTAACCCCTTATCAAAAATCGAAAATTTTTCCAAAAATCGAAAAACTTTTTTTCCCTTTATTTTTAACAAAAATATATTTGAAACATTAAAAAACCAAAAATAAACAAAGAAGAGCAATAAAAACACAAGTTTTTCATTCAAAAATAGACAAATAGACGTTTTTAAATTTTGACGATTTTTAGCTAAAAAAGCAAAGGGTAGCCCCTTATCAAAAATCGAAAATTTTTCCAAAAATCGAAAAACTTTTTTTCCCTTTATTTTTAACAAAAATATATTTGAAACATTAAAAAACCAAAAATAAACAAAGAAGAGCAATAAAAACACAAGTTTTTCATTCAAAAATAGACAAATAGACGTTTTTAAATTTTGACGATTTTTAGCTAAAAAAGCAAAGGGTAGCCCCTTATCAAAAATCGAAAATTTTTCCAAAAATCGAAAAACTTTTTTTCCCTTTATTTTTAACAAAAATATATTTGAAACATTAAAAAACCAAAAATAAACAAAGAAGAGCAATAAAAACACAAGTTTTTCATTCAAAAATAGACAAATAGACGTTTTTAAATTTTGACGATTTTTAGCTAAAAAAGCAAAGGGTAGCCCCTTATCAAAAATCGAAAATTTTTCCAAAAATCGAAAAACTTTTTTTCCCTTTATTTTTAACAAAAATATATTTGAAACATTAAAAAACAGAAAATAAACAAACAAGAGCAATAAAAACGCAAGTTTTTCATTAAAAAATAGACAAACGCAGGTTTCAAAATTTGACGATTTTTAGCCAAAAAAGCAAAGGGTAACCCCTTATCAAAAATCGAAAATTTTTCCAAAAATCGAAAAACTTTTTTTCCCTTTATTTTTAACAAAAATATATTTGAAACATTAAAAAACCAAAAATAAACAAAGAAGAGCAATAAAAACGCAAGTTTTTCATTAAAAAATAAACAAATGGACGTTTTTAAATTTGGACGATTTTTGCCCAAAAAAGCAAAGGGTAACCCCTTATCAAAAATGGAAAATTTTTCCAAAAATCGAAAAATTTTTTTTTCTTTATTTTTAACAAAAATATATTTTAAAGATTTGAAAACATAAAATAAACATACAAGAGCAATAAAAACGCAAGTTTTTCATTAAAAAATAGACAAATGGACGTTTTTAAAATTGGACTTTGGTTTCCATAATGCTTGATGTGGTCTAGGCGAATATTTAGTGCCTTTAAGCCGCAGTTGTCTGACTCTCGGTTGCTTACTGAGTTTTAGAATCGACTTTACCCGCTACATAAAATTACTTGATTTCTACCAACAAAGCTCATGTGGAGAATTTCTGATGCTGGCTAATTTCATGAAGACAGATTTTGTAGCTGCATTTTATGTACTAATTTGGCTTGAAAAAGTGCCACGTTGGTGATTTCTCATTTTCGGTACTGTTTTTTCTACTTAAAATTATATGAAAAAACAACCTTTTGCACAATACAGTGCAAAAATTATTATAATTTTTTTGATTTCACGTATTAAATTATTTATTTACTACTGAATATTTTCTGTTTGTTCATTTATTGAATATTGAATGTTTTTCTATCGAGTTCGTTTTCGTCTATTTGTTTCTGTGTGAAAATACAAAACTAAAGAAGAGCTCTTTGCAAGGTAGAGTATTTACACTTTTCATTATTTTTTCTATGGGAAACAGGTACTGGTGTTTGTCAAAGTTTAGCTAAAGACTATGCAAAATGTCAAGTTTAAGCGCTGCTGGCAGTCATTGTCCTTCTTGCATGGCAGAGACCAGTTAGTAAACAGTGGTACCATTTGAACCAAACTTGGCTGCACCTTAATGAATTCTTTTCTCCTTGATCATTTTATCACTGATTTGAGTTGTGTAAAAAATTTCATTCTGTTCGGTCGTGTTGGTTTAGCAAAATATTATATTTCATAATTTCTTCATTTTAATATTTTAGTTTTAGTTTTTAGTTACTAAAAATTAAAATTCAATATTTTCTTAATAAATTAAAAATGTTAGTTTGCGAGGAAAAGTGGTTTGGTAATAAATAAATGCAAATTAAAATTTGCAATTTTCTTTGTATTAAAATATAAAATGCAAATGCATATTTTTCTATCGTGTTCTTTTTCGACTATTTGTTTGTGTGTGAGAATGCAAGACTAAAGAGCTCTTTGCAAGGTAGCCTATGTACCCTTTTCATTATTTTCTCTATGCGAAACAGGTACTGGTGTTTGTCAAAGTTTAGTTAAAGAGTATACAAAATGTCAAGTTTAAGCGCTGCTGGCAATCATTGTACATCTTGCATGTGGGAGACCAGTTTACTAACACAGTGGTGCCATGTAAAACCAAACTTGGCTGCACTTAATTATTACAATGCAGTATTAATCATTCAATGCTTTTTGTGTGCAACACTCAGTCGGTTCTTTTTCATGTTGGCTAAATAATAAAATTTAAAAAAATAAAAAAAATTAATTTATCAAGTGCAGCCCTTTACGCTATTCTTCTGAAGCAGTATTTTATCGCTGAATTAAAATTAACTCTCCAAACACAGTAGAAAAATTGCTTAAAAGATATTTTGATAGCAAAGCTGATGAAAAGAAAACTATGAGTAACCCTTCTTCTAAATTCCGGCACGTTACATTATATGAACAGGAAGGATCTGCCAAGAAAATCTTATTGCGATATATAATATTTTTATCATTAAAAAGGATTAAAAAATATATATTTTTGAGATCGTTTTTTTATAATTCTTTCTAAGGCTATTAATACTAAATCTTAGAAAAACGATTTACTATCAGCCTGATATTTACAAAAGGTACAAAAAGTACATTTTTATTAAATTCATAACTTTCTTTACAAAAACAATTTTCATTGTAAGATTATTTTTTGTAAACAAAAATATTAATTAAGTTAATAAAAGATATCATAGAAAATGTTTTATAAAAACCAAAAAAAAAGGTATTTTTCCGAAAGTTATTTTTATTTTACAGAAAATTTATTTTATTACAAAATTGTTGTTAACTGTATTTTATTATCAAAATTATGTTACTTTTACTAAAAAAAAAGTATTTTTCCCACGAACACGTTAAATTTTATCATCAATTGTTATCAAAAGTCGGAACTTTTTCATGTAGAAGAATTTTATGGATAAATTAATTAAAAATAAAACATAAAATATTAATTAATATTAATACAGCTAAAGCTTAATGTGATATTTCTTTGATATTTCTTATTTTATTACCCCCCTACCATTATCGTTAAGCTATGAAATTTAAATGATGCCTACCAAAACAATTTGGTGCTGTACCAAGGAAGCTTTTTTCCGTCTTTAGTGCAAATGACAGTTGAATGACCAACTTGTTAAGGAAAACTTTACACAATAATATAGTAGTCTCATCATCGGTTTGCCTTTCCTGCACACTTTATTTTTATTACTTTTGCTTGTTGGGATGATGATAAAAAGTGTGGCGCTGGCATGTTTCTTTATCTTTGAAAGCTAATATTGCATTTTTGCTTTTAATTCAAAATCCGGTTGATTGTTTCAAAGATGATGATGCTTGAAACAAATCATTGAGGCAATTTCATATAATGCAGTTTATATAAAATAAATTTATGGCATTTTCTATTGAAAGCAGACAAGTTTGTATAATATTATTATTATTTATTCATACTATTTTATTTTGACAAAGAAGAGCTTCCGCAGTGAAGGCTCTCCTATTACACATAATTTTAAAAACATGAAAGTATTTATTCGCTGTATAATATTTTTTGAATGTGGACAAGATAGTGTGCGCATGAAGGCATGTTGCCAGTTTGAATTAAATTTTAATTTTTAAAAAGCAGACAAATCATTAAAAAAAAAACTATATAAACTATATATGTATATGGTCAATTTTTAATATAAACTTTGAATAAAACTTTGTCAAAAGTAGATTCAGAAAGCTTTCGAGGATTTTGCCATGTATAGTATTAGACTTGGGGTTTGCGCAGTGGACGCATGCCCGCCCATATCATCCCAAGACACAGCTGGTTTGGTTGCACTTCTTGCTGTGGAACCTATTGGTCCGATGCTTTTATAATGTTTTGGATATACCTATATCAGGTTTTATTGATCTTATTTGCATGAAAATTTAAGAGTGCTTCAGCAACCTGCCAGCGAAATTCTGTAGTAGGGAAGAACTTTAACACGATGTTTTTTCAGTTGACCAGTTTGTGAAGGTTTACCTATTCTATGTAAAATCTTCCCTACACTCTTCGTTTATATTTATCCGGCTGTCGAAGAGATCAGCCTATTCGGTAGGCGTTCAAAAGAACTGCCAAGAGAATTTGAGATTATAAAAAAACAAAGGCAACAAGCGCCATATTAATGTTTTAGAATAATCTGATCTTTATTTACAAAATTCTTGGCTTATATACTACTTATGAAAATAATGGAATTAGTCTAGTATTGAGTGATTCTCGAGTCACTCAATGTTCTGCTTATTTTTGTAATTATTGGTAAAAGTATAGTGTCAAGTGTGCACTTTTGCATTTGTGTTATACAATAATGCATAATGACCCAATTCTACGTTTGTAATATGATATAGCTCAAGTCGTATGTTGGTTGAGCTACTTGTTTGAAGTTGGTATGTGTTGTCATGCATACTGCATGATGACATGGTACACTACAAGTCTTAACCCAAAAGAGCGATAAAATAAACGAACCTGCCACTTGCATCCCATATTTGCATTCATGGGCAATATATGTATATAGAACCACAATAGAACGTCGTTGCATTGGGATATATGTTTTGCATTTTGTCGTATCTCTTTAATGGAAGTTTAAGAATTTTGCCAATAAAAGTACAGGGCGTTTGACGGAAAGGAAAATAAGACCAGTTTCGCATTTTGCTCAAGCAAATTACGTTTTATAAAACTAAAGTTAAAGTTTCCTTAAGCACATTACAGTTTCTCCCATAGAAATATCATAGAAGAAATAGACTCGACAGAAATTAAAAATACAACTATGTTAGACCTGAATTAGGGGAGAGAGCGATATGTAATGGCAAAATTTTGAAAATCTCATGTCTACTCTTTTTATTTGCCGCCAATCATCGATTACTGTGACGATGAGACCCCCAGGGGAGTACTCTATGCACCTTGGTGATATTTTCACGTTGCTTATGTGCACTTTGGGGAAACGGTATGCTGCATTTCTAGATCATGACCTTTGGCGGACACCGGTAAAACTTGTCTGTCACTGCCCTATCCATGAAATAACATCGGAACGGATGTGCTTATAAGTAATTAAAAGGTAAAGGCAAGCTATGCTGGTTGGCCTAGGATTAGGTCTAGCGTAACCTTATCGATTCAGGGTTAAATATTTTAGGAAGGTTCTCTCTGTGAGAGTTCTTTGCCAAAAAACACCATCGGTTGCTATATACTGGCGCCACGGGTACCGGCAGCCCCACAATGAATTTCTTTTGCGTAGGTCAGTGAGTGATTTTGGGTTTGCACAATACCTGAACCGAACTGTTATCGATGACGGACTTAGTTCACACTCCACGGAGTTAAATGATTATGATCGTGGATAAAATTGTGCGGCTTTAGAGACTTTGTCCATAGACCAAGTTCGTTCCAGCCTAACAGCGTTGAATGAAGTTGTGGCCGGTTTATTGTGAGGTCTCCTTTGGAGTTCACGTGGTGGCTTTTTGATTGATACAAAAAGTTGCTTGGGAGATTTTTCTTGAGTGGCTGGTATCGCATTGATGCTAACGCTCGACACGATCCGGTCAAGCGATTAGTTATCTAGGTGCTGTTGCCATTCAACAGACGCTAGTAGGCAGTGAGATGGTTCTTCCCTCTGAGGGCGGTCTCTCCGTAATTCTTTGATTGTTATATGATTTGTTGCATGAATTGAATAGTCAGGTGTGGTTTACACCGAAAATGGCGGGGGAGTTGTGCTTGCGAAGTACCTATTAGTAAGGCTTGGACATTGCCGAACGTCATAGCAAGGCGCTTGGTTAAAACTGAATCTTTTAATCAAGAATTGGCACTTCTGCTTAGACAGAGGCTTAGTAAACGCATTAGTTTACTCAGTGCCAAGCGCACCGTGAAGTTAAGCCACATTGGCCGGTATTCACGTACACTGTAGCACATCTGTGACGATGAGAAAGTTACGTGAAATGTCTATAAGAAACAGCATTGCGAACAAGACGAACTCTTTGTCGTGTAGTGAATGATTTCGAAGAATGAGAGGAAAATAATCATTTCATTGCCTTTCTGTGACACAATGCCACACGTTTGGATTAGTTTAGATTTGCAAACTACTTCTATAAAAGAGGTGAATGTAACATGAAACAATTTTTAACTGAATATGTTTCTATACTTGTAAATGCAATAACAATTTCATGGATTCGCCATACTTCCTGTTAAGCAGCATAAAAACAAAAGACTAAGAACACAAACGCGCTGTGACATATTAAAAGATTTTTTAACTTTCTTTCCTGTGATAGCTTTTCCATATCTTTTCAAAAACGTTATGCCCAATTTCTCTCACATACTCCTCACCTCTCTTTGGCATTAATCATTGTAAAGTGTTTAATGCAACAACAAAATCGGCATGATTACGAACTTTTAAGACAACTAAATTTGAGTTGCTAACGCGGCTTAAATGAATATTTCGAATATTTTATAGTTTATATTAATAATTGTTACAACTAATAAACTAGTTTAATAAAAGTTTACAGTTAACTTTAAGAAAGCAAGCAGATAGTTTTTGTAGTTGCAAAAATAAAAGAGCACATCATCATCATTATCGTAAACCATAAACACAGATGCTTTACTTTCACGCATTTCTAGTTTGTTAAACCGAAGAGATAGTCGGTAGTATTAAATGTATTGAAGGCACTAGACACACAAGCCGCAGGCAAGCAACCACAAAGTGAGATCACCAGATCGCCAGATCGTCAGACTGGCAGACATATTAACTAATATGGATTATTTATTTGTTTTCTTTTCCCGTGTGCTTCAACACGAATCTTCAGTTTGTAAAGAAGTAAATGCCCGCTAGTTGATAAAGTTGCTGTTTTGCTGTTGAAGAAATTAAAGGAAATTAAATGCTAAAAATTTAATTAATTATGAATTCATAAGTTTGAATTGTATTTGCTGAATTGATAGCCCGCTGCAAATATTTCACTATTTACAATAAAAAAGTCTGGAAATATAAATAAATATAACTGACTAATTTGCATCACATGAACTGCAGGGTTAACCCGAAGGCACATTTCACTTAAATCGTTAAGCAATAAATTAAGTTGTTAAGATTTTTATATATCTCAGATTTACAGCTGAAAGATAAAATAATGACAAATTGGCGAAATATAATTATTCATAAATTTTTTTTAGCACCACCACTGTGATCTTTCAATAGGGAATGAAACCGATTTCATTCAGAAAGCAAATCTATGTAATCGCATATTATTTAAATCTTTTTTTTTTAAGTTATAACCTCTATGGGATTACGCTCATTCTTAGATAGCAAGTCCTTGTGCAGGCCTTGTTGTCTCGACAGGAAATCAGCCTACACAATAAATTAGACTTAGTTGTTTTTTAATAATTCTCATTTAGTTATAAATCATAACAGTAAAAAAAAATAAAAATTATTATGATTAGGAAAGTGATTAAATCAATTAATTAAGGAATTTGAATTACGTCGTAATTGCACCATATAATGAGGCAGCCTATGCTCATCATATGGTTTATACAGGGTGAGATAAAAACACTGCAACCAACTTCAGACTGCTGTCATTTCTAAACCACTCGTCCGACAGCTGTGAAAATTATTCCAGTGACAGCTCATTATATTGTTTAAAAGCGTATAAAAGCATTTTGATGAGAATTCTCCAGAAAAAAAGTTTTTCGTGATGGAATTCAAATATGATTCAGTACGATTTCTTTATATTTGGCTGGAAAACCACAAGTGGCTCCGGCATTTAAAAGTGAATAAATCTTTTGTGTCTCGTACCATCGCTTGTTACCATGATACTGGTAGCGTAGCCCGACGTCAAGGAAGTGGACGGAAGAAAACAGCAACATCAGCAGAAATGGTTCGAAAAGTAAAGAAGCGACTTGATCGAAATCCGCGTCGCAGTTGGCGAAAAATATTTCGTGAGCTGAACATATCGCAATATTCCATTCGGCAAATATTGAAAAATGAGCTCGGGGTAAAGCCATTGAAATTACAAAAAGTGCAAGAACTTACACCGCAACAGAAAGAAAATAGACTCAAAAGAGCCAAAGGGTTGCTTCGCTTGGGCGCAAGTGGTGAACTGCCGAATTTGGTTTTCTCCGATGAGAAAACATTCGTTGTCCAGCAGTTTGTAAACAAACAAAATGATCGTATTTACTTTGCAAAGAGGTCAGCTGAAAATGTGCACCTTCGGTTGGCCACCAGAACTCAAGCGCCGACCATGGTGATGGTGTAGGCCGCCATAACAGCCGATGGTCGCTCTCCGCTCGTATTAATCGACCGTGGCGTCAGAATAAATGCCCAATATTATAGCGAAAATATTCTGGAGGGTGTATTGAAGCCTTTGGCATGCAAACATTTTGGCCGCAGACCTTGGACATTCCAACAGGACTCAGCACCATCGCACTCAGCACGCGCCAACCAAGAATCCTTACAAATGGGGTTCCTCGCTTCATTTCCAGCGCACAATGGCCACCAAAATCTCCGGATACCAATCCGTTGTACTGTTGTGTCTGAAGTATTTTGGAAAGCAAGGTTGGCACTAAAAAATACGAAAGTGTCGATCACCTCAAGCAAGCGCTTCGTCGGGAATGGGCCAAAATACCGCAGAGCAACATTCGGGCAGCGTCTGACAGTTTCATTAGCCGTTGGAAGGCTATAATTCGTGCCAAAGCTGACCAATTCGAACAAATCTAAACTTATTCTAAAATTTGATGCTATTTCCGACATTTTTTGCTTTCATTCAATAAAATTTAAAAAAAAAATGAAAAAGTTATGGCGTTTTACTTTGTTGCAGTTTTTTCAGCTCACCCTGTATATACTCGTATATACGTTTGCTATTTAATATATGCAGCACGTATAACATGGGCTTTAAGGAAATTCACCTCCCAGATAATCCCGTTCCAAGTTTAGTCATTTGAAATCGATTGCTTTTAAATGCTAATTTTTTATGATATATCTCTCCAAGTGTACTCGATTCTTCCCAAATTACATTTTTCTTCTTTCCGGCAATTAAACATGAAATTTCATGAATAGTAAGAAATTGTTCATTACTCAACTAATTTTTTATATGTAATTCTATATATTTTCGCAGAGCATGCCAAGTGTGCACACCCAATGCCACAAATACAGTCTGGTCTCATTGTCAATGCGTTCTAGCTGATGGCGTTGAACGTGGCATTTTAACAGCGAATCGTATGATACCCGGTCCCAGTATACAAGTATGTGAAAATGATAAGGTTGTTATCGATGTAGAAAATCATATGGAGGGCATGGAAGTAACGATACATTGGCACGGTATTTGGCAACGTGGCTCACAGTATTACGATGGTGTACCATTTGTAACGCAATGCCCCATACAGCAGGGTAATACATTCCGGTAAATTATTTTAAATCGAATTAAAAATTATTTTTTCCTTTATTGTCTTTTTCGCTATCGTCCTTATCAATAAATTATCGCTTGCGAAAATTTAATTATTGAAGATAAGATCGAATTAGATAATAATATACAATATATACAGTTGAATTTCCCTATTACGAATTTGCATGGACCCAGAAAATAAGTTCTTTACATACAATTTCGTTAAACAGAAATTACATTACCTATTTCAAAATTTCTTTCTTCACATGGCGAAAAGAAGCCTTCGAAGGCAGTTAAAGTATTATTAGCAGACACCCACCAAACTTTTGGCCAGGAATGATTTCACTCATATATCTTTTTCTTACTTCTGTACAAACAACTCTTTGCCATAAATGTTATTTTGCTGTATAATTTTTGTTCTGTGCCAGTGTTGATGAAGGGGAAATCCTCTATTCTATATTGTTATGTTGAAAACTCCCCACAGCCTGAGAACCCACTTGGTGTTCTCAGAATATGTATCACAAAAGAAAATTATTTTTTTTTTGTGAGGGAACCTACAACAATAAAATTTGCAGCAGCAAATTATCTTCATCGCAGAGAAATACAAAATACAGTGGCGTTGTAAAGAGAAAGCTGTATTTTTACAATGGCGGCATTATTGTATCGAAATTCAGTATAGAGAAATTCAACTGTATAAAGAGTGAAGAAGGCATAATGTAAAATATTATCTTGATAAATTTATAATTTGTCGCTGGCTTTCATTTTTTTCTTATGCAATATTATATTTCTATTTTGCGTATGTCATCAGCTATCAATGGACAGGTAACTCTGGTACACATTTCTGGCATGCACATACTGGCTTACAGAAGTTAGATGGTCTTTATGGTAGTATTGTAGTAAGACAGCCGCCTTCACGTGATCCCAATTCCCATCTATATGATTTTGACTTGACTACTCATATTATGTTGATTAGTGATTGGTTGCATGAAGATGCAGCTGAACGTTATCCTGGTCGTTTGGCAGTAAACACTGGCCAAGATCCCGAGTCTTTGCTGATCAACGGTAAGGGTCAATTCCGCGATCCAAATACTGGTTTTATGACAAACACACCCTTGGAAATATTTACAATAACACCTGGTCGCCGTTATCGTTTCCGTATGATCAATGCTTTTGCTTCGGTTTGCCCCGCACAAGTTACAATTGAAGGTCATGGCTTGACAGTGATTGCTACAGATGGTGAACCAGTGCATCCGGTTGAGGTGAACACGATTATATCGTTCTCTGGTGAGTGGTATTACTAAATTATTATTTTTTTATTACCACTTAAATCAAATTTACATACATTTTTTATAACGAACAGAATGTTTTGCTGTTATAAAAATTTCATGCAGTTCCATTTAATAAACTCGGTAGGAACAATATATCCGTTTATGCTGATTAGCAGCCACAAGGCAATGACATGGTGATAACAAAATTTACATATGTAAATAAACAAACTTGTGCACAGTGGTACTAGAATATCTTAAAAGCAAATTTAGTCGTGCTAAGATCTGTTGTTAACTGACAAACTGTGCAAAGGAAAAATAGGAGAAGACTAACATAATGACCCACTTGGTTTTTTAATAGGACCATGTTTTAAAGGGTTAGTTAAGGGCGGTTAACATAGAATATGTCAACGTATAGCTTGTACTCTCAACTGACATGAAGCTGGCAACGGAAAAGTTGGTTATAAATAATACTTTGTTAACTTGTATTAAATCAGCTGTTTTTAACCGGCCACTAATATCACGTTGAATAATAATGTAGGAAAAATGTAAAGGATACTTTTCAAAGTACTCAACGTATGCAAAAACTTAAAACTTGATCAGCTTTAGCAATTTGGTATAGAGGACAAGTATTAATGATAAACAGGGTCGGTGATATGAATAGACAAAGTTTAATTTAGTTGCTAGTTTGTAAAATACAAAGTATACGTGTAGCGTATTCTGTGTGACTAGTCCTTTAGTACTGTACATTTATTTAATGAAAAATATAAAATTCTTTCGTGACCGCCTGTCACCAGGCAGACTGGGGCTCAATTCCGCTTTGGAGATTTTAGCCGATGGCCTCAGCAGCCAGTGCTTCTGCCCATATTATAATTACACAGGTGGTATTGAACTATACAGGGGTATGATGCGATGCATGCCTGTATACATTTTCAAGCAATTCTATAAAGCCAGCAATTTCCATTATATTTATATAATTATAATATTAAATAAATAAATATTCAAGAAAATATGGCTTCCAAAAAACTTTTCATTTGGCACCATCCAGCCCAGTGTGTTTATATAAATTTGCATTTAATAATAAAATTCTTTTACACCCTCTCGAGTTACAACAAATAAAAAAAAAATTGTTTAAAGAAACAAATAAACAAATTAACATTTTTTGGAACATATATAAATATTATACCATATTTAGCCATATAAAATTAATGGCAAATGAAATGTTTTACAGCTTAAATAAATATTTCTTGCCTCAAGTATTTATATTTCCTTTTAACAGAACTGAAACTCTTCGTATATCTTGCATTACAAACAGCTGCCTAAAGAAAAGCACATTTTTAAATAAATAGAGAATTTAAGTACCCTACAGCAGTAGCTACACTTAAAGTACTTATTTGCTTAGAAGACTTTTTTTCTAAATAAATCACCCTAAAAAGGTTTCGGCCTGTCCGCACAGTGTAGGCAGGAATCGAACCAGCTACCTCCGGTTTGGTAGGTTGTACATTATTCATTTGCCTACGGAGGCACCCGAGTTGAAAGCTATTTTCATAATATGGGATGATCCAATAGGTATAGCGCTGCAGGTGTCCACTAGAAGGAAAAGCTTTAATAACGACGTCGCTAAAGCCAAATAGCATGAAACACTTTCTATGAAATATTCTCAGCTGTTTTATCATTATAAAATGTTTCTTCGTTTTTTTTTTTCAGTGTGTGGTTTACAATTACTTGTACACATTTTATATATTTTTAATTTTTTTTTCCCCCCCGTTTATTATAGATTTTTAATTTAAAACAAACAATAACAAAAAAGACAAAATTTTTAATAAGCAAGTCTTTAATGGAGAGTAGGACTGTATAAAGTCACTATAATGCTGATTATATAATTTAATTAAAACAGAAGAACTTAAACTTGATCTTTAGTAGAGCTTTTTAATATATTTATTAATAGAGGAGGCATATGAAACCTTTACAGTGGAGCTTTAGATATTGTTAATTGCTTAATGTCGTTCATGGACGTCGGCATATCACTATATAATCAATAGCTTACAATGTTGTAGCAGCTATAAAATAATTAAATTTCTGACTAACTTGCCGTATCTATAACTGCCTTCTGTAAATTGAAGCGGACTGGTAAATGGGATTTTGGGACTGGTAAATGGGGAAGGCTGCCGAACATTTGTATTTTTAGATGAAGGTCACAATCTAGGGAACCGGAACCGAAGTCGATTTTTGCGTATAACCCATCCTACGGAAAATAAGTTACACTTTCGCATACAATCTCTAGAAGGTCCAGCTGTTGATATTTTCCAGCGATGTCTGGAAGACTTAAAGAAAATTTGCAATCACACAATTGACTCCTTTCAAAGTAAACTTAAAGCATTTAGTGATAAAAGTAAAGCTCATGCTACTTGATTAAATTTTAATTATTTATTTTATGATACCAAAAAAAAATAATAATAAATTAGAATGGCTAATGCTGCGTGATGAATTTTTCTCATGAGCTTTCTGAATATCTCTTACGTTAATTTTTGTGCGAATGTTTAAGTAACGCAGACGCAGCCAAACTTCTATTTATACACAGCACTTCTTCATGGCTACACAGCTGCATGACCACAAAACCACCGCTGTATCTGAGGCCAATATAATCTTTTTCTATTTTCATGAGCAAAGCTCTACTGCCACTACCAATTTAATCAAATGTGGAATATATGAGAAGATGAATGAACATTTTCATGTATTTTGCAAATAATTTTAATTTCTCAACTGATGACTGTTTGAAAGTGGCATCACTGGAAAATTCAATTTCTACATTTACAAATATTTTCTAAATAATTTTATCTTCTCAAATGTGTAATTGAAATATTATATCATGAGTATTGGCGTATAAAATTTCAGCTGGGATGGTGCTGACGTTTACCATACAACAAATAAGATCGCTACAAAGCGACATCTGTGCTACTTTTAGTACTGTAGTTGTGTAGCTTGCCATGGTCATTGAGTTTAATACATCATTGAGTATAGTTTGCTATTTAGTAAAGCTAAATGCAGTTTTTTTCTTCAAAACACTAAAGTGTCTAGTTCAAAGATATAAAAAAAAATTCATTATTTCCTAAAAGCAATGCGACAAACTAGCAAGCAGTATACTAAATATGGTTATCGTTATTTAAGTGATTTTCAGTAAAATTTTTAACGACTTTTGTTATAGCTGGCAATCAGCTGTTGTTGGTTTAGTTTAACTTTTTCGGCCATCAAGCAGCAATTATGTTTGAAAGTCGCCTTGTTTGAGAATCGGCTAGTTTTTGTGTCTTTACGGATATGTAGTATAGAAATATATAAATATGAAAACATATTTATACATCTGCGACTTGTGTTCGCAGCAGGATATAGCAACAATCTTAAAGAAATATATGAAAAAGTTTAAATAAAAAAGCAATTTCGCTGGAATTGTCTTCTACAAAACCAGTTGAAGCTAGTTCTAGTTCTAGTTCTAGTTCTAGTTCTAGTTCTAGTTCTTCTCCCTCCCCCCCATTTTCCTGCATATTTAGCCAGTGATAGCATGTGATGGTAAACGATAACAATGTCGATAACAAAAAGTTACCGCATTACAAAATCATCACTGCAAACATATATAATTATCGCCAAATCTTTCTATCACACGTTGTCGCTTTAAGTTAGTAAATCGCACAATATTAAACTTTTAAAAGACTATTAAAAGCTTTAAGTTTTTTTAAGTAAATAACAGAATAGAGCATAATTTCCAGCTGTTCATTTAAATCGTAATGCATCAGCATCAATCAGCCATCAATTAAAGTGACAAATCTGAACTGAAACCATTAAAGCTAAATGCAACGTGTTGTAATGACTTGCAGTGCCAGTGCCAGTGCCAGTGCCAGTGCCAGCTGTATGGAACTTTCGTTCCATACAAATATCTGAAACTTAAATACGACAAGATAATTTTAAAAGGTATTAAAAGCAAATATTAAGGCTTTTCAAAAATGTCATAATTGCTTTGTTTTTTTTTTCGTTTAGGAAACAGGCTAATTATAGCACGATTTATTAGTGAAAAAATTTGTCAGTTCAGATATTAAAGGAACGCAGTAAATTTATAAGCAAGGGAGATTTAAGAAAAAATTGTATTTCTCTCAGTAAACAGTGTTAAATAAATTGGCCAGAATTTCATGTGTGTAAATGCACACTTCGGCCCATGTACGAGGTGTGATCAAAAAATAAATTTCGTGAGTTACGTTGTTATACACGTAACTGTTGTACGTCTATTATACTAGTATATGTTGGCAATAGCAACCATTTTGAACTGTCAGTTGGTTTTTGACAGATAAAAAGGTTTGTTGTGGTTTGATGAGCTTTTCCCATGGATGCTGTTGAACATCGTCAACACAGCACAGCAGACTTTTATTTCTTTGCTTATTAAATGAAAATTAAAATTTTTGCAAAAATAAAATTAATATGATGATGATTTCTCTGGTTGCTCGACACTCTGATGAGCAGTATCCCTCTGTTGTATTTGAACAACAACTCCTCTGATATTATTTTTTTCGTTTTTCTGATTCTTCGACTCCTCTGGCTGCTTGACACTGGGATTGCCTTTATTAATATTATCAGCTTCCTCATTTTTCTGATTCCTCGACTCCTCTGGCTGCTTGACACTGGGATTGCCTTTATTAATATTATCAGCTTCCTCATTTTTCTGATTCTTCGACTCCTCTGGCTGCTTGACACTGGGATTGCCTTTATTAATATTATCAGCTTCCTCATTTTTCTGATTCCTCGACTCCTCTGGCTGCTTGACAGTGGGATTGCCTTTATTAATATTATCAGCTTCCTCATTTTTCTGATTCCTCGACTCCTCTGGCTGCTTGACACTGGGATTGCCTTTATTAATATTATCAGCTTCTGATTCCTCGACTCCTCTGCCTACTTGACAATTACGTGGGAAGGATCCGTTTTTTGTGTTTGATTAATGCCTTCATTAGTATCACTTTTCCCATTTTGCTGATTCTTCAACTCCTTTGGCTGTTTGACAATTTTATGGGAACAACCCGTCGGTTGTATTTCAACAATGCGTTCAGTACTTACGTGCCACAGCAGCCCTAATTATTAAAATGCCATCTGATGAGATCATAGAGACCACGTTTTTTGCCGTCAACGAGTTCGGGCAAATAATATAGTCGAACAAATTGTCTTTGTATGAAGCCATGATCATCCTTACGCTCCCCGTGCCTGCCTTTAACTATTACAGTGTCATCAACAACTTTGACACTTAATTCATTTGGTGTAAAATGTGAAACATCCACACGCACTGTAAAATCATTTTTGCCAGCATATAGTGAAATTTTGTGGAATGGCAATTTCTGTAACATATTTGGAATTCCAAGTGGATTGAAACCGTGATATACCGGTTCCCACACAGCCTTTTCAGGTGGTTTAATTATTGGATCTACATTCGATCAACACCATTAAATTCTTCACCTTCAGCACACGGCATTTTAGTTTTCTGTTACGTATTTACGATCCAGGTTTGCTCGAAAAGGTCATAAGTATATGGCTATGATAACGAAACCAAAGCCAATGGAAGTGTTCAGATCCTATTGTTCAATTGGAGTATTCAGAAGTGTCAAGCTTGGTCAAATGTAAAAATTTTGCTCAGTGTATTCTTCGATTGCAATGACGTAAATAAATAAATAAATAAATTCTTGCCACAAAGTCGTAAGCTTAATAAGGAGTACTACATTGAAGTTATACGACCTTCCAGCGTAGCAATGCATCAGAAACGAACTGAATTGTGGAAAAAAATAATAGGTGGATTTTGCACTACGATAACGCACCAGCTCACGCACCTATGCTTGTCCGCCACTTTTTGATCAAAACAAAACCATAATCAAGACTCAAACACCATATTCAGCAGACTTGCCACCATCAGACTTTTTCCTCTTCCCAAAACGGAAAACACCGATGAAAGGAAAGGCTTTTTCTACGATTGAGGAGATAAAAGAAACATCGAGCCAGGAACTGTTGGCGATAGCAAAAAGCATTTGATAAGTGTTTCGAGGATTGGAGGAAAACACTGGCATAAGTGTATTATACGAGTGTCTCAGGGGATTACTTTGAAGGGTATAAGATAGTTATTGATGAATAAATGAATACTTTTAAAAAAAGTTAATTTTTTGATAACACCTCGTAATCCGCCTAATTCACTTGCATTTGTCACAAAGTGTTTCACTGAAAAATGCGGCATAAATGCCTTTGTATTGAAATTAGAAACGCAGCTTTCGATTATTTAATATATCTTTCTATTAACAGGTATTTATTTCTTTGCCGTTGTGGTTTGGCTTCAGGTTTATATGAGCGAATGCGTAAATGTGGTTTCAGCGCAAACTGAATTTATTTGATTTCTGAGAGCTGAATGCAATTAGTTTCATATAAGAAGACTGCTGTCTGTTATTATGTAAATAAGAAGGAAGCATTTCTTGGAAAAGGTATATAAATTAAAAAAAAAGCCCATCAAGCCGAACTCAATAGCTAATGGAGTTTCGCTGTTTTGTTAGGAGATCGATTTGTCAAAGTCAGTATAGTGAAATGTTACGTAACGCAAACAACTTTTGACATTCCATGAGCCAATGTGTGCAACACAAAAGTAAGACAATATATTATTATTAAGCGCACCTGTTAGAAATACTCAGTGTAGGGTAAACCTAATTAATTTAATAATTCAATTTAGGTTAGGACGGTCTTTAAGCCTAGCCAATGCAGGGGCCAATAGCAAGGAAAATATGGTTGCTCCATCTGAGAAATTCGATTGCTCATTTCATGCATCACCTGATAGATATTTTGCAAAGATTGACTCACATAGAATAAGGCAGTCACAAAGGACGCAATACCGGCAAAAACTTTTGGCATGCCGTATTGTCAAACATACGTTTGAAATCATACATTTGCTAACTGGTGAAAACCAGTTAAAGCCTTGAATAAAATCGGTTAGTATTAAGCGAGGGTTTGCCACCACGGTTGAAATGGGGCTGGTTGTTCAGTCTGTTCCTTCTCCTCATACTTGTCGATTTCGAATGTTAAAAGATATTTGGTCGCATTATAACAGAGATTACGAAAAGCTGGATCTTCGTGGTGACATGTAATCCATTTGTTGTCACCTTTGTCATAAAACTCAATATAAGGCAATAGTGCGATTGCCTGTGCTATATCTTGAACTCCTAAAGCTTGTGATGCTATTTGATATCCATATTTCTTTTTGTGCAATACCAAGACTTATTCCAATCTTGTATGTGTTTTAGCACAACATGATGCTTTCAATATAAGTTCCCCAATCTGTTCAGGAAACACTCTTCTGGCCACTTTTGAGTTTGAAAAGATTTTCTTATCTTCATCATTAGTGAGCTCCTTTTCAACAATACCATGAACGCTTCCATAAGATCTGTTAAGTTTTGGAAGCCATAATCGCTTAAGCGGCGTTGGTAGCCAAAGTGATAGTGATAAGAAGGAACAAACTTTTGAAACAGTATTGTATACTGAGGAGCATTTCGTAATAAGTCGACAATTTCGGCGGCAAAGGAATAGAAATCAATATGTCTTTACCGTCTTGTACTGCTGAAACGACAAGTTTACTTGCATTTTGTAAAGATCCAAAACGCTTAGAGATGTCTTAAAGCGTCATTGGAATAGTTCCCTAAACTTGTACATGTACAGAGAATAGACAGGCAACGTCTCATTTGATGTAAACATGGCAACGGCAAAGCTTGGCACTTTGTTAAAGGATATTAAATCAGCAAGTCCTCGTAATAAATTTTAAAGCATATTTATTAAATGGTATTGGGCAAGTGGCAATTGTATGCAAAAAGTTAAAAATTGATTAAGTCTAGTACTTTTTGGTGAACGTAATGATTGTCAGCCGCTGGATATGAATATTCAAAATATAAAGTATATGTAAGAGAATACTTTGTGATTAGGCCTTAACACATAAAAATGTTTATCAAAGCTACAGAGTTCTTGCAAAGTTATTAGTTTACTCGCTTAGAAAGCAAAGGAGAGACTTCTCTCGTTACTGTCAAGTAGAGCAGAATGAGGCTGACAGCGCATCAGCTGTTTTATGGGCAGACAACTTTTCTATACATTCCAAACATGTAATGGAATGGAAAGCTAAAAAAAATGAAACGAAAAGAAAAGACATTTTTTTATATTTCTCGTAAAGAAATAATTAAGCAAATTTTTTGATAAGTAACAGATAGATCAGGACTTATAGGCACCTATAAGCGCAAATTTTCAACCATTTATTTCAACTATAAAAACAAACCAAGCAGAGGGCATTATTTCCTATTTCCTAAAGCAGCTGGCAACTTTTAAGTAAATAATAAATTTATTTAATTGTCAAGGGTATATAAATAAACAGTGGTGCGAAAACAAGCATACAGAATAAATACAGCTAAGCATTTATTGCATCTTTTCTTCAGCAGAATTTGCAAAACTGGTAATTAACTGGTTTAGCTAAAATATAGTGAAACAAATTTATATAATTTAATTGTCATTTGCATCGCATGTTTCATAAATATTAATCGTCTCACCAGCCAACTTTAATTTGCTGCAGAGTAGTTAATTAATTTTTTTATTTACGAGTGTTTATATGTGTGTGTGTGTTTTATATTTATAACAATTACAGGTGAACGTTATGATTTTATCATAACAGCGGATCAGCCAGTTGGTGCTTATTGGATACAACTTAGAGGTCTGGGCGAATGTGGTATAAGACGTGCACAACAACTGGGCATATTGCGTTATGCACGCGGCCCCTATCAGCCAGCATCGCCGCCACCAACTTATGATGTTGGCATACCACAGGGTGTGGTAAGTAAAACAATACATAATTGGGCTAACGATATTAACAATGAAGCGTGCAAAAGAACGTTACATTTTTCTGCATACATGTAAGCGTTGATAACACTGTGCAACAAAGTTTAACTTTTTCCGAAATGGCCAAGAGAAATATATGAAAATATTTCTAGAGTTGGCTTACTGTTGTCACTTACCGGGTCGGCCGTCTACTTCCCGTTTAGACAAAAATATACACAGAAATTTTCATACAATTCCATTCTAAGCTTTGCTCAAAATGCCAGCTGGAACACAAGGGTTAATCCCGTGCAAGCTTAGTAACGGGTTATTGCACAAAGTCGCTCTTTACTAGTGTTAAAGATAAGAAAAATAGCACGTCAAGCAGGAAACTTTAAAAACGCCAATACACGAATGCATGCTCTTGAACGCCTGTGCAGCAAATCGTTCGGAGAACAAAACCACCATTATAGTATTTAGTTTTGTTGCACAGTGTAATTGTTAGCAAATATTTAAATTGCAAGACCGCAGTTTGAGAAAACTCTTTCAGTTTTAGAAACACTAGATAATAACTTAATTGCTCACATATTCTAACTAAAAGCGAAAAATTATCAAGATTTTTGCTGCATTATTTTTCTTTTCGTTTTAAGAAAAAATCCAAACCTCAAAGGGGTTTATTTCATTACAATATTTGATTTCCGACATTAATGTGGGCTGGAATTATTTTTTCTTTGTTCCATATCTGCCGAATTTTAAGTTACAAAAAAAAAAAAAGAAAAAAAAAACAAGAAACCGCCAAATGGAATCTATAAACTTTGGCTAATTTTCGTGAATTAAAAAGCATTTAATGGCAATAAAATTGTCTAGATTAGCTTACAGTAGATGAAATTGGGACACACCCCCCTCCCCCCTCTAAAAATTTGTTTTAAGTATTTTATTGCATTTTGTTTTTTTTTTAAATATTTTGCGATTCAGAATCGTTTTGAACTGTCATTTAAAGGTAAGTGTTTGTTTCTTAAGTCTTTCTTTTCTTGAACTGTAAGTTTTATAAAAAAAAAAAAAAAAAAAAAAAAAAAAAACGAAACGAAATGTAAATAGTTTGTAGAGCAACAGTAGAAAAATATTAGACAGCATGTGGAAAATTTAATAATATTTTTTAAAGTATTTCATTTAACACTTAAATCATAAGCTTTGCCACTTTTCACCAAGTAAAATTGCAAGTATATCTTCAGAGTATCTGAGCAGTGGGTAGTATAGCACGGGCAACCGCAATTAGATACATGCCCACTTATAGATCCGCCCCCTTACAGAATTACCATTTTCGCTAAATAGTATTTCACTAAATAGTTTCTCGAAAGATGGGCAGTCACAAAAATTGCCAAACTGATTTCAGCCACTATTTTCTTAAATTATCGCCAGTGAAAATTTATTAGTGAAAAAAAAATTTTTTTTAAAGTACTAAAAAATTTCTAAGGCTTATATGGATCTTAAATTGAGAATCTGCAGTTTAAAACCTTATAATTTGTGGAGTCATAAGACCCTTATTCGCTTTGAATGAACTTAAGTAGCATACATGTTCAGATTTTATATATGTTAAAAGAGTGCAAAAAAGCGAACAATTTGGTAGGTTCAGTTTTCAGAGACCCTTCTGAGCCGTAAATGATTCTTTTTAATTTTGCTAGAGTTGAACTCCGCCTATGCCACACAAGGTACTGTTTCTAACACGGCGGCCAAACAAAACATATGATTAACGATTGTTATATAAAAATTAAAGGAGTAAAAAGTCTGGCAACATATTCTGATTTGTTTTTAAGTCGCTTACCAATACAACAGATATTTGGCAGCCTAAAATTTTGAAAAGACCATTTTAAAGTCACATATAAATCTATTGAAAATGTTTTCCAACGCTTGTTATCACAGTTTCGCTATGCGGCTTTACTAGGGGAATCACCGGGATTAAATTAGTTATTTCACATAGACAAAATAGCAGTAACATAAGAGTGCCAGAAAGTAAAAAAAAGTATGGATAGAAAATGCATAAGCAAGCTTAGAAGAACAAGCTACTTGGCGGATAATAAGGACAATCGCAGAAACGGCATTCTGCGGCGAATTGAGCAGACATTAAGCGCAAGAACACAAACACCAATCTGCTCAGTTACACTTGCAAGGTAAACTCTTAAACTTTGAATTAAAAACCCATTGTAGCATTTCAAATTTCCCATAAATGAAATGGAATTTCAAAATTTCAAAAATTCCTTTAAATTTTTGCAAACCAACTAAAAGAAGTGAAAACGAAGAAAAGTATTACGGATTTTCATTGCATTATAACAGCTTAGAAATTTGTACGAGTGTATTCACAGGAAACAATGCAGTCCACTCATTTCCTAAAACTATATATCCTGGCTCTTCTCTCAATAAAATGAAATACTTTAAAAAATATTTAGAAGTAGAAATTTTATATTTAAACAAAAAAAAAAAAAAAAATTAATTTTATTACCTCCCCACTTCTAAACAGATTTATTTGTGTATACGAAAACATAAATATTATCTAAAAGTATGTAAAAAGTGTAAATATAAAAATCGCCAAACTTGTAAAAAAATTACAAAAAAATATTGATTTAAACTTTTATTTCAAATTGCATTTATTTTTCTTTTTAATTCCATGTAAAATAAAACCAACAACCAAATAATAATTTAAACCCTCTTTGTAAAATAAAATCAAACAAAATCCCACCTTTAATATTCACTTAAAAATTACAAATTAAAAAAAAAAAAAAAACAATTTTTAAACAAAACTACACCACCTGCAAAACGGTGATTGTTTAAATTAAAAAAAAAAAAAAAAAAAAAAAAAAAAAAAAAAAAAAAAATCTTGTAAATATGCACAATGCTTTCTTTAATGTCCCGAACAAACTGGCAAATTGCACTAAAATTTTTGTCGCCACTGTACGTACAATTACGACGACAATGTTGATTGAATACTTGAAACGAAAAGGTTTTGAATCCACTCGATGCGCAATGTAATCGTGCACGCAATGACGCCATCTGTGTCAGCCAGTTGAAGAGCGCTTTGGAAATTGATCGTGGCATTTTGGCTGAAAAACCCGATGTGAAGATATTTTTGCCCTTCCGCTTCTATTTGTACCGACCTGAAGAATTATTCCAGCCAAATACCTACAACCGATTTTTGGGTAAATGTTATAGTTTTAATTAATTAATTTATTTATTTAATTATTTATTTTGTTATTTATAAATTATTTTAGTGGCTCCCACTGGTGATCATGTCATTTCATTGATTGACGAAATTTCATATCTTTCGGCACCGGCACCCTTGACATCGCAATTCAATGAAATTAATCCAGAGCAATTTTGTAATGGAGACAATAGACCCGCCGATTGCGGCCCTAATTGTATGTGCACGCATAAAATCGATATTCCATTGAATGCAGTTGTTGAAGTTGTTCTCGTCGATGAAGGTGAGTTCGAAATTAGTTTTCGGTGTTATTTTACAAAATGAATATGTAAAGCATTTTGTTTGCGAAAAGGAATTTTACTGGTAAAAATTCGATACCCTTGAGGTAATAAGAGGTTTTCCTACTTGTAAACACGGAAAGTACATGAAATTGTATGGATTCGGATAGTTCCGGAATCCATTTAAATGAATTTTTGAAGAAACAAAAATTTGTTTTCACAGTATAAAAGATTCAAAATATTATTGACGTTTTATTTGCTCTTCGGCCCATATGCAGAGTTGCATTTTCTTTGCCAGCTGAAAGCAGTTGCTGTTGGGCTAGTTACGACCTGTTACTTAGATCTCATATTAGCCAGTAAATAATTTTTAATTACTATAGTAATAGCTACGACTTTAATTTCTCTTCAGCCCATATGCAGAGTTGCATTTTCTTTGCCTGAAGAAAACAGTTGCTGTTGGGCTAGTTACGACCTGTTACTTAGATCTCATATTAGCCAGTAAATAATTTTTAATTACTATAGTAATAGCTACGACTTTAATTTCTCTTCAGCCTATATGCAGAGTTGCATTTTCTTTGCCAGCTGAAAGCAGTTTCTGTTGGGCTAGTTACGACCTCTTACTTAAATCTCATATTAGCCAGCAAATAATTTTTAATTACTATAGTAATAGCTACGACTTTAATTTCTCTTCAGCCCATATGCAGAGTTGCATTTTCTTTGCCTGAAGAAAACAGTTGCTGTTGGGCTAGTTACGACCTGTTACTTAGATCTCATATTAGCCAGTAAATAATTTTTAATTACTATAGTAATAGCTACGACTTTAATTTCTCTTCAGCCTATATGCAGAGTTGCATTTTCTTTGCCAGCTGAAAGCAGTTGCTGTTGGGCTAGTTACGACCTCTTACTTAAATCTCATATTAGCCAGCAAATAATTTTTAATTACTATAGTAATAGCTACGACTTTAATTTCTCTTCAGCCCATATGCAGAGTTGCATTTTCTTTGCCAGCTGAAAGCAATTGCTGTTGGGCTAGTTACGACCTGTTACTTAGATCTCATATTAGCCAGTAAATAATTTTTAATTACTATAGTAATAGCTACGACTTTAATTTCTCTTCAGCCTATATGCAGAGTTGCATTTTCTTTGCCAGCTGAAAGCAGTTGCTGTTGGGCTAGTTACGACCTCTTACTTAAATCTCATATTAGCCAGCAAATAATTTTTAATTACTATAGTAATAGCTACGACTTTAATTTCTCTTCAGCCCATATGCAGAGTTGCATTTTCTTTGCCAGCTGAAAGCAATTGCTGTTGGGCTAGTTACGACCTGTTACTTAGATCTCATATTAGCCAGTAAATAATTTTTAATTACTATAGTAATAGCTACGACTTTAATTTCTCTTCAGCCAAAATCCAGAGTTGAATTTTCTTTGACAGCTGAAAGCAGTCGTTGTGCTTTTTATGACTTGTGACTGATATCTAAAACTATCTATCAACTATTTGTCATGATCTGTCTTACTAACTACGACTTTTATTGTGACTTGTGTTTAAGTCTATTATTTTTTTCTTTTTTTTTTATTAGAGAAAAGCTCTGAGAAAAAAGATTTATAAATGATGGGAACAAAATACTAGCAGCAGTTTGCTTATGATAACTTTGCATTTTAACAGTTTTCTACACTTCGTCACCTATTCGTCTGTGACCCATATCAGGCCGCCTTTTCAGGCAACCAGAACAAACAAACGAAAATTAAAAAACAATTGTTCATAATTATTTACAACCACGTGAATTTTTTTTCGCTCCTCGCATTATTGAAAAAGATATACATTTTAAACGTTTCCGTTAACACGAAAACAAATTTACATGCACAAACTGTAATGATGCAGAAAAAATACTCCAACGCATGGCACCGCACAGCTTTATGGATACAATAAATTTATAATAATAAAATAAGTTTTCATGGAAACAATTCCAATATTCAGAGACTGAAAGAAGCAATCACGGCATACTCACAAAGTACGCGAGACAAGAGAAAAAACGTTGCGTGTTCGTTCGTTCCCCCCGACCTCAAAGAATTTTTCTAATGACTGCAATTTATAATCGCTTGTATGAATACTTTGTTTGTGGTTATATTATTGCTGGCCATTTGGAACTACGAGCACAATGATTGGAGCTTTTCGTAAGCAAAAGTTTGTTATATTGTTCTCATTTTGTTTTATTTTTTTCTAATTGAGTAAAAAAATTAAATGTTATAATTTTCACGAATAACGTAATGCAGCATCTGAAGGAGTTTGTACGTGTAAATTATATATGTATACTCGTAATACTAAAATGCTCCAGTTTATTTAAAGCTTTTATTACAAGCTTAACGTCATGACTATTGTTTGTTTGTTGGCTGAAAACCAAACCCACTTTTATTTCTTAAAACATTTTATTGCTGGGTGGGGTGAGAATTGAATTTTAATGAAAAAGTTAAAAGGCGAAGGAGATCAATATTTGTGTGGGTTCAATTTGTTGAAATTAAGAAGGAAGTTGAACAATCGTAATTGCATGTTTTGATTAAGTAAAGAAGCACAAAAAAGAAGAGAATATTTTAAAGTAAAGCAGAGATGGCTTTTAGCAAGACTTCGCATCAGGTCAAAAATGCATTCTGTACAGACCGCCAATACACAGGGTGTTCGCCGGGGAGCTATGCTACTTTATTTGCTTATAATTTTATGATTAAATGAAAGATAAGGTATCTTATATCGCCAATTATGTATGGAATGCAATATCAGATAACTGGCCGCCTCTGATATACCCACAAATGCGAGCTTTTTTGAGGTCATTTTTCATTTCCTTCTCATACGTTTCACGTGGCATTTCATTAATTTTATAACGAATATTTGGTTTGAGTTATTTACACAAAAGAATTTTAGTTTAGAAATTGGAAAAGAAATCAGTTTATTCAATGATACTCAGTTGACCATATCTTATACTCAGCGTGTGTTTCATTATACCAAAGAATTTTTGCTTGGAAATTGTAAAAGAAATCAAGTCAAGTTTTTTAGCAAATTTCGTTCAAACAAGAAAGTCCAGCCCTGCACTGCATACACTAATTAGAATAGAATTTTAGTGCAAACGAAGGATTTCTTTATTGTTAATAAAATAATTTATTTTTCTTTTAGTCCAACAACCGAATTTGTCACATCCCTTCCATTTGCACGGTTATGGCTTCAGCGTTGTGGGTATTGGCCGTTCACCTGATACGAATGTTAAAAAGATTAATTTAAAACATGCTTTGGATTTGGATCGACGCGGTCTCTTACACAGACAGTACAATTTGCCACCAACCAAAGATACCATTGCGGTACCAAACAATGGTTACGTGGTACTCCGATTTAGAGCTGATAATCCTGGTAATTACAAAAAAAAATTGTTTTAATTAATAAATATAAAAAAAAAGTAATTTTTCTCAACAGGTTTTTGGCTATTCCATTGTCATTTCTTATTTCATATTGTAATTGGCATGAATTTGATTTTGCAAGTGGGTACAAATGCCGATTTGCCACCCGTGCCACCAGGTTTCCCCACATGTGGTGATCACACGCCCCCCATACCCATTAATTAACTTCATCATTAAACTGATTAAATAATTAATACTACCAATTAAATAAATCGTAATTTAGAAGAAAAAAGAAGAGAAAAAAACGTAAACAAACTTCCAACACAAGAACGAATTAAATGACAAGCCAACAAGGAAAAGGTGTTAGAGAAGGTGCTAAAGAAAAATATATTTTCCTTATAACGAAAATTTTAGCATTTTCCACAAAAAACACTTGTACAAACTTCTACAAGAGATAGAATAAAATTAAAAGTGTATTAAAGACCAGCAGATAATAGAGTAGAGAAAACCGTGTAATATGAAAAAAGCAAATAATTGTAATATAAAAGAAGCTTAAAGCTTCCGTTAAGCTCATCTCACAATTCTTCTGTTAGCCGCAATATAAAGAGGCGACTAATGGCTGAAGATATATGAATTTGAGAAGATTTTATTACTTCTATTCTATTATTTGCTGCTACAAAGCTTTTAGCAAAATGTACATATTAATAAAGCTTAAAGTTTAAATGCAGACAACTTTCACACTTGTAAAAAGCCATACTTATGTATACTTAGTAATTTATGTATAGAAAACTGTATGCATTTAAGCTTTTATAACTTCTGACAAATTCATATAAACGATAAACTTTAAAGCGTTATTGATTTCCGGGGTAAAGTTCTAAATGTTTTCCCCCAGCTCAATAGTCATTAAAAAATATGAATTATTTTTAAACTTTTTTTTACCCGAATACACTTTAACAGAAATGTAGTTAATTTTCTTTTAACTTTATATCCTCTAACTTTTCTTCTATTCTTCTATTTCAATAGTTTCTTTTGTTTTGTATGTAAATTAAGAAAATTTTCACTATTTTTATTCTGTTTCTATTCTTTTGCTTTTCACACACACACAAATACACAGTTTAATCGCTTAAATATTGTAATAATTTAAATTTAATTTGCCGCCCCTTTTCTTTGCCCCCAGAAAAACTCTTTCATTATATAAAATGTTAAGTAACTTGTACTTATATTGCTCTCTTAGTGTATATTTTATTATATAAATTTTTAAACACAGAACTGCAATAGTTTACTATTATTTTTTATTGTTTTTATATTTTTTTTTACTTTTCGTAAAAAATTATTAAAAAAGTTAATGGTTGAACAGACACCCCTTGCCTAATTTCCCAATTTTATTTGTATTAATGTTATTCTTTTTTAATTTGCACAGTTTATTTAAATGTTAATTCTTATGTTTTTTTTTTATTATTTTTGTTTTGTTTTTTATTTTTTCTGCAAAGAACTTTTAAAAAACTAAAAAAAAAATAATGAAACGATTATGTAAAGACATGTAAAATATTTAATAATATATTTTTATACGAATTTTACTGCCGTTAATATTAAATTTAATTACTTTTAAAATAAAATAAAAAAGGAAATAAATTATATTAAAAAGAAATTAATTATAAAATGGTGATAAACATTTTCACAATTACGGATATTAATGAGCCTCGTGGTACTAAACAATAAATAACTTTAAAGTTTTAGTTACTGTACAGCTCTGCATAAGAAGATTTAAAGATAAACTTTAAATATTCCTATTGCGGTCATACTTATAACATATCGTTGGTCTATAGTAAAAAGCTCCTACATCGCAATTCTTATTTTTCCAATAAATTTTTTTTTTCAGTTATTCGAGTGAACGAAAATGAAGTTAATTTTTTATCTAAATGTATATTCTCTAACCTCTCTTACACTCTTCTACTTTGATAGTTTCCTTTCTTCTGTATGTAAATAAAATATTTTAAATATTAAATATTATATTAATGAACTGAATATACCTTAAACCCTCTAAAGAAATCTAATACAAAAAAAGCCGAGCTAGGGCCTTTCGCCTGTAGACCAACGATATATTCTTTATGGGTCATCAAAAAATTTTTATTGTTTTTACAGCATTTTAAACTTTAATTTTAGAAACTTTAAGAAATATTTTTTCACACTGCACATCAAGATCACACTGTACAATAATTTTCTATTTAAAAATTTGAAATTCTTTTTAAAACTCTCCAAAATCATAAAGGAGTTTTCCTTGTGATACCGTTTGTTTTAACATTATCTTTTTCCTCCTTGTTTTATATTAAAAATAAAAAATGTAGTATGTTTTTAGGCGGATTGAATGTCCATAATTAATACCCAATAAATGATGTTGCCAAATTCATGCGGCTGCGTGGCATAAGAAGAGCAGATACTTTTAATAAATTATTCCTGAACTTAGAAGGATGTAAATTTAAAATAAACACGTTTGCAATTATCTTGTTTTTTAATTCGCGTTTACACCTATAAACCAATTGTCGGCCATATTCCATCTTTGCTCGAAAGACAGAGAAAATGTAAACACGGTGTATTGAAGAGGACCGAAAACAAAGAAGAAGGCTTCCTGCCCATTCGGAATATGCAACCAAAGTAAATGGTTCCCTTCCAAAAAAAAAGTCGTTTCTAAACGACAGCGACTTGTCAACTACTTGTTCAACTTGTCAGCTGTCATCCCAAGGCATCATAAGCTGACAGATGTTTGATATTAGCAACCATTTTCGCCAATTTAAATTTATTGTTTTTGCTGCCCACTCTTTTGAATAGCAAAATTGCTTTATGGAAAGCACTTGGAACATGCGACCAATTTCTTGGAGGCCGTTTTTAAAAAACTATGTAGTTTATCAGAAATTACATATAAATTTTAAAATTATATCAAAATGATATGCAATGTAGGGAATCGTTAGAAAACGTTACCAGATATGTGATATCAAAAAGATGCGGGCTTTAGTACCGATTTTTATGTGGACCGAAATTAATTTAATTTCGGTTTTTAGTATGTATTTTGTAATTGCACCAATATTTGTGCAATTGATATCTTATATATATATATATACATATATTTTTTTGCAGTTTCTAAAAGAGTTCTTAAAGGCTTTATTCCGGTCCATTCAAGTTTTTCGTTTTCAGACAACAGTAAAGCTTTATTTAATGGCGCCATCAATTTCTTAATTTCTCTTATAAATTTTTTAATTTCCCTGTGTGTAAATAAGTCGCTGTTTCCTTTTTTAATGTCAGATGGATTAGCAGCTGGAAATAATTGACATTCTGCTGCATCCTGGTAACAGGGTGTGCAGAAAGCTTGCCAACTGTGGAGCGACATACACCCATATGGATTTATATTTCTTATTACTAATAGAGGAATGTGAAAAACGCAACGAAATGGAAGGATTTAATTAAATGGCAACCGAAAAGGGTTGGTCTGCCTCTACATGTTACGGGCTTTGATTAGCCTTGGAATGCCAATATCAAGTCTGAACTTCAAGATCTCCCAGTCAGTTTATAATAAATGGTATGCAGAGACCAAAAAATATATATCGCTTATCTTAGGGAGGCGTGTTGCATTTAATATTTAATCGTGTGGGGTGATGTTTCTTAGGCAAATACTGAGTTTCTTCAGTATTAAACTTCCTCTTTTGTTGAATATAGTTTAGCCTTCCAAATATAAATCAGTGCTCGTAATTGAAAGAAGTTAATGTAGTAACGCAGTAATATATATCAGATACATATACGGTTATTGGCAGCAGTTAATTCTTCCTTCAAAGAGAAGCAATGCTGACACAGATAAAGCTCTACTTTACTTTTGAAATAATCTCCTTTCGGATTCTCTTTTCTAAAATGGGAATAAAAATTGATTCGTTTCAAAATTTCTTTTCCAAATAGTTCTCTTATAGTTTTATATTCGATTAAAACACATAACTAATGTTTCCTCTATATGTGTATTAAAAATATCATACGAGTATAAAATGAAACGCCGCTATTGTGTCTTGTTGCAACATGTATAGTCAGCATAATGGCTGTAAAACGGGGTTTCCCCTGAAAACCCTGTTGCACTTTGCATTGCAATTAACACATTACAGGCAGTGTGTGAAAACTGAAATGCAGTTGCTGCTAATAGGATCATTATTTTGAAATAGCTTAGCTGTGCGACTACTGGACCACCACAGTAGCTGCCGCTAATATCAATCTATTGCTGTTCGGTTTCCTGACAATGAACAAAATAGTGATGCCATATAACAAGAAATTTGAAGTACAAAATTAGTATATAAATGCTATTAAGAATGACTTTGTTTTTTTATAGTTTACTTGGATTACAAGTCTATTTTGTACAAATAATTTGATTTTCTCGATTGTTTAGAATTTTAAGGTGGCATCATTGAAATGCTTAACAACTGCCAATAATGATGTTGCTACATGTAGTTGTGTGGCCCGCCGGAATCAATGTGTTTAATGCATGAGACATGGAATTGGGGATCATATAATATCAGCCATTATTTTTTCAGCTTGTAAATATTTATTTTAAAATATTTAAATCTTAATCATATAAAAATATAATAAAACTTTTATAAAGAAAGTTCAGTATATAGTTTGTAATAGGAAAATTATCAACCCCACTCTATTACTTCCCGTGTAAATATTACGCACCTGATTTAAAAGAAAGCTCAAGTAACTGCCCGTCAAATGAAACAAGTAAGTACTTTTTATACAATAACCGTTCCACAATTGAACTATTTTTCACGCAGTTTTTGTCCCAAAAAAAAAAAAGAAAGAAAATTAAAATGAAATATAAATCTTGTTATCTGTATATTTAATTAATTCGCCGCAGGTACTCAATCCCCTTGATGCCATTTGTGATCGAAAGCGAACGGATGCAATATGTGTATCGAATTTAAAGAATGCCAAAACGGTGGACAAAAGTGTATTGGTTGAAAGGCCCGATGTGAAAATCTTTTTACCATTCCGCTTCTACGTTTATGAGCCGAAAAATCTATTTATACCGAATACATATAACCGATATTTGGGTGAGTTTTCAAGAACACGAAGAAAAAATTGGGAATTATATTTAAAGAAGTTTTTTTGTTTCTAATTAAAAGTATTAATTGTAAATTTCATGTTCATATATTGTGTAAAAAGTGAATTGTGTAAAGGAACTTTTTAATGCCCTCCAGAAAGGGTGAAACGTTTAAAGCTTGCAGGACTAGTCGAATAAACGTCTACAGTTCCTTTACCCAGCTAGTGCTTAAGCTAATGTGACATTTTGAATTTTTTTTTTCATTTTATCTATTATGTATGGCAAAATTATGTATGTACACTTGTAGTGGTTCCTAGTGGTGACCATTTGACATCATTAGTTGATGAGATATCGTATGTGCCACCGCCAGCACCGATGCTCTCGCAAATACATGACATACCGCCAGAGCTATTCTGTAATGGTGACAATCGGCCACCAGTTTGTGGTGCTGTTTGTGAGTGTGTTCACAAAATCGATATACCATTAGGAGCGGTTGTAGAAGTGGTGTTAGTCGATGAGGCACAGCAGCCGAACCTAAGCCATCCATTTCATTTACATGGTACGGCGTTTCATTTGGTGGGTTTGGGTCGTTCTCCCGACAAGACAATAAAGAAAATAAATTTGAAACACGCTCTAGACTTGGATCGCTTGGGCATGATTGAGCGCGACTTTAATCATCCGCCGCTAAAGGATACTATTGCAGTGCCCAACAATGGCTATGCTGTAATGAGATTTAAAGCCGACAATCCCGGCTACTGGATGTTCCATTGTCATTTTCTGTTCCATATAGTTATAGGCATGAATCTGGTCTTTCATATCGGCACCCATGCAGATTTACCACCCGTTCCCGAAAAGTTTCCTACATGTGGCGATCATAGACCGCCGGTTTCTCTATTTTAAATCAACCTCCCTTCCTCACTTTAGCAATATACCTCTCCCGCTAACTCTTCCCCCCCAAAAAAAAACACCTTCTCAAAACATTGAAAGCAATAGATTGGTTGATGCCTTTATTTAAATTATAAATTTATTATTTTGTTTTTATTTTTAATTTACTTTTAAATTAAGAAGTAGCAAAGGATTACTGTATACTAAAAGAAAAAAAAAAGAAGAAAACAGTCAGTCAAAAAAAAAAATGACGGGCTATTTTGTGTATATATCTTTTATATGATACCCTTAAAAATAATGCCAAATGTTTCGCATTATATTTACTAATCATTCATCATCCCCTCATGTATTCTAACAAATAAATAAATATAAATATAAAAAAAAAAAAAAACTAAAATAATAAGTAACTAACAATTGGTTTAGTTAACAAATTCAATGAATTGAAATTAATTTGCTTTTATACATAAATAATTCATTACATGCACACATACATACACATCTATTTATATATGAATGTATCTCCTTTCATTTTTAATTGTCTCTAATCATGTAGTGATATTTCTACTGTCAATAACTTTTAAGTTCATATTCGTTTACTTTAATTATTTTATGTTTGTTATGCATATTTTTTATTATTTAACTAAATTTGTAATAAACTTTTATATAGAAAATGATTATCTTTGCTTGCATAAATTTAATTTCTCTCTAAAATTAAATAATAACGAAACAAAACTGCCTCAAACCCCTGTATTCAGCTAAGGGTAAGTTAACCGTTATTTTTTTTTTTTTTTGTTTCCTTATAACGTAACTAAAACACACCACAGTACTATAAACTGTAATATTTCACATAAATTTAGTACCAGAAGAACATAAGGTACCAATAACACATAAATCTTACATTCATTCATACACTACATAAAAATATTTCGAAATTCTTACAGACATAATCGAATTGTCGAACTAGACTAATAACAGGATGAACTAGCAGAGACATACGCAAGGCAGTATGAACCGAAATATTCACAATATTAAACTTGTAACAAGCCGCAAATTGTCTCAGAAAAATATTTCACCAGCACAGTTTTAATCAGTTCAGATCAAAAAAAAAAAAATTGGCAAACATTTATTTTTAAAAACCGCATTCGTAATAAAAGAATCATTTTAGCACCTATTAAAAGTACTTTTGATTAAATGCAACTTTTTCCAAGTAATATTTAATTTTTTTATTAAAAATGCACTTTCTCATAAAAAAAAATTTTTTTGTTCATATATTTGTTTTTAACTAAAAGGCTGCAAAAAAAGTACTTTACATTAAAAAGGTACTTCTCAACAGCAAGTTGCTTTTTATTATACTATACTTTTTATTAGAAAAATAAATCTGTTTGATAGTAAAAAAATTTTAAAATTTTAGTACTTTTTCTTAAAATATTATTTTTATTAAAAATAATTCTTTTTTTCAAAAAGTACTTTTTAACAAAAAAAAATAACTTGTATTGACAATATTTTTTTTCAAAAAAGTCTATTTTATTCAACAAAAGCTCCTGTCACTTTTTCTTTAAAATAAATCACTTTTTATTAAAATTTACGTTTTATTATTTGCCACTATTTATAGTAATTATTTTTTAAAGAAAAGTACTTCTTATAAGAAAAAAAAATTTTTATGGCAAATTTAGTTTTTTTTATTAATAAAATTTCAACATTAAAGTACTTCTCATTAAGATATTATTTTTATTAAAAATTATTTGTTTAAAAGTACTTTTCCTTAAATTAGCATTTTTATTAAAAATGTACTCTTTTATTACAATTGTATATTTTATTAAAAATTTATTTTCTAGAAAAACTGTTTTCCATAATATTTTCTTATTATGAAAACTACACTTTCTTTGAGCGATTTAGAAATATGACTTAAAATTTGATTTTTAAAAAATTTACTCTGCATGAAAAAATTATTATTTTTTTTGATAAATTCAGAATATAAATGAAAATAAAATTTTATTTTCTAAAAATAAAGTTAAATTATACATTCTATATTATAAAAAACTTATTTTCTCATCACATATTTAATTAATTAATAATTTTATCTTTAAAAAAAATACATTTTTACAAAATAGTGACACGAATTAGATATCAATCAAACAAAGCAAGTTTTGTTAAAAAGTAATTTTTTTTTTTGTTAAAAATGTATTTTACTTTTAAAACTAAAATCTATTATAGTGTTACATTTTATAATTCATTTATGAAAAAGTGCATTTTTAAGTAAAAGTTTTCAACAGAAAATATTGTTTCAGTTAAGGAATCATTTTTATTTATTATTTACAAGTTAAATTTTTAAAATTTATTTTTATAAAAAAAAACTAATTTTAATGAAACAATTAAAGAAAGAATTTCTTGGAAATTTGAATTTTTACTGACATTTTTGACATTCAAAAATTAGATTTGCGTTGAAAGATCGTTTTGAAATATTCACAATCACGAATTCGCAGAGACAACTTTTGACAAATACTTTTACATAACAGGCCAGACGATTACTTCACGTTTCCAAACTCAACTCTCTGACATACTGCACTATAATCAAAATTAAGCAAAAATATCATTCTAATACTCCTTTTGATATTTTCATTTAAAATAGTTGCCTCGGATGCCGATCATTTGACATCGTTAATTGATGAAATTTCTTATGTAGCTCCACCCTCGCCAATACTATCCCAGTACGATGATATACCGAAGAGCTATTTTTGTAACGGCGACAATCGCCCTGTTGATTGCGGCGAGAACTGCGAATGTGTCCACAAAATTGACTTGCCGCTAAATGCTGTTGTAGAGGTGGTACTTATCGACGAGGTGCAGCAAATCAACATTAGTCATCCATTTCATTTGCATGGTGTACCATTCTATGTCATCGGTATGGGCCGATCACCAGACGAAGAGACACAACGTATGAGTTTAAAACTAGCCCTTGATTTAGACAGACGTGGAATTTTGGATAGAAAATATGTAACGCCGTCACTGAGAGACACTGTGGCTGTGCCTAATAATGGTTACACAGTAATAAGATTTCGAGCAGATAATCCGGGAGTGTGGATGTTCCATTGTCATTTTCAATATCACATAGTCATTGGCATGAATTTGTTGTTTCAAGTGGGTACAAAAAACGATTGGCCGCCAGTACCAGATAATTTTCCTAAATGCGGTAACTTTGTGCCGCCCATAAGTTTAAATTAATACATTTTATTTTGAAATAAAAATATTTTTAATGAAAATATAATTGTATCAAAATTTGAACGTTGCAGCGCTACGAAATTTTTGTTATAAAGAGAAATCTTTTTACATTTTATTTTGGGTAAACATTTTGTTGAAAAATTTTCTTTAATACGATTATTACAAATATTTTTTGTAAAATTAATAAAAAAAAATCCACTTTTTTTAAAACCATATAAATAAATAAGGAATTTATAAAAAAAAAGGTTAAAGATTGTACATTTTAATAATAATCTCAGTGTATTAGTTACTTTAAGTTAATAGCAAAATAAATTGTAACTTTGTTTATATAACGATTCTTTTAAATCGAAGGAGAATTTGTCTTTTTTGGAAAATAACCAAAAAATTTTCATACATATTTCGGCCAATAAAATTCAGGAAAATAGATTTTATAAAGGAGAAAAGAGAAAATTTGTAATCAAATACTTTTTTAATGAAGTACCCAGTGGGCCTTGCACGTTTACAATTTGAATTGCAAGAAAATGGTTTCGAATCCCTGTAGGAGTAACAGACAAATTCGATCACTTCGAATCGAAAGAAAACGCTATCGAATCGAGATTGCAACATCACACAAAGGCAAATAATACTGAATGAAGATCGGTAACCAATCACAGAGCATATACCTGGAATCCTGTAATGCTACTATGCTAGACAGCTCCTTTGAATCCTATTTTCCAATTTAATCAAGTTGTAATTTTTCAATTACGACTGCGAGAGACTGCGAAAAATAAGTATTATACTGCAACTGTCAAAAATGTAACCACAGGGTAGACCAACTATAACTTTATAACTTAAGGTTTATGAAACAAAATCATTTATAGAAAAAGGCATTGCCATGTCAAATTGAGCTAAAATTTTACGGTTTCAGTTAGAAACCGTAAAGACAAGTATTACATATTTTTTATACAAATCTTACTGCAAAATTATGTTTTCTGTTGAACAAACTATTATTAATTATTACTGTGCTAAATATGTATAACATATAAAAATTATACATATAAGAATATTGCGCATTGAGTCCAGTTAACGAAATAACTATAGTTTTAATATTAGGAGCAAAATTCTTTCGTTGTTTTTATACACATAAATTTAACTGTTTTATGGATTTTTCGTAAAAATTATGCCACACAACGGCATACACAAAAAAAAAATAAAAAGCACACACATTTATAATATTATTATAAAATAGTTACAGTTACAGTTACATTTTGTTGAATATCTTCATACTTATTTCTACTCTCATCTGGCAATACTCGTGATGGCAAGGTTTTCTATTATTCTTTTTTTATTTAAATAAGATTGACAGTTGTAATGTGCTCTTCATTTTTCCCGGGTTTTACAGCCGCATTTGTGAAATTTTTTTATTGACTTTTCTAAGTAGAAAATTTATTGTATAAAATATTAATCCACCGCGTTAAAAATAATTTTAATTATAATGCAATCATTAATATTTCTAGAATTAATGCAGTGGTATGTGACATCAAATTTCAATGAGATAAATTGATTATTGGGCAAAAAAAAGGTTAAAAAGTAAAAAAACAGTGTTATAAAGCCTTTTTGATCTTGTGGAAATATTTGTTGAAATTATGTTTGAAGTCGTAGCAAAGTAATTTACTTGAACAATGAAATATCTTTTTGGAATAGTAAAATATTTAAATCATATAAAATCAAAAAAATAAAATGTAATCAAGGGATATGTGGTATGTAAAGCAGATGGTCTCACGATTGTGTAATACGGAACCATATTCAGAAACGAATAGCGAGCATCATCATTTCATGTAAGTACATGTTTTACTTCAGGAATCTTGGGCATGCAAATGGATAACTTTGCTTGTGACTAATATTTGAAATTTCGAACTGCTTAAAAAATTTATTTTCACTATTATCTCTAATGCTAAAAGAAATAATTAGCCACTTAGATTTTGGATGGAATTCGAATATAATTCCTATTTGTGTAGGATTTTTCATTTTATGCACTAATGCGACAATATCAGCCATTTTTTATTGAAGAAATGCTCTATGGTTAGTCAATTATTCGTTTGGTAGGAAATATGTCTGGCAACCGCGATCCATAGTAACTTTGTTATATCATGTAGTCATAGTAACACAAAATAACAAAACAAGAACAGACCAAAAATATATTAATGAAGATTTAGCGATTCGTGATATGGCTGATGAACTACAAAAGGCTGGGCTATTTATAGATGATATTTATAGACTGCGTGTGCAGGAACCGCGCATAGCGACCGAAACTAATGATTTGAGAGAAGAATGTTTGGAATATGCCAACAAATTGGACGAATTCAAAAAGTTAGCTTTAGAATTTCATAAGATCGTCCATAACTATGGCAAAGATGTAGAAAAGGAAAAATTGCGAGCTATTGGAACACAAAATAGATTGAAAACTATGTCGAAGCAAAGGCAAGCGGAACAACAGTTGTATCAGGTTGTTTAAAAACATATTACTATTTCTATGATTTTTACTAACGCGATCGTATAATTTTTCTATTAATTTTTTACTATAGAGTAAAATTTATGAAAAAAATTTAGAATTGGACCGTTTGAAAAATGAGTATCAATATTTACAGCGTATTGAATCAGAACAGCAGGAGCTTATAAATAATTATTTGATGAATCAATAAAACTTGTCAACAAATACTTATAAACTTATTTACATTCCTCTACTTAAAAACGTTTGATTTATAGTTATAAACCTACATTACATTATTATATATATTATAAAAATATTGATTTGCATACATGCATATTGGCTAATTAACACATAATGTTCTTCAGAGATTGCACATTTTTTCGATAACACGCAAAGCTACATAATGGTAAATTAGTTTTTGAGCAATTATATACCTTCAAATTCTTACAACCTGCAATGCTGCACAATTGTCGTATCGGTGGTTCCTTTGCTGTTTGAGCAGCCAAAGGAAATTCCACACCGGAAGGTAATTGTATAACAGCACCATCTGATGTATTCTTATAACTAATCATGGGTATTAATTCTTTAGTGGTTTTTGGTTTATTACCAGTTCTCTGTTTGCTTTCCTGTTTCTTTAGCAAACGCTCCATGGTCTTCTTTTTATCTTTTTCTCTTTTCTCGTCTGCTTGTTGCCTTCGTCGGAGTATTTTTAAAGCAGCCTTTTGTAATTCTTCAGCCGTTTGTGGTTTCTCTTTTTCTTTATAACCAGTTGGTAAAGCCAATAATGTTTCAGAAAATCCTGGTGCTGATTCTGTATCATTATTACGATCATACATAGCACGTTGGCGTGCTGTCATTAATTTGGGATCTTTAATTTTGCGTAATTCCACATCTTCAATTTCTTCTAGTTTTCCAGATTCTACTGCCGTCAACCAACGTTCTTCCTCACTAGAAGTTCCACTATCACGTCGCCGTTTATTTTTCTTGGCATTTATTAAAGTAAGCTGCCCTTTCGTATTTATTAATTCTGTATTATCCATCTTCTTGGCAGGCTTCTTTAAACTTGCATGCTTTGCTACTTTTGCTATAAAATTTTGATTAGCTTCACTTTCTGATTTTGTTTGGATTTCAACACTTTCATTGATTACAGATTCTTCTCCTACTATATCAATATTTTCTTCGTCATTTAGAAATGATTCTGTACTCTGATTAATACTTGTTGGTGTGTCATTTCTTTCGTCATCTACATCGACTTCTTCGTTATCTTGTAAATTAAGAAAAGACTCCTCCTCATTGCCTTTTAAGCTGCCTGCTTTGTTTTGGAAAGCCTTGTGACGTTTGTAAGATTTCTTCTTCTGCTTTTCTTTGGAAAAATTTACAATATATTTTATTGCATAAATTTAATATAATAATATTTTATAATACCTTCTCTACCCCTTTTAGGCATTTTTTTCTATTTATTATACTTTTTTAATATTTTGTAGAAAAATTGCTAGAAAACGATTATTTTGATTCACATTCACATTAAAATGATAGCACAGCTAATTATTCTGTATTGCCAAACACAACAACGTTCAAACGTAAAGCTGCACTGCGTAATTATGCGTTTTACTCAGAAATTACTTAAAATCCTTATACAATATGCTACAACCTTCATGTGATCAGAGTTGCATGCACTTTAATCACCAAAGAAAAAATAATTTTATAATTTTGTATGGCAGTGTGGCGTCAGTAAACCATTTCGATGCGATTTTTTAAAATAGGAGTGGTATAACATCACATTTTCGTGGCAATACAGGATGAAATCGCTGAGATAAGCAAAAAATCGTCAGAAGTGGTTTTAAATGGAAAATTCCATATGTATGTTACATGTGTTCAATATTTTATATGTGTGACCTTAGATTTAGGCGTAAAAATACGTTCTTTAGAAGATGCAATAATGTAGACATGATTATGTAATAAGGCGTTTTACGCCATCTCACTAGAACTAACTTGAACATAACTAATCGTACGAACTATAGTTGTTATTGTTTTACTAAAAATAATTATACATATTAGTATTTATTTATTTGCAATTTAAATTGTTTTATATTTCCAATATATTAAAATTTGTAGAATGCGAATTTCACCGTGTGGTTATGGAGATCAACGGGAAGGCTGTACCTAAACGTTGTTTTTGTTCAATGTTTTTGGCCCTTTTATTTACGACAACAGATATATAAGTAGCATAAGTATGTATATATGTTTGAATGTACATATAAATATATAATATTATAGGAAGCAGCTTTACTCTTAAAAAGCCCCTTTTCCATTTGATATTCCAGCAATTATTTCTTTTTTTTTTTCTATACAGTTGATTTACCATATCAGAGATCTATATAAGATAATAAATAAGTTTTTCGCATTGCCATCCTACATTTTTTTTAGCACAATATTTATTTTTTATATTTCATTTAATTTCGTATTAATATGGGTACATACATATTTTTTTAAGGATTCCTGAAGATTTGAACGATTTTTAAGCATGAGTGTGTGTGGAAAACATGTAAAAATGACAAAAGAAGATTTTTATAAGAAATTTACAAACAAAAAATAATAATGAAATTTTAAAGAAAAGAATGATCTTAAGAAGCATGTATAGTTAATCTTTAATTTTGTTTAACTTTCGTTGGGCTTGCCAATTGAATTGGCACATATTTAATAGGAAAGAAACACATTTAGCTTAACAACTATAGATTTCTCATACATACATGAATATTTTGCTTAAATATTTATAATATCGGTATATGTTGGCTGTGTTTTTATTTTTTGGGTAAAACCCATTTTTGAATAATATCTGTTGGAGTAGCATTGTTTCATTGTTTCAAGCGCTGTCACTACCACTAGTACGCCATAGTTAGGGAAGTATGGGTCGCGGGCGTACCACATAGTGGGTTACAAATCAGGTGGGGTTGTTGCGTTTATTTGAACGTAAACGAGCCAAACCTGTGCGCTCTTCTTCCTCATCGCTGGTATATTGATGTATACCACTAGACCCTGCACCTGAAGCTCCCGAAGACGAACCTCCACCAGATGGGTTACGCACCGAGGAGGTAGCTTGTAATAACTCCTGATCAGGAGCATTACGATTCTCATACAGTAACACTTGTAAAGTCTCTTCATATATACGAGCTTCAGGAAACTCTACTTTAGTGTGTTTGCGGTCTGTCGCATATACTATGGAAGTGCAGCAAACCTCGGCCACTTTCTTGCCATGCCCATAAAAAGACCAACAGCATATTTCACTCGGTCCAATAACATCTTTAATAAATAAAATTCGTTCATTAAAACGTAATGACAGCTTATCGAACAGTTCAATATTTTTCAATAGATTATCGTCGGAGTTACTAGTATATGAATATTTATTATTTTGCCGTTGCACCACCAATATGACGGCTGGTTTGGATGATGAACTTATTAGCATTTGTTCTTCTTTCTGCGATGTTATTAAAGGAATACGACATATGGGTTTGGGTTCTTGATGTGCTAATAAGGCACGTTCACAAGACATGGCCAATTCAGTAATGCAATAGTATTTAGCTTCCGCTAGTAGTTCAGCGATTTCTCTGTGGGATTCGGGGAGCGGAACAGTGCCATCTCTAAGGTAATTAAGAATTGTACCAAAGTGTTGGCCACAGCGGTCGATTAGAATCCAACCTAAAATATTCGAGATTTACATTTTTTTTAAAACCAAATGAATTAAAATTGCCTGCATGTGTATTAATCGACTTACCTTCCGAATCCGTTAATACTTCCATACGGCCGCTAAACATGGCGCTCAACATTGTATCATTATGTTTTGTCAAAGTACCAATCGTGGTGTAATATAAACGGCCACCAACATTTAATTTAACGTATTGGGAACTATGGCCTTTAATTAAAGTCTTTTGATCTCCAGACATTTTAGACGTGGCCACCAAAACCAAATCTTCACAAGGACTGGCAGTTACTTGTAATTTACTTTCCTGGGCACGGGAAACAGCTACTAAACAAGAAGTATTGCTGGTACTACCTCCGGAATATATGCCTAGCGACGACGTTTGGTCGGTTTTCAATTGCGGAGCCGTGCTGCTGCCAACTCCTTCCTGCTTTGGCTTAGTTTTGTTGGAGCCTTTGCAAACGCTGTCTTGGGCGCTGCGTGTGCTCGCTAAGGGTGCTGTAGTAGCAATTTTGACAAATAAATGTAAAAACTTATTGGCAAATGTGCAAACTATTTTCTTCACAGTTATAGCTCAAATAAAATGTTTTTCTAATTTTTTCTGTAATTTATATTTTTGTGAAGACGCCCTTTTTTGTCACAACGAAAATGATTAACTTTAAATGAATATTAGCTGCCTTTTTATAATATTGCAGATGAACCACCAACTTCCTAATAAAGTTCTATTTGGCACCTTTTTACAATTTTCATTTTGATTACTTTATTCAATTGACATTCTTATTTGCTTTAACTAAAATAATTTTTTGTTGGTTTTTAAAGTTTTTGGCGTATAAATATGCAATAGATTGCTTCTTCTTGCCAAAAGATTTGAGTAGCATTCAAGCGATTATGATAACACAATTGTCAGGTTTGGGATTTCATATTTGTGTAAATTCTCCTTTTTTTAATGTTGTGCAATGGCGTTTTCTTTTCTACATTAAAAATGTTGCCCTGTGAAAAGTTGCGTTTTTAAAATGTTTTGCCCGCCCTGTGAAAGTGCAATTTTTTATATAACGAGAAAAGAACACAAATTAGAAAAAAGGGCAATGCCTTTTTTTAACAGCTGATAAACAAACATTTTCTGTATATTTTATGAAATGTGTATACAAAAAGGTTCAGTTGCCAGATTGCTAATTCATCTGCTTGAGAAAACAAAAATTTTTTTTTTAATATCTCATACAAATAAGTCTTTTGTTTGTTTTATACGATACAAAATATAAAAATAATTATTAAAATCTAATTTTCTGACGCTTTCAAATCAAAAAACTTATTTTGAACATTTTCTGGTAACGCTGTGCAAGAACAAAAACCATGTGTTTTACAGGGCAATTTCTGCCCTGTTGATTTGCTCAGGGCAAAAGGCATTGCACATGAAAATTGTCATTTTCTGAAAATTTTCGTAAATTTTTGTTTGTTATCAAAATTGGGCATCGTTATGCCACAATATTCAATTTTTTTTAGCAGAGAGGCCATATTTGACAAATCGAACGGCTGTCTAGGAGAGTGAAACAAGACCTTTAGCCACACTAGAGCAATTATTGAATCTAAAATTTTTTAATTGAGAATTTCTTCATGCTATATCTAATTTTATTTCCGATCTCTTCGAGGCTATAGGTATTGCGCCTTGAACCTGATCAAAATAATAAATATATTTATACTCTTTAAAGTTGAAAAATATATAAATAACTAACAAAAATGAATTTAATACAGTTAACTGAAGTAGAACCACTACTTCAGTTGCTTCCTGTTCAGCGAAGTTGTAGTTAAATTTTATGCTACTTCAATAGCTGCTACTCTTACTTTGTTCGGCACTAAAGTGTTTGTTTTGAAGTTTCAGTGTGGCACATTTGCCTTGATCTTATGCAGCCCTCTATTACGTGCACGCTCTTTTTCCAAAACAAGGTTTCCAAAATTTACCGATTTCCTGCGAAACTTCTTCACATGTTACTATAATAAATGTTTTTCGATCATTTTATGTTAATTTCGTGCGATAACATGCTTAAAAACGGAACCGCAGTACTACATTATTATAAATATTTTTTTCGGACCAGCTTACAGCGATAACGTGCTATTAATATTATTAAAAATTAAATATTTTATATTATTTACATCTTGCACTCACTGTCAGTTGTTTAAGCGCAAATATTTTAGCATTAAATTTGGCGTCATTAAGTACGCTCTTAATTTATATAATCCTGCGAATGAAACATTAAATATAATCGGTCTTACTCATAAAAAATATTCAAAGTAATTTGTATTTACATTTACGATACAAAAGATAGGAGATTTACAAAACGTTAATGTTTATTACATTGACACTGACTGAATCAAAGTACAACGAAAAGTTTTTATTACTCAAATTGGTGAAATAATGTTCGTTAATTTATTTATTTGTGTGCAAGAGTTTTTAATAAAATTTAAGTTTCGACATTGAGAAACAAAAATGTTGCAACGATGTCTGGTAGCAAATAACAATCTAGAGTCCAGCCATTGAACTCATACATCAAAATGTTTTATTATTATTTAATATTTTTCTTCTTATGAGAAAAAAAAATTTTTTGTAGTAAAAAATTAAAAAAAAAATAAATAATTATGTAGTATATTGCCTTTCTCCGATTTCCAGTTGATTTTTAATAAAACTGAATTCAGATATCGGCAGTTCATTACAGGTTTGATGCGAAGAATATTTGCGCAATATTATCGCGGCTTTCATAAAAGTAGTCTTATTTGGGAAAAAAATTTAACCACTTCAGAAAACCTACGACGATTTGACGGAATCCTGAAGTTAAGCAGGCCATGATTACTTTTCCATAATTTATTCCAATTTCCAAAACCTTTTATTTATCTAATTGCATATATTTACAGATAAATATAGAAAGTATATCTTCGTAACCAGCTACCTATACAGAATGCCTATCCAGAGATGATTCCGTAGATTACAATCATGATAATAAGCACAATGCAAATAAGTAACAGAAGTCTACTTCACTTTTTCAATTTTAACTCAATATCAGTAGTCATGTATATCGTATGAATGTGTATGTGCATGTTTGTATGCATCCATACATATAAGTAATAAGTGTAATTCTTAATTAATGTTCAATAACAATAGCTACTGCTCTTGATCTCGAGAATTTCATAATTTAGTTTAATAGTTTTCTTCGCTCAATGTTAGCAATACGATACGTTCCACTAATCAACAACTTGAGGTAAAATTTAATTGCTTAATGGGATTTTAATTTAATTAGGGATGGATGCCCAAGTTATTTACGTGAATGATTTTGATGAGAGCCTATGAGATGCCATACATGCGCAGCATATTCCATATTTAGCGTATTTGGGAAATAAAATAATTTTTTCTAAATTTTTTTTCGGTTAGTGGCAGAGAAGACAGATCAGTTCTTAAAACACAAAAAAAAAGTGCCCAAAAAATTTATTTCAATATTCGATAAACTTCGAAGTACGCCGACTTTAACAGAAACCACTTTCTTATTTTTTTTTATATTTAACAACATGTCTACGTTGTTCGGAAAGGTTGACGCATGACGAATGCTACGTGATTCGTCGATGATGTTCTATTTTACCTGTGTACAATTTTCCGCGCTTTATTTTTTTTTGTGATTTATCATTAAAATTTCTAAAAAAAAATCCTAATTGTGGAAATTATATATTAACTTGGCTACTTGAATGAGCAATACGTTTTCAGTGAGAGGGAGAAAGAAAGAGAGAATTGATGGCTGGCAAGTTTCTCACAAAATTGCATTGAATCCGTCATACATCATACTTTAACTTTTTCAACTGTGAACGTCAACGTATCCTTAAGGATAAAGAACTTATATTCCATAAACTTTGACGTACCCTGGCTACTTTAACCAAAGCCAGATTTTACTCAATTTTGTGCCAGCCTTATGTGATAACTTTTATTAATTACTGTAGTGCTAAAAACCTTAGATCATTAATATTAAAATGGCATTCAAAAATTAGAATTAGAATGAAACCTCTCTTTTGGCACCCTTTAATGCGTAAGTGGTCACATAAAATAATTATTAAGACAATAGTAATATATTAAACAAGGGGAAATTCTTAGTCGGATTTTGTTGCTTTACTAATTTTTACTTGCCTGGCCTATTGGCCCAGCAGACTTCCCATATTTTAACAAAATTATCAATAAAGTTTTTCAATAAACTCTTGCTATCTTACCGATGATCGTGGCTTCTAAAGTGTTAGCCGATGAAATATTTTATGGCCGCCGAAGAGGAAATCGTATCCACGACCTTAATAGGTTTTAATTGGCAAACTAATTAAAAAGTTCGTCAATCAATATAATTTCGTTGCTTTCTATTCGAAATTAGAAGATCACATTTCGTTTTTCTCAGGGAAAAGCCTCTACTACTTATGCACTGCATTGCCGGGAAATACATTTTTCATTCTCAAACTGTAAATTATGAGGCGCATCCACTTACTCTTGAAGCAAGCAAGATAAGTGTTGCTCCTTTACAAGGCTTCAAACTAACTTTTGTATACTACAGTTTAGTTATTCTCCTCAGTAATCATAATTTCCCATGAATACGAGTAATATTTTACTTTATTCACGTCCATGTCTCTCATGATTTGTATAAAAACTTAAACCAAATTATGAGAGCGGTATCCATCCCTTATTGAAAGCGGCTAACAAGCAAATATTTAAAATATGTTTAAAATTGTACAATTGGTAACAATTAGATTACATTGTTAATCAAGCTTTATTAAAGGCTTTTAATTAATGTCACATTTAATAAAATGCAATTTCATATTAAAATGTAATAAAACAAATATGTGTTAAGATCTGGACATTTGAGGTTTATATATAAAATTTTGCTGAAGTCCAACAGTGTCAGATGATCCAGTTTCTTCTTCTTTAGCTGTTTCCGGCTGAACGAATTGAGAGCACTGCTGATATTTCTGGCAGTTAAATTTTGTAAGCTGGAGTGCAATAGATACATCACGAATGTATGAAAATTATTTTGAAAGCTCTTAGTGCGCTTGTGAGGAATTGACTTTCAAAGCGCAATAAAATATTTTTTTTTTCGTTTTTGAAAACTGCTTATACACTCAAATCTGTTTGTCAAGCATTGAGGTGAACTATTTGCTGACTTGCAAACAAGCTACTCAATATCCGAATATTGATTCATTTCTATTACCAGCTGTTCACATTGCAGCTGTGTCAATCGCAGTCTCATTAACAGCTTAAGCGAATAGAAGCAAAAAGGCTTTGGGCGACTCTGAAAGCGATAATGAGCTGTCAAATGAAACACACCACAGCGAAGAAGATTTTCAACTGTCACAAGTCAACGACAACATTCTTCCGTCTTTCAAAAAGGATACAAGAGGAAAGCTTAACTTTACATTTGCCTAGGAAGGATGAAATAATTTTAAAATGATATTAAATAATATTATTAAAATTTTAAATTCATTATATTATCGAAAGTGAAGGGGGATCACCGCAAAAGGTGGTTAATGGAAAGCCTTGTACGACAGGGAAAAGTATAAGAAGTAAAGATTTTAGAGTTGTATTTTTTGAGAGCAAACTGGGCGCTGTTAGGTTCTTGCTTAATAGCAATTATTAATTATATTTACCTTGCGTAGGAGGGTATATGGGCTCAAGTATGTTATCAGCCATGTTAATTGCTTGCTAGTGAACTTTAAGTGAGCAAAGGCAATGCAATATTAATTACAAAATTGTGTAAACTTAATGAGAATTTTTTTTTTGTCATGATGGCTGTACATGATATATTCATTTGAAATAACTTTTCATTTCCGGTAATTTTTTATTAGGAATTGAGGAAATCATATTCGAATAAATTGGCTTATGTAGGATATCTTATTTTCCAAATCTCAGTTTTGAAACTACTTAAACGATTTCGAAATTCATTGCAAACAATTCTCTTCAAATTTATTATTGAGGAAAATGCCACGAAAAGCTAAATTATAATGAATTACCATGCATGCGAAACAATTTAATTTGTTTAAAAAAATATTTAAAAATTTTATTAAATTAATTATGTAATTAAATAGTTTATAATTATTAGTATTATAGGCTGATATTTCAATAACCAAAAACCAGTTAAATTGGTTAATATGCTGTAATTAAATTTATTATTTGTTGCCCTCTAATAAAATGGCAATGCATGCCTTAATTATATATTTTCTAAATTGTTGAAACCGTAACTCAAATCAGTATCATTTTTAAACTCAAATGAAAAAGTTTTAATAATTTCTATTCGAAAAAGAAAGAAAAGGATAATAAAAAAAATTTCAAAAAGGACAAAAAAAATAAAATATAAATTTAAATTAAAATAATGAAAAATTGTATTCGATATCGTATAACGTATTTAACGATTGTGTTCACAATACAAATATTTAATGCAACAGCCCGCCAATATTGTAAGTGAAAGTTTAATATTTAAATTCAGTGCCAGTAGAAGAAAGCTTGTAAGCAATTTTACAGTTAAAATTTTGAATTGGAAACTTTTAGGCGAAATGAATGTGCTTTCATGAATGGAATAAATTTGTTAAGGTTTTTAAATAATTTTACATAATAAAGTTAGCTATTAGACACACATTAGCAATCGTAAGAAAATAGTAAAAGAAATATGTTTAGTTGGGCCGAGCTTTCAGCAGAAGAGTTGCTTTGTAGGGCACAGAGTTATAATTTAAGTTTTGAATTTTGAGAACTAATTTGAGGTCGGAAAAAAATTTATGATATAGACTGACATCCGTATAAAAATGCGTAGGGTCTGGGCAGGAATCGAACATGCAACCTCCTGTTTAGTAGGCTGTTCATTATTTACGGATAAGAAGGCGGGCCTAAAATTTTTCGAAATCTTGAAGCGTTCATAATTTAATATAAAAACCATAAATTAATAAATAAACAACGATTAAAATATTTAATTATTTTTAGCAAAAACTTACAACGTTTTTCCTCCGTTGTATGATTTTGATGATTACGATGTCTGCTTGCAAAGTAACACTTCGAAACTTGAATCCACATATTGTATGGTTTATGCTGAAATAACCCCACAAAATTCTTCAGATTTATGGCGAAACATTTCCAAACATATTGCTGAATATAAATTCCATTATAGACGTGATAGGTTGTTCTTTGGCGTTTGCATGGAACGCTGCAAGAACTTTTCAAAAGTACTGGATAATTCGGAATACAGCGATAGCAAAGTAATAAATGAGGTAAATTTTAAAATAATTTTTTATATATTCAGACACCTTTCTGTCGAAGTTGTATGATATCAAGTGGATTCAACAAGACATGCCATGTGGGGCGTTAAACAATTCAATTATTTCAGGATACATTTGAATGTCGTGTACTGTTTTTTTGCTCTTATTTGAAATCACAGCACTGTGTTCGCAAGCAGCCATACATTATTAAGGCAGATTCAACTCTGCATCAACGAGATGCAGTCACATTTATGCAAAATGCTCCTGGAAAGCTCTGACAAATGAATACGCATGTGCAAACAAAGCCTTAGAGACCACTTGCCACATGTATGGTTCCATAAATAACTCTTCCCCTTTTAATTTATGATTCAATGAGAAAAAAAACGTGGTTTCTATTTAAATCAAATCTTGCATTAATGTAAGAGGTGTCCAACCTTTATAAAAATTAACAGAATGATTTTATTGTATTTTATCTAATTTAAGAAATTTATAAAAATTACCAACTAATTTCAGTCTATAACAATAGGTTACACAATTCTTTGATGCGGTTCATAAACGTCCTTTGGACTTGGAAATGCGCTCCAGCTATCACGCATTAGTTTATAACTGTTTAAATTCTAACTTTCAAAATAAATACGGCTTACACTTAAAAACTTTTATTGAATATTGTGAGCAGGCCGATGAGATCCTTCAGCAAGGTATGTAATCCTTTACGTGTGTACGTAGTTTGAATGAATTTCTTACATTTCTTTAAACAGATGGTCTAGAGAAATTGATGTACAAATTTTTGCAAATAATTTTCATATTGAATATCCTGTCAAGTATTTATGATTTTTGCCTGAAAAGAAAACAAAATGAAGAGCTGCAAAATGCTAATTTTTATAAAATTAATCCCCAGCAATCAGGTGAAACATTTACTTTTATATGTTATATGTTTAATAATAATCAATTGCATTGCTTTTGGCCATCAAATAAAAATTTTCATTTCGATTTTATTGCAGATCAAAAGTAATTAAAAATATGGTTTTTCTTATATGAGCAAGACTAAGCCCCATTAATGTTTAAAGCCCCATTCGAATAGAAAATAAAAAACTGGCCGTAAGCTAAGTACGTTACGCATGATTTTACAAAAAATTGCTTGGAATAACCGATTACAAAAGCTTTTAAAATGTATGCTGTATTAAGCTTAAACTTCATTCTCTGTTTTCTTTTGTTCCCCTGCTGTTTTGGAATGTGTTCCTCAATATGGGATTAGCAAATTGATATTTTCATTTGGGAAGAGCAGTACTCGCATTTATTAGTTTCTGCACAGCAGCAGTCAATAACTGTTGCTTAGCTAACTCTTAAAGCTCCTTGTATTCTAGTATGCTTTTGATATTTTTAGTACTTATTGACTTTATGACACAGTATGATGAAAAAGGATATCAGCCTCTTCATTAAAAAGCCCTCACACGTCCCGGAAAACTAAAAAACATTGATAGATCTCTTAATATCAGGGCAATTGCGAATTGTTTTCTTAAATTCTTTTCCATCTCAATTGTAAACTCAATTTTTTCCTCATGTAGAGTATAGATTTTATTCCTATTGGCTCCTTTTATTTCCATTTTGCCATGTGATTTGATCCATTCTTAATTTTAGGTTTGATAAATCTTCGTCAGATTTATTTGTTTCAATTTGACTGAAGTTTGATGAAAGTTTTATAGGCAATATTTCGTTGTGGACTAAGTAATTTCATTATAAATATTTTAAATATTTCATAAAATTAATTATTAAATTTTTTTTGCCACATTCTTCCAATTCAGTCATTGTTATTTATTTTATTGGCTCCAAAAACCAGCTTTGGCTTGTGCCTTTATTTTAAAAACTAAATGAGAATTACTAAATACAATCTTAGCAACCAATGGGTGACTTTTTGTATACTGATTGTAAGAAAAGTAAAAAGTCTATATTATATTATATTATATTATATTATATTATATTATATTATATTATATTATATTATATTATATTATATTATATTATATTATATTATATTATATTATATTATATTATATTATATTATATTATATTATATTATATTATATTATATTATATTATATTATATTATATTATATTATATTATATTATATTATATTATATTATATTATATTATATTATATTATATTATATTATATTATATTATATTATATTATATTATATTATATTATATTATATTATATTATATTATATTATATTATATTATATTATATTATATTATATTATATTATATTATATTATATTATATTATATTATATTATATTATATTATATTATATTATATTATATTATATTATATTATATTATATTATATTATATTATATTATATTATATTATATTATATTATATTATATTATATTATATTATATTATATTATATTATATTATATTATATTATATTATATTATATTATATTATATTATATTATATTATATTATATTATATTATATTATATTATATTATATTATATTATATTATATTATATTATATTATATTATATTATATTATATTATATTATATTATATTATATTATATTATATTATATTATATTATATTATATTATATTATATTATATTATATTATATTATATTATATTATATTATATTATATTATATTATATTATATTATATTATATTATATTATATTATATTATATTATATTATATTATATTATATTATATTATATTATATTATATTATATTATATTATATTATATTATATTATATTATATTATATTATATTATATTATATTATATTATATTATATTATATTATATTATATTATATAGTTTCCAGACTTTTAACAGCATTTTCTATACGCCGTAACTATTATCGTCTAGTCGAACCCTACACCACCCAATTAGGCATCGAGTTAAGATATTTGGATGGTATACGTTCGTTCTGCGTAGCTTTTGTCGTAATCGGTCATGCATTTTTCGTGCAATATCACCACGTTAAAAATCCAGATGCTTTTGAGAATTTTGCCAAAACTTCATTCCATTTATGGTTTACAAATGGCACGATAATACTGGAAATATTCCATGTGCTAAGCGGTTTGTTGCTATCAATTAAATTTAATGATTTATTTAATATTAATGAGCAATCGAGTATCGGAAATTGCATTAAGACATTTGCGAAAGGCATGCTGCTACGCTACGTAAGGTAAAATGAGAGTGATAAATTCATTTATTTATTATATTATAAACAAAATATATATAAATTTTGTAGATTTCTGCCATCTTTGCTGCTTTTTACATTTGTCAATGCCACATTTTTCACGCGCCTGCAAGACGGTCCGTATTGGCGCCATTTAACCGAGCCTGGGCGTACATTTGGCCGTGAGAAATGGTTGAAAAATTTGCTGATTTTTGATAACATTTCCGAAAGTGTAAGTTTTACTTCTTTTTAAATTTCAGTTTGCAATTTTTAATTAATTTTTGTATTTTATCAAAAGGGATTCCCCCATACTTGGTACTTGACCACAGACTGGCAATTATTTGCTTTTTACTTTGCCATTGTTATAATTATAAATAAGTAAGTTTTGCATTATCGTTAATTTGTTTAAATAATTGAACCGAAACTCTCCTGCATTAAAATTATTCGAATAGTCGAATGAAAAAAAACATTACATTTTTTAATTATTTTTGTTTAAGAATTAAATTAATTTTTGTTTTAAAATCAAAATTAATTTTATTAAATTAATTTAAAAAAATTAATTGCTTCGGGTGGGTATTCTATTAAGAGTTTTGTAGTTTTTACATTTATAGGAATCAAAGTTCATCCGTCATATGAGCGTAATTTTTCAAAAGTTCATACCAAATACAACCTCTTTCAGTTTCTCCAGGTATTTCCTTTCACTTTTAACATTCGCTGTAGTTTGTAGTGCCTTCAGACAATACGATTAGTTGGCTTTAACTGCATGAACGTATAATGAACACAACAATGTAGCAATGCAATGTAGCAATTCCATTACAAACTGCATTCATAAAGAACATTAACAAAAAATGATTAAATAGCTGATTTTTTTTTGCAAAAATATGTAACTATATATATAAATCAGATTTGTAGTGCAGTTTAAAGGATAAGCATCCATCTGTACTATTTTTAAATGAGATCGTAAAATATTTGGAGAATCACTAAACTGTGGGATGAAAATAGGAGAATTTTTTATATATGCAAATGGGGAAAAGGCACATTAACATAAAATATGTAATATTTAAGCTAACAGTAGGAATAAATATTCGTTATGATTTTCTCTTTAATCATTAAGCTATTAAGTTAGATGTTTTATGAATTGTAACGCCTTAAAATAGTCTATACTTTTTGCCATCAATCATAAAAATAAATAAAAATTTATTTGAAAAATTATAATAAAATAATTTACTGCAATTTGTAAAGATAACTGTTCTTATTATAAAGCTTTATCTTTATATTTCAGATATCCGCAATACAAGCGAAGAATACTCACCTCACTCGCAAGTTTAGCTGTATTTATTCCCCTCAGCATTTCTTACTTTTACAATTTAGAACCTTGTTATCTTATATCACCAGAGTAAGTGAAAAAGTAGTGCATAAAATCATGCCAGGCATGAAACATTATTATAATAATATAATATTTATATATAATATATTTTTAGAAGTTTCCGGTTTACACATGTCCTGGACGAAGCTTCATTCTTCAAACTATATACACCATTCTATACGAACTTGGGCGGCTATTTGTTTGGCATAGTGTGTGGTGAAATGTATGAGAAGTATAGTCATAATGGGGAGTTTTGCAAAAAAGTAGCTCGTATGCCCAAGCAAATATTTGAGCTTGCTTTTTGGATTTCTATAGCAATTGGCATATGGATTTGTTGGCTGGGATCTGTCATTATATTTAAAGAGCCAACTATTTGGACAGCAATTTATGCGGGCTTAAACCGCAATTTGTTTTTAAGCATAGTTTGCGGTGGGCTTGTACTGTTGGGCATGTTTTGTAAAACGCGTAAGAATTTTTCTTATATATTTATATATTTAATATTTTTAATGTTATTTTATATTTTGGTTCCAGTATCGGCCATGAATTTCTTAAGCCATTCTGCATTTCGTGTTCTAGCCAGATTATCATTTCAAGTTTATATGTGGCATTTTTCAATTTTGTATCTAATAAATGGACCCAAACGTGAACCTGTCTATACGAATCACTTTCAACATGTAAGTTTAACTAGTCCAAAAAGAAAAAATTCTCATTGATTCATATGACTACATTTCACTGGCATTTAGTAATTCTCATTTACTTGTATACAAGCGAACTAGCGAAACCCTCAGAAAAGATGTTTCAAAATCTACTTGCGATTTAGCTTCAGCTACAAAAACCCATATTATTGTTTTCTTCCATTATATATTAATTATGTTTCGTATTTTTATGGATTTCTTTTTTTCTTTAGATGACAGTCACTATTTCGCTGTTTTCACTTTCAGTTGCTTTTGCTTTCTTTATAACAATTTTTGTGGAATATCCCTTCCATCAACTCGCCAATTATTTTTATAAAAAGGTGAGTTCAATATCTTATCAGTTTCCAACACTACTCCACACTAACTTTAAAATTTTGATCTCAAATTATTAGTTCCATTGTACAACAACGAGTAATTAAATTAATATTAAGTTTTATTAAATCAAAATATTTAATCACTCTTCATTTGGTGTTATTTTTTTTCTGTAATTTGTTTTCAGGACATGCAATCGAAATCTCACCACTTGAAATCCTGAAAATAATACATTTTTTGTTTTTTTATAATATAAGATTTAATTAAATACATTAAATAATACTTCTTAATAATAAAACTTTTGTTAAAGGACATTTAGAAAAATTATATCCTATGTTTTACTTTTTAAAATCCAACTAGGTGTCCACCAAGGCGAAATCGTAGCATGTAAAACTGAAAACGCAATCAAAATAGAAATTCTTGAAAACTAAAAAATTTTTTGTAAAAAATTAAAAATAAGTGAATTTTTTTAAAGGCGTTTTTTATATACAAAAAAAGGAAAAACTTGTTTTTAACACCAAACCATGAAACAAATAATAAGTTCCTTGTACAATGGAAACAGAATATGTGGGTGTCATATGAGAGGCTAAATTAAACTTCCCGATTAATTGTAATCAGAAGTTGCTTAAATCTCTAGTTGTGCTAAGAAAATTTTTGGGTAAAGATTCCCTGATGATGCACACTTAGCATGCGGTGAAGAGCTCACAGGAGTTACCTGACACCCCAAACCAATCAATTTCAATGTACTTTCAAGTCAATTTTAATTAACTTCGTTTTTGAACATTTTAGTGCGTTTTGGAATAAAATAACGACATTCAAGCTGTCATTTTTAACGCAGGCTCACTTTGGGCGATTTATGCCACTGTACTTTAAAAAAATACAACTATCTCCAAATAAGTTGTTAAAACTAATTTCTCCCAAAAGTTTTATGCAGCCGACCATCTCCATTAGCTTGAAACATTTGAAAACATAAAATAAACTTACAACAGCAATAAAAACGCAAGTTTTTCATCCAAAAATACACAAACGCACGTTTTCAAAATTTGACGATTTTTAGCCAAAAAAGCAAAGCAAAAAATCGAAAATTTTTCCAAAAATCGAAAAAATTTTTTTTGTTTCATTTTTAACTCAAATATACTTTAAACATTAAAAAACATAAAATAAACATACAAGAGCAATAAAAACGCAAGTTTTTCATTAAAAAATAGACAAATGGACGTTTTTAAAATTGGGCGATTTTTGCCCAAAAAAGCAAAGGGTAACACCTTATCAAAAATCGAAAATTTTTCCAAAAATCGAAACATTTTTTTTTCCTTTATTTTTAACAAAAATATATTTTAAAGATTTGAAAACATAAAATAAACAAACAAGAGCAATTAAAACGCAAGTTTTTCATTCAAAAATAGACAAACACAGGTTTAAAAATTTGACGATATTTAGCCAAAAAAGCAAAAATCGAAAATTTTTCCAAAAATCGAAAAAATTTTTTTTCCCTTTATTTTTAACAAAAATATATTTTAAAGATTTGAAAACATAAAATAAACAAACAAGAACAATAAAAACGCAAGATTTTCACTCCGAAATAGACAAAAGCAGGTTTCAAAATTTGACGATATTTAGCCAAAAAAGCAAAGGGTAACCCCTTATCAAAAATCGAAAATATTTCCAAAAATCGAAAAACTTTTTTTTTCCTTTATTTTTAACAAAAATATATTTTAAAGATTTGAAAACATAAAATAAACAAACAAGAGCAATTAAAACGCAAGTTTTTCATTCAAAAATAGACAAACACAGGTTTAAAAATTTGACGATATTTAGCCAAAAAAGCAAAGGGTAACCCCTTATCAAAAATCGAAAATTTTTCCAAAAATCGAAAAATTTTTTTTCCCTTTATTTTTAACAAAAATATATTTTAAAGATTTGAAAACATAAAATAAACAAACAAGAGCAATTAAAACGCAAGTTTTTCATTCAAAAATAGACAAACACAGGTTTCAAAATTTGACGATATTTAGCCAAAAAAGCAAAGGGTAACCCCTCATCAAAAATCGAAAATTTTTCCAAAAATCGAAAAATTGTTTTTTCCTCTATTTTTAACAAAAATATATTTTAAAGATTTGAAAACATAAAATAAACAACCAAGAACAATAAAAACGCAAGATTTTCGTTCCGAAATAGACAAACCGACGTTTTCAAAGAATGACCATTTTTGGTCAAAAATGCAAAAATCGAAAATTTTTCCAAAAATCGAAAAATTTTTTTTTCCCTTATTTTTAACAAAAATATATTTTAAAGATTTGAAAGCATAAAATAAACATACAAGGGCAATAAAAACGCAAGTTTTTCATTAAAAAATAGACAAATGGACGTTTTTAAAATTGGGCGATTTTTGCCCAAAAAAAAAAGGGTAACCCCTTATCAAAAATCGAAAATTTTTCCAAAAATCGAAAAATTTTTTTTTCCTTTATTTTTAACAAAAATATATTTTAAAGATTTGAAAACATAAAATAAACAAACAAGAGCGATTAAAACGCTAGTTTTTCATTCAAAAATAGACAAACACAGGTTTTAAAATTTGACGATTTTTAGCCAAAAAAGCAAAGGGTAACCCCTTATCAAAAATCGAAAATATTTCCAAAAATCGAAAAACTTTTTTTTCCTTTATTTTTAACAAAAATATATTTTAAAGATTTGAAAACATAAAATAAACAACCAAGAACAATAAAAACGCAAGATTTTCATTCCGAAATAGACAAACGCAGGTTTCAAAATTTGACGATTGTTAGCCAAAAAAGCAAAGGGTAACCCTTTATCAAAAATCGAAAATATTTCCAAAAATCGAAAAACTTTTTTTTCCTTTATTTTTAACAAAAATATATTTTAAAGATTTGAAAACATAAAATAAACAACCAAGAACAATAAAAACGCAAGATTTTCATTCCGAAATAGACAAACGTAGGTTTCAAAATTTGACGATTTTTAGCCAAAAAAAGCAAAGAGTACCCGTTTTCAAAATTTGACGATTTTATAAAATTATTTCCCAAAATATTTTTCATTCGAAATGTTTAGCATCTGTCCTTTTTTAATTCTCTTTTTGGGAGTAAAAGGATCGTATTCCTAAAAATGACTGCTAAAGACTGTCTAATAAAATTAATTATTGATCTTTCATGGAGAATCGGCGGTGGGTCAACTTCAAGAATGGTTTCCATAATGCTTGATGTAGCGAATATTTAGTGCCCTTAAGCCGCAGTTGTCTGACTCTCGGTTGCTTACTGAGTTTTAGAATCGACTTTACCCGCTACATAAAATTACTTGATTTCTACCAACAAAGCTCATGTGGAGAATTTCTGATGCTGGCTAATTTTATGAACACGGATTTTGTAGCTACATTTTATGTACTAATTTTGCTTGAAAAAGTTGGTGATTTCACATTTTCAGTTCTGTTTTTTCTACTTAAAATTATATAAAAAAAAGTACCTTTTCCACAATACAGTACAAAAATTATTATTATTTTTTTTTTCACGTATTAAATTATTTTTTTACTCCGGAATATTTTCTGTTTGTTAATTTATTGAATATTGAATGTTTTTCTGTCGTATTTGTTTTCGTCTATTTGTTTGTGTGTGAAAATACAAAACTAAAGAAGAGCTCTTAGCAAGGTAGCCTACTTACCCTTTTCGTTATTTTCTCTATGGGAAACAGGTACTGGTGTTTGTCAAACTTTAGCTAAAGACTATGCAAAATGTCAAGTTTAAGCGCTGCTGGCAGTCATTGTCCTTCTTGCATGGCAGAGACCAGTTAGTAAACAGTGGTACCATTTGAACCAAACTTGGCTGCACCTTAATGAATTCTCTTCACCTTGATCATTTTATCACTGATTTGAGTTGTGTAAAAAATTTCATTCTGTTCGGTGTGTTGGTTTAGCAAAATATTTTATTTCATAATTTCTTCATTTTAATATTTTAGTTTTAGTTTTAAGTTACTAAAAATTAAAATTCAATATTTTCTTCATAAATTAAAAATGTTAGTTTGCGAGGAAAAGTGGTTTGGTAATAAATAAATGCAAATTAAAATTTGCAATTTTCTTTGTATTAAAATATAAAATGCGAATGCATATTTTTCGGTCGTGTGCGTTTTCGTCTATTTGTTTGTGTGTGAGAATGAAAAACTAAAGATCTCTTTGCAAGGTCGCCTATTTACCCTTTTCATTATTTTCTCTATGGGTAAAAGGTACTGTGGTGTTTGTCAAAGTTTAGTTAAAGACTATGCAAAATGTCAAGTTTAAGCGCTGCTGCTCATTGTCCATCTTGCATGGGGGAGCCAAGTTTAGTAAGACAATGGTACCATTTGAACTAGACTTGGCTGCACTTTAATGATTACAATGCAGTATTAATTAATCATTCAATGCTTTTTGTTTGCAATTAATCGGAAAGATGTTAATAAAAGTTTTTAGAAATGTTTTGCAAAGTGTTGCTGCCCACTTTTTTTGCGCGCAGTTATTATTGGTGAGTTAAAAAGAAATTTAATTCCTGAGCATAAGAAAATTTTTACCTTGTGTCTACACATATGCAACAACTTACGGCCAAGAATAGTTTAATAAAGAAATTTATTATTATTACTTTATATCATATTACATTTTTATATTAATATAAAATAGGAATCACTTCTCATCAATGCTAAGGAAGAAGAAATTAATATTGAATAAAGTCTGCATAATTAAAGAAAACTTTACAAATATAAAAAATGTTGCAGCATTAAAGAAGCAGACTCTGCGGCATGCGTGCCTCTCATTGTCAAGGGCAAAGAGTTTAATCGAATTGAATTACTAGTAACCTCGTCATGTGGAACTGCTATTTATCGGTAATGAAGGATAAGGAAATAGAAATTAATATTGAATAAAATCAAACGATCTAACTACTCAAATGAAACAAATGGTGCAGTCAAGAAACTTAAAAATTTTCAATACTTACAAACACACTTTAATAAAGCTCAATAGACAACAAAGCATGCCATTACGACGTTTGGCGTACATTGTCTCTGAGCCAAGTGCACACACATAGAAATATAGGCTGTACTCGTGGTATATTAACAAATGTTATATGCTGATATATGTTGGTAATTTCCCATGTGTATGCACTTGCATGCTTATGCTTGTATTATTATGCGCTTCTGTTTATAAATAAACAGAACCTTATATCAAATATCACAGGATATTACCATACCATACTGTCGATGAGGTTGATTGAAAACATAAAATAAACATACAAGAGCAATAAAAATACAAGTTTTTCATTCAAAAATATACAAACGGACGTCCTTAAAAAATGACGATTTTTTCACAAAAATGCAGTCCCCCCTTTTCAAAATATGAAAAATATCCCCCAAAAATCTACAATCGTTTTAATATATATATTTTTTTTAATTTCATTCAAATAGGTTTTTAAAATTTAAAATACTCTTGCCTTTACAAAACATATTAAATCCTACATTAATAGAAAGAAGTAATATATCATTAAGTCTTTATGAATAATATTAAAATTAAATAAAATATAAATATTATACAACATGAAGAAATTTGCTTGAATTAAAAAAATCATAGTAGCAGCCAACAAAAAAATTCTTAATACCATTAACTTATAATAATGTATAATTAATATTAAATTAATTAAACCACCATCATTTCCAGTCAACAATTCTACTTTAGTGAAAAAAAATGTTCCATTAGCATTATAACATCAGCGTTATTGGTACAAGTTAATAGGACCAATGAACTGTCTGGCAAAAAACAATTGATTGCATATAGAAAATCACATATCACGCGTTATGACAAAAAACAACACGAAACTCTTTAATGGAATTTTACTACTGCATAAATAAACACTCGTATTTAGTCATCAGATATCTGAGATAGTGCAATGCAACAAAACAGTCATTACACCAGGCCACAAAAATATTTCCATTTCAATTCTTAATTCATATATAAACCCGTTTAATAATGCAATTAACAAAGACAATACTTCTGTAAAGAAAAAGGTATAAATAACTCAACTTCAATGAGAATTAAATATGACACTTATAGAAGTTGATAATTTAAAAATAGACATCGATAGTCCAATATAAAATTATCGATATTTTTATTATACTGTCTCAGTTATCTGCACATAATATGAAGCCATCATATTAGTTGATACTTTTCCGCACAATTTTATTGTAATAAATCTTAGAGATAAAAACTTTTTTAAGCAAAATTCGCCTTATCTATCGATAGCAATATTACACCACGTTTCGAGGATTATCAAATATCGCGAGGTTCGCCCTCTCATTCCTGATTTATTGAAGCTACATGTTTCACCATACAACATTTTTAAAGCGAAACCAACATGATTCATTTGGAATGTAGTTGCGAGCCCGTATCATTTGCTGCCGTATCCAATTTTGATAACATTATCGTTAGTTTATCTGAACTAATTTAAAGAAAAACAAACAAAAAATTAATTTTAAAAAATAAATAAAAAGGATTAAAAAAGTGCACAGAGTATAAATACAAAAACATATCGCTGCTCTTAAGTAGAAGGGCCTTAATGACATTTTCAGTTCACACGAGTACTTTGAAATCAATAAAAAAATGCGAGTTATGGCCTTTCTACTTGAGACGAACGATATATAATTAAATAAAAAAAAAGAAATGGAAAAAATAGTGATACCGATTTTAAAGAATAGAAAAACTTTTTCAGCTTCCCTACGGAGCAACAGGAAAAAGCCTTGTAGACAGCAGAGCAGCTATAGGGATTCAGATTGCAAACCTAATAAATCACGTTCAAAACCACATTATAATGGCAAAATGTATAAATCAGCAAAAGTTTAAACCACATTTATCAAACATATGATTATGACAAATGTCAAATGTGTGTTAAAAAATATATTTAACATATAACTAATCCGAATACAATTCTGTCAAATAAAAATATTTAAAGAGTGTATGCAAAAGTAAAACTGTGTAATAGATCTGATTCAACAAGTAGAGCAGTTTGCCAACCACTCCCCTTCCTCAGTTTTATTGTAGCCTTGTGTTAAAAGATACTAACCAAAGAAATAAAATAAATGTTACAAGTCAATATTCACTTTTGTTTGACTCTTCATTCCTTAAGCCAAAATAAAGAATCTGGTTTTCTTTATAAATATAAAGCCGAAATTATTCACTGACCTTTATTAAAGGCGAGTAGGCCGCCATAAAGTCGAATCAATGGCAGCGCTATTCACCTTGACCATGAATGGTTTATGCATAAAATGATGTGCACAAGCCAGGGGTGGCAGTTTCAATATAAATGTGCTTTCATAATATTTGAAAATGTTCAGTAACTACAAATAAATATTTCATTATTTGGAAAAAAAAATAACCGATTAGTTTAAATCGGTTATTGGTAAAAGTAACTGGCCATTGTATTTTCGTCTTGTTTATTATCTGATGTTCGAACTTTCAAAGTCAATTTGACATTTATTGAATTTTTTATTGACAAAATCTAAATTAAAAAAAAAACAAACAGGAAAACCACCTAGGTCTGGGCAGGAATCGAACTTGCTACCTGCTGTTTAGTAGGCTACTTATTATATATTCGTTTATGGAGGCTTTCATAAACGAATCATATATTAATAGTATATAAATTAAAATTTTTTTTTCGAATTTTTGCACTTAAGAGACATGCATCGGCAAGTATTGTCGAAGTATAATTTTTAGATGAAAATCTGCGGTTTTCGATTTTTTTTCGCTAATGAAAAATGTATGCAAACTACTTGTTTTATCTAAAAACGCAATATAAGTTTTATAACAGCGAACCTATACTATATATATTTATAGTTAAATCTTTTCTTTAAAGATGAAGAATTATTTAAAGCATGATTCACAATCGTACTCCGTCGTACAACTAATTCACACGACAATCTCATATAATACTATCTATTTTAAAAAATCGTATCAAAATTGCATTGTATATGAAACACTTTTATAAAAATGTGATGCCAACAAATTTTTTTGTAGTGGCTTGAAGTAAATACAACTCTGATAGCATGCAAAATTATCATATAATGAAAATTTTCATGAAGTTTGGCAAATCGTATCACTTGTTATATTTGACAAATCCTATGACTGTGTGAGAAAGCAAATCAAAATGATCACTTCAGTGCCATCAGAGTTGTATTTACTTCAAGCTACTAATAAAAAAAATTTCCCACCCCAATTTTGTATTACCCATTTTTATGGGAATTTTTAACACAGATTTTTGTGTGGATAAATTCAACGATAGAGTAGGAATTTTATGGAAAAGAAAATTGTACCAGACCCTCTTTTCTTCTTCTTGAACTTGTGTTGTAAATTTTTTGAAAATGAATCCTCACGAAATACGAAAAGTAAATAAAAGGCAATGGAAATCTTATGGTTCGTTATTCTTCTTTTCTCATGTTAATTGTTTTAGTTCAAATTTCATTATTCCCTTTTAAATTCCTGCTGAATAAAAACGTGACTAATTTCGGCTTCATATGATTGAATGGGGTCTTACAATCGTCAGTATTCCCTGAGCGTGACTGATTTTTCGTGAATGACAAGTTAGCGTGGAAGATAGTGAATCATATCGTTTGCAAATTATTGTCCCCTATATAGACTTAATAGACTCAATTAATTCCTATTTATTAAAATGATTTACGTCACATTTTTATTTACAAGTCGGTGGGAATTTTTCAAAAAATAAGTAAACAACTTATGAAGACTGAAATTAGCTTAAACCTCCTGACACTTAATGAATCAATTTGAGTATTTCATATCTGTGGAATTCTACTCTGCTATAAAAACAAATTGCATTCAAACTGTAATGCGCTACAACAAAAAATTATTTTTCTTATTAATTACAGCATAATATCGTTCAAGTAAAATGTTCCATTATAAAAATTATACGGTCACCTCGAATTAACTATAAAAATGAAAAATGGAAAATACCAAATAATTAATGTCTTGCTTTGAAAGAAAATATGCAAGCTGGTTTTCATAAAAGAACTGCAAATTTCGTGACCTCTGTAGAGCCTGCCTTGGCAGCAGCAAAAAAAAAAGTTAAAAACAGGCATAAATCGAACCACTGGATTTCGTTTCGTTTCCTCAACTATAAGTGGATTGCTAATGAAATCATTAAAATTGACAAAAATAACAAAGGTGTGTTTAAAGATAAAGTCTGTATGCATTAATTATTGGGAAGTATGCCCAGCATTTGTAATTGAACTGAGAATTTGTTTGCAAATACTTAAGCGACTTGAACGATTCAACACATATTTTAACAGACTATTAACACTTTGCTTTTTTGTTGTTAGTATTGCGATTAGTGGAGATTATTGACATATTACGAGTGTGTACATACACATATACATATTTTATAATTAGAAATAAATATAACTACCAGTTTTTAAGTATTACACGAGGCAACAATGTTCGTCTTTTGGCAAATATAGTGTGTACTAAAAATGCAACTCTGTGAAAATAAATATGAGACGATGGCTTACATGCGTTCAGAGTTGCATTTACTTTAAATAGCTGAACAAAAAATATTGCCTGTTGTCTGCTTAAAAGTGGTGTGCATTCAAAGCCATTTTAATGGATTTTTCTTTTCAGGAAAAAATTGTAACATTTTCATTAATAGCTAAAATCCAATTGTTTCACCAAAAAAATTACCCAAGTCGAAAAAGAGGAAAAAAAATATTTAAATTTGCAGCCCTGTGTATTTATTGAAATGTATCCGCAAATTAAAAAAATTCTATTTTATTCAAGTCTACTGTACAAAAAAGGTTATTATGAAAGCTAATTTTTCCGGTTCGTCTTTAATTCTTTTAGAAGGCCTGAAATAAAATACAAAATTTTTTGGATATTTTGTCTCCATATTTGATACTTGCCGGATTAGTAGCTCATATAATAAGCTTTCTCTCATCCGAGTTGTGTGAGGAAAGTCAAATTGCGTCATGGATTACTTAATTATGGATGAACGGATGAGAAGACCGTACACATAATTTTTCTTACTGGTTTTTACTGATTTTTATATGATATGGGGTTAATATTGTTAAGCGCTACTATTAAAAACCGCTAAATTAGCTCTATTCTTTAATAATCTACTACATAATTTGGTGACTATTTTATTCTTACTAATATATTAAATTCGATACATATTTTGGCATTTTTACAAAGTAAAATTTCATTTCCATGGAAAAATTTTGTCACATATAGTCTGTACTAAAAATGCAACTCTGTGAGAATCAACATGAAACGAGGGCTAGTATGAGCTCAGAGTTGCATTTACTTTATTTAGCAGATTCTAATAGCAAAGGATATTGGTAGTAATGCGGAAATTGTAAGAAATACCATTTTTCAGCTCCACTATATAACAGGATAAAAATGGTAAAGGACTTAATATCTAGTGGCTCCCATACCCAAAAGAATCTGAAAATGTTGAAAGATGTAATTGCCCCACTAAAGTATTCAAGTACTCAAAAATTGTAATGTTTTTATATGCAGAATAAAGTGGTAGCCATTAGTGAGGCAATTGATCTTTCAACAAACATATCGTGGTTCTCAAGTAGAAAGGCCCTAACTCCAGTTTTTTTTATAGATTTTATTTATATTCAGTTCTTTATTTTATAAATTTTTTTATTTTTTTAGTAATATATAAACTAATAATAAATTTTATAAACATATTTAAATAAATTTTAACAATTTAATAAATTTTAAATTATTAATAAAAGTTTGATTACAATAGATATATAATAATTGATAAGTATTTAAAATACTTAGATAATTAATCTAATTGTGAAATATTTTTTCTCCTATAGATAATTAGCAATATAATATTTAATTATTTATTTCTAATATTTTATAATAATATAATTTTATTTCATAACAATATTTAATTGGCAAAAATATTAAAATTTTATTACATTCTTTTTTTAATGTATATGAATAATTTTTTTTTTTTTAACAAAATTATTTGTAAAGTTGTAAAAAATTAGTTTCATGTAAATTTAATACTAATTTAATAATTATATAATATTTTTAGTACTATGAATAATTTATCAAAAAATTCATTTAAAATATTCTAATTTAATTAACTCAGGAATAATATTTTGCCTGATGATCCTACACAAAGAGGTAACGAAATATCGAGAAATTTAATTATATATTTAAATTTTTTATAAAAACAAGGGGTCCTTGAGCAGTAGAGAATTTGGAAGAAAATCAAAAAAGAAGACTTTTTTTTAAGAAAATAAATGAATGCAAAATATTTCAAGTTGGGGCCTTTCTACGGAGACCAACGATATATATATATATATATGGATATATATATATATATATACAAATTTTTTTTTGTATCCAGCAAAGCAAAGACACAAAGCTTTCGGCTTGTCTGCACTAAAACACCTAGGGCCTAGACAGGAATCGAATCTGTGACCTCCGGTATAGTAGGCTGTGCAATATTCATTCGCCTATGGAGGCACCTATATATTTTAATTAATTTACTCTAAGGAATAAGCAAAGCAATCGCACTATTTTTACGTGCGAATATTGTTGTGAAACTAGAATCGTGAGTTTGAAGGGGCTTTGGAAATACCTTGCAGAGGTAGCCAACCCAAGAAACGGCACATCTTCATTATGTAGACTATGGAATTGTTTTTTTTTTTTTTTTTTTGTATGTACCGATTTTAGTTTTTATTTAAAAAAAAAAAAGTAGCGTATTTACACTACACTTACGCACGACTGTAGTTCGCTTCATAGCTTTCTATTGAACTTTTGCACGAAATAAATATTTAATTTAATTTATTAATTTAATAAATATTTAATTTAATAAAAAAATTATTTAATTTTATTTTAGTAATAGATTATTTCTTGTTGTTGCAATAAATGAAATCGATGCGCAAGCGCCTTTACATTACTTTCTACTTGATATTCAGAACGAACTCAAGTTCCCAAAATTATTATGCAATAGAAATAAAATTGGCTAAAATTTCAAAAGAATTACGAAAAAATAACGCCTGGATCTGAATGGGAAAGAAAGTTTTTATAATTTACCAAAAACAAAACACATTCGCTAAATCGATTTGAAGTGCTTTCCGTTCTAAAATCAATAGGAAAATATTGATTTATTTATTTTTAACTGCAATGAAGCTGCACTTTAATATGAATGAATATTTAATTTTGTATGATTGTTATTTTCTTTATAGTAATTAAATCTGTAAATCTGTAAATCTGTAAGAGAGTGCGCATTATTGCACCTTTTCTTGCATACTTGCCAGCTAAAATCGATCGTTAACTTTAATTACATGTATGTTAAATACAGTTAAAATATTTAGATTCAGTAACTATTTAAAACTCGTGCAAAAAGGTTTTTAGCGGCAGAGTCTCAGGGATCTAGATGCAAGCACGTCCGTCCTGCAGTATTCGAAATGAAGTGTCCAGCAAGTAGTTTTTTTATAAATTTCAGCGTGTTGTTGTGGATTCTACTGACAGCAAGTCAAGTTGGTGGTCAACAAAAAAGTTAGTGTGTGTATGCAAATAATTTTAAGTAAAAAGTAAATAAGTAATTTTAAAAAATCGTGTAAATGAAAAGCACATGAATAATGTATGGCGTTTTATTGCCATTTGAAAGGAAATGTTTTTGCGGAAAATCCATTTAAATGCAAAAAAATGGAAAAAAAATTAAAAAGTAAAGAAAAGTTTTGTGGCGCGTGTGTGTAAGTGGAAACAATTGAAAGTTTAAGGTTCAGTTTAAAATAATATATATATTGGCACTCCAAATACATGGGATCGGTTATGGATGACAATAGAAACACAGTTCGGTTAGCAATTGCCAACTGCTGCCACCCACACCACAAAACTGCTAAATCTAAAATATTCCTTTAAATGAATCGGTAAAAGTAATCATTTGTCTCACAATGACCCACTGTGCATTATACTTAAAAATGAATAGAAATACATGCAACTAAGTCCGCCAACATATGGAAAGAAAGAATACTAATTTATTTAAAACGGAAGGGTGTCTTATTACAGAAGCCTGCCAAGAAATTATTACACGGTACAAACAATATAAAAGAATGGAAATTGTTTTAAAAAAATTTGTGCAACTCTGAATGACATATCGGAAAACAATCTGCAAGGATTCTGAACTAAATTTTCGACGCAACACGATCACTTGCAGGGCGATCAGTTGCAGCATGATCAGTTGTAACACGATCATTTGCTTAATGATCAGTTGCAGTATGATTATTTGCATAATGATCATTTGCAGCACGATCAGTTGCAATACCATCAGTTGCAGCACGGTCATTTACCGTACGATCAGTTGTAGTACAATCAATTAAACTGCGATCAATTGCAGCACGATCAGTTGCAATACCATCAGCTGCAATACAATCAGTTGCAGCACGGTCATTTATAGTACGATCAGTTGTAGCACGATCAATTACAGTGCGATCAATTGTAGCAGGATCAGTTGCAATACCATTAGTTGCAATACAATCAATTACAGTGCGATCAATTGAAGCACGATCAGTTGCAATACCATCAGTTTCAGCATAGTCATTTACAGTACGATCAGTTGTAGTACAATCAATACAGTGCGATCAATTGCAGTGTGATCAGTTGCAGCACGATCAGTTGCAGGGCGATCAGTTGCAGTACGTTGGCTTGTAGCATCATGATATTACGGATTGAAAATATAAAATTCTTTGAACTTTTTAATGTTTCTAGTGTGCGATAGAAAAGTGCAGAAATAAACTGAAAAATAATTAAATTGTAATGAAAAATTTAACTGGCCATTAAATTTAGAAAAGGGATGGTCCATTAGCGTTTAACATTTCTTAGCTTTTTTATTTTAATTAATTTTCTTTATCTTTTTTAGTGCAAGTATTTTTTTTAACGTCAGGGAACTTTTGACAACACGATCACTGTTCACACTGTGTATATAGTTTTTAAAAAGCTGACAGCTGTTTATTTTAACAGTTTTATTGAATTATTATAAATTATACTTCTTGTTAGAATTTAAAAAAAATTTTTTTTTGGTATATATTGGATATTTATTTCAATTTAATGTGTCTTCCCGATTGTGCAGCCCACAATTATGATGACTTCCCACCATTATACAAATTCGATGACTACGATTCCTGTATTGGACAACAATATGAAAGCTTGTCTTCAACTTATTGCATCGTGTATGCTGAGGTGAAAGAACAGAATTCATCGTCATTATGGCAACGCATGATAAGTCATTATGGAGAGTACCCGTTCCGATACAGGCATGATCATTTATTTTTTGGCGTCTGCATAAAAAGATGCGAAATGAGCGTGAATAGTGAATTAACGGCAGACGATATAATAGAAAATGAGGTAAATCAGTAGTTCTAAAACTTGAATGAATAATAAAAATATTTTTAAACATAAAAAATTAAATAAAAAAAAAAATAGATTACCGATTACTTTGGCAAAGTTCATAAAAGGCCGTTGGATAAGGAGTTTCGCGAGAAATATCATAATTTCGTACACACTTGCTTAAATCAAGAGTTCCAACAAAAATACAATTTAAGCTTGAGAACTTATATTGAGTACTGTGAAGCTCGCCCAGACTTTACAAATGGAGCAATTAAAGGTAAAATTCATTACACGTTTAAATACTTATTTCCAGACTTGAAATTTATTGCAAATAATTGGCCCAATTAAAATTCAATTTACAAAATTATAACTATTTTGAAATATAGAAGAAATACATGAATGGTGAATTTATTTATTTCTTTATTGGTTTTTATTGTTTATTTATTTTTAATATCTATAACAAATAAAATTATAATAAACTAATGCAAGGCACAAGCGACTAATGGCGAACGGCTCTAGTTTTTTTTTTTATTTATACTCATATTTATTATTTTCTTAATTTGTATTTATTTAATTCATTAATTTATTTTCATTCATTTGATTTTCTTTATTAAATTAATTATTTATTTAATTAACTTGTAATTTTTTTTTATATACATATCTATTCATTTATTAATTTATTCACATGTTTGCTTGCTGTTTGGTTAATTTATTTAAATAATTACTCATGTGTAAACGTATTTTTTTTGTTTTTTTTTATTTATTTATTGACATTTCCATAAAAAATACACATCTGTTGTCACGTTCGCCATATAGGGAGTTAATTAAAATCCAAGAACTATTAACACATTAATTTGTTCTCACAACTATTAAAAATTTAGTTGTGGAACTAAACTAAAGCGAGGCCGAGGAAAAGGGGGATTTTTCAATTCCTCTAACTGATTTCTTTATTTATAGCATTTATATATTTATATACTTTTTATAGATCCCTTGGAAAACTTATTTTACAAGATTATGGGCATCATTGTGATCTTAAATATATTGTCAAGCCTGTACGATTATTGTTTGAAACTGCAACAGGCGGAGGAATGCCAAAATAATGATTTTTATAAAATGAATCTACAACAAACAGGTAAAAATTTTACACATATTTGAAATAAATAAATACTATTATAACTTTTTTAAAGGGGCGAGTTGTCCCCTAAAACATGTACCTCAAAGCTTTACCAACTCTTCTACTAACTCCTAAATAAATAAACCAAAAAAAGGCAATCAGCTGATTAGCCAATCAGTAGATTGATTAATCTTGTGGCTGGCATTAGCCAGCTGATTAATGACAGATTAATTCCAGTCAGCTGACCTTAGCCAGTTCGAATAATTTTTGTAATTTTCAAATCACAAAAAAAATGAATAAATAAAATATCTTACTGATCCATTTATTACCCAAAAATAAAGTTCCCAGGTTCTTGACTTCCTTTTCAATATGTCGCAACTATTATCGCCTTATACAGCCGTATTTGAGTGAAACTGCCAAAGACTTCAGATTCTTGGATGGCTTTCGATCTATTTGTATGATGCTTGCTCTCTTTGGTCACATATTCTTTTCGGAATATCAACACATTGCAAATCCCCACTATTACGAGAAAAGTGCCAAGGACGAAAATAATTTATGGATTTTGAATACAACAATAATTATAGAAACGTATTTCGTTATGAGCGGTTTATTGCTGTTCATTAAATTCCAGCAGAGTCGTCTAGTTACTGAACAAACCAGTTGGAAACAGTTCATAATCATCTATTTAAAGCTCTTGGTCTTCCGCTACATAAGGTAAGACGGTGAAATCATCCGGTCAGTTTTAAAAAGCTCATAAAATCAACTCTGAAAACATTTTTTAAGTTTTATTTAATTATTAATAATACCATTAACTGATGTCACAACTGGTTTGGCGCATATGTCAAAGTCACGAAAGTAGGAAAAAAGATAAAAAAAAGTTTTCCAAAATAAGTTAAACTGAATTTTTACTGTTTACGTCATATTGTCAATTTAAGTCATTTAAAGAAAATTTTTAGCGTATGCCGCATTTACCTTTCGAGCTTCCCCTTTTCTAAAATCTCAAAATCTATTTGGCGACTTTGGCCGCACAATAATTTACTGCATTTACATAAATTTCAACTAAGTTTCTCATACAGAAATATTTCTTCCCTAAGAAGAAAATAAATTTCAATCTTTCTTTGCTGCATGTGCATAAAACGTCTTTTGCATAAAATGCAAAGACTGCCACAAATTATTCAATACACGGCGGAGCAAAGCAAGATTGAGATAAAACTGCCACTAAAAATCTATTGGTTATATTTTGAGTAATCTTTAGGTTCTCGTATGCGCCAAATCAATAATTAACTGATTATGGTTTTACAAGAAAAATATAATTTTAAAAATAAATAATTAAAATAAAAATTATTATTCGATATTGTTTGACACTAAAACTACAAATTATTTCCATTGGCTCCAAGAAAGACAGCCGGCATGTGTAGGCGGTCAGTCGACCAATTTTATATAGATTTCCAAATTAAGCTCTTTTAGGCAGGGTTGCATCAGCGCCACAGCTACGAACAATTACTGCAGTTAAATTCATATCTTTTTTTTTTAGAAAAAAGAAATTTCGTTAAATTCCACACTTCAGTATTCATTATAATTCCAATATTCTTGTAGGTTTTTACCTTCAGTTGCCTTACTAATCTTGGTCAACGCCACTGTTCTGCAACGCCTACAAAATGGACCATTTTGGCGGCACATAACGGAACCAGTTTACGTTTTTAGCCGCGAGAAATCTTGGAAAAATTTGTTGATGATTAATAATTTCTCCCATAAAGAATCGGTAAGTACATTTTTACAAAATTTTTTCTTTAAGGCGAAGAATTCGAACCTACACAATCGTATGATTCATTCACTCGAAAACCTGAAAACTAAAACACGACATTGTTGCATTTATGGAGTGTTCGGCTTATTGCAAGATCAGTACATGTTCATACGACTTCCGAAACTGGCGACGTGAAATATTATATATAATTATATATTATATTATATATATATATTATTATACATATTAATATATATATGTTATATTATATATATATTATATTATATATATATTATATCATCGGTAAGTATAATAACGTGAAATGTGTTGGCACATCAAACCACAGCTCTCTTAAAAAATATTGTAGTATCGACTGTGAAATATGCTCCTACAAAGATTGGCGAGTAGGATAGTCAAACCTGAACTACCACAGCAACATTTTCAGTTCTGCTTGAATGACATGCATGAGTTTGGGCCTTCAATATACTAATAATGGCGGCCGGTGAAGATAGTTTTGCTCGATAACGGCCCTTAGGTGGTTCCAACAAAGAAAATAGTATAATACCTTCAAATTGCTTAAGTAAATTCTATAACCCTGCAAGATCGTATTCAAATTATAATGAAGTAAAATTATATTTTCAACGAACCCTCTACAGAAATATATTTTCCTGAAATGTATATTTTAAGTAATGTTTCAAAAATTGATGAATTATACTTTTCTTCTCTTCTTAAGGCCAGTCACCATACGTGGTATATAGCAGCAGATTGGCAATTATTTGCTTTATATCTCCTAGTAATCATGGTTGTCTCCAAGTATGTATAATTTTTTTCAAAAGTTGAAAAGTTATTTTTTAACTATTTTGCACTTCTTTTAGACATCCGAAATGTAAAAAGTTTTTATATGCCATCCTATCCATTTCGTCATTCGTCATACCATTTGCAATCAGTTACGGTCTCAAGCTGCAGCCGGCTTTTATTATCAAACCAGAGTGAGTTTAATTGAAATGTGAATCGGTGCAACTAAAAAGTAAAATTGATGAAATAATTTCAGATCTTATCGCTATGCATTTTTTAAAGATATCGATGTGTATTACAAAATTTATACGCAGTTTTATACGAATCTATTCGGTTACATGTTTGGCATAATATGTGGCGAAATCTACCTGAAATATACTCGCAAGGATGAGATACGGAAATGGCTTCGTGAGAAGCCCAAATATATTATTGCTGCACACTCTTTGGCAATTTTGGCATTTTTCCTGTTTTGGCTTGGTCCCATACTGGACGTTCGGGGTCCATCTGTATGGTCAGCTTTATACGCTGGCCTACATCGCAATCTATGGATTATGTTTATATGTGGCATACCCTTATTAATGATGAGCTGTAATTGCGGTTGTATGCTTAAATTATTATACTTACCAATTAGAATTGCGGTTCCAAAAATATTTCTTCTAATTGCAGGGATTGCATATGAATTTTGCTGTCTACCAATATTTCGTTTTTTGGCCAGACTATCGTTTCAAGTATATATTTGGCACTTGACTATTATATATTTATTGAATGGCTACCAACGGCAGCCTTATTACGTTAACAATTTTCATTTCGTGAGTAGCAACCATTTTTAAATCCTTCAAACTCCTTTTTCAATTGAAGTACTCTTTTGCAGTTTTGCCAATTTGTAGTATTGTATTGTGTCTCAAATGCTTTGGCGTTTTTAATAGCATTATTTATAGAGTACCCCATCGCTCAAAGTGTGCAAGTGCTGCAATCTAGGAGCACTCGTAAGTATTAAAAACCTAAATAACCTTTTCTTCTTTCATTGTTGAATCACTCAAACTTCAATAATTATAAAAATATTTATTTATTGACAATTTCTTTCTAAAAAAATTTTTTTAGTTGTATTTTGTTAACATCAATGTTTCTTTTAATGGATATGTAGACTGTGCTAAAGGATAATAAAATAGATTCATAGTGAACTCCACATGATTTTTGTGTTGTTTAAGGCTTTCTTTGATTGTACTGTTGTAATTCTCAATCAATTTATGGAAATCAGAGAACAAAACATAAGATTTTGCATTACGTTCTTCCCCTATTCCATAATAGTTGTCTCCTCTAGAAGAATAAGCATGAAAAAACATATTTAGAAACATAATTAGAAAACGTTCCAAATCTTTTTTTTCTTATAACTCTGCAAAGACTTCAGCTCTTTAATTAATGTAAAATTTTTAATTTACAGTTTCTGCTTAATAATAATCTATATGTTTGCTTTATTTTCAGGACTAGACAAGAGTGGCAAGAAATCGTCATAATCCATATTTAGCCTGTTACATATTTTTTCACTTTATACGCCAAAATAGTTAAGCAAAATATTTAAAATAGTTTGAATTATAATGTAATTGAATATAATTCTTTATTTAAAAGATTTGTTAAATAACTTAACACAATTATTTAAAGTCTATTATTATTCTTATTTGTAATTAAAATAATATAACATTATGAAATTTATATTAACAAATTATTATTTGATTTAATTGCCGAGATGATGTTCTTTTCAATTTTTTCAATATTTATAAAACCATTGCAGTTTATACGCTGGTGTGGCCTCATTACAGTATCATAATCAATGACGTTTTTAAGGGCCTGATATACTACGCATCATACATCTACATCTTTCTTATACCAAAACTTTTTGATTAAAATTTGAGATATTGTGGAATTTTTGGAATTCAATACTCTTACCAGGCTTTGAAAAGTAAATAGCAATATATTCACACTTCACATTGCTTATCTCTAATTTAACTGAATCTGGGAAGAGCATTTTGTAAATAAATAATTTTTAAGCTTAGAGATTAATATTACATAAATAAAATAGAAAAGGAAACCATTTTTGCTCAAAATAATTTGTAATACAAAAAAAAACTAAAAGGTTGGAGACTTCTTGCAGTATTTCTTACTCTGGTATAAACACAACACTGATTCAATGACATTTTATGAATGTCAAATATCGATTCACGCACATCGCTAATTAAAAGTGACAAGTCAACGAGGAAAACTCTAATGACAATAACTATGCACAGTATAAAAACGAGACGAACAATCAACAAGAAAATACAATTCCTTGTGGAAAATCTTTTTGTAATTTTTTTTTTTTTTTTGGTAAAAACGATATAAAATTATAAATTTTAAACAAGGAATAATTTTCCTTTAAAGTTTATTCAACGAAAAACTTATCACAATTATTATACGACTTTGTTACGTGTAAGTGAGTTAAAGATAACAGGAATAAAAGATAAACCACGACAAGAAAAATAATAGAACATACGGGAAGCAACGAAAATATGCAATATGAGAACTAAACATTTCAAAAACGACATGGACAAATTCTTTTATTTATAAGAGAATATAAAAATCAAGTAAATTAGAAAGTAAGAAAAGGAAAATGGCTGTTTAAAATGTTAACAAATACCCAAAAAACGTATGCAATTGTAGTTAAATTGATACATTGCCCCCACCAAAGGGTCGAAAAAGTATTTTGTTTTTGTTATTGAGCAATTTAACCGCGTGGAACTATTTCAAGGAAATGAAAACATCATTAATGTACAATAGTGATCTGATCAGCGTACGGAAAAAAACAAAATTAATTTAAATAAACAAAAAAAACCTGCCTACAAAGTTACTCGTCCCATATTCAGCAAAAGAAGAAAAAAAATGGTCATTAATTAATTGCGTCTTATAAAATTGTGTCAATAATTTCACAATATTTAAGTACGAAAAACGAATAGGGAAAACCAAAGTGCAATAAATTCAGTATTACAATCAGCTTTCCAAAATACAGAAACAATAAACAGAGGAATTCGCGTATGCATACATACGCACGTATGTATGTATGTTCGTACGAACATTTAGATAACAAAGAAAATTTTCAAATTTCCTTCCATGATATAATATTTATACATACATATGCATATATATATATATATATATATGTATGTATGTACGTACATTATCAGGTACATGGGTACAAAAAACAGAAATTTCCTCCGCCCCAAAAAAATTTTTGCAACAATCATTAGGTGCTATTTTAAACAACGATTTTGTGCTTTGCTTCGTTAAATTATTTATTTTTTTTTTTTTGCATTTATTTCATTAATTAATTTTATTTTTTTCTGTTTATTGTTCGTGCGCTGTCACTACAGTCGCTTTGTGTGTTTGATCTTGCAAATATAATTTTTTCGAGGGTTCCTAACAACGTGTTAGTGTCACTCGAACAAAATATAAACGATCATTCGCGAAACGGACGTATGCCGCTGAAATCGCCCAAGAACTTTAATTTAATGGAAGAGCTATGAACCTTGACCGTCTCAAAGTGACGCTGACGCAGATTGGAAATTTGGTTAAACAAATAAATAAGAAAAATTTTGCTGAAACAACAGTCAAACTTAACCAGGTAAAGTAAACATGTTTCTAATATTGCTATCAAATCATTAAAACTTCATTTTTATTTTGTTACATGCTATTAGTAAGAACATTTTATATAAATAGCCGCTACAATTCAATTATCTCCCAGCCTTTTTTGCATTCTTTAACTTGATAAGACCATAATTGACTATCCTAGACAATCGTACGATATTTCGAAATGTGGCCTAAAAATGTATCTGTGTGACAAGTTCAAGGATTTGCAAAGCTTATAAAAAATTTCATAATATGCAAGAAAAAACCCGTTTGCATCATATTTGTATAATAATGTAGCACCTACAACGCCATTTTAATGTAGTTTTGTGTAATAGGATGGGATCACATCAGATTTTCGTTTCAATGATTCGCACAACTGTTTGGTATAGAGTTTAAGGTTTTTTTTTAGCAACATTTCCTATTTTTTCATTAGTTTTCTTATAACTAGCAGACATAATAATGCCAAGCCATTTACACATTTACATTTGTTATTTTCTTATTAGGCATATTAAAGTTTTACATATAAAAGTGCATAGCGTTTGTTTCAAGCAAAAATACCCTAAATCGGTTTTTTTTTGTGATTTTAATTTATTTTTAGTTTAAACATTGATAGCAGTAAAAAATATATTTTTTTATTTTAAATATTTTTATAAATTTATGCAGAAAATCTGCAATTATTTAGCAGATTTATTCTGTGTTTGTATACTCTATTAAGGCCTCTTCCTACGAACGCCCCTAATAACAAATTTATGCTCGGCAGAGATGATTTCATTACTTATGAAATACAACTGCGTACATGCTTCGTCACTATAATTACCGCACGAATCGTATAAATCAGTTTTATATCGTTGCTTAATTTGGTTCCTCAATTTAAAATAAAGAACAATTCACGGTACAGATCAATTTTATGTGTGCTTCAATTAATAAATAAATTTTTAGATACGCAAATGTTTTATTCTTAAAAATTATTAACTTAGAGAAATTTTAGTACTTTTATTACAACTGTGTTAGTTCAACAACCATTTTTGCCGACGCCATTGTGGCTTTCAAAGAAAAATTTCTCTGCTTGTAGTTTTTGTGTCGTCTTGTTAAAAAAAGAGAAGATAGTTATTGAAATCAATTAAGTAAATCTACAGAATTTAATTCGTTAAACGTAAAAGGTTAGCAATATATAATGCATGCATTGTAATAAGAAAATAATGTAGCAGTTTTTAATTAAATGAAACTTATAAACGGTTCAACTTCAAGTTGTCTGCTTTTCGTACAAAACGCATTTGCTGTCTCGGGCATTCAGAACTTTTTTTTATGCGTGTTTTATGTGCTTCAATGATCAACAAAAAAGAAACTGTGCAGTGATAAATAAAATGTCGGTTAAAAAATGAATATTCTTTAAAATATTGCTTTCCTGAGTGCAGTTGTAATATTTGTAATTTAAATTGGTTTTGTGCGTAAAAAGCCAATAGTTTTTTTTTCGCATACGATGAAAGTAGAGCAGGGCAAGTTTCTTTGTCCATACGTTTGTCTCTTTCTGCATAATTTTTGTTTATGTGAATGTAATTTTTCTTGAGCAGTGTTTCTATCTAAAATTGTTCCAGGGGAAGTTAGTGATTATATTATTTATGTCCAGTGTTACCAGATCATATATATTCGTATAAAAGGGTTCTATTTCCAGTTTCATAATTTGTTAAAGGCAAAAAATAATCTGCATTTCAAAATGTATTTTATATTAGAAATTATTAAAAGAAATTTATTAATTCATTCGTCACATAAGCCATGAGTTTTTTCGTTGCTTGTATATTTTTTTGGAAACGGGAGATATAATGATATCACTCTAGATTTAAGAACAATGTTAAATTACTATCCAGAACTTTTTTTATTTTATTAGAAATTAAATCCTGATTATGCCGTAAAAAGCCATTATCTCGTGATAAGAATATAGAATTCTTTAATTATAAAAACTTTATTTATAATATGAAACTGTATGAGGAAAACCCAAAACAGCTAGATTATTTTAGAACAAAAATAAAAAAATACAAATTTTATTCATGGACCTTTAGTTACCTAAAAATAGGTAGTTACTCTCAGCAGACTAGAAATTTGCAGCACATTTCTATTCGAAATGAAAATTTACCATTTTATTTATACAGGCTAAATAATTAAAGCAATCATAATTACAAGCTATACGTAGAAATGTTTGTGTACTTTAGATTCCGAAATATAATAAATTGTTTGTCAATGATTGTATTTAAAACATTGGCTTTTTACAATTTTTATCGTTATTAAAAATTACTTGTGTATTTGTGAAATTTATATTTGTCATATTTGCTGTGAAATGTAAAATTTTTTACCCACAGTTTTTTTTTTATAGCCTTTTCATATTTGCTTAACCACAATTACACTACTATTATTAGGTTTTTTATTTGTCACTAATCATTGTTTTATTTAAATTTTTTGTGTTGCAGTTAATTGAAGAATTTGGCTTGGAAGCGGATCGTCATTGTCTGCGTTGTCTATTTTCAAGCATCAACTTTATCGATCCAACATTAACGTCAACGTCAACATCCGTTCACCATCAGCAGCAGCAACTGCAAGCAAAACTTTTACAACAACAATTAGAAAAACAACTCGCTAGAACTTCATTCATTTCCAATATCTGTTTCGCTATTGACAATACTTGGCCGCAACAAAAGGTAAATTAACATTTGAAATATTCAAATTTTACTGATAGGCCCATTCTATTTTAGTTTTTATTTAAAACGGAGTTTTAGAATTGAGTATTAAATATAAAATAATGCAATAGAGTTCTTTATTTTACATAGTTTTACTTAGAGCTTAGGATAATACTATGCTAACGGTGGTTATTTGAAAGTTCCATAATAAACTTTTTGTTCAACTGCCAAGTTTTCGTTTGCTTTACTTTTACTACCACAGGAGAATCTTGTTATAGTTAACCTTTATACCGAAATTACCATTTTTATCTAATTTTCATAAAATTGTTCAAAATTCAAACAAAAATGTGTATTCAATAAGTACAGATATATCGAAAAAAAAAGACTATTATATTCATAATTACAAAACTTAATGTTAAATTTAATTTATGATGGTTATTTGATTTTCTTTGTGCGTGTGCATGTTAACCACATCTTGCAGCTCCTGATTTCTTTCGTTGTTATTTGCCACTGCTGTCGGAGAGCTATCTAGTGGTTGTTGTATGTGCTTCATAACGCTGTCTTTAATCAGCAGATCTTTTGCAATTATGGTGATATAAACATAATTTATAAACATGTGGTTTAAAGAATAAATATCTTTAAATACTTCATGGATGTACTCGTACGTATACAAATATTTTAAAAATCTTTTCAAAAAAACTTTTATTGGATTTTTATGAATATGGTACTTAAACTACAAAATAAATAAAAAGTATAATTCAGTGAAGTTGATTCATACTAAAAGCATAATGTAATATTTTACATCGATACGAAATTTAATTTAACGAACGTGGAGTACTATGAATATGAGTAATAAATAGATGGAAATGTAGTGATAAAAAGCGATCTTTGTATCAGGATTTTCTGGTTGGATCTTCAATAAACTGATATTTCTTTGTGATTTTTGTATTATTGTTTTATATAGTCTAAATGATTAATATTTTTTTTTATCTTTAGGGTATAAAGCCAACTAATCAGTTTATCAATCAAATTGTTCGAGTAACCGGTATAAACAAATTGTGTGAGTGTATCTTAAGTTTGTCTTTAACACACTCTCAGCAAGTGGAATTACGTACGTATGCGGGCGAACAGCTAAGCAAAGCTTTACCCGAACTAATTGATTCATATTTGGGTAAAAATTTACAGTCTGCTGGTATAATAAGCAGTTTGCATGACGTCTCCTTGGATTTATTGCAATTGATATTGAGTTATTTGAATAAGTATCTAAAACAGGAAACTCTTAGATTGCAGTTTATAGAAAAATTAAGGGGAGAATTTCCGCGTGGTCAAGTTCCACTTATTTTGGCACCCTTTTTATACGGTAGTTTATTTGAACCAACAACTGTTCAAACTAAAGAAAGAGAAAAAGATTACAGTTTAGCAGCGGGCTGTTCAACATCCACTCATGGCTTTATTTGTGCGGAAATACCCATAGAAGAAACCTATGAAAATATATGCGAAACAATATTTTCGCAACACGATCATAACAATATTATGGACACATCTTGGATTAATTTAATCCTAGAAATTGGTTATGAATTTACCTCCAGTGTTGAAGAATGTAAAAATCATCTGCGCAGTGGTATCACTGCTAATATATCAGGAAATGGTGCTGGTGGAACGGGATCATCATCAACATCCAATCGCGATCTGCATCCAAAAGATGTCGCAAAAATTATTGGTCTTATGTGCCGGCGTCACACGTCCCTGCTGGATTGCAATGTAAATTTACCAACTCCGGCCAACTTTTGGCCACAGCAGCAGGGTGTGCAAAGTGCCAACCAGCAACAAAATATTAGCAACAATAATGAAAATTCTGGTAGTAATTCCGATAAAACCAATAATGGCGGTGACAAAAACGACAAAATTCAGGGTGGAAATTCTACGAGTGCTACCGGCAGCACAGATACTACACAGGCATGGAAACCAGATGTATTTGTGCAAGCCTTGAAAGAGGTGCACCCTCAACTTAATTGGAAAGAAGTCTGCTTTAACTTGGATCACCAAGAGTTTATTATAAAAGATAGAATTGGTTTGGATCTTTTATTGACTATATTCCGCCTAGCTACTCAAACACAGTCGTTTCCTTACATAGAGTATATTTTTCGGCATTGGCAAAATGTCGAGGGGCAATTCTCACTTATAAGTGTCATGTTGAAAAATCCAGATCTCTTTTCATTTGCCGACTTCGTATTCGCCCCGCCAACTATGGAAATATTTAAAACTCCGCCTGATACCGAAAATAAAGACATTTGTACTTGGAAATCATTGCATTTAATAGAACTTTTATTGCATATAGCCGAACATGGCCATTATGCTCCTGTACATGAACTCTTCAAGTTTCCAATTCAACATTGTCCCGATTTGTTGCTCTTTTCACTGCTGCAAATTAGCCCACCCTTGACAGGCTTAAGGCAAGAACTATTTACCCAGTTAATTCCCACCTTTTTGGCTAACCACCCGAATTCTGGAGTCATGTTATCCAGCGCTTGGAATTCAAATAATTTCAGCATGACCCTGCGGCCTATTATAATGCATGCCATGTCCGAATGGTATTTACGGGGTGCGGAATATGACCAAGTGAAATTGTCGCGCATTTTGGATGTAGCACAGGACTTGAAAGCTTTATCGACTTTATTGAATGCCCGTTCATATGTGTTCGTTATCGATTTGGCTTGCTTAGCGTCGAGGCGTGAGTATCTCAAATTAGAAAAATGGTTGAGTGATAAAATTAGAGACCATGGAGAAACTTTTATACAAGCAATGTTAAAATGTTTGCAAAGACGTTGTCCTCAAGTTACAAATGCAAAAATTCCCGATGATCAATTGCCGCCAAAGCAGGCCCAATTGCCACCCGAGACTGTCAACACTATGCTCACATGCCTGCAAGCGTGTATAGGCAATGTTCCACATGATATTGCTGAAATAATTATGCAAATGTCGGCAAATTGTTCCATTATGGCCAATAAAGCAAGGGCCGTAGCTGCAGCTGCTGTGCAGCAAGGTCCCCTGGTACCACCTCAGAATGCTATGCGTAGTCATCGTGGTTTAGATATGACGGCTGCAGGCGTAGGTGGTGGCCTCCCTGGTGGTGTACCACCTCCGTTTTCGGCTAATCTTAACGCGCAGCAAATGTTTGGCCCTACAATGGATACGTTGTCGAATTTGACAACCAATATTGCTGGTCTTAATTTAGGTGGGCCAAATGGTACATTCAATTTCGGCAATGTTCTTAATAATCTTGTATCAACACCAGCCTCCCCATCTCGTCTTATGAATCCCGCGGCAGCCAGTCCATATCCGCTAAATCCTATGCAAATGCCTGCACCACCGCCTTCTGTAAGTGGTCTAGGACGTATACCGACATCTGCTCAGCAGCCTACACCGACACCACCCAATCCCAACAATCCCATAATTGCAGACTTTCAAGGACCTGTGTCCAAGGAAATCGAAGATGAAGCTAATTCTTATTTTCAACGCATCTACAATCATCCTCCCCATCCAACATTATCAATCGACGAAGTGTTAGACATACTCCAGCGTTTCAAAGAATCAAATATGCGACGAGAACAAGAAGTCTACCAATGTATGTTACGTAATCTCTTTGAAGAATACCGTTTCTTTGCTCACTATCCCGAAAAAGAACTTCAAATAACCGCACAACTTTTTGGAGGCATTATTGAACGAAATCTTGTGCCAACATTTGTCGCTTTAGGTTTGGCTCTGCGCTGTGTTCTCGATGCTCTACGCAAACCCGAAGGTTCGAAGCTGTATTATTTCGGCATCACTGCCCTAGATCGTTTTAAAACACGTTTGCACACATATAATAAGTACTGCGAGTATATACGTTCGATACCACACTTCAAGGATTTTCCACCACATTTGCTTCAGTATGTAGAATATGGATTTTTAGGACAAGAGCCCCCCGCTGCCAAATTACAAATGTTAATGGGAGCAGGAAGCGGTGTCGGAGGTGGAGTAAGTCAACAACCCCCGCCGCCTGATTCTATTTACCGTAGTAACTCAGTAACAGGTTTGTAACAAATATATTAAAAATTAAGTATTAGTTTAATTATTTTACATCTTTATCTCTTGTAAATAGGTAACATTGTCACTACACCCACACAACAAAAGCCAATGGTGGTGGCTCAATCCATACATCCATCCAGAATGAAGTCTATAGTAACGGCCACTAATATCGATACACTGCTAGTTGCTAACCAGGAGGAGAAAATTTCTGTACCTCCCGAAAGCGTTCAAGACAAAACTGCTTTTGTATTCAATAACCTAAGTCAGTTAAATATACCACAAAAAGTAGAGGAGATAAAGGAAATTATGAACAAAGATTATTGGCCATGGCTGTCCCAATATTTGGTATTAAAAAGAGCCTCTATGGAATTTAATTTTCATTCTTTGTACTCCAATTTCTTGGATGCTCTAAACAATATAGAAATCAACCAATATGTGACCAAGGAGACCATCAGAAATATAAAGGTACTATTACGTTCCGACAAAGGAGTGGTTAACTTTTCGGACCGCAGTCTACTTAAAAATCTTGGTCATTGGCTAGGAATAATGACACTGGCACGTAATAAACCCATTTTGCAAATAGATTTGGACTTAAAATCATTGTTATCTGAAGCTTATCATAAAGGGCAACACGAGTTGTTGTTTGTAGTACCGTTTGTTGCCAAAATTTTAGAATCTTCAAATAAATCAAAAGTATTCAAAGCTCCAAATCCTTGGACAATGGCCATAATGAATGTTTTAGGCGAATTGCACCAAGAACCAGACTTGAAGTTGAATTTAAAATTTGAGATAGAGGTTTTATGTAAAACACTTAATATTGATTTAAATAAGTTAAAACCGATAATATACCTCAAAGATCCCTCACGTTTTGGTATGATTGATCACCAAATGTCGCAACCGAAGCAAAAATCTGTAGAGCCCGGTCCATCTCATCAACAACAACAGCAGCAGCAGCAGCAGCAGCAACAACCACAACAGCCAACACCCACACCACATCAGCAACAAATGATGACGGAGGCTGATGCCCAAGCTATGATGATGGCTGCTAATGCTGCTACGGCAGGCGTAGTGGTGTCTGGCATTTCAATACCATCACCCAGTATACCCAATGAACAGACGGGACAAATCATGATGCCAGCACCGGAGCCTCGGTATTCGTACGTAGATATTAATGTCACAAATTTCCAATTGATAGCACAACATGTGGTGTTGTCCCCTCAAGTTGCTTTCCTACATGTGAATCCAAACATTAAACATTTAGTATTAAATGCCATTGAGAGAAGTATTACGGAGTGGTTACAGCCAGTAGTTGATAGGTGCGTTCGCATTGCTGCTTCTACAGCAGAACAAATCGTGCGAAAAGATTTTTCACTCGATCCGGATGAACACCGTATTCGCACGGCAGCTCATCAAATGGTACGAAATTTGGCAGCGGGCATGGCAATGATTACCTGCAAAGATCAAATTACTCAAACTCTTAATAACAATTTAAGAAAAGCTTTTATGGCAGCACTTCCGGGACCACCAGCTTTCCAAGATATCGAAGGTGCAGCTATGCAGCTTTCAAACGACAACGTAGAATTAGCTTGTGCTTTTATCCAAAAGACTGCAGCCGAAAAAGCTACACCAGAAGTCGATAGACGTTTAGCGGCCGATTTTGAAACAAGAAAAATGGCTCGAGAAGAGAATGGTCGTTATTTCGATGCACAAACCTTAGCTTATCAATCGGAACGTTTACCTGAACAGGTTCGTTTGAAGATGGGTGGTGTACCTCCAAATCAATTTGCTGTTTATGCTGAATTTGCCAGAAACATACCAGGTTTCCAGACCATGAGTGATCGTGATATTGCTCTCTTTCTTCCCAAACCTCTGGAAATGCCTCCCACGTTCGCCCAAGACGAAATGGGTTTAATGTATTCCGAATTAGCCAGCAAAATGGAGGCTTTCCTTAACAGCTGTGTAAACAATTCAAATTTGCAACTGCAGGCGAGTAAAATGCATGCTCTACTTAATGCTCTCATGGTAACGCGGCGCATACGAGACAATGATTCTGCCCTCAATCTTCTTACCCGTTGTGTAGAAGGTTTTGTTGAGGGCCTAATTAATATACCTGAGCATGTTGAGCAAATGAAATTGTATCGTGACATACACTTTCGCATTCTCTCACTATTGCAAAACACATTCGGTGCTCCAGCTACGGAGCGAGCGATTACCAAATGCATTTTCGATATACGAGAGGAAGCCCGCTATAATGTCGAGGCCATTAAATTGCTAATTACATCTCAATTTCTTAACTTGCACCAATTTGATTTAGCTTTACGTGACTGTATGGATAATGGCAATAACTTTTTGGCGGTCACTTTTGCCATCACACTTATGGAGCGACTTTTAGTAGATGACCGCGCTAGTTCTGTTATAGCAGAATCAGAATTTTCGTGCTCCACTGACCTGTTGAGTCGCTTAACTCAACATCGCCATCGTTATCCAGAGGCATTATCGAATTTCATTGATATGCATTTCGGAAGTAACAACACAATGGATGCCGCCACCTTCGGTTCAGTAACAGATCGTTATTTAGCTGGTGCTACACAGTACATACATTCGGGAATGCAACATGTACGAGTAAGTATGCGAAAAGCAAACATAATTAATCCTATCGCTTCACGATAAAATAAAATAAAAATACATTTAAAAATTCGGCTTATTTCGCCGTATTATGCGGACTCTTGGCTACTATTTCGATATGTTAAGAATGAGTCACAGACAAAAGTGCCACCAAATATGATAAAAATCCTTTGAAGATCATCAAGTTTCATACGATGTCAATATTAGACTTTTTCAAAAAAATTCACAAATACAATTAAAAAATGGGGCTTATATACCTCTATAAATAACCAAAGACTTTCATATGAGGGTCCACCAAACCATCATTTTATATATAATTATTTATTTTATTTATGTATATAATTCTATTTCAAGATCATTAAACGTACTTTAAAGCTTAACCCTAACCTTTTTTTTTTATCTTTTTTTAAATTGCAGTCCAACGATTGTGATGACCCTCCCGGCCTTCAAGAGAAAACGGAATTCTTACTCAAGGACTGGGTCTCAATTTACTCACAGTCCCATAACTTGTCAAGAGAAACGAAAAATTTTGGTTCATTTGTACAAAAAATGAATCTGTATGGAATACTAAAAACAGATGATTTAATAACTCGTTTCTTTCGCCAGGCGACACAATTTTGCATTGATTTGGTGTATCGTATTTTCAACGATCCATCGCATACACCCGTACAGGCCAAGACGAAAATCTTTCACTGGATCGATGCCTTTGTGCATTTAATAGCTTTACTTGTACGGCACTCTGGTGAGTCGGGTAATCCGACTACAAAAATCAATTTACTTAACAAAGTATTGGGTATTGTACTGGGAATTCTTTTACAAGATCAAGAAGTCCACGGTATAACTTTCCAACAACTGGGCTATCATCGTTTCTTTGTTATGCTTTTCCTTGAGCTTAGCTCACCAGATGCTGTCTTGGAGTCTTTGATGCACAGCATTGTTGCAGCATTTTCTCATACTTATCATCTCTTAAATCCGTCGCTTGCGCCTGGCTTTTGTTACGCATGGCTAGAGTTAATCTCACATCGCATCTTTATCGGACGAATACTTGCGCAAATTCCCCAACAGAAGGGTTGGCCGCTCTATGCTCAGTTACTATTAGACTTATTCAAATATCTAGCACCTTTCCTGCGGAACGCTGAACTAGCGAAGCCAGTACAAATGCTGTATAGAGGAACGTTAAGGGTTTTGCTTGTTCTTTTACATGATTTTCCCGAGTTTTTGTGCGATTATCACTTTGGCTTCTGTGATGCCATACCACCTAACTGTATCCAAATGCGTAATATTATATTAGCCGCGTTTCCGCGCAACATGCGACTTCCTGATCCATTTACGCCTCATCTTAAGGTGGATATGTTGGCTGAAACCGCCACAGCACCAAAAATATGCTCGAACTATGTCATCAATATACAATCGGCGAATTTCAAAAAAGATCTTGATTCATATTTGAAAGCAAGAGCACCCGTCACTTTCCTATCTGAGTTACGTAGTCACTTGCAAATCTCCAACGAGCCCGGCTCGCGTTACAATATACAACTTATGAATGCTCTAGTATTATATGTGGGCACTCAAGCCATTGCACATATTAGGTAACATAAGAAGATTCATGTCATAATACAATATTTTATGTATTTTTCTTGTATCGTATTTTCTAGAAATAAAAACTTTGTTCCCAACACCTCGAATATTGCGCACAGTGCCCATATGGATATTTTCCAAAATTTAGCTGTCGATTTAGATACAGAAGGACGTTATCTATTTCTTAACGCTATTGCGAATCAGTTACGATATCCAAACAGCCACACCCATTATTTTAGCTGTGCTGTTTTACACCTTTTTGCCGAGGCCAATTCTGAAGCTATACAAGAGCAAATCACTAGAGTTCTACTAGAACGTGTCATAGTTAGCCGCCCACATCCGTGGGGCTTACTAATAACCTTCATTGAACTGATTAAAAATCCAATTTATAAATTTTGGCAACATGATTTCGTACATTGTGCTCCCGAGATACTAAAGTGAGTATAAACTAATTTTCGTATCTATTTACTTCTTGAAATGTTTAGAATGGATAGAGAGTGCCTCTGGTGTAAATTTATACGCTTTTAAGCAGATCCCGAAAGCAAATTATTAAAAAATATTGATAGTCTGATTTTATCGATTTGAAGTTAAGTTTTTTTTTTTCTAATCTAAAACGGCAGTAACTATTAACATGGGCCAGCTTCGGTGTATACACCAGGCTCTATTCCTAATGAAATTATTAAGGGTTTCGGTTGCTATATAGGGTAGTACGTGGAGCTGATGGTATTCTTATGCAGACCACCTGCAGAGGAGATGACCGATGTTTACGTATTACGATGTTTACATTTGGCGACATTCTTTGCCATATCAATCTCAGGCTATAGTTCCCTGTACCTATAGGAAATTACTGGTAACAGTATATATTTTTTGCAATGCATTTTGCCCTGTTCCATATATGTGGAACAAACAAGAAGTTTTGTTACCGATTTACTATTATTAAGTGCCTGGATCTCTCGGTGTAATATCCGTTTATAATTCAGCCAGTTTGTTGCTCTTTTAATTAATGAAATTTGTATCTGCACGCCAGCACCCAATCTCACTCCCATTTTGAAACCGTACATGTAAACACAAACGTCTCCAAAAGTGAATAAAATTATATTGTTAATAATTGTTCAGTTTATATTCAAACTTTTTTGTTTTTTTTTTTTTTTTTTTTTTTTGTAATTTTAGACTCTTTGAAACTGTAGCACGATCCTGCATGGTTAAGTCAAATCATCCTCAGCAGATTAATATGGATGGAGAAATTCCGGAGATAAATTAATTTTCAATCTTAGCTCATCACCGGTCAACCCGTTAAACTTTCAATGAATTTTAATCTCAAAATATTGGAAAATCTACTTAAAACAATTGATAAAAAGACGAAAACCACAACATATAATAAAGGAAGAAAGTAATTGTTTCTTTTATTTAAGCTAAAGATAAAATATCTCACATATATACATAAATGATTTACGTTATAAAGAGATTGCCACTATTTCAAAATTTTATTTTATTTTCTAGATTATTATTTATAATATACTATAATAAAACAAATAAGAAAGGCAATTGAAAAAATCTCTATTTTTAATAATTATTATTCTGTAAGTAGTTTAATATAAAATTTTTGTGAAAAGAAACATAAATAAAAATATCAAATTAGAAAGATTAAAAAATTAAAAACATCTTTAATTAAATTTTAAAACAAAATTTTCTATGTATTATATATTAAAACAAGACAGAATAATAATAACGAAAATTATTAAAAACCAGAATTAAATGTTTTTAATAATTATCCTTTTTTAACAATAAAAAAGTTAAACAGAAACGAAAATCATTTGTAAAATGTAAGTGCACAGACAGCAAAAACTAGAAAAAAAAAGTATAGAGCTTATGAAAAGAAAATAGTTTGTAAATAGTTACATCACTTTATTGGAAGCCCATGAGCTCAACAAACCCCCTACAAGGAAACAAAAATAAATTCATAAATTTTTAAAACGTTTAATTCCAGCTTTAATGCGAAAAAAAAGAAAAATCCTTATTTTGTGCAAAATGTAATAAATACAAGTTTAGTTTACTCTAGTGATGAACTATCGTAGTTATGTGTATGTATATGTTTTTGTAATTTTTTCCAAATTTAGACTACAATTCTTAAAACTAACAAATTTTTAAATGTATGAATAACAAAAGTAATTGCAGAAATATATTTATATAAATAAATGTAAAATACATATGGATATATATATATATATATGTGTGTGTATATACATATATAAATCGTTGGTCTCAAGTAGAAAGGGCCTAAGAAGTCGTACTTTCTTTTCTCAATAATTATTTTTTTTAGTAATTTCAATATAAAAACTGGATATACTTCGAAATGGCCAAAAATCTATAATAAAGAAATGCGAGTTCGGTTCCTTTTACTCTTGATCAACGATATGTAATGCTCTTCCTTCCTCTATATCCCAAAACAATAATAATTTACGTGGGTTCTATTATAAACAAATCTATACATAAATAATACAAACGCATTAAAAAAGAATGAAAAAACAAAAGAAAAAAATAAGTCAACCAATCAACAAAACACATTTATGTTAAGACACCATAATATTAAACAAATATAAAACAAGAAAAAAAAAACTAAAAAAAAAATAAATCGTATGTATAAATAATTGCAAAAAAAAACTCCAGTTTTATTTAAATTTCAGCTTCTGCGAACAGAGTTACAAATTTCAATATTTGAATTATTTATAATTCAATAATAAATAAAAAAAGAACTAAAGGTTGAAAAATGAAAATATATTATGTATACATATAAATATGTAAGCTTAACGTATTACATACAATTCTGATTTTTCTTATGATTTCCTTGATGCATATGAACCATATATATGTACATATATCGATGATGGGCACAAGAAAAAAAAATTTTAAATACAAAAATATTTAAAAGTAGTATTTTAAGGAACCCTCACTGTTTTAAAAAATATATATGTATGTATGTGCAAGATATTCCGCAGTAGAGCTTCACTCAAACAGTTTCAGATTAGTTTTCAATAGCTTTTGATTGAAGACCTACTAATGAATTTCGTTTTAGCACCCAACGATATCATTCCTGAATATACTTTGCAATTTAAAGATATGTACATATTTAAAAAAAGAAATACTATAAGTTGTACTATAAAAACATGCCTTTTCGATTTTCGAGAGTTGGCGGCTCGTCGTGACAATAATACATTTCTTACATATTTCACATTTCGTAGATTTCTTTTCTAATTCTGAAAAAAAATGTTCAGTAGTTTCTGTTTTTTTTTTTTCATAACTTTAATTCCTGTTTTTTATGATTGCAATAAATTTCTCGCACTTATTTCAATGGTTATGTCTTTCGTGGGCATGCATGTTCTGCTGCAGCAAGTCTTTCGTTTATTCATACACACTTTGCAGACTTTTAATGTTTATTTTCTTTCATCTTTCCCTTAAGTACAAAAATAATAGATAATGGAAAATGCTTAAAAAAATTAATAATTTTTGCTGCAACACTCATTACAAATATTTTTCACAGTAACACCTTTTTGTTTTCAAAATACATGCATTTGAGGACATTTGCATATCTGATTATTGTAGATGCGGGCATGGAAGTTTATTAAAAGCCCAAGAAGATAGCAAAATGCCGAAGTACGTGACGCCACATTCAGATCAGCTTAAAAGCAAACGATATGGCCGTACTATAGTATAAATATGAACTTTTGTATGTATGCATATACAAATGTATGTACATACATACACATGTTCTAACAATATTCCCGGCACTCCGCCGCAGTCCGAAGCAATGCCAAACGTTTTCAATGACCGTGTCATTAAATATATTATACATCTCCGTTGTTGTTGTACAACACATATCGCAACACGGCATATTCGAATCTTAGCCAACAACATACATACATATTTGGGTTTTTGATATAGAGATGAACATTTATAACGGTACTTGAACAGTGCTACCAATTCTTACAAAAACTACAAAGTTGGATTATTTGCTTTTTTTATTTGTAGCCGGTAAAAAAATCACATATCAAATTTTATTCACAGTTGAAAAAAGAATTGAAACAAATAGTACATACCATAATAATATTGTAATTATCATTACCATTTGGAAGATAACTATATAAATGTAGATTTTGTATTTTTAATACCTTACAATTTTCTCGTTTTCAAATAAATATTGAGATGCCGTCAAAAAATTTACACGCCGTCATCAGATGTCAATGGTAGGCTTTGTTCGTTAGAATGGCTTTATTTACCTCATTTTGCCGCCTTGCAAGTATTGTTCCGTGGTTTTGTAAAATTGGTTAACGGTTCGTAAAAAAAAGTATATTTGTCTAACAAATAGTGCCTTTGTTGTAATTAAATTATTTATAATTATAATTTAGTGCTTTTAATGGTTACCTTTGATGGTACCTGATGTAATAAGTAAGATGTGTTAAAAATAGTGCGTGTGCATAAGTTAGCCATATAATTTGTGAAATTCAAATTAATCTAAAAGTTAAAGATTGGAATAGACTCCAATATAGAAAGTGTCCAAGTGTTTCATTTAATAGTGTTCAAGTATATAAAAGTAGTTTTTTGTATTAGTGAAAAAATAAAAATCAGCATGTTGTTCCCGCGGTGCTCCGGTAAGTGTTCTGCAAGTACATCCACCATACATATGTACATCCCCATACCCATATGTATTATACTTCCATATTTATTCTATACTTGACAACATTTTCATATTATATAATTAATATCCTTTCATTGTTTACCATAGGAGAAACATTAAAAACTCCTTTCCCCGAATCCACTCCATGTATGGCGATGAATCTAATCATGCAATTGCAAACATGACAGATACATGTATGCTTGTGTTACTGCTATAAATAATTTAATTAATATTTTGACTGATTATGTATGGTGTCCGTAGGGGCTAATTTCTACTCCAATGGAAACGTAAGTATGTAATCTTATTTTTATTTTTTGTTATTCTCTACTTCTATACCTCCTAATACCGGTCGCAAATCAAAATTTGGCTAAATTTATTTAAATGAATTTGGACTCTGTCTACTCTAAACGCTTTATATTCAGTATATTTATTTCGTTGTGTTCAATATTTGTTACTACTATTTTATAATGATGTTTCCCTTTTGAAATCTAAACGATATGATTGGATATTATTTACATTCTTTGATTGATGCAAATACTCTATTCAGCATTGATTTCTGTTTATAAGAAAATGCATATCAATAATAATTGATTTGGATTTTTTCTTAAATTTTGAAAAGCCACAAGCCAAGCAAACACATGTAAGTGTGTATATATGTATGTCTATATATATGTATGTATGCCTGTAGAGAATTACTTAAAACGCTAAAATTACCCTAATAAGTAATTGATTTATGCTCAGAATTCTTAGTTGTACCATTACAAATGGAAAGAGAAGTAAAATTGTAGGAAAACTGCTATTGAAAAGCCATAACATTGTTTATTTGTTGTAGTATGATATTGGTAGAAATCTGAAAATATGAGTTCTGAAACATGATAATTCATGATAATTTTAATTTATAACTGAAATCGTTTCTGAAATCTTTGCTTCTTTTCTATAAATTCACTGCAACTTTATTGCATATTCAAAACTCTATTTTGAAGTATTTTTTTTCTATGCAAAGATTTAAAATTTTTGAATTCTCTACCTCTTATTTTAGATATACGATATTTAATAATAATGTCTGCATTAACATTTATGATACTATTCTGAGTAACGCCAAAAGAAATCGTTTCAATAATGAAAATATTCCCATCCTGCGAGAAATTGGAATGCAAAAATTTTTTAATTTAACATAAATGAAACTATTGATTTCTAACGACAGTTATGAATAGTAGTGTCGATAAATTTTTATTACACAATTCAAAAATATTACGTTACCGCTATGGGTAATTGCTTCAGGAAAATATTAAATTTAACAAAAATGTAAATGTAAATTTAATATTTTCCCGAAGAAATTACCCGTAAAAAATTTAAGAAACAATCTTAAATCTAAATAGAATAAAGTAAAAATATGTGTATGAACGATTCAAAAAAACTTAATCAAAATTAAAAAATATAATTATCGTATAAATATAATAATAAATAAAAAATTAATAATTATATTTATCTCAATTTTTAATAATTTAATAAATTTTAATTAATTAGTAAGAATTTAATTACAATATATATAATAATTATTAAATATTTAATATATACATATACATATGTATATACATATACGAGTTGTGATCAAAAAATTGCCGGTATTTTCAAATTTTTCCAAAAGCATGTATTTATTCGCTGCCCTTCAAAGTAATTCGCTTCAGATATAATATAAACATGCCGGGGTTTTTTTGCAATCCTCGAAACACTTCTGAAGGGGTCTTGTTTCGATTTTGGTTTTATCTCCCCAATCGTAGGAAAACGCTTTCAATTCATGGGTGTTTTCAGTTTTAGGAAGAGTAAACATTCAGCGGGGATCAATTCCGGTTAATATTGCGGTGGAGGAATGATTACGGTTTTCTTTTTGGCCGAAAACTGAAGCATATGCACTATGTGTGAACTGGTGATTGGTTCTTCCACAATTCTGTGTGCAAACGGAAAAGCTTCACATTTGACAGAATTTAACATGCTTTTTTTGGGATGATTGGACTTTGGCTTCAATATCATAGCCATACACCCATGATTCGTCACCAGTTATGATCTTTTGAAGCAAATCTGGATCATTGTTGACGACGTTCAACAACTTTCATGCAACGTTGTTTTTGCTTAAAGTTTAGTAAAAAATCAAAGAGCACACCAAAACCCGGCTAAACTTTTTATCTGTCAAAAACGAATAGACAATCCAAAAACGCAAATATTGCTGGAAATTTGAAACTTAGGATTAATTCTTGGTTACACCTCGTATATACAATTCATCTAATTGTCTAACCTTTTTCTTTAGATAATTTTTTCTTAAAGTTATTGAACAAAATTATTTTAAAAAATTGAATTTTTTTATCTTCCAATTATAAAAACTGGGCTTCCCGACAGGTATAAATAAAGGACAATTAAATTATGTGGTCGTAGTACTACTATCTTAGATTCTTAAATAGTTTTTAGTCATGCATTGAGCAGAATAAACGGAGTATGTGAACTCTATTAAATTAAAATAGTTCCCATATTTTATTTTAAACTTGAACTTTTGAAAAATAATTATGAAAAATAAACATATTTTTAAAATACACTTCAGTCGTGTGTAAAATTACATAAACTTTTTGTTTAGAAACTGTCAACAGCAATTGTGTGTACGTATGAAAGTGTGCATGTATGTATGTGAAAAATACGTCAAATATCAAATTACTTCGCATTGACTTCTTTTAATGAATAATAATATATTTTGTTGGATAGCCGCTGCATGTTGAATAATTTTAATAAGTAATTGTTTTTAAATTAAGTGTGGTTAACAAAATTTCAGTTAGTTTTGTATTCAAACATTTATTGGAATTTATCACAACTTCAACATTTTCAATAGCCTGCACTTTTGAATTACGTAAATATGTGTGCTTGTGTGTATATACTTATGTATGTAAGAATGTCAATAGCGCTTTCCGAATATGGTGTAGTATATTTATGAGCAATTTGTCCTCTGTTGCATTAGTGGAAAAAAGATAGCCAACTTAACAATAACAAATACAATTGAAAGTAATTTGGGTCAAATAAGCACACGCTCTCACAAATTATCAAGGACATCCTTTAAGCAGCAGTCGCTTCTATTTGTGATTCATATCCATACATACGGGTGCGTATAAATACATAAATAACCATTTACACTTTTACATACGTATGTGTGTACATATGTATGCTTGCGTGTAAAGAGGCTTTGTTATACGCATGTTACTAGCATATACATACGCACGCATGTGCATACACACGCATGTGCATACACACTTACATGTATAATAATATAATAATACATACATACATATATCCATGTATGCTCTAAACCGTATTTTTGGAACTGTTCTTCTGACTAACCAATAAAAGGGAAATATGGCTTCAGATAGCAAGTAGCAATGGGCTTAGCAGGTCCTAATACAAGTAGGTATTTCCTGTAAAATTGAAAGCATATGTAAATATACGGACATTTTAAGAATAGATTAAAATTGATTTCTGAGAAGCAAAGGTTTCCCGATGATCTGTGAATGTACATTAGCATGTAGTGTTCCTTCAATACGTTTTTATTTATAGTAAAAAATCAATAAGTTTAAAGTGGAAAACTGCGAAATTTCTTTGTACTTATTAGGGAACTCGCAAAAGCCTAAGATTCTGGATTCGATTCCAAATTCCGTCAGTATTAAAAAAATTCTCAAAAACTTTTCTAAAGCAGTTTGAAATATTTCATGCGTTAATTGTTGTTTGGAGTAGCCCAGTCGTCCTCATTGGTCATTGGTTACTTAACATTTACCTGCAATAAATTTATATTGATGTTAATGTACTCGTGGATCCTAACGCATATATCCTGCTTCACAATTCTTCTCTAGTAATATTTCATACACGAAGTAAAAGCAATTAATAAAAGTTCTAGTAAATGCCTAACTCGCTACTCTAACTTCTCTAGTGCACTTATCTCTCATTCTTAATTCCGGCAGAATGCATGAAATAAGTAGACGATATACCCTGATTGCTAATCTTAAAAAACCAAACACTTTTATGTAGATGTAAAAGAATGTATTAAATTTAGTTTTAATAAATTTTCATTTAATTGGAAAATGGTCCGATATTTGCTGCCTTAGCCATTAAAGACGGTATATTGGTCTGTTCATAATTTCCGGTAAAATATTGGGCGTATGGGCCAGATGCAAATACGGCAACATCTTCACCACCGTGTGTTTCCGAATCTAATGGTACTGTAGCCATATATTCAAAATCTGCATCCAAAGTATTTTTCATAGTGATTTCTTTACGGCCTCTCTTTCCGTATGTTGAATAGTAACCAGGGCCATTAGCATATGACAGTATAGTATACGGTAGGTTATCGTCGGCGGGACCATTAGCCAATCCGGTGATCTCTTGATCGCGAAACTAAAAATAAGCAATAATAAAGAAAAATATGTATTTGCATTTGTTTGTATTTATTTTCAAGGATCGTCTTTAGTAATTCTCAATTGATTGTTGAAAATATGGGCATAATATAACGGTTGGAATTATTGTTAAAATTGTTTGGTTGACGGTCTATTGATTAGTCAACGTACTTTTAAAGAAAAAAAAAAATTGAAATTTTCTCCGAGTCATTATAAATAGCTCATGTACACTCAAATAATTGAGAGTCTCTCTCATAGAACGAACCACTTTCATGAAGGGCCCTTCATAATGTAAAATGGTTTTTAAAATTTTAAAAGAAACAGTGGGACTGGTTCAACTTCAGTTTTACAAAATCTCTTTTAAAGCTTTTAAATTAACAACATTTTCTCCTTTTGCTACTATTATCTATATATCATTGTTTATATATAATTTATAACTTACCGGATAGCCATTAATTGTCATAGTATGCGAATGATCGGATGTTACAACAATTAGTGTATCATTTTCAGAAAACATTTCACGGGCAACTTGCACAGCCCTGGCAAGCTCTTCTGTATCTTCCAAAGATTTGCGTGCTTTAGTAGAATGATGAGCCATATCAATACGAGCTCCTTCAACGAATAAAAAGAAGCCTTCGTCGTTTTTCTGCAAAACTTCTAAAGCTGCTTTAGTCATTTCGCTCAAAGAGGGTTCTGCCAGTGTCAGATGATTACGTTTTAAGTCGCCATGGTATGAGCAGTGAGATGAAGAGAAGAGACCTAATAGATAGTCGGTCGTATTAAGATTTAAACTCTGGAGACCTTTGCGTGACCAAACGTAGTTGGCGTTAGCATTTTGTTTACGTTTATCTTCTAGCCATTCGGCAATTAAATTGCGGCCATCAATGCGGCTACCGCGTATACCTTCATCATCTCTAATGCTGGAATCGAGGAAGTTGCGACGCCCGCCACCCATTATCACTTTTAGTTTACGGCCTATATCCCATTCAACCAATTGGCGAGCAATGTCTACATTATCTGTGGCACTGCAACCACTTGCTTTAATTTTAGCATCATTTTCCCAATTGCGATCCGCTGTGTATGCATATACTCCGGCTGGTGAAGCATGTGTAACACGGGCCGTTGTAACCAAGCCAGTATCTTTGCCGGCATCTTGGGCCCACTTAGCAATACTGTCTACCCAGTAAGCAGGGTTTTGCCCATCATAACAGTCAGTTCGTTTGACATTCGAATTGACGCCAATAGTACCATAATTGCCTTTCACGCCTCTTAAATAGGCGGTAGCAGTGCAGGCTGAATCAGCTACCTTTCGATCAACACTGTAAGTTTTCGAAAGGCCCACAAAGGGAAACTTTTCGAAATACACTTGCTTCGAACTATCGCCCATTAAATTTCTGGTGGCTGTAATTGTGTGCACTGACATACCGTCACCCAAAAACATAATAATATTTTTAGCTGTCTTATTAGATACAGTCTCCAACTGAGCCAACTTCTTTGCCAGTATATCTTGAGCTTTATCCTTCCAATACTCAGCCTTTCGTTCGTGCTCATATTTTAAAGGGCGATGACTTGAGGAGCGTATATGAGGATGATCTGTAAATAATAAACATTTTATAGGTCAATTGCATAATTGGGGGTAAATTTTATGAGCAGGACATTAAATAACGTTCAGAAGCGTGTATAAACGTTTACATTTTTCAAATTAAATAGTATTCCATATGTTTTAAGTGGGGAGCAATAGAGAGTCGTGTTGGTCAGTGTACCAGATTTGGATTTTTCAAAGTATATTGTTCAGGTCTTGAAATAGGTTAAGAGAGTAAACGATGGTTTTACAGTACCAGTAAAACCGGCAGTGCTTAGGTGTTCCCCATTCTCCCCAGGCTTGCATTGGCAACATGATAGCAATGCCGCTAAGTAAGCACGTTTAAAATCGGTTTTAAAGAAAGAAAACTTTAGCTAAATTACTATATCGGAAATAATGGAGCACTTGGATGCCAAAGCTGGGTATTCAAATTAACCTTTGTACGGCCCCAGCGTTGACGTTGCCTAAAGACTGTATAAATTTTATCACTACTTTTCATTTTTAACTTCCAATGCGATAGTCTGAAGCGAATTTAATTATAATCAACATTTTTTCTTTTATATACTCACCATATTCTTTGGCCAAAATGCTACTGGCTAATATTATTACGAATAAGAATGCCAAATTCCGATCAGTCATTTTTATTTAATAAGTCTTCCCTTCTTATTAACAAATAACTAACTAAATTTAAGCGACCCGCAAATATTTGTCAAACTTAATAGCCAATAATCGACTGAAAGTGTAATCATATCAATCAAAACTCACTGTTCTTAATCAGCTGTTGTAAATCATCTATTAATATTTAACATTTTAGTTAACTTACAACTCCCCTCTGGCGTTCGCAAATAATTTATTTGTTAATTTTTATTCTATATTTTAAAAAAATAAATTTTTTTATCAGCGTTGTTATAACTTTATTTTTTGTTTTTGGCTTTCTTACTTTATTCGGTGACGCAAAATCCTAATCTAGTTAATAATCAGTTTTGTCAAATATACATACAGCAACATTAATTTAGTTCAACGTTACTAAAACGCAGTAAGTTATCACGCTATATGTCTGGGATCTATAATTCCGCAAGCATTATTAATTCAAATATTTATAATGCAGACATTTATAATTCGGTGAGGCTTAAAAAACTGTAAAGTTGAAACACACAATGGAAGTGGCTAGACCCTGTTCACACAGGGAAATTTTAATTTTGAAACTTTTCCATACGTGGAGTGTTCTAAGAAAAATTAAAATTTCGCTGGTTGGAAAATTTCAATTGTCATAATATTTTTTATGGCGTTTATATACATGGCGCCGAAGAATGCCAGAAATGTCAGACGTATGCATTGTTTACATAGTCTATGGAGTCGCTAGGGTTACACGTTCGAAATAATTATCCGTCCGCCCATTATCATCGGCATTACATTGAGAGGCTTGTATGTTTAAACCTACCAAAGTACCGGTATAATCATACGAAGGGGTTTTCTTCGCCTGGGGATTTTCTCTACCTATCAAGTTTAGGCGGAGGCCTATATTTTACAGGGCTAAGATTGCATTGGCTTCAATTTTTTTCTTCCCATTTTTTTAATGACTTAACTTTATGGGCTTTCGTTATTAATTTTATGTCATCCATTAAGATTTAAAAACAGTCAATATTTGTAGCACACTGGCAACTCGTTTCTAAAGAAAATACTTATCTCGACAATTTTTTTTCGTTATTTAAATCTATGTATGTATGTATATGAGGCAGCGAGTTTAAAAGATTAAATAAAAATAATTGGAAACAAAATTTTGTAAATATAAAATTAGTAATTGTGAAATCCTAAATATTTTACAACATCGGAAATAAATTTAAAAAAATGGTAAAAATGTGGTTTTTTTATATATAACCTTCTGCCTTAAAAAGAAGGGAAGGGTATACACAGTTTTGATTTGGGTGTATAATTTCTGGTATATCAATTTGCCACCATATAAAGTATACATATATATATGTTGTATGTATATACTGGATCCATATAACTAGAGGAATTCATTGAGCTTCAAGCGTCTGTCTGTACGCCATGAGTAATTTTGTACAAATGTAGTGTAGTATAATTGTGGTTCTGGAGAAGGGGATACAAGATTCGGTTCAGTCCAATATAAAACTTTTACTTGCTATAATTGGTTAAATGACCACTCAGTTTGCGCTGGTTTTCTTCACCAAATATTGGTCACAATAATTTTAGGTTATTTTGCAGTATGGCATATTTAATACAAATAATGCCAACATTTTCCAAGGCAGTTTTCTTTATATATATTGATAAGATATTGATGGTATCACGACCATGCGAGAAAAGTTTATGTTAACAAACTCAAATAGTTAAATGGCCTTTCAAGTGCAATTTCGCATCGTTACTTACTTTATCCTCACTATTTGGTGATGCAGTAGACTTCCATATGCAGAACGGTTGCTCAACAACTATCAAGTGAGCCATTTCCGCCTCAAAGATTTTCAATCGTATATGCCAACGATGGTATCAATATTTCTTTATTTACATTATGCACATCCATATAAATATGTATCTATACATGGATGTAAGCCTGTGTGGGTGTATGTATGCACACAAGTAATTAAAAATATGTAAAAAGTGTAATACTCGTGTGTATTTTATGATGGCAAAAAATCAATAATTTGTTTGCCAGTGTGGAATTAAAGGATTCTGTTCAATTAAAAATCAAAACAAGGCTTTCTATGCGGACTGTTGAATTTTGCAATTTATTCAGGCTCATTCGCAAATCGCCATGGAGAGGAGAGATGCCAAGCCGTCGATTGCAACCTGAAAAAGGTGTTTTTTTTTTTTGTATGCAATTTGAGCTGATGGTGTCATCGATGCACATTTCTTTGAGAACGACATTAATCGGAATTGGGTTAATATGAATGAAAACTTCATTTTTGCAACTTTTGTTTCACTAAGCATGCATTGTGGAACAATCAGGAGAAAGAATAAATAGTGGTAAAGAAATCACCTCTTAGATAAGTGGAGCACGTTGACAAAGTAAGCACTGACAACTTTTTTCCCCACCATATTACTCATTTTTGTATTTTATCGACCAAACAGTGCTGCAAGAGGACAATAAAGGTACCTCCATGAGCCCAGGTGTACATTTTTATCTCTATTACTTGTTATTGCTGGTAACCCTTACGGGTCCACTAATAATAAAACCTTTATTTAGGCACTGCAACAACCAAATATATTATTATATTATTATATATTATTATATATTATTATTATATTATATAAATATATTATTATTATTTTGAAAGCATGTTTAATATAAATGAGCTGTGCCAGAATTGTATACCCAAGGAAAGCTTTAATATCCTTCCGGCAGTGCTCCCATTTATAAGCTCTGGCATATGTATGCCATACACATAAATACATACATACACGTGCATCCTGTACATTTGTATTTGTTTATAATCTGGGACAGAATAATAGTTCTACTTATGTAAAGCATTTCATTTTTAGGACACAGAAATGAAAGAGGCAAAAGACACACCAACAACAAAAAGAAAAAACAGTATACTATATAAAACATTTATTATATAGTGACCTAGATTTCCATTGCCATATCTTATGGATACACACACAGATGCGCAAAGCAACACACCTTTATTCTAATGTAGCCTACTCGTACCTGCATGCATGTGCATAGAAATGTAGGCGCAATCAAATACTATAGAAAGAATCACATAAAACATGTGTTACAAGTTTTAAAGTTTTTTTTTTTTTTTTTTTTTTTTTTTTTTTTTTTTTTTTTTGCGCAAATAGTCACACCCATCTTAATAAATCAATTTTTCAAATGTCTTTAGAATGTCTTGGGTGGAGTAGAAACCTCAACAGTAGGAATAGCAATACAGAAGAATTATTAATTAACACGCTGCTGTTACGATCCTTTATGCAGTCGTATTCTATTTCAGAATGGGCCAGAAAGGGAAGTAATAAAAAATGTCTCGTCAGATACATTAAAAGTTAAACGCCAAACGCCGAGAACTGATGGCTTTCATGTAATGCGAGCTGCTTCTAGATATGTAGTGGAATAAATGAATTTCGCCTGCTATAATTGTCAAGATTGTTGTGGGATGACAATACGCAAGTCTGGCATTACTCTAACTTCTTGTTATAATTATCTTCGGTAAAGTTTGACAGCTGTTGTCTTATCTATTCTTCTTCTTCTTCTTCTGTTTCCTGTTCTCAAATAAAGTATTCAAGATTTATTGTAATTTGATTATATTTTTTTATCGCTTTGCATCTCGTAAGTGCTAATAATAATCTTGAAAGCTTTCAAAAATCGCAGGGAATTTTTTTGCCTCTAACTGGTCCACTGCAAAGAGATAGTCATTCGACTAAAAGCTGCAGAGTGATGAATTGGAGAGGAAATATACATGAATAACTTCTTTACATGTGTGTACTCTACAGGCACATTTCTTATCCATGAGTTTGTAGAATCATCAGCTCATAAAATCTGCGGATAAAACTCTTAATTTAATTATATCTGCTTTCAATAATAACAAAATGGTTACATTTTTCTGGAGAAAAGGTTGGACACATTTAGGAGAGAAATCGGAGTAGATCAGTGATATAGGAGAGAAAGAGTTTTTCTTGGAAGTTTCCCGCATATACGTATATTCCACAATTTTTTTTTAAGTCATATACGGGGCGTGATCAAAAAATAGGCGTTATTTTTGAATATCGTGCGCTACGTATCGTGCGACATTCGTATTTTGTTTTCGTTTGTATTGGTACTCATGCCTGCTATACTAGTATATGTTGGTAATATCAGCCATATTTGATTGTTTCTCGGAGTCCGGTGTACTCTTTGATTTTTAACAAAATTTTGAGCAAAAATAATGTCGTATGGAAGCTGTTAAAAGTCGTCAATGACGATCCAGAAGGTTGTATGGCTATGACATTAAAATCACTCAACACATCCAACCAATCATCCCAATGGAAGCGTCTAGAGGAGCCAAGACCAAAAAAAGCACTTCAAGTTCGCTCAAATGTGAAGGTTTTGCTCAGTGTATTCTTCGATTGCAATGACGTGGTGCATCGTGAATTCATGCCACAAGGTCGTACAGTCAGTAAGGAATACTACCTTGAAGTTTTGTGCCGTTTGCACACAGAGTTGTGGAAAAACCAACAACGAATTTTACACCATGGTAACGCTCCAGCTGTCACATCGATGCTGCTGCATCAGTTTTTTTCTTGTATTTATCGGTCTTGGCCCCCTTTGACTTTTTCGCTTTCCCAAAACTGAAGCCACAGATGCAAGGAAAGTGTTTTGCACCGATTGAGCGAAACCGGCCCTGTTGGAAGCGTTTTGAGGATTGGAAAATACGATGGCATAATTGTATTATACGAGTATCTGAGGGGATTACATTGAATGTGGCAAGATAGCTATTGATGAATAAATAAATACTATTGGAAAAAATTCAAAAACAGGGTTTTTGGCGACATTGTAATTTTTTCTTTTTTAAAGCTTGTAAAATAGTTGTTTTGTAATTCTCAATTAATTGTTGAGATTATGATATAACCATATCATAAAAGAATTTGATATAATTTTTGAAAACTGCTTGCTTGAAGATATACTAACGAATTTGCTTTTAGCAGCAACGAAATGCTGACTTAACAGCACAACCAAAAGAAGTTCAAACATTAGCCTACGAGTATACTTTTTTCTCTGAGTGTACCGCATACTTGTACGCAGAGCATACGATTTTTGTTTTTTAAATTTTTTATAATATCCTTTGATATGAAAAATAGTCTCAAAAGAGTTCACATTTATCGGCTAATATCATTTAATAAAAAATTATAAACAAACAAAGTATTATACCTTCCCGGCGTACACCCTGTATGAGCCATACCTAAATCACTTTAATAAAATTTCTCAATGCGTTAATCCAATAATGAACCAAACAAGGAAAATTATTGTAATTGCTTGTAGCCATATTTCAGATAAATAACTACACCCCCCACCTCCAAAATTTCCCTTATTTGCGATGATGACCTATGCACTACTGCTTTATTATGCACAAACAAACACATTCATAAATTATACATTTATAGATGCATACATACATATCTATGCAAACGTTTTGTTGGCTATGCACTCGCACCTACACACACAACCACATAGCTTCGGGCACATATTTTGATTATATAACACAAATTGCATTTCAAGCATCTAAATTGCATCGTAAGAAGAATCATTGCAATTCGTGACCGATGGATGTGTAGAGTAGATGATTGAACTGCGAGCTGCTGTAAGTTTACTATTCCAATATGGACAGACATGGTACAAATAAACATATGTATGTGCATATGGATTAATGTGTGTATGGATGTGCATAAGCATGTGTTTATTTATATGTTTGCTTGCAGTGCAATTGAATGCGACTTGTGGCAGCAGCGTTGCCAGAACAATGTTTTTCTTTATACGTTAAATGATACTTCAGAACAAAATATGATTTAGTGATTATGTAAAGAACATTAAAACTATATATTTTTAAATAAAATAAATTTAATATAGAATTTTACAAAATGAAATGGTATATCGAGCAGTAAACCGAGAGCGATTTATTGGCCGAAAAAAAATTTTTTACAGAAAATAATCATTATTTTCAGACAAATTGGGATGACGCCAAAGAATACACTTTCATATGAAATTGTATGTAGCATTAAAGTAATATATATAAATCAGATTGCAATTAGAACGGAGTACTGGCACATAATAACGTTTTATCTTTGATTCAAATTATTTAAGGTAAACTTTTTGCCTCACTTGTTAAGCATCCAAAATTAAGAAAGACTATTTCAAGACTGTCAAGCTTTAAAGCAATTTATTTTCCTACGGGCTTGGACATTATGGATGTACAGAGTTTGGCAAGTACCTCTTTAGACTAGGAAATTTTTAAAATTCTACTTCTAAATGTCATTACTCACAAATACATATACTCTCACAACCAACTCCAAGTCTTGGGATAGTGAAAATTTCAAATCAATTTTTCAGATAAATAAAAACCAAGACTTGCTTCGAAAAGCATAAAGTTATAAAAGGGAAGAAGAATTTCATCCTAAAATCATTGACAACACTAATTGATTGGGTCACACATGCGCACATACATTTAAATTGCATATTTTCCGTTTGCACAAGATCCGGGGTTCTCTCTGAAAAGAACTACCATGCTAATTTCTATCTAGATATAAATGTATGTTGGAATTTATGAATACTTACTCACACACACACACAGTTGCAAGCATATCACTCACATAATCATATTTGGTCTTTGTTGTAGAACAATTTAATGCTTATTGCAGTGTCAGCAAATTAACATCCATTTATGCATTTAATTTTAGTTTATTTTTACATCTCTCATTGCCCGAGGAGCAACTGAAGTAAATGTTTGTCGAGGCTAAAAATAAATATGTATGTGTGGGAGCACGTATACAACAAGTGAGGAACAAAAACAAACATGCAGAATATAAAATTTTATTAATTTTAAATGCACTGAACGCTGAGTTGTCAAATCAATCTTTAACGTTGTCAGACCTTCTCGTAAAAACGCATATACATGAATATCGTTTTAGTTGGATTAATTGGAATTATCAAATATTTCTGAGTAACACTTTTATCTCCCAATTCAAATAATAATTTGTCAGCTTAGAATATGTCAATCAGAAACAAAATTATAGTCCTATTGTGATAGCAGTGAAGAGAGAAAAAGACAAAAAGATAATGACAATGAAATAGACAAGAATAGATGACAGAGTTGCTGAGTGTGCCACGAAGAGAAAGCAAAACAACTACTGGACGAGCTAAATGACAGAACTGATCTGCTTATCCTAATGAACTTATTCTGGGTTTTTATTTCTATGCCTAACCAAAATAACAGATAAATAATTCATTCCGACAAAAGTGTCTTTCTAAGACGGACAAAAATGGAAAGACCGACAGATGGACGCAAGCTTCACTCTGTCAAAAAAATTTATTTCTAGGACGGACAATAATAAATAGACGGACGGAAGGATAAATATTTCGTTCTGATAAAAGTGTCATTCTATGATGGACCATAATGAATAGACGGATAATATTTCATTCATTCTAAGACGGACAACAATGTATACAGAAAAAGATGGACAAAAATTTTATTTGGTCAAAAGAGCCCCTTTTAAGGCGGCCAAAAATGTTTATTCTGTCAAAACGGAACATTCTCAGTCAGACAACAATGTGTAGCTGGAAGAACGAACTAAAATTCTATTCCAAAAAAGTGACAGACAACAATAAACGTGTCGGCATTATGCCGTATTCACTTTGGGGAAAGGCAATTTTGCATCATAGTTTTCGAAAGTGGACAGACCTCTTATTATGGCGGTAAGGATTTTTCCTCCCAGAGATAGTTATCTATGCATATCCATCTAGCTGAGTACATACCAAGCTATTGATACAGTTATATGTGAAGAATGAACTATAGAATAGCTAATTGTTAATCACCATCAGGAACATTACCACGTTTCTAGCAGGACTAAATTCTTGTTTCAATCCTAAACAAATTATCAAGAATTTTCCTCTTGTATTTTAATATCTATTGTTTTAATTGTTCTAGGGATATTTAAGTGATGAAGGGACCGGCAGTGGTCGCATAAGGGTTTTCCGGGAAAAAATTGTTCTAAGGCAGTTGTTCAAAAACAGCGCCTACTTGGACATTATAGGCACTGAAGCATGGTTCTTTTTATCCACTATGTGCCTCTTCTCTTTTTCCCCAGAATTCCTAGGTTCTTCTATTACCGGCCCGATCAAAGGGAAATTCTGCAACAGAACTTGAACAGGCTCTGAAGCATGGTTCTTTTTATCCACTTTGTGCCTCTTCTCTTTTTCCCCAGAATTCCCAGGTTCTTCTATTACCGGCCCAATCGAAGCGAAAGAACTTGATTTGCTCCCTAAAAAATATCGCCGAATTTAACCGGAAGAGCAACCATCAGGGACATTTGTAGCGATTATAGTTCAGTGTATTCGTGCTTCGTTCTAACTATTAACAAGGCTTACACCGATCGGTTTTTAGCTTGAACTTGAGCAATCCCGTTTTTTCACGCGCCCAATTATAAGGATTTTGCCGTAAAGGTTGAAACGACAAAACATCTATGTTTTGGTGTATTTGTAATGTTGTGAAATTGTAATTCGAGGAGAAAAATATTTCTCATTTAAAATTGTCGGTAGAAAATGGATTCTGAAAGAGATAAATTAAAAATAAGTTGGCCTTACAACATCTGCTTACAACAATACGACGAATTATACTTCACTTCAATACAGTTGCGCACTATGAATAAAACTAAAATTAAAATTAGGCTTTTATTATATTTTTTCCAATTTCACCTCAATCAATCAATAACAGCAGTAGATAAATAGAATTCTAGTTTGGTGTCAAAGCTTTGCTGCTCCGCCGAATGGATGTTATAAAAAAAGTTTACAAAATAGTTACCATACACCAACTATGATTCGTTGTAATTTTGTATTGACATAATCATACAATTTTTAATTAAAATCGAACACAAACTGTTTAGATAACAACACGATGCCTATTAAAACACACGACGATCCAAATAGGCATTATTCAATCAGCTTTAACACTCTTTTGTCATGTAATGGCGAGGGTCGTTTTAACCGCTTAAAGCTTAGCAAGAGATTAATCGAATGTGGTGAGATGAAAGATTGTAAAAGTAAAATATCCACAAATTTATATTTCAGCTAATATTTTGAAAACGGCAATTAATAATTTTTTTTTTTTGGTGGGTTTACAGATTGAATAAGATCGATATTTGGCAATTGATATCGAAATAAAAATATATATTAAGTAAAAGAAGCGGGCGAGGTGTATTCTCTTTTAAGGGCTTTTAGTCAGCAGCTGTGCGTCCTCTCTTTTATAATATATTTTCTTTTAATATCCTTTGCCATCTTTCTAATTCTAATTCATACTAATCCATTTACAGGGTGATCTTGACGAAGCCTTGAGATAAAGAAATTCGTTAAAAACGATTTTTAAATTATTTTTGTAGGAAATTTTGAAATTTTGTATAATCTTCAATATTAAAGAGCTAACTCTTTTCTTACGAATCACAATTTCCAAATATCGAAAAATGTAACCAAATAGCTCAGTTTTTGGCAACGGCGGGTCATCAGATCTGAATATTATGCCTAAGGTCTCAGTACATATGAGGTCTCATAAAGGCCGATTCTTTATAGTCTATTTTGAAGTTGTGCGATACTGTACAGGAGAAATAGTAGGCTTTTCAATTCACCTTATAAGTCTTGATGTCTATACCCGACCGAAAGTGCAATTCAACTGTCGTGTTTGCCGTTTGTTTTTACTCTGTTATGCAGAGCATATGGCACCTTGTAATTTGGGCGTAATTTGAATAGTGTTCTCGTTGATGCTTCTTTCCAAATTTTCCCAATCCAGAAGGCGCTTCTCCTTGGCTCAATAATGCCGTATTTTTGCACACTTTAATTGCGAAATGCTTAGCCTGAGGGGTTTACATCATGCTTGTAATCGGCCGAGTCAGGTTCCCTCATGACATATGGTCGGGTATTGGAAACTTTTGCATAAGAATGGTTCTTCCAATCAGTTACTGACACTTCCCTGATGCCAATACAATCGACTTGTGGTAAAGTTAATTTAATTAAACAATCTGAAATATGCGAGCTTTCTCCAAAAAATAGTTTTCGAAAAATAAATCGTTTAGTGGCTTGTTTATTTAGGATTTAAATGAAAGTGTGTTCTTTAATTACGTATTTGAGCTTTAATAATAGGATACCGTTAGTTCAGATAATAAGAAGCAGGCTTTGAAATTTGGCCTGAGCAAAAGTTTTTATACTTATTTTGTTTTTGTACTACAGATAATGTTAGTTAATCAAACCGACCCTCAAAGCGAAAGCTTTTTCAAATCCACTCATAATTGTTTCACAAACTTTACCAATTACGGAATAAATTTAAAATAATATTGTTAAAATTGTCATGGCTGTTTGCTAAGCAAAGCTGAAACTAGTTTAATTGTTAAACTAAAATGGGCAACTTTTTTCAATATGACGGCTGGCTCTTCCTTCAGTGCGATGTCTGATATCTGAAGCAATACTAAAAGTTACACAGTAAATAAGTATTTAATTTGTGGCTTTTAAACTTTGCTAGTTTTACATAAATTAAAAATATATATGTTTGTGCACGTGTGTATATACATATATATATTTTTTAATTTGCATTCTCTTGACTATTTCAGAACGAACGGTGTCATTAAAATTAATTGCTTTAAACTACGCATAACAACAATCGTTAGAGATCAGCGTTTTGAGTTTTTTTATTTTTTTTTTTTTTTTTATTTTTTATTTTTTTTATTTTTTATAGAAAATAATTTTTTCAGCAGCTTGTTATTGCCCTAAGTAAGCTTTTTAGAGGTAGACTTCAACCGGAATTCACTATAGAATTTTTTCTTGGGAGGGAGGCATTTTTGTAATCAGATTTTCTTTTATTTTTTTTTTCATAATTGACATGTAAAATTTAATTTGATAACTAAACCGGGTCCAAAAGTATGAATACCTCGATTCCGTCAAAGCCGATAATAGAGCAATAAGCAACGGGAAAAATTGGCTTCATGGGGTGTTTTAAAGCAACTGATCATTTTTAATGTTTGTTTAGTATGAGTTCAATGCGTAGTTCCGTCAATCAAAAAAAAAAAAAAAAAAAAAAACAATATCCATAAATTTTCCACAAATGCTTTTAGATCTCATGTGTTAATTGTTTTGGAATGTTTAAGTCACGCTATTGGCCAGCCAATAATTTATATCGATGATAATTCACATCTAAGCATTTGCACGCACCCTCCTTCTCTCCTTCTGTAGGAGTATTTCATGGGCAAAGTAAAAAACAAATAATAACACCTCAACATCTATCGGTTCAATACCAGAAGCTACTCTGAGTTTATTATAATTCCAGCACAATGCTTCGCAAGGGTATGGGCTTAGGAAATAGCTGGTCTTAGAAACAAAAAATTGGTTAAGTGGGTTAAATTGTAATTGGCTTGTTCCGCATTTTCTAAACTGAGTAGTGTGAGGTAATTCCATCATAATGCTGCGCAAGGGTATGGGCATAGGAAATAGCTGGTCTTTGAAATAAAAAATTGGTTAATTGGCTAAGATTGTAATTGGGGTGCTCCGTATTTTCTAACCGAGTAAAGTGAGGTAACATTATTAGAATAGCAGTTGAGAGAACTAATGCACTCACTTCTCCTCATTCATTGGTAACTGATTCTAAAATTGCATATGCGAAAAGGAAATATCAAGCCGGTTGAATGTGAATCGGGCTAACTAGTGGATTTGCGAGAATCTAATTATCAAGGTCTCCTAAAAAATATGGTTTAATTAATATTAACACTGTAAACTCAATATCTTAGATAATAATTCTAATGATTCTAACAAGTCTTTACATATAAAAATAAAATATGGCAAGTATGGCAAAAATATTTTTTTGTTAAAAAGCGGCCTCTTCAGCAAGCAGAAATGATTAGATTTAAATTAAAAAGAAAACTGGAAAATTGGTTTAGCATTACGCATGCGCAACAATAATCAAACGTTCATTTAAGATGTTCATTCAAGTCTGGAATGAATAATTACAATAACGTTTTCATTAATCTTAGAAGAGCTTTTTGACTTTTCTCAAGCCCACTATATGCATGCATCTCTAGGGAGATCTGTGTTAAATATTTTATCAGAGATTTCCTCAACATATTTTTAGTTTTAGTTTTCCATGCAAAGAGAAGAAAGTCATTTTGTTACCAGAAAGTTGCGGCGTAATAGCAAATTAAAGGTCACTATTAAGCTCAATAGTGATCAGTATTGCCGTTTGTCACGTTGGGGCCTGGGGTTCAATTCGCCGTCGGGAAGCTGGACATATTATAATTATATGAAAAAATAAATAAAGCTCAACTTAAAGGAGTGAGCCGAGTCAAACTTGCACAACTCTTTGAGAAATCACCCATTATTTACAACAAGTAAATATCTATACATTATTAACTCACACAGATGTAAATAGACTTGTATGTTTCTTTGTATTCATACAATAAATAATAAAAAGTGTAACAGTATGGACTCGGTGAATACTGGTGTAGTGTGGAAGTGTATTTTATAAATTTGGCCTTCAGATTTTTTTTTTTATTATCAATCGTTAGACAGAGGAAAACATAAAAAGTAATGATTATGAGTGTATAAATAAAATGTAAGTATGTACGGCGAATTCATGCATACAAGGATGAGAGTGCATGTGTGTGTTTGGCTACTCGCACTAGTTATGGAAGAGTACAAAATGTATGTATGTTTGTATGTAAGTATGTACGTGTTTTTCTTGTCAATGTAATTAAAATAAATTGAATTTATTCTATTCTTAGACTTTCTCATATGGAACAAGTGGGAGAATGTTCCAAAGTTTATAATAAATAAAATCTTATTAGTTGGCTGTGTGTAACGTGCTAAATTTCCGTTTCCTGCGAATATTTTTATAAATTTCCTGCCGAATTTTCGCCATACACATGCATTTGTATGAAGCTTATATGCCAATTTCTATTACTTTCTCTGCACTTTCATTCTCCGTTTTTGGCTAAGCTAATTTATTTCTTCCTATAGAGAATATCTTACAACCCGTCTGGTAATGCTCTGAAATTTAATGAAATTCCAGAAAGCTGTAAAGCTCACTGTTGTTGATTTACATATACCATGACACTTTTATTTGCCATTGATTTTTATATTTTTGTTACCACAGATTAAAAATTTAAATTAAGTACTTTCTAACATCTTCAGATTATCTGATCTGTAACCTTGAATCGCTTTTCAGAAAAGGCTTAACAAAACGAGAATTCCTTAACAATTCTGAAAAACTTTTTAGTGGTACTTATTTTTAATAATGCCATGCCATTTAAGTTAAGTTAAAATTTTAAAACTTCATCTTTATTATTCTCATTCTAAAACAAAATTTGCGTTGGCAGCAGTACTAGAATATTAAGTGTAGGAAAAAGCTTATATTTTTCATTTCTATGTATTTAGTATGTAGAGAATTTGAAAAAATCTGAGAATCTTACAGGGAGGGGCTGTCAGTGCTTGGGGTTTTAGTTTTTTGAGATTTTATAAGAAAGCAATTAGAATTTTGTGGGGAAGTTAAAGTGCCAGGAAATTACAGAATTCAGAAAAAAAATGAATTTAATAGTTGAAAAGTAGAAAGTTCAGGAAATGCTCGTACAATGTAATACAAAATGGCGTAGCAATAAATTAAATTAGTAGGGGGCTAGAAATCTTTATTTTCCTTCTCAGCATAGATTTCCTTTCATAATAATGGAAATTTAAGTAAAAGATATAAAAAAATTTCATTCAGACCAGTCTTGATTTTTTGCTACGTTTTCAAGAGGGAGGGTAGGCATTCCCTACGGAATATGCGATTATATTTTCGTTTAAAAATTCGAGGCAACATGTGACATTTTAATGATAATGTTGTATAATGGCAGTCCTTCTAATTCAGGTAATATTTGTTTTGATATCTACTGTAAGAACAAAGTATGTTGGCTTTAAGTTGAAATTCAGTTCGTTGTAATCGAAAAGCTTTCTAATTCGCTTAGAAACACATTTATAATTTTTCCAATCAAAGTGAAAAGTTATCGAAAAAATCTACGACATTAAGAGGAGCAACGAAAGTTTGATTCACTTAATAAAAAAAAAGAGAAACAGGAAGAAACGTTCATCACCACATTTGCCATTTGCCTGCTAAGGAGGGATAGCACGGTTCATACATATCACTGGGTGATACATATCAGCTGTAGCGATGCTCGCCATATATTAGCAACGAACTAAATGAGAAATATAGAGAAATCTAGAATCTTTCTCACATATGCATTTCAGGCAACACAATGTTCATGTTAGAACAATTTTAATTTTTTCAAATATTCTACATCGTAGAGCTTTTAGCAGCGTACTGCAATACCAGTACATTACCGAAAGTTCAAAGAATAAGAGAAAACTGAATTCAAATTCGTAGTTCAAATTTAAGATTCTCATAGTTTCACTAAAAACAAGTAGAGGATGCAGGTAAAACAAATTAAGATAACCTTGTGGAAGGGTTTGTGGGAGTTGTAGTCATGAGAGGTGTACGTTCCAACTGGTTTCAGGTTTCATAGCACTTGAGGTGATACAAAGTGGGTTAAAAGTCGCCGTCCTATCCGAAAATGCTAGTATTTTAGAACGATCCAGTAAATTTTAATTCTACTTCCACATTTTTAAGGTAAAGAGATACAAAATGAGGTACAATGAGATAGAATGCTGAATAAGTGCTTATAGCCCTTTTCCTTCTTATATATAACACTTAGCTGATCGCCAGAAGTGTAGGGGGCAGTACGTGGTGCTGTTAAATGCAGTCCGCCCTGCAGAGGTGTACTTTAGTAGCAATGCGGCAGCTGTTACTAAAGAACCGACACAATACAGCATTAGTCGATAGCCTACACACAAAAGTCTGCAAAAGCTTTTCCTTTAAAATGTGTGGCCAGGCTGCAGGCAAAGGACAGTCAAGCCTCATTGTATTGCCCTACTAATTATCGGGCAAGTACATGAAGCTCGTACATATGTGATACGTATTATTATTGGTGCAATGGGTTATATTATTAAGCCACAACGAACAATAATATTTGATTATGCCTCTGGGTTGGTAAAAATTTTAAATTACACTGAAACCATTTCTTAAATTAAAGAAAAATTCTGAATTGCGCTAAAACAATCGAAATAATTTTAAAAAAAGAATAGAGAATTTAATTGCTGCAAAACTAAAATTAATGAAAAATGAGATAAAAGTCTCGAAGCAATGCGTCACCCTTCACTATCACTTCACATATATCACTCTATTTAATATTTCCAAAAAAAAAAAAATTATAAAAAAGATAAAATAGAAAAAGCAAAAGATACGGAGAAAACTAATAAATAAAGTCCAATAAATAGTTTTAAAATAATTGAAAAAAATATTCGAAAAGAATAAGCCTGCTATCTAGACATCAGTAGAGCTTTATAAGGAAATATTTATATGAAATGGCGCTAAATGTTGTCACATGAATATTTGCGGAGATGGAGGATGGAGATTTATGGGGACCAAACATACTGATAAAGAAGAGAGTGAACTTAAAAGTTTAAAAACTTATTTAACAAATAGAAGACAATTTACAAAATGTGAAACAATGTAGGCGGAGTCAAATGCGAAGGAAACTGATTGTGGAGTGGGATCAATGTTAGGAGCTCTTCAAATTTGGTTTAAGCATTAAATTGGAATAAACAAAAAAAAAATAGAAATAGGCTTTCTAAAGTGTTTACTTAACCCATGAGGTGTTACACAATTGAAATGCTATAAACTAAAATACGGCACGGAAATGACTAAAAATTTTTTTTAATAAAAGGAATAATTTAATTAATCTGTTTGAAGCACGTTAAATTTTTAATTTGATTGCTTAATCAAATGACATCTTATATATAAATTAGGAATTGATTGCAAGCAGGTTCCAACAGATACTTGAAGGTGTCTCGAAATGCCGCCATAAATTTTCTGTAAAATTTCATTTCATTCTTCATTCTTTATATATTTGGATTTTGTATGCTGATGAGATATAAAATTTGTTTTAGTTTTTCTAAAAATGGGGAAGTATATCTTTCATCTTCTTCGGTTCTTTTCCTTACGATCTGTTCATTGTCCTTTTGACGAATTGACACGCCACTGATCTTAAAAGTGGTTCTCCATGCATGTAATTTTTGTTTAAAACCGCTCCAGTTTGACTGCATTATCTTCAATACTTAATAGTTTAAAAAAGTAAAGAAAATGCCTGCCCTGTCCCCACTATCCACTTAAAGGTTAATAATTTTTTTTTTTTATTAACTTGTTTAAGAGAATAATGAACAATTTTTTTGTATCAAATATGTTTGGCTAAATGAAAATTTCCATGATGTTTTAATGTTTAGCATAAATTATAAAATAAATGTCTGTCTGCTTTTGAAGTCATTAAATGTTGGTTGGGTTTGAGCTTTAATGGTTTACTTCTAATGCCCATACATTCGTACTTAAGCTTACATTTTTGTTATGTATGTATGTGTGTATGCATGTATATATACTTTAAATTCATAAGAGGGCGTTTAAAAAGTTTATGATTTCATGCATACATTTAACTAGTGCATGTGCATTTGTATATGAATACATACAGACATATGTACATACACTACATATAGCTGTGTGCAGAGTATTCATTAGAAGATTAATACTACATTTCAAAAATCATGTCTAAAATCGTTTGCTTTTTATAATTAACAAGAAGTGGGCTTGCATTCGTATTTCCATTTGCGTCTGTATTAGCATAAACCCAGTGAGCATACTGGTATGATTTTTTTAGGAAGGTAGTAATAAGTAATTGAATTGAAAAGTCGTCACGGTTTTTGTTATTCTTTACAATAATAATACAATTGTCGTTACTACGACAATATTTTATGTGTTGTAAATATAGTAGGCGAAATTGAGGCAGAAGCTTGCCGACTATTCTTCTTAATGTGTAGCAGCCAACTTATTTAATTGTGTTCTAAAGTTGCAGACTTTTCCCGATCGAACATTTATTTATTTATTTACCAAATATTACAATTATATGAATATAATTGCAATATGTATAGAAGCACTGGCTACTGAGGCCTTTGGCTTCTGGCTCCCCGAGGAATTGAACCCCTGACACCTGCGTAACAGGCGGGTATACTAACCATTATACCATCGAGGGGCTTAATTCTTAACTATTCTTCTTAATGTGTAGCAGCCAACTTATTTAACTGTGTTCTAAAGTTGCAGACCTTTCCCGATCGAACATATTATCAGGAGAAATAACAAAATGTTAGCTGGGTATGAATCTGTCAATGGTTGATTGTATAAGTGCATTTCAACATTTTCGTTGCTGTTGCTTCTAAAATTTTCGAAATAATTCATGTGCAACACTTTTGCGGGAAACAAAGCTCTTGTACAACAAGCTCGAAAACTTCAAGGTTAACTGCTGCTATAAATACTAAAGTCTATTTTCAAAGTGCTTATAATGTTTGTACGTTAGTTGGTATACGAGTATACAAATTTTCAATATGCGTGTGTATGCGTGTGTGTGCGTGTGTGTTTGTGTAAGTAAACAATTAGAGGGGAATTAGTAACAAATAGTGATGTCAATATATTTTACTCTCAATACTATTCGTTAGTTTCAGCTCAATTTTTATATATCTAAGCTGACGGCTTGACTCTTCTACTGCAACGAAACGAAAAAAAACAAAGAAAAATCTTAATGAATGCAAGTCTTTTTTTTTTAATATATATGCTTGTAAACTCAATTGGACTGTAGATTTTTTGTTCGAAGGCAACAGTTTATAATTTTTTTCAACGCACATATTCTAATACTCAATATCGAGAGTTCATGTCCAAGAAGTGAGAACTGGAACCGTAAAGTGTTCAGTGGAGCATAAAATCTATTTAATTGTTTAATTTAAATAATAAAAACTTTTGTTTTCTCTCCTTCCTTATTTTTCACTTCAGCTGATAAATGTCAGTCAGTAATGTAAAATGATTTAAGAAAATTAGTGCGTTTTAATAGATTGTTTTGTTCCAGTTATCTTTAACTGCAAGTTGAATAAATCTCCAGTTGTTCTAAAAAACATTTCTGTAAATGTTCCCTGGAGATCTGCTTTACCATACCGTAAATTAGGTATTGGCTCCAGCTGATATGCTGAAAGAAAACCATTTCAACGCATTTTTTATACTCTCCTGAATATTAATTTTTACTTCTTGAAATGTGATTTAAATAAAAACTAACTTTTGACTATATTTGTTTTGTAGAATATATAAAATTCTCATTTATATTTTGAAAAAATTCTGGTTATATAAGCCCATTATAGACAATTATAACCGATGTGGTTGTCCGCTATGTTTTAACAAATTAAGCTATATCATATATATAAATTGGAATGGGGGAGATTTACATACATGACTCCCCTCTTCGGTTTCCCCAAACTTCTTTTCTTTTCTCGAATTAGTCTTCCAAAGTCATTTACAAGGTACGCTCGACATATTATGGACGATGGTAATTGTGAGTCACCATCTTTCTCCAACTTAATTTGGAATTTCGTTGTTCCAGTATTTGTCAAAATCAAGCATTAAAAGATACAAGTGGAGTAGCACGTCAAAATTGTTAAACCCGTTTACGAAAAAAAGCGTGTTGAAATTCATATACATTTCGTGCAGTTCGCTATTTTTTTTTTTTTTGTCAGCATTATTGATTCACAATTGGACGAATTGAGCCAAATCGGGCCTGTTGAAATATGAAAGCACCTGAGCATTCTCCCTCAGTTCATTCTATGGAACACTTTGCTGTTCTTTGCAATAATACGGACGAAGAGCCATCGAAGAGCGTCAATTCTTCCTTGTGTTGAATAACTCTACATGTCACGAACATTATTGAGGCGAATTTTGAATTTTTCAATTTACACGCTTACAAGGTTAAAACTGACTCAAGAGGTGAAGCCTACTGATCATTTCAAGCGTCATGAAGCCGCACTATACTATACTCGTGCAGTCATTCTCGTTGATAAATCGGTTTCGCAGCAAACACCCCTCGATTCTCCAGCCGAATTGGTCAAATGCGGCAATTCTGCTTGCTAAGAAACATATTGAAGTGAAAGTGAGCTTCGTCGCTTACGGAATATTTCGAGCACACATTATTTCTTAATTTAGTTTCCACTTCCGGTGCCATTGACATTTCTTTAGGGGAATAGATTTTGCATAGAAACCCTAACTTGAGTGGACTGTTCGATATGTAAGCTTTCATTTAACCAAATTACACTGTACAGTCTAAAAATTTTTGAGAAATGGGTGCAAAACTCTTTAAAGCTTTGGAAGGGAAATGCTTCGAAATTGGTTTAAAATCGTTTAATATCATCGAAATATGAAATACCTTTAAATAATTGCAAATGTATGTGTTCGAGAAGAAACATTAGAAAAGTAAAATGTTAGTATAGGGTGTGCAGGATTCGGTTTAGCTGAATATGGCCCTCTTCATTGTTGACTACATTTAAGAATCACTTGTTTAATCTTATTTGGAAAACCGAAATTTTATATTTACAAAAGCATTCTTTAACTGTAAAAGCGTACACGTGTTACGCCATGACCGCATTCGTTGCGTACAAAATTTCCCCCCTTCCATTGCTTATCACATTTTTAATTTTATTCTTTTATCTTATATATTTAGTGTTTAAGTTCTTTTCAAATAGAATCTACAAATGAAATTACGCATTAGTACAGCGTGTTCATGTATTTTAAATGTCTCTGCTCTCAAATGATTGTTGTATACTTTCCTATCATTCAGTTATGTAACATTTGTACTTTAACCACTGCTACTGGCAGTTTGCTGCTCCTTAAAAATAACCTCGCTCACATCTATCATAGTAACAGTCATTACACATGCCAAAGCACACACTAGTGTACTCTGTCCATTGGAACAACCAGCCCACCAAGCGTATTCCAATGCCCTACTTTCTGAAGAACTTTATATATGCTTTTGAGCATTCTAATTAGTAAAGTTAAATATGAGCACGAATATTGATGAATATGCTCGTGCACAACTCGTATCTACACACAGATACGCATACATATACATATATACATACAGACGTACTTAGTAACAATGAAAATGTGAGCGGATGTAAACACGGCAAAAATTTTTAATTATAAGTTTTCTATGAAACAACAATACGGAAAACAAGGAAATGTTATCAGCTCAAATGGTATAAAATAGTTTTTGCAGTAATGTATGGCCATGCATGTACAGTTAGCGCCATTAATATACGGATTTAGGTCTCATATCGAATATAAATGCTTTGGTCTGTGGCTGGTGGCAAAATATTGCATTCAAATAATAGCAAAAATAAAAAAAAAAAACAACTCAAATTTTTGTTTTTTTTTTTTTTTGGAAAACTTATGTTAATTACTGTTTTTATACATGCATATACACATATGTACATACATATACATGCGAGTATAAAAGGAATATTCATAAACATAGCCAACTCCATAGCCAATTTGAAAATTTGATATTGAACTCAACTATGTTCTAGCATTCTGCCACCTGTGTGGCACTGTATCCATCACAAACAGCTTAAAACTATGTTCAAAAATCGCGTCAAAATTGCTTTCTAGGTGCTATACTACTACAGAAATATGATGCAAAAAAAATTATTCCTTAGCATTTTGAAGTAAATGCAACTCTGATTGCATTGAAATCATGATTTTGTGAAAAGCTTCAAAGCTATCAAAGAGATGAATTTTTTACGACACACTATCACGTACTATAAATCGTACGATTATGTAGGATAACGGATAATGTAATGGCCTTAACTAAGTATGTGTTTGCATTTGGCACGTTTCTGGTTACTAAACCCAAGTGTTGTAACGACCGCCGCTAGCATGGGGTGAAGTGTGCATTGGAATCAGCTGATGACAAGAATTAATCTATATTAAATTGCATGAATCGAAAACAATTCCGCTGGACATAATAAATATATTAGTTTTAGGGGGAAGAGATCAGATGGCAGTGATTACAAAAAATTTCTTTTACTTGCTCGTTCGTTTAGACTCGCATAGCGTGAATAGTTCAGCTCGATTGAAAGTGCTATTAGACGTTGGCGGCAATTTAAGGTTAGTGCTACGAATTCCTGCCACGCCTATTTAAACTCTCTTTAACATGACAAATAAATACTTTTACTGTCAATATTGCGCCGTAATTTATACGGATAGTTGCATGCGAATATATTCATCTAAACTATTTAGAACGCGAATTGAATACATACACACATACACATACACATACACATGCATTTATGTACATATCTATGCACATACCAATAGACAGTTTTATATACTCGTATTTACTAGTTTTACTTCTTTCCTTATTTTCTTTACCAAGTATCTTTTATTCTCTTGCCATGCATAGAGTTTTGCAACTTTCATAAAATTCCCATCACACACTTTCGTATTTGCTTACCACGTTCTGGTGTTTTGTATTTTTAAAATCTAGGTTAATAGAACCAGATACAACAACTACACAGTTAAACATATTCGTTTTGTAACCGTATGATTTGTATTTTTAAATGTTTGACACAATTTTTTTTCTTGTTGCCTTCTCATGTTTTCCCCATAGTGATTAGAGAGTCCTCTATATAATAATGAAGTAACTTAAAACGAATGTTGCCAAGAAGGTTTTATCCTACAGTGCGTGTCGAAAATCGTGTTGCCGAAACGGTTCTATTCTATTCGCATACAGAAATCAATTTTGGCTCACTACTCCTGGCTAACACAGAGTTGCATTTGTATGTTTTCGAAACGTTTTGCTGGAACACTAATAGTTCTGCATAATCTGTGTACACAAAAAAGGTATTGAAAACACGCTGCTGCCATGAAGGTTTTTTACAATTTACAGAAAATAGGCATTCTAAAGTTATTACAAATAATTGTAGCACAGTGTAAAATTTTTTATAAATATATTTATTTGTTTAAATTTGATTATTTCATGAACAAAGTTAAAAGCAGGAGTGTGCTTTTGCATTGGGATGGTTGTGCTCTTTAGTATAAACTGTAATCGGGGTTTGGTTCCAGAACCTAAAAACTTATCATATGTCACTCCCTCATCTATGAAAAAGTACACGGTATCGGAAGCAAAAAGAAAGTCATACTTTCATGCTGCTCTGAAAGAGAACTAAAACTAAGTTTTCAGTTAAACTAAACGCGTAGGAGGTTAGGATTTTAAACATTCCAAGATATCATGAGGTACATATAACGAATCAGGTATAATGAATCTTAATAGAGCAAAAATACAATCGAACGAGCATAAATTTCAGGTTTATTTTCATTGGAAATTGTTTGAATATCCAGGTATTCTCCCAATGTTGCTGGTGTTCCCTGATTATCTGCATTAGCACACAGTGAAGCACGCTTAGGAGCTAGAAGATATCTGAAAAGAGTCAAGTTGAATATGTTTTAAATAAAAATTTGGTGTTCTACTTTAATTGTCAGACGGTGTTCCATATTATCACAGAGAAATTCTATTGAACACTTAAAACCAACTGCCGTATTGATCTTCATCAACTGGATCTTTATGTTTTATTTAGCATTTTAGTTTACTTATCCCATCCATGCCAGCTTTTTATAAGCGAAAGTGGGTCAAAGTCTTATACCATTTTAATCTTTGTTAGGTTGTCAAACATCCAAGATAGCCATCCTATTCAACTAAATCCTTGAAGGTTTTAAACGATTATCAGACATGACTTCCTGTAGTCTTTTATCAGCAATCAACTACAACGTCCCTTAAGGTCGTAATTTCGATCGGTGGTTCAGGACAGCAGTCGTAATTAACTTTCGCAGGGTTTTCATATCTCATTTGTTATTGGAATGCTTAAGTAACGAAGGCCTAGTCATTGGTTACTTGCTATCTGACAGCCTCCTTGCCATTCTTCTGTCGCTCCAAAAATCCTGTCTTCGCTCCCATTATCTCTTTTTCCACCCTCTTCCATATGCTTCGACTTTTCAGTGAATACCCGAAAAAAATTGTCGTTCACTGAAATCGACTCGAATAGAGTAACGAATGTGCTGAAAAGAATAGAAAAGTTAAGAGAACTGCCACGAAAAGTTGGTAGTGCTGAAAGCATGGGTCGCACCACAGTCAAAATGTCAGGATGGTTTTATTGGTGATTTTGCTAATATCGGATATCTCGAACAGATTACCACGAGGTTTAATGGTCCTAGATGTATTTGCCAAGGCAAATACATCTAGGAATGTTGTTCGTTGGTCAAGTTCGCTCGGACCTCTAGAGGAAGGCTGAAGTATTATCTGATGGTTATTGAGATCTCCAGCGAGAATCCAGTGCCTGGCTTTGACACAAATACGTTTTTTAGGAGACTGGTGTCGACAAGATACGTCTAAGATAATTTTAAGTGTGAGGGGAATTGTTTTGATATGTTATACTATTTTTCTTGCATATCTGTTTTGAAAAACCAGAGCAAATCACTCTCGAACTCTCTAGAAAAGCTTAATTTTCCTCGGTGTAGCAAACAGTCATAAGGAAAGCCACAGTGGCAGAAAACCACGAATATCTTAATTCTGAATAAGTAATAAGCAAATTCATGACTCTTTCCATTAAACAGAAAAATTTTATAGGGTAAGTGGAATATGAATGTAACCCCAAAACCTTTAACGGAATTCTTTAATTTTATACAAAACAGAGATTTTTTTAAAAAAAAAGGATTTGTATTCAACTTTCCAAAATGCTCAATTTCGATTTTCCAAAAATAAAAATTTTTTTGTACATGGGATCCATCTTTAGTTTTCAGAGAGTTGGTAACACTGTCGGTGTATGTTTATATCTCTTCGCAATCGACATTTTCATTCGTACATACACGCATACTTGTTCACGAGTCTGCGTATGTTTGTATATATATTTGTACATACAAACATGTGTTTGACAGTGGGAATAAATTAAAAAAAGAAACTTTCACCCGTATAACCATAAAAAAGTTTGCTGCATTAGTAAAGTACCCATCAATTTACAAGCCCCAAAGTAAAATGATGCAGCAGTCAAGCTATGAAACGGACAGCAGAGACATCTCAAATTTCAAAGATATACATTTTTTTTATAAAGATTTTTTTTTTTTTTGTTTTAAGTTAATTTTAAAAAATAAAGTTTTGATATATAATAAATAAAGCCTTTTTACACTTCTCAACGTCATGGAGGAGTAGGTGGAAGATTTTGAGAATTGAAAAAAGCCGTTTACTTTCCAATTTTTATCTGTAAAAAATTCTCGTCCACTCAGCAAGTTATTAACATCTCCCCCCACCATTCCGTTTCACTTAACATCTTTTGATTATATCAGTGCCATCATCACTAGAGAAAAGACTCATTCCAGAAAGGCTCCCATAGAAAGAATGGCATAACCAATCAAATATCTAAGATGTCTCTGTTAAACCGCGCTGTGTTCAGATATCATATTTCACCTCTCATGTTCCCTTTCACGTCTTTGAGCAAAAAATATTTAATGAAAAAGTATTTAAATATTCTACAGTAATTGAATTAATAATTATTCTTGCAAAGCACAAAAACAAAACTGTAACTCTGATTATATTATAACTTTATTATTCAGAATTAAGGAAATTATATATATTTTATGCCCTTCTTACTGATGTGTTATATTCTTTGACAGATTTTTTCCTTTTCTCTAGTGACGCTGGTCATCTTGTAAAGATGATAAAAAATTTTTTTTTTTGGAATGGGAAGGTTTATCATCTTGGAGAGTGTATGACAAATGTCGGCGAGTGTAGAAACTCCATTAGGTCGTTTTTGGACCATTATCATATATCTACTTTATGTTGAGTATTACCAACTTAAGTCCTGAAACACTAAAATGCAAAAACAAACATCCAAGCAATGAATTCCACAACCAAAAGAGCATACATTCATTGGAAAGCAACATTTTATTATAACAATATGAAATTAAATTCTGAAGGCTTTCTAGATTACAATTATAAATTTAATTTGTTAATATACATATTCATATTCATTCAAAAATACAAAAACCGAAAATTTTTCCAAAAATCGAAAAATTTTTTTTTGCTTTATTTTTAACACAAATATATTTTAAAGATTTGAAAACATAAAATAAACATACAACGGCAATAAAAACGCAAGTTTTTCATTAAAAAATAGACAAACGGACGTTTTCAAAATTTGACGATTTTTAGCCAAAAAAGCAAAGGGTGCCCCCTATCAAAAATCGAAAATTTTTCCAAAAATCTAAAAATTTTTTTTTTGCTTTTTTTTTAACAAAAATATATTTTAAACATTAAAAAACATAAAATAAACATACAAGAGCAATAAAAACGCAAGATTTTTATTCAAAAATACACAAACGCACGTTTTCAAAATTTGACGATTTTTAGCCAAAAAAGCAAAGGGTACCCCCTAACAAAAATCGAAAATTTTTCCAAAAATCTAAAAATTTTTTTTTTGCTTTTTTTTTAACAAAAATATATTTTAAACATTAAAAAACATAAAATAAACATACAAGAGCAATAAAAACGCAAGATTTTTATTCAAAAATACACAAACGCACGTTTTCAAAATTTGACGATTTTTAGCCAAAAAAGCAAAGGGTATAACCCCTTATCAAAAATCGAAAATATTTCCAAAAATCGAAAAAATTTTTTTTCCTTTATTTTTAACACAAATATATTTTAAAGATTTGAAAACATGAAATAAACATACAAGAACAATAAAAACGCAAGATTTTTATTCCGAAATAGACAAACGCAGGTTTCAAAATTTGACGATTTTTTCCCAAAAAAGCAATAGGTACACCCTTATCAAAAATCGAAAATATTTCCAAAAATCGAAAAATTTTTTTTTCCTTTATTTTTAACAAAAATATATTTTAAAGATTTGAAAACATAAAATAAACAACAATGGCAATAAAAACGCAAGTTTTTCATTAAAAAATAGACAAATGGACGTTTTCAAAATTTGACGATTTTTAGCCAAAAAAGCAAAGGGTACCCCCTATCAAAAATCGAAAAATTTTCCAAAAATCGAAAAATTTTTTTTGCTTTTTTTTTAACAAAAATATATTTTAAACATTAAAAAACATAAAATAAACATACAAGAGCAATAAAAACGCAAGATTTTCATTCAAAAATACACAAACGCACGTTTTTAAAATTTGACGATTTTTTATCAAAAATCGAAAATTTTTCCAAAAATCGAAATTTTTTTTTTTTGCTTTATTCTTAATCAAAATATATTTTAAAGATTTGAAAACATGAAATAAACAAACAAGAACAATAAAAACGCAAGATTTTCATTCCGAAATAGACAAACCGACGTTTTCAAAGAATGACAATTTTTGGCCAAAAATGCAAAAATCGAAAATATTTCCAAAAATCGAAAAACTTTTTTTTTCCTTTATTTTTAACACAAATATATTTTAAAGATTTGAAAACATAAAATAAACATACAAGAGCAATAAAAACGCAATATTTTCATTCCCAAATAGACAAACGGACGTTTTCAAAATTTGACGATTTTTAGCCAAAAAAGCAAAGGGTAACCCCTTATCAAAAATCGAAAATATTTCCAAAAATCAAAAAATTTTTTTTTGCTTTATTTTTAACAAAAATATATTTTAAACATTAAAAACATAAAATAAACATACAAGAGCAATAAAACCCCCAGTTTTTCTTAAAAAAAATAGACAAACCGACGTTTTCAAAGAATGACAATTTTTGGCCAAAAATGCAAAGGGTACCCGTTTTCAAAATTTGACGATTTTATAAAATTATTTTCCAAAATATTTTTTATTTGAAATGTTTAGCATCTGTCCTTTTTTAATTCTCTTTTTGGGAGTAAAAGGAATTTATTCCTAAAAATTACTGCTAAAGACTGTCTAATAAAATTAATTATTGATCTTTCATGGAGAATCGGCGGTGGGTCAACTTCAAGAATGGTTTCCATAATGCTTGATGTGGTCTTGGCGAATATTTAGTGCCCTTAAGCCGCAGTTGTCTGACTCTCGGTTGCTTACTGAGTTTTAGAATCGACTTTACCCGCTGCATAATGTTACTTGATTTCTACCAACAAAGCTTATGTGGAGAATTTCTGATGCTGGCTAATTTTATGAACACGGATTTTGTAGCTACATTTTATGTACTAATTTTGCTTGAAAAAGTGCCAAGTTGGTGATTTCACATTTTCGGTACTGTTTTCTCTACTTAAAATTATATGAAAAAAGAACCTTTTGCACAATACAGTGCAAAAACTATTATTATTTTTTTGATTTTCTGTTTGTTCATTTATTGAATATTGAATGTTTTTCTATCGTGTTTGTTTTCGTCTATTTGTTTGTGTGTGAAAATACAAAACTAAAGAAGAGCTCTTAGCAAGGTAGCCTACTTACCCTTTTCGTTATTTTCTCTATGGGAAACAGGTACTGGTGTTTGTCAAAGTTTAGCTAAAGACTATGCAAAATGTCAAGTTAAGCGCTGCTGGCAGTCATTGTCCTTCTTGCATGGCAGAGACCAGTTAGTAAACAGTGGTACCATTTGAACCAAACTTGGCTGCACCTTAATGAATTCTCTTCACCTTGATCATTTTATCACTGATTTGAGTTGTGTAAAAAATTTCATTCTGTTCGGTCGTGTTGGTTTAGCAAAATATTTTATTTCATAATTTCTTCATTTTAATATTTTAGTTTTAGTTTTAAGTTACTAAAAATTAAAATTCAATATTTTCTTCATAAATTAAAAATGTTAGTTTGCGAGGAAAAGTGGTTTGGTAATAAATAAATGCAAATTAAAATTTGCAATTTTCTTTGTATTAAAATATAAAATGCGAATGCATATTTTTCGGTCGTGTTCGTTTTCGTCTATTTGTTTGTGTGTGAGAATGAAAAACTAAAGAGCTCTTTGCAAGGTAGAGTATTTACACTTTTCATTATTTTCTGTATGCGAAACAGGTACTGGTGTTTGTCAAAGTTTAGCTAAAGACTATGCAAAATGTCAAGTTTAAGCGCTGCTGCTCATTGTCCATCTTGCATGGGGGAGCCAAGTTTAGTAAGACAATGGTACCATTTGAACTAAACTTGGCTGCACTTTAATGATTACAATGCAGTATTAATTAATCATTCAATGCTTTTTGTTTGCAATTAATCGGAAAGATGTTAATAAAAGTTTTTAGAAATGTTTTGCAAAGTGTTGCTGCCCACTTTTTTTGCGCGCAGTTATTATTGGTGAGTTTAAAAAGAAATTTAATTCCTGAGCATAAGAAAATTTTTACCTTGTGTCTACACACATGCAACAACTTACGGCCAAGAATAGTTTAATAAAGAAATTTATTATTATTACTTTATATCATATTACATTTTTATATTAGTATAAAATAGGAATCACTTCTCATCAATGCTAAGGAAGAAGAAATTAATATTGAATAAAGTCTGCATAATTAAAGAAAACTTTGCAAGTATAAAAAATGTTGCAGCATTAAAGAAGCAGACTCTGCGGCATGCGTGCCTCTCATTGTCAAGGGCAAAGAGTTTAATCGAAGGGAATTACTAGTAACCTCGTCATGTGGAACTGCTATTTATCGGTAATGAAGGATAAGGAATAGAAATTAATATTGAATAAAATCAAACGATCTAACTACTCAAATGAAACAAATGGTGCAGTCAAGAAACTTAAAAATTTTCAATACTTACAAACACACTTTAATAAAGCTCAACAGCAAACAAAGCATGCCATTACGACGTTTGGCGTACATTGTCTCTGAGCCAAGTGCACGCACATGTAAATATAATGCACTACTCGTGGTATATTAACAAATGTTATATGGTGATATATGTTGGTAATTTCCCATGTGTATGCACTTGCATGCTTATGCTTGTATTATTATGCGCTTCTGTTTATAAATAAACAAAAGTTAATATCAAATATCACAGGACATTACCACGCCATACTGTCGATGAGGTTGATTGAAAACAAAATAAACATACAAGAGCAATAAAAATTCAAGTTTTTCGTTCAAAAATACGCAAATGGGCCTCCTCTTCAAAATTTGGCGATTTTTACTCATTTTTTAAATATAAAATATGAATATATATGAATTTTATATATATATATATAGTTATTTCATTTCGAATTTAAGCTTTTTATTTATAAAATCTTTTCATTTTTTATTCCCAATATATCTATATCTCACAATATTTATATATTATAAAAAAATTAAAAAAATTTGAGTATGAGTTGTTTTTTATATATAAAAAAAAACTTACCTTATAAGGCCTAACTTTTTTTTATGTCAATAAAACAATTTTTATTACATATTGTATCCCGACGTTTCGTGGATTATTGGTCCACTTCTCCAGGGGATTTGTCTAATTTATTAAATACAAAAACAAGAAAGGAAAAAATATTTATTTTATAAAACTTAATGATAATTATTAATATTATTATACTTAGGGGATCCAAAACCTCGTTGACTGTCTGATTAATGCACTGTAAATGGCACCTAAATTGTCTGTATCATCTTTTATATTCATGGTCTTATCTATTTTTTGTTGCATTCTTAAGCTTTCCATTATATATCTTTTTTTCCAATTGTCTTCTTCATCTAGTATTTTAATATTGTCAAAATCCGGTAGATATTTGTTGACTTTTGCATGTGATAATGCAGTGCTCTCTTTATTTTTGTTTATGTCCGTTTTATGTTCATTTATCCTAGTGCTTAAATTTCTCTTCGTAGTACCGATATATAGCATATCACAACCGTTATGTTTATGCTATTTACATGATATCTCGTACACAACGTTACTTTTTTTTCATTTCTTTATACGGCATTTTTATGTTAGTGAAAATATCAGATATTGTTTGATTTGATTTGTATGCCATCATGATACTTTCTGTGGAAATTACCTGTTTTATGGTGTGCATGTTTATGAGACCGGGTATATATTTCATGCTGACAAATATTTTATTCCCAATTGTAGGGTTTCTATTATTATTGTTATTTATGTGTTTTTGGGAGGTTAAAAGATTTTTGATTAGTTGCGTTGGAAAACTGTTTTTGGTAAGTATCTTTCCAATTTTCTCAATATTACTTTTTTGGAACTTAATGTCACTAATATCCATTATTTTACGTATTAAGTTTCTTGCAGTATTTATTTTTTAATTCTCCCCGCTGCAAAGCTTTTAGTATACCAATCCACGTTTATATTGTTGTCAGATCTAATTAGCGTGTTGTCAAGATATGTTACCTTCTTCTCATTTTCTATCTCAATTTGATTTTCTGATGGTATCCATTCAGAGAAGTAAGAATGTCATTTTTGTTATCGATATCTATCACAGCTTAAATATCATCTACGTATTTCGTGATATATTTTATATTAATGGTATTGTTTTTTAATTCCGCCAGTATTACGTCAAAAATATTAATGTCATGATGATGTCTCTAATATAAATTCCTTATCGCCAGATATATTCATATTAAAATTTAGAAATTTAATTCTATATGTATGTATGTACGGGAAGAAATGATTATTAAATTTAAAACATAGTCAATTGAAATTAATGAAGTAATAAATCTCAAATTAAGAAATTACATGTCTAATGGTGAATATACGGGAGACATTTAGCTAAAATATCTGCTACGTTATCCTCGGTGGCACATGCTGCATTATACTTGGCTTTAAAATAGTGCTATTGTAGATTAACATGTTTACTTCTTCAGATCTTCAATCTCGGATTTCGTCAGATATTCTTAAGGGTTTTGTTTGCCACTATTTAAAACGGTTGGATTTTACATTAATTCTTGAAACTTCTATTCAGATAGAAATTTATTTCTTTAACAGCTTGACACTGCGATGTATTCTGCTTTCATTGAGCTGAACTTTTTCAACTCCCAGGATATTAGAGGCTCCTGCGAAGAGAAGAGCAAACATCCTGCAAACCTTACGTTTAATTGTATTAGAACTCATAGCACAGTCTGTCTTCCTTCTTTCCAATAATTCGGCGGCCACATATCACATTTGAAATATCGTAGATCTGATCCTTATGCGGATCAGAAGTGAACAGCAGTTATCACATCACTTGCCACGTCAAAGCTTGTATTACTGTAATATTTATAGAGCGAAAACCCCTTTCAGAAAAGTTAATTTATTTTAAGATTAAAATGTACGTCTGATGAAGAGTTTGGTCAGTAGATTAATATAAATTTCCCTCTTTAGCTAAAGATTTGAAGATTGTTGACGTCTCAATTCTTCAGATGAACTATTATAAACTTCTTTGCTCTGCAGTTTACCCCAGCAGGTACAGAATTTTACATGCCACGCCCATAACCGATGTAAATAATTAAATCTAATCATTTCCTGTTCGAAATCAGTGAAATCAAACGAATCAAATTAAAAGTAAATTTTGGTTTTTGCTTGCTATATATGTATGTAAATGTATCTATATTGTATCATATTTGAATACACATGCATAAGTAAATACATATGTATGTATATATGTGTTCATACACTGTGTTCCCAATTTTTTCTTTGAACTATTTTCCTTGCTTCCAATATGATGCAATTGCGAATATGTAGCGAAATGTGGAGACCATGTATGCTAATGTGGGCTCTCCCTTCGCCTCCATCTCTTATAAAAAGTAGCAATCTTGTCAATATGCCTCACATTGTCTGGAACCGCCTACGACAAAACTTGCTTTACACGTAATAAAATTTCTTGGTCAAGTCTTTGCTTTACATAAGAGTGTTAGAAAAGTATGAAAACTTTTTTTAAAATAAAAACTTAAACAAGAAAACTTTATCTGTGAGAACCAGGTCTCCTGAGTATTATTTATTTTCTCAGTGTTTACCCTACAAGCAACTTCTTCAGAGAGTATTAAATTTAAAAAATTTCAAATATATGTAAAATTTGTGAAGTAATTACTTTTTCCACGATAACTAAAATTATTATTTTGTTTTTGTTTGTTGGTAAGGGGAAGGTAAGGTAAGCTAGTCTAGATGGCTGCATTCCATTGCCACTAAAATCAAACTAAAACTTTAAGAAAACCATCATAAATAATAATGCCAAACCTTCTTTTGATATGCTTGTATTCTCAGCAATCAATTGAGAATTGCAAACAAATCTTATTTGATATTTTACTTTTCCTGTAATCATTATACAATTCGTTAACCACAAGTTGATAATAAAAGTGTTTTCTACACAAAAAACCTTCAATTAAATTTATTATTACTTTTGGAATGCAATAACAAATTTAATTTGTGAAACGCCTCGGCTAATAAAAACATTTCATTGAATAACTGAAAAAAAAATATACTTTTTAAAAAAATTAAAAATTCTTGAAAATAACTTTTTGAATGACACGCTACTGCTTAACTCTCCATATGATATGCTGCTAAATTACACTTTCAGCATGAATAATTATTAGTGACTTATAAGTAAGAAAAATTTAAAAATATACAGGCAACTGTGGGTATAACGAATACTCAGTGTAATGAATTCGAGATATAACGAATAAGCTACATTTTTTACACTGACTACCGCATATAACGAATGCAAGAAAAAATAATACATTTGTTTTAAGCAATGCTGCAGCTACATCAATATCATCATAATAATATATATGCATTTTCAGGTATAGACTATTGTTATAGAAAAACCACATATTAGTTGTGCTAACAACTGATGCTTTAAAAAATTGCTGGAATAAAATTCTAGTTTCTGAAAATTTGCAATTTGACGAGGAAGACGAAATTCCTCTATCACGACGTGGAGTAAGAGTAGATTCCATTTTCTCCAGGTGATTACAATAATTGGTTCGAGGTAGACATTAATAAATCTGACTCCGATGAAGAACATAATGAAAATTCGGAAATTTTCGACCGGAAACCACTTATTTGCGAAACCAAAATAAAACATGTAGATGCAATAAAGTGTCTTGAAACTTGCATAACATGCAGCCAGCAAAACAATATATGCATTTCAAAATCATTACCTTTAAGAGAACTACGAGAAGAAGCTATTCAAAAAAGTCTTCAAGTAAATCCAAAACAATCACTGATTAATGACTATTTTATACAAAATTAATTTTAATTGTATATAAATGTTTTTCCTAGTTATAATGTTAATTATTATTATTTTTTGTTAGAAATGCAATGAAATGTAAATTAGCTTTTTCTTAGAAAAAAACTTCGCGATATAACAAATGTTTCGCTATAACGAATGGGCCTGACAATATATCATTCGTTATACCGAGCGTCGAATGTATTTTAAAATTGCGCCAGCAAAAGTAAAATATTAGTTAAAAACAAAACTAAAATTATAACTTCAAGACAAAAAACAAAACTAATTACAATATTTAAACATTGTCTCAGTATGTGAAATTATTAAATGAATAATAGATAATTTATTTATTTGCTTAAAATTTTTTTTGTTTACAAAAATATGTATATACATACATATGTATATACATATACATACATATGTATGTATATACAGATGTTTGTAAGGCCGTAACAAAAAAGCTTTACATATATATATAATGTAACTATATATTTTTGTTTATTACAACAATTAAAAAAAAGTATATGCATACTTCGTCCACACTTTGTAGGCTCGACGTGGCTTTTACTTTATTAGATGAAAATCTTACAAAAGCGATTAGATTCTCTCTACGCGATAAAAAAAAATCAGTTTCCTCTATAGTGCTGAATGAAAGCATATTAGCTGTTCCCTTGATCCATTACTTCTTTGTATAGTGGCTTTGTCTACTTCGAATCTACTGCTCGCATGTGTTTTTTATACATCCTTTTGGATGAGGATCACCAATATATAAGGATGAACCTGATTGGTATAGCATATGCACAGAATCCTTTGCAACATTCATAACACTCACTGAATATCTGCTACAATATCTGCTTTACAAAACAATTTCAACAAAATGCACACACATACTACATGCGGACATATTTTATATATATAATTTAAATAATTAAAACATCTTTACTTTTACTGTGGTTTAAAAATCACAAATAGATCACAAAAGAGATTTATATGTATGTACATATATTTACTTCAAAGTTCTTCCTTAATATTGAACTGTTGCAGAACAATGATTTTGTTTACATTTGCAAATACGAAAAACTCATGATGACAACAAGCAAAACATATGATTGCATAATGCAATGATGCCAGATGTTAATTTTTTGTCCAAACTGTGAGTTTAAAATTTGTTGGAATTATTTACGAAAGTATTTTGTGGGAATAATTTTTTTTTTTTTTTGAAAATATATGTGGAAATTACTTTTATTTATTTATGCAATGTTTTTTGTCTGAAATATATATATTTATTGCCTCATTTTCCCGATTCTATAACATTGCAATTGTCAAAAATCACCTAATAGCATTTAGCCAACACCGTTCCTAAGGAAGTTTATGAAATAGAAAAATAAAAATTTTAGTTACGAACCCATTATGCTCATTGACTTTTGCAAAAATTACGACGCATTTCATTGGAATGATTATTCTAAATACGCAATAATGTACTCGTATGTACTTCGGTTACAAGGTAAATCTTAACTTTGCCGTAAGTCCAAAATGCCGAGAGATTTTTATAGCAACTTTATGCTTCTTTAGCTTGTTAAAATTAATGTTTTTTTTTTTTTGCCATTTTCACACGTTTTTATTTTAAACAAGTATTCACTATAAAATAAATTTAATTAAATACACTTGAGAATGTTACTTATTTTAAATTGTTGTTATAGCCGCAATTTTTTATAGGAGAGAGAAAAAGACTGACTTGTTAAAACAATTTTCGTAGAAAAATCGAAAAAAGGCTTTTGATAAAAATCACAGCAAGTCCCTATCTCGCTCCCACATAGGTTGCAGGCGAAGAGTGTTCTCGAATGTTACATTATTACATTTTAAAAAACACACACAATTTTTTGCACTGTTATAACAACACTCACTATAACTTTTTATTTTATTATTTTTTCATTTCTTTCAAAAATATATACATATATTTATATGTATGTATGTATATTCCGCGGCCAGCTGAAAAAAAGAAAGAAAGAAAAAAAAAGGTTTTTGAATATTTCAAGTTTCGAAATATTTATAGATACAAAACACAAGCAACGTGATCTTTCTCAATCAAGTGCTTTAACCAAACTCAAAGCAACAAAGTTGTTCAACATTAAAAGTGTAAAGAAAAAACGTTGCGTCCAACTACTCTACTACAACTACTTTGTATACTAAGTAAAAGCAACCGACAACACAACACAGAAAAGTCTATATACATACACATACGCATACATATATACATCACTACATACTTACATATTAAAATTATATTGCTGCTGTTGGTTTTGTTTTATACACCCAACAGATATACAATTTACCCATACATGTGCACAATGAAAACGAGGACAGTCATATTAACATTAGAATAAGTTAAATGCAACAACAACCAAAGTGGTGGTTGAAATTTTTTCTTTCGCGTTGTCATCTTCACTTCTGTAGATATTCATTCTTTTATTTTGTGTTGATGTGGGAAAAAAAATACAAAAAAAAAAAAAAAAAATTATTGGATAAAAGCAAAAAAGCGCGCGCGTTTTACCAGCAAATAGCCAACAGCAATTGAAACACATGAAGCAAGAGAGCAAATATCTAACCCAGCTCTCAGTTAACACACTTTCCAAGAGAACCACATAAAAAAAAGGGGAAACAACACAATACACACAAAAGAAAAAAAAAAGCTTTTGGGCATGTTTATGGAATTTCTTCAAACGAAAAAAAAAGCTTTTAATTTAATGATTTCATAATTCGTGTTTTTTCTTCATATTATGGCTGTTGTGTGTAGTAATAACGAGGCCATTTGAAAGCTTTCCGTTTTGTGTAAAGCTATTTTCAACGTATTTTTTTCCTATAGAAAATAGGTGAATGTGTATACATGAATGTATTTGTTGCTGTTGTATGGCAATTTTTTTCTGTATAAATTATTTAGTTTGTAAAAAAAAAAAAAAAAAAAAAAATATGGCGTAAAACGAATGAATGTTTTCTGTGGTGTAGTTGCTGTGCTGGTATGATTGGAAAAAAAAAAAAAAAAGCATGAAGTCATCACATTTAAAAATTAAATGGAACAAGTAAAGAATGAAAAAGCAATCCTAAAGATTTAAGTGGAAATTAAAATTTAGATATTTGTAGGGGCAAATAGTTTAAAAATGTACTTTCGAATTTCAGAAGAATTTATACAAAATATTGTCGCTACAAAAAAAAAAAAACATTTTTTTAGTTTCTATAAAAGTGAGAAAAATTTTTTTGGTTAACTTGTAATAGGCTTAAGAATCGGAACTGCAACTAAAATGAAATACAGTAATTTAGGGCAGCTTGATATCAACTGAAGGCACTAAATTATTATACATATATATATATATTTTTTAAGAGTGAAGCGTGACAGTTTTCTAACGTAACGTTACTTAGTGCAGCACGAAGGGAGATTCTTTAACTGTAAATTTAAATTACAAACTTATATTAATATAATGTTGGAGTATATCTGTGCCGTGTTGGGGAACAGATAACACTCAGCTGTCCACAGACTTATTAGCAAGAAAGTCGGAAATTCGTTTGTGTAAATATACTCCCACTACTGGCACAAGTTTTGCCCTGATTAAAATCTCCAATATGGTAAAAGATATTGAAGGAAGTATATGAAATGCACTCGTATACTTCTCCTGTTTCTTCCAGTTCTATAACCCGCCAAAAATTCAGACTGGATCTAAGTGAAATTAAATATTTCCGCCGTGTATTCGGTCGAAAAGTATAACATAAAGCAATTTGATGGTGAATAAAGTTTTTATCGGCCTTAAATGAGGTTAGGGCTCCAAACTTTTTCTTCATTTGGGTATTCCATTCCCTAATTAAGTCCAAACATTAGCTGCAACAGCTAATTTGCTGCCTTAAAGCAAACATTTTTAAATTTATCGCTTCCTTGAAATTTTAAAAATATTTGTTACGCATTCGCCTTACGACCCAACTCATTTATATCAAAATAACTGATATAATAAGCTCTATTGGCGTACAATTAAAACTTAAATTAAAAGAAAGTTCTATGAAAAAGTTTTATCTCCTATAAGAATCGGTTGAGATTAGGCGGGAAGAATGTTCTGAAATTCATGTTTATATATCAGTTTTGTAAAAATCTGTTCAAAGTATTGTTATACATTATCGCTCAATGACTTCCACTCAACACATCCAACTTTTCTTTGAAAATTACATTACTTGTTCTTCCCGCGGGGGAAGAAAATGTTGTAATTATAAATTGCTAGTTTGGCATCAAATAATTGTAATATGTGCAATTAATAATTTTATCAAATTGAAAATTATTTTCTATGAAACCCAACCACAAACAAAACATTGTTCGTTTACAAAGATGTATAACTTAACCGAACTTAATCGTTTTTCCCTACCGAAAAAAAGCGCTCTTTTATTGCAATTCCTTTCCAACATTATATATTAACCACACTGACGGAAATAGTGTTGTATTTATCCAACACCGCATGACTTTATAGTTGTTTGGAGAACTTTTTCAACTCTCATTTAGTTCATAAAAAAAAGTTATTTTTAAGTGCTGTGTACACAATCCACACTGGAACTTTAATCAGTTACTTAAGCAAATTGCATAGACATGTTTGATATTAAAAGCTTTTCCTAAAACAGAACACACATACATACCAGATGGAATTTTCAAAATTTTTAATATTGAAATGAACGTGTTTACACGTATTCAAGGATTTGAAAAATCATTTATACAAAAGGCGCGATTACTTAATTTTGTATTATATACATGTATATATATATATATAGTTTTATAAGTATACATACACACATATTAGTATTAGTTTACTAATAAATTTCCTAATAAATTTATGTATCAAATATATATTTGCCTTAATTTTTTTTGGCAATATAGAATTTTTAAGTAAAAAATTATTGAAATTTTTATTCTACCACGTTCTTTTGCCCCTTTTTATTAGATATTCCAAATATTCTCTATAAGAATCACTTCCCAAGCTATTAGATTTACAAACATTTAATCTTATTTTTCAACATCATACCAGAAAATAATGTGAAGATATGAAAAAAATATATATATGTATATTGCGTAACAGGGATTGAAAATGTGCTTTTTTTTCTTCACCGCTCTAGTACAGCATAAATAAAGCAGGCAGAAAACTTTTAGCATGGATGTGTCATCAGCAGCAGCGTCAAGTGCAAAATACTAAAACAGGGTAAAACAATATGACGCAGCACCATATTTTTTTTTATTTCTTGAAAATAAACTTTTATTAAAATTATCCTTTTCTTAATTGGGGGGTCTGCAAATAAATGTTTTCGCCGTTTTCAAAATTCATTTTTTAGATTTAAAAGTTTAACAATCTGCTCACTCGTCATTTCTTTTTATTTTTTTTTCTTTTTCTTATTGTATCTCAGTATTTTATTGAGTATTCAAATTAAAAATTGTAGATATTCAGCTTAGCAACAACATAATATTTTTTTTTATCTCTTTTATTATAAAGCTTTTTTCGTTCAATATAAACATTTTCATTATGTTTTGTCTTTTGAATTTATTTTGTAAGAGTTTCTTCCGATTTTCTTTTTTTTTTTATTTAAAAGTTTTACAAGTTATTATTTTAAACACATTGTACAATTATTAAATCAGTTATAAATGAGTTATTCATCTTTTTTATAATCAGCAACATATCTGAAGCGTTTGAATCCCAATAATGAACCGTACGCGACCACGAGTCTTTAACGAATGATTTGTAGAATAGAAAAAAGCGTATAAAACTGCTGCTTTTGTTTCCAAAATGCCAACACAATTCTGCCATCGAATACGCCACTAGTAGGCAACAGCAACAAACAGCGCACAAAAAAAAAATTATATAAACACACAGCACTCATACAAAAATTTAGCATTTACATACATACGCACATACATATCTACATACAGCCATCCTTATATATATACATACCAGTATGTGGTATATACATATAACCCATATTTTAACTTTTAAGCTTATATACAGACTGCACTAAACACAACTATATAAATATATGTATGTGCGTATGTATGTATATACTAAAAGAGGCTTTAGCGACAGAGATCATTTCAAAGCTTTTCCCCTTTGTTTCCTATGTTTTTCATTTAGATACAGAAACATACACACACATATCTATATAATACCCCTTTTCTGTATTGTTACGTACTACTTGTGGTTTTGCTCTCCACTCTCATTTATATGTATATCAAGAGCAGTTTCCCCTTGTTACTACATGTACTGTTAGTTGCTCAACGTGTACTTACATATTATTTACCTTGTGGAGTAAATTTTATTAGAGTGTGTTTTGCGTTTGTTTGTTATCTTTTCAACCTCATAAAGTTAATATACATACATATGTAAGTGCCATAGATTTACAAAATAAAAAGCTTTTCGTGCTCGGCTTGTGCTGTTTCTTGAAGTATTCCTGTTACATGTAAGTAAATAGCAATAGAAAAACAAATAAGTGCCCACCGACAGACATACATACATATTAACGACTATACATACTAAGCACAATAGCAATGTGTATATGTATATGTATATATGTATCTATGGATGTACGTACGTACATGTATTTATATGCAGCAGTGTGCGAACGTTGTTATGTACAGTTATGTTCATAAAAATAGGAGTTACTGTGTTTGCAAGCATAAAACCTGAATGAATTTCTGTAAAATGGCTATTAACGCCAAGCTTTGATATCCTACACAGTCGTATGTTGCACTCACGCAAAAACTTAAATGTGGGACCATTGAATTTTAAAAAATTTCAGCAAAATGGCTTAATAGCTGCCTCCTCACTGTTATGCAAGGCGGATCGCATTGGAATTATCATTTTATAAACACTTTCATAAAGTTTCGCAAATCGTACGGCTTGTCAAAGATATGAATTTTTTTTGGAACACTCTTATTTTCCAGTGAACCTGTCATAATTAACAAATCCTGCAATTGGGTGGGGTAGTGATAACAATTGTATGGCCTCTAAACATGAAACTTGTTGGAAAGGATTTACTACTGGATTGTTTGCAAAACTTGAGTAAAACCTTTTCAGAAATGCTGTTCACTTTCACGCAATTGGATGAGACTTAACTTTTTGACATGTCCTAAAATGGCGTATGGCGGTCTGCCATGGTATTTGGCGACAAAAAAAAAGATTTGGCATTCTTGCTTTCATGAGTATGAACATTTTTTACGTACATACATATGTATATATATGTTTGAGTGCATATATGTATGAACACATTTTGCTTTTTTCATAATCTTGAATTGTACCTTTTCCCCGTTGGGCTTGGCAAATTGTATATAGTTAAACCCTTATTATATGGGTTAATTAATCATGCTGTAATACAATTTACAGTGCAGACATTTGTTTTTATTATTTTGTACGGTGATTCCCCTAGCTTATTACATATACCTTCATATACATATATGTATATATGTATGTATGTATGCATGGTTTTTTTACGTCTTGATTTGTTATGCACTTGAAATTTGATCCTTTAAACGTGGTTTGAATTGACGACTACATAAATGTATTACATACTGGTACATCAAACTATTGCCTAAAAAAATTTTATAGAGCAAGCCGATTATGGTTCCTAAAGCGATTTAATTGTATCCTGTGATGGTTATTTATTGCTATTTGGAAATTGAAAGCTTTATTGAAAATAATGTCATAATACGCGTACATACAATTGTTTAACATAAAATATGATTGATGTTTATATAAAAATATAAATTAATTTGTTTGTATTAAATTTAAAGCAACAGTGTTGCCAAAGTGGTTTAATATTTCAACAAAGGACCTTCAAACACATTTTAAGCGTATTCAAAAAAGATTGATCTTCTATGTTCACTTTCAATAGTATCTTTTATTTGAAGCCTTATTATATTATACATTCTGTGCTTTTTTAAACATTCGTTCAACAATCTAGAGTGGCTGCCGTAATACATTTTTGCTTTAATGCTTTGAAATGTGAGCGCTACATGCTCAACATTGGAGATCAGTATAATAATTTTGAGAATCATTAAAAGCTCCGCTGGTGAAAAGCAGCAAAATATTTTAGTGGCTTATAATGACATATGAAATCTCGTGATTGCTTTCTAAAGACTTTTATGACCTTTTTGTCTACAGCCGCCGGAAATTATATTTAATGGTGTGTCATGGCTGTTAACACACTCATCAACAAGTTATCGCTACAGATGATACTGCGGTTTTGTTTTCTAATTAAAAAAATTTCTAAATAGAGAGTATAATAATCAGATAATATAAAATATAATTTTTTAGCCTATTCACAAATATCTAAACCCTAATTGGCTCTGTTTGTCAAACGACGCATATGACAGTCGACTTTTCCAAAACTTTTATCGAACAACCAATAACCGTGTTTTAGGAGTAACAGTGTCAACACCGATCTGTATAAGATTTGTTTGAATTTGTATTATATTACAAATCATTCGAATTATGTCATACCTATTATATTGAGCACAACTGTATGTGCTAAGTAGCTGACTCAAAGTGTTTCTAAATGCGTTGTTGATTTTGTTAGAAAAACATTTTTAAAGGTCAGAATTTGTAAGTTTTAAGTATAAATTTTAACCAAAAAGGATAATTTTTGGTACACAGTAGATAAACAATATATGTATGTGTATATATGAACGTATAACTAATAAAAAAATATGTATGTATGTATGTATTTGTATGTAACTATATGGAAAGCTCAAAATTATGTAGTCTTTTCATCTATACACACGCATAAATACATATTTTTTAGTATAGACATTGCGTACAGACATATGTATATGTATATTTATATATATGCATTTATATGTAAGTGCGTAATATATTGCTTTTAAAGAGGAAATTATCTGTAAACGGAATGTACATATGGACGAGTATGCATACGTATGTGTTTGTATATATGCTTGCAGGTGTGTGTGTATCTTCAAAATCGTATGCATTTAGGAAATGTGATCCAAAACAGAAAGTGAATGAAAGCAATATATCAATCCGAAACACTAATGGACTCTAGACTATATAGCCATCGATAATTTTTGAAGAAAACGATTTGAGCTTTTCTGCGACTTTCGTCATACTCAGAGTGGTGGTGTAAGTAGGATGTCCACGGCTCATAATCCAATGCGTATCAGCTTATCTCAATTTATTACCCATTGCCAAGCCATTGTTCAGTGGAGCACTGCGATTCATTAGCTTACAACGATTTGCTAAAAATTACATTTACTGACAATAATATTCGATTCCAGTAACGATTTTCCGATTCAGTAACTTGTCGTTAGTAACGTCGTTATAATTTTAACTCATTTTTGCTTTAACGTATAACCATTGTAACCAGCTTTATCTCGCAGCAAAGCAATAATAAACCCAATGCGGCGTTATAATTAATCGATTTGCAAATCCATGTAAGTATGGATGTGTCTTAATATAGATTCAGCTTTATTTGTATGTGTGTATGTATGTGTAGTAGCAAAGTGGAAACTTTACTAAATTTTAGAAAATTTTTAATCGTGGCTTCTCTCTGAAAGAAAGTTTGGCTTTGAATTACCCACATATTATGAATAGGGAGTTCTGTGTATCCACTGTTTTTTTTTTTTGTAAAAATTAAATTGTTTTATCAAGTTTAAAAAAAAAATATACAAAAAAATATTCAGCATTCAAGAGCTTTTACTCTTCCCACTTTCTAATAAAATAAATAAGAGGGGAAAAGAAAGTTGAATACTGTGACTGGAGCTACATTGATATGTAGGCTACATACATATGTATGTGTGTATGTACATGCATGCGATTAAAATATAAAATAGAGCTGGAAATAAAGATGGAAACAACGTGTAGAGAAAGGCAAAACCTTTTACAAACTGGCTTTAATTTGAAATTCATGAATAACAAGTTTTGCAAAAATTCAGAGTTATTTCAAGTCTTCGAGAACTTTGCTGGTATCGAAATTGCATAGGCAGCTCGTCGAAAAAAATTTATATACACACATACGTATATAAGCAGGATAAAAAAACGATCCAAAAATTGAGGTTTTAAGAAAAAAAATTTTTTTTTTTAGATATAAAAAAGAACCAGATTCCAGTTGGAAATGAAAAGTTATTACTCAAAAAGCTCTCAATCTTTTTCTAAAATGTTCAATCAGATATTTCAATAAACTCTGCTCAAGAGTTAATATCTGCCGGATCGGGTTGGCTTTAAGTTCTTCAAATATTGTGGGATTATTTCTGTCAAACAGCACAATCTTCGTGGTTAATTTACTCCTCCCCTAAAATAAATAAAGTGATTTTCTAACTATTCTGTCAAAAGATCTTTTGTGTCTTTTGCTTTGATGTGTGGCACGATCCCTAGATCATAGCATATTCCACATATCGTAAATTCTCCCAATCTTATATTTTCTTCGGATCAACTTTTTGTAGCGATTTCCTTTAGCCGTAATGTCACTTAGATTTCCTTTAAGAAAAAGAAATATGGTCCCATCATTCCTCCGGACTACATCCAACACCAAACTGTACGATAACTTTTAGTTTCTCTTGAGCAAAAAAATCGATTGACAAAAAAAAAGCCAGATGGGGCCTTTCTACTTGCGATCAAAGATAAGACGGCATGTGTGCTTCATATGGCAAATAGTTTTCTCGATTATTTAAAAGTTCAAGAATGACAAATAGAAATCTGGTATTTTCCTATTTTGGGCCCACTCTTCATTTTTTTTGCTGCTAAGCTATCTTTAATTTTAAAGCTTCTAAATATTTTTAAATCATTCTTTAGTTTTATAATTATGCATCTCCTTTTTGTTCTTCTCTTCTTAATTTTTCCTTTTTTAACTAACTTAAAAGCCGCAAAGGTTTGGGCTTCACCGAAGGAAAACATCCAGGGTCTAGGCAGGAATCGAACCTGCGACTTCCGGTTTAGTAGGCGCCGCATTATTCATTCGCCTAAGGAGGCAAGCCATACATGCTGTATTTGCAAATACCAATATTTCGCCAAAACTCTTGAAAGATTCTTCAGCGAATTACTATAATTATTTTTTGAATATTTCTCTGAAAAAGCTCGTCAAACATTTGCAGAATATTAGAAATTAGAAATAACAAAGTTAAGAATCTATTGCTCAGATTAAAAAGAAGATAATGGACATTCATTTACCCCTTTAGGCCATTGCTAGGAAAGTAGTGAAAAAGCTTTTGTTTCGAAATTCAAATATGTAGTTTGAATGTACTCGTATGCACATACATATACATATAAGAATATTGTATATGTGTGTGTTTCGTCAACAAATATTTTTATTGTTAGTTTCAACTATCGCTAAATTTTTATTTTTTTTTTTATAAAGTTTCAAGCTCCAAAGATTATAAAAAATGATTGGGAGAAAAATTTAAAAAAAAAAAAACATCAACTAGCGATACGTGCTTGTGTATGTGTGCATGATTGTGCATATGTATGCGTGTTGTAAATAATTATTCCTATAAAATAAAGAAAATTATGAAATCATGTGATTTCCTTCTATAAGTATGTACAAAACGTTTACCAGCGACTGTAATAAAACTAATAACGAGTACAACAAAACTATCGAACAAAAAAAGAAATTGAGGAAAAGCATGTGTATGTGTAAACACACTGTATACATGTGGCCATATGCATATGTATGTATGTACTTGCATATGGACAGAATAAACAAACATGTACGCTGGTACTTGTCTGTGTATTTAGTGGGTACACAAAACTTGCAACAAAAGCTACAAAATGGAAAAAAGAAATTATGAACGAACTATAGAAAAAAATATACTTTGAGAACAATAATCTAATATTTTTCAAATGCACTTTGCATTTGAATTAAAGAGCCCAGCGACAAATAACCAGAGAAATCAGCTTCACAAGATCGAGCACAATTAATGCATGCATGGAGACATACACCACCGTGCAAAGAAATATATGCATGTACGTACGTACATATATCACACCTGCATATGAATAAAGAGTTGCATGCAATTGCATCTCCACATATATACATACATACATACTTATGGATGACGTCTGCATGTATGTACGTAAAATGTTTTGCAATTGTACTTCAATATAAAATCAGTAGTTTAAGGGAATTACAGTCAGCAGGCTTGTAGAAAAATCGGCCAGATATGATGGATTTCAATTCGGGATACGATAAGTCTTTTTCTCACATAAATTGTTTCAGCTCTTCAGAGAAGAGAAACGTTCCACACTCGAAAACATTTTTGGAAAACATCAAACTGCTGCCATTCATACATACATTCAAACATACAAACAGACATTTATATGCATGCATATGTGTATGTATATAATACCAACAGTTGTGTGTACCCTGTTGACTATTTGGCTAATACGATTGACTATAAGCCCAGTTTTTACTGATTCAGCATTCAGTAGGTGTTTGTTTTGGCAGAAGAGTTGTATTTGCACAAGCCAGAGCTGGAAATCGCAATTCATTTGTATACAATACGTGCATCGAATATTTATTTGGCATTACACAATTGTCGTCGTAATTGCAATTCTGTTTTATATCCTAATCGTGTGATTTAACAATTTACTGCCCTCCTCTTACAGTGGAGAACAAAATTGTTTGGATATGCGGCAATCAAATGCAAATCCGTTGCACCAATCCGGTAAACTTTTCTTCGTATAACACGCTATCATTTTAGAGAAACAAATAATTAGAGCAAAAATCATTTTTTCTTTTTTAAGAAAATGCTTTGCACATGAAATAAAATCAACTAAAGGCCTAGTTACTTAGAGTACGCCATACCTATACTTTATACTTTTTCCAACGGCTACTTAGTTAAACTTAAACTTACTTTTCCGCTTAATGCAAACTACGAAAATTGGACACCTTTTCACTTCTTGCACACTTTCAGTACTGTGACAAGTGTCACAAGTCAGCTGTTCCTGTTCCGATGTTTGAAGTTTTAGAAAGGTAGCAAAATGGCAAATAAATTAATAGAGGATTATTGGTGTCACATAGAGCTGCCACTTAGAAGCATATAGTCCAACTGGCATACAAAAACTGTACTGTATGAGACTTTTCATAACAATTTGTTAGTTGGACTCATCTGTCACCCACACACACTTTTCTCAGATCCAATGAGAGTTGTTTTAGAGATCCATCTACTTTTATGCAAAAGTGAAATTATTTTCCAGTTGCAAGAGATGCCGCCAGTGTGACTTACAAATGTAATTCTTACAATAAAATTTTCCCTCATGCAAACAGAGTGCGCCCTAATATACACTCATATATTGTATACTACGCACGTACATATACGAATAGTGTGTAAATGTGTAACAATATCGTAGATAGCATGAGGATAATTAATTAGCATTTAAGACTGGCATTGACAAATGTGGGTCATTGAAGCAACCAACCAGCCGACTTAAACACCAGTTGGCGGTATCGGCTTGATAAATCTTCAATATTTAATGTTTGGTTTTCGTAATCTAAATGGTACATTTGCATAGATTTGGTGGGACCACTGTTTTTCAAATTGATCTTCTACACCATTTACTCACTTGGATTATGGAAACCGCACTTTAAAATTAATGTCAGTTTGCACTTACCATGTCCTTCCTTGTTGGTGGTATCGGAACTAAGCATGCATGTGTTTGTAACGAAAGTGCGAGACAAACAAACAGACAAAAGATAGCGTTTGGTCAACCCGGAAAAGAGAATGGGGAATTCTTATATTTTAACTACTACACTGATAAAAGATTCAAGCCACAGTGAGGAATCGAATTGAATTTTAAAGGAAACTTTTACTGGTGCTTGATCGGGGATGTTTATGTCTAATATGCCATTGTATTCTATATTTAATAGAATCGGCCTACGTAACTCCAGATGTTGAATATCTGACAATATATTATTTCACTATGTACATCATAAAGAGTTTGAGGGGTAGTGCTGTGATTCCCTGTCGTCTGTATTTACAGACATAATCCAATTCAGAGCCTACATAATCCGATATTCATCAGTGTATAGAACTAGGCCAATAGTGTTCTGAAAGGCATCAACCGATTATGACGTCCACATTAAATCCGTATCTAGTAGTTACTTTCGAATTACTTTGGCTGCTTGAAATGTCATGATTGGGGTCTTTCCAACACATTATTATTTTGATAAAACAATTTTATCATTTGCCCATTTCGAAACCATTCCTATTTTGTGAAAAAAAACTCCATAATTGATACTCAATCCGGTACTATCACCGTTACTACCACGGAGGGGAACAACACCCGTTAAAGCATTCTGCCTATATTTATAGTTAATAATTCTTGGAAAAATTAATTTTCCCTTGTTTGCGCTAATTTATATTCAATATCTAGAACTCTTCCGTTCTATTGCAGCAAATACAGGCAGGCTGCTATTTTTTTTTTTTTGCTTTTTCTACAATGTATTTCTTTTAGTTTATGGAAAATTTCCAAATAACTTACAGAGAAATACAATTAAAGTTTAACTAACAAAAAATTATTATAAAAAGCGCAAAATAAGTTTATGATAAAGGAAAAAAAAAACAGAAAAATCTCGCTTATTTGTTTCACATTTGCCACATGCATATCTATACATGCATACAGATGAACATGTTCATAGATATGTTCGTACATACATGCATGCATACATACATCTATACATGCATATATACATCTTTATGTAAATTTTCTTACACAAGCATGTGTTCATAGATACTTATCTATGACCCAGTAAACATTTTGAGTACCGTACGTAAAGATTCCATTAAGCCCACCATGGAAATTGCAAATGCAGCGTGAATGCAATTGTTACTGCAGCTAAGGGTGACACTCTATAAAACCTCGCTTCACTATCCTACACCGTCGTACAATTTATTCAAACGAAAATCTGTTGGTGATATCCTCCTATTATAAGAAATCGCATCAAAATGTCTTTGCCACACTATCAAAAACATATGTTTTCTTCTTCTTAAAGATAAACAAAATATAAAGCAACTCTGATCGCACAAAAATGATCATTTTATGAAAATTTTCATAAACTTTTGCAAATGTATAGGATAGTTTTGTGACTGTGTAGGATAATGAAACGAGACCTTAAAGAATGCCATCTTCGAAGTTTATCTGCGAGAGAAAAATATTTATGTATATATTCCTTTTGACAAATTTTCTTTATTATAATTAAATAGTCAAAATTTAAATTTATATTTTGATAAAAAGAAGAAAATCAAATAAACAAAAAATAAAAGAAAATGCTGCTGATGAAGTTAGACAGAGGTGAGACGTCACACAACGTCAATAAAATAAGTTACGTATAGAACTTAAAGTATACCCTGCCAAGTTCTCAAACAAATAAATAATACAAATAAACTATTATTAAAAAAAAATTTTTCGATAAAAATTAAATTTTAATTAAGTTTAATAGCAACAACATTTTCCGACCATTCGGGCTTATGTTTGTTTGTTGGGTGCATTTATTCATACTCACTACACATGCACTTCTATAATATTTAAACAAATTCATGTTATAATCAATAGAAAACAAATGTATACCAAAAAGATTAATAAATTGAGAAAAGCTAAAGCAATGCGAAGTAACTAATTTTTAAACATCAAAGCGGAGAACTGATTGTAAGAGAGGAATGAAAAACAATAAAACAAATTACGAACAAGAAAGAACGCACACATCCATATGCACATGCATATATATGCATATGGGTGTGTGCGTGTGTGTGTGTGTGCAACTGTGTATATATCTCCTCGCAAACTAAACAACGAAATAGAACTTGTTTTTATCATTTTCTAGTAAACAGCTTTTAGTGCCTTTTAGTAGCTTTAGTGATTTTATGTTTGATATACCCATACACACATATGTATGTATGTAGATCTAGGAACCACACACATGATTACCCTACTTGAAATATCAGATTGGTATATCTATGGCTATGCGGTTACCTTTATAGGTAAAAGAGACCGTTCGACTTGGCTTTCATATTTCTCGAATTGCATTGGCTTGGGTTCGGTCAGGCTACGTTGTACACGACACAAGTCAGTCTTCTATCAAATAATGCTAACTGTATTATTGTTGGAGGTGGGGATGGGCATCGGGTTGGTATGCTGCTTGGTGAAATTATAAAGAGATTTAAGTTGAAGTAGCAGAGAGCTTTCGGTTATTTTGTTTCCCATTATGCATAACACTCCTTGCTCCTTTCTCTTAGGGAGGGCCGGATGCTTAGCGACACTCTGGCATGCATAATATTTAATGCGACTAGTTGATCTCCAGGTATCTGCTACTGTGTTGATCTCATTCCTTTTTCAATCCTTATAATAAATGACTATGACGGTTCTGCCTTTGGCAGTTCTTTCTTCGACAGTGTTGTACATTAGCGTATTGAGGTAAAAACTTATACCGGAGTCGAATTCGGACTTTCCAAAACCTCATTTCAGAGTACATCAGCCCGCCGTTATTAATTTCTAGTATCGCTATTTTCTTTGCACTCTCCGAATATACTACGTTACAAATAATAATGAAATTATTCCATGATATTCTATTCGAAAACATTCCTGCTATTGAATGGAGTTTCCTGGGTAACATCATTCTCTCTCTCTCTCTCTCTCTCGCTGTCTGCTCTTTTTTTAATGACCAAATTTAAAATCGTTTTAATGGCAGCCCATAGTTTTAATATGTGAAGAATATATTTATTAACTTTAAAAGACACAGTGCAATTTAGCTTCATAACTTTATCGCTCTTTCTCCCTCCCTCTCTCTCTCTTTCTCTCTTCCGTAATGCAAAAAAATTCAAAACCAGTAAAAAGTTTCGCGCGAAAAATATTTGCAAAAATAAACATTAGAAAAAAAGATGAAAATCGATCCTTATAAAAATATATTTTTGAGCAACTTTTTATATATATATTTTTTGTTCGGTATGTTTTTAGCATTCCAACAGTTTGCATTACTTTCTGTTGCCGCATCTTTATGTTTTCAATGTAGAAAAAGCTTGAAATATTAACTTTTTTAATTCTAATTATTGTTGTAGTTGTTGGTTTTAGATGATACTACAAAATTGTAATTACTTGCAGCAATGCATGTGTGTAAGAGTACATTGTGTGGATACATGCTTGTGCTTTTAAATACACATGACGATAACAAAAGCAGCACATAAGTGCCGAATTATTTGAGAAAAGAAACAAATTTATAATTATTTGAAAAAAATATGCTCAATCAATCTATTTTAAATGAATGATCTGAGTCCTTAATAATAAACTTCCATATTTAATGAAAATGTTGAAATAAAACACTAAAATTAATAATCATATTTTACACAACTGCGCCACTGTGCAGCGTGTCAACATTAGCAATACACTGACTGCATTTATACAATTTGTTTATTTTTTACAATTTTTGTTTTCTTGTGAAAATGTTTAGCTATTCCGTTTTTCCTTTGTAAGTTTTGTAGTTTTCTTTGCCTTTTTTTATCGTTCTCCTTGTGTATACAAACATTATTCAGACACACACACATATATAAAACCTTTGGCTTAGTCATTCTGACAGTCACTTAGCCAGTTGGGTTAGTTTTTTTTCTTTTTTTTTTTTATTAAATCAACTATTGCATGTGACCACCATATCTAAAGCTGCGCCTGCCCCCACCAACAAAGCAAAACAAGTATGGCATCTACAAACGGCTAAACCGAATCTTATATACCCTACATATAAATATGTACAACATACATATATTAAAAAAAAACATTGACCTAATATTTACTTATATTTACTTGCAGTTTTAGTTTATACAGGGTGGGCCAAAAGTCACAATGGGGTTTAAAAAACGAACTTTTTTGTTAATTTTTTTTTTAAGATTATATAAATAACATCTGGAGAATAAATAATGGAGGGATTTACAACTGAACAAAGAACAAGAATAATAGAATTTTATTACTTAAATCATTACTTATTACTTTTATTACTTATTAAATTTTTAAACCCCATTGTGACTTTTGGCCCACCCAGTATTTTTAAACGCACTCTCACACCCTGCGATTTATATCCGTGCAGGTGTGGGGAGTTTAATACTATTGCTAAATGTTACTAAAAAACATGGGATTTGAATCGTTTACCTCCCCTTAGCGTCAGCTAAGAAGAAAGAAAATTTAAACGAAAATAAGGTGAAACGAAGAAAAGCTCCAGCGAAATGTTGTTTATGCAAATGCCTTGCGGAATGTCACTGAACAGCTGTCGCTGTTGCCTCTGAAGGCAACCGAACATCTGCAAAATGAAATTTTACCTCCCGATTAGTTGACGCTCAGTACCGAACATTTAAGTAATTTCAGTATACACAATTTGGTTTCCTATAGCTTTTAAAAGGTGTGCCGAAATGAAGGCAAGACATGAATCATAAAGTATGTGGACCGCTGTCGCTGTTGCCTCTGAAGGCAACCGAACATCTGCAACATGAAATTCTACCTCCCGATTAGTTGACGCTCAGTACCGAACATTTAAGTAATTTCAGTATACACAATTTGGTTTCCTATAGCTTTTAAAGGGTGTGCCGAAATGAAGGCAAGACCTGAATCATAAAGTATGTGGGGTAGGGAGTTTTATCGCATAAGACATCATCTTGCAACCATGATCATTTTACTTAAATTTAACTAATTTGCTTGGCTGAAGTTTGGAATCTGCTCCTATAACGCAAATGGGCTTGTGGGTTTCTTGATATAGATCTGTGATGACTTCAATAGAATTTCTTTCAATAGAAAGAAATCGAATGGTGCTAAATCACGCGATTTAGGGGCCACCTTCAATTACCGCAACGATAGACAACATGACCTGGAATTGTCCCGCGCCCTGTTTGGCAAGTGGCATCATCTTTTTGACACCTCATAGCGGCCATATGGTGTTAATTTTATGATGCTCTTTGCACTAATTGCCACTCCGTTTGAGGTATCAGCGGAGGCAAATACAAGCTACGAGCTATTGGTGACTTTTGACTTCAGAAATCTTGAAGTATATGCGGCATTATATAAAAGTTTTGAAAATTTTACAATCGATTTCAACTTCTTCATTATAACTCTGTCTAAAAACATTTTTTCGCCTCATTTGTGTGGGGTATTTGTATGTGTGATGCATACTTGCATATGCTTATGTACCATTTCCACCTGTGGGGTGAAGGGTGCTAGAAGAAAAAGAACAAAAGTAACAATAAGAAAAAGACAACTGAAACACAACAAGCAACCCATGAAGCAATTATAACATCACATAAAAAATGCATTTTGAAAAGTAGGTTATTGGCGCACATCAACATTTCATTTGTTGTTGCTGCAACTTTTTTCATTTCATTTTTTTTTCCTCTTTTTTCTTCTTTTATTTTCATTTTAGTGGAAAACCTACTGAAAATACTTGTTTGTTTTCTTCTTTATGCACGTAACTTTTTATATGCAGCAGTAGATGTGAATACGAGTATTTATGTTTATAACATACACTCCCCTTTAAAACTAGGACGAATACAAATACATGCATATATTTGTATGGGTGAATGTAGTTGAGAAATAAATTGTGATGTATTTTGTTTTAGTAATTTATATGTATGTGTGTATTTGTATTATATGGGTGTTCATATATAATGTACCCATAAGTACGTTCCCATATATAGTACATACAAATATGTTAGAATCTATATATTACATATGGATATGTGTGTGTGTATATACTGCATTAAGGCGACCAATTGATTTCCCCGTAAGGCATGCATCAAAAACATGGACTTCAATTATCATTTGCAACATTAAATGTGTTGGTGCTGTAAGCTTAAAGCTGCAATGACGCTTATCTGCAGTGTTGCAATTTTACTTTTCTATGCGAATTAATATCAACATTAACATCAATAATAGGTTTTTTTGTTCTCTCACTGAATGTTTTGTCTGCGCTTTTTAATAGATTTTTGTTAATTTAAGCGTCTTTGTAGCGATATATGTATTTCTATACAAATTTCAGCCAGAATTGACATGCAACTCTGTGGCTGCCAGTGTAACCAGATGTAGGTGATCATATGCAATTAAAATGAATTACAAGAGTGCAATACATGCAACTCTGTGGCTGCCAGTGTAACCAGATGTAGGTGATCATATGCAAATAAAATGAATTAGAAGAGTGCAATACATTTTTTAGTGCTATAGTGCTTTCAGTATTTATATATAGTTTACACAAAAAAAAATCGAGTTGGGGCCTTTCTACTTGAGACCAAGGAAATAAAAAAATTATAGTGTAATTTATTTACCGATTTCTAGATAGTGAACTTTATCGATAATTATTGCTGGTTAATAATAAAACAAAAAGTTCGGACACTATTCTGCACAGTCTTGCGATTTGCTAGATATGGCTTCTCTGCTGAAAAATATGATAATGTGGCCTAAAAATGTTAGATTTTTATGACCACCCGAAATTTATGAAAATTTTCATAAAATGACAATTTTTTATGCAATCAGAGTTGCTTTTACTTTAATCAACAAAAAAAAATAGTTGGGCAATATCTTTGCATGATAGTGTGGACCAGCAATCCCATTTTGATGCGATTTTTTAAAATACTTGCTTAAGGCCACTATCGTTTGACAACTGAATCGGTTTTTTCGCGTAATACTCATGGAAATTGTTAGCTGTTTATATTTTATCGCCATTAATCGCTTTCAACGATAACTCTTGGCTTTTTAAATGACAATTTGAAATTTCTGAGCAGTAACAGTAGTCAGTCGTATTTCATGTCTGAAGTAATATATTCTTATCAATTAAATTTCCTTTTAAAAATTTGTAGCTGTTAAAAGTGATTCCAGAAGTCTGTCTACAAATAAAACTTTTGTTTCTAAAATTTATATTTTCTCTTAAAGGGGCTCAGCAATCCACATAGTGAAGCTTTTGATTTACTTTCCATATGTACATGCAACATTTCCCACTCCTCTTCATAGCATAAACGCGCTTCCTTGAATCCCTGGTTACACATCAAACTAGCTTGTCAATCGTAACGTTTGAGATTTTTCATTAATACAGGGGGGCCGCCGGGAAGGTATGCTATTTTCTTTGTTTATAATTTTTGATTGAGTGAATGGTTAGGGATCTTATATTGATAAATGTTGTATACAATATCAGATAAATGCCCTCCTCTCTTGGACTCACATATGCGAGCTCTTTTGGGAACATTTTTCATTACATTCTCACACATTTCGCGCGATATTTCGTTAATGTCATCACCAATACTGTGTTTGAGTTGCTCAAGCATTTCTTCCTTTTTTTTGCATAAACCGTGCTTTTCAGAATCAGGAGAAATAACTTGTTGTGAAAAGAGGCTTTGCAGTAATTCCATTGTAGTCCCTCTGGTATCCGATATGGCACCATCGTGTGGAAACCACAAAGCATGTAGTTGTGGTGTTAGAAATCTGCCAATCCTATCACGATATCGCTCCTCATTAGCAATTACCTGACCATATAGCACAGCAGACTGTCACTTTTAATGGATGCAAAGGTGACTGATGAATAATTTGAGAGTTTCCCATTACCCAGAACCGACGGCTCTATTTATTCACATATCCATTCAAATTAAAGTGTGTCTCATTGTGTGACACTCATTCTGATATTCTTAATGAATATCGAGGTTGTCATGACACTATTGATATATGTACGGCAACTCAAATGGTCTCTTGGCAGAGGCTCCTGTATTAACTAAATCTGAAATGGCAAGAAATGCAAGTCCTTGGCAAAATAGTGGACAAAGTTTTACGTTGAAGGCCAAGCTCCTGAGCACGGCGCCAAATTGAGATACATGAATGGTTTTGAACACTTCCTTGAGCAACAGACATGTTTTCGGCCAATCTTGCGGTACATTGTGGTGCTTTTTTGCGCCTATCAACTGCAATACCCCTTTTTTCGAAATCATTCCTATCCGATAAATAATACATCTTGTCGGCAAGTGGGTTCCTCCAAAAATTTCACGTAACTTTCTTATTGGTACAGTAATCGACGATTGAGTTTGATAAAAAGTTTTAACGATTAAAACACGCTGGTTAACCGAATAAATTTGGCACGTCTTTACTTTACGACTGTCAAAACTAATATTTACACGAATGTCTGAAAAAAAAGTAGTATACCTTCCCAGCGTTTACCACGTATAAGCCCAGCTTGTTCTGTGGCAAAGTGCTTAACTGAAATAAAAATTCCTAACTCGCTTTCAGAATCCATTTTTGAATTTTTTTTTACATCCCAAAATTTTGCCCAGCTTTTTCAAAATATTTTTATAAATACTTTTTAAAATGTTTAGATAACTATTTTTGAAAAATATTTAATAACAAATTAATGGCTCTTTCTCACGTTTGGTCGTTTTCTTTTGTGCTGCGTCGTCGTCGTCGTCTTATCAATAGCCAATATTCTTTTCCTCTTTTCTTATTATTTGTTTTTTAGTTTCTATGCTTCATTATCTGGAATTTGATTAGCAATTCCGCATAAATTCGAAAAGCACGTTTATTGAAGTGACGATAGTACAGTCGACAATGAGGCAGAGAAATGCTAAGCAAATTAATGTGATAGAATTACGTCAACTAACTTGAAAAGTTCCAAAGCAAAGCAGATATGAGCAGATATTTATTTTTTAGACAAGATAAAATTCTTTCTCTTTTTATCGTTCTTCAAAGTATTTGAATTTGGTGTACTGGAAGTGATACATACGAGTATACGAAGTGTCCAGTCACTGCTACACAAACGGCGAGGTATTGCAGTGGATTGGTTACTTACTTTGGCTAACGGCGTCAAGATCCCCTCCCAAATGATATGATGTGTTTGCTGGAAAATTGTGATGGTGTGTCCTAAAAATGCATCTGAGTGCATATGAGTCGTACGATTTGCAAAACGACTTACTTAATACAATATGAAACAATGACATGTTAGCAGTTCTCCTTGACTTATTATGGATTGCGTATTTCTTATTTAGCTTTAGCTAACGGCGTCTAGATCCCTCCCTCCCAAATGATATGATGTGTCTACTGGCAAATTGGGATGGCGGGTTGTAAAAATGTATCTGAGTGACAAGTCGTACGATTTGTAAAACGACTTACTTAATACGATATGACACAATATATGGGTAGGTTATCAGTTCTCCCTGAGTTATTAACTAAGACAGCGTTAGGGTGTCCATACATTCCTATAGTATTATAAAATTGTATTAAAATATTTAATTTTATATATAATTGAATAATTATTATGATTATTATTAATACAAAAAAAAAAGAATAAGGTGACAGAAACATATTTATCGATATCATTGCAAACAGCATATATTTTTTGGCACGCTTGACCATGTAAAACTGCTGAAATTTTTTGTTGATGCATGCAAACATACTCCATTTGTTGTGTGCTTCTATGCTTTCTAAGCGTTTTGCTCTGTAACTTGTCACAAACAATTACTCCGATTCTATTTGACAGCCAGCTGCGTGACAGCCGTTAGTGCATATAACAGATGGTGTGTATTTTCAGCTAAAGTGACAGCCAAATGTGTGAACAAAAGAATATTCACAAAATGTTTGGTTTTGCAATTGCAAGTTTCTATTTGCAATTTTAATAAGCACACGATTCCTCCACCGATCAGGTAATTAAGGGAACGAAACGATAACGAAAATTATAATAAAAGATGGTGATTTCTTAAGATATAAATTTTCTCTAGAAAGTACATTGTTACAACTAAATAAATAATTTTTGATATAATCGCCCCTCTTGTGGAAAACTTTTATCTCGCGATTAATTTCCTCCTCATATATGTATGTGCATTCGTAAACAATTAATGTAATTCAGGTGAGAATGTTAACGTGAAAAAATTTAAGCAATACTTCCCTTATTGTGAATATTTTCTTTACTCTAAATAATTTCCCTTTTCCTTTTAAGTATTAGTCATATAAGTATTTATTTATTCTAATAAGAAGAATATTGTTTTAGATATTTTAGATCAAGAAGAGTTACGAAAGTGCAAATGTCGTAATGCCTGTGGATTTACGAACGAGTTTTTAGTCTCCTCTCTTGCAATAAAATTAATCCTCCAATTGTAAATTTTTTATTTTTGACAAACAATTTAACAGCTGATACTTGTTTTTTGTTTACTTTTGTTTGATATTACATTATCGAACTCCGCGAGAGTATCAAAAATCCCAATGAAATTGCCAGCTAATTAATTTTCTACAATTAATTGTAAGGAAATCCAAGCCCGGAAACTACCCTTATTGTCAGTATTTTATGATGTCGATACGGCTCTTGAAATACTTAAATAATTAGGTGGCTAAATAGCGGCAATTCCAGATGGCTGCATTTGTGGTCGTGTCGCTGGCAGTGGTGAATGTAAATCGTTTTTTTTTTTGCCCTTCAGTCGTATCCAAATTTGCTAAGAAATCTACAATGGCTGCATGCCCCACTGTGCAATGTATAGCACAAATATTAAGGTAATAAGTTGGAAAACACGCTTAAAAAGCACGCCATCTAAAAATACCTGCATTCATATTCGCACGAAAGAACGATGGAGAAAAGAAATTGTGCGCATGATTATGGCGGGCGTGAGGGAAATGCGTGAATAAATGAATATTTGCAACTAAGTGCAGTGATGATGGCATGTTCTTTTGGCTTCAGTTGAACCAAATAATGATTCAAGTTACATCTTAAAAAAATAAATAAATAAAAATCTACGCATACAATTTGTAGTTCGTTTATTTTTCCTCTTATTTTTCAAGCTATTTTTGTATTGCTGGCCCACAAAATATTGACTTCGCAAGTGAGTGATCCGCAAGACTGTGAAAGACATGCATATTTATTGCGTAGTTTTTGACACGGTGCATTCTTTGTCTTTGCTTGGCCATACAGATATATAAATTTAAAGTTTTCTTTTAAGTGGCTTTTGGGAAATCGGTAGCTTTAAATATACATTTTAGATACGAGTAGTTCTGAATAAATTTTTTGCTTTTGTATGAGTATATAATTATAATTTGTATATGTCGTAATAATTTCTTCTTTTAGATGCAAATCAGGAAAATGAAAGTATGCCCTCAAATTATCGAAAACCAAAAATGTTTCAGTAAGTCTGTGTTCACACACGCTGAGTTTTAATTTTAAAGCGGCTAGTTTTTAGGTGAGAGCGACTAGGGAAATAGAAACGAGTGTTATGCAGTGATGATACGTTTTGTTTCTTCCTTCGTAGCAGCAGACTATTACTCACAGTCGTTATAAAAATTAAATATTTTTGTTATAAAGACTATCATAGTGTGAACGTCGAAGATAGTAAAAATAAGAAAAAGGGATAAGTTTTGCATTAAAGCTCGATGTATCTGAACACAGTCTAAGATTCTATAAAATTTATAACAAGAAATAGTGGAATAATTTTTTTACAGATCAAAGAGCGTACACAAGCAGGGCTGCCATTTCAATTTGCCTTATCAAGTTATCGCTGGGATTATTACCAAAATAAGTAACATTTTCTGGGATTTATATTTTTCCTATTAAGTTAATTTAATAGAGGAAACGCATTCAATGTTTTCCTTGATAACAGAGATTAAAAATGTTTCGCGTCAAAATTATGAAAATACTGCGAAATTGTGGATTCGCATAAAAATATATGTATTTCGGTACAGCCGTGAACGTACCAACGAAAATAAATTACGTTACATTTCAATCGTATTAACTGAATGGTATTATTACATGCCAATGTGAATGTATCGTTATTTTTTTTTATTCACAGTAGTGTTTAATTGTGAATAATATATTTAACTCACAATAAATGTAAAAATGTCAACAAAAGACAAAAATTTAGCTAGAAAAAAAAAATACCAAGAAATGGATGCGAATTTATTTTTTTTTTATTAAAGTTCCAGGGAAACTGTTGTAGAAAAAGAAAGTAGAAAAAAAGTGAACCGGTGGCACGGTTAGCACCTTTATGACAGTTATGCGAAGCAAACTCGAGTTCTCAGAGAATTAAATTGTGATACCATATAGTATCTACTTCGATATGTGGAATAAATGCACAAACACCCACATGGGAGCAACAATTTGAAGCCAATTTTGATGCGTAAGGCATCAGATCGACTTACAACTGAGTGACTTTAAGTTTGTAAAAATGTTTGACTGCTACACGAGTAGAATCGCTGAATGTTCATTCTTATTTTCTTTGTTTGGATTTTAATGCCAAACAATCTTTACAAACTGGTTGCTGTTAGTGCAGTTGCTTTTCAGGTACGTTTTTTCTACTCTCAACCTTTTTTTTTTTGAAAGATTTGTTGGCAAATATACTGATAGTTGTGTAGAATGTGCTTCAACTCTAGCAAGTAACACATACTTGTGTATATGCGTGCACACACATACATGTTTACAGAACAACATTTATTCAGTCAGATGTTATTGATAACGATAAAAAAGACGTTGACGGCCAAGTATTTTAGGTAAAAGTTGTTTGGATGCCATATAATTTTTAAACAGTTTGCTTTTCGGCTTAAAGCTCCGTCAAAATTACTGGAAGGGGCAGGGTAGCACGGAATATAGTTTTAGATATGGTAATGAATGTTGCCAGGTGATAGCAAAGGTTGACTTCCTAAGCGTCAATATATCAAAAATCTCCTCAGGATACAGTTGCAATCGTAGTGTGAACGGGTTTTTATTTAATTCTTCTAAATGCGAGTTATTTTGCTATATAATGATTAGGGATTATTTCACGTTCTTTCGCTTCATAACGGCGAAAGTTAAACCGCCGTGCTGGGCAAGAGAAATTACAGAACATGACCATTTGAATTATCAATAGCTGAATTTCGTAAAAATAATGTTGGATTTTCGATGTTTAGATTAAATTAAAATGTTGCCACGGTCTATGTGATTTTCGAAACCGCCATCATCGGATGAAGTTAATCACAAATCACTTCTAAGCATATTAAACTTACTCGGATTTGATAACAGAACTGTGTCCTGGTCTTATACAACTTATACAACTTGTCTTCTACCAATTTTAAAAATTTGGTAACTTCTGTGCATCAGAAGGAATTTCCCTGGGTCCACGAATATAGATTATAGATTCACTTTTCATCAATGATTTGGCCCCCATTATAAACTTTTGTAATTTGTATTTTTCTACAGTTTAAAATGTCCTCAGAAGGATCTTACTTACAGCAGGATTTAAGTAGTTTTCACCATTGGTGCACACATGGATTTAAACTTAAAAAATACCTATATAAATAAAAATTACGGAAATATATTGCAAAGAATTTGATGGATGATTTTAGGGAACTTAGTATCCTGCTTAAGTCTAAGCTAGAGTTCCGGAAATATATTACAAAGAGTATTAATAAAGCATGTGAAGGGCTTGTTTTTTATTGAACGCTGGTCTAGAGCAATAACTGATCCTAATGTAGCAATATTCTGTTTTTTTTTCTTCTAAACTTCGCCTTCTAAAATATACTTCGTTTTTTAATTCAATTCTTGGATTTGTTACAAAATTCGGAAATAAACTTTTTGGAATATGGTTTTATTGTCTGGGATCCGGAATTTATTATATATAAATAAAGAGTTGAATTTATTCGAAAGCAGTTTCTCTTACCTTCCTTGACAAGTTCTGTTAATCGGTTCGTTAGAGCTTTTTCTGCGCATTCAGCAAAATTCTCAGTGGTAAGACTGACTATAATGAACTGTGCGCGGCAATGCTTTTTGTTAGATATTTAGTACAGGACTGTTACTTCGGATTACCTTTTTCCAAATATTAATTTTAATATGCCATAACAATCTACTCGCCACTTAATATTTATATACCTTCCCTCCTTCCAATCAAATTTAAGGATGTCTGAAATAGGTGCATCTGGTTTGGAACAACTACGTATCATAACTTCATATCATGGCTCTGTTATCTCAGATTATATGTCCTCTGTCCTAAATGCACCCAAAACTTTGTTAATTTTTCATTTTGTGGTTTTCTATAGATATACTTAAGTGGGCCACTAGAATCGCTTACAAGAAGTAGACGTTCCGCCGCAACGAGTTTGAATTTCTCTGTATTTCGTGATCTACCAAGTTCTCTTTGATTAAGTTCTCTTGCTTTTGTTTTATTCTGATAATATGGTTATGTGGATCACCGAAATCGCTTGATGGAGGTACAAATTCCCCCAAAATGCTCCGCAACAAATTATGTAACCGTTTTGCTTTCGTTAATTTTTTCAAGTTCCCATCGGCCGATTTGTTTGATTGCTGGATTCGTTCATCTAAGAGGCCAACAAGCTCTTTTGTCGTGATAAAAGTATCTGGCAACGCTACAACTATCCAAGTTAAGTCTACTCACACATAAACACATTAATGGAAACATATGAACGTGTCAACACACACGCACAGGCTTTTATAGATGTGTAAGCATGATTTGCTGCCAAGCTTAGCTGTTCCTTCGGCTCAAATAAAGTCAAAACTTGTTTGGTGCTTTTATGGTTGTTTCTTCATTCGAATTTGTTTTTGGCCTGCTGACACAATCCCACTTTTATTTAGTTTAGTTTTCATCTTTTGTTGTTATTTCTTTGAAACTTGAAATGTGCTGGAAATCAGAGAAAAAAAGTAACGTATAGCCAGATAAAAGGTGTGGTATTAGTTGTTCTGCCACTGGTTCCAGTACCAGTCTCAATGGCACTGCTATATCTGTGATGGTGTTAATTTATAGCACTTTATAAAGGAAAAATAATAATAATAAAAAAAGATTCTAATTTTCAATAAGTATTTTACGTGGTTCGTCTAAGAAATAATATGACTTCAATGTGTGGATCGAATAACTCATGGGAAATATGTTTTCGTTTTATTGTGGAAATTTTTTTCGTAGAATTTGGGGGTAGAGATAAGCTGTTGTCGTTAATATTTAAAACATACGATGATCATTATTTCAGCGGAATGACAATGTGTGCATGCATGCGTATCTAGCCGTCCATCTGCTTGTTTGTGCCCTTGTAGTCATCTATGATGAAACAACTCGCTTTGACGTTTCGGAATTACTTTGTAACTTTCAAAATAACAACAGGAAACATAAAACTGCAATTTCAAGGGCCTGTTAAAGGCGATGAAGCCGCGTCATTACATTTGAGGTCATACTCCTGCTACCCGTATCTTCCAAAGGCTCAGTGGACTCTGATTAGGGATATAAAGTGTTCGCATGTGAAGCCTAATTAAGGGCACTGAAGCCTTTGATGTGGTCACCACATTCAGCCTTATAGATGAAAAGCGGCCATCGTTAAAGGTATTGTAGGAACTATTGGGTATTATCATCAATTAGGTGGGAACTTAGTTTCAGAAGATCTGGAAAAGAGATATCAGTTTCCTCATTCTGGAATACCGACACTGATAGTTTCTGGACACGCATAGATCTTTTCAAATCAGGCTTTTTTAAAAACGAGCCAGATATTAACTTTAATTTCGCAGCCTTCAACTGCGAAATACTTTCCACCTCTAATCAGAGCCCTCTGAGCCTTTGGATGCCCTGCTAACAAAATGTATCTCTTCTAAGAGAAGTATGGTCTCAAATCTAATGACAAGGAATAAAAGGAAAAAGTCTCTCAGCTTCTCTTCAGCTTTACGATATCAACGGCTTCAGCGTCTGGAAAGAAAACTTATGGTGGCATCTCTGAATTGTCGGATATTATTCATTCAAATTAACAGCAGGTGGTCGCATTAAAGGATTGTTCAGAGATTTATTATTTTAGAATAGCTTTCATTAGAGATTTTTTGCATTTATTTTCTCAATAATATCCTATGAATTTATTAATTTGGTTATGGGAGATTATTATTAGGTGTCACTCTCTTTTCTTCTTTCACTACACTGAAAACTCTCTGTTCTGCATTCCATGATATTTCCTACTTTCATCGTCTTCTTTTATAGGTTACTTTATGTTGCCAATTCCTCGGTACGATCTTATAAGAACTAAGCGGTCTATTTTTAAGCAGTGGCTGGACAGTGTTCGCTTTTGACATTTTCTACAGGGTATGCTTGTTGCTTCATATATGCATGTATGTGTGTGCGTAGGTAAAATCCAAATTGATTGTATTCCAAATCCAAGGTCCCCCTTTAATATTTAAATTAACTAATTTCTAACAACATTTACATACTTCTACCTTCATATTTATACGCACACATATGCATGTGTGCAAGACTGTACATACATACATACACACATTCATGCATACTTACATATGTATGTATATAGAAAAGGTTTTTGCGTTTTTCATATGTACCTCCGTGTTCATATTCTCAATGCTTTACATTTTTATTTTATGCTTTTGTACTCATGTACGTGTATGTGCGGTGTACCCACATATCGAGATCTAATGGTGGCACTGGGCCAGTATTGCGTATTCCGTTTGACGTTCTTATTACTTGGTTTTAGCGGTGTTCACGGCTTTCAGTACTTTGTGTGTTTACTTATCCGCATATAATGAATAATTCAACAAATGGCGGGCATTAAGATGTGGGTAAGTTTCACATGCCCGATGCTCTGCCGATATGTTCACTACCAACTGTCAATCTCTGCCATGGCCGACACACACTCACATTCCATACCCAAAATATACATATTTACATACATACGTACATACATACATACATACATACATACATATGTATGCTTACAGGAGGCATTTTCTTATTTACATACTCGTATGTATATGTGTGTATGTGCGGTTGGAAATGTAGGTCACTTGAACAACTTTGAATTTATAACAATTTAATTTGTAAATAAACTACATGCTAAATACATACTACATAAATTTTTGGTGCTTAAAGTTTTTAATTTTTTTTATGAGAATATCTAGCAATTCTTTTCTTAAATGTCAATAATTTTTTTATTTCATTCGTTGCAGTTTATAATGCTGAAATTGTGTAGAATTTACAAAATATAACAAAGCAGCGGCTTTGTTCTATATTAAAGGTCATGTTTCACTATCCAACACTGTCGTACGATTCATTATCACAAAAGTGTGTTAATGATGTCCTCCGATTTTAAAAAATCGCGTCAAAATGGCGTTGCTTGTGCCACACTATCATACAAAAATGATGCAAGCAATGGAAATTTTCATAAACTCTCGCTTGTCATAGTGACAAGTGACATTTTTATGCCACACTCTGATATTTTCTTATAAGAGATGCCATATTTAACAAATCGTACAACTGTGTAGGACCGGGTATTAATAGGACGGTGCCTTAATAAATTATATTATGTTACGCCCAAGAGTTGCTAATTCTCAAACTAATACAGACTTAACTTCATGCATACACACACCCTTGCACATGTACGACATACATATTTATGTATATGTAAGTGTCTACAGCTAATCACAGCAGGTTTACTATTTGCATAAAAAGTTTTTTTTTTATTTATTTATACAATTAGAGAAAAATATCTAGTTATTAACTAATGTGTTCACGAAGGCATGGCAGCTGGCCCTTAGACTCTCTTGTTGTTGTAATTTTATAAAATTTCTATCAATTTGAAGACCTCGTAATTGGTTTTCATAATCACAAAAGTCTGTTAATGATATCCTCCTATTTAAAAAAATCGCATCAAAATGGCGTTTCTTGTGCCACACTATCATACAAAAATGATGCAAGCAATGAAAATTTTCATAAACTCTCGCTTGTCATAGTATTTTTTCATATTTTTAATTTCAGATATTTTTTTAATAAGGAAATATTTTTAATATCAGTTTACATTGAGACCTACGATATATTTTTTTAATTTTGAAGAGTTTATTACGTCCACTTGCAGATTTTTTACCAATGTCGCCATAGTTCATTTTAGCGACTTCTTTTTAATGCACAGATTCCTACTTTTTTGTCTAAAATTTAATTTTCTTAAATACTTTCTTTCATACTTTCGTTCATTGTTATACAAATTGTTTCTTTCAGATGTTTCTGCAGTTTTAAGATATTTTTGTTAGAGGTTTTACTTTTAGCGATATTCTGATTTTAATTACATTGATGTGAATTTTCTTCATTAAGGGAATTTTTTTTCTATTCCGGCGATTTCCTGTCGAATTCCAATTTTTTTTAACTTCCGTGCTCTGTTGCAATGATGTTTATAGTTTTCTCTTTCAAATGGGCTGATTTTCGTTTGGCGATTTTTATTTTAGAAATTTTTTCGTTTCAATAGTTTTGTAAATGTTTGCAATTCTCATGTCATGCAGGAAATGCTTTTTAATCTAATACATTTCAAAATGGGTTGGCAATTAGTTTCAAAAACCAAAGGTGTCTAATAATATTGACCAAACAAATTTCAAATAACAAAATTTCTATTGATATTGAAAAGTATTGTTTTTACATGCAAAGCAAAGTCAATTTGCAATAAGATTTGGTTTTAATAAATTTTTTACAAAACGGAGTTGTCACACTTTAAAAATCAGCGGCTTCCGTTTTTTACTGCAGTTTAAATTTTGGTAGCAACTAAGAAAAAAGGAACTGCTGAGAAAATTTCACATTTTTACAAATAAATTTAAATCACCAGATACTAGAGCAGCGATTTTATCCATCCCATTTAAGTTTCTAAATATTCATCAACGAAAACTTAACACACTAACAAATCAATTACACTGGAGCTCCGATTTGCGTGGTTTTGAAATTTTTATCAATTTGCATGTGGATGCTTTGATTTTAATAGTTGATTATCAGCTGATTTTTGTAGTCTTGCTTGCTATTTGCGTCGCTGCGTATTTGCATATGATGGAATCAGGCTCCGTAGAACTTGGATGACCCCAATTATTCTATTAATAAAACTATGCTTACAGTTATTCTGGTTAAAGCTTCGTGATAGAAAATAAGAATCTTTTTTCCAAAAGCATGTGCATTGCTTGAAAGAAAAATTGGACATATTGAATAGTTTAAAATCGAGAGAAAAGGTACTTGCCATGAAACGAACCCTCTATGATAAGTAATTTGCTGCATTCGTCACTGTATCGAAAGTAAACAAAAAAATTAAATGTAAATGTATTGTATTGCTAAATATTTTAATTTTTCCTCCTATCAATAATATAGTAATATATTTCTCCGGTTCTCATAAAAGGTGCTAATCGAGGCTTTGGTGTATAGGGTACACTAAAGTGGTAGAACTTTTCCGAAACATAAATATTCGTATTTTTACCTTTTCTGTATAACATTTTCATGGCTTAGTTATCGCTTTTCTAAATTAAGGTAACGATATGTGGCAGATCCATAAACAAGCATGTACATTTGTGCATACATATGTACATACATCTATATATGTATACGTAAGTATGCATCTGTATCTGCTGCAAACGAGCAAACCGAATAAACTTTCAATATTTGAAATGTCCAAAGTTTAAATTGCAAACACATGCATGCACACATGCATATTAATACAAAACAAGTAAAGCAAAAACAAAACGAAAAACTGGAAAACCTTGAAATGCAAACGTTTGACTAATTGTTTAGAATTTGAGCGTTGCTGTTGTTGTTCTTGTTGTTGTTGCTAAAAGTCTCTCGTTGCGACAGCAGAGAAAAAAGCATTGAAAACAATGAGACTTATTTGAAGGCTACTTTGCCAGATATGTGTATTTATTTTTAAATTTTTCTGGCGATTTTTTTTGTTTTGAACAGTGTGTGCTAAAAATGCAAGTCATATGATTTGTAAATTACTAATTTTCACTATTATGACATTATGGAATATATAATTTTCAGGCGTTCAGAGTTCCATTTATTTCAACTAAAGTTTGATCAATGAGGCCATTTTGACTGAACGAAATGTAAATGTATCATAGACTGACTGCTAATCAAACAAGATGTAAAAAAAATTATTGTGATCTGGCATCACTGCACCTCTACATGTCTAATTGTTGACGGCGTCATCATCGCCATTAAGGTCTGTCTGCCTATATGGGCAAAGTGCGGTTGTTTGTATTCTACAAGCTGTTTTTTTTTCTCTTCTCAGTATCTACTTCTTTTGCAAGACGAGGGGCTGAGAGAGGTAATATAATTGTATTCATTAAACAGACATTTTTTTTAGCAACTGATAGAAAAGTTCTTTGTTCGACGTTCTATTTTCTTACACTATACTTTTCACTACGCGTATTCAGATGTGTGTACATTGCATGTAGATTTGTATATATGTACATATACATTTATATACAAATTATGAGCATGTAAGTATGTATATACAAATGTGCATTAGTTGGTTACAGATGCAACTATATATATATACTCATATACAGTGTATTAAATATATAAAATATATACTACATACATATGTATATATGTACATGTATACATACATATATATATGGCTAGAGTTACGTATGTACGTCCATACAAGCTATGCATGCACGTGTGTGTGTCACAAGTTATACATACCTATTTGATCACTGGAAGTGAAAATGTCTACTATATTCTCTTTACAATTAATTAATTAATTAATTCGTACAACTTTCTGGTATAGTGTTTGCGAGGTCTTAAGGGCCATAATTCACTATTCTACACATTCGCACGATTCACACGAAAATCTGAAATAATTACATTGCATCAAAATGCTGCTATAGAAGCCATATTATTATACAAAAATGATAAAAAAAAATTTTTTTGTTCAGCTGCTTGAACTAAATGCAACTCTGATTGCTTGGAAATCAATAGTTTATGAAAATATTCATTAAGCTTGGCAAATCGTATGAGTTGTCTAAAAATCTATCACACACATGTATTTTCAGTACACACTATCATATTTTTTTTAGCAAAGATATGTTAATTTTGACAAATCGTTCGATTAACTAGAATGGTGGATCATGTCCTTAAGTTGCTATTTTAGTTATGAAAGAAAACGTTTGCATTAAAGAATCATACGCTCACGAAAATAAATAAGAAATTAAATTGGTTTAAGAAGTTAACTTTTTAAAGCTGCTCGTGGCGATTTTTAGGAAAGTTAACGTTTTCGATATTCTACTGTATATAAAAGAAATTCAACACATTATCAATTTAGGCACTTACGATCTGTCTTACCTTGCCGAACAACATCGATCACTTAACTCACTTCTTAAGTGAGACCTCTGTTGGTTGTAACTGAGTTGCCACATCTGGCCAAGAGCCATCACATGTGACAACTCTGTTAACAGCTGTTCAAGTTCGTACAGAATTTGTAAACGGCGAGTTTCAAGTTTTTTTTTTCTTAATTTTTGTGGTTCAAACTTATCTGTGACTTAAAAATTCCTAACGATTTGTCTCACTTCACTTAATTATTGTCTTTCAAATATATTATTCTTAACTTTTGTTGTATTGCCTGCATTTTCTTTTCCCCGTTCGCATCTACATACATTTGCTTTTTTTTCGTGTCATATCTGAGATATTTATTTTTAGTTTACTTATCTTTCTGTTTATCAGCAAACACGTTTTTATGCCAATGTTTTTTCTCCTTTATTTGTAGATACGGGTCCCGGGTTGTTCCGCCAGGTCTGCACTGCAAGAAAAAATTAAAAATAAAAAAAACTGGTAAGTTTTTTAATTTACTGATTGTCGTTGTCTCTTTTATTAATTTAAAGATACTAAAATCGTACGATTTTTGCACATGTTTGATACTTTAATTGTGAAATACTCGTATTGTTGTTCTATAAAATAAAACGGAAAAATTGTAGAAAAAAAGTTAAAAATAATTTTTAGTAAAGAAATTCTATGAATGAAAAATGTATCTAAATGTCTAGAATAACTCTGAAAATTAGGGATTTTCGATGACGAATTTTTCTTTACTGATTTTGGTTGGACTGCTTCAGTCTATAATAATATCTTTTAAATATTTTTAATACCCAACCGTTAAAATTAATTGTCAAGTCTCTTAAATAATTTACGAAAATATTATTATTAATTCTTTATTGAAAAAAATATATTTTAACTCTAAAACCAAAATTTTTAACATATTTTGTTTGATAATTCTCAACAAAACAATGAGAATTACTACTGGCTATTTCAAACATTATGCTTGCATTGGAATTGTTAGCATTTTTTACATGAGCATCAAACATTGCTGGTTAGCTTATGTTTGTCTTTAAATAAAAACCAAATACATAATTAATGAATAAAGAATTTTCGGAAAATAATTTTTTATATATGTGACATATTGCTAAAATGCTAATGACATGACAGAAGTGGCGTATAGGTAAGTTCAAATGTAGTAAAAACATGTTCTACTGTAGTGGAGAATTGCATCTATTCCTGGAACTAAATCTAGTGGAACTGACTTATCAGTACTTGTGAGTTCGTGTTTTAACTGAATTTTACTTAGCACTCAAGGCTATAACAGCATACTTTCAATTGTACAATAAGTTCAAATTTTTCCAGTCATTTTAGTTTTGCGAACTGTTATCGTAAGAGGTTCACTATTTTTGCACTGCATTTTAATGACTCCAAGACATTGTTGCAGTGCTCATATATCGCTCCATTTTTCTTGCTTCACTATTCCACACCGTCGTACGATTTGCCAGATATTGTACGTCGACTCAAAAAGTGCTGAAAGTGAGAACTAAAAATAAAATGGTTTGAAAGAATTTATGTCATCTGGCCAGCTTTTTTTTGGCATTATTTTTTCATAATAGTGTGGCAACTACATTTTTGGGGGAGTTTTTTGGTGGCAGGCAGTATCCTGCGGGATTTTGTGGTGTAACTACCTAAAAATTGTCGGGCTAGTGAATGTTGAACAGTTCACTCTGTACTGCCTACGTAGGGTATCCAACTGTTGCCTGTTATACTGCATACTGGCTTAACTCTATTTTACAATTTTTTTTATACTCTTCATGCTTGTTAATTCCTACGTTTGCTCATTTTATCATTAATTCCGCATTATTCATTAGAAAATCAATATTGTAATTTTCTAGAAATCAAATATTCATTAGCAAATCATCCATCTATTATAAACCAGTTTAATTTCCAGTTCCTTTTGCTCTTTGCTTTTCTTGAATATTTATTCTGATTTAGCCGAGTTGATTTAATGTGTTAACAAACAAAAAACAAGATGAATTAAATTTTTTCAAATAACATGAAATTATATTATCAAATTCATCTAATGTATGAAGTTGTTTCATTAACGCAATGAATTATTTTCATTGGCAATATGAAACATTTTTCATTGAGAAATTCCCTCAGAAATTACCGAAAACCCTTTTCATTTATTAAAAAATTATTATTCATTTCTAAGAAATATTTTATGATCAATGAAATTGTTCAGTGTAATTAAAGCTAACGATTCACACAAATCTCTCGGAATTAAAAAAAAATATATAGATAATTATTCCATTGGCAAATTTAATTCTCATTAATTATCTGAATAATGTTGTAAATAATCTTGAAGTGTATTGTAAAATATTTTTGCTAGCAAATATTTTCCTCAGCCCTGCGGAAACCTCTATTCCACTGAATGGCAAACACATTTACACAATTATAATTGCTTGATAAATATTTATTTAACTACACGATCTGAGCACATGCAATTGAAATTAATTTTAACAAAATATTTTCTTTTTGTTTTAATTTATTAACATGTTCAAGCAAACAATCGAACAAATACACGTTTCTATTTCAATTCTTTTTTATCGTACAACGAATTCTGATAAATAATTAAAAATAAAAAAATAAAGCAAGAAGAAGCTCCGCAAATAATTTAATGCACAAAATAAAAAAAAAAAAAAAAAAAAATTATGATTAGAAAGCAACTAAATAGTGAATGTGTAGAAAGAAATTCCTGAGATATTTTTGACGGCAAATTAATTCACGCAAAGTTTCTATATTATATTACTTACTCTGCACAATGGGGCAAAGGCTCTTTATTTTCGAAATGCTACACACGCTTTGCTGTGTGGAAAGAAAACAACCAATTCTAATAATCAGTGTGGTCAACACTGCACAACAATACCTTTTTTATAATAATGTGGCAGCTCCACAAGGCAATTTTGATGCTATCTCTTTACACGTTTAGGCTCGTCATTCAATCTTGCCATTTTCTAATAGGATTTGAAATGTTACCGTTTTGGAGTTTTGGCGATTTTTCCTTCATGTATCTTTACAAACGACGATGGTCAGAATGTTACTGTCAATAGTGGACGAGGCCACGTATTGGGCGCCACAAATAATTTATTCAAAGAAAATTTTGCTTAAAGATCCAATTACTTGTCTACCAAGATTTGCTATGTAAATCCATCGCCAATTTCGTACGTCGATAAACTAGAGAAAATGGAACATATGGAATACCACATTCAAAGATTTATTGGCTAAATTCGACCGTAAATAGGCATGATCTCTCATGGTAGTACTATTTTGGCTAAATCTGATCATTTTCGCAACTACTTCTGGAGATAGTGCGAAAAGCCCCTCGAACCCTCTGGATCACTGACGAGCTGGCGTATTTCTGCTTCCACTTCTTCTTTCAGCAATAGGGAATCGAAATCACGTATTTCTCTTACAGTTTTTGGCCTTACTTCTGTCACATATGCTAGTACTTGCTTGGACTTACTTACTTATTTAAGAAACTCCGACGGGAACTTTGTCGTATTTCGAACTGCCAAGAGAAAGACGCTAGTCTTCATTTTTCTAGCTGTCATTATTCTCTCATTATTTATTATTATAAAATCACACGACTTTTGTTTAGCTGCGCTCTTCTTTGGTTAATACTGCTTCGGCCTTCGTCATATTTTAGTTATTCAGCCTTATCTGAAGCCTTTGCTGAAGCCTTTGTTGAAGCCTTATCCAGTCTTCCGCTAGTACCCTTCTTTATTACACTCTGCCAGTTTCTTAAGCCATATGCTAAGAATATGCTATTCTGTCTCTTAGACTTTTGTCCTTAGACTTTTTTGAAGAATTCGGTATTCTGGGAGTTCTTTTCGGGTTTGTGGGCTTGCTTTGCACTGGCGCCTGCAGCCTATTCATAATTCTTATTCTGTCGCTACTATCTTGAAATGGTTAAGGACTTAAATCTTTTTATGGGCAAAGAGGGATAAGCTCAAGTAGGTTACTATCATCTGTGCGGCCACTACTGATTAGACTACATTTCCAACTGCTGGGGTTACGAAAATTCCTGTCCTAGTGGTATCCGATGGTGGCCACTTGCCCGAAGTCATACTTTAACATTAATGTCAAAGAATTGCCGGCTCCATTGGTTTTAGAAATGTAATTTTTTATACGAAATATTATGATTTCAACTTTTCTAACTTTGAAAGAAACTTTGCTTCTAGAGGATTTTCTGAAAGCCATACATCAATGCTGGCAACTCCCACAAACCATCACTGAAAGAATCGTCTGGTAAAAAAACCTCTAATCATTGCCATAATTCGGACAATCGACAACGTAGACCTCTCTCGCAGCAATATTTTAGTATGAACCAAAGGGCCTATGTAATAGTCCATAACAAATACCGCTCATATTTAAATAAGTGTGAGTGTATTGCGAATAGCAAACTATTTTCTAACATGTAACATGTAATCATCACTAAAACTTACATTATTGCTTAAAATTTATATTTAATGGGGGAAAATGACGCCATGCAAATGGTTTTTGCTGGTGCCACTATTGATGTCATCTTTTTAAATATGACTTTGAAATTTGCCGTGTGTGCTTTTTTTTCGTTTTTCTGAAATAAGAAATTAAAAAAAAAATCTTCTGCATGATCATTGCAGTTGTGTTTTGTGATTGCTGTAAATGCAGTTGTTACTGCCATTTTATTCGTTGCAATTGATTGTCTACTATCTGTAGATAACTATAACCATACTCAAGCACATGTATGTGTGCATGTGTGTGTTTGTATCTATGCATGTGGATGGGCATATCTGTACAAACCTTAGAAGGATGAAACGAAAATCAAGGTTGCCGCAAACAAAATAAAATTTTATAAAAACAATTTCTTAAAACAAAAACTTTTCAGATGGGAAAATTAATATTCTATTCGGCCCTCTTGTTTTACTTTTTGCAATAATTTATAGTTTTAAGTTTGGTTTTTATATATTTTACAATTGATATTTCGTTAAGAACTTTTTAACATCCTCCGGAAATGAAAAGATATTTCAAATATTTTTTATACATAAACAGGAAACAATTTTTTTTTTTTTTGGAAATATGTTGCCATAGAAATACTATTTAAACGAGTAAGATTAATGTGCGAAATTAATTGGTCTGAAGTGAAAAGGTCCTAACTGCCATTTTTTGGCAATCGATTTTTTTTGCTTACTGATTTCAATGTGTACCCGTATTTAGTTCATATATGGAAATCACTAAAAAAAAATCTATAGCGAAAAAATGGTACTTGGTGCCTTTATACTCGAGATCAAAGATATGTATATTTTTATGTTTTTTTTATATTTCCATAATTTTTTGCATTTATACTTAAATAATAGTTTTTACAGTATAATTTTGTTACATAAAAATGTTGTACAGATTTTTTATATTATTTTTTTTATATCTATTAGCGCCTAAATTATTACTACATTAATTTTTTTTTTTTTTTTTTTTAATTATTATTAATATTTTATTGGGGATTCTTAGCAAATATTTTTTTATAGAAAAAGTTAAAACTCCCAATTATTATTTTAATGACATTGTTAGTTATTGTTCTAAGCAATGATGGCTTTCGCTCTTTTTGTATATACTTTAATATTGCACAATAATATTGCACGTGCATAATAATAAATAATTTTTTGATTTGTCGATATTGAAAAAATATATTAAAAATTAATAAAACCGTGAATCAGTTGGAATAAAGTAAAAGTATAAAAATCTAGCCAAATATGAAAACCATTACTTGTTTGTCGCCATTAATTTTTTTTTTCTTTTTCCCCCCTTATCAACTTCTCTAAAGCCCATTCCGTGTGAAAAACTTTGTTTTCTTTTCCACTTTTTGAATTTGGCAAATTTTTCCAACAAGATATTTTATACGTTTCTTTGTTTAAACAAATAACAAATCTATTACACTGGGGCCTCGTTTTACGTCATATTTTGAAAAATTGACCCGTTCGTTTTGAGAAGTTTCGATTCTGATATTCGGTGTTTTTGCACTTTGTCTTTAGTCGTTGTGCGTTGTTTTGATTCAATTTGCATCGCTGCATGCCAACAAATGATGGAATTTGCATGTGGATTGCTTGAAACTGAAATGGAATCTATGGGAGCGTTTTAAGCCTTTTGAAAGGGTCTGTTGCTTTGAGAGGAAACCTCGTTAAAACGACTTCTAACCGACAAAATGTTCAAATAATTTTCTGAACTTGCTACACTGTTGCAATTTAAATAAGTTACAAAAGTACATTTTCAATGCCTGATAATTCGGAGAGGCCATTAAAAGTTCTTGCGCTTAGTAGACTAAGCTCAGTTGCAGAGGTGATCATACGATTGTTTGTTCCGGCGAAGGTTTCACAGTCCCTTCGAGGGAATTATTAGTAGTCCATTTGACATATTTAGCCGTCTTCAAGATTTTGGGTTAAGCTTTCATATGGGTGGCTGGCACAATTGCCAAATTAATTCACATAAGATATCCATTACGGTCTTTTAGCCTTCTTCTCTTAAGACATTTTATGGGGGCGTAAAAAACCAGTCGGAATCGGTCAAATTCTTACATTGTTCGTCGCCAAACAAGTTTTTATGGTTACGTTACCCAGCACAGTGTCTTCTACACTACTTCGCTAGTAAGAACTGACATTTCTCAAGCTGTTCGCCACAATGGGGGATGACTTCTTTCCATCAGGCGTCTTTAAAAATAAAGCGCTACTGTTGCGTATAATTAACCAATTAAAGTTCGCACAGCTATTTTTCTGGGAGCTGCATGTTTATAGAAAACAAAACGTTAACAAAACATTCACAAAAAATTCTCATTTTGTATTGTTATTCATCAAAGAGGCAGCCATATTGGCGTGTAAAAAAATTACTTCTTGTCACGTACGTGACTGTATGTAATTGCATATATTTTACAATCGTGCAGCTGGATTTTTTCGTTATTCCTATATGCCAAAAATATAAACCCAAATAAATAGATAACACAAATATTTGCTTGTTTGTATGACACAAGTCACAAAAATAGCCTTTTTTTTGGAAATACCCATATGCTGTGTGATATTTGAAAATTGTTTTAAAAATAGTGTGGCACTAATTGCAAAAAGGCCCTATATACATGCATTTGCACATGCCCATGCACATGCTCATGCATACACACACCAACACACACACACAATCTACGCCGTATGCAGCTACATATAAAACAATGAATGCAATTAATGAATGCATTTCAATCTTGTGCAAATGATTTTTTTAAAACGCAATTGCATATTCTTTGGGAGCAAAATAGAATTATTTTTCTTTAATCAAACTGAAAAATATGTGAATAATGAAACTGCAATAACAGATTAATTTTTTGTGTTATTGTAAAAAATAATTGCGAATAAAAATCTCGTTTGAATCGAATACGAAGTATGCAATTTTTTGTTAGGCCACTTCAATTATAAAAATGTTTTATTAATTAGAACCGAAACATGATTATGCAGGCTAGAATCTGTGGCAGTTGGCTTTGGAAGTTTATTTATAAAACTTGACACCAACTCGTTCGGTTGTCCATGATGAATACATCCATTCAGTTAAAGAAATATTTATTGATTTAATTTTTTTTTTTGAATTTTTTATAGAAAATCCTTGTGCTTAATTGCTTTTGAAAGAGTTACAGATACATATATACGAGCACATACACATATTAAATATAAAAATGTCAAACATCTTGTAGAATTTTTTATTATTTATTTAAAACAGTTTTATCGGTCTATAAAAAAATTATTTGAGAATGTTTTTCCCTTTTTTTTTTAATTTTTAAGTTATAAAAAATATTGTGTAAATTTATTTATAATGAACTTATAACACTAAACTTCATTGACACCTGCCAACTTCATGTATGTACATTTTACATGAAAATTAACAAAACTAAACGAGAGTTACTGCAGAAATACACATACATATGAATTGATACTACTACTGCTGACAGTGAAAAAAATTTTTTTTTGATATTTTCGCTTCTAAAAAGTGAAAGTAATATCTCGGCCGTTCGCCAACCTCCGCATAGCTAATTCAATTAAATTCAAGGCGTATTTCTATTTATGGTCACGTCCTTTTCCTAACTAGAACAAGCAAGCCTAATTTCATTATAATTTATCGGATTTCTGTCAAGTTTTCGCCCCAGTTAATATTTCCTGGTCTTAATTTTCATTCTTTTTTTTTGGCAAATTTATTTCAATAGAACATGTCGCTCCTGCGCAGTAATAGTGTAATAACTCGCAAATTAATTTTTTATTTTCCATTAATGCAGCATTTATTCCTCAACCTTCTCTTATGCATCAAACCTGATGAATTAAAAATGGGCTTTTCCACAACTTTTAAGTAAAATGTAATATTTTTTTTTATTTCTTTGGAAAATTTAAAGTTATTGAGATATTAATTGGCTTAAAAGGGCCATCACGTTATTTAAACGGATCTTATTAAATTAACTGCCTCAAAAGTCATCCATCAACCATAAAGGCCATGATTCACCAGCCTACAGGGTTGTACAATTCAGCCACATGAACATCTAATGTAATCCCATTCTATGGTAAAAAATCAACTCAATATGGCATCTCTACTTAAAAATGTCAGATCTTTATGACAAGTTTATAAAAATTTTCATGCAATTAGAGTTGCATGTACTTCAAGCAGCAGAGAAAAAATTGTTTGCATAATTTTTGTGTGATAGGATGGCAACAGCAACGCCATTATGATCCGATTCTTTTAAATACGAAGGATATTCCATCGGGTTTTTGTTTGAATGAATCGTAAAACTGTGCAGGATAGTGACACATGATCAAGTAAGTTTTGTTAAAAAATCGGAAACACTTTTAGAGCACAATATTATAAATTTCTAGCGGAGAAATCATATTTGACAGATCGTACAATAGTGAATCCTGACATTTAGTGACAGTTGTCAAGTAAACAGATGTGACTTATTCGCATTTCTTTACCTTATTGATATTTTTCGTACGCCATTTGCGTAAGAAAGATCATTTTCAGAAAAGTGGTTACAAAATTGTTTTAAGTTAAGCTGATTAAGAGATTAAAAAGTGGTGGGAGGAGAAAGAGATTGAAAGTTCTAATGTCAAATAAAAAGTAAATATAAACAAAATTTTATAAAAAAAAGGTGAATACTTTTCGGAATGCACATATTTTAATAAGTCAGCAGTATGAAAGATGTCATAAAAATCGGACGTATGTCAATACGAACAGTGTGTCACTTGATTTTACATAAAAGAAGATCAAATTCAATAACTACAATTCGGAAGCAACTATAATCGCTTAAGTGTTGGGTAAATAAAATATAATTGCCATAAGACAGTGGGCAACATAATAAATCTCTAGTACGCTTGTACGGATCTGTACCAAAAATTGAATTGCAACCTGTTTTTGCCAAAGTTTGACCGAAGAACTATCAATATCATCATAGTCATCTTCGGAATAGTCTGGAATGCCACTTGCATTTGGATTTCCCTTCGGGAAATCAAGTGGTGGTTTCTTCGTAGAACCTTTTGTGGTTATTGTTATCGGTTTATTGCCTGCTGCTGATGCAGGTTTCTTTGTTGTGTATCCATCTGGCCTTTCTGCAGGCATTGGCTTATTAGGATACAATGCCAAGTGTTGTTTTCGTACTTCTTCACAACCTTCATTCGCATAATGAAATAGTTCGGGTTCTTTGCCACAATTCTCAAATAATTCCGCACCATCGCCATCATATTCAATATGATTTAATACACCGTTTACATCATAATCCTCCTCGGATGAGCATAAGAATTTGTATTTCGGATCAGTACCCGTAACACATTGTGAAGCAGGCTTCTTACAACTGTTGTAAATCGTGCTTCTGGCAATATTAGTAGTTGGATAATTACAGGATAGCATAACAACGTTCTTTTTCCGATCCTCGGCATAGAATTTTGCAAATGTACAACCAACGCGATTGTTGCGCTCATTTAATGAGGTCAAGAAATGACCCACCATCCTAAAATTTAATATCAAATGAGAATTGCTTTATTTTTTCTTAATGATCAAACTTGCCAGTCTGTTTGATGATAGAATTTATCTATCATGTCCATTTTCGTATAAGTATACTCAAGATACCACAGATACGAAATTATATTGATATAAAAGCTGGCATTGTTGGGCTTCACATTGTATGTTAATAAGCCGAGATTTTGTCCCGAGAAAGGATATTTGACAGTGTTGCGACATTTGTCGTGGGCAAAGGTACAGTAAGAGGTATGCAAAAAGGCGGTTTTCTCTAGTTCCTTGTCCCAAGTCACAACACCATGACGACAGCCCGGACCCAATTTGTGGTCCTTGAAAAGACCCCCACAGGCCACAAAGTTTCTTTGCACATTATGCAAATCCAATATAAATTGTTTCTCGGAATCTGTCAGCGGTATAAGTTCGGCATCTTCAGGACATGGCGGATATTGAAATTTCTGAAATAATAACTGTTCATCGCACGACTGATTCATCAGACTCGTTTTTGTTTCTTACTAAATTGTGAGCGATACCATTTTTGCAACCAGTGTGTGCCCCATCCCCACCCACATATTTACACAAACCAGGCCGGCAATAATCAGTAAAAATATCTTCTTCTTTATGACCTGCAGATGTTGCCGACGTCAGTAATAACAAAATTATGATTTTTTTCATTGTTAATTTTTATCAAAATTAAATAAAGAGAAAAAAAAATCGTATTGACAATTGTTTTCTATAGATTTGTAAAGGTTAGTGCACACGAGGCTGCTGTCTATAAAGAGAGAACGAAGGCCTCATTTCGGAAAAGGCCATAAAAAAGGAAATAAAATGTGAAATTTTATAAGCGAAAGTAATTGCTCTTATATGCATATGTCCTGTTAATTCAAAAATACGAAGCAAACATCTGATGGTGACAAGTCAATCTTCTGTGCTGTCAAAATTGCATATGATTTTTAATTCAAGTAAAGATTTAACGAACTTAAGCCAAACCAATTAAAAAAGTATTCAATTCCAAACTTTAGTTTGTTAAATATCTCGATATTTAAAGTTTATTTTGAATTGTCGTGAAATATTTGAAAGTGCCACAATATTTGTTATTTTATACGTATATTGCCGATTTCAAAATAATTATCTATGTTGCGACAATTGCAGCTGCTGTTACGTAGTCGTATAGTCCGTGTTACATATGAGAGTTGGAGTATAAATTTAAAGAAAAAAGTGCATGGCAGTCATGAGGGGTTGCGGGGGCAGCGCAACTAATTGCATGGCAGAAATAATTGCCAAACTAGCTAGCTTCGCATTACGTTATTGTAACAAATTGATTTAGTCTGATTTGGCTTAAGAGAGATATATAGTTCGCCGAGGTTATTCTATTTTAGGGAACACGCTACCCACGTACAATTGAGCCCTGACCTCAATGAGATATTACATCATTGGAGAGATCAATTGTGGTGTTTGTGTTTGGTGTCACATCGCACAGTGCAACCCCAGTTCGAATAAGCTCAAATCGAATATCTAAAATCACTACACTTCTCATTCACTCTGAGAACCACGTGGGGCTTTTCAAACCATACATGCATACACACTATGAAATGTAATAATTTGGACAAATTTATTCTTCCAAAACAACATAGTAATTGATATAATCCGACATAAGTGCTTCTACCGCGTCTTACACGCATACAAATGCATCCATTTCCTATACATACATATGTATGTATCTATGTATAATGTTTACAATTATACACAGTAATTGACATAAGCATACATTACTACACATATATGTAAATTTCCATTTTGACGTTGACGTTGTTAGCAGCAAACAAAAACAAAAACAACTTGTAAGTGTGTCAATGTATGGATATCGACCAGGGGCAATTTCATTTTACTGCATTTAATAGCATACTTTGTATGTGTTTTATTACCATTCAAATGCATGCTTTTGATAAAATACAGAAGAAAAAAATTATAAAAAAAGCATAGAAAAGAATGTGTGTTTTTTTTCTTCTTCTTCTAGTTCTTTTAGGTCAAAAACAACCCCCCATTTACAATACTTTTTTCTTCTCTTTCGTATTTTAGTTTACGTTATTTAAAGCGTATTCGAGTGCAAACGAATGTAAACACAGCGGGGGGTTACAAAAAAAAATTTATATCCCCACATGAAGGCCCATTTTTCAGGGATAAATCTAGTTGCGTTAGTACTTAAGGTGGCCATACACACTGCAACGGTTTGTGCACCTCACGTTGCAAAGAAGTTGTATAAACTTTTCAAACCAACGAGACGATCAATCGGACGATCTTATGCACAATTAAATCACCTCTGTATAAACTGGAAGTTTTATTTGCCCGAAATTTTCCTTTTACTCTAAAAGAAAAATCTTATTATGAATCTAAAATGAAATTTTTCGTTATAGAGTTTTCGCACCTACAAACAGCTGATTTTGTGTTCACGTACAATTTTGATAAAATCAGATTTTATAATACAGTTTGTCAAATAAATTTGTTAATGACAAAATAAATTTTTTGTAGAAATAGGTGTGTTTGTTGTAATTATTCTTCCCACATTTATTTGACAAACTGTACGACAGCTGTTATTGTTTATATAAAAAATAAGAAATTTTAAAAATGTGTTCTAAAATTCAAATGATTTTACATTTTGTGCATGAATATTTGTGAATGTGAATGAATTATCAGCTGTTTTCAATCTTTCTAACTTGGCAGCACTGAATATGTACTCTATAAAACAAGGTTGTATTTCATAAAATCTACTTTAAACCAGTTCAAAAAAGGTTTTAAAATGGTTGTATGAGAATTATTTCGTATGGTAAAACCAGGTTTTAAGGGTTGGTTTTAAAGTTGAAACCAAATTTTGTTTTACAACCAGGTTGTATCGTCAGTGTGAAAACACTATTAGACAGCAAAACTGTCTGCAAGACGAATTCATTAGATAATATTAATATTATCTAATATATTAGTTAAACTGCCAAATTTCATTTCTTAACATTCACTTATTCGATTTTGTTTAGCTTTATCTCCAAAGAGTTAAGGTCATGCTTCACTATCCTACACAATTATATGATTCATTCGCACCAAAATCTAAAGTGATGCCATAATATTTTGAAAATTTGTATGAAAATGGCGTTGCTGGTGCTATACAATTATAATGCAAATAAATTTTTTCTTTGTTAGTTAAAGTAAATGCAACTCTGTTCGCATAGAAATGACCATTTTCATCAATTTTTTGGAAATCGCACGACTTGTCAAAAAAAAATCTGTTCTCAGATGCAGTTTTGGGCCGCTTTATGCTATTTTTTCAGCACACATGCCTTATTTTACAGATCATGCAATTTTGTAGGATAGAGAATCATGGCCTTTGCAAGAACTTTTAAAAAGTGATAGTTGGCTAGTAGTATTCTGTACTTCCTAACCTCTTTGCCTCTTTGCTTTGGAATTGACATAAGCAAAGTGTTCATGAAATTTTAATGCTGCTTTAGAAAAACTTTTGACAGCCAGCTGATTTTTTACAGAGTTGGAAATCGCAAAAATTTAGTTTCATTCGCCTTGATTGTCTGGCACTTTGTTTCTGTAAATGCCCCAGCATATAAAAAAGCGAACTTCTATAAAAGCTTTCAAGGCGCCTAAACAGACAGGGCCCTTTGGATTTTAACGCTCTCTTTGGCTCTATAAAACTATTTATATATATTATATGTGTGTTTATATAATCAACGTTAAGCAACGGCCACTAAACAGTATACATAACAAAATTCTATGACGAGTGTAAGCAAGACCATTTCCGACATCAAAACTAATGTTGCACCATTAAATGGAATATGTTGCGACATGTGTATGTGCACTCGTGAAATCGATGAAAAAAATGTGAAATGCAAATACCGTTAGCTTTTATTGTACAATTAAATCTAGCAAGAATATTATTATTTACTAGTTTTAATTGTATACCAAAATTTCATTGTGTAAAACAGGATTTACAACTTGCTCAAGTTTATAATTTTATCACAAAGTCATAATCTGTTAAGATGAAAAAATATCATGATTGGATTTAACTTTTTTTAGACAAATATGATCAAAATATGATTCCAATTCTTCAGGCCGGAAATTCTGGATATGAACACGTACGAGAACATACATGTCATAATGTATGCAGATTCAGAGAATTGCCGTTAACTGAAAGCACCGAAATACTCTGATTAACATACTTTTTAGTGTTTCTTGTATGAACTTTCAAATCCGCTCACACAAAGCAAGTCTTATTACAGAAATATTTGCTTTCTAAATAGAATACATGCGTGAACACATTTGTGGGGTTTTGACATTCCGACAGAGAAAACAAAATTAATTGCAACGCTTGTCTATTTTTCTTAAAAAAAAACAACAATTAAACTTTCATGTTGTGAATAAGCCACCGAGATCTGAAGGCTAAAAAGCTTATCAATTAACTGACAATATATTTATTGGTTTAAAGTCTGGCATGCTGCCGAAAGCTTTAGCGATTATCACCAGCCGAAAGAAAAATAATGTGTAGCAGCGGTTTACCATTGCTGGAAGCAGAATGCTAGTTATGACAGCTACTGCCAGCTGTAACCAGCCAGCTATAAAATGTTTGTGTAAAGCCCTGAAACCCTACCCTACACCGTTGTACGAATTATAAAATATTGCATCTCTGCTGTAAAATTAGTATAGTGTGGCCTAAAAATGTCAGATTCCTATAACAAGCAAAAGTTTATAAACAATTTCATGAAATGACAATTTTCGTGCAATCAGAGTTGCTTTTTTTATTCAATCAGCAAAGAAAAATTGATGCGATTTGATGAGATTTTTTTTTAAATATAAGAGGCGATTTCTATCATTTTTTCGTGTGAATGAATCGTACGACTGTGTAACATGGTTAGACAAACATGGCCATTACACACTATCCCATTTTAATGATACTAAAAACTGCTTCACTTGTGAATGACGTACATACGGCGTGACAAAACCATCATCGAAGCCAAATTTTACCAGCAAATATGAAAGCATGGCATGAATATTGTTAATAATCGCGCTGCATGAAAAATTATATAAAACTGCACTAAAACGTAGTAAATGCACATGAAATTCTTCCTGACGGTCATTCAAACGGAAATTCTTTTGCGATTCACTGTTGACTGGCAACATTGATGGCCACACTATCAAACGAACAAACCCTGTTTGATAGTGTAAAACCCACGTTAAACAAAAGAATGCGATGGAATAAATCACATGGCCTTACAAGTAACGCCATTTGAGCTACGAATTTACAATTATTGAATATTGAATGAGAAATAAAAAAATTGCCGTCGAGTAAAAATTCAATCTCCGTATATGACAGTTCATTTCGACATCGTGTGAGTGGAAAAGCTCCCGTCGGACACAAGCATCGAATCGCTGGCTGCATCTCATGAAGCTGAATTTCTGATGTCAGCGCCTGTTAAGCAATTCCAAGGTCATGCAGTCCTTCCCTGATTATTGTCATCATTTAATTAAAATTCGGAAATTTGAATCTAAATGCTCTGCGTGCAACCTTTCTTGCCAAAAAGAGAATAAATTTTTTAACTTTTTCTATTGTATCAGTTTATAAGCCTTATTTTCCATGCCTGATTTACACACACTTATCCATGTGTAAGTTTCGGTCTGATGTCGCATGTATCGTTAACAATAATGCTGATGTTGCCGATACTTTATAAGAACTGTCAGCAACAAAACGAAATGCAATAAATACGAATCAACAAGGAAGTCGATTGTGTAGGAACTCTGGAATACTTTTGCAATAAATAGAAAATTGAGCCTCCCAGCAAGGAAATCTATGCATATGAATACGTGTGTGTGTGTGTGTGTGTGTGGATACATACATATATTATTTTTATTTTTTACACTCGTATCTTTTGCTACGTGGCAGTGCATTACATTACTTTCAATAGCGGGTTTAACACTCTGATTAAAATAATAATAATGTGAATAATAAAGTGGAAACTACGAGTAATCAAAAAAATTCTATTAATTTCGATGATTTTATTGTGTTGCCTTATACGGCCTTATGGCATATGTAGGCAAAAGTTGCGCGCAGAACCTAATATTTTTGGAATCATTCATTATAATGTTGGAGATAAAGTAGTACTTTTTCTCTGTCAGATAAAACTGATATCTTTGAAAAAATATTTATAATAGATCGATGCCTTAGAAGATATCGATCAATAAAACCTTTCCAATAACAAAATAGGCGAGTTCCTGCTCCCCAACCTATAATTTTTAATCGTTATTTCGTGTTATTATACAGCCTTTCTAATAACAAAATAGTGAGTTTCTTTTCTCTGAAGAATTTTTTTTTTTATTATCGATGTTTTGTATTGTGTGTACCTTAAGAAATATCGATCAATTATCGATATTATGTATTATCAGCACTTAACGGATTTCTTTTAGCCAAATAATTTTTTTATCGATATTTATATCGATATTTGGTATTATACGTACTTAATGATAACTCGATCAATGCAACCATTCTAATGATAAAATGCTGGATTTCCTTCCCCCAAAACCATTTTTTTATCGATATTTTGTATTGTCTGTACTTTAAGAAATATCGATCAATTATCGATATTATGTATTATCAGTACTTAACGGATTTCTTTTAGCCAAATAATTTTTTTATCGATATTTATATCGATATTTGGTATTATACGTACTTAATGATAACTCGATCAATGCAAGCATTCTAATGATAAAATGCTGGATTTCCTTCCCCCAACACCATTTTTTTTATCGATATTTTGTATTGTCGATACTTTACAAGATATCGTTCAATATAGCCTTTCTAATAACAAAATAGGGTATTTCCTTTCCCTAAACTAGTATTTTTTTATTGTCGGTATTTATAACATAATTTTTTTTATCGATTTAATACCGATGCATTACCAGATATCAATCTCTATAGCAATTTCAATGACTAAATTGCGAATTTTCTTTTCCCTAAACAATTTTTTTTATATCCCTTCCAATGACAAAATATTGATTAAATAATTAATTAATAAATCATTAATTAATAAATAATTGATAAATAATTAATTACTACACCAAAAATATTTATTGTAAATGAATAATATTTTCTGTATTTGGTGTGCGTACTAAAAATGGCTGACTGTGGACGGTTATTTTCTGAAGTGTCTAGAGATAACAACCTGCGTTTAGCCAAGATTGAGATCCACAATATCTGTAGCTATTAGTACAAATATCGGTGGTAACTTGACTTATTTCAGGCTTATGGAATCCTTATTGATTTATTAGGAATATTTTCTTTTGCCTTTGCGGAACACTATAGATCGGCGTTACCAGTTTTTGGGAAATTGTTTGTAATTGCGGATTAAACTTTTGTAAAAATTCCCGAGGGGTTTTAAAGGAAAAGCTTTTTTGGAAATTGGTTTTTGTTTTTCATTTGTGGTATTCAATAATAAAAATGTGATTGCAAACTTTTCTTTTGAGAAAAATTATACGGAACTACGGGTACTTTGGGGATACGAATACTGGAAAGTGGAATCCCTTGTATTGATACAATGTATATTTAGTGTTTTTCTTGACAATAGTTTGTTAAAGTCGAAATCGAGATATGGGCCTTCGGCATATGTATTCATAAATATACATATAAAATATATCAATCAAAAAATTAAATAATTAAAATTTTTTTAAAGGACGTGCCTGATTTTATTTAATTAAAAACTATATTTTTATATAATCTAGATATTTTTCTATATAAATTTTCTTTAGTAAACAGGGACCAACTACCAACTCGCATCTTTTTTTTGCAACAGATTTTTTTAGTAACTTCAAAGTGTGAACAGAATATATGTATGTATGTACATACATCGAAATCACTAAAAAAAAACTGTTTAAAAAATTGGAGTTAGGTCTTTCTACTTGAAACCAACGATGTCTATATTGCCCATATTTCGCATAATATTCATTCCTTTAGGATACTTTGGAAATGGGGAAAAGATAAACTTCATATTGTTTTTATATCGGAAACATGCGGAGGGCTCTCGTAATAATATGCGTAGTGTCTTAAAATTAATCATTATAAAATGTATGCTTTTGTTTATTTGAAAGTGTGCGTGCGTATGTGTGTAAGTATTTGCAAGTGTTTGAATATTTTTGTGTTATTTCTGTATATTTAAACAACATGCGCAATAAAGAGAAATTTTTGCTTTAACTTTGTAATTCTTGTGCATACGACGGCCCTTTTTGCGTATCTATTACGTCTTTAATCCCATTCTTACGTATGTACATACATACATGCAAACATAGCTGCCACTATATATATATGTATGTATGGCTTTAAATTATGTAGGTGTGTATGTTCATATGTATCCATTTTGTATAAGTGACACATCCCAATACATAAATACATATTTAATTTAGGGGTTGCGAAAAGAATTCAAAACTTTTTATTTTCCAAAAACTACGCACATGACACGAATAAGTACATTTTTACAGACAGCAAAAGCAAAGATTCAAGTCTCATAGACTGATTTTTATTATCCAAAATCCTTTCTGTACATACATACATGTATGCGTGCATACATACATAGATACATAGCTAGATATACATACATATGTACATACATTGGTTCAGAGGAATTCATTGAATATTTATTGGAAATTTTATGCTTTCCCTCATAAGCAATGATTTTTTATTTACACACACACACACATCCACACACATTCATATCTACGGATTTATCTACACTATAGTATCTATAGATGTACATTCATATATATACAGTATCTATAGGATGTATCTATATATGTATACATTTTAAAATGCGTTAGTTAAATGCATACATAAATATACAGTGAACTCGCAGAAATGTGAACTATTTTTAAAGAGGATATTTGAAAACGGTCGGCTAAAGGACTACTGATTTGAAATCACTTGCACATATTTTAAAATTATTTTGCTTTCAACTTAATAAAAAACTGATTGAGTACTGATATATAATTTTTTTTTACTTATGTATGCAATTAAATAATTAACAAAGTAAGAAAGACATTCTCAGTTTTAAAAAAAAAATACTTCTTTTTTCGCAATATTTGTGTTTTACTTTTTCCTCCCCTTTTTTCCTTATACTCATATCATTCGTTACAACTGCCTGGTACGATCCGACAACTAAAAAATTTAGAAATGCGGCTATTTTAACGATTTCAGGAATAGAGTACTCTACAAATAGCTTTTTAGAAGCCCTCTTCCTTAGCCAGTATAGTGTCATAAATCTGAAAACGGTTTTGATGTGAAACAGTCTTACTGATATGTGGAAATAACTTACAATTTTTCAGCCATTTGTTTTGATAAGTCTCGCAAAAATCGTTTCTTAAAGCAATCAATCCTCTCCGGCTTTCTTCTAAAAGCAATCGTTGCCAATAATATTCCTCTCGACATTTCCTCAATTTTTATTTTTTTTTTAAGAAATTTGTGCTAACAACAATAAATAGCTAATTGTAAACAAACAAAATCAGCTGTTTGGCCGTTATTTCGAAAAATAAAATAACACCGAAAATTAAAAAAATCTCTTGATTTTGAAAACAGCCAGAAATCAACTCTGTGATTTTAAAAACGTTCGTGATTTAAAATCAGCGTGATATTAGAACGGACCTGACTGTGACAAAAGTGGAATTTTCATGTTTTTAATTAGTTGCTGTTACTGCATGTTCGCTTTTCTGTTACTTCACTGTATGTAAATAAACCCTTAAGAAAATGTCAATAACGTCAAGGTCAAAGGTGGATTTCTTAGCTGAAAAAATTGCAAACGTAAAAAGTTTTCTCTGCCAGTTTAGAATTAAAATCATTTTATTTTATTTTCATTTAATAAATATTATATGTACATACGTACGCAGTACTTAGTATATATGTATATGCACACACACATCCACATATCGCTTTATATACTCGTATAAACAATTTCGCAAAGCCTATCTTTTTGAAGGCAAAGAAAAAAATTTATTTCTGATTTAAATCCAGTGCTGAAGGCATGTCACTCTTATTTGGAAAATAGGTTATAACGACTAACACACCCCAGATTACGTTGATGCTCCAGCGACTAACTGGAATTCAATTTTCCGCAACATTGTTAACAACAACAACAATAGTTAACAAAACAATAAAGGCGCTGCTGCTAATGAAAAGGCAAAACTCGGCATTACAGAGAGTCAACTGTGTGCGTAAATAATTTTTATTTGTAATTTATAAGCTTTCAAGCAAAAATTGTCATGTGCATTGGATAAATGATGAAAAAAAAAATTATAGTAAAAAGCTTATAAACTAAAGTTTTATAAGGGGACTTTTCCATTTTTTTTTTTTACATACACATACATATGCAGGAATGCAATTTGACATTAAACAATCATTGGGATTCATAAGGGTTCGGAAAAAAAAATTCCAGAGGCGATCGACTTTACTATAAAATGTTTATTAAAATAATTGAGCTAAGACCTGAATTACACGCGTCAAGTTTTCTTATTCATGTTTTCATTTTGTATATAATGAACATGTATACAGTACAAAATCATACAAAATTATACTTGAAAATATTGTGTGTGTAAATTAGCTCTATCAAAGCGATATGGCAACCTCACTTTAAATATCAAATACTGAAACCCAATTTAGACAAACAAATTTTACTATGCAATGTCAATGTTTCGTGCGGAGTAAAGACGTTGATGTTCTCTCGAAGTTGTCTAGTTCCTCGTTCGTCGCATGGGCAGGAAGTACCGTCTTGCATGGGTACATACTTGTATTTATGCATCTTGGTAACTTTGTGTATAACGTTTTCAAGAAAACTTTTAACAGCAAATTGTCCGAGTGTGTACGCCGAACAAAGCTTAGAAGGAACTTTAGTTTTTTTCCTGCTTCATCCAATTTGTTACATACATATGTACATACATATGTATTTGACACATTGTTTTTCCCACCACTGTACTAGCGCACCAACTAACTATAAGCATTCACATTGACGACAAATTCTTTAATCAAATCATAAGAAGAAAAAGAAGAACTCATTTCCCCTAAAAAAGGCAAAGAAACAAAATTTATTGAATTAATTGGAACACTACCACACTTCCTCTTTAGCGTCCGAGTTGAATGAGCGTTTCATAACAATGTACGAGGGAAAGGAATTGCAATTGTATGAGAAATGTTACATTGTATGGGAAACCTTAGAAAAGTATCACTTGATTTGTAATCGAAGTAAAAACATAAACTTAACAAACACGATCCAAATTGGGTGGAAACAAATACCTACCCGTACCGGCCTCTAATAACCGTGACTTTCCACAGTTACAGTCTTCAACGTATAACGATGTGAAACTGAATGTCTTTCCGGTAAATAATGATTTAATTATTTAATTTATTATATATTTTTATTTTATTTAAAATTGATTGCCTCAAAACTAAAATGCAAAAGGCCGTAACTGCCATTACTTTTGAACATATTTTTACGGGGAAATTAAAAGCTTAATAAAATAATTATAAAATATTAATAATAAATAAAGTATAAATTTTGTCGCGTGTCAGCTGTTACCTGGTGCTAACATATGTTATGTATCAATCAACAGATAACAGATTTTACCATGGCAAATGTCAAACTGCTGACACATTTATTTGATGTATTAGAGCAACTTTTATGCAGGCACACCTTAACTCCACAAAATTTTTTCGCTTTCTCCTTTTTGTATTTTTTTTCTTTATTCGCCTCCGTAGGCGAATGGATAAAGAACATGCTACTCAACTTTAGGCGACGGATTTAAAGCCTGCCCAGATCCAGTGTGTTTCGTGCGGATAAGCCGAAAGCTGTGCTGCTTGATTTCGTTAAACAAAAAACCAAAATAATAAAAATGCAACCGTGTAATTGTGTGAGGAAAGTTGAGCAAAGTTACTTTGCAAACAACTTTTACGATAGACTGTGCAAAATAAATTTTGCTTGTATGAGTGGGGTCCTTCGTTTTCGTAAAATGGAACGATACGATTGTAGTAGTAAAAGGAATTTTTAAGTTTCGTTACTTTTAATTTAATTTTGTTTCTCCCCAAACATCTGGCACACCTTGTTTAATAACACTAAGCCCTCAAAAATGTTTGTTTTAAAAGCCTTAGATTTGTTTTTTTATTTTTATTGTTGCTGTTGAATTCTTCTGCCCACAACACCGCAATCTCATTTGAGGGGCAAGGGAAAATTAAGCGCTACCGACTTGCAGTGATCTTGAAAAATTTTAAGAAGGCGAATGAGGAAATAATAAGACTACTAAACCATTCATAGGGAGTATGTACATGGCATACACACACACACACACACACACACAAGCATGCATACATACACACTGACGAACTTGCTAATAAAATCCGACTTAATAATTATAAACGTTGTGCTGAGCGATAAGAAAATAATCAAAGTGCACATTTAGTGATCTGTACAATAAACAAGCGAATTTTTCACGCTATTAATTATTAATAAAATTACTGAAGTGTAACATTTAATGGCACTATTAACTATTCAGCCCCCTCTTAAAAAGTATTCGTAAATGTTGCTTTTTGGGTCGGCTTGCTAGTACACATTTGGTGGCCTCTTTGCCAGACTTACTTATTTGGTTCATTCCATTCTACATGTCACCAAAAAATAATATAAAAAAAAAAAACATTAAAAAAAAATATTTAATTTTTTTATTTAGAAGCTTTTTTATTGTAAATGGAGAAAAGTGGAATAAATTTCAATGAAAAAGCGATTTTCTAATGCCGTCATTTCAGCAAAATGGAAACAGATGTTCAAGTTTATTTTAGATAAAAACAGAAATAAATATGTTGATATAGAAATTTATTATATGATTCTATTATTAATGGCAAAAAAAAAAAAACATTCAAGTCTACGACCAAGTACCCCAGCCATTTGCCATGAAACAGCCATAACTCAGAAAATATGGTTTAAAGTGAAGTGCCTGCGAATGTTTTTTGTAATATGTTTCATTGGAAAATGTGTTGGAAAATAAAAAATAAAAATTATAACTGAATTTGTTTGTTTAGCACAATTTTCTACGAATAGGAAAAAATAAAAAGGCGATAAAAGGCAGGCAGATTCACATTTAAACGAACGATGTTCAAAGTTTATGTTGTGAAAGCAATGAAACTTTATGGCGGTCATCACACATACAATAATGTTGCGTTATACCACTTTAATCTTCTTCTTCTTGTTTTAAAGTGGGGTAATGCATTAATGCAGCTTCTGCATATTTCTTTTGTTGTGCAATTGTATCGGTTATGAATTGCTCTTAATTGTAATTACAGCATGCCGAAGTCGTTCAATATCTACATTCAGGTTGGCATCAACTATCGGCATGGTAACTCATTATACGGCAGTGTCAATTAGACTGCAAGAAAGAGGATTTTTTTATATTAATCATTTTACTGCATATATTTAAAGGGGGCTCCAAAATTAGATTTGTATCCTAAAGTGTTGGCAACACTAAAACCACAATTCCATAGTTGACATTAGTGGGGTAGTTAAAATTGAGCATTACATTGTAGAGCAACGTATTTTCATTATACAAAAATATTTAAAAAATAATGAGAGCTTGGCGGAGGTAGTTTGAAAATTTCATACAAAATGCATGATGGCTTTTTTAATTTGCAAAAATTGCTGCTTTTAAGGTTCTGAGAAGCCACATGTGATTGTCGAAAACCGAAGGCAGCCACAACATCTGTTCCATAGATTTTGGAATGAAGGAATAATGGTACTATATATATTTTTTTTAAGAATAGGCATGTTCAACAAGCTGTGAATCATGGCACTGGTGTTCGATATCGCAACATGATGCCGTACTTCTTTTTAACGAAATTGCTGGATATTCAAATGGTTTCCACAAGACGCGAAACAATTCAATACCTGCATGAGACATTTGAAAGTCTCTCTTGTTGCAGCAAACCCCGTGCCATGATATATAAACCACGTCTCTATCAGTAGGGGATTCAATGCTGCATCAATGAAATTCAACTAAAATTTATGCAAATTGATCTTGGAAAATTTCAAGTAAAGAGTATATATAGGCATCCCAAGCTTAGGAGGGCATTTGCCTGATATGATATTCCATAAAAAACTCTACCCCACTGACATTTTGATTCAGTAAAAAAATAGGAAACTAATTAAAAAAAAAACGTGTTTCCTATTTAATTGAAATATTCCACTAATTTTGGAACACCCTTTATTTTTTTAGTTTGGATTATGCGCATTTTGAATCACTCTCCTGAAAGCAAAAAGGAATTTATAAAATATTTAAAAACTGAATTCGTGGTACACTAAAAGTACCAAAAATTTATATTTAGCAATTCAGAGGATGTTAAAGCACTTCTCCAGGGAAACTTTATACTGAAGATTTATCCAACTTCAGTCAAAGATGAATGGCAGCATGAAATCTTATTTGAATAGTTCTTTTTTGAATTAAAACATCTGGGTTTCTCGAACGGCAGTTAATAATATTCATTGAACACTGAAAGAACTTTTATGCATCTTGGATAACTGCTCCACTAACGATCAAGCACGCTTAAGCAAGAAAACACCCAGAGTCTTGGAATCAGGAATCGAAGCCACACCTTCCGTTTTAATAGGATGTGCATTATTCATTCGCCTACGGAGGCAACTACAGAACTCGACGATGTCGATATAGAAATTTTACATAAATTAAAAAATTTAATTTTAATATAAGATTTCGGTTTTTGGGGAAAATTATATATTTTGCATTAGGGATGTAACCAAATTTTGATTGCAGCAGGTTTAATAGCGAAAGTTGTATAAGTTATGGAAAAAATGTTTACAGGTTATTTATGGTATAAAAACAGCAATTACACACACACACACACACACACATAAACAAGAGTATTTATGCACATTTAAGGAAATATTTTTAATAAACAAATAAATAATATCTTAAATATTTTTTATAAAGTAAAACAGTAAACTATGTATAATCATATCGGCCTCTTCACAACCAATACGAGTCCGTTAACCCAAAGTACTAAAGTTAAGCAACCTTTTAACTTTTGCCATACGTTCAGTACTTTGAGAAGTGTTATACGAGCGACTTCTTACTACGTTTTACGTCAGCTGGTTTTACTCAGCTGTTATGGGCGCGATGTTTGCAAAATAAATAATGGAAGCTTTTCCAATGTTGCCATACCTCTATAATGAGAGTTCGCCAGGGTACCGGAAGTAAAATAAAAAAACTAAAAGCATGCGCTGCTGTAGCAATTGCAACAAACAGAAATTTCATTTGTAAAACAGCTGATTTAATATCCGTTTGTAAATTCGATGTGTGAAAACAGATAATGTAATATCTGTTAAGAAAGTATTGATTCGAACAAACTTTTCTGTCGCCACCTGTACGTTACTTAACAGAGTACAGAGTAGACGTATGACGTATTCTATCTGACTAGGCTTTTAATCACATTTATATTTCAAACTTCCATTTAATCGCACTCATATGATACTACCAGGCTTCCTTGCCGCCAATCACGTGAATCATTTGGATCTCCATTAACATCCTTAAACTTAGTGGGCTTTAAGTCTTAAAGTATACTTTATTTTTGACTATGATTGTTGGTCACTGCTATGCATTCCCATTGAGTTTAGAAGAGGCACTGTAAGGAAATGTAACTAAGGTTTGTTTTCGCAATGCCCCACATAAAAACTACACACAGATACATTTACATATGCATATGGATGTGTTTGTGTGTAGTATTTCGTACGCAATTCCATTAAGCAAAACAGATAAAAAGCATTAAATTCGTAATCACTATAAACATTTATTTTATCAATTTGTGTTTTTTTTTTTCTATTTGTTTTTCTATTAAAAAGCAAAGTCAGCATTAGATACTGGCAAGTTTTCCAAAGGAATTTCATTCCTTATTCGTGTGCATGCAGTTCAGATTTCATTAAGCAAGTAGCGAACAATAATTTGCTTTTCTTTTTACCTACTTTATCTTAATAATTGATTTGCGTGCTGAATTTATTTACTGGTGGAAAATATCAATATTCTCAAGAGTCCAAAATAACTCTTGAGCGCATGCACATCTCCTAAACAGTTGAAGGTCTTGTCTCACCTGCTAAATACATTGTTTGGCTTCGTGATGAATAAATATTTACTAAATTTAATTAAGAGGAAATAAATATATTCTGTTGTCATTTGTAGACAAGCTGTTTATTATTAAATTTATTAGCCGAGTTCAGCTGCCCGGTAGATCTGCATTATTTGTTTTTATTCTATTTATAATAAACAGGGAAAGAAATTTCGCAAAGCTTTTGATAAAATTCTAATCTGAAATTTATTTAGCGCGTTCCTTTTTTACTTTTGCAAAATAAACAGTAGATAAATTCTTCTTAAATTTTTGCTTATTTTACTGAAAGCTGTGATGGCGATTAGAAACAAGTACAGTAGACTCGTGCTAGAGAGAACTAATTCATGCAAGGACTATCAAACCAATCCAGGCGGTTCGTTTTTACACAAAATGTTTTATATACATTTTTTAAATAAGAAGTATCGGTTACTTCCAGCATTCAAAGGAAGTATATTGTGTATTCTTTTTAGTATACAGTAGTGTTTTATCACAGCATTACTCGTATCTGTGATATTGTTCAATAAAACCATGTATTCGAGTCAGTGGATTTTTATTGGTACCATCTCTATTAATTATCCATTATCAACTTTATCTTAAAAATATCCATAGTTTAAAGTTACTACATTTACAATCTCTGAAAAGGATAAAAAACCAATGGAGTAACATATAATGGGTTAACACTGTAATAAATAAAACATAAAAACAGCTGTTTGTTTGCAGCAGTTTCAGCTGGTGAGAATTTTAATTTCACGAAAAGCCAATCTGGCCAAACTGTTTATCCCTACAAAATGTAGAGAATTTTCGTAAGACAATGATGATATTGATATTATATTCTCTTCATACACTGAAAAAAAATTCTCCTATTTTGTTTTGTTTAATTGTTTTCATAACTTTTTAACTAAAATGTTTTGGTTTTTATTAATCTTTGTCACGCGGTTTCGTACATTTTTTGCGTACATTATCAAGGAATCGTAGATGTTATCTTTAATTATTTGGATTATCTTCAAACTTCATCGTCCGGCCAACTATAGTTAAGTATTCTCGCCAGAAACTTCGACATCTTAGGCACAGACTTTACATTTGCCCATTTAATATTATGTCTTATAATATTAATATATGTGAAGTAACCATGATCGTAAAAGCCAATAAAATGTTTGCTTAGTATCCTTAAGGGTTCGGCATTTGCTTAATTTACTCGAAAATTTTCCAGATGAAGTGCTGCAAAATTTCTTGTTCATCTTTGCAGAATATTAACTTAATATTTCTCAGTAGAGATTCATCCGTCACATATGTTGCGTTAGACTTTAAGTGTAGACTTTGTAATTGTGGAGAGTTTGCAGGCTATGGGAGAATTTCAGTATTTGAATTCCAACTGATGTTTAATAAGCAAAATACCAGTAAAAGAAATGGTTTCTGAATTGGTTCTAGGCGATTCTTTTGATAATCAGTACGAGGGTTCTATATGATAGATCCTTATTCCAGAATTAGCCTTACTAGCAATGTGTACAACTATTTCATTATTAGCGCAACATGATATGATCAGACCACGAGCCTTATTAGTCCTCATAATAACATGATTAAATTTACAATTAAAGGGAACGGCCAGATCAAGAAACTCAGTAACTGACTCCACCTGAAGTATTCACCTCTCATGATAAAGATTCGATGGCATATGTTTGCATCTTTTAAAAGTAGCTCCATTAAGTACATTCACTATCGATCATAATATTACTTTTGGTCCCGTCGTACATAATTCCTCTCTGGAATATTACTGTAACATACATCAAAAAATCACTACTTCTTATCGCACTTGGCAAATCACTTATGAAAATCGAATATAGTTTAAATTACCAAAGTGGTTGCTTTTAAGGATTGTTGAAGAGTTCGCTGATTTATGTCTTTAATAGGTTAAGCGTTTTTAAAACCGCAAAGAGAGATCATCTTCCAGGCCACAGTAGCAATGCAGAATCTTCAAGGACAACCAGCGTCATGTTAAATGTCAATAGATGATCGCTATGGATAATGTAGATTCAAATTGGTCGGTAGCACTACTGAGAGTGTCAGTAGAAACGCGCTACAATTACTATACTCTCTCTGCAGGCCATTCTCTACGATGAATAGGATCTTCAATGACAACCAGCGACATGTTAAATGTCAATAGATGATCGCTATGGCTAATGTAGATTCAAATTGGTCGGTAGCACTACTGAGAGTGTCAGTAGAAACGCGCTACAATTACTATACTCTCTTTGCAGGCCATTCTCTACAATGAATAGGATCTTCAATGACAACCAGCGACATGTTAAATGTCAATAGATGATCGCTATGGCTAATGTAGATTCAAATTGGTCGGTAGTACCACTGAGAGTGTCAGTAGAAAAGCGCTACAATTACTATACTCTCTCTGCAGGCCATTCTCTACAATGAATAGGATCTTCAAGGACAACCAGCATCATGTTAAATGTCAATAGATGATTTCAATGACTAATGTAGATTCAAATTGGTCGGTAGCACTACTGAGAGTGTCAGTAGAAAAGCGCTACAATTACCCTACTCTCTTTCTCTGCAGACTATAACTAGAACAGAAATGTTTAGGGTTTTATTTGCCTGTGTGTGCCATTTCTATTCTCTCTACAATGGATAGGATCTTCAATGACCACCAGCGATATGTTAAATGTCAATAGAGGATCGCTATGGCTAATGTAGATTCAAATTGGTCGGTAGCACTACTGAGAGTGTCAGTAGAAACGCGCTACAATTACTATACTCTCTTTGCAGGCCATTCTCTACAATGAATAGGATCTTCAATGACAACCAGCGACATGTTAAATGTCAATAGATGATCGCTATGGCTAATGTAGATTCAAATTGGTCGGTAGTACCACTGAGAGTGTCAGTAGAAAAGCGCTACAATTACTATACTCTCTCTGCAGGCCATTCTCTACAATGAATAGGATCTTCAAGGACAACCAGCATCATGTTAAATGTCAATAGATGATTTCAATGACTAATGTAGATTCAAATTGGTCGGTAGCACTACTGAGAGTGTCAGTAGAAAAGCGCTACAATTACCCTACTCTCTTTCTCTGCAGACTATAACTAGAACAGAAATGTTTAGGGTTTTATTTGCCTGTGTGTGCCATTTCTATTCTCTCTACAATGGATAGGATCTTCAATGACCACCAGCGATATGTTAAATGTCAATAGAGGATCGCTATGGCTAATGTAGATTCAAATTGGTCGGTAGCACTACTGAGAGTGTCAGTAGAAACGCGCTACAATTACTGTACTCTCTTTCACTGCAGGCTATAATTAGAACGGAATTGAGTATGAATTTCTGTGTGTGTGCAAGAAAGACACAATTATTGATTAGTTGCCAAGAAAGTGATTACAAAATTATTAATTATATTTGAATTCTTTACAACTTTTTGTTTGCAGCTTAAGCCGGCCTTGCCATGAATTTCTTAAACACTGACTGTTTGATAGAAATTATTAAAATACTGAATTTGAAAGATCAAATATCGTTGCATCAAGTGAGTGAGAGATTGAGGGAAGCAGTGACAACTTTCTGGCTGATAAAATATAAACAAGTTCATATAAATTTCCTGGAAGTTGCCTTGACTGAGCAAGAATTTGCCATATTCTTAAAAAGTGTGCAACCGTTTATGGAGTCCTTGCAATTGAGATTTTTAAACAGAGAAAAATATGAGATATTGAAACGTTACTGTTTTGAACGTGTCAGTGATTTCCGCTTTACACTCTGCCAACCCTACTGCCTGCAGGATAGTGACTTAAAAGATTTGCAGAAGGTATTGCCGAATCTAAAATCATTTAGTCCACACGGCAACTTCACGGGTCTTTACATGGCCGATTGGCCATTCTTAAAAGAAATTAATCTTAGTTTTTGTTGCAAAATTAAAATGTTACATTTCCAAAACATATTGAGTCGTTTAAAATTGGAGAAATTAAAATTAAATATCTTTCCCATAAGCAGTCAGTTCGAAGAGATGAATTTAGCGGAAGCTCAAGTCCAACATATAAAATATTTGGAATTAAATACATATGAATTATACTACTTCCTGGCCAAACCGTTGAACGCTCTCAAAGAATTAATTATTACAAATCATTACAACTCGAGGCAATTGTTTGATGTCTTGCTGTCCACTTGGCAGGCAAAGGATATACTGCTTGTGGAAACAGCCAATGTTGGCAATATTCTAGTAAACTGCATTGAAATGCATTTGAATGTCGAACAATTGACAGTAATAAATGATGAAAATGCATTGCCGTCGAATATTATACCCTCCCTGCATCTATTAACCGACCTTCGTAAGTTGCGCTTCAAATGTTGTCCTATAAAGGTAAAGGATTTCATAAATCTACTCAAAAGTACTCCTCAGTTAAATGAAATAAGTTTTGAGAATTGTTTGTTCGATACGGCCAATATTTGTTTAAAAGTTGAAGAAATTGCGGCTAAACGTAAGGAAAAATTAAGGCTGAATATGTTCGATAATGTACAGATGGATACCACAGATACGCCAGCATGGCGTAAGGACATGCAAGAGGTAGGATAATTATTTACTTCCTTTCTAATTATATTTTTCTCTCTTTAATTTTTTTTTTTGCAAATGTTAAAATTTTTGTTTGATATGAGAGCGTAGTCCGCGGAATAAGGGAATGACTAATTTGCAATAAAATTCAAGTTATTTTCAGTAATCGAAACAATTTGTTTGTACGAAAAGTACTCGCCGCTTTCCCTTTTCCCCTCAAAGTTCATATTGTGAGCTTTATTTTTTATTTTAGAATATACTTTGGACTAAATATCACATAAACATTTTTTAGGTCATCTATGTATTAGTGGATGCAATAGGGGATCAGAAAATGCTGGAATTGACACATTTTAAAGGACATTATTTGTGCTATGAACCTCTACATATTGTATATCGTTAAATATTTAACTTGCTTTATATATAATAAAACGATAATCTATATAAAAAAAGCTTGAGGTCTCATTATTTGGCAATCCTTTGGAAACGGCTTAAACGACTTTTACTACTATAAGGATTACTTTTATTTTTATAATTTTTTTTACTTTTACTTTCGTTTTGCGCACCACTGTAAAGCAACAAAAGGGTTAGTAAAAGTGTTAAATTGTATTGTTCCAAATTTTTGTATACCCTTCTCCTAGAATATGTTGCCAACTTAACAGTGAATTTGGCTGGGGGGAAGTGATTTAGATGGTAATCCTTCATACACTCAGCCCAGTTCCATCATGAACAAGGCGAACGCTTTCACCAAATATAAAATGCTATGGAAAGATGATTTTAAGGATAAAATAAAATAAAAACGACTTCACTCCAATGCTACAATAATGATCTCAAATTAATTAAACAAAAGTATGATATTCGACTGTGCCGAAATTGTTCCATAACTATTGTTGGACACTATACTTACACTGCTTTGAATAGCAATTTTTACTTAAAAATAAAAAAAAAATCATTTGACTACATTTCTTTTTTGTATAAACCGATTCTGGTGATTTTCATACTTGACCATTTTGAGAAAATTCCGAGCAGATGGATTTTACACCGCGACAAAAATACCGAGAAGAGACAGAGACAGACGCACCATACAATAGGTACATATATATATGGATACAAAGTTCTTTTTGTTGGCGAATGCTATAAAAATATCCCTACTTAAATTTGGAGCCGTTTTCTTTTAGTTTGTTTTGCATAACGTTCGCTCTTTCTGTAGTACATTTTCTGATATTTTCCAATAAAATTTATTGGGGAATCCCCTTATTTTACCTTTTTGGTACAATTTACTTCTACAAAAATTAAAATATTTTTAAAATTAAATACCAAAAATTAAAACTTGGACCAAATACTATATTTAAATGACAATAGAAAATATTTGGCAAAATTTTGAAAAATATTTAAAATAATTTCTTTTTACCCGCGTATATATTTTTGAAATGGGTGAAATGTAAGTGATTGCTTTGCTTCTTCTTACAACGTTAATTTTACTAAAACTTCCCGTTTATTTTGAACTAGAAGTTGCTTAAATCTATAGTTGTTCCAACGAGCTATTTCAGTACAATACAGTAAAGTGCGCTTGGCAGCTGCTTGACATCCTCCAACAATCAATTTCAATGTATTTTTGTAAATAAAAAAATTTAAATATTTTTAATTTTTTATATTTAAAAAAAAAAATAATGTAAATTTGTTTTTATAATAAATAAAGCAGATAAAATAAATAATAACGGTTTTGTGTAAATATGTAATATTTATTCAAAAAAAAATTTATTTATTTATTTTATTTTATTTCGAATTTAAGATCTTTATTTATAAATTTTTTTTTTATTTTCAATATTTCGTAGAAATTAAAAATAAAAAAAAATTTGTAAGGAATTATAAATATAATTTCAAATTAAAATAAATGATGAGAAAATAAAAAAAAAAGTTTTAGAAAGAAATATCTTAAATTCAAAATATAATAAAATAAACGTGCGAGTATATACATATAAAATTTAAAAAAAAAAACAAGAAAAAAATTCCAATTTTATAACATTTTTGATTATTTAAAAATATAACAGTAATAATAAAATATTATTGTAATTATTAATATTTATAATAATTATCAGTCAACTGACAGACGGCCGATACGTCTAGAAAATTTATTTCAAAAACGCTCAACTTTTTCTAAATTTTATAAGCAAAAAATTTTCTAAGAGTTAACAGTCGTCTGGCTTGTTCAAATCTCACTTAAATCGGTTGAATTTTCTGAAAATTCTTTGCAACAACAAAAATCTTATTACCAACTTCTGTTGGTCTGTTGCGGCTCTATCCGTTGCTCTGTAAAGTTTCAATGAAACAGAGCTCACATTGCTTTCACATTTACAGTGATTACACAATAATGTCTTCGATCTTTTCAGATATTTCAAGATTAAATTCCAGTTTCCAAAGCAAAATTGTATGTTACATAAATGCCTCTTAATATGTGCTTACAATGTGTATGGACGTGTGTCGTGTTATTACAATTGTATTAAGAAAGTTCCTTTACATATGTATGTATATATTTTATAATTAAAAACTTGTAATGTGAAATTATGTAATGAAATTAAGATTAATTCGCAAGATATTTTTCTAATCAATTTCAATTTAAAACAATTTATTGATTAAACAAAATAACCATCAGCTGATATCAGCTGATCTGTCAAAATCCATATTAAAAACTTTTTATATGTTTTCTTTTTATTCTAACTAAAAGGCAAAAATATGAAAATGTTCGGTGAAAAAGATAATATAGAAAACTAAATATAATAATTATAAAAAATAATATAAATTTATAATTATAATAATTAAAAATTATGCAGCGAATTTATGTTTAAAAAAGAAATACTGATTAATAAGAATTTTTTCATAATTTTTCTTTGGTTAATGTTTATAATACCACAAACAAGGCAAATTTCAGCCGCATTTCTCCCCTTCCCATACAAAATTTAATGAGAAGAGAAGAAGTAAAGGAGCACTCAAAGTGCAAGCTTTTGCTTTTTTTGCAATTGAGTATGTCCTGACGTCTTTTCTTCTCACTCAAAACGTACGTCCCCTGTGATAAAAATATTTCCTAAATTGTTCCATCATCCATTTTAAAAAATTTGGCTGCGGGTAGGATATTTTGTGATATTAAATATGAAAAACTGACAATAAATGGAGATCCTTCCTCTCCTAACAGATTTTAAGTCTAACGATTTATTTCTCTTCTTTTATACAAAAAAAAAAAAAAAAAAAAAAAAAAAAAAAAAAATTTAGCGAAAAAAAACGAAAATCGTACGATTTTGGATTTTTTCAAAGTTCTGAAAAAACTTCATTAGAAAAAGCGAGTAAAAAAATAATGTCTTCAGTACACGAGATAAAGTTGCGATATGAAATGATATTCTGTGGCAAATAAAAAAAAAAAAATCTTAAATTTTCGATAATTTTTTTTTGGGCGAAAAAGCTTGGAAAAAAGTCACAGGCTAACAAGCACTTTGAGAAAATTAACACTCTGCAGAAAAATTCATGTAATTTTAAATTATCGATCCTGCCGATTTAGAAATGTATGTCTGTTACGCATTCGTGTCAACAATGCTGTTGTAGTGGACGGCTTAAGGTTACCATCGCAGTCCTTATCTAGAAACGAATAGGGATATTTCATAACAGCTTGTTGACTTACTGCACGCAGCACTCGCATGGGAACGTGCGTTGAAATTTTACGCAGTTCATCAACAATGAGGTTTGCGAAATTATTTAAACGCTTTCCCAGGGTAGTTCCACTTTGTAACGAAGAGATCATGTCTTGCGGTATTTTATCCCAAGGTATAACAAAGTCTATGAAAGGTCGATCAATCTCTTCTATTCGCTGGCGTTTCTGCGAATACATTTTCTGTATCAATGTCGCTGTATCAAGTGTAGAGGTTAAGCTAAGTCCGCTTTTCGGAAATAGAGAGAAATAAGTCTTAAGTTTTTCTTTCATTTTAAAGTTTTTTAACTTACCTCGCATTAATTTGAGATACAGTTTTATTTTCCTCATCATCGCTTGGATCAAGAGTAAAAACCATAGATTCATTATTATCGCGTACGGCTTCGCTATGTAAATGGTTATTTGTAGCAGATTCTGAAATAGTGTTGGTCTGAATCATTATGGGATTGTCAGACAGGTGACATAAGTCCTCGAAGTCGTCGTCAACAACCATATTGTTAGTAATTTCATAAATTGTGTTTCCCAATTTCACAACTTTAGATTCCAACTTAATTTCGGGTTTGATGTCGGCCTTAACTTCGACTTTAGCTTTGGCTTTCGCCTTGGCCTTGGCCTTAGTTTTTATATACGCTATAAATATTTTGCCACATTTCGCAGTTCTATAAGAACTTAACTTTTCGCTGGGAAACATTCTTAAAAGTGCCTGTTCCAAACTATAACTAATCTGTACATCAAAATCCATGTTATTAGTTATATAATAATCTACAATAGCCTCGATTAATAGCTTGCGTTCTGAGTTGGTAAATGTTTGGCGCAAGCCATAGCTGTTAATAAGGGCCAGACCACATGAAGCATTTTTCAATATTTTCAGTAAATCAACTTCTGGCTTTGGTGGAACTGGTTTGATTGCAGTTGGCAAACTTGGCGTTAATTGTGCTGGTAAGAATTCCAAGTTCATTCGGTTGTCTGCTTCGGGAACTGCTGTTGATGTAGCATCTTTAGTGCTATTGTCGCTGGCTTGAGGAATTCCACTGATATTGTATATAATTAAGTCAGTTTGTGTTGCTTTACTTTCCACATCTTTAGCAATTATTTTTGTTTTGAACCCAATTTCTTTTGTTTTGAGCAGTGATCTGTCAGCGTTTGAATATATTTGAAATGGTTTACCAATTTCTTCCCGCCACTGTTCTAAATGATACTCAAAGCGTATTTGTATTCCTAAGGGGAAATTTTGTAGCAACAGTTTTATATGTGACAATTTCATCATTTCCAAAACATTTGTATCGATTTTTTCCGCTAAAAAAAATTGAAGGAAGTTTTTTTTTATATATAAATATATATAAATATACAAATAAATTATATATAAATAACAAAATATAAATTTTCCGCCAAAAAAGCAATAATGAGTGAAAGGAATCCTTATGTGCACACTAAATTTGAACACAAACTTGCCTGTAAATTATTCCAACTGAAAATCATTATTAATTCAGTATTCAAAACTTTTTTCTTAACCACAATATTTGCATCAATAGTTTCCTTATGGAAAGAATTTACAACGAAAACAGCATTTTACATACTGTTGTAATAGTAAGGAAACCGATCCTTGAAAGATAATTTCTTACGAATCTTCACAAAATATTCCAACGTTAACAATTATATCCAACATATTGGCCGTAAATGATTTGCAGCTTTGAATAAAAAAATTCTTCAAATATAGAATGCATGCATACATTATACATACATACATACGTACATATCGTTGGTCTCAAGTAGAAAAGGCAGTTCATAGATGGAAATCACTAAAAACAATTCATTGCAAAAAAATGGGAGTTAGGGCCTTTCTAATTGAGAATAAAGATATACATATGTATGTAAGTGTATTTTATGCTGTTTACATTTTTCTCGACCTTATTAGTTTTTAATAATTATGATTATTTTCTCAACTCTGTCGCGCTTCATCGGTTACTCTCAACAAGAGAGTAACTACAGAAAAAGATATACATATGTATGATGGAAATGCTGCATATAATAAATACCCCTCCAGGCATCAGGATGAATTACAGGGCAGACACTGAAAAATGTACTCAAATTTATCCACATTCAGTTTGTAAATACAAAGGAGAGAAAACAATGTAAACTATTCTTATTGTAAAATAAAAATTAGTTCCTGATAAAGAGCGACAGTGGTAGCTCGTAATATAGAACTCAAAATATTAACAGAGTTTTTAATTAAAATAAAATAAAAAACTACAGAACTTTAAGCCCGAAAAAACAGTCACAATTACCAAAGGTATATAATATTTATTATATATAAGATATATAATATTATTGTTAACGTTAAAAATGATCGCTGTTATTGCAGCATTGATGATGCAGTATTAATTTTTATTCGAAATGCCTTAATTTTTTCAGCCGTATATAAATATGTAACGGCAATATAAATATGTAAAGTAGATATAAATTACTCTTGTTCTCGCGCTAAAATATACTCTCACTTAAAGCAAAAAAGAAAAAAAAATGCATAAGCTGGCAACACTTCTCAGAAAAGCTACCATGGAAAATTGAGAGAATAATTAAAAGTATATGTATGGATGTATGTACGTACGTATAAATGAAAATGATCGCCACACGAAGGCATTACACGAACATCTATGTAACTTACCAATTAGATGCGATAAAATGCATTCCAATTTCCACTTCGATAACAAACTCTTCAAATCTACGGGCACTGCATTCTGTGGTGGCATATCAAGCTTGCTTTCCAATGCTTCCAGGTAAAAAAAAAGGTGTAAAGATATATAAATTAAAATGTTCAGAAAAAAATGTATATAATTGTATATGTATGCATGTATGGATGTGTGTAATTCATATAAAATACCTCTCCCAAATTGTTTATGAACTTCTTAAAATTGTGTAATTTTTAAAATGTGAAAAATACGATGACGATATTCCGGCTGTGTGATTTGTTTTGTTTCTTGTGTTTCCTTCGACTGACTCAATTCTCTTGAAATCTACAATTGAGTTAATTTTCAATGTTGCCAGGCATGTAGATTGTTGATAAATTTTTTTCGTAATTGTAGCCAAACTATTTAATACCAGAAGGATGCACGCAATTAAACAGGATGATTAACATGCTAAGGCATGAATTCCTGGCAAGTAATGGGTGGTAGGCATGCTTTTTATTTGTTCCCTTATTATATTGTCAAAGAATTTTTAAAATAATATAAGCGAAATTTCTATCACACATGTTTTCTTTAACACTTCCATTGTTTTTTTTTTACGTAAAAATAACGCATTGAGTAATTTTAAAAAGTAATACCAATTTTTTTTTTAGTTGAAGCACACCACAGACATTTTAACTCTCCCAGGATGGTAACAAAAATATCTAGTGCGGTAACACTGTTCTTTTCATTTCATATTCTAGCTTAATTTTACACTATATTTTATTGTGATAAGGCTGCCAGACTAATGAGTATAAAAATTTCTTGTATATAGGTGTGCATGTGTGAATGAGTGTGCCTTTATTTTACTGAAAGTGTGTAAAACAAATTGCCATGCCTTACATATATACACACATGTGTACGTATGGACTGATGTGAGTAACTAAAGCATGCGTTCAATATTGTTTAAAAAAAATTGAGAGAATTTCTCATCACGGTTTTTTAGCAGTGCAGTATTATTGGAGAGAATTTGCTTATGCGGAATTATAGAGAGATAACTGTACAATAAATTCCTGGTATATGTGTGGGTGTGTATATAAACTATTACTTACTTTAATACGTATTGTGTAGAAGCAAAAGGGTGTTGCAAAGTAGAACTCGTTTTTTTTCAACACTGACTTCCTTCCTTCTGATCACGTTAAGCATATGTAGGCATGAAAGGGATTGTGTAAATTTAATGTAATTGAAATTTCATGTTGTCTTTGCTTTGTTGCTTTTTTTAAAATGCTGTTTAATATAACAAACATCTAATTGCAATAATTTAATAAGCTCACCTCACTTTCTTACTGCACACGACATAAAATTTCGAGAGATGTAAGAAAATTCCAATCTGAGGTGATATGTATGTAAATTGATATATTTCTCTTTTGTATTCATATTCGTAAATATTCCTATGACTGCATCATAGGAAAACCAATTGCGGCCACCTCAAAGAGAGCGATGTATAACATTATACAGGACCTTACATATTGTGTGTGCTGGTGGATGGGAGATGGCTGAGACGGCTTGCGGAAATTAATGTTTCTCTTTTCTGCTTTGTGAGTTGAAATTAAAATTCAAATTCAAATATTCTTTTTTCATTTTCATTTATTTTTTCTTGGCAACGTTACCTTAATAATTTTACATGTACATTTTTTTTATCGAAATTAAATATTTATTATATCAAATAATATTTAATCTTGATATTTCGGACACTTGAAAATACGGACAATGCGATAAACCGGACACTTAGTTGGATGCCATTAAGTACTCTATAATCCGGACACCATTATTTAACCTACTTCAATAATTCGGACAGCACTTATTTCTCTCGCTTTTGCAATAAAAATTAATTATCTTAAAGGTTTTTTATCAGATATTTTATCAAGTTCATAAAATCTCGCAGATGCTTTTAAAATTTTTACATCAAGAACGTGTTCGGTATAAAGTTGGTGGCAAGTATTCATAAAATTCTTTATGAAGACGAATGGGACGTGGGACTGACCCGTACCGATTTCGAGGAAGTAACTGATTTACTTATTTATTTAGCACCTAACATAACAATTCTACTGAGGTAAATGATTGTTTCAAGGACGAAGTTGAAAGCAATAATGATGAGACAGAAGAAGATGAATCATTTGTTGAAGAATTAATTAGTTAATTAATTACTTGTACTCATATGTAAATTAAATTATTTCATTGTGTGTGATAAATTCCGAAGCGAAGGGATCTGCATACCAAGTCCTGTATTTAAATTTTTCATTATTTTTAATTTCCTTTTTCTAAATGGATTTGAATGTAGAATATCGCAGGACTTAAAAATAAGCTTCAAACACGTTTTCGTTTATTTTAGTTTTTGAAATTTTTAAAAGCTTCTTCCTTCACACAAATCTTGTACAAAAAGTTTTTGTTCGTAGCAGCGAATTATTGTCTTAATTTCATTTTCCATTCATATTTTTTTAATAACTTAAGACGGCTAGGAATTATTAACGTTACTGGGGATCATGAAAATTTCAAGGTCACATCCACTGCATGTAAATAATTATTTTATATTAAAAAGTAACATTCAAAAGGATATAAAAAATTGTGTAAAAATACTTTAATTCAATATTCCTCGATCTTTTCTTCTATAATTAGCTGCTTTTTAATATGAGCAATAGTTTTTCCCCCACCTTTTTATTAATTTGTTAATTAAAATATGTCGCCTATTTTTGGTGAACTTTCTCGGCCAATTATTTATAATCGTAAATTAATTTTTTTTTTTGGTATTAATATATGAATTTCTTAAAGAAAAATCGTTAATTATAAATTATAAGCGATTTCAATGAAACTTATAAATGAACATTTACATGAAAAATAATGAAAATTGTTTTTGATTTCAATGAACAGTTACTGCACGAAACATATTTAGATAATTATACGCTACAAGTGTTTATAAAAAATGTTTATTGAAAATTTATTTGTATTAGATTACTTATCTAGGATAGATGCATATTTTTTTTAATAGCAGAAAGAAAAAAATGCAGGTCATTTGTAGGTTATTCCATTTCTGTCTACAGTCTTACTCCGAATTGTAAATGCTGTCATTCAGATTTTCCTCTTTAACAATAATATTGGGTTCGGCCAGAACATACGAGTCTTCATCACACTTGCCATACATATCTATGCTTTCCTCTTGCACTTCAATATAATTATTTATGGTTTGAGAACGAGGGCTACGCCAATTCAGTGATTCGATTTCTGTGTTTACTCTGGGATTGCGACTGCGCTTATAACGTTTCATATTGGAAAATTTAAAATACAATTTACCACGTTTTTCAGTACGATAATATTCTAATTTCTCCGTTGGAAATAATTTTAATATTTCCCATTCAAAATTATGGCTCATATTGAGCGACATGTGATAACTATTTTTAACGAAATAATCGACGATAACCTGTATGAGTTGTGTTCGATGTATGTTGGTTAAATGGTTATTTTCTTTGAAAAATTGTAATATTGTTCGTCCGCGTGTGCCAGACAGTTTTAAGATTTGTTTTAAATTAATAGGAAATTTGCCCGGTTGCTGTTTCGAGGGGAATTTCGGTGGCGTATCATATGCTGACTCCGAAGCAATTGAGCTTCGTGCTTTTAAGGGGATATTTTCCATATCTTCTTCCTCTTCAGAATTTTTGTTGTCTTTCACATTTGGTGAAGCCGTCATTGAAACTGGTATAAAATTTACAAATTCATTGGAATTCACCATATCTACCATGGACATGCTTGAGTTTACAGACTGGGGTGACAAAGGTGCTTGCTGTTCATCGAATTCAGTGGGCTCTAATGTCTCCATATTACCTTTCAGCTGCCTTTGTTCACTTTCCTGCCCTGTGGCTTTTGCAGTGTTTGCTTCCGTAATTATATTTTCTGTATGAGGATTTTCTATAGAAGTATTTCCAATAGTTCTGTTAGAAGTGCAACAGTACATGGTATGATTATTTTCTGTGCTTTTTAAAGGCATGCCAATTTTATTGCGCCAACTAATGAAATAATGCTCAAAGCGAATTCTCACTCCCATTTTGTAGTTCTTCAATAAAACATTTATGTGACTAAACTGCATCATCTTCAATTCATTTATACCAATATCCTCTTCTGGAAAGTTGAAATGATGAGAGCATCAAGTGTAATTAATTATCGTCTATATACTAAAGTAATATATTGAAAATCTCTAGATGGTATAAATATTTATTTTTAATTCATGACTACATCTTGCCATTCATTTTCCAACTTGAAGAAGGTGTTTTTAATAAATTAGACAATCCCCTGATGAAGTGGACAAAAATCCACGAAACGTTGGGAGAAATATGCAATAAAATTTAGTTTTGGCACATTAAAAAAATATACATATATTTAAAATAATTTGCCAATAAGGAAAGGAATTTCATAAAAGAAACAGGAAGATATTTTTTAATAAAGAAATAAAGAAAATTTCTGGCAACCAGTGTTGCCAATGAAACTGAATTAATTTTAATTTCTATTAAAATACTACTGAATATAAATTACATTAAATTTAGTAAGTTTTATCTATATATATGTACATATATATAAAAAGGAATGTGTGCTGGTTTATTTATTTTTTTTTTGTACCTTATAGGAGAGCAAACCTCTGGACTGATCTTCCTGAAATTTTTTAATGCACCTTGGCATTATGAATAACGTATTTTTTCGACCCCAACCACTTTTTTAAAATTATGTAATTGCTGCCATATACATACATAGTTTTTTACAGTTTGAAACTTTTTTTTACTTTCACCGTTGCTTCAATTCAATTGAGACAGTGCAGAAGAAAATTATTAAATTATTAAAAAATGTATTAATTTAATACATTTTTAAATTTCTATTGAAAAGTCATACATACTGGCATTTAATGAACATGTCGTAGGCAAAATTGTGACTGACCGATCAACCACTTCATTTAAAACTCTTGCCGTTGTATTATTTATAACGCATTTTGCATTTAGATGTTATACTAATTGGAGAACAGTTGGACGTTACCATTCTCTGCCCTGATGAAAAATGTAGACAACAATTTATACCAATACGATTTTATAGACGATTTAATAATGCTAGACATTTGTTTTGTAATGGATATTTTTTTTTTTTTTTTGTTATGGTGCCCTGTTTGTATGAATGTATTCAAAACTTCTTCATTCTCACCTCTAAAGTATTCATAAAGTATTCCAACATGCCAAGAGTTTAATAAATTCTTCAATGCCTGAAAATCCTGATACCCAGTACTGTCGTCAGTCATCTTTAAGCTGAAAAAAAAAATATTTAAAATTTTCACTCCGTTAAAAATTCTTGGAAATTATTATATAAAAAAAAAGTCACACATACATATATATGTACATACATACATATGTAAGTATATGCATACCCAGTTGCGAATTTTTGTTTACCTGAATGAAGAAAATTCCAAAACGCAAAAAAGAAACACTATGAAAAAATCATTATTGTTTTTGTAGAGAAATAATGATCAAACGCTCTCTCCACCATCCCAACCGCTTGCCCACAAAGCACAGACTGAAATTATCAACAATATCAATAGTTTAGTATCTAAAATTCGTAAATACATGTTATTCGTCGTTTTGTACATATCGTTCATACCACTTATGCATGAACGTACAGACGCGTCAAAACACACATTGAGTTGCTACACAAACGTACATACGTACTGCCATACATACAGACGAACTTTCCACGCATATAACATTCCTTTAAACAATGCGAACACTGAGTGCGTAACAATAAATAAACAGGCAATCCTCAATCCATTATTTTTATAGAAAAGTTTGTTGGGCATTTTGAAAGCCCTTCAGCCATTCAGTTTATCTGATGAATTTAAAATTAATACATGATGGTAACATTTTACACTAAATATTACATTAAGAAGTTTTTTCCATTTTATTATTAAACTGAGCAATAATTTTATTCATATTAAAATTCACTTTATTGACAAATCTCTACTTCAACATTTTTCGTTTGTTTTGTTCTCTTTTTCTCCTTTTTCTTTTTTCTCAGCTGATATTTCTGTTTATGTTTTTAAGGATGCTGCCATACTGTGTTAAGTAGACACAAATAGACAGTGGCAACGTCTTTTTAGAGAGTGACTTATTTGAATATTACAGTAAGAAGCAAAAATATTGAATAGTGAAAATGAATTTTTGGAAAGTGACTTGTTTGAATATTACAGTAGGAGACAAAAACATTTAATACTGGCAATGACTTTAGGGAGTGACTTCTTTGTATATTACAGTAAGAGGCAAAAATTATGAATAGTGAAAATGAATTTTTGAAAAGTGACTTGTTTGAATATTACAGTAGGAGACAAAAACATTTAATACTGGTAATTACTTTAGGGAGCGACTTGTTAGTATATTACAGTAAGAGGCAAAAATATTGAAAAATGAAAATGAATTTTTGAAAAGTGGCTTCTTTGTATATTACAGTAAGAAGCAAAAATATTGAATAGTGAAAATGAATTTTTGGAAAGTGATTTGTTTGAATATTACAGTAGGAGACAAAAACATTTAATACTGGCAATTACTTTAGGGAGCGACTTGTTTGTATATTACAGTAAGAGGCAAAAATATTGAAAAATGAAAATGAATTTTTGAAAAGTGGCTTCTTTGTATATTACAGTAAGAGGCAAAAATATTGAATAGTGAAAATGACTTTTTGGAAAGTGACTTGTTTGAATATTACAGTAAGAGACAAAAACATTTAATACTGGCAATGACTTTAGGGAGTGACTTCTTTGTATATTACAGTGAGAGGCAAAAATATTCAACACTGGCAATGACTTTTTAGAGAGTGACTTGTTTGTATATTAAAGTAATGCAACCCATACACTATACAACCGTTGGTACAACTCGCTTAGTAATCAAGTTGTGTTTTGTGCTCACAGACGATAAAACCTCTTCGTACAATTTCATTTTGCAAAAAATTTACAGCTGGACCCAACAAATAATAAAAACGCATCCCACGAAGCAAAACAAATTAGGCTTAAATTTTGTGAAGCAATAAAACAATTGAAAGCTCTTTAAGTAAATTAAATATTTTTTGACATTCAAATTTTTTTTAATCTAAAAGATTTTTAATAAACTTTAAAAAATAAAACTTCAATGAGCTGTTTTTAATTGCATATAATTTACTAATATTGGCTATCATTAAATAATTCATCGTAGAACTGTGCTCTAGTTTCATTTCAGTCTTGTCTTCCATTTTTAATTAGTATTCACTTAGTTTTCTTCGCTTCCAAAAACCAAATTAACCGACGACACGTTTTTCTCTCGCAAAATTAAAATGAGAATGATGTACGAAGTCGCATGACTAACCCACAAACGTTGCAACGCGTTGGCACAACTTGCCAAAAGATCAAAAAATTTTGATTATTCATACAACCGAGACACAACTTCATACAACAGGCCCACACACGTTACTATCTTGATTACAACCTGCCCAAGTTGTACCAACGGTTGTATCGTGTATGGGTTGCATAAGAGGCAAAAATATTCAATAGTGACAATGGCTTTTTGGAAAGTGACTTTTTTGAATATAACAGTAAAAGGCAAAAATATTCAACACTGGCACAACCCTTTTGGAAAGTGTAACTCCTACATTATTTATTCACTTTGGTAATAAATAATATTTAATTGATTTCAGAAAAAAAGTTGTATTGTCTTCCTTTTTTTAAAATTAGCTCTCCCTAAATAGAAACCTTCGCCTCCAAACTTATGCTATCGCACAAGCACTCAACAAAGTTTATTAAAAATGCTACTGAAGCTTCAAAAATTAGGAAGCCAACTTACTTACATCGAGTGATATCCTTGCAATATATTTTGCAATAGGCTGACAACATTGTAAAATATTTTTTTTGCCCAAAAAATTAGATGTTCATAATTATTTGGTTTAAAAATAGTTTTAATATTATTTAATATAACCGTGTATATATTTTTTTTTATATACTGATCTTACTTTTTATTGTTAAATTATTGCGCCGTACTTTACATGTGTCAAATTCGTTTAGCATCACTTAGCATCAGGGGGAATAATAATATATTTTGATCTTTCTTCCAGTTTTTTATATTTTCCAACCGACTCTGAGCAATGCTTTCATTTAGGAAGGGGTCCTTGTTATAGCATTTCTTCTATAACTCTCGTTTTTCATTAAGTTGCTTTTACTACTTCGTTACAATATTATGGTAAAGTGGTGCCAACTGATACCACGCGGTCTTAAACATTTTTAGCAATTTTTAAGAATAATGGAGAGGCCAAAAACCTGAATCCAATGTAGCCAATTTAAAAAATAAATTAAATTTTTTTTTTACAACTGTAGTATGGAACGCCCTATTGTTTTATGTCGCATTCAAGCTGACTATGAAGAAATCATGCGCATTGTGTATTTTAGTTAAAGTGAAATGTAATACAAGTGCCATTTATTACATTCCTTTTTTGCCACGATGCATTCATCGCTTCAAGACTTCTTTATACGTGTATTTTTTGTATTTTTATTTTTTTGCATGTTTCTGACATTTGCAAAAACACAAAATGGCTGTCTTGTTTTTAGAAATTATTTAAAAATTGTTTTTTTTTTGATAATTAAAATACACTGCATTTCTGATTTAATTAATTTACATAAAAAAATTTTTGAATTAAAGAAGTCACACTCTTCTCATAATTCAATTTGTTTTTTCTTTCTCTAAAGAGGCTTTATTGTCTTATTGGCTTCATATGTTATGAATTCGCCTTGAAATAATGACAATATCTGTGCGATGACGTTGGCTGAACTGGAAAACCCGCCAACTGCAATTTACCAAGCTTGTGAATCTTTCTCATGTCATTCAACATAATGTGGGCTAATTGTTTGTTTAGTGTGCACTTGGCCATTTATACATATATACACACATATAGTATATATGTATATGAGTACATATATCCTTTGGGATGGTATGATAATATTCAATAAAGTTTACGCAATTAAATTTTATTAATTCAATGCATATACATACATATACGTTTGTATGATATTGTATATAGCTGCGTATGCAGGCACATACATACATACATACATACATGCATGTGTATATGCAGCCACTGATACCCCAACATTGTTTATATTATCATCCATTTTTTCTTATTTTGTTTTGGACAAAAAGTTCCAGAAATAGGCAAAATATTTAGCCATTTTTAATTTTATTATTAAAGTTTCCCCAATTCTTCATGCTAAAGCAGTACATTTTTCTATATATGTATGTACATAAGTATGATCCCATGTGTATACATATGTATGTATATAAGTTTGTATGTATATATATGAAAATGTACAAATATACACATATATGTATGTAGGTATGAAGGTATGTATGGACATAAATCCATGTTGCGTATGCTTATACACATGTATGTATGTATGTCTATATATACATCCATACATATTTATATAAAGTAAAAAAAATAAAAAATAGGTGAGTATATATGTAAGTGCGTTGTCATGCATATTCGCAAACTTTAATCAGTTTTTATCTCATGCTTAACTTTAGTGTTGCATGCAAGTATTGTTTTCATTATTTAGTATTGACTGACGTTGCTTGCCTTCCTCTCTACCAATTAATTGTATTGTTGCTTCATTATATTTTTGTAGTTTTGCAGCATTCATGTTTTTTTTATATACGTACACACATATATGGATTTACTACACACTTTCATATGCACAGATAGAAGTGTGTATGGTTGTGTGTATGTATGTATTTTGTTTTCTAATAAAACTTAAAGTCGAAAATTTGTTGGGATATGTGAGTGCTTTACAGTTTACTCACATTGATTTTGTAAGTTTAAAGAGAAGTAAATAGGAAATATTTAGATGTATAGGTTTATACATATATGTACATATGTATGTATGTAAATATGTAAACATATGCTTATGAAGTATCCTCATGTTTAAATATATACATACATATACATGTACCTATATGTATATATGCATTTGTATCTACACAGTGTATTTGTACATGAATATGGGAGCATACGGAGTGTATGTATGTGTGTGTATGAATTTGTTTGCAAACTCTTAACAAAAACGCCATGACAACAACGGCAGCAATTCGTGGAAGTGTAGTGGCAGCAGCAAAAACCACACACAAGAAAAGCTTTTATGTGAATGCTTGCCATAATAAATAGGTCGCAAAGTTTTTTCTATTAGGAGACAAATACTCTTTAAACACATACATATGTACACATCCATAAATATGTATCTACTCGTACATGCCTATGTACACATACACTACATATGTATATACATATATAGCTATATAGCTATAAATATATACATATGTACATACATTTGTATGTATGTATGAACATTTGTATGCTATTTTCATTTAAGAAACATTTATTAATTTAGTTGTACAGAAGAAAATGTGTGTGTATATACATATACATACATACATATGTATCTACATGTGTACATCCATACAAGCGGATAAATACATACATACATACGTACAAACGTATGTATGTAGGTATGTACTGATATACTAATTATGCATATATATGCATATGTATGTACATACGTATGCGTACATATGTATGGATATGCATATATACCACAAAAAATAGGAGAAACCAGCTTCAATTAGGGGAAGATGAATGTGGGGAAAATTGCAAATACGTAAATAGCGATACCATGTGTTAGTTTTTTTCCCCTGTATTGAGAGCAAAATATAAAGGGAAAGCTTTTAAACTTATTTCACTTCGTTTTCTCATTTTGAAATAACTTTAATAACCTTCCCAACAAAAAGCAGTTTTATTAAAATAAAACATTTGTTAAGAAATTCATGTGATTACATATCAAAAAGTGTTATTTTATCTTCGCACTTACAAATATATGTATACGTGTGTGTATATGTACGTACGTAAGTGCATGCATGTACATATATAAGTACATAATGATGTACATATGAATGTATATAAGGTTGTACATATGTAAAGACGTGTGTGAAAAATTCATATAAACGCACATACATATGGAACATTGGAACATAAATGCCCATAAATCCATATGTAAATATATATGTATGTATATGCCTACTATATCACGACTTTTAGGCAGACTAAAAAGGACCCTTTACAGATCAAAAAAACGTCCTGGAAAAAAATGTTTTGTTGTACATATTTTATGTTGCGAACAAATTTTTACCAGGTTACGTTTTCAAATTTTTTAGTTATCAAAATATGTAAAAAAAATCGATTCAATAACAAAAGTTAATGACAGCTCGGTCTTCATGACTGATCAAACGCCAGTGCTGTTGCACTTGAAACACATACACACATGGATACGTACAACATTATATACATGTATGTATATATGGGCGTGTGTACATCTGTGCACACTCCCTCTTATATATGCATGTTGCACACACATTTATACATTCAAATGCATCCATACATACATACATATGCCAGGAAAAGTTCTTCATTAATGCGAACAGAGTATTCTATAACGTGCATAGATGGTACGGAAGCACTTTCTGTATGGTCAGGTTCATTGTTGGCCGATACAAAGTATACCTGTGCATATATAAGGATGTGTGTACGTATGTAGATATACATATATCTCGTATGTATATATTCATATATATGCACATATATACAAAGATATATATCACCTGTGCAAATAAATATACATACATATATGTAAAAGCGAAGTAATAATGTATTCGATTCGAATCAAAAGTTGTTACATGCATACATACTCGAATGCATGTATGTAATTTACATCTATACCTAAGAAAACTATACATACATATATACATACATTTGTACATACATGTGTATGTGAGCGCATAGTTATATTGTGCTCAAGAATAGATGCAGATTTGCATATAATTACAGACCAATCTATTTACAGCCAGATCGACATGAGTATATATATATGTATCTAAATACTATTTGTATACATAACTATGTATGTATTGTGCCTGCAATAATTGGAACCAAGCCCACAGTCGTACGATGCATTCACTCGAAAATGTGTTGGTGATTCCCTCTTCTTTTTAAAAATGCCATCAAAATGGCATAGATGATGCCACACTATTACTGTTTGAAGTAAATGCAACTCTGTTTGTATGGAAAATGTTTTTTTTATGAAAATGTTCATAAACTTTTGCTAGTCATAAAAATTTGACATTTTTATGGCACACTATCCTATTTTTTTGGCAGAGATGCCATATTTGACTAATCTTACGACTGTGTAGGATAATGTACCAGGCCTTTATTTAACCGAATTAAATAAGATTGTTTTGAAAATGAGTGAGAGCTTCTTCGTAAATTCGTTTGCCTCAATGTAGAGAAGCTTTGCTAGTGAAAAAACTTCCTGTGGAGTTTCATGACAGTCTGCTTCACAGGTCAGGTTTAGAAATACATATTTTTTATTCCCTCAAGAGAAGTGCTTAAAAATGCATGCTTATAAACGCTATTGATTATTTGTTTTTTTTTTTGGATATTGGAAATTAAATATTGATAGTTGTACACACATACATGCACACACTCTCGCATATATGCATGTATATGCATGTATATGCATGTACATACGTGAATTACAACAATACGGGTGTATTGTACTATAAAAATTCCTGAGCTGTGCCTGCTTTCGGTTTTAATTGCTTGAATTCGCCCTGGCCCTGTTTATTTGTAGTTTACATACTTTCGCGAATAAACTGTACAGCCAATAAATTACATCATCTTGAATGAAGTTATTATTTATTGAAAAAAAAATTGATTATTTGTGTTAGTTTTTAATGTAATTTGTGCCAATATGATATACCAAATACTTGCATACATCAATTATAAAGCATACATATGCAACCTTTAAAACTAGACTTATGATAATTTTAAACAGTTTAAGGCAAAAAAAACGTCAATCAGCGTGAGCTGCTTTTTGGATAGCTGAACGAATTGGCGCACGCTAGCGTTTTTACAGATTGGAAAGCAATAATAAATAATAAATAGTAAAGCGGTCAGTATCCGCCCTTGTCACGCGAGAGATTGGGGCTCAAATTCCCATTGGGGAGGTTAGCCGATTGTCTCAGCACCCAGTACGTCTACTTATATTCTAATTATTTTCATATAATTATAGTATTAAGTGAATAAATAAATAATAAAATAATAATAAATCGTTAAAGCTTCCAACAATTATTAACAAAGAAATTGCTATAATTTTTTAAAAAATCATATTTTTATAAAAAATAATTTTTGTCGCGTTACCAGCCGATTGGAAAGCGTTTTTCTACGATTTAAATTATAGATTTGAATTGTACATTACTAGAACTGTCATTAATATGTAATGAATGTATTTTTAAGTGTTTATAGTAACGTTTCCATCTCTGGGCTGCATACTTTTTTCTTTTTCACATTGATCTGGCTTTGTTTTTGTCATCTCTTCATCTATAGATGAATGTGGGTCAAATGCACGTGCCGTGGTTTTGTATTGCGAGTTCTTTAATTGCTTTATTTAACATAATTTGTTGTACATGAGCTTTTTCTTTAATACCTTGTTAATCTCTTTCGGATTTTTCCTCTTTTTTCAAATAATGCAACATTTATAAGTGCAGCTCTAGAAAGGAGGTGCGTGCGTATGCTACATAAAACATATGTACATTGCTAAGTGTATATACATACATACAAACATACCTGACCATTTAAATAAGCAACGTTGCTTTTCTGAAAGATTTTTTTTCATTTGTAAAGGTTAAGGAAAGCCAATGCCACAATTCTGCAATTTGGTGTAGGGGTTCTGCTATGTACCTGCTTAAGAATGCTGATACTTACATATACATATATGTAGCTTTCATACATACTTATGTATATATGTACGTGGTTACGATTATTGTTATATTGTTGGACTTATGTCGAAAGGACTTAACTAGAACTTTTTTCCAATAGTTTTTTTTTAATGATTTCGATGTCTGTGAATTAAGTTCATTTATCAACATCAAAAAAAAAATCTATTTGCAAAAATGCTAGTTAGGCCCTTTTTACATACATCCATGTGCATATGTAGTATGCATTTATTATTTTAAGTTATTATTCCATAATATTCATAATTGATAATATTTTCTATTTTGCAACTTTTGATTAATTACTTGTATCGAAATATTGATAAAAGGTGAAACTCTATCAGTCGTTATCTCTTAGTGGTTTTTTATCGGTACATTATATGGGCGTGAGTAGGCAACTTGTTTAACTACGTTGAATTATTCACCCGCAACTCACAACTTTTTACTAACCCATTCAAACAAACAAGATTTTTCTAGTGGCATCTCAAGTAGCAGCTACATTGGCCTGCCCATACTATCCTATACATTCGTACGATACATTTATACAAAAATCTTTTGTGATTCCTCCTCCTTTTTATAAAAATTACTTCAAAATAGCGCAAATATGTTGGAAAAAAATATTTTTCTTAGTGTCATGAAGTAAATGCAACTCTGTTCTAATGAAAGTTTTCATAAACTCTTGCAAATCTGTCACACAGATGTTTTTTTAGGCAACACTGTCATATTTTTTTCAGCACACATGCCACATTCGAGAGATCGTACGATTGTGTAGGATGGTGATTCATGACATTAAAATGAAAGCTCGAAAAGCAGTGTTACCCTTTGTATTATTGTTAAAGTCATTTATGCCCACAGTTGCCCTAAAAATGTTTGCTTATGATGGACTTGGTAACTCTGCATCAAACTCAAAGAAAACTTTATCAAATAGAAATAGAGGCATAATAAAATAGAGAACATATGGTAAAATTTATAAATTTTTAACCTTCAAACAACTTTTGTGGTATATTAACGGTAAATTATATAAACGTAACGATTTAAAACGTAAGTCGTATGAGATGTGGGAAGTGGTGGAAAAAAAATAAAAATTTTCGTATCACGTATACAAAAATGAATTTCCCAAAGCGAGAATTTCAGCAAGTGCCCTTCAATATCCAAATGTCACCTTTTATTCTTATCACTTATTTTAAATTTTTCCTTCTTCTTTTCTGAAAAAATTTTTTTCTAAAGCAGATGTAAACAAATTTGACAGGGCAGTGACATTTGTAAACGGTAAAGCAAATGACAAGAAATTAGAGTTTTTTTTCGTAAATAATAAGTATACATCTGTGGCTTGTCATGGTGTTATGTGTCCGTTAACCCAAACTAGCAAAGTTGGACATCTTTGCCCTTTTTACGTACATTCAGTACCTTGACAACTGTCATGTGACTTTCTGCTACATTTTTAGTCAGCTGGTTTTAGTCAGCTGTTACTGGTGCAGTGTTGTGGATAAAGTGCTGATTTATTATCCATTAAGAAAGCATTGATAACAACAATCTTTTCCGTTGGCAAAGCTCAAAGTATACGTATGACGTATTCTATGTGCCACCGCGTTAAGTCAAAAAATTTTATTTATGAATTTTACTTTAAATGAAATAGCGTGAAATAAAACGCAATTCAAGTCTCATGTTTATTACATTCTTTATTTAAATAATTGTTATATAAAAACCTCATATGACAGTTGTATATTTGTAGTACTTATATGATCTATTGTCGTTGGTTGAAATATATAATAAATCGAACTTGTGCATGAAACGACCCGAAAACTGAAATAACCTGGATGCCAGGAACCAAATGATACACAAAGGAACCGCTGCATTTACTTGTATAATTCGTTTAATTGGTTAACACAGCTTTAGACGAATGTCGCCAGAAGTCTGCGGTCGTCTATGTGTTTTGTTAGCTAAATAATTAAGTTCTCTTCTTTAATGCAAACATTGAAAGCCAGAAATTTTTGGCACAATCTTTTAGGCTTGCCTAAACCTACAACAACGTGAAATTAATAAAGGGGCCAACATTTTTCTATTTCAGTTTTTGCTTCTTTTCCCGCTTTGCTAATTTATGTACGTGTATGTGTGTATAAATGTGTGTGTATGAACGATAGAAATGTGTCTAGGAAAAATTGAACGCAGCAACGAAATGAAAACCAAGAAAAGTCGAAAGAGAGAAGAAACGTGAAAAAGTCTAGCACAGATTGTACAAAGTTTGGTTTTTATTAACTTTAGTGTAGTGATTGCTGTAAAAGTGTTGTCAACGCATTAACGACAAATCAGCCAAAAAGACTGCGTACCGGTTTGTCTCACATTTAAAATTTAAATGAATTTCAAGAGGTCTGCTTGCGTACTCTATTCACATTTAAAAATTAAAGGGAAAAACACCTTTTGCTGTGTTTGGGTTACTTCATATACATATGTATATATATATAGGTATATAGGGTGTGCCATTAAGAGGTTTCATTTTGTGTCAACTCCTGTGTTCTCAGGACCTTAAAAGTTATTTATGCAAATCACAGAGTACAGAGTCGTTTGTGTTATGAAAAGTGAACCGGTTTGGTGTTTCCTTACCACTGTATGCTACAACAGCACGAGCACGAGTTCGGTTCTTAACATCAATGATGTTACCCAGCTGTAAGAATTTTCCCCTTAATTTTTCCACTAGTATCGATGCATAGCTAGATCTTATGACGTTTTTTTCTTTATTAGTGACATAGTTTTCAAGTGCATATACATTTTTTATCAATTTATAGCAACTCAATTAAAGGGGGATTCATAAGGTAACCCTATTTCGGTCAATCTTCAAGTTGAATATTTATTATATGAATATTTTTTCTAGTTCGTTGTCTAGTTTGGCAGTAGATCTAATTTTACATAAAACTTACATGTATGTAGTTTTACAGAGTTGCAACTCACGATCACCTAGTTTAATTAGAAGGCGATCAAATACAACGTCACTTATTGCAACACCCTCTTTATATCCACACATAAGCGTGTGCAAATATATTTGATTTCACAATGCAAAGCTTATAAGTTTGTGTAGTTGTTAACTGGGACCACTCTGTATAAAATGTAAAATATATTCGCGTGTGCCTGCTATGAGAATTAATGGAAAGTTTCTTTTTGCCAAAACAATAAAAACTCTATAAACGCTCAGTGAGAAAATCACCAGACAGATCTGAGTGAGAGACGTCAGAAATGTAATTATCAAGTTTTGCCAGTTTGAAACTCGGTTGTGTATAATGCAAACTGTGTCGAATTTTGTGGAAAAGACGACGGAATGGCAAAAACTACAATTTCTTCTGAATTAAAATTAAATATAATCAAAGATTTTAAATCGGGCCTTAAGCAAAAGGAGATTTGTAAAAAATATAGCATGAATAAATCAACGATCTCTAGAATTGTGAAGAGTTTTCGTGAGAAGGGCATTGCAAATACGCTGCATTTGGGTGGGAGACCACGAAAAACTTCCAAACTGCAAGATCACCTTATAGCCAGCGAATTAAAGAATTTTCCAAAAGTCATGCACAAAGACGTCGTGAGCAATTTAAAATTGAACATAAGCTCCCGTTCTATATATCGCAGAGCTAAACAAGCTGAAAAAACGCCAGCAAAAAGTGTAATGTATGATACGATAAGATTAGCACGTCTACAATTTGCGAGAGCGCACTTACAATGGACCAAAGATAATTGGCGTACAGCCATCTTGAGCACCTTCAATATATCAGAGCAAGCCCAAGTAAAAAGGCAGGAACCAAAGATTTTTGAAAACAAAAATTCATATAAGAGGCTAAAACATAACGATGGCGACTCTCTAATATGGGCTTGTTATTCGACTAATTCAAAACTCTCAACAGAGAGTTCAAAATTTAATATTGATTACAGAAATATATTAAATGATGTCAGATATGGGTACGCGGACCGGCATGTAGTATTGCTTTGGCAACAGCAGCACGATCATAAAGCTGATGAAACCAGCGAAACTGTTAACTCGTGGCTTCTTTCGAATGGTGTGAGCGTTTTAAATTGGCCCAGCCAATCGACCGATCTCAATCCTGTGGAATATTTATGGAAAAGTATGGAATTAAGTATTTTAACGCAAAACTACAGCAGCCACCACGATCTAGTCGAGGCCGTTAAGTTTGAATGGCAGTACGTCTCTACGGCAGTGATAGAAAATTTAATAGAATCCATGTCGGGACGCTGTGAGGCGGTGATAAACAGTTCTGGTTATCCGACGCCATACTCAAATAAAGCCATCGTCAATTTTGGAAATGCAGCAACTGAAAGTTGACTCCTCTATTTCCTAATGTTACCAACCTCCTACTGAAAATGAAAAGTACAATAAAATCAAATAAAAACTATAAACTAAAAAACATTAAAAAAACAAAAAATCCCCTTTTTTTTTGCTCTGCAGTAAAGTAAGGAAAATAAATATTGCTACGCCACTGCCACTGCCACTGACAATGCAAAATTATTATATAATTGCATTTGTTAGAGAACTTTGTACTGTTTATTATTGGCTACTTGTGATAACTGTGAATTTTATTAATTGCTCTGCTTGTTGTTGTTGCTATTTTCATTGTTGTCATTCTATTGCTTGTAAACATTATTAATGTGTCATTGCCAGGTGTGATTTATTTTGAATGGCCTTGTGGTTGGCTCTACTGACGTTTAAATTAACGTCTCAAAACCGGCAGCTGCTTAAAATTTCACTATTATAATCGGTTTTATTTAAGAAGGGGCCGTGAGCATAATGCGACTTGCAGTCAGTGTAAATCAGTCAAAAGGAAACATCTTTGACAGCAAGTCCATCCATCCAACAACAGTTCCAGCAATATTAACCTTAAATTAATACAGGGTGGGCCAAAAGTCACAATGGGGTTTAAAAATTTAATAACTTTTTTGTTAATTTTTTTTTTTAATTTTTTTTTTTTAAGATTATATAAATAACATCTAGAGAATAAATAATGGAGGGATTTACAACTGAACAAAGAACAAGAATAATAGAATTTTATTACTTAAATCAGCGATCAATTATTTTAACGCAAAGAGCATATCGTCGCCATTAATAATTTCAAGAAATTCAGAAATTAATTGGGCAGCGCGTTCGCCAGATTTGTCAGCATGCGACTATTTTCTTTATGGTTATTTGAAGGAGCGAGTATATGTCAACAAGCCCGAGACAATCCTTGAACTCAAGGCCAACATTGTTGCAGAAATTCGAGGGCTACAGCCACAAATGTTGAAAGATGTTATGGAAAATGCTCTCAAAAGAGCCCATCATTGCGAAGCTAATAACGGCGGTCATTTAAGTGACATTATTTTCCATACTTAGCGTAAAAAAATTTCCATTTTGTATATTTCATAATCTTAAAAAAAAAAATAAAAAAAAAAATAAACAAAAAAGTTATTAAATTTTTAAACCCCATTGTGACTTTTGGCCCACCCTGTAGAAAGCTAGTGTTGCGCCAAGATAGGTGGTTTTCACCATTACATAACCGTAGCCAAAGAATCCAATTGCTTATAATTATGTCACACTAATTGTAGCTCTAGCAAAATATTAGAAATGCCTTGAGGTGTGTTAAAATTTTTTTTCAAATTTTTTGATCACAACTCGTATATAGGATTATTATAAAAAGTATGTTCTGTTTAATTAGATCCTGTATTTTGTTAAACTTTAGTGAGAGCAATTTACGAAAAAGCAAAATATGCACGATCATCTTGTTAAGAACACAGCCTATAGGGGTGAGAAATAGTGCTGCCAGATTATTAAAAAATAATATGGGAATTATGAGAGCTTTAAATTATTTATTTTGTTTAACAAAAACAAAAACAAAAACGAAAAAGTAAAATTTTTATTTATTAATTTATATCTCGTAAAAGTAAAATGTGAGAACACTTTTTTCACTTGTTTTAATTTAATTGTATGTCGGTGATTATTCTTCCTTCCATATTTTCTAATATGCAAATTATTTCTTGTGTTTATTTAAACAAATAATAATACAAATCAAAAAATATTTGTTAGCAGATTCAGTGAACTCGTCTTACAGCCAAAAATTACATGCCCTGCTAATAATCGCTCGAATTCCATTCATTCAATGCCGTGTTACGTAACATTTCCGTATGAATGTTTATACGTTCCCGTATGTAGGAATTCCAAACAAATCGATATGAAGTTATTTCACATAAATATCCAATTTGCAACCCCACTAACCTAACCCAACTTTAAAAGTTGGGAAAAAGTTTCATTTCAATATTTTTCATTTGCTCATAACAAATTAAGACAGTAAATTTGGCTGTGCTGTGTTTTTAATGGCTAAAGGAAAATATAATATTTTGTCTATGAGTATGATTGAGTGATTTTAATTGGATTTACATGCATGCATGCAAGCAAACACACCCACATACATACGCACACACACATGTTGACTCGTACCCGCAGCCATACGTATTTCTAAATTGTTAATTATAAAATGTGAAAGCTTTACAAATCCCCAAACGTAAATACACACGCGCGCACACACACATATACACACACACCGTTTAACATTTTTTCAGAAAAACTAAAAACTAGGCCAGTTGAGAAGTATACCGTTATTTTTCCTTTTCCTTAAAAGGAGAAGGAAAAAAGAAGGTGATTGTTAAATGGGAGACTGCGTGTTATTTTTATCATTGTGTTATTATTGTATCTAAGTGCGGCTAGTTAGTAATTGTGTGCGTGCCACAGTAAGTTTTTATGCCAGATATGAGAAAATTCGGCCCGCTAAAAGGAAATTATTTTTGCAACTGCCAGAGAATACAGAATTTGTAAAAAAATATTATATAAATTGAAATGGAATGTGAAAGTAGTTGCCTTCATGAGAGTTAAAAAATTACAAATTTTTTGTTTTTTCGTTAAAAAGCTCTTGATTTCTTATTCTCACATTTAGACGAATATTAAATATGTATTTTTTTTTTATCAAATACCAAAATTACAAGGAATATAAAAAAGTCGGCAATATAGAGGAACTAATAAAAAATTTAAAAAAATATATTCCGAGAACCAAGACGTGGGAATGTAATTTACACTGTGGCACGAGCGTAATTTTGTATTTTCGCCCATTACCGAGTATTACGCGTCCACCCATGCCATACAGCCTATTTATCTCTACGCAAACACACACACATACAGCACAAAAATTGCAGCTCATACTCGCACATGCCAGCAGTAACTTGGATAAAGAGCAGAAGACAGCGCATGTTGATGAACATGGGCGGAAAAAGGACAAATACAAAAAAGTGGCGCATGTACGAGTGAAAATAACAAGTGGAATAAAAAACTTTTGCGAATAAGTAGGTCAATCGATACAAAATTTGCTACTGTATACAACCCGCACACATATCCATAGGCACACACAGCCATGGATGAGTATGTAAAGTTATGCATGTGTAGGTATTTAAACGCTTTTGTATGTAAAAGCAAAGTAAAGTAAAAATCCACCCTGTTAAGGAAATTGGGGCACAGCTTTGTTGCTGTATGTGATGTATTAGGAGGAGCAACAGCAGTAGAATAAGCAGCAGCTGGCAGTTTGGGGCTGTAAATCATACATGCAAACTGGATACATTTTATATTTAAAGCTTACACAATACCAAGAATATGACAAAGTAACTGAGAAAAAATGAAAAAAGCCCTTTTGAGGCTTTGATACTGAAGTATCCAATTATGTATTGCACAAAAAAAAAAAGAAGAAAAAAAATGGAAAAGGAATTATATGATGTCAGTTCCATTGGAGCACAATATGTTAGCTAGATGTGTACGTACATCAGGGTGGAGTTGTTACTTGTGAAGCAACTCTGAAGCTTTTCTTCTCTACAGTGTTATGTTTTAAAGCTCTATGGAAAAAGCAAAAGTTTTCTTATTTCATTGTTGAACATTTGCAAAAGCTGTTCCTTCCACATCTTCCTTTTTGCTTCTTCCTTTATGTATTTGTGTCTGTGCCTCCCTCCGTTGGGGTTTCATTTTGTTTGGGTCATGCACACATCCACACATACAGGCAAATGTATATGGAAACAAGCACAGCTATAAAATTATGCCTGCCTGTATATGTTTGCGCATGTAATACAAGCACATGTCCGCACGTACACATACGCATAAATATTATCAAATGTGATTTTACACAATTATAAAATGTGTGTGTATGCGTGTCGCAGCCATATTATGTGTATTGTATATAATGTACTTCGTAATATAGTCATCACGTAATCTCTTTTTATTTGCTCCTTCTTCATGTAATAAATATTTCAGTATAACTGTTTTACGCTTTCCACTGGCATTCCAGGGTGGAAAACTGTAATGGTGCTTTAGCTGAGGCTTTCTTTGTCTGTATTGTACAGTTGTGAATAAATGGAGCTGCTCTTGTTATATAAATCAATCAAATGCCATGTCCAGATACGACATCCTTCTCAAACGTAACGGTTTCTTATTTTGGAAAATTCCTTTAAAGCCGAAACTAATGCCTAAGAACTTAAGAAGGTCAGTCGTTGGAGAATAAGAAAAAACTCCTCCATAAACACACACACAAACAAGTGCATGTACATTATACATTCACATATGCATATGTATCTAGATACGTACATACATATGTATGTATTTACGTACATCATATTATACATGCATTCGTAAGCAAAAATGCATGTACATACTGCCACATTAAAATTGAGTTTTAGGTTTTTATAGAGGAGGAGGTAATAAAAAAATTTAAACTAAAATTATTTTTGTATTATTTGTAAGAATATTTGTAAAAGGTTATATAAAATAAATGTGGATTATCAGCTTCCCTTGGACCATTTAATTTTGTTAGTTACCACAACAAAAATCCAGCTTAGAAATCAAAAATATAAAATTTTGGAATTTCGGACCGTGGGGTACTCGCCTTTGTTGTCTTGCGACGTTTTGAGTTTTTAAATAATTTCTTCGATTTTCAGACTTCGATGCCTAAGCAACATTTGCTGAGGAAAGAGAGAACAAGATTTTGGCTGACAAATAACAACACATAAAAAATAAATTAAATGAGAAGTTTAGCGAAAATGTTGTTCTAGTTGACATTTTTTCATGAGTGTTTAATAAATTTTGTGTTGCCTATAGATTAGTTGACCTTAATAAAGGTCAAATAAAATATTTATTTCCTGTAAAACTCTATTTTAACGTATCAGTTAATTTCTAAATTAAAGAGGTGTTTTTTCTGAACTAAAATTCAGACAATAACTCAAATTATAAATTTAACAAAAAAAAAAAAAAAAAAAAAAAAAAAAAATTATTGAAAATAATGACTTCATAATAATAACTTTAATTCATTCATTTAGTAATACTGTGCGAAAAATATTAGAGTCCAACTCTTTCTTTATGTAATTTAGAACACGGCCTTAGCGTTGCCCTATCAGTGTATTTCCGTCTTCTTATAATAAATTTCTATATATTGGATTTTCCTTAACTACTAAATTGTTTTTAATATATATTTAACAATTAAAGTTACGAATTTTCAAGTTCCATACGCTAAACTCCCATACACTAAAAACACTTTTTGCCGGGGATTCCCAGAAAAAGCAAAAAGGTGTGGACTAAAGTTCATTTTCATCTAAAAAATTAGTTACTATGGATTCTTCCCTAGTAAGTAGCAGTAGTCTATAATACGTTGATCTACATTCCACTGCAGCTCACCATCAGCTGATTTATTTTGAAATCCTTAATGTATTTAGGCCCCAAAATGTATTGCCGACTTTTGTGATGGAATGAAATTGTCGCTTAATGGCAGGATTTTAAGATTTTTTGTACATTCGTTATAGAGAAGTTTGACTTTACTTATTTGCATGCCCACCCTGCGAGTCCTAAGGCTGATTGGTAGTGTTTGGTGTAGTTATCATATATCATATATATAGAATCGAACATGACTTTTCTGAGACAGGAAAAAATCATTTGGAAGAAAAAATTACTTGCCATTGATACAAATCTCGTCAACTTCAGATTGATTTTGTTTGAATTGATTTCGTTTTTCACTTATCCTTTTATCCTTATCCAATCGTAAATTTTGTATGTTACAGTGATTAAAAGTAGAAAAAAGATACAACTAAATTGTATGAAGATGAATGCAATCGCCAGTTATTTAGCAAAATAATACATGAAATCTTAATGTCTGAATTCTCCTACGCCTATTCCAATCTTGCATTATTGCATTTCTTATAGCGATATTTAAAATGAATAAGAAATATATTTAATTACACTTCCTTTTGATTTTCTTTGTTACACAAAATAATATTTCCTGTTCACTACAAAACCAAACACAAGTGCCCAATTTCAACATGTGTGTGGTTAGTGTTGACCACTCATCGTTATATCGTTATAGGCAAACGCTTTTTTCCTCATTATAAATGTACTCATTTTTCCGATGTTGCTAAACAGGCCATAAATTTTTTGTTTGTTGTTTGAAAACAAATGTTTGCTGGCTTTTCCTGTATTAAAAAGTAATGCCAACCCTGTTGTATTTAAATTAGCAAAGACATACACCAATAAACTTTATATGTATGAAGCAAACCGGAAAGCTTTTTGCTTTGATGAGACGGCAGTTGTTAAGTAAATAAACCGGAAAATTAATTTATTCCTGGATTGAAAAGATATTCACTGCAGTACAAGGCGTGCCTTAAGATTCATTTTCATTCTTAAATTACACAATTTATAGGCATCGGCTACTTTTTAATTAAAATATCATATTTTGTCGTAGATGTTTTCTCTACTTTTTCAAGGGATTGCCTATTTTTTGTAATACTAATATGTATTTCCTTAATATTAATTGGACATTTATAAACTTAAAATTGAAAAAAAATATGGCATAGTAATTTATTTCACTTGCTTTCGTTTTATTAGAAAGTAGAAAAAAATTAGAAAATAACAAATCGGCATTACTGGAGACTTAGAATGAAGAATGTTTTCACGACAGATATTGAAATCAGATAATTTGTATGAGGCACATTGAACTATCAAAATACGTAAAAAAGAAATCTAGAACTCTTCTTTAATACGGACAGCTAAACTAACTACAATTCTTGGAAATAGGGATACTACAAACAAAAGAAGTGAATGTATCATTATGCCGTAGGGGCAATGATTAACTATCATACTTAACTGTAAGATTTCTCAGATGTGACATGTCAGCTAGGAAGAGGGCTGTAGTGTGCCCTAAGAATATGTATGTGTTTTCAAGTGATCTGAGTTGCATTTACTTCAAGCCAGTAAAAAGGAATTTTTTTTGCATCAGATCTATATAGTAGTGTGGCCCTGATGGTGCTACACAAAAAAGCGGTGAAAAATTGAAAAAACACAAAATTTTAATTTTTATAAAAAACATTTTGAGCTGAAAGTAAATAGTTTAATTTGAATTCAAAGTTTTAAAAAATTAAAGAATTTCGAATATAATTTTGTCTAATAAAATGGACTGCCCCACCGAAGACCATTCTATAGAAAGCTTTCTTAGCATTTAGATACTGCACCGTGTTCGTATGCGTTATTAATTTTAACATTCTTAGAGTGCAACGAGACACTGTGTTGCTGGCTGATAATAAAAATATAAAAAAAAGACCTCCAGTAGCTGATAAGAAGCAAAAATAGATAATTTTGAAATTATTATTTATGCAACACACGATTTGAATTAAGTTTTGTGAACGATTTTTAGAGGAGCGGACGCAGTAGAAATGTCGGCAAACGATATTGTTTTTCGCGTTGTTCAACCCCACGAATATGAAAAAGTTGTGCAATTTATTATCAATCATTTCTATCGGGATGAACCGCTTTGTGGTACTGAACCTAAAGTTGTGCCCAATGAGACTAGTCGTACAGATATCATGGAATGTCTTAAAGGTGGCACCAGTATTTTAGGTGTTGTAGTGAAAGAAAATGGAGAAGAGGAACTGGTGGCTATAAATATTGGTGTACCAAAAGATCCCTCTTCTATAGAAAAATATTTCACAATAGCTGAAAGAGAGGGGAATACCAAGTATGGGGCAATCCTAAAATTAATTGGAGAGGGCAATCGTCAAGCTGACCTTTTCAAACGTTACAATGTCGATAAAATTTTCTACTCTTTTATGTCGTGTGTTAAACCGTCGTATCGCGGCAGGCAACTTGGCACTCGGCTTAAGGAAGAACTTATGATTTTGGCCAGAAGATTGGGTTACAAGTTGGTCAGTGTTGATTGTTCGAGTTTCTATTCGGCCAGACTATGCAAAAGTATGGGTTGGGATGTGGTGAATTTTATTCCATATGCTAATTATAAAGATGAAAATGGCCAACAAATTTTCAATCCACCACAACCACATGAAGGTTTGACTACTTTGGCGGTTCGTTTGTAAATTGTTTTTTAATTAATAAATTAACAATTCTTTGTTTCAAAGTTTACGTGTAATAATTACAAAAGAAAATACAGTCAGGTCTCGATAACCTGAACAATGTTAATATGAGAAAACTTGGTGAAACAATTTTTTTGAGCCCCATTTTAAAATAGCTTTAAACTGGAGGTGTGAAGAAAGTTTTCCTCCAGATATTTGAACGCCATGTGGCTCTTTGAGGTTTTAAAGCCGTCTATCGCTAATATTAAATTCCAAATATATTTCTTATAAGATCTGCTTTGTAAAAAACAATATGATTTTATATCCAATTTTTAAGAAATAAAAGTACTTTCCACAACGAAAAAACGAACTTTTTAAAAGTTGCACTTTTCCATAACAGTACTTTTGGGTTATGGTATTTTAATGGTCGGCGACCACAAGGGAGAAGATTCTTTATATTGAAAGTAAATTTTTTTATATTAAATTTTTTTTAAAATACTTTTCTAAACCACTATTTTTTACTTTTATTAACATTTTTAATTTAAATCACAATCAAATCAATTAAATTTAAATTTAAATCAAATTTTTTATTTTATTAATTAATTTTTTGTAAAAAAAAATTTTTTTATTGGATAAAAAGATTTTGGAAATTATTTTCAAAATTAAAAAAAAATTTTATAAAAAAAAATTTTTTTATTGGATAAAAAGATTTTGGAAAATTTTTTTCAAAATTAAAATAAAATTATTTGTAACACTGAGCAACAATAAATAATTTCCAGTTAAATATTTTAATAATAATATTAAAAAGTTTTTAATAATATTTTTTTTTAAATCATTAAATTTACTTTCTTCGCCAAACTGCTGAAAAAGAAGAGTTTCATATATGCAAAGCTTACACCTGCAGCTTTTGCAAAATTTACTTTTGAAAATAGTCACAGTAGCGGCGAGGAGGAGAGTATCACACATAAAAAAGTCGTGGCTGGGTAAAAATATATTTTTTATGTTGGCGAGCTCTGATTGTAATTTCTCTTTCATGTTCGCCGGAGCTGCTTTCACCTTTCACTCTAAACAAGAAGCTTGCAAATAAAGCCCACACCTACTAATTTTTTAAAAGTTGTTAAATTTTAGCTAAAAACTCTCAGACACACTTTGAAGTACTTAAATGCTTCAAATTTTGTATAGAAAATGGAATCACCCACTCACTTGACACTTCCATTTTTGGTAGTTTATGCTACAACAGGTCACACCTGCGAACACACTCGCAAATACATGAATAGTTCTTTTTTTTATTTTTAACAATTTTAAATGAACATTTTTTTTTAGTTATTTAATTTGCCTTGTAGGAGAGGAATAGATATTTAAAATAGAAAGTTATTGACCGCTAAAAAACTATTAAAAATGTTTGTAGACAGACATGCGTGCTAAAACATGCGATGCAGCATCAACTGGGATGTGGTCTGGTTTCTGATCATGATCTTTTGTCTCTGGGAAGCATAAAAGAAGAGCACGAAGTCAAATTGAAAGCTGTTCCTAAAGATCATTTTGCATTTTAAGGCAACTCGTAAGAATTTACATACGTAAATGTTCTTTGGAAATATTTAAAGACGAATTTGATCAGGGATGGGTATTTGTGAATTCAATTAGTGTTTGATAGAAAGCGGTTTTAATCGCTTTAAAAGGTAATATACTAAAAAACAAAGAGACAACGATAAATATAACTTAAAATAAATAAATAAATAGAACTTAAATAAATATAACTTTTATAGTCGATGTCCCCAGCAGCCAGTGCTTCTAGCAATATTTCAATTATATTTATATAATAGTAATATGAAGTAAATAAATAAATAATTAAAAGGGTAGGAGTTGCTATTCCTATTATTCCGTGAAATAGATTAAAATTAAAAACTGAAGAGTGTGAAAAGGGGAAGTTTTACATGGCGTACCAGAGTTGGCGAGAGGGAAAATGTTACTTCATGTATCCACACTTTTCATACTAAAAAAAAAATGGAGTGGGAAGTCTTTCTTGTACTACGGGGTCCAGCTTGTTTATTTCGCCTTTCAAATGGAATAATTAAACAAACAAAAAATACGTAATTAATTTTCTTGCGGTTTCCCAAGTTCCAGCTCTGGTATATAAGCAGTATCTGCGTATAATAGTTGTTAGAATGTTTCTAAACGAAACCAAGTAATCTTTTGTAGAATCAGCGGGCTACACTAATACGTGGCTACAAAACGCTGCAAACATCATAGCGTGCTGCCGACTACAACCTGTCAAAAGTACAATAATTGAATAATACATGAATCGTATTATTTTCACACCAACAGTGCTACAAAGCTACACGGGCAACTTTGTAGCTGTGGTCAATTTAAGCTAATTTGTATTTATATGAGCGACAAAGAAAAGAAAAAGTGTTGCCAGTGTAATAAAAATTAACCAGTGTGAGATCTTACAAATAAATTATGTAATTATTTTAATTTATTCAAGAGCTTTACAAAATTCCTGTCATTAATTAATAAACAATACAGAAATATGTTTTTATGCATCATTCAAATATTCCATATGCGATTATAAGGCGATACCGTTTAATGACTATAATCAGTTGTCTTATGTGAAATATGTTTTATAGAAATTGTAGGATTTATGTCAGCTGTATTTCGAGATGTAGGGTATTATTACATTTAAAACCTTAAATAACTAATAACAGAGACACTTTTTAAATAAAAAAAAACCTATTTTGTAATAGAAAATATTGTATAGGACTTGTTTGAAGCACAAGGGATTGCAATTGAGTAGCTGCTCCAAATTTGCGATATTATAATAGTCTCTTATTAAATATATTATTAGAATATATTTCTGATCTCACAAGAATACATGCATCTATGTCAATGAAGCGCCTTAGGTTTTCAGCGCCTGCGATGCCTACGACGTGGACCTGAATCATATGCACCTAAAAAGGCATTACAATTCGAGCAATAATGATTTCCAGTACGACAACTGTCCATACAGTAGGGCACAATACAGGCACAACAGCACCATCTACACAGTTTATAAAAACACAAATATATATTTAATAAAATCTGAAAAATCGTTTTGTTTTTTATATTTACCCCACAAGACATAAAACGAGGGCGCTCAAATGTGTTTTAGTGTTTGGTGTGTAACACATGCGTGTAGTTTTGTTAGCACCACAATTTGGGCAAGTCACAGTCGAGGGATTCGGTCCAAGTTTTAATGACAAATTGCCTGTTGGTTGATCTGGAAAAAATAAACTCCTTAAAATATTTTAAAGATGAAATAAATATATTTAAACGAACTGAAAAGTGGCAGCATATTTTAATAAATCGCTTCCATATTTAATCGCCATTTTATTTTTCATTATTAGACTAGAAACATTGGACCTAAAATTTATTTTTCTAATTTATTCAAGCTTTACATCTTGAAGATAAGTGTTTTTAAAACGCCTCAGACTTCAATGTAATCAGAATTAAATCGTCTGGGATTTTAATGCGATTTAAATATCAAATAGAGACAATTTTGTGAATAAATCCCATAAAATATAATTTAATTTTGATATCGCATAATTCACTTTATTCTCGTACTGAATAAAGAGACCACTGCCGCAAAGGGGGTAACGCAGCCATACATAAGTTTTATCGTGAATATAATTGCTTTGTTATATATAAATATATGTATCGATTGTTTGCAAATATTAATCGATTGCAGAATATTTGAGATTCAAAAAAAATATCTCTTGATACTTTCGATATCCATATATACTAAATATCTCTTATACTAACTCACACGAGGAAATGTTTTCTTATATACTCGTATCAATATGTGTATCGATTATTTGCAAATATTAATCGATTATAGAATATTTAGGGTCCAAAAGAGCACAGTCGTTACTATTATTGATAAACATTTGTATCTACTTTATATATTACTCGTATATGGACGTGTAATCATTCCCTTGCACTAACTCACATAGGAAATGTTTTCTTATCTACTCGATTAATTAATCGATTGTGGAATATTTAGGATCCAAAATAACTATTGATTATATCGTTAGTGCAAATAATCATGATCCAGTTCCTTATACTATATCGCTATAGCAAGTCGGCATGTGCTATAAATATCCATATGTATGCATGCACTAATACATATACATTTACTAACTATGCATGTTTAATGAACATCTATGCATTTTAAAGCCTCTTTATATTTTCCTTATGATTTATATATATCTTTTTTTTTTAACAAAAACTAGTTTATTGTACTTTTATACTGAAACTATATTTCGTAATTAGTACGGCTATAAAACAGACACACTTGGCAAGTTGCGCTTCACTAAGTAGCTGGTGAGAGGAACAATTAATTGCATATACGAGGAGCATCCAAAAAGGTGTTCCAAAGTTATATAAGATGAAGTAAGAAATTAGAAACAAGTTTGATTCTGAATATTACACGGGCTATATGCGGTGAAACATATGAGGTTGTTTCGTGTACATGGTGACACTAAAGCAGACTTCACCATCAGCTGTTTTCGTTTACTGAATGTGCGACAACTAGACAGATGCATGGAAAGGAAGCTATTTTTTCCTAACTTTTCATAGGGTTTGTATTTTCCTCTTTTAAATTCCATAATTAAAAAAAAAAAAAAATTGGAAAGGGAGAAAGAACTTGCATAAGAAATATTTACTAGAGGTAATGAAACGCTAACAGGAACATGTTAATTTTCCAATAATTTTCCATTGAGTGCTTCAATATTTCTTGTGGCAACATGTATGTGTGAATTCTTGCATATTATCGCTAAAATAAGTATTTTATAAAGACTTTTTGTACTTAACTCGTATGCACATATATATATTGTCTCGCAAGTAACAGAAAGTACAAGAAAAGTTTTTTAAAAGCAGCTGCAAAGGGCAGCTAAATATGTTTTCTTTTAAAAAAGTCTGGGATGCTTGAAATTCCTGCTGATTCATTGCATTTAAGAAATTTAATGGCATATTGATGTACAGTGATCTAAATGAATGTATTCACAAACAATATTAGCTTGTAGATTAGAAATTTATCAACAATCAGGGCGATAAACTTCAACTGACTTAAAAATGAAAATAATAATGAAATATCGTAGAGGCAGCAACGTTTTATATTGACAAAAAAAAAGTTCAAACTGTGGAGACGATCAAAATTTGGTCAAAATTGTACAATTTTATATCAGCCTGAATTTGCAATTTTTCGAAAGCTTTCGAAAGTTTGCGAAAAGGAAATGCTTACAAAATGCTAATAAATTTGATACAGTGAATTCAACGAAATGTGAACATTCCGTGAAATGAACAATCGGAAAACTATTATTTTTTTTTGTACAGTGAGGACTCTAAAGAATGAACTCAGCCTAAATAAATTATACCATGGAATTAACAATTTCCAGTTGCAATCTCAAGCTTGTTTTTTTTTAATATTTAATGCAAACAATGCGACACACAGTGTAAAATATTCATATTATCTCGATTCTATTGTGAAATTTTAGCTGCTTGGAATTTTCCGATGGGATAACATATGTTTCATGAACACGTCTGATTGTGAACACCTTCTATTCGTTGTAGTTACTGATTTATTTTTCTGTAAATTTCTATTGAATTTTTAATTAATTGTGAATTTTAATTTGAGAATTTTTTCTTTTCCTTTACACTGACATACTCAAATGTTTTTAAATTCAATTTAATTCATTTACAGTGGGCATTACAAAACATATAATTGTTGCACAACTTTCTGGTTGCATGATTAAAAGTTGTTTCGTGTCGTTGTGTTACTCACTCGTTATTGGCATTCCATCGGTTTGCGGTTGATCTTGTTGTTGCTGGGGCGTGAAAGGTGGCAGAGGTTGTTGATTTCTTGGCAATGGAATATTTGCTTGTTCTACTATAACCGGTAAATGATGATGGGGTCGATTAATGTGGGGACTATAGTGAGAACTGTTGGGATAATTTATATCTTGAGAATGTGATTTCCAATCGACAGGAGCAGACGGTTGGACGACCTCTCTAGTGGCGGCATCATAAGTTGGTGGTGGTTCTATCGGCAAGCCAATGGCAGCGGCTGCCGAAGTGCGCTGATCAACTGGCATTGCATTGGGATCAGGATAAAGCATGGCATGTTTTCGATCCATTTCTTGGCCAATTTAAATATTTCTTTTTTCCAAGTTTTATAAACTTTTTGTATATTCACTTGTTTTCCACTTAATTCACTATTTTTCTATTGCATCGCTGCTGTTTTCTGTTCATAATAAATATAACAAACGCTCTTATCACAGACACTACGTAGTAACAACTAAAGAAACAAAGCGCGAGTTTTATTTTTAACTTCTCATTTTTCTGTTTGAGTTTATTTTGTTTCTGTTTTTCAGCTAAAACCTGTTTTTTAATTTATTTTTAATTTTTGTGCTTTATTATCTGTAGGTATCAGGCCTGGAAAACCGAGATTTTATTATGAACTAACCGTTTGCCTACTTAATATATATTATTTTTGGAATTCCAAAATTGGCGGGGTATGTGCAGGCAAATAATTTTTTTTGTACAATATTCTTTATTGAAGAATGTAGCAAATGCTATTCAAATATATACAGTGAAGTCACAGAAATGCGAATATTCAGTGAAATAAATAACAAAAAAATTCTTATTATTTTTACAGTAGGAATTCTAAAGAATGAAGAAAGCCTGAAACGGCCTGTCATTGTAAATTAAATGTATTTAGTTCGTGTTATCGATTCATACAGTCGTTAAAGTCCTGGCGATAACGACTTTTCCGCTATTTTTATTCTCTTCTCTGCAAGTCGAATTTTAGTTTTTCACCCTGTCATTGTGAACAAAATCTATTTAGTTCGAGTTATCGCTTCATGCAGTCGTTAAATTCGTAGCGATAACGACTTTTCCGCCATTTTTATTCTCTTCTCTGCAAACTCGAATTTCAGTTTCTCACCTTGTCATTGTGAACAAAATCTGTTTAGTTCGAGTTATCGCTTCATGCAGTCGTTAAATTCCTAGCGATAACGACTTTTCCGTCGTCTTATGGTTTGTTAGCCTTCTTAGACTTGGCAACCTTATTCAGCGTCTCACCAAGTTGCCAACATCTTCCCATGTAAAATATTTTATAAAAAACTTAAAATTTTTCAATATCTTAACAATATGATCTTTTCTCATTCTGTTTCATTTAACAAGTTTCGATTATTTTAGTGTCTATTTATTGTCTAATTTTCTTCAATTCTGAATACTATAGTTATATGTTTCTTTTTTTTCAATTGGTAATTGAATTACAGTAATTTTCTTCAATTTTTTTTTTGCTCAAAGATGTGAAAGAAAATATGACAAATGAAAGATGACAGCGGAAAGATAACAGATGAAGGCTGGTGTCTAAAAGATGGCAGCTGAAAAATGACATCTGAGTGATTGCAACTGAAAGATGGCAGCTAAAGAATGACAGCTGAAAGGTGTTGTAATGTAAACGGCTTTATTCCTAGATTTTGACAATTGCAAAAAGTCTATTGCACTCATGCCATTTTCCTTTGATAATTCAGATAGGAAATTACATATTTGTCGTAGATAACGTGTGATATTTCGAAAATGTGAAATCTTAATAATATTAAGTTTTCCATTCCTGATTGATATTATTACTTAAAAGCTTTGAAGTATTAAAAAAGGTTGAGTAGAATTTGTTGTTTTTATTAAGTTTTATTTATTTTTTTTTTTTTTTTGTATTTCCTCAAGTTTGCATGGATTTTTAAATGTATTTTAAGGTATGTGAGTATGTGCATTACTGAGACTATTTTAGATACTTTTTTATTTTGAAAACGATTTTGCTTGTTCGTTTAATCACGTTCGATCAGCAAACTTAATTTTTGTGTGTTCAGTTGTGGAATAAAAAAAATTTTAATAAACGGAAAAGACTTTTTCCTGCTGCCAATAAATTTATTAAATATTTTTTTATGGCATGTTAAAACATGAACAACAAGAACTTTCAAATATCGTAATCTCACATTTTATTTTCCTTTATTTCTTACAGGTTTAAATGGCAATTATGAAAGAAAATGCATCACTGTATTGTATCCAATAATTACAACAATGTTGGGTACGCCCTAATATTTATGTTATGCAGTTATTATCCGCCTCTGGTGAAATCGTTTTATTGCACGTCCTTTAAAAGCCAGGCCTAATAATCCGCTATGTTGACTTTACCGCAGCTGAAACATTGCCTCACTGCCTTGTTAGTGTTGCCATAGTTTTCAACCTTCAACTTTGCAGCTGGTGGTGAGTACACATACTTCATTTTATTTGTTCTCAATAGATAATATTTATTAGACTTGTAAATGATTTTTTTTTAAATTATCGATAGAAATGGTTAATTGTATGGCCTACTAGTTTTAACAACAGTTTCAAAAGTGCATACAGAAATAAATGTGTTTTAAAGATTTGAATGAAATTTTATATAAAAAATATGAATTAAAATAAAAAGTGAAATAATTAATGGAAAATATTTTTAATTTAATCTGAAGTTTAACGTTTAAAAGTTCCCAAATACTTATCACACATGCCACAATAATGATTGACATTTAAACAGCTGGTAATGCAGTATGGCACGCAAATACAGCAATACAATCTATGACGAAAGAAAGGAAATTATAGGCGGTGTAATTAATGCTGTGTCAATACTAGTATGCCGTGTATTCTATACATTACAGCACAGCAAGCAATAAGAGATTCGAAAAAAATGATTCCTGTCAAGAATTATTCAAATATGAGTTATTAGAGTTTTCTTGGAAAAAAAATATTTTGTTTGCATTTTTCTTTTGTCCCAGAGTCCATTTTCGAATTTCTCAGTTATAATTTATTTTATTTATATATTAAAGAGTTATACTAAAAAGCAGGGCTGTCAACAGAACAGCTGTTAGGGAGATTTTTTTTTGGCTAATATCAGTTTAATCAGTTGTTTGTTATTCAGTGATGTCAATTCATCAACACCAGGACACGCTTTAACAGCGTGTGTAAATGATGAAACTTTATTATTGAAACAAAAATTCCTGATGCGGTGACAGTTTTTTTTTTCTCTCAGATCCGTGGTAATAAGTGCCGATAGGCTAGTGATAATAAAATCAATAGCGTAAACCGCATTAGCGGTAAAATATTCGTTACGATGTAAATGTGTGTGTTTCAATTTGGGTGCATCCTAAGTGGGTGGTCTGCTGTCGTTTCTACGTTTTTACTTTACAAACAAGATACTGTTATATTTGAATTCGCCCCAATTGACTCTATTTTGACTCTTGTGATACAGATTGGGAATTGCTGGTCAACATTAACTGTTGACAATTTCTTGACAATATTGCTTTGATCTAGCATGGAATTTGTTAGCCAGTTCAAAATATCCCATTATTTTTCCCCCATAAGGATAACAGTAAAGACATACAACAGAGAGAGAGGAAGATAGATAGAGAGAGAGATAGAGAGATAGAGAATTCTCTTAAAAATACTTACTGAAATAAACACAGCAACAAAGCTATTAAGTGGGTACGCGAGTTGGGTTCGTAACGTAAACGGGTTCTGCAAAAGTTTTGACAGTAGGGACACTGGACATCTAAAGCTTGCGGCCCATAAATTAGTGCTGCTTGTTTTAAATGATTATAGAAAATTATTGTTGCTTAATGTGACAAATTTAAATGCTTACGAGTTACTACCACAGTTGCTGGACCGGCTGTTGCATAGGCTCCTGTAGTAGCAATGTTTGTGTGAGTGGCTTCTTGATACGTGGGTGGCTGGGGAGGTGGGCTCAAAAGAGGCTGTTGTGGTGCCGTAGTTGTGAGTTGCTCGAGAGGACTTGCTGTCTGTTCTGCTCTGCTCTTCTCTTCATTCATTTTATACGATGCTTTTTTTTCTAACTGCTCCAACTGCTCTGATAAGTGGTTTCTCTTTTACTGGTGTAAAACTACTGATCTAATTGAAAATTATTTTGAGTTATTCTTTTTTCTACGTGCAGTAAAATATTATTTTCGTTATCAGTTAAAAACCAAAACTTTATATTTTAAGCTGTTTATCAATTCCAATAAAAGAAGAGACCTAAACAAAGATAATAAAATTACTGGTATTACAAAGTTGTGTCGTAACGAATTTGATAAGCAGTGCGTTTTACAAGTGCACTTGGCGTATGTTGATTTTAATGAATTGACCTCATTCCGTTTCGCTGTGCTATAGCTAAGTTCAGCTGACAATATTAACAGATCTATTACTTATCACTTAATACATCTTGGATACCATTTGCGGTTCAGAAAATGGGCGGAGTCACGCCTATAGCTTTATATATCAAACGTATTATCAATTATAAATATAAACGATATTGAAGATATTGCGCAGATGCATTAAATAGTTCGGTGAAGCACTTTGTGGCTTACAAAGTGATCGATGGACCAACTCTCGAATTAAAATATTCAAAGAAACTAGAAACTAAAGAGAGTTTTTCGGAGTTACACAAGCATAAATTTTATAATAAAATATAGAAATATATTTTTAATATCATTAAAAAGAGTTTTAATGAATAAAAAATTCTTTGATTTGATTAATTAATTAATTAAATATGATTTGGACGATGTGGCTACAAGGATGCCACCGCAAACTTTTTGCAATATTTGTGGTCGTATTTCGCAAATAACTCTTAAAGCATTACGTTCCGGGTTTTCAATTGTTCCTACTTTATCGGCGTAGACAAGAGACTTTGTGCCAGTTGGGGCGCTACCTGAAATCAATCTTTCTTCAAAAGTTTTCGTGACTAAGTTTCTTGAATAGAAGCTGTATGGCGTGTGGCTCTGTACTATTGAAATCACATCTCGTAAAGAATAATGCCAGCTAAAAGAGTTACAAGAAATATTTCTAATCATAATGGAGTACCATTCCTGATCATTATCGTTTTTTATAACATGTGGAGCAATGACTCCCCCAGCCCATAAAATATATCAAACATTAATTTCAGAAAAATCACAGATGTTTTGACAGAAGGTTGCGAGGAATTGTTCTTCAGTGATGCAACTTTCTTCTGGTTGCAAATACTCGATGAGTCTTGCCAGTTTGACGTGTATCTGAAATTTCAAATCAGATTAAAATTAACTGATGATGTTGAGGATTATTCACATGAAACTGCTACCACTACATAATCCATTAATTTGTTCTATGGCACTATCCAGTTGCAGTGCTTCCTCACCTCTACAGGGAATGACTATGCCCTTTTCTCTAAAACTTGTTTTTAAATTTTATATAAATTATTTTTATTAAAATTTTAATTTAAATTTTTAAAAGTTTGTTGTTTATAACTATTGCCTGGTCAAGATCGCAGATTGTAGGGTACAAAAGAAAAATGAAACCAAGTAGGTAAAGAAACCTTCATTTGTTTGTGTTTTGAAAATTAAAATCCAAGACCTTTCCAATAATATTGTATACAACATGTTGCACGGCTTTTAAGACAAAACTGCCTTATATGCGCTTCTCAACAAATTGAAAGTTTTTAATATTATTTTTATTAATTTTTTTTATTTTTTAATTTTTTATTATTAATTTGAAAAGTTAATAAAAATTTTTATTTTTTTAGGGATAATTTGTTTCTTGGGTTTTAGAAAAATTTTAAAATAATGCTTGATGTTTGATAGTGTAAAGCCTCCGCCCAACTTTGAATAAAATGAAATAAATTAAATGAATTGAATGAAAATTTCTGGTTTGTTTATTTAAGTCAAATAAATTTAGGAGTCACAATTAATAATATATTCATATATCTTTGGTTCGGTTATTTAGAAAGGGGCTTAACTAAATAGTTTATATTTTTAATATAATTTTTTTTATATAAATGTATAGATTTTTTACTACATAATAAAATAATACATAATAATAATTATATAACAAATAGTTTTTTTTTCTATGCACTTGTTGGAGTTAAGTTCTTTTTCGCTGAGGTGTGAAATAATATTTATACAGCAGCATTTTATGCTTCGACATTGCAGTCTACCAGATAAACAATATATAGTACTAAACATAGCCGACTACAAATAATACTGGCTACTATTGTAGTAGTGTAGCCAGCTAAAATATTATTTTCCCAGAGGCGGAGACAGCGTAAAAAGTTGCCAGGGGATATTTCAGTGATGCAACTCTTTTATATTTCGCATAAAATGTATTATAAGTCATATTTCGAGACTTGTCACTCTATTCTCTGTCGCTCATAAAAATAGAAATTAACTTTAGCTGCAACGGTGATGTAGCCATGTAGCCAATAACTCACATACAATACTTTGACATGCTAAATTTTATAAGGCAGCAAAAGAAAAACAAGTTCAACTTAGAAAAAAAAAATAGGAAGAACATTTCAGAAACAATATTTCATAAATAATGTTTCGTAGTGTGAACAGGTTCCTAAAAAATATTTGTTTATGTATTTTATCTTCAGCTTATACTCCAGATTGTGTTTTATAACGTGTTGCCGTAAGTCCCCAAAAATTTATCACAGTTTCCACAGTAGTGATGAGTATTCATGCAACTACCAGCGCAATAGGGTAAGCAGACGCAGCACCAAAGTCTGAAAAATGTAATAATTAATAAAAACTCGAATTTATTGAGATGAATTTAAAAATATTTCATAGATAATGAAATTATATTATGAAATGTAGGACTACATTTTAGATGGCCTAGGCGAAAAAAACCCGGTTTTTTTTGATGTGGAACGGTTTCAGTAGAGACAGAGGAGCAACTAATAATTATTATTAAAATTCTTTTTTTTTTCTTCACAATTTTTCTTCAATATCTAGTAAGTGCTGATCTCTGCTCGCAACTTGTTACTTCTGTAATGGATTCTATATTATTTTTAACTATATTGAAATGCATGTGAATGCATTTGCAATGATAATATAAATATGATTAAATAAAATTATAATACACCAATACCAACTTTTGCATCAAAGCGTGATTTGTTGATTGATTATCAAAATTAAAATTAATTAAAGAAACGAAAACTAAGAGAAAGGGAAATCCCCTTTTTATTCCCAATGCAAATTGGAACACTAACGATTAACTGGGAAGTCTTGCGATGGAAACTGAAACAAAAATAAGGCAACTTTGGAAACACGGAAATTTTAAAAAACGCAAATCGTGGCACTGGTGTAGTATTTTTTGCCAAACCGCGTGTCATTATATTTATTTAATATTTGCAGAACTATTTGAGAATTTTCTGTACTAAAATTTATCATAACAAAACGTGACAGTTTATGAATTTTATTTTGGAAAAATATTGACTGGATCTGAAATTAAATTTTGCACTCCATGACCATGGATTTTTGAATAATGAAGAGGTTTCCAATTGGTTATCAATCTTGTAACTGATCTTTTCTATCTTCAGATTAGTTACTTACCCAAATATACATAATAAGGCAGCCATTAAATGGGTCCTGGTGCTGGGGTCGTACTCAATACGTGTTAATTTTTGTACATGGCAAGCGGGACACGTTATATATACCGGTTCCGGACCCAAAGGCAACATGGCTTGCTCTGCAAGATAGAGAGTTTTAAAAATAATTTATTTTATAGTAAAAAAGTGGGATTTTCGTATATGTGAACGATTATATATATATATATATATATATATATATATATATATATATATATATATATATATATGTATTATATCGCATCAGGTGGTTTCAGTACGATTAAAATAAATTTTTTTATAATATTTTATGTTTTTTGAACATAGTTTTGGATTCAGAGAAGAAGCATAAAAACAATATCGAGTGATTTAATGTTACATATAAAAAATTTTTCAAAATTTAAAATATATAAAAAAATCTGAAAAAATATCTAGTGAAATAAAAAAAGAAATATAATAATATATAAAATAAAAAAAAGCAAAAAATAGATAATTAAATAATAAAAAATAAAATATAAAATATAATTGAAATCACATAATTCGAAATCACAGGTCTATATCTAGCGGGCCACATTTACACTGACATTAAAAGAGCAGATTTATTGCTGCATCAACGAAATTTTGACCTATTCTTGCAAAGTGTTCAAGAAAAATTTCGAGAAGGTAGTACGTATGTATTGGCCAAGGAGTTTCCCCTTTTGCCCGATAAGTTATACCATAAATAAATTAAAAAATATTAATAAAAAAATAAAAAATAAAAGACTAAAAACTGGGTTTTGTATTTAATCCAGATCGTGCGCTAATTTTGGAACACCCTTTCATTTTTAGTAAAATATTATAATTACACTGAAGATTAATTTTGCATTTTTCTTGCGATTTACATAACAAATAAAGGCAATTATGACCATAAGTCTTATAAATTACAACCATTATAATCTTTTAATTACTCAAGTTAATTATATATTAAAGTACCGGACCACGTTTGGCCATCACAACGGCATGCACGTAATTTGGATAATCATAAAATATTTTATTTAATTTGGCTTAATTCATATTGTTATTAACATTTGTTAATTAACAAGTAATTCCTAATAATTCGTTTCGTTAATATAACAAATGTTTTGTTTACAACGATTTTCAAATCAAAACATTATAAAAAATTTTGTTTTGCACCGCAATCAGTAAATTTTTTTGTTTTATTTCCTCTGGATTTCACTAATCAAAATTAACGTGTGACGTAAATACTCGTACATGACTTTAAGATTTCGGTGGACGATGGATGAGTCATCTAAAGCAGGCTGTCTCACTCGTTACTATCAAAGTGATGAAATTTGTGTTTAAACACCATCTTTGATAACATGCTGCCTTCCAGCTTGTCTTTTGTGGGGCAAAGATTGTATTTTTAATACAGCTTTTTAAATATTTATACTAGTCGATCATGTGATAATTACACTAGGCAACAAGAAAACTAGCACAACTCATTATTATACATACTATTTGTTGCATTATAAATTCTTACAGAAACCTCTCAACTGATTTCAACCCTATTTGGGAATAACTTGGGAAATTTATTACAAATTATTTATATATCAATCGTTTTTAAGTTATATAAACAACAATTTTGAAAAACTATGGACCTGTTCACACTTCAAATAAAATAATGTGTGTTTTCATGGCTAATTTGCAGATAAGTTAAAATAATAGCCACACGTGAAAATTATAAAAATGTCAATAAAAATACCATGTTCGTCCAAGGAAATGAATGAGAATTATAATTAGGAAAAAAATTGTTCATTTAACTTCAGGTAACTTATTTGGTTATTCCAAGAATTAGCTCCAATTTATAACGAATAATGGTAGAAGTTAAGGATCCTGAGTTTGATTAATTTGTAATATAATTTATTTTTTTTTCGATTTTTTAATAATTTTTTGTATTTAAAGAAATTTAAGTGGGGGGGTTAAATTTTACACGTACAAAGCGTAGGCGGATTAATTCATTTGAGATAAATTCAAGGGGTTGTTAGCGGAACTGATGGCCATACGGCATTAAAATTTCGTCTCATAACTTGTGCGGAGCATGTTCTATACAGTTGGAACTGCATGTTTGCGGGTCGTAAGGCTAACAGCTGAAGTGTTTTTGAAAAATGAAATTTCAGTGATGCAATTTTGAGATAAAAAAATTACCATAAGATAACTGTTGGCAGGTGTCATGGCTTATTGTGGTATACAGCCGGCTGTACAGTAACCGGGTTGCCATCATTGCGAATCTCACTGGTAATTTATGCGGCTCGTGACTTATTGGTTTGAGCTCTGTACCAGTTTTCTTAACTCAGAGCGAAGTGGAACTGACACCTCCCTTTGTGCCACATTATATTTATAAAATAATAAATGAGTACTTTTTTAAATGTGCATTCTTTTCCCAAATCGGGAATAATAATTTCTCAAAAATGTGATTTTACGAAAACTCTAATAATTTGTTGCACAGTGTTGTTGTTTGAAAGTGTTGCAATCTACAGTACTTTAGCACTTCGAAGTAACAAAAAGAAATTCACAAACGAAATTTAGATAAGAAACCAACTTACGCTGAATTATTACAACTGGCGGCGGCTGACCAAATGACGTCTGCGGTGGTGGGTTTCTAGATGGCTGCGATTGCTGAGGTGGAGGAACTGAGCGTCCATAACTTGTATACGTTGTTGTAGTGTGTGTATTTGTCACATTGTAACCGGGGTTGTGCGGCGAGATCCCCGCTGCACTCCATCCACTTGTGGTCGTGTATATACCGGTTGCTGGCGGATTGCCCATGGCCTGCTCATATGTCGGCGGTAGTGGCGTATTTGCATTTCCTGCGGCCGTATCAAATGCGCTTACTCCACTGGAGTTACCAGCACCTGTGCCTAGATGTATTGGTCCATTGTAGTTGTTGCTGGGCCCACTATTCACTTGTTTCTCCATTTCGTATCTTATTTTTATTTTTTTTTATTCAATCTTGCTTAAATTTACCGAATTATTGAATCGTTCGTTTTTCTATTTTCTCTCAACTGTGAGTTTCGTTATCGACTGTTTAAAGTTTGTCACTGGAAATTCGCTTATACTCCGTACCAGATAAAGTGGTAATATAAACCAGCAACCGCAATAAAAAATTAATTTTTTTTTTTTTATTTTTAAATAAAAAGCAAAAGTATTGCTGTACACACTTGCATGCCAGTCCACACGTACTAACAACTACATACGTTACACCCGTATACGCTATTGAACACTTTAGCTTTACGATGCTTATCAGTTAACAAAATTGTGAAAAAGCTCTGTTGTACAACGTACTAGACTTGTTCGATTCAAACTATATTTCTAACCAATTTGTTTCAAATTACACCATGCAACGCTTGTGTGTTAAACACAACTGGGGCGACTGACAAGTATTTTGAAACGAATATCTGCCAATAGAAATTATAGAACTATTTTTTTTTAAATTTATGAAATAAAAATCTGAGAACGATGTATATTATACGAATCAAACCGTGCTTTTTAAGGCCTCGTTTCACTATCCTAGACAGTCATACGACAGTGGTACGAAAATCGGATAGTCATATCCGTCACTATCCTAGACAGTCATATGACAGTGGTACGAAAATCGGATAGTCATATCCGTCACTATCCTAGACAGTCATATGACAGTGGTACAAAAATCGGATAGTCATACTGTGCTATTTTAAAAATTGCATTAAATTGGCGTTGCTGGTGACACACTGTCACAGAAAAATTATGCTTCCCAATTTAAGTAAATACAACTCTGATCGCATGAAAATAATCATTTTATGAAAATTTTCATAAACTTTTGCTTGTCATAAAAATCGGACGTTTTTTATGCCACACTGTTTAATTTTTTCAGCAGAGATGCCATATTTGACAAATCGTATTGAGCAATTTGTCGCAATACACTCTACACAAGTCTCACCCTAAACAGAACAAGGGTCAAAACCACTTTGTTTGAAGGAAGCGCCTGCCACATATCCAACTACTTGGGAATGCCCGTATTGAGAGAATTTTTCTTCCCTTTTCCCCCTATTTTTATGTCACATTTAGCAAAGTTTTTAGAACATTGTCGCCAAAAACCTTTTGTAAATTTAATAATAATGATGTATGTATATATAATATATATATTTATAATATATGTACGTCTATTTAATATATAACAAGGAATATATACTGGCGTGTTCTGCTTGTAGAGCCTGATTGTACTTCAATCCTTCAATCGGTATTTCATTATTTTTAATTTTCAAATTATTTCGGCCAAGAACTTTTTTCAATTGTATACTTTTTTTATATTTAATTATTTTTATCTTTATAATCGAGGGCCATTTAATATCTTTGATAAGAGCAAGATTAGATAAATTATATATATGTATAGATGATGACTCATTCAAAGTAAAATAAAATTGGTTTGAAACAAAATAATGTGAAAAAATTAATAAACCGAATAACAATTCGATTATAACTCTGCGAATGAAATTATTGTACCAAAATTATTGTAATCAAATTGGCTTTTCATGCCTTTTGCGAAATTAGTAGCCACATAAGAATGCTAAATGAACTATTTTACTCAAAATAAATTGTGTCTACACTATTCGAATAAAATAAATCGAATAAAATATTTTGAACTGAATTTCTTTAAAGAGGCCTTGTTAACACAAGGGACAATTGCCTATACTTCCATTCGAATAAAATTATTCGTTCTAGGCTCATGCGAATTTAATGGAACTAAACCATTAAAAGTATTCGACCAGACTTGGCTAAATTTTTTTCTCGAAATTTTATATAAAGAGATTACTAAACGATCTTTTGCACTCTAAATAAACTGTCTGGACTATTCGAATAACATTAAGCAAATTAAATAATTTTAACTTATCTAGTTTTTGTTTAAAGATGTAGTAATCAAAGTATGTTAACAAGGCCATTTGCATATACTTCCATCCGAATAAAATTATTCATATACAATTATTCGGTTTCTCTGTTTATACAATTAAAACTATTTATGCAAAATTAATGGAACTAAACGATTAAAACTCTTCGAGGAGACTTGGCTACTTTTTTTTCTCGAGATTTTATATCGAGAGATTGCTAAACTCAAAATAACTTGTCTGGACTAGTCGAATAAAATTCGAATAAAATAATTTGACTTGTCTAGGTTATGTTTAACGATGTAGTAATCAAAGTATGTTAACAAGGCCTATACTTCCATCTGAATAAAATTATTCGTATGAAATTATTCGATTTCTCTGTTTATACAAATTGAACTCTATGCAAAATTAATCGGAATAAAAATTAATGGAACTTTTCTCGAGATTTTATATCGAGAGATTGCTAAACTCAAAATAAACTGTCTGGACTAGTCGAATAAAATTCGAATAAAAAAATTTGAATTGTCTAGGTTATGTTTAACGATGTAGTAATCAAAGTATGTAACAAAGCCTATACTTCCATCCGAATAAAATTATTCGTATGAAATTATTCGATTTCTCTGTTTATACAAATTGAACTCTATGCAAAATTAATCGGAATAAAAATTAATGGAACTTTTCTCGAGATTTTATATCGAGAGATTGCTAAACTCAAAATAACTTGTCTGGACTAGTCGAATAAAATTCGAATAAAATAATTTGAACTTATTTACTTTTTGTTTAAAGATGCAGATGTAAAACTATTCGAGCAGAAGGCGAAGTGCGGCAAAGTAGAAAAGACATAATTTCTGCTTCATCTTCTGTCTACGCAATAATATATATTGATTCTTGGATATATCTTTACTTTATAATAACCTTTGAGCTTTTAATGACGTATTTCGTTTATTTTCCAAAGCGTATTTATAAGTTTGTAATGGGGACACGAGTATATCACACTTCCTGATTTCAATGGGGCTCACGTAACTTCCATTTTAATTTCCACTAATGCACTCGTTGCTATCTTTAAATCAATTAATTATAACGTTCTCTTATCCGTTTTCTACATGTTTGTTTGTGTTGTTGTTTGCATCCACATTATATATTGAATTTGTTGTCTGCAATGCAACTGCCGTGAAAACCACAACAAATAAATATAAAATTATGAAAAAAATGACATGCAATCGTCGCCATGTAATTTCAAAATACATGTCAGCTTAATTAAATACTTTTATTTGTCACAGTGTAAAGTGAAGTACATGTTATATTTCTAACGGAAGAAAGTGCATGCATGCAGTAGAAAGAAATTAGTTTGGAAATGCCCAGCAAACAGGAATTAATGGAAATAATGGATAACCGTTTGCCAGGTGAAACATTGGCTATAAGCAGCTCTCCGGTACCCCACCCACCGGCATATCCAGATTTAGAAACGCTTCCTTATACATCACCACAGCATATGGAGCAGCAACAGCAGCCGCAGCAGCCGCCGCAGCACCAGCAAGCAGCTCCTGTTTATACGTTAGAACAGCCGAATACAAGTTAATATACAAATACATTGATATACTATATACATATTTGGCCAATTCACAAACTGTTGTAAGAGTTGTATTTTTGTAGAAATTTTGTTAACATGTAGCTCGCACAGCAACTGCACTTGTAACGAGTTCGTGTACTGACCAAATTCATTCTGCTCAGATTCTATTAACCACATACATACAACTCTTCCATTAAAATATGAGTTGGCCATTCCGATATTTAACATCTTAGTTGACATCTTAGTTGCAATGAAAATTTGATTTTCATTAGTGCCTGTTCACACTATGAAATCATTACTTGCAAAGTTGCTTGTGTGATTAAATCAATTCTGCGAACCATACAAACATATCAAAGATTGTGTACTCTTCCCATCCTCTTTCGTGTTCATTTCTAAACCCAAAAGTTGTGCTGCCATATTTCTATAGTGTGGACAGGGCACACGTTAAATAACTACTACTATTCGAGTCTAATTGCCATTTTTGTTTACACATATATCCTACTGTTTTTCCTTAATCAGGCACTCCAACCACTCATTTTGGTGCACGTTCTCATTTGGCCTATTGCCCCTCATGCCATGCCACCCAGATGACTCGATGTGATTATGAAAGCAGTATGATGACTCACATTGTTGCCGCAATTTTGTGCCTTAGCACGTAAGTTTAAGACACTTTGCATACGTTAAAGCTTTTCCCAAATCAAAATTGAGTGAAATTTTAATTTTTCAAGTTGTTGTTGCTGTTTGCCATACTTTTTCGATAATTGCAAGAGTGCTCACCATTATTGTCAAAATTGCGGCAGTTATTTAGGAAGTCATAATAAATAAACCGTGGCGTTTCCCAAACATAAGGAATTTCCCAAAAAAAAAAAAAATGCAAAATAAAACTAAATTGAGAATAATAATTTTCTCAAAAAAAAAAAAAAAAAAATTTGAATTTAAGATTTTCCTAAAATAGAAAAAAGAAAATAAATTACCAAATTTTTTTTGGTTTGAAAGTAAATTTTTGAGGCACACTGTAATAACTCGTATTGTTTTTGCATGCAAATTTGATAAAGAAAACTGAAAATTGATTTCAATGAGTAACAATAGAAGGCGAATAATTTGTATTCGATTGCTTTTTATTCGCTTCAATAAAAAGCAGGAATCGAAACCCGCGACCTTCGGTTCGGTGCATTATTCATTCGCCTACGGAAGCATATCCAATTTAATTTTTTTTCTGAAGAACATGACTCCGGTAATTCTTTTGAATGTTTATTTCTCTAATCGAATAAGCTTTATTTATTCGAATAAGTTTCTTCTGAAGTCATAAAGTGGTTTATTTTTACAAATTCTTTACTTTAATAATTTTACTTTAATTATTAAATACATTTAGTAATAATTAATTATTAATAATAATTTTTATTCGGTTAGTTTGTGTTAATTCGCATTCGAATAATTGTTTTTATAAATAATTATAATGTGTTTTCTTTTAGACCAGCAATTATTAAAATATTAAATTTATTTATTTAAAAAAAAAAATTTGTTTTAACGGAAAGTCATTTTAGTTGTAATAAAAACAAAGGTTTCTTTAGAACCTGTTTATACTATGAAATTATTTGCTTTGAAGTTCGCTGTGTGAGAAAATCCAAGCCGGAAACCATTCAGACATATCAAACATTGTATGCCCTTCGTTACATCCTTCCTCGTCATCAATAAAGTCAAAAGTTGTGCTGGTAGCTGGTAGAGTTTTATAGTGTGGGCAGGCTTTTCTTTAAGTAAAGTTATACAGTGCAGTTTTTGCGATATATATACACATATATGTATACATATTCTTTCCCCTCAAGGTCTTATTTTTTCAAATGTAAATCGAATATTTATAAAAAAGTTTAATATTCATCTTAAATATAATCTTAAATTTTATTAAAAAAATTTTTTTATCGATTAAAAATTTTAAATAAATATATTCAAGGCATTACATACATACATACATACATACAGACATACATACATACATATATTTTAATTTAAGTGTAAGACAGCAATAAAAAAAAATAAATCCTCGTTTAAAATGATCGGTTTTAACGTTCGTACATTCCCAAGTAAGTATTACAAGTTGGACAATAGTGCTCGACATTCCGGGCACATTCTGTACAGTACAAACAACCAGCACAAGGGCAGCAGCTAAAATGTAAAATGACAGCCAAAAGAAAAATATGTATGTAAATGTTTCGGAAAGCCGTATTTTTACCCGCAAATACACAAAAGCAATGCCAAAAGATGGGTCTTATTTGAAGCCTTGAATTCTGTATTTGTAGTCACATTCGTTTGACATATTGAACAATATGCTTGTTGAGATTCCGGTCCCAGTGGTGTAGACATCGTGGCGTTTTTTTAAATACTGTCAATACCGATGGAAGTTAACAAATCCAAACCAATAAGTAAAAAAAAGCTAATTATTATTTTTTGCATCAATTACTATTAATTGCTCACTGACATGACTGTGCATGCTTGTATGGAAATGTATAGCCTCGGCAGAAATTTCCCTTTGCAAAATTATTATTTATTTATAAAATTTTTTTCGTGTTTGCTCAGTCACTATTTTATCTTGCAATAGAAATCGAGAAATGAATAATTGCTGCAAAGTTTTTTTCGTCAGCCATTTTGATCATGACCTCTGAATTTTGGTTAGCCGAGAACTTTCTACTTGGTAAGAGTGTTTTGTGTTGGTATTTGAAGCAGCACACTTAATATGCACTATGGGCCTGATAGTAAAAGTAATTCGTACTAAATTTGGCTTTTCTCTGTTGCTAATGCGATTGCACTTAAGCTTTCTAGCATTCAATTATCCAACAGACCATTGGAAATATTGCGATGAATTTTTAAACGGACTGAACATGCACTATGGGCCTGATAGTAAAAGTAATTCATACTACATTTGGTTTTTCTCTGTTGCTAATGCGATTGCACTTAAGTTTTCCAGAATTCAATTCTTCAACAGATTATTGCAAATATTGCAATGATCTTTAGGTCTTCAAGGCTACCAATAGTTACCTGTGCAGTCTGATGGTTTGAGCAGCGTCATTGTTAGGTAGAAGTTGCCTAATGTCGCATGTCAATATAGAAGTTGCTTGGGTGCCTCTGTAGGCGAATGAATAATGCGCATCCTACTAAAACAGTGTTCGCGAATTCGATTCCTGAATAGACCCTGAGTGCTTTCCTGCGCACAAGCCTAACGCCTTTGCAGCTTGGGTACTCCGTACTAAAAATCATCAATCGATACGTAATTATCATATAAATTTATGTCCTCAAGGAAAACACGAGAAAATTCGGTCCTTTAAAAGCAAATTTTCCACCAGATTCCACTTATGTTGGAAATAGACTGAAAGAAAACATTGACCCCCGTCCATGCTCCTTACAGACTTGAACTCTGCTTTTTGCTCACATTTTTGTTTCAATTGCAAGTTCGCTCAGGCTTAGAGCAGTGTTGAGGGAGCTTTGGTGGCAAGTAGCTGTATAAAGTTTTAAATTGTATTGAGTGGGTTTTTTGTAATTCGGTTGCGTAACGTAACGTAATAATGTCGCTTTTAAATATTTATGGCCATTGACATGGTTCGGCTGACTATACCTCTGTAGCTTTCAGACCTGAAGAAGACTTGATTGAGTTTCAGGATTTTGAAAGGCCGGAGCCGAGGTAGACCTGAACGCAAGCCTTTCATTTTGTTTTAGACAATGTCTTAATTATTTTAAGCAACAATAACGATAATGTGGCTTGGGGGACAAAATTTATTTATCATCGCCTTATAGCACTCGCTTTCATCCCCAATTATGTGTCCAAGATGGTACTCACAGATATTGGGAGCATTGATGCCGAGAAAACAGAAAAAACGGTTTATTGTTCGAATATTTTGTTTGCCGACGTATTCGCTCATACCTCAGCGCTTCAGGTGGTTTTTTTATTAAAAATAAGTCTTTATTGGTATACCCGTTAGTTGTATGGTTGTATATGCGTTTATATACTCTCTGTTTAAAAACTGCATTTGTATGGACATTTATTATTGGTAGCTTGCAGACTTCAAATAGTGTCCGGCCGGTATCCTACTCAGACAATAAAAGCTTTTGCCAACGACAGGTCGTCAGTATTCTTTCTGTCAAGTTTGTTTTTTATTTTTAAATATTGATAACAATATGCATGTATGTATGTGTATATGTGTATATGTATGTATGTAAGTGCATGATTTTTTTAGAAATGCTTTGGAAGGTCAAGGCGTCATGCACATGCGCCTTCTAGAGATGAACACGTTCATTAATTTCGGGTAATAAAAAATGCAATGAATTTTTTGGGTTAAAATTGTGTCACAATTAAAATAAATTAATTTAAATAATAATTAAAATTGTGTTACTTTTATTTGCCTTAAATTGTTTTTTTCTATAAAAATAAGTTGGGAAAAAAATGTATAGCTTATTTTGACTCAAAATGTGTCTTCTTAAAGAAGCTTTAGTAATTTTGCTTGACTTTAAAGTGTTTCCGCTGGTGTGCTGTGGCGTTATAACTATTCTTGTGATGTTTGAAAACTATTATAAATACCGCGGCATAACAATGAAAGTAACAACATTTTATGGTCTGCCACTGGTGGGGAACATTTTCGAAGCCCTGCCCCCGAGCAGTAAGTTTTCGAGTAGCCGCACATATTTTTATAAAAGAGTTTTTAATTTGGAATAATTTTTAATTTACGAGTACATTTTAGAATTTCTTTATAAAATGGGTTCGTATTTTAATAAATCCCTGACATTTTTCACTTGGATCGGGCTGAAACCATTCATCGTAACCATAGACCCAGACGTGATCAAACATATTTTGAATTCTGAAGAATTTTTAAATAAAGCCAATGTTTTGTATAGATCTATGGATAATGCTATGCCGAGTGGCTTAATCACGAGTAAATGTGAGTAATAGATTTGTGCGCATGCGGATTGGCAAATTTAGAATTGATTAAATTATTGCTTTCAGTTTTCAAATGGAAACACGATCGCAAATTAATGAATCCTTCGTTTAGTCCACAAGTTTTGCAGCGCTTCATACCGATTTTTATACGTAATACCGACAACATTTGCCAGCATTTTGACTCCCTGTTAGACGGGAAAGAGCATGCAATTTTAAGTTTTTTACAAAAGTCTATAATGGAGGTGGCATTGGGTATTTGCAGGCTACTGTACTCTGCGCATGCTGTACCCATTTTTCAAAACTTTTTTTTCTATTTCAGAAACAATTATGGGCCTTGAATTGAAGTTGCATAAAAATTTAAGCAGTGAAATGGAGAGGAATATTCACTTGTAAATGGCACTGCAATTCTCTGAAGTGAACTTTTAGATCTAAAATATATTTCGTTTCAATTATTATTTGTAGGTTATTGGAAAAGATTTGCCTTCAGACGGCCTTGACACCTACAAAATTAAGCTATTTCGTTCGCCACTCGTCTTCGTATTATAAAATCCTCGAATATCTACATACCACTTTAAAAAAAGTAAGTCAGTCCAAAAGTTCTAGATTTCATTAGTTGGGGAATACTTTTACGAAACTTTTAAACTTTCAGCTGCTGGTAACGGTTCCTTAAGAACACAGATGCTTTCTTTCACATATTATCCAATTTCTTGTGTTAGAAATGTGTTAGGTAAAAATTTTGGATGCTTAGTTTTCCCTCAGGAAAAAGCTCTTAAGCATTTGGGTTTTTATAAAACACTTTTCGGCGAGTTACATATAATAGTAGCATCACTGAAAAATATTATGTTGAGCAAAATTTCGGACCAGTTCACAAATTTTATCCAGAGATTTTTTCGAGAAACCACCAGAAGCTTTACTATGCAAAAGCTCAAGTCTTAGGGAGGTACTTTCCTTTCCAAATTTCGAATTTCATGTTTAGGTTTTAAGTTTTCCTGAGAAATCATTAGTTGAGTTTTAAATGTCCTTTCGAAAGAAAACTGTTGTCGCATTTTAAACGCGCCTTCTGTAATACACTTTTAATTAATTTTAATTAAAATAATTTTTACTCGATTTTGGTCGAATTTTTCTTTTTCATTTTTACGAGTTTTCTTTTTTAAAAATCTCTTCCAGTGAGTTTTCTAAGAACCACGTTTGAACCGATGTCTGGTTTTGGTTGAGAGCTCCTTCCGGGAGCAAGTTTTGTGAACGGCCTTCTATATAATTTTAGAATTTTTTATAGAGAACTTTTAAAAGATTTCTTTTGCAAACCTTTAGACATGAATTTAGATGAATTTTTGTAGAGAATAGAAGATAATTCTATTTTGCCTAAGAAACTCTTAGACTGTGTCCACACACGTCGACTTTTAATGAGCTACCTTCGGCGTTTACACTATGAGAGTCTTCATGAAACTTCATTTTTATAAGAAATGTGGCGGAAAAAAAACATATCGACCCATCTCCCTCGCCTAAAAACTAGCGATCTTAAAATTAAGATTCGACATGTGTGAACACAGTCTTAGGAATTATAAAAATTACAAAAAATAAAAATTATTTTGGAGATGCCGGGGATTGAACCCGGGGCCTCTCACATGCAAAGCGAGCGCTCTACCACTGAGCTACATCCCCTGTTATAATTCCCTTAAGTTTTAACTAAATACTACCCTTAGCTTACAGGTGAAAGATAATTCAAGGATAATCAGGGTCTATTACTTTTATATTTAACGCTCTCCGATTATATAACGGGTTTCTCTTTAAGAATTGGCAAAAAAAGAAAGCTTTGACTGTTTATTTTTTTTTTTCTCAAACACATTAAACACAATAACGAATTTAAATGTTAATTACTGTTAATGCTCGGCGTTATTGGCTTTCAACACGTAAAATCCAAACTGCTTACAAAGTAATACTATTTGAGTTCACTCCAAGTTTGACAGGATGTCTTACTGTGTTAAAGGCATTATAGATTTTGTAGACTCTCTTTTAAAGTCCATATAAAAATAAGATATTTTTTTTGGAGATGCCGGGGATTGAACCCGGGGCCTCTCACATGCAAAGCGAGCGCTCTACCACTGAGCTACATCCCCAATATGTGTTGCCGTTTTAAGATTTTTTATAAAAGTAAGATTTCTCTTAAAGTTGATTTCATTCAAAAATGCCCAACCACTTGCCAATGAAGGAAGTGAGTTCTTTTTAAATCGTGCCTTAAAATACCAAAAACAGGGATTATTTAGTACGGAAGATGTCATAACACAAACATACACTATGATAACTGCGGTAAATACAATTATTTTTAATAAATGTTAAATATAAATTAAATTTTATCTTGCACATTCTATTACTCGCCAGTCCTATGAAACCACTTCCACAGCACTTTACTCAATGATCGTAATGCTGGCAATGCATCCGGATGTACAAGAAAGGCTTTACCAAGATGTTATTGAAATAATAGCAAGAGGAGATCAAATTACTTACGATCACTTGGAGCAGTTGCCCTATTTAAATATGGTCATAAGTGAAACGTTGCGTCTAGTGCCGCCCGTAACATTTATAGGACGTCAGACTTTAGAAAATTCCAAGCTAATGGACGGGGTCACTTTGCCACGTGATTTTGAAGTTTTAATTTCCATCTTTCATTTACATCGTTGCCAAACCTTTTGGGGTTCAGATGCTCATAAATTTAATCCTGACAATTTTCTAACTGCCAGAGTAGAGGAACGTCACCCCTATGCTTATCTCCCCTACTCGAAGGGCATGCGTAATTGTATTGGTGAGTGCACAGTATTTGAAAACAATTGTGTTTAGCTTATAACTTCTACTATTTATTGTAGGCTGGCGCCATGCTGATCTTGCTTTGAAATTTTTATTATTGGGCTTGATAAGGAGATATAAATTTACCACCTCGTTCCCTTACGAAGATCTATATTTCATTCAGAAAATTAGTCTGCAATATTTAAAAGAACCTAAAATACAAATTTCTTTGCGAAGTTAGGAATTTTTTAATTGAACTCTTCTCAAGAATAAGAGAAAATATATATTGTAATATATAAAAAATGAAATTGTAATAAAACTAATAAAGCCGTTTTGCAAAAGAATGGTGAAGAGTGCCATCGTTACACTTACAAGTAGCTCCTAGTCCGTAGTTAGTGGGTTCGATTCCCGCCTGCGTAGTAATTTTAGTTACATGGATACACATGCCTCGAAATTTATTTGAGCCAAGTTTATATCTGCTTAAATAACAGCATATCTGCTCAAATATCAGTATATCTGCTTAAATATCAGTATATCTGCTTAAATATCAGTATATCTGCTTAAATATCAGTATATCTGCTTAAATATCAGTATATCTGCACAAATATCAGTTTATCTGCTTAAATATCAGTATATCTGCTTAAATGTCAGTATATCTGCTTAAATATCAGTTTATCTGCTTAAAAATCAGTATATCTGCTTAAATATCAGTATATCTGCTCAAATATCAGTATATCTGCTTAAATGTCAGTATATCTGCTTAAATATCAGCATATCTGCTTAAATATCAGTATATCTGCTTAAATATCAGTATATCTGCTTAAAAATCAGTATATCTGCTTAAATATCAGTATATCTGCTCAAATATCAGTTTATCTGCTTAAATATCAGAATATCTGCTTAAATATCAGTATATCTGCTCAAATATCAGTATATCTGCTCAAATATCAGTATATCTGCTTAAATATCAGTATATCTGCTTAAAAATCAGTATATCTGCTTAAATATCAGTATATCTGCTTAAATATCAGTATATCTACTCAAATATCAGTATATATGCTCACGTGTAAATATATTTTTCATTTATTATTGTGATTTATTAGGTAATCAGCCCAGGCTTTGGATTGATAATAAAATGTAGGCGTACCATTTTCGCTGAGAAATAACACAAATTACATTTTTAAATATTTATATGATTTATAAAATTCTAATTAACATCTTTCTTTTTGCATATTTTGATGGCTCATGCATATTTTTGCATATATTTGCATATTTTAAAAATCAGTGAACAATTTCTATGCTTCAACACACAATCCTTTAAAATTTATATATGCATTTTTAATAAGAATTTGTAAACAATTATCAAACATATGGATCCCCCTATCAGCAGAAGGGTGAAAGTAGCTCCCTTAGGGATGTCTCTTTATTTTTACACCTTAGCCCCGATTTTCTAACTATGTATATCAAAATCCTTTTAGTTTATTACAAGTAAAAGACTACTATTTCCGAATTCCAAGCATTAATTTTCTGGTGTAAATGAATTATTCTTCTTTTCGTAGTCCAGCACTCCAACTATAATATTTACTCCCACAATGCATTGTGCCGGAATTATGAGAAACAGGCAGTGGTAGCAGCCCCATCAGTGTAGAAGAGGCTTAAGAACGTACAATTCTAAAAAATTTAATTTTTTCAGCTTTAATTATATAGTTTTTTTAGCGATATGTAGGAAGAAAAGTTGATCAGGTATGGTTTCTGCCTATGGAATGCATTACTATATCAGCGTCTTTCATATATATATTTATATACAATTCATTTATTTATGCTCAGTTGGACTTTTCTCCCCTGTATCTTTCTCTCCCTCTGTATCTTCCTGGTCTTTGATATATATATTTGTATACGGACAATTTCTTTACGCTCAGTTATACTTTTATCTCCTGTACCTCTCTCTCTCTCTCTCTTTCGCTTCCTGTTCCTGTCATTTTTGTTACTTTCTGGAGTTCGTAGTTATTCTATCTTATTCCTTTGCATGCATGCCACTGGCAGTGTGTCTAAACATGTTCAACTCTCAATCCAAATTGATAACATAATGTAACGTTGCGGGATTACGTATTGTTGTGGTGTAACAGGTATGGTGTATTAAAAGAATGTTTAAGTGGAGTTGAAGTGCTTGTTTAATCTATACAAGTATTGATAATCTGAAACTGAATGGTTAAAATCAGTAATTCTGTCCTGTTTATCTTCAATATAATTTTAAAATTTTTTAAAAAATTCTCCTGTATATTTTTTTAAAAAGCCTCCTGTTAAAGACTTGTGTTACCAGTATAAATTGAGCTTTTGTTTACTAATATTATAAAATTTGCTTTCAACGAAGGAAGCTCGTTATGGAATCAAGATTGTAGCGATTGTAGCTTTGTTGCCATTGTAATTATAACAAAAGTGACAGCCGTAGCATAAAAAGTTGACACTGAATATTTCAATGGTGTCACTATAAAAGATTTATTCATTTTTAATTAATTAACAATATTGATTTTTGAATTTTGCTTTTAAATGACGGAAAGTACTATTAAAATGATATGCTTCCCTTGCTTGTATTATTCTAAAGCACTATTTCTGCTCATTGTGGATTATAAGGAAATATTTCGACTGTGGCCAATCTTTTAAGACCTTCTCCAAGAATATGCAATTATACAGCACGAGGTCCCGGCTTGATAATTTTTGGTATTCATGAATTAGTTTTGCATTTTTACCTAAAAATATTTGAAATAATTTTTTTTGCATATATCTTATATATATTGCCTGATTTTGATGGTTTTCATAATGGATAATTTTGAAAAAAATTCTGAGTAGAAGAGGGTTTTTTAAATTTTTAATTTTAAGTAACATTTAACTTCAATGTATAACGCAACAGAAAAAAATCAAGGACAGACAGACAGACAGACGGACGGACACACCTCAATGAACTATCTTTCCTCTATGGATCCAGTATACGTATACTTTATAGCGTCGTAAATACGTACACTTCAATTCTTTCTTATGGCTAAGAGCATGACAATAGGCGACAATTGGGGCCATTTATATGAGAGGTTGTGCAGTCATGTAGTTGTGTATCTGTGTTGTAATCGAAGTACTATTAATCTTTTTATAAATATTTATTTGCGACAGTTTAATGCAGATATTTATTAAAAAATGAAATAAATGGAGGATAATATAGAACAATCTTAAGTTTGCACTGCTGAGACATTTTCAGTTAGAAGAAAAATAAATAAATAAATAAATGTAATGACAGCGGACACATGACGTGCTTTTCGGTTTACCCTATTAATTTTGAATTGCATCGTTGGTGATTAAATATTTCGCCGTAGATGAATTATGTTTGAACGAAATTGTTCGTGACCCTTGTTCCGTCCCAACAGGGGAAAATTATATAGTCTGATAATACGGACGGACGGTGTGCACTTGAATGCATCATTTGCAATTAAGCAAAACAGTTTAATGATACTAAATTAAAAGTTCATGACATTTAAATCATAAATCCTAATGCGCATAAGTATGTCGCTGGGCAAAATGTAAAATTGCATCATTTCGCATTAGTGATTTTCTACTTTGTGCTTTAAAAATGTGGCCTGCGAATTCGTTTGATAGGATCCATATTGTTAGAGGTTTCGTTTTCTCTGCCAATATATTGCATTAGCAAATCGGCGAGAGTGCAAAAGTGAGAGATCAATCATGTCTGTAAACGGACCGGCACAGCTCAGTCAACATTCCTTCTTCTATGGATCCAGCGTGTATATACTTTATAGAGTCGCAATAAAAAGCTATACATGCTTTTAAACACTTTTTGAGATCCCATTTGGCGACATTTAAATGTCATCAATGTCATTTTTGATTTATATTTTGCCTTGGTGCCTTAAAGCCCGGTCACATAGAATACTTCATAGATATACTTTGCACTCTCTCAACTTACATAGAGGTAGATACGGAAAATATTGGGACTATCAATCCACTGATCAGCTGTCTTTAGCGCTGCAATTGGCAATTGTCAAAGTACTTGACATAAGTCAAACCATAATAGTTGCCCAACTTTAGTACTTTGGATTAACGGACGGGTATTTATTGTCTACAGGTTGATATGCGTATAATTGCCTATGGAGCCGGAAGAGTAAACAGTAAAAGTAATTGCTCTTCTTGATATTTTATGTTAAAAACAGTAAAAGAATTTTTCTCGTGAATATAGAAATAAATTGAACAGGGTATTTCACTAAGAGTAATTCAGTGAATAATCTAAAATAAAAATCTGAAGTCTGTAATTATGCCACATTAGAAAATGAAGGAAAAAGTTAATCTGGCCATTTTTGAAGCGGTGTTGAAATTGAAATGATGCCAGAAAAGGAATATCACTTAGTTGGCTGGTACTTCCCCCTTTACCAACGGCAAAGTAGAGCTTTGACTATTATGTTCGACTTCTTGTGATATCATATTAGCGATTTTTTGCTTATTTTTAAATTTTCTATAATTCAACAAAATTCCTAAATTATTTCAAGTGAAATGAAAGGTTTTTTGCGATGCTCTTACATTTCTGCTAACCATATTTTATAATTTAAATTATTTTGTTATACACATATTTAATTAAATTCTAGCTTTATAATGTCACAGATCATTTCGCAAATTCTAAATATAAACGAATACTTTAATGCCTGCCATTTAGTAAGTGAGAAAATGCTGGGCTTCTTTAATAATTTTAAAAATACGAATATTTTTAACTTTTTCAATATTTTTATTATATTCTGTTTGTTAATATTTTATAATGTTGCAAAAAAGTTTTATAAATATCGCGATATAAGACAACATTTGCCTGTTATTGATGGCCTACCGTTTATTGGCGTTTTATATAAATTTCTGCCAGTGCAGGGTATGCGATAAGAAAAATATAAAAATATTTTAAAGGAATATAATTTTCGGGGGCTTGAGTGCGAATACTTATGAACATCACTATATGTAAAAACGATTTGCCTCGTTATCTGTTATCGTAGATCTGTTATCCGTTTAATTTCTGATGAAACAAATTTCTCAGTTAAAATAATAGTTAAAAAAAAATTCTTTTTAATTTCTTTTTAAAATTCTCAAAGAGTTTCTGTATGTGCTCGGCTCATATTTTAATCGCTTAAATTCGTGGTCATACTTAACTTGGTTTGCCAGTGTTCCCTTAATTATAACCATCGATACTGATCTAATAAAACATATTCTTAACTCTGATGAGTTTCTGAATAAGGCTGGCGTTATCTACGGCCCTATGAATCAGGCAATGCCGGATGGCATCATCACCAGTAAATGTAAGAAATTTTAAAATATTTTAATAATTTTGGGATAATTATAAATGTAAATGGGGGTGGGCTGTTCCAAGCTGACGGTTTGTATCACTTTTATGCTTCCTAATTATTTTTTGGTTTTAAAATAATATATATATTTTTTTTTTTTATTTAATTTTTTATAATTTTTCTTGTTTTTTTTGCAGATTTCAAATGGAAACGTAATCGCAAGTTGATGAATCCTTCATTTGCACCACAAATTGTACAGCAGTTTGTAACCGACTTTAATGACTGCTCGAAGAAAATTTCGATTTATTTTAATTCTCTAAATGATGGCAAAGAACATGACATTTTTGCCCGTCTAAAGCAGGAAATTCTACAGATGGCTGTGGGTAAGCGAAACATTTCTTTTAAGCTTTTTTAAATATATTTTTTTTTAATTAAAGAATTTAATTTAAAAATTTTAAATTAGAAATTATTTATTTCTCACACACGAGAGTATTTATATTTTTCAGTCCGTAAGTTTTCTAATGCTCTCTTGAATGATTGAACACATTCAATTGCGCTTGTATACCTCCCAAAACCAATAACTTTTCCTTAAATTGAAATTTCGGAATGATTCCCTAAAAACGGTCTTTCGCTGAAGGCATTTAGGAAGTTTCTTTTATCCCATAGAATATAGAATTCTGTGCATTCTGTAGTGAAAAAGGAATAATCTTAAAAGGGGTCAGAGAAATTTAACAGCTGACTTTCTTTCGCAGAGGAATATAAGTTGATCATTATTTCTAGTGATGAACTCGTGCAATCAATGTAATGCTCCAATATACGACTTATTGGGGTATTCAATTATATGGATCGCAGATCAAACTTATAATTGAGATCTGAAAAAAAAAATATACTCGTAGAGTTGCCACGTATGTGAATTGAACTCTTCATGGAGCTGTAATTAATGAGCGAGTCACTTAGAACTCTTAACTACGAGTTTTACTAGCCCAAAAGCCGCTCTTTCGTGTTGCAAACGCGGTCACCAAATTAAATTGAGCACTTCATAAATAAATTAAAAATATAAATTAAATTATAAAATATAAATTAAATAAATTAAACTTGTGAATACGTAAAATCTGTAGGTATTTGCACGCGCATGCGCAAATAAATTTAAATAAATTATTGTGATAGCGAAAATGTATGCCGGTTTCGATTTGTTTACACTGTAGCCGATGGAAATAAAAATATTTGACCTTTCTTAGGCACCACAATGGGCACAGTGTTGGCGAAGGGTGAAACCCTTAACGACAACATGGCAGATAATTTCAACAGGTAAATTAAACAAAAAACTATATAAAAAAAATTATAAAAATAAAATAAATTTTAATTTTTAGATTACTAGGAAAATTAGTGACGGGCATATCGCTGTCTTTCGTTAATCTATCATTTTTAATACGAACGCCCAGTTATTATAAAATTATTACATATTTAAAATCGTATATGGAAAATGTAAGTATGAAGAAGGGGAAATATATTGACTAGAATAATGTCGTTTCGGTTTTGTTACAAAAAGAGGGCACGTTTTATACAAAAAGGGATTTTTTTTGTACTTTTCTCAAAAATATGTTCCCTCTTAAAGGGTTAGGTATCCTTTTTTAAAAATGTTGCCTTTTCTCAAGGCGAAACGCCTTACCTGTAAAACAGATTTGTTTTATTTTCACAAAGCGTTGCCAGACAATATTAAAAAAAAAATCTTTTGAGCCAGAAGAGTTAGAAAATTAGTTTTTGGAGGTTTAATTATATAAGATGTTAATAAAAAAATTTTATATTCCAAAGGTAATGAATTAGCAATCTGGCAAGCTGAACAGTTTGGTTTACACATTTCATAAAATACAAATAAATTTGTGTTCTTTTCTCCTTAAATATAAAGTGGGACTTTTACAGGGCGGGGAAAACATTTTAAAAATCAACATTTTCGCAGGCAACTTTTTGAATTTTTAAAACGTCAAAAGTCAAGCTTTCATATGTAGAGAGAGGATATGAATGAGAGAGAGAGAGAGGGATGACCTTAAAATCATCCGAATAATTTAATTCACTTTCTAATTTGTTTCAATTTCTGTTGCATTGTAAATACTCTTTTTATTATACAGGGTTTAGTTAAAATGCAAATGTTAATTATAATTTCTTTTTCTATGCAATTTAATAAGGAAATGCAACATACATTGTGAACTGTGAATGCCCCTAATTTTCCATTCAAAATTGCATAGTTTTTATTTGCCTACTTTTTTTTTGCTTATAATAATAGATGATATGATGCCGCCTGCCCCCTCAAAAGGTATTTTTTTTGAGAGAAAACGTTTCAGTGTAATCCAATATAAACTTTCACAAGTTACGGGTAAACGAACAAACCTAATAACATTTGCTGAAGTTCGTAGATAATCTTCAAAATATCGTCTTGTTGATATCTGCAAAGCGTTTTTTGTTCGTTTTCAGCGTCTGGAAATGTAACCTTATAGGCAAACGTTTTTATATTATTAGGGTCGTTCATTTATTGAGTTATTCATATTATCGTAACTAAAGTATTAAAAAGTATAATATATTTTTTGCAATTACTTTTTTTAATTAAAATTAAAAAATTTATTAAAAAAATAATTTCGGATTTGCTCAAAGATATTTAGCTATTTATTAAGGGGGCTAATTTTTTCTCCTCTTGCAGCTAATTAAACGCAAATTGGACGTGAATAACAAAAATGACGACGCACACTTTCTACATCGCGCTATAAAGTACCAACAACAAAACATATTTGAATTGGATGATACAATTACCGAGACGTACACCATGATTATAGGAGTAAGTTCTCACTACATGAAAGTTCATTTGAAGCAATATATCGCACGATCAATGTAAGAGTAGCCAAACAATTGCATTTTACATTTTTATCAGAATGTTTGGTTTGGAACATTAAGATATAAATTGTTGGATATGTGGCAAAAGTAAGACTTCGTCAGAAAGCACTCCGATCCTTAAGCGGTTTTATCCTCAGTGTGAAAACACTATAAAACTATATACAGTGTACACTCTCGAGACGAACATCTCTCTAATGTTGCCACGTATAATATTTTCTCACTGTCAAAGAAATTCGTTACGATTTTTCTGACTGTCATATTTGCCTCATGATTGGCTAAATTGATTGATAAGTTTGTCAAATGGAAGTTGTCGAGGTTGTGGGTTCGCTCCCTCCCTCTGGCTCCCATATAATAAAAAATTTTCGTAAATTTTTCTGAAGTGAGTTTTGCTCATTAGCTAATTGTTGTTAGAAGATTCAAGTGGTGAAGCCATACTCACTGGTCACAATTAAAAGCCAACAATTCTCATCGATGATATATAGCTGCCCATTTGCGGGCTTCTCCGCCATTCAATTAAATTCATAAAATGCTACCAATGAAACACATATAATTCGATGCTATTAAAAACTCTCTATCTTCTATTAGAGACACCAACTCTTTCTCTTTCTCACGATTTCGGCAGAATGCATTGCAGGAGTAAAATTCTTCCCTTGAATGCAGGGCTTGAAAACAATACAGTACGACCTGAATATGCACAACCACCGATTAGCATTACAGGTTGTTTTTTAGATTCCAGTCTTTATAACTGGACCGTTTTTTTAAAGATTCAGTTTCGATAAAAGACTACTCATTCAATTTAGTGACTTTACGAAGTTTTGAGAAGTTTTATATATATTTCTTTTTTCTATTTTTTATTTATTTTCTTTATTTACTATAAAGTTTTAATTCATGTATAAATTATTGCAAAAAAATTATTTTGTATTAAATTATTTTTGGATTTATATGAAGTTTTTAGTGGCCGATTATTGAAACTTTTCGTTGAAGGATTTCTTTTCGATGCGCCTATCGAGTGGCTACTGTAAATTCAGTTAGTTAAATGTAACTAGAGAAGAGGACGAGGGAAAAACCATGTTTACACTATACCAAATATTTAGTTTTCACTATTTAATATATTACATATTCTTTTATTTGCTCCACTCTTCTGCTTAAAGTCCTTCGAAACTGTTTCCACCACATTGTATTCCCTTATAACCATGTTGGCCATGCATCAAGATGTTCAGCAGAAACTTTACGATGAAGTAGTTCAAGTTATCGGATGTAGTTATACGAATATAGAACTCAAGCATTTGGATCAGATGCCCTATTTAAGTATGGTCCTTGATGAAACATTGCGCTTGATGCCTCCAATACCCATTATTGGGCGAGAATCATTGGAGAGCTGTTATTTAACCGAAGAAATTAAATTGCCGCGCGATTTTCAAATACTGATTTCCATATTCCATTTACATCGTCGGCAAGATCTGTGGGGTGCAGATGCTGAACAGTTTAATCCCGATCATTTTCTGCCAGAAAATGTTGAAAAACGTCATCCATATGCTTACATACCATATTCAAAGGGCGTAAGAAATTGTGTGGGTAAGTGCAGGCACGGTCGAAGGAGGGGAGCAGCTTTGAGATATTAATTTCTTTTTTTCCCACTATGATTTTACCTTTCAGGCTGGCGTTATGCTCATGTGGCTGTTAAAATTTTAGCTGCCAGTCTTATTAGAGATTTTCAGTTTTCCACAAATTTTCCGTACAAAAAATTGAAATTTATAAATCAGCTGAGTTTGCGCTTTCTCGCAGAACCAAAAATTCGCTTGCTAAGCCGGAAGTCACATGCTAACCAAATACTCCGTAGCAAATTTTAATTGCAACTTTAAACGTAATTAAATAACGCAAATAAAATCTAATATCTGCTTCTAAGTGTTAAAGTGTTTTAATAAAAAATTCTATTAAATTGTAATTAAGAAATGGAAATTTTATAAAAAATAATTTCGCTTGCAATGACTGTGCAAACGAAATAAGCAATAATAGTTCTTAGATAATGAGCTAATTCAGGTTCTATCAGCAATAATGCTTACTGCCATTAAGAGGCTCACCTTACGCTGAAGTAACATTCGTAGAAAGGCACTGCACAGTAGGTCTAAATAAAACGTATTTGGGGGAAAAATTATTTGGGAAATATTTTAGAAAAAATATTATGGATTATATTTTTGTTTTTGTGATAATTTGAAAAGTCATTGACTAATTCGAGTTGCAAGGACTTATAAATAAAGGTTGGTCCAGTTTTAAGGGCCGATGTTCAATGTGAGCACGTATAAATGTCATTTGGCATTTCTTAATTTCAGACTAACTCAAACTGAACCCTGGAAAGATACACTATGGGGCAACTCGTGAAGTTATTCAGTCTTATTATGAAAATGGGGGTTCATTTCAAAATGTATATTGTTCACTTTGTAGTTTTTTCGATAAATTTAATCGTCTAAAAGTACGTAAAATCGGAAAAATCGTGCCAAAATTTGAGCAAATCGGGTATGTAGGAGATGTGAAAATAGAGCGCAAGTTCGTACAGCTTGTACTGCAGAAAATATGGCTGCTGTTCGCGAAAATGCCACTGAAGAGCCGTCAACAATTGTAACTCTCACGCTCGTCGCTAATGAACATTATGCATAAAATCTTGCATTTACCTGCTTACAAGGTGAACTGATTCCTCTGAGAATGGTGGCATGAAATGGAAACATTGGATGATAAATTTTCGAAGAAAATCATCTCCATTGATGAGTCACATTTTTACCTAATTGGACTCGTCAATAAGCAGAATTGCCGCATTTGAAAATAAAAGAGTGATTGTCGAAAAACCAATGCAGCCACAAGGAGTGACTGTTTGCCGCTGCTTTTTGAGCTGATGGCATCATTCCGCCGTACTGCCGGTCGGGCTGTTAACGAAACAATGTCTGTTGCCCGATAAATTTAATAGCCGTATTTTCTCACATGGTGGCTATGTCAATTGTCCGCCATGATCATGTGATTTGACACCATTGGGGTTATTTGAAAGAAAAGATGGACGTCGATAAGCCAGTAACAATTCAAGAACTAAAAGATGATATATGTAATTCGGGACATGAACGGCATACATTCTCAATTATTCCTCAACACCGACGAAAGTTTAGATCATCGGATGGGCATGTCCTGTCGATTCAAAATCAACATCGGCCCTTAAAATGTAACCACTCTTTTATAGCTTTTAACGCTTTTGTTAAGAGTTTAAGTTAGTGGTTTTCAGTAACGCTAAAGTGATTCACTTACTTGCATATGATACTTCTGTCAGGCGTTTAATTTAAGTCGCGCCATAGTGGATTAGAAATTGCGAACAGTTAATTAACAATTACTTGTTTTTGTTAATTACTTTTTTTTTTGTAAGAAGTTAGTCCAGATGCATATCGCAATCTGTCGAAAAATCGATATCTATCAGTATACCAAATCTTGTTATGTAATGACCACATTCTCAGCAATCAATTGAGAATTGCAGAAACGCAATCATCATAAGCTTTTGAAAAAGTTTTGCAAATCTACTCAACTAACCAGCTATATTCCATATGAATCGATATTATTTTTCCTGTAGTCGTTATATGTGTAATTGGACTGGCTATACAAGTTATCATATATTGTTTCTTACAATTTATACGTGTCCTCTTTTTGCTATCCATATAGGCCAACCACTTGTATCCTGGTAGAAAAGGTCATGCGTTGTTATATTAAACATTAATTAACAACAATTTAACAATCCAGCAGTTGTTTATTAAGCACACTTAAAAGCGTTAAAAAGTTAAGATTTCACCTAAATTTTTAAACAACCCTCTTGATTAGCGAGAGCTGTTGCCGCAACTCCACTCACGACAGAGTGTTCCATATTAAGATATAATTAAGCAATTTGCAGGTTTTATTAATATTATTTTTAATAAAATATTTTTTTGGTACAATATTCGTTAAATAAATTAAAAATATTAACAAACAAAAAAAAAAAAAGCGATAATAAACAATTGAAATTGGTATCAGTGAGTCCAAAACTTGTATTTTAAGGATAATTTCTAGTTGACATGTTCTCCGATGAAAGCGTTGCAATTAGGACAGTAATGATTGGCATTTTGGCAGGAGTCCATGCAATAGGGAACACAAACACACGGCCAACAGCTGTAAATAAAAGAGGAACAGAAATGTGTGAGAAAAAGATAGAAATAAAATTTATGTTTATTGTTGATTGCGTGACGAGAGGGGAGAAGAAAGTTGCCATTATTAAATTTTCTAATTTTTTTTTCTTTTTCTAATTCTAATCTAATCAATTTATTTGCTTGTACATACTTCTGTTTTATATTCTTTTGTATGAACTTATTTTGTCAAATATTTCCGAATGCGTCAAAACAAAATTTTTTCAATTCGAAGAAAGTTTTAAAAAAATTAAAAGATAATAAAATTTAATTATATATTATAACTTATTATAATTATAATTATTTAAAACACATTATTAATATGCGAATAGTTTTTATCCGAATATTTTACTTGATTCACGATTTTATTTAAATTAGAAAACTATAATGTAAAATAAGTTAAAATAAGTATTTACACATATAAAAATTATTCGGCTCATATTATTCGAATAATACGAAAAAAATTTGTTTACTTAACTCTAAAGAGTGTTATTAGTGCAATTTTATTTGATTGAAAGAGAATTTTTTTTAGTTCGACTCAAAATTATTTTAATGAAAATCATTCGATTTCATCTTATTCGAATAAAAATGTGCTATTAAAGATGAAGTGCTATAAAATTATTTGTAAATTTTGTAGTTTAACTGCGACATCTTTTTTTATACGACTTCAAGCCACTTCATGCTGCCACTCTTGTGATTCTCATTTGATTATTAAGAATTTGTGTGCAAGTTATGGGTTTTGAAACTTTTCAAAAATAAATTTTTAAGATTTACTGACTGCTTTGCAAAATCCAAAAAAATTTTGGGAGAACAGATGAAGCCTTACAAAATTTTTTGTAAATTTTTTTTCCAATATATTTTGCAGTCGTGTCTACTGTGCAGTCTAAAGAAATAATTTATATTCCCACTTTGCAGTACAATAAAAATTATATATCAAATAATGCGAAAAGTGACTTTTGTTTGTTTAGGTGTTTTAATGGAATTTTGAGAATTTGCTTTGCGATATTTAATCCACAAGTTTTAATAAAGTGGACTGGCATCGTTTCGTATGGTTATCTTATCTCGCCATGTTAGAACTCATACGAGTATTTTTTATATGCTGTAAAACTGGCAAAGAGAAATTATTAACTACTGCTGTGTTAATCGTTTGTGTTAATCGATTAATTATTCACATCAATTTTTGAATGAATATTTTTGTTTTGCTCGTATAAAAATTATATGAATCAAAATCATTCGATTACATCTTTTAAAAATTATTCGAACGTTATTGATGTGTAATAAAAATTAGATTTGAAAATGGAAGAATATGGAATTGATTGAATGTTAATTATTAAAATTAAATTGTAGCGCGTTTTTAATTTGTAGAGTGTTAAGATTTTATATTGGCAGGCGAGACTTTACACATTCTATTTTTTCTGTGCATTTGTTTCATCGTTACAATACTTATGGCATGCACTATCTTTCCCCCACTGTGGGTATTTCTACTGCTTTGAACAGTAACAGTGATGTTTGTCTATTCATATGGAACTGTATTCAATACATGCATTGGCAAACTGAAGATTGTAAGTTCAACCGCTAGTCGAAGGTACATATTTAGATGAACAGTAAACAAATTTATTTGCATTTGTAACCGTAATTAATTTTTTCGTTTGAATATAATCCCTTTTAAAATACTCCTCGTATGTATGTATGTATTTATGTGTAAGTACACAAACAGATAGTAAATAGGTGGGGCATTCACAATGGGTGTTATCTTGTCATATTCTGGCAACTTTTAAATAGATAAATATTTATTTCTTTATAGAAAAAGTATACTGTAATAATATGAGATGACGGGCCAGCTTTATCTTCCTGTCATAAATAATAATTAATTTTTTTTTTCACTTTTTGCACCCTTCCCCATTCAAAAGTATAGAGGGGTATGCAGGCCTGATATTGGTATGTCAGTTTCTGCAATATTAGTTTGCGAATTTCTAAAGTAAATGTATAGTGGACCCATCTAAGAAGAGAATATGATGGAACTTTGTCCGTCTGTCGTGCTGTCCGTCTGTCCTTGGTATTTTTGTTGCGGTGTAAATTGGCCCTAAATTTTGCTGAAAATCAAAAATTTAAATACCCATTTGCTCAGAATTTTTTCAAAATAATCAAGTGTCAAAATGACCATAATCGAGTAATACATAAAATTAATGTAAATAAAAAATTATTTTATAAGATTATAGATCAATATTCCAAATTGAAGTTTATTTTAGCAGTGCCCCAAAACAAATGTGGCATCTATTCTTGGAGAAGGGTATACAAAATTCGGCTCAGTCGAATCACTTGCACTTTGACTTGTTTTTTTTTTTTATAAGATTTGTGTTTTTTTTTTGTACCAATTAGGTATGAACGAGTTATTACTAAATTGAACTGAAAGTACTTTCTGTAAAAGGTGAAACAGGTTAAAAATGGAATTGGAAATATCACAGACGGAATAAAATGCAAAAAGTTTTAAAACTTGTTTAATAAGATGAGATTGTTTTAAGTTGAATATAATAATTTAAAATTAGATTCCTATGCACGTAGAAGTTTCAAAATTTTGCATAAAATTACTAAAATCACTGAGAACCAGTTCCCCGAAATTAATTCAGAAATTTAGTGAAAGCGGACGAAATTAAAAAAAAGCCTAAAATTTGTCCAAATCTTTTCAATATTGCAAAAAAACTAAAAATCAACAATTGTTTTAAAAATTGAAAAAACAAATTGTTAAAAACTAAAAAAAAAATAAAAAAAAAAAATTTAAAAAAAATAAAAAAAAAATTAAAAAAAATTGTGAAAAATTAAAAAAAAATGCTTAAAAAAAATTATTTTTTTTCAATAATATTATTATAAAATAAATAAATTAAAATAAATTTCATTTAAAACATTTTTATTAGCAAATAATAAAAAAAGTAATCTGAAGGAAAACTGGTAGAGAAAATTCATAATGTAAAGCGAGACCTACATGAGTGGGCGAAATATTAGCGTAATTCAGTGCAGGGCACAAGTAATATAGATAAGTTTAAAAAGCTTGCAATCTTATGGCGAATAGAATTCTTGTGTGTCAATAAAGAGAAAATGTGTAAATAAATTAAATTTAAAGAAATTTTTCCCTGCTTTCTTAAAAAATTTTGAGTTTTTAAAACCCTTTACAAAGAAATTGGAAAATGGGAAATTTGTTTTATTTTATTAAATATTAATAAAAAAAATTTCCAAAATTAGAAATATTAATATATTTGGCGAAATAAAGAATAATTAAAAAAAACAAAAATGCATAAAAAAATGAGTTTAGAAAACAAGCAGCAAAAAGTTTTATTGAGTGGTATGAAATAATTAATCAATATTTGTTTTGAATAATCAATAAAAAAGTAAAAAAAAGTAAATAAATTTTACTTTTTAATACGTCAAATAACTCATTTAATTGCAGAATAAAATTATTTGTATTATTGTTTTTAGGAGGGAAAACAAGTGCTTGAAATTAAGAGGGAATCAAAAAACTTATTTATTAAATCCAATATTACTTTCAATTAAATATTTTTGCTAATATTTTCCGAATGCTGCTTAGAAAGAAAGAACATGTAGACGTTTGCAGCTAATACTCCTAGAGTCATAGGCATGACCGCTCATCTAGATGTGCATAAAAACCGGATTAGGAGTTTAATAATATATGATATATACTATGTAATAAATATCACGCTAAAATCACAAGATTAATATCCAGTAGAACTTTCATATTTTAGTAGCTCGGAGTGAAATGCCCATAGGCCCCCAGATGACACTCAACAACAATCCATTTCAAGGTAGTGTTAAGTAAAATATTAGTATTCTAAAAATATTCCAGTGATAAGATGAATCATTGGTGATCATGCAAGTCACGTGACCGATACCCATGAGTAGCATTCACGTTAATGGCCAATGCCAACAAAATAGTGGCATTTGCAATTTTTATTATTGTTATTGCTTTCATGTATGATTACGACAAAATTGTTATTGTAATTCTCATTTGATTACTAAGAATAATTTTGTGCAAGTTGTTGGTTTTTGAAACTTTTCAAAAATAAATTTTTAAGATTTACTGACTGCTTTGCAAAATCCAAAAAATTGTTATAATTAATATTAAAATGTGCGATTTTATTTTGGGTGAAAAGATGAAGCCCTACAAAATTTTTGGTAAATTTTTTTTCCAATATATTTTGCAGTGGTTTCTACTGTGCAGTCTGAAGAAATAATTTATACTCCCACTTTGCAGTACAATAAAAATTTATATATTAAATAATGCGAAAAGTGACTTCTGTTTGTTTAGGTGTTTTAATCCACAAGTTTTAATAAAGTGGACTGGCATCGTTTCGTATTCGAGTATTTTTTGTTTGCTGTAAAGTTGGCTGGTGAATCACTTGTTAGCTTTTGCATTACAACCACAAAGTGCTAATCAATGAAACGTATCCGTTTGTGTTCTGGTTTACTTACATGAACAGACACAAGAGCAGGGCAAGGGTGTGGGTTTTACAATTAGGTGTGTGTTGTACAGAAGTCACCACCTCAGCGTGACAATGGGGGCATCTAACGCGTGTAGGGCCACTTCCAACAGTTATTTCTGGCCCTGTGGTCTGTATTATAACAGTAGATTGCTGAGGTTGTGGTTGTGGTTGTAGCTGCGGCTGATGCTGATGCTGATGGGGATGCTGAGGAATTTGTGGATATAATTGCGCTGGTGTATATCCCGGCTGATAAACTTGAGCTGGAGTGTATGGTGGGGGTTGCGATTTATCCATGTTAATATATTTTTAATTTTTTTTAATTTATTAGTTTGTACTGATATTCGTTTAATAATATTTTTCGTCACTTTTGTTTTAACTCGTTATGGTCTCTACGTACCGAGTAATACTTTTGCACTAAATGCTTTTTTTTATACGAAATTGTATAGTTAACTAAAAAGCGCACTTGTCGATGTGTGTGTGCATGTATTCAAATTGCATGTGAGTATGAGTGCGTATGCTGAATGTTATCAAAAAGTTAGTCATTGTTTAAGCACCGCAAAAGTTTTGCGTTTGTTATCACCTTTTTCTCTAGCGGGGTTACATTTGTGTGTGAGGGTGTATATGAGAATATAAAATGTTCATTATGACAAGAAATTTTTTGTGCAAAATTTATGAAAAAATTCATATTTAGAAAGTTTCTATATCTTTATTAATTGTGGATATGTTGAATTGCTTATTCGTCATAGTAATTCAGGCGATTTTCAAAATTAGTTTAGTTTTGGTTGATTAAACAATGAGATCTCTCAAAATATTCTGTTTATATATATTCTGTTTATATATATTCTGTTTAGCCCGTTTTCTCATAATTACCTTAGAGCGAATTATACGCGAAGCACTGACATCCAACACTAAGGAGATTGAAATTAAGTAAAGTGGTTTTAAAGGTGGGAATATTTTTAAAAATGTTTTTATAACGCCATGGGGTTAAATGGGGTCATTATGTATAGTAATTTCAAGATTATGTTTTTTTATATTCATACTTTCCAACCGAGTAGAGAGAACTTCTTTTGCCATATCGCTGAAAATCTTAAGTTGATTGACAGATGTCACATACAGAGTCACATGCTACTTGACAGCTACTTATATTGCGAACTAAAACCTTTAAATTTTTTAATGAAAGCACTAATGCAATTAGTGCTGCTTACAAAGTAATAAATAATGCAGGAAATCAAAATATCAAGTTTATAAATTTTAAGCAAATTCAGTTAAGCTCTAAATAGACAGAGTATTGCGAACTTAAAAAAAAAATTTCTTTAGTACATTTTCTGTTGAGGAAGGCGAAATTGGAATACAAAAATTTAGGATTGAAATTAGGAGCCGGTTTCGCGAGTCCATTTTTGAATTGTTTTTATTAATTTTTTAATTCAGGCATAGTTAAAATCATTGAATTTAAAGGAAGTGAATAGCGTTAGACTTTAGAAAATGGCTGACATTTTAGAAAAGCAAACGTTACAAGTTAGGCCTAATTTAGACACACAAATTTTACTTTGCAATGTCAAGGTTGGCAGTTGGGATGCGTAAAGGAATTGGAGGGGAGTACAGATGTTTAATGATCTCTCGAAGTTGTCAGGGTACTCTTTTGGATAAGCACATACTTTTATCTATACACTTTTCTAACTTTGTGTTTCATGTTTGTAACAAAAGTTTTAAAAGAAAGCTTTTGGTGTCTGAACAGCAAGTAAACTTTATCTAACTAATTTTATCAAAGTAAACTTATTTATTCTCCGTAGGTGAATGAATAAACCGGAGATCGCGGCTTCGCTTTTGGCCTAGACCCTGGTTGTTTTTCTTTGGTCAAGCCGAAAGCTTTGCAAGTTAAATTAGTTAAAAAAAAAACCTTAAAACTCGGTTCACACTTGGCGAGTCTGAATTTCAGGTTGTAAGTTTTTAGGCGAGAGGGACGAGGGGAATAGAAACGAGTCTCATGCAATGATGATACGTTTTTTTTGTAGCAGCAGACTTTTAGCCAAACTTGTTATAAAAATTAAATATTTTGTAATAAAGACTATCATAGTGTGGACGCCGCAGATAGTTCAAAGAAGAAAAAATGAGTCGTTTTTGCATTAAGTCTCGACGTGTGTGAACACAGTCTAATCGTGAGTAAATTTGCACTCATTCCGTTTGTACTCATGTCGGCATCCATGAAAAGAATAACACAGAACTCGAGCTGTTTATTCGTGAATACGCATCACAGCATTTTTTTTTTATAGCCACGCACACATGCACACGGATATAATTGCGCATCGTTAATCACTCTTCTCACTGGTGAAGTGCAATTAGTAATTTTTATATTTACATATAATTCATTAAAAAATGACCTCTTTAAAAATGGCCTTAACAAAATTACTTACAAGAGCAGAAATAAGACTAAAGCGAAGGCATGTGTTTTAATATTGGCCTGATGTTTGACCGAAGTAAGAATTTCAGCGTGACAGGAGGGGCATACAGTACGTGCCGGTGCATTTCCAAGTGGGCTTGTTCTTGAATGTATTATGATTGCTGGCTGTTCAGGTTGATAAACTTGAGCTGGGGTATATGTTGGCGGCTGTGATCGATTCATTCTTATTGTTTCACTTTTAAATTAATATTTTACTCGCTAAACTGTTTTGATAATTTTTTTTTCTCACTTTGCTTTTTATTCTTCTCAGCTTTACACAGTCTTTACTTATTGAGTAGCGTTTTACGACTGAATGCTTCGAAATTACAGTGGAAAATGATGAAATAAACAAAAACCGCAAAGTTGAGGGTAAACGCGTATGTGCTGAGAAGTACTTGTATGTGTTTGTTGTCAGAAGTGAGTCTGAATAAAGGCGAATTAAACGAACTGGCAAAAGTTCATCCTAAGCGGGGTCGACTCATACTACACTTTGGGTGGAACATATGATCCACATTTGCAAAAATTGGGCCACCTTATGAATTCGCCTTGGCTTGAATGAAAATTGAGAGTGTGGACTTGACCTAATTTGATTGCTTATACAGCTTGGTGTCAGTTCAGTATCACACAGAGATGGAAAAATTGCTACGATCGTACTTTTTCATAGCATTTCTGATCAATTTCAGATTTCACAGCCTTTAAAAGTACATATTAAAAATATTAAAAAATTTTTAGTCTTCTTTTCTACTATCTTTTCAATTGATCTATAGACGATAATAAAAATATGTCTGGGACAAATAATTATTTTTTGTTGTGTAACACTCCCACTGAATGACCATTTTTCCGTACCTCAGATTTCAATTTATTTAAAAAGGGTGCCTAAATTTTAAGGGCTGATGATGATTTTGGATTACCCTCAAACTTCAAGTTTTTTTCTGCATTTTATTTGACACTTCTCAATGTCAGACAAACTGAATTGGAACCATGAAAAGATACACTATGGAAGTTGTTGTTAAAGTTAGGCTTATTACGAATCCAAAATGTTGAAATCAAAATGTATATCGTGATCCCTTTGACTTAAACGCCCAAATGTGTGTACAATCGGAAAAATCGGAGAGGTGAAAACAACAGCGCATGCTCGTACAGCTCGTTCTGTACAAAATAGTGTACAGAACGCTGTTCGCGACAGTGGGACTAAAGAGCCGTTCATCTTAACTTGTCGTTGTGGCCAACAATTGCAACTCTCTCGCTCGTCGCTAATGAACATTACGCATAAAGTCTTGTATTTAAATGGCAACATTGGATGATCAATTTTCGAAGAAAATCATCTTAAGTGATGAGACACATTTTCACCTAATTGGACTCGTCAATAAGCAGAAATGCTCGACAAATTTAGTGGCCCTATTTTCTCACATGGTGGCGATGTCAATTGGCCGCCAAGATCAATTGATCCGACACCGTTGGACTTCTTTCTTTGGGGTTATTTGAAAAAAAATGTATTGAAAAATAAAAATAAAATCGAAAATCGAAAATATACAAAAAAAAAAATTTCTGGAAAATAGACTAATTTGGAAGCTCATTAGAAGTCAGTGCTGAAGAAAAAGTTTTTATGTTAACTGAATTATACAAATTAAGAGAGTTTGAACTTATTTTTGCTTAAACATTTTAAATTAAAAGTTGACAATCGTTGTGAAGGTGATTAATTAAATATTTTTTTTGGCGATTCTTGATCAACTATTCTTAAAGTTCTATATTAAATTAACTCACAACTTGTGAAAATATTTCCATTTGGCAAAATCTGATGTATGTAAATTCGCTTTGTGAAGATATTTTTGCTGGTATACTATTGAATTGTAAAGAATGTATGGAATACCCCTCATGTTATTTGTTATATTTCTTATATTTGCTTTATAATCGTTATCGCTCGAAGAGAAAATTAGTTATCTCGAGATTATTTTCTATTTTCTATTTAATTATATGACTCAATTGTTATTATCGTGGATTGAATACTTGAAAAATATATTTTTAGAGTCTAAACCAAAAACAATGTCTTTATAAAGATCGCTAGAAGATATCGAGTGATATTCATTATAATGATACTCTCCAATCCAAAATTTAGAAGTGTTTAACTAAATAAAAATTTAGGTTTTATCGCTCTTCTATATATCGTTACCTTATTGCAGTCACCCACAATTTTTATGTGTTTATATATAATATTTTGACGAAAGAGTTGAAGGAAGAGTTAAGATTAACCCTTAACTGACATTTCATAAATAAAACATATGTTACATTACTGTCTACATTTTGTCCGATACTAAATTTCATTTGCTTACGGGATTTTATAATTTTTTACATTCATGGCAAGTAATACTTGTTTCAGAATGGGATTTCAATATAAATTTTTTTAATTCTCATACACCTATTCGAATATTTGGTGCTGTTTGAGGGATTTTGACAAAAGAAGAATTGTGACCTTTTAAAATTGGTAAATTTTAAGTGTAAAACGGACTCAGTTTGAATACTTTCTATACATTTTTTTAGCTAAAAAAACTTTCCGCATATGATATCTACAAGATATATCTGTACTTATTATCTCCATACTTATATCTTCTCTTATTTTTATTACAGTTTTTTATTTGCAGTTTCTCTTTGGTTTTTATATTTATTGGAGTAGTTATCAAGACTCCATCGAATATATTCATTTCGGTTTTGCACATTATTATATATACGTTGAAAAATCACAAAAAAATTCTGCTACTAAACTCACATCATGATCTGAATATACACTGTAGTATATATAAAATTTGTTTTCAATTTATATTTTATATATAATTAAAATTAACTAAAAATTAATTGTACTAAAGTTTTAATTATTTACGTTCACCGAGTATGTGCAATAAAAATGAGCAATAACAGTTCGGGTAATTTTGAGCCCTTAGTACATGATAGGGGTTAATATTGTCTGTAAATACTGTTAATATAATCTAAAAAAAAATCCCTGAGAGAGCGTAATTGGAAAAAGCTTTTTTATAGTTGAGAGAAAATACATGGTAATTTATTAAAGTTTTAATTTTAATGCCAGTATCCGTAGTTGCCACCTGAAATTTATCGCAAAAGTGTGTTTTAGATTTTACAGAAGTTTTCGGGGATTGGAAAAAACGCTGGCATAAGTGTATTATATCAGAGAGGGATTACTTTGAAGGGGACAAGATAATTATTTATAAATAAATAATAACTTTTAGAAACATATTGAAAATAATTCTTATTTTTTGATCACACCTCGTATATTGTCATGGTAAAATTATATTTAAATCTTCATTTTGTACTTTCGAAAATATATAAATGAAAATTTTTCAAACAATTTTCCACTCATTCGAAATACAGAATTTTCATAAGATTCTTTGGATCGAATTTGATATATAATCATATAAATGCACGTACATACATCTATTTTGAATTGTTATAGAAAATTTAATTGCATGTATACAGTTTTTTTTGCAACTCGTAATGCAAAAATTCCATGCAAAATTTGTAGCTTCTGAAACCATAGAAAGTGCCACTTCAGAAGAGCTTTTCAATTTATTGTTGCATTTCAATTTCAAAACACGTTGCATGACAAGTGAATTGAATGTGCTTTCAATAAAAATAGATTGTCAACATGTTGAAAATAGTTAAACAAAAATAATGTTAAAAACCGACAAGTAAAACAATAATTGTTTTAATAATTTAAATGTAAACTCAGCAGTTGTAATCCACGTGAGAAATATAATTAACATCTGTTTAAATAACAAGTACAAGTAATTTGTTTGCATGAGAAGCTTTATTGGCGGTGCAGAATTGACAATATCAAATATGTGCCGGAATTCTAATTTTGTAATAAAGATGATGGACACATAAAGTAGTAGTACGTGCGTTATTTCAATCAAGAAAGCTTTGTCTTGCCCAAGAGCTTTTTTTGTATATGTATATATCATTTGAGAAAATGGTCTTGAAGAATATGCCATCTTCTTGCCATATTATTTAGTTATTTCTAGAAATTTTCGTGGCATCGACTTTAAAGCTTTATTGTTTTATTGTAATTTTCGGGATCTCGCATTTATTTTCTTAAGGAATTCAAGTTTTCGAGATAAACTGCTCTCAAATCTTTTACTTAACGCTTTAGTACGCTTTTAAATTTTCATTAGCACAGCATTAAGTCAGCTTAGCCCATATCTGCCCTACACTGTTTTTGAACACCCAAAATTATAGTTATTGGCGACAAAAGCGTACATGCTTTCAATGTAATTTATATTGCAAAGTGTAGCGTACACACTACTATAAACGAGCGACGTGAACTAATTTTCTTAAATATGACTGCAGCTGCAATCGAGCATTAATTCTACTTTTCAATTCTAATAAGACAGTTAACAAAGCGTTTGTCGGCAACCGACAGTGCTATACGAAATGATTTACGACAAAGACATGATCGAAGTGAACTTAAATTCAAAAGTAATGCAATTGCAAGATGAGAAAATCGATTTGCATTTTGGCGAGAGCAATCACTGCATTACAAAATCCTTTAGCAATAATGATTTGAAAAAATTCAATTCGATTGAATACAAATTAAATAAGCGACGCAAATATGCAACAATTACCGGCGTTAAGAAAAATCCTCAGAAAATTTTGGATAAACCCGATATCAGTTGTCTTAGGCAACTGCATTGCCCCGATTGCCATCAACGTTTGGATATGGAAAGTGTAAAATTTGAGACATTGTGGGCATGGTAAGTGGCACTTATGCCCTTTTTTTAACAACATTTAATTAAAGGAATAAAAAATTATAAAGAATAATAAATAAACATTTCACATATAAATTAAATACAATCCCATAAAATAATATAAAATAAAATTAAATGATATAAATTCCAATAGCATAAAATACAAAACACACTCTCATAATTAAAAAAAAATATATATATAATTAATTAAAAATAATATATTTAAAATTAAATGAAATGAAATGACAAATTTACATATTTTAACAACAAAAAAAAAAAAAAAAATAATGAAAAATTAAGTTAAAAAATTAAAAAAAATTATAATAATAAAGAAATATAAAAGAAAAGGAATTAAAAATAATACTACTTATTATATATAAAAAAGAGCATGCCACATAAAATAAAAAATAAAGTTTACATCTATTGAAATAAAAAAAAAAATTAGTATATGCCAATAAAATAATAAAATAAAAATATTTAAAGTTTAGAGCAACAAAATCCAACATAATATAAAATAAAAATAAATTATATAAATTCAAATAAAATAATATAAAATAAAATTAAATGATATATATTCGAATAGAATAAAATAAAAGAAACACTTTCATAAACACAAAAAAACAATTAATTAATTAAAAATAATATATTTAATTAAATGACAAATTTATGTAATTAAACCAAAAAAAAAAAAAAAATAATAATGAAAAATTAAGTTAACAAATTAAAAAAAAAAAATAATAATAATAAAAAAAAATAAAAAATAAAAAAATTAGAAAATAATATTCGTATATTATATATAAAAAAAAAGCATGCCACATAAAATAAAAAACAAAGTTTACAACTACTAAAATAAAAAAAAAATTAAAATCTTCAAATAAAATAATAAAATAAAAATATTTAAAGTTTAAAACAATAAAATTCAACATAATATAAAATAAAATAAAATTGTATAAAACCCAATAAAATAAAATAAAATAAAATAAAATAAAATAAAATAAAATAAAATAAAATAAAATAAAATAAAATAAAATAAAATAAAATAAAATAAAGTAAAACACTATTACAGATTCAAATAAAATAAATTAGAAATAATAAATATAAAAATAATTAAAAGAAAATAACAAATTCATATATTTCAGTAAAATAGTAATGAAAAGTTTAATTAAATCATTAAAAAAAGTTGGTAAAAAAATACTGTAAATAAAAATAAAATAGGAAAATTTTTTTACAAAAAAGATAATAATATAAAATTTAAATAATTAAAAATATATACATATAAAATAAATAAGATTGAAAGAAAATACACAAATAAAGCATAATATTTTTTTTAATTTATTTTTATTTTCAATATTTCGCTACCACTACACGGGTAACTTCTTCAGGAAAATATTAAATTTATTTTTTATAAATATTAATATTTTTAAATTTCATTAAATTTAAGGATTTAATTAAAAGAAGAAAAAAATATTCCATTAAAAAAATATTCTAAAAGTTAATTTCACATTTTCAGAAATAGATGCAATTTTTTAGGCAATATAAAAAATAATACGAGAATTCCACCACTTTTGCTTTCAGCTGTCTACCTTTATTTCCATTGCAACATGTATACCAATGCTGTTCGCAACGGTCCATTGCTCGAAAAGTCATCTGCAGCAAATGTGGCAGTAATATTGGCTACTGGAAGCATTCATGACTTTGTATCGCCATCTTAAAAGCAATGCATTTTCACACAGTTGTTGTTGTTATTATTATGCTTCTATACAAATGTTTACATAAGAACAATAAACAATGTTTAAGCAACATATTTTTGTTTGTCAACATTTATTTGTCCTCATTTGTTGAAAAAGTACTTATAAATTTCTTTTAAGTCAAATTAACTGCCGTAAATAAATTACATGAGAAATAAAATTACTTGTGAAAGTTTACTCGAAATGATGGTCGGTACAGGGGAGCATTTTGGCTATGCAGATTTCCTTCTTGCGCAATTTTTCTTGCCGATCTTAAAAGATAAAAGTAACGTAAGTTTAGATGAATGTGCTGTAAAGGGTGTCCCCAATTTAAGTCAACATTGTTTAATCATGTTATTATGAAGCTTTTAGAAGATCTTGACTCAAAGAAAGAACAATTAGAGCTTTCTCAACGTGATATTGAAGTGCTAGAGCTTTAACTTTTACAAATATCGCCATATAAAATGCCAGTGTTATAAAGGGCGTGGCAAAGTTATCGCAAGATTTTCTTTTCTTTTGTTTTTCAATTGCTATTATTTCATTGAATCATGGACTGAGCGGTTGAGCTTGCGCATAAGCTTTCGTTTATCGAAATTTTCCTAGAACTATTTGCATAGAGTGACTGCAGGTCGTTGAGGCAGCGTTGAATCAGCTCCTTTAATAAAGGTGTGCTTGAGGGTTATGGGGCGTAAATTCTGTTCATAGAAACGAATGTCTCATGTGTTTTAACCGTCTATAATGCAAGTGACCAATGACTTCTCACATGGGCTTGGTGAAATAACTTGGTTGCAACACGCACATCTGTCACATATACTTTCACATTTAATACAATTAGCAAAAATCTCTTAAACTAAATTTTTGGTAAAACACTCTTAAGACCAGCAGCTCTTAAGAAAGGAAAATCGTCACAAACAATTTAGTTTCATTCATTCCTATTAATCTTTTTGAATATATCTATTAGCAAGAGTCGGTTTGACTGCTCGGCGGCAGTGGTCAAGTGTACGCACGCAGTGTTACAAATTATTTGCATATACCTTATTTTTCATTTTTTTTATTTTACTTTCGCCATTCGGCTATAAACGAATGCAAGTCGTTCATATTTCAAAATGACACAAATTCTAGAAATGGTTGATGTAAATTTGGAGGCCACGGCCAAACCGGAATGTCAAACATATCCAGTTGCTGTCAAAAAATGTATAACATTTAATAGAAATGTTAATAATATACAATATCAAGGAGACGATACAACAGATTTTGCTTCCCCACGTCAACGCTTACGTACATGGTCATCAACATTGTCGGATAAAGAGGATGGAAAGTCACATTTGCGTTATTTCTCTGTGGGTCCAAGCACATACCAACTACGTTGTCCGTTGTGTAAACAAAGGGCTGATGCCGAAACGGTGCAAATGAGTGGAGCTTTGGGTCAACTGAGTTGCCTACTCTCCTCGTTGTCTTGGTACGTATTTCAAGCCAAATTCTCTATTGAGTGAACTTGTACAAAATATAAGGATTACAATCTTCGGATATGGGTGTGGCTCTGAAAATTAATAGAAAAATCGGGCAAGAAATCCAGGCAAAAAGAAATTGATAACAAAGAAAAAAATTTACACCTGGCAACAAAAATATATTAATATAAAATATAAATATAAATTTAAAAAAATATATACGAGTACGAGTATATATAATTATAATATCAAACAAAATGTTTAATTGAAAAATTCCAAAATAACAATTGATAATTAACTTGAATAAAAATGTGATTGAAAAAATTTCTAAAAGTAATTGAAAATGATTAAAGAATGAATTACTACCTTACTAAAATATTTCAATAGAATTAAACTGTGAATAAGTGGCGATTTGAAATGAGTAGAGGGGGTGTATGCAGAGCAACAATTTTGTTAAGGCGAACACTTGAAAATATTTTGGAATTACAATTGACAAATTTAGCTCAAATTGCTTAAAAAAAATTTCTTCACAAGTGAAAAGAAGAAAAAAGCTACTCGAACAATTACTTTGAAGGCTAAAAGTAATTGAAAAGATTTCTAAAGTAATTGAAAATGATTAAAGAATGAATTACTACGTTACTAAAATACTTCGAATACCGATTTTGAAGTAGTAGAGAAGGGGTTAAATCCAGTGTTCAGGTTCTTCCCCTTTTTTTTTGTTCTGGGAAGTCCTTGAAATTATTTTCAAATTACAATTGAATTTTTTCAAACAAAATTGTTTATTTGAAATGTTTTTACGAAATATTTTTCATGATTATTATAATTTTTTTTTTTATATAAAAAGCTTTTCGAAAACAAAACATTTTCTCTATAAGAAGGCAATTTAAATGTGTAAATAAAAAAAAAAAAATATTATAGAAATTTGAAGAAATCGCGGTTCTCAACTCATGTTTTTGAAATTTTATTAATTTTTCGTTATTTTTATTTTATTTTTATTTTTTTTTATTTTATTTTTATTCGTAAATATACATTTTCAGTTGTTTCCCCATATTTTCGCTTTCATTTGTGTATTTGTGCCTGCAGAGCCGCCTGAAGAGCAAGAGAATTTTTTGCAATAAATGTGGAGGCCACTTGGGATTTTATCGGAGGCCTACATAGTGAGAAAACAAATAAATTTCTAATTATTTTGTATTTATTGCATTGAAAATTGTGAATAATTTTTTCTTTAAATTAAGAAAAGCTCACCCACAAGCATACAAAAAGGAAATAAAGTGGTATTCAAGTTCATCACGCAAAAAATAAAATAAATAAATAAATATATAAATAAAAATACAACTAAAAAAAAATTGAAAAAAAATTGAAAAAAAATTTTGTAATTATAAAAATTGCTGAAAGAAAAAAAAATTAATATGTTTTTAATATCTAGAGGAACATTAACTTGAGCGGCCGAATCAAAAATTATCTTTCTGCCATGAAATGGAATTTTTCTCTTAAAAGCGTGATGCCGCATGTAGAGGCAGAGGGTTTGTGAAATATTTGTTTGTGAGGAAAAGAGGTGGAAAACGTTTTATTTTAAAAATAATTTTTAGTCAACTGTGTCACAGATAATCGGCCTCTCTCTACGCACTGGCAATTCAGTTCAATTTGTTTCCAAGTCCACTAACAACAATGACAACTACTGCTGCTCTCTACACAGAAACGGCAAAGGCTTTGGAAAAGATTTTACCGGCACTGCCAAAATATGTTGGCCATTTGGAACGGGAGGCTACAGAAATTGATTGCCCCTCTTGCCAACAACATGGCCAGACGCGTGTTGAAAGACAAGCGGCCACGGTAATACAACGTCTCGTTGCAATCATCAATGTCAGTCTTTGTTGGTAAATAACTTTAGAATTCTTTAGAGAGTTTTTATGTATGAATTTTCCGAATTATCTTTGCACAAGCACCCCCATACGTTGGCATGGTCGCCATGATATCAATCACTATTGCAGTCAGTGCGGTTGCTTTATTGGCCGTCACATTACTTTGAGCTGGTACAAGCGACAACTATTTCGCATGCAGCGTTCCGATGTGGAGGAGGAGAGCAGGTGGCAGCGTTTTCGCAAAATTGAAAAGGAGCAGTTGGACCAGAACAAGCAAAAACATTTGAAAGCGGTCATTAAAACAGCGGAGGGCGTAGACGAGCAATGACCCACAAAGTAGCCGATAATCATCATGCTGTTCTATTTTGAATGAGCAGCGCTCTCACGCCATGAGCACTGAATTGTGTTGCGTTCTTCTGTTTAAGTGATTTTTATTTTCGAATGTTTATTAAAGTGTTTCAAAATAAATAAAACACTTGAATTGATAAAACATGCTAATTTTTCATAAACTTGTTTCCTTGCGTTTTAAATGTTGACCAACAAGCGAGCCAGTGCGCCAGCATCAGGCATGACATCATACGGAGAATCGATTTTTAAAATTAGAATGAAGTATTTCGGTATTAGAAATATTGATTTTGTTTCTTTAAGAGAAGTTGCGAAATTAGAATTTTTTTTGTTCTTTTTCTTCTTCTTTTCTTGAAACGTAAAAGTACATTTATGCTTGTAACATTGACGTGCCGTACACTATTGTGGCGTTCAGTAGGAGTACAAGTTATTATCTTTTCTTCAAATTGATTATTTAGAAGAAATTATTTTGAAATAATTTATTTATTCGTGACCGTCGTTTTATTTACACAATTTTTGCAATTTGCCTGTTTTTCTTTTGCTTTTTTGCGATTTTTCCATTTAATGGTTTTTAACGATTTTTTATGATTTTTATATAGTACATATATTTTTTATTGTATTTGAGATACCTTGGGCGGCTTTTATGATTGGTTTTTTTCTCTCTTTGTTTTATTTCTTATCATTCTAACTCTTTTTTTATTTTAACGATTTCTAAATTTTTAGCGATTTTTTACTCAAGTTTGATGTTTGTTTTTTTAAATGCATCATAAGCTTTTCATAATAATTTTGGGCTTTGTGATCTTTTTTTTTTTTTTTGTATTTTGACAAAACTTTTTTTTTTACTTCCTTTTTATTCACTCTTTTTGCGATTTTTTGCTTTTAGGCATTTTTAATAGTTTCGTTTTGAATAATTGATTTGGTTGTTGTAATTTGATATATTTTTATTTTACTTCGTTTTCATTACCACTTTTTCAATTCATAAATTTTTCCAATTTTTGGCGATTTTTTACTTTAGTCACTTTTAATGATTTCTTTTTAAATTATTGACATGCTATTTGTAATGTGATATATTTTTATTTTACTTCGTTTTCATTACCACTTTTTTCAATTCACAAATTTTTCCAATTTTTGGGCGATTTTTTACTTTAGTCACTTTTAATGATTTCTTTTTAAATTATTGACATGCTATTTGTAATGTGATATATTTTTATTTTACTTCCTTTTCATTCCAACTTTTTTCATTTCAAAGATTGTTTACAATTTTTGGCGATTTTTTGCTTTTTTCCACTCTTGACGATTTTTTTTAAATAATTCTTTTGCTTTTCAGAATGATTTCCCCTTTTTGGAATTTTTACATGTTATAACTTTTTCGTTTTTTCATATTGTGTAATGAACTTGATTATTATAGTTTTATATATGTAATTATCTTGTTAGAGAGCAGCTTTCTGCATAACTACACACTTTGCTTGGGGATTTTTCCATACTTTTGCAAGTCTCGTGATGCCTAAAATAATAGTTGATTTTATAATGGCGACTACTTTCTCACCATATCGGTAAAATATGGTTCCGCATAAAAATTCTAAATTATTGGCGGCCTAAAAAATCCTTAAGTAATATGGCTATAAATTCTAAGAGAAACTATAAACGATTTTCTAACAATTTTAAATGTAACTGCTTGTTTAATACATATGAAATATATCATATGTTGTTACACTGTTTTGCAATTCATATAACGATATATGTATGCTTAATAAGATCGTAATCATTTTATGAGAGAGTAGTATATCCGATAGCCATACAAGTATCGAAAACCAAATTTCCCTTAAAAGAAATTATATTCAATTTAGAATATTTTATAAAAAAAATTAAAAACAATAAATTTATTGGAAAAGCTTTTTTTTTGTTGGAAAAAAACCAATTTGTTAAAAAAAATTGACTTGGACCGGTTTTATTTTTATTTCCCATACACCATTTCATTTCGAGTACGCAGAAAGAGAATGTAAAAAGATTTTCTTTCTCTTAAAAAGTTTCAATCTCTTTCACTTCAAACTCTTAAGTTCGGTTGCTTGATGTTCTGGGAATGAAAAATATCGAAGATATTACTGGCGGGTGCAAAACGATCTGCAGTTAGTAACCCCTGACCATCCCATCAATATGGAGTCATCTGTGCGGGATAAAATCAAAATCAAATTAGTACCGGCCATAACAGCCGAAGAACGAAAACATAATATTATCGCTAATGTGGTCGTTGTGGAAGATGTGGGCAATGGAGATGGAGCTGGTGTAGTCCCATACATTGATGATGTGGTCACAGCCACACATATAACACAGCTGCAGTCCGATCATAAGCAACGTGGAAAAGCCTGCCTGCGCTATTATGCGGTCGGCCCATCAACATATCGCATTAAGTGTCCACTCTGTCGCCAGCGTGCAGATGCAGCAGTTGTGCGTGCAGCTGGCTATAAAGATGCCACTTGTTGTTTATCGATGTTGTCTTGGTGTGTGTTAAGTTTACAGTGTAAACAAACAAATTTAAAACTGCTGCATGCAATTTGTTTATTAGTTTGTTTACATTTTTTTTTTCGCTTTTGCTTTTAGTATTTTCCCCATATTTTGGATCTGTTGCATTTGTACTTGGTGCGGCTGCAATCGTGAATGGACCACAAAGGGTTTATATTGTAGTCAATGTGGGGGCAAGTTGGGCGTTCAAAGGAAACCGAAATAGCTGCTATAAAATTAGTTTTTTTGCTAATTTTATAAATAATTTTTTTTTTCTTTGCTTATTTGAAAAGAAGCATTAAATGTTTTATAACTGAAAATTAAGCAGGTGAGCTTTAGTTGGTTCCAAATGCCAACTTTCAACTCTCTTTAAGGAATTTTTAAAATAGTTTTATCTGAAAGGAGAAAAGCTTAAAATTGCCTAAAAATAAATTAATAATTGAAATAAAAATAATAAAAAATAATAAAAAAACAAAATATATTTAATAACTCAATATAAGAGCTGGTTTTTCTTAAAAGTGGCATAAGTCCACTTTTTCATTTATTTATTTATTAAATTTTATAGTTATATTAATATTTTATGAATATGGTTAAAATCAATAGCTTCTGATTTCATCGCTGTTTTTTTTTCATATATTAAGATTCAATCAATATAAAAATATTTATTGACTGAAGAATTACAGACAAGAAAAGAAAAAACCGATTTAAAATTGCTTTTGTCAAGAATTGCGGTCTTGCACTATAACTGGGGCCGCCTATAAGATCCCAAATATTCACCACACTGAGAACAATAGTGACGCCGTAAACAACAGCGAAGTATGGAACGTTTCATAATTGTTTTACAGTACTGCTTGCAAAATGGACACGAAACTTCATGGGGCTGGGGTCCAACGGCAAAATACACAGGCTGTTCCTGAGCTTCCATCTGCTTAGCGAAAACAATTTGAAAAAATCAAGCCCACAACCTTGAATGCAATTGAATTAAAAATAAAAATAATGGCACATTTAATAAAATTAATTCATAAATTTAATTACTAAAACGACTGCACACTACGCACAACACACACACAAACATACTCACACTTTATTTTAATTAAGTATACAAAATCTCAATAGCGGAGCATGAATGAAGAGATGCTGGCTGAACGATCGAAAATGTACTGAGCGGAGAAACCTCATTTTCGTTTGCGTAAAGGAAAATTTGTGTATTTCGCAAATGAGAGAAATTAGAGCAGAATCAAAGAGATTTTAAATTCACTTGATTTTTTATTTAGCCTAAAATCTTTTAAAAGTATCTAGTTTTTTAAAGTAAATACAAAATGAAAAAAAAAATATATATAAAAAAAAAAAATTTAATTCGCACTCATACGAGGGCAGCACTGAAATTAACAGAGCGATATTTGAAGTTACTGTTTCTAAGGGTCATCCATTACTATCCACTATATGATGTGATTTAAAAAATCGCATGAAAATGGCATTATAGCTGTCACACTATCTTACAACTATGATGCCAGCAAATTTTTTCTTGTTTGATTGAAATGAAAGCTACTCTGATCTTTATAAAGTTTTGCTTGTCTAAAAATCTGACATTTTCAGTAGAGATATATTTGAAAAATCGTTGATCTGTGAAGTCGACGCAAACCGATTTTTCCACCATTCATACCATATATTTTTTTTTTTTTTTTTTTTTTTTTTTTTTTTTTGTAACTAACTCCACCTGCAAAGCTTTTGGCTTGTCGGCAGGAAAACACCCAGGGTCTAGGCAGGAATCGAACCCGCGACCTCCGCTTTATTAGGCTGAGCATTATTCACTCGCCTACGGAGGCACCCCACACAAATCGTCCGATAGTGTATAGTTATTGGCCATAGTATAACGATTTTATATCTTAAACCGAAACGAAATTTCTTTGAAAACAAACCGGATTTTTTTTTAAAATTCAGCAAATGAAATATATTTAATTATCGTTAATTTATCTTTAAATAAAGATATTCCATTAGCGAAGTTTTCTTAACACGTCTCTCTAGTCTTAAGTGTTAACATTCTTAAAGGAGATTCCCCTTTAGTCGAATTTACTCATTCTCAACTCATGTATAAGCATAAGCGAAAGGCACATTTTTAATCGCAATATATTGCAGCTACGATATTTTTAAGCGATATTTTTATATTTTTCGCTGTTACTTCAATATTAAATTTTTAAATTTTTTACTTTAATTTGTTTTTAATATTTTTTTAATTTATTAATTGAAATTTGAAAAGCTTTTTGATATGTTAATAAAATTAAAGTTTGCCAATTCAACTTTTGTAAATAATATTATTATAATACTTAGTTTTTCCTTGACAAAGTAATTATAGCGCCGACCTCGTATTTTAATGTAGGAGTATATTATACAAATGTTTTTGGCATAGTAAATGCTGAAAGTTTATAAATAAAATAAGTAGATTCTTTTTTTTTTTTTTTTGGGAACTGCATCACTGTTTAGTCGTTGCAACTCTCGTTAAGGGAGCAATTCGCATTGCTCGTCCATAATAGCAGCCACAATTTTTACAATAATGATTGCGATCACTGGCTTTGCAGGGCAGTGAATAATCCAGGCAACAGCAACAGCACAATGTTCTAGTTAATTAAAACGAGTAATTTAATTTTTATAATACTTTTTTGTTGCGCGAAAAAGAGGAGGTCCTTACACGAATAAGCAGCCCAGGAAGCGATTAATTTCTGTGGCCCACCATTTTAGTTCATCCACTACTTCACTCAGTTCTTCGACGCCACAACTGGGGCATCTTATTAAAGCTGGCTCTTCAGTTAATTTCAAGTAAGTGCCCACCAGAGGCGTGGCAAAATTATTATAAATCTCCTGCTGTCGTTGGGCTCGTAACATTTTCTCGCCCGCCTTTTGCGCCTTTTTGTCAATAACAACTTCAACGTTGGCTGGCTTCTGCTCATTAATTGTCGCCATTGTTTATTGTCATTAATCTTTCTAGTTTATTTATTTCACTTTTCTTCGATTTTCGTTTTTATTTCAACTTTATTTTCGCTAATGAGAGAACTCGCGAATTTTCTTTTGACAATTTTTTCTTTTGAAATAAAATAATTAAAATTTTTTTTTTCTGCTTATTTTCAATACAATTAACAAAGTTGTACTGAAAAAGATTTTATTATTTTATATTTAAATCTAAAAACAAAATTAAAACTGCTGCTGAGAGTTGAGTTCGTTTCGAGTAGGAGCTAACGAGACTCTAGTGGTGGTTTGCTCTTTAAGAGATTGATTTTAAACAATAATTTTTAAGAGAATTTCATTATTGAAAATGAAATTATTTAATTAGTCGATTTGCTCGGAATATTGTTAATATGAAAATGCGAGTTTAAAGCGCTCGAATAAAAGAATCTGAAAAAAAATCTAAAAATTTTTTTTCGTATTCTCTCTTATAATCGCAATGAAAATTAAAAAAAAAAATTAATTTTCTTCTTATTTATTATTACTCAAAAAGTCATCTTCATTTGGGCATAAGTTCGCGTTTTGTAACTTTACGACATACCCATTTCAGACCCACAAAAGAAAAAAAAAATTTATAAGAAGTGAATCGTTTGAATATCTCAATAATGAATATAGAACTCTGACGTGCTTCAAAATCAGTTACGTTTTGTAAACGTCATTCTGAAACGACACAGATACGATTTTATATTGCATAAGAATTTTTAAAACTTTTTTTAAAATCTATTTCTTTTTAAAAAGTAAATATAAAGTAATACAGAAAACGTGAATTATGATTTAATTCATTGTGTGTATGAATCAAAATTTTATCAATCTGTGTCGCATTTCGTAAATACTTTCCCAATTTAATTAAATCAGTTATTTGGTTTCTTATGAGTGCAACTGTTAAGTAATGAATAAGTTCTTTTTAAATAATTACTTTTGTTTAATTATAAAAATAAAAAAAATAAAAAAAATTAGTTTAATCGTAATTTTCTTTTCTGTCAATCAGTTAGTCGATTATATACGGACTACTGTAACAAGCGGGAATGCAATAGATTCATATTCATTTTGGTTTTGTTTGCTGTATTCTTTTTTTTTTGTAAAGGACTTCAAAGGTTTGCTCTGACTAAGTATTAGTAATTCTCATTTGGTTTTTGCCAAAGTGGTTACAATATTATATTATATAGTTTTTCTTATTTTATTTTATCCGGATATTAAATTTTTAAGAATTTTAAAAATCGAACATTTGAGCGTGGCGACTACGTAGACATTACGTTACCATAGCGGCAGGTTGCCATCTGTTACTGGTCCTCTCTAAAATATTTTGGAATTTTTCTTGGCTGGTTTTTTATGTGACCATTAATATCCAAAAATTTCAAAATCGAAAATGTGAGCCACGTAGACATTACGTTTCCTTGCTGGCAGGTTGTCATCTGTTACTGGTCCTCTCTAAAATATTTTGGAATTTTTCTTGGCTGATTTTTTATGTGACCATTAATATCCAAAAATTTCAAAATCGAAAATTTGAGCTACGTAGACATTTCGTTTCCGTTGCGTGTCTAAAATCTTTTTGCGAACCATACATATTGACAGCAATTTCTTCAGAAAGAATTAAATTTGACATCAGTCAAATGCAATTCTGTAATTTATATCGATTCGACAGTCACAAGATTTATCGAAAATTTGGCTGCAGTAACGTTTTAGTGATTTAGTAACTTCTTGTGTTATAATTTTCTGCCATCATAAATATAATATACGTTCATATACGATCATATAAATGAATATATAAATATTTTTCTTTATTTAAATTTACATAAATTCTATAAAAGAAATTATTGCCGGTTGCTTGTCGATAAAACTAAAAGCAAACAAAAACAGCTGATCGCCACCGATAACGAATATCGTAAAAATGTTTACTGAATAGCAAATCCGATAAATATTTGTCATAATTATTTTATCGATGCGATTCTCGTAAAAAAAAGTTACTGAATCGCACTACAGTATATATATTTATGTTTGTCACATTTTTTAAAAAAATATCTTAAATAAGAAGAAGTGGAAAATTAAAATTAAATATCGAGATAGTATTCACTTAAGGTTTTTTAGGACTGCGCAACGCCAAACAAAGTGCATATTTGGTCCACCCATAAAAAACGAAATAACGATTTTAATAAAGAAATATTTTTCTTTTCAGCTAAAAATTCAAATTCTTATAAAAAAGCCGATTTAGTAATTTTCAGAAAATTTGCCAATTTAAAATTATTGAAACAATTTTTTTTTTAAATATTTATTTGTAGAAAATTTGCAAAAGTATTTAATTAGCTTTCTTGAATGTTCAGAGCAGAAGAAGAAAATATTTTATAGCATATTTAAGAGCATCATAGGCGTTACTCTTCAACTGCAACTGTTAAAAAAATAATTTTCTTACAATTTACGGGCGTTGGTTTTTCATCTTAAACACTTTTTTATAAAAAAAACATTTTTTTTTTAAATAATTAAACTTTGCGAAGCAAATGAATTATAAAAAAATTTTATAATAATTTTTTTAGCTAAATTAAGAGCATCACAACTTGCTTCTCTTAACATAAGATTTCAAGAGAAAAATATTTTTCCAATTTGCTCGTGTTGTTCTCTCATTTAAAGTCATTTTTTATTTAAAGTAAATTTATAATGAATTTTATTTAGTGTTGAAGTGAACGTTTAAGAACCGACAATCAGAATGGTCGCTATTGAGGAGGAAAAGTGTATAGAAATTATTTTGCCTGAACCGCCAAATCCACTAGTTAAAACCATCGACTTGAAAAATGTTGGACTTTTGCTAAAACATCCCACATACATCAGTTGTCCAGCTTGTTTGGCGGAATCGCTGAGTGTAGTGCGTCTTGAAGTTGTTACATGTTGGCAAAAGTTCCTAAAAGCCACCAATTGGCGGTACGTTTTTATTTATTTTATTTATGTAAATTCGAGTTTCGGACACCGCAATATACGGTGTCGGAAAAGGCATTAAAGAGGGGCGTTTCATGTGCCAAAGTTAAAATATATAAAAATATTTATCAAGATTTTAAAGAAGAAAGACTGTGCATGAAAAATAAATGAGCAAACAAAATATTTAAGCTCCAAAAAAAAAAAAAAATTAATTAAAATTTTGTTTTACACCCTTCCTAAAAAATGGTGTATAGTAGCTTGTCATTCCGCTTGTAATTTATGTATTCTTAATATAATATTATTGTGTAAAATATTATAATGGAATGTAAAGTTGTATTGGGGTATGTCTGGGGGACCGTCTGTCCACCTGTCTGTCTGTCCCCCTGTCCGTCTGTCCAAAATGCCACCTTTTTTGAAAATCTAGCCAATATAATGCATGGAAAAATTTTGTAATGTGTTTTTATTTAATTTAGTCTCCGCCGATATTACTAAGACCCAATATGAGGGCGCGAAATAGAATCGTGTTTATTTAAAAAAAAAGTAGTATAGTAGTTTTGCTCCACCTGTTAATTTGAATTAATGAAAATATCTGGAATACTGAAAAATTTGTTAATAATTAATTAAATATATTAAATTTGTTAATTTGTGCAATGACAAGTTCTTTGTAAAAGCAACAACTTTTTAAGAATCTGAATTTGTCTTCACGAGAATTTTTAGTACAGTTGTGCACACTGAGTTGAGTCTAAAAAGCAGACCCAATTCATGACTACTAATTAAAAAAAAAAAAAGTTAAAAAAATAAAATAAAAAAAATAAATAAATAAAATTGGCAAAAAACATTATAATAAAAATTTCTTTAAAAATTAGAATTTTTGTGCATATTTTAATAAAATCTTAAATTAATTAGACTATGGCGAGTGGACCTAAAAAGGTCTCCATACAATTCAAGAGCATAGAAATGACCCCTGGAGAACTAGAAAAATAATCTATGAAAAGTTGGGGAAAAAATAATTAAAAATTTTGTTTTATATGTTTTAATTATTAAAAAAGTAAATGAAAAAATAATTAAACATTTTTTCTGCCGTCTTATTTAATAAATATTTCTAATTTGTATTTAATTATATGAATTTGTTAATCTCATTTTGTGTATATCCAGTGGGCGGGGCCAAGGGAAAAAGAGGTGACAGTGCTTTAGTGGAAAGACACCTCTCGACGACACTTGTAATGGTAGAGACTGATGGACTTGAATTTCCAAATTATATTGATGTAAATTTATATGATTGACCAAATAAGTCTGACAAGCGGACAGATGGACAAGGGGACAGATGGACAAACAGCTATAGCTCAATAATTATTCCTTATTATATCCAAATTCAAAACTTATAAGGTCAATTTTATTGTACCTGGAGAAGTTACCAATAGTCATATGAAAATATCGTATAAGAAATAATTTTTTTAAAAAACTAAGCAATAAACTAAAGTTTTCGAAAAAGAATTTAAAATAAATATTTTATGAACTGCCATTTCCAATTCCAAGACCTACTAATTGTCTTTTTTCCAACTTTTCCATTTTAGCAAAACATCTGAAAGTCGGTATGACATAAATCATTATTGTAGTATCTGTGGCTGTTATATCGGGCGCTACGTTGAAATTGGTTGCGGCGAGCGTTGTATATCAAAGAATGCCCGTAAAAAGGCCGCTAATGATGCCATGACATTAAAGACAAAGCCCCGAGATTGTGCAGCCCATATGCAGAAGGCTCGTGAAAAGGTTAAAAAAAATCGTGCGAAAGAGAAAGCCAAAATGGCGGGGAAGCACCAGAACAGAAATTTGGAAGACCAATAAAATTGCCACTTTACATCCCCGTATACATCTTTACATGCAAAATGTGAGCATTTGAGTTATTTAACAACTTTTTGTAAGTAAAATATTAGTTAAAATTTTGAGATTGAGATCTGAGATGGCAATTTTTATTTCTAAGTATGTGCATTGAGCCAAAGTCTACAATTCTAGATAAGAAAAGGCTGTAAATATATCGATATATTTTATTTGGAACTTGAGAACTAACAGTCGCCCCATTAAACTATTTTCTAACTACAGCGAAAAAAAAATATATATTTATATATGAAAGACGATTGATGAAATTAATTTAGTTTTATTGTTGTAGTTCTCGAATAAGTTTTTGAAACAAGTTTTTTTTTTTAATTTTTTCTAAAAGTATTTCTAAGTTTTAAAGGCAAAATGAAATGTTGACATGTGACCTATTTTAACCTGAAATAGCTAAGATAATTTTATAAACAATTTGGAAAAATTCCTATAATAATGAATAAGGTAAAAATTATACAGTGCGACCTCGATTTGCGCAACTACTGATAGCAGCAACACCCCTACTAGCGCAACAAGCCATTTTTCTACATTACAATCTCTATAAGTGCAATTTTTTACACAAACTAGCCTCGATAAGTGCCACTTTTTCTTTTTGAACTGATTTCTTCAGAATATTGGAAAGTGGTATTTAAAGTTTCAAATAAGGTGGAGAGTGTAGATACCTTTTGGAAAGAATTTACTACTAAGATCAATGAACTAGATCGGTCTCTTTGTTAGACTTGAAATGAAAAGTCACCGGGGGACGTAACGTTTCTAAAGAAAGCATAACATTTTTGCCATGCGGGAATGCAAGCGGATCACATGACCTAAAATTATTTCTTGTTGGAAAATAAGTGAATCTGCATACGTTTAAGAACTTAAAAAAATATTGAAGTCTTTTCTATACGAAAACTTACTCTGTGCAGGCCTCTAACACTTGTATGTATTTTTATTTATTTTTTTTTTTTTTGGGCGGAAAAGCTTTCATGTGCATATACGGAAAGCTTATTGCAATATGTTAACGTAACCAAAAGAAATTTACACATTATCTTTAATTTCCTTATGATGCATGGCTCTCACCCTGGTGTGTTGGCTTGGCGGCCTCTGCGGAATTACTTAGAGCATCCAAGTCTAAGCCTACCAAAGTGCTAAATCTCTTATACTTTTGTATGCGAGCTACTGTTTCAGGCGGCAGTTCTTTGCCGTTTATTGTAATAGAGGGTAAATTTTTGGATTTGGCACTGTCTGCGGCTGAAGTTTGCGTTATTGTCTCGTTTTCCACAATTAATTTTTCTCGCAGATGCTTTTCATCTTCTTCAGGTTGCTTGCCAAGACTATATTCATCCATATCGGTTGCGATGTACAAGCGATTCGGTGTCAGGCAATTTTTATTGCGATCATACATTCCGAGAAAAGTTCTGCAATGGGCGCAGTACAGACACTCTCGACTTTGCCTGTTTGGCAAAATCCAGGGTAAGAAACAAAATGGCCAGCAGCTTAAAAGGCAACAGGATAGCCATTCATTGTAAGTAAAATGCTCAGCTTTTATTTTTATTAAAGGTCGTTTGTTGCAGCCACATTTAGGACAATATATAGTGCCATTGGCAGGACACCAGTTTTCTATGGAAGTTCGGTATAAAGTGTGCTGAAAGGGCTGCTTTAGGGCACTCGCTGATACGGCTGGGGGAATACCGACTAAATAACGCCTTGTATAAACAACTTGTGCATTAGGATTGCGTGGCATATACTCACACTCCTTAATTTCGGGATATTTCTCCACTACAACGATTTTTAATTCATATAATCTTAATAATTAATTTCCATAAAACTTACAAATTTCGGATCTGATAGAAGGATGCGTCAAGTCAACATTTTTAACCGCTTTTGGCATTTTTGGCCACTTCTCGGATCTCTCTTCATTCTCTGTATTTTCGTAGCTTACATACTTTTCTTCTGCCAGCCCTTGATTTCTTTTGATATAACATTCCTCATCGGAAGAATCGCAATACTCAATTGTATCTACATGCTTTAATTCTGATCTCTCTGAGCTTTTTGCTACTGAATTCAGATATTCTTTAGCCGTGGACTTTGCTACACCTCTGCCAGTAGTAGTTCTCTTTTTTTTTGTATCCGTGTCGATAATATCGACTTCGGGGTGATCGGTACGTATATGATCCAACAACGCCACTGTATCATATCGGGAACATTTTAATATTTTGCCACATTTTATGCAACGCACCAAATTTATTTCTCTGCTCTCCGGAGAACTCATTTTTAACACTTTATTGAGTCGCTTTTTTGAAATTTTTAAGATTCCAAATGCTTGAGAATTTTTGTTGACAATTTTAATACATTTGCAAATGTCACATATGTATACACATACATATACATATGTAGTTAATCGACACCAAAATGACAAAATGATTTATTTTTAATTTTTGGTTTTTAATAAAATTTTTTTTGTAATTAAATTCAGTGGTTGCTGCGATTTTCCACTACAAATTTGTATAATGGCGAATTGTGCAGCACATTTAGTAATAATGTTAAAAGGCCCTAAAGGGATTGTCGTAACCGTTGCTGGTTTTCATATTCTACAACATTTTTAACGATAACAAATATTGCCAACATAACGACAGTAATACTTGTGATGACAATTAATTGGCAAAAGTCAGCTGTTTAGTGAGTGACTCTCTAATGTGTGTTATGGCTAATTAATATATATCACATGTAGTAATAATAATATGAAAAGGCCCTAAAGTGATTGTTGTAACCATTGCCGGTTTTCATATTCTACAACATTTTTAACGATAACATATATTGCCAACATAACGACAGTAATACTTGTGATGACAATTAATTGGCAAAAGTCAGCTGTTTAGTGAGTGACTCTCTAATGTGTGTTATGGCTAATTAATATATGTCACATGTAGTAATAATAATATGAAAAGGCCCTAAAGTGATTGTTGCAACCATTGCCGGTTTTCATATTCTACAACATTTTTAACGATAACAAATATTGCCAACATAACGACAGTAATGCTTGTGATGGGAAAGAATAGGCAGAATCCAACTGTTTACTGAGTGACTTTCAATATATGAAATATAATTATTTTAGATATATATAATTAATTTAAAGAAAATTATATATTATAGTACCTAAAATATATAAAATATATTTTTTGAAATATTATTTTTAAATTAACCATAAAATATATAAAATATTATAAATAAATTAAATATATTTCTGCATATTTTTCGCTAACATAAGATGTTGTTGTTGGATACCCGCCTGTTACGCAGGTTTCAGGAGTTCAATTCCCCAGGGAGCCAGAAGCAAAAGGCCTCAGTAGCCAGTGCTTCTATACATATTGCAATTATATTCATATAATTGTAATATTTGGTAAATAAATAAGATGTTATAAGAAGAAGAAATGCGACATGGCCGTAACCAGGTGTGATTCATCAACAGCTGATATCATTAACAGTTGTTTACGGCTACGGTCAACAGCGAAATTAAATTCCCTTTAATGGTTATGGTTATGGTCACGTGTAACTTATTATGTCTAGTTCATAACTTTGGTTCGAACAGCTGTTTCCTACGGTTAAGGTTATGACATGTCGAGTTGCACAGTTGGTCCCCATCCAGTTGGAATGCCCCAAATATGAAATGCTATTGTTTATTCCAATTCTCGTTGTAGATTTCAAAGCCATATTTTTTGTTGTTGTTTGAAAATAAATTTCATTTTCTTTATTTTGTCTAAATTGGTAGTTTTAGCATATTTTGTTAGTAAATATGTTAATTTGCTTTATATTTAATATTAATTGTATTTAAAAAACTAAATTTATTACCAGGATACACACAAATGCTTGACTTTTAAAAAATGTTTGCATCGTGTTTTTGCTAAATTGTTTCCATTTTAAAATTACATTTTCAATTGTTGTTGTTGTTGTTGTTGTTGTTGTTGTTTTTCCTTTACAACTATAAAAATAATATATTCTATTTATATTTAATGCTTATCTATATAAAATATTTATTTATTTCATTAAAATAAACCACTTATAAAATGTATTTCTTTCCAGCTATTATTTTTAATTTAAAAAAAATTATATTTATCCATTTTTTAATAACTTGAGGCACATTTATTGTTTTTTTCCTTTAGAAACTCTTAGAATTCTAAAATTATAAAGTTTTTTTTTTTTTTTTGTTTATTTGTTACTAGTTTTTTTGTCGTTTTTGTTGTTGCTGTTTCTTTAAACTTTTTTTTATAAATTGTTTTCACTAATCTTAGAAATTATTAATTAAATTGTAATGTTAACATTTATAATCTTAATTTTAATTGTGGGCTTATCTTTTATACAAAGTTTAAAGAGTGTTATTTTTTTTAAAATCCTTTTTCTATTAAATATTGAAATAGGTGCCGGGTCAAACTTTTTTTTGGTTAATATAACTTTCATCTGGAGAAGTAGCAGTGTGATACCAGCTAAAGACTAGAGCCGAAATTATGACAGTGGCAAACTTTTAGAAATGTATTTAACTTTAAGCTCATCCTATTCACCACTCTGATCTTACTCGAGCTGGCTCTTATTCACCACTCTGAATTTACTCAATATTTCCGAAATTATTACAGTGGCAAACTTTTATAAATGTATTTAACTTTTGTTTATTTTCCTGTGATTTCAAATGTCTAAGCTGATCCTATGCATCACTCTCATCTTACTCGAGCTGGCTCTTACTCACCACTCTGAACTTACTCAATATTTGCGAAATTATGACAGTGGGAAGTTTTTATAAATGTTTATGTTTAAACTTTTGTTTATTTGCCTGTAATTTCAAATGTCTAAGTTGATCCTATTCAGCAGACTGATCTTATTCGAGCTAGCTCTTACTCACCACTCTGATTTTACTCAATATTTCCGAAATTATGACAGTGGCAAATTTTTATAAATGTATTTAACTTTTGTTTATTTGCCTGTGATTTCAAATGTCTAAGTTGATTCTATTCACCATTATTCGAGCTGGCTCTTATTCAGCATTCTGAATTTACTTAATTTTTAATTTCTTCACTAGTATAATCTTAATCAACTCTGTTCTTATTCACCACTCAGCTCTTACTCAACTTTGCTCTTATAAGTTATCGTTAAAGACAAATAGCTTCAAGAAGTCTACTAATTAAATCTTTATGAACAGCAAGTAATGGGGCTAAACAGAAACCGGACGATAGAGTCCAAAGTTATAAGATCCATAAAACTTATATTGTATTTGAAAAAGAGAAAATATTTTGAAGTGAAAATAAGAAAACACGTTTAGCTAAGCTCTGTGGAAATGCATCAGGCTGAAGATTGTAAAACTTATACAACGGCATTATTTTTCTCGGCCAATACATAGCCGGCTTGTAAGTACACTTTGTGCATTGACATGAATCTAAAATTTAATCTGAGGTGGCCGGCTTAAAATTATTTGTTGGAAAATTCCAAACGAGAGTAATTGATCGTGGTGAGCTGCTTGGTTGCAATACACAACTTTTATTTAAATTAATTAAAATCGTTAATTAATTTAAATACTTCTGGAAATTGTTATACACGTATGCAGTACGAGATGAAGCTCAATAATGGCTCAACATGGCTTTATGAGAGTAGACTTGACACCAATTTCGTTTCATACACTGGATGTCTTAAAATGACCGAAGAACTTGAATAGTAAAAAATAGAGGATTACAAGAGAGTGCAACTTCATTACACCAATGGCAAAAGATTTTATCTTGTGTTAGTTTTGCCACACCCCTAATACACTTATCCCTCTTTATACACGGAAATTATTTTTGTACGTTTTTGAAATAACATGTTTTGAAAAAAAACTATTCCTCTATTTTTTTGGAGGGACATAAAGTGGGATATATCTTTTATAAAAATCATAAACCATAATATGTTTGGCCTAAAAGGACACAAAAGTTATATATGTTATACAAAACTTGTATATTTTTTGCCCTGTGAAAGTGTTTTAATTAATTTGAAGTTTTTTTTTTTACTCAGTGTACCATACAATAGAATTATCCTGTAAAGCCAGGACTGGGTGTACTTGCTTGCAAACTGTGATTTCGAACGAAGAGAATTCCTTTTACTTTCAACCTTTTCTGGGCAGGGAAGTCATTTATAATGAACCGGAATATTTTCAACATAAAGAGTAACCCATTAGTAACACATCACAGTTTGTTTTATGTAATTCAAATATTTTCCATTCTGAACTAAAATTGGAAATAAAGATCTCTTAAGTGTTGGCAATTTTACAATTCTGTCTATTCAACTTATTTCTCATTCTTTTCTGTAAGAAAGTTTTTGTTTTCTTTTTTTTTTTTTGAAAATACAAAAGCGAAACCATTTTTATAGTTCGGGCCAATTTAGTTTACAAGTATTTTATGAATTTCTTAGGAAACCTTATATTTTCTTCATTTGGGCTTTCGGTGGCAAGTGCTGGAGTTGCTGCTACATTATTTAATTTGGCCATTTGCGGTAATTGCTCGCAAGTACTGCATTTAATTTTGCATTTAGTTGAACTACAAAGTGTTTTGTTTATTGTTATCGATTGGCTTTGATGTGGTCGCAGATCTCGGCCTTGGACGTTTTTTTGGTTGCAAAGAATACAATCTGCCACTGCGTGGTGGCCTCGCATGCTGCTCCGTCAGAGAGCTGTTGTGTGTTAATTGGTAACTAAAATTGGAAATTTATGCAAAAAGTTAATTAGTTTATGGTAATATTCTGTTAGTGTTCGCCAGTGTAGGCGTCTTTGATAGTGTTAGTAGTTGATAAAACTTTTATGGTCACCTCAACACTTTTTACTTACTTAAGTTCCAGCTTGGCCAGACGTTGCTTCATTTTAGCTTGACTTGCTGTATATTCGGCAAGTAACCGTGCCAGTCTCATGTTGAGGTTTTCCACAGAAACTTCTAACTTCTCAATGCCACTCTCTATGCTGTCATGGACTCGTTGGGAATCTAAAAAGATTTTTGAATATTTCAGATTAAATTAATTATAATTTTATTTTACAAATAGAATGACAAAAAAGAAAAAGCCAAGAATCGGGGAATTTTTTATTTTTGCCCTGCTGTTCTGGGCATGTCAAGAGAGGAAAACAGGAGCACTCCTAGATCATTCTACCAGTAGTTCTGTTTAAATATTTTATGATAAATAGCATCTTATTAGATCAGAAATGTAATAAAACTCCCTTTTATGGGACGCTGCTTCGAATTTGCAGTTTGAAGTTACTCGACCGTAAACAGCTGAGTGAGAAGATGTTAATCGCTGAAAGCGAAAACACAATGTGGCATACTTTCACAATTCTAGTGCTACTTTAACGGAACCTACTCTAATAAGATCAAGATACCCCAAAATCCCATAACTTGTTTCATGCTCGATATTTTAGAGAATTACACAACAAATTTCTGTGAAATTTCATAGAAATTATCCCTGCAGACAGTTTTCCGAGAAGCCATTCCAAAATTCACCAACACCAAATACGTTTAGACAAGAAATCAGGGCTGCTCTTATTTCAACCATAAGCAAAACTTATTTTTATACACATGGGAGAGTAAATAAACAGTGGTATAATATTTATAATCTATTGTTTGCAAAACCAAACAGCCGAATGTTGAAATATGTTAATGTTGTAACATAATTTTTTTGTGGAAACAAAAATCAACTCAGAAGCCACTGTCAATTCTGACAGAAATCGGCATGAACATTGAACCCTTAATTTCAAGTGTGAATTTTTAATTTCAAGTGTGGTGAAAGAAGAATTTAAATTTAACTAGTTTAATAACTGTTATAGTGGCATCTGTGGACCGTGCAATCTACAGTAGAGTAGTACCCCACCATGTGGGCAAACGAAGGCCTATGTAAAAAAGAAGCTCCATTTTGTTCTAGTTTTAAGTTGCCTTTAGTTCTTTTAATTCTACATTCAATTATCCTTTCATATCCCTTCTTTCGTGATCCATGTAAGGCCACTATTAGCTGCTCCATAAGCTCTATTCACTAGCACTTACAATATAGAAAATTAATTTTTTTTTCTACTAGCGTTACAAGTTTCATCAGTTTCCAATTTTTCATCAAACTTACCTGAAAACACTTCTTCATCTAATAGACCATCTTTGCGCAACAATTGACATCCCCTTTCGGTTAAAGTGGCCCGTGCTTCCGGATAGTCGGCTAATGTTTCCCACAAATCACGTTTAGCTAAGCAAAATAAATCAGAGTAGCCCAGCGAACGTACATTCGCTGTGCGACGATTGCCAGTACGATTACCAGCAATCTCCAGCACCGAAACCTCACCAAACACTGAACCAGCTCCCAGGGTGGCAAATACAGTGACTCCATCATCGGCCACTACCGACAGTCGACCTCTTTTCACAATATACATTTCTTTGCCAACATCCCCTTTGCGGCAAATATAATCGCCAGGACTAAAGACTTGTAGCTTTAGCTTCAACACCAAAGCTTCTAAAAGACCCGGCTCGCAGTCATGAAATATGCGCACCTGTTTCAGTGTATCCATATGCACTTGTATGGCAATTTCCGCTTTCAGCTTATCGGGCAGAGCTGCCAGCACACGCTCTTCATCTAAAGCACCACTTTGAGACCATGTATAGGCAAACCATCGTATAACACGTGCCTCCAGTTCATGCCCCACTTTGCGAAAAGCCATGTACTGCTTTACGCCATCCATCCGATTTTGGAATTCAACGCGCGCCACATTCATGTTGGAAATCATGGAACCAATATTACCTGAAATAGTCATAGTCATGGCACCCCATTCAATAAAAATTATTTCATTTGCAAAGAATATTTTTTTTAATTAATTTTAAGCAGATTTTAAAAAATTATTGCGATTGAAAAACAAAATTGTGGATCAATACTACGGTTCAAAAGAATGACATCATCTAAGCGTCACCTTGATGGATAATATCGAATTTCGCGGTGTTACGAGCAAGTGATAATTCCCATTTTTTGAACGGAACTGCCTTACACAGAATGGGAGTCACTTTTATTTTCGTTTCATTTTCGTATATTTAAATAATTAATAATTTATCCGGTATGCGATTAGTGGAGAGCTCGACATATCTATCCTGGATGGTGATATAGCCGCAATGCAGTATTGCATTTTTCCACTTTAACCGAGTAAGTAAAAAAGTTCACTATATAAAAAGCTTGAGAAACGAGCTTTACGCTTAAGACCAAAATATTAATACCGCTATTGTCGATATATATTGTCGATATATATTGTCTGATATATAAAAGCAATGCTTTTTACTTGCTTAAACTAATTCTCTAGGCATAAAAGCGACATTTAAATTATACTTCGACTAGGGCAGTCCATCCAGAAGAGCCATGGCTTCAAGTATAGAGATTTGCTCTTAAGTTGGCCATCAGAAATGGTTTTTAATAAGTCTTGGTAGAGTTTTGACATCTCTTTTACATATAAAATTAAGATAATGGATTTCGCAAATACTTGAGCAACAATTTTTGTATCTAATAATGGCGCATGCCATGGGCCATGCGGCCAATTGTCCCAATTTATCAGTTTTAATTATCAATTTCAATATATTGAAGTGAATACTAAGCATGTTAGGCCCTTCTTGACATATCGAATCTGTGACAGCATTGAACGTTTTTCATGGGGCTACAAGCCGTTAAATTTCGGTTAGGTAGAAAAGCCATTCATCTAAAACTTATTTTCTCAATGGTGAATTCTTAATATAATTATAAAACATTAGTGGTGTTCAGTATTCAGTGCGATTTTTATAACCCAGATTGCAATGGTTTTGTCACACGCAGTGAACACTAATCTCATGCAACTTTGCTATGGTTTGAGCGACTGCAACAAAAAATGCGATATCTGAAAGCTATAAATTTATTGTGTACAGATATCAGCTGTCAGCTGTTCTAATATCACACGGTGCAATAAAAAATCGCAATAAATATTCAGCGTTGCATATACATACATATATAAGCGTTTCCATTGGAAAAGTTTATATTTTGTTGTTGGAATGAAGTAAAATAGCAACGAAGAAATTTTAAATGCTCACTTTTGCACCGAACACTGCATACCTCTATTAGTTTTTTAGGAAAAGCGCAATTAATTTCAATAATAATCAAATTATTTCAATTCTTATTAAACGAACTGTAAGTGGGACGTAAATTTTTTGTTGCTTCATTGCATGTCAAATACAAATAATAAATTTAATGTTATAAATTAGTGGTTGACTAATAACATTTATTAAATTGAATTGTTTAAGCGAATACGCTTCAGCTGTTTGAGCACTTTCGTCCTAATAATGCGACGCTTTAAATTCATTGATACGCCAAAAGATTAATTAATTAATAATTAACTTATTTCGTCGATTTGATAAAACCAATCAATCAAATATGTTTTTATAAAAATGATTGCTGACTAGAAGAGGGCTACTCACCGACAATTGTGGCGAATATTAGGACGCCAGCCAAGAAATCAGCCACTACAAATAAATATTCAGCATCACTTTCAGGCGTTGGAGTCTCTCCAATCGTTGTCAGTGTTAGTGTGGACCAATAAAAGCTATAGATGTATTGTCGTTGTAATGTACTATTACGTTCGCCGTTTAAATTGTACACCCAGTTGTCACTGCCGAAGCCCAAAGCATAACTTATTACAAAATACATGCAGGCATTCCAATGTATTAAGACTAAAATGGCCAAGACCACTTTGCAAATACGGAAGGCATTTGGATAGCCCGTTGCAGTTTCTGTACGATCGAACCATTCCCACAAGCGGGGCAGTCTTAAGAGGCGATTAAGGCGTACAATAACGGCACAGGGTAAAAAATGGGGACCACATTTACTGGGTGGCCACCAGATGTAGGATAGATCTGTGGGTAACATGGAAAGAACGTCGAGATACCAGCCTTTATTAGAAAAATAATGACGCCTTAATTTATAGGCATCACGTACAAGAAGGCCCTGATCCAAATAACCTGAAACGGTATCAAATAAAAACAGTTGATAAAGGAAATTGCAAAAACAACAATTAAGTCCCCGTTTCACTACCCTACACAGTCATGCGTTTCATTCACACGGAAATCTGCTAGTTATTCTATACTATTTTACAAAGTCGCTTCAAAATGGCATGGTTGGTGCCACACTACTCTACAAAACTATTGCAAACAAATTTATGGTTAGGGGCTTGAAGTAAATGCGACTCTGATCGCATGAACGCACTCTTGCATTTTTAGGCCACACTATCACAATTTTCTAGCTGGCATGTCATATATGACAAATCGTAGAATTGTGCAGGACAGTGAGGCATGAGTTTTCCGGAAAACGAAAGCAATTAAAAAATATTATATATAATTAATAAGGTTCATAATTGTGATTTCGTTTACCTATTTTTTTTTTTTTTTTTAAGAACGTATTGGGGGCCCATTTACCAAGTTTTAAAACGGCCCCCAGAATATTAATTAAATTATTTGAATAAAAATATAAATCGATTTTATTTGTAGCCTATTGTGGAAATTTAATTTGACAAACTCGCAGATCCTTCTAGCTTTTGTAATTTTCTCGTACTCTGCAGCTTTCAAAAGTGAAAGCAAAACTTTCTTCTTGCCAACAGTGTCATTGTTCTTGATATCAGCGATGTAGAAATAATTTTCCTACGACGAACTCTTTTGTAAATGGCAGTTCATGGGTCACATGTCATATAAACTGTAACGACTAAATAATGCATTTTAACCAAAAAAAAGAAGGAAGGGGGTTCCAAACAAAGTATTTACACAATAACAATAATATCAAATTATTTATAAACAAAAAAGAAAAAAAAACAAGGAAAAGAGAGAGACAAAATATAAACTGACACTTAGAGAACATGATTTATTTTTCTTCTACTGAATATTACAGACACTTGATGGATAGTGTACATGCACAGTGGCAAAAGTTGGTAACATATTTGGTTCACAGTGAAAAATATATTTCAAATAGAAAGTATTAATTTTATTAAAATTTTGTAAAATTTATAGGCAAAGACCAGCTAACTCTAGAGGGAACTATCTCCTCATGCACATCCTTACTGCATGCAGGCGAAATTATGGGGAACGGATAGTGTGTTGGTTTCATTTCTTATTGTTATCTCTTTCATCGTAGGACTCGAACCCATCATCTTAGGAATTTGTAGTTGTCAAAGTGGCTACTTCAGTCAACGAAATTAAATAATTTATATTTATAGCCAACATAATTACATATTGCGTATGAGTATCCTTGCTTACATACATGGCATGTAAATAATCTGCCTGCCTGGAGCAGGTAACTACTAAAGTCCTAACCCTGTGCAACCCTTATCTTTTGAGTTTTGTTTAATTATTTTTCTCTATTCGCAAGAAATGATTTCCTTATTATTCTACTTTAGCTATATTATTGCTGTCCGTCTGTCCGTTTGCAACTCTGTCCGTTCATCCGTTCGTAATACATACCTTCATGCATATGCACCAGTGTGTCAACTAAATAGATAAAATCACATAAATAGTCTAAGAAATACCAGACGGGCGCGGCTCGTTGATTGATTTCCCAAAACACGGAGCGCCCCATCACAAATATGATATTGTATAACACAGCTAAGGAAACAATTGCCAGCCACTGTTCAAACATACAACATTTAAATGGGAATGAAAAATTTAATTTCTTCAAGAGTTATGCTTCATTTACCCGGTAATGTGACTGCAGTGAAGGATTAACGGACAAGCGGTTGCACAAACGGCTAGAGCCGCGTATCTCACAGGCTGGACCCGAATCGGCAGGATTTGTATTATTGCCATCATTATTAATGTTGGCATTTGTAGTTGCAGGTGGTGTTTTACCAATCTTGTCGGTATTTGTGGCATTGGAAAAACGTTCGAGAAACCAATCGGGCGGCTTGGAACGATTACGTTTTGTTAAACGCTGACGGAGGGCACTGAGAGTGCGACGCAGTGTGGAGGGTTTGGAAGATTTATTTGCATCCTGTAATGAAAATCGAAAAGAGAAATGAAAATGTCTTTTGAATTGTACAAAAGGTAATCCATTAAATTCATCTTGTCATTGACTTGTCGTCCTTTCTGTCATTCCTTCCCTTATTAAAATACTGTTGATTGGCTGTGAGTCAAGGTGGCATGCAATGTTTGCCTTCTATGCCAATTTCAATTTCAGTTTCAGTTTCATTTTATTTTATTTTATTTTGCTGCAGTACGTACTGCAGATATTCCTTTCGCTAACAATATTATCATAATAAACCAGGACACACCCAACAGCGTTTGAGGAATATATTGACTTTCTCTGCTTGCAGTGTATTTATGATTGTTAGCCCAGCGAACAATTGCGCTATAGATTATGCACAGAATTTATATGTGTAATCCACATATCCATAGATACTTGCCATGCCATTTTCCTTTTTTCATAATTTTTTGTCAAAGGAAAGTTAGACTTTAAGGACCTTTTCTTTACTTACTTATTATTTTATTTAAAATTACAATTATACGAATGTAAGTATAATATGGCTAAAAGCTTTGGCTGCTGAGGCTATCGGCTAAAGCTCCTTTTAGTTTATGCATTGAATTAAATTTGCAATCAAAATTGCATCCTGATTCCTTTAGCTATTCACAGCTCTCCAAATAACAGAATGATGGCGTTTGTTTGTGGGTTTGCATCGACTTGGCTTATCTCTGCTTATTTGCCATCAATATCATGCTTGATTCTTAGAGGAATTTCTTCAAATTTGCTCTGTGGCAACGATTTATATCGTTCAAAATGTGTCATTCACACGAGTACTCATTGTGGATGCCAGGATGAGCCTCTCAATAATTTGTATGTGTGTTCTCAAGCTTTATATATGTGAAACCAGCCATGCACATAAAATCTTGTGTGGGATACGCCGAATATGGCAAGGAAAATAAATTTACTTTAAATAAAAACTTAATATATTTGCCGATTTTTATCCGCGAAAAATTAATATCGATTTTTAAAAAAAATGTAGGATTGCTGGGGTACTGCTCTGCAGTTGGTTGCAGCCTCTACGGATAGCTCCATAACATTCATTAAAATAATTTAATTCAAATAGTTCCTTCAACACCTTTGAAATTAAAGACTCGAAAAAGGTTTCGATTATTAAAAAACTATATTTTTGTAACTCAATGTTCATGCCGATTTCTGTCACAATTGACAGTGGCCTCTGAGTTGATTTTTGTTTCCACATATTTCCACCTTCGGCTGTTTGGTTTTGTAAACATTAAATTATAAATATTACACTACTGTTTATTTACTCTCCCATGTGTATAAAAATAAGATTTGCTTGTGGGTAATAAAACGCGCCACGATTCTAATCTTGACAGAGGCTTTTGCTTTGTTACATTTTACATAAGAACGACGTATTATATATGTAATTATATACAAGTACATGGTGCTGACTATACACATTCTCATATATTACAGACTCCAAATGTCTTTAGTTTTTTTCTATACTTTTCTTCCCAATAATTTTTTTTCTAATACGAATAGCGCACCAAAAAGTATACATTTTTTTATTTGGTAAATTTAGGAGTGGCATCTCGGAAAACCGCCTACAGGTATAATTTCTACGTCTATGAAATATAAAAATAAATTATTGTGAAAAAGCAAGAAATTTTTTAGGATTTTGGTCAAAACATGTTTTTTGTTTTGTAGCGGAAAATAAATAATTTGCACAGATCCAAAGTCGATTGACAATTTACGAATTCACGACTTCTGAACCTATACTTGGAGAAATGAAATGAATATATTGAGTGCTTCCAATCTAAATGAAGAGGTCTTGTTGTACTCCGCCAGCATTGCTGATGAAAAGCAAAAGTTATTTCTTGAAAATTGTAATAAAATGTTGAAAAAAATTTTTGTTACCGCATCAGCACTAAAATGACCCACTGTGTCATTTGCAAAAATGGGCATTCGACTTGAATTTTCTTCTATTGGCTACTTTGCCAGCTTTTCGACAAAGTATAGATTCTTCCTCAACGAAAAATCAATAGCGATGATTTTTATTGAATATTATTAATTTTTATTTATTTTTTTTTTAATAAAAACATTTTTAAAGAAATTTCTTATTGGATAACTTTGAAATTTATTAATTTAAATTTTCAGTCAAAATTCCCTCCCCATTCTGGTTTTTGATTTCGAAAGCCAATTTTTTATTAAGACAGTCACCAAGCTCCTACTGTTCTTTTTTCAATTTCCGAAATTCTGAAGCGTAATGCGATCCATTTGATATACATATCAGTGAGAAATAACATGCTTTCCATATGACATTTCTTTTCTATATCTTAGATTTCTACTATGAGAAGCACTGTGCGACAAAAGAAAAGTAATTGAAATATGATATCACTTTTTTATAACGAACATTTCTGTTAGGACGAACACTGTGCGATAAAAGAAACATAATTAGACTACTTTTCTATAAAGAGTATTTCGAATTTTCGTCAAATATAATGTAAAGGGTTCCCCAATAAGACGTTTCATTTTCGACCCAGAGTCATTTTCGTAATCAGCTGTTATGAGTCCACTTGTTACTATTCAATTGATGAGAATAAAAAACTGAGCACGATATAAAAATGATTAAAATTCACTACTAAAATGGTGGCAATTTTGCCTGCACAGTGTTCTGTACATAACAATTTTTATTTCGTTGTGAAATAAATTCTCGGCCAGCAAGTATACTCTTGTGTAGTATCGAACTCTTCATATTGCTCAAAAACCACTGAGAATCTTGCTCTTGCAGCCCATAGTGCTGAGAATAAATAACACTCTGCGATAAAAGAAATCTACTTAGAATATGACGTTACTTTTCTGTTCCAAAAATTTCTGTTACGAAGAGCAGTGTGTAACAAAAAAAAAAAAATACTTGTGCTACGACACTACTTTTTCGGTAAATATTATTGAGTTTACGAATTTAAATTTTAGCTATTGAAATGAAAAGCAAGGAAGGATTTGATATATAGATGTTAATTTCTACAAAAGTAGTTTTCGATTTTATAAAATATTTGTATTCAGGAAAGGCTGATTGAGATCTGTCCATCTGTCCATCTGTCCTCTGTATTTTTTTTGTCATTTTTGTTGCTGTGTAAATTGAGCTTAAATTTTGCTCAAAATTATAAAGCATAAAAATAATCAGAATCTGGTAATATATAACAGAAATGTAGTCAAAATTTTTTTTTATACATTTTTAGGTAAAAATTGCTATTTAAAGGAATATAATTATAGTATGCAACAATAGTTATGAAACATATTCGGCACAGTCGAATGTCGTCATACTTTTGTTTACTTAATTTGGTATCATTATTGCAGCGTTTGAGTGAAGTCCTTTTTATTAATTTTTTTTTTATCCTTAAAATCATGTTCCCATTGTATTTTATTTTTGGCGAAAGTGTTCGCCTTATTCATGGCGGAACGGTCCACATTGTATGAAGGAAATAAATTTTTGTGTACGTGCCATAGTGCATTTCATACTAAGTATTAAGGCTCTTATATGTTATTTTTGAAAACAAATACAAGGAAAATTTGTAAAATTCATGATTTCAGTTAGAAAGAAGTGTAAAAGTAATCCGCCGGTGTCATGCTTAGAAGTACGCCTTGTTATGCGAATACGTACGAGCGTTTGTCAAAATGTTTGTGTCACTTGTTTATGTTTTATTTCCATGAATAAGCAAAACCCAATTGTATGAAGATGGAAGTGATCCTTTAAGCTGACTTTTCTCACATATAATATGGCACCACAAGGATTTCCAACTTGATTTGTCATTATCCCGCTTTAATTAGGGAATTTCTTTGTGTTTAATAAATGTGCAGTGTCATTGTTTTCATTTCTAATCCCCCGTACAATGATTGTTAATTTGTTACAAATGTTGCAGTCAAGTGTAAATATTTTAATGCCATTGCAAAATATTAAAGCTGACTACATACTGCATCATCACATCCTTAAACAGTAATCCCCTTTAAGGGGGGTAAAGAGGAATAGCCAATATAAATTAAAATATTTAAATTTTTTTATAAATTTTATATAAATTTTTATATATAATTTATAAATATAAATTTAATTATAAATATAAATTTATAATTTTTAAATATAAATTTTTTTTAAAATATTTAAATTTTTATTTTATTTGGAAAAAAACTAAAAAAATATATTTTAATTTTTAATTAATTAAACATTTTTTTATTATATTAAGGTAAGCAGTCAGAAAAGGATATTTCCTGTTAAAAAAATATATTTGTTTCATATTTTATAAAGAAAACTCGTGATTTGTTAATTGCAAGTATTTACCCTCTCACTGTGGCCGGTTATTGCCGCAATATCGATGGACTGCACCATGATAATAATGATGCTGATGATGATGATGATGATGCTGCTGATGATGATGATGATGTTCACAATCCAGAGATTGTTGACTTCTTTTGATTTTTCCTTCTAGCTTTTTTTTTTTCTTTCTTTCTTTTTCAGAATTTATTTTTTTAACATTTTACTTAATGTCATCGTAAGTCAGTCTTAAAAATTTCTTCTATCCATTCACTGCCTTTAACTTTCAATTAGTTTTTCACACTTTTTGCTTATTTTTAAAAAAAGTTTTTTAAGAGCTTAAATTTGTTAGGAGCTCTTTAGGCAGCGTTATAAACTTAACTAAACTATTTTATTAATTGGATTTTTAAGGCACTCCTTTTTTTTATTTCTTTTCTTAAAAAATATACTGCACTTTTTTTGTCGTTGTCGTCGTCGTTGTTGTTGTTGTTGTTGTTGTTGTTGTTTTTTTTTTTTGGTTGGAAACTTTTTGAGATTTTTTTATTCTATATTTTATAAAAAAAAATTTCTTTTTCTTTTCTTCGAGCCGTTGCAATCACAACACACTCACGCAAAAACAGGTGACCAACTAAAATACTTAATAAAAAATTATGAGAAAAAAAAAATTAATTAAAATTCTATTTAAGTTTTGTTGAAGCGGTTTTTTTTTGTTTTTTTTTTTGCTTTTTTTTTTTTTTTTTTTGTGTCGTTATAACAAAAGTTGCTTTTGAAGTAAGTTTGTGCTTTTTTGTTGTTGTTTTATTTCCAATTCAATTACTTTACAAGTTATTGGCATTTTAATATAATAAACCGTCAATGATGTTTGTAGTATTGTTTGTATTTTATTAAAATTCTATGAATTGAAGAAATCATGTTTGAAAATTTAAAAAGTTTTAACAAATTTGTGTCATGCAGAGCCGTAAGAATTTTGTTTCCTAGTAAGCAAGAGAAAGAGTGAGAGAGAGGAGAAGATATATATATATATAGGGAGAGAGGGAGAGGTCGACAGAGCTTCCCTAATAGTTGTGCACCAGTTCCAACAAAAAAAAATTCCGAAAACGTAAGAAACAGGTGAAGATATCGTCAGCTGAACCAGTAAGACGGTTTAATACAACCCAACTTGAGTCTTGAGTTCAATCCCTACTTCCACTAAACACTTTAATTTTGCTCATGATGATACATATTTGCTGGAAACTTAACAACAAATAGCGTTCAATTAAAACCGATTCATCGTTGAAGTAAAACGATGAACAAATTGTTTAAAAAAAATCAGCGTAAAAATCCCTTCATCTCATGTCTTCTCTACCACTATCTCTTTCTACCAATTATGTAGCAATGGATCCCATGAGTAGCGGCTAGTACATGCGTATTGATCTTAGAAGAAGGGATATTTTTTTTTTAAAAATACTAAAGAAATGAAACTGCATTTAAATTCGTAAAAGAAAATTTTGAATAAATTTTTTACAAATTCCATTTAAGGTTTGGCAATAAAACAAAAGCTAAAAATTTAAAAAAAAATTAAATTTTTATGCAACTTTTATTTTAATTTTGCAGGAAGTTGTTAGTTTTTTTTGGCATGCACTATTTTTTTTTTCTTAGAATTTTTACAGTGGTGGAAAAAAGTAAGCCATTTTATATATGTATATACATATATTCTTCCATTATATTTTAGAAGCTATTTGTTAAAACTTATTTTGACAGGATCGATGGTGATAGAAAGGACAGCTAGTGAAATTGTTGCAACCCCTCTGATACCAATTTGGTTAGTTTTAAAGGAATATTGTGATTCTCTAATGAAATACTGCCATCTCCTCAGATGCCTCTAAAGGCCAGAGGAGAATTCAAGAGTTTCGATTTTACCAGTACAGTCGGGGTTTCGGCACATATGCTACCTTAACTTCATACCAACAATTACAATTCACGATAAAATATTTACGATATTTATAATCCATTTAAATAAATACATTTTGAAATAGAAAGTTTCAATGTTTTCAGCAGAGATGCCACATTTAACAAATCGCACAACTGTATAGAATCGTAAAGCTTGGCTTCAATCTATCTTTAGTAGGTTGCATTACTCTCTTACAGCAAGAATACTTAAAAAAGAAATTGCATAATGTGAACAGTGACTTGTTATAACATTTTTAAAAACTTTCTAATTAAAGTTTTTTTTCTTTTTTTTTTCTATTCCTCTAATAATTTATTTTCTTGTAAGACTAATTAAATATTTATATGGTTTTTCATTACCGAAAAGTTATTGAATTGGTTAACATTCAAAAGTTGCTTAAGCCGTAACGTAAGGAAATACGTTGTAACGAAATACGTTAAGCCATTTTCAATCGTTCTAAAGATCGGACGGAATGTAAAGTTACTTATAGAAAGCAATTTAAAAATATGTGGGCTTTAGTGAAGCATAAGAATTTTATTATGAAAATAAAGAAAAACCGATGATACAGATTCTCTTTAAACGAAAGCGTTACGTAGTTTAGCAAACAAATACGTTAAGTTGGCGTTAAAACTTTATTTTGTTCTACGTAAATTACATTGAGTAAATTCTCATAATAAATATATGAAAAAGGCCTTATTAGGAACTCTTAAGGCGGCCTCATTTTGTATATGTATGTAAATTATATGAAAGCGTACGCGCATGCGCATGCGCATTGCTTTTAATTAGCTAATTTAATGTTTATATCACTTGTTAAAGTTGTTTATAATTATATACAGCATTTCAATTACATTTTAATTAAATTCATTTCAATAATTTGATTAACTTTTGATTTTGCTTATTAATGTTAATGTCTCAAGATTACAACATTTTCTAGTCACTATTGGGGATTTTTTAATAAATTTTAATTATTTTTTTATATTCACATAAATATAAAAATATTTATTTTACCTACATCGTTGCACTTATCGTTACGCGCTTATTTTGAAACTAAATTGTTATCAGTTGTCGCTTATGATCTGCCAGTTAATATTTGAACGAACACACGAAATTATTTAATAAAACAGAATTAAAAAATAGCAAAACAAAAATTAACTGAAAAAAAATTAAATTAAATGTGTGTGTGTGTGTGTAGGTAAATAAATTATAAATTTTAGACATGCTCTCTGCACAGTGTTACGCTCGTTGCATTAAATAACAAAATGCTTCTGTATAAAACTACTTTGCAAGCCAAGTGGACTTGAAGTATTGAACTTTGGAAAGCTGTCTGCTACTCCTGCAGAGCTTGCCAACAAAAGCTCTTCGGCCAAGTGGAAATGCCATTTTTTTTTTAAAAAAAAAACAATCATTCCATCATGTCCTTAAAAAATATCCTTTGCAAAGGCTGAAATAAGGAAATTCAGCTCTAATTGCTAACCACGATAACCCTGTTAACGATATGGAATTTGGCGTATTTTTTGAGGCTCAAAGTAACTCAGATCCTCCCTCAGCAAAATCATAGCGGGTACGCCTAATTTCAGCTAAAGAATTCCAAATCAAGCTTAAGATATAGGAAACAATAATAAGCAATCATATTTTAGATTTGCCCTATAACTGGTATTACATTTGGCGCCTGCTTACTTTAAATTTATACAAAACAAAAACTATATAACTTTTGAAGGCAATTGCTTTTTTTTTTTTAATTTGGCAACTTCATTCAAATGAGCGCCACGCATGCGCTTAACATTCATAGCACGATCACTCCAATTTTGAAGTTATTTTTCACAGTTCAACGACTACACGTTCAATTCATTAATGGCTTGAGGATGGTTCGCATAAACCAGTAGAACACAAGATCTCTCGGAGCCAGCCCACCGTTCCAAAACGTGAAATTAATAATTCGTTGAAGTTGCCAAGCAATGGAGACTATTGTATTCTGAATTAACAAAAGTATTCCACGAACTTCAGCCTAACACATGTGCTTACAAATTTTTGGGGAACAAATAGAATCCAAATTCAGAAATAGAATCAGAATTCCTACTTTTTCGCTGAATGTCCACGTTTGCAATTGGCAAACAAGTTTTTTTTCATAAAATTTCTTTTTTGCGATTTCATTGTAATGCATCTTTAATTGTTTTGTAAATATTTGAAATTCTTTTATTTGATATTTTTTTTTTTTTTTTTTGTTTGATGCAATAGTTGTATGAGTGTGCACTCATCTTTCAAACATTCCTTCTAACTAATTGCAGTTGCAAGTATGCACGATTGTGCGCTTTTAAAGCTGCAATTTGTTAAAAAATCACTTGATGCGTTTAATTCCACACGTTCAATATTTTTTCAATGTTTTAAGCAAACAAAAAAAAAAAAAAAAAATAAAATAAATAAAAATAATTAATACAAGTCAAATTAAAAACCATTTACAATATTTAATTTATTGCAAACGTTGTTTAATAAAGAACACACACACAAAAATGACAATAAATTAAACGACAGTTCGCTTTAAACATCCGGCTAAATGAAATAAAGTTATGAAACTTATTATTGAGCATAATTTAATTTTTATTTCTGGCTATTACGAGCATTATTTATAGCTTATGTGCATGCTTAACAATGCTTAACGAAACGAGGGTGGTTTAGTGTGTGCTGGCTTTTAAAGATTTCATAAAGGATCTCCCTCAGTTGTCCTCTGCCCTTTCAATTTCCTCTAAATAAGTTTTCGATCCCACTTGCTCTCGTATGTGCGAACAGGTTCCACTTCGCTCATATTTATAGCTTATGATAATGCTTAACAGTGCTTAACGAAACGAGGGTGGTTTAGTGTGTGCTGGCTTTTAAAGATTTCATAAAGGATCTCCGTCAGTTGTCCTCTGCCCTTTCAATTTCCTCTAAATAAGTGTTCGATCGTACTTGCTCTCGTACGTATGAACGGATTGCTTTTCGCTCATATTACGAAACGAGGGTGTTTTAGTGCGTAATGACTTTGAAATAATGGGCACAAGAGTGGCTTAAAGGATCTTTAGCCGTCTATCCTTTCAATTTCTTCTAAATTAGTTTTCGATCGCACTTGCTCTCGTACGTATGAACGGATTGCTTTTCGCTCATATTACGAAACGAGGGTGGTTTAGTGCGTAATGACTTTGAAATAATGGGCACAAGAGTGGCTTAAAGGATCTTTAGCCGTCTATCCTTTCAATTTCTTCTAAATTAGTTTTCGATCGCACTTGCTCTCGTACGTATGAACGGATTGCTTTTCGCTCATATTACGAAACGAGGGTGGTTTAGTGTGTAATGACTTTGAAATAATGGGCACAAGAGTGGCTTAAAGGATCTTTAGCCATCTATCCTTTCAATTTCTTCTAAATAAGTTTTCGATCGTACTTGCATTCGTATGTATGAACAGGTTGCCACTCGCCCATATTACGAAACGAGGGTGGTTTAGTGTGTAATGACTTTAAAATAATGGGCACAAGATTGCTTTAAAGAATCTTTAGCATTGGTCGTCTATTCTTTCAATTTCTTCTAAATAAGCTTTCGATCGTACTTGCATTCGTATGTATGAACAGGTTGCCACTCGCCCATATTACGAAACGAGGGTGGTTTAGTGTGTAATGACTTTAAAATAATGGGCACAAGATTGCTTTAAAGAATCTTTAGCATTGGTCGTCTATCCTTTCAATTTCTTCTAAATAAGTTTTCGATCGTACTTGCATTCGTATGTATGAACAGGTTGCCGCTCGCCTATACTACGAAACGAGGGTTGTTCAGTGTGTGATGACTTTTAAGTATTTAGTGAGCACAATAATGCTTCAAAGGATCTTCGTTAGTTGTCCTCTGCCCTTTCAATTTCCTCTAAATAAGTTTTCGATCCCACTTGCTCTCGTATGTGCGTACAGGTTGCTCTTCGCACATATTTATAGCTTATGATAATGCTTAAAAGTGCTTAACAAAACGAGGGTTGTTTAGCATGTGATTTACTTTAAATAACACTTTTAAATGTTATCATGTCTATGAATCACAAATTTTAAAGAGCATTCACGACATTAAAATCCTTCGAGATCAAACCAACTTTTTCTGAAATTTCAGGTAACGCCGAATTGCGTAGATATATTATAATTCCCATACGTGGAGGTGCATCAAGTAAAGCTTAAAACACTATAAAAATTGTGTACCGTAAATGTATTATTTTTGTTATCTTAAAAGCTTTGGCAATACGCAATTGTATATTACGAATCAGCTGTTTTATCTGCTTAAGGCTTTGCAGCACTATTCTATACAGTCATGCGATACATTCACACGAAAATCTGATAATGATACTCTCCTGTTTAAAAAGATCATATGAAAATGGCGTTGTCGGTTGCATATTGTGATGCAAATAAAATTTTTCTTTATTGAGTGTAGTAAATGCAACTCTGATCGCAGGAAAATTGCCATCTTATGAACATTTTCATAAACTTTTGGAAATCGTACGCCGCATAAATACCTTTTTAGCCCACACTATCATATTTTTTCAGCACACATGACATATTTAACAGATCGTATGATTATCCGGGATAGTGAATCATGCCCCCTGTTCTGTTGTGAAGGAATTGCTTGAAAATAAAATTCAACATTAAGTGACAGTCAAAAAGTGACACACAAAATATTAATTTTTATTTATTAATACGATTCCTTTTAGTTTAGTTTTTCGTTCACCATTTCAATGTTTCTATTTGCATTTACTTTATTAAACAGCTGATCCCTGCACAGAGGAAGTTGGCAACGTACTGGAGGAAATTATTGAGACTAATTGCAGTAAACTTTGAGTAACTTTTCATTTCGACTTTCTTTTTTAAATATGATTTTTTATTTTGCGTTCTTTTGTAAGTTTTGGTGGTAAATTGAATGCTTAAATTCTGAAAAAAATGACGTCATTAAAAAAAAAAATAAAGCAATAATGGAGAGGAAACATATTTAAATGTTTGTTTGTGTGTAAATTCCATCACCCTCCAAGACTTCCTGACTGCAATGTCATTACAAACACCATGCTAAATGCAGAAGCAGTGAGGGGGGAGGAGCATTAGAAGCTATCAATACTTTAAAATATCTTCCAAATGCCAACAACAAGGACGAAAAGGACACTTTCAGTACGCATTTCAATGAGGTTTTCTCTTATTCTCTGGCCGCATTGACTGCATGAATGAAATTTATGGTTGTCGCTGCCAATTTATTAAGATTGATGATCATACACTTAAGCGCTGAAGCTCACATACACATACACACATACGCACATACGCACACTCATTTTATTACACAATAATGTCGTGAGTGTGACTGTAAAAGCCTTACAAAACACACAGGAGAATCGTTTCTTCACTAGTTATTATTTCATTTCCTGTTACAAGGATAAAAAAGGAAGACACTCTTTTTCATTGTTTTATAACAAAAAGTCCTTAAATTAAGTGTCTGGTGATCACAAGGTATTCGAAAATCCTTTACGATTTTTTCATTTACTTCAATAACGCATATTGTTCACATTTTCCACTAAAGTTTCAGTACAAATAAATCTGTATTTAGAATTACTATAGAAGCCGGACGAAGAAAATCCTGCTGCTGCAACCAAACGAAGAGGAAACTGATTGAACGACTGTGCAGCGTAAAAGGCTTACATGGCTTCCCTTTGAATGTCACAAATCGTTTGCTGACATAAATAATACAAATTTTTGCACTCGTACAGCTTTCTTCCTTCATTCTTCAACATTTTCATTTGACAGTGAATGTCAAGACGAGTGTCCGTGACAGCGTTTGGTGTTTTGTTTCCCATTTATTATATTACTTGTATATTCTTTGGTTTTTAAACGAGAAAACGCAATGGCAGTATAGAGAAGAGTAATTCATGGGAAAATGATGTTGATGTGCGCTCCTTCATTTAATTTGCCACATTTAATGGACAGGTTGTGACATTAAACCATTCATTCTTCTCATTTAGTTTATTTTCCATAATGTCATCCTAACTGAAGTGTTTAAGAACATTTCAATTTTTTGTTATTACTTTTAAATTAATTGAAATATAATGACACTTAACAACGGGACAACTGCCAATTATTTAAATGGGCATTACAATTACACTACAGGCGAAAGGTACTCCTTAGTAGAATGAAAGAGATACATAAATAAAAAAAGAGAAAGCAATAAAATCATTCGATGTATAGTAAAATTTTAACAATAACGGGGTCCTACTATTAGCACATCCCTATTGCTACCCTTACTGTAAACATACATATGTAATCTGCAAGTTTATTATAAAGGAGGAGGAACTAATAAAGTACCCTTTAAATGTAACAAATATTCAAATTTGCCCCATGTTGTTAGCCATTGTTGGCTATAAAAGAGAGAGTGAATACCAATCGATCCTATATATTAAAATATGGAGCATGTCTTATTGCACACTACAAAGTGTACTTACCTACAGTTTTTCATGAGAGGAAAGACTGAAAAAAAAGACTTATCAAAGACTGAAAAGTACTAAAGTACCATTGGTTTCAATTTTTCCCCCCCTAAAAAGTGCCACATATTGTAATATGCCTCAACTGCTATTATTTGCTGCAATCGGTATCGCCATAAAATTGATCACAAATACTCAAAATCATCAAAGTTAGAATTCCTAATCTTTTTACTCAGATAATAATTACACTGTCCTACAAAATGAAACTTTTTTTTGGTTCAGTTCTGTTTGCACCTGACGTTGATAAGGGGATTACTATACTGTATGTTAACCATAATTCCAACATATCACTAGTGCGATTCAGTAACTTACAACTATTCGAAAATCGCAAGATTTATCGACGATTTAGCTTATAATTTTCTGCCGTGTGGCATCTCTCTCAAAACATAGGAAAAATACAAAATGGAATAACATAAATTCAGCGCCATTTTAATTTATAACCTTTTTGTTATATTTATTTGAATAATCACATTCCTTTGCTATGAGCTATCGATAAATGCTGCTGCACGAGAAGTCGTGGAAATTAATAATAAGAAAAGACTGCATATAAGATCATAAATATAATATACATATACGTTCATATATGATGATATAAATAACTATGAGCTGATCGCCATCGACAGCGAATTTCGTAAAAATGTTTACTAAATAGCAAATTCGATAAATTTTCGTTATAATTATTTTATCGATGCGATTGTCACTAAAAAAAATTACAGAATTGCATTATAGCTTTAGTTTGCCTACTAGAAGCCCTTTTCTGGGTCAGCCTAGTTCGTATCTAGCAGCAATACAAACAAACTATATCTTTTTATTTATTATCTTTTCCTATATTTGGAAAATGCAATCGGACTTGATTGGAGTTTGTAAGGTAATACTCGTATTTGTTTTGAAGACCTTGACTTAGAGATCTATTGGGCTTATCGATATTCCTCTCCAGCGTTCGATTAATATTTAGAATAATCGAAATCTTTTTTGTTACTAACTTTTCTAAGACTACAATTTGGTAAAATTTAAAAAAAATATTTTGAAAAATAATTGCAAAAGCTTGTTTTGTCATTCCACTATTCTTAAAAACCAATTGAGAATTACAATATTTGAAACGGTTATTTTATATGGCAAGTAAAAATTATATTCACATCGCATAAAATTTCGCATAGATTTTTCTTTAGATTTGAAAATAAGTTGGACTAACTTGGACCTGTTTCTTTTCGATAGAATGAAACGATTTTCTGTGGATAATTAGCACCTTGAATTGGTTTGATTTTATATCTTCTCCGTGTAAATAAATATTTGAAATTTTTGAATTTTCTCCAAATAGATTTTTATTATCTGATTTCAATATGTGAAAAAAATGAAATGGATCGCCAAGTGCCATACAATAATTCAAAAATTTGCGAGTACTGCTTTACGTCCTGGAATACTCCTCACACCAAACCTCATAAAAAACTACTCCTAGACCCATAGAAGGTATCTGCATATAAAAATTTACATTCATTATCTGAAATCTTAAGCCAATAAGCGAGAATTGCTTAGACAATACTTTGGTTCATCTTAAACTGCCTCCTTTGATGTTGAGATTTTTAAACAAATATTTGTTTGAATTTAATTTCATTTTTAACAAATCTTTGTTTGATTATAGTTCTTTCACTGTTCACACACGTGCATGAATATGTGGGCACACGCAGCCATAATAGATATAAACAAGTCTTTCTCTACAAATGGCAATTGGCTGGAACTGCAGGTAACGTTGGCCTAATTCAATGTCACATCAGTGATTGCTTACTCAATAGTTTGTTTGTTCGCAATTAATGTGATGAATAAATAATTAGTTTTCCAACAGAATTGTGTGTAGAATTGTGTTTTGGATGTAACTGTACGTTCTCCACAAGTAAAGCAAAGAAACAGAACGAAAAAACCAAAAAATGCATATTATGTGCAAACCATTTTTATATTTTAAGGTTAAATACTTTCGCCCCTCTTCCTGCTATAAAGTAATAAGTCAGGAAAAGTAATTTTACAGAAAAGATTTTAAGCATTTCAACTCATTTTTAGCGAAAATTTAATATTCTTATACAACATATTTCTTGTTTAATTTATCTAAATTTTTGAGTTATGATGATTTTGCAACAAATGGCAGATATGTATATTATGCATATTGCGAACGTTGTGGTTATAAAGTGCTAGACATCATGGATGTGCTGTCGGCATGACCACACATGTAAATTGAGCACAATAAATAACAGACAGCTATATTTTCTAAACGAACTAACTTTTGGTGCCCTACTTTAAGCTGAATAAGAATTAATTCAACGTTGTGTTTGTACAATAATCGTATACAACGTGTATTAATTCTTTATTTATTTAAGTATTGTTTTCTAAAGTAGAATTTTCAATATTGAAAATTAAATTTTCTTCAAGTTTTACTGGTTTTCATTTATTTTAAAAATTATTTTCACTTACTTTTACTTGCAAAATATTTCGAGTGTATAAAGCATTTTAGTCTTTTCCTTCTATTCCAGAGTTTTGATTTAAAATTTTTATTTATAATTCGTCGATAATAAATGACTTTTAATGTCAATTCCCATTAAAACTATTTTGAATAATTTTTAATTTTCTTACATTTTTCGTTATACAGGGTGTTCGACGGGAAGGTATGCTACTTTGTTTGTTTATAAATTTTGATTAAATGAAAGATAGGCGATCTTGTATTGATAAGGTTTTTATTTAATGTCGGCAATTATGTATGGAATATAATATCAGAGAACTGTCCTCCCGCGTTAGCCCCGACCTCTTTTGAGGGCATTTTTCATTACATTCTCAGAAATTTTACGTGGTTTTTTTTTTCAAATTCATAACGAATATTTTCAAACGTATCTGGCTTGGAATCCATAGAAATTGCATTCCAGATATACCGAGAAAATGAATTGCAGAGCAGTCAAATCACGCGAACATGGAGGCCAATCAACATCACAATTTCTTGAAATAACTTTTTGTACAAGGAGGTCTCCCAAAAATCCCACGGTAATCTAACTTCTGGCACCGTCTCGTTGAGACTACATGTTAATCAAATCCAAACCATATAGTTGTGGCGTTATCGCTCCCCATTGGCAGTTACCGTTACACTATTTTCTGTTTGAAAGAAATAAAGCCCAATGACCCCTCCTAGCCACATTCCACCCCAGATTGTCACTTTTAACGGATGCAAAGAGATGGCTGATGATTAATTTGAGGGGTTCCAACCGAGGTCAAGAATTATATTGAGAACTACTACTCAATGGAATATTAAAAGCATACATAAGCATAGATACTTCAGAGTATCAGTTGACCTCAGCAGGACCCCCTCAAATTAATCATGAGCCATCTCTTTGCATCCGTTAAAGGTGACAGTCTGGGCCAGGAGGGGTCATTGCGCTTTATTTCTTTCAAATAGAAAATAGCGTAACGTCAAATGGCAATAAAAATTTAATTTTGGAATGTAATAAAGAAATGAATTTAAAAGAAAAACAACTGCGTTACCAAATGCGTTTTATCAAATGTTTTGCTCATCTCTTTACATATACTATAATTTTGCAATCAATCTGCAATCTGCAAGCTGTTACAAACGTAATGATAAATTTAGTACCAGCCCTTTTTTTAATTGGTTACCTGCAAACAAACTAATTGCTGAGATTTGTTTAAGTAAAGCACGTTTCTATTATGCCAGAGCAATGAGACACCAACGCAATGCTACTGTTCTTAATACACCTGCATGAGCAGCACAAATGATTTCGCAAATTTAATAAATATCTTTATTTAGTGGAAAACCCAACAACAATAACAAATAAGCTCCAATTCCAATTATTAGACTTCAAGCTTGTCCAACTATTCCTAACAAAAGCGACGCATACAAATAATTTATAACATTTTCATTTTTGGAGAATTAATTGTCTCTTCTCATTGGCATTCAAAGAATTTCGAGGTTGTTTCTGATTTTTGCATTGCCAGCTCTGCTTTAAAGCGTCTCTGCTGTACGAACTAATTGAATAGTACATGCCATTAATATAATGTGAAGGGCGTTATGGCTCATTGACTGTGGCCCTCATACAAGGAAGAATGTTTGCGCCAAAAATGATTTAATTTGAATTAAATATTTTCTAGTGCGATTCTATAAACACTTATAAATATCGATCTGAGGTGGCACTCATTTAAATTTTTGGGGGGTGGGGGTTTGTGAATCCAGACGCACAATTTCTTTTTACATATACACAGGTAATTTAATATGCTGCAACCTAAAAACGGAACTAAAAGAAAAGAATTTCGAAGATCCTTTCCAGAGATCCTTTTTTTTGACAGAATGGCAATCAGATATAACAGATCATATAGTGAATCTGGATTTGCCCCAGGGATACTGTGAAATTTATGTAAGCGTAAAAATGTAATCAAATACATGATCACTTTGTTACCACATTTACATACAAAATAAAGCGGAAAGGTAAAAATAGCTTAACGGCCTTTCGCACGATGTTGAGCAGCATCGAACGATCCAGACTTGTATGCAGAACAATAATCAAGCTTATTCCGTTTGTCGTCATTAATACGAAACGATAGCATTTTGTGGCGATAAGTGTCGATACCATTATCTTCAATAATACTTTAAATTAAATGAAATCGATGGTGTAATGATTTAAAAATGTAAAGGATATTGCAGGATCGCCAAGCAATGTTATTTTTGTATATTATTTGGAGAAATGGTAGAGACAATTTATGATGTCTATTGCATTTGCATAGACGCGACAAATACAATAGGTATCTTAGTTTTTAGAGCTAGATACGACAGCTCGGCTGGCAGGCACGCTAAATGCCCTTAAAGTTTTGAGAAGCAAAATGAACACAAATTTCTTTTAGTTCAGAATTGATTCTAATTTATTATTATAAAATTACTTCCTTATATACTATTTTACATGTTTGAATTTCTTTTGCATGTGTGCGGAATGCCCAGTGCAAAGTGGGTTTTTTGCTCACCTTGCATTTTGCATTGTTACGGTCAAACACCTTACAATGAAGTGGAGCAAGTGAGGATACTCAAATTTCACCTTGCTGCACTTCTTTGTGTATACAATTGAAAGGTGTTTGTCGTGTGTTTGTGTCATGCATTTAATGTGTGTAACTGTTTTAACAATAAATAAATGTGATTGCTTAATTAATAATTGGTTATATTAAGGGGGTACAAATTGATGTGTAGTGATTAAATATTACACTACACCTCCCCTTTTCGGAGAATGATCTCACAATGTTTTGAGGGATCATTCATACATTATGTTAAATGTTACACTTATATAAGTACATATGGATATGTGTAAAGTATATTCTTTATTTTTGATTTTTATTTATTTTAGTGTATTGATATTTTCCTTAATTTCTATTGATATTTCCTTATCTTAAAAGATTATTAATATTTTATTTATTATTCTAATTCTCTCTGGCCAGATTTTTAAAGTAAGAATTATATATATAGTTTTTGATTTTATCTATTTACAATTTTTATTCGATTCTTGTGTACTTTAATGGTTTTATTTTTATTTATTTCTATTACACAATTATTGAAGTTATCCATCTCTAAAATTTTGAATGGACCAGTATAAATTGAATCGAGTTTGTGTCTTGCTGGGTCTTCTAAAACAACATAATCTCCTACTTTTAGAAGTTGGGGGTTTATGTTTTTATCGTGTACAGCTTTCTGCTGTAGCTTATATTTTTCAATAAATATTTTAGCTCTCTTCTGCGCTACTTGGAGTCTATACTTAATTTCTTTTTCATATGCATCTATGTTGTATAAGGGATCTACATTATTTGAATTGATGCTTTCAATGTTGTTTGGTAATCTTCCGTAAACAAGTTCATATGGACAATAACCATGTATTGTCGAGGGGGTGGTATTGTAACAGTACGTAAATGAACCTAACCATTTATCCCAATCTGATCTATCTATTGCAATATATGATCTTAAATACTCATTGAAAGTTCTATGTGACCTCTCAACTGTACCTAATGTTTGATGATGATATGCTGTTGAAGTTGAATGTGAAATTCCTAATAGTTTATAGAGTTCTGTAAATACTTGGTTCTTGTATTCGGTGCCCATATCGGTTATTACTTTTTTCATAGGCCCGAATTGTAATATAAATCCTTCAAAAACTGCTTTAGCTACAGTATTGGCTAATTTATTTGGAATTGGGATTGCTACTAAATATTTTGTTAAATCACATACAATTGTGACTGCATATTCATTTCCATTTTCAGATTTTGTTAAGGGTCCTATGGTATCTATTAAAATGGTATCAAAAGATTGCGTTGGGGTTGGTGTAATGATCAGTTGTTCTTTTGTGGTGTTTTTAGGTTTATTAAATGTGCATTTATTACAATTTCGAATGAATTGTTTAACGTCCACAGACATTTTTTTCCAAAAATAGAAATTTTTAAGTTTTTTGAGTGTTCTAGTGACTCCAGAGTGACCTCCCTGAAGTGGATCTTCATGATAGTACTTCATCAATTTAATTTTTTCTTCATTACTTTCTATATTCTTTATTTCGGCCGTTATCGCGATTTCTATTATTTTTAATTTTTCATTTGCTAGCTTTTTAAAATCATTGATGGATATTTTTTTGAAAATATCATCTCTCGCGTTAATTTTTAATTTTTCAATCCCAATATTACAAGCTTTTCCTTCAAGCTTTGGAAATAGTTTCTTTAGAGTTACTTTTCCATTGATAATATAGGATGAAATATTCATTAGAAGAAGTGTTTTTCTATCATGTCTAAGAGCAATTGATTGATTTTTTGTAAGGAGGAATTGTATTTTAGTAAATTTTTTGACCTGTTTTGCGTTCGATACCTCATAGCATTTAGGTGGTTTGCTATTGGGTGTAATATTCTGATTTTTTACCTCGTTTGATATGGTTTCTTTGCGTTTTTGTGCTCTTGTTATTGCTAATATACTATTTGTACTGATTTGTTTGAACTGTTCTATGTTTATACGTGATAGTGCATCTGCTCCGCAGTTGTCTTTACCTTTAATATATTCTATGCTGAAGTCGTACTCTTCTAAATCTAAACGAATTCTGGTAAGCTTTGAAGATGGATTTTTCAACGAGAACAGGTATGTTAGTGGCTTATGATCACTACGGACTAAAAACTTTTTTCCATAAACATATGGTCGAAAATAGTTTATTGCCCAGTGAATTGCTGCTAATTCCTGTTCTATCACTGATTTGTTACTTTCTCCCTTTGTAAATGCTCTGGAGGCAAATGCAATTGGCAATTGAATTCCATTATTCTCTTGGCTTAATACCGCTCCACACGCGAGCTTGCTAGCATCGGTTGTGATACAAAATTGTTTCTCAAAAATGGGGTATTGCAAGATTTTTGGTGTAATGAGTGATTCTTTTAGGTATTCAAATGCTTCTTGACATTCATTGCTCCAATTAAAAGGGGTGTTTTTCCGTGTAAGCTTGGTAATATGAACGGCGTAGTTCGCGAAATTAGGTATAAAGCGTCTGTAGTAATTGCAAAATGCTACAAATCTGCGTGCTGAATCCGCGTCAGTTGGTTTAGGGTAATTCCTGATTATTTCGTATTTATTATTGTCGGGTAAAATCCCTTTATCAGTACACCTGTGTCCCAAAAATGTAGTTTCCTGTGTAAAGAATGTACACTTATCGGGATGTAATTTTAAATTGTATTTTCTACAAGTTGAAAAAACGTCCTTGAGGTTTCGAAACATATGCTTTTCTGAGCATCCTATCACTATTAAATCGTCCATATACAGGAACGCTTGTTCCGGTTTTAGACCTGAAAATGCCAATGTCATCATCCTTTGAAAGGAGTTTGGTGCTATCTTGAGTCCAAATGGTAATCTTTTAAATCTGTAAGAACCCTGATTCGTTGAAAATGAAGTTATATCTCTGGATTCTTCTGAAAGCTCGATTTGGTGAAAACCTGACATTAAATCTAGGCATGAGAAATACTTCGCTCTTCCTAGCTGATCTAGTATATCGTCAATACGAGGAAGTGGGAATTTGTCAGCAAGTAGTTTCTTATTCACCTGTCGATAGTCGATAACAAGTCTCCATTTTTTCGCATTCTCACCTGGTAAGGACTTTTTTGGCACTAACAATAGAGGGCTATTGTAATCAGATATCGATGGTTCTATTATGTCATTACTTTTTAATTTTTCTACCTGTTTGTTAATTTCGGATTTTTGCGTCTCCGGTATTCTGTAATTCTTTATATAAACTGGACTAGGATCATTCAATCGCAATTTTTGTTTATAAAAATTATTAGTTGATATTTTGTCCGTTTCAAGAGCAAAAATATCGCTGTATTCTTCACACAGCGTAGTTAATTCATTTTTTACGAAGTTAGGGAAATTATTTTTCAGTTTTGCTAGTATTAGTTGTTTTCTAACGTTGTCGGGGTTGTCGACATGACTATGATTTAAGTTAATCACATCGTAATCACTTAATTTCTCGGTTTTTACTTTTTGATTCTCTAGTACTAAGTTGGTATTTGTGGTATTAATTATTCTTATATATGGGTGTGATTTAAAGAGTATTGAATTAGCTACATAAATTCCTTCTGTTATTTCTTGCGTGGGTACAAATAGATCTTCTGTTAGGTTTTCTGTACTTAGTTTCCTGAATACCTCGGCTCTTGCCGGTAATGAAATAGAATGTCTTACTGTTGATGGTTTAATGGGAATGACAATTAGTTCGTTATTGTGTTTAATTTTTAGGTTGCCATTAGGCTGTGAGTAATCAAGAGTACAGTTGTATGTGGTAATGAAATCAAGCCCCAATATGCCGTCGCATGGAATGGGAAAATTGGAATCCACTACCTGAAATGTGTGTGCGATTTTGGAGTGATTGTAATTTAGCTTCCCTGTGATTGTACCTATTGATTTAGTTGATCCTTCTCCTATGCCTCTAATTTTACAGTGATTGTTAGGACAGATATGGAGGTTTTTAAAAATACTGTTATGCTTTATTAGTGAAATATCTGCACCCGTGTCTATTAAAAGTGTTATTGGATGTATAGTGAAGTTAGTTTGGCAAGTTATGTAACTGTTAAGTTTTAGATTTAGTGTGTAAATGTTTGTTGTTCCCCTGTATGATTCAGGGGAAACTCTCCGTTTCCCTGGTTGTGATGAGTAGTTTCGCAAACCCTCGCATTATATTGCCTGTAATTATTATTGTTGGCATTGTTTCGGTAATTGCCATAATTATTGTTATAGTGATTACGATGATTGTAATTGCCGTTATTCCTAGAATTGTTATGGCTGTTGTAGTTATGCGTGTTATTATGTCTACCGCGTGAAGTGTTAGACCTATAATTTCCTCCGTAATTATTGAATTTTCCATGGCCTCTATTGCCACGGAAGCTTCTTTGGTAGTTTCCTCTGGTGAAAAATATATTAGTGGTACTCGCAGTGTCTTCTGATACGTTTATGAATTTTGCAATTGCATCATTCATGTTTGAAAACTGACCTGCTTGCATTATTATCTTTGTTTTTTCGTTTGTAGAATTTTTTATTAATGACTTTACTGCAGTTTGTGTAGCATATTTGTTTGCTACTTCGGGTGGTAAACCCTCAGAAATAAATGCAGTTTGAAGAAGATTTGTAATTTCTTCTACTTCTTTAACTATTGTGTTTGAACTCCTATTTTGCTGTTTAATGTTCAATAGTTTTGCTGATAAAGCTTCTGCTGACTCACCTTTTATTGATGCCTTTAACTTAGTTACTATTTCTGATATTTGTGTCTCATTTGAGATGAAGTTTCTTGCTGTACCCTTAAGTTTAGTTTTGATGAGCGTAACCGCAATTGCTTCATGTGGACCCACAATGAGCTGAACCAAGCTTAAAGCATCTAGAAAAGCTTGGAGGTTTTCAGCCTTTCCGTCAAACTCAGGTATTAATTTTGCCGAGTTATTTAGAAATTCTGCCACTGTTTCTGACATTTTTATATCTGTTGATGGCATTTCCCAAAATATTGTAGGTGAATTGTTGTCAGTTTCGGTGTCGGAATCTTCGTCTAATTGAAAATATTCGCAAAAGGACTCGGATGGTCTACCTTTAATAGAACATTTCCCCAAAACTAGTGTGAGTTTATTCTTGAAGTCTAATAAAACCTTCTCTACGTGTACTTTGTGTTCCTGTGTTAACCGCTCTGAATACTTTACATAGAGTTCTGTTAAATTATTATGTTGTGTCACTAGAGTTGCAATGTGCTTATTGCAAGTATCTACCTTTGGCAATTTTTCTTTATTTATGCACTTTAGTGCTTTATTAAATTCATTTTTGACTTCCTGTATAATTCTATCTAATTCTACCCAAGACATTTAACCTCTGCCAGACACAAAAGCAATTCATTATATATAATTTTTTTTTTTTTTTTTTTTAATTTTCCATTTAGAAATGATTTTGTTATTGGGTTTTTTTTTTTTTTTTTGTGTGAAAGTCAACTCATTGGTTGCTTTCAGGTATTCTTAAATATAATGTTTTGTGGTTATAATTTATGATTTATTGCTTAAAAAAATAATGGTTTCATAAAATTTAAGAGATAAGAAAAAAAAGATAATTTAATAAAGTTAGTTTAATAAAAATGAACAAAGTTTAATTATATGTAATTATAATAATATAATAATTTAATATTAGTTTAAATAAATGTTGTGTGGATCCTTCCATAAGTTTACTTCTAGATACGCGCGGCACGGTTTAATCGTTGTTTTATGTAGATTTTTACTATCATTGCGGCGAAGATGAGTAAAATGATTATTATTATGATATGGCTGTTGGTTAATTCAGTGTGTTCAGTTTTTTGCGGGACTTGCTTTTCCACTATTGTCGTGTGGGTTTGTTGATTTGTTTCCTTGCCTACTTGGTATCCTGTGACGGCAATCATTATCCCACTTAGTAATTTTGTCCACCAGCTCATTTTTGTTCCAACTTCCTTAATTGGTTAAAAAAAAATATTTCTTTTTGGGCAGGCTCAGTTGGGCAGGATCGGTTGGGCAGGCTCAGTTGGGCAGGATCAGTTGGGCAGGATCGCCATGTAATGATTTAAAAATGTAAAGGATATTGCAGGATCGCCAAGCAATGTTATTTTTGTATATTATTTGGAGAAATGGTAGAGACAATTTATGATGTCTATTGCATTTGCATAGACGCGACAAATACAATAGGTATCTTAGTTTTTAGAGCTAGATACGACAGCTCGGCTGGCAGGCACGCTAAATGCCCTTAAAGTTTTGAGAAGCAAAATGAACACAAATTTCTTTTAGTTCAGAATTGATTCTAATTTATTATTATAAAATTACTTCCTTATATACTATTTTACATGTTTGAATTTCTTTTGCATGTGTGCGGAATGCCCAGTGCAAAGTGGGTTTTTTGCTCACCTTGCATTTTGCATTGTTACGGTCAAACACCTTACAATGAAGTGGAGCAAGTGAGGATACTCAAATTTCACCTTGCTGCACTTCTTTGTGTATACAATTGAAAGGTGTTTGTCGTGTGTTTGTGTCATGCATTTAATGTGTGTAACTGTTTTAACAATAAATAAATGTGATTGCTTAATTAATAATTGGTTATATTAAGGGGGTACAAATTGATGTGTAGTGATTAAATATTACACTACACCTCCCCTTTTCGGAGAATGATCTCACAATGTTTTGAGGGATCATTCATACATTATGTTAAATGTTACACTTATATAAGTACATATGGATATGTGTAAAGTATATTCTTTATTTTTGATTTTTATTTATTTTAGTGTATTGATATTTTCCTTAATTTCTATTGATATTTCCTTATCTTAAAAGATTATTAATATTTTATTTATTATTCTAATTCTCTCTGGCCAGATTTTTAAAGTAAGAATTATATATATAGTTTTTGATTTTATCTATTTACAATTTTTATTCGATTCTTGTGTACTTTAATGGTTTTATTTTTATTTATTTCTATTACACAATTATTGAAGTTATCCATCTCTAAAATTTTGAATGGACCAGTATAAATTGAATCGAGTTTGTGTCTTGCTGGGTCTTCTAAAACAACATAATCTCCTACTTTTAGAAGTTGGGGGTTTATGTTTTTATCGTGTACAGCTTTCTGCTGTAGCTTATATTTTTCAATAAATATTTTAGCTCTCTTCTGCGCTACTTGGAGTCTATACTTAATTTCTTTTTCATATGCATCTATGTTGTATAAGGGATCTACATTATTTGAATTGATGCTTTCAATGTTGTTTGGTAATCTTCCGTAAACAAGTTCATATGGACAATAACCATGTATTGTCGAGGGGGTGGTATTGTAACAGTACGTAAATGAACCTAACCATTTATCCCAATCTGATCTATCTATTGCAATATATGATCTTAAATACTCATTGAAAGTTCTATGTGACCTCTCAACTGTACCTAATGTTTGATGATGATATGCTGTTGAAGTTGAATGTGAAATTCCTAATAGTTTATAGAGTTCTGTAAATACTTGGTTCTTGTATTCGGTGCCCATATCGGTTATTACTTTTTTCATAGGCCCGAATTGTAATATAAATCCTTCAAAAACTGCTTTAGCTACAGTATTGGCTAATTTATTTGGAATTGGGATTGCTACTAAATATTTTGTTAAATCACATACAATTGTGACTGCATATTCATTTCCATTTTCAGATTTTGTTAAGGGTCCTATGGTATCTATTAAAATGGTATCAAAAGATTGCGTTGGGGTTGGTGTAATGATCAGTTGTTCTTTTGTGGTGTTTTTAGGTTTATTAAATGTGCATTTATTACAATTTCGAATGAATTGTTTAACGTCCACAGACATTTTTTTCCAAAAATAGAAATTTTTAAGTTTTTTGAGTGTTCTAGTGACTCCAGAGTGACCTCCCTGAAGTGGATCTTCATGATAGTACTTCATCAATTTAATTTTTTCTTCATTACTTTCTATATTCTTTATTTCGGCCGTTATCGCGATTTCTATTATTTTTAATTTTTCATTTGCTAGCTTTTTAAAATCATTGATGGATATTTTTTTGAAAATATCATCTCTCGCGTTAATTTTTAATTTTTCAATCCCAATATTACAAGCTTTTCCTTCAAGCTTTGGAAATAGTTTCTTTAGAGTTACTTTTCCATTGATAATATAGGATGAAATATTCATTAGAAGAAGTGTTTTTCTATCATGTCTAAGAGCAATTGATTGATTTTTTGTAAGGAGGAATTGTATTTTAGTAAATTTTTTGACCTGTTTTGCGTTCGATACCTCATAGCATTTAGGTGGTTTGCTATTGGGTGTAATATTCTGATTTTTTACCTCGTTTGATATGGTTTCTTTGCGTTTTTGTGCTCTTGTTATTGCTAATATACTATTTGTACTGATTTGTTTGAACTGTTCTATGTTTATACGTGATAGTGCATCTGCTCCGCAGTTGTCTTTACCTTTAATATATTCTATGCTGAAGTCGTACTCTTCTAAATCTAAACGAATTCTGGTAAGCTTTGAAGATGGATTTTTCAACGAGAACAGGTATGTTAGTGGCTTATGATCACTACGGACTAAAAACTTTTTTCCATAAACATATGGTCGAAAATAGTTTATTGCCCAGTGAATTGCTGCTAATTCCTGTTCTATCACTGATTTGTTACTTTCTCCCTTTGTAAATGCTCTGGAGGCAAATGCAATTGGCAATTGAATTCCATTATTCTCTTGGCTTAATACCGCTCCACACGCGAGCTTGCTAGCATCGGTTGTGATACAAAATTGTTTCTCAAAAATGGGGTATTGCAAGATTTTTGGTGTAATGAGTGATTCTTTTAGGTATTCAAATGCTTCTTGACATTCATTGCTCCAATTAAAAGGGGTGTTTTTCCGTGTAAGCTTGGTAATATGAACGGCGTAGTTCGCGAAATTAGGTATAAAGCGTCTGTAGTAATTGCAAAATGCTACAAATCTGCGTGCTGAATCCGCGTCAGTTGGTTTAGGGTAATTCCTGATTATTTCGTATTTATTATTGTCGGGTAAAATCCCTTTATCAGTACACCTGTGTCCCAAAAATGTAGTTTCCTGTGTAAAGAATGTACACTTATCGGGATGTAATTTTAAATTGTATTTTCTACAAGTTGAAAAAACGTCCTTGAGGTTTCGAAACATATGCTTTTCTGAGCATCCTATCACTATTAAATCGTCCATATACAGGAACGCTTGTTCCGGTTTTAGACCTGAAAATGCCAATGTCATCATCCTTTGAAAGGAGTTTGGTGCTATCTTGAGTCCAAATGGTAATCTTTTAAATCTGTAAGAACCCTGATTCGTTGAAAATGAAGTTATATCTCTGGATTCTTCTGAAAGCTCGATTTGGTGAAAACCTGACATTAAATCTAGGCATGAGAAATACTTCGCTCTTCCTAGCTGATCTAGTATATCGTCAATACGAGGAAGTGGGAATTTGTCAGCAAGTAGTTTCTTATTCACCTGTCGATAGTCGATAACAAGTCTCCATTTTTTCGCATTCTCACCTGGTAAGGACTTTTTTGGCACTAACAATAGAGGGCTATTGTAATCAGATATCGATGGTTCTATTATGTCATTACTTTTTAATTTTTCTACCTGTTTGTTAATTTCGGATTTTTGCGTCTCCGGTATTCTGTAATTCTTTATATAAACTGGACTAGGATCATTCAATCGCAATTTTTGTTTATAAAAATTATTAGTTGATATTTTGTCCGTTTCAAGAGCAAAAATATCGCTGTATTCTTCACACAGCGTAGTTAATTCATTTTTTACGAAGTTAGGGAAATTATTTTTCAGTTTTGCTAGTATTAGTTGTTTTCTAACGTTGTCGGGGTTGTCGACATGACTATGATTTAAGTTAATCACATCGTAATCACTTAATTTCTCGGTTTTTACTTTTTGATTCTCTAGTACTAAGTTGGTATTTGTGGTATTAATTATTCTTATATATGGGTGTGATTTAAAGAGTATTGAATTAGCTACATAAATTCCTTCTGTTATTTCTTGCGTGGGTACAAATAGATCTTCTGTTAGGTTTTCTGTACTTAGTTTCCTGAATACCTCGGCTCTTGCCGGTAATGAAATAGAATGTCTTACTGTTGATGGTTTAATGGGAATGACAATTAGTTCGTTATTGTGTTTAATTTTTAGGTTGCCATTAGGCTGTGAGTAATCAAGAGTACAGTTGTATGTGGTAATGAAATCAAGCCCCAATATGCCGTCGCATGGAATGGGAAAATTGGAATCCACTACCTGAAATGTGTGTGCGATTTTGGAGTGATTGTAATTTAGCTTCCCTGTGATTGTACCTATTGATTTAGTTGATCCTTCTCCTATGCCTCTAATTTTACAGTGATTGTTAGGACAGATATGGAGGTTTTTAAAAATACTGTTATGCTTTATTAGTGAAATATCTGCACCCGTGTCTATTAAAAGTGTTATTGGATGTATAGTGAAGTTAGTTTGGCAAGTTATGTAACTGTTAAGTTTTAGATTTAGTGTGTAAATGTTTGTTGTTCCCCTGTATGATTCAGGGGAAACTCTCCGTTTCCCTGGTTGTGATGAGTAGTTTCGCAAACCCTCGCATTATATTGCCTGTAATTATTATTGTTGGCATTGTTTCGGTAATTGCCATAATTATTGTTATAGTGATTACGATGATTGTAATTGCCGTTATTCCTAGAATTGTTATGGCTGTTGTAGTTATGCGTGTTATTATGTCTACCGCGTGAAGTGTTAGACCTATAATTTCCTCCGTAATTATTGAATTTTCCATGGCCTCTATTGCCACGGAAGCTTCTTTGGTAGTTTCCTCTGGTGAAAAATATATTAGTGGTACTCGCAGTGTCTTCTGATACGTTTATGAATTTTGCAATTGCATCATTCATGTTTGAAAACTGACCTGCTTGCATTATTATCTTTGTTTTTTCGTTTGTAGAATTTTTTATTAATGACTTTACTGCAGTTTGTGTAGCATATTTGTTTGCTACTTCGGGTGGTAAACCCTCAGAAATAAATGCAGTTTGAAGAAGATTTGTAATTTCTTCTACTTCTTTAACTATTGTGTTTGAACTCCTATTTTGCTGTTTAATGTTCAATAGTTTTGCTGATAAAGCTTCTGCTGACTCACCTTTTATTGATGCCTTTAACTTAGTTACTATTTCTGATATTTGTGTCTCATTTGAGATGAAGTTTCTTGCTGTACCCTTAAGTTTAGTTTTGATGAGCGTAACCGCAATTGCTTCATGTGGACCCACAATGAGCTGAACCAAGCTTAAAGCATCTAGAAAAGCTTGGAGGTTTTCAGCCTTTCCGTCAAACTCAGGTATTAATTTTGCCGAGTTATTTAGAAATTCTGCCACTGTTTCTGACATTTTTATATCTGTTGATGGCATTTCCCAAAATATTGTAGGTGAATTGTTGTCAGTTTCGGTGTCGGAATCTTCGTCTAATTGAAAATATTCGCAAAAGGACTCGGATGGTCTACCTTTAATAGAACATTTCCCCAAAACTAGTGTGAGTTTATTCTTGAAGTCTAATAAAACCTTCTCTACGTGTACTTTGTGTTCCTGTGTTAACCGCTCTGAATACTTTACATAGAGTTCTGTTAAATTATTATGTTGTGTCACTAGAGTTGCAATGTGCTTATTGCAAGTATCTACCTTTGGCAATTTTTCTTTATTTATGCACTTTAGTGCTTTATTAAATTCATTTTTGACTTCCTGTATAATTCTATCTAATTCTACCCAAGACATTTAACCTCTGCCAGACACAAAAGCAATTCATTATATATAATTTTTTTTTTTTTTTTTTTTAATTTTCCATTTAGAAATGATTTTGTTATTGGGTTTTTTTTTTTTTTTTTGTGTGAAAGTCAACTCATTGGTTGCTTTCAGGTATTCTTAAATATAATGTTTTGTGGTTATAATTTATGATTTATTGCTTAAAAAAATAATGGTTTCATAAAATTTAAGAGATAAGAAAAAAAAGATAATTTAATAAAGTTAGTTTAATAAAAATGAACAAAGTTTAATTATATGTAATTATAATAATATAATAATTTAATATTAGTTTAAATAAATGTTGTGTGGATCCTTCCATAAGTTTACTTCTAGATACGCGCGGCACGGTTTAATCGTTGTTTTATGTAGATTTTTACTATCATTGCGGCGAAGATGAGTAAAATGATTATTATTATGATATGGCTGTTGGTTAATTCAGTGTGTTCAGTTTTTTGCGGGACTTGCTTTTCCACTATTGTCGTGTGGGTTTGTTGATTTGTTTCCTTGCCTACTTGGTATCCTGTGACGGCAATCATTATCCCACTTAGTAATTTTGTCCACCAGCTCATTTTTGTTCCAACTTCCTTAATTGGTTAAAAAAAAATATTTCTTTTTGGGCAGGCTCAGTTGGGCAGGATCGGTTGGGCAGGCTCAGTTGGGCAGGATCAGTTGGGCAGGATCGCCATGTAATGATTTAAAAATGTAAAGGATATTGCAGGATCGCCAAGCAATGTTATTTTTGTATATTATTTGGAGAAATGGTAGAGACAATTTATGATGTCTATTGCATTTGCATAGACGCGACAAATACAATAGGTATCTTAGTTTTTAGAGCTAGATACGACAGCTCGGCTGGCAGGCACGCTAAATGCCCTTAAAGTTTTGAGAAGCAAAATGAACACAAATTTCTTTTAGTTCAGAATTGATTCTAATTTATTATTATAAAATTACTTCCTTATATACTATTTTACATGTTTGAATTTCTTTTGCATGTGTGCGGAATGCCCAGTGCAAAGTGGGTTTTTTGCTCACCTTGCATTTTGCATTGTTACGGTCAAACACCTTACAATGAAGTGGAGCAAGTGAGGATACTCAAATTTCACCTTGCTGCACTTCTTTGTGTATACAATTGAAAGGTGTTTGTCGTGTGTTTGTGTCATGCATTTAATGTGTGTAACTGTTTTAACAATAAATAAATGTGATTGCTTAATTAATAATTGGTTATATTAAGGGGGTACAAATTGATGTGTAGTGATTAAATATTACACTACAATGGCTTGCAGACTTGGTGGCAAAGTGTACACATGAGAATGAGTGCATCGTGTCAGGGGTCGTTAAACCGTTATCTTCAATACCACTCAATACCATATGTTTTTGGTATGACGTACACAACTTTAACGACGTCGTCGTTTTAAATTGACTCGGATTTTATTGTCACTGTTACAGATGTCGCAACACGATTCATTCTCATTTCTTTTCAATTTCTTACAATCGAGAAGTTTTTAAAAAAATGGAAAAGCAGAAAAAAATTACAAAGAGTTAAGTGGAGCAGGTAGAAAAAATTCTCCACTTGATACAGGTTGCCGAAAAACTTGTCCAAACAATATTCAAGCTTATTCCATTTGACCTCATCAATACGAAACGATACCGTTTTGTGGCGACGAATATAAAGTTTCAACGATAAGTGTCGATTAAAAGATTACAAAAGCTAAAAGCATTGTTTATTTAAGGGGAAAAAACTTTTAAAAGCTTTCAAGCATATACGAAATTAACTCGTGGCTAATAGAAAGCCATCATCAGGTAACTGAAATATGTCTGATGTCTTATCTTGTCTTATGTCTTATCACTCGTTTTGCTTTCCTTTCTTCATCATTCGAACGAGAATTATAAAAGCGTACAAAAAGCATTTCAGGTGTTGAAAGTTTTCAAGAAAATATTTTAAGAATAACTGAAATCGAAATGAAATTATTAGAGAAGTGCTGTCAAAACCGATAAACCATCGATATCGATACATACGTGCTTTGGAATATTAGTGTTGTATCGAATTAATGACGATGTCGATATAAGTTGATATTCATATTAAATTGATGGCGATGACGACATCGATAAACGGAATAAGACTGAATCAATATATTCAGCCTTATAAACATTTTTTTATAATTGATTTTTATAAATTTTTTTATTAAAAATCCACTCACATCACAAAAATCAAGTTCAATGCACGTAAATATTGAAATTCATTTGAAAGCGCATTGCATTCTACCCGCATCGTCTAATGCTTCGATATAAATAAAGCAGTTCGTTGTTATCTTTCACTTCATCACTTCATCACTTGTTCTTATTGTTCTTGATGTTTGCAGCAGATTTTGTATGATTTCAGAAAATTGCGTGCTGAATATTAAACAAAAATATTTCGGTTTGCGAATATTTAAAGTATTTCTAAGCATGTCTGTGCACGAGCAGTATTTATAAGATACACCGAATATTAATTGATTGTCGGAAACCAATGCATCATAAAGAGTGACTGTTTGGTGCGGTTTTTGGGGGCTGGGGTCATCGTAAGGTTGTATTTTTTCGACAATGGGGACGGTTATGTTGTTACTGTGAATGGTTTTCGCTATTGTGAGATGAAAACGAACTGAATTGGAATCTTCACGATTTAGAAGATATAGATGTGGGCGATATCTAGTTTCAACAGGATATTTGCGTTATCTGCCAAACAGATAACGCAAATTCAATTGCCGTGGTATCTCATGTGGTGGCGAAGTCAATTGGCCGCCAAGATCATTTGATCTGACAGCGTTGGACTTCTTCCTTTGGGGTTATTGGAAAGAAAAGGTGGACGATGAGAAGTCAGCAACAATTCAAGAGCTAAAGAATCTGATAATGCGTTACATGAACGGCATAGATCCTCCATTATGCCTCAACGGCGTCGAAAATTGGTACCGTCGAACGGAGGTGTGAACCCAAGGCCTATATTTTCTTCTATACATAATTTGTATTTAATAAAAAGAAATGCAAATAACTTCCAAAAAAAATTACCGCCCCTTAAAATTTAACCAGCCTTTAGAGAAGTTAAAATTAAACTATAAATTATAATTGAAACTCTCTAAATAATTAATTTCTTTTTATAAAATTTTTTAAAGTATTTATTATTGATTTCCTGTTATAAGATTGATTTTGGTTAAACTTCTCGTTTATTTCTATTTCGGAGTTCAGTCAATCTAAAGGGCTTGTAAGAAAATCTCGCTAAAGCTTCCCTGCATTAAGACGTATCGAAAAGAATATTTAATTTTATATAAATCTCTCTATCTCTCTCTCTCTCTCTCTCTATATGTATATAAAAAATGTGTATGTTCGTGATCGATAAACTCAAGAACTAATGTACCGATTTTGACCAAATTTTATATATATGCTCTATGGGACGTGAGGAGCGTATGCTCCGTTTGTCCGAAAGATGGCGTAATATTTAGTGTTTTTATGTTTTGGCCGATAGAGAGTAGCGCAATAATCATATGCTCTCTTTCTCTGAAAGATAATGCTTATGCTTAATCGGTGTTTAGCAGTTTAAATTAGGCCAATACCGGATCCTACCTAATCCATTTCCGTGAAAGAAATAAATTAAAAAATAAAGTCAAAAAAGTAAATAAATATCTCTAATTTTTAATCTCTATTTGCGTGATAAGCCTGTGTCGTGTTTCGCTAAAGGCGTTGGGTCCTTAATCAGTGTGTAGTGGCGTTAATTAACCCGATACCGAGTCAAATCCAACATCTTTACCCGAAAAAAATTAATTGAAAATAAAGTAAATAAATATCTCTATAATTTTTAAGCTCCATTTGCGTGATAAGCTTTATACTGGGTTTCGCTGAAGGCGTGGCGTGCTTAATTGGCGTATGGCGGCATTAAGTATCCCGATACCGACTCATGAATAAAATTTTTTTCTATTATAAATGTCTAAAACGAATGATTTTGATTTTCTCCGAGAGGCAGTTCAAACTAAAAAGTAAAATTTGGAGCTAGAAACGCGGACTGGGCCCAGCTAGCATATAAATAAAAAATAATATACTGCCGGGTATTATTTTTGTGAATTCAAAGCGTCTTGAATTGCAAATAGAGGCGTGAAATCTTTTACTTATTATCACTATATCGCAATAAGTGGTTCCTTATTGACCAGCCATGAGTTTGTAGGACACATAAATTGTATTCAAATTCTATTCGATTTTAGCTGATATTAGATAATTGAAATTTATTTTATTTTCCATTTCACTTGTTTTTTTTTACTTTCTTTTTTAATTTGGTTTTAAGTTTTATAACTTTTTTTGTCTGAAAATGAAAAAAATCGTTAAATATATTTTGTTTTCTTAATATTTTTATTAATTTTTTCAAACACATTTTAAATATTTTTAATTTGCTTTCGCTCTGCAGCTCTTCAATTTCGTGTGAAATTTCCAATTAATTAATTTCTGAATTAAATTCTTTTCATTAATTTTCGTCCTTTCGCATTTATCTTATCAACTTTCATACGGCGCGTTTGAGCAGACGATAGAAACTATTCTTACCGGTCAGGTCAATAATAATTTTTACAATAATTTTTTATTATTTCATAGTTTTTACCATTTTTTTTTTTTGTTATTTTATTTAATACGGACTTTAGATAAGAGGACAAAACGTAGCACGCAAATAACAATGAAATGGTAGGGGGCCAGAGGGGGCACAGTAATAAAGTGAGTAAAAAAATAAGTTACAAGAAGAAAAGTAAGAAATATTTTACTTTATAAAGAAAAGTCAACAATAGAAATTTTAAGTCAATTTAGGGAATATCGCGTACAGCAACAAGAAATGTCTGTCTGTATGTCAGGGAATAGGAAAACGCCGCAGGACACCAACTGACCAAATTGATAAGAAAATTATTTATATGTGAAGAGAATGAAAGCTGGACTAAGTTTTATATTAAATGAAACTAAGCATTTTTGTAGAACTTCGGGGAAACAACAAGTAAGGCGGCCGCAATAGTACAACTATTAAGCTTTTGCTTTCAAGCAGAGTTCCACAAACAGTGTAATGTTGTGTCCTTTTTTTTTTTTTGTCATGCAATTAAATTAGTAATGTGGTGTATAAAAGGCTGCAAAGTGAAAGGCTAAACAAAAATTAAAAACACACAGTATCAAACGGGTTTAGCTTGAGGTAAGTGGATCTTGATCTAGAATCTCCATTGCAACAAATAGAGAAAAAGGCGTCAGAGTAGCTTTCAAGTTTAGTTAGAGACAGTGAAGTAGTCGAATAGCAGAACGTAGGCACAAAATCGTTGCGTTATGTTTCTAAACGTCGCATCATTGGGAATCTAATTCCCAAAGTCCGCTTAGAGCAAATGTAAAGCTTATAGCATGGAGTGACAAGTATCAGTTTCCAGTCTAGTTGAAGATTTTTATTTCTTAGTAAACCCAATGCTGGAAAAATCCTTCAGCAGAGGCTTTACTATGTGGCAAAGTTTACTTCTAAATTGACGTGCAAACTGGAAAAGCTTATATTGTCAGACAGAACTCAAACCAGATGTTTATTCAGAAGAGGGACAAATGAACGAAAGCGAAATTGAAATTGAATTTACTTTTTTAAAACGCACAAAATGACATTATGGTTTACGGATTAGCTGAAAAGTAAATGTTTTCAGTCAGCTGATTGAAACACAAGGTGTAATTTTTGTAAACCGTAAGACTTGTCAAAACTGTCACAAACTTGCACTCTGCTATACTTTTCTAGCAGAGTTGCTATATTTCTTATATCCGGCCTTGGTCTAAGACATCCGCTTTGCGGTTGGAGAAGACAATTAGAAGGATTGGTTAGCAATCTTGACAGATTTCTATTTAAAATCGAAGTAAAGTTGCTGCTAGATGTCTATGCCAGCATATCCTACAAATCTTCCTTGACAACGATTATCATCCTTTTCGTAGCACCCTGTGACCATTGGGACTAACTGCGTAACTGTGACTCAAAATAGAAAACATTTTATTGAAATACATTTTTTTTGAAGCGAGATAAATTTTATCTCTTTACAATTTAGTTGGCGGTTTGTGAACCTCTGCTTATCAATAGATTATTTGCTAACAGCGTTTAAGGATTACGTTGTTTGCCTGTTTGTTTATTTACAGGGAGGAGTTTCCATTATAAATAGGCATAATGAACGCTGCTGCTGTTTACATATTTCGCGTGTGCTTGTGGAAATTTTACAAGCCTCTATAATGTTGCAAATATATGTACATACACCCAGCCATTTATGTGTATGTGTATGTATGTATGTATGCATATTCGGGAATTTGTATAAACGAGTATTTTCGGAAAATTATACAAGCAATACCGCATGTGTACACAAGTTTCGACTATTGATTATCTACAATAGCAATCGCATCATGCTTTTGAAATAAATGTCCCATTTTTATGGTCTTAAAGAGAGAAACGGCTTGGAAGGAGGATGTTCTCATTTGGTGGCAGGTTAAATTATTATAAATTACTTTGAAATACTATCGGCAAGGTGGCATTGACTTCAGTGTGGCCCACTTGAGATGTTGTGGTTGTCAAGTAAGCAAGAAACATTAAAGCTTTTAAAGTTTTTTGGCGAGTACATCACTTATTACACCTGACCCCAAACTGTGGCGCTTCTAGCTTGTAGGTGGGCATAACTTATGCGTAATAGCAACGGCTTAGTATGTTTTGCGGAATCTTATGTCTTCTCCAGAAAGCTTTTTTTTTTTTTGTAGTATTTATTTTTTATTTAATCTGTGATGTTTGCAAATGGGGTATAACATGGTGTTATGCTGTCCTCTCCTCTAAAATACCTGTCGCCTTTATAATAAATGCGATAAGGGAGACTAAATATGATAAATAATGAATTCTCTAGATGTCACAAATAGGACTTTGTTTTCTTGAGAGATTATTACGCGCATATTTAAAAAATCTTCGTATTATTTCCAGACAGTCGTTATTAAAACGTATCTTAAACACTTTTAATAAGTTGAATACGCCTTCTAATCTCTTATCTGAAATACCAAGGAACCGCATGATCAGCCAACCCTTCATAGAAGTGTCTGTGTTCAAGTGCAGCTGCTGATAAATGTGTTTCAGTAAAAATAACAAAAAAGTATTTCTCAACACTGTGCAATAAGCTGTGACAGGAGAAGATGAAATATGAAGGAAAGTTACAGCAAGGAAACCCTCATCATATTCAGAAAAGCAAACACAGGGATTATCAGCAAATGACAAGATGAGTGCAAACAATGTCCTTCGAGCTCTCGAAGGAAGAATATGCAATTTTAAATAAATTTAAAACGTTAAGGGAAAAATTCAATATTTCTTTATTTAATTGTATCGTTCAAGAATGAATAGCAATTTACTGTCACATAGTTGACAGATGAGCAGTAAAATCAGAGTTGCATTAAAAATGATTAAAGTTAAAGATGAAATTTTCGTTTGCCAATTTTAAAATTAATTAAAAATTTCCAACTGAAAGCACAAAATATTGATTAAAAAACCCAACTTGATCATGTTGCTCGGGAGCAACTGATAATAATCCTCAGTTATCGCCGATCTTTGGCATTGCGTTTTTCCACAGGCAACCTTATTTTATTTATTCTCCTCCACTAAAGTTTGAAAAATATTACTCTGAAAGTTTTTATATTAAAGTAGGAACTTGTAAATTAGACTGGGATAATTAAATATGGGGAATCACGTGTTTTTTTTTAATCATGGTTTTCCTTTTTTCTCCGGTTTTAATTTTTGAAACTGCTAAGATTTGAGGTTATCGATCTCTAAATTGTCATGAGTGATATGCAGTTGCATTAAAATGTACTAGAAAGAATATTTAGTATTATATAAATATATAAATAAAAAGTAATATTCTGCTTTTAGCCTTTAGCTTGCTAAGACCAAAAAATGCAACAGTGCTGGTTCATGGAATTACAACTCTTAATGGGGTGTAACAGTGATTTATATATTTCTACTGCGTATTAGAATTAAATATGATGCTTTTCGAAGGTTGTGAAATGAACTAGACTTTAAACTTATAAGCTTATTAAATGAACATGCTGCCTATTTGTGTTATATATTATATTAAATTGTTTGTCAATATGAACCCAAGATGGGTCATATATAAGCAGGGAACCACCACTCTTTGCCACGGCATTGTATTTTTAACTTCTTTTAATGAATTTTCTTTTGCAATGAGAACACTTTTTTATTGTAAATTTCAACTCGTCACCATGTAAGAAATCAATAAAACGGAAGAGTACTGGCTGCGGAGGAAATTCATAAAAACGAAGAAGAAGAAAATCATATCCTTGAAAACTGCAGCAGGACTTGTTTACGCAGTGCAACATCATTCTCAAGTGCAATAATTATTTTCAATTAGTACGTCAGAGTAGATGTCAGTAGATGATTTGGTTTTAATTCTTTCGTGGTGAAAAGTCCTTGACTGGACTAAATAGCACTATTAACGGTCTGTTGTATTGCAATGGAAAATACACTGCCAAAAAAGTTGTATTGCCTAATTGTGGCATTTTGTAGTTTTAAGATTTCAAAGAAGTGAAGTGTTTGGTCTGAAAGCAATGCGCAGGTGTTGCCATACAAATGGCCAATAAATGTACTGCGGGAGAAGTCCACATAAAATAAGAAATTTCGGGCAGAAATACAGGGGGTTACTCTCGTTTGCGATGCGAAAGTGTTTGCAAACTAATTTCGTACTCTAATTTGGTCTTTGCGCAAATCATTTTGAAAAAGTGGCAATACGGACATCATAAAATTAAAAGTGGCAATGCTATGCTTTATCAAATGTCAAAATACATATAAGAAAGGCGGCAAGAAATTTTGCCAGCAGTTGACATTAATGATTCCAGCCATGATCAACCAACTATAGAGAGGCATATAAGAAATGAACTAAAAAATAATTTTTTGTGGAAATTCATTTTAACATTTTTAATCGTTAAATAAATATTGATTTATAAAAATATAAAAATAATTTTTTTTTGCTTTTTGTCGGCATAACAAAATTTAAACTTAATAAAAAAAAGACAATACGATAAATATACTTATTGTTAAAAGTAAGGAAGTTCATTTTTAGCTTATAATCTCTATTTTGTATAAAATAAATAAATAAAAGTAACGTTGCACTTATAGGATTTGCATGTTTTTCTTCAGTTGCATTAGGTAAATAGCTTGCGCAATAGTTTTGACAAGCACTTTCGCAAGCCAAAGTACGATGATACCAGACTTGGGTAGATGAGATGCGTTAACACATGCGTAAACGCAAACAAGAGTACCAAATGTTTTTGCGAACATTTTCTAACGTATGGCCAACGAGAGTAGCTCTCCAGAATACGGTGATACCAGACTTACGCAAACGAGATGCAAACAAGAGTATCAAAAGTTTGATTTTGCGAAATTTTTCTTACGGATCGCAGACGAGAGTAACTCTCCAGAATACGGTGATACTAGAGTTACGCAAATGGGATGCAAACAAGAGTATCAAATGTTTGATTTTGCGAAAATTTTCTGACGCACCGCAAACGAGAGTAACACCCGCTAAAATTTAATTTAAAAAAAAATAACTTAATGTTTTTTCTTTCAAATAATTCAGTATCTAGGCAGGAATCGAACCCGTGACTTCCGGCTGAGTAGGCTCTTCATTATACATTCGCCTACGGAGGCACTTAAACTATATTATTTTCATACAATGAAAGGATTTTCTGGCTCCACGCAAATTGCTTATAAGTAAGTTTATAAACCAGTTACAACTAAATTTTCCTACTCTTCACAGATAAACTTTAATAAGAACTTTAATAAAATCCTTTTTAGTTTGCGAATCAATATTTTGCCATCTCAGTTTCTTCTTTCGAATGTCACAACTCGTTTAGTTTTTAATGTTTATTTCTCTAAAGCTTTTTATGCGAATTGTATCTTCATAAACATTTACAAAATTGTGAACAGTTAATATTTTCTTTTTGAATGGACTTGATATTTTAATGTGAAAAGCGTACGGCAGCACGAAGAGGGTGAAAATATAACACAGTTTGCAATCGTCAAACAAACTTTTATTAAATTCAGAAAAATGTTTACACAAAGAAGATGTTTTCCTTTAGCAGTTCACAAGGGAAAATCAAAAATCGTATCATGTATTCAATATTATTTTTCTTGGAAGTTATTAAGGGTCAAAAACTTGTAAATTGGCAAAGCAATAAGGCTAATAACTATTTGATAACAAAATGAAATGTGTAGAAAAGTGAAAACAAAAGGAATAAAAAGGAAAACGACAAGAAACATTAAAAATCGAGAAGCATTCAAGTAGCGCCATTATAAATAATGTTAATGGAGAATAACATGGTGGCTACAACCCAGTGAATATCTGTGCATTCCTATTACTTGCTCTGAAATATATTCATTGAGTAATTGAAATAAGCAAATCGAAATAATGCAAAGTATGCTTTAAGAATAATCACTTCGCCAGGCAGCGTAATTTTAAAAAGCAATTTCGTCTTACAATACTTCCGGTTTGGCTGGATTTTTTTCCAACTGATTGTCTCCAGTTTTTGGAAACTGATTTTTATAAATGGAATTTGATTCTCTTCAAACAATTTTATTTAAAATTTTTGTTTAAAGTCTGTTTTTAATAAAAGAAAAATTAAATTTAATGTAAAAAGCAAATTTGCCGGATGTGGCTGAAAGTAACCTTCTGCGGTCTGCGGTTTGGAAGAGATTTTCTTCTAAACTGTAATCTGGAAATAAGGTACAGATATACTATGTGATAATATCGCAATGAGTTCTCAGCATTTTGGATACATTGCATTCTCAAGTGAAAAATAATTTTAGTTTTAATTTTATTATCCAACATACAGCATCAGCAATACGATTCAGTGATATTTTTTTTATGCTACTTTGCTAGTCACTCTTTTTAAATCAGCTGTTTTTGGCAAAATACTAAAAGAAACGAACCAAATGAATGACGTTAATATTAAGCACGAATCATTCAAGCTTGACGTTTTTGCTTACACACACAAATGCATTTTTAGTTTACACTGTCGTACTTTTCCAGCAAACTTTTCATATCTGGCCAATCGCGCGAATATATTATTGTTTTTGCTCAGTAAGGAAATATTCATTTGTCGCCTTGTTATTACTCGTTGTGGTTTTCGTAATTTGTGGCAAAGCTGTCTGCGTTACTGTAACTCACCATGCCACTGGCCTACGCTTGCACTTATCCACTTATGATAAATTCAGTTCAAACTATTTAGATATGAAATCAAATATCAAATCAATGCATATCAAATTATTTTGTCTTGCGTATGCTGGCAGCATATCCCTCACGATATTACAGAAATTGTTCACTCTTGGAAATATTTTGCAGTTGCAAGAAAGAGGAGAGAATAAAGACGTACAAACTATTAACTCTGCAACAGCATTTTCTATCACTTTGTGGCATTTTGTGGAATTTTGCAAACTGCTTCATGGCAAATGAAACTCAAGAATACGCATATATATATATATATATATATATATATATGTATATATTCAACGTTGCAACTAACAATATGGAACTTACAGCATTTCAGTTCATTGCACGAGAAATTTAAGCGCGTGTCTCTTGATATTTTTTTCCATATAATTTGTGGAGGATTGTAGCATGTACATGCTGCAAAATTGCTTAATATTCCATTTGCATTATATTTTTTTGTAGAGCCCGTTCTACAAATAAATGAGAAATTAAATGTGAATGAACGTTCTAGGAAATATTAAGAAAATATGAGATCTTTTACTGCATCTAAAGAAGGAATATGGCGAGGTGTGGAGGGTCACATTTTAAATATTTAAATATTTTCCCACATTAGAATAAATTCTAATTGCTGTGATGGAAACAGTCATCAAGTATTCGGCCATAATATTTCGACTCGATCTTAATAAAATTAATTTACCAACTTCCCCTCTTGTTTTGACTTTCTTTTCGTAGTGGAATGCTTTAATTTAGCTGCAGAATAATTTACATTTTTCACAAAAATAATAGGTTGTTAATAATATTCACTCGGGCGTATGAGTGATATTGAACGCCGATAATTTCATTACTCATACGCACCGGTAGAAAAATAGTGTCTCCCAGCAGAGCTTTACAGTAGCGTGGAAATGATAAAAAAATCTATATCAAGACTTCTAGTGTGAAGGTGGGGTGGGGATTGACCAATACTTTTGATATTTTACTTTGACGAGTAATAATTTGATCGTCTGCAAGCATGAATGATAAATCGCTGATTCATAATGAAAATGCTGATTTAAAAGCTTGATTGTATAGCTCCCTTTAAGAAACTTACCAGCTGTCACCCTCACCTATGCAATGACTGACGTCTTTTTGTTTTTGTGGTCGCCTCCAAGGCGCTTTTAGACGAAGTGGCGTGTTTCATTGCCTTTTGAGAATAATCACGCTATAAAAGGGTGACAGAAATAGAATTGCGCCTAGTTTATTTCAGCCCTTATATGCTTTTGACGGTCGCCGAAATGACTATGGAACAATTTATAATAATGATAAAAAGAAAAATCATGTTGTATAATTTTTCACATGGAAAATATTTAATAGTACACCGATGCGCATGTGTGATATTCACACTGATATTTTATTACTCATACGCACTGGTAGCAAACTAATTTCGCCCATCAGATATGTTGGAAATGATGAAAGTGAATTTGTTTTCTTTCTATTTTTTGGAAATTATTATTCTTGGTTTGGCAGCATATTGCAAATGAAGAGGGATTCCAAATACACGATCGTCATTAGAATAGTTCCAAGACTTGTGCAATTTGGCAGATAATATAATTCGTTAATATAAGTTAAGTTTCTAAACTGATACAAATTGATGTTCTCGCAGGAAAAACACGCCTTTAATGGAAAACCGCTTAATGTATTTCTCCATCTGGAATGCATACCAGTGTGTCTGTTGTACCATCGTGTCAAATACAAAGCACAAACTTATAGAGACAAATATTTCTTTAGTCAAACACAAAAGAAAAAATAATACCGATCGGCAAAATAGAAAATACATAATGAATGTTTTTTATGTATTTTTGACGAAAGTTAAAAAGCTTGAAGCAGCTGGAAGTTGTCTGAAAACCGTTGTTGTACTGTCAGGACTTCTGTTTGTAATGAAAGCCAATATCGGAATAGAAGTATTATAGGTTTTATTCCAAAAAAATATACTGCAACTGACTCAACTAATTTACATTGTACTTTTGGAAAGTGTGCTGGACGTTTCGAAAGTTGTATGGAAAAATGGTTACACGTTCTTCGAAAGATTCATTATGTTTTTTCAACGCCTTAAAGAATAATATAAAATGTTAAGAACTATTTCGATTTTTTTTTCTTTTAAATCTCTATAAAAGAAAAAGACAAATAAATCTTTTTTCCAGCCGTGATCTTCAGCAAGAGATACAACTTACTGAGTTTATTCCGCTAATGGTTCGCAATAGATTTTTAATGATAGTTATAAGAAAGCCAAGAAAATTAACTTACCTGCGATAAGTTTTTGCCATTATCGACTATGATTCCATTGTAACTGGACCGCGTTTGCATATTTATTACTTCGTTGTCATCATCATCGTCCTCATCATCATTAGGGTCATCTTCTTCATATTCATCACTGCTCTTATCGCCATACTCATGAATACCATCTTGATGTTTTTGGTGTCTGTGGTGAAGCTGTTTTCTTTTATGCCTCTCGTGATCAATTACTATGGCTGTAGGCTTTGCAGCTTTATCAGAACATCGGAAAATTTCTCCATAATGGTGACCATTAAAGTCGCCATCATCCTCATCGCTTTCATAATAATAAACCGAAGACGATGAGGTTATTGCTGTTCTATGTGTCGGCAATCTAACAACTGCAGCCTGACAGCCATCAAGATAATTTCGTTCATTAATCTCGGCTATGGCATTAAAATCTTCACAACTGTCGGTACTAGTGCCACCTTTTACATGTGTGGCATGTTGACGTTGTTGTTGTTGTGGTTGTGGTTGTTGATTGTAATATTGGTGATGTTGCTGACTTGAGGTGATGTGTTTTGGCACCGCAAGTACAGCTCCGTCAGCTGTCATAGCTGTTGATGTTGGTGCGAGGGGTGAGAAGAGACTGGTGCCATCCTCTATTTCAAAACTTTCACTTGTAACCGGATTTGTATAACCGTCGTCAATGCCAATAATATGATGATGCTTTTCCTGATGACCTTGTTTTTGTTGCTGATGCTGACTCTGATGCTGCTGCTGTTGTGAATAGCTAGAAGTTGATGATGGTGTTGTGCCGGAAACGCTGCCATAAGGATGAGCGACCGTAGTAGTATAAGGATATGAGCTACAACTTGCTCTTGCTCCGGATGCACTGTTGTGGTATATGGTACGGTACATGGGGCGCGAGGGGCTGCCAATAAAAAACAGAAGTTTTTTTATATCAAGTTTTTTACAAAAACATATTAAACTCTTTAACGCTGACAAATATTTCTCCATATAAAGACATCATGTCTAAGTAAATATTTGAACAGCAGCCACTATAAGTTGAGTACATTACTTTTGAGGAGCACTGTATTTTAATAAATTTCCTTGAATATTTATATGAAAATCTTGGAATGTTTTTAGTACGCCAAATCACCGGCATTGTTCAAGAATATTCGATTACTATAATATTCGAATAATCTTCTATTAATATTTGAAGTGATCATTTATTTTTAATTAAAGTTTTTTAGAAAGTGATGCTGAATTCCAGAGAGTTGCATTGTCCTTGAAAATTGCCTTTAGAATGTTGGAAAAAGCTTTCTAAAGTCCTATAATTGTAAATATAAAGTGATTCGGCGATGCTGAATTACGATTAGTCGAATTATTGCTAATATATTGCAAGTTTATGAGAAGTATTTAAAAAGAGTCATTGCATTGCTGTATAAAACTAAATTTACTTTTTAAAGGACACGGCCTCCTCTGCAAAAATCTTTCGCTTAACTTGATGGAATGTGATTATGTGATTATGTGATTATTTTTATTTATTGCTGTTGAATTTGCCAGGCTTTTATCATGATTGAGTGATGCTTTAAATATATATTTTTTTTTATTCTTTTATATTGTGTATTGAAAACAAGGAAAATATTAAGGAAAAAGTAAATAAATTTGCGTATTCAGATCAGTCAGTTTAAATTAAAATAACATCAATCGATAACATAGAATATATCAATCATTGTAAAAAGATGGATTATTCCATTTAGAAAAATTATCCAAACCCAATGACGCATGTACGTGTTATAAGTGGTACAAATATTTAGCGTATAATTTCTATAGTGAAATTAATGGCTTTACGTCATTTTGATTTTATTTCGAAATATTAAAATGAGTATATAAACGAATTGTTTAAAAGTTAAAAATTATTCAAAAGCTCAAGCTGGTCGCAGGATAAGAATTTGTTTGGCATTTTATAATATTGCAAATAAATATAATTTACTTACTTATAACCATATTTGGGTGATTCAACTTCATTACGCCTTCTGGACATCATAGAGTTGGCCCGATCTCCTCGGGCAGCTGCCATCATATACGTCCACATGACGATTCATGACATGAATAATTCGCTCTTTTTTATATCACACACCAAATCCGCCTTAAATTTCCGTTTACGTATTGCCGTCAAGTAGTCATATTAAGGAGCAGAGCTTTCAATGTGCTGACTTACTTGAAATTCAAAGAAAACGAAAATTGGATGCATGTCACTATCCTTTTTTTACGGAGCTCTAACGTGCCGTTGAATTATGTTTTAGTCAAATTGATTGAGAGATGTTTATGCATTAAATATTGAAGCCAGTTGTTTAAGGAGCTTTTGCGAAATTGCTGAGTTGCTCCTGTTAATATACAAAGAAAAGAGACGGCTTGATAAAATGTTTAATAAAATATATAAAACATTATCAAATACGAGTAGAACTGCAATGATCTCATCGTCTGGGCATCTTAAACTAAAGCTGAGAAATTAAATATTTTTAAAGTATTGCGTATTTACATATTCCCGAAAGGACTTCTCCAAGTTAAATGAAGAAAGACTCATTGGAATTCCGCAAAGAAACATTTGGAGCAAAAATCCCCTTCTTTTGCAAACTTAGTTCACATCTCCTTCACAGGCGAATGAATAATACGCAGCCTACTAAACCGGAGGTCGCTGGTTCGATTCCTCCCTAGACCCTGTTTGTTTTCCTGTGGTCAAGACAAAAGCTTTTCAGGTTATGTTAGTTAAAAAAAAAAAATTATTTTACAATGGCTACAAAATTAGAATGTTGCGTTGACGCTGCTAATGTGTTTTGTTATAGTTGTGGTGCAAATTGCTTACTTTATAATGGAAATTTGGCCCATGTGTGCCCCATGAAACGGAAAACTCAAGAGTATCAAAATAAAGTATTTAGCTTTTCGCAAGTTTTCTCGGATAATGACTTTGAATATCGTAGAGAAATGTCAAAATATTTTGATCGTATTTGAAAAGCTTAGTGATCTTATTAGAGACCGATCTTTCGAAAGAGCTTACTGAGTTCCTTCCATCGAGATTAAAAGGAAAAAGCTGCCTTTCCTCTGATGTAGGTTTTACTTTATATCTCATGAGAGAGAGAAACTCATTACAATTTTTTCCACCGATGAAGATTTTGTTTATTGTGGTGATATGAATGGTTTGTTAACCGTCGAGGGCCTGAAGATCTATACGACAAGCGATTGGCGTCTTTTCTATTGACAGTATGCGTTGGAAGTCTCAAAGCTGTCCTTGACATGATGCTATTCCAATTGCTCACTCTACATGTCTGAAAGCAGAATTTGAGGTCTTATCTGTCATATCTGCCTCTAAGGTATATCTGATCTGTGTCGATTTGAAGAGGGTTAATGTTTTCTTGGCTCAACAAAAGGGTTATGCAAAATATCCTTGTTTTATTTGTCTCTGGGATGGTGAAGCCAAAGCAAGTCATTGAGTATCAAAAAAAAGTTGGCCTATGAGGGATAATGTTATTGTTGGTGAAAGAAAGGTGAAAAAATCCGCTTTGCACGCTTGCCCATGAAACTACGTCTAATGAAGCAATTTTTTAAGGTCCTAGACAGAAATGGTCAATATAAGTTTATTTCTACAAAAATTTCCAGCATTAAGTACTGATAAATAAAAAACCGGAATTTTTACAAGATCTCAAATACATTAACTATTTAAAGGCTTCAATAATTCCGAGAACTCTATAACTGACCCAGAACGACTTGCCACCTTGTGTTGCACTCGTACATCAATTTCTTGGTAATCACAAGGCTAATACAGATCACTTTCAACATAATTTAGCAGATCCTGACGAAGGACAAGATCTAAAAGCTATGCTGAATAGATATCAAGGCAAATGGGATACTCATATGAGACCTCATTACTGCTGTTGAATTATGCGAGCTACATACCCTGCAGCGAATCACAACACCCTGCATTCCATAATAATAAAGAACAAGGAAAACCATGAAACAAAAAGGGAAATAAACAAGATTGGATAGATGACAATAATAAAGAAATTATCACTTGCGCTACTGTCCAAATCAATCTCATTCAATTTCAATCACTTGAAAGATAATTCTCGGCAATTGTAAAGAAGTGTGTTATTGTACCTGACCAGTTCCATCAGTTTTCCCTTTCTCTTTAAAAAATTAATCCTAATACGCAAATGAATGCACATACCTCTGTGTTAAAAGTTGTGCAAATTTATTGATCCATCATTTTTCACATGAATTAACTGTTGATGTGATTGCAGATACTTCTAGCAACCAAACATAGTGATTTCAGAGCTTTTAAGCATGTGCCTGGGAGCGAGTGTGTGTATGTGTGTGTGTGTGTGTGTCTGAAAGTCAGCGATGCTGATAATTGTAGTTTATGTTGAGTTAAATTTATTTTAATTCATAAGATTAATCAAAGTTCTATTTATCAATCTAATTGGCGCCAAAAAAATATAAAAACAACAGAAAACACTCATTGAAAAGTTTTAGAGCGAAGACACAGATTTATTTTATTAGGCCATTAAAGATAAAATCCTTCCCAGATACAATTAAAGCTGTCTGTCTGTCTGTCGTGAACGAGAAATATTTTTCATTCCGCTTTCAAATGCTACATGAGGTCCTGGGCCACATATCCTGTTTTCTTATCCTTTTCAATGCGGTCTTTAGTCTCAGTTTTCATGTGTGCTTTCGTACAGCAAACATTTTACCATTTACATCGTCACCCTACAACCGGCACTGGATTACTTTCAAATATCTTTACACTTTAAACCTTTTAAATATTAAAAATAAAAAAGGGAGTCGAAGTAAAGAGGAGAGTATTACAAGTGGTCAAATGTAATTTCAGCAAAGGTTACAAAACAAACAAAGAAACTATTTAGAAACTATTTAAAACTTGTCTGCCACATTGGCAAACGGCCAAGGAAAACCACAACAAATGCATAATGCTAAAACCGAAAACCTTAAAAAGTAAACTGGAAAAACTAACAACAGGCAAACTACAAACGACTGCAAAAATATCCTTGACTCCTGGTTAAGCAAACAGTTGATGTAAGTCAAACGCTTGCGGAGCTGCGTACAGACATCTTTGAATGCAACTAATTGGATTTTCAAAAATGCACTTCAAATAAATGCATGTAAATTCTTTTAAAGACGTGAATAAAAATTATGAAAATTTCAGGACTCTGCAACGAAAAAATAAATATTAAAGGAGTAGTGAAAAGTTTTCGTGTATAGTTTATTGCATTCTGAAGAGTCTCAAGCTAAGAAAACTACTACGGCATTTATGAAAGAGTTTGAGCCAAAAATAATAATTATTTTAGACAACGACGACGTCTGGACTACTTCCTCTTTTCCCCTCATCCAGAGTGTGATTGCAAATAGCATAAAAAGTAGAAACAAAAATGGCGTCAAACAAAAAAATTATTCCACTGCAGTTGGAATATTTTAGAGTTGAACTCTTTGTGAGATGCATATAAATTTCTATTTGCTCATGGCGCAAAACTCACACTTTGAGTCTAAATCAGTTATTTGTATTTTTATATGTACACATACATGAAGTGCACCGTCGGCGATTTTGGTTTTCTTTTTAGCTTCAAGTAATTTGTCTGTGTCAAAACACTCCCTCTTTAGGGTATTCCAACCACCTTGAAAATCCAATCGAAAGAAATTTTTGTTTCTTTATTATGGCAGCAGCAGCTCAAGTCGGAATATTATTTAATTTGCAAATGATTTTCATAGATTTGGTATACGACTACAACTGCAGTTGAGATCTGGAAGGATATCTGTATATCCTGTAAGTCATTCATAGAGGCACATGATGTATGCATAACATCGAGTATTCAATTGAGACAATGGTGTGGCAAGAAACTCTTATTTTGTATCGTATATTTGCATGTGGCCAGAACCAGGATTTATAAGATATATTTGCAATATCTGATAAAGGATCTAGCCATTCAAAGGCCAAGTAGCTTTCCAACATTGATGAAACACTCTCTTCTCATTTGGGTTTTAGCTTGCCTATTGTTTTCCTTTAACCTATTAGTTAATATATAAAATTTTCCAATCTCGCCACAATTACCATCTGAAATCAGATTTACTATCAGTTATTATAATATGAACTCTAATAATTCCATATCCTTCTACTTGAAAGGTCAAAAGTAATCTTCATTGCTTTACACTGCTTTACTGGAAAACAATTGTAAACTAATTTCACATAAGAGATTTGTGTAATTAACACTACGCTAATGCCGATAGATGTGGACAGACGGACCTACGGACAGACGGACAAAAATATCCAAAAAAAATCCTTCTTCTGTACAATCGAAATGGCATATTTCATTTCATTTCATTATATGAATAGTTCTTCAAATTTTGCATTATTTTTATAATTGTTATATATTCGTAATTTTATTCGAATAAATTTTTTTCAGAATTTTAGTTATTTATTTATTTTTTTATTTATTTAGTTAATATTACAATTAATGCGAATATAATTATTACATGCGCAGAAGAACTGGCGGATTTTTATTTCTATTAATAATTTCTATTCCTTCTAATAATTTAATCGGTAAATGATATCTCTATATTACAGTTCATTCATTTTATTAATTAATACAAGCAATTTTATTCGAGTTTTTTATTGCAAAATATTTAATTCAATTAATTTGAATTTAGAAATTTTGCTTAGCATTCAAAGCGAACTTCATTTTCACTTCGAAGTACTGATACAAGCCGGTAAAAAAATTTCGGTTTAGGTAAAAAAAAATTTTTTTTAATAGTAATTTTTTTCTAATACTGAATTTAAAAAAGTTTTTCTTTATAATTTTAGCTGCAATAAAATTACTGAAAATATTATTATTTAAAAAATTTATTCCATGTAAATGTGAAAAAAATATTTTTACACGAACTATTGAATCGTGTCCTTACAAACGACTTGCATTGGCTTTTAAAGTATTGTTGCAAATTTATTACTTCTGTTTAAGAATTCTGTTTAAGAATTGTTTATAGAGGAAATTGTAAACAAATTGTTTGCCAATAATCTCTGATATAAAATAGAACTTCAGAACTTCTTATTTAAAGGGGACACCCTTAACAACTTTAGGTAAAAATATAAATAAATTCATAAGTATTTAAGAAAGTATTCTGCAGAAATAAAATCTCTCGAACTGAATATATTCATTAGATTTTTTTTTTTTGTGTAAAAGTTTATTTGAATTGTTTTGTTCACAGACAACACAACGTAAGACAAACACCAGGAGTTGTTAGCGATTATGTCTGCCAGATATCCTCCTAATAAAAAAGGATAATAACGAGAGATTGTTCTACGTAGTCTGCATTCTCAAAAGCGATTTTTATTTACAGCTTCATTGATTGTACGCGTGCTTAGCACATGCTTATGTGCACTAATAGACACTTAAACCCCCCTCGTACACGTAAAGCTAAGCAAAGTACATGAAGATGAAAACTTTCAAAAATGTGAGAGCGCACACATGAAAGCAACTGCACACAACCACACAGCCAGACACCCACGTTGGCCAGAGCCATGAATAGGAGAAGGTTTTCGCATTTGAAAGGCGTTGAGTAAATTGTATAGAAATAGTTTTTAAAAGGATTTTTCAGCAGAACAATATAAAATTTTTAAAGTTGTTTTCATTTTTATGGAAAAAATTCTCAAGATGCTTCAACTTGCATTCGTTCAGAAATTTTCCTTTTAATTGCTACCGACTTGAAGTGGTGAAAGCGAGTGTGTTTTTGCCATCTGTGTGGAAAAGATAAAAGCAAGACTGTGTAGATTGCGGTCAATGCCATCATGGCTTGAAAACAATCTCTGGCTTCCAGCAAACTTAGTTCTTCTTTAAGGGGTAGTGCAAGTGATCTGATTAAAAATATAAAGTTATTAAACCAAAAAAGCTTCATGTAAGTGCAAAGTGGTTATACAAACATGTCTATTCGTTAGTCAGTGGGTTCGTTGCACAAACAGCGAATTGTCTGCATGTGAAATGCCCCAATCGTCCTATGAAATTATAAAGTTAAAGCTTCTAACAGGCATTTGAAGTGCTTTACAAAGTCCTACCAGGATATTTACTGCTGCATATTGAAGACAATTCAGTTTGTAAAAGACAGATCAGACTTCTCAGAAGTAAGTAAAAGTAAGCGGAGCCAATAAATTGGCTAATAGCAATATATTTTAATTTTTTTTTTTTTTTAAATAAAAATAAATAAAATATTTGCCAAAGTGTCTCAGCTTTGACGTCTACTGTGTTGCTGTAAATCTCTTAAGAGGTTGCAGCTCAATGCACATTGCTAACAAAGCTTTAATGATTATGATTCGCAGGCCTCTAGCTTTTCTGCGCTCATTCCTCTTTTTCGCTTACATGCGCCACCTTAGAAACACTAACTTCCTACCTCTGTAAGTGCTTTTCGCTTTAAATATAAAAATGGTTGCTTTCTTAAGCGAATGCCGTGCTTGACAAATACATTAACGAGAAAAATTGCTTTTTTTTCAGTGTAACTTTAAGACTGTTACATTGAGATATCGAATTATATTGATTAGGCTAGAAAATTAGATAAATAAAAATTTTCATTTACATACCACTGTTTATTTATTCACCAAATACCAGAGAATACTTGTGTAATTACTTTGAACTAAGTCTAATCGAAAACAGCATTTTTTTAATGCCGAACGAAAAACTCTTCGAAGGCTATTTCAGAGCCTTCCCCTTCTATACATTACCAGCCATTCTTCTGCTCACCCTTTTCCGCTTAATCCCCTCAATTATAATACATTTGATTCTTGAATAGTTTATAATTATTAATCTATAAACTATTTCATGTGAATTTAATATAAATAATAATATTTTAAAGAGTTCTTGTCTCCCACTTGTGGCAAACACATTTTCAGTTCAAGTGACATTTTACTGCAATCTGTAGCTTTCTGTCGAGCTTCTGGGCTTTTCATCATAAACCAAGAGTCCTGTTTGTTTTCACAGAAATAATAAATAAACATTTAATTTACTATAGAACAGGACAAAATAAATGTTGAAGGAGATTCCAGTTATTTCAATGTCTGCAATTTTAAATGCAGGTCACATAGCAAAGTTTCAATCGGCTTAAAATTGTGACTTAAAATTACTTAAAATAAGAAATCTCAGAGATAATGAAATCCTTCCTGCTGGTAGAGAGGAAACGAATATAAATAAAATGGAAATGGGAAATTGAATACCAATGAGTAGAGTAACAAGGCATGAACAATTGTTCCATTCATGTACATCTCAGTTGTCCTTGGCATTCAGGTAATATTTAACTGCTCTTACCACCTTCCAGCCACCGGAGCCATTAAATCTTTATTTAAGCATATGTAAGTAGGAATGAATGTTCGGTTGAGTGTTACACAAATCGATGGCCCGACATTTATAGATGATGATGAATGCTTCTGGTATGACTACAATGCCGAGTACGGTTATGTATTCCATAGATGCAATGAAGGCAACCTTTCAAAAGCGGATTTATTTAAAATACATGAAATCGAGAAAAGGAAGACAATAAGAAATGTAAGTCCTGCCACTTAAGTTTTATTTTGTCAATTTATCGGTAATATTAGATCCCGAGCACACAAACATTTTTATGTGTATGCAAGAGAGATTTTCGTCGTTTGATAGAATTGCGGTTCAATACTCCTGAATTCATATTTTCTACTTTCCTTTCATTTTCTATTCTTTATTTAATTTACGGGTTTTCTTACAAAGCTATACGAGCATGTGTTGCACAATGGGATGTATGACCAAAAAGTTACGAATTGTTATACGAAGGGCATTTGAATTTCAAAGGCTTCAGTAATCTTAAGTGGCTGCACAATAGTGACCCTCTCCATTGGTTGAATTTGTCTGCCACTGAAATATTATTTACTGGGTGTCTACCGGGAAGGTGTACTACTTATTTTGCTGCCATTTCGGTAAACATTATTTTTGACAGTTCAGTTGTGACGTAGAGAAATCCACTATTTATTGTGCAGTGGATGATTCCAAGGAAAGAGCTATTGCAGCTGATAGTGCAAGCAAGCCCACAATGTACTACAAGATCGGCTGAAAACATTACGGTTGCTTAAGAAATGGTTCTAAACATTCCATTAGCCTCAATTCGTCGCCATTGTCAGGAGTTTGGTCTTCAAAGAACAACATTGGCTACAATTTTGCACAAGGACTTGCATTTGTTTCCATTCATGATTCAGTTGACACAAGAGTTTCTTCCAAGAGACCATTTACGCCGCCATATATGTACATCTAATAGGGGTTAGAGCTCGCCTATGGGAAACCCGACTTTCATGCAAAAATCGTGATGAGTGATGAGGCACATTTTCTTTTGAATGGATGTGTGAATAAGCAGAACAGTCGGTTCTGAGGAATAGGAAACCCTCCAATAGGAGGGTTTTCTATTCACCTTTGCATCCATTAAAAGTGACTATCTGGTGTGCGATAACGTTACAACTATATACTTTGGGTTCGATTAACATGTAGTCTCAACGAGACGGTGCCAGAAGTTAAATTACAATGCAATTTTTGGGAAACCTCTTCGGACAAAAAAGTGTTTCAAGAAAGAGTGATGTTGATTGACCTCCATGGTCACCTGATTTGAGTGGTCTGGACTTTATTTTTCAAGATATCTGAGAATCAAGGTTTTTGCCCCCAAAAGAGCTCACATGTGTGAGGATAACAGAGAGTGACATTTATCTGATATTTATCAATATAAGATCCCTTATCTTTCATTTAATCCTCCCCGAGGAACACCCGGTATTTTAAAGTAGCTTAAACACTATCGAACTTGAATGACAGTCGGAACGGTACGAGTCTTAAATAACAATTTGGTTAATTCAATAATTCCTACTGGCTGGTAAAAATGTCCGGAGCAACTGGACAAGCTTTTTCAACCTCTATTTCTACATAAATTTATGATGTTTATAATACTAGAAAATTCTTGGCTGACATTATCAGTTCAAAATCAGCACGACTACTACTGACATGGTTTGATTGTCGCCTGCTGCAATTACCCCGGGTACACGAACAGCGAACGGTTGGGAAAAAGTTTTCCTCATATTCGACAATGTAAATGAATTTGTGATGAATTTAAAGTACATAAAAGGGAAATGAATATTGAATAGTGTACTGGGAAAGTCAAGTGAATCGGCGTGCTCTCTGTGATAGAAAATAAAATCAAATTTTTTCTATTGTAACCAGCAACAACAACATCAATATTTCCTCAACGGCCAACAAAAAAACATTTAAAAAGATTTCCCGGAGGTCACTGACAAAAAGCCATTCAATTCAAAAGATCGAAAAAGAAAATCAAAAGAAAATTATAACAAACTTTGCCAGCTTTCACAAAAACAACTAATTTTTTATTTTATTGATTGAAAAATGAAAACTAAAAATCTGAAATCCTTTTTCATGGAGCTCCTTTCGTCATTAATTTGAATTTTGTATACGATGGCTGTACGAGTAGTCTGCATAAATAAATAAATAAATATTATTTCGAAAGAACTACAATTTGTTGGAACGAAAGTAATATATTGAGCTTCTGCTGTGGTTACTTCCAATCACTTTTTGGATTTGTTTTTATATATTTTTTTTTTCATCTCTCTTTGGCTTTGCTTGTTTACCAGCAGTCAGTCGCTCGCACAGACAATCAATTTAATATACTCGTACGTGTGAGTATGTCGGTTATTTATGAATAAATTTTATTATAATTTGATTTATGGTTCATATTTATCTTTTTTTTTTTTGTTGTTTTACTTTGTTTCCCCCCTCTCTGACACCATTTCGGAAATGTATAAAATTTAACTTAAGAGTTATTAGAAACCGATTACACTGTGCAACATCAATAAAAGATTTGCCTGCGGTTACGTTTCAGTATATGTACATGGCCACGTTACTTGTTTGTTTACTACTGCAAATGCCCCCGCCTCAAAATGTGGGAGTATTAATTTCTGAATTCATTAATTGTAGTGTGCAAATTGCTATCGGGGAAATTAACTTTAAGACTTGTAAATTTATAGAAATTTACTTGAAAGCAAACGGCACACGTTCCTCTTTACGCTTGGGAAGCATTAATCCTTTTTTGTACTACATTGTAACTTCCATGAGGCCGAGTCTTTCTATGTGACCGTCTGCCTATGGAGTCTGGTTTATGTATGTGTACAAATTTGCTTTGTTAGTGTTATTGCAATTCTCATTTCGTTTTTCACATACTCAGAAGTATTTGTTGAGTTCAACTTTTCAATTATATAATAAATGAGTTACGGAAGGAGTTAAAATTAAAGTAACAGTTTGTAGAATATTTATTTTTGAATATTGCTTAAGGATGTACTGTTTATCCTGCGTAATCGTATCCTGCCAATTTTTCGAAATAAACTCAGGGCAAGTATGAACAACTTTGTGAAATGTTTTCTCATAATTCGTTTTTATTGTTGCAGGATAGCTCGGAAGCTTAACTGCTTTACTTTGGTCAAAGCATTTCCTTTGGAGGGAAAAAACCAAAAAACTTGTAAACTCTTTAGTGGCGTTTTTTAGGTTTCCTGTTCGTTTTAAGGCATTTTTGTCTACTTCATAAACAAAAGCTAAACTTAAAACTGAGTAATTAAAAAAACTGCATGCTCTCAATTGCCAGAATCCTTTATTATATTTGCTTAATGTTTTTAATATGACAGTTCCTTTGAAACTCATTGGCCAACTCATGCTGATGATGCAGCTTTCTTAAGCTTCAAGTATAATATTTGAGAAGCATTAAATATATTCAGTACTGAAAAATGAGAAGGTTAAGGAAAGAAAACTTTGCTATAAAATGTCCTTATTGCGATAGGAAATATACTAACCTATTCTAATTAATAGCGCAATACTGAGAGGTTACATACCCCAATATTCATCTTGGATGTACTCAGCTAAACAAGGTCCATGTAAAAGTAAAGTGGATATAGATGGAATCAATGGCATTTAACTGCCTTATCGAGAGAAAGGCAGTACTACTTCTAAGTAACTCACTAGTAATGCGGGTTGTGCTATCTCATCCAATGTGGTGTGCTATCTCCTCCAAATGAAATCCTTGAAAATCAACTCAACAAACTGCTGATGCAAAAGAATAAAATTGACGTAAAAAGTCACCTTCAAAACATGTACGCCAAATAGTTTATCTTCATCAATCACGTACCTCACCTAATCAGCAAAATTTCTAACTGAAATAAAATATTTCTGCATTTGGATAGAAATGTTTAAATGACTTGATGAAAACTGCTCATTTAAGTAATATTTCAGTTCTCCACACGACAACTTATGGGAGACAGATTAAATAGGTTGCGGGATTAGCATATATCAAGTGTAACGAATTGGAGGAAGATTAAGTAATTGAGAGCAAATAATGTTTAGCAACTACAGTGGGAGTGCAAGCGCAGGGAAACTGAAATGAGGCCATGACTACCCTTTCAACTACGCGTACTCAGTTATCCTGACAAACATGCTTAACTCTTGACCTTCATAGGTGTCAGAATAAACTTTTTTTTTCTAGACAGCTGAATAAATTTGCTTTAATTTACTCTCAAATATTTAACAAGCTAAAAGCCAACATACAAGGGATGCTTGTAAAAATTAGTCCGCTTCTCCAACTTTCTGAGAAATGAGATATCCTTTGTAGAACCTTTCAAACTGATGTGTATTTGTTTCATAAAACACGGACGCATACATACGAGCACACATGGCCATTAGAGAACTGCAACGAATATGAAAGGTTCGGAATCGATGACTGATTTTGATACAATTGGTTTACCGATTATTTTTCCATAATTAATTTGCCACGTCTCTACTTCAAGACTGCCAAATATGAACTGAAAGGACTAATATGTACTAAATTTGCGGGAAAGCAAAGGAGTATATCTTCCCGTAGGACACCTGTATTAAGGCCCATTAGAGGTCTGAGTTCCTGAATGTGTGCAAGAGTTATTAATTGTCCTTTTGTTGTAAAAGGAGCGATTTTAAAATTCCATCCAAATCGTCCTTCCTTTCCAAATTTTTTTTTCTTTTTTTTAGACTTTAGTGCGATTGTGACTTTTCTGAAAATTTCTGAATCCATTGCAGGTGTATTATCTTTCTTTTCCCCTATTTTTAAAGGGATTTCATATATAATTATATGTAATCTTATAAATAATTTTTTATATGTACTTATATAATTTATTAAAATAAACTATTTTAACAATTTTCGTTTTCCATTCCACTCTTTTATTATTAATTATTTATTTGAATAAATATTAATTTCAAAAAATTTTATAAATAAAATACTCCAAAGCAGCAGAATAGAAGGTTGTATTTGTTTACTTTGTTTCAATGGAATCCTCTCATTTAAGAAGTAACGGTATCTGTTACAGGATAAATAACGATGCAAGTTGTTTTTCTTTAACAACCTTTCATTTTCAGTCATTTTCCTTTTTTGCTCTTCACATGCCAAACTAGAAAACATTAACTCGGCCAAGGTTGGAAAAACAAATGTGAAAATATTTGAAACCAAACACTTTAGACAGAAAGTCAATCGGGTGCCATCCTTCTGCAACCACAGCCAGTGCCAGCAAATTGGAGAGAGATGTTACAATAGACAGAAAAGCACACGTAAACTTGTCATATTTAAAGTCAGGGTTAAAAAATACTGTACTTGAGTATGTATGTGTGCGAGAGTGATTGCTATAAACACACATACATATATCGTGGAGCGTCCTTTACTAATGACTTCAAAGGCAATTGCTTGCAGCTAAAACGCGTATCCTGTCAAATGCCCTGCAATTTAAAATAATTTTTTACGATTTTTTTTAGTATTCAAAGAGTCAAACTGACACGGCATCCGACAATTATTCTCTTGCTTTGAGAAGCAAAAAAAGTTTATATTCTCATCCTGATGGCGAGGGCCATTAATCCATTAAGTCTTGAACTTTGCATGCTGCAGTCCCCATGGGATGACCGGTAGATGTGCAATGCGTTAGATAATGGCAGATATTTTTTTCTTTACACCGTCACCGCATAACTACTTTAATATTGGCAAGTACTTTTAATCCTAATGAAGTTCTACGTAATGACGTAAATAAGACTTACGTATGTAAATATTTTTTGGTACTTTTTTACTTTTTTTGATAAAGTAGATAGCAGAGCGTTTATAGCCTGGACTACACTTTCTGCGAGCCTCCGTAGGCGAATTGATAATGTAAAGCCTACTAAACGCGAGATCGCGGGTTCGATTCCTGCCTACACCCTAAGTGTTTTCCTGCGCATAAGCTAAAAGCTTCGCAGCTTGAGTTCGTTAAAAAAAATATTAATAACAATTTAATATTTTTTAAATTAATATTCAGCAGAATACTAAAAAGGATTTGAATAATTTTTTTTTGGCTTTTAACTGATTGCTATGCCCACTCCAGTGAATCCTTTTGCCAACATACTTGCGAGAAGAACTGAACTCAGTTTATTGTTGACTTTTTCATATGTACTTAGCTTAGCTCCTGAATAAAAATGGTACTTATGATGCATGCAATTATATTTGGAATTTATTGAGATGGAACCAATGCCGTCGCGATAATGTTATCATGGGCCACATTAAATATAGAATAGTGTTTTGGGAAAACTCTCTTCGGAGCAAAAAAACGAAAGTTCTTAAAGGCATGTTTTGAAACATAAACTTTAAAGTGTATACAAACAAACTGCCGTTTAAGTGGTGCTTGAAGTAATAAAGTTCACTGGGTTAGGCCAGATTATTAGACGCTGATTAGGTTAGAGTACCAGCCACTTGACTGCTACAGAATAGCTTACAAACGATATTTTAAAAAATTTCAAAAAATATATATATATTTAATAAACGAGCCTCGTACATCTAAGCCCACTACACTTAGCCGCGATCATATGCACATACATACATATATACATATTTCACTTTATATCTCCGCAAACATCAAATAATTGCTTAAGTAAACGAAAAATATTAGCAATTCTTAGAATCTTAATTCCATTTTGAAAACAGGAAAAGGACAAGAATAAAAAAAAAGTCCTTTTGCTGAATTGAGGAATAGTGACAAAAATGTTGATATGACAAATGCTGCATTTAAATAAGGAATTTTTAACAGAAACTTTCAAGGCTAAATATTGCCTGCAAAACACATATGAGGTCGCGGCAAAGTTTGAAAGCGAGTTGTTTTCAACTGGTCAAAAATGGCATTAAATACAGACTAAAAGTGTCAATCATAAAGAATGAAACGTCAGAATAAATATTTTAGATGATATTTTTTATGAGTTTCTTATTCAAACATACATATATATCTGTTATAATATCTTCAATGGACCTATTTTACTTTACAAAAAAATCAATTTTGATCCAAATTCTATGTGATTAGCTAAATTGATAATGTTTGCGGATCAGTGAACTGTGCGTACACTGTAACTGCCATTAAAAGCTTTCTGTCTGGGAAATAAAATATATATGTATATATATTTATCTCTGATGCAACTGGCAATGCTTGCTTACTCATATTTGGTCCCTGGCTAAACTTGGTACTATCATTTATATTTATATATATTATTTAATTTAGTGTTTTATTTATATACAATATGCCATGAAAAGAAATTCAACTCTGTTTAGGTATACAGCAAATACATTTCATAGACTGCAAAGTAAATAAAATCGTTATCGATAGCAGGCCCAATTTCTTCCTTTGCCTATCTAGCCAATCAATTAAAAATGATACATTGCCCAAGGAAATTTAATTAACTTATTTGACTTATTTAAACAAAAAAAAAAAAAAAAACTTGATAATCCACAGAATCAATGTGTACTAGCATAATGGAGAATAAATAAACAGTAGTGTGAAAATAACCAAATTTTTAAATTTGCTTTTTTGATTATAATCAAGTCCGTACAATATGTAATAAGAGTTCAAGCTAAAGTAAGATTTAGTGCTTGTCTAATAATACGAGTTCCATAATATCTGACACAAACTTCATTCATATTCAATACACAAAATATATACACTAAACATTTTACTGACGTTAAATAAGTTATGGATTTTTTTAAGGTTCTGAATTTTCTAACATTTCCAATGATTTAAATCACTTACTTGGCAAGTTAACACACAAATACTTTTATTATGTGGATTCAATTACATATATGCATGATGAAATACTAAAAATACTACTTCATGTTTTCTGCCACCTTTTGTCCTGCATATCCTGTGTATCGTTTTCCAACAATTTCCTTACATTTTCTACTTTTTTTTCTCTTTTCAGATTTTTAGTTCTATAAATATTGACTAAATCTGGCAAATTGATTTAACTGACTGATGTTTAAATAAGTTAAGCAATAATCATAATTCACTAACCGCTTACGCAGTTTAGTAGAGTTATCCTTTCAACAGGAAATGACTTAACAGAACTTTATATCCAACAACAAGAAAAAAAGTTGCTGTAAGTATTTAAAATTATTTTTATCGGTTTTATTTATAATTGTTTTATGTTTTAAAGCAAGTATATCCGCTTGCAAGTCTATCCAACAAGGATACTCATAAATGCTGAAAAGCTCTAAAAGAAACAAAAGTTTATTTAGAAAAAAATAAAATAAAATAATGCAGTCTTTTTAATGATTCATTTCCAAAGATTTGCATGCTCTTTCTTGGTTGTAAAATATCCTTAAAGGATATTTAAATTTTAAATGTAATTTAGAAAAAAAAAATTCATATACGAGCACACAAAATGTTTCCGACACAGTAGACTTGAATACAAATGAAATTTAAAATTTAGCCTTAAACTACGAAATGTAAAACTTTATTATATAATAGAATTGCTCACACTTCCTAAGAAACTAAAAAAAAAGAAAAAACCTTTTAAGGCAATTTAAATTAGAACTGGATTAGTAAATAGTTATTTACCTTTTTTAACATTAAAAAGTTAAAGCAATAAAACTTTCTAATCAAAATAAACAAAATAATAAAATTTTAAATTTACGAGTATTCCACACATATTTAATCTCAAAATTGCGTCGTTGTGGTGAATCCAAATAATATCAGCAGTTGCCTTGCATTTAAACTAATCGCACAGTGTGCAATAAAAGTCAGATACTAATCTGTAACCACAGAACACTAGAGCGGGTGTGACACAAAATTCAAGCCATCGTTTTCTTTTCATGGCACATTGTCAAGGCTGGTGTTGGATTGAAGGCAATAAAAGAAGAAATAAACTGTGTGGCGTACTTAAACGATTTTAGAATGTACAATAGCTTTCTTATGCGACTACATCTGAATGACTTTAAAAGTTATTTGAGCACGCAGGCATCAACTGCAGGTGGTAATTTCAATGGCACGGTGTTTGATTTTAGCCCACTTTTTTCATTGCCTTAAATGCGTTATACGTTGCTGGTGGGGAAGACTTGCCCTAAATTTATCTCTTACTTTCCCCTCCTTAACTAATATTAGGGCAGCCTAAAGTAGAACTGTCAGTGGTTACAGGAAATAGTGTCTGCCAATTATATTGCATTTAACATGCCTTCTATGCAGCTGTCATGGAATCAAACAGGTGTTACCACAAGCTCAGCTGTTTGTGAAATTGTCAAATTTTGTTTGACATTTAGAAGCAAACTTTTCAGTGAGTTTGTATTAAACTAAATGAAATGTGTTTGAGTACACATGGGCTTCTTTTAACGGTCTTAATTTTAAAATATTTTATTGACGTCTACCATCAAAATGCGGCCATTTTTCTATGTCACTTCATCTGAGAACTACTGAGCGTAATTGACTAAAAAAAAAAAAAAAATTCAATTCATTTCGGTTTCCTTTCAGAATGGGATAGTCCTTGTTTCTGTCGATTTCAGCTAGTCGTATTTGCGGTATTGCATACCGCCATTCATTCAAATTACTAACCTAATAATAATGACAATAATACAAACAATTCATATGAGAGTTATTTGGCCCTAAATAGGCCATTACTAGTCGTAATTTATTATAAATTGGTATCCCTTAATAATACTTTACGCGCCTTTTAGTAAAGAGTTCTCTTCCCTTCCCAACATTCAATTTAACAGCAACATCTTTATGGACGAAGTTAATTTATAAAGAAAAGAAAAATAATTTAAATCTGTGAAGTGATACTTTTATTCTAAAAGCTTTCCCTTAAATACTGATTTAGAAGGAAAACGGCGGGGGGGAAAAAATTTCAAATTTATGCAAATTTAGTGATAATAAAATAATAAAACAAATTGAAATAGCAACGCACTGACGCACACACCTTACCTTCATAAAAATAGACTATTCGTCACATGCCTTCTCCACTGAAACGCTAAGGAATACACAAAATACTACACTCATTAACTAGAGAGCATACATGTGTATGTGTTGGTGTGTGTAGATAAATCACAGATAAAAATAAAATGTTTGAGTGAAGAAATTTAATCATAAAATCGCTGCTTGCAAATGTCAGACAGACAAGAAAATGGTAAAAGAGATGATGACTTATTTAAATTGCATATGATTATTGCAAAGCATTTTATTCCCAGCCCCCCTTCTCCATACATCTGCCGTGGAATTTCTCTTGCTCTGCAGTTAAATTCATTAATGTTATTATATTAATTTTCTCGTAAGAAATAAATAACCAGAAAACGAGCAAAGCAAGCCATTAACTTAATACGTACGTGTAAGCAGACGTATTACTGCAGACTGCAATTACTTCTAGAAAACACGTATTTTACAAGAATTCTCGTATGTTTGTTTAATTAAATGAAAGACCGACAAAAATCAATTAAGCAAACTGTAACAAAATAAACCATAAATGAAAAAGTTCTGCAAACAAATTATCTCTCTATATGGAATTGTAAATGGTATACGAGGGTTACTCAAGAATTCAAGGGAAAAGGAAGGAGTTGGACGGCTGAAAATCACTAAGGTAGCTACCTTATAAAAAGCGCAATTTTTTGTGTTTTTCAATTACTGGCAAATATCTAAGAAATATACTCGTATTTTGAGACAAAAAATTGACTAGTAAAAGTTATATAAACGCCAGTTCAGCTTAAAAAAATGGGCAATTCCATTAAAGGCTGACATCCAGAAGAAGGGAATCATCGAATTACGCATCTTTTTTTATTTTTGGTTAAGTTTTTGCCATTTTATGATATTTTCACGTTTAGAATTCAACTTAAGGAGGAATTCGAGGAGAAAGGAAGGAATTGGACGGCTCAAAATCACTAAGGTAGCTACCTTATAAAAATCGCAATTTTTTGTATTTTTCAATTACTGGCAAATATCTAAGAAATATACTCGTATTTTGAGACAAAAAATTGACTAGTAAAAGTTATATAAACGCCAGTTCAGCTTAAAAAAATGGGCAATTCCATTAAAGGCTGACATCCAGAAGAAGGGAATCATCGAATTACGCATCTTTTTTTATTTTTGGTTAAGTTTTTGCCATTTTATGATATTTTCACGTTTAGAATTCAACTTAAGGAGGAATTCGAGGAGAAAGGAAGGAGTTGGACGGCTGAAAATCACTAAGTATAAATTATATATAAATTATAAGTTTGGTGGAATTCCAAACTTGAAAATTTAATAAAATGCAAAAATAATAACAAAAATGGAAAATGCTAGTAGATATTCTGGTGATTAGGTATCATCACAGGAGCTAGAATGTATTACTTCCGAAAATTTCTGGCCGCCCATCACCTTCAGTTCTCTTGAAATTTGGTCTTCCTCCCTAAAGATTTGTGTAACTTCTAACTGTAAAAGAAGTTAAGTGTATGTGTCTGTTTCTAATGGATTCGGGTGTCTTTACAAATTACTTTGAGTGGCCCACTTGGCCCGGCATTATTTTTTTAGTTCATAAATAAATGTGGTCAGAATTCAATTCAGAATATGCACTCCTTGGATTACAAGTCTACCAGAGCTACGTTATTACGTGAACAGAAGTCTGTTAATATCGAAATTTCATTTCACACACATATTTATTGTTACCTAAACCAACAAAACAGATAAATTAACGTAACAGGGTGGACCTAAACTATTCAGGGGCCAAATCGACATATATGTATGTGATATCGATATCGAATAAATTGTGATCATAACTTGTGTTACATTTGACATGTAGCAATTCCTTTGAGAGCCTGAATCATCTTTGGAGCCTAGAAATAACCATTTATGGAGTATGGACTCATATAAGTATAAATTATTTATTACTTACGCTCTATCTAGTAATGAGAATGGGTCACTTGTGGTTCGCTTTCGCCTTTTGAATCAAAAATAAAAGCTTTAAAAAGGCGGAAAACTCTTAAATTGTTAGAAATTTATCGTATGCTTACGTAGTTTTGCTAACGTTTTTAAGTACAAATATGATTTTATTCTACTACAATCGGAGAAAAATCTATTACATTTGTTAACTAATTTCGATTCGAAATATTTCGAATGCAGCGACCTAGTTAGAGGATACGTCATGAGACTTAATTCGTTACGTAACGTTATTCGATCACGTATACAAGGATTTCGCCCCTGTTCTGTGACAGTTTCCAGATTAACTCTGCCACTTTTTTTTTTACTTAAACGCTGTTCCATCTTTTCAGTGGAAAAGTTATAAAATATGAATAAATAAATTTGCTAATGACAAACTAAAACAATGGCTAGTTACGAGTTGTAAACGGTAATACGACACAATGAGTTGTAATTCGATACTATTATACTTTTAATAGTTTTGTCAGCTTAAGTTGTAATTGGTAATATATATAAGAAAAACTACAACTGAATTACGCATCAGTTGTAAGCCATAATACGGGCATAAGCCCCCTTGACAAGCCCCAGAAGTTTATTATTATTATACCAGAATAATTAGTTCAGTATAAACTAGTAGTATAAGAATATGTGTTGCTACTTGTATACGACTTAAACGTAATAATTCATCCCACAGAGAAACAATTTATTAAACAATTTATTTTTGTCAACAATTTATTAAACAATAAATTTTTTTATGAGCCTTCTTATTTCAGACATGTTTAATTTAATGTTCCCAAATTCATATCACAATATTTAATAATAATGTGCATACAGACGAGTATGTATATGTACGTGTATATGTATGCGTGTCTATATATAAATTTCTTTGTAGATTTTTATTTATTTTGTATCCCATAAACACATTTTATTTCCCTTCACACATCCGCAGGCACACACTCAAATCAATCTAAACACATACACGCACACGCACACAAGCGCACACTAAAAAAAATATGTGCAAAAATGGCGTTAAGTATGCGTATTAGGAAAGCAATCTTGAATTATATTTAAATCGTTTCTTCATTATAACAGTAATGATAATAACAATTGCGGTAATGATAATTGCGAATAGATGTAGAGTTGCCAGCTATTTAAAGCTCATATATTAAAGTGCAATTACGACATTTCGTACAATGATAAATGGAAAATCGAAAAATGCCATTTCGCTCCACTTATTTTCCAATACAAAATGTAATTATTAGAAAATATTTCCTCCATACCCGATCTGCATAGGAAACAGCTGTTTAATAAAATATATTAAAATACAAGCAATGAATTATGTATAAATGAGTTGTCCGAATGCTGGAACCTGGTTAGACGATACGTCACGTCACGGCACGACGATATGATGATATTATCTCACATAATTCGTAATTGTGTTTTTCAGTTGGGTTGGCCTGGCAGGTATGTTGACAGGCCAACCCTCGATAATAGCAATCCGTGTAGGTGTTAAGATACGCTTTTAACAATAGAAAATTCGGAATCTAAGATGGCAAAAAGCGAAATTATTTTGTTTGGGTATATAATAGATTAATTGCATTTCTTTTTTTCTTTAAACCGATTTCCTGTTTATTCATTAAAAATATCCAATCGATTGGCTTTTACAACTTACAGAGTGTCCACTGTATTTTTTATATTATACTTAAAATAATTAAAGTAGAAATAAGAAACATTCAAATACAGTAAAATATAAAAAAAAATAAAATATAATAATAATAAAAATAATAATAAAATAAAATATAGTAAAAATTTATAGAATAAATTAAACATGTGAGTGCGTATGTGTGTATATGTATGTATGTACACATATAAATATATTCAAACTTTAAAAGTATATGTAATAAATTTATAAATTTAGAAAAAACAAATTAACAATAAGAAGACTTATATTATTAAATATTTATTAATTATTTAAAATTTAATAAATTTTATATATATTTATAAATTATTTATAAAATAACACATGAAAATTTGATTGAATAAAATAATGATTTCTTATTATACATAATGATGAATTGTATGGAGGAAAGTATTAGTTATCCTACCAAATGGCTTCGGCATAAGCTGGAGCAAAGCACGTCAGACAAGGGGAGTTTAAAATATTTTTGTGCTCAATTAATTAACAAAAAGTAATTTTCCGTTTTTATTAAGATCTGCATATTATGCGAGAATTTTTTATATATTTTATTTATTTTTTTTTTTTTTTCCAATTGCTTGGCAATGAAACAACAGAACGCCCACGAAAATAGAAAATAAAAGATCTTTTAAAAGGCTTCGTAGAAGGAAATTGAAAACACTTTAGTTAAATTTCAGTTAAAATAGTGAAATTATTTAACACATTTATTTAATTTATTTGCTATAAATATTTCTAGAGCTTCTTTCAGGGAATTTATCGAGAAGGTGTACATATTAGAAGGACACTTTAATTGTGGAAGAAGTGTCCTTAAAAATCAAATAAAAATAAATTAAGGGTTTTTCTCTCCCCTTTTAAATTGCATTTCGAATTTGTTTAAAAATTGTATTTTTATTTTTATTTTATTTAAATTTTTGTATTATATATATATATTTTTTTTTATATTATATATTTAATGCGTATGCATGTTACGTGCTAGAATTTCGTACCAAAAAGGAAAAAAGCAAATTAACGACAGAAGAATAAATTGGAATAAAATTGAAAATTCAAAGGGAAGCCGATTCTAGGTCAAACTATGCCCGCACAACTTAAATAGTTTTCCTCGGAATTTCACATTAAATATCAAATTCACGTCTATTCGCTTTTGTGTCGAAATAAAAAAAGTTTTTTTTTTCATATAAAGACGTGTTGGGGTAAATAATTTTGCTTTTTATTATAAAGAATATATTTTACTTAAAATTAAAATAATTCAGCAACAATAAAGACATAATTTATTTATAATTATTTCGCTTCGGATCGGTAGTTAGTCAAGTTCATATAGAGAAGAATTATCAAGTAAAGTAAGTCTGATTCACTATCAAACAGAACCGCACGAAGTTGCAAATAATTCAAGTCTGCTAGCAAACATGACAGTGGGAACCAAAAGTGCAACTGACAATTAGCATAATTGAATGAACTGAAGGGGCTGTTCACAAGTTTAAGTCTCAATCTGAGTGCAATTTTCTCTCTACCCTTTCCAATTTGCTACTCTGTCCCTTATACTACTCATATTCTCCACTATTTTTACATACCACTTACGTGTTACTCTACTTGCCCTATTTTTCACATATAAGAAAAACAATGGACTTTGGCCCCAGTAGAAGGTATTGTGGTTGCTCCCATAATTATACATAGGCAGCATTTACATGCGTTGGGGGTGTGTATTTTTGCTCATGGCCGTATTTGCATATCATGATCGCAAGTGCTCCCTTACAGAGTATTGAAAAGATATGACTCAGCCTTGTTAGCTGAACCCAACAATGGAGCTGCTGCAAATGTGGATGCATATTCAAGGTCATTGCAATGTATGCATTACAGGGTACAATTTTAAATGCTCATCAAAAATTCCCAATGTGTGGAAGCATTGTCCACCCAATAACGTATGAGAACTAATATGCTAATAAATCTGTCATACGCACTCAAATTCTGTATAGAGAGCGCCAAAAAGTATGCTACAACTTTTTGATGATTCTTGACGTATGAGTGATATTACAATTAATGTTGATTATCCGTTGTAGAACAAAGTCAAACCTGAATGTTTTAACAGAATTGTTGATTTTCTTTATTAAGAATTTTGTATTTATTCCCCTACAGCAGCATACCGACAAAAGCAGAAAATGTTGGGACGAATATTTTTTCATTGCTACTACTGGAAAGGTACCACTTAATTTTATGGAGCAAACTCTTCTTCATGTGCAAACTGTTTGTATATCAAAATGATCTAAAAGTCTGAAAAAGTACAAAAGAAGCAATTTTGCTTCATTGTTCGTTGCTAGAAAAGGGTTTTACATTTAATGTAAGCCAATACTGATGTAGGTTGTTAGAACTACTCGTACGAATATATGTATGAAAAGTACTAAAAACTACAAAACGGAGAAAGTTTTTGAGTACCATAAATTCTGTTTGCCTTCCAAAAAGTATCGCAGCTTTTAAGCTAAATTATATGTTGCCTGCCTACAACATTTAGATTAAAGCCAATGAGATGCAACTGATTATTAGCAGCAGGCCAAATTTGTTTTGCGTAGTCAAAAGCAGCTCCAACTGGATTGCTATAGTTCGGCTACGTGAACTATAGCAATTTAAATTTTTAACTTTTAGTCAAAATAACATTTTTCGCTAGAAAAATTCTGAATCGATTATCAGCTCGCAAATCTTATACACTAACACGTGGTAAATGTTGTTGCTGCCGGCGATAATATAGTTTTAATAATTAAAGATTAATTATCTATAAAATAATCTTCTGTATTTAATCTAGATGAACTATTCACTAATTAGTCTTTTAAGACTAATTTGTAAACAATAAAATAAATTAAAAATAAATTTATTAAATATATTACTTATTTGTCCGCAGGAAAACATGCAGGGTCTAGGCAGGAATCGAACCCGCGGTGCCCGATTTAGTAAGCTGTTCTTTATCTATCAATACGAATTACTTGTTCCTGTATAATATTGTAAATAATATTTAATAGAAAGTCACTTTCTTCCCTTTTACACGATCTTGCTTGATATTGAATTATCTATTCCCGAAATGTCAAACCTCAACCTCATCCTCAACTCTTTAGTGAACAGTTTGTTGCCACAATCGCATCTGGCAAAAAAAAAAAAAAGTTTTATTGAGCGGGTTATTAGAGTAGTGCTTTTGAAATCTAATTACCGCCATACGACGTCCATGCTTTCTTTTAATGGCTGATTCGCTTTACAATTAAGGTGAGAAAATGACAAGTATTTTTCTTTTGGACGGTGTTATTTACGACACTGCAAGAAGGCAGGTGTTTAACGTTACCATACAGCAGAGTTCCTTTGGAGGACAATAAAAAAAAAGTATAAAAAAGCAGTAAAAGCGACATTTAACGATGATGGTGTTGTGGTAGATAAACAAACTGATAGGGTCTTTGTGATAAATGGCATTTTGCATAAAATCTCAGCTACTAGTTACGGTTAGTTGGCTGTGCATGATGCAGTGCTCCGAGCAGACAATTGCATTTCTTAGCAAAACAGCAAGAGGAGCAGAATTGTATAGATGTTAACATTTTATGAAGCTGCTACAAAGACTACCTAATAGATCAGACGTTGCCTGTACTGTAACTAAAGCAGAACTGGCCGTTTATTTAATGGAGCACAGTGGGGCGAAATAAATACGTATACACGAATTTAAACTGATTGCTGGAGTTAATAATAGTTTTTAGATGATTAAATTATTCTTTTCTGAGAAAAAATTAAGAAGCAGTAAACACTTTAGCCGGCAGAATAATAGCAACATAAGAAAACTGTGGACACTCACAAATTTTATTATTATTAATGTTAAGCAATAAACTTAATTTAGAATTGTTTAAAAATTTTTTTTTTATAAATAATGCACTTTTATTCTAATGTAGAGCAAACAATTGTATGTTGGCGAAAAGAGTTCGTACTTCTACATCGCAGTAAAAATATTTTGAACTTTCTTCTACGAATTAAAAACACAAATTTGGTATTAATATTTATTAATATTTTTTTTAATTCCTATTACGAATATCCTTTGCGGTAACAGTAATCACAGTAAAGATGATATGCACTAGACACATATCATCTTTAAAGTACATTTCCTGCGTCTCTTCATTGTATGATGGTTCACTGCTCGTAGAACACTACTCGTCATTAATTAATATGGTTAGTAGTCTTGCTCTTCTAGAAGTGAAAAAGTACCAAAGTAGGCAAATTCCATATTTTCAACCTCTAAAAAGTGTTTTATATTCGAATATTAATCAAATGCTTTTGCAGAGATCAGAAACTATTCATATTTCAAATTTATCAAAAGAGGTAAAAGATCAGAGTACCCATTACCATCTACACATTTTCAATGATTAGGAATGAAAAAAGTACTAAAGTACTTTTTTTGTACTAAAGTACTTTTTTTGTACTAAAGTACTTTTTTTACTTTTTTACAGTTTTAAAAGTACAATTTAATAGAAATGAAATGATAATATGACGCGTAAACTATGCGTATTTCAAATTTATCATTTCTCTATAAATGGAAGAAGAGCTAAAGTAATAAAAATACCGAAATATCGCTTAAGAACCATCCAATATTTTTATGGCCACCATATACATACTAGACAAGTGAAAACTTTGCCACTTTCATATTTGTTCATTTTAGTGATAGGATCATGCTCTTGAACACACCCATCAGTTGCACAGCTGCACAGCTGCACAAAGTAAAGCCCTCACAGAGTTGTAATTCTGCAAAGTACCCACTTCAAATAATATGTAATAAGTTTAAAGCCAAGATGTGGCACTTTTTACATTGATCGCCTTGAGTTCTCAAAATCCTATAGCACCATTCCAGGATCAGAAGTTATAAAGCAATATTTGGAAAATTAATTAAATAATTTTTGCAAGGAAATTTTCACATACACCCAACCACTGTCGTACTCGTACAGGCGCATACGAGTGTATTCATAATAAAGTAAACACACATCGGCACATCGTTGTGCGTCTGTGTGTAAATGTATTTGTATAAATAAATGCTTTTGCAGTAGTTGTAGAGCTTGAAAAGGTTTTGTGTGATTTGCATTTCAATTTCTGAATTAAATTTGCAGTTATTGCTCGTATAACCTTGAATTAATACACAATTCTATTTCCCATTCCAGTTCACTTTTATCATGTTTGCTCTTGCTCCCACATTGCCCTCTCCAATTAACAGGTTCTTTATGCGGAAATTCGTAGATTTTTAATTTTATCTTTTATTCTCCTTTTTTTTTTTTTTTTTTTTTTTTTTTTTGTTTTATTGTCGTGCATATGGAAGTTTGCTGGACTTCATTACATTACAAAGCGCAAGCAGAAACAAATAGGAGAGAATTAATTTGAATGTATAATTTAGAAATGTATAAAAAAGCATGTAATTAATTAAAACAGAGTTATTTTTATAGCAAAAAAGTTTAGTGGATTATAACTTTTACATTAACATTAATATGGGCTTAATGTTTATCACTCAATTGAATTTATTTGGTGATTAGTAAAGCGAACATTTAAATAAAAAAGTGAAAAAGTCAGATAGTACAATATTAAAATTGAACGTAGACGGCAAAGTTATTTGAAAATCGCTCATGAATTTTTTATGAGCATTCATTTAACTTGCATTAAGTGCGGATGGGAGGTTTAAGTCTATGGCAAAAAAAAAAAAAAAAGTTATATGGAGATATCTCTCCCTCGGCGATCTTCTTCCAGCAGTATTTCTAACAACTTGACGACTGTCTACGTCTCCTTAAAATCTCTTCTGTACCACTATGCTTTTCTGCCACTTCCGACACAATGCATTACTTGAGTAGTGAGCATGCGCAGAGTAGTGAGCTGGCCTCAGATTAAACCTAATGAAGCAAAACTTGGGAAATTCGCTCAGCTCAACAGAGTTTTAAAATTTTATTGAAATTGCAAGGAAAATATTATTTAAAGACCACTAAAATCAATTACGGGCCTGCAAAAAAAATTTATGAAATATAAAACATATAATTCCAGTAATTACTTGCCGTCTCAAGGTCGTCTTTATTCTGCAGCATCTTAAGGAAAAATATTAATAATAAAAATGTTGATTTGTTTTTTTTCAAAAATGTTTAATATCAAACTCAAATGAATGAAATTCACATTTAAGGACACCATGAAATATCTTCGAGTGAACTTTAGCAAGTCCTTGAAATTTAGTAGTCAAGTGCTGCATAACTTTGAATAGGCAAATGGGGTTAAGGGAGTATTTGCAGGATTATTTACAAGCAAAACTTGACTGGTAAGGACCAAACTGCTTTTGTACAAGGAGAGCATTCAGCCAACTCTTGGCAGAGAAAAACTATAAACATTTGAATAGGAGGTTTTCGAATGGTCATGGTATTGAATCTGATTTCACACACTATGCTTTGTATTGCATGAATATCTTTGTGGAGGAACTTAAGTGGTATAACCTTAACTACAGAAAACAGCTGTTGGAGGTCAATCGGCATTATTGTAAACAATTGTACGTGGCTTTCGTCATGTCACTTTAATTCTTCTTTGGTAGTTGCAACCGTAAACAGCTGTTTTTATATAACAAAGTTGAGCTCAAATTAGACGGGGAATAACCTTAACCATAGCAAACAGCTGTTGGAAGTCAACGGAATCCGTAATGCCATTTGTGTTTGGTTGATGGCTGCAGCCATAAACAGCTGTTTTTCGTTGTCAGTTCTAATTGGAAGTATAAAAAGTCAATTTTGTAGAAAAAAATATGCTACTTAAGAAAAAAAGTTATTACAACGCAAGCTTAAGTATACCTGCTTAATTCGCCCTCATAAGCTAAAACTGAGTTGTCAGCATTATGGCAATTTCCATATGTTATCAGAAGTATGTCTACGCAAACCACTGAATATATATTACGATTATATGATATTGTTTTATGTAAAAAAACATGTAGAGCTTAAATTTTACATACAATATTAAATAAAAATTAATACCTCTGTTAGACAATTCAATAAAAGCCAAAGACAAGTTTTCCATTCTAAAGAATTATTTTAATAAACATATTTTTGTATTGTCAATATATTCACCTTAAGGGAAATATGGGCACATTAACATAAAATATCGAATAGATGAATTTACTTGTAATGAAGTTGCTAAAGGCAAAAATGCCCCCTCTTACCTACCAGGACAATCAGTCCTGCCAGCCAAACCTAATACAAACACGCAGCAATTTCCATTCACTTCTCCGTCCATTATTATGAATTAAATTTTGTGTGTATATGTGCCATACACATGGCCATGCACATATATATGTATGTGTGGATGATGTATGTATGTTTGTATATATAAAATATAAAGAAAAAAACTTAATTAGATTTTATTTATTGTCACCTCGAAAGCACTTTTTTATATTTAATCTCCAGCTGTTGTATCGCTTAAGTATGAACCAAATTTCATTTATCTTATCGATACGTTTGTATTTCAATTTTTTTTGCCCCCATAATGCGTTTTAGTCGAAGGGGGCAGCAAATACACACACGCATACATAAACCAACTCTATTAGGAGACAAAGCGAAAAATGGCATAGAAAGTTGTAAGGCTTCTGTGAAAACGCACAAATGGCACGAATTTTATTTCCATGCAATTAAAAGCGCGTGCCAGGCTGATGACGGTTACGATTTTTAATAGTTTGTCAGTTTATTTCCTTTCTACCTGGTAAATAAAATAAAAAAAAAACGGGTTTTGCTTATATAAAAAAAAGTAGAATACAGGGAGAATTACCAAGCTGGAGAAATTATTAAAAAAAATTTTTTGCAGTCGCGCAGCACTCAAGTGAGGCTTATCTGATTGAAAAGAGGTGTCGTGTTACGTACTTTATTTGGGATAAGAAAGGTCGTAGAGGCGATAAAAGATTCTGAGTTCGATTCTCTTATTGTGACAATGTAATATGATTATAAGTTTACTACTCTATAAAGGCGAGGATTCACTATCCTATATAGTCGTACGATTCATTCACATGAAAAACTGATAGTGATATACTGCCATTTCAAAAAATAGCTTCGAAATAGTGCAGCAAACAATTAGGGTAAATGCAACTCTGATCGCCTGAAAGTTGTCATTTGCATAAAATTTTGTTTGGCATAAAAATGTGGATGCCATATTTAACAAATCGTACGATTGTGTAGGACAGTGTATCAGGGTGCTAATTGATATTCACAGCACACAAAAAAAAAGAATATGGCTGCAATAAATGTGTTTGGGAATTGCCTATTTTGCATGCAACGCAATAAGTTGTAATAGAGGAAAACTCAAGTGGCAAATAATTTTAACCCACTAAATACGATTTTCATTAAAACGAATATGATTGTATTCGAAAGTGTGGATCAGCGGTAATTTGGCAAAATTTCAAAATGCTTCAGCTCTTTGAATTATTGTGAACAGTCTGCTATATAATTTGACACTCATACACACAAGGTGTGGCACACATTAAATTGTCTGCAACTTGTTAGCAAGCAAATAAAATAGATAATGTGTTGTTAAAGATATAAAAACAAACGCAGCTTAAGTTGCGATAAAAGAGCCGTAAGACTCATAAATCGTTAAGCAGAAAAAAAAAATAATAATAAATAAAAAAAAAATAAATACTTTTTTTTAGTTTACTGTAAGTGGCGTGACATGAAGGAAAGAAGGAAGGAATTTAGAAAATACTATGAAGATCGGACTACTATTTCATATAAATCGAATAAAACTATTTCATATAAATAATAAATTTATTTGTAAATCTGAAAACTCAAATTATAAATATACTTTAAATTAATGAAAAGAGTATGGTGGGGTGTGTTGGGGAACACAAGTCATTAATGAAGTTCGGTAATTACAAGGTAATAAACCTTTACAAAAGCGCAACAAAAGGCTCGAATTGTTTAATTAGTGGGTTGTACAATTCCTTTGCAAACAAATAATTTCAATTACTAAAAAACATTTTTAATGGGCGAAGAATTTATCTTGTGGCAATGACTGGGGAGGTGAGATAAAAACTAGTCACCGAAGCATAAGTTTTGTAAGTTAATCCAAGCATTTAATTTCTTCAAAGACTTAAAAGCCAAAATTATCCTTTTCGATATGTGTTTTTAAATATTTTGCTGCGTTTAAAGTTTACGAAATTTTATTAAAATAAAATATCTTCAAAACCTCCTTTCATATCCATCTGTATTCTTGCTCATAAATCATAACGAATATTCATGTAAAAACATGCAAGGACATGTAAAAGGACCAGCAACTACATAATAAGCCATGAAGAGGAGATCTGTCGTCTGCTCTCTACCATCTGCCGGCTGCCGTCTACCAAGCACTTATTAACTTTTGCATACCCTAAAACATATCAAACATTCCAACACGTGCAAGATAATCGAATTTACAATGTAACGTTATACGATATGTGTATGTTATCGATAGATATCAACATATCAAACTTAATATATTTACTCAGTTCAACATATTTGTTTAATGTTTGCCGCTTAGTTTGGGCACGCGATGCCTCAAATTGTTTTTATTATAATTTTTTATTTTTAATTTACGAAAAATACAGTTTGCAGATAGTCGGTGATGGCCCAGTCGAATTAGCCAATAAGACATTTTAATTAATTTATTTTTACGGCTTTTTGTGTGGTAAATCGAATACTTTCTTGTGGCAGTCAGCATTAAGTATACGCAACAAACCAAACAATTAGAAAAATAATAGGGGTACTCATACAACTTTAGCAACATTTAAACGATTGAACGAACTCACATCGTGAAATGACAGCATATTTTTTTTAAATTTTATTTTAAGCCAAATTAATGTGCACGTTCGTTTCTATTTTGTTGTGCTACGAATCAGCTGTTTTGTCTCTTTAGGGATTTATCTGATTAGGGATTATGTTTGCATACTTATATACTTTAAGCGATGCCTAAGAGTGCAGTGCGGGTAAATAGAATAATGCAAAATATTTATTTTGTTAAACAGCTGATTCCTTCACAATATTTTTTTAAAAAAAAGGGCAATGAGCGGACACGAGCAAAAGAATTTTCATTCGGATTAATTCATTCGGTTAAACAGCTGATTTCTTCACAATAACTATAAAAAATAAGGGCAAAGAATGGGCACGAGCAAAGTAATTTTTATTTGAATTTATTTTGTTAAACAGCTGATTCCTTCAGAATATCTACAAAACAGAAGTAAACATTAAGAAGTAGACAATACTGTGAAAATTATCGTATACTATTTCTCGCACCTAGTGCAACAGTTGTCCATACAAATTTTCACATACACTGGCTAAATATTCTGTAAGACATTTTTGCCAACTTAAGCGAATACCACTACTACAAAAATGCTCCAATGAAACAATCATTTAAACATCAATTTGTATTTCCTTTCTTGGCACTTGTGTACTGGCAAAGGCAAAATTGTGTAAAAATTGTTTAAACAGTAATTTCGGCTTGAGTGCTTACATGTCCTTCGGCGGAACTGCCTACAATTATTCAAAACTTTGCGAATCAATCACATTTTAAGATTGTTCCTGAAATATATACTGTTTTGAAATAATTTTGCATCAAATGGGCGGCCAACACAGCTTGTTAGAAGGCATCACAAGTGGCAGTCTGAATTTGAGCAACTGGTTCTCTTTTTAGGAAATGGTGTACTCTTGTTATTAATTTTCCACATTTGGCTCCATAAGAAAGAGTAGCACGTCATCTGAATTTTTTTACCAGAACTGTGACTTCCGAATGTAATCATACAGTTTTCATCCATGTGATAATATTCTGCCGTTTGTTTACAACAAACTTAAATGTCCTGTGTTTCATAAACGTGTAAATAAGCATTTTATATTTAACCCCAAGTGTGCTTTTATTAATTTATGGTTTTAAATCGCATACTCCCTCACAGCTCATCCTTAAATACAATACATGTATACACACTCTCTTATATAACATTTAATGGCTCTAATGGACTCTGGGCCATGTGGTCGGAAGGTTGTATTTATTTTATGCCTTACTTGTCACATTCAACTGCTTTCACTCACCCACACACTTACGTTGTGTGTTCTTCTGGTTGAAAGGAAAATGGGCATGAAAGAGAGATAAACTATAAACTTGCATTGTGTTTTCTAAATGTAGACGACAAGTTGACCGCGATGTAATATTTATTTGTGCTGTTTATATATTATATATACACGCTGTATTTATATCGCCAATGACAGGTGATAACAGGTGATAATCGAGAATTATGTTTATGACTTTCACACAGCACATGGTTGTATTCAGTGCAAGAAAAAATATGTTGTCAACATCGCAAACAATATTTTAATAACAACATCAATATTAATCAACTAAATGCACATGCATGCACTCATGCACTTGCAGTATGACAGTGCTGTAATTCACATAACAGCTGGACTAGGAGTTTATTTCTTAAGAAATCAATTGGTGGATTCACCGTCTCTGCCAGACCTTGATGGACTGCATGTGGATGGTGATTTACCAGGCTAGAATGATGGGCTTAGACGTGGGGTAATTAAAGTGTATGATCCATTCTGGTCCTTCCAGAAAAAATACAGAAAGTCATCCGAGGAAGGGGAAGCACGGAAAAAAATGGGAGGGACTGGTTTAATGGAAACACCACTCGGAGCACTTACGATGATTACTGCAAGGAAGTGCTAAGATATCTTAAACTCTCTCCCTGCTTCACATTATCTTACTTAGACGATATGCCAAGTTTGCAAATATAGAAAAAATAATTGCCTCTTCCACCACAGGATTCAAAATGAAGCAGATCAGAAACAATTAATCTCATTAAGAATATGAAATTAATTTACAACGGAGTAGTTTACCACCATTTGAGTAAATTACTTTGTGTAAATGACAACCAACATTTATCGCTAAAATATTGTATAGTTACGAATATGGACAACATTGGAAATACACTCAAAAATTATATAAATATTGCTTCAACCATAGAGGAAATATTATTCTGAAATTTTAAAATTTTTATATATATAAAGATCGTCAAATAACCCTTCAACCAATTGGAACTGTTGGAATAGTAGGAATTGGGAAAGAGACGTGGCTTTTATCACAGCCATCTATATAATCCTAAATTAAGAAGGATTTAAACTGCCTCAGCATAAAGCAAAAAGGATAAAATTAATCCATAATGAGTTATAGGGGAATCCCAATTAGTTTTATTTGTAAGGGAGGCAATGCATCATGGACATTTCTTACTTTTTGTATAAAATTTTGAGTTATCTGGTATATCGCTTTGTTTTTTTATGATTTTAATCCTTTCTAATTAATAGAAATTCTTAAAGGAAAGGGAAACGAAGTCTTGCTTCCGATACCATCTCTCTTGACTTTTTCTTCTTTCCCGTGTTCTTTTGCTGCTCCCGAATAATGCATATTTATCGCTTAAATAATTTTTTTTTTAATGACATTTTTAAATTGCATTTTTGTCCTGTAAGTAGGCCACGCTATTCTCATAACATACAAATTAACGTAGAACTAAATCAAAAGCTTGACTTCCATAAAAATTTATATTGTTTTTAAATACTTTTGCAAAGCCAAGAAACTTTCTCGCTTCATAACAAACTTTTCTTATACGAAATTATTTTTTTATATAGAAAGTAATTTTAAACAACTTTGTTGACAATCTGTACGAGTACGCAAGATATTCCATATAATGAAACGTTAAAATGTTTGCAAAGTTTCAAACAAACATTTATAAAATACGTTAAAGTGTACAAGGAAGTGAAGTATATAAAGTTGCAAAATTTAATAGAAATTGAAAGTAAATTGAGAAAAGCAATAGCCTTAAAAGTATTTAAAATTTATTTAAAAATTTAATTCACACACATTAAAAAAAAAATAATAATTATTTGGAATTCTTAATTATTTTACTTAAAAATAATTAATATTCGCATGGTTGATTCAGATGAACGCCGCTACTGGCGTCGCAGCAGATTCTCTCCGCAGCGGGCTTCTCTTAATTTAGTGAGCGAAAGGCCCCTTGGTTGAAACTTCTTTAGATGCAAGACTTTCAAAACTAAATTGACCCACCTAGAGGATCTGTAGAATATATTCCAAATTATTTGTAATCATTTTCGAACACACTTTCTGGAGATAAGATTTAATTAAATTTGTTTTTCTTTTTTGTGAAACGCTTATTTAAGCAATTAATTTTATGATACTTCTCCATCAAAAAGGAAGAAAGAGTATATATAGATTTCCTATACTGATGGTAATTTCTACAAAGCATATATATTGTGGATATAGATTTTCGTTCATCTGTTTTCCCTCGCGATTTTTTGATATTTTGTTGAGGTGTAAATTGAATTACCATTTTTTTCAAATCAAAAATTAAAACCCTCATTGGCTCAGAGTTTTGTTAAAATAATGCAGTATGAAAATCATCATACGAGAATTATATTGATCGAATACATTTAAACAAAATTTATTAAATTCTCTTGTGGATAAAGAGAAAATGTTTCTATGCTGAATGAGAGAATAAATAACTTTTAATACAATATATTCTTCCCTTTTTAATACTTTTACGTAAATAGTTTTTAGCAAACATCATACGAGAATTATATTGATCGAATACATTTAAACAAAATTTAAATTCTCTTGTGGATAAAGTGAAAATGTTTCTATGCTGAATCAGAGAATAAATAACTTTTAATACAATATATCCTTCCCTTTTTAGTACTTTTACGTAAATAGTTTTTAGCAAACATCATACGAGAATTATATTGATCGAATACATTTAAACAAAGTTTATTAAATTTTCTTGTGGATAAAGTGAAAATGTTTTTATGCTGAATGAGAGAATAAATAACTTTTAATACAATGTATCCTTCCCTTTTTAGTACCTTTACGTAAATAGTTTTTAGAAAACATCATACGAGAATTATATTGATCGAATACATTTAAACAAAATTTATTAAATTCTCTTGTGGATAAAGAGAAAATGTTTCTATGCTGAATGAGGGAATAAATAACTTTTAATACAATATATCCTTCCCTTTTTAATGCTTTTACGTAAATCCTTTTAAGCAAACATTATACGAGAATTATATTGATTGAATACATTTAAACAAAATTTATTAAATTTCCTTGTGGATAAAAACAAAATATTTTTATGCTGAATGAGGGAATAAATAACTTTTAATACAATATATCCTTCCCTTTTTAATGCTTTTACGTAAATCCTTTTAAGCAAACATCATACGAGAATTATATTGATTGAATACATTTAAACAAAATTTATTAAATTTTCTTGTGGATAAAGAGAAAATGTTTCTATGCTGAATCAGAGAATAAATAACTTTTAATACAATATATTCTTCCCTTTTTAATGCTTTTACGTAAATCCTTTTAAGCAAATATCATACGAGAATTATTTGTTAAGTGCGAAGTTAATGCTTTATTGAAAATAATTTTCATTTTTTACCGGATATTTCAGGAAATCAACAAATTAATTACCTTTTTTAGTCGGCTGCTTAAAATGTTATTCCACAAAATTTATAATTTCCTAACGACGGATGTATTTTATTTAGGAACTCTTCCAAGTTGTGTTTATTATCGCCAACAGGGACAAGTTGAAAATGTGATTAAGGCTTTTATTTAACTGCATGCCTTTTTCAATTATGATATGAATATATTTCATTTATATATTTTATTTAAATGAATTTTTTTTTAATGCTTTTTTAATGGAAATCCTTTCTTGAAATCCTGTAATTTAAATGCAAATGCTAAAAAACTACTCCTAATTTTATTCACACTTTAATATTTTTTTCTGCTTCACATTTTATTCTACATGTTTATTTTTTTTTAATAATTAAATTTTCTGCCAACTGCACCATAAAAATTCAAATTTGATCATTTTCAGGCTGTTAAATTTTACACACACAATTAGAAAAAGGATTTGGAAAATATGCCGCATTTTGACAAAAAATTTTACTCATGCAGTAATCCGTGTGGTTCACATCCATACGTACACTTATTTGTATGTGTGTGGGTGTGTGTGTGTGGCTGGACGAGTATGTTGTGCATGCGAGTGTTAAATATCAACTTTATTTACACTTTTCACTTAATTTTTAAATAAATTATAAAAAAAGACGAATTTATTTAAAATCGCAACAAATAATTCTCACTGCATCCAAATCAACAACGATAATGAGACGCAGCGTTCGATTCTATTTCATCTTAGTAAAAATACCGTTAGAAATGTTCGTTGCTGTTCCCGGTTAAAAGCATAATGATTGCTCAATTCTCTGCTGGCAACTAAATATTCAATTGCCGCTGCCTGCAGCTGGTGTCTCTACGTGGTAGTGTTGCTTGCCAACAAAGCATCCGACAATTTTGGACACAAATACACGAGTAATGGCCGCGACAGTAACCAAACGAAGTGAAAGATAAATATTTATGTTAATGGTTCTTGTGTATGTTCGGTTTATTTACGAAAATTGAATAAAAGGAAATAAATGTTTGGGAGTATCGGAGTTGCCGCTTTTAGTTACTTTTCACCAAATTGGTCTGTATGTTCCACTTGTAATAACGAGTTCCTCAGTAGAAGCGAATTTTCAATGCCATATCCAAGGAGCCAAGGAATATCTGGTTGGAAAAAAATTTGTCCTAGAAAATTCTCTTAAGAATTTTAAGAGTAAATCTTAAGACATGCTAGCCTGTTCTTCGCGTGTCGTTATTGTTATAATTGGACTTACGGGCAAGGTATGTGTGCCCAGAAATATTTCGGAGCCCTTTCCCTCTTTCTTCTTATTGTTTAGCTGAAAAAAGTAATTGCTTTCACTTCTCATATTTTCTATATATAATATTTGGACAGGATAAAATCCTTTCTTAATAGCAGTATTTATATTTTCAAGATTTCTTATAAAATTGAATCACTTTTCAGTAACATTTACAATATATTATACAATATAAGTACATACATATGTACTTACAAGCATGTCCTGCGTAGAACCCACATTACTATGCGCAAAGTCCATTACTAAATTTCACTAATTTCGAGAGTGGGATTAGAAGAGACCAAAATTTTTGAATGTTATGGAACGTGATAAGGTGTATTGGAAATGGTATTGTTTGGCGCTAGGAAACTTTGCTTTCCAAGATTTATGTATATTTGTGGTAGAAGAGTGTGAAAAATGCTGCCGTCTTTTATTTCGAAGTTTTTAAAAAAAAGTTGAGTTATAGTCTATTAACTAAAGAAAAAAAGTAATAAATTCTTACCATGTAATGATAAATCTGGTTTCTTATGATATTTTCCTTTCTGGCATAAAAATGTTGTCCTGTGAAAATGCCATTTCATCTTTAAGAAGAAAAGAAAACAAATTAGAAAAAAGTGTGTTGCCATCTCTTTAACAGGTATGAATTATGTAAACAGAAATGCTAAGCTTGCCAGATTACTAATTCATCTGAAATAGTCCTATTGTTGTCTTTTTCTTGCTTTATATGAAAAAAAAGCAATTCTAAATTGCTGACGCTTCTGACTCAAAAGATTTTTTTTTGAACATTGTCTGATAATACTGTGTAAAAAAAACGAAACTGTTTTATTGGTCATTTTCAAACTCGTCAATGCAATTCCTTTCGCCCGGAGAAAGGGCAATGTGTTTATAAAAAAAGGTTCTCAACACATTTTTGAGAAAAGTACAAAAAAATTACCTTTTTGTGTAAACTATGCCCTTTTTTGATAGCAAAGAAATCACCATTAGGGTGTATGGAAATAAATTCTTCTATTACGGCAACACTGCTAAAGATATTTGGAGCCTTAATGGCACACATGCCAAACAGCAATGGAATTTCATTCATTTATTCTTCAAGCTCTCACATATTCGTTACTTTATTCATGTACACAAAATAGAACCAAGAACGGAGCAGACCTTTTGGGAATTGGTACTTTTGTACAAAATTTCATATCAGAAATAAATAGATGGTACAATAAACATTTTTAATGTAAAATCAACGGACGATTAACGACACATCATTCTCTAATCAAAATTGCACATCCATACAAACTTGCATAGGTTCATCACTACATGCACGCCTACATATACACATGCAAGCTCGCACACATCTTACGACCAACGTGAACAAACCCACAAGACACAAGACTCTTGGTTTGATCCGCATTGGTTGGGTTGGCATAAAAAATATAACAATAAATAAATATCAACATTTCAAAAATGGGTAAATCTAAAAGAAGATATGCGTTTGTCCAGATACTTTTATTATTGAAATGAAACAGGAAGAGAGGCGAGTCCTGGTTTAATAGCCGTTGCGTTTATATTTGCACGATAAATGTATGAAATAATTTTTTGGGCTATATTTGTTTGATTTATCGCCCGATTTTGCTGATTCTTACATGTGGAAAATCGAAAGGAAATTAAGGCAGAGGGATTTTCAAATTTGTGCTTTTAGACTAGATTTGAATGGCGAAAAAAATGCAGAAAAATAGAGGACATGCAGGAAGACGTACAAAGCTCAATCAACTGGTTTTCTTATAAGGATCCGGAATATATATACTTTCTGGGATTGCAAATTACTATTATAGAAATTTCATCCCCCGAGAAGGTTACCTACAAAACAGCTGCCGTTTAAATGAAAATGATTATCTTTAAGTCAGGGATTTTTTTTGGTAACCCAGATTAAAAGGTATTAAAATTAAAAAGTATTTTAAGGGACAAAAACTAAGGGAATTTTGTTCAACATTCGCAGCAAACCCGATAGTGTATATTTATATTATACATTATATTTAATACGATGTCACTTAAACCATTATTAAAATATAGTCTGCAGCTTAAGATATAAATCCGGAAAGTTGATACTTTGGTACTTTTTCCCCCTTTTGATAAATTTTTGTGTACATGATAGCTTGTCTTACACAGTCTATATTCCGAGTGCTTCCGCAGTTACTGGCAAATGAATTAACTAACCTAAAGAACACCTTCCAGAGGAGATTTAAAAAGACTAAAAGTACTATTAAGGTACTATTTCTCAAATATCTGCGCAAATTAATTCACCTTTAGTTATCGTTTGACATCCCTTGTACAGGCACAACTAAAAAGCTTTTTTGGATAGAGTGCCAAAATGAGAGTGAAATTTATAGATAAAGAAAAAGCTTTCAAGTACTTTATCATATTCTGCGTTAGTATTGAACTCCGGCATCAGCTAGAAAAGGTTGCCTGCTTACATGTATGTGTTTGTGGAAGTGTTGTAGGCTAAAATAGTTTGTATGCATGGAAGCCGGAAATCGAAAACCTGTTGCGTGTCCATTAATTTTTCTTTTAATGTGAAGGTTAATGTCAATGTTCATTCATACAATACACGCATACTATTAAGCACTCACACCAGCACATATTTCTTTTAATCTCGTGCATTCATGCATTATAATAAATGACTTAATGATAAGAACAAGTGCTACTGGATTAATTAAAATAATATTAAGGGATTTTTAAATACATTTCTTTGTAATTGCCTGAATGACAGAGACAGAGTTGAATGGTGGTTTCATAATGACTTTTAGTTTAGAAATTTTTTTAGTTAGTCAACAGTTTAATGTAAAAGTATTCGGTCATCATATTTATATATTTTAAATCCAAACTGTAACTTTTAAAGATAACAGTTGTTAAATTGCTTTACTTGTACTAAGATTTAGGCGGTATTGCGTCTTGCTCTGAGTAGAAAATACAGAATTTTTCAAACCTTTGGCCAAAAATAATAGGGGTGCCCATAAGTAATAAATTATTTTCGCAGGATATCATATCGCTTAAGCCCTGTGACAGCTAGACAGAAATTATCAAGAAGCCTTGGGTTACCAGGCCGACCATACCAAGGGCAAATAGGCAAGGTAAATGCATTCCACACCTGTTGTCAGAGACCAAAAAAGATCTACGGTGAATAATTTGGAATTGCATGCTCACCACACTAAGCAGAGATCCAGGATCGTCACTGCGAACGAAAAATGGATCCTTTACGATAACATAAAGCAATCGAAACAATAGATGTCTGCAAAGGAGAGACCTCATCCAATGTCTAAACCAATCCTATCCCGGAGAAATATGCAATGGTGTGTTTGCTGGGATTATTCAGGTATACTGCATTACCAATTACTGAAGCTTGGAAAGACAGTTACTGTTGACCTGTATTGGTAACAATTACAAAGGCCACATCCCACACTCATAGAAAAACTACCAGCTTTAGTCAACAGAAAAGGTGTGATACTCCAACATGATAACGCACGTCCTAATGCAGAGAACCTTACTTAAGACGAAATTAAGGAGTTATCCTGGGGACTTTCACAGGACCCTTCATACTATCCAGACTTAGCACCGTTGAATTACCATCTATTTAGTCCAGTGGAGCATTCGTAATGAAATAAAAATGTTAATTTCTTATCCGATCCCCTAACGCATCTTGAGTTATATTTTGAGTTACCCCCAGCATACTTTTTCATGAGTACATTGAACTTTATTAGGGACGATTACAACAAGTCATTTTAAACCACAGTGATTACAAAAACGCTTAAAAACTAAAAATCTCATTTCAAAATAACATCTTCTCGATCAATGAAATATAATTGATTTGTTATGGGTCACCCTAATATTAAATGTTAATAAATGTATTCATGCATATTAAATAGTTTATTTGATATATAAACTGCATAACTGTTGGTAATTGATGTTAATGATTTTAATGCCTCTGTAGGCGAGTGAATAATGCATAGCCTACTAAACCGGAGGTCGTGGGTTCGATTCCTGCCTATGTTTATGGCTTTTTGTCATAAACTTTTAACACTTGTTGCAATATAATTAATATCCGCAGTTCATAAATATTATGAAATATTTTTCATTAATGTAATGAAAAGCTTTCTTTGCTAACTCTCCATGAAAAATTTCACTCAGGCAATGCAACCGTTCTGTGAATTCCATTGATTTGGCTTTTAGCCGTCAACTTTTGACATTTCTTGCAATATAATCAATTTAATTGAAGTTTAATATTCTTGGAAAAGTCTTAAGAAACAACTATAATCTGAAATTCTTTAATTCACAATTAGACTGTAATATTTTAATCCATCAGACTTCACCTCTGTGACCTCAATATAATTAAACTCACAGTATTTCTTATAAGACATAAACGTAATTATTTTTCATTATTAAAAATAATTTATTTGTTTGGAAAAGAGATAAAGATAATGCAGAGCACGAACATACTTCGGTTCGCATATCCCCAGGCATTTTTTCCCCAAAAGAAAAAATGTGTGCAGATGCATAAAATATCATGGAATTAAAAACAAAAGTACATATTTTTTTTTTTTTTTTTGTGTAAATAATATTTTGATGAAAATTAATGAGCCAAAAAGGCAAACGGCCAACAGAGCAGTACATTTACAATTAGTGTAATAGAAATTAAAAGAAATATTTACAAATGAGCCAACTCAGTGCAATGAATTCTTGAATGGTACAACCAACTAAAAAAAAAACAACAAAATTAGTTTTTTTTTACTTTCTCTTTAAGGATAACTGGTAATATATGGGAGTTTTTTTTATCATCAAACATAATGATCGCGTTACGTGACGCGTGTGCTACATAGTACGTGTTTGCCACTTGTTCCATGTTATAAGAATATCTTTCATGTACTATGTCGAGCGGATTGGGTTGGATAAAAAAGAAGGAATCTCAATCTCACATTTCCAATAAATTCCTTTTCCCAAAAAAGAATTACGAAAAGTACAGGTATTCCGAACAACAACAGCACAAGAGATTACGAATTTGTATTACTTCACAATTTTATTCAAAAATTATTGTGTTTATTAGGACTACATTTTTGAATAGGGAAAATGTTTAGAAATTTTCCTTTTCTACAAAAATAGTTGAACAAATTATAATAAATAAATTTTAGTCGAAAAGCTTAAAGAACAACAGATGTCGCCTACAGTCACAAGGGAACTAAATTGCTCGCAAATTGGAGGAGAGTAACCAGAAGCGAAATTTCACTATTAACCGTCAGATTAAATAAATTTTATTCCAAATAAGAATTTATTACAAAGTTGTGGAATAAAGCAAATTCTCTAACTCTTAAGTGGTTGCTGTTCGGAATTCCCTAATTGTTTGAAATTTTAAATTTAAATTCTTTCCTGCTAATAAACTAAAATAAAAATGTTTTTAAAGTTAAATGCAGCTTTTCGTTAGATTTCCACTATAAGATAATGACGAAATCTTAAGCTTGAATACTTTTTTTAATGCAGTGGGCATACCATGCATACATCAGATTTTAAATTTTAATAAAAATACACCTGTGGAATCAATTCCATTCCGTCTTTTAACTTGCAACATTACACGCAACAGCGAGATAAAAAGCTTGTTTCTTGAACTCAAATGTTTATGGATAATTATGTGAATAAAACTTTTTTAATATCTCTCCCTTTCGCCAATTGAAAATTATCCTGGCCTAACAACAAGCCAATAAAATAACCAAAATAAGTGACATTTGAGAAATTTGTTTAATTCTATGTACACTGTACGCCACCTGAATAGAACAAATGGAAACAAACCAGATCTACAGGTAAAAATCGTAAACTAGTTAAATTAATAGGTCATTTTATAACCGGTCCACTGTGAGGTAGATAAAGAAAATATTTCGAGTATAAATCTGTCATTTCCAATCCGTAGGCAATTATGTATACTCTCCAAAAAGCAACGCATAAAGTTATCATTATTCCATAAGGTCACTATTGTTGAAATGATGGTACTTCATAAGTGCTAATGCACATGTAAGAAAGTTCAACGTGGTTGAAAGTTTCTCAGAAACAATTTGAAACTTTTAATATTTCCTTAGAAATTTTTCAGTGCTGACTAATCGCTTTGAATTTCCCAGAAAAATAATTGTTTACGAAATTAAGTTCTATTCACTATTTATTTTCTATAAAACTGTTTCACTATACCACGCAGTATTAACACATGCCAAATTTGGCATACATATTAAGAAAAAGTATTATAGTGTAAACTAAAACCGTATTATTTTTTTGATAGTCGAGTACCACTTGCAAAAGTTCGTCTGATCAGGGTTGATTTTACTTTCTTTTATTTTATATTATTTTTAATGTATATACGAAAAGTTATAATATATTAATTTGTTTTATCTTTGGAAATATACATTTTTAATCCAGCTTTTTTTCAGCCTCAAATAGAATAAATTACTTTGTTTGTATGTAACAAACATAAAACGTATGTTTTCCTAATACATTTAAAATATGGTGTAACACCATATACGCCATTTTTATTTGATTTCATAAAGTATAAGGCATACATATGAGGTATAAACTTTCGTGTAAATGCGGCCTTCGACTGTGTCGGATAATAAAGCAAGGCCTTAAGTAACATTTAAGTTTAAAGAAAGAGATGCCATATTCAATCATAGGGCAGTGTATACTTCAATCGATTTAGCAGTTGCGTATTCTTATGTTTATAAAATATTAATTAATAATTAATTAAGTGGTTCTGCTCTTTAGTTGCCAACGTACCGTTTCCTCATTTCGCTTCAAATTATTATTCCACACAAATTATATTCGTTATGGTTTTGAGATGTTAAGCAAATAAAATGTCTAATTGATCCACTTTTAGCTTATACTCGTATATCCTTACGACATAATTTTTATTGTGTCTGTCACTATTATTTGCTATCATTCTCATTCATTTTTCCTCTTTTTTTTTAAAGGGCACAGCCGCGAAAATAAATCGAAAATATTGTGAAACTAGTGATTTCATTTTCCAAGTTTCACATGATATACATATTTTTTTTATTACTTGATGTAAATAAATCTGAAATAAATTCGATTTTTGTTCTCTTCAATTTTAAGTTGAGAAAAGCTAAGAAAACTGATCACAGTCTGTATGGAAAAACCAAATTAGGGTACAAAGCTTTTAGACGTATGGCACGCTTTATTTTAATTTGTAGCAGATATAGCGGAGATATCGCAGCATCGGCCAATACATTGCGATGGAAACAACATGAAAAAGAGACAGCGGTAAAAAATGTCCTGGCCTTCTACTGTAACAAATTTACTGCAAAACAATACCATCGCTGGCATATGTATGACGTAGCATATTAAGCTTTTTGCCTTTTATTAAGGACAGAATTAACAAATTCAATCCTTAAGACTACAAATCTCCGTTTTACAATTTTTTTTTTCGTTTGCGGAAACACAAAAGTTAATTCATGACATTTAAAATCAACTTTTTAGTATTTATTATAAAAATAAAATCAACTAATTTAGCAAAAATTAATATTGGCCACTGATTGATTTTTTAAAATGAGATTTTTCGATAAATTTCGAAAAAACGCAAACATATTTTTTAAACAATATATTAATTTATGTAATTTTTTTTGTCGCCTTCTCTAAACATTTAATTTTACTTAGTTCCTGATACACTATCTTTTCTTTTACATTGCACTTTTTCAAAGATATAGTAACGACGTTATAGATTGCGCACATTGCCTTAGCAATAACGCCCACTGTTCCTTGCAAATTGCGTAAATGTTTGCATGTGTTAACTTATTAAAAGTGTCCCTTACGTATACTTTCTAAGTAAATTAATTTACGAAAATTAATCACCTAATGGAATTGTGCAAAACAAACACACACGTACATAAATGCAGTTATTAACTTTCAGCCACGCAATATTCAAGTTTCTTGAATAAGTTGAAGAAATTTAATACATCTGCGAATTTGCACTGTTTATTATTTGAAAAACAAAACGTAAAAGCAATATGGATGCATATAAGCCGTTTGCTTTGAAAAAGATCTAAGTCCGTATTGGCAAAAAATGTTTTTATGAAAAAAATGGATACAATTTGATAATATTATTCAGAAAAACGCGTATTGTTCTTCGGTATTGCTAAACGACAAACAAGCGAAATCTACTTGTTGTACTTTATTTTAAATTTTTTAAGTTATAAATTATTCGAATACAACGATAGTGATAGTTATATTCGGGTATCGTATATTTTTTCTAAGCATTTCATTTCGATTCCATTTAAGTAATAATATATTTATTTCATCCTTATAGCTTATAAATACTATTTCTTTCAATAAATAGAAAATGTTTTATAATATTTAAGGAAAATTTCAAAATCAATTATTTACTAATAATAGAGCTAAAGGTTATTTAGTATTTGACTGCACAAAATAAAAAATAATAACAATTTATGCAATCCACGTTGATGAGGTTTTTTCTAATCATTTGTGCTTAGCAGACCAAAAGTATTATATAATTTATTTATTCTCTGTCTAAGTAACAAAAGAATAAACATAATTAAATAAATTAATTTTTTTATTTTTTACGTATAGATTTTAAATGCTGCTGCAGTTGTTCACAACGTTGACACTCTTTTGTTAGTTGCTTCACAGCCGTTGCATATTGTCGTTGCAAGTCCAACAGAGCTTGTAACTCTTCGTTCAGCAATTCACGGCGCCTTTTCTCGTCGCTGTATTTTGTTTTAACTTTTTGCAGAGTTTGTTTGACACCATTGACAATTAGTTCAAACTGGTGTATAAATTCCTCGCGACCATGTGTTGTCATCATACCTTCATTGTAGGCTTCACATATAGAGTTCAGTAAAGATAATTCCTTTTCCATGTATATTTTTTTATCATTAAGAGTATTGTAAAGTGTATAATATTGTTTTGTTTCCAAATGCTTTGAACTCACTGCAAAAAAAAAATATATATATATATCAGATACAAAATATTTTCCTATCTTAAAGCTTCTCTTACTTTCATTGTACAATTCATGAAAACGTCTTTGGTACTGAGACAGTTCAGTCCGATCTGGTACATTGTCTAATTGTCGCTGTATGGACATTATGCCTCTATTACGTTTGGCTAATTGCAATTTAAGTACACGTATACGTTCTTTTTCCTTTGATACAGCCTTTTCACGTTCTTCGGGGTCTTGGGCATTAAATGTTTTGAGTTCTCTATTAATTAGTAGAAAGAAAGTATCAAAAAATGTATTTTGTTTTACTCGAGAGATTACTTACTCAATCTGTTGCTCTAATTCAGCCAGATCTTTACGACAGTGCTCCTTAAATTCAGTTTCTTCCTTCTTCAATTCATCGTGTAATTTAAGTAATCCCTGCACCTTTTCCAAGATACTATAAATCCGGCATAAAAGATTTGTTATTAAAGTAACAAAATTAAATAAAAAAATTAAATAATAAAAAATATAAACACTTAATACATTTACATTCATTTTGTCAATTATAGGTTTTGTATTTATTTTTTTTTTTAGTTTTTCGATGGGATTATTATAACGTGAAAGCTTTTATTTGCATAAACTTTGTATGACGCATAAAAAGGTGGAAAAGTTAACATTAAAGGAATTTTTATTAAAAAATTTATTAGAAATCTAAAGGCAAAGCTAAATAGAGTTCAGAAGAAACTAAGAAACTAAAACCGAAATTTCTTGTATTCAACAGTTTTTGTAAATTAAAAAGGAAGCTTCAATGCCAGTGGAGCAAGTTTTTCTAGTGGTGGAAGAAAATTGGTAATTATGTAGTATTAATTTAAAATTATACTGGCTGAAAACTATTTTGAAATCATTTCATTTATTTTTATTTTGCACTTTTTTAATCTGCATAAAGTTAATTAATATTAAATTTTGTATATAAAATTATTTAAGATTTTCAAAATGCCGATATAAAACTTCAAAATGTTTAAATTGTTCTTGTGTTTTTGTGTTTTTGATGTGGACCATGTCAAAAGAACTTGACTCTCGGGCTAATTCCCGTTGCAATACATATAAGAGGTCATGTACTTAGATTACTCAAAAAATGATGAAGCTTTCAAATGTATCATTGATGGATAAAAAATTTTTACTTACACCGGATCCACTTTTTGTTCTAATTTCTTATATTCTTCGATTTCAGTTGCCAGCTTTTCATGCTCTGCCAATTCATTTTCAAAAATTTCCGTTTCCTGCTGTAGTAAATCTGATATTTCTTTACTTTCGTGCTGAATATGTTCCATTTTTTTTTGTAAGGCTATCTTTGCTGCTTCAAGCGATTTCATTTGATTTTGTTCGGTCAATTCTTTAGTGTCCGTTTCCATTTCCTGTTTAAATTCTTGATAATGCTGTTTCATTGCCAATCGTGTTGCATTGTCAAGTTTTTTTGGCGATCTCACTTCATCCTGTTTCTAGGAAAAATATATATAAAAAAAAATAAATACAAATATAAAAAAAATAAATATAAAAATATAATATATATGTATTTATATATATATATATATATATATATATATATATATATATATATAAGAGTGAACATATTTGAGACTAGAAAAAAATTACCTCATTGGCAATAACAAGATTTTTAAGTAACTTTTCAAGATCAAGCTGCAAATAAAAAATTTCGGCAAGAAAGCAAAAAAAAATTGTTTAAAAATAAATTAATATAAAAAAAAATTAAAAGAAAGTGTACTCAAAAAAAAAAAATTTAAGCATTACAAATGTATTTATAATAACATACTTCAGTATCAATATCTTGTTTCGATGTTTCGTTTATATTTTCAATATCATGAAGGCTCTGAGATGTTGTTAATACATCACCATATTCCATCAAAGTCATTTGGACTCTGGTTTTTTCATCTTCATCAGTAGAATCTTTACATTGATATTGCCGTACAGGATAATAAAGTTCCTAACAAAAAAAAAAAATGATTTTCTTTTAAAGAATAAAATATTAACCATGTTGCATTCATACCTGTATTCTCTTAACATGTACAGAAGCTTTGCGTATTTTTTCCAAGTTTTGTCTATCACTTTTGTACTGATAGTTATTGTGAAATTGACCAATTGCAAAACGCTTTAAACGTAAATTACGCTCCGCCCTATTTTCCACCTTATCAATGAATTTCAAATTAAAAAATTTTTTTCTTTTTTGTTGGTTTGAAGGTTTACCGATTTCTTAACTAGCCACTGTATCACTGGATGTATACTTAAAAATTCCAATCCTTGTATTTGATGTGGTTCTATGCGAAAAGGACATTTCATTTGTGGTAAAACAGCTACAATTTTTTCAACCAGGGAACTTAAAAACAACACTTAATATTATTATTTAAAAACATTTCAGATCAAGGCTCTTTTTTCATTATTTTGGCTTAAGTTTATCAACTTTAAGATTGGCAATAAATTATCTATTGAAACATGAATTACAAAAATTGTGCCAATTGAGAGAACAAACAAAATTCTTGACTACATGGAAGTTTCAATTGATATCTCAAGATGTTTCAAAGTTCATTCACGAATTCATTATCACCTTGAACGTGCTTAAGCCAGATTAACTAAAATATTCCTCTGATTTAAAATCATTCAATTCGATTAAAAATCATATTAAAAAATTTAATGGGTAAATAAATTAAAAATTGATTTTATGCAAACATATATAGGTATGGAAGAAAAAAATAAAATTTTTTTTTTAAACCCCTCTGTTAAATTAAAAATTTATTAAAATTATTTTCAGTGAAGACTTTTAGTTAATTTTTATATGCCCTTAATGCATAAGAATTTTTAGAGTAATTATAATTTTTATATGCATACATATTTATGTATATTATGTGACATGATTTTCAATTTTATGCTTATATGAGTTAACAACATAAAAGTTTTCACCCGTTTAAAAATGCAAAGTTCCCAAATATTAACAAAGGAAATTGAATACCTCTGCATATTCTACCTTTCAGACGGTTTTCGCAAGAATTATTTGTCAACTTGCATTCTTGCCAATTAATCATTTATTAAATTTTGTACTTTTAATTCCAAATAATTGTTTACCAAATTTTGTCATTTCTCAATAATTGTCGTAAGACAAGTCAAGCCACCTGTTTTTAATAAGTTAATATAAATAAGCTTTCCGTAATTTTAAGTTCAGTTGTTATATTCAGCTCAATAAAGATTGGCGTAAAGCCGAAAAAAGGAAAAATAAATTTTTATTTATTTTTTTTTAGCGTTCGCAATCAGCGAATGCTTAAGTGGCGCCCGAGCAAATTAGCCCTTTAAATTCGGTTTCGGTCCCGTAGTAGAATAAAGCGAAACGGAGGTATTATGTGCCAGCCTTACCGAAGGCTAAAAAGGAAAAAATAATAGTGGAAAAACCCTTAAAGCTAGAAGAAGCTTCAATAAAAAAATTGTGAAAAAATAATAGTGAGCCTAAAATACAAAAATAATAAAATATCGGCTGTAAATAATAAATAATAATAGTGACTCTAATACTAGAAAATTAGAAGGGTTGTGAAATAAAAAAGACACAAAAAATTAATTATAAACGAAGAGTGACTCCAAACAAAAAAAAAGTCATAGCAAAAAAAAAAAAAAAAAAAAAAAAAAAAGAGAAAAAAATAACTGATACCTTAAGAAAAAGGTTAGAAATCATCGAAAGAGGTGACTTGAAAGTGACCAACCAACAGTAATCATCAGTAAACTCAGCCAAAGGAATCCCAAAGAAGGAAGACAAAGTAAAGCCAACCAACAGTAATCATCAAAAAACTCATCCAAAGGAATCCCAAAGAAGCCAACCAACAGTGATCATCAAAACCCATCAACAGATCAAGTAAAAAGATTAGCAATGCAGACTCCAATGATTATTTTAACTTTAACTGCATTGGTAAACACCCAACAATTTCATGTCCATGACCTAACTAACAATAATGGGTATATACCTATCAGGATAGGAGAGGAAAAGATTATAAAGAACTACGACAAGGTACTACATTTTATTAACGTGAACACCTACGATGAGACCATTCTTATAATCTCTGAAAATATAAAGTCATTGAAGGCCACTACCTATGAGGACAAACGACTCTTAGATTCAATTAATAAAAATCTCATACTATTAAAAGCGAAGATAAGCAACCTGCGCATACATTCAAAACCAAAGCGAGGTCTGATAAATGTTCTGGGAAAAGGACTAAAGTTCATAGCAGGATCCATGGACAGTGACGACGAGAAAGAAATACATGACGCAATAGAAAATATACGAGACAACGAACTTAACACTAATACAACACTGAATGAATTAATACATATTAACACGGGTATGGCAGAGGAAATTAGAAACATTACAACACACATAAATAGACAACAGACACTCATTGGTGGATACATAAATAAATTCAAGGACGAATCACTGAACAAAATAAGAACTTTAGAGGACGAAGTAGAGTTTATTGAACAGACATACAGAATTGACAATGATATATCCCTCCTTCGAAACCACATCGACGCCATTGGACAGATCATTTTTTCCTGTAAAGTGGGGATAATTCCTTCTGACATACTTACGGAAAAGGAAACTAATCTAATTAGCGACTATGACAGTTACAGCAGATTGAAAATTGCGGTTATGGCCGAAGGCGATAATATAATCCTTACACTGCTGATACCTCAATTCTCCAGCAAGAAACTATCCAGGGTAAGATTTGTCCCTGTTCCAAATGCTGCGAACAAATCCTTGGTCTTGGACACATATGACATATTGGTTGACAATGATACTAAAATATTCAAAGAACATATTGAAGATGATTTAGAAAGGAATTTAGTAAGGATAGAGAATAGGTGCATGGAAGACATTTTAAGATTCCGGGAAGCACAATGCGAGCTAGAAACGGTACAAGAATCCGCCGTAGTAGAGGTAATGCCAGGAATACTTGTATTTAAAAATTTCAAAGAAAATATCACCCAAGATTGTAATGAAATAAAAGTGAAGCATACGGGAACATTCCTCATTAAATTTGAAAATTGTAATGTAACCACACTTAGCACAACATACACCAATATTAATCTAAAAATTCATGAAACTCTTATTATGCCAAATCTAATATCAAAAATCAAAGAAAAGAAAAATATTAATAAGTTAGATCTTAAGCTTGAAAGCCTATATGTTAACCAATTGAATAATGAAGATAACATAAAATTGTTACTTAACAAAAACAAAAATACACACATAATTAGTTTAAGCTCAGACATTATAATAACATTATTCGTTATCTTAACGATATTAATTTTATACTACAGAGTTAAGCCAAAACTTTATTCTGCAAGAGATAATGTTGCATGTAGTACTGATATAAATAAACCATACCTTCAACTTGCAACAAAAGATCTTAATTCTCCACCTAAGCCATCACGATTGTGGACAATCGACTTAAGAGGGGAAGAGTTAACAACATAAAAGTTTTCACCCGTTTAAAAATGCAAAGTTCCCAAATATTAACAAAGGAAATTGAATACCTCTGCATATTCTACCTTTCAGACGGTTTTCGCAAGAATTATTTGTCAACTTGCATTCTTGCCAATTAATCATTTATTAAATTTTGTACTTTTAATTCCAAATAATTGTTTACCAAATTTTGTCATTTCTCAATAATTGTCGTAAGACAAGTCAAGCCACCTGTTTTTAATAAGTTAATATAAATAAGCTTTCCGTAATTTTAAGTTCAGTTGTTATATTCAGCTCAATAAAGATTGGCGTAAAGCCGAAAAAAGGAAAAATAAATTTTTATTTATTTTTTTTTAGCGTTCGCAATCAGCGAATGCTTAAGTTATGAAAATGCATGTTATTAAAAAAATACTCACATTTTTTGTCCAATTGTTAAATTTTCATGAAACAACAAATCAACGTCGACATCGTAATCAGAACATTCTATGCACCATGTCATGCCTCCAACAACCTTATCAAAAGCGGACAATCCTTTAATACATGCTCGATAGTAGCCAGCCTTTATTAGCATATCAAATGTTTCCTGCTCTTTGACAGTAGCGTCAGCATCCTCTCTACGTTCCACCTTTATACTTAATCGAATTAATTTAAAATGTTTATTTTAAAAAATTATAAAACTCACCTGCACTTCACGCCCTTCAGCATCGTAACGTGTAGCTAATTTTACATTGGATTTAATGTGCTTTGAAAAGATTTCCTTATTTGCCATTTATTAAACACTTTACTTTTAAAACTAAATACAGTAAAAAAAATAATTGAATTTTACTAAGAAAATTTTACTAATTCGTCCTGTTTTATTTTGTTGATTTTATAATGGAGATGTTTTTTTTTGTTGGCTTTCGTGGAGTCCAGCTGTTTTTTGTTGATATCCCTTCCTATGTGTTGTTTTTAATACCGGAATGAGGTATTGCCAGATCTAGTAAATGAAATGTTTCAAATTTTGTCTGGTTTTTACCACACTCTGGAACATGAACTTCACAATATAAAGTCTCACAAAATTGTCAAAACCTTTTTAGATTTTTGTACACTATAGATTATGCATTTTACTGACAGTATTTGACACTTGAATGTAATATGAAATACAACAAACTCGGTTGTTCTGGCACCTCTTTAATTGCATTATGGTGACTATTCTTTTGTTTTTCTCAATTCGCAAAAATTTTCTTAATGCTTTTGTTGAAAATCCATTAATATCGAATGGAAAGTGCCTTGTCCACTACTCTGAATTTTTAATAATTATTAAAACAAAATGCATTTGATGTAATAATTAATTCGTGGTCATCTCAGTAAAGCAAGCATATTAGAATGAACTAAACTGCTGTTTTAAAAAGGTTTTATGGAAATAAAGGTGCATATTATAATAAGTATAATCATATAAACATCAATATGCATGTACATACATATAAGTAAGTATACATATTTAAATGTGAAACCAAGTGAGATTTCCTTTGCAAAATTTTTATAAAATCAAAACATTTCTTATAATATTAAATAAAAAATTCTATTGATTTACCATTTGCATTGTTTACTTACGCTCAGTTACTTCCATTGTTATCATAGTTATGCAGGCATTTAATCAACATTCGCATTGGAACAATAATATATAAATTCATCCATTTTTTTAAGTAAATTTGTAAATTTTAATGTAAAATTATTCGCTTTAGTGGCCTTCGAATATATGTACAAAAATGCAGATCTAAAAAGTAATTCTTCCCTAATGGATGAATAGGATATGTGGGTTCTTCCCAGACTTAGGCTTGCTCTACATGCGCCTGTGTCCTGTTGGAAGCAAATTTAGTACTTCCGCATTCATGTACATACAAGTGTATGATTTTTAAAGTGATAATAGTTTTAAAACCTCCTTTCAAAAAAATATATATTTTACAAGGATACTTAAATTTATTCAAGGGATGTATACTGAGTAAAATTCAATTTACACTCGCCATCATTTATATAAAGTGATTCATAAAGTAAAAATCGCGAGCAGTTAATTTCATTTATTCTCTGACATGAGAAGGAATCGTGGCATTTCCAGAAAAAAACCTACTATCAATTTTAATACCCAAAAATTTTTCCCTTAACAAGGTCGAACATCGGCCGGCACAATTTATTATGTATATTAATTGCATCCCAATATACACTCTGTTGCTTTTTGTGGGTATTCTTAGCTAAAGTGCGGCAATCTATTTGTGCTAATACAAATCGTTAGCATGAATAACAAAGACGTCTTTAAAAAAGTTATTTAGAGTATGCCACAACGCAAGAAAAGCCAAATGACGTCAGAATGTAGTTTGTAATATGAGACAAAAATGTAACACAACTCAGAAATATGTACATATGTAATATGTATTGATATCACTTAAAATAGATTCAGATTCTAATTTATTCAGTTACACAATAACATTACCTTTTTCGTTCTATTAGATGAAACTAGTTGATCTGTGACTCTCACAATTGTTTTCTTAAACTTAAAATAATTTTATCTAAAATTGTCCAAAAATGTACTAGTAAAACTAGTATTAATCTTGAAAAAGAATATGTGTAATGTATCTTTCACAGCCCTATTGGAAACTATGAACAATCCTAATATGCATACCTCTCACTGTGTAACACTTTATACGAGTACATTTACATACATATATATGCGCATATACGAGGTGTGATAAAAAAAAATAACGGTTTTCTGAAATTTCTTGATTTACGTATGTTCGTTTTTCGTTTTTTTTTTCGGTTATGATATCATGATCAGATCAAAAATTGTACTACAAAGTATTCTTCCCAATTTTGATCATTTACTTTGCAGAAAAACTTCTATGAAAAGTAGTTAAAAAAAATGCTGTGTTTCGTCATTTTCAAATTTGAAAATGTCGCAAAATAGTTCCGAGGATCTACGTACTACTGCCGAATTATTTATAAATCAAACTCGTTGCATGCAGTCAAGAGGTGCTGGTAACCCTTCCGGGTTTGATATAAGTAACTATTTTGAAAAAGCTTTAAAAGCAAGGCGAATGCAAACAGCTCCTTAGAAACAATACCAGTTGGAAATATGTATTGAAATGTAAAATAAAATTAACAGCTTGCGTCATCACATTTTAGTCTTAAATAGTTACTGAAGTAGTAAATTCTCCTGATATTAATTCGCCTTGCTTAAAAGCAATTGTAATGTTACACCAGAAAATTAATTTCTGTTCATATTTTACAGCACGTACTCATTCCATAAACCTTATTACTGAAGAATTCCTTGCAGGTTATATGCAGGATGGCCGTATGTCGGTAATACGAAGATTTTTTTGTTTATTTGTAACGTTTGATTTATTTTTTGTGTCGCTGTTATGGCTCATATGTATAATGGTGAGTAGAGTAAAAAAAGTCACTAAGTTTTTTAATTTTTAAACTTAATTTCATTACAGGTAAACGGTGATAGTATAATACACGCACTTGAAAAAGAAATACTTCATTACACTGCAAATGCATCATTGTTTGACGTTGTTGCGGCAGCTATTTGCCGTTTTTTGATTTTAATATTTTTTTACGCATTTTTATATGTAAATCATTGGCTTATAGTTGCGGTAAGATAAAGAAAATTTTTGTATAGATGTAATAAGTAAAGTCTTAATGTTTGTTTTTTGTTTTTTTTTTTTAATTTCAGTTGTCAACAAGTGGATCTTGCTTCTTTTTACTTTCCAAAGTTTTTGTGTTTGATGTAAGTAATTGAATTCCTTATTTTAGGATTTTCGCCTAATAGTATTTAGTAGATAAATAAAAATTCTTTAATCACGAAAAAAACTCAAATTTAAATTTCTCTTATAGATATTTGCACAATAAATGTTAATTTCTTTTGAAGCAAATTTGACCGGATGTCAAAAAGTCTTCATGTTGTATTCATTTTAAACATTTATTCCTTAAATTTTTTATTTTTTAGCAGTTGTGATTTTTGTGTGTGTTATCAGAATAAATTTTTTACATTTTATATTGTAGAAAGGTTATAATCAGCAAGGAAGTTGAGGTTTATTGAATATTTGATAAATTGAATCTTTCGTCGATTTAAAAATTCCAAAATTTAGCAGTATTCACACCTGCTTGTAAAAAAACCCATATATTGTCTATTACATATAGTCTTAGTTATATATAGTTTTATTAACAAATTGATCGTACATACATGAATTTGTAGTGCACATATCATATATATAAATATTTCATAGCCTTATATATGTACATCTTTCGCTTTGTTTTAGTGGGTTGGTTCAAGTCAACAAGCGTTTGTAGTTATTCTTATATTATCCTCGTTTATTTTGGCATGGGGTGAAGCCTGGTTTTTAGACTGTCGTGTCATTCCACAAGAGCGGCATGCTAGACGATATTTTTCTGGTAAGACATGGTGTATTTTGTTTTTTAACTTATATTTTCTGATTACATACTTATAAAATTTTAATGTGACATTAATAATATCTAGGTCCCAACTCTTCGGATAGGTCCCCGTTAATGGCACCCTTTTTGGCATCCCAAGACGAACATCGCCCACCCGAAAGCGTTGCCAATTTTTATTCACTGTTGGATTCAGCGCATAACAGTGATGATGAAGAGGGACAGGTACGAATATTTTTATTTATTTCATTATGTTTAATTTGATATTTGCGATTATATCAGTTTAGAGTGTATCGATGATAAACTGTTGTATTTAGTATTGAGGTTTTTTTTTTTACTTTGCATTTGTTGTATAGACTCCTTCCATATACATAATCCAATTTTTCAAATGTTATATTCAGGGAGGGCAAATTCAACTGTGTTATTTCTGAATGACTTTAATATTGATGGAGTTGCTTGAGGAACTATGTGAGCGAATACATGCTGAGTATGACTGATTCATCGCAATAGAATGACAATGTGCACTTCTTTTAAAGAAACGAAAAGCTTTAGCATGCGGCGAAATTTGCTTAGGAAACCGCTGATTTATTCAGTCAGTCAAGGCTGTCAAGACTGAATGAATCGATTTGAAGTCAAAAATACATTCGCCTTGATTATAATCAAATTGATTTTTTTGATATAAAAAGTAATGAAATTTATCACCATCTGTGATATTCTTCTATTTTAAAAATGTAACAAGTATTTTAGCTCATAGAAAACAGAGCAACCATTTTTAAAAGATGAAGTATTTTTATATTTAAAACTCCATTATCAATTACTAAAACTGCGCAATATTTGAGGTATCTGCTGTGGAATAAATGCGTTGTTTTTAGTAATTTTATATTATGCAACAATTCCGGAAAGTATTTACGCTTTTAATTATTCTCTCTATGCAAAAGATGGATTTTTGAAATCGGGAAAATTAGTATGATTGTTGTAATGTAACTAGTAAAATTTAAGTAATATATACTCGTAAGTATTTGGAGTTTCTCGGAACTAATAATAATTACGTTTACAGTTTTATATAAATTATTCTACCTATTTACAGCTAAAATATACTCTTTCGAGTACATACTATAAATACATAAATACTTGTCCAAATTCAAGTGGTGAACTTGTATCCATGTTTAATTACGAGCTTGTTTTTTGCTAGACTTTCAACGTAATGCGTACCTTGTCTTAAAGGTAAATTCTGGTTTATTATATAACGCTCTTGATTAGTTTTTTGTTAATAAGAACAAGAAGACAAATAAATTTTTAATTTTATTCATACAATAGCATAAATGAATGAATGAGTACATACATATAATTATTTTATTCATTGCAAAGCTCTTTTATTTATATATTTAATTCAGTTGAGGTAAATATACATTGCCTAATATTTCAAAAGCTGTTGCCACCACAATTGCTACCTCTTATCCGAGTATCTGAAATATTTTATCAATAGAAAAGATTTTATGTTTTTAATATAAGAAAATATTAGTTTGTTTGCTGCTTTATAGTGAATTTTCTTATTATTATAGTTGAAAACAATAATGAGCTGACGATAGAAACAAATTTATTTAATGACACAAACCAAATGCCTATCTTAACCAAAGCATTGGCTTAACCATAAAGCGAACACTAAACACATTTTGTTAATGTTATTTCTCGTAACGCCATTGCTTAACTCCGAAAGAAATTACATTTTGGCTTTTTCATAGAAATTTCTCGAATTTAATATTAAGAAGATTTAGATTTAGATTTCATCTGCAAATTGCTCTGTTTGTAATGGCAATCTTTAGGAAACTTTACAGTTTTTCTTTTATTTTGTAACTGTTGAAGCGTCTTTAATGCCATGCGAAATGATTTAAGCATTTAAAACATTGATTTTTTACTTACATTTCGTTTTACTATTCCCATTTTGTATATAATTTGCAATTTTTTTTTTTTTTTTTTTGTTGTTAAAATAGAATAAATGAAATGAATTTGCATTTAAAATAACTTGAATGTTTGGAAAAAACGTAAAATCTTTATAAAATGCTAAAGAAACAAAATAAAAAACTTAGTGTACCACAAGCAGATCTCAAAAATGGTATCGTTTCATCAAAATAATTGATGTTAATATTTATAGTTAAATGTAAGAAAATACATATACATAGATATTATATATATACATATCTTTTTATTTTGTAGGATGAGGAATATCATCAAATGGGATTGGATTGCTTACGCAAAGCTTACGATTTATTGCAAGTGTCTGATTGGAAAGTGGAAAAAGTTACTAAAAAAGGTGATACCATTAGCAGTTTACATAGAGAAAAACTAGGAAAAATTTATAAATTGACAGTAGGTATTCTTTAAATATGGTTAAAGTAAACAATTTATTTTAATTTAATAATTATGAACATTAAAAAGGGGCGTTTAAAATATCCCGCCAAAGCTTTATGCAAGGAACTATTTTATAAAATCGAAGAAACCCCACACTGGAATCCCAATGTATTGGAGTCGAAAATTATAAGAGTAGGTTTTATGATTTAAAATCTTTTAACTCAATAAAATAATTTTATATAAACCATTTTAGAAAATCAATACCTACACTGATATTAGTTATCAGGCTACTGTAGGTGGTGGTGGTGGTTTCATAAAGCCACGAGATTTTGTTAACTTACGTTGTTGGCGGTTATTTGTTGATGGCAAAATTCATGACGACAATGGAGATGTCGGCAGCAGTGATGACGATGAAATGCTTAGTAATTCCTGTGAAGGTAGTGTTTCCACTATATCTGATCGAGATGAAGCCCAATCCAGCAGCGTGGGTAGTTGTAGGAATACCATATGCGCGTCGTCACAAAAGGACAATGTTCCTTTTCCGACATTAAGCAAAAGTTTGGGAGCGAAAGATTTCAGTGACGTCATTCGTATTAACTTTAATGAACCGCCTCCCTTAGATGAAGAATTTGAAGATGCCGAAGATCACGTAGAGAATGTAAAATACGCGAACCCAGCTACGCACTCACCTTTAAAGGAGGGAATTTCCAAGGGTAGAGTATGGCTCAACGCGGCTATAAGTGTAGATTATGATAAAGTGCCAGCCAATACCAAGTATACCAGAGGAGAAAATTTGGTTGCCGGTTTTGCTTTGCATGAAATATATGGCAAATCTGATAGTTGTATTATCGAGTGGATATTGTGTATAGATTTGAAAGGTTATATGCCTCGTTATGTTTTAGATGCTGTAAGTATATACATACATATGCACCAATAATTGTATAAGCATTTTATTTTTACATATATAGATTTGAATAACAATATCCTATTTCCTGTTTGTTCCAAATGGGAATGAAATATGAAAATAATTTCACTACGAAAAAAAAAATTATTTAATTTGCATCGAAAAAACTTCTTTCAATTAAAATTTATTTTAATTAAAACAAATACTTTTTACATTTCATTTTTCAAGTATTCTCAAGTACCAAAATAATTAAATTTTTGTTTATCTGAACTTTGGCTTCACTGCGAAAAGTGCAAACCATTAATTTTCACAAATGAATTTATATCAAAAAAAATTAAAAAGAATGCAAAATTCTGGAAATGCAGATAGATATTGACTTTTTACTATTATATATGTATGTGTATATTTTTAATAAAATATGTTTTATTGTTTTTGCTTTTTTATTATTCAGGCCTATGCGACCTTCATGACCGACTACATGAAACACCTTCGTAAATACATAAGTGAATTGCGCCAGAGGCACAGAAAAGTGCACAGAAATTAGAAATGTAATACAATTTGGTAATTGATTAATAATAATTACTATATTAATTAAAAGTTTTGTTTCTAGTAGACGAAGTGACAATTAAAAGTAAAACTTTTGGCTCCAACTAAGTGTTATGAACTGAAAATTAATATATGTAGAGTATTTTCTTTTCCTTTTCAAAAGTTTTTAAGAAATTTAAGGTAATTTAAATACACAATAATATCTGTTAATGATCTATACATATGAAATATTGTAAAAAATTTTAATTTCGATATTCAAACTATGAGTATTTACAGATAATTAAGGCTGTGGTGAGTGGATAAATAATTTTTCATTTTTTTTTTTTTTACTATTTTTATAGATTTTGTCATTATTATTAAAGTAAAAACAAGTGTTAAGTTGCAAATTAAATACCAAAGACTATGCGTCCATACCGATTACCACTTATATATGCATGCGTAAGCTATCATGTATTACTAAACTAATTCCCACCACATGAGTAAAACTGATAGTTAGGCGACACGTAAATGGACTCGTTAAAAAGGACAAAAATTAATTCAAATGACTTTTTTGCCTCCAGCATAGTTTTGAAACGATAGCAGAACAAATATTTCGCTGTCTCCGCCTTGCATAATTCGAAACTTCGAACATCAATGCCAGTGCCTGCGGTCGTACTGTTTTATTTATTGCTGCAACACCTTAGACGTATGTGTGCCCAAATTTAACTACTTAATAAGCAGAACTAACTGTGGCGATGTCTAAGTGAGTTTCTACTGCATCTACCTGTTTTATCAACTCTCAAAATATCTGTATGCTTATTGCGTTAATATCCAAAAGGATCTGCTAATTTGTCAAAGCACGGCGAATTGACTACTAAAACTTGTTTAAATGAAAATTAATTAATTTTATGTAAAAATGTGATTTTTGCTTTAGACGTTAGAAACTAGTTTATCTGTGTATATTTTAGCTTCTATTTTAATATTTTCTAATATAAGAAATGTTCAATGCAACAAGGCAAGGACGGAATTAACTGTATTTAAAATTTCATTATTACTTATTCACTAAGAAGAATTCAGATAGCTGTTATTTTGATCCTGCTGAATTACGACAGGATGGTCCAAAGTGGTTAATTTTGCTACATGTATTTCGGCTTATTGTTATAGGCAAATCGTTCAGTAATAGTTTACGTCATAATTAACAACGCCTGTAAAATGAATTTTATGTTGTGTATTTTATGTTCTAATTGACTTTTTTATTTTTTAATTCTTCTATTAAATTTACAAAACGAGAACCAACGGAATACTACGCTATTTCTTATAAATTATTTTTAATATTACGTTTATTAATACAAAAATTTTGTATGCACATAATTTTTAAATGAAATAAATATGGAAATGTACTCCAACATAAAGGGTGTTCTAATAATTACTCGTACATAAAGAATTATAATATAAAATTTTTTAAAAAATATTTATCCGAAATATATACCGATGGGCTAACATAGAGGAAGAATATTTCATTTAAATGTTTTTAAAATTTAGTTTTATAAAAATACAAATATTTTCTAAAATATAAATATAATTTAGCGAGTGTTTCAATCAAAACTTATTAAAGATTCTCTGGTAACAAACATGTATAGTTTTCATAATTCGTAGCTTAGGTGATAGAATTTTATTTTTAAATCGATTTGTTTTTATTATAATATAATGATACAAACATATACGTTTTTAAGTAGGATGTATTAACAGTTGATTCTTGAATGCGTAGATACTCTGATTTAAACTGGCAATTCGTCGATTTTTAAGAAGTAGTTTTATGGCTAGGATAGGCGGAAATTAAATAAAATTTAAATTAAAACCGAAATTATTTAAAATTTGGAATTTATTATTTCATGCAGTATTTGAAATCAAAGTAATTATTACACATTACAAAGTAGTCACATGTAGCTATACAAATTTTTCATGGAGTCAGAATTAGTGAGATTAGGTCCAGCTGTCATGGCCTATATTCTTTTTTAATCCACTCAATCTGCAAAGCTTTCGGCTTACCCGAAGGAACAATCGAGCCCGCATCTGCGGCTTACTAAGCTGTTTATTATCCATTCGCCTACATTAGTTAATTATTCTCTAATAATTTAAGTAAAGAAGTACAAAGTGAGTAAGCAATGTAACACGTTCCTCCATAAATCTTCGTAATGTTGAACTGAAGCACTCCTATCTCTTGGAAGTGCAATTGTAAGAAATGCTTTGACAAACAATTTTATCAAGGTGTTTTGAAATCATACAACACCATTTCTAATTTTCTTAAATATAAATATTGAGTTTATTTAAATTATTTTCGGATAAACATTAATTGAAAATTTTGTAAAGCAAATATACACATTTTTAAATATATTTTTATTATAAATAATATAATTTATAGATGACCGATAATCGAATTCACATTAGCCAGTTTCGCCATACATTGTCTTATTTGCTTTCTGTTTGAGGAAACCATGACTGGCAGGCTTCTATGGCTATTTCGCACATGGCGGTAACAGCCTTGGCATTATCATATTCTGAAATCGAAAAACGTACTTTCTGAAGCGAATCTTTCTGGAAAGTAAATAACTTGGCTACTTACCCACACTGTTACGTTTACCAAAGATGCTGCCATTAAAGGGAGGTTTACGGTAAGCGGCTTCACTGGAATTCAACATGACTACGGCCATGATGAAAGCAATAACAATTAGGCAGACTGAGAAACGTACAGCAAACATTTTTATAGTATCTCTAGAGCAAGAACACACGACTGAATACCAAAGATGCTTTTAGCTGAAGATGCAGATAGAAACTGATAATTTCCTCGGCGAATGGCCAAGCTTTTATACAAAATTATTTTGCTAAGGCCATCCATAAAAGGGATGCATTGTATGGGCACACATGCATACACATACATATGTACATATGAATTAGAAAGCAATTAATTTTTTGCTTTTTGTCTCTAAGGATATTAGCCTGGCTAACTTGAGAAATTAATTGAAAAATACTGTGAAAAACAAGAAACAAAAGTATATGTTTTTTATTGGCCAACACAATATTGAGGCAAATTTGCAGCCACAAATTTTATTTGTTGATAAATTACATTAACTTAAAAATGTTTCAGCAAGCTTTTTCTCCTACGTACAGACATACACACAGACATATACATATACATGTTTATTTGAAATATTATTACATTTGATTTCCACATAGACTTTTTAATATAAACGAGAAAAGCTTGTAAAAATTATCTGGGTTTTAGATCCCAATCGAGAACTTTGGCGAACTCTTTTTCGGCAAAATCCAGCATCTTGGCTTGTTCGAGTAAAATATTTTGCCTTTTCAAGTTGTCGATTAAAAACAATTGTTTCTTGTATGCATTTAATAGATTTCCTCTTTGTTGTTTTAAATCCTTTATTTGTGAGCCCTTATTTTCATACTCCTTCCGCGCTATCTCCTTTTGTTCCCGTTCATTTGTCTTCATTACACCAATTGTATTTCGGAGACTTTCCAACTCTTCATTGGCTCTAAACAGTCTCTTCTCTAAATTATTTTTGACTTGCGTCAACAGTTTTAATTCTCTTTTAGCTGTCTCTAGTTCTTTATTCTGAGCGCTTTGCTCCAAGCTTCGCTCCTTTAGGTTTTTGTTGGCTTCCACCAGCTGTTTCTCACTTCTTGCCAACTGTTCGGTTAAGGAAACATTTTTGGCCCTAGACTGATCTCTTTGTTGTTCTAGACTTTTTGTATGCTCTAAAGTCTTGTCCAATAATTCCTTCTGCTTGGCCATTTCCTGGTAAATATTTTCATGGTCTTCTTCGAGTATAATAATTTTGGATTTGAGAAATCTGCAATGGAGGGTTCATTTATGGAATGTTTGAAAATAAACTTGTCATTGCTTTTCAGGCAATAAAAAGTATAATTGATTAATTTTAGTTGTACAGTTTATTTTTTTGCCTGTTTGGGTTGGACCATGACAATTTTTTGTCGAAATAGACCACAAAATTGATTACCAAACATTAAGGTAGCACTAATTTGTTATGAAAAAGCTGAGGGTTGCTAATTGTAACCGTTAGATATTTCTTTAATTCGGTCTGCCTAATTAATCCAGTAAGCAGCGCGAACCTCTAATTGTTGTGAAGATAGTGGAAGGGAGGCACACTTCATAATATTCGGGAATTTGTTATACACACACCTCCATAGAGAAGTATACGTATTTCCAGAATGCCTAATTAAATTTGTTTAACTTACTTAATTAATCCTTCCGTGCTTACGTTCCTTTTAGAGGTCACAGCATGATTACTCGTCTGCGAGTAACGCCCTGTCGAGATACCATCCTCAGTTCGAGTCGAATTGGTACTTCCAGAGCATAATGTCTCCCCTTGGCATTGTAAAGCGGACATTTCCTCTTTAACCAGCACTTCCAAAGAGGGACTTTCTAAAAACTTTGGATTACGATATTTCACATCGAAAGTGGAATTATTTGCAGATGCAACACGATAATTGCTAACACGGTTATACGTTTGAAATCGTTTTGAGTCACTACAATTCATATTTTTAGGACATGGCTCTGCCGGCTGGGATCGAACTTGAGGATATGTTATGCGAGGTGCTAAAATTACACATGTTTTCACATGAATACATAAGGAAATTAGTCTTAATGTGTTTATAGTGGTTTTTTAAATTACATCTATTGCCTGTCCGATAGGTCTCTCCTCCCGCCATCTTATTATCACATTTCCCCTTTGCCTTTTGTTCTTTAACAGTTCCAATATTTTTTATTTCTACCACACCATCACCGGCACCTTGCTTGCGCAATAGCGTACTCGTACCTTTCGATTTTTGATATGTGGAGAATCTATTATCCGTTTGAAAGGCAGCTAATTCATCTGGAGAGCAAGCAGTTATTGCCATTCTATCCAGTTCTTGGTTCAGTTTTATAAATTGTTTTTCTTTTGCCAATATCTCCGCCATTTTAACTTTCACAATTTAATTTTTATTTATCAATTTTGAAAAGAATACTTCAAGAGAAACACAAACATTAAAATACACAAAATTTTTCAGTAATAAAAACTAGTTTCTTAAAAATTCATTGATTGATTGATTTTGGAATGAAAATATGTGTGTACATATTTTAAATATATGTATACACATACATATATACATATGTATGTGTGCATGGATATATTTGATTAATATAATTTTTAAAATGAAATGAAACGAATATGTGAGGCGATTTCAGCTTTAAATAATATTTACTACTCGTGCTATGAGTTCCTTTAAAGCAGTTGTTATTAATTAACCATAGTTACAGTCGGGTAGCGTTACCTTTGTCTACGTTGCCTGCATTTTTTTTTTTTTTAAATTTTTGTTATGTTAATAATTTTTGTTTCTTGTTATTTCGTTGTCATTATGGCACCAAAATTATATTTGAAAATAAATAATCAATAAATCAAACATTCATTTCACAACAGCAAAAATATACTCAAATTTAGGGAAAAATGTTCAAGAAATGAATAGGAATTATAAGGAAAATTGAATGCAGTTAGAATTTGCAAATTCAATTCGTAAAGTATTAAAAATAATATTCTTAGACCTCAACGGTCCATCGAGAAATATACCTGAAAATCTAAATTTGTATGCGTGAACATACAGGGGTCGATTAGATGAATTTCCCGAGGGACCGATAAGTATTTAAAAATATATTTTTTTTTTTATTTTGAACAGCTTTTCGGAGAAAATCAAAATCCATAATAGAAAAAAAATGTTTTATTCACAAACCCAAAATAAAAACTGTAATAACTTTTTTTTATGTTTTTTCATAGAAGAAAATAGTTTAGGTATGATCCGGTATTGGGTTAATTAACGCCGCCGATTAACACCCATAGGGTTATAGCGCTAATCTCTATCGCGCAAAACACAAAAAAAGTAAATATTGCCCATTTGTAGGACGAACTTCATAATACGCAGAAACAGTCCTCACGGCCCATAGAGCATGCCGTGGTCAACTATTAAACCGATTGGTCAAAATCGGTTCAATAGTTTTTAAGTTTATCGATCACGAATATACACGTAATTTATATATATATATACATATATATATAGATATAGATATAGATATAGATATAGATATAGATATAGATATAGATATAGATATAGATGTAGATATAGATATAGATATAGATATAGATATAGATATAGATATAGATATAGATATAGATATAGATATAGATATAGATATAGATATAGATATAGATATAGATATAGATATAGATATAGATATAGATATAGATATAGATATAGATATAGATATAGATATAGATATAGATATAGATATAGATATAGATATAGATATAGATATAGATATAGATATAGATATAGATATAGATATAGATATAGATATAGATATAGATATAGATATAGATATAGATATAGATATAGATATAGATATAGATATAGATATAGATATAGATATAGATATAGATATAGATATAGATATAGATATAGATATAGATATAGATATAGATATAGATATAGATATAGATATAGATATGGATATGGATATAGATATAGATATAGATATAGATATAGATATAGATATAGATATAGATATAGATATAGATATAGATATAGATATAGATATGGATATAGATATAGATATAGATATACATAGATATAGATATAGATATAGATATAGATATAGATATAGATATAGATATAGATATAGATATAGATATAGATATAGATATAGATATAGATATAGATATAGATATAGATATAGATATAGATATAGATATAGATATAGATATAGATATAGATATAGATATAGATATAGATATAGATATAGATATAGATATTGATATAGATATAGATATATATAGATATAGATATAGATATATATATATATAGATTATGTGAAAAATTTTGTTGGTTGAACGAGTTATACAATGTAAAGAAAAGTTTGACCTTCAAACATTCCATGAAAAATATCTTTAAAAGTACTAATTCTATTCTCTGAGTGGAATAGGTGTGGTCAGTTTAATATACAATATATAATTAGTTGATTTTCTAACAATCTACGAGTTTATAGAAAAGAACGAATTTTAAAGTAAAGAAATGGTATATAAATATATAATTTTAAATGAACTTTTGTTTAGTGATTCATAACTTTTCTCGAAAGGCTCTCGCAATACAGTGAAACGGTCTATAGCTTCCACTAAAATTTATCAATTTGTATTTTCCTTGTAAAGCCTAAAAGTATGCCAGAAATTTATACATCACTTTTAATGAGGCAAAAGGTATTAAGCAAGAATCAGTTAAGAAAGCAATATATATCTAAATTTAAAATAATTGAAAAGGGAAAATCTTTTGAGAGTATTTGTACTAAAATGAGCTTTTGGACGCACTCAGCGGTACAAGTTCAAATTTAAAGAATAACCCTATTTTCTTCATATATAAAAAATTTAATACTGCAAAGCTTCAAAAATTCTAAAAAGAAATTGTTACACTCCCCCTGCATGGAAATTATGTTTTACTACATAGGTTTAATAAAGTTTTGGAAATCGTACGACTAGCCATACAGGGCAATGCTATGTCGGCGTAGAACAAATGCCACTGCTATACGGCAAAAGCTTTTGTGACAACTTGATATGCAATTTGTCTATTATTTGCAATGCGTAGATATTTTATTTCGTCATACTTCCTCTGCCGTAGAAAATTTTTGTTGGAATACGTTTAGCTGATTTATTGTATGCATCGTCATTTACCAACTGCGTAATTCCGAAAACAACTAGCAAAATGTAGACAAATCTATACATCTGGCAATGCTGACGATCGTGATCAATAACAAATCATAATACACGCAGAAAATTATTGGTTAAGAAGTGTATCACCGTTTCGTGTTTTTATATAAATTCCCAACACCAGAAGTTCCAGTAAAGAAGTGTACTCTGGTTTGCATGATCACTTGCTTTACTTAAAATCTTTTCACACCTTCTCTTTAAAAGCATTCTACATGCCGACTCTTTAGACTGATCTGCGACACATTTTTCCCACGCTATATCAAAAAACATGTGCTAATTAGACATCGATTACACGCTTTTAATTATCATCTATGAATTTAAAGGCCCCCGGCTAAACTTCTTTTTCGACACACAGTATAAAATATTTTTTTGCTTCAAATGCCCAAACCGGTTTTTGCCATCCGAGCCATAGTGCATCTCAGTAGAAACAGAGATACGCGGAATAATGGTTTCTTAAATCTATTTTTCATATATACAAATATCAAGCCATGGAAACCAAATATAAAATAAAGTTCGAAACAATTATGAGTATTAGGCAAACACAATTGTGGCGACTGACATATTCGCTACGTAAATTTGCAATTACTTTTCACTATCTTCAACAACATTTAAAACAAACAAAAGAAGAGTCTCTCACGTGACCGAAAAACAGATCTTCCCAGAAAATCAAAATAAATCAAATACGAAAACTTACGACAATTTTTCCAAGGTTTTCACAAATGCGCTTTGTAATAAAAGTTGTCAGTGTAATAACTGATCGCACACTTTTCGTTTTAAATGCGAGACTTTTTTGATTGATACTGCTTTCTGAATTTTAATATATGGTAAATGTTTCACCTTCGAAATATTATTTTCTTTATACTTTTGCTTTACAATAAAATAGAAAAAAACAAAACTATAGCTCCCCCTCCCTTAATTCTATTATTGGAAGCCTATCGCGAATTTTTGCTGTTTTCGTGTTTCTTCAATTTTCTACTTTCCATTACTTTAGCAAAATGCGATATTAATATTTCTCGGCAGGTTCAGTTCGTTATGCACTACGAACCATGAGCGAGCGGTGTACTGATTATATTCAAGAACTATAGCGAAATACGTCGTTCGCTCAAATTGTGTTTGTAGCAGCGTTATGTGGAACAGAAATACTTCATGAAATTGCACTAGACTAAATGATAACAACGAAATATGTATTAATATATATAGTATATAAATAAATAAGTATATACAATATAATAAAAAATATTTGATAATCTAAGAATAAAAATGGCCAACAACAATTTTAATATGTTCAGAAAACTACAACTTACGAATTTGAAGGCAATAATAGGCGACTTTAAATTACCATAAATGACATGACCTGAAAGTGATTTGGAGAAGATTTGGTTCTTTAGATAATATTTTATCACCAATTTGGTTCTTAAATATAAAAGCATAATGCTTTCTCGGAAATGTCTTAAAGTAAACATGTTAAACTTTCACTAATGTGGCGAAAAATCATCGCATCCTGATCAAATGAATTTGATCGAAATCTTTCTTTTTGGGATCGTATCATTCGATATGGAATAACCAGCATCGAAATTTGGCATCGTGGTATTTGGTGAAATGTTGAGATATGATGTTGTTCTCTTGCAATATCGAACTGTGATTTCACTGATTTCAAGATTCAACAGAACTTAAGGGGTTGTGCTCAAGGGATTGGAATACTCACACCAATTTAAGCTCCATATTCGGTATCCGGTAAATATCCATTACACATTATTAAATTTCTGCCTTCCCAATTTCTTTCCATTTTCAATAAAAATTATCCTGCATATGCGATCTCCGAAGGTGTCACGATATATACAAAAAAAAAAAAAATTAGACACAAAGCAAAATATTTAATAAAGGGTGGTCCAATTATAGTGCACAATTTTAATTGCGAGTCAAAAATTAACGTCAAGTTTTTTGCCTAAATTAATTTGACAATTTTTCTGTCAGTATTTAACAAATTCTGTCATTGAGACATACACAATTGAGTAGTAGTGTCAGGTCTTCTTAGGCTTTGACGGAAATGGGTGTTCCAACCAAAAATTACATTTTGTGTATTTCGTGATCTTTTTCTTCCACAACGTGGCACATTTCAATCGTACTTGCCCCTAATGAGTCGGGCCAAGCAGTCAGCATGAAAGGTGTTGGCTATAGCGAGACAAACTCTTTTTGAACGACTGATTCCAGCAGGATAGTGGCACTTGCCGTACAGTTAAAGAAACAATGGCGTCTTTGCGCCAGAAATTCAATGGTCGTATTATCTCATGTTGTGGGCTTCTTTGTTTGGGGTTTAAAAAAAAAAAAACTATATATCAACAAGACATAAACATTTTAAGAGCTAAAGTATGAAGTAATTCGGCACCTTAACAGGATAACTTTGATTATGTCTCCAAATCATTGAATAAAATCACAGATCCTTGTTCTATCATAGCAAAGAAATTTTAAAATAAGTCTCTGGAAACTTTTTATTTTAATATCGTCCGTTTTGGTTGGACCAACCTTTATAACCAATGAGCAACTTAAAGGGAGAGATCAAATTGTACCATGTTGTAGGATCTTAAATTCTGCCATTTTAATTTTATCAATGTTATATTTACATACATATGTATGTATGTACGTGATTCCACAAATTCATTCTCTTTAGCCACTTTTACAATTTAAGTTATCTCTGCATTATGATCTCCGCCTTCCGCTTAAATCCATAAGTACACTTAAAAACGGAAACCGCTGAAACTGCTCGTTTAACTTTAAATTGGTCCAATTGGACCGAAAATGGCAAAATGAACCAATTCAATGGGTTTGCGATAGCTACTCTAGTAATTATAAATCAAGAAGTAAGCCGTCCATGCGCAGTAGAATCTACAATGCCATACATGAATACCTTTACATATTTATCATTTTATTCTTCTGCCTCCTGGCGGCCAACGAACAAAACGTTTTTAATAAATTAAAATATGTATGGATGGATGTGCGTACGTATAAATGTATGCATGTATGTAAATATATGCCAACACATCTGTATTTGAGAATAAGAAAAATATCCATTTATACACATCTGTGTATGTGTGTGTATGTATTAGCGTTAATAAGTGATAACCTCTTTGACTGTGCGAGCGAGTGTTTTTATTAATTATGATTAAATTATAAAAAAATATAAAATTGATTTCCTTGAGTAAAATCAATTTTGCGCAAACATGACTGTTACTCTGAGAGTTTTATGTGTGGGTGGGTGCATTTAAGCAAAATTAAAAATTAAACAAAATAATTGAAACTTTAATCACGTTTAATACACGTTCATTCGAGACGTTCACGTGACAAACAAGTGATCAAAGTACAGTTAAATTGAATTTTTTCTTGTTTCTTATAACGAATTAGCAGCTGGGAGTGTTTTATAAAAATTGCTTTTAAACAATATGTATGTATGTATGGATGTATTTATGTTCGTGTATGTGTCATATGTATTTTTTTTTGCTGCAAGTTTCTTTTAAATTTAAAATTCTTCTTATGTATGGATACATATGTATCTATGTAGCTTTGTATATAATACATGTGGCGATGTGCCTGCATAAGCATGTACACATGTATGTAATACTACATATGCCTGGATATACTTATGGGTGCATGTATGTATGTAATTCGACTGCGCATTTCTGTATATATGACTATAGAATTAAAATTTATAATCTGTTCAGAAATGTTTATATTCCAGCGGAGACTTCCAATGCGTTTCACAGTCACAATAATAATTTATAAATTTAAATATTTAATTGTGAACTAGAGTACGGCTTGTGAGCAACTTTTCACTCACAATCGCATACAATAGACCACGACCGTTTTCTCCTTCACCGCAGACTTTAAATAAACTTTGGAGCGAATCCCAAATTCATAAAATAGAAGGTAATTAATTTAATTTTGGAAGAAAGAGGTGATAAAAGGGAATAAACACATTAAGAAATAAAAATATGCTGCAATATAGTTTGACCAGCAAGAATGTCAAACGGTGTTGACATTTCTGTTATCAAATAAAGAAATATATATTTTTTTATTTTAATTGCACTCATATAATGCCACATATCTACGCATTTTACTCCACTGTAATCTGGAATTGAGGTGTATTTTAATACATTTCGTCTTTTAAATAAGTATGACTACATTATTCGCAAACACAGAGAACAACATGTAGAGTAGGCGATAGACCTCGCAAGTGGGGTCATAATCAAGTGGCCTCACAGTCTTGACCATACCACACTTTAAAATTGTCTTAATTGTCCTTTTATATCTCATTTACGACACATGTTTAGCTAAATAGATAGTAAAGGCGTAGAAGGTGCAGCTGCTTCTATGTGGGTTAATTTTCGTAAAGGAACTATTTGGCAGCACTCTTAATAGTATAAAGGGACTTGGATACTACATACAAATATTTAGTTGTAGGCGAACTGGTAAAGAGGGAAACTGCGGTTAGAGTTTTAATACCTGTGCTAAATGCCTCGTAGCCTAACAAACATAGTGCAAAGACCTGCCATACCTCTCAACGAGAATCATTGATGGTATATATATATATATATATATGGTATAGTATAGACCTTTGCCAAACTAGACAGTTCGTGAACACACCAGTGACTTAACTGAGCATCACCTTCGGCACGAATCACAGATCACTGTTCCTTTACAGGTGCATCTACGAATAACAAGATCTACCGATAGTCTCTCTGTAAAACCAGCGAAAAAAAACAAAACACGGAAGTTCGAGGATGATTCATACAGGGACGTTAGTTCAGTTAAGGCACAATCGCCACTTGCAACTTCTCTTTCCATATCCAGACCACTTTTCTACATTATCACTCATTCTTTTATGTACTCTATTTCCCTTCATTAGGTACCATAAAAGACCGATAAGGGAAGGTTTATTCGCACATATGCCATACTCTAATGCGATTGTATCCAAGTAGCCGTTATATGACCACTAGTTACGGAGAATACAAGAAGTACTAAACCATATAAAAATATTCCATGGAAATTTTCTTTTAAAACCATCATAAGTGGAAATAGAACATGCGCGTTTAGCTACTTGTAGTGGGAACACTTAATAGCTCAGCTAATGCGCCTTCAATCCAACACCATTGGAATAAAATCTACATTATAACTTTCACTCACTTATTACTTGAAGCCAAATATGAATGTTCTTTAACACTCTCAAAGGCAGTGCCTGAGATCTTTAGACAATTGATGTGATCCGCTTTCTCAATTAAGTGTTAAGTTGCTGGTAGGAAAATACTTTATAATTCTATCAGTTTAGTTTGTCTTCCAAATGGCAAGACAAAAAGTTTAGACTAGTCGAATCGTTGTGCGCTCCCCAAAAGGGAATTTATTTAATTTTTCATAAAGAAAATTTAACATATTACGATAGAACGCAACACCTTAATAGCCGGCCATTTTCATACATTTTTATTGGCGAATGTGCGTCATAATTATAACTGCAGAAAAGAATTAATTATCTGTATCAGTTATCGTATGCGATGTGACAAGATAGAAGGCAAATAAAGTGATAATAAACTTTTCCTGGCTTTTACAATCTCTCATACAAGAATCAACTCAAATGATGACATTCGCTTAGAAATTTCATTCTTGCCGTTCCCTTTCAGATACGCCTACAAGATTAAATTCCTTTTGTAAATATTTTTATAATAAAATATGTCTATAATAAATTTTTAAAATAAAAAATTTATTTAAAGCACTGTAAAGAAATCTTGTCGAGATTTACACATATAGTGGCGTATCTCACCTGCTGCGATTTTTAATATTTAGTTATTTTTAAAATTCAGCAACTGAGGCAATTAAATTAGAACGGCTTCAAACCACATATGTACATACGTAAAACGCTCTTGATAAAACCAACTCAATGCGCTTCGGATGACATGTTTTATAAAAATGATCTCACCGTACTGATAAGAGGAATAAGCACATTAATTTAGAAAGTAAATAAAAATATTGGAAAAGTTTTTAAAAAAAAGTGAAAAAACAGCAAACGAAGATAAATCAGAAGATAAAACTAAGCAGCAAATCATGTGGATTATTTTGTATCTGCAGAGAAAAAAGTTGCAATAAAAACATGTTACTTTTATAGCAAACACAAGCTATGAAGATTGCGGCTTTTCTGCGGCAAAACTGGCAGCCTCTTACCAGCAATGGAACCTATGACTTGCTGCCTACTAGAAAATGTTATCAGCTGTTCCGACATGTAATAGCTGCCGTTAAATTTGGCTTAGGTGTAATATTTTCCAAAGACATTGTTGCCCTGCTTCCTTCCCGGCTTTAATTTCAGCGATTACCTACTACGCAAACAGTCAGAGTATGCTTTTCCTCTAAAGAATTGTCTTCAAGGAGAAAGCACTAAACCCGGCAAGCCGTCGTATAACTAAAATTTGTTTAAATGTATTAAAGTATTCCTTCCCATCATTACAAAATCAAGTTCTATCTATGCTCAGTACCTTTTCAAGGTATGATTGCCGAATAATCTCTCTATAGTTTTTTTCAGTCCATTTTTTTTAAGTAAAACTTCACTGGCAACATTGGAGAACTTTTTTATGAAATGGTTTTGCCTTAATTTATATAAAATGTGTTAAACTTTTTACCATTAAAAATCTCTTTTATAAGCCATTTACAAACCCAAAATACTTTTCTTTAATAAGACGGTTCATATTTACGTTGGCAGAAACCGATTTAGAAACCAGAACCAGAAGTAAACGACGTTCTCGTAAGCACCACTAAAAGTGATGCTTTACCTTGTTAGCCATTCAAATTCAATTGACGTCAACACGTTTACAACGCGCACCCATCACAGTGCTAAATTTTCCTACCACTTCCTTAAAAAAAATCAAACAACTCAAGTGTAAATATTATTGTAATTTGGTTGTCAGTTGTCGCTAACGGCCAGAAATTTGTCAGATTGTGTTGGAACTGTTTTCCTCCTTTATTTTCGTTTTATATGTTTTACAATTCTTTCAAAATTTATTACCACAAATACGATAACAAAGCAAATATTTACCAGTTACAGTCGCTCATAAAAAAACTCGGACACCACTGACAAATAAATTTAATTGTGAAATTTTACCGACTACAAAACTTCTGTTTCGAACTAAAACTACTTATGCATGTACACTTCACTTCAGATGAATAACTGCGGAGTAATTTTTTTTAGAGGTTTGACTGTGGGAAGAAAGTATGGAGGCCATCACATTTTTTCATATATATTTTTGTGCAACCTTATATTTTTTTTTATAATGCACCTCCCATAAGACATATAATAAGACATAAAATATAATTCACATTTTTCTTCACAAAGTATGAAAAGAAGCAGATATTAAATCTGACCGAACGTTTTCGATGTTTTTTAAACATACTTTACCCCTTAGCCCCCTTTCTAACACATCAGGTTTGATTCATCAAGTCTTGAGTTTTTGGTAGAAGGGCTGCGAATAGAACCTCACCGCATCATCAAGTTTAACAAAATGTTATACTTGAAGTTGGCTGCGGAATGGCAATTTCTTAAAAAGCATATGCATTTAAAGCAAAGAAAACAAAGCTTGATGAAACCAAGTGTTCGTGTAAGAACGTATTTGCAGGTTCAAGCGAAAACTAAAAAGAAACTGACCAAGCAAACCTGACTTGTGCGAAAAGGGATTTATATATATATATATTTTTTTTTTTTGGAATTATCTTAAGAGCAATGATTTTACACTGCACCTATTCATGAAAAGCGTAGTGTACTTCATTATCTGCTATATCGTCTATACATCCTTCTCCAAGAATACATCTGTACACTACAAATTTACTGCACTGAGGTAAACTTTAATTTTGCCATAGCGAGTTTGATTGCAGGGGAAGTACTGAAGCAGATACTCCCAGCGTTCGTGATTTGGAACATAAATTAATTTTTTTGGCTGTATACGATCAAAAAATGTGCTCAAGAAATAACCGTTATTTTAATTTTTCCTACAAAGTATTTATTAGCTCATCAATAACTATCTTGCCCCCTTCAAAGCAATCCCCTCAGATATAATACGCTTATACCAGATTTTCTTCCAAACCTTGAAACACTTCTGAAAAGCGCTTTTTGGTATCACCAATAGCTCCTGTTTCGATGTTTCTTTTATTTCCGCAATCGTAGCACAATGCTTTCCTTTCATCGGTGTCCTCAGTTTAAGGAGGAGGACGAATTCAGAGATGGCCAAGTCCGTTGAATACTGTGGTTGAGACATGAATGCGGTTTTGTTTTTGGACATACAAACATCGATGTGTGAACTGGTGCAAAATCCTTGATTGGCTTTTCCACTATGCAGTATTCCTTATTGACCATACGAGCTGGTGGCAAGAATTCATGTTGCACCACGCCGTTGCATCACATTTGACCGAACTTGGCGGTTTTGCTATCAACAAAAATTCAGCATTAAAACATATATAAATAGGCTTTTTCAGAGCATGAAGCTAAAAAGCGCTAATAACACTAAAAAAGCGCTAATTCGCACGTTTTTGTTGTGCTTATTGCTTGCAAATATATTTTAAAAGAAAGACTGTACGGGAGAAGTAATATAAAGAAAAATTCCGCATTAAAAAGTATAAAAATTGGTTTTTTCATAGCATGAAGCTAAAAAGCGCTAATAATACTAAAAAAGCGCTAATTCACATATTTTTCTTTTCACGGAATTTTTATAAAAATAATTGCTTAATAATAAACCGATTGGTTAAAATTTTATTATTCGACACAAAGAAATTCAGAGTGCAAATCAAAAGTCGGGTCGGCGTCTGATGAGAAGAGTAAAAAATAATAAATTCCATATGTAGATGGATGATTTGAAGTAAAATGAATTGTCGTAACTCAAATTAGCAATGACATACTATTTAAATAAAGAAACATTAAAGCATATTAAAAATAATCTATTTGAAACGAATATTATCTGGATCAATAACAATAACTAATTAGAAGAATGAGAAAAGCCGATAAGAGTAGATGGGAGTTGGTTGGCTTTTGCAATAAATTAAAAATTCTGATAATAATACAGATTGGCAGATCTAGAGAAATAAAGCCGTTCAAGAACTTAAAGCTTTATAGACTCTGGTCATCGACCAATAGGTTATGAACTTTGTAATAAAATATTTATCGTACTTTTTCAAGATCTTTTTTCAAAACCTCTTCGGCATCAAAATCAGCACTTCTGGCTGCAGTGATATATAGATGGCATTTGTTTTTAGATTTTTCTTTTTCAAATACACTAAGGAAAATGTATACGAGAATTATAAAGATCAGCATCTCCATAGATTGAACGCATTTGCGGAAGGGTTTGGCCACTATCCGCATTAGGATGTCCACTATAATATAATGCTAATTCAAGATTGTGAACCTGTAAAATATAAATTTTTTAATTACATCCCCCTAAAAGTATGCAATACACAAGAGTCAAGCCTCTCGGCAGCCACTTTTAGAGATTATTTTTCGATTATTATTTCCCGATGAAATAATGTTACCGATTAACGTTAACAAGGGGCCAGTGACGACTCACACGTCAATAACAGATTCCAACAACCATTAAAATAAGATATACTAAAGGACATTGAAGAAGTTGATAACTGCCAGAGACAGGGCAGGCAACAACTGGTTCTTATCTGTATAATGTACTCCTTCACATACTTAGAAGTCGACGTCTTCAGGTTTGTATTCCGTAGTTCCTTCGTCTAATGTCAGGTTCTATTTTGGCTTCTGGTATAAACTACTAAAGGACATAGAAGAAGTTGATGACTGCCAGAGACAGGGCAGGCAACCACTGGTTCTTATCTGTATAATGTACTACTCCACATACTTAGAAGTCGACGTCTTCAGGTTTGTATTCCGTAGTTCCTTCGTCTAATGTCAGGTTCTATTTTGGCTTCTGGTATAAACTACTAAAGGACATAGAAGAATTTGATGACTGCCAGAGACAGGGCTGGCAACCACTGGTTCTTATCTGTATAATGTATGTCTTCAGGTTTGTATTCCGTAGTTCCTTCGTCTAATGTCAGGTTCTATTTTGGCTTCTGGTATAAACTACTGAAGGACATAGAAGAAGTTGATGACTGCCAGAGACAGGGCGGGCAACCACTGGTTCTTATCTGTATAATGTACTCCTCCACATACTTAGAAGTCGACGTCTTCAGGTTTGTATTCCGTAGTTCCTTCGTCTAATGTCAGGTTCTATTTTGGCTTCTGGTATAAGATACTAAAGGACATGAAAGAAGTTGATGATGGCCAGAAACAGGACAGGCAACCACTGCATTGTTTGAAATTGCATTTTGCATTTTTTTAAATTGTTTTTCGTATAAACAAGAAATATCTTTCAAAGAGCGAGCAAACTTTTTGTTTCGTTCAAAGGGAATGATTAAGTTAAATGACCTCCCACGAAGCGTAATCACTTTTCACATCTTCATCGGAGACTTATTCATTTGATCCTTTTATTATTTCTTGGGAAACTATAAATATATTGTTTACAAAAATCAGCTGTTCTAATACAGGGTTGCAAACGTTTTACATTTGACATAAATGCTATTTCATACCGCATGCAAGTGTTAATAATTTGCTTTTTGAAATCCAATAAAAAAAATCCCAAGAAATTCTGCATTCGAAATTTCGCTACGACCGAAGTCGTATTGCGGGGAACCCAGAATACCACTATTGAAATACATAATACGCTGTAATGCAATATGGCAGTGTAGTTTCAGTTTTACACATGCATACAATGTAAGTACATACGTATTTGTGCACACTAATAACACGAGGGTACAGTTGTCCCCCACATGAAATACAATCCTTGCCTTGCCCAAAAGCAATAAATAATCTGGATCATTACCAGCCTCCTGTGTGGACGTAACGCAGTAATAATTGTGCATCAAGAAATAGTTATCACTAATTAACACTTAACACATTATCATTTACACAAATACATACATACATATAAACAACAAAAACAAAACTTGCCAACAAACACACACAAGAATGTATTTAAGCAAATGCTATATGTATGTATACACATACATATATATTTTGCCACATTACTAATACTTACGTACCTAAATAAATAATAGTAATACAATGAAAATAAAATCAATGACAAGATATTATATTATAAATAAAATAAAAATACGTACTAACAAATCTCTTGTAAAATATATCGCTGGCGGGTTTTAGTACGAAAACTTTTTTTCATTTACTGTAATAACATTGTAATTAAACTAAAGCTCTTTGAAGATTGGCTATTATATCTGAGGATAATGATATGTAGCGGAGATTTTCTCAATATTTTAGCTGAGAGAAATCATGTGTGTAAAGATTGTAAAGAAAAGCAGATAAAATAGTACCTTCTAGACATACTCTATACTCTGGGTATATCTTATAAGCAAATATTGTACTTTGGTACAATTTTTTGGTTGTAATTAATATGCATGCAGTTTATAGTCTAATACTATGGAATATTCTTAGAGCAGATATTGTACTTTTTAGTAATTTTTGGTCCAATTTGACAGAGATACTCTTTATAGCTTATATGAATGCTCTCTGTATATCTTATCAGCAAATATTGTACTTTAGTACAATTTTTTGTTGTAATTAATATGCATGCAGTTTATAGTCTAATACTATGGAATATTCTTAGAGCAGATATTGTACTTTTTGGTACTTTTTGGTCCAATTTGACAGAGATACTCTTTATAGCTTATATGAATGCTCTCTGTATATCTTATCAGCAAATATTGTACTTTAGTACAATTTTTAGGTTGAATTTAATAGGTATGCAGTTTATAGCCTAATTGAATATTCTAAAAGCAGATATTGTACTTTTTGGTCCAATTTGATAGAGATACTGTTTATAGCTTATATGAATACTCCGTGTATATTTTATCAGCAAATATTGTACTTTGGTACTATTTTTTCGGGAAATTTAAATGACATGCAGTTTATAATCGAAATTAATATTCTGCGTAGATCATAAAACATATATTGAACTTTGATTATATGTGTTAGTTTTTGCGACGTAGCTTTGGAAAATCTTCGCTGCCGCACGTTTAATACCTAAAGCATACGTAAAAATTGCTTGGCATGACCCGAACGATATGCCAAACTTTCTAATAGTGATTCTACGATTAATCAAAATCATTTTCTTCACTGCTTCAATGTTTTTATCGATGCTTGACTTGCTCGGGCAACCAGTACGAGCAACCTTATTGACATACTCTCGGCCTTTCTTAAACGGGTTATACCACAAGTGAACTTGTGTTCTGCTCTTAGTAGACTAGCCAAACGCCACAGGCAACATTTCAAATGTTCTTGCAAATTTTATTTCATCGTTTACACAAAACTTAATACAGTTTCTTTGATCCATTTTTTCGATTAGTAAAAGATCGAAGAGCATACCAAAATACGAGCAACATTCAACAGCTACTGAGCGATGTCTATGCGACGTTATTATTGCTTAAAATTTAGCAAAAAAAAATCGAAGAGCACATCAAAACATGATTTAGCTTTTCATCTGTCAAAAACAAACTGTAAATCCAAAATGTTTGACAGTGCCAAGATATTGTGGTATAACACACATGTGTGCCAACATAACGGGGGGAAAATGCGAAAATCGAACATACGTAACTCACGAAATTTGAAAGTAACGGTTATTTTTTGATCACACCTCGTATATTTTAAAAATTTTAGTATCTATATGGTTTAATTCGGTACAATTATTAAAATCAAACCGTACTATTGAAAATGTAGCACCTTGTTGGCACACCCTATTTTCAGCATCATATAATTTATATATCAATGAAAAAGGACATGCACAGTGCATTATTTGCATTTTGAACATACGAGTGCATAAATATTTATTGCTTTTATATAATAATTAAGAAAGATCGTTTGGAAGTTGTTGCTAATTCAAATGGCCCCCGGTACAAAGAGATTGTCCGTCATACGGCTGGCAGTAAACAAAGTTGACTGATACCAATTCACGCGATAATTTCGTGTGTGTGAAAATGCGAATAAACTGTAATAAATGGAAAAAAACGCACCAAGCACAGCGCCAGAAAAATGAAGAAAAAAGCATACAAGACAATAAACACCAACCAACCCAGCCAAAACTCACTTAAGCAACAGCAGTACAAGGAGAATTTGTTTGAGTGCAAAAAAGAGCGTGTGACAGCTAGGCAGTCGGTAAAATAAACAAAATACTAGACAGCTTTCGAGTACGGCGAGTAGTAAACAGTAAGAAAACGGGTGGGACACCCGTCAGTGGTGCGACGCAAACGGATCACAGATCCGACGTTTATAAAAGCATTGTGGCCGCCTTCGGTACAAATCAGTCGGTCTAAGAACGTTTCTTCAACGAGAACTGTCGTTATAACGCATAGAACGGATCAATTTTATTTTGTTATTATTGTTCTTGTTATTTTTTTTTTTTTTTTGAAATTTTACTTTGAATCTGTTGTTTTATTCTTCGCGTTGTATCTGCTTGAAAATTTTCGAGCCAAAATAAAGTAGATGAAAATTTTTAGCGCGTCGCGTCTGCGAGATTTGCTTGTGTGTGTCCGGATGTGTTGTGTGCGTTAACGTATGCAAAGTGGATTGAGCAATAAAATTTGTAAATATTATCTTGTTAAAGTTACATTTTAAATAATAGATAATTAAAATTATAAATATTTATTCGATAAGTTTAAACAGTGATAGCCAGTTTTCGTAGTTGCATCTCTCCACTCCACTCCCCAATAGAGTGCATAACGAAAAGCATTTCAATAAAATAATCCGACTATTGGCATTGCTTGACGCGCATTTGTTTAACGTAACAATGTTTTAGGAAAAAACAAAAACGACCTCAAAACAGTTCAAGTGAATGCCGAAAATAGTGTGCAATAAAATTTAAATTTCACAAATAAAAGTGTTTTCCCAGCCAATGCCGTGTTGAATTTGAAAAGGAAAATTTGCACAATATTTTTGAAGTGAATACTCAGGCAAGGCCATTCCAACACTGGGATACTGTAAAGCATCACAAACCGTTCTAAAAAATGTCGAATATAATCAAGAATCGTAGATTCGATGAGGGTAAGTTCTAAGCCCAAATATCAATATTTTGTTACCTTAATTTAAAAAAGCCCCATCTTGCTCTTGTAGAATTATATAGAAGCTAATAAAATAGTTATTAAAAAATAATAATTTTTTTTTTTTTTATGAAATGAAAAGTGATTGTTTTACAAACCAGATAAGTCTTTTCTACATTAAACTGTCGATTTGCAATTAATTGAGTTTTAATGGTTTTTAACATGTTTCTTTTTCATTTAAAACTTTTATCTGTTTTTTGTTTTTGAAAGCTGGCGAAACGTTATGCGTTTTGAAATAAAAAAAATGTCTATATATACAGATACACACATGCATACATATGCCCCTACATATGTATGTTTTTATAAAAGTATTAGAGAAAATTAATTCATATCAACATGTGGTTGTTAAATACTTGTTCGCACAAACAAGTCTACATTTGTCTGCTTCGTTTTTAAATATAAGCATTTAGTTTAGCACCCTACAAACAAATATAAAGCACTTACTTAATTCATAAAGATGGCAAAAAGTGCAAAAACCATATTTGATTTTTATAGCAAATGCGATTTTTACAGAATTTTAAACGAAACTGTTTGAAGAAAATGTCTAAAATATTTTGAAAATAATTATAATTGATATTGTTGGAAATAATTTCCGATAAGGAGCGACTTGGAAAGCCTTTATCTTTACTAGAGACTTCACAACAATTTTGAACAGAAAACTTTTCGAATAGGAGTGAAGAAAGAGAAGATGGAAGTAATTTTTAAAAGCTCGAATTGTTCAAAAGCAAACTAATTCGAACTCTAAAACTGTTCGCAACAGTTCTCATTAGAAAACGGTTTAAAGCATTTTTATAAAAGACGATTCAGAACGAGAACAATTTAGCACACAGAAACAATATTTTTTAAGCATTTTTCAATAACTCTTTGAAAGAAACCCACATGGAACCAACTGCGGATACCAATCAAATCAAACAGAATCGTGTCTAACCACAACTCTAGTCTTCGTCAGAGACTTTGAACTTGCCAAATTCTCTAAGAGTTTATTTAATGCAATTAAGCTTAGATATCCCATTGTAGTCTCGAAATTAATTAACCTGTTGAGTCACCGTATCTTAGGCAATATACAAACATATACCGGCACAATCGCTGCCACAGAAGCTTTGCTACCTGCCAACGAGAATGCTTTTACTTACGAATTGTTCCACTCCCTATGCGCCATTGGCCAGGAACTACGTTTAAGATTGGAAGTAGTGCGAAAAAAGTTGGGAAATCATTTTTGCAGCAGCTTTATGGTGCTCTGATCGCAAAATAACTACTGCTTTTGGCCAAAAATCGTCAAATTTTGAGAACGTCCGTTTGTGTACTTTTGAGTAAAAAACTTGGGTTTTTATTGCTCTTGTATGTTTTTTTTTTGTTTTGAAATATTTAAAATATATTTTTGCTAAAAAAAAATAAAAAAAAAAATTTTAGATTTTTGGGAAAATGTTGAATTTTTGATAAGGGTCCCCCCCTTTGCATTTTTGGCCAAAAATTGTCAAATTTTGAGAACGTCCGTTTGTGTATGTTTGAGTAAAAAACTTGCGTTTTTATTGCTCTTATATGTTTACGTTTATGTTTAAAATATATTTTTACTAAAAAAAAGGGATTTTTTTTTTGAGATTTTGGTGTAAATTTCAATTTTTGAAAAAAAATTTTTGACCAAAAATTGTCATTCTTTGAAAACGTCCGTTTGTGTAAAAAAAGGCAAAAAAGGTTTTTGGAATTGTTGGATTTAAGGTATCGAATTACGTCAATGTTTGTGGGGAACACCGTTTGTGAAAAATTTGGCGATGTCAGAATGAAAAATCTGTGGAATCCTTACTTTACGCTTACTACAGATATTAGAGGCAGTTGCCATAGGATTTATGTATGAGCTAGCATGGCTACTGCTAGCGCATTCCCACCGTTTTGGGATTATAAAGATGACTAATTATTATATGATGATATTCCACCTGACGTAAGGGACCATTTGAGCACTACGCGTATAATTGATATAGACTTTGTTGCGCAATGCGATATTATTTTACCAAATACAGTGGAGGCCATCGCCAAAGTTTCCGACGTTCCCGATATACAATCGAGATTTGCTTAGGGAGAGTTATAAAGTACGATTATTGCAAATATATGCGACCACCAATAAGTATAAAACTTTAGCTTTTTGGCAGCTTTGATGACATTCGAGATGTGGGTGATGTTTTTGGCAAAATCTGTTTTAAAAATACGCCCCAAGGCTCGCCAAAAATTCACAATTTAGTAAAAAAAATTTTACATCAAAATATTTGAAAAAATGTATCGTTCTGCAAACAACACATACTACATACACATATGCTACATACATACATATAAACATATATAAATCGTAAATTTTCGCACCATTCAATTTAAATGTATATTTTTCCGTATAAGAAAAAAAATTTTTTAATTTTTTGCTCAAATTTAATTTTATTTACAACGGAAATAAATTTTATATGAGGAACAAATCATAAAGGAAATTTGAAAAGTGCGAGGTAAAAAGGCATACAAAATAATGTTCTTTCCTTTATTTTCCCCAGCCATCCAAATTCAATTTGAATAAACATTCCCACATATTTCAATACAAATGAAATTTGAAATTATTTCTGTCCTTCACTTAGAAATGCAAATGATCAAATGTGGAAACTCTTCCTTTAGATTCTTATAAAATACCGCCAAGACCGCTCTTAAGGTCAATATACTCATACACTATCTCTAACAGTCCTTCGATTCACTCACAGGAAAATCTGACGTATCAAAATGCAGTAAACAAACTTTTCCGCTTACAGCTGTTTGAAAATATTCACTGCTTGGTAAATTGTAAGACTTTTTACCACGCACTATCAGACATATCCAGCCGACATGCCACATTTGATCAATAGGTGGAAACACCTTTAATTTTGCGTAAAATAGTTTGGAAAAATATTTGATTTATTTTAAAAAAAAAAAACTAATCCATTTAAAATTATATTCAGAAAATATATTCCAACTTTTTTAAAAAGTATTAATTATTTTTTTGGCAAAAATATAAATTTTTAAAATAAATGAAAAAAAATTTATAAAGAAAACAATTCAAATCAAATGCGTACTTTCAATATTACATAATTTCGCATTTCTTTTACAATTCAATCGTATGACATGCGGTAGAAAAATGTGTGGGATGGTACTGATTTTGGTACTATTCGAACGTCAAAAGTATTTAAGGCCTTTTTCACTATCGCAGATAAATTTACGTTTTGTCAAATATGGCATCTCTGCTGAAAGACTTAATTAGTGTCGCATAAAAATATACGATTTTTATGACAAGCAAAAGTTTATGAAATTTTTTTATTGCAATCAGAGTTGTATTTACTTCAATCACAAAAGATATTCAAATAATTTTTGCATCATACTTGTATGATAGTTTGACACCAGCAACGCCATTTTGTTGACATCTCTTAAAATAGGAGGGTATCACTATCAGATTTTCATGAAAAGTAATTGTACGTTTGTGTAGAATAGTGTAACAATGGCTTTAGTACAATAAACCAAAGTTTATTTCTTTTATTATTCTACGTATTATCTAACTGGATAGACAATAAAAAATTTTATAAATTATATGACATTTTTTGAGTTTTTTTTTTATTTTATTTCATGCTAAATATTTGTCTTTCCTACTCTAAAAATAATTCGAAGAATCTTATCTCTGTCATCCACTAATGCAGTTAAGCCACTTTGCAGCTGAATTCCATTTAAGCTTTTTAAGTTCCAAAATTTAAAATTGAGTACAGAGTTTTTGTTTTCTACTTTACAGCGAATTGGTTAATATTTCGAAAGAAGATCAGTGACACACTTTGCGTATTGCAACAAAATAGTTGAATTGGTTTCCATTCTATAATCGCTGCAGCAAATAATTAAAATTAAAAATATATTTCGGTAAGATTAAGTCCGCCGCAGAAGAAATCTGTGAGCTAGAAAATCTCCTTGCCATCTCCGTTACACATTCACACCTCAAAAGTTTATTTTGGAATATTTTGTTAAATAGTTATTGCAATTTATAAATAGTTTACATATTTAAAAATAATTATAGGAAAATTTTCCATGTTATAAAAACGTCAACAGCCCTCTTTGAATGAAATTGTATATATTTTTTATTTTATTTACACTTTTTAATTTTATTGTTTTTCAATTGTCATTGTATATTTCAACGATATTCTATTTATATGTATATTATGTATATATTATGTATGTATGTGTATGTATGGATATGAATGTATGTATGAGTGTATACAATTTAAAATCGTTTAAAAATAAGATATTTTTACTTAGAATGACGGCGAAGATAAACAAACTTGCCAATGAAACAGCCAACAGCTGATACAGAGAGCGTATTTTGACAATTTTTTTTTTTAGAAAAGCACGTGCACGCCCCATGTTTGTCCCATCTTTTCAAAGTTAAATACTATGCAATGTACATACATACACACATATGTATGCTGATACATTATGGAGCAATAACGTGCATACATTATACTTTAATTTGAAGTGAAAACTTTTTCTGAAATATTGCAAGAAAAATGTAATTTTCTATATTTGCTTCGTTATATATCTGTCAGCAAACCAATAATAAGGTAACACATACACTTCTCCCTCGCTTTCGGGAAATACGTAGCCTATAATAATACGGTTGTCCACCAGGAGGATATACTACTTTGTCTTGACAGTTCCTATTTGGCAGTTCATATTTGGTAGTTGTGAAGAAATATTCGCTTAAGCCAAGTTTTTGATAGGCACAAACGTGGAACACAATGTACTGCAAGATCGGCTGGAAATATAACTGCTGATCAAGGATGTGCAGCATAAACATTTTCAATTTTGACCACAACTTTGCACAAGGACTGGCATTTGTTTCCATTCACGGTTCAGTTGACACAAGAGCTTCTTCCAATAGGGCATTTACACCGTATGTTATGCTCGTATTTATACCAATAGCAGGTTACAGCTCCCCCATGGCAACACCGATTTTCATGAAATTTGAATAAAGAGAATGGTCGGTTCTCGGTAATGGGGAATCTTCAAATTATTCATTAATAACCTGCGCAACCAATAAAATTGACCGTATGGTGTGGAATTTGGTCACGAGCGATCATTGGACTTTATTTATTTGAAACTGAAAAGGGCGTAACAGCAACTGTCAATGGGAAGCGATTCGTTTGACTAAAATGTGACTTCAACAAAAAAAAAAAAAGCGAGAAAATAAAAATAAAACTTATTTTCAAAAATTATTTAATGGTTTTCTGGCAAGTGAAACAGGTTTATGTCTGATCGGCATTGACAGAAATTTGCAAGACACGGCGAGCTCTATACTAAATCTCCTCTATTACTTACACCAGCATATGGCAAACATATCAATACAATGTAAGCACCATGTTCCCGCTTTAAATTTTCAGAAATGTTAATAAATTAAAAAGTTCTTTTTGAAGTAATTGCCAGATTTTTATTAAATAAAAATTAAAATAAATATATAAAATATCACTGCTTCCACTGGAGCCAATTTCACAATTTATAACTGCTGCTACTCCTTCTTTGTTGTTATTCTGGTTTGTACCAATTTCACTGACGAATCAGGGTATTGGACGTAATTACGACATAATAAAATGCCGTCAGTAATCAATTTCAATAATTAATTTTTTTATAATATAATAAATAATAATATATAATAATAATTTTTTTTTAATTTTTTTAATTAATAATCGATTGAATTAATTGAAAATATTCAGAAGCATATTAATTATGGGATATTGAAAAAGGAGAAAAAAAGTGGCCAATGGCTATTAAACCGCCTAATTATAAATTTAATTTTAATAAATTTAATTATTTTAACAATAATAAATGATTAGAATTTTACCACATCCCAAAGCAAGCGTTTCAAATTCTTCTTTACTTTTCGTCTTGACGACAAAGCTGTGCAAGATACTGCTTGCTAACTAACTCATTTAAATATTTATTGGTTTACTATTATAATTAGGAGTCTATGCCTTGATATAGTCATATGCTCTAGCTGGGCCGGCAATGACGTTTGTACTTTTCGTTTTTTTATAGCCTTTTTTTTATAATTAGATTTAACTGCCAGAGATAAGATTCAAGTAAAAAAAAATGTGTAACAAATATGTATAACAATTATTGCATGTACTCGTATATTATTTCTAGAACAAATACTCGTATTTCAGTTCTGAAGTATATATTGATAACAGGCAATTTCAGACTACATACATATATATATATATATTCCTGAAGGTGACAGAGTAATTAAATCCTTTTACGCATTACGAGTTATTAAACAATATTGTTGATAAAAGCAAAGAGCAAAGGGGGCCACTAACGGTGATCAACCGACAGATGATTTTAAGCACAATTGAATCTTTATGCAATGCGAATTTTGTCCGTAGAGTAGCTGATAACTTTTTTTTATGCTTAAAATCAGCTGATTTATTTTCGATTAAGAAAATATTGGTACGCAAATACCAGCTTGTTCTGCTGCCAACTTGATGTCACTTGAGAAAGTACTAAGTATACGTATGAGGTATTTTATGAGACTCAGCATACTTTGGCCGCTTCTTTATATTTTTAAATACAAAAAATGTTTTGTTTCAGACAAATAGCGAAATATTGAGATATAAAATTGTATATATATATTTTCTAATTTAAAAAAAAGATGACTTTGAGGGGGAGAGTATTAGAGATTTTAAACTCGATAAAATAAAATAACAACAGGACGTTGAGGATTAACGAGCAATAAACCGGATCTCTTAATATTCCGAAACGTCAGGAAAAGGCTCATAAAAATTATTAGCTCATGGTACAAATTAGCTAAAAGTTAAAAAAAGAATTAAACAAAAAACTGTGGAAGAAAATAACTAAAAAATATAAAATTTTTTTTTTTTTTTTTTTTTTTTGAAAGAGTGATAGAGAATGTTTGAGAGGGATTTAAAAGTTTTTCTGAATTTTAGCTATATTACGAATTTCCTTCACTCGTTCTTTTCGTTTTGATCACTTGCAAGCTTTCCCATGCCGAGGCGACATGAGGCAGCTTGCAAACTATTCTTAAGCTGAATAATTAAGAAATTCTTTTATGGCCACTGCGAGTATTTATAGCACAAAAATGGAAATTTTTCTTATAAAAAACATATATAGTTTTATTAGTATAAGTGACTAAACATGATTTAAGAGAAATCTAAAACAATAGATTGTACCTACACATATGCCTACATAGAAAAACACTAATACTAATACAGAGTGCATTGTGGACTGACTTCACTACACGCCGCCATATATAAATCTCTTAATTGGCGCCCGAAGCAAAAAAAAAATGCTAGAAAAATTACAACTCAGCCATTTAAAATAAAAATAGAATCAATTGTAAGTTTTTAGAAGTCGTACGTAAAAAATGCACATAATAAGAAAATCTCTGAAAAGAGTAAAAGAATGTAAAAAAATTGCTCACGTGCAGAGCAGCTAAAGGTTTGGTTGATGGTTCGTTGCTGACTTTTTTGCATTGGAGACTCACACGAGTTAGCAGAAATAGCAAATATGTATCCAAGTGCAGCAGGAAACAAGAAAAACCAGGTAGAACTGGTAGTTAAACTGACTAACAGACAGGCACTTGGACACAAAAACAAATCGTCAGCTTAGCTCTGAGATCGTCAGTTTAGCAAGAGATGTAGAAATTAAAAATAAAATATTATTTGTAAGAAAATGCGTATCTACTCTAATAAAATAGCAGAGATATTCGCTAAAGTGTATTAAGTACGGTTTTTAATTGTCTGAAATAAATTGTTAGCAATTTCCTAATACAGTTAAGCGTTGCTACGCTAATGATGGCAATATAGAGCTTTTAAAGCTTTTGAGAATTATTTTATTTTATTTAAATACAAAATAAATCATATAAAATAATAATAAAATTGTTGCTCTTAATGAATTGTAAATGAGTATAAGAAATTAAATAAAATGGATTTAAATGGCCTGAAATTTGTGTTCATGACTTGCTATGAAAACAATTCTTTTGTAATTCTCAATTGCTTGTTGATATTTTGAGCATAACATGGCAATGTTTGGAATTGTTTTTTAAATCGCTTTACTTGAATCTCTATTTATGAGGTTGCTTTTGTTATCTAGATTGCTTTAAGAACGCTACAAACCCAACAAATAAAAGATATAATAAACACGGCAAACGCGCCTTGATTGCTTTATTATTACAATGCAAAAAATAATTTTATATCATGTTATCCTCATTAAATAAACCAACAAAAAAACACCCTGACCAAAAAAATAAAAACTACGAATAAAGTTTTCTTCATTTTTCTTTACTTGTTTCTTTAGTTAATTTAAAAATATTTTATTTAAATATAATATTTTTCAATATTTCGGCACTTATTTGCGTACCATCGACCTGCAAAAATTATAAATAAAAAAACCAAAAGAAATTTTTAATTAAAATTTTTTTAAAATAATTAGTAGAATAAAAATAATTTTTCTTCACAGAAAAAAGTACATAAAAGTCACTGGAAGCGCTTTGAAGGAGTGTGACCACAAACAATCTGGCGGGAGATCACGATTTCGCATATTTAACAAAATGTTTTATAAATCGTGCAAGAAATATTGCAAATTAAGCCTGGCTATATTTAAAAGCTGTCTTTCGTATGACGTAAGAAGACAATATTAGGTTTTTTTTTAATCCTTTTCCCGTGTAACGAATTATATAATAAGGCGGTCTTATTTGCTATTTTTGGCTCAAAAATATGATGTTTGCATATTTAAGATACGCGGTTTCCTTAACTGCCTTCAACATTTCAAGAGTATAAGATTATTTACGAAGATCGTTACAAACGTAGTACGGAGCAATGCAATATAGATTTAAATGCACATGCAAACACATGCAAGTCACATGCACCTCCATGCAGTCACTTAAGTGTTCTCAAGTGTGTATTTGGGAGTATCTGTGTTGTATCGCTCGTTTTGTGTATTTGACACACAATGTGTTTAAAAATAGTTTATCGTCTGTCCTACAAGGCTGTCACGATATTGTTATTATCAGTAAAGAAAAAAGCCACAACAACAATAACAATAATAATAAAAACGTCGGTTGCACAAAAGCCATAAAGCCAATCAAAATTAACTTTAATTGTATTTGACAATGTTGTTAAGAAAAAGTGGGCAACATAGTTTTTAAAATGCCCAAAAAATCTCTCGGAATGATCAGAATTGAAGTTTCTAAAAAATGTCTAATTCTGAAAAAAGAAATGATTGACTTCATTAACCGTTGAGGATGTTTCTAAGCCTTTAAGTTAATGATCTGATAAAATAATAACAACTACACATAGTAATGATAAGAAGCAAAAACCAAAATTTAGGAATCATTGCTTAGCACAAATATGGATTCTACTTATGCGAGAAAAGAAAAAATTTAAAAAAAAAAAATCAATACAACTAAAAGCTCACCTAAAAACTGCCAAATAAAATTTTAAAAACATCTGCAAGAATGCCGCGCGATATATCCAGACAAGTAGCGGCGGAAAAGTGTGGTTGGTGTCAGCAATGGAAGTTATCGAGAGCTTGAAAAATCATTTCGATATATCGATTTTAAAAGAATGTTTATAAAAATGCAGAATAATGTTATTTTTTTTGTTCAAACCAAAGATAATAAGAAAAAAAGGTAATTAAATGCGATATTAATAATCGATTACTCATCTGCAATCATATTTACACAGTTGGTGTGGTTGGAACACACAAAAAAATTTAAAAGAATATCAATTAAAATTCCTCGCTAAAATCCAGTTTTAATTTAAATTTTAACAAAATTAATTTGTATTTAATATTTTAACAAAACTTATATGAAATTTGCTATACAAAGATTTTTTATAAATTTTCTTTAAAAAATTTTTTGTTTAGCGGCAACTAATTTTGTACTTGACATCAATTCAAGCTAATACTACTCCAGTTTAAGGAAGCTTGTCTCTTTTCAAAAATAATTTGCATTAGAAATATTTTCTTAGAAATTATGTGTACATATATAATCCAGTAACGACTAAAGAATATCGATTTTAATCGGCTGCAATTTTATTTTTTTTTCTCCACCGTTTTCCTTTATAAAAGCAAAGCCACTCAAACTTTATCCAGAAGACAATAAAATATAGTAAAGAAGTTAAAAGCTTTACTAGTAAAAATGTATGAAGTTTTAGTGATACGACGATCGATTGCATGATTTCATCTCCGGGCAACAATTTTATTGCAAATGGTGAAAGGACTACAATTCCATACTAAAACACCAAAGGCAGGAAACAAACCCCTAAATTCGTTTTTTTTTTCTTTGACTTTTTAAATATAGAAAAAATAACAGCCAAAAAATTATAAAAATAATTTTAATTACCAATCATTATTATTATGCCCTCAACAAATTGCCGAAGAAACCAACAAATTGTTAAAAATAAAATTTTATAAATGTTTTATATAAAAAGAGAAATACCCCATTGCCTAGCAGCAAGAGCTTCTACCGGTATTATAATTATATTCATAGAATTGTGTTATTAAGTAAATAAATATATAAAAAAGTAAAACTATTTTTTAATATTTAACATTTATTTTTTAAATCAAATAAAACAGTGCAAAATACAAATGTTCTCACACCGAAAAAGAATTTTTCTTTAACGTTCTCGCCATAAAAAACCCCCTACTGCTCAAAGATATTAGGCTGGGCAACTCTTATATTCCCCCACAGGAGTTCTTTATTCTTTATTTGCCATTTTAGCTCATTTAATTAAGTGGCGCGCAGAATGCACGTTTTCGTCTTTTAGAGTAAAACAAATAAAGCGCAAACCCAATCATAAGGTCCAAATGGAAAAAAGCAACATCTATACAACCACTACGCAAATGAAGTACGCAAAATGCAAATGAAAACAAGTATCATGTGTATTGCTATGTGCCTATGCATGAAGCCGATCGTGCAAATATCAATGTTGGAGTATGAACGCACACAGTCACATCAGTGGAATAGAGCGACTAGTATAATTGGTAACTTTGGAAATTTTTGCTCGCGCGATAAACTCGTGCATTGATATCGAATAATTGGTATTTCTATCTTCATCAGGGATGCCAGCATTTTTTTTTATATGTTATGCCCAATTTTCAGTTTTCATATCTCCAATTAAGTTCATTCAAAATAAAGCAATACCATTTTCAAGGCAAATGTATTATATCTAGTTTTCTAAGCCGGTATGCATAGGAAAATCCATACTAATACAAGAGATCTGGGGCCAAATCATTACATTCGCGAACGTATCACTCTTAAAAATACACATTTGAGATTATGACATACGTGGACGTTCTACTATTCACAATAATCGTGATTCGTACAATATTTAAGAACAACTATCCATTAACTAAATAATGATCGAGTAACAAATAAATTGAGGAGAAAAAATTTAAGTTTCTTAAAAAGTTAAATATGAAGTACTTTTTGAGAATTAATTTAACAAAATTTAGGACCGATTATAACAAAATAAACTAAAAACAAAAGGATGTAATGACGGAGTTTATGAACGAACATCCAAATTTGGGGAAAAACTTCCATCCTTACTGCGGGAAAAAAGTAGGAAAAAGTACTACCAACTAAGGGATAAACAGTATAATAGGGGCATAAAAATGTGGCAGAAATTAAACAAATTTTGTAGATCCAAAGTATCGGACAAAGAAAAAGCTTTCATTTAATCAACTGTCTAACATCTAAACTAGTGGGATTCCTTATGAAGAAACAACTCTGATCCGTAGCGAAGAGCTTTTAGTAGAGCAGCAGCAGTTAAAGGCAATAAAATGGTACCGACAGTGTGTTCAAAAAACATGAAACCTCTAGTAGTAGCTAACATATTGAATAATGAAGTTCGTAGTAAATTAGAAAAATTTTTAACAAAGCTATTTAAAAAATCTTCAATTTGTAGAAATTATTATTTTCGTAGGAAAAGCGGAATTATTATAAATAAGAAATATTTATAAAACTAAACACTTCATACTTTAGAAAGTAATGCAAAGTAAATGTTTTATATATTAATTTTTTTTTTAAAATACAACGTATTTATACACAAAGCCTACTCATACTTACCTAAATTTATGTGAGTTAATTTATTGTGAGTTAAATATATTATTCACAATGACCAACTACTGTGAATAAAATAAAACTTAAAATACGATCACATTCGTATGTAATAACAGCATTTCGTTCATGCGATTGAGTTCTAACGTAAATTATTTCCGTATGTTCACGATGTAACGATTCGACCAGAAGTGTTTTCTTAAAGCGCATCTATTATCGAATTAAGCTCAGTTACTCTGATACTTCGGCGATGAAAGACTGTTACAGAATAAGTGAAATTTCAAATAGTGAAGTGAAAATTTAATATTTTGAAAATTTCTTTTATTTGTAATTTTTTTTCAAAACATATCATATGAAATTTCAATGTTACATGCATACCAACAAAATGTATATAAATAAATTTAAGAGAATCAAAAACTCTCATACAAATTTAACAATTTGTGTAAGATGGAGGATGACGTTAAAACTCTCAAATTCCCACATTTGATTTCTGAAATATTATATGGGTAACCAAAACAATTCTTGATTTCTAGTTTTCGTGTAAATGTTGACTTTTTCGACAAGTTTTTAACTAAAAGCCATCCATACTATTTATAATATTTGATATTCGAAAAATTCATATGAAAAAATTATTTCCTGTGATTTTTGCAAAATTTTAATTCCCATTTATAAATAAAAATTCTCCATTTGGGGTAAATCGCCAAAAACTGGCAATGCTTTTTACATTAAACGATTAACTAGTGGCATTCCATTTGCAATTTATGAAATGAATGGATGGGATTTTAAGCAATATATTTAATGAGAGTAACTTTAATTCAAAAATATAATTTGTATGATAAGTGTGAGCATGAAAAATGTTGCAAAACGACGGTTATATTAGACGACGGCTAAAATTCATAAAGCTTTTGGGTAGGAAGAGTGGTACACGTGATAATAACTCAAGCAGCTTGGTATGCTTTTAGGCAATGAAGCATTTGGTAGGATATTATGGGTGACAGAGAGAACACCGCTTTTCTGTTCTTTGCTCCGCGAGACGGTTTAAAGCCATTTCATAATAGTATGAGAATGTTGCGTGGCTGGTTGAACTCCAATGAAAACCCAAAAGAGAATTTAAAACGATTTTCTCTCAAATGTTCGTCCTCTTACATTTGGATTTAGAAGATATTTAAATATACATTGATAAAACTTTACAAACTTTAGCCGACGAAAACTAAATATTACATTTTAAACAATAGAAAATAAATGCTGTTCCATTAGAAGAAAATAATTGATATTAACGAAATGGGCCAGATATTATATTTACATACATATGAGGTAAAAAGTACCGAAACACGGAAACCGAAATTTTTAAGTTGGTTACCCTTGTTTATATTAGCAAATAACTTAAAGGTGATTAAAAAATAATAATTTTGGTCACGTGTCAATAAATCGTGCTAAAATTTTATTAAATTAAGTCGAACCTCTTTCGAAAAATGAAAGGAAAAATACTTTCCTAAATAAAGTGAAGCAAAGTGATTCAACTAAAAAAAATATATTTTTATTTTTGAGAAATAAACCAAATATATATAGTATATTGTAGGAACATCTAATTAAACCTCGTTTTGATTTACGAGTAGATGATTCCTTGTATTCCCCCAAAATGCCTATACTTATTACAAAAGTGCAATAAATTTAAAATATAACAAATAAGAAGCAAACAAACCCATCAACGGTTGTCATCGTCACTTACGTCTAATAAAAGTAAAAAATAAACACTTAGGTAAATAAGCGCAAAACTAAACGTTATTATAATACTACTGCATAAGAATCGTCAACAAACTTATGATAACACTGTTATAAAATATGGAGTGTTTAGATAACACTCGAAAACTGAGCCATCATTATACATAAAGTATAAAAAAGTTCTTGCTGCTAAACTACAGCAAGTTGCGTAACAAAAAACCGGTGTGGTATGCCAATAATTCAAAAGTATAAAATTTTATTATATTTTGGCAAACAGAAATTGATGGAAAACTTTTCTGAGATTATATTTCTTGTTAAGAATATTTTTAATATCAATTCGTTCGCAATAACTTTGTACGAGAGGTATGAAAGCTTAAATTGGTTTTATGTTTAGTAATTTCCAATTAAATAGATACTCAACTCGATCAAACAAACCTCTAGTTCAGAAAGAAGAATTGAGGAAAAAATTGAATTCTTTATATACATATAAACGGAAGGAAAAACAAAAACTAAAAAATTATGACTCTAAGGGGAAAGCTGTTCCCCAGCTGAGTGCATTAAAAACATTAAAACATTAAAAAATTAAAAAAAATATTATTTTTCGAAATTTTATAAAAAAAAAATTTAGAACCAATTGAAAAATTAGAATACAAATTTGTACCTCTCCATGTTTATGCTTTACACTGCTATTTCAAAAATTTCTAATTGTCTTCTATAAGTTAATTTTGAGCTGCAACTCAAAATGCTAAGCTTTAATGCCACACTCAGTATGAATTTAAAAAACGTTGAATTTTTATGCCCATTTTTAAATATTTCTCTTTTTTTTAAATGTGAAAATAATTATGTTAAGTTGCTCACGCAGGAATAACTTGTGTCTGTTATTTGTTCACGCACCTTTTCGCCACACACGAGAACCGAATCACAATATTCTTAAACGTCAACCAGCACATATAAAATTGAAGCGGATGATGCAATTGCCCTTTTGGTAATGGATTAATGCAAACAAAAAGAAAGGATAATAAAAAAGAGTTGTAAATGTGCGAAAGGATTTTAATTTTATTACAAAATAGGGAAATTCTGCCTTATATTTTGATAAGAGTTTTTCTCATGCATTTTGGTTTTGGCTTTAGTCTTTATATTTTTCACATTTTCTTCTTTAAAAATTTCAATAACTGCAATGAAAAATTGTTTGCTAACCGGGCTAAGATACATACAGTCATGCATACAGTTTGACCACAAATATTTTCCCAATAAAAATATTAAGAGTTTAATGTCTCACTGTACACAAGATTGAAATAATTAATAAGAAAAAACTACTACACCATCGAACTTATCACACGCACAAGTCGCTCGAGTATGCGCATTTACAATATATCTAAAAGCTTCTATTTTTTTTAAACCAGTTCTTTAAAAAAAAACAAAACGAAAAGGTTAAAAAAAGGATTACTTTGTTTTTTTTTTTGGATTTAAAAACATTAGCCATGTGAATGTACTGTTCCAAATCGGACCACTGTTGGATTCCTTTTTCTATTTTATAAAAATAAATCCAGACAGATCTTATAGAAGTGGGCAAATATATAGACATACGTTCTGAAAAATTGTTAAATTTAATAAAATAACCAATCGGCAATAAAAAGAAACATGGAACTTTTACAGAATAGATCTGCTAGTAAGGAATACAGACTGCAACTAATTAACAATTATCTTGGCACATATACATACGTATGTATGTATGTAAGCATGGAAGTAGACAAGATTTTCATCATTTGAAATTATCAGTTGTTTACGTAAGGAAGAGTATAGTTTTAACTTGTGGTAAATAGTTTATTTTGCCAATGAAAAAAATTTTCAAAAGATCAGCCAATAGTTGCGCATGAGCTCATCACCTTATAGCTTTGATATAAACAGCAATATGGTACAATGTATGTTTTTTGAAATAAATAAATAAAATAAATAATAAACTTAGCACTCTTCAGTTCAGAGTCCACATTATTTACGTAAGGAAAAGTGTACATTTGAGATTAATATTAAAATAAATGGCTATATTTTACTTTAACAGAGACATCACACGATTGATCTAAGTTGGTACAGCAGAAACACACTGAAGTTGTTGCTGGTTTAGTTTGTTTGGTTTTACGTCCATTCTTTTTTTTTCAAATAAAATTTTTTTTAAAAAACAATATATATTGGAGCATGTCATCGTAAACCGATTGCCGCATCGGAATTACTAATTTTGTTCTCGATTGTCGTATGGCCCAATAAATTGCGATATCATTCGATTGCCCAATAATTGATCAGTTGGTTATTGCGTAAGTCTACCTCAAGGCATACAACTCCTCTAAGAGATATAAATTGCATTGAATCTCAAAACTGTTATCGCTGGCAGTTTCTTTATGCCACAATACAAGGAAGTCTAGAGAAGCCACAATCTTTAAAGCCTTGAATGTGTCCATCCTTTATGTATGTTTGTATGTGATAATAATTGATAAGGCCATAAAACACATGCATAAATACATACATACAAACACGCAGCTAAATAAATTATTATTTCACGATTCCAATAAATAAAAGAGTTTAACTTAATAGTTTTTCAATTATGACTAGCTCTTTGCTACTGCAGTGTTATCTGCATGCCTTGCATTTACTAAATACACATGTATGCATGTACATGCATAAGGATACGTGCATGGATATATGTACGTGTGCAGAACTTTCTTTTAAATAAATTTATATATAATATTGCAAATGCATGTAAACATAAGCAATGTTGTTGATAAGATTATAAATTTACTCATTTGTGTTAAACTTTTGTTTTGCTTGTAGGACCACTTGTTGGAACCCGTCATATACAATGCTTTTTGTGCTTCTGTTGTCTCTCTCTCGCTTATGCTTTGAGAGTCAACTTGAGTGTAGCCATTGTGGCCATGACAGATAAAAATGCAACTCAAAACGGTTACGATGTAAGTCCATTTTAAAAATTAATTACATGATAACATAAGATGTACTTACCCGAATATTTTCCTTTTCAGCAATTCGATTGGGATGAGAGCACAAAATCTTATTTGTTAAGCAGCTTCTTTTGGGGTTACATAACCACCCAAATACCTGGTGGGCATATAGCCCAAATATATGGGGCCAAAATGATACTATTGCTGGGTATTACCTTGTGCTCTTTGCTTACTTTACTAACGCCGTTAGCTGCCCACATTGGAGGCTGGAAGTTACTATTTGCTGTACGGGTAACACAAGGCCTTATGCAAGGCGCTGTACATCCTGCCACTCATGCTATGTTAGCTAAGTGGGCACCTGTAGAGGAGAGAGGTGCATTGGGTACATTCTGCTACTCGGGTTCACAATTCGGCACAGTGGTAATATTGGCTGTTAGCGGTTACATTGCTGACTCCTCAGCTGGTTGGCCAGGTATTTTTTATATCTCAGGTTCTATGGGATTCGTATGGGCCATTATTTGGTATTTGTTTGCTGCCAGTACACCTGCTCAACATAAGAGCATTACACCTGAAGAAAAGAAAATGATTGAAAATTCTCTGGGCCAAGCAAATAATACGTCAACAACTATTCCACCCACACCTTGGTTTAAAATATTCTCTTCGGCACCTTTCATTTCTCTAATCATAGTACACTGCACCCATATGTGGGGCTTCTGGACATTGTTAACACAGATTCCAAACTATATGAAAAATATTTTGGGTGTTGATATTAAAAATAGCGCTTTACTCTCTTCGCTTCCATACGCTTTGATGTGCACGCTGTCCTTCTGTTTTATATACTTGTCGAAACTTTTGACAAATAGAGAAAATTTATCATTGGCATTTAGTCGCAAATTCTTCAATTCCATTGGCCATTGGATACCGATGATTTCGTTGGTAGCTTTGGGTTACGTATCCAAGGAACATGCAACATTGGCTGTAGTTTTACTGACACTGACGGTGGGCATTAGCGCGGCAACTTACTTGGGCTTTCAAGTAAATCATATTGATCTGTCACCCAATTACGCGGGAACTTTGATGGGCATTACAAATGGCGCCGCTAATGTCATGAGTGCTCTGGCGCCTTTGGCTGTCGGTGTTGTAGTGAAAGATGTGGTAAGTTCATATTAAATATTCATAGCGATATTAAAATTTGCACCGATATGCGCAAGCACTTACGAAATTAATTCAAACCTAACGGTTCTGAACTGTGATTTCTATTTTGATGTAGAACACAAAAAAAAAAAAAAACAAAAACAACAAATTTCGTCAAACACGCAAAATTATTCTCAACATCTTTATAAATTTTTTTAGGCTTTTATTCTTGCACGTTGAAAATTCAATGACTTTTTAAAGCACTTTTTTTTTATTAATTTATATATTTTATAATTTAAACTTAAATTTATTTTAAATTCTATGACCAAATAAGATACAGTAGCACACAAATAAAATGTAACAATGGAATATCACTCTTATAAGAACAAGATTTTTGAGTAATTCTTCTACACATTCTGTTTCACTTGTTTACACAAAGCGTAAAGCAGTGTCAAACGTCAGTGACAATATGTCTTTTATTTCTGTTTTTTTTTTTTGTACTGCGTTTGTTTTGTAGAGAAATGCTATTGCATCGTACTAAAAATTTAATGTTTTCTATCTCTTTCAGTCAAACGTCATTGAATGGCGGATGGTATTCTTTATTGCTGCAGGCTTCTACTTCATAGGTAATCTACTTTTTGTGATATTGGGGAAAACCGAAGTACAAAGTTGGAACTCTCCAGAAGATGCGTTAACCAAACGTTTGAGTATTATTGATCCAGAAACACCCGCCCTGATAATAACTGATGATATCATTAAAACACACCTTAAAGAACATATCAGCAAATAATATAATAAATGTGATTTGAAAACTATTTACACTGTAAAAGCGTACTGAAGACCTCTTTAAGTGTTAAGTTTTAGCTAGCGACTTATAAAATTATAAACTTCAACTAGGTTTATTTATTAAATAGTGTTAATTTTAAAACTAAGTATAAAAAAAGTAGATCCAAAACCATTGTATTTGGAAATTTGCATTTATACGTACAGTTATAAATTAAAATGAAGAAAGTTATATAAATTTCAAAAAAGACCTCTGAGCCCGATACTTTTTAAAATTTAGTTTCTTCTTAAGTTTGTTGAGATTTTTGTAAAATTTTTATATAAAAAAATTAATATATATCATCCTTGAATCGAAACCAACCCCAGTATTTCTAATAAGAATTTGTAAATAATTTCAAAAATTTAAAACCATATTAATTGTTTTTTGTTTTATGTTTAGAGGTCAGTTCGTTCATAAGCATTTTTACTTTAAATATTATAAAACTCAGTGTACATAAATAAATATTTATTAAGTTATTTAAATTAGCATTACAAAAATTTTAATATTAATTTAAAAATTCGAGATGAACAAAACAATCTTACAGAAATATTTGAACGTGCCTTAATAAGTGTTAACATATTTATTGTAAGCTTACCTAAACAAAGTTGAAGTTTTGTAAGCTTTATAATCAATTTGCCACTAATTAATTCGAAAAAAAGACAAAAAGAATAAAAGTCTCGTTAAGTAAAAAAAGACAAATGAAAATTGTGTGTTTTATTACAAATAGTTAACGTTAATATACTACTCTCGGATAGGAAATGTGCCAATACAAATACAACCGTGTATAGAGCAGTTAATGACAAAATCGTAATGTTGCCGTATTGTTTACACTTGAAAAATGTAATTGAAAACAAAACAAAGTAAAAAAGTAAAAAAGAAAAATAGAAATCAGCTTATTGTATTTTACTGTTTCAAAGTATCTGAATTACCAGCTACAATGGAAGAACCCAGTTAACAAACTTAACTTCCATTGTAAGAAATTTGTATTAAGCCACAATGTAACATATTTATAACAGCACTATGACGTTAAACCTCTTTTGACATCAGATTACGGAACTAAAGGAAGAGAAATCAGTAGGCCGAATAATGGTATTAAATTGATTCAGTGTGTTATATATATGTAAAGCTTATGTAGTAGAAAATTTCTAATAATAAGTGAAGATATTTAATAACACGTGATATAGTGTGATATTAATGTAAATCAACTGGTTGTATTAATTCATACGGATATAAATTTATAAAAGCCACTTTGAGAATGTTGCAAGTTGCTCGATATACATATATGTTATATACAAGTTAAAAGTAACTATAATTTATATAGATATCTTATTCAATAAGTTGACATAAGGCAAGTTTTATGTGACGCACAGTTCCACATGAATCGTTAGAAAATGTGATATAATGATAAGTTGGAAGAGATATATCAAGCATTGAAATTCCTGGAAGTATTACTTTTATTCACGAATTGAACAAATTTTTGCCTACAAAAATAATTTTCATCTTAAAAACTTGCTTTTTTGCTTGCTGGGTAAATATTGTACACCCACTGTTATAACATGTATTGTAGTTGCAATCATTATATTTGCTTGATAACACAGTGAAAGAGATTTTTGAGTAGAGAAGTTTGATATATTTTTAACTTTGGCTCACTAAAAAGATACGTTTTATTTGCTGACACTATTTTTTTGTAAAATAAGATGTGTTAAAATATGTGCGGTAGGAGCCACATACACTGTTTTCGTTATTTATAGTTCTATTGTGTTGTATTTGTTTTTATTTGAGTGTTCATAAGAAAATGGTGTTCTGGTGTGATTGCTTGCAACGAAATGATTATCAACAGATTTCAGCTACTGCTGGTGGTGCACAAGGTAATGTATTCGCAAATTATATGTAGCAGATGATTCAATTTCTAATGATTATTTTACTTCTCCTAGGTCCCCGCATCGGGGTGCGTCATGTGCAATGCTTGCTAGTGTTCTCCGGTTTAGCTGTCGCTTATGCACTCCGGGTTAATCTTTCGGTGGCTATTGTGGCAATGACTGATAAAAATGCTACCAATCCCAATTTTGAGGTAAATTTGAGACTTAAATTTTCATTTGTGGTGAAGAGTTACAAATACATACATACATATTTTGTAATGATGTGCACCGATATCCTCTAAATCTATGAATCATATGAATCTAACTCGATGAAGCTTTAAAAATTGGCAGATAAGAACCTAAAATTGATTTGCGTGCAATTAATTGACTGCTCCCGAATTTTATGTTATTTCGGCTTTCGCATCAAAAGTTAATTGCGACAAAAGTGATAAACGATATTATTTTGTGTATTTTCGTGTTGGCGCAATCGACAATCAGTCTGATTTATACAACTAATACATGACAGTTTTCTCTTTTATATTTTTCATTTAGAAATATGTAAATTAAACTTTGAACCTACAATCTAGACAAGTTTTTAGTTCAATGAATATTTTCTGTATTAAAAATCAGTGCCCTTCAGTAATTCTAGTTGAAATAGTTGTTATTTGACATGTAGCACTTCTTTGTTTACTATTTGCGAATTGAAATCTTGATATCGTCTTCACAATTGACATTGTTATATACATATGTACGTGAAGTGAAAAGAGTTCAATTTTTATTATCCCTCTGTACGTGCAAACCAATTCTGAAAATCTTCTCCGATTTGCGATTGCATCTGAAATGCAATGGTTTTAATGGAACTAAGTAATGATTAATGTACAAAAGTCACAAAGTAATTAATTACAAGAGTAAAAATATTTTACACAAAGTATGAATTTAGGAATTTGGTATTATTTTAATTAAATAATAAAAATAGATTCTGAAAAAGCAATGTAAAGAAATTTCAAAATAAGAGCGTCTCAAAATATTAAAAAATATTGAGTCGATTGATATCAAATAAAAATTACTCCTTAAATAGTCTCTGATGGTTATACTTTTGCAATTCTCATCTCGTTTTTGATGATATCTTCAAGTATGGATGTGTAGAAAATTTATTTATTTATTTAGAAAATGTTTTTAAGCTTTTATACTGAAATGCATCTTAAAGACTATATTAATTTTTGAACAATATTATTTAGTTACATTTTTCAACTTAAAGTTAATTTAAATAAATACTTCATTAATTAACTAAATGCTCTGGAAATAAATTGGCATATATTTTTTTTTAACAATTATGGCTCTTCAAATTTAATGTCATTCTCCGTCGTTGGCGAACGAAGCGGACTAGAATTATTAAATTCTATAGATGACTCTCTAGTTATGTCAGTGTTAAACAAATCTTGTTCTACAAAACAAACAGAGCTCCTGGTGCTTGGTGACTGTATGGCTGAGTGCGGTGATAAGTTAAAATGCTGCCAACACTTTGGTTTTTCCTTTTGCAATATTTTTTGCATATCAATTATATGACTCATGCGCAATGCTCCAACACAGCCATAAAACAGAATATCGTTTATCATTTTTCTTGCAATGAACTTTTGATCTTGCATCAACTCTTTATACTGTACGCCCCATGATTTCGCTAAAATTTTAGCCTCAATTTTTGCTTCTTGCTGTTGCTCGTGGGATAGTTGTCTTGACTGATTCTCTTGCAAATGATGAGTTTTTTTTGTTGAGCTGGCCGAAATCTGGAACAGAAAAATTTGTTTAGATAATAACTTGTTAAGGCATGATTTTTTTTTTTAAACATATATATATATATATAATAATTTTATATATATATATGAAATTTTTGGCAGAAATCTAACCTTTTCCTCGTTACCCTTGTCATATATGTTTTTGCGGGCCAAGTTTTTGTATCCGGATGTATTTTGGCTGTATTGAAGTTTCTTCAAAGTTGAAATAGTAAAAAAAAAGTTAAAATTTTTTATTATTCAAATTAAATTTTTTTTTTTTTAAATTTTTATTACCTCTTTTGCATCTTTATCTTTGTTAATGGATTTTTCTACGAAATCTTCATGCTGATCATCTAGAAAACGTAAGCAATCAAAATACCAAAATGCTGGCTTATATTTTTTACCTAGTTTTTTGCTCTCTCTCAGTCTTTTCAATTCTTTTCTGTAACAGGTACGAAAATTATTAATTTTCCTTACAACTAATTCTCTATTGGCATCCGGATAAATATGTTTTAATTTATCTATAAGTTTTAAATAGCAATTAGTTTTTAAAACACGATCCGTGTAAGCGGTACTCCCCACTCGCCATAATGCAGGCATGTCTTTATAAAGCTGGAGAAACTCCTGCCAGAATTCGGAATTTTCCATTTGGATTTATTCCGTGATTGTGAAAATCACACAAATTATAAAAATGGCAATATCATTTGTAGTATATACCTATATATGTAAGTTTATGTATGGAAATGTAAATGCATATACACATACATACATAAATATATTTCTATATATAATATAACGCAGGCCAATGGCAACCAATTTATTCCTCCACAGGGACTACAAAACTAGTTTGCATAAATCATGTGGAGTTTATTTTCTTAACAATCTCAAACGTTTAATATGAGAGGATAAACATAAAGCAAAACACTAACTAATCATTCGCGTCTCTATGTATGTATGTGTGTGTGTGTTTGTGTAGTTGGAATGAAGCCAGTGCTTCAAACTGAACATACTCTGCTTATTTGTGCAATTTTTGCTTCGACATTGCTTGGTATAGCACAAGCAATGTGAACAAATTTGTGTTACCGGTCGTCTCATTTACACTTTTTTGAGTCGCAACATGTTAACAAATAAACAAAAATTTGGCCGCTGCCATACTCTCTGGCTTCTCGATTAGGCGATTTTTACCATAAATTTGAGGTTTCTTTTTTAATAAAATAATATTTAGCAATCATAAAATTATATTGTTACATTTTAAAGAGTTATTCAAATTTAAAGATTTGTTAATAAGCGTGAAAATTTTATTTTAAGAGCACTCAGTTATGTTTTTTTCAATAACGGACTAAGAATAATAATAACAATAATTAAATGAAAGTGATCCTTTAAATTTTAATATTTTTACTCCGCAGCGTTCGACGGTTTCAACTTCAACTCCAAAAAATAGTAATGATGTGTAGATTAATTTTCCGCTATAGTATATATAATATATTTTTACTTAGGTATGCAAGTAATGTGGTGCCGTAATTATCGGTACTTGGAATTAAATTATTAATCCTATGTTGACGCCGTTACGCGTACATACATATATGATATAAAATTTAAAATATGTTATGCATAAATATTGTTACGCATCTGACAACAATTCATTTTTATGTTGTATTTTTAAACTTTCCCGATGCACAGCGTTATGTTGTGTGCTGTTGGTAAAATTCTGTAATGTTTCTAAATAATGTTATTCCTTTTGGATAGTTTTGTTGTTACTCTCATTAGAAATGTATGTATGCCCTGAAGTATGCTTTATATGATAATGCTTTAGTGTATTAGACAACAGCATTAAATTAACAGTAGTAATCATTGTAGTTATAGCTCTTTGATAATTCATAAGTTTATAATTTAATTATAAGTTTTTATGAGAAATAAAACAAAACTCCATAGTAATGTAGTAATAGAAATTATTAGTAGAATATTCGTTAATACAGCTCTGTCGATGGCCCGGCTGTAACTGTAAATAAGTAAATAACAGATTTTCGGAAAGGAATAAAAAGTTTGTTTAATAAGTGTATTTATTAAAGTGTAATTTGTAAATAGTGAAAGGGAATCAGATGCTTTTTATTCGTTATTATGAGCCTTTGATTCTTAAGAATGCTACTACTTGCATTATTTATCATTGTTGTTATTGTAATCATTCCATAGCTTGGATACACTACTCCGTCAGGTCTTGTGTGTTTCTGTTCCTTAACAGTTCATTCTTTTTTGTTGTTATTTTCATCATAATATTTCAAAAATTTATTTTGGAAAATTTTTTTTGTTGGCTTTTCTAATAATTAAACTACACCAGGATGCGGCTGAAAATACTGTGTCTAAAAGGTTCTAGCAAAAGCTCCTATATCAGTATTGACATCTGGAACTAACAGTGTTTTAAGCATGCCTAAAATACCGATAAGAAAGAATTTCTTTAAAAAATAAATAAATAAATGGTTCTTCTCAGCGATAGTTTTCTAGTAAAAAACTAATTTTAAAATTTTACCAATATTTTTTTTAATGAAAAATGCAATCAAAATTTGTTCAAAAATTGTTACTAAAATCAAATCTTTCGGTAAAAGAGTAAGAGTTGTTCTCGATCACAGTGCGAACACATGAAATATTTTTTCAAATTGAATTGTTTAAAATTTACATTTTTGATTTGAAGAATAAAGTTTGGAGTTTTATTTCGTAAGTCGACTATTAAACTTATTTGAACCATTGTTTTGCATACGGCCTGGGCTTTTTTAATATTTTTGATATAATTTTGTTTATTAATTTGTGCTTTTTAAGTATTAGGTTTGTGACTGCAGGACGTATCGAGCATTCCAAGAGTATTTTTGAACAGTGTAATTCACTATGTAGGAGTATCAGCAGGGAATATTCAGTTTTAAAAGTATAGCTAATAACGAAATTCCTCGAAAGAACTGACAGTTTATTGGACTACTAGGAGCAAATTCATTAACTTGTTCAAAGTACATGCAAAAGTACTGTTGACCTGGCAGCACCTAAAAAATTTTACAATGACGCGGCTTCCGTTCTATATCGCTAAAGCTATAACGATAACAATTTGATTTAAAAACTGGTTAATTTTTAGTTCTTTGGTAACAAGCATATCCTACCGATTTCATTTAGAATATTTGGCAATGTTGGTTACAAATTGTACTCTTATAGTCGTTAGGTGACCATATGAAAGTGGCGAATCTATCAGTAAATTGCGCTTTCAATTAAAACTTAGGCCATTAGGTTGTATTCACCTGTATCTGGAGTGTGATTAAATCCATTCACATGTATACATATACAAGTTATTACTATTTATGTATATTGTATAAATTAAAAATATTATTTTGCAGGAATTTGATTGGGATGAAGGAGTAAAGTCGTATTTGCTAAGTAGTTTCTTTTGGGGCTATGTTATCACGCAAGTTCCTGCCGGTTATTTGTCTCATAAATATGGGGCTAAATTTACATTCCTTTTTGGTTTACTGATATGCTCCGTTCTGGCTTTGCTGACACCATTCGTTGCGGAAATCGGTGATTGGCCTTTCCTTATAATGTTGCGTTCACTTCAGGGTCTTTGCCAAGGCATGATATTTCCATCCACACACACGTTTCTCTCGAAATGGGCTCCAGCTGAAGAAAGAGGACGTTTGGTAAGCTATTGTTATTCCGGAGCACAGTTTGGCACAGTCATTATGTTGTCGATAAGCGGTTTCATTGCTTCTTCGTGGATGGGTTGGCCCAGCATATTTTATATATCGGGCTTGTCTGGCATAATTTGGGCCATATTTTGGTATTTCTATAGTGCCAGTACACCGGCAGAGCATCCAAGTATTACCCTAAATGAGCGGCGTTATATTGAGATTTCCGGTTCGGGAAGAAGACCTTCTGATGCTGGACGTATTGCAGCTTCAGAATTAAAAACACCATGGTTGAAAATATTCACATCTGTGCCCTTTTTGACATTGCTGTTTGTACATTGTTCAAACAATTGGGGATTTTGGACTTTACTTACTGAAATACCTACATATATGAAAACTATTTTGGGTATGGATATACGCAGCAATGGTCCACTATCAGCTTTACCTTATTTGGCCATGACATTACTGTCGTACGGCTTCATTTTTGTGGCTGACATAATCAATCATAATAGTGTAATGCCTTTGTTTTTCTCACGGAAACTCTTTAATACGTTGGGAATGTGGATACCAATGGTAGCTTTGATTGGCTTGGGTTACATTACTAATGGATATAGTGCAAAATTGGCTATAGCTTTGCTAACTATTGCTGTGGGAACGAATGCCGCAACATACTTGGGCTTTCAGGTAAATCACATAGACTTATCGCCAAATTTTGCTGGAACACTAATGGGTATTACTAACTGTGCGGCCAACATAATCAGCATCGTAGCGCCGCTTACTGTAGGCTTAATAGTTACAGATGAGGTAAGTTCTGCTAAGAGAAGTTTTCTTAATCCATACATTTACATGCCTTAAAATTGCAGACCAATCCGTTACAATGGCGTATTGTATTTTATATATCAGCTGGCTTTTATTTTGTTGGTAATTTATTGTTTATTATCTTTGGCCGCACAAGTCCACGTGATTGGAATATACCTACAATTCGAAATCAGTCCTCACCAGTTCCCTATCCTCAGCATGATATCAGCGTTGAAGAGGATATCAATCAGGCTTCCGAAACTGATCCTTTGCAACCTAATACTATTTAATTCCACGAAACTGTCGTTCATAAATGGTGCTTTTAATTACAACATTTTATCAATCATTTTATATTGCTTTAGAAAATAATTTTATTCCCTTTTCTTTTTTAAGGGTCGTTATTACAACTTGCCGGTAAAATAGGCGTTATGTAATAATATCTGCAGCAAAAGTGAGCGATAAGATCAAGTTTATCAATTTTTCTTTAATACATTTTCGCTGTAAATAATAAGTTATCTCTTGTAAAGTGTGAACATTACTTTTCTCTGGTTAACAAGATGCTTTAAACGTTTTTAAAAAGAATGTATACACTTATTATATATTTATTGCATTTATCGCTATAAAAGCTACTGGAAAGTTGAACTTGCATTTAACTTACTGCTCACGCTCTGCTTAATGTTGTTTTTCACCAACTTACAGTTGTTTATAATTCCATAATGAATTAGTATTTTTGGAATTGAGCTCCATATTTTCTCGTTAAGCAAGAACATTTTTAATTTCAAAGAACAGACTTTAGATAAAAATTAAATTGGAAGGAAACAATTAAAACTACTTTATTGCAATTAAAATAGCAATTATAAATGTGATAGTAATAACAGCTAAGTATAAAATAATTATTTTAAAATCGACAAAATTTATATATAGTAACTAAATGAAATCTGGCGCCTAATGTTTTAACTAATAATGTGATAATGACCCTTCCCTATTAATGCTACTCATAGTAAGTACTAATGTAGAATTAGTACTTACTATGAGTACATGCTATAGGCAGAGAAAATTGCAACTGACTGGCAATTTTTTTTAATTTAATATTCTACATAAGATTAAAAGTTTTTACTATAAAAATTATTTCTAATTAAAAGAAACATTATTGTGTATAATTAAAAGTTCAATGAAAACGGAACTTCATGATGCATTTTGGGGATTGCTGCTTCCATACTTAATGTGGTGTAACTAATTGTTCCTAATCTTTGACATTCTACACGTGGGATGATGCTCTCCTGAGCATTATGACGGAAATATGAAAATTTTTTATAAGAAGAAGATTGGATGGAGTAGTGTTTATGGATATTCGACTTGAAGTTCCTCATGCTGGCTGTGATAGGAAAGAGCTCTGTAAGGAAGTCCCTTCCATTTTTGGTGTAGTCTGTTAAAAAAGAAATTTCTAGTGCATTGGAATTTATCAACAGGTCAACTATAATTTCTACGAAAGTATTGGGATTTCTCCTAGTGGAACATTGATATCTTTTCTAATATTAGAGCTCATTCCATTGCAGTAAGGATAAAACGGCAAAACACGTTCCACGTTACGTGGGACGTGTATTCTATTACTGAAAACTGTTACGGTTGCAAATATTTTCGTCTTCGAATCGTCGCTCCATACATGAGAGTTCCATTTTCATTTGGACATTTTCAATAATTTGTATAATTTTAACAAAAAAGCTTTGCTACACATATATTTTAGCTCAAATCATTAGATTTATGTACATATATATATATATAAAATTTCCTAAGATAACTCTTGCATTAACTAAACCTAAACCGAAACAAATTCCCATAAGATTTTACGAAAAACTTTTTTAGCTAAAATTTTATTATTTTACGAAAATAACGAAAGCATTTTTATTTAGTATAAGATATCGAATAATGAAAATATTTTTTGTATTCATTAACGTGTTTTTCATGTGCTTTTAAAATGTAATTATACAGGCTTAGTGAAAATTACTTACATGTATAGATGTATGTATATTTATAGTGAGGCGATATAATAAAGTATTTTGTGATATATATGAAAGATTTCGCGTACAAATTGCATAGATTTTTGCACTGTGGAATCGAATTATATATACTTTTTATGTTCTCTTTAATTTATTGAGCATGTATTTAATTACTGTTATTGTGGTCAAATTTTGATGTCAAAGTAATAATAACGAAAAAGTTTTGAAAAATACAAAAATAAACGCATTTAATATTTTTCACTATTTTAAAGGGCATATCGAGAAATGAAGACTAGTGGTAGTACAATTTAGCTCTGCTCGTATTATATTTTGAGATATTTCTCTGGCTAAAGCTGATAAAGTCGTTTCAAAGTTAATACAAAATCTGAGTATATTTAAGCCAATTTATTCCTACTGGCAATGACCAAAATTGTTCTGAAAGGTGGTTTGCAAAGGTGTGGAATAAAACTGCCATTCCAGTTTTATTCCAGCTTGATAGAGTAATTTATGACCTTTGACTGAGACGTAGAGGAAGTTAAACTACGATGGACGAACTACAAAACAGTAATTTTGAACCAGTTTTTTTTTGTTCTGTAAAATTCTAAAATCAACACTTAGGGCCTTTTATTATTATACCAGCTAAATATAAAGTGTATAAAAAGAAATAAAGGGTTGATTATGAAATATGGATTTCATTGAAATAAAATTACAATTATTTATAATTTAAAAGTGTTAATGTTGGTTTCATTGTAAACTTTTGCTTAGATACATGTTGCTCTGGGGTTGTATGCAACAAGTAATCAAGGCGCTCTGAAGAGCATGCGCAGTAACTTGCACACAGAAATAACGAAATAATTTCTTTTAATTATGTTTTTTTATTATTTTTTGTTTTTGTTTATATCGTACAATTTAATTATTACATTACGTTTGTTTTGTTGTTGTTGTTGTTGTTGTGGTTGTTTTAAATGAAATATATTACAAACTTAAAATTATATAATACTAAACTTAAATAACGAAATGTTCAATATTTTAATTAACAAAATTTTTACTAACTTCATTTCATATGGATCGTTGAAGTAAAATTCAAAGATTTATTTTTATTAGAAGAATACAAGATGGATACAAGAGAAAGAAAACAAAACCAACTTGGACCGAATTCTCGCAGAAAGACTTGATTTCCATTCAATTACATATGTGGTTCTGCTAGTAATTAAATTTAGATATAGTTAAAAATCAGGTATGTAATTCAAGTCGAAGGGTTTAATGAATTCTGAATGATTTCGGCATTGGTTTTCAAACTGCAATTATTGTTACTTAATCATGAAATTATTGTCTCTCTTTAATCAAAAAAAAAAATGTCACATAAAGCAAACAAAAAATTGTGTTCTGTTTCGTTCCCAAAATCGATTTCCATCACATATTCCAATATACATACTACATATTTTTAAAATTAAAAAAAAATCAATAAAATCTAAAAAAGCTAAGAAGGTGCCACGCATTAACATCGATTTGAGTAGACATGAGTTGTCTTTTGGAAGAATAATGAGACGGAACGACGTGAGGAAGAGTGTGAAGAGAAGATAATTATTTTTGAGTTTATCACAATCTCTATATGAAAGTCTATCCTGTGACTGCTCTCCTAAAAAATACACTATATTTCAACTGAAGGCTGTTTGCTAGAAAGCCGCTGTAGAAAAGTTGAAATGAGAGGTGGGAGCATCGGGGCTAATATGGAATTTTTCGAATAAAATAATTTCAATCGTTTAATTTAATTTGTGATTAGAGGGTAAATCGTCGGACTTAATGCAGCGCCCTCTGTAACAGATTTCAGCATCTGGGCTTTTCTCCTGCTGGACTGGGGACGATGTGGCAAATACTACATGCTTCATTAGTTCTCGATGGAAGGCTTTCTTATCTGCCGAGCTCATGGGTTCAGTAATTGAGGCAGTGTCTATTGCTGCAGCTGTAGTTGTTTCTAGTTTTTGTCTCTTTATATTTGTGTATTCTTGACGCCGTTTACCTACTGCTGCTAAGGCAGCTGTTACTGCTGTATCGTCACTCTCTTCTATAGAGAAAAGTTCATGTAATTGTTTCTTAACTTCGGAGAATAGACTGGGTTGTATTTCTAAATCATCCTCCGCTTCCATGTCATCATCCATACGCCTTGTGGCACTTTCTCCTTGCTTTTTAGGTTCCTGAGTTTTTGCGGTTATTGTATTACTCTCTTCCACATTCATGGGCAATGTGGTTGCCAAGATACCTTGTGGTCCGACCGTAGACATATCATACTCCTCAATTGAAGACAAAGGCGCGCTCGTTGTTGTGATTGCACTATACATGGAATTTATTTCAGATGCTCCAAACATGGGCGTGCTACTTTTCCAATCTTTTTTTAAAGTCGAGGAATTCTCAGTCTTTTGGAGGGAGTTATACAGTTGAGATCCCAAATTTTGTGACTCAGCAGCTTCAAAGCTTTCACTATTGCCATTGTTGGAGCTGGCTGAAGATGAGACACGTGTCTTCTTCCATTTGCCACGACGCAGTATACGACTGGCAAGTGTTGTTTTTTGTGTATCAATGTCAACACCATCTGTGGTGGGCTGTTCACTTGTGGTGGCTTCAAAATGTTTTTCTTCAGGAGCTCTTCCCATAACTTCCTCTAAAAGTTCAGCAAATGATTTTTCCGGTCTGAAAAATTACAAATGCAAGGATAATTTATAGTTCCGTTGGTTCTTTTTTTTTATACTCACTTCAAATTGGGTTGTTGCATGCTTGAGATGTTCGGCTCATATTTGGCAGCTACTTTAATTTCATAATTCTCCTTTTTGTCAGCGTCGGGGCCAGCCGTTAGGATCTCTGGTTCATCCTCGAATTTATGTTGGTTTCTATTTTCCTTAGGATTAACGGGTTTGAAGTTGTTTGTGGGTCCCACTTTAGCGGAAGGCACCCATTGAGACTCTTGACCTTCCAATTGGAACTTTTGCTTGTAACGACGTCGGGGAGTCTAGAAAAAAAGTAAAATTAGAAAACAAAAGCATACTCGTTTAGTACGCCATAGAAAACGTTTACAAATGCAACCCTGCGTTGCAAATGTAAAATATGATATTTTGAACACCAATGAAAGGAGCAGATGTTTTTGTATTAGAAAATTTGGAATATGCTTGAATATTGCATTAAAGCACCGTATTTGAGAATGAAAGTCAATTTACGACCGATCTTACTTCATTTTCGAATAAATCTTGATTAAAGCGATTCAGCTTGCGATAGGTTTGTTTGGGCTGTTCCGTGACTTCAGTCTCCTCTTCGGGTGCTGCTGTGGCAGAAGAAGGACGTCGTGTTCGGGAACGGACCCTGACAACCTTACGGGGTGGTATACGATTTCGGACCTTGAAAAAGTAAGAATAATCTTATGTTCAATGTGGAAAATATCTTCCGTAACCTACCGATGTTCTTTCTTCTTCTGCTGATGTTGTTGCGGTGGGTACTTCAGTTGTTGTGCTTCTCAATCTTGGGTAGTTTCGTCTAATAAAAGGCGAACGTCTAGTAGTTGTTACTATTGGTGCTTCTGTGGTTGTTGTCGTAGTAGTGCTGCTGGAGGGTGATTTACTTTGCACCTCACTATAAGCGTTATTTATTTCATTTCTTAATACGGGTTCGGTAGGGTTCACATCTTCTTGATTAGGAAAGTACCCAGGACCGTAATTGTTTTTATATTCATTATATTGCTGAGCTATTTGCATGGGCTCCAATAAACCGGCTGGGAAGTTTTGAGCATTATCAATGTTGTTACTGGGTGTAACCGTATACAGTTGTTGGGTTTCCGAGGTGGCAGCTTCGGTGTTGACAGCATCGTAACTGGCGGGTATGGTTGTGGGATTGCTGCTGGGCTTTCGAGTGTTGGTGTGCTTAAAAACGGGGTAATTCTGTTTTAAAACATCTCGTTGATAGTCCAAATCTTCACTTTCATTCACAACCTTTGTCGAACCATTGTATTTTCTCTTGGGCTTAATTCTTAGGGTTTGTCTCTCTTCGGGAGTAGGCTGATAACGTATGCGATTAGGGTTACGTATTAGGGGATTACGGGCAGATGAAGGACGTCTAGTGGTCGTAGTAGTAGTTTCATCATAATCTAAATTTGCTGAACTAGCAGTGGAAGCAGTGTTGCGTGAACCAAATGGACGCCTGACACGATTAATGGGCCGCCTTGTAAATGTTTCGGATTCGGAATACGATACAGATGAGGTGACTCTTGTGGAAACCGGCTTGCGTACACGGTTTATTGGTTTTCTGGTGGGTCTTGTCGATGATTCCGTCTCTTGATAAGTGGGTGATGTAGCCGTTGTTTCTTCCTGATAGAAAGTTGTTTGTTCTTGGTGGTTTTGTTGCTGATCTTTCATGTCCTTCAGATTATTAACCAATCCAGGGAAATTCGGAGTTAATTCAGGCAACTGAGGTGGCAACTGGTAGGGATTTGGTTCATACTCTATTGGACTATCGGTTATTTCATTTTGAATATAAGAAGGTCGGTGATTGGCGGGTAAGGGATTATATTGTTGTTGAATTTGTTCAATTTGTTCCGATATTGTTTTCTTCGGTTGTTGCTGCTGATGGGGAGGCGCAGTATTGTACTCTTCATTCTGTATTGGAGCAGGCGTAGGAGTGTAAAAAGTTATTCTTGGCTTTTTCGTTGAGGTTTTCGGAATTTCATATTCCAAGTTGACAGGAGTATACTCGACTTGCTCGTAGGTTGGGTTTGCTTGAGTTACAACTTTTGGACGATGACGATTGGCTTCCTGCTTTCTGTAGTAGTGTTTCATTTGGTACTCCTCCTCAGCAGTGGTAACTGATACTGTAGGTCTTGTGGTTAATTTAGGCTTTTCTTCTTGTTCTATGGTCTGTTCTTCTTCTTGTTGATTTAGCTCAGGATAAAGATGACCACTACCGCCTGGATATTCAACTTGTGGGTGAGTATTGTAGGTGAAGTAGTTGTGAGGAGTTGTTGTAGTTGACGTAGTGGAAGAAGTGGTTGATGTTGTTGAGGTAGTGGAGGTTGTAGAAGGTTTTGTGTGTACTTTATAAATATCATCTGTTGATATTTGGTTAGGAATGGGATTAAACTGAGCATATGGGTTGTTAAGCTGTTGATTAAACAAAGGTTGCTCTATCTTCACTGATTGAGGTCTCTTCTTCTTTGGACGTTCCTTATGTAGTACTTGCGGAGAAGGTACTTCCTCTATGGGATCATGCTCGTAATAATAATTGAATTTGTTGCCTCTGTTATTGTTCGAAGTTTGCTGGTGGGGTTTTATTCTTGGTGGGGAGGTACGTGGTCTATAAGTTGTTGTAGTGGCTTGTTCTACTACTTGCTGAGGTTGATAGTATTGCGGAACTCCTTGAGGTGCACCTGATTTTGATAAATTAATAACAATAGAGCCTACATGTGGCTCTGGCAGTAGAATTTTGTTGAAACCTCCAGGGGTGCGATAGCTTAAGGGAGCCACAAAGAAGGAAACATCATTAATATTTTGTGTATTATGTAGTTGCGAGAGATAAGGCAAATTAAATTTAATGTAACCATTCGGCGTAGGCATGCCAGAAGGACCAACGAAAATTTCTGGTGGATTATCCGTAGGAGAATCTATAACAGCAATGGTTTTAGAGCCGCTCAGAGTGTCAACAACATCGGACTCTAGGGGTCTTGTTGAAGAACGCAATAAAAACATGGCCAAGGGAGGCTGGTGGGCTTTTTGCTTTGGTTTTGGTGTAGTATTGTATGGGGAACTAACAAAGTTTTGGAAAATATTTGCCGGCCTGAAGGAAGTTATTTGCGGTTTGATAGTGGTGCTGGTGGTGGTAGTTGAAATGAATTTAACTGGTCTCTGTTGTCCCAAAGAGTCAGGTGTGTAAAATTGATTAATTTGATATGGATTGACAGTGGGTAAGTTGTTGCTATATTTGCCTGCTATTTCAAAATTGTTCTGGAGTTGTGTATGAGGTTGCACTTGTTGTTGTTGCTGAGGCAGTGCTTGGACCTGCGATTGTGCTTGCGGTTGGTGTTGGTGTTGTGTTGAATGGTGAGATTGTGCTGCTTGATTGAAAATGTCATTGTAGGGCACAAACAAAAATTGCTGATCTTGGGTAGGTGAAGGCGCTGAAGGAGCAGGTGCTGATGATATTGCATTAAAAGGAGGTCTCAAAGAGAATGGCGAATTGTTTTGTGTATCCAGTTGTGGGAAAACTTGTGGTGAGACAGCTTGTAATGGTGATGCAGGTGTGGGCTTGTTATCTTTGAAATAGTTTTTCAAGGAAATGGGTTCGTTGTTAAGAAAATTTGCTTGCAATAATGGCTTTTGCTGCAAAGGCTGAGTTTGGGGCTTAGGCGGAACGGGATGAAACTCTGGTGGAAAAACAGGTTGCTGATTGAACAAGTGCGAGTTGAATAAAGTAGCTTGTGCTCCACCGCCAAAGGCATGAGATATCTGATAGCCAGTATTCACTCCAGAACCACCATTCACTTGAGCTGAATTTAAGCGCGAACTTTGTTGATTCAGAGGCATTTCAAACTTGAAAAATGATTGCGATGTGGGATCTTGACCGTGGAAACCATTAGTTTTGACCCCAGATTGAGCTGGTTGCTTTACTGAGTGAGACTGGGGTAGATTACCGAAATTTTGAAATCTGTAGGGAAAGTCAAAAGGCGAGGTCTTTTGGGAAACTGGAGGAGCACCGAAACCTTTAGATAAATCGCTAAAATGGCCATTCGTAGGGAATGCTTGAGAATAAGTCAAAACGCGACCATTGCCCGAACGATCTGTAGATTGTGTTGAACTATCAGCTGACTGAGCCAAAGGAATCCAATCAAAACCCTCCGCTACACCAGGATCGGTCTCTTCCAACTGACGTGACCATTTTTCCGAAGCTAAAACATTGTCAGCACTGGCTAAAAGGCATAAACATGTACAGGCACATAAAATTTGCAGAGGTTTCGTCATTGTTTAGCCTGTAAAGAATGGAGCAACAGAAAGAAAGAAACATATAATAAAATTTTATGTAAACATTCATTTACTTAAGTAGTTTTTAAATTGCCTACTTTTCGCTAAGCGCTGATGGTTGAAGTAATTTTTTTAAGATCAGCAACCAGATCCCTGATGCCGCAATATTCTAAAATGTGTAGTTGCAGTGGTCTGGTGTTTTATATATACGTTTATTTTGCCGAATGAAACAAAGCTATGCCACACCGCCGGAGAGCATTATTTTTTATGATTATCGGATGAAGAGATTTGTTATCCCAACCATTTATAGTTGAGCAATCAACAAGCTCAACACCCAATTTTTAAATATGTTGTAGTTAAATAAATCGACGAGTCGCTTAGCCGAGAAAATATTTAATACAGTTTTAATGTTTAATACAGAAGCTTCGCATTTTGGATTTTGTTCACAAAATAAAAACGAAATGTAAAATTTAGGACTTGTGGTAAAACTAAGGCTACTAAACGGGAGGTCGTGGGTTAGAATCGACCTTAGAACATTTAATTTTACAGTTTTTTTTAATTTTCTTTCGTCATTGCATCTTTCGAATTATCACGCTATCGGTTATCGAAATGGCAAAATTTAAATATAAAAAGTCAAATTGCATTAAAAATAGTTCATTGTATAAACACGACTGTCGCGTTGAATTCATCGTTCATAAAGTAACCTTTTACAGTGTATAGTGAAATTTTTTCATTTCAAATCATTCACTGTAACTTTTTAACTTGATTTGCTTGCATTTATTAAATAATTTAACTCACCACTAACACATTTACACAAATTGCTTTCACTATTAAAACTTGTAAAATAATCTCATAAAGAAAATATAAGTTTCGAAAAATTAATACATGCAAACTAAAAAATTATTAAAAAAAAAAAAATTATGAAATAAAAAAGATCGTAATATGTGAAGATGGTCATTTGCAACAGATGTCTGTTTTAAAAATAATTGAGGGCTCAATTGTAAGAGGGACAAAATATAAACCAAAAACATTGACAAAATACAAGCAATGAAACAATTATTTTACCAAAAATAAAATGATTAATTATTCAAGTTATAGCTTTGGAAATCTAATTATTTCAATGTCTCATAAACCAATTTAAAAAGGGAATTGAAGATCTTCTTAATCAGGTTTCAAGTGCATGGAAAGTAAAAGTAAACAAATTAGAGAAAATCCAATTTTGCTTGACTGTAAAAGAAAAGCGTTTAAAGTTAAAGGTGATTAGCAGGTATAAACACATCTTTGTGTGTGGTTTCAGGTCAAAGATAACGGTACAGTGTTTTACTGACATAATAGTGGAGGTTTAACAAGGCATGCTCATCAGTGTGAAAAGGTCTGAAGACTTTTACACTCGTCTGTATAATTCCTTACCATCGTGTTTTAGGAGCTGTCTGCTCTACACTTCTCTCAGACAGCTTTTTTAGCTACTCAAGTCTAGTGAGAGTCTAATCAATATTTATTGAAATTATTGGAAACGAAAATATGTAACCAATTCAGGGCTTAACCAGACTTAATTTTTACTTCATATGACAAGTACACTATTGACATTCTCAATCTCTTTACTTTTCCAACTGCATTTTTACATTCTGCCAAAAATTTTTGATCAATATAAATTGCCAGGTCTTCTGCAAAGACAATTGAACGACCTATTTACAAAGCTTGAAAATACTTTGTTACTAAAACAGTTGAGCAGTTGGACCTAATACGAGAACTAAACAATTTCGATAGTATTACGATGACATCGTTTCTAAGACATCTAGGACATCTATTCTAAGTTTTGCTATTTAACAATCGATTAATCGAAATGCTTTTACAAACTGTGCATTTAGTTATTTTAATTCTTCGATATTTATTTTTGAGCAAAAGATAATTTTATTTTTTATATATTTTTTTCTTCCGATATCTATTTTAAAAGAAGAGAAAAAAGTGAAAAAGAGTAGAAGAGCCGTTTGCTAAAGACACACATAAATATATGAATTTTATTTATTTTTTATTTTCGGAAACGTTTAGGGATCACCAACAATTTAAAAAAGTAATTTGCTATTGAGCTATTTGAGGTCACCCTATCGAGATTCTGCTGTACGTGTATATGTATATATATAAATGCTCTGTATATATAAATCGTACAGTCAGAAAAAATCATGCAAAATAATAAATAATTTAATTACACAAAACGGAATATACATGTGTCGCGCTACTAATGAAAATAGTCACACACACCCACACAAAAGCTTGGAATAGGAACAATAAATGAGATTCCATTTCCAATTTTCGAAAAAGAAGGTTAATGAGGACTTGCTGGAAATAAATATTGATCTATATTTGAAAACTGTTAATAACTGATTCTCCAAGTATCCTTTTACAAATAACTAAACCCAGCTAAGCTTAAAGCTTATTCGTTGCATTAAAAACAACTGCAACTTAAAATATTAAAACGGCGATATAACAATTTAAGTTGATAGAATTAATTTAAAATCTGCGATAAATAAATTTATTATAACTGCTGGTATTTCAAAAGCTTTGAAAACACTGTGCAACATAAATAGCTTTGATTACAATGATTCACTTGATTATAATTTACATACAGCTGCAATCTCTAACATTTCCAATTGGTCATTGTACAATCTGAATTATTGTCAGAGAGATCCACACACTGCCATACACAAGAAGAAAACAAAAAAAAAAAAAAAAAAAAAATAACGATTATTACAACTTTATATGCCTCAAAACGAAAAGAAAACAAGGCAAGCAAAAAGTGAATCCAACAAACCCGCTTGAGAGAAGTGCGGTTTCAAATTACATACAACAACAATTTTGATCACTTTCATTTTCAATATTTGGGCTGCAAGAAACTGCAAAATAAACAAAATGAAAGAAAAACACTTGCAAATGCCTAGTCGGAAGACATGGTAAATACGACAGAAGGAGCAAACACCGTATCCATTAAAACAACGGTGAGTACATGACAGTAGCGACTTAAATTGCATGTACTTTTTACATACCGTTACACAAAAAAGTAAAGAAACACACTCGAATGTGCGCGAAACTTGATTAAACAAAATCATTGTTAAACAAGAAATTCATTGTGCCCATACTTTTGTACGCCAGTCATTCTCCTGCAGCCAAAGGCTACTCACAGTGGGGGATATGGCAATGAAAGCAAAATTGCTAGTGCGAGCAGATATTAATTTAGCATGTGAATCAGTGATGGGCAACGCTCTCTGGCTTGAAGTGTCTACTGGCTAGCAGACACGATCTGAACTGAATTTGTTGTAAAATGAATGTGTTTTTTTGGCAACCACTCCAGACGAACTTTGATAAATTTGAATTAAAACAAGTAAAATTGCTATATTCGAGTACCGAATCGTATATACCCTTCTCCATGGATATGTTTTCTCAAAGAAAAGGAACAAAAAAAATGAACTTAAATTTTTTAAATCTTTTTATTTTTATTTTCACTCTTTCAAGAAAAAAAAATGATATAAATTCTTGAAGAAGTCAACCATAGTGGTGACGAAATATTATAAAAAATTACATAATAAAAAATTAAAAAAAAAAGAATTTAAGTTCCGAATATAATAAAATAAAAGTATTTATAAGTTTGAAAAGAACATGAACAAAAACATAATAATTTAATATCAAATTTCCAAAAAGGGTAAATGCAAATATGAGCGTATCTACCCACTGTGGCTGTTACACGGTTGTTCTAGGTTTGATACCCGTTGTAGTTTCAACGGCGTATTTTTTTTTTTAACTATAAATGTATAAAATAATATTTTGGCTACATTGTCTTTTTTACCACAAGATTTTGCTTATTTTTACATAAGAAAAATCAGATTTTACCATTTTTGACTTTAGACAAAATTTAAGTCTGATCCCGCGAGAGGAAAATACAGCGCAGAAGGCCAAAGCTCAATTAAGGATCAAGAATATACATACTTCGTGAGGTCGTAAATCAATATTATAGAAATGAAATCCTCTGTGTTAATACTATTTTGCCAAATTTTGATCTGCCCCCTGCCATCTTTAGGAACTTGCTTGTGTTAGACCCGTTTTACAGAAGCAAATTTTATTTTGATAAACTTTTTTAAATTTCCTTTTAAATTGGTTTTTGAAAGTGTCAAGCACACACATACAGGCATGTAAAAATACAACTATGTAACTACTACATATTTTTGACACACAAATCTTATTTCCAACGTCATTACTTTATAGATAAGAGGGCAAAATTTACTATACTTACTTTCATGGCATATGTATATGAGATATATGCTTGTAACTTTATTTTCGGCGTTATCAAAAATTTATGTAAAACTAAATTTATTTACTAAACTTCCCGATTAATTTTAATTAGAAGTTTCTTAAATCTGCCACTGTTCTAAGAAAATTTTTGGCCAAAGGTTCCCTGAAGATCAGCATGCCACGAAATGCCCATAGGTACTACCTATCCCACAATCAAGTTAATTATATTTTTTAAATGAAATTTAACTTTTCGGATATCTGTGCGTACTTTGAAACATCAAAGTATCAATTTTAACACCAAATAAATTTTAAAGGCAAATTGAAAAAACGCTATCGAAACAGATAAGTACGTACTTGCCTAAAAGTCTAAATGGCTGTTATTCACAGATGTAAAATGCATATGAAAATTGTCACCTAAAATCGGTTCCATTTCTCATATTCTTAAATTGAATAAAAGCGCAAAAGTGCTAAAACCATTTGAAGGAAAGACAAAACTGTCATTAGCTAAATGTAACAGCTGATGTATTAATGTCTTCTTCGTATGGAAGTCAAGTCGCGGGTATAAGTAAAGAATACACATGGGCTTTCACGTCTAATTATGGGTGTGAAAATACAAAACTATACAGATTTTTAGGATATTTTTTTTCATATTTAATATATAGTATATATGTATATATATATATTTTTTTTCATATTTGATAATCATTCCTTATTTCATTCGACTTAAAAAAATGGTTGAAATAAAGTTTCGATTACGAAGCGTATTAAAACTGTTTTTTTCGATACAAAAAAACAGTTAGAGGGAATGCCCTCTACCCCAGCTTTGCATTATGGGAGATTTTTGCATAGTCCATGGGTGTAAAGACAACCGGCTATTAAGGAGTAAATAGACGATGTATTCGGCAATTTTGCTACATAACTTGTCATTCATTTACGTATTCGAATAAAACTTTCACATCATTTGCTCATTCGAATAATAAAGAAACTAAATTAACTAAATTAATCCATATTTTTATTTGGTAAGCAATTATGGCATTTTGACAGGCAATACACAAAATCTCCTTAAAATAATAATCTTTTTAATAAAAATCAAATGTGTTTGCCAACGATTAATAGATTGAAAACAAATCTTATTTATTTAAAAAAAAAGTTCAAGGCTAATGAGATTAGGTAGCAATAATTCACGCCTTAATTTGAGAATAATTACCGGAGACACACAACCGATTACCAAAACGTTGTTCTTTATTAAAAAGGCTGAATGAAGTGCGTAAAAATTGCTTGTGTGTGTGTGGAATGATGGAAACATACTGGCAACAGATTTTTAATTCAAAACTAATACGATTATTTTAATGGGATTTTAAAATGTAGACGACATTGATTTTAATACATAATAAAATTTATATATCTTTTTCCTCACAAGCAAGAAAAAAATATTTTGCATAGAAACATACATACCATAAAATGATTGAAACAATGGAAAGAATTGAAGTAGTCTGGTCTTTAGAAGATCTGGAAAATAGAGAAAAATATAATTTTTTAAAAAAAAATTTAATGATTGATTTGAAATTTATTAGATCTAGAGAACAAAATTGGTTTGGCATAAAAAAATGAAGCGAATATTTAATTTATGGCAGCACATTCCCTCAGCACCGAAGACTGCCCACCTCAGTCAAGTCATGTTTAAAGATTACGAAACAAACATTGTCTGGAAATCGAAAACGAGAATTACACATACTTCCCAGTGAAATGTTTTCTTTGCTAGAACCACTTGTAGTTTGGAAATGCAGTCACAGGTTTTTTGGCTTTACAAGGCATAACTTCTTCTTCAAGTTTTTATATTAAAAGGTTTCTTATGGATCAACTATTTGACCGAGCATGATAAACCATTTTGATTTTCAGATGCTGCAATTACTTTTTGCATTAAGCAATTGTTCTTAAATACTTCCAAATAGAATAGTTAAAAAGCTTTTCTTTATTATGCAAACTTTGCTTCCAAATAAAAATGCTTAATATGTTTGAGGTAATTCTCGTATTAAATTTTCAATCAATATTAGCCGAAATCATAATTATGAAACGAATAGGGGTGTGTTGTAAAGGAAATACAATTCAAGAAAATATATTTTATTGTCTAAAACTTAAGTTAATTGCAAATGTAATTTAATTGATTGACTTTTTAATTTCATCCACTTTGAAAAATATATTAATCGAATAAAATGAAAACGGTGTTCCACTGCAGAACTCTATAATCCCTATAATGAAGATTTGAAAGTCAACTATTTTCCATTTCTTATGTATTTTATTAATTAAAATTATTTTTATTATTATTATTACTATTATTATTATTATTATTATTAATTATTATTTATAAATAACATAATAGATCACTCTCCCATTACCTATTTTCGAAAATGGCAATGAAATGGTTTTCCACCTATTGCAGTTAAGTAGGAGGCTCATTGCTACGGAGTAGTCGTAATACAGCAGGCTTCGTTTACCTTATCCATATGGTATAGATACTTTCGAAAATACCAGTGGACTGAAAGGAAAATTATTTACTTTTCCAAAATTTCTTTGGTTCTATATTTCAGTATTGGGGCTAAGTTTTCCGATCACAGGCAGTTGCTTCTATATGCCGCCTACTCTGCCACTGTTTGATGGTTTTGGATCTTAGCTTGGTAATTCTATTAGGATTCTTCTCGCTTAGATCCCACTTTTCTATTTTCGAACACTGAGAAGACAGCTGTAAGTAATTTAGTGTTCACTCTGTCAAACCGGTTTTAGGCGAAATCACAGCAAGCCGTATCGCCGATACCTCTCCTCCTTTATACGGAAGTTGCTTTTACACTAAATATTCTCTCTTGTTTCTAAGTTCAGGTACATATGCCAAGTGTTACAAAACAACCGCAATGTTATTAAAGGATTCATATCTTCGAGAATTCAAAGCTCACTGGCAATTCAGAAAATGAAAAGCTTTTTGTGGCTTTTTTAAAACCAACGACTAAGCTGGCAACTCCGATTTCAAAAACCATTTTTTTGATTTATTTATAAATTAATTTAGTATTTATTAATTTAATTACTCTGACGAGAGTTCTAGTTCTAATTAATTTTCAAATTAATTTATCAATTTTATATTATTTTATTAAATAATATAATTAATTAAATATTTATAGTATATGGGCAAAATTGCAAAAAAAAATTATTTAAAAATTATTTCAACAATTACGATACTCAATGACGAGAGTTCTAGTTCTAATTAATTTTCAAATTAATTTATCAATTTTATATTATTTTATTAAATAATATAATTAATTAAATATTTATAGTATATGGGCAAAATTGCAAAAAAAAAAATATTTAAAAATTATTTCAACAATTACGATACTCAATGATGATTTAAAAAATTATTCATTTATATTTTAAATAAAGAATATTACTAAGGAAATGCTCATTTAAGTTTAAAAGAATATTTAAAAAAAATTAATATGAAATAAAAAAACGATTAAAGAGCAATTAGAAGACGATTAAAAAAGCTCAAGACTAGAATAAAAAAAATGCTTTTTGTGAAGCGTTTAAACATTTTTCAAAACTAAATTTTATTTAAATACATTTTTTTTGTTGTTTTGAACTCTAATGAGCTGTAAATGGAAGCTGTAAATCATTTATAAGAATAGAGCAATTGTTGGCTGCAAAGCCTCATCATGCTCAAAGTTTACGTTGTAACCGCATTCGGTTGAATTGTAAAATGATTTAATTTCATTTGATTGCAACGCTTAGCTGCACTTTAATTTATTTATTTTTTTTTTTTTTTGTAATTTTTTGGTTTATGTTTTGTCTTTCCTCCCGTCTAGCAGTCAGTGATACATCTTGATTATTTTGTCGGTTAGTGGGTGTTAGTTTTGGTGGACTCTGCCATCACATTTTAATGTAATTACTTGAGCGCTGCAATGAGTTGATTGCTGATTGAGGCAAAAGGCAGTTGCAAGTGGAATTTAAACTTATTTTTATGCTGTAAAAAAAAAATTACATTTTCAATTGAATTCCTTCCTTCTGAGGGTTTTGGTTGCAGTTGCGGTTTCGGTTTCGGTTTCGCTTTCAGGTTCTCTACTCATCAGCATTTAATTGTTGTATCACTGAGACGTTGATTAGCTAAATATTTTATTATTATATATATTTTTTTGATTCAAATGGTAGTGTTGCTGGCAATTATTTATTGCTCGTTTATTTCAAGTTGTTATTATTTGTTGTTAATAATGTTGTTTGTGGTAACTGACATGGTGATGAATTGCAATTAAGTAGAGCAGAAATTTTCAATGTTTTCTTTAGGGTTTTCATAGAAAATTAGTGAACACTACCCTCTAAGTGAAACACAGTAGTTTCGCAAATCACACACACACACATACACACGCAAATGTATGCAAGAGCTTTAAGAAATTTCATTGAAACAAATTATTGACATCAAGTAGGTTGAAATGCAATTTAGTAAAGAGTGCAATAATACGAAATCAATTACCGCCAAAGAGGAATTAATATGTTCTCATATTTAGGTTGTTGGCAACTGTAAATGTCTAAGAATCCGAGTTCGTTCCCCGACAATCATAAAACAAGTGCCAGCGGCAATTTATTGTCTCTCTAGAAGTCTATATCAATCAGTAGGAATTGTGACCAAAAAAGAACTGAACAGGATCTGCTTAAACGCCGTATTTGCAGCGGTATTTGCAATAAGTGGAGAAACACCTATGGACCTGCCAGTGCTCAAGTTCGAAAAAAAATGGTACTCAAATGTGGGCGACCCTAATAGAAACACAAAGCTCAGATCCCAAACTAACAAACGGTGGTAGAGTAGGTGGCATATAGACGCAGCTATAAACTTATTTCCAATACTGAAAATATGGATCCAAAGGAATTTTTGAGTGATATTGACTTCCATTGACTCTGCCTTTGGTATTTCAACATTCTAACTAAAATTAACATCTTAAAAAGAAAAGATTTGTTTCATGACTGCCGGAGACAGGGAACGAACTCGGAATCTTAGACATTTACAGCTTACGACCAACTAACGACGTGATCACCTTAATTTCTTTTTGCCTCCTGACTAAATTACAATTAAAGCTGCTTGAAGTCAATAACTTCTTTCAATGAAATTTCTTAAAGCTCTTGCTAAAATTTGCGTGTGTGTGTGTGAGTTCATTGATTATCAAACAGCGTTTTTGTGTTTTACTTAAAAAGGACGTCAAAACTAATTTTGTACATTCCTCCCGGTCCACTATTACTTCTGAAAGTTTTTAAAGTTTCATTGTATGAATTTGCTTTAACGCTGATAATAATACATTTGAATTGAAAAATTTCGAATTAATTGAAAATTCAAATAATTGAAAAATATCTTGAATGCATTCAGTTATTTGTAACAATTTTTTTTTTAGCTTTTTTATCATGAGTGTTTTTGCCCTAAAAGAAATTTTGGTAAAGAACTTTAACTTGCACTAAAATTTAAGAATATTCTAATTGATTGCCTTTTAAGGAAAGGCTTTCTATTTAAATAATAATCAATTGCAGTAGAGTGTTTAGCAAACAGATTTTATATAATAAAGAAGGCACACCTTATTTGCAAGCAATTTGCTATTGTTTATTTTCACTTGAAGCTCATGGAAAGAGGTTATAGCCAAACAGCTCATTAAATTCTTTTGATTGGAGACTTGAAATTGAACTGAATGGAACAGTTGTTGGCGACATATATGAGTAAATAAAGGAAACACATGCTGTCCTACATAAAATTCTTCAAGCGCAATGATCATTTCGTCGGGGCTAGCAAAAGAAATGCTTGTAAGCTTAAAAGCTTTTTCTGCTGTCCTCATTAAAGAAAGTTGTGGCCTTGACATTTTAATTTTTTTGGGCAAGTAACTCCAAAGTTAAGCTTTATAAATAAAAATCAGCTGTTCTATCATCACAGATGTTTTGCATATGCAATTTTGCAAGACCATTTACATCAAAAAAGTCTTCGCCATCACATTAAGCTTAAGTTATATTACTTTTAAAGCCAGTTAACCAAATATCGCTGGAATATTTTCCAGTCATAAATTTCGTTTTAAGTGACAATTAATATTTATACTGTCTGGTTGTTTTTTGTTTTCTAGAAAAAAAAATTTCCAACAATGGCAACTGTGATGAATGGATTTCCATTTGGGACAGACGAAAACGTTAAAAATAAATCATAGAGAAACTTATCCACATATACGAGTATACGTTCAGTTATTGAAATAACAATACAAAACTCTCCTAAAAGCCATTGAACTTTTCAAAAGCTTATTAATGGCACGTGAAATGTAAAAGTGTTCCCTTGATTCCTTTTCTCAGCAAGATTTAATTACCGATTAAGTCTAATAAAATATATTTTCGCTCAAAATGTGTGCGGATGTGTGTGTGTGTGTGCATGTCTAGTTTCTGCTTTATATTCGTAGCGATATTTTTTTTAGTCTTGCAGTTAAAATAAGACCATAAAATGTTCACTTGCCTGCCAATTAATCAGTGAAGGACTTTCACCAATTTTTTTCCATTCCATTAAATTTTTTCTTCCCCATGTCCGTTAATTAAGAATTTTTTACTTTTCGCTTTGAGTCCATGCAATCAGCTGCAACGTGCCCAGCTTGTCCGAAAATGTGCATTAAATTATTTAACATTTTTGCAATATTTGAAATGAAACTAATTTCGATTTAAAAGTTTTTAATAAGAGAAAATTAAGCACGAAAAAGTTTAAAGTGTGAAAGTGATATGAAACGTTTTAATAAATTAAAATTAAAATTAAAAAAAAAAATTATTTATTATTACGGCAATTTTAAAATAAATTTTTCAACAAACTCTACGTTTTTGGAAAGGGTTCATTTTATAACATTTTGTTGCATAATTGATTGCTGTTGACCTCAAAGACAACACTTCTCGTATTTACGTTGTCGTAAGCGACAACTCCTTCTTTTGTAATGACTAATTTCTCGAAATATTGAAAATGCCGCCTGATGAGCAGAGATATGAAATTTATTGCCACCTTAAGGTGACAAGGGAAGCGTAAAGTTTTTGAACATTAAAATTGCATTATTAAATTGAAAAGATTACCCAACATTCTCCCTGCCGGCTTAATATATAAATATATAAAAAAATATATATATATATTGTTTGCTTAGTTGTTGCAGTGAAGTCATTCAGACTTGACTAATGGCGTGTACGTTGCCCCAACTTGTTGCTTACTTTCTAACATTGGCAAGATTTAAAGATTTCAATATTTAAAGCATTTTGTACGGCAAATAAAAATCATATTTAAAATTTCTAATATTAAGACATGCGCACGCTCTACTAAAGAAGTGGAAAAGCTCCCAAAATAATGTGTAAAATATTAATAGTTTTTTAATTCAAATAGTTTTTCTTACATACCACTCTGTTCAGATCATTTTCATATTTTTACAAACGCTAATTTGAATACTCCTCTAAATATAATTTTGGCTAAAAGCCGTTTAAAAACTTATTTACATAATTATCACATATGACAACATTAAGTAACAAAACTTTCTTAAGAATGACTTTTATGGCGCTGCTTCGTGTCGTTGAAAGCGAAAGTTTTAACAAGTTTTATTGGTTTTATTTATGTTTTGTTTTGTTTGTTTGTTTTTTATTTCAAGTTTCCGACTATCTCTTACGCTGACGTCGCTAAACTTTATTATATAAATATTTTTTTAAATAATAATTTATTATTTAAGGTTTTGTAGAAAACGACTTGCTTGATAGTTATTAAATTATTGGCATTTGTAATGTATTGTAGGAGGCGCCAATCGTCAAATTTTGAAAACGTTCGTTTGTGTACTTTTGAATAAAAAACTTGAGTTTTTTTGCCTCTTGATTGTTTACTTTATGTTTTCAAATGTTTAAAATACATTTTTGCTAAAACTAAAAAAAAAAAAAATTTTCGATTTTTGGGAAAATTTTCAAATTTTGATAAGGGGGTACCCTTTGCATTTTTGGCCAAAAATCGTCAAATTTTGAAAACGTCTGTTTGTGTATTTTTATATGGAAAACTAGCGTTTTTATTACTCCTGTATGTTTATTTTATATTTTCAAATGTTTAAAATATACTTTTGCTAAAAATAAAAGAAAAAAAAATTTTCGATTATTGGGAAAATTTTCAATTTTTGATAAGGGTAACCCCTTTGCATTTTTGGCCAAAAATCGTCAAATTTTGAAAACGTCCATTTATGTATTTTTAAATGGAAAACTAGCGTTTTTATTGCTCCTGTATGTTTATTTTATGTTTTCAAATGTTTAAAATATACTTTTGCTAAAAATAAAAGAAAAAAAAATTTTCGATTATTGGGAAAATTTTCAATTTTTGATAAGGAGCTACCCTTTGCATTTTTGGCCAAAAATCGTCAAATTTTGAAAACGTCGGTTTGTGTATTTTTATATGGAAAACTAGCGTTTTTATTACTCCTGTATGTTTATTTTATGTTTTCAAATGTTTAAAATATACTTTTGCTAAAAATAAAAGAAAAAAAAATTTTCGATTATTGGGAAAATTTTCAATTTTTGATAAGGGTAGCCCCTTTGCATTTTTGCCCAAAAATCGTCAAATATTGAAAACGTCCGTTTGTCTATTTTTTTAAGAAAAACTTGGATTTTTTCTTGTCTTGTATGTTTATTTTATGTTTTCAAATATTTAAAATATATATTTGCTAAGAATAAAGAAAAAAAAAATTTTCGATTTTTGGGAAAATATTCAATTTTTGATAATTTGCACATTTGACCAAAAATCGTCAAAATTTTAAAACGTCCGTTTGTCTATTTTTTTTAAGAAAAAATTGGGTTTTTTCTTGTCTTGTATGTTTATTTTATGTTTTCAAATATTTAAAATATATATTTGCTAGCAAAAAAGAAAAAAAAAATTTTCGATTTTTGGGAAGATATTCAATTTTTGATAAGGGGTTACCCTTTGCACATTTGACCAAAAATCGTCAAAATTTGAAAACGTCCGTTTGTCTATTTTTTTAAGAAAAACTTGGATTTTTTCTTGTCTTGTATGTTTATTTTATGTTTTCAAATATTTAAAATATATATTTGCTAGCAAAAAAGAAAAAAAAAATTTCGATTTTTGGGAAAATTTCAAATTTTTGATAAGTTGCACATTTGACCAAAAATCGTCAAATTTTAAAAAGGTCCGTTTGTCTATTTTTTTTAAGAAAAACTTGGATTTTTTTTATTGTTGTATGTTTGTTTTATGTTTTCAAGTATTTAAAATATATATTTGCTAAAGATAAAGGAAAAAAATTTTTTCGATTTTTGGGAAAATATTCAATTTTTGATAAGGGGGTACCCTTTGCACATTTGACCAAAAATCGTCAAAATTTTAAAACGTCCGTTTGTCTATTTTTTTTAAGAAAAACTTGGGTTTTTTCTTGTCTTGTATGTTTATTTTATGTTTTCAAATATTTAAAATATATATTTGCTAAAAATAAAGGAAAAATTTTTTTTCGATTTTTGACCAAGTATCAGCATTTTTGGCCAAAAATCATTAAATTTTGAAAACGTCCGTTTGTGTATTTTTGAGTACAAAACCTGAGTTTTTTTTGTTTCTTGCTTGTTTATTTTATGTTTTCAAATATTTAAAATATATATTTGCTAAAGATAAAGGAAAAAACATTTTTTCGATTTTTGGGGAAATATTCAATTTTTGATTTTTGGCCAAAAATCGTCAAATTTTGAAAACGTCCGTTTGTGTATTTTTAAATGGAAAACTAGCGTTTTTATTGCTCCTGTATGTTTATTTTATGTTTTCAAATGTTTAAAATATATATTTGCTAATAATAAAGAAAAAGAAACTTTTTCGATTTTTGGGAAAATTCCCAATTTTTGATAAGGGTAACCCCTTTGCATTTTTGGGCAAAAATCGTCAAATTTTGAAAACGTCCATTTATGTATTTTTAAATGGAAAACTAGCGTTTTTATTGCTCCTGTATGTTTATTTTATGTTTTCAAATGTTTAAAATATATATTTGCTAATAATAAAGAAAAAGAAATTTTTTCGATTTTTGGGAAAATTACCAATTTTTGATAATTACCCCTTTGCATGTTTGGCCAAAAATCGTGATTTTGAAAAAACGTCCGTTTGTGTATTTTTAAATGGAAAACTAGCGTTTTTATTGCTCCTAATTTTTAAAAGATTTTGTTCAAGTTTTGTTGTTTGAATAATTTAATATAATATTTCCCAAATATTCATTTATAAATTTGTACTTTTTATAATTATAAATTTTTAAACTCTGTTGTGACAGTCCTTTAACGAATACATTTTTTTAAATCATTTGAAAAATGTATATTTTTATATAAATTTAATTATTTTTATTGTTATAAATAAAAGATTTATAATTTAGTATCGCGTAAAAATCGAGACATTCACTTTTAAAATTTATAAAACTATATAGATTCACACTTTTTTTATTCAAGGAAATTTTTCTTTAATTTGAAATAAAGGCGAAATAATTAAAATTATAAATAATTTTTTTAAATAAAAAAATTTTAAATTTAAAAAAAAATTTTTAAATTAAAATTTTTCTAAAAAGTCTTAATCGTTGAAAATGTAAATGGGGATTATTTTGATAAGTTTTGAAAAGTTACTATAAGTTTTAAGTGGTTTTTATATACAAAAAAATTTATTTATTCGATTAATAATAATATTATTCGATTAACTTTTTTACGTTAAACTTTTTTTTTATTAAAAAAAAATTTTAAGCTTTGAGGTTTCAATTGTATTCAATTAAACTTCACACAGCTTGATTATCGATGTAGATGAAGACTTTTCAAAAAAATATCTTTTGGAAGTATAAGAAAATATTTCTTTACATAAAATAAAAATTTAATTAATTGGAACTTACCAGAATGGACAAACCGGCTAAATACGGTCGTAATAGAGAAATCTGAAAGAAAAATGAAAACAAAATTTAATTTTCTTAACTGTGCTAAAATTGTAATAATCTGTATTTGAGACTGTAATTTGAGTGATCCATTCAATTTTGTCAAACTTCTTATTGCTCACGTTCACAATGAAAGAAAAAGGATAATAATAATAATAAATTAAATTAAATAATAAATAATACCTGAATATATATTACAAAATCCTTGCAAGTGCTTCTTCAAGATACTAAACACTACCGCTCAAAGTCAGTCTGTTTTGAAACTGCGATTTTCCAAAAAGAAAGACAAAAATATATTTCGTTCAAATTACTTTGTTCAATTTGACAAATTTGCGTTCACTAAATGAGTCCACGCCTGTCTGGCATTTATAATTTTCGCAATATTGAAGCAAAGATTTCAAGGTTAATTTTCCTTTCAAACATGGAGTTGCACATCAAACAAACGTGCTGTATGAATTAAATTGAAATAAAAAAAGTTCGCTTCTTAAGTCTTTTGATTCGATTTCGCTTTGCTATTTTGAAAGACGTGCAAATTTGACAAACTTCGCATGAATATTTGACGAAATTGCATAACCGGACACAACACGTTTTTAGTGTTTTTAACAAAACTTTCAATTACCACTCTAAACTGTGTTTAAATTTTATTTCCACTGATTTAATACAATTTAAATTTTTTGTTTCCTTGTATGTTTCTGTCACACTTTCAGTTTTCATGCAAACTGATGGCAATTTCAGATAAAAACATTTCATACATGACTGCATACGCATTTAATGAAATACACGTTTTCGTTGTTACGCATTTACAGTGAAATAGTTCAAAGTCTAGTACTGCTATGGTAGAGGGTTGAGTGTGTTTAAAGAGGCCAGGAATATAAACTAGATGACTCAAATGATTAAATTTCCTCACTAAATCAATTAGAAGACGTAAAGCGGTCAGTAAAGCATTTTATGATTTTTTTTTTTTAACAAATTTTTCTTAATCTTCAAAGCTTTTGGCTTTTCTTCAGGAAAACATCCATGTTTTGCGTAAGGATCGAACCCGAGACCTCCTGTTTAGTAGGCTCTTAATTATTCATTCGCCTGAACTTCCTAAATCAAATTATTACTCTTTATGAAAATGATTTTAAAAACTAAATAAAAATAAATAGAAAAAATTTTTAAGTTTTTTTTAAAGAAGCGGGTTTTTGAACATGTGCACAGATTATGCAACATTATAAAATAAATTGATTAAAAAATATTAAAATTTTTTTTATTCCAATTATAAATTTGGAAGTTGGCTGAAGTTGTGAAAGTGAGTTTTCAAAAGCAGCAGGCAAAATATATTTAAACATTAAATTAATAAATAGCTTTCAATTATGTTCATGCAATAAAAGAGTGATTGGACATCTGCGTTTAAGAAAATATTTAAATACAGTGGAATCTCCTTTAAACGTACAACCTTGTTAGAGTTTTTTTTTAATTTTCTTCTAGAAATGATCGTGGTAGCGATAAATAACAGTGAGGCCAGAGGAAGAAAATTGCAGAATCGATTCTCTCATAGCCTTCGCAACTGGCAAATTATATAGAGATGAGAAATACACGATAATTGCTACAACATCTATTAAAGATTGGTTTGATATATTCCTTACATTGACGCCGAGCATCCAAATTAAAAATTTAGAATTGGAGCGTAAATCGGAAACTGCAAAACAAAAAATGCCAAAAACAAAATTTTTAAAAGCGATAACTTTGTGATAACCATGAACGAAAATATGATAGAAAATATTTAAAGGAAATCGCTTCTCAGATCACAAACTCTAAACCAATTTAAAGATTTCCAAATTGATAGAAAATCTATAAAATTAAAAGAAATAATAATTACATTAAATAATAATTTTTATTTATTCTAATAAATATTTTAAAAACTTCAGCGGTTTGTTAAGGCGGTTATTTTATTAATGGCACAATTTTTTCTTCAAATGAAACAGTGTAAAAAATTAAAAACAATTATTTTTTTTTTAATTACTCGCATTAGGAGGATGTTAAATGAAATAAAATTAGTCAGTGTTAAATTAATTTATGTAATATGCTGAAACTTGTTACAAAATTATTTTTAAAATATTATTTTCAAAGGCTTGCCAAAGTTGTCTGAAATTTAATTCAGCAAATTTTATTTATTTATTTATTTAATTATATTTCTATAATTTATTATGAATATAATTATAATATGGGTAGAAGCACTGTTTGCTGATGCCATCGGCTAATTTTATTTGTATTTATAAATAAAGCATATAGATTGTGAAATTAATTTTAGACGAATTTCCACTGGAAATATTTTTTCTTGAAAGTAGACAATATTTATTTAATTAAATTCCTTTCCTTATATGCCAATTATTTTTAATATATGTATATTTTTTTATATGTGCCACTTACACATGCACTTACAAGCTAAAGGCATGTGTAAGTGGCACATATAAAAAAATATACAAATATTTATTTAAGTTTACCTGCAGCGAGGTGCCACTGTTAAAAAGCCCACCTGAGCTGAAATAATTTCCTTGCAATCGGCTTCTGATTCTTATAAATTTGTAAACATTTTTCAGAGTTTTAATCATAAAACTTCCACATTGTCTGAAAACTATTGCGTAATTTTCTTAAAATATATTCACATAAATTATGAAGTTGCGACTACTGTAGGCTTGCGACAGACTTTAATTAAAATACCTTGAATGCAATGCTATTTTGGCACGGTGTGCAAAAATTGCTTCAGACACTTTAACAAATTACATGCAATTAACGACAAAAGGAAATAAAACATAAAGAAGACCGACTCGAAAAAATGCAGTTGATTCTCAAATGTTTTGTATGAAGAAACTGAAGAAGATTTTGCAATCGAGCAACCAACTAAATAAATTAAACAACAATGTGGTTTGAACTATAAAGCATGTAATTTGATTACAAACTGTTGCAAACAAACAACATTAAAAATCCATTTTTTTTTTACTTATTCATATTCAAACTTGAAAAAATTAAAAAGGAAAAAAACTTTATAATTCTTTCCAAGAATGCGATTATATTTTCATTGGTACTCGCCTAGACTTTGACGACCTTTATTTGTAATTTTCAATAACAATAACTCATAAAATATTTTTTGTTCGATCTAAAAAAAATTCTTAAACTTATAAATATTCATGAAGAAGAAAAAAAACCTGAAATTTGCAATGAAACTTTATATATGTATGTACGTGCATGGCAAGACATGATTGTTTTTTCCATTTAGATTTTTCTATAATGCAACCATGATCTCACTTTTGATTCATTTTTGCCATGAAAATAAAAATGTAGACCACAAGAAATCAGCGAAGAAAATGTAACTTTAAAATAAAATCAACATCGAAATGAAACCCACATTAACTAACAAATACGAGTACAAATTATGGCAACAAAATGCATTTAATTCTTACTTGAACACTGAAATCTTAGAAACAACTTTAAGACGCAAAACCGACTAGAAAAAATAATCTAATGCAGAAACGATTTTTTCTGCTGCTGTTTTATTAGGGAGGACCACTAAAGTTTTTTTAAGCGAACATATTTTGCTTCTGAAAGGAAATGCTTTATTACTTCCAATCTATTATAACAATCTCAGAAGTACTGAAAGGCAGGCCTTTTATCAGAAATCACAGGACACAGGGCGCTCACAAGTCACTGTGCCACTTTCAACACTCTACTAGTTAAATTTCCTATTAGCACCAATTGGCGAAGGGATTTTCAATACCAAGTTTGCAGCCGTCTCTCCCATGATGCCATTTTTGAATTGCTTATCTCTAATATTCATGCATAGGTTTCCACCACAAAGCCTCTCTTGAAGCTCTGGAGGTGTTAACTTGTGCCAGCATTTGTCAATTGTAAAACACACTTTCAGATACTTAAAAATGTAACTTAAAACATACAAATTATGAAATTATTCACCAGAATGGATTTACACTCATATAAGAAATATTTTGGAGTTCTAAAAAAAGTTTATTACACTCGTTTCCATATCGAAGTCATTTAAAATCGGTTATATATCTGCTACTTGGATCTGCAGGGAAGGACTAATTTGTAAATTCCTCAACTACAAGCGCGGCAGTTATGCAATAAAAAAAAGTTTCGGATCTATAATTCCCAGGTCACTTAAAATTTTCCATTAATTCCTTCTACGGTAATATAGACCGATGAAGAAGGAAGCAAAGAATACTTTAACAATGCCTTGGTTGCTACCAGAGGCATTGCAAAATCTACTCCGTTATTCTTATAATTCCGGCACAATGTATTACAAGAGTAGGGCTCTCCCCAAAGTTGTAGAAGGTAGAAGAGAACTGAAAGGTTGCGTACAAGGTATAGGTCCCTGTAATACATCTAGAATGAAGGTGGTGGACAATTTTAGGGACAAGAAAATGGCGATAAAGGCAATGTACAGCAATGGCGTGGAAATCATAGGAAAACGATTTAAAAAGAAGCAATCAACAACCACGCTGCGCACTGCAGGCTACGCATTGATTGTATACTTTTTCGCCATGGTCTGGTTGGAAATTAAGCTCAAATTTCATGGCATCAATAGTTAGAGAATGCCCGCAAAGAACCTACTTTTGTATAACAGAACCAACTTAATATATCTTGTTAAAAACCTGTGCATCATGTCTGTTCATGTTCACTTTGTATTTTAATCATGACATTCGTATTCATCTGAGGAGACAAAATTTATATCTCTTTGCTTTTAATTATGAAATCTTAACGATAAACCTCAGCAATCATTTATCCAATTTTACCACAGAACATTCTATTCCGGTAACAATAAAATATCGAAATGTACCACTTTTAAAGCAACTACTGTGAGATCAGCTGACTGCTGAAGACATCGGCTATAAATTGATATATCAATTAATCATTCTTAAGAGGAAATCCTTACAAGAAAATCTCGGTAATAATAGATATAGATGAATAGCAAATACAGCTCCCATTGATAATCCTTTTTCGTATCTCCTTGTGGTTCCCTACAGGAAAATAATTAATTTCAAAAATTAATTTTACTTAAACAAAAATTCTCTTACTGAGAAACTTCAGCTGGCGGACAAGCCAAAGCATTTTTAAAAACTTTATTTTGTCTGTGCTGATAATAATTCGATATAAGAACGAGCTACTGTTGGAAATTTTTCATTTTCAATCATTTAGTGAATCTCCTTAATTGTTTTTGTTTAAAATTCTCAATATTTTTTCTTCGCTTCCAACTATCGAACAGCTGCACTAAATTATAATAAAACGATTTTAATTTTTCTCTATGACTCACTAAGTATCTCAAATAGTTACTCGACTAACTTGCTACAACTGCAATTGTCTTTCTGCATGTCAAATTTTCTAGATTCCTACAAAATGTGCTCAGTCTCTCTCGCTGATTAGCAATTAAATATTGAACTGCAGTGCGCTGCTCTGTTACCTGCACTCGTCCATAATGCGATATCATGTGAAATAAAAATTTTTTCCCACAGTTTGTCCACTTGAGCCGTGCAACAAGAAAAGAAAAAATAAAATCCAGCCACTGCAATTTTAATAAATCAACATTGGCTGCTGGTGCTTGCTGTGAAGCCACTGGTATTTGAGGAAGTTCCATAAGGCAAGAATTATTGTATTTTGTATACAAGCAGAAATTCCAACATTATTTTTTCTGTGTAGGAAACCGAAAGCGCATTGACGGTAAAATAAAATATTATTCTTGGACGGAAGGGGTCTTAATAGCTAAAGGGGTCTAAAAAACTGTAATACTTGCTATTTTCTCTTGGATTGTCCAATTTAAATTATGCTCGCTCAGCATGATGCAGCAGTTAAATTAGTCGGCAAGATACTCTGCAAAACTCTCGAAAATGTCTTGAAGTGCGGAGGGTTGTTGGACGCACACTACATAACAGGAGCCATAGCAAAAGTTATGATAATAGCGAAGCATGCCATCAACACTGCCCGGATGTTAAAAGGTCCTTCAATTCGGCCCATTGGGATGTAACGTTGGCTGCACGAACTCAGATACCTATTAGAGCTAAACTAGCCAACTATTTTGAGATCTTTTATACTTATACTGGCAATGACAGAAAGATATACGACAGCGGCAGCTTCGCAGGTGTCAATACTGCGTTCAATGTCATGTATGAGGATGTAATGAGCTTTGAGAACACATGTAATGGAAAAATGCATCGATAGGCGTGAAAAAGTATGCAAAGTAGCCATTCGATAGATTTAGTTAGCAGTCGGATCACTAGGGTAGGCCTTTCACTAACTAAAATGAAATTACTGAGTTTCCAGTTGTAACTAGTAGAGAGAAAGTAGAATAACCATCAAGCACGCAATCAAGCACTTTGAGTCAATTACATTAATACGATCAATAACAAGTCTGGGTGAGTCCAAACAGGGAACAACTATGATACAGATACCAAGCCACCACATGGACTGCTTAGTCAATGAGTAAGTACAGTTATGAGACGGTTGCATATACAGCCTATGGAAGGAGTGGTCTTAGGGCCTTCCCAGATTCTACGAATTCATTGTTCCACTTCCACAAAAGGAAATGGTACAAAAGGCTCCTTTCACGAATAGCATTTTCAGCCAGTTGAACTTTTATCTAATCCATATGTTGGGCAATGCCGGCTGCTTCAGAGCTCATGTCCTTAAATATAGACAAGGCAACAGTAACGTGTTTCTTATGCATTTTCGAAAGAAATATTTTTACAAATAATTTTTTTAAACTGTTTTTTTTTTTTTATGAAAATGCAAGAGAAATTAAATAATTATTCGGCTGGAACGCGTAAATCTTAATTTTTAAAAATTATTTTGTTTGAAATTGTTGGGGTAAACAGTAGCAAATACCTTTGCTGGCTCCAAAAAAATTTTCGGTACAAAAGTAATATATTTTTATCGGAATTTTTAATATTTTGTTTGCAAAAAAAAAAATTGCTAAATTATCGTTATTCAATTCATTTATGTTGAAATTGTGTCACGCGAATTACAAATTATGAATACAACATTTCCAATACTACCACCCTAATGTTTAAAGTGCGTTTCAGCAATGTGTAACACCCTCTTAATTCTTATAATGAAATTCTAATTATCCCCTGTTTGTCCCCCAATAAAAGATAAATATATAAACAAATTTTCTCTTTGCCTTTTCTATATATATTTTCATATTTTAGGCTTGTTGCACAATGGGTACAATGCTTTGCATTCAATAGGTTTTTTTTTACAAATTATTGTTTTTGCAATTTTTTTTTTCTTCAATCCATTGTCTCAAGTTGATTGAACGTAAAATTAACTCTTTTAGTATAATTCATTTAATGTTGAATTTTTTTATAAATAAAAAATATTTCCATTTCGAAATCACACAAACGAAAACAACCACATCATGTACTCGTTGTTGAATATATATTTTCCATAATTTTCCAATACAAAATCTCACACAGACATTCCATTACCATACACAGATTAAACTGAATTAAAATAGAAATAAAATGGCTATTAAACAATGACTTGTTTTACATGATGCAAGGGATTTTAAAAAAAAACCCCCACCACATACTCGTACTTGTATGCAACATGTTGCAACAAAAATGGCAGAAGAAAAAAACATTAAAAATTAGAAAGAAACAAGTAAAAAAGAAATTATCTTTTAACATAAATTTGCACTTGTAGAGCAATAATTTGCAAATGCAATTGCCACACACACAGCAGCAGCATAAACTGTGGAAGAAACTCAAACTCTGTTAAAAGACAGAAGAAATCAATAGAAAAGGTGATCCGAAAAAGCATTACATGTGGACCAAAAAAAGCATATGAACCAGTATTACAAATAAGTTGTACACTAATAAACAGTTCGAATGAAAAATGAAATAAATTGGCAGAGATTTTGTAATCCAAAAACATGTATCTACAAGCAAAAATGCAGCACCATTTCCACAGCATGCCCATTGCAACTGGCAACTACTTGTATTGCAGTAAAAACATACTAAAGAAATTGCTTAAGCTGTAACAAAATTATGGTCAAATGATAATAACTGGAAGATCAACAGCCATTAGTAAAGTTATATTTATTTAAATATTTTTTATAAAATATTTAAAGTCTATAGAATAAAAATTAAGGATGAAAAACTCAAGTCATACTCAAACTGAAGTCAAGCTCGAATCATGAAGAAACTTCTAAAAGAAATCATTTCTACACCTTTAAATGTTACCTGGCCCCTATATCACTAAATTTAGAAGTATTATTTGGCATTATTCCATTACCATTATTTTACAAAAACTTTATACACCATATTCTTCCTTGAAGCTGGCAACATGGAGCCAGAATTTGTAACTTGTTTTATAGGTATAATTTTTTTTACAAGCTGGCAACATGGAACCAGATTTTATAATTTCTATTATGCGTATAATTTTTTAGAAGTAGGTTTTTATTTTAAAAAATTATATATTTTAAAAATTTCTACAAGAGCTGCAAGTTTATGGTGAAAGTCATTTACATTTACAATTGAGAGGAGCTCAGCTTAGGGTACCCGGTGTACCCGAACGCCCCTCCAGTCACACCAAGATTAAATACATGACAGTGTAATAGGTTAATAATTATTTGAATTTCTTTTATAGCATGTTATATTTGCAATGAATTATTTCTTTAATTATTTTATCTATTCACTCACATTAAAAACCAAGTTTGCTACTTAAGTCTTTTGTTTTGTTTTCTATTACACGCTAAAGCGCCGATGCCAATCAAAATTTCCCAAAAAGAGAACTCCAAGTTATTCGAAAAAAAAGAAGAAAAGCCAAAATAAAATAATATAAATACTTAAAAAAGTGCAACATTCCTTAAAAGCAGTGAATCCAGTTGCAATAACTGGTTGGCTCGTTGTTCTTTGATGGTTTGAAAAAGTTTGTTGCAGACTTTATTACACGATCATTTTCTTCCGCTTAAAATATAAAAAATATCACATAAAAATTTTATTACGTTTTCTCTAAACAGGCCACAGTAATAACTAAGAAGATTTATGCACATGTCAGTCCAAAACTGGATTGTATTGTATAAATGTAAAGTCCTCCCTAATAAATAGTTTCTTGCAGATAACAATAATATTTCGGTTTCCTAGTTGTATTGTGGAAAAACTGTTGCCACGCTCATTCGAAAAGCTTTAACGTTTGCCTTTGAATTGTAAATAATACGGATGAAATTTGGTTTGTCTGGAGTAAGACTAGAAGTATTTTTCCCTCCTTCTTAATACAGAAACAAATGGAATAATAAATAATCGCAGATTACAGAACTTTTAGGAAAGCTTTTTAAAACAAAAAAAATATCTTAACATTGTTATCGAATAATATAGAATATCTACAGTTGATTCATCTTAGAACTATTAATAACTAGAATAAAAAATTTTACAAAATGTTTCCTATTCAGTTTCAATCCTTTTTTAAATAAAAACTTATTCATCCACTACTAATATAATTTTTCAAAGCTCAGTGCATTTTAAGTATTAAATTAATTTAATTATCAGCTTTAAAATTCGTTTTATATAAACATAACCAATTCTCAATTGTTTTTAGAGAAGAAAAGATTAATATAAAAAGTTTTAGGATTACACTGTTGACTTTGGTGTTAACACCAATTGGAAGTGGGGGGTAAGAGCTGCTTAGCCACACAATAAACGAACCAATTAATATTAAATTTAATTTCTAATGAATAAAAATACAAACAAACAAGCTCAGTCGATAGGATTTGCCAATTTAGAACTATTCCCTGGTGGACCTAGAGTCCTTGAAAATAATTCTTTTCTAGAGTCTTTGCAAACACTGCTTGTGTATAAGATGCCCCAACATAATATGCACCACATAAGCACTTTTCCTTCAGACAAAAGAGTTGAGCTTCTTCCTTTAATTTACTACATAAATTAAACTCCTCAATAAATAACATTTATTAATAACAGTAGAAAAATATTTTGAACTTGTTTGTCATGAAAAACGTTCTTTAAAAGGAGAGATAACATAAAACGAAAGACTTAGAATGCAAACTTTGTCTGTCATGTGCATGAATAAAACAAATATATTGGAACATCTAAATGAAAGTTTTATTAGTACAGGGGAATCACCAAAAACCATTCTATTCTAATTTTTTATTTTAAATCAAAGTGTATTTAATATTCTTTACTCTTCGAAATTTATTTTGCTCTTCATTCACTTTTAATATTAAAAGAAAAAGCAAACTTTTAATTTATTTACAAACTTTAAAAGTGTTTTCATTTCAAGCTCTAATGAACACCGTCTGGCCAATCACCAACGACTGCAAACTATACCAAAAGTCCACTCATGACTTTAAATGAAAAATTCAACAGAATTTCTTGTCAATTAAAAAATAAAGAAACAAAAATGTTGACCGTGAAAGTAAATAAAAGCAGAAATTATTTAAATCGAAATATTTTCAATTTTTTTCTTTTCGAAATTCAATGGTTTTAATTGTGAAAACTTAAATAAACAACTGAGTAAAATTGCTGGCCACAGCGGCACGTTCCACAAGTCAAGTTAAGCAAAATTAAAACCCTGTAGAATTGTTGTGAATAACGCAATAAAATAAAAAATACTCGCAGACCAAAAGAAAATAAGCAGACCAAGAAAGAAGCGCTAAAAAAATTCGAAGGGGGGTGCATGCCTGAAAAAATTATTTCACTTTCATTTTATAAATCCACTATGAGTTTCATATTAAAAAAGTTAAGGCAGGTAAATGCTAATTAGCATAAATTATAAAACCTGCACCCAAGTAAGTAAATTAGAAATGAAAAGTGATTGTTTGAAATTTTAAGCAGGAATGATTAATCGATTTGCTGCCGCTCAAAATTTATTACTTTTGTAAATGAATGCTTTGGAATGCGATTTTTGGAATATGATGGATTTTCCTCTTTTGCTGTTACGTGCAACGATAGTACGAAACTTTATTGATCAACTACATTTAATTTTTGACAATCAATTTCAATTTTTCTAAAAATTTAATCTTCACAGTTAAATAGAATTTTCTTCTGTGCGGCCAATACTAGACTGGCTGTCGCCGAGCTTGTGGCCATACAAAAATAAAAAAATATACTTGAAATGTTGCATTTAATTCATCTAATTATTTCTCCTTTTCATAGTCGCTGTTTTTTTAAAGATGTTCTTTCTTTAGGGATCAATTGAAAATATTTTTCTACTCCATTTCCAGCATTTAATGAGCTGGAAAATGTATGTTTTCAATCATTGTTTTTTAATTTCCATAATATGCAGGGCTTAAAAAATTCATTTTTTAATATTTCTTTATAATTTATTTTAGTATGATTTCATTATTAATGTTCCATTGTTGATGAATTGTTTCAGTGAAGATCTTCGTGATCATTATCATAAGCATGCTCTCAGTTACGTTCATGATCATCATCGTAACTGTTGCAGCGTGTTAAAGTTTAATGACTTTCTCGATACAGTGACACTATTTGAAAGTATTTCTTCAATATTATAAAACAATTGTTAACTTTTATGTTTTTGGATTTTAATTTGTTGGTTTTGGTTTTAAACATGAGATGGATAAAACTTTCGCTTTTTTGTCAAGTTGTTGTAAAAAATTATAGCGATTAAAAAATTTTTTTCATTGGCTAATAAAGCTAAGGAAGGCAGGCATACCTGCACACAAAAAATTTGTTAAAAGACTCAGATTGATTATTCAAATGGTACGTATTTTGTATTTTGTATGTCAATATTGACTGTTAAACAAGAAACGCTGTAAAGAAGAGGAATACAAGCAAATAGAATAGAATTTTAAATTTCATTTCTGGTTTCTTTGGAATTTCTCCAGTTACTTTGTCGTGCCTATTGCACAATTTACAAATGTGGTAAAATGTCTTTATATAGTTCTTTGCTGTTCTTTGAAAATGTGAAATACATCAGCTTAACTATTATCAAATCAAAGTTCAGATTGTAAACAAGAAGCTGCAGAATTATAAACAAGTTTTAAAATTGCAAAAGTTTGCAAAAAGTGAGAAAATTAAGATCAATTAAATCACTTAAAAATCTGAATAAAACAGCGTTGGAGAATTTATATGCAACTACTTTCGTAAATAATTAATTGAATATCTTTTGCGGGCTCACTAATTTCTAATTATTCACTGACATCCCAGACCAAGTTTGCTACTTAAGTCTTTTGTTTTATTTTCTATTACACGCTGAAACTCAAATTTATAGTTAAATCACCAACCGTCTGTTTATAGAGAAACATATCGGAAACTCTATTACAAACTTTATTATAAAAATGCAGAAAGATTTTCTGCAATTTAGAAAAAAAATACAAAAAAATTTTATTGCATCTTCTATAGTGACGGCACAAAAATAATAAAATTGCACTACATTCGTCGATATATGGTATTTTATGGAAAATACACTAACCAGACCTTTTAATATTTTAAATATACGTTGAGTATTTCAGATGAATTCAATTAAATTGCTTTATAGAGATGAATTACATCTTCGCTGTTATTCATATTTTAGGCAGGAGGCGATATGTTAAGAAAAATAATAAAAAGGATCTACTGAAAGGATCTACAAATGACAAGTAACTATTAAATATTTGTGTTCTTTTTATTTTAAAATTTGATTTTAATACTGATTTTAATAAACCATTTTATCCTTCTGTTCACTTACACATACATATAAAAAACAAGCCACTCTCCCATCTATAAACTTTACTGGGTATGTACTTTCATTTTCTATTGACTTGAAACTCTCCACAATCTTCAATATCTATTGACAGTATTTTTCATTTGCCTTAATTGTTAATAGTTTTCTCATAAGCTTAATGGTCCAATTAGTTTACTATTATACTCCACTATTTAACTAATTCACTCTAATTTAAATAACTACAAACATGTTTCGTTTTTTATAAAAAATTCAAAAAAAAAAAAATATCTGCCCCTCCTTGATAAAGATTTTGTAATGAATACAATTTAAGTTCAATAAATCATGGCAAAAATAACGAAATATTTTATAATGTAATTAAAATACAAATTAAGTTATTTATAATTATCTAAAGACTTTCTAAATAAATGTATAAAGACAACAAACGAAACCGCAATAAAAGTTTATTTTAAAATAAAATCTACTGCACGTACTTTGCTAATTGTAATTTTAATAAAAATCAGACGTTTATTTTAGTAAAAAAAAAAAAAATCATTTCATCAAGAGCGGCTTATTATCTTGCCTTTCCTACAGAGTTTATAGTTTAGATGTCATAATTGTGAACTTGCAGGTTTAAAGGTATTTATTTATTTTATTTTTCACTATTTTATGTAAAAGTTATGTTTACGGCTTAACTGTAATTTTCCAGGTAAAATAAAACTACGACTGAGACTTTTATTGAAACACACTACGAGTACTGCCCCATTAATTTCAATGACAAGTTTCGCAACTCCTGAACTCAGTTATTGCAATAAATATTTTTAACTTCAGTTTAGTCGAGTATTTTCTCGTAAAAGTAATTAGTTGAAAATAGTTTGTAAATTTTCATCAAACAACTCTGCAAGATGAAGTTTATGCCAAACAATTATACACAGAGCAACAAATAATAATGTCTGACCATGCAAGGATATATGAATAATCCTTTATAAAAATTTTTTATCAAATTCAATGGAAGGGCAGGCAATTCAATCAATTCTCTTTTTAATTTAAATTCTATATTAATAAAACGAAAGACTTAAGTGAGAAACTTGCTTGCATGGTTTCTTCCACGTTTAGCTTTTACCTCATAATATTAGTTTTATTAATTTATCTGTCAAACTTGTAGTTTGGGAAAAGTGAAGGGGATGAAACACTCGTGAGGAAATTGTGCTGAAAACGACAAAGAAATTATTGTTAATTAAATGGTTCACAAGATATGGTTCACATGATCTCTGCATACTTCTTAGCCCTAGTCTGAATCATTCTTCTGCAAAAATGAAGCAAATGCAATGCAATAAACTTCTGAAAGCTATTGAGTTGTTTACAAACTATAACAATGTTTTTGGAAGGATATTTGCCCCGTCTATAAGAAGGAGGAACCACACATTATGGCAAAAAATCATACCATTATAGAACAGCTCCCCACCCCGCAAGTTTCCTGATGCGATCAAATAACTTAGAAAAACCATGTTTGTACTAGATATCAGGGAAGCATATTTCAATAATTTCGTAACACAAAAGCTTTCCAGATTCCATCCGCTCTTACTTAAATTTGCTTTAGTTTTTTAAATATACATCTTCCAGAGGTTTCATTTCTATACATAAAAAAAAATGTATATAAAAAAATGATTATTTTGAAATAAAATCATTCAAAATTTGTTTATTTGTAAAGTGGAGGGAAATATGTCATCAAAAATTCCGAATTACATTCAATTCAGTTGTATAATCGAGACTGTGTGGCCTCAATTACTTCTTGGATTTGTAGTTAAAGGATTTAAATCGGTTTCATGTGGTACGAAAGAAAAGCATTGGGGGTTAATTGTTGCCATCTCTTCAAGAAATTACACGGTAGGGGGGAAATTATAGCCAAAAAGGTAGTTGTTATTGTTAGTTGTGAGATATATAGTCCTGCTTACATCAACGTCTGGTAAGTACGGTCATACACAAGCATTTACCATCAACCGATAGACCATTCTCTTCTCTGTAGGAGTTACTTCAAACTCATTTTCGAAAAAGTCGCACCAACCAGTGATACGTAACGAAAGGGAGACAATTCGCAGAAATAACTTTTGTTTTCAAAGCATTGTGGAAATGAGTTCCATCATTGAAAATGATTTTTAAGCAAAGTTCTGCATTACTTTGAAGCATCTGAAGGATATATTTCTGCGCCCTTAGATCCTAAGGCCCCGGTTGTCCGCATCGCAATAGCTGAAGAAGAATAGTTCACAATTTTCATTGTATTCTTCTGACTGCCGTTGCTTGCATTTGCTCTGCGCCGAGGAGTTGCAGATTAAACCATGGTATCTGCTGAATTCGTCGCTTATTGGCAATTACACCTTTTATTGAAACATCCTCTAACCAACCGTCTGTCATTAGATTGAATTTTCTACCCATCAAAGTAAAAACTTAAAAATAAATTCTTTTCAAAATAATACTTCGCGTACGAAGGCGCAGCCTACTAAAGCGGAGGTCGCGGATTCGATTCCTGCCTAGATCCTGGATGTTTTCCTGCAGTCAAGCCGAAAGCTTTGCAGATTATGTTAGTTAAAAAAACAAAAACAACAACAAAAATCAATTTAATGAAATATTTAATCAATTTACTTTTGATGCGTTTTTAATTATGGGACTTTTTCTTTTATCGCTCAACTGTGTCGAGCTAGATTATTACGATCGGAATTACGTCATTATTATACTATGAAATATATATAAATTATGCTTTATTATGTTTTATAATTCTCATTTAGAATTAGAATAGCGAACCGTTTGCACATCTTACGCTTTTAATTTATGCGCTGAATACTTTTCATACGACAAAAAAAATAAATAAAAAATAATTTCAAAATGTTCATAATTGTTTTGGAAAAAATTCAACTGCTGAATAAGATTCCACTTAATTATTTTGTAATAAAAAAAAAGGAATAAAAGTTATAAAACGAACCATAAGAGAAGAGTTGCATTTAAATTACGGTACGAACTCGATAATCGCAACTTTCAATACAAGCAATTCCTCAATTTTTGCAACCCTGTGAAATATTACATTGTAACCTTAATAAGTGTAATTAGTCGAAAAAAAGTTGACCTCAATAACTGCGACTTTAGATGCATTCAGTAAGTTAAACGAGGTGTGTGTGAGTGCTGTTGAGTGGAGTGAAGATGACGATATTCCTCCCAGTGTTATAAAAAGATATATTAAAAGTGAAAAGGCAAAAATTGCATCAATGCTCCAAGAACTTGCGCCAAATGATTCCTTCAAACTTGATGAGCTGAAAGAATGGATGCAGGAAAGCGTTGCTTATCAAGACGTGGAAATTGAAGCCGTAGAAATTGAAGGTTCTGATGACAGCGAAACGGATGATATTCCACCAACTAAAATAAAAGTATCAGTTGCAATTCAGGCTTTTAACACCTGCATTCCGTTTGCTGAGGAAAACGATATTCCAATAAAAGATATTCCAGTTCTGAAAAAGCTTCGTGAGAAGGCTATTATAATAAACCTTAAGAAGAAAGTGGAGACAACAATAATTTTTTAATAAAGAATATACTTTTTGTTCCATCAAATGGTTTTGATATATCATTTTTCTAGTTCTATGTTTTTCCTCGCTGCTTGCTACTTCCTCAATAAGTGCAATTACCTAGATTTCTGTTAGTTGCGGTTACCGAGTTCATACTGTATTTGTTTTATTGTCTAAAATATTTTTTACCAGCCGAAATTTATTAGCAAGTTAACAAATAATTATTTATTTAATATCAAGGTCTGGTTAATCATAAAAGCTACTTTTTAATTTCTTTTCTCTTATTAATTTTCCACACTTGTTTTCCTTCACTTGACTTTTCTTCTCTATTCATTTCAAAAACAATATTTTATTTCTCATTCGCTGCTTCTTTTAAACGTAAATTTTTCATATGAAAGTAAAATCTCCTCTTTCAGTAGCCCGATGATTCAAAACTATAAGATATGAAGAAGCACATGTGTGTGGCAACGAAACAGATACCAGTTGAATATATAAAAAAAATCAAAATCAAACTATTCAATACACACCTTTCAACGAATTTCTCGATAATTGGAGCATAAAACAATACTTTCTTGTTTTTTGTATTCGCTTCTGCGATTTTCTTCAATTCATTTAAGTGTACGTTGTAGCGCTGCAGTGTTACTGCCACTCGTATGAAATTATTTGTATTAATTGCTTGTGATATTGCAAATAGTAACGTTTTGCTGGCAATTGTTGGTAATAAAAAGCAAAAATTCGGTTTCGAATCGTCTTGAGTGAAGAGAAATATAAAACTTACCTTCTGTAACAACTTGGCTTTATCGCCAACTAAGACAGAGCGATATTTAAAAAGGAAAGAAGGCAACCTCGAGCGGTTTAAGAAGGTGGCCGTCGAGTCCAGTTATTGCAAAATAATTTAATTTTTTTCTGTTTTTGTTTTTGTTTTTGTTTTTATATTTTTCTCGAGTTAAATTTTCCACTTAAGATTTGCTTATTAGAATTTCACTTGTTAAATTTTCCTCATTATTGGAGGGCTGTAATTCATTACCTCCAGCAATCACTTTAAGTTATCGAATAAAATTCAATTTGATTTCGGGGGTTTTTTCTTAATTTTTAGTCGATTTTTTCAATTTTTTAAAATAATTTTTTTTTTTGCAAATCGGAAAAATTTATTTTATTTCATGTACGAGTACGATGTTTTTCTCATTTATTCTGTTTTGTAAGATTTATAAAAAATTTTTTTTTTTGTTAAAAAAAATTTTTTCCACAAGTTGTTATTTCCGATAAAATGCGTCTGCATCGTTTGCGTTTCCTAAAGAAACTGAAAAAATGAAAACCGTCTGCTATCTAAGTAAGTAAGAGTGGTTTATTCATGGTGCTTTAAGTTGGAGCTGTTAATTTCATTGCGGTTTTGCCAGCGCCACACATAAGTGATCCCCTTCGCTGCCATCAATTGTTCAAATATATTCGTGCGATTGTTTATGTGTGACGTGGTTGACTGTAAAATCGCTGCCTAAGTTCGAGACATTGTAGTCTGCGTTTGAAGTTGACTTTAAGCCAGTCAATGTATTTTATCTTACAGTTGGACAAAATGAACGCATTTCGGGGGTACAATTTTGCCATGTAAACAAAAGCTCACATCAAAATAGTAGCAAATGAGTAAATTAATCCAATCGCTTATTCATTCATGCATTCATTCATTCCTTCATTCATTTAGATAATGTGTTGAAGCAACAATCCTCTCCTAGTATTGATATGCAGAGCTTTAAAAGCAGTTATTGATTCAATGCACAACAACAAAAAAAATTAATTCTAATTTTATAAGTTTGAATGTATTGGAATTTGTATTTACGGTTTGGCCTTACTAGAAACCCATTGTAAGTAATAAATTCTCTCCCTTATGAAATCTAATCAAAAAACCAAAAAAAAAAAAAAACTGTAGAACTGACTGTAGAAAAATTCCGACGTTTGCATATTATATTTTAAAGCAACCCATACACGATACAACCGTTGGTACAACTCGCTTAGTAATCAAGTTGTGTGTTGTGCCCACAGACGATAAAACCTCTTCGTACAATTTCATTTTGCAAAAAATTTACAGCTGGAACCAACAAATAATAAAAACGCATCCCACGAAGCAAAACAAATTAGGCTTAAATTTGGTGAAGCAATAAAACAATTGAAAGCTCTTTAAGTAAATTAAATATTTTTTGACATTCAAATTTTTTTTATCTAAAAGATTTTTAATAAACTTTAAAAAATAAAACTTCAATGAACTGTTTTTAATTGCATATAATTTACTAATATTGGCTATCATTAAATAATTCATCGTAGAACTGTGCTCTAGTTTCATTTCAGCCTTGTCTTCCATTTTTAATTAGTATTCACTTAGTTTTCTTCGCTTCCAAAAACCAAATTAACCGACGACACGTCTTTCTCTTGCAAAATTAAAATGAGAATGATGTACGAAGTCGCATGACTAACCCACAGACGTTGCAACGCGTTGGCACAACTTGCCAAAAGATCAAAAAATTTTGATTTTTCATACAACCGAGACACAACTTTATACAACAAGCCCACACACGTTACAATCTTGATTACAACCTGCCCTAGTTGTACCAACGGTTGTATCGTGTATGGGTTGCATAAAAATAATAATCAAAATATTTCCATATTAAAAATCCAAAGAGGCATGAAAATATCTGCAACTCTACTCTGATCAAATGCATCTTTTTTACGTGGCATTGAAACAAACATGATGACTTTCCAACATACACTGTGACATTTGTGATATCAGTGGGATACATGCTTTGGGAATATCCTTTGGGAACATCCTTTAGCAACACTGAGCACACGACTGCATTCATTTAATCATGCTGCTTATGCTGTATGCAATGTTTTCTCGCTGAAAAAATGAACTTTACAGCCAGTTTGTTAATCTGTTACCTGAAATAAAAAAAAAAATTTCTATTGTTTTACTCTGCTTGTCTTAATTTTTACACTCTCGTATTGTACGAGTATTTATCAGAAAATTGTAACAAACTTTTCGCCATGCATTTTGTAGTTTTGTAGCTTAGCAAACCGCATTTAAAAATAAAAGCCGAAATGAAATTATTTATTGATTGGCTCAATATAGTGGACTTGTTCAGTTATTTTAAGTTTTCTGGTTGCATTTATGGTGTGATCTGGTATGAAATGAAAACAAATATATAGAATTCGTTGCACTTGCAATACCAAAACAGAAAGATGTTGGAAAACTAGTTCATCTAAAGTTTAAAATAAAGTATGAGCGAAGAAAAAGTGAAATAGAAAAATGCTGTAAATAAAGACAAATAAATGACAATAGAAAATGCTTTTAATAATTATAAAACAAAAGACTTAAGAAACAAACGTGCTAAAACAGAGCCATGCAAATACTGTTTGCTTTGTAATATTTACTTTAACACAGATTTCTTTGTATTTTTTATTGATGGTTATAAAATGAAAAGTGTGCACTGCAATTATGGGATGGATTCCCAAGTTTTTGATTTTGTTTACAAAATATTCAATTCATTTAATCCTCGAATAAAACTCGGAATTTAAAAGACAACTATGGTCATAGAGGGTTGACTAATAATAGATTTCCGGAAAGAGTCAAGTAGAATAACATTTTAAGCGGCTGCTCCAGTTGCTCGATAGATTCATACTAATTTATTTTGTTTTTGTTTGAATTCTATGGAAACAATTACACTGGGCAACAAAAGTAACTTTTAATAATTTAACTTAAATAACTTTTTTTTTATTATTTCTTATTTCTTATATTGCTTTATACGAGTATTTATTTTGTTTGTTTAGCAAGTTCCCCCTTGTTTGTCTTTTTGAATTTTTAAGTTGTTTCCGAATATCCTAAATTTGCACAAGGAAAGACCTGCTTTGCTCATGTTCTTTTCTTAAGTTATTATTTTTTTAATTGTAGATTAAAAGCTAATTTGTTAATAAATAACTAAATAAATAATTAAACATTTAATTTTTTAGTTATTTTTAATTTAAACATTCTCGTTCCATTTTGAAATTTTATATTATTTTGCTTACACAGCGGAACGTTTACAGCTGGCTGAACTTCTGAACTTATTTTATACATGTCAAAAGGAAAAATTGGCTGAGCCGTGACATTTCTTACATTTACGCATTTATGAATGTGTAAATCAGTCAATTTTCGAGTTTCTTTGTTGCGGTCAAAGAAACATCAAACCGTCTGCATTGATCCATGACTTAACGCTGTATGTCGCCAGTAGACATCTTAGAAAATATTCAGCGACATTAACTCGGTTAAAAATTGAAATGTTTTTCTTCTTTTTCATTTAAGAAAAACCCTTGAATTTACGGAAAGGCTTATTTATTAGTTTCCCATAAACAATTGAGGGCTGAAATAAAATATTTGACAAGGAAATTATTCAAGTAATTGCTTTACATGAATTAAACAGTATTGAAGAAGAAAATATGTATGTAACAATATTATAAAGAGTGCAAAAAAACTTCAACAAAATATGTGGAATTTCTTCTTTAAATTTTTTTACGGAGGTGCTGATACAATCTTGTGGTACGCTACCGGGAACTATATGCTGGTACCTGGCCTTTCAGTAAACTTTCCAACCCCAATTCCATTCTCTGCTTTCGATCCATCTGCGTAAGTAGAACGCTACCGGGAACTATATGCTGGTACGTGGCCTTTCAGTAAACTTTCCAACCCCAATTCCATTCTCTGCTTTCGATCCATCTGCGTAAATAGAACGCTACCGGGAACTATATGCTGGTACCTGGCCTTTCAGTAAACTTTCCAACCCCAATTCCATTCTCTGCTTTCGATCCATCTGTGTAACTAGAACGCTACCGGGAACTATATACTGGTACCTGGCCTTTCAGTAAACTTTCCAACCCCAACTCCATTCTCTGCTTTCGATCCATCTGCGTAAGTAGAACGCTACCGGGAACTATATGCTGGTACGTGGCCTTTCAGTAAACTTTCCAACCCCAACTCCATTCTCTGCTTTCGATCCATCTGTGTAACTAGAACGCTACCGGGAACTATATACTGGTACCTGGCCTTTCAGTAAACTTTCCAACCCCAACTCCATTCTCTGCTTTCGATCCATCTGCGTAAATAGAACGCTACCGGGAACTATATGCTGGTACCTGGCCTTTCAGTAAACTTTCCAACCCCAATTCCATTTTCTGTTTTCGATCCATCTGTGTAACTAGAACTGCTACTGGCATCTCTTTCAAAGGTCCTTTCGACCAAAATTGTACGTCCGGCATTAATAACTGGCCATCAGTTGAGGGTTTCAGTTCTTCTATATCCCCAGTCTGCTTAGTTTCTGTGATAAATCTGATAAATGATTTTCAAAACTTTTCAGGGCTGCTTCGGAAGCAAAAATCTTTGGTTTTATTTAATGTTTAAAAAAACGAAACTGATCCGAAGCAACAAATTAATTAACAATTAATATATTTTTTACGGTTGAAAGAAAAAATAATAGCATTGCGAAATAATTTGAAATTCTTTCTGGTTATTAAAACCGTTTCAAAATATTTAGTTGTCCCTGAAAACCATAAACGAAAGACTTAAGACACAAACTTGTTACTAATTATACACACCAATAACACAACCAACCCATCCACCCCTCATCGATTATTGCAGCGTCCAATAATTGCACGAATCATGAAATATAAAAAAACAACATAAATAAAAATAAAATGATTTTTTTTTTTATTTATTTATTTATTTAGTTTGTGGCGACAATTTAACAATAAAATAAAATTGTTATTTTCTTCAAAAAAAAAAAAAAAAAAAAAAAATAAATAAATAAAAAAAATAACTTTTTCTGTTAAAATTTTTCCTGAATTATTTGCCACAATAAAAGCAGTGAATTATTTGAACCGAAATTGAAAATGAAAAGACAGAATAATTAAGCTTGAACTTTTTGACAAGCGCATGCGCCGCGCAATATAATCAAATAAATATGACCCAATTGTTAGTTTATTTCTTATTATTCAGGTACTCGCTAATTTAAACCTTAACTTTTGTGTGGTTTTGTTAAATTCGGTGCTAAATGTATCTACTGGCTTTATGAATTGTCTAAAAATTTAAATAATGCAAAATCTTTTTCCACATTTACCGCAACCACTTTGAATTTTTTGACTGCAGTTTCTTTATAGCGGACACTTTGAAAGCACAGTTTTAGATTTTATTTGCAATTTTCCTTTCTGGCTGTAATAAATATTTGGCCAGGGCCAACATTTAATTAAATTAAGTTTTTTCTACTCATTCTTATGCCAATTTACATAATACTGCCATGTTTTACACTGTGGCATTAAGACACAATAAATAAACATTTCAGTTTAAAACTTTTCCACTAATTCCATTTTAATTTGTCGACATTGATTTAACATCTTGAGTGTGGTTCGGTTTATTATTCAGAACGGTTTTTAAAATATTTTAAACCTCTAAGATCATTAGAAGGCGTAGGTCAAGACTTATTTCATTTTTATTTAAATGCGCGTGAATTTTTTCTAGTCAAATATTTCGTAATCTTCTGGTTTTACTGAGTGTAAGAGGAAAAAAATTTAAATCGCAAAAAGAAACTGTGAGTTTCTGTTGAAAAAAATCGGCAGGAAATTAAAGACGTTTTAACTGCTTTGAGAATAAATTTTAAACTTCTCAAGTCTTGAGATTTATGTGAGCATTAGGTTGGTAACTTTTTACCAAATTATAGCATATAAAGAATATACCAAATTATTATGAAGAGAAAGCCCGCTATAAAAGCCCGGTTTACAAAAGAAAAATATATACACGATTTATAATAATTTATATAAAATTGATATTATTTAAGAAATTTATTTAAAAATTCTTTCTTGTTTTATTTTTAAAGGATAACTGTTTTATGCCACCAATCCTGTAATGCATTACACCATAAATAAAAGTAAAGGAGCTGCATTGTTACACCTCTATTGCCCAAGGAGGGCCAAAAGAATATTAATTTCTTTTTTCAAAATAGTTGAAATTAATTATATCACTGTAACCACTCACAGGTATTTACTTTATACGTCATGCTAATGCAGATAATTTGGAAAAGAATCCTTTTAGAACTGCTAACATTTATTATTTTTTATATAATTATAAAGATTTTTTATTTTATCTATTATAATTTATTAACTACTTTTTATAGAAATTTTTTTAAATACAATTACTTTGTTATGCTATTTCAATTTTGCCGATATTTCTCAGCTCAAATGCAAAGCAAGAAAGTGAAGAAAAACAATAATAAATAAAAGTATTACATGGTTTTCCAATTGTATTGTCTCGTTGCAGCACATAAGAAAATTTTCAATGAAAATCTCATAAAATGTAGTTTTTGTATGCCTTTTCAAAATATACAGTATGAGCTCGATTATCGCAATATTACACTTTTCGCAGCAACCAATATTTTTTATACTAGTTTTCAACATTATTTTCGGTGCCTCTGTCTGTCACAAACGTGAACAGTGATCGTGTTGCAAAATATACAGTATGAGCTCGATTATCGCAACATTACACTTTTCGCAGCAACCAATATTTTTTAAACTAGTTTTCAACATTATTTGCAGTGCCTCTGTCTGTCACAAACGTGAACAAAATATACAGTATGAGCTCGATTATCGTAATATTACACTTTTCACAGCAAACAATATTTTTTACACTAGTTTTCAACATTATTTGCAGTGCCTCTATCTGTCACAAACGTGAACAGTGATCGTGTTACACGAACCCCATTTTAAAAGATTTCTTAGTCCGTCTGTGGCTTCCACAAACACTACACTGCTCTCTGCAATACATGTGGGCACAAGAATTCTACTCTACAACCTGTGAGTCATCTCTTTTAAGAGCCGCGCTGGTAAATAATTATATAATCCTATAATTAAAAAAAAATGCTGTCAATCAAAGATCTCATTTGATCTCCCCCTTTTTGGATTTCTTTTACTGTTTCATTCTACTTTTAAGATTTTTTTTTTGTGATTTCTTTAAGAAAAATCCAAATTGTTAAAAAAGCAGAATATTCGAATTTGAATTTGTGAAACAGACTTTTTTTGGCGAATCCGTAAAAAAAGTAACATGTGACATTTTTTAGCCGAAATAAATCAAAAAAAAGAAAGGTTACACCAAAAATGGAAAGAAAATTAATTGCAGCCAGATACGTCAGGCATGGTGATGTAACCGGTGGACACATTTTAGCATTAATGAATAATCGAACTCGAGTAAAAATAATTAATTAATTTTTATTTGTATTTACATATAAATGCATTTTATCAATTACAATCTGCTCACTAAAATCTACTCAAAGTTATTGTAAAGGAAAACACACACGGTCAAGGCAGGAATCGAACCCGCGACATCTGGCTAAGTAGGCTGTTCATTATTCATTCTGGTACGAAGGCATTCTTTCTAGCGATCCCGTCTAATAATACCGAGAGTAGAAATTCGATTTCATACAAGCTATTTCGAATGGATAAACTGCTTAGTGGTCTGCTGATTATCAATCCATACCAGATGCTAAAGCTTTTTTCGTGATCAAAAGTCCATCAGGCGAATTGGATTATAATGAGCCTAGTCTACTGTCATAATAAGATCATTTATCTACGTTTGTTAGCATTTTTTACCCATACAAGCACCGCCACTAAAAATTTTTCTTTTTTTTCTGGTGGCATCAGCCACACGCACAGAAACGCCCTCATTGATCATTTTATATAACACGTGTAACTGAGAACAAGCGCAGTACTTCAGAAAACTGATTAGAAACAGTACCCACTGTGCCTTCATTCTATAGAAGGGAATGATTGATGTCTAGATGGATCACTTCAATCGAGATTAGGCCTACAAGAATGTTTAAAATGGCTTTTGAAATTCGCTGTAGGCCTCGGGCCACTTAAAACTTTTGTTCACATCAATCCTCTTCTAAATAAAAGTAATAGAAAAAATATTACAAAAAAAATTTATCTGACAGCAATCAGTTTTATGTGCTTTAAATAATTATCTCTCATACAACGCTTTATCGCCGATAAATAATTTTCGACAAAATTATTTTCACAAAGTCTTCAATCATACTTTGCTTTCTTTTCGTTGCCCATTTTTGTTTTTGCTTTCAATCTGATCGTTTGCTTTACGGAAACAAATTTATGAAAATAGTCATGGCATCTATAACGCAATTACGTCAGAGTGATTTAATAAAATACATATTCGTATATTTGCAGTCATAAATATAATTTTGCAGACGCAAATGATTTCCTTACAACATGAACTCTCTCAAAGATGCTTCAATTTGTTTAATTTATTTGCAAACCAGCCAAAAAGTGAAATCTATTATTTTGAGTACTGAAAAGTGGTTGCGGTAGCAGATACTGATTTAATTGATCGTGTCAAGAGATCCAGATATTGCTGCGATAAATGTTTGCTTAATACAGAATGGAAAAAGCAAATAAATTATGTTTGGCAAGTCATTTGAATAAAAATCGCATCTTTGGAAATTGTTAAAAATGGCGGGTTTGGCGATAATTTAATTCGATTTTGTTATATAAGGAATACAGGAAGGGTTGAAATGAGCCAACAGCTCAAACATGCGTGAAGAATGGCTAAATTATATACCTTCGCGGCATATTTTCCGTTGAATAGCTACTGCAAAGCCATGAGAACAATATAAAAGAATTGTTCTAAAAGCATCTCACGCTCATACTCTTTGAATACTCTTGTTGAATACTGTTTCGGTGAAATCCGTAGCACATAGAATTATTATTATGAAGAGTTTTCCATCTGCAAGCAATTAAATAACATGATCTTAATTTAATTTCAAATCTCTCAGAGCTTTCCAAAGTTTATCCTTTGTTATAATTGTTTAAAACAAATTATTTCTGACACTTTAGGCTCTTTGACTCATGACTTATAAAAAAAATTAAAACTTTAAAGAATTTAATAAAATAAAACGTATTAAAATTTTCTCACAACCATTAATCTGTTGCTTTAAATGTTTGTTATGGTGTTTCCGCATTATTGAGTTAAGACTGAATTTGAAGAGCTTCAAGCCAACAGAAGCCAAAACCTTAAGGTGGGAAAATGGAAAAAATGTATTCAAATGTATTCACCTGAGACTTAACAAGTGAAGGTCGTTCAATAGTTAAAAGAAAAAAATTTGCCGTGGAAAATGACTTGAGCAAATAGTGGCAGCTACTTGAAAAATGTTTTCTTGTTTCTTACAAAATTCGTTGCAACTGTTACAGATTTGTGGGGTTTGAGCTTAAAGCCAACATTTATTGAATCTTGCTTAGGGTATATTAAGAGGTCAATTACTTAACAGAGAAGTAGAGTTACAGATAGAAAAGCCAAGCAAACAACAAACTCTAATTTATGCTAATTTTTCTTCTCTAATAAATTTGTATAAAATGGTCTTGAAAATTGTTAAAAAAGAAAGGGCAATAACTGCGTTGGAATAATGCGTCTAAATTCATTATTGACACGAAGGTTAAGAGGGATGATCTAAGATTTCAAATGATTAAATACTTGACCCTTCTGGCAAGCTGCGCTATTATACAGTTTCTTTAAGCCAATTTTGCTGAAGTTGGTATACGAATACATCGAGTTTCATTGAAAAATTAAATCATTTTCTTTTTGAATTTTAGTTCAGATTTTAAAAAGAATAAGCAAACATTTCATGGTATTGTCAGACCGTTAATGTTATGAAAAAATCATACGAGAATTACTTTGCTCAAAGAAAGTTAACTTGCTTTCATAATTACATTCACTTTTTTTTTTGCAATTTGGAAACGTTTTAGAAATTCTGGCAATTTTATAAGAAAATGATTTTTCCGATTATGCATTTGACAGGGTTGCCAATGTGGTACTCTTTTGGCAAATTTAATTTTTCTCAAAATTCATTCCAGTAGAAAGTTCGTGGTGAAGTTTTATATAAAAAAATAATATTTGCGCCTTTCGAAAAAGTGAAGTAGACAGAATTTTAGTACTGATGAACTTTAGTAAATATTATTATAGGATCTGCCAAGAAGAGATTTCATTTTGATAGTTTGACGGGATTAATTTTTAGTAAGTGTGTATTCTTGCATTGACAATAAAACTTTTTAATATTTAAAATATATATTTGCTAATAACAAAGAAAAAAAATTTCCGAATTTTCATAAGAGGGAACCCTTTGCATTTTTGGGCAAATATCGTCACATTTTAAAAAGATCCGTTTGTGTATTTTTGAATGAAAAACCTGAGTTTTTTTTGTTTCTTGCTTGTTTATTTTATGTTTTCAAGTATTTAAAATATATATTTGCTAAAGATAAAGGAAAAAAATTTTTTCGATTTTTGGGATAATATTCAATTTTTGATAAGGGTAATCCCTTTTCATTTTTGGCCAAAAATCGTCAAAATTTGAAAACGTCCGTTTGTCTATTTTTTTAAGAAAAACTTGGATTTTTTTTTGTTCTTGTATGTTTATTTTATGTTTCCAAATGTTTAAAATATATATTTGCTAGCAAAAAAGAAAAAAAAAATTTTCGATTTTTGGGAAAATTCCCAATTTTTGATAAGGGTATACCCCCTTTGCATTTTTGGCCAAAAATCGTCAAATTTTGAAAACGTCCGTTTGTGTATTTTTAAATGGAAAACTAGCGTTTTTATTGCTCCTGTATGTTTATTTTATGTTTTCAAATGTTTAAAATATATATTTGCTAATAATAAAGAAAAAGAAACTTTTTCGATTTTTGGGAAAATTCCCAATTTTTGATAAGGGTAACCCCCTTTGCATTTTTGGCCAAAAATCGTCAAATTTTGAAAACGTCCGTTTGTGTATTTTTAAATGGAAAACTAGCGTTTTTATTGCTCCTGTATGTTTATTTTATGTTTTCAAATGTTTAAAATATATATTTGCTAATAATAAAGAAAAAGAAACTTTTTCGATTTTTGGGAAAATGACCAATTTTTTATAAGGGTAACCCCTTTGTATTTTTGGCCAAAAATCGTCAAATTTTGAAAACGTACGTTTGTCTATTTTTTTAAGAAAAACTTGGATTTTTTTCTTGTCTTGTATGTTTATTTTATGTTTTCAAATATTTAAAATATATGTATATTTGCTAAAAAAAAAATGGGGGAAACAATTTTTCAATTTTTGATTTTTTTCCAGTATTCTCCTGGTGCCTAATTGTTTCTGGTTTATCGAAATAGATCAGTGAATTTTTGGTAATCCCAAATAAAATAGTAATAATAATTCTTTGACGAAATCAGTTGCATCGCGCTGTGCGATGTGTGACTCCGTCCTGGTGGAACCACATGTTGGCAAGATTAATGCCATTCATCACACTTTTTCGGTACTTAGGAACCAATTATTCCTCCAATATATGAAGTGCACCAAATAGTAATTTTCTATGTGTAAAATGGTATTCCGACAAAAGCTTGTGGATCATTTGCACTCCAAATGTCTCTGGTACGCTTATTTACATATTAACTCAATTATAAATATGTTTCAAAAGAGCATGGAATGGAAATTGAATGGAAATTTAATATCAATATAAATTTATGCTTCGGCCCACTTGAAAGTGTTGCTCTATCCGTTATAAAATGTCAACCCAAAAAAAAATAAACAAAAGCCACTACTGATGGTGAAAAGGGTTGCCAAACAAAGAAAAAAAGTTGTGAAACCATCAAAAAAACTCCTTATTTGGCAATTGCCAGTAGAATTTAACACAAAATATTCGATGAACAATTTACGTAAAAGGCAAGTACTTGAAAACAACTGCAGATTGGCGAACACTCTCGTACCTGTACATAAAACCGTGTGTGTCTGCATGCCAGTATTACCTCATAAAACAAAAGACTTAAGCAACGAACTTTTTTTCTAGGCAATTGAAAGCAACATGCCCATAATGATTTTATTTCTTTTCATTGAGGTTTTAATATCAATGACGTTAAAAAGAGGCCAAAACAAAAATTTATACAATCTTTATTACTGTAAAATTTAAAAAAGAAATTTTCGATTTAAGTTGTTTTTTTTACAATGTTTCATTTGTCTAATTTAATTGTCTACTCACCTCAAATGCAGATTTATTAATATACTGCACTAGTATAGTGTGTTATTGAACAGAAAAGTGATAAAAGACACAAATCTAATCATGTCTCAATGTAAATGTATTTAATTAAATCACACAAGTATATACAGGCAAGCCTCAGTATGGCGAAAATATACAATTTCTTTAAAGTATATTTTTTTTTAATTTCTGATAGAAATACTTTTGTAAAAGCAATCAACATTTGATGTTTATAAAATATATTAAATTTAAGGCATTTAAGTGACCGTAGAATGTTATTGAAGTCTGGAACTTTTTTAGCAACATCCTCCTGTATTTAGACTTTATTCAATAATAACAATAATCAACAGAAATGGTTAATTTCGAACCCTCTTAATATTTTTAATTTTTTACATAAATAAATCATTTCCTTGTTTATTTTTTTACAGTGACATAAAAGAGGTATCAGCATTTTGCTTTTAAATTTTTTTTTAATTAAAATCTCAAATAATATATTTTACATTAAGTTTTTTTTCAAATTCATTGCAGTATGATGGTTTGAATAAATGAGTTTCAAATGCGAACAAACTGGTATGATAAAAAAATGCTTAAATGCATCATTTATTATTGGACGTACTGTATTTTGAAACGGAGCAATACAGCTATCTCGCATATTTATTTTACGGTGCTTCCCGGGCAGCGGCAAAGATAAAATCGGTGCTTGTAATCATTTCTCGCCTTAGTAAAACTGAAAGAATTTTCGTTTGGATAATTCAAGCGATAATGTAACTCTCTCAGCAGTTCTCTTTCTGCTAATAATTTAAGTGACTGATTTTATTTTTTTAAATAAATGTTTTTAACATTTACCTCTTCTCATCTTTTCACTTTTATATTGTTTATCTTACTTTCCTTTTCATACCGCATTTGTAAAAAATTTTTTCTATTTTGTGGTCTCATTGAGTAGTACTGTAGGGTATCGTATCCCGACTAGAGCATCATTTATATATTCAAGAACCTGCTATACTGCCCTCCAGAACTGTCACAAGTTGTCTTCATTAATATCTTAGCCATCCCTTATATTATGAATTCGTGAAAAGTTGTGAGATTCGTTGTAGCGAGCATTGACTGTATTTATTGCTTTTGTTAAACACAGACAGGTGTGGAGGTAAAATTTAATATTAATGATGGCAAACGCACTTGAAATTAAAACTTATTGTATTCAAACTTCAAGGCAGTTTTGAGCAAGAAAACGAGCGCACAACGCATTTTCTAATTTCAATTTGTACTAAAAATATTTTGTCTTTCTTTCTTTCTTTCTGTTCATTAAAAAAAAGTGAAAAGGTTGCTGACCTGCCTTAACAAAGATTTTACTTAATTTCTTTTGCATTTCTTTTCTGCCAACGTCTACATGCTGTCATTTTTAAAACTATATTTAATTTGAACAGTTTTCAAGTTGTCACAAAGTTTGTCAACTAAAATATTATTTATGGCGTATAAATTGTATAATTTGTTTTCATGTCAGTAGTGCCAGTGGCAGGAGGGGTTTACATACAATGTGTAAATGTGTAAACCAATTTATTGGTTACAGATTCGTTTAAAATTGCAGAAATATGAACGGGATTAGGGTAGGCAATTTCCTGAATATTTATTAATATACAATTTTTTAAAGTCGATTCCTACTTTTTATTAAATAATAGCCGTATTGACTCTTAAAAAATATTAGATAATTGTCAAGTATTGCCTAGTAACTACAAATACTATATATAATGACTTAACTAATCCACAAAGCACTGTTAGCCAATTTAAATTAAGTTTTAATAATTGATCCAAAAGGTCTTAATAAAAAGCTATTTATTTATGGCCAATTGGGTGTAATTAATCTTTCACCAAAATTTTCTTTGGCAAAAACAGTTGTATCGCGCTATGAGATATGTAAGCCCGTCCTGTGGGAAGCACATGTTAGCAAGAAGAGCTTTTCATTTAAACCTTTTTTTCTAAGCATGCGGGTGTCAGTAGAAAAGTCTTAAAACTGCTTGCAGAGTGGCACCAAGCGTGGTCGCCGACAGCAGGAGCGGTTGTTTGAAGCCTATTTAAACGTGAAATTACCAATTAGCAGTTCCATTTTGCTTGTTAGTATGGAAAAAGCGCTGTAAACACATTTAATTGTAAAACAGGCCAAAAATATAAACAGCTCCAGATTAAAGAATCTTTTCTTTTGCACTGTAACTAAATGTAATTACAAGCAGCTCTTCATACCAGTTTTATACGCTAAAATATTGCAAATTTTTGCGGGGTGCCATGAGAAAAACTTAAGGAGAAAATATGGAAATCCAGTCGTTCACATAAAATATCATAACTTGTTTACAAAATGAAACATTTCTGAGTATGGAGCAGGAGTGAAAAAGCCTACAGTGTTGAATTTCTTACAGTCACATAATTTCACATGGAAAATCATTAAAAGCATTTGAAAGACAATGTGAAAATAATAAAGTTGTAAAATGAAAGTTTCTTAGTGTAAACAAGACTGAAAGATCTCTTCCAACTTCGTTTGTAGGATATCATTTTGTTTTTCATATATTTTGCATTTGCACCATCTAATCAAAATCAGCGAAAATAGAAAACCGTTCCAACAGTGTTGATAATAGAACGTCTTTTTTAATTGCAGTATTTAAAACCGTTTGTTAACTTGCTGTAACGCAAGAAAAAAAGTGCTCAATACTAATGGTTGTGGCAGCAACAACTTGTTGCACTAACTTGATCTTAAAAATCTAGTCTTTCGTTGCCCACTTCCACAGCCATCAAGCTCTGGCTTACGCCACAGTAGTCTTATACTAAAAATTAATAACGATATTTTAAAGTAGAGGAAAAACAACAACAAACAGCCAGTTTAATTTCGGTTTTTATATAAAAGATATTTACGCAAAACTACGAAAAAAGTTTTCTACAATCTTTGAGATACATTTTATTTAATTCCACTTCCTTCCTGCTTTTTGAAATGAATATCTGACAACATTTGTTGGTTATCGAAATAAATTTTTATAAATTTTCGGCTAAAATTGAAACTAATTTATAAAACATTCAATGAACGTGCGCACCACCAACTAAAAAAAAAAAAAAACTGTCCAAAAAATCACAGCCATAATGAAATTTCACTTTCAACATTTTGCAGTCTGCTAATGAAAATGCAAGAAACTGTTGACGATTTCTAATTATTTTTAGCACTTGCCGTTTTCGTACATTAAGCAAAAACAAATTAACAAAAAAAAAAATTTATATATATATATATAATTTTTTAAATATAAATATAATTTAAACAGTAAAAGACACGCACATGTATCTCATTTAATCGGCGATAGTCGTGCATTTTAATCAATATTGCCAAAACAATACACACTTCAATGTAAAGTACGAGTATGTGTAAAAAACAATTGAATAAAAAGCGTTCGCTTGGATATGTGAGGTTGGCCAATTGCACATATTAGGGAAATTAAGCATATTAAAGTGCTTAAAATAATTTATTTTCGTATTTACAATATGGCAAAAAGGAGAGCGTAAAATAATAGTGAGAAGAGACAACTGAAACGTTCTTTAAAAAGGATAACAAATATTTTCAAAATTGAAAATGGTTTATGTTGCCTTCTGTTCAGATTGGGAAATTATTTTTAATACGCTTTCAATGAAATCCTTCTATATCCTTCTTTCTATTCTTAGAAAAAAAGACTTTAGCGGCAACTAAAATTGCCGCAATTGCAAAGGAATGTGTAAAAAAAAATTTCAAGGAATTTTAGCCGGTGGCCAGAGACTTATTTACATTAATACAATTAATATTTTTATTGAAAATGAGAAATATATTCTGAATAAATTGTGTTGTCGAACAGAGCAGTATGAGCACCTTCTGGCATTCTCTTGTTATGCTAGAAAAGCAGCCAACGATCTGTAATAGCATACCGATACCAGTAAAGTTTCTTGCTGTTTAAGAAAAGTTTTCAAAAAGCTTTTTCTTATTTTATTTAATTTTTTGTTATTTAATTTTGTTGTTTGCAGCTGCTATTTTTTGATACATTACTGCTTTGCGCCATCATGAGCTCGGTGGGCATGTCAAGCTTTAAAAAAACTTATTTGGTAAAAGCATTTCACTTTCTGCCAAACGCTTGAATACATGAATACACACATTTAATATCAAATCATTTCACTTTTTTTTGTACCACACCCCCTCTCTGAGACCCAGCAAACCAACAAAAATTTCTAGTCGAAATATTTTTATAATTAATTCCTAATTGATAAAGAAAAGCAAATACATACACCAATTTTTGCTTTCCACTTCAATTATACAATAGTAGATTATTCCAAAACTCGGAATAGGCTTGTGGTCTGTACTATTCCCCCAGCCAGTCCATAATTTTGCTCAGCATTAATTTCCAAATGAACGATACTAATAATAATTCAAAAAATTTCAATTCGATTTAATTGGTTAGCCCTCTCGCCTCGCTTTTATTACATGCAATATGGGCAAAGCAGCGCATGGCCATCGAACGGCTTTCGAATTGTCTTCACAAAATATGGCGATTAACAGTTTAACGATTTCTTAATTTCTGAGCGAGCATACATAATTCAAATAAATCTCAACCATTAGAGTGACGCTTTGCATTGTTTTACATTTCAGGTTTTTAGAGAGATAGACAGATGGACAGACGTATAGACCTGCAGACGTACAAGTACAACTTACACGTATGCATGAATGTGCTTATTTATTTATGGACGAGTATGCAGACGCCTTGAACTCACATACTTTATGAATACTTTCTTTATAAAGTGCATATTTATTGCATTTGTCAAGCTTAAAGTTTAGCAACGCATTCAAACTTGATGCAAGTTTTTTTCTTTGACGGAGTACAACAATTGTTGCGCTTGTCAGTCAATATACAATATTAACTTTATAATTATATCAGTACAGGCATACATAATATTTGCCCGCATGCGCGAGTACTCGTATGTAAGTCTATAGATCTCTCGGTCAGCGTGTTCATATTGTAAATTCATTAACATTTAAAAATTTTATTAAACAGTAATGATTTCAAGGCTTAAGGGGATCAAGCTTTGTGAACTATTTTACTGGGTAAAACATGTTTGTAAACTCCGTACAGCGCAAACATTGCTTACTTTTCTATTAAATAGATTTGGGAAATAATGCGGGTTCGCTTTCCTGACACAACAACTCTAATTCACCATTTATATCCGCAATTGGGAAACCCAGCCAAAGTCCCAAACTTGTTTTTGTTTGTCATTCATACATGAGCTTTGCAGTCACAAGGAGCGCTATTGATAAAACAATTGAACTATTTCTTTCTTCCTCAAGACTGATACTGTTTCTTTCTGCCTGAGTGTCACGCTCCATCAAGCCGTGTGTGTGTAAAGGTATAACGAATTTTCGGGTTGGTAAATTTCTAAACAATAACTCCGTCGTTAAAAAACCACAAGTTAACACACCTTTTTTCGTGTTCAGACAAACGTTTCGCTGCGGCGTTATCGGAACTTTAAATGATTTCACATCGCATTCTAAGAAAGCAAACAATATGCAATCGATCACAATCTTTTTTTTGTAGGAAAAATTGTCAGGAGTTTATAGTGGCATGTAACTGTGAAAAGTAGTATAAAAAGATAATTAAATCGTTAAATCCACTCCACATTTTGTGACAAATCGATCTTGCACAATAACAACAAAAATTTACTTCGCCTAATTCGCCTCGCTACAAAGTCTGACAAGCGAACAACTGCAAAGAAGCACAGAATTCGAGAAATATTCGTATTGCAGATCATATTTTCAAATCTGATTCAATCACTTTAACCACTTGAGCTTCGTGGAAATGACTATGCGCTCAATATTCATCACGAGTATCAGCTTGGAATGCCGCTAACAACAACCATACACGATCATTCGAGGAGCAAAGCCATCAATACCTTTGCAAGGCTTCCAAGACAAAAAAAAAACATCAACTTTAAAATTAGAGGAAAATGTATCCATTTATTGCTTTAATTGGCATTAAGGGCACAAAATTAAGAGTCACCAAGGACGAACTGCACAAAATTGCAGGATCGCTTTATTCTTTGTCTTAATTGTAAAAAAATATGCTCTCTTTAAAAGTAACTGGAAACTGTCCATCGCTTGTCTTGTGTATAAAATGCGAATTGCTGTAAACCGAAAGGTGGCTTTAATGGAATAACGGCAAGAAATTTAGCTTCTGACCCATTATACTGGCGATTTCGGTGGCTGAGGCATCTATGGCTATTTTCGGCAATCTTTGATGTAGATCCCGCCCTGTTTACGATTCGCCTTTTATTCAAGTGGAAACTAAATGCAATGAGAAACTAATTGCAGAATCAAGAGAGATATAAATTCAGAAGATGGATTCGTCTGAAACCAACATGACTCTCGTTAGCTTTGTAAGAATGGTATTTTACAGCCATCTGTAGGTAGTTCGGTTGTGTATGGCGGAGCTGTTCTAAGCCAAAATAGCTTTTACACGTGGCAGGCGGCTTAAATAAGTGGAGGAGAAAAGTGAAGGACTAAAACTGCTGCCATGTCATGCTCACTTTACACAGGCAAACCTGCCTATCAACATCCATCAGTAGACACGTTATGCAACAATAGACTTAGGAAAAATGTTTTGGACTACACGCTTATTGATGTTTAGAATGGTGACACATATACAGGATGTGCGCCGGGATATTCTGCATAATCCTTGTTTCTAATCTTTGATTAAATGAAAGTTAATGTATCTAATACTGATAAATGATTTATTCATTGTTGGCCATTGTGTACGGAATAGAATGTCAGTTAGGATTAACTATCCGCCTTTGTTAGCCTCAGAAAGACTAAGCCTTTTGAGCACATTGCCCTCTAAAAGCACCTTTTACACGCTGTATAAGCAAGCTTGGTACAAGCCAAACTGAAACCATTTGAAGTATTTGGCCTTCTGCAATGTACCCATCTGAATAGTAAATTGTAAGCGTCTCCTGTAAAGTAGATGCAGCTTCTGTGATACTTACAGAGTCCACTCTGGGGCTACCTTTGAGCTCACCTGAACATGTTACATGTAAATGAGGAAAAAACGAAACTATTTTTCTAGCAGTGGATGGCATTAAATTAGATTATTAGGGGCTTTTTGAAGGAATGCTTAAAGCACTTTGCTTTAGAATTATGACCCCACAGTATACCAGAAACATGAGCACGCAGAGCCCATGTAGCCATCGGCCTAGCTGTCTCTTGGCTGGCACATTAGTTTAGTTTAGAATTAAACTTTGTTGTTGCTTGTTTAAGATGAAAACCAAATTAAATAATAAAATATGCGCCGTGCTTGCGTAATAATATAATGATATATCTCTGAGATAGTGATGGAATCTGCGCGAGAGCCATGTTGTAGTTGCCTCACACAGAGCTTAATTTACTTGTTTATGTACTAGAGGGTCCTTGTACTAATTCAGCAAAGTTGCGATAATAATATGTATGCATGAAATGTAATGGTTATTCGTTACCATGCCATTGCAAAAGGGGCGTACCACGTTCCAGCTTACGCGCAGTGCAAGTATAAATATATTTTCATTCATTTTTTTTTATTTATATTTGTAACAAAAGCTAATTTCTCACAATAACATTGTTTGAAGCTTAAATAAAATTATACTTTAATTGTTGGAAGGGGAGCTACTCTGCCAGCGAAATTGTTACAATTATGCTAAATTTATTGGCATTCGAAAGTCATGAGCAGCATGGGGCATCAATGGTATTTGTGTTATCTATTCCCCAAATGCATCCACAGACTCAAATGTTATTGCACAATAGTATTGTATTATTTAAGGCCTGAATTCATTTCGGAAAAACTACGGTCACAAAGTAAAAATCTATGAGCCATGTGATACAATTTGAAATTTTCACTTTAGCATTCCCGGTAGAGGTTGACAAACTTTCAATGGCCCTGTCTGCCTCCCTGTCTGTCTGTCGTCCAGTTAAAGATCTACTACAGAGTACTTTCTAATGTGGGTTGATTATATTGTTATATCAAAAGAAGACTGTTACTAGTCGTATTATAATAGGAGAAATACATTTACAGTCTACTAAAATTATTAAAAGGTTTGCTTGTAAAACAAACAATTTATATCTACATAAAACTGTAAGAGGGCGGAAATGCATTTAATATAAAATTTAAAAGTTTATTTTGTGTTAACAAAACTATTACAGTATTTTGAAACTTTTTTTTTCTCTCCCTCTTCAACAAAATAAACAATGGAAGTTGCCCTGCTTTTGTATCCACAACTTTAAACATTTACAAAAATATTTTTATACAGAAAATAAATAACGGCTACTTGCCAGAAAGCCCATAAGAAAAATTACATCATTCACAAGATACTGTGAAGGCAATCTTTAGCTTTTAAATGAGTATAAAATGTAAATAATTTTTTAATTTTTGGCACCGAGATCAGTGTTGCTGGGTTGGTTTCATGAAAATACTAAAAATGCGTACTGGACTTTCCATACATACATGGATGGGCATTTATGCAAAGTCGTGTCTGTCCTTCACACAGTCTGTATGGAAGCAGCCTTCCTCCCCATACCCCTCAAAAGGAAGATGAACGAGGATGAAGTTAACTTCAGAGCATATCTCTTTAAATATAAGCACGGTAATACTAACGAATGCCCAAAATGCATAATCATAATAGACTTAAAGAACCTCCTCAGAAAGAGCAATCCAATCCCAGATCATGTCTGACAATATTAATGTTGTCTTGAAAAGCGACCTAGAATTCTGCTAGTGTCTTCGTAAAGAAAGTCTTTACTCTCCAGAGAGCACTAGCTAGCAGCACTAGCTAAATCAGCAACTTCTTCTGTAGGAGAGGGCGTAGATTTTCTTCTTCTAGCTCGTATAGCATTAAAATATAGAATATCTTTTCACTAAAGTTTTAACTGTTATTCGTGTAAAAAATTGAATAAAACTGGCTATAAAAATTTCTATTATTGGAAAAGGATATATTCCATGTAATTCACATGCACACACATATGACTACATCCATAAAAATCTCTTTATTATTCGCCTGTATGGCGAATTTAGGTTTGAACTCAAGTTAGTTTAATTTACTGCTTTCGATTGCTTTTGAAGGCCGTCATTTAACTCGTGCCCAAGTAAAGGAGAAAAATTAGAAAATTTTACAAACAACACTGAGTGACAAAAGTTTTGAGGTAGCAAAATCTGGGTTATGATAGCAGTTTTCTGGTAGATATTGTTGAGTAGTTGGAATTTTCCATACGCCTCCAAAGTCTTGAGTTATACTTAAAGAGGAAGCCGCTATGGATTGCAAATAGTCCACTACGATTGTTCTGCAATAATTTCGGATTAATTTACAATGAACGCTTAGGAAACAAATAAAAACTGTTGAACACTTATTGAAGTTTGATTGTATATATCACTTTAGTACCGTTCATCTGCCTAAATTGGTACCCATGACAGCTAAGAATCGGTACACACAGCGCAGAATTACTTTACGCCATCCAACATGTTCAATAGCAATACTATCGATAATTTGACCTCGCTACTCCGAAGATAAGATAAGTGAGTTAACACCATTGGACTTCTTCCTTTGGCGTCAGTTGAAAGGTAATGTGGACATCGATAAGCCAGCAACAATTCAAAAGCTAAAGGATGAGAGAATTCGCCACATTTGCGGCATAGAACTTTAACTATCGCTCAGCATCATCGAAAATTTGAACCAACGGCTAGAGGTGTGCCGCTGAGATCGCGACGGCCAGATGACCGATATTTCGTTATATGCAGAACTAATAATTTGTGTTTTATTCGAAATCAATATCGCCCCATAAAAATTTAATCACCGTTTACATCAAATCAAATAATATTTACAGACGGTCTCAAAATTTAAAATAACATCGATTTTTAAGTTTGACTTTCCACAATTAAGAAACAATAGGATATATTTGCCCCTCTAGATGACCAGTTTGAATAATTCCTGCACAAAAATGTGGTCCTTCTGTTGCAGTCCGCTTCCCCTATCGCGTGTTTTGCTGACGACATTGTTTCCAAGACATTTTTCATGCACCAACAACATCCCAAAGTACGGTAAATCCAATCCTGCGTTTCTAATAAAAATAACATCTCCAACCCTGCACGATTCATAAATAATGAGTTAAACATTCGAAAAATTTACATTTTTATACTATTTATATATGTAATTCGTTTTGAAATTTATAAATTATTTAATATTGTTCCAAGCTTAAGATATTTTATAAAAATTGTTTTCATTTATTTTATTTGTGAGAATTTGTAATGACAATATCGTTATTATTTGATATTAATTTGATAATTCAAATTGCACGGAAACAAAATAAAATTTAATTTGACCTAAAAATAAAATCGAGATAAAAATGAATTGTTGTGGGGTTAACCGGTTCGTTTGAGCATTTAACCTCATCCGAATGCAGATCTTCGGAGAAGCTTTAACCAAATATTTCCTTAGAAGAGGTGGAGCCTTTAAGCAACTTTCAATTAAAATAAATCGAGAGGCTTCAGATATTTTAATGAAATTTAATTATATTTCATCTTTTCGATATTTCTTTACACTTTGTGTAATTGGGTCCGGGAAAATACATGTGTATTACTTTATTAGATTTAAAATTGTCTAAAATGAAAAAATGAGATATAAAAATTTTCTCCATAATGAAAAACCTTTAACAAGTAGAAATAAGAAGAAACTTAAATAAGATTTTATAATTTCATGCCCCAATTTTCTCCTCCCTTTCTCCTAAGCCCTGAGCCATATTGACTATATATGATCTAAAATTGGTTCCTTTAGATGAGGTATGATAGATTCGCAATATATGTATATCATCGTCAGTAATTTATTTCTTTGTGGAGTATTAAAACATTGATGAAGTCGGCAAGTCGGGTCTTCTGTGATGTCTGGTATGTTTTACGTCCATCTATTCCACGAAACGAGAAACCCAAACTTTCAGTTCAAATCTAATTATTTTCCCTTTCATTTCTTTATTGGCTGATTAAATTAAATTAATCATATAAATTAATAAATAAATTGTGTTTCTTATAGTTTATTTTTATTTTTGATAAGCACAATATTAAATAAGAGTCTGATTGAGTTCGAAAATTCGAACATTGAACTGTCACAAGATAATCGAAACGGATCAAAATGTGTAGTGATCAAAACGCAGCCCCAGAAATACTACAGTGCAAACCCTCTTTTATAATTTGCATAAGTTTTGAAAGAAGTTTACACAAGTTATCAAAATGTGTTTTAAAGCGGTGTCTAAAAAGAGATGTACAGCTTCAATATTATTGTGCAAATTATTGGAGTCAAATGTTGGTGTTTTCGGAAAACGAAAACATGAAATAGTTTTGATTTTTATTGAGACACAAATTATTTAGAGATACTCGTATTATGCCTGCCATTTAGAATATTCAAAAATATTTAAAATTAGGCAATTGGACTCCTGATGCAGTCGTCTTGATTTGATACAATAAGTTACTGGCTTAAACTAATAAATGAAAATTATTTCACTCTGCTCTGTTCAGAGGAGCAAATGATTACGATAGTCAAATTCCGTAACACACACTTTTTGCTTCCACGACTTGGTATTTGCTATGGAGACGAAAAGAAATGGACAATATTGTGGCATAATCTCTGGACCACTTCGCAAAACAAGTTTTAGTGAACGTAATATTTTCTGCCTTATACGAGCGCTAAAACCATGCAATTATTGCAAAGTTTTGTTTATAGAAAATGTTGAATGTGTTTTCTTTCTTAAATTAGTTTTGGCCAAATCTGGTTCGGGTATCGAAAAAAAAAATATAAAAAATGTGATGACAATAATCGTCAAAAAATAAAAAAAGATGACATGAAAGCTCGAGTATGTGCTTCTATTATAAATGTGTAACCGCTAGCAAGCCATCGATTGGAAACTTTAACGCAACAGGAAGTCAAGTGGAGTATAAATATATAAACGCGGTGGGCTTTTAATACTTTGACAGCTTAATTTTAAAGTTTATTTTTCCCAGAGAAAAAACCTGTAGAAGAAATCAACAGGTAAATTGGAACAAATTATTATAATCTTAAGACTGCATCGCACTTACAAAGCAAGTTATATTTGTAAGCACATTTACACATATACATATATGTAATAAACACATATCCGTACATACGAGTCCATACAACTAATGACCAATATGTTAAGAATGTTTTCTTCGTGGACGTTTCAAATTTATTCAAACTCAGATAGGATTTTACACTTTGGCCCGTCTATATGTTCATATTGGTATAAATTTTATAAATAAACACGCGGAGATCTAAATAATTAAATAAAAATTTTTCATTTTTGGAAGATCACTCTAGAGAGCATCGAGAAAGGTTTGATCCCTCAAGTGCCATGGACACGATTAAAATGTCCAAGTTCATCACAATTGAAGGCGATCAAATAATAACTCTTCAAATGAAAGTACCATGACTTTTTTTATAATCATCAACGAGAACCGATAATGCATTTGTGGAGCCGTAAAAGTACGATCACGTGCATACACTTAATGCCCCTGGACACTAGAATAACTGGAATAGAAAGTCCTCATCACTCACTAGTTAAGTATGTGTCGGTGTCGTATGCTTGCGACTTCGTACAGTTCATGTCTGGCATTTTCTTTGTCAATCAGAATTGGATATGATCAAATAATTACTCGTGGAATTAAAATTTCCATTTTTAAATGTTGCAAATAAATAATTATTCGACTAATACAATGAACGAAAAAAGCCTACTCAATCGGACGATTTGTCAAACATGGAAGATCCGTCCTATATATAAGATAAAGTGTTTTAAAAATGCATCTGCATCTGATTTGCTTGACAACTGACAAAAAAAAAACCCAAACTTTTCCATTCAAAAATAAATGGAAATTTTCAAAGAATGACGATTTTTATCCAAAAATGCAAAGGGTACAATTGTTTTACCTCCTCCTACTACGCAATTTTGATACGATTTATTTAAAAGGATAAAATCACGTGAAGTTCCTGTATGAAGCTATAGTAGGATTGTGATAAGGCGAATTCAACCATGATAATAAATTTAATAATTAGTAAATTTGTTATTGCTTCCAAGCCTTTTGTTTAATTTAATGAGTTTGTATTATTATTATTAAAAACTGATGTTAAGAAATTTAGGCAGTTATCCGTTGTAAATCATTTGAATTTAATTTGCCTTTGTGGTGAGGGAAGTGTCCTTCCTTTGAAGACATATTCGCTTTTAGATTGTTGCTTAAGATTTAATTTTATAAGATTTGAGAAAGATAGTCTATTAGGAAAGGTCTTATCGCATGCAATTTGATCCTTGACAGTAAAATCTTTTTTGTCCATTGCAAAGATCACAGTTCGTAATTCATAATTAAAGCAATGGGTATATCAATGTCATTTCGCCTGGTATATAGCTCAGTAGAAGTGAAATAATTTATAATAAGCATGCACTTTGTTTTTCAATCCCATCCGTTATATATTAATACTCAAAAATATACATACGAGCATGTAATATACCCAATGAGGATCTAAGAGAGAAATAGAATCGCCCTCCTGCTAGCGTAGAGCCCACACGACGGAAGCGATCGATTTGATATATGAAGATATTTTACTTTTCTGCCAGAGATTTTGTAATTTTTCATATTGTTTTCAATTTTCAGGCATTAATGCTCATTTCACCATAGAGGGCACTCTTCCCATAAACTTCTCGTTTATGAAGCGCTTGTAATCTTTTATTCATTTTAATTAATTTAATTGTATACATTTTATACTTATGCATATGAAGTAATCAACCATTATAAGCTATTAATGAGGTTTGGTCTTTATATAGCCATGATTTAAGAAAATATGCAATTAAAGTAGAGAAATGTTATCACTATAACAGTTGGTTTTTATTTTATTTTAATTATTCGAACGCTAATGAATATTCACTCAGTGCGAATGAAAAGATGCATTAACAGAAAATGAAAATATTTTAAAAGTTAATCTTCCCAATTAGCATTAAGTTTGTTACCTCATCTAGTAGGACTTAAATAAAATGTTTACGAAAGAAAAAATATTAATTGGCACATCTCAAAAGCCTTTTATTGTCGTATTACGTATGAAGGCAATGAGAATCCCTTATTTTTAAAGCATAAATTTATTTACTATTTTTTTTTTTTTTTTGTAATAAAAAATTCACAGGATTGATAAGCTCGACTCTTAAGCTCAACTTTAGCATCATTTTATTCTTCCCTTAAGCTTTTTATATGTAAGTTTTTACAATACCTTTATTGCGGTTTTAGCCTGTTTCGGTCGGCCGCAAGAGTGAATGTTAAAATTAATTAGACACTAAAGACTTCTTTATAGGTTTTATTCTTTATATAATTGAATTAATTACAAAGTATATTTAACAAAAAATACTAAAGTTTAAAATTCTTTCAGTTAATACTAAAAAAGCAAAATTTATTCGTCAAAATCAAGTGAAGAGTTTACGATATTCGATGTAAAAATAGTCTTAATTACTTTATTTTTATATAATTTTGCTTTTTTAATTCTGTTAATGTTTTAGATATGTAGCCATGTGAAGGAAATCGATTAAAAATTATAGAGAAAAATTTCCCAACAATCGTTTTCCAACACACAACTCATTGATTCCACAAGTAGTTTAATGAACACTGCTAAATCGTAACTTCATCGCATGTGCAATGAATTCTTCTAGTCTAGCAGCCTTTAAAACCTTTAAAACAGCTAATTTTAAATGAGACTTGTTGATCTTTCAAAAATGTACAAACTACAGTCAACAGATTCGGATAACTAAATATGACTTGGCCTTCTAGGATTTTACTATCAGGATGCTTTCAAAACAGTTCGACCCAACCTACTTCCTGTAGAATTGTCGTGAGCATTAATATTCTTAAGAATTGATTGGAAGCTTGCTTTTTAAAAATCTTCAATGAAGGTTAAAGAAATATTATTCAGATATATATATCTGAATATATATATATATAATATATGCTTTTGGTGAAATGATACTACTTACTTATATCAAAAAAGTAAAGAACGATTATGCTTTATTTTTAAAAGTAAATGTATATGTATAATAGTACCATGGGCTTTTTGGACAGATTCTGCTGGGCCTTTATGTACTCTATGATATTAACCTTTAATTAAAATATGTATAATACGATACTTGCATTTAAAATATGCAACTGAGATTAACGCTAAAAGGTAAAAATTTAAGTTTTGCTTAAAGAATTTTCTTTTTTTTTCAACTTAAAAAAATCCTTTTAATGTAAAAATATGACAGAAATATCATTCACAAAGTGTTAAATTTACCACAAGAGAATGGAAAAGAATGAATTCTTAAAATTATAAATAAGTATTAGCGATGATGTTACATTCAGTGTTAGTTAATTTCAATTTTTTAATGATTTAGCAAAATAATTCTTTTAATTTTTTTAAAATTAAAATTGTTCATCCTATCAAAAAATTTACATTTATTTTCTTTGCACTCTATTATTACGACTTAGTCAAGATTTATACAAAAACCTGTTTATATCAATTTCTTTAAAATTCTATTCTGCTCCGCTATTCGTCATTGCACTGCTTTTGTCGAGATGTAAAATGTCCGTGTAAATTCCGACTTTTTTGATTAGAGCTAGTTGTTTTCTTATCTTTTTATTTTACATATTTCTTGGTAATTCATATGATTTGATTTATCTTAAGAGCAAATTTTGAATGCATTTTGTTCTTAAAATATATTTTAAATTCAAAATAGTTTTTTCATCTACGCCATGATATATTTAGTTTAATACGATACGTTAAACAATGAGCAGATTTAAATGTACTTATTAAACAACTGGTATATATAAAGATTATAGTGTAAAAGTAGAAGAAATTTTAGTTCCAATTTTTTTTTCAGAACAAAAACAGAATATTAAAAAAATGGTGTTTTGTTACGGTTTAACTACTTGATAGCCATCTTAACTGTAAGAATTCCGAATCAGAAATGTGAGAGTTTGCAAATAAATATTTTTATAAATTGATGTTACTTGTTACACAGTTTCCAGATTTTGCAATTGCTATAAAATATACAAGAGCTGCCTCATATTTATTTCAGTAAATTGATGTGGAATCCTTGTGAAATTTATTTTGAAAACTTTAAATTTAATTGTAATCCAAGTCTTTCCTTTCATTTGGATTCAGTTAAACCTAAAAAAAACTTTCATTTTAATGGCATATCCACTGTAACACTGAATGGAAATGATGTGTTCATAGTATATATAATACAATTTATTTGGCTATTTTTGCTCGCCAAGTCCTTTATAATTATGCACATCATCATAATTGTTTTTGAAGAGGAGGGAATGAATAAGTTCGGACTTGTAACCCTATTTCTATATTATGTCATGGCTGTTCGATTTCCCCTAAACTATGGACAATTGTATACTATTGTTTGAAAAGGATGTTCGATATGTCCATACTATTAAATCAAAACAAATTTCTAAGGCGTGAATTACGTTAGTCTTAAGCCTTTTGGAGTACACTCGTAAATTAGAAATCCCTGTAATTATAATTTTCAGAAATTGATTTTTGTTTCACTACGTTTAACACACTAAAATACGAAATATAAATTGGAATTTGAGAACTACAGTGATGATGTGCACAATACAGAAAAGCATAAGCTGATGTTAATAAACTTATTATTTGGATAAACAAGCCTACAATATAATAGACAAAATTACGTTTTCAGGTTAATAAATTTGCTAATTTATATGAAAAAAAATATGTTGTACTTAAGCTTAATTACTAAGATAGCTAAAACTGAATTTTTTCAAGAAATATATAAAATTCGAACATTTAAATTGCCTTAGAAACAAAATGATTCTTATTTACAAGCATCAAAATGTACAACGTTTTTCATTTTCCACTTAAATTTGTAAAAATAGCTAAAAAAAATATTGTATAAAATACTTGCAGATTAGCAAGATATTACTACTGTTTTTGATATTGCAAGTTAACAACAGCATGGTAAATTATATGTTGATGTCTGGGCGGTATTTAGAAGTATTTAATAAATACTATTTATATTACGCTTGCCAAAATAGTCTAACGTAGCATATTACACCAAAGCGCAAAAACTGGCAAAGTTTTAAATTCAAGATATATTTGACTTATGCATATGTTGGTCTTCAACCTAGCCCTAAGAGTTTTAAATTCGCCCTAATTAACCTTTTTTAGAATACTTCTGTTTGGTTTTTCTGCTATCTAGACTTTTGTTATGCTTACGACGTCCATCGCCTTTAGGTAAATTTTTTCCGTCTTTTTTCATTTTAACAAGGCCATTAATTCTACTATAGGAATTTTCGAGTCCATGTAAATTCATGAATTCAGTTTTGCAAACATTAACAAATCCACCTCTACCATTTTCAACCGAATAATAAGCCGTAATAGTCCTTCTGGATTCGGGGCCTTGGGTTCTTTTTAAAGATGACCGTGTTGGTTTCTCAACGTGTATGCAATTAAGAAGGTAGCAATTTTGCTGATACTTAGTTGGTAGGTTCCAAAATGTGCTGAAAATAACAATTGGATGATTCATTTCAAGCTTTTCTCTACATTTTCTCCTGCAGCCGCACGGCGGTCCCATTACTCGGTGTATTACAAGATCATTATTTACTTTTTGTGGATTTTCAAGACCAAATATTGAATGTTCCAATGTGAATGCTGGATTAAACAACATACTATTGTCGTCCTAAAGGTTTGTACAATTAATTAAACAAATTTTGTTTTCTTCATGTTTCGACGAAGCATACACACCTCACTTGTTACAGAGGGAACTTCATTATCATCATTTTCATCGCTTGACAAAAGATTTACAACAGATTCACTGTTGTTATTAGAATATTTACATTTACTTAAAGCTTTACCACGGGAAATCATTACTGCGTATAATACAATTAAAAACAATAGTATTTATGAACGTACATATAATAAAATAATTATATTTTATGGATCAATTTTTTTGTTGTACTAAAAAAAGAAAATAAAAAATAAACATTATTATGACACACAGAGAACGAAGGCTACTCCGTATAATTGTAACGGCGCCAAAATAAAAAACTAACCAAACTGTTACGACTGAAAGTTATATATATAAGAATTGTAACGCGGGAAGTAAACGAATTACTCAAAGGGATGAAAACATGATACATATCGTCGAATATTTATAAATAACGTACAGCAATAGAATTAGGCAATATTATACAAATATCTTATTGGATGTTAATATACAATATATAAACTGTTTTATCATATTTCAATCATTTAACAAGTACATGCAACACAATTTTGTACGCCAGATGGCACCTGAGTAATGTCAATAAAATTTGCTCAAAATATGCAAAATTATACTTTAAAAATTATTTTGAAAAGTGCAATAATTTAAGCACAATGGTGTGTTCTGTCTTTTCGGTCAATGTAGCTTATCATTTAATGTTTAAAGTTTATATTTTGTATATAAAAGCAGCATTTATTTCTTTTAAATATGTGAAGAAAATAAAAAAATAAGTAAGAAGAGTCTTCTGTATTGGGGTTTTGTATCAGAAATAAAATTCATAATAATCCCAAAGATTAGAAATAATTTAAAACGTGATAAATACTATAAATTATATAGTTGTACATAAATATATAAAATAAAAGAAGATAATATTTTCAATGGAAATTGCAGCTATGAAGACATATACAAAAATAATTCCTAAATGTGACAACACGATTTCGTTATGTCAATGTGCAATGCCTTCACAATATGTTTTAATGTAATGTTTATAATTTAATTTTAATTATATACATACAATATTACTTAAGTAATATTTTACTTAATTATCCATTTTCATTTTGAAAGTTGTGTCGTTGGAAATAATTGCGAGATTTGTGTGAATTTTTGTCATGCGCTGTATATGGAAAAGGCTTGCGTTTTATAAGTTATAGCAAGTTCTTTACTTTTTTGTAAATAATAGTGCAAATTGTTACATTTGTATAACAACTCAAGTGAGAATACGACCACTCAGTCGGAATGATTTTTTGCCTATATCATTCATCTAGGCTTGCGTGGTTGGTGCTGGGTTATGCCCCATAGATGAATGATATAATTGCAATATGGTGTACCCTGTGTTATTATTATCAGAAGGTTTATTAATACGCACATACATGCATACACAGAGTGCGATGGGGTTTCTGAGTGGGATTGGAAGTATTGCTCTCTTGATAAAGAGCTTGATTATTCTAAACTCGATCAATTTTTTCTCAGTTTATGTTTGTGGAAAAACAGGTTGACGTTGACAAAGTTTAGTATACTTTCGGCATCCAAAGAGCAGTTATCATTGCAGTTTCATAGCCCAGGTTGGTAGAAACTCAGTGTGAGTAGTATATTTTATTTTAATCCAATATGAAAGTTTATACATTTGTATGTATGTATGATTGTTTATTCTATTTCGTTACATAATATCATTAAAATTTATCTTGCTGCGTGGAATTTAAAGAGGGGAGTCGAAAAGAAAATGGCTTTACGTTTGGTTTATATTAGCTCTGTTTGTAATGGCATGGGACAAACTTTTGTACGTGCCATGTCCACTCAAACTGGCAGCAAGAATATTGGGTTTGTAGGCTTAGGTAACATGGGCGGTCATATGGCCACGAATTTGATTAAAAATGGTCACAAATTGCATGTGTTTGATATCTCTAAGCCCGCTTGCGACAACTTAAAGGATAAGGGTGCCAAGGTTTACACAAACACCAGTGAATTGGCAAAGAACTCGGACTTTGTTATTACCATGTTGCCAAATAATGATATTGTCAATAAATCTTATGAAGAAATGACTGCAAATGGAGTTAATAAAGAAACCATATTCATCGATTCTTCTACAATTGATCCGAACTTGGTCAAGCAATTGCAAAAGATGATCAGTGGTAAGGGTGCTCGTTTTATTGATGCTCCTGTGTCTGGTGGTGTGCCTGGTGCTGAACAGGCTACTCTGACTTTTATGGTTGGTGGTACTAAGGAAGAATACAATGCTGTGAAGAATGTTTTGGAATGTATGGGAAAACGTATTACTCACTGCGGTGACTACGGTATGGGTCAAGCAGCTAAACTGTGCAACAACATGATGTTGGGTATATCCATGATTGGTGTTTCAGAAGCGATGAACTTGGCTATACGTTTGGGGTTAGATCCCCATACATTTTCCGAAATTATCAATTCTTCTACTGGTCGCTGCTGGGCCTCCGAAATATACAATCCGGTGCCCGGCGTTACCCCTACTGCTCCAGCCAACAATGACTACAAAGGTGGTTTCTCCACCGATCTAATTACCAAGGATTTGGGCTTAGCTTCCGGAGTAGCTACTGCCTCTAACACTCCCATTCCAATGGGAGCTATGGCTCATCAAATGTACCGCACTCTCAAGGCTCATGGCCTTGGCAATAAGGACTTTTCTGTTGTGTATGATTTCATGAAAAACACTAAATACAATTAAATAAAATGTGTATGCAAATTCAAAATTAAAAAAAAAAAACAAGTGCTTCCAAGTAGTGAACAGAACTAATTACCAGCTGTGCATTTATACTTTAAGAAATTGTAAGTAATAGAAGACAAGCTTTAAATGAAATTCTTAAATAAATATTTAAAAAACTATAACAAACAATAGTGTATATACTCAGAAAATATATTTTATATATGAAAGCAAAGTGTAACAAACGATTCCCGTCTTCATATTTGCATCAAGTGAGTATTTTACATTTTACGCTTTTAAATTACAGTAAATTTATGTAGTTAAAATTTTTTTATTAATTTTGAAAATACTAAAAATTATTATAGTAGTAGTAGTAGTAGTAGTAGTAGTAGTAGTAGTAGCAGTAGTAGTAGTAGTAGTAGTAGAAGATTTGTTATTAATATGATAACATATTTTATGTTTCAGAAAACAAATTAAGATTTTCTTAAATAAGTATAATGTTTAAAAATTATTTATAAATTTATTAACAAAAAAGAAACAAAAGTTATTTTCATCTTAAGCAGACATAAAGTAATATTATACATTATAATTTTTAATTTTTTACAAACGATAAACATAGTTTTTTAAATTGCCGTATATTATTTTCTGCTTTCGCGGCCGCTGGTAACGAGTTGAAAAGGCTAAGAACCTACATTACATTAAGGTGTGTTGCGCCTTATTTGTCCTTTGGAACTCTAATCTAAAATCGTCCGCGTTCCTAACGGGGTATTGATGTGTATTTTTAACATACTGTACACTATTAGCAAGATATCTCGGTGCTAGGTTGTGCTTGATTTTAAAAATCGTCATTAAAACGTTTAGCTTTAGTTTTTGATCAATACATAACCATCTTACATATAATTAATAATTATATTATATATTTATACATATATAAAAATTTCGTTGTGGGCAGAAAGTGATTCCAGTAATGACTTTATTATAGCGCCAAATTTATGTCGTCTTATTCGATGTACAATGAGTACTTGAAAATAATTATTCTACTTTTTCTGCTCAGCTCGCGTTTAAGTGGGTCTTAAGTCTGATTTGTAACGTGCATGATGTATCTGTGAATGCCAGCATTCTATTCAAATTGATTCACTGTGATGTATGTATGTATGTACACACATATGTATTTTTTATTTGTCATGTAAATAAAAAATCTGCAAAATACTAGTGGGTTTTAATGAAAAATATTTTTTCAGCTTTTGGTGATACTACTACAAAATAAAACTAAAATGTGTCCATACGTACACGTGTGTACGTATTAAAATTATACATAAATAGGTTAATAGATATATTTAATAAGATTCACCTATGTAGCCTTGTGTAAGGCCAATCAATATGGGCTTGTGCAGGAAATGAGGCCATTGACTTTAGCTTTTGTTCAAAATAATTTTTGGCACCCATTCTAATTTAGACGGATCAAAAACATTTTCCTATCGAAATGATGTAAGAGAAAGATCTATCGAAACAAGAGCTGGGATCTTTCTTGTATATATTTAAAAATAATTAAATGAAATGAAAAACCACATAAATTACAGCACAATCCAAAGTATACACCCCAATTAAGTATAGCCATTTCCATGGATATTTCCCCTTCTAGAAACAGTTTTCTCTTTTCCTTTTCCCTTATTCTAAATGTATTTCGTAAACGGGAATTTTTTCCCGGCAATAAAATGAGAATGCAAATAAAAGGGAAGAACTACTGCTCCGTAACGACTGTTGGACATGATATGCCCTTAAAGATGTACACTTCCTGCTGCTTTTTAATTAGATATAGAGACATATATATATCCCTTTTAACGTAAGCTCGAATGAATATGGACATGTTCAAGTCTTTTACATGCTTGGTTTTTCTTTCTCCAGGATGAATTAGTAGCCCATAATATTTTCAGAAGTAGTGTGTTTTTTTATCCCTCTGGGTTTTCTACGCCAACCGCTCTGAACCAAAAATGGCGTACAAAATTTGACGTCGTCAACTTCATCGAGGAAATTGGGTGTACGAATGCAAGTAGTTTTTGGAAACAAGTTCAAAAGAGAATTAAGGAAAATAAATGACAGAAAATTCATCGTATGAATTATCAGAAGCTTCCAAGTGTTTACCTATAAAGGAATTTTTTTTTTCAGTTACCTAACATTCATATATTTTCTTCGAATATATTAATTTTTTATATTTCACTCATTCTTGAGAATTGAAGACCCAATCTGGTTTCATTTTTTAATTAAATAGAAACATTCGAAACCTATTGAAATTGACTAATATTGACATACATAGTTTATATCATTCAGTTCGATATTAGACTCGATATCACATGTGGTGCTTAGACCCTGAATTAAAAAAAGTTTGCGAGGAAAATAATTAACGTAATAAAATTCGTAATCAAAGAAATAAAAAAAAGTTAAATTTTAAAAAAGTATATTCGCTTTTACATCACAATTACTATATAATATTATAAAATAATACAACAGATTATTAATACTAAATAGAAATATAAGATGCATACAAATGTTAATGATAAAAATTATTCGGGTTTTTCATTTCCATGCATGTGCAGGTACTTTTGTGATTTAAATTGTTACTTTTTAATGACCATAAGGATACCAATGTCAGCAGTTATATTTTCAATTTCATAATAGACAAGCTTCTCAATAGACAGTGCATCTCCGACACCTATTACGCTACTGTTGTCATTGGTTGTTATGCGGAAATGACCAAACAGGGTTATGAAATGTAAACTGAAATGTTTAACTTTTATCTTGGGTTTTCTTTGATACGGTTTAAATCGCAGGTACCCCAAAGTGGCTTTTTCACCCGTGTCATAAAACGCATATTCAAGACCTTGCAGTTGCGTAAAGGACAGGTTGGATGCGGGCGATATTCTCATGTGTTTAAAAGTCTCCGTATTTTTCATCATAGGAGCATCTATGAGCGGTATATGTTTCAACCATGAAATTAGTTCATAGCTGGAACTCTGGTTTGAAATTAAAGAAGTGGCATTCACCGAATTGCAACGTTCTACTGATCTTGCTAAGGCTTTTAAACGCGCAATACGTATTTGAAAAGGTTTTATTTTAAGTGAAGTTGTACTTTTGATTTGATCAAACGCATTATTTTGAAGATCATCATTTGATGGACTTCCTAGTATTCCAAAATGTTCTATTTCTTCACAATTTTCTATCTCCTGATGTACGTTACTCTGTGGCTTAACTTTGGTTTTGCTCTTTTCATTTAATATATCATCCTGGCGTACGAAGTTCGCAAAAGTATAATTTTTCGGCACAGTTGGCAGATTTTTCTTCAGACCTGATTTTGTGGATGTTGACATGCTATTTTTAATCTCTTTCTTCTTTCTTTTTTTAATTTCAAGTTCTTTTTTGTTCTTATTCTTTTTATACTTTTTGCCATATTTTAATTGTTTATTCGTAACTGGTTCGAAGAGCTTCTGAAATATTGTTTTTTTCTGATCTTCTAAAGGTACATGTTCGCGCTTCGATCTACGAAGAATGCCGTTGGTTAAATCACTATTGTAACTGGCTTGTTCTTCAGAATTTTCATCAGATGCGAGTATATCTTTGCTAGAAGCATTATCTCCTTTTCGCACTCGATTTTTGCTTTTTGGAACTGAATTATCTAAAATTTTAAAAATATACCTCTCATTATTGCTGTCAGGTTTGGTTTTAACATTGGCAGGATTCAATGTTTGATGTGTATTACCATTATTACATTTGGTAAGGTTTGTTATTGTATAATCTCCTGGACGAGGGGACGGTATAAACGATAAATTTACAACATCTGTTTGGGTACATCGCTGCTCTTGTGTCGACGGAGATAAAGCCTTCATCAATGGGATTAAACTACCATCCGTAGCGGAAGGTGGTGCAATTTCGTTTAATTCGTTTTTATCCTGAGTATAAAAGAAACGTTTTGAAATATTATTAGAATCTTTATATTTATTTTGCCTAAGTCAGTACCTTTAAATATTCTTTCACTACTTTTCGTCTTTTTGATTGTTTTTGGGATCTATTTCTTTTACGCGACATGCGTTCTGAAGGGGTTTCACAAATTAAAGGTTTGGGGGAATTGCTGCAAATTTCCTCTTGTAAATCTACAGAATGGCGATTTTCACAATTTTGTTTTCTCAAATCAAGTATTTCATAATTAGTGTCCTGGCTAATATTTTCTACAGTTTGTGATCTAAGAAGTTCATCAAGATCATCATCATCTGTCAGATTAGCCCCAATCAGTTGGCCGCATTGTTTGCTATTTGTTTCAACCATCTGCGATGTAGGTTTTGCTGTTCCATTTTTGTACGTTTTATTACAGGTTTGATTTACCGCAATTTCTTGATCAGACTGCATTAATGCTGATATTGTTCTAATATCCTGATGATCATCAGTTTCTGTAATTTCCATTTCTTCTGTTGATAAACCAATAAACCAATTTGTTTCCAGAGGTGCATTTGTGTGCTGGTGTGCCATTTGCTTATTCGATGTAATTGTTAGCAACGTTTTAGAGCTGGTCAGAGAGTCTGCTATAGAAACACCGCAGCTTCGGTACTGAAAACTAGTTTTTCCTTTTTCCGATTTTATTAATTTACTCCGCGTATTATCGCTTTTGTGTGAGATTAGAATTACTTGTTCAGGTATACTTTCATTTTCCATTGTGTGTGCACGCTTTAATGGTGATTGACGGTCTTTTCCGGGTGTGTTATTTGTTTCGTTAATACGTCCAGATGAGCATGGCATATTTATTACAGATTGGCCTCCATTCTCTATACATTTTTCCAATTCGTCTTTTCCCTTCAAGCATATCAAATCTTCCCTTCGATCAGACGACATGAGGAAGCCTTCTGGCTCAAAGGCATAACTTGAATGCATAGCGGATTGTTTATTTGATTGTGGATGGAGGAAAGGGGTACTGAATACAGCAGGATGAAAATTTCCATCGACAACGGAAGTTTCAAATTCATTAAGTAAAGTTCCCCTACCGGCTCCGTTGTTTATACTAAAACGGTATCGTCTTAGCTTATCGTTTGCTGCAATATGTTTCCGAATAGAAATAGGACTTTGAAATCTATTCGCTGAACTGTTTCCTACAGGCGGGCTAACTGTTATCGGGTTCCCTTTCGCAACTGATGAAGTGATGGAAATAGTTTTGCTAGAGGTTGATGGTTCAACAATATCTGCGATATTATTTTCATTCAGTACTCTTTTTGTCGCCACTGTTTCTACGTGATCCTTGCTTTCACAACATGGTTCCCCTTCCGATGAAGAACTTTTCTCAAATTGCACACTGAGACTCAAACGTTGTGGTTCATAGTTCATTAGTAGAGAATTACTCTTTTCCATATTGTCTTGTCTCTTTTGAATAAATTCAACAAGACGATGCCCTTCACTGCCGTCATCAATGAAAAACTCACTTGAATCCAAACTAGTGATGCTTGGCCGTGACATTTGAAAATTTCTTTGTAATTTTGTGATCTTTTAAAATGTATTCAATAAATATTTCAAACTACTACTTTAATTTTCGAGCTCCATATAAAATCACAGGGTAGACCAGAGAATTCAGTACTGTAAAGCTTTACTGCATTTAACGGCTATTTTTAAATTATTTATTTAAAAATAAATGCTATATTTGCTAACAAAATAAAAAGCAAAATGGCAATATAGGAAAATCCATAACTGTAAATTATAAACATACTCGTATATACATATATTCCTGGCTTATTCATGGATGGAAGGATATTAGTAGGTTTTCTACGGGGTATGAAATTTCTATAATATTGATTGGCGACCCCATGAGTATTATATAGTGTCTGCCTGCTTTCTGAATATTTAAGTATTTTTAAATTAAAAACCCATGAGACACAAGTCTCCTGGTTTGATCCACATACGTTAGGTTTGCATAAAAAATATAAGAATAATTTATTTATTTACCAAATATTACAATTATATGAATATAATTGCAATATGTATAGAAGCACTGGCTACTGAGGCCTTTGGCTTCTGGCTCCCCGGGGAATTGAACCCCTGACACCTGCGTAAGAGGCGGCTATACTAACCATTATACCTTCGAGGGGCTGTATATAAAATATACTGACCGTATAAATATCGGTCAACGAAGGAATTTGACATTTTTAACTTTAAATGTATGAAATAATTTTTTGGCTATATTTCTTTGACTTATCGCCCAATTTTGCTTATTTCTACATATAGAAAAAAATGTAAAATCATAAAATATCTTAAAGGATATGTCATGTTTTCATTTAAACCAACAATTGGATATGAAGTTCCTCAAAATTAAAAGCGGTATTTTATGTGGATCGATGAGAGTGAATTTCACTATCTTTGTCAGTTCCATTGTTACTTAGCAATGCTTCTAATATTTTCCATTGGTTCCAAGGTAACAGAAAAACAATTTTTTTTATTAAAAGAATCTGCCCAAAAAATTCCTTTTTAGGATGCATGACATGCTGGAAGAATTTATTTCGTGCCCTACAATTTTTCTATGCAAAAAAGCTTTTGATGAAAGAATAATTTCACGTAGTGAAATAAACCGGAGTTGGTGGAATGCCTAGAAATCAACCTTCAAAAAGTTATTTTATTCAAGAACTTTACTCAACTTTTAATTTCTCCCTGCCCCCCTATTCTGAAAGAAACCTCTTGGGAGGATTTTTGATTTTACTTTTACTTTGAAAAAAAGAATTTTTCCCGAGTAATTTCGAAATTGTACTGAATCTTCTCACAAAAATCACACAGAGTTGAGATTAAAATGGCTCAATAGATGAACTGTTCTGATTCGTTGTATGGCAACTGACCGGCCTTTTAAATTTTTTTTTTTTTTTTTTTTTTTAGGGAAATCAAGCAAATCTAAATGAATATTATTAAAATTGAAAATTGTATTTTATTTTTGTAATAATTTTTGTTTAAAATAATTTAGGAAGAATCGCAGTTAATTGAACAATTTACAATTAAGGTTTGTATTAATTTATAATTATTTCCATTTTGCTAAAGTAAAGATTTAATAAATATATTTCTTTTTTTGCAATAATATCTCTAGTTTATCATACATTAGGCATTTATTTATACGTTAAATAATATATATATATATATAATATTAAATAATTTTTAGGTACATTTCATGTGATTGTGTGTGTGTGTGTGTGTAGTAGGCTTGAGAGTGAGACAGACAACGTGTGGAAAAATGTGAGCAAATATTTTATTTACAAACGAACTATCTAATGATTGAATTACACGTCCATAATTATAATTTAATTTTGTTTATACAAATAAATTTAAATTTGTTTTAGATAATTTTTAATTATTTTTTAAGAAGAACTGCTCGCCTATTTCCTTGTTAATATTTCTAAAGGTAACTCATTAGAGTGTTTGCTAAGCTTAACTAAAATAATTTAACTACAAAGTTGTTAAAAAGTACGGATTTGAAGCGAATATGTTTTTATAAGTTTCTAATTTGTCACATAAGTTTATTTATTGTTATTTATAAAAAGTATTTTTTTTTTTTTAAAAATATCACAAAACTTATTTTAAAAAAGTTATAGTTTCAAAAAGTTATAAGTTTTTATACGTTCAAAGTTTAAATTTAATGTATTTGAAGCGTTAGGAAAAATAAATACAATTAAAATACTTTGAGAGAGAATAATGGAGGGCAATAAGTTATTTAATGTAATTATTTGTTAAAAATATAATAACTAATCTTATGATACAATTTATTAAAAAAAAAAACATAATTTTTGTATCCTTATAATTTTTTTCATAAATAATTTTAATTAAAATTTGGTGTTGCTCTCTTTATGCGCTGATCTGACATGTTTCATTTATTTTAAATTTCTTTCTTTTATTATATCGTAGTTCTATTCACGTAATTTCGTAACTTCTTACGCATTTACATAATTAGAATTGAGTTCAGTCCGCTAAATAACAGCTCTTTTATTTAAACAGTGATTATTGTATAAGAAAAAGTATTTCAAATTAATGTTATATATTATAAATGTTAATCGGAGGGTACAATATTTCTATAAACTGATAGCATGTACAAAATGATGAAATGAAAAACTATATGAGAAACTATATGAGCATAAGCACCGATGTGCAAAATAGTTTTGCTTAAAAATATCGCTAATTATTAATTGAAGTGAAACAACTTACAACTAAAAGCAATGAAATTATTAATTGAAAAGGAATTGAAACTTCAATATTCGGAAATGGTCTTTCCCTACTTTAACCAATAAAATGATCTTTTACTACTTCAGTTCCAGTTATTCCACTTTTAAATACGTGGGTTGGTCTACAAGGTGTTGAAGTTCACCAATTGGTGATGCGGATAAGGTATTATCGACTTTTGGAACGAGAATATTTTCTATAGAAGTGCTTATGCCCCATTCATGTTTGCTGAAGTCGGTGCTTTTGTTCGTTATACTCTCCCCATTTCCGTTCTTATAAGAATTTCGTACATGCATTTTCGTCCTCAGTGATTCTCTGATACATTAAACCTTTTTTGTATATGTAACATATTTTAGTTTTTTAATACAACTCATTAAACTAATAATTTTTATACGAAATTATAAGGAACATTTTCGTTATTAAAATTCGTTATAAGAGGGACTCAAAGACACTGTGTATGTGATGTGATGTATAACCTCACTATCGAGAAGTTCAACTGTATAACGAAATTAATTGTTTGAGAAACATATCAAACTCGAAAACTGTCCAATTTAGAAATGAAAAAAAAAATTGTTTTATAAACTATTATATATTATATTATTTAAAATTTCAGATTATACCGATCTTAAGTGAATACTGTAATGTGAAAGAAAAATTTTTCGTATACATCAATTTTAAATTGAATATTATTTTGCAATTAAATATTTAATAGTTTCGCTTACAGGATTAACAGCAAATATCTTCAGTTGTAAAATGTCAACGAGATGAATTTCTTAAATTAAATGTACAGATAAGTTGCGAAATAATATATGTGCATTAAATTGATCGCTTTAGATATTCTGGTGGTGATAATTGGTACATTTAATGCCTTAAAGTTAGACGAATTCGCTTGATAATTATAATGGAAATGAAACATGTGCCTCACCGGAATCAATATAAAACCAGTTCAATTAAACGAGACAGACGTACAGAGAGTGTGCCAATTTTTTACGAGCTGGTTGCAGAGTTGAGTTCGAACTCCAACCGAAAATTTTAATGCCAACAAAATAGGTTTTAAGTAACGTTTAATTATAACAAAGTGAAGCAACTGAGCCGGCATTGAACGATTTTCTTAACCCATCCACTGCTTATGTAATGCTTAAGGTGATAATTTCGCTTTGCCTCATAGCCACTAGGTCTTTGGTTTAGCTCTCGAGAGTATCTTGGTTTTCCTATGGTACTCGTTTTGCTTTTATTAAAAATATTGAGAAACTTCGAATCAAACGTTACGCAACATTTTGTTGTAGCTTTTGACACTTCACCAGATTTGACACTTCATAGATTTTTAGCGAAAACGCTTCGGATGTTTGATATTCTACCTCCGGTTTCATCTACTTGTAGAACATATATAGCAATAAATGTGAGCTACATAACTTAAGGTTAAAACATTTGTGCTTGATTAATATTATTGTGCGTTCGTTTTATTGCAAAGTAAATATTTTGTTTTTAATATTTTAGCAATGAAAATGAAGCGTGTATGATATATAATAAAAGTGGTGCTGTAAATGTAAAAGGAAATCGTTATTTTATACATTTTCATAAAATTGTTCGTGATTTTGTAAAAAAAAGGGGAGAGGAACATATTTTATTCGATATCAAGTTGAGTTTTAATAAATTTAAATTTGTATGTAAAAAATCGTTAAGAAATATTAAAGAAAGTAATTGTTCTGAATTTAATTTAGCTTTTCAGCTGATTTTTGAAAACTCTTGCCTAGTTTCTTAAATGCTGCCTGACGGAAAGTATCAGCACTGGATTTGAACATGTTGGAGACATTGCGCATAGAGCGTTGCGATATGTTGACAACATGCTGGGGTAAAACGGCCACGGATTTGTTCGCCGTTATATCACGAGCACCATACAAATCCATAACAATATCGGTTTCATCCGTACTAGCTATGGACTATGAGGCTTTAAATTTCCTTTTCTGATTATTTCGGGTTGAATCTGATGTGGTAGTGGGCGGTACTTCACGACATTGATTCTAAAAATGAGTTTCCTTTTATATTTCATATTAAAAAAAAATTTTTGCCCTAAACTTACTATTTCCTCATCATCTGGTATACGGGACAGAAAGTCTAACAGTTCGTTATTTGGTATAGTGTTGGGTCTTAGTATTCGGCGGCTAAATTTCATAATGCCCCAAAATAATAGCAAAAAGCGTATGGGTATAAAATGTAATACAATTACTGCAGCCAATAGTAACACTACGGCCAGCCAAGTCAGTTCGGGGACGGAAAAATTAAACGTACTGAAAAGGAAAAAGTTTCTCAAATTAAAATTTTATGTATAGATATTATAAAAGCTTAAAGCTTTATGCTGGCTTACTTCTTAGTACTCTCTGCTAATGAGGCCAGATATCCAATTGTATTTTGCACTGTTTGAGATACTTCTTGTATGGCCTGCAAACGTTCTTTAATGGACTTTTTCTCTTCCTTTTCTTTATCATCATCGTCATCTTCATCATAGTAATATTCATAGTTGCCCCCGCCTACATCCGACTGCCCAGTTATCATTCTTATCAGCCATTTTCTATAAAAATTTATTCAGTTGTTAATGAAAGCAGGAATTAATTCTTTTTTCTAATATATATATATATATATTCACTTACTTGAGTATAATCAGTAGCAGTACTAAAGGAATAGTTTCCCAATTACCATAAATACAGGCTATCACCCACAAAGTGAAGGCAATGGCTGACCTTAATGGGCTTTCCCATTCAAAGCAAGATCTATTGAAAAAAGAAAGCAATAAATTATATACTCGTAGAATAAATTTAAGAAAATATTTACTGTATATATCTGGCTGCATCGAATATGTTCATTATTATTACTTTCAGTCTATTGACATTGCGGAGGAATAGTTGCCTTTTAAATTTAGCTTCCTGTTGTATTAGCTTTTCTTCTTTTGGCTGCAACACTCTGCACACCGCTCTTATTTCATTCCAAACCACATTCATCTCAAGTAAAATCTTCAAAAAAAAATTCTATTTTATTAGATTTATGAAAAAATTTTAACACAAACCTGTGGGGATATGCCCTTGGCACGGCTGCATAGGTTTTTGTCCTTTAATGTGTACCATCTTTTAACGCCACTCTTAATACGCAAAAGCGGTATGACTAGTTTCCCCAAGAATTCTACTCTATGGTCCCGATCCTCATCGTAGACTGTGATTTCCAGCGATTGAGTTATATCTTTGACGTTGCTGTAAAATTCATATGCCAATTTAAAAATATAATTGTTTTCCAGTAATTTGTTTTTGTAACTCGTTTAAGTCCCCTGGAGACGATAAAAAGCACATAAATCGTTGCATATGTATGTGTGTCTCAAGTGCTTTTTAAATGATTATTAAGAACTTTTTAAATGAGTGTCAGTCAGTCACATTTGGAGACAATAAATTAATTTCTTGTCAAATTAAAGCATTCAAAAGGTTTGATTTTCATCAGTTAAGTAGTGAAAGTGCGACTTCGGGTCCACACTTAGAGCATTAACGTGTTTTTTGATCATCTCCAGGCAACTTTAGTAGCTCAGATTTTACACAAATCTGTAATCGAACCCGTTTGATCAAAAGGTTGTCTCTAAATCAGGCCACTGAATAAGTTGGCCACAGTCCTACAACAAGTACTCGATGCTGTCTTGGTTATATGGAATGTTTTGGAAAATTGTTTCAAATTGTTTGACGGATATGTCACACACGGTTCAAGTTTTCTTGCTTAAATTTTTATTTTTTTAAGCAGCTTTTTAGACTTTTTCGCTTCTCTTTTATATTAAAAGAAAATGTATTTCAGTATCTCGGAAGTTGTTAAAAAGGCTGATGAAGGACTGTGGCCGGCTGCATTATCCTGACAGTTAAGGGAATGTATGTAATGAAAAATGGTTAGTACTGATCGTGTCACTGCAAAGTATACAAAGTATGTCGTAGCGATCTTATTACAGAGGGCACGCTCGACTTAAAGGAAAATATGTTTTTGCTTTCAAAAGTCGAAATATAGGAATTGCCGTAGAAACTTAAGCTGAAACAAATTTTTTTTATCCGGCAGTGGTTTGACTTGCCGTCCAAAAGTTCGAATTCGGCAACCAGTGTCTGAATTGCCTTTCATTTTTGCATTTCAGTTTTGAGTACAGTATACATTTTCAATTACATCGTACATCGTAGGGGCTGCTCCTTCTTTTGTGGAGTAGTTGTTGTAGACGCGTAAATTCTCCTTTTGGAGGTGAATATGTGTGTATCTACTTTGCGTTGGCACACAAAGCAATTCTTTTAATGGTTCAGCCCTTATTTATGATGCGAATGAGCGTTCCAGTTTAAACATTTTCAGCATTTATGGCGTTTATCGTATCGCTATTTTTATAAATCAATTCATGCTTTCACTTACAATGTAAATATTTTGTTCCATGTTGGCGTTAAAGTCTTATATTCAGTTTGAGTCTGCAGTCTGGCATTTCCCAATTCAAGCACACAAAACGGATCGGATTTGCCACCAATATCAGCCGCTGCCAAACCTTGAGCACCAAATACTTTCACCGTTAAATGGCCAACGTCTCGTAAATTTTGTAGGCAACGATGCCAACGGTAGCGATCTTTAAGCTTCTTCAACTCTCGAGGATCTTCTTTAAACGCCTTTAAATCGCTGATAGTTTCTAAGGCAGTTGTTCCGCTAATGGTTAACATAAGAAACACTTCGCCAAGACAGTCTTCAAATGGCTTCCATATGCCATGAGTAGTCTCACGCTGAAAAACACTCAGATCAATAGATGCCTTGCCGTATAAAGTATTGCGATTCCACAAAGAAATCTCCAAGTTTTGATCTTCATCGAATAAATGCAAATCGAACTGCTCCAGCCAACGTTCAGTCCAAGAGGACTTACTTTTGTACTTTTCATTGCCCAGTCTAGAAGGTGTTCAAATAATGCAATTAAAACAATTTTTTTTTTTTTTTATTACGCAAAGACAATAAAAAGACAAGATAAGAATTACCTAAATTTGATATGAATATCATTAAGTTTATTGCCATCTTCGGCCAAGGGCAAAGCTTTGGCTTTTACGAGTAAAATTGTGACCACTGAACTCCAGATCTGAGACTTTAAACGTTTTGATGATTCAGCTAATTTGGAATTCCGTTGAAAGTGCTAAAATGAATTAAACAAAATAAAACTTTTTAGCTGTTTTGCTTAGCAAATAAATATTTAAATTTTTTAAGTCATTATCTGGCCGACCTCGTACAACTCTGTGATCTCTTCTTCTATCAATGTTTGCCAATGTTGGCGTTTTGTACGGAATCGTTTTAACAATGATTGAGCGGCCGCATACTTGGCGCTATTGTTATTGAGCGTGTACTTCATGCCGTTTGCGCTTAACTACTGATAGTGAGAAATAAATTGTTTTTTTTTTCAAATGGCGTGCGATCGTTCGTTGCAGACTGATTGTCACGCTCTCACAATACATTTTGTACTGAAGCTTTCTTTATGATTCCGATTGCTTAAGCCTATTTTTTTTTACAAAATAACAATAAAAGTTAATGTGCTTGGGAAAGTACTCGTATGCGCAATTCTATTCAATAGCCGATCTGTTCAAGTGAATCAGTGCGATCGTTCTTATTGTGACTGTGTAAAACTTTTAATTGAAATAATTAATAATCGTTTTGATTTAGGCGTTCGCACGTAAAGGTCCATAAAATGTTGTTAGCATTTTCTAGCTATCGTGTTACGTTAAAGATCTGCTTATGCCGCTTATTCGAGAAACAGTTAATCGATTAAATGTAAAGTGTTATAAGTTGTAAAAGATTTATGTTTAGCAATAGAATTAAATATAATGCGCATTATTGAAATTAAAGCTTTTTGAACAAAAGATGGTCATGCGAGTGAAATTGTAATAAATGAAAATTTGTCGAATATAAATTTATTTGGATCGGTAGCTTTTTTATTAAATATTATACATTTCAAAATTAATAACTTTTTAAATTAGATTGAGAAGAAAACCACAAAAACTTTATTTGGTTATTATTAAAAAAATTTCTTGCGTATTGTCACTGAAATATAAAAAAAAAATTTTTTTGACATACTTAATCGAATTAATTTTAATCGCTAAGTATTATCTAATATTGCCATACCAATATATAAAATATTATGCTTAAAAAATGATCTGGGCTTATTTTTATTATTATTAAAAATAAATTAAATAAAATTAAATAAGACTTTTTAAAATTATTATAACAAAATTGTGATTAAAATCAATTCTAAAAGAATGACAGACATTATAAATTTTATTTAAATTTAATTTTTAAATTTTATAATTTATCAAAGGCTAATTTTTGGAATATTCATTTACTTTTTTTATTTTTTTTTTGATTAATAATAAGTTTTTTGCATTTACAATCGAAAGTAAAACATTTCTCGAAATTAAAATTTCCTCCTTTTTTCCGTACAAATTCCAAAGACCGTACGGACTTACTCGCTGTCAATTACATTGATTTTATTATACTCGTTGATACGCGTCTTTTTAATGAATAATTAATATTTATATTGGAATTACATTTAATTTTGAAAATACAATTGAATTCCTCAATTGATTGTACAGCTTTCATTTAATATTCCTAATAGGCATACTTCCCTTTAAATTTTTTCCAAAAACTTTTATAAATAGTTTTTAATCGAAATAAAAAGTGAATCATTCGTAATTGTATCTTTTTTAATGTTAAAAAAACTTCTGCACATTAGGCTGATCACTTAAAAATGTCAACGAATTTCCAATTCTGTAGAAAGTTCGTGTGTCATTTTGCGATCCATACCAGGGATTTGAGTAAAACATTAGAAGCGCTTTTTATAAAAATATTTTATTCCACTCTTTAGTTGACATCGTAGAATTTCTACTTTGTTACCCTAATGTATAGGCAGACTAATTCAAAGACGACATATTTTATTGATAATTGAAAAAGCATTTAAAAGCTTAACAATATTGAGAAATATTGAGAAATTGTTGCAATAGGAGTAGATAACAATTATGTGCATCAACAATGGGATTTATTAGGGGCATTCACTCTTTGGTGCGTTTTTCTTGTTCTTTTTTCTTTCTTTTTTCCTGTGCAACCTTGCAATAGCTTGTAGGATGACATTAAAATTGGCTATTATTAATTTTTTTTTTGGATTCTATAAATTTATTGATTTTAAATATCAGCTGCTCTATAATCAGAGTTGCAAATACAATACATGTAGAGAAATCAAAGCATTAGATATTTTGAGTTGTGTAAGTGCAATTGCATTGCGAATACAAATTTATATATTATATTGCTACTGATTGTGCGAACATCCTTTGAACCACAATACTATTTTCAATTTTGAGACCATTTTTAGGCGCATCGCTTCTAAAAATAATTTTTTTTAATTTGCATTAAACGAAAAAAGTTTATTTCTCCGAAGGGGCTGCATAAAAATTCTGCGAAAATAAATATTTAAAGAAATTTCATAAGCTAATAAACAATAATGTACTCGTATACGAGTATGCGTATGTGTTCATTCTTCCATCTCTGCTCTTATCTAGATACGAGTGCGTAAAATTTATGATGAAGCAGACCAGCTGTGGATAGTACTTGCTGCGCATTAAATAGATCTCAATTCTCTCAATATGTTACAGATCTTTACGAATATTTTTATGGCTTCACTGCATGAGTAATATTTATTTAATAATAATTATTTAAGTCTACTTGGCCGTAAATAAAACGTTAAACCTGTTTCTTTCTACTCCAATGAGCTAACCACACAAGTCTTTGGACTATGGAGATTACGGTGCAAGTGGACAAAAATACTCTAGATATATTTGATTAGTAATCAAATATAATAATCAATCTGCGAGTATTCACATACGTTTGCAACTACAGAAAATTACCCCTAAATTATCGAGATATTTCCCCAGAATTAACGTCAGATTTGGATTAGACATTATTTATGCTGTTAAGTCTGAGGAAGAATTCAAAAAAACAAGACAATTCGAGAACTGGAAGTTTAGGGTTAGAAAAAATGAAGCTTTGCACTATAGAAAAAATTTATTGTGGGCATGGCATTAAGTTCAAATCTTGCTTTAGGCTTTAGGCTTTGGACTTTCTTATTTTCTTAATTTTCGAAATTCATTACTTGGGTAATGGCCATCATTCAGTATCCTGCATAGTGGTAGGACTCATTCACACGAAAATCTAATGTGATTCCAACCTATTTTATGAAATCGTATCAAAATGGTGTTGCAGGTGCCAGAACTATGTAAATATGATGTAAACAAAATTTTCCCTTCAGATATTTCAACAAAATGCAACCCTGAGTTGAATTTACTTCAATCAATAATGCAAATCGATTATTTTAGTCCTGATTGAAGTAAACGCAACTCTGTTATTTTAAGCAAATTTTCCTAAAGTTTCCCAAATTGTATGAATTGTTAAAAAACATTCGCACAGATAAATTTTTAGGATACACTATCATACATCTCCAGCAAAAAGCTGCGTATGCAAAACTTCACTACTAAAAATTCTTGTCAACTTTCAGGACAGTGGGCAAAAGTTGTTATTTTTTTATGAGAAATGACAAATATGGCTTTTTGCCGTATATATTGTTTTTATAACTTTTTTTTAAAAGTCGCGCTGAAAACTTTATTATTTAGCCATCGCTGTTGGAATTTCTAAATAATAATCATAATTGTTAAAAATAAATCTGTTGAAATTTTCAATGAATTTGAATTTAATAATTTAGCAAACATTTCATCGACAAACTGTACATGCATTTGGTAGTGCACGTACAAACACAACAATAAACAATAATGCTCGAAGCTTAAAAATATAAAATAGACTTGATAACAAAATTTATGTGAGAAACATTTATAAATTGAAGTCACTGATATTGTCAAACCTAAAAACAATAAATCATTTTTCTAATGCAGTAATAGAGGAAACGTGTATGGATGTATGCGCTTCAAATACGATGCATTTAATCTTAAAATTAATTTCCGTCATTTTATCTTCTTTGTTGTAGTGGAAAAAATCAAATTAAACACAAACGTGGATAATTTCCTTGATTTAAGTTCAACATACCATTTCCTTATCCTCTTGGGAACGGGGCCACAATGTCAAGTTAACCAATATTTCACCCATTTGTCGTTCAGTATGATTGACATCATTTAGTGGTAAGTTGATATCCTCGGCCTTGCCCAATTCCAATTGCGTTAAATCAATTTTCGCTGAACCCATGAAGTCATCTTGCAAGCCCCAGTCGTAGTCAAAAACCTTAAAAACAAACAGTCAAATGCAAAATTAAATGAGAAGCTTTAATAATAACAATGTTGTAACAAGAACACGATACGTTCTAAAGAACAGGACTAATTTTAATATCCATGAATTTCAATTTAGTTGTTGAATTAAAAAATAATATTTGAAATTTACGTTTGAAATATTAAATTAACAGAAACTTTAATCACTCACAAAAAATATTGATTACTTATTTGTATGTAAGAAGAAGAAAAATTAAAGTTTTGACCAATGACCTTTGAACTATTGAACTATACCATTAAACTTCTATCAGTCTCCCACTTATTAGTCGAGCTTGCTAATAACACTCTTTTGCTGCCAACCTTTTACCATCGTATTTCCGTACTATTCAGTTTCAACTCGGAGTATCCGTTAATTTCAATGCAGTAAATACTCTTCTCTCAAATTATAAATACATATAACTTCTATATAGTGAAGCATACTTTAAGGCATACCTAAATATAGTATAGTGCATTACTGAAGTTTGCAAACAATTAACTACGGAAGGACAACAACGGCAACAATGAAAACTAAAAGTCTGGTAAAAAACTGAGAAAAGTGGCAAAAAAGTACTCTTTGCTAAATACCAAATTTGTAACGTAACAATATTGTACTTTGTGCCTTAAAGTAGTTATATTTAGAAAAAAATTTCCCTGTTCTAAAAGACATTTATAGTATTTGAAATCGGTTCTTTAAATTCATATAAACGAATTCAAAATTACAGTAGACTCCCATAATACCTAACTCCCTAAGAAGTTCGAATAAGTTAAGCGAATATCTTCGCCTGCTACTGTAAACGATATATGTATAAACTCTTTGGGGTCGGAGGAGGCACATTTTATTATTCTATTTTAATAGATGCTAATAGAATTGAATTGTGGATAATAGCTATACTGATAATGACAACAAACAAGGCGGAATAAACACTTAATAAGATCAACATGTGGGCAAGAGCAATTGCGAATTTTAAGGCTCTTCTTCTTTAAGTCATCCTCTAAATCAGGCCTCTTTATTTTCTTAATATTATAGATTCCATATTTAGGTTTCATTAGAAAATTAAATTCTATCAAACACTGTTAAATAAGTAGATTTAAAATAAACGAGTCTTCCCTGTAGGTGTATTGTTCCTTCCGATTCGGGGAGTGCTTGCAGTCTATCCTTTTTTTACTAATCGCAATAGGACTCATTTATATAGATAAATATTTATTTCTTCCCCACCTTCTTATTTGATCATATATTTTCTTATTTTTTTTTCGGAGACCAGCACTGCCAAGAATTCTCCCACCCATTCAATGCATCATGCTGTAATTGGATAGTAGAAGGCAGCCATTTAATTGAGTGTTTGACTTCGTCAAATATGCCTATTAAGCATTGATGCGCATTGTTATACTAGTCGATACCCTTCCCGCTTAAATATTCTTCCAACAATATTTATTACAAAAAAGTATTAAAGGGCATGAAAAACATTTTAGGAAAATGTTTTATTTGATGTTAACATTCATAGGTATTGAACCCCCTATCTTTGCTTTTGGTATCTGAGGAATTAGTCTCTAAAAATCCTTGATGAATTATTAGTTAATTACCTTAATTATCACTGGCTCAAAGGGATCTTCAATTGGCACTACGAAAACCTCATCCCAGACAGGATTCAAATCTCGATGTATTGTTCGTGATTTGTGCAATAGTCTGCCGGCCATTTTGAATTTAACATAAGGATCACTTAAACCTGCATAAAAGAAAATTACATGGAAAGTTCTTCTTTTACATTTTCCTCAGTATATGTGGAATGAAACCAAGAATTGCGTTCAACGAACCATTTTTATCCATGGCCACTAAATCACTGCCGCTCTTGAGATGAACTCGTAATTGAAAAAAGACGTACTGGCGTAATTGCGCCTCCCTTTTGCGGCGCACTTCTTCAGCCTGGCATTTCCAGAAATAGCAAATTGAAAATTTCTTTTTTTAATCAAATTTAAAATTTAATACACCAACCTGTAAATTTTCCAATTGCTGGGAGGTCACTTGACAGTCGGAGTTTAGAGCTGAAATACCATTTTCGGGATCTTCATCTATTCTACCCTCCATGGAACCACCAAATCTTTGTATCACTTGAGCCATTTTAGCTGTTGCCTTAAATTCCTTGGCTAGTGGTGAACCACTTATTGTTTTTGAACGATGTCTGGGACTTTGTGTAACCGAACTACTTTCCGAGCTGTAGTCGGCTGCATAGTCGGTACTCTCTTCGAGAAAATCGCTAGGTGATTTACGTCCTACTCGATCTTTGCTTTTCGCACGGCCCCATCGATGTTTGAGATTATTAAAGAAGCCATGCGTTTTTTGAAATACCCCCGAACCGGAACTTCCACTCGCATGAGGTGCAGCCGCACTTTTGGCTCTTTTTGGTGAAACCTGCGGAGATCGCTGATGGCCATTCAATTCGGAAGCAGATTTACTTAGATGTTGACCTAGTCTTTGGCGAGACTGTGGTGAGCCATGTGGCGAGGCGGACGGTGTGACATTTATAGACTCTTTACTGGCAAACTCTTGACGTCTATAGGCGGCACCATAGTCATCGTTCAGCAGAGCTTCATCGCTATAATGAATGCGCGCTGAAATAAGTGTTTACTCACAATTATTAAGTTTGAATTATTTTAAAGAAACTTTAAAATGCTTTTGGGAAGAAAACATTTAAGGAAATTCCAGGACAGAGTTTTAGTGAAAGCTGTTAAGGCCAAACACTAAAAGCTTTCACCCGGCAATTTAATTAATCACTTTTATAAAAATTAACTTAAAATAATCATGGATCTTAAAATCGCAAGTTTAATTTAAATATAAATTCCTCCAGGAATGAATTGTTTCTTATTTTATTTATTTATTTATTGCGTGACGTAAATCGTATCAAGCAAAATAATGGCTTGAGCTGTACAAATCCGCTTAATATAATAATTTGCTTTCAAGTAAAAATAGTAGTTATTTGGTCAATTATACTTAACTAGTAAAAAAAAATATTTATTATTTATTAATAAATAAAAATATTTATTAAATGTGCAGGTCATTGCTTTCCATTTACAGTAAAACCCATTTATTTACACCACAGTATTTGCGCTCGATTTTTGCAGCAATTAATTGAGGAAGGAAATAATTTTCTTTGAGCAGAATGATGTCGAGTCTAAGAATGTTGAGATATTTAGAAAAAAACATTTGGAAAAAATAAGAAGGCCCTCCATACCGGATGCCCCTAAAAAAGGCATTTCATTTTGTCTCTGGATAACTTTTTACTAAAACCGCTGAGACCTTTATAATTTTTCCTATTAGGTGGAACATATGGTATCCGCCACTTGGTTTGTTCACATTTTATCATTGGAGATGACAGTTCGGATTCATATCGAATATCCTCCTTAAGGTCTACAACTGTCTAAGGGTTGTTAACATAAATACGCCACGCAAAGTAGCCGCAAATTAGGAAATCTAGGCATACCAAATCGCTAAAATGAACGATTACGCTACTAGATAAAACTTCCTTCGTAATGCTGATGGTGGCTTCTGACGTGACACCTAATGAGCAATACTATTCAAGGATGTTCTATTTATTTTTTAGCTCATAAAGGGTGGCACTAAAACAATCAGTATCCATCAGACACACACTACATATAGATTTGGCTTTAAAAAATATTTCTTTGCTCTCGTTTAACACTATTCGTACGATCCCCTCTGAGATTTTTCTATTGTGATTGAACAGTCTGATATTTGGAAGCGTAAGTACTAAATAGCCAGATATAGTTTGCTGAAATTTTTTATAGATGATCTTTTCATTTAGCCATCGTGTTAATAATACGTTACCAGTCCATAGCGTGCACCGAAAAAAAACTCGATTATAAAAACCCCAACTGAAATATTTTTTATATATTTAATATTTTTTGCTTTCACTCCATAAGATTGATCAAATGTGAGTGACCGCCGTTTACGTTTTCTGATGTGTTAACTTGATTTCGCATTAAAAAACTACATTTTGGCGATGCTACTGACGTGTTTGATAAGAAACCAACAATTTTTTTATGAATTATGGCGATTTTGGTTTTGCAGTGTTTACCATATCGTGATTTTACTGTGTTTTGCTATTACGTACACATTAAGCAGTATAAATTTCTGTGCATACTTTTGGGGGACATAACAAATTTTCATTTACTTTATTTTTACCTGTTAATAAAAATATTAAGGTGTGAGTTTTTGGCGATTAAAATTTGTTTATACAAATATATGGAAAGAAAAGTTGTAAAACTTCCACCGTAGTGGAAAAACTCTGCCAAGGGATTATTTCGTATTTCCAGAACTTATAAAAGTATATCAGCTGATTGAGTTTTTTTGCTCTTTGACTTAAACAAAGCCGTGTTCATTTTCTTTACATCCACCATATTTTTCAATTAACAATTTGATAAGTATGTTTTTAAAGTCATAAAGTAAAAAAGTTTTGAACTTTTCTTGCCATTTTTGTGCAGGTTTTTTTATTTGAAGTCGCAATCATTACAAATTATGTCTTAAGGGGTCTTGCACCCAAAACATATATACATAAGTAACAAATGAACTAGGGGAATCACAGAAATGAAATTACTTATTTTACACTGACAGAGTGATACCAGCTGAAGTTAACTCTACAACAGAAACATATTTCGATAGTTGCTATGCCAAAAATATATATCACGACGGCGAATTAAGGGTCAGTGTTTAAATTGCATTAAATTGTAGTATTTTTTTTTTTACATAATGTAATGGAGAACGATTATATAGAGCCTACTAAGCCGGAGATAAAGCGAGATCGATTCCTGCCTAGACCCTGAGTGTTTTCTCGCGGACAAGCCTAATGCTTTGCATATTGAAGTTACTTGTGCTATTGTATTGCCATTCAGATTTTTCAATATATATGCAAGTAGAACCGCCAATGGTTCAAATATTTCATATATACACATATTTTTTCTATTTTCTTTTTAAAGGCATTGCTTAGGGTATCCCAGACAGTCGTACAATTCATTCACATGAAAGTCTAATAGTGTTACCCTTCTGCTTTGAAAATCGCATCTAAATGGCATTTCTGGTGCCATACTAACATGAAAAATGATGCAAGATTGAAGAATAAGCAACTATGATTGCCTGTCACATTTTTATGCCACACTATTACATTTTTTTGGCAGAGATGTCATATTTGACAAATCGCACGACTGTCTGGGATAGTGAAACAAGACCCTCATATAGTTATGAAAGTAGTGCAATAGTAACTACAATTGTCAGATGAATCCCATTAATTGAGGTTCTACTGTATAAAGGCCTTTATGCATTTAAACGTCCTGCCTCAGATGTGTGTAAAGAGGCTCTATAGTTTCGGAAAAAGTTTGTTTAAAAGTTTGTGCATTACTATTTACAATGTGCAGTTGCCTACAGTGGATACTAATTTACCTGGAGAAATCTTTTTTAATTTCAAACACTTTTTTAAGCCAAACTTTTTTCGCAGTTTACACAATTTAACTTTATTTGCACATATTTTGTTTTTATCCATTTATAATTTTTTTTTTATCTTTAACAAAAGAGAATGTGTCTTCATTAAACTCATTTATTTACTGTGTATTAACATTTATTCCGAAGGACTTTATTATTTTATTTTAGAGTTTAATTCGCTCATGTGATTATTTGAGTTTGAATGGTTCGCCATTTACTTTCGCGTTTACATGCCTTTTACAAAAACAAAATCAATCGAAACTTTTCACTGTTTGTGTTTTCTATACATAAATTAATTTAACGAAGTACGAAAGTGAGTATTAAATCCTTTGTGAATAAGAATGACAGACATTTGACATGCCAAGTCATTCCCATTAATAAACTTCCTAATCCTTTTGTCAATTACAATAAATAAATAAAAGTAAAAAACGGCTCAAAATTTTTTTAAATATGTATTAAAGTTTTAGCTAGTATTTCGTTCTATCTTATTGACAAAGAAGTGAAGAGAGGAAGAAAAATATTTACAAACAAGAAGCGAACAGAGGGACAAAATGTTCGTGTGTGTGTGTGTGCATGTGTGCAGCTGCCCATAAATATATAAATAGACCAACTCATTGGCCAATCATTTTATGGCCAAATACTTAGCATTTGGAATAATAATTATGCACAGCGGGTTCTTCACCAAGCAGCTTTCACTTTTGTTTGGAATACAGGAAAGTAGATTTTCAAATATCCTTTTTACCATTTTGCAGGATTTTTCCTTAATTGATAGATTAAATTTATTTTACCAAAAAAAAAGAACAATTTTACTTCTGGAGATAAATTATTTCATTTATATTCTAGACAAATAAAAGTTAAATGTAACAAAAATTTATTAATATTTCCAGCAGACCTTTAAAAGTAATATTTCTATTATTAATCCTGCGAATTGTGAATGAATTCAGTTTTTTTTTTTGTTTTTCCAATAACAAAAGTCTTTGAGGAAAATATAAGAAAAGTAAACCTCTTCTGAAATATATAAAATAGCTTGATGTTAAAAATATTTTTCACTGTGTTTTGGCCTCAGTGTTAGTTGAGGGGCGACCACGGTAATAAATTTGCCAATAATAAAATACAAAATTTGACAATAATTTTTATAAACTTATTATTATTGTTTATATTTGCTAAAAACTGTTTATGAATCAGCAAATTCTTATTCATCCGATGTCATTGACATCAATGAATCAATTTTGAGTCAATATTACTTAAACAAAATTTTTATTTACAACAAACAGTTGCGCAATGGCATTGACGACAGTTTATCGCTTAGCTGTCAAATGAAACAGCTGATTTGTTTTCTTTACAATTCTGTTTGAAATTTAATTTCTGCTGAACAAAACAGGATTTAAGAATGTTCTGTTTGCCACTCAATTTCCTTCAGAAGAACGTTTCGGCCTGAACTGAATTGAAATACTTCAAGGCGGCTTGTAGTGCTTTCCATTAAACCCTTTTACATCCTGTGTATCCACAGGATAACTATATTTTAATCATTTAAAAAAAAAGGCGAATCAGCGATTAGTTTTTTTTTATTTTTATTTTGATTTAGGAAATGTTTTCCAAGAATTGATTGAATACGAAAATCTTCTACTAAATTTTTTAACCTTCTAGTCCAAAGAGCAAAGTCACGAAGCCACGAAGAGGACCTACCAAATATTTTTATTTTCTTGAAGGAAGTATCTATTCTTCAATCATGAATTTATTTTTGCTGCTTAAACGGATGATGACCTGATTTAAAGTGGTCTGTGTTTTTGTTCTGGACTGGGTGATTGATGGACGTCAATTGAAAGATTAAATGCATTAACGAGACCACTTCACTTTGAACAAATGACAGTCTGAAATATATCGAATGAAAACTTATGAGGAACTTCGTTCATTCGATACGTATTTAAAAACTTTTTTTCGTAAACTTTTCCCTTGGAAAGTTGGAAAAACTTTGCTCTGTTAAACATAAACTTTGATTTTTATAAAAAAAAATCAAGGAAATGGTTCAGAGAGCAGAACATATTTTTAATTTCATATTTTTAGTTGTTCTTTTGTTTGTAAATGGGAAAGAATTTATATCGTATATTTTTTTTTACAGTAGACACTCGAAAATGGAAACTCTCTGTATTAGTATTCTGAAAAATTAAAAATAAAATTTTAAATTTGTGACATTAGTTTTCACTATAAGCCGGAAATAGTGTTAAAGGATTCTTGGCTGAAAGTGCTAAACATGTCTCTTCTAGTCCACTGGAAAATAATGTTATAAGTAAATCTTATAAATACAAATGATCTAAATAGTTCGTTCTCTGAGATAGATATAGAAAAAAATGGCTTGAAGTTGCACTTGGAGATATTTTAAATACTAATGAGGGGGTGAATAACGTAAATATTTTAGTGAACGAAAATTATTAACAGAGTTAACAGAATTTTGAATTATTGGCCATGACTTTTTTTTATATATTTTGCTTCGAAATTGACGTTTCTCGACCTAACTGTTTTAAAAAAAAATTAAATCAAAAGCCAAAAGCTCGTTTGATTACTTATTTAGTAGCACTTTTATTTTTATATAAAAAAAGTTAAAAATTAGAAACTTTTAGAAATGCAAATGGCCTTAAGAACAAAGTCATTGCACTTTTCGAGCATCCACTGTACTTTAGTAAATAATTTTACGGTCGGAAATATTTATGAATCAATATGCATGGACATGTTGTATGGATGATTTTTTTAGTCCCCTTCATCATCCAATTCATTCAGAAGTAACATCGTTTATTTATTCAATTCTGATTTTTAAATTAAACCGTCAATTTTTTATTTGCGTATTATTTCTACTGTGTTCTACGGATGAATAATCAAAAATGCTCGACAAAAAAATGCTCCAATAAAGTTTTGTTTTTATTAAAAATATAAATTCCAATTAAAGTATTCACATAAAGTGGACACTTTTTTTTATGAAATATGCAAAAAAATGACTTTATTACAAGGGAAGTATACGAGAATTTCAATGGTTTGGACACGTTGCTGTTCGGCGCTGATTTAAAGTTGCCAAGCATCGCAAAAATGCATTTGCAAGAACCTCTCAGATCATTCAATATGGGTTGAGAATCCTGATCTTTTAAAATATCATTTCTTATAGAGAGCCCCCAAGAAACTTTGCAGAAAACAAATGCTTTCCAGCGGCATGATGAAAATGTTCCTACCAAGTTTATTTCTTTTTCTAGTTGATTTTATGTCTTAGAATACGTGTTAATTTTATTTATAATTGCTGGCAACTCAGGAAAATAAAAAATTGCGATTTTCGTAAGGTAGCTACCTTAGTCAAATTAGCGCTTTTTTCCATATTAGCGCTTTTTCTTGATAAAGCCTTTTGCTATGATTTTTAATGGTGAACTTGGGTTTATATTACTTTTTCTAGTTGATTTTATGTCTTAGAATACGAGTATATTTCATTTATATATACTGGAATTCGGGAAAAACAAAAATTTGCAATTTTCATAAGGTAGCTACCTTAGTCAAATTAGCGCTTTTTTCCATATTAGCGCTTTTTCTTGATAAAGCCTTTTGCTATGATTTTTAATGGTGAACTTGGGTTTATATTACTTTTTCTAGTTGATTTTATGTCTTAGAATACGTGTATATTTCATTTATATTTACTGGAATTCGGGGAAAACAAAAATTCGCGATTTTCATGAGGTAGCTACCTTAGTCAAATTAGCGCTTTTTTCCATATTAGCGCTTTTTCTTGATAAAGCCTTTTGCTATGATTTTTAATGGTGAACTTGGGTTTATATTACTTTTTCTAGTTGATTTTATGTCTTAGAATACGAGTATATTTCATTTATATATACTGGAATTCGGGAAAAACAAAAATTTGCAATTTTCATAAGGTAGCTACCTTAGTCAAATTAGCGCTTTTTTCCATATTAGCGCTTTTTCTTGATAAAGTCTTTTTATATGAGTTTTAATGCCGAACGTGGGCTTATATTACTTTTTCTAGTGGATTTTATGTCTTAGAATACGTGTAAATTTCATTTATATTTACTGGAATTCGGGGTAAACAAAAATTTGTGATTTTCATGAGGTAGCTACCTTAGTCAAATTAGCGCTTTTTTCCATATTAGCACTTTTTCGTGATAAAGCCTTTTGCTATGGTTTTGAAAGCTGAACTTGGGTTTATATTACTTTTTCTAGTGGATTTTATGTCTTAGAATACGTGTATATTTCATTTATAATTACTGGCAACTCAGGAAAATAAAAAATTGCGATTTTTTAATGGGCTTATATTACCTTAGTCAAATTAGCGCTTTTTTCCATATTAGCGCTTTTTCTTGATAAAGCCTTTTGCTATGATTTTTAATGGTAAACTTGGGTTTATATTACTTTTTCTAGTTGATTTTATATCTTAGAATACGTGTATATTTCATTTATAATTGCTGGCAACTCAGGAAAATAAAAAATTGCGATTTTCGTAAGGTAGCTACCTTAGTCAAATTAGCGCTTTTTTCCATATTAGCGCTTTTTCTTGATAAAGCCTTTTGCTATGATTTTTAATGGTGAACTTGGGTTTATATTACTTTTTCTAGTTGATTTTATGTCTTGGAATACGAGTATATTTCATTTATATATACTGGAATTCGGGAAAAACAAAAATTTGCAATTTTCATAAGGTCAAGTCAAATTAGCGCTTTTTTCCATATTAGCGCTTTTTCTTGATAAAGTCTTTTTATATGAGTTTTAATGCCGAACGTGGGCTTATATTACTTTTTCTAGTGGATTTTATGTCTTAGAATACGTGTAAATTTCATTTATATTTACTGGAATTCGGGGAAAACAAAAATTTGTGATTTTCATGAGGTAGCTACCTTAGTCAAATTAGCGCTTTTTTCCATATTAGCACTTTTTCGTGATAAAGCCTTTTGCTATAGTTTTGAAAGCTGAACTTGGGTTTATATTACTTTTTCTAGTTGATTTTATATCTTAGAATACGTGTATATTTCATTTATAATTGCTGGCAACTCAGGAAAATAAAAAATTGCGATTTTCGTAAGGTAGCTACCTTAGTCAAATTAGCGCTTTTTTCCATATTAGCGCTTTTTCTTGATAAAGCCTTTTGCTATGATTTTTAATGGTGAACTTGGGTTTATATTACTTTTTCTAGTTGATTTTATGTCTTAGAATACGTGTATATTTCATTTATATTTACTGGAATTCGGGAAAAACAAAAATTCGCGATTTTCATGAGGTAGCTACCTTATTCAAATTAGCGCTTTTTTCCATATTAGCGCTTTTTCTTGATAAAGTCTTTTTATATGAGTTTTAATGCCGAACGTGGGCTTATATTACTTTTTCTAGTGGATTTTATGTCTTAGAATACGTGTAAATTTCATTTATATTTACTGGAATTCGGGGAAAACAAAAATTTGCAATTTTCATAAGGTAGCTACCTTAGTCAAATTAGTGCTTTTTTCCATATTAGCGCTTTTTCGTGATAAAGCTGTAGCCGTATTGAACAACTATTTATCGCAATATGTGAAAACTTTCAGTTTGGCAAAACATGAGTTAAGGCCTTTGTATATTATGGTAAATCAATCGCGCGCAATAAGTTTCGGGAAAACAACTAAACAAATACAATAGTGTCAATAAAGCAGCTGCTGGTGCTGAACCTCTAAAAATCCTTCAACGACTTTTATTAACGTCATGCAGAACAAAAGTATCAATAAAATTCGAAAAGTTGCTTAAAAGAAGAACAAAGGATGTATTCAATTTATTTTGCAAGGATGTGATATGAGAACTCTCGCTTCACCCACAAACAGTGAAAGTTACAAGATAATTCTTACGAGAAGTCTAAAAGGAAATAAAAAGGAAAAACACCAAAAAAATATTAATTTTTTTTTTTACTTTTTAAACAAGTTTTTCAACTTTTGCGAAATTGAAAATTTTTTTTTTCTTTTATTCGTTTTCAGTTGAACTGAAAGTTACTTAGTCACTTCATTCTTTTCACTTTATTTTGTTTTAATTTTTATTTATTTATTTGGCTTTGTTTACAAACAGCACGTTGCAAGCGAAAGTTAAACTTAACACGAGAACTGCTCCTAAAAGACTGCAACGTTTTCTTTTCTCGCTGCCAGCAAACACCAAGCAATGCTGCTCCGCATGTCCATCTATGTTTTGGATGTAACATGCTTGTGAATGAATTGTAAAGGATACCTTTCACTTCTGTTGTTGTTGTGGTTGTTGTTGTTGTTGCTTTTGTATTTATGTAACGTGTGCAAAAGTGGAATCTATTTTTATCATGATCCGACATAAAGAAACATACTTGTAGTTTTGACATCCTTATGAATGTCACAGTAGTTTAATTTTCAGTTCGTGTTTTGTTAATTTGTCAAAGAAAAACTCGAGGGAAATAGTTTGAAACACAAACACATCTAAAAACCGACTGGTATTAAAATGATTGTGTCCTTAAATGTTTATATAATGAATATTATATATTATTACGTAATCGTACATGCGACTTTATTAAACTCTTCTTAAAACAGTTTATAAAATATATTAAATCCCTGCCCACACTTGCTATGCATGTTTCTGCTTTTTGGTTAAACACTTCATGCTTCCTTGACTCCAAAAGCTACATTGATGGGGCAAAGCAATTATGCTGCATTCCTTCTTGTGGTTTATCTTATATATGCGATTCTTAAGAAACACTTTCACATCACATGTGCAAATAACTGTGTAAAAATCCTCAATTAATATCGCACAATTTTAATGTTCCCTTTTTGTAATACTATACTTTTGCTAAGGATTTGCGGCTTTATTTAGTACTAGACACCAGTTTTAGTAGCCCCATAAAGAGCAAAAAAAAAAAAAAATATACTGGCATATTCCTTTATTTACTTAATATTACAATTATATGTATATAATTATAATAGGATTAGAAGCACTGGCTGCTGCGGCCATCAGCTGAAAAAATTATTACAAATTATAATTTCAAGGCTTCTCCTCAACACAGGCTATGAAGGATTTTAAATTAAAAAGGCGAATTTATTATCATATTAATTAAAATTAAACTACATTAATATAAATAAAACAAACAAAAGCTGCAAAAGAAAAACCAACTTGAGCGATTTTTAATTTTTTTTTTGGCTTTTTCAAACATGTTTAATTACTTTGGCAAGTATCCTTTTCCAATTATTTTCTTATAATTTTTGCCAGACGTGAAGAATTATATGCTTTTCTCCCTTCGTTGCCGCTTTTCTCATTAAGAAAATCAAAAATGTAATTATTATATGCAATTCCGCAACAACTTAGAAAAGGCATACAAATACATACAGTAGGCAGTTTATAAACATAACTCTCAAATAGTACTTTTACACTTGCCGACAGCTTTCATCTCTCATCGACTCCCCAAGATGTTGCAACTCAACATCTTTACAAGATAATATTTTCCCATTCTATTACGCAATTATTTTAGTGTCATCACTACAAAAATGGGAGAGAACTGTCAAAAATAGTATCCACAAATGAAACCTAGAAACCTATACAGATTGTGAATTTATGCTAAACTGTTTTGAAATCCTTGAAAGCTGTTCTCTCCGGGCCAGTAGTCTGTATGACTACTAGATTTATCTTTTTTTTTGAAATATAGATTTAACATCTTTCAATTATTTTAGTGTCATCACTACAAAAATGGGAGAGAACTGTTTAAAATAGTATCCACAAATGAAACCTAGAAACCTATACTGATTGTGAATTTATGCTAAACTGTTTTGAAATCCTTGAAAGCTGTTCTCTCCGGGCCAGTAGTCTGTATGACTACTAGATTTATCTTTTTTTTTGAAATATAGATTTAATATCTTTCAATTATTTTAGTGTCATCACTACAAAAATGGGAGAGAACTGTCAAAAATAGTATCCACAAATGAAACCTAGAAATCTATACTGATTGTGAATTTACGCTAAACTGTTTTGAAATCCTCGGAAGCTCTACTTTCCGGGCCAGTAGTCTGTATTGACTACTAGATTTATCTTTTCTTTGACTATCTAGATTTAACATCTTTCAATTATTTTAGTGTCATCACTCCAAAAATGGGAGAGAACTGACAAAAATAGTATCCACAAATGAAACCTATTTTCATTTCATGAAAATGAAATGAAACCAAACTGTTTTGAAATCCTCGAAAGCTCTTCTTTCCGGGCCAGTAGTCTGTATTGACTACTAGATTTTTTTTTTAAGTTACAACACCTGCTACGCGCTCCTTCAACATGTTGACAAATTTAAAAATATTGATACCGTCAAAATCAAAGTATATATAGAAACAACTTGGTAAGATAAAAGTAAAGAAAAACTCTGGTAATTATAAGCTACCACGTAGCATACGAGTGCTTAGAAAAATCCAAAACGTGTCATGAGGAATTTGCCCCCAATATCCCTAAAAATCCCAACACTGCTAGAGAAAATAATTTTTGGTGATTTTCAATAGCAACCCGGTACCAGCGTACACTATCGCAATTATAAAACAAAAAAAGTAGTTGTAGAATTTAATGATGTCTTATCACTTAATCCACAAAGCATTGTGGAGGTACGTTTGAAAGCACTTCATGTTCGTGCTCACTAGGAGATTTTGTGATGTGAGAAGAGTGTTTTGCTGGCATCGGTATGGAAGGAATATTTGCAATATTAATATTCAGTTACATGTTGCATATTTTATTTCGATTGATATTTATTTTCCTTCAAAATAATAAATTCAGTTTTCGAAATCATGCACGAGTGGAAGACATGATTAAATTTCAGCGGCTTTCACGTAAAACAACTTAAGTTGTAAATTTATTTTAATATTCCAACAGTCAAGGATTTGGAGTGCTTTTGCTTATGGAAAAGAGGGTGGTTCTATGGAATTGGCCTACTGCGAAAAAACTAGTTCAAATAACAAAATGTCCTCTTCTCGCACTGCACTTGAGATGTTTTCCACTCGCTTGTAGAGTGCATTTAAAAGAATTTGCATATTTTCTCCTCGTCGGCTTAAACTGTACTGCCCATTTTCTTTAGTGGTCCATCTGCGAAATAAAGTGATGCCAGATGTGCCTGTGAGAAGATATGCATCTGGAGGTTAATGAATGTTGGTTGGCCAATCTGACAGTTTACTTGGTCCTGTGAGGAATGTGAGGAAATTTACATTCCCTTTCCCTTTTTTTTTGCTGAGTATAAACTCTTATGGGTCCCTCTAAGACCCGTTTGAATATGAAGATTTGATTATTTCTAAAAGGAGGAACTTTTAATCACAGGGGTAAACAGTAGACTTTGTGGTTTTGGAACATGTATTTCCATATAAAATACTGGTCTTGAAAGCCCAAAGCACCTCTGCGCATAACTACGATCACCCGTATGGGGTATAAATACGGCTTTTTTACTTTAGATGAGAGAATTTTGCAAGTTTAAGACAATGAATAAAATGGACTTGTGCCGTTTTGCATAAACACAACAATTTTTTCTTACAATTCAGCCCAAAAGAAATTTCTTCATTCAAAAACCGTCAACATATTTTTATTTTATGATGTTATATGGAAATTAGAATATCTTAAGAAGTGTGAGAGTCCGAAGGGGTAACTGTGGACCAAAGCACGAATGCTTTTGCTTGCAATTTGTGAAAAATTACGACGGCTTTGTTGCCATGAGCTACAAGTATTTCCGCGCGTTTGCTAAACCAAGAAATCTTAAGCGAAAGATGACAAGTTTGTGTAATGTAATAAGGCAGCACTTCTGCATTGAATTTACGTGAATGTATATTTACTACATATTTTTGGCAAAAGTTTCATTACGTATACATTTTATGCACAAGTGACTGCGGAAAGTGTTTCAGGCGGATGGTGAAGGTCATTTAGGATTAATTTAATTTAGAATTTTTTTGTGTTTAAGTTTCAAATGCTAAAGAAAACCCACAACATTTGCAAGCGCAGCATTAAAGGGCTTTCAAAAAAAATAATACAAAATGTGCAAAATAAAGTTTTATAATAAACTAAGAAAATGTATACATTAGGGTGGTCGCGATTTGCGCAACCATAAACCTAACAGAATTTCTCTTAATGAATGTGAATTATTCTTAATTATTTGTAATGACTTGATAATTGTTGCAGGGCCTTATAATTTTTTGTTTGTTTTCATGTATAAGAAATCCCATTAAATAGTTTGCGCCTTAATATTGTGGTAACTGGTAATGTATGGAAAATGGTTAAAAATTCTGTTAGATAAAAATTATAATATCTGTTGGATGGTGTTTTATTGGCATTCATAATTTTCCCTCTCACGTTCCTGTTATTATTTGCAACTGAGTCAATGTTGCCAGCTCTTTTTCTAAATACGTAGGCATAATATCCCTTGGAGAAAGTACGCAGGTGCATAGAAGTTAACACCGCAAAATTTTAATTCCCTTCAAACAGAAGACTAAGTTTCCATAAAAGGGTGAACAAATCATCTTTTGGTTATAAGCCAAATTATTAAAAAATGGGAAATGCTAGAAATAGGTCTTAAAGAAACTGGAGAATTGGTTCAGACCAAGAAATAAATTTTAATATTTGACAAGTGGGGTAGAAGTAGATCATGGCAAAAAGAAAACCATAATTAAATTTAAGGTATCAATATTCTCATCAGTATTCAATATTCTCATCATCTCACAGTTCTAGAAATATAGTTTTCGAAATTTCGTAGTCAAAGCAAATGCCAAAAAACCCTTTAAAATAGAGTAAACCCTATAATTCTTGCCTTTGAATGTGCCTCCTTTTCCTGACGTGCAATATAAAGGGAGCAAATTTGAACTTTAAGTACTATACGGATATACACGATCTATCGGAGCGGTTAGCTCCTGCCTTCGCAATCATAAAAATGCTGAAAAGGTTTAATTTCAAAAACGACTTCAGCTGAATAGATTTGCTTGCATGATACGAGGTGCGATCAAAAAATAAGCGTCAATTTCAAATTTCATGATTTATATATATTAGATTTTCGCATGTTTTTTCTGTTATGTTGGTACATAACCAACATGTCTGCTATACGAGTATATGTTGGCAATATCAGCCATTTTGAACTGACAGTTTGTTTTTGACAGATGGAAAGGTTAATCATGTTTCGTGTGCTCTTCGATTTGTTGCTGAATTTTAGGCGATAATAACATCGCATGGGCATCGCTCAGGAGCTGTTGTCGTCGAATATCGTCAACGACGATCCTCATTTGTTCAAAAAGGTCGTAACTTTTAACCAAACATGGATGTGTGACCATGACATTGAAATCAAACCCCAATCTTTCAATGGAAGCATCCGGAAGAGCCAAGCAAGGCAAGTTCGGAAAAAAACGCTAGCATAAGTATTTTACATCTGAGGGGCTACCTTAAAGAGGGCAAGATAGTTATAGAAATAAAAAATAAATAATATACAAAACTAAACCACAAATAAAGTCAGTATAGTTGAAGGCTGGCGGCCATTACCGTTGCAGCACACCCATCTTTTCAACATAGCAAAACAACTTTATTGATTAAAAACTCTTCATTATTAATTCCTTTACTGTTTTGAAAGAAAACAAAACATTATTATTAGCAATTTTAAATTGAAATAATCTTGTATTGGAATTATGTTATGAAGCAGGATGCGTGCTAAAAAACAACCTGCCATCACTTCAACTTAATAAATAGTTATGAAACTTATAAATAAACTACTAAGGCGCGCAGAAAAAAAGGGAAAACTGTTAACAGCTATTTTTCATTTCATAATTAAAATTCAATATATTCCAATAATATGAACACCTACAAGCATTCGCATACCAATACAAACTCGTTAGAGCTCCATCGATAACACGCTAGAAAATACAGACGATTCAATGCTACGACGCTCCATCAACTTATTTCATATTCGTATGTTCAGCCCTTTCCATTAAGTAAGAGCCGTCTGGATATACATAATATTCAGCACACACTCCCACACTAACAAATATTTAAACTGAATTAAGGAAGAATCAAGATTTACATATGTGTAGTTATGCGGAATACGAGAGTGGAGGTGAACAAACATATTTTCTTTAATTGGTTTCCTTTTCCATCAATGTGGTTTGACATATTGGGTTCCTTTTGCTCCAATGAATGTCATTCAATTTATTTTAGTGGCAATTATAAATCAGGATATGATGTGGCACACTCTGAAAGCAGAAGCCTTTAAAAAATAGAACCTGGATTTTCAATAGAAGTAGACATTTGTTCTTAACTGAATGCAGCGAAGCAATAGAGCCTTCACCTTATGCAGCACCGCCAATTTCCAAGCCTAGAAAATCAATTTCGACGAATAAGAACCATTTGAAAATTTCTTTACGATGTAATAAATATATACTTGAACAAACTGTCACACCAGAGTTCGTATGAGTTTTTAATGTAGCACGCCACGCATCTAAATTTATTAGGCTTTACTAGCGCTTTCGGAGACACCAGTATTCCAAATCCGAATCTTTTTTTTTTTTTTTTAACCAACTCTACCTGCAAAGCTTTTGGCTTGTCCGCAGGAAAACACCGAGGGTCTATGCAGGAGTCGAACCCGCGACCTCCGGTTCATTAGGCTGAGCATTATTCACTCGCCTACGGAGGCACCCCATGATCTTGCATGATCTTGATATCATGCACAAAGAACGAGTGATGTGCTCACGGCAATTTTTAAACACATAATTAATACATTATTACGCCTGCATTACATTATTATTCCTGTTGTGAATTTGAGCAAGGTTTGCATGTCTAAATCCTAAAACATGCGGCCTTCCATCCTTGCTCCTCTTTAGAAACTACGTGTCCCTTTTTGAGAGCCTATTCACAGTATGATAGTTTCGAATTGCAGTAATTTTTTCCTATTCATGAAATAAAAACCTGCGATTTAATTTACAACTTTCATTTCTTTTATTTTTAAACCTAAAACATGCGCAAGAAAACTTTCATTGTGTAAACAGGCTTTTACTGGGCAATAACTGCAGTTAGCAAAATAATACTTTGGAAAACATTGCTTATGGGAACTTGAGGAGAAACATATTCAAAAGAAAATTCATTTTCTCTCTATACTGTACAATTTTTGTAGAATTAATTTACACACCCACACGCACGCACACACATACATATCCACACTTATGTAATACAAAAAGTATCCTAATTTTCCTTTGGCAAATTCCTTTTCTCAATGAACTGGAATATCCAAAAATACTCGTATATAAAATGTGTCTATTAATTTGTGCTGAGTTTTTCCAAAGAAAAGGATTTTTAAAAGCAGTCTGTGAGAAGGATACTGGGTTTTGTTTTGTTGTTAAAAGAGGATTAGAATAAGCTGGCTCGTAAGCATTGCCAAGAATGAATACATTGGAAAAGTGATTTTCGTTTGCAATGTCAGCAACTCCCCACCCATTGGGTATAGAAAGCCTTTTACTGGAATACTAACCCGGCAACCTATTTTTAGTTATAGTGCCTAAAAATATACTACGTTTCATGTAAGGCAGTTTGCACTATCAATTCCTTTAGTGAGTTAAGGTGGAATTCTGCCGAAGGACTATTTGTAAATAATTTCTTTTATTAAAAATTGTATTATTTTATATAGAAAATAAATTTCTTGAAACATATTATTTGTATTGGTCATGGAACTAAAGGAGAATTAGAGTAGCTTTGATGATCCTACTGAATTTGTCTCCAGGATTTGTTTTAATGTAAATAATAAAGATTTAGAAATAATATGTAAGGGAGTCTCCATTTTACAATGCAGAAGATGTGCTTGAAATTAAATTATTCTCTACAAACGAAATATTAATTACGAAGCAATGAAAAGATATCACAATTTTTAAAATCCTTTAAATCCTTTATTGTTATTGAATGCTACAGGATGAGGAAAATGTATAATGGAAAATGTTAATTGCAGTATACGAAGTAGCAGAAGAGCTACTTTAATTTAAGATCTGCAAGTGAATTCTTAAAAGCATTTTCAATTGTTGTGCTGCAAAATGTATTGAAATTAAAAAAATATTATTTGCTTTAGCAGATGCGTGTCTAGGGTTCAATCCCCATTTATTATTTTCCTAAAAAAACAAGATCGCGCTTATGCTTGAATAATAACAATTGTAAATAAATTTGGAATTTCTGAATACTGAAAGTTCATATTATTTGTACAGCAAGTGTAAATGTGCCCGATACTTCAAATTAGTGCAGCACAAACTTTATGAGAAGTTCAAGGCGCATGGATGGGGTTTGGCTCTTTAAGTGCATTCCTAGGTTATCAAGTAAACGCCAGTTATGTGAATGATTTTAATAACTTTCACGTGCTTTAAATGGTGTCAATAACGCCGTCCTGTTATGCCATTTTGCGAAAGTCATACCTACTGTGTAGGTTAGGCTACAGTGCATTACTGAAAACTTACAAGTCATGGTTAAACAAATAAACTCCTTTGGATGAAAATTAATTTACCGCCCATATAAATTTTGTGGCGACACAATAATTTATCTTTAATTTATGGCCATCTTATCTTCGAATGCCCATTTTCAGCTTAGGCAGGATTTGATCATCTATTACGGCTTTTTAGTCCTCTACGATAATGATACTTTTGAGATCATATCTGGAATTACTACGATCCAACTCAAGTTACCACACACGTTACACAAGTGTATTGAATACAATCCAAAATCGAGATCGTCTGAGAGATCGCCGTTTGAAGAGAGGAGATCCTGCACCATTTTATTAAAACGATGCAGCAATTGGTTCCTATTAAATCTATCATGTTTCCTGCTTTACTTAAATAATACTTTATTCAAATGTTTGTTTTTATCGCTCTCCGTGCAATTTAGCACAACTTAATTGTGTTCAAATTTTATAGTGTTAATTTTCGATTGCTTCGTTTCTCAACAAAAAATTAAACGCTTGAAATATTTCGCTTGCACTTGAAGTACAAATAATTTGATTTGCCAGACATGTTGACAAACAATTTCCGCCATATTCGTATTTACTCGTATTGGAATACTTCCGTTCTCCATACACGTCTACCATTTTTTTTTTGCTGCTTCTTCGAGTGTGAAAAGAATATCCATTGCAAAATGTGTGCATTAATAATATAAAATGTTCATATTGCATTTCACACTCCACTGCGTGTGTGCACTTATTTTGCAACTCACTGTGACATGTGTGCGATGGCTTGCAGTGGTGGAAATATTACTTCCCAGGACGATTGATCAGTAGACGTGACAGGAACATTAAATGTTATTTGTGAGCACTGGTAGCAACACTTATTGGTTTTATAGTAGGAAATAACAAAAACAAAAAAAAATTGTGTTTTCCAGCTAATCATGAGGATGCGGTTTCGAGGTGTGAATCACTTCCGCTTTTGAATAATTAATTGTTGAAATCATTGATGCTGGAAAAAGTAAAATGTTTCAGGACATCCTTCATTCGCATTGGTTTGCAAATGAATTAAAACAATATTATTTAATTAAAACAAATAAGTCACACGGCAGCCCAACAACCATTTAAAGTATTGAATATTGAAATTTTTGAATATTATTTTCGAATTGGCTACAGAAAATTTTTATGGCGGAAAAAGAGCTCATATGAGAAAAGCCTCCCGTCTATTTCATATGGCTTCTACACATTTCCAGCGAACACAATCAATCTAATTAGACTCACCCTTAAAATAAATTTAAGATTGTGGCACGTGTACGTTACTTCAGAATCATATTTCAGTAGATGACGGAGTTTCCTAACTTTTAATTTCTAAGAAATGTTATTTTGCATTTTTCGTGCTCCTGCTGTCATCCTTGAACAGGCTTTAATATTCCATTTTTTTTAAGACAGTAGGATTATGATATCATCCTTCCTGTTTTGACTAAATATGACATTCAACGATAAAATGAAATTAATTTTTACACTTGCACGCATCTGTTTTATATCTACTCTGACATTTACAAGTTGCGTTTGTTATCCATACACTATTTAATCTGCTGCTACTGAGGCCAAATTAATTGCTGAACCATGTTCGGAATTTATGCTATTTTTGTGTCCTTTTTTTCCATAAAATGTGTTTATCTTCTTGAAAAGAAAGAAAAGAAGAGACCAGAGAACTAAAAAACCGAGTAACTAATTTAAAGTAAAGGCATCTAACAAAGTAAAATGTCAAAGGTTGTGTTTAAAGTAGAAATTTGCTGCATTAACACTCCTTTTGTCGTTGTAGCTTAAATGAGCTTTTCATTCGTAATTTATTTTTTTAATTTAATTACATATGATACTTGTTTTTTTTAGAGTCGAATAAGTTTTGCAATTTATTTTTTATGCTCTACTTAATATGACCTTTATTTATGGCAAACAAAATTGCAAGGAAATTTTCATGCAGCTGTTGGCAGCATCGTTATTGGGGGCAACTAAAAAGTACCAAATTGTCCTTTTATAAAAAAAGTAATTTTAATAAATAAATAAGTTTTAATATTTTAATCTTTCTGAAAGCAAGCAGCGTTCAACGCAGAGCGGAGTCATAAATTTGTAAATGAGATTTAGGCCGTACTTTTCTATAGACTTAAATGTATGTGGTACTTTTTTTTCTCCGTGATTAGAGGTTAGAGAAGCAGTACATTGCAATTACATTGAGGCTTTAAAAGCATATAAAATTACTGCTTCCGAAACTGGAATTACGTTACTCGTAAATGATTTCGAAGAAAAAGATTAAAAAAAATTTGCTAAAGGGAAAATTTAGTTCTCGATGTAATTGCAAATTTAATTTTTTATCCAAGAATAAAAGCCCAAAATTCGTCATGGCACAAGGCCATATCCCTGCCGGAAGTGATTTATGCGAGTATTTTTCAATAAGTTATATTTTAAAAGCTGCTAAAAAATTTCACAACTGCAGTTCAGATAATCCAAAAATACAGTTTAATGGTTTAATGTCTGGCCTTCATGGCCATTTTGGTGCCATCGACTTAGGAAGAGTGGTTTGCAAGCAGTAGGAATAATTTATATGGGGAATAAATATTGCAGGCCATGCTTCTCTATCATACATAAACGTATGATTCCTCTACACAAAAATCTGAAGTGATGCCATCCTATTTTAAAAAATCGCGTACTTTTCACAAAATTGTTTTTTATTCAATATTTCGTTACCACTATGGCTTGGCTAACTCCTTCAGGAAGTATTAAATTTGTTCCTTTTTTTTTTAAATTAAAAACTTAATTACTCTTCAACAATAAAAAGTAAATGAAAACTGTTTAAATATCTGTTATTCATTAACGAAATGCCTATAATATTGAGCAACATTAAATAGTTCATTCTTCTTCTAGCATGTGTAACATTTCCAGTGGAAAGTGCATCCGCCAGTATGCATTTCCTACTCTTTTGTATTACTGCAATGCAATGGTCATACTGGTTTATGTGTATGTGTAACCATTCTATATGCCTGATCAGATATACATCTGAACACACTTTTTAAAAGAAGTATCTTAAAGCCTGCTTTACGCTTGAGTCTCCTTTTCTTCTGTTCTTCCATTTTCTTTGTTTACATTCGTCCACTTTTTCATATTCAGTTTTATTCCAATCAATGGCACTCCTTACAATATCTCTGCTTGTGGGTATAATTATATTTTGTTTGGTGACTAAATGCAAAGTGCACTTGTTGACACCGCTGAAGGGTCAAAACTCAGAAATCAATGTGACTAAATAAACAAAGAATAAAACGGGGGGAAGACACAAAAAAGGGGAAACGGGAGAACAATTGAAGTAAACAACACAATACTCACCTGTTGAAGTTGAAGGCAGATTTTCAGACATTTTAATATCTGTTTGATATCAATTGCTTTTGGCAAATGTTACAAGTCCCTTGCAAGTAAACGAATTCCACTTTCTTTCCTTTCAATACATATTTGTTCTGCTTAGTATGCTTGTGTGGGTGTGTGTGTGTGTTATAACAGTGACGTTATTGAGGATGACACATACACCATTGTATATTAGTAGAAAAATGAAACAGAAAATAGCCAACAATAAGGCGGATGTTGAGAGTGAGCAAAGGAGAAAGTTATTTACATCTTTAATACTCTTAGTTTTTATGCCAGACTTGTAATAATTTCTGTTCAGTCGTTGACGGAGAGAGAGGTGTAGTTTTCACTCTAACTGTTGTTGTTGCCTTTCGTTTTCTAGTTGGCACAAGTTTACAAATAATTAAAAGGAAACACTTTAACCATTAATAAAAGTCATTCTCTCTCTGTGTTAAGGACTTAAATCTCTTGTGCCTCGGCAAGTATTTCGTATTTATTCGTGTTTGGAGAGAAATAATGCTTTGGGCACACTTTCGCACTTGTTTCCACACATTTTGTTGTTGTTTGTGTTTGACAGCTTTATTTCGGTTACTCGTCCTCTCGCTTTTTGTATTCAACATAAAGTTTGGAGTGCAGTGATTAGTGCTGCCAACTCGTTGCTTTTGGCTTCGTTTTTAGTGCTTTTTAATTTTCGTGTGCGGAATTTTTTATTAATTTGATTTTTCAATTGTCGGTACTTTTCCAGTTTAATTTTTTTTGGTTTAATTTTTACGTGCTTTTGAAGTATAGAATTCTGCAGAAAAAAAAGAAAAATTATACGGAGGACATTTTTGAGCCATCAGCTTTATGTTTGGTATTTTATTTTAAATTGTTAAACTCTATATTTCAGAACTTATTTCTGAACATTCCTCAACTATTTTTTGCACTAAAATTTTAAGTTAAATTTAATTAAAACAATAACATTTTTAATAAGAAATTCTTAATGAGAAGACACTGAAATGAGAAATCGTTATTTTTGCAACAAGTCCACAATAAGAAGGATTTCGGAGAGAAATAATGGAATTATTTGGGAAAAACTTGGTATGAGATTTTTTTTTAGCAATTTTTTTAGTGTAGTTTTGGGTGTTCTGAAACAGTATTTCCTTATAAAAATTGACAATCGCTTTTGAATACGGCTTTATAGATTTAATACATCCTTTAAATTACTTGTAATTTTTTGTTTTAGAGTTTAATAAAATGTTAAAGTTGACAACACTAATGTGATGACATCATAACACCTCGTGTACATTTATGTGCAGTTATTTGTCTAACCAGACGAGGACGATTTTTGTTTGTTTTATTTTTTTTCTTTTGTTTTTTTTTTCGTTTTGTTGGTTGGCAGTTGCTTATCTAATTTCCAAAAAGGAAGTGACATCGGATGTCCTTTTATATCATTTTTATTATTCTTGTTTTTATTTAAATAAATGATTAGAGCTTTTTGTATTATCTGTTCAGCTGATTACTTAATAAGTCACGAGATCATATTTTGTCACACTACAATGTTTAATTAGGAGTTTACAAAAGTAAAATTCATTTGAGGAGCATATAAAGTTTTATCACTGATAAGCCGATTGTGGAATGGCGAGAACGTTGAACTTAAAAAATGAAAACTATTCATTAAACAAATTATTTACGGTCACTTTTCATGCCACTTCGTCACGCAAATGTGTCTTTATATTCAACCAAATAATTGGATTCCTTCTCGTTCTTTTCGCCCCCCGACCCCATATATAATTCAAAAAACTTACTCGCAAAGAATACACTTATCTTTTGTTAGGTGGCGCACATGAATTATTGTTATTGTTCACATAAATTGATAACTTTTTCTGATTTAATTGATATATTTTTATACTTGAATTTTATTGGCCTGAGCTGATTTTTTTTGTTTATTTAGTGCTGATTTGGTCAATTGAACACTTGTTGTTGATTGTGCGAAAGGACGTCAAGTGGCTGAAATGATAAAGAAATGTATTTATTTATTTATAATTTGCATAAAATTAAAATTACACGTGCATGGGGCCGACATAGTTTTAAAAGAATAAATTACAAACAATATTCTAATCAGTGACAATGTTGGTTGAACTTAATCAATCCGACGTCAACACCACTCATTACAGTGACTGTTAAAGGCAACGACTTTTTTTTATATTCTTTCGTGAGTTTTTGGTTTCTATTTGTTAAAATAAAGTTAAGGAAAGTCAGTCTATGAGAGGAGGAAACATATTCAATGTACTACCGTGCGAAGTTGGGTGACATGTTGGCCGACATGTTGGCCGATATGTCGTTTTACCAATTTTATATTTGTGTTGGCTAAAAATTTTACTTGCAGTAACTTTGTATATAAAAACGAAGAATACAACTTTTTCGCTGATGATTTGCATTAGCATGGAGTGAAATGCTCAAAACAGTGAATTACAGTGTACTTTTCATATTTAGCTCAGCCGTAATTAAATTAAATAAGTAACAAAACTAAATTATATTATTATTACTTTAAAAATGTAAATTTCCACCAATAAAATATGTACATTTTCGTTTAAAATTCCACAAGAAAGCGAAAATCAAACACAGTGAAATTAAAAGCTTCTATAGAAAAATGGTACACTTAAAAAAATTTTCAAGTAATTTGTAGGAAACCTTAACTAACTAAGTTCTGGATTCCTATCCTTTGATAGCAAATCATGTTTTTACAACAATACTTAAGTAGTTGAAAAGCTTTCTGCTAAAACAGCAGTCAAACTTACTGAAAAGAAGTACACTGAAAAAAATTTTGAAGTAAAATGTAGGGAAATATACTTAACTGAAGTACTGAATTATTCTCCTTTGGTATCAAAGCATGTTTTTACAACAATCCTTAAATAGTTAAAAAGCATGCTGGCAAAAACCAGGTCAAACATATTATATAAGCATTGTACACTGAAAAAAGTTTTCACGTATAATGCAGGGAAATTTACTTAACTAAGTGTATTAAGAGACACGCTAAGCTTGAAGACGGAAGTATTCTCTGCAGTTATGATGAGTAAAATAAACTGAAACATTAATCAATTGGCGAAAAAAGGCCTTCTAAAATTATATCAACTGTGGAATGGCCCATGAAAAATATTTTATTAATTTCGGGGATCAAAATACGTGTTGCGATATCGAAGATGAATAGAATACGTTATCGATATAAAAGTACAGGAAGTAAATAAATATAGTAAATAAATTACAACAAGCGCGATATATTATCAATTTAAGATTATTTTAATAGGAATTGGAACCTCTGTTAACACAACGGGAACGGAGACTTATCCAAAATGTATAATATGGTAATACAAGATGAATGCTATGATATTAAAACGAGAATTTTTGGTAATAAAATGAAACGCCCTGATCTTTGAAAGGTTTCAGTAGCAACCGCAATATATTTTACTCGTTATTCTTCTACCAATTTTTTCTCTCTGTGCATTTTAAACTAACTTTGATTATAAACAATACAAAAAAAATTATTGCTTATATTTATTATTAATTAATAAATTTCATTTAATATAATTTTTAAATAAAATTTTAATAGTTTTGTATATATTACAATCCGAATTCAGTTGTACTTGGCCGTGAGTTATACAAAACTATTTTGGACTGATTTGTTTACACATAAATAAATAAATAGTTTATTAAATGTTTTAATAAATACAGAAATATAGAAATTTGTGAGCATTCCAATACACCGAAAAGTTTTCTTATTTTGGTCACATATTTATTTACTTCATGCTAAATCTTAATTAAGTTTTTACACCTTTTAAAATGATCAAATAACCGTTAAATAATTATGCCTCATCGCAGATCGTTTCATGGTAATTACCTTCGATCATTCTGAATAGAAAACTGCTACTTGCAGCAAAAGAGATTTATTACAACTGCTTTGTTTTCTTCCCTGCACCGCTTTCTATTTAATTCAGATAGAAACTTGTTAATTCTTCAATGAATTTAAAAATATTTTAAATTCCACATTGGCTGAATGTTTTCACCCCAAACGCAAACGAAAGCTGGCAAAGAAAAATAAGTAAAAAATCAACAACAGCGGGAGGTGTGTAGTGCTGTTGTCAATCAAATATTTTAATTGCTTTGTTTATGGGAATTATCAAAAATAGTATTTATTTATTTTTTTTTAAAATATGTTTGCATTATAAATAAAAAAGTTTTTGAATTTTTGTTTTTTTATAATCCGCTACATAATAATTTTTTGAGAGTAGAGGGAAATACAAATAGAAAATAAATATTAATTTTGATAATTTTTATAAACAAAATATTATTTATTTTTCTCGTTGTCTTCGCGATTTAAGCAAATAAATATTACAAAGTTTATAAAAGTCAATAAATAAAATATGGAATTTTGTTTGTATACTCGACTATGTGAATAAATTTAATAATCTTCAGCTCAATTTTTATTACATTAAAAGAGAAAGTAGAATTATTAAAGGCAGTTATCACACAGACGGGGTCTGATCGGGCTGATGTATAGGTTGAACTTAAAGTGAGCAATAAGTTTTATGAAAGATCTTTCTACCTGTAACTTGTATTGAAATTTCTAGCATGGCCAATATCTAATACTCAGTTATTGAATTTATAATTTCTTATTGTATCAGGTTTTTATTGGGTGCCTACATACTTTAAATTTAATTAATTAAAATCTGTATAAGGTATCAAGGTAATAAAGTTTTTCTTTATTTTGAAAAATAAACCTAATAGTTTGGGTTTTGAATGAGCGCGACGGCTGGGTTTAATATACTGTATGTGATCCTTCCCATTAATCATGCTGCACTTCGCCGATGACACGTTCAATATTCAAATCCTAAGCGTCAACTGTTTGTGAATTTGTCGTATAAGCCAAGAGCTTCACATAACTCAATGAAAAGTAATCCATTAACGTTAGATCAGAAGATCTTGGCGGTCAAGACTTCTGACTTGTGCCAAACGTGAAATTAATGGATCGTTGAATTTGCCACGCAATAGATTCATTGTAATGGTTGCTTAAAGTCTTCCTAAAGGAAAATTCCATTAAAATCATATTCATCGATTTTTGGTGAAAAATAATCGTTCAGTATAGACCTATACCGAAGTCCTTTAACGTTAACGTTAGAACTGTTTGCTTTTAGAAAAAATAAAGCTCGATGACACCAAACAGACTCTATTAATGGATTCAGTGGATTCAATCTCGTGTACTTCATGTCGGTTAGTTTTGTCTGAAAATGCTCTTACTTTGCTTATTCACAAAGTCATTTAGGCAATAATGCCTTCATTCGAAAACACAATTTTTCGGAAAAATGGCCTAATTTCGAGCTGCTCTAAAACACAATCATTTGAATTAAATCTTTTTCAAATTCTCATAAGCTATTGGTTTTAATTTTCAAAACAAAATATTTTATATAGTTTTTGTTTTATTTAAATTTATAGTGTGCAGGCACCAAATGGAAAGCCCCATCTTGTATAAATGCGGCACACCCGTTTAAGTTTGGAAAACTTATTTACAAAAATATTATATATTAAAAAAAATAATGCTTATTTTCTTATTCGATAGTTTAAATGCATATCATTTACGAAATTGTTATTCAGTATCGTAAAACGTGGCATAAATTAGCCAATCGATCGTTACCCCCCTAACAATGAATTTCATTCCATTCTATTGGCAGCTTCCTTAATGTTATTAAGTTGTAAATTCTGCTGCAGATGAAATCCCTATTTAGTTTTGTGTTTCCATATTTTAAGTAATTTAAGTAAGCTTTAGTTTTCATGAGCTTTTGTGGTCCGTTTTTCTGTCACAGCCAGAGAACCGCAAACCACAAAACAATTTAGTTTAGAGTGTGCTATCAAGTGTTGTGATGGTTTCATGTTTTCTTATAATCAAAAGGCTTTTGCGAAAGAAAATTGAATGTATTTTATGTGCATTTTATTTATATCAGTTACAACTGCAAGGCATTCTTAGAAAAAAGCATTTCCGTTGATTGAGTCTGATGATCCTAAGAATATTTAAAGATAAGGAAAAACAAACTATTTGGATCTACAAACTGATGAAGGAGTTTGAAAGCATCTTCAATGTGGAAAAGTTGACTTAAATAAATTTATCTTATCGTATGGGAAATGCAAAGGACACGGCTTGATTTGTAATTCGCTTAAGGTTATTCTATTTGCTTTTTGAATTTATGTGAAGCTACAAAGGCTGATGCCAAATACATCCATAAAAATATATGCCTCAGCATATAGTGTAATTGCAATGTTTCTTTTGTCGTGCTTTGAAACATTTGGCCTATTTTTGTTGTAGCTTGGTGTAGAGCTCCGCTGGCCTTACGAAAAGTTATTCGCACACCAACCCTTTTGCACACCCTTAATGCCCGTGAGGAAGCCAACTGGCTTTCTATTCCTACTACAAAATAAATTTAACATACAATTTTTGAAGTCACTTGTTTTATATTTTAGAGTATCCTTTTTACACAAAGCTACACGCACACACACACGCACACATTCCCAGGAACTATCGCTACAAATGTGTGTAATGTAAGCATAATTCGTTTTCTCCATGTTTCCATGTCACGAATATTATGACGTGTCTACATTTATTATTATTTTACACATCCTATAAAGTCCTATAAAACCGGCGCCAAGAGGTCAACTACTGCACGGACAGCAATAACAAAAAAAAGGGGAAGACAGAAGACAGTGACTTCTTAGCAGATCTGTTCTTAAATGTGTGGTGGAACATGCATTTAGTTGCTGGCAATTTGATTGAGGGTTGCGGGTAGGCAATTAAAAACGTTTCTGCTTGGTGTTCAGAAAAGTATCCAGTTCCTGTCGTGATCCGGCACAATACATTGCATAAGTAGAGGTCATCCCTCCGGTCTAATAAAGAAGAAGAAAACTGAGTTACCAACAATAATCAAAGCATTAAGTTTCATCAATCATTTTTAAAATGGCTTGTAGCTATAGGGTTTTCAAATAATAAATTCGTATTTTGGTGTTGTTGGTAGCCTTTATGTATCAGCTTTTGGGTACAGCGAGCTTTGAAAGCTTTCAGGCCAACTGGCTCTTTATGAGAAATGCGTGTTTAATTTCATGAAATTTGGTTTTCACCTACAGTATGGCCTGTCACAGAAATATTCTCACTTCTTCTTGAGCAATTTGCAAAAACTTTGCTCAGTGTTTTTATCAAGTTCACCGGGCAGCTGCTTTAAGGCGACTTAAAGAGATTTACATATTTTTAAAATTTCCTCACTTTCTTATTTTAACATTCTCTTAATCTCTTGTTTTAGTTTTCAACTAATTTTCTATTATCCTGAAGAAGCTATACAGGAGTTAGGGCAAATTTGTTATAAGTTTTAGATACCTTTTTTTAAAATTATCTTAAGTTTATTTGGGAAGAATTTTTTAAAAATTACATTTCAGATTTCTACTTGTTTGGTCACCATCCGGCATATTGATAATCAAATAATATCGTTCGTGTTTTTTCGGATTAAAAAAGTTAAAGCTCTATACCATCCGGCATATTGATAATCAAATAATATCGTTCGTGTTTTTTCGGATTAAAAAAGTTAAAGCTCTATACCATCCGGCATATTGATAATCAAATAATATCGTTCGTGTTTTTTCGGATTAAAAAAGTTAAAGCTCTATAACATCCGGCATATTGATAATCAAATAATATCGTTCGTGTTTTTTCGGATTAAAAAAGTTAAAGATCTATACCATCCGGCATATTGATAATCAAATAATATCGTTCGTGTTTTTTCGGATTAAAAAAGTTAAAGCTCTATACCATCCGGCATATTGATAATCAAATAATATCGTTCGTGTTTTTTCGGATTAAAAAAGTTAAAGCTCTATACCATCCGGCATATTGATAATCAAATAACATCGTTTGTGTCTCTTCGGATTAAAAAAGTTAAAGCTGTATCCTTGAACAGATTTTTCATGCATTTTAATTAAAGGGGGGCTAAAAACTCATCTTCGATGAAAAGATGTATAAATGGATGGCATATCCAAATCGAGCAGGCAAATCACTATCAAAAGGCCCAAGATGGCTGAAGCTGGTTTTTTCAGTAATATTGCTTTTCCGAGTATCTTAAAGAGCCCTGGTTATATCATTTTTGTAGCGTGAATAGCACAAGGACTAACCACAATTAATTTAAGCAAATAATTTAAAAAAAAAATTTCTCTTATCATCTTATCATCGGTCTCGGTATTACGAGTTGATCATATTAGGAAGAATTATTTAAGTCCTTTAAAGTCTTTCATATAAAGTGACGTTAAAGGCTGATGATAGCCGATTTAGAATCACCATACTCGCAAGGAGATAGAAATATTTTGGAAAACTGGAGTGATACAAGAAGCTGCTGCTAAGGGCAAGAATGAAATCGTGACTCTGAATTGGTCGAATATGATTCTTTAATTCATAACAAAAAGATTTCATTGCATATCATTTTCAAACTCCTACTTGTAATTGGATCACCCTTTACACTGTTTGCTTAAATGCTTGATTGTGCTTTACTATTCCGGCTGCTCCTTTACTGCAGTTTCTCCATACGTAACATCTGCAGAAGCCGAAATTCTTTGCACCACTTGTACTTCAGGCTGCCACGATTTAAATTAAAGCAAATTAACATAAAAGTTTAAAAGTTTCTAAGAAACTTTTACAGCTTTCTCAAACTAAAGCGGCCATGAAATGAAAAAATAAAAAAAGGAATTTAAATGGAAAACAAAATGGTTTGAGGATGAATTTTCAAGTTTCAGTGTCAACATTTTTTTTTTTGATATCGCGCCTCATTTGTGGTCTAAAAGATTATTTTCTTCCCGAAAACTACCAAGTGGATTTCCTTCATCTTTTATTTTATCCGTGAAGTATACAAAACTCGTTATAGCGGAATGTTTTAAAAAATTTTTCATACTCAAAATTTATTTTGATTTATTTATTGTAATTTTTTTTTAATTAAAAGGCTTCAATGCTTTTAAAAAATTATTTCAAATATTTTTTCTAGTCAAAGATTTCCTTTAATATCATTTCAAGAATGTTTTGCGATATTAAATAAAGTTCTTTCAGGATTGCCTTCTCCTCATAGAAAGTTGATTGGTCATAACATGCATGCCCAATCATGTATGTATGCGTCAAAGCTCAAAGTAGCTTAAGAACAAATTTTTAAACACATACATACATACATTTTTATACAGGACTAAATAATGACATTAAAACACGCTCAAGGAATGGAAGAAAAAGTTTCAATTTGATCACACACTCCCGCAATATCCCCTCCCGTAATATCTCCGTAAATATATATCCTCCGTAAATATCTCCCGCAATTTACGGCTTACGACGTGATAGAAAAAGTTATTATGTTGATCTTCCGATTTTATATATGCCATTTCAAATTAAAGTTTCATCCATTTGGGTTTATTGAGGAATGTGAAATAAAATTGGTATTGAACTGGGAAATGATTGCTCGGTCGGTTCGCAGGGGAGAAATTGTTAATCCTGTAGTAAAAGGTTTTCAGACAGATGCATTTTCAATTGCATGCTTCCATATACAATTGATTTACATGGTCGCCACCTGTTCCGAACAACAACTTTCCTCTCAGTGTAATTTGATTTTTTTTTAGCACTTATGGCCACCGGTGTACATACGAGGAAGCTATATTGTAATATTTGGATCACAAAAAATGTTAATGGATTATTGGAAAACGCAGTGCCAGCCCCTTGATAATATAACACGGTACTTCTGCAACGAGTATGCGATGTGGCTAATTAACATGCTGTAAGTTATTGTAGCGCCCCACTCCCACCATATCGCTTTTTTAATGTGCCATGCATACACAAATGTCAAACACATATTGTATTAAAACCATTAAAAATCGGTAAAATAAAAACGTTTGCTCTTTTATACGCATATGGCTACTTATGCGGTATAAACTTTCAATCCTCATCCACAATATGAAACTTTTTTTTTGCAAACTATTTTTTTTTTAGTGAGATGGAGCGGCAAAGTTATACAAATGGCATATATTTACTTTTCATTATTCCCATATAAATAAGACTTTCAGCAACAGAAGTTTCATAGTGTGGACAATGACTTCATAATGGTTTTGTGTGTGTAAACTATTGAAAGCAAGCCACTATACAATAGTTAATAACATGCTCAGGCATGCAGATAAATAGCCTAATTTAATATTTTTCTTCATTTAAGAGTAAATTTATCATACAAACTATCTAATTTATAATTTATAATTTAATTTCCAAATGGACAATTTATTTTAAATTCAATGTTTTGTTTACTTGCAAGTGGGCAAAATGAATTTTGGTACCTCAATTTTTGTACTTTTTATATGACATGATAATTAAAATGTGAACCGATTTGGGTATGTGAAACACAGTAGGAGAAGTGGCTCTCATAGTTTTCGTATCATAATTGAATAAAAGTTATATTGTGGAAGTTATACGGGAACTCTTAATTGTCTCGAAAAAGTTGGCTGACTGTAAACTTATCGCGGAGCACGCCGTAAAAGCAGCTGTCTATGAAAGGCTGTTCATTTATCATATGCAACTCGTGCACCCATGTGTCACTTGCATATGGAGTTATTTTGGGATTTTATTCTTTGCACCATTTCCACGTTGCTTCTTACACACCAGTACGTGGCAGTTCTCTGATTCGCATATCACTATACTTTGCCGACGTTTTATAGGCTGCTAATTTTAATTAAAGATAAAACGAAATTAAATCCTAATACTTGCGTTAAAGGCAATTAAATTGTTTAATCTGTGAAAAGTAACAAACTAAGGAAACCAATAAAGTGGCGTAGCGTTTCCTATTAAGAATTTTACGACGATATAAAAAATTTTTATCGCATTATTTCAAATGTAATATAGAAAGTTTAAATCCTTTTGACAAATTTAAGTATGCGCTTTTTGATAAAAAAAAGTCAGGAAAAAACATAAAACGGAAAGCATTAACTCGGAAGCTCTACTCGGTAAGCCATTGAAACTTCTCTGGCTTAACGGAGAATATCTTTCTTCATATTCAGCAACACATGTTTAACCGATTAGGATTCGTCTAACAAGATACATAGTAGACAAAAAAAATAATAAAATTTGGTGAGGCGATGGGCTAAGTTAGCATATGCTAACATTGGCTAACATGCTCAAGCATGTTGCAACGTTTTCCCCATTGCCGATAACAGATGGCAGCAAATGAAATTCCAGCAATATTTAATATTAATTGAGAAAAGTTTACAACATGTCGAACAGACATTTAGGAAGTAGCCCTTCACAACCTCTTTACTCACCATCAAGAAGGGGAAGGAAGAGACAAAGCGGTTTTCTTGGCAGCTTTTCTAAGCTATGATTTGCTATGACTTTTTTATTAATCGTATCTTTTTACTTTGCCGAAGAAATACTGATGTAGAAGAATTTTAAAGGGGTGTACGTGTGCTCATATCGTCGATGTAAAGTATATCCTGTGAAATGTTAAGCGGCAAGTCACCGCCCTATCATTCCAGACATTCCAAAAACAAACGGCACATCTCAGATATTAAAAAACTTCTAGAAAGCTTTATGAGTTTACTGCTTCTTATTTATGACTGTCGAATTTAACATTTGAACGCCGAATAACTATTGTTTTGCTGCACCTCCGCTGCTTGGCAAGTGCTGCAAGCATATAATGGATGAATCTACAACATAAACTTCTCACTTACTTTTGTCCCTGTTTATAAAAGAGGCAAAGATGAGAATGTGAAATGAAATTAAATTCAGTCTACGATGCCAGCGATGAGTATTTAAGCCGTGTAAGCCTTTCTAGTCGTTTGTCTTTATTTGCACATGCGGCAAACCAAGAAAAAGAGATTGCTGGCAATTTTACGGGTCTCGTTCTCCACACAGCTTCTTGTAAAATATGCATCTGGTGTGAAATAAATTTTTGTGTAAGCCGGCAAAAAATTCTTTATTGAGGTGCCCGACATAATATGAGATAATTTTAATGGGCAGGAACTAGCAACTGGGTAATACGACAATATAACTTCTTTTGGTAACGTATTTTTCATACACTCAAACACAAATGTATACGAACGTTCATAAATATATATTAAAATTTTCTATTTTCTATTATTCTACTATTTGCTTTAACAATACACATTTTTATTCTTCATTTATTAGTATTCTTCAGTATTTGTTTATTTCCTAATATTTTTTACATTATTTTGATCGTCGCCTATGCTCTATATTGGCTATGACATTTTTTAATCCTCCCATACTGTTTAAAAAATATTATATCTTCATTTCATTTAATTTACCCTGGCAACTTCTGTCTTTGCAATTCTCGAATGTAACTGATAGTGAGGGAAGCAGAGGTGCACGTTGTACATCGTTTCATATACTTGGCAACTCTCTTTTTCCCACTTTGCGATGCAAGAAAAGGAAGAGTAGACACAATATGTAGACACAAATCCAACTCCCAAAGAAAAGGAAATTAAAACAAAATAATGTAAACAAGATTTGCAAGTGTGAACGCGGTCTAACCAATTATAACGAAGTCCCCTTTTTTATTGTTTAGCCATGCATACATAAATATCGATGGCTCAATATAAAAAGGACATACACAAATTCAAGTTGCTTGGGAGTCCAAAAACAAAAGCATAATTAAGAGAAAGTTCTATAAACAGGACTTGCAGGTGTAAATGGGGCCCAATTAATTATAATGGAATCCACTTTATTGTTGTTTAGCTACGCATAAATATAGATGAATCAATGTGAAAAGGATGTACACCATTTCAAGTTGTTTGAAACTCCAAAAAAAAAAAAATAAATAATTAAGAAAGAATCGTATAAACGGGGCTTGCAATTGTAGACGGGTTTCAACTAGTTATATTTTGGTCATCCATACATAAATAAAAATATCCCAGTAGGAATATAAAACAGACGTTCTTATTCTACATTTTTTGGAAGGTGTTACTTTATAAAGATTGAAGATTTTTCGAAAAAATCATTATAATATAAATATTTCTTAGCTAAAACAATTTAGAGATCATTCCGCAACACATATATGTGTGTTTCGTAAAATATCGTCCGGGCAATTTTCAGAAAATAAATTTATAATTTTAACGACAAAAAAGTTTAAAAAATCAGCTACATACGCCCTTTTTTTATTAAGCCAACGATATGTTTGTATTAGAGCGGTAATCACTTGCTCATATGCGTACAAATAAATCGTGTAAACCGATTTGAATTTATAAGTGTGAAGTGTAGAGCTGAATACGATGCCGTGTTCTGCTTCTGAGCCTACAAGAAAAATGTTGCAGGATAACAACACCTGCATTCAACAAGATTTAGGATAAATCTTTTACATTTTCTTCTCTCTCCTTGGCAGGTTTTATCATTTAAGATTTCCCCTCAACCACCTCTAAATGTTGTGTGGTGTTATTTACCAAAATTATTATGTCACGCGAACACAATTTTTTTCAAGCTTTAAAAAATTATGGATTTTTACTTTTTCGTGTTGTTTCCACTTCTGCATTTTCTGAATTTCTTCTTTTGCAACATCAAGTGTGATTTTGGTACATTTTAAACTTTTAGACATTTTTAGTGCTGTTGTTGTAAAATAGAATTCATTTTTTTTCTATTACTTTTACATTTTTCTTTAAATTGCGTTACTTCTTCCCGTTTTCGATACCGTTAGCTTTGAGAGCACGCACGCAACTGATTTCCTTTTTGGAAGTTTTTTTTATCATGTGTTTGAAGGCGAGCTTTTTAAGTTTTGGCTTTGTTTATGAGCATACCAGAAGAAAAAAAGAGAGAGAGAGAGAGAGAGATAGGAATTTTTGTTTACAATGTCAGAAAGCTTTCAGATTAGTGTTGTAAATCGAAGAAAATTCCAGGTGTTGGTAAAAAGTAGACTGAAATTTCCTTATCACTTGAAAAGTAGAAAATTTTCTCAAATCGTCTTGTAAACTTTTCAAATATATTTTTTAACTTTCCTGAAGGAGGAAATTCTTTTAACTTTTAACTTTCTTTATTGCCTTTTACGCGCCTTTTCCGAAATTCCAACGTATTTTGTGCAAAACTTTAGTGTAAAACTTATAACGCCGGCACCATTTAGAAAAATGCGAACGTTAACGCTAAGCGGAGTAATTTTCAAGGCTGAGCAATTGAATAAAAGCTCATGTAAAATATTCCCGTCATCTAAAGTACATCTGAGTAAATCCATTGTGGCATGCAGTTTTGTCCAGTTGGAACCACATGACAGCAAAATGACTATTATATAGATTAAATGTAAAAGATAGAAGAAAAAAAGATAGAATGAAAAGAAGAATTGTCATCATATATCGAAATAGTTCATTATTCACTGTACTAATCCGAAATCGTTGGTTTTGATACCATTCCAACTCTTACAGTGCAACAAACACTCGTTTTCTCTGTTTCGATAAACTCTTGTGGACTAATCTCACTTCAAATGCGTCAAATTTGCTTATTTTTGTACCCCTTCCCCCAAAATGGGCATCATTGGGAAACAAATAGACATTCAAACTGAGTCTATTTCTGACAGCATGTTCGCCTGTAAAAACCGAGTCGCATAGAATACGTCATATCTACACTTTGTACTTTCTCAATTGGCATTAAGGTATTCACGCATATTCAAACAGCTGTTTTTAAAGCAAATCTTCATAATAAATTTTAAAATATATTTTGGCAATGGAATCTGGCAACTCTCAATTGTCAAAGTGCTGAGCAAATGCAAGAAAGTTTAAAGTAACCCAGCTGTAGTACTTTGGCTTAGCGGACACGTGTTTATTGTAAACTGGCGGATACGAATATATCAACCTTCAACGTTTAACTTAGTTCTAAGTAAACGTATAACGTATTTTATATAAATGGGCCCTTTTAATTTTCTCCATAACAAAATATGAAAAAATATAAAGAGTTGCCAACTACAAGTTGTGGACCACTGAAAAACACATGCTATAAATTATTTGCAATCTAAAAATAATTATAAATTAATATAAAAAAAATCTCTTAAAATTTTCAGTTAAAACTAAAACCGGACAAGAAAACTAAAATTAAAAAAAAACATAAAATTTAATCTATATTTTATTTTTTTAAATTTAAATTTTTAAGATATTATTATACGAATAAAAACCGGAAACAACTAATAAAATAAAAAAATGAATAAAATGAATAATAAAAACTTTTAATTTTTATTTTCATTAATTTCTTTTTCTTCTATTCATTTAAAAAAATTATGATGAATATAATTTACATATTAAAAAATAATTTATTTGTTTTTAATTATTTACTTAATATTACAATTATACAAATATAATTATGAGGTCATCGATTACTTATTTGCCCTCTTCGATTAGTTTTTAAACTTATTTTAAGCTTAAGGTCAGTTTTAGATTTATTTTTTTTTATATATATTTTATTTACATATTTTTTTCCGATATTTCGTTAACAAAATCGACCTTAAGCGTAGAATAAGATTTAAATATAATAAAATAATAATTTTCTCTTACTGACTCTACTAAGTCCTCTTGAAGGCAGGTGGGCTCTTAGTGTCACCTGCCGCTGGATTCCCCTACTCCGATACAATAAATTTTAGGACGATAAAAAAAATGTTCTTTTTAAAAATAATTGTCAATATATTTATTGACATCTGAAATGGCTCAATGGAAAAGCATTAGAAATGAAAAAGCACACAGAAAAGAGACTTCCTCTGCCTTCTGATTGCAAAATGTAATAAAATTTTACAACAAATTGAGAAAATGATTTTCTATTTATTTCGTGTTCCAATTCGCTACATATTAGAGAATACATTTTAAGGAAACATTTTATTAATTGTGGGCATGTGCATCTCTTAAAATTTATTTACATACTTTTGTGTGACTGAAGAATGCATGCCTGCATATTGGCAAACACTTCACGTCAACTTATAAGCGGATTGTAAAGAGATGAAAGCAATTGCAGCAGATGCACTTGAAAACATCTTGAATCACTTTAAAGATTTAATTTTTGCACTTTTTTTTTTTTGCTTTTAATACGAAAATTAATGCGTACATATAAAAATCAATGGGGACTAGTAGCTGATAAAACTGATAGATCAGCTGATGACAGCTGATGACACATAAAGATATGAAAATGTGCCCTCTTCCTTTCAACTGTTTTGCAGGTTGGGGAAGGTAGCCTGAAGATCTGCCTTTAGTAGGGACTGAAATGCAAATGGGGGGCTGGTTAAAGCCCAACACAAACAATCAATTTCACTGTATTTTGAAGTCAAATTTAACTTTCGGGAGTTTTAGAGAATTTTGAAATAAAAAGCAAATAATAATAAATTTTGCTTAAATATATTCAAAGAGAGAAATATTCCTTAGCATTCATACCATTATAACCGACCACTGCTTTCTTAGTCTGTCTAAATTATTTATTCCAATGCGGTTCCTATAAGAAGTATTTTTAATTAACAATTTAATTGATATTGGCGTACTGCCAGTCACAACAAGTGTACTAAATAGTAGTTCAGGAACAGTGATGGCGAGAGAATAAGCAACGTTTGGTTCCATAATCAGCGGGATGTAGCTTTTAATGCATGTGTGATATATAATATAAGACTTTCGTCTCTACGACTTTTCTTCTTTGGCCGATTTGCAAATGCATTCCATGTTCATGCAAAGAACAGTGTAACGTCTTTGGATTTTTCTTACAAAATTAAATTTAAAATAATGAAACATTGTATTCTTTTTATGTACGTTTTGCTCTCTCATCTACAAAGTTAAAAGTCGCAAAATAAAAGTTTCACTTTGTGAACGCGGCCTATAAATCTTTTTATTGCCATTAAAAAATCTTTGTCAGACAGATGAGAGTATGAACCGAAAAAGATCAAAGAACGAAATTTGTAAAATATTTAAAAATAAAACCACACGTTGCTCACATAATAAATTGAATTATTTTTTAAGGCAAATTTATATTTAGTGGATCCACGACTAGAGCCACAATGTGAAATATAATTACAAACATGAAATTGCCAAGCTTTCGCTTTCTCAGTTGAAAAGCTTATCCATAACAGATAACTGTTACATCGGCTGGAACTAAGATGATAGGAGAATTTGAAACCCGTAGAAGCTTGGAATTTGAAGAACTGCATCGAAACTCTACCAACATCGAGGTCGTCGCATTCTTTTTTATCAATAAGAACTCTTAAAAAAAAATTACCCTATACGATCGATTATCTATCCAGATTTAAATGTAATAATTAATTAAAAAATTTATTAAATTTTTATATCATCTCGACGATTCAATAAATTTTATCTTGGACAAATTAATCAATATTGGAAATTTTAAACTTAATTTATTGGCTAAAAACGACTTTTTGTTTCTTTACAAATATATAATTTTTTATAATTTCAAAATAATTTTGCAGGCTAGTAAAGGTCTCGTACGATTTGTCAAATATGGCATCTCTGCTGAAAAAATAACATAGTGGTGCGTAAAAGTGTGACATTTTTATGACAAGCCAAAGTTTATGAACATTTTCCTAAAATGGCAATTTTCATGCGATCAGAGTTGCTTTCATTGCATTATTTTTGTATGCTAGTATGGAAGCAATAATGCCAAATGGATGCGATTATCAAAATAGGAACATATCACTATCAGCTTTTCGTGTGAATGAATCACACGACTGGCTAGGATAGGAAAGCGAGGCCTTAATGTAGAAATGTAAATTTTTCGAATCCTTAACACACTATTCGCAAATAAAACAGGGTTGGAAATGTGATTTTCTTTAAAAAAAAAAAGCAGTGTTGCGTTGGCATCTTACGAAAACCAGCTGTTTGTAATGTTCTTCGTATATGGAAAATACTCGTATACGGGAATGTAAGTGGGACTACAGTTGTTTTCAGCAAAATCCGTGTTTGGTTTGAAAGCATGTAGTGGGAAAGCACTATTGGTTAAATAAGAATTGTTATGCCTACTCGGTTTTCCATTCCTGGCTGTGCATGAAAATGGGCATGCAAATATGCATGGATGTGTGTTGGGAGTAGGTTTTCTGTTACGTTCACTAAAAGCGAAATCACATATTTAAATCAAGCATGAACTTATTGTTGTGCTTCACATTGAAGCTGTTCTTTTGACACCATCTTATACGTATTTATATACACACATATATATATATATATATATATGTATATATATCGGCCATAGAATGGTGGCAAGTTAGCCATGTATGTTTTAGCCAATAGGGTCCAGGATTATGATCATGGGACACCCGTATACAAATTGTTAGAATAATTTTATAAAAAATTCTATAGAAAATTGTAAGCTTTAAGGAATGCTAAAGCTCGTACATGATCACTCATGCTTATGCATGATCCAATTGCGTTGACCAACTCAAGTACAAGTAATTGTGTGCGTGTGAATGTGAATGTGAAAAAATAGACAGTGTAAAGAGACTGAGACATTGGGAAGAGATTAGCAGAGATAAGCAGCGAAAATATTTAAAACAGAATCCGAAAAATTCCAGTCTTTAAAGCATTCCTTGATTTCAGTTGTAGTTTCAGTGTACAGCGTTGCTGTTTGATATTTTAACCAATTTGTGCTCCGTATAAAAAACAAAAACAAGTAGAATTAAAAAATTAAAAAAAGTGAAACAGTTATTTGAAATTAATAAATTTTTAGTTTGTAAGAAATTTTTCCAGCAAAGTGCCATTTTCATTTCCACCTTTAATTGTTTTTTTTTTTTTTTTTGCTTAAATAAAATCAGGTAAGATTAAGAACGAAGTGGATTTTTACTTTTTCTTTATCTGAAATTAAATTATTAAGTTGCTGGTTTGATGTGGGCAGAAAATTTTATTACCGTACACGCTTTTCTGTGATTTTTTTTTTATTTTCAAATTAAATCGGACTTTTGAATTTGAAACAGATTTCAACTCGCAATTGACTTTATAGTTTAATATGTATATACGAACGATTTCTACCAGACATCACTTAAATAATCAAATAATTAAAATAAAAATATTAAATATTTTTCTCTCACGTTTTTTAAAAAAGAAAAAAAAAATTAAATTGATTATTTGCATTTTATCAGTTTCCTTTAACCGGCCGGCAGTTGAGTTCGTGTTTTGTTCTTTATTTAACTTTATTGCGCTTTTGTGCATTTGTTTTTGTTTTTGTTTTTGTGTTCTCTTGCTTCTAATTTTTTTCCTTGCATTTTCTTATTTTTTTTTTGTATTGTCTGTTCTATTTTGAGTGTTGCTTTTTTACATTCGATACACTTTGATCTTTTTGTTTTAATTGATAATTTTATTATTTGCTTAATTTCATTTGATCTAATGAAATAATTAATTAAAAATAATTCAAAATTTAAAAGCAGTTGTTGTTAAATAACTTTTAATTCTTAAAAATTAAATTAACATTTTTAATTTTTTTATTATCACTTAAACTTTTTAGCAGAACACGCAAATTTACTAATTCTTTTCTAATTTTCAAGAAAGTAACTAAAGCTTATTCTAACGAAATTTCTTTCAGTGTACTTACCTAAAAAGAAAACATATTTTATTCTCTCACTCTCTCTTTTGGTAGAGAGTGAAAAGTGTCAATACACCTTATAAATTATTATTCAGTGCATTATTAAAAGCTGAAGAATTTTACTGCCAAAATGTCAATTAATGCCATGATTCACTATCCTAGACAATGGTACGATCTGTCAAAAATGTCGTGCGTGTTGAAATGATAGGATAGTGATGCCTAAAAATACATCCATGTGGCAGACATCTTAACAGTATATGCGATTTTCAAAAGCTTATGATTTTTGATAAAATAATTTTTTATAAAAATAATATTTTCTGGCAATCAGAGTTGCATTTATTTCAAAGAAAAAAAAATACAAAGAAAAATAATAATAAATACATAATATTTGTATGACAGTGTGACACCAGCAACATCATTTTTATGCGACTTTTTAAAATATGATGGTATCATTTTCGATTTTAGGGTGAATCAGTGGTACGATTGAGTAGGATAGTGAAGCATGGCTTCTACATTGCTTTTGAACCAATTCTCATGTGTGTCATAATGCCGCAATTACAAACTCTGACAATGTAGGGTGTTCCAAAATGCCGCCGAAAAGTGGAAAAGGCATTCAATGAGAGTAATGAGAGCGTCACTTTTCTTTACAGTTGCCTTTATTGCAATATTTTTCTACATCGTGTACGTGCACGATCGCGACATGTGATGGTTCAGATTTTTAGCCAGTAATTTTCATTACAACGATTTCTCCTGGGAAACGGTACGGAAACGATTTTTTTTTTCAGAAAATTTTTCCAAAGTTCTCTTTTGAAAAATGTCATTGCTAGGAAATTTATTACACAGAGAAAATAAAACAAAATTTCTTTAGAGTCCACTTCTTGAATATTTTGTAGCAACAAGTGTTTACATTTATAGCCGATGCTTCAAATCAATTATAATATAGCATTTATATTAGTTCTTGATTAAACTGCAACAGCATTGCATTAAAATTGAGAAAAAGACTTGAAAATTATCAGTCATTAAATTTATTACTCGCCATTAAGAACAGCTGAACTTTATTTGTGTCATGAATGAAAATAAATTAAGGCCTGTTTACAATATGAAATTTCTCCTGGACAACCTATCAGTTTGTCTTCTTATACATCTAATGAATGAGTTGCAAACCAGCTTACAGATCGAACTCGAACTGATTATTATCTCCATGCCAACACTTTAGTTAATATTATTAAATTGTGTGTATTTATTTAATTTTTATTTTTTAAACTTTGTTGCATTTCAGTAGCTCATGATTTATTTTTTTCCCGAAAACCTCCCGCACTACGAATATTATTATTATTGTTATCAAAAATGTTTTCAACATATTCAGGGGCGAAGTACAACTGATTATCGTTAAGCCTTAGGATTTCGCCTACAGTCATGGGAAAATTAATAGCACATATTGCAACTGAATACATCCGTAAGCGTAGGGATAGTAACATAGCCTGCCAATCAGGAGATTGCGGCTCCAACTCCTATTTATAGCTTATCTATTTGTTGAAAATTATATAACAATGACAGTTGCGACACAATGTAGAGAAAGGGTGACGATTCTGCTTTAACCATATTCATTAGAGACTTGTAAAAAAAGGGCTAAGGGGCCTACTATTTTGCCAAGAAAAGTTTGTGGACTTAATTAAAATTGAAGAAAAAGAGCTTTAATAAACCCAACGGAGTTTAATCAGGAACTGGGAAAAATTAAAAAATCATCCATAGAAAAAATTAACTTTGAAAAGGGTCGATCGCTGCAGCAGAAGCCAATATTGTGTTGTGATCTTCAGAGATTTTTTATAAGAATTACTCAAAGTTCTCTTATAGCTTCGAGTACTCAGATCAATTCTACGCAATATACAAACCTGATCGTCGTTTCGGCCAAAATGAATTATATTTTTATCCTTTTGGCAGGAAACAATTTTACTTCGAACTCGGGAAAAGAAAAGCTTTACATGAAGAAATTGGCAACAGTTAACTTTGGATTTGGTTCTAGAATCTATTAATTGTATAAAGGAATCACAAAAGCATAATAACAGCAAAAATGAAAAAATATTTAGTTTCGATTTATACCGCAAAGTAACAGAGATGTGAACAGTGGCATTTGAAAAATGTTTGAAAGAGACAACTATACAATTAAACACCACGTAAAGTAGAATGGATAGAAATTAGAATATAAAACAAAAGGCATAAATAATTATACATTTGTGTTCTATTTTACACTCCGGTACTGTAAAAGCGAGAGACTTGAGAGCAACTATTTATGCAGCCTTGCTCGTCCGATATGTTTATATAGACGGCGTCTAGACAGAAAAGGCCAGCGGAAAAAAGAATGAGGAGAAGTAATGCCAATGTCGTGACTTCATTAATTTACCGAATTACAGACATGATGAAAAAAATCACTATTCCAGTTGTTAACATTTTGAGGATTAATATTAACATTTTTATAAAAATACGCGAAGGCCATATTGTTAAAGTAAATATTTTTTTTTTTTTTGTGAAATTAATCTCCGAACATGCCTGTAACTTTGAAAATATTTTGCTTTATTATAAATAAATCATAATTTCTTAATTTAGCTTTTAAGCTTGACGGCACAGAAATGTTTAGAAATTAAATGAGAATTACTAGAGGATATAAACAAACCAAAATCGTTTAATCGTCGTTGAGTTAACTTACAAGCTCAGTGCTTTAAAAAAAAACGTCGTCAGGAGGGTCAATTTATATATTAGTTTTGAAATTTCTTATTTTTCATATTTAACGGCGATCAGGGGTATGGAAAGTGAGAATTCGGAATTCTACATATTGATGACTTCGCTATTTTCAGCGATATGCGAGTAGAAGCTTACAAATTAATCAAGAAATAATTTTAAAAAACTCATTTAACGAGATAAAATTGTGTTGTTGTGGGAAAATTTAATATTTAATTTTTAAGTGCTACTATTGTGTGCTCCACTGTAAGTTAGTCATAGCAACTAAAACTACAACAACTAATCGTTGTTATTGTTCGTAAGTTTGAAAATAAATTAAGAGCAGACAATATTTAGTATGTTAAAACGATTGATAAGACTATTCTAATCGATCGGAATAATTTTATTTAGTTTTGTAATTTTAGTTTTAAAATCCCAGTACCTCAAACAGTGGGCCGATAAAGGAAAATGTCACATGCAATAGCGGAAGACAAAATTAAAGAGCGCCCAGAAGATGATGTTGCTGCAGAAGAGGAGTCATTAAAAAATGACCATAGCAGTCGCTGGTCTCAAGGACTGGAAAAGTTTTCCTGCACTCACATTGGCCAGTTTATGATGAAAGCAATGGATCGAATTTTGAATGTGGTAGAGGATACAGCGAAGTGGAGCGTGCCACAAGGTAAAATAAAGAACATAAGCTATATGATATTATTTGCGAAACTAAAAATATGTCTTAAAAAAATCAGTTTTGCTCACAAAATTCTTTATACTCGTACATTTTGAATAAAAATTCATGACTTTTATATGCAATGCTAGAAGCGTAGTTCACAATGCCTGAGGATTGAACCAGTTTAATACGCATTTTTATTGACTTTACTTCAAGAAAAATAATCAATAAAATATAAATTGTTTGCTTGTTTTGTTGGTTTCTTGTAATGAAATTTTAAAATTTGAAAATTGTTTACCACACAATTTGAAAAATCCTTAGTATTTCCATTCTTCTACCGGCGATACCATACACCGATAGGATATAACAAATTATGAACTATATCACTTATTTCTAAATTATAATAAGGAATCTAAGTACATGTTTTTATTAATTATATTTAAAGCAAGTTTTTTTTTTAATTTAAATAAATCACTTTGCATTGCAGCTGACCATATGTAATTGAAAATCAAATAGTATGCAAGATGCCCTTATCGCGGGCAGAGCATTAGCTCGGTGTGGAGTTGCATTGCAACCGGGTGCCGTGACCAAAGAGCCGCAGGGGTTTTAGACAGGCTCCGACTCTCACCAAGGGGGAAAACTTATGTCCAAATGCATAACTTCTAGACACTTATGTGTGGGGGCGCTGGTGGACGCATTATATTCACCCAGTGTTAAGAGCACCGTGAAGTAAAGCTATATTAGCAGGCATTCACGTTACCCTGTAACACACATATCCATTTATAACAACCGGGAGGAAAAACATTTTTGTTCTCAATTTGTTTCAATGTTTTCCGTTTCACCCAGAGAGTACTAATTCTTCGGCCAGCGAGATAACGCTTTTCTAAGTCATACTTCTTAGAGTTCTTCAAGTGCAGGGGGAAGGTTCGCCCTTAAAATCAACGGATGGATGTGCATTTCATGAATGGGGCTGCGAAGTTAGTAAGACTTGCCTCTTTGTTATTTTTCCTCACTCTACTTTTGTTTTTAAATTTATATTTTTAGTTTTTGGATATTTTTAAAGAGGGTCTTTCCCTTAATTTTTTGGTGAAAATAAGCTCAAGCTTTGACACAGACGGTCTATATATTTTCAATCGCAAGTTCTGTAGGGTGTATTCCACAGATATTTTCCTACCTTTGAAATAATTTGTGCAAATTTGTTTTCATAAAAATTTGGCCGTTAAGTTATTTTTTACATATTCCAATAAGTTTTAATGCATCCTTTATATAGTGCTAGTTTTCCTGGAGGGAAATGTAGACCAGATCTATATAAAAATTCAAAACTATACTTTTTTAAACCATTTATAATTAAAATTATTAAATTTATTAAAAGATTTTTATTGTAAACAGTAGAGGGGCTCATGAAAACTTGAAAGGCTTGCATATTTTCGCTGCTAAAATTAATTTTTAATAAATTTTCAAAATGAAATGATAATAATAAAAGGGAAATATATTAACTTTTTTAATATATATGTATAATTTTAAAACGATGTAGTGTTTTGTAGCATTTGATCAAGTCAGTACCAATTTGCATCAAAATCAGCTGATTATCCTTTTAATTTATTAGTCTCAATAACAATCATTTTATTGAATTTTTACGAGTCTAAATAATCCTTAAAAACCGTCAATTTAAAATATTCGTATCATAAAACATTTGCAAATTTTCATGATTTATCAGGGGAATTTTAGCGGAAATAAGTGAGCTTTAAGCAGCGATAAGATTGTAATTGCTGTCGCTTTAATTATAAAAATCTTCTCATTTAATTAAATAAATGCAGTCCTAAAAATTAAATATGCCATCAAATTTCATACTCTGTAAGCAGCACTGGAAAAGTAATGCATCACATATTTCTGGTTTCACCGGTTCTTATCTTATATTGAGTTTGGCCAATAGCAATTTGTTTTTTCCAGATGACAACGATACTCAGCTGAATCGGCCTTTGCCTTGGATATTTTTTCTTAGCCTAATTGTAATTTTGCGCTTTGTGCGATTCTGGTTGTCAGTGGGCTATTTTATTGTGGGATGCCAACCTATAACATCATTATCTGTCGTTCAGTACATACAAGCTCTACGACGCCGGTTAAGAGCTATACGATTTCATGGTCGTAGAGAGATAATGAATAGAGAAGTGGATAACTCTGTAACAGAGAGGCCATCTGAAGATGTTAAAAACAACCGCACGTTTACAGAAGTGTTTAGCAAAGTGGAAGGCATGCTAAACCAACAGCAATACAGGAAGCCAGCAGCTACACTTGTGGAAGACAAGGAAGTTGAGCAGAAGGTAAGAATATGTCCTCATTACATTCTTACAATATTTACATCGCATGCATACCATCTTTAGCCAAATCGAACCGGTAAAAGGTCACTGGAGGATTTATGTGATGGTGATTTGAATGATTTGTCACTCTCGGAAATGTTTTATAAATACCGGTACTTAGACAAAGATTCAGAAAATGATTCCGACTATGTACCTTACGAAGAGGATGATAGTTTCACTTCACTTATTTCTTCATCTAGATCTCCTTATGATGAAGCGCGGCAGTTAAATGTAAAGAATTACATTATAAAACTTATCAAAATTAATTTCAAATATTTTTAATTTTCTAAAGAAATCATCAGCCACTGAAAATGATATGAGTGACATTTCTGCCATGGAACAGGAGGAGCAGGAAATCAAAGAAGAGGCAAAAGATGAGGAAACAAAAGGTCATTCAAAACCCGATCCCTTATCACAGGATCACTTGGAAAATCATCTTAATGTGGATAGTAGTAATAAAGAAATTCAAATGCCTAAAGGAAATGATGAAGTTGATGCGGAAGAAACCAAACCAGCACCAGAGGTGGTAATACAAGTCGGTAAGGATTTGTGTTGATGGGCTTATAATATAACATTTATTTAAGCATCAAATAAAAAAAAAAAAAAAATTATTATCATATTATTAATATTTTTCTTGGCAGCTCCAGAAAGTGTAAAGCATACGCCACAAGAGCATGTGGTGGTTACACAAAGAGATGACCCCATATTGAAGCCAACTCCCTCTTATAATGACGCCTTACCTGAAGCAGATATTTCACGTAAGTTTCTCTGTCTTAAAAATATTTAGAGATCATCACACAATTCGCTCAACTGCACTTTGTTGTTGTTGTTTTTTTTTTTTTTTTTTTTGTGAGAAAAAGTTGATTTTCAAAAGAAGTCAAGAGAAAATTGAAACAGAGTCCCGGTAGGTGAATCCCCTTTTGCTAAAAAGGTCTCATTGTACTTCTTTATAATTGCAAGTCGACAAAATGAAATAATTTATTAGAGGAGCAGAACTCCTCGGTTTCCTTAATAACAGACATTCCAGCTGTGAATTAAAAACAAATAATTTTTGCCAACAAATTAGAACGGTCAAGACGTATGTGATATAGGGCGCATGAGCTGTGAGTCTCCACTTTAGTCGAGCTGTTGGGCGTGGAATTTGTTAAATACATGGATGCTTTTAAGACTTTCTTGTATTACCCTGTAATACCGCGTATCAGAAACCGATTTCATAATAATACCCTACAAAGAAAAAACATTTGTTAAAAATGCATGTAAAAAACAGGGTGATTTTGGCGAATTTACCTTTAAAATTGAGAATAAGGAAAAAAACTCGTTCGTCTTTGCAGGCTTCTAATAATTCTGTCTGTATTTATCGCCATGTAACCAAATTCTTTATTATAACCAACATCGAATATTTCAGGCAATGAAAATTATTTATTTAAAAATTAGGAAATTAGGAAAATTAAAAAAAATTAATTTATGCTTTAATTAAATAATTTATAAATTCAATTTTGTGATGTTGTCTGCTGTTTAATAAATTAATATAATTCTGAAATCCCATATTTCCCTTTATTATACTGGCTGCACTATATATTCGTTTATTATCGCTCTTAAAAATACGTAGGCAACAACTTGATCGCTGACTATGTAGTCGAGTAGCTGTGCTGCTATCAAAATGTGCATTCCCGTTTAACATGATGGCTCTGTTTTTGATGTTTTGCAGCTGCAAACCAGTAAATTCGTTTTTTTTAATCCACACACACACACGCAAATTCCTTTTTGGGGAGCATAAGCGCTGTTTAATATCGGCTTGGAACCTTTACTTCAACTCACTCAAATCAGTTCTATCTTTTTTATATATTAATATGGGTTATATTCAGCCCAATGCATTGCTGGCATAGGGGTTTATCACCTTAGTGTTGCTCTTATATAAAACATAATTCTCGTTTAGTTTTTACGATACTTAGTGTTTTTTAAACTATTTGCATATACAAATTTTCTATTCTCTACATAAAATCTATATAAGATCTTTTGTAAACTACGTGACGGCCGGTAATATACGATTTTATATTTTTGTTAACACTAATTATGGATGAAAAAATTAAGAAGTTGCCCCGAGTTCAGTGACTTTTGCTTTTCAAATAAGTTCCAGATGAAATTACTTTTACAGTGAGCAACTTGATAGATTATAAAAATTTATAGAGAATATCTAAACTTTGACCTCAAGATATCCCAAAGTAACAAAAACGTCATCAGCTGATTTATCAGCTTCGTAAGAAACTATACATTTTATTTTTAATTTGTATTCGCCTGTATAAATTATTTAAAGCTTTGAGCACAGAAAACTAAAATAATAAAAATTATTTTCTTTTTTCAATTTAAGAATTTTAAAAATTTATTTACTCTCAAAATATTTTTTAATTATTTAAATTTGTTTTTTAAAAACTGAATTTTGTTTATGTATTTATAATATATTTTATCTATGGCTTGAGAATTTTTCTGAAAAAAAAAAAATTAAATTAAAACGTGCTATGAAATCTACAATTTTTTTAAAAAAAAAAAAATCAAAATGTAGTAAGACGACTTGTGTGGTGAACAAACCTTATATATATATATAATTAGCTTTAATCATTTATATACAAAACTGCTAAATAACCTTCGACTCTATTGTCCGTGTCCTTAAACACTCGTACAGAGCGAAAATCCTATAGAACCATAACCACACAAACTGCTATAGAATTAGATTGGACGATCACAATCAAAACTGAAATCATCCACAAGAAATATCCCCCGAAATTGGAGAAAGTAAAGTGTGCGGTTGATTTAACACCAGCGTCATCTACGGAAGATATTTTCCATAGTCCCATGGGTTTGTTGGATTAATATGTATTTTCTTATATTGCCACTCACTTTAGTTCATTGTATTTCGCTGGCAGAGCTTATGTCCTTACAAAAAGCTTTCATACTCATCATGTTTGCTTTCATATTTAAAAGCTGCTCTATATTTTGAAAAATATACATATATTAAACACGTAGAGGTCAGCAGGCTACACGCCTAATCTGTAGGACGGGAATTCAAACTTATCTCGTAGAAACATGTAGGGCGATTCGAACCACTTCTTTTACGAAAATCGCATCGCTAAAATAAATAAATTTTTAACAGATATTCGCAATCGGTGGCAGCCGGTTATTTTGCTGAATATTAATTTATTATTCAAGTATTATTTTTCTTTACAGCACTCAGCTGTTGTTTTCTATTCCTGTTATCGGTGGCCAGCCAACAATAGGGGTATTCATTTAAACTGGCATTAAACATTATAATATTTAAGAGCTTTTTAAGTAACTGCCAACGTTTGAATGGGAAACTGTTATACCAAGCTTCGGAACTTTTAATAAAGAAATTTGTATTTTAAAATCCCTGTAAAACATACGCGGTAGCATAAACGAGGTTATTCGTATAGTGTTTTTTCTTAAATGTTCGTATAATGTAAAAATTCGTATTGGTAACATTGTTAAGCCTAAAATGAAAATAAGTGAAAATTATAATATAGATGTTGAAATTATTTTAGAAATTAAATTATTTAAATTCTAGATAGATTTTGAATTAAAAATTCTCTGTTGAAGAAATTTTTTAAATTCGATTGTTCTCATTTTCATTCGCAAAAGTTCATTATTCTTCATTATTTATCGATCAGTTGCTGTTCTAAAAATAAATGTAAAAAAAAACATTAGAGCTCTTTATTCCTTTATCATACTAGGCTCCTACCAAGATATCCATTCCATATTCCATCCCGCTCCCATTGTCAAAGCTGGCTCCGTTGAAGGTAATTTATTGTATTTATTTAGTTCTCAATAAATTTTAAACTTTAAATTGCCATTTACTTGAATTAAAAGCTTTACTTTTCAGCTCTAAGATCCACACTCCCCGCAACGGTTGAGCCGTCTGAAGCGAGCGGCAATGAAACATCAGATATACCGGCGACCGGAAATCAAAAGAAAAATCATACGAATCATAGTAAAAATTATCATTATTATAATGGCAAGAATCGTTCAAAAGCTCGCCGTTCTTAATTAACATTAGAAAATCGAATATAAATATTTGAATTTGTGAATTTTATGTAAAGAAATTATATTTTGAATAAGATGCTCGAAAAGGGAAATTTTTATCTTTTAGGTTGTAATGAAACTCGCTCTCGTAAGTTGTTAGAATTCTACAGCGGGGAGAGGAGGCAGCTTGCAGACCAAATCAGGTCAGGCAGTGAGCAGTCGAAATTTTAACTGTTGCCAAAAAAGCTAATAGATCGCTACATCTGCCGACTGCTGGAAAAAACTCTCACTTTGCACGGCTCTACAAGGTGTCCAGTACCATGGAGGTTTCAGATACATAGTTCTTGAGTGAGCTTTTTTTTTTGGTTTTTTAAGCCTTTCCATGTGCCCGCCGTTAATATCCGATCTTCAATAAAATTGAAGATCCTTTTTCGACATGCAATTTAACGTGTCCCTTTGCCAACTTATAAATTGATAGTTTTTTTTGGTTTCTCTCATAAATCACCATCCAATCACCAATCCAATCCTTCTTAAAGTTTGTTTAGTGTGCCAAAGGAAACCGAGGAAAATTATTGTATCATCATTTTGTATTTTAACATTATTTGTATTTTTTTTATATATGAAACAACTTCAATAAAAATGTCCTTTGTAATTCACTCTGTTAATTGAATCTGCTTTACGTAGCGAAAGATTCATTGTGTGGGTGGGGGCTCACCTAAAATTATCAAAAGCTGCAATTAAGTTTTTATTTTAGAACACGAAAAATATGTTACGGTTTTTAATTTGGTGCGGCAGCGGTTCTGAGTTATTTGATCGTTAAATTTTGCACACTTATGCACTCCCGCTGACTAGCCAGTACTCATTCCAAATAAGATCCAATCGGGATCTTGCGTGATCGAGTGATGAAAAAAATCAACGAGTCCAGTTGATTTTTGAAGTGTCCACTCAATAACAATGCAGTCCTATCCGCCACCAAACTGAGTGTCCTGAGAATAATATCGCGGCCGAAAAGAAAAAATAACAAACTAGATGACATGGCACATAACTGGTTAGCAGTAGCCAAACCACGCAGCAAGTATTAATGTTGGTTTTATACATATTTGCGTACAAAGTGTAAACAGTGCTGATCTTCAATCACTTGTGAATTACTGTAAGGACATCCTCAAACTCAAAAAGGAATAGAACGATTAATGCAAGAATATACGATCTTGTCGATGTGATAGCTTTTTGTACCTTAAAGAATACCATCAAAATGGCGTTGGTGGCGCCACAATAGCATATAAGAATAATGCAAGCATTGTTGGCATATCCTTGCTGATTGAAATAAATGCAACTCTGATCATATGAAAACTGTTATTTTATGAACATTTTCATAAAATTTTGCTTGTCATAAAAATCTGACATGCTTAGGCACCATTATCCTATTTTTTTTGGCAGAGATGCCATATTTGACAAATCGTACGACTATGTAAGATAGTGTGTCAGGGCCTTATATAAAGTAAAAGAACTTTCAATTTAACTACCGATTGATCTGCATTAGCATAGCGTACGGCACGAATAGCCTGCTGACTACCTATTAGACAAATCGTACGACTATGTAAGATAGTGTGTCAGGGGCTTAAATTAGGTAAAAGAACTTTCAATTTAACTACCGATTGATCTGCATTAGCATAGCGTACAGCACGAATAGCCTGCTGACTACCTATTAGACAAATCGCACGACTATATAGGATAGTGTGTCAGGGGCTTAAATTAGGTAAAAGAACTTTCAATTTAACTACCGATTGATCTGCATTAGCATGGCGTAGACCACGAATAGCCTGCTGACTACCTATTAGACAAATCGTACGACTATGTAGGATAGTGTATCAGGGGCTTAAATTAGGTAAAAGAACTTTCAATTTAACTACCGATTGATCTGCATTAGCATGGCGTACAGCACGAATAGCCTGCTGACTACTTATTAGACAAATCGTACGACTATGTAAGATAGTGTGTCAGGGGCTTAAATTAGGTAAAAGAACTTTCAATTTAACTACCGATTGATCTGCATTAGCATGGCGTAGACCACGAATAGTCTGCTGACTGCAGGTATTTATTTATGAGGATTGTGTGTCGATGAAATAAGAATTTTGCTAAAGCAGATCATTAGGGGACCGACCTGTTGGGGATTTAAGCAACTTCTAATTGAAATAAACGAGAAATTTTCTGAAATAAAAATTGTTTTAAGCATAATTTAATCGATTTAGATTTTCCCAATATCGCAAATCATTTTTGTCCTCCAGTGAAACACCTCCCTCCAGTGAAAACCATTTTTCATATTTATATTGTATATTTTTTATTTGCTTTTTCATAATTTTTATTCGGTTGACTTTAAATTTTATTACATTCATTGAATTCATGCGTTGGAATGAAACTAACTTTTTTAAATTTTCAAAATTTTTTGCAATTTTCTTTTTTTTCGTAATTTATCAGAACAGTACATCGAGTAAAAGGAAAGAAATTTTTCTAAATAAAAAACAAATAAATTCTAATGAAAGTTTTGAAAATGTATTTTAAATGGTTTGTTTGTTTGTTTGTATTTTTTATTTTGATAAAATTTCAATTAATTTATACATTCTCGTGAGTATTTATTTGTTAAAGTTTTAGTTGGTTTTCATGTTTTCCGTTAATGCCTTAATAAGATTCCTGGTAGAGAGAAGAAATAATGTTGTAGATACTTTAAGGTACATCAAAGTTACAAGTACATGTATTAATATGCGTTAAGTTGCTTTCTATTAAGTAAAGGATAAGATTAAGATGATTTTCCTTTTAATGAGAGTTTACAAAAAGTGTATTTAAGTGGTTTTGGAGAAAAATGTTAGACATTTAATTTAAATAGTTTAAGGTTGATGATTGGATTGGTTGTGTTGCTTTAAGAGATTTACGTTTGAAAATGTATTTTTGCTTTCATTTCCTTTTGGTTAATGTTGTTATTCATTTATAAATATTTTTTATATATGTGTATACTCATATTTCTAGTTAATTTTATTGTTAATTATTTGTTAACATATAAAACATTGTTGTTGTTGGTGTAAAACAATTTAAACGTTAAAAATTATAAACAAATATATTTTCGTTGTTTTAAATAATTGGTTTGGTTGGGTTGGTTAACAATTTAAATCTTATGCTTGTTGTTGTTGTTGTTGTTGTTGTTGTTGTTGTTGTTCGTTTTGTTATTGGATATATTTATGGATGATGAATTGAATTTTAAGGGAATCGCATTCGCCTCATTTTTAAATAAAAAATATTGTAAAAATTCTACTGGCCTGGTAAGTTGATGCAGACAAATAACAAAATCCAAGCGGGCCTGAAGTTGGCCCTCAATTATTGCTAACAAAAAATCCATAGAAATAAAATAAAAATACAGTTCAACAATAAATTGCCATTTCAATTTTATATCCTTTTACTTTACGACGATTATAAATCGAGTTTTAGGGCTGAAGGAGCGAATGAACTTGGCGAATAAGCTTTCACGTTATGACATCGTATATGAAATCGCTCCATAAATTCAGTTTACAGGTGCAACATTGTGATTGGCTAGTGCTAGAAAAGAGAGAGTAATAGAGCTTTGCAGCGCTTAGTCTAGTGTTTACTACCTTATTTTTCATACGAGTATTCGAAAAAAATTATTTGAAAAATATTCAAGTCTATTTCATTCTAAGTTATTAGAGAGAACTCTTTTTGGCAGCACTGTAGAGTTTAATCAGATCATTGTAAATCTATCTGCACAGTAGTTAACCGAACCGAAACCAGGCCGAAAGAAATTTAAGAAATAATTTCATCTTACTGTTGCGATATATTATTTTTAATATGAAAAGCTAAAATATTAAATTTAAATTTTTTTTGGAAAAAAATATATTATTAATGTGTTGAATTAACTATATGTTTTTATTTTATAAATATAAATTAAGTTAATGATATGCTTACGATTTAACATGAATTTCATGTCAACAATTTCTCATTTATTTTTTACACAAATTTAACAATCAATTATTTATTATCAATATCAAGATGTACAAATTTGCTAAATTTATAAAAAAGTAAAATATACACACATATATATATATATATATATATATTTTCACAAAATTATAAAAAAAGTGCAATAACAATTTAGTGTATTTCTCTAATTTAAGGCAGTGCGATTTGAAAACTATGAAACAAAATATTTTTTTTTAGATTTTCAGAAAATTTTTCGTTTTTTTTACAAAAAAAAAAAAAAAAAAAGAAAATCTTTCTAAAAAATAAGTTTAAAAAGCTTTTTTAAATTTTAATGGAAATAAACATGTTTTAAAAAATTACTTGTAGTATTTAATAACAATAAAGTATTTTCTCTTTTATTTTAAAACCTTAAAAACTAGAATATTTTGCGGCTGGATAAACCCAACTGATATGTATCGATTTCTTTGGTTTCTATTTTTGGTTTTACACTTTCGATATTCACTGTGGAATTGATATGTTTTAGTTTAATTATTTCTAAGTTATTTACTATAAATTTACTAAAATATTTTTCATTAATTTATTTAGTAACTTTATTTTAATATAATAAATTATATTATTATATATTGTTTTATATAATTATATTATCATATAAATTAAAATATATTATTTAATATGCTTCTCAAATATTTTTTGGGTACACAACTCTGATTCCGACATTTCCCGGTGAAAGAATATATTGAGAAGGATCAAAATTTTTATATATCAAACACAAAATTTATTATATATAAACACAAAATTGTTTATTTTCGCCTTCTTGACTTGAGAGGCACTTTTTGAGAATGGAAAACAGCGGATGCGCGATGCAACGCAGCCTTGGTCAAGTGCTTGCGATAATTGTTGTCGGTTAAAAGGTTTCTAAATTTTTTCAATGACCTTCTCCGAACAGCTTTCATGGTTACTTCAACAGTATTTTCAGCAGGACGTTGGGCATATTTAGCCTTTTTCATTACAACCGTATAAAATCTTTCTTATCGATAAGAACTAACATTTCTCAAATTATTGGACTCAGTTGAGAATGGTTTCTTTATATCACGCTTCTTCAACAAAGAAGCCTTGTTGTTGCGCATGATCAACCAATTAAGATGCGATGAAGTGGAAATCTTTTTTCAGGGGTTGCTATAAAATATATTAGCTAAATGTAGCAAAAATATTTTGATGCAGGCCAAGATTATAGATTCTGCCTTGTTAGAGGCAACAGCTGTATTACATGTGTGGTGATGAAACAAAAATACCTCTTCGCAAATACTTATTGATTGATTGATTGTTACGATTTAGATCACTTCTAAATTGCTTGTCAGAGTATGCGTGATCATGCTCGTGAGTATGAGTGTGACCATGCTACAAAGCGGACAAGTTATCGGGCTTGGAAAACCTGCTGCCCGCTTACAAAAAGATTTTATTCGAGAGAGAAAGAAAGTTTATTTCTTCAACTGCATTAAATTTTGTTTAAATTTATGAAAATTCACATTCAGTTATGAAATATCAATAAATATTGACAGAACTATTTGAAAGTCAAATATTTATTATAACAAATAGAATGTGAAGATGTAAAATCCGGTCAAATGCAGACTTTCTTTTCACCAATTTTGGCTCGCCGTACCTAATTAGGAACCTTTAGTATATCTTGAGGTTTTACGGTCCATATTTCTCAAAAGCAAAGAAATTCTAAAATTTTCCGCACTCGCTTTCACGCTTTCGGTTGGCTTCTTAATGCCTTAAAAGCAGAAGAAAAGAAATATTTTATCTGCTCAAAAATTTATTAAAAAATGTAAAAATATCTACTCGTGGTATTTTTTTTTGTTTACTGCAAAACATCATAACTCCATAGTTCGAATTTTTATAATTAATCTTGCCGAGTATCACAGACGTCTTCGGAAACCAAAAATTTCATTGCGGCCAATTTAATTTAATAGTATCGTTTATCTAAAGCAGTGAAAATCATTGACCACATAATTTTGAGGGGGAAAATGCTTCGATCTCTGTTGTGTACCCCATTTTTCTATCCACAATCTTTTACAGGACAATAGCCATCAGCATTTCCTATCCAAACACGCTGTGAAAACATTTTTATATGGAAATTTCCAATTACCTGTACAACATACGATTGTTACAACAGATTGTGAATAGTATGATTAATTATTGTATTATTGTATTATTGTATTTATAATGTTGTATAATTTTGTTATTCTGAATTTTTACTTCCAACGTAACATAGAAGATTTCTGCACTCATTTATTCAGCCATTTGTAATAGAACAAAATGATTTTTTTCTGAATTTTGCATTTTAAAAATGCTTCTTCTCATTTTTTTTTTTTAAATTTCCTCTACATTTTTATCCGTAATGAATTTATTATAATGAACTCTTAAATAATTTACATTTAATTACTAAATAAATCACATTGAGTTGCATAATTTATTTTTTAGAACTAAATTTACTTTAATTATAATTAAGTTAGAATAAGTTTGTTTTCTTTTAGTTTATATTCATTTTATTTATAATGCATTTTTATATTTAAGATTAAAATTATGTTTTGTGTCTTTTTGCTGATATGTTTTGTTGTTTTTTAGTCAGTTTCGAGTATATATCGCTCTTTTTCTTTTGTTTACTTAAATTTAAAAAATGAAAAAAATATATTGCTTTTAATTTTTCATTTCGTTTTAATGTGATAATTAAACATTTTAAATAAAATATAAAATTTAAAAAAAGGAAAAAAAAACTACTATCACCCCACTGTGCAGAATACATCTGACTTCAGGTTTATTTTTTTCGCTGCGTAAAAATATATTAAACAAACTTTCTTAAAAATCTGTTTAACTAATGAAATATTTTAATGAAAAAAGCATTTAAAGTTATAAACTTTTGCCATGAAGCTCATCAACATAAAAAGTTTATATTTAAATCGGTCATAAGAGACCCCCTAAAATTTTTATGTCTCAAAGGTTTGTTTACTTTCTTTCGAACTTGCCCTTCTGTTCCTAAATGATCTCTGTATCCTTTCATATCATCTTCGTGCATTATTTGAAAGAATATCACGAAAAGGTTTTGAATGACACTGGCGGAGATGAAAGATTTGAATAACCCTTTACACTAAAAAATTTTTAAATCTCAACTATTGGTTTGATTTTCTTTCAAAGTTGTATTGGTGTTGATAACTGATCTCCGAGTTATTATAGCGATTTTGGTTTGGCTGAATGAAGGACTAGTTTCCGAATAACTCTTACTGATGCTGAATCGGTCATTAACAATCCCTTTACACTATAATACTTTAATATCTTAAATGTATGGCTTGTTCTCTTCCGAAGTGCATTTGTATTCAGAAATCCTATTCTGACCCCTTGTGTTTTTTTAATTACACAGCCATACGAGAGTATAGAGTCCTGAGCATACATTCGACTTTTTAAAAAAGGATTTCAGAACTTTTCAATACTTTATTGCCAAATAACGATATCTGCAGCGTTATATAGAAATTTTTAAGTTTTTGTTGGAAATTTACACGCATAAGCTGAATTGTAGCATTAGAAACTATACGAGAATTATTACCCCGTTTCATTAAGAAAAAATCAATTCGTAGAAGCTGCAACTGCAAATCGATTACTTTTTTCTTATCTATTTTTGTACTTTTAAAATATGGGGGGTTGAACCAGATTTAAAATTTATAAAACAATATCTCTTGACTATAATAATTTCAGATTTTTCTAAGGTTTTTTCTTCTTCTTTTTATTTTAGTTTGCCGTTTAAAGTAAAAGCCTTTAGTTATATTTGCTTAATTCCACTTTCGCAAAATTCCCAGCCATAATTGATTTCACTGGTAAGCCTTAAATACGGATCAGATAGATAATACCGATTGTAATAAAAAAAGTTTCCTGCCATATTGGAAAAATCAGATCCGGAGTAACTTTTCTTAAGTATCGAAAAGTGTCTAAAGCGCAGACAAGCATTACAGGAAATAAATCCTGCTGTGAATAGTTTGGGGATTCATTTCCTGTAGTAAACTTAAGTGTGATATAACTGAAAATACGGGATTTTCAGTGTTGTATTCTTGCACTTTAAATAATACGGCGTTATATAATTATTTTTTTACAGCTACATAAAAATGGTTTGATCGTAAGAAAATCTGATAAGCTTCTCAAGCAGATTTTGTATAATAATTAAGTAAAATAAATATTTAATTTCCTTTCTAAAACCAGAATCGATTACTTTTTTAAATGTCGTACAAGAAAAGAATAAAATACGAATACTGGTTTGGGTTGTCTGAACACTCACTATATTCACACATGTCAAAGCGATGTTTGCCAACAACTTTTAAAGGAAAACGTAGACAAACAACAAGTATAAGCTTTCTGAATTTAAATACCCTTTTGCACTTGCCTACGCATGTAGTCTCCAATTAAGCCATGCATACCCCAACCGCACAAATGCCATACACCGTAACCTCTTTCTGTGCAAACATTTCTATTGAACAAGTAATCAAAGAGTATCAACAAACTGAGGAATTAACATTAAACTTGTCTATATTTGTTTTTTTTAATATATTTATTTTAATTATAAGCAAAAGGAAAGGGGGGACGTGCGTTTGCTTGTGCATGAAAAACTCTACAAAAAGAGCAACAAATTTAATGAAATTTATAAGCAAGAAACAACCTGTTCGCACGTACTGAACGAGTCTGCTACATGGCTGGGTGAGGCTGTGTGTGTGTGTGTGTATGAATGAAAATGTACCGGAAGTTGTCATTCGCAGGCCATGAAAAGTAAGGCGAAATTGGTAAAGTTTTTTCGTTGCCAAGAAAATTATAAATTTGTAAATAAAATAAATATTAAATTTTTCTTTTTAGAACAAGATTTGAATACTTTTTTAAATTTCATACGAGAAAAAAATAAAAAGTTCTCACCTCAAAGCTATCAATAGTATTTGGGTTGTATGAAAAGTTACTACAAATAAGCGAACAAACCAGTTTGTCAAAACGATGTCTCTTAAATTTTGAAATTTTATAGATTTTTATTAAACTTTCGCAAAAGAAAACTTTTTTCAACTTTCAAACTTTACGATTCCTCATTCAATTTATGTCTCATTCAATTGTATTGGCTGTGGAAATCACAAGTTGTACATTCAAATATAAAGATCCCCTCAAAATTTAACCATTTTCGTATCCTGCACAGTGTAGTAAATGTAATTTCTTTTTATCGATATTGATTTATACTCGTATAAATTAAATTTAAATAAATAGATGATTAAAAAAGAAACTAAATAAAAAAAATTTCACTTAAATAATTAAATATGTGTACGTGAATAAATATTTTTCATTTCAGTCCTTGTTTCCTTAATTGCTGCGCTTAATTATCCTTTTTATATTTTAATGCGATTATTTTATAATTTTTTCTATACGATTTGCATGCAACTTTGCATTTAATCATTTCTCTACTTATATATTTTCATTTATAATTATTTTAAATCAATACTTGTTTTAAAACTAAAGAATCGAACAAATAAATTACATTTTTCCTCCGTTTCGTAATGCCTTCCTTATCTTCTGCTTACCGTAACCAATTGCTAACTACGCATTTAAATACTTTGTTTAATTTATACATACTTTACACACAGTAGCGGCGGAAGACTTCCGCTGCCTTCTTTTTTTTTACAGTGTCAACCTTTTTATGTTACAGCTGCTGGACATGTTTACTCCTCTGGCCAACCCAAATCCTCACCCACCAATTCGTAAAATCGTTGATTGTGTTCGGCGAAGAATTTACGCAACTTGGAGATGGCAAGCGGATCCACATGAGGATGTTTGCGTCCTTTCGTTTCTCGCAAGCAGCGGTCACCGCTGTCATAGCGCAAACAGTAGAACCCCTTCGTCTCATTGAAATAAAAATGATTGCTGGTAATGCGATGTTCAATACCTACAAGGACACCAAACATAAATTAAAGAAATAAAGGAATAAATCGCACTCATGTAGGAAAAGCAAAAACTTTACGTCGAAGTGCAGCAGCAGAGGCACATCTTTATAAGATTTCATTTGTTTATTAATCAAAAGAATATGTGGCCCGCAAACGTCGGAACAATGACACGAATACCAGTGTTTGTTTGCCAAATTCAAATTGAAGCCCAAATGTTGTCAGAGGATTAACAGGTGAGTTCATCAAGGGGTCAAGCCAGCCAGTTTAAAGTCAATTGAACAAAGGGGGGCATACTTATGTATCTGTTTGGTACATTATAACGAAATGCTAATCCTCATAAAACATATATAATGACAACACGGCTCTATTTAGCAAAGTATTTAATAACGATGCACGATCCATTAGCTGACTCTAGTATTGTCAACATATTCATCCAACTGGATGGAAACTCATGCTGCTCACCGCATGTGAAAAAAAAATTTGTACAATCAAAATCGAAATCTTCACTTCTTCCACAAGTTTTTAGCTAAAAGCCAACAATATAATTTATAGAAGTTTATTTCCAAAAAATTTTTTCTCCAAAAAAGAGATTATAGGGAAATTTTCACAAAACTGGCAACGCTGGTGCGATAGATTTATATGAAGAGGGTTCAAAGTTGTTGCAGTCAGACTTTTAAATTTTTTATTCATTTATTTTATTAACAGATAATCGTGTACACCATGCCAGGTGGTACGATTTTAATTAATATTTTAATTAATTAATTTTTAATTAAATATTTTAATTGGCCATCCGCTTCGGCACAGACTGTATACCTTTACATTACATCGTTTGTTAACATTCTTAAAACCGTGGAAAGTATATTTCTGGCGAAATAAATTCAAAAAGAAAATTGCTTTAAATTTAATAAAGCAGAAAACTACAGTACATGAAATCGGACAGTAAATCGAGTAATGAATATGGAAACTATGACCTACCCAAGAAGTCTTCAATGGTTTTTAGCTGCGACACTGGATCATCTATTAAGCGGTCGCCATTAACAATCAATATCTGTTCACGTGGGAAGACTTCCAACCAACGATGTAAATGTAAATGGTACATGGATATGCTTAATGGGCGATAGGATTCATTGACAGTACCATTTGGAAATATGGCCAATTCCTCAAAGGATCTGTAACACATAAAATATACAACAAATTAATAAAAATCATTCTCCCTGGAATTCATGAATATAATTTGTATTTTGGCGAAGCACAAACAACATGTGGACATGGAATAAAACATACTTGGACAAAATTTGTGCTGCTGCGCTGCCTGCACTTGTTTGTGGACCAGCCGTCGTTGTCTCGTACTGACGACGACTGTTGTACGGATATTTAAAATTTATTTTAATACCACCTGCACCAGAGCCATACACATTTCCATTACCGTTACTCTGGGCATGACTATTAACACTTCTATGTCCTCTTTCACCACCCAATGAATTGGCATAAGCTTGTGATGAATAAGTGGAGGCATTTAATTTGTTCAACAACATTGTATGTGAGAACACTTTGCCAGCATTTGATGACGAAGATGAAGTTGCAGGCTGTTGCCGTTGCTGTTCGTTTGCCAAAGGCACTGTGGCGGTGGCTGCATGACTACGTAATTGCGTATAATCTGAAATGGCTCTTGTCACCGGTTCCCTCACTATCAGCAACAGCTTAATACTGGCATTCATGGCTCGTACTCTCTCTGGCACCTGAACAAAATAAACAAATAAATGTGTATAACAAATTATTTTCCACAAATCCAAGAAAGCGACAACAACAACATTCATGAGGAAGAGAGAACATGAGATAATCATAAAGTTAATGAGAAGTCTGTGACTGCACGCAGTTGCATACGAGTACATGTTCACATTCATTTCATTAAGTCTAAGCGCACATACTCGACACCAACTGATTGGTTATGGGTACTCGTATACTAATGAATATTCATCAATGTGTGATTCCTCCTCAGCCTCATTTATTTATTCCAAAGGCCAATGGCTATTTAACTACGGTGTAGAGTTTATCGATTACAGTCGGACTTTTGCAAAATTAATTAATCACAAAACTTTTTGGGGGAAACGATTATTATCATAAGAAATGAAAGAAGCAGGCAGCGCTTCAGAGTTGAGTTAATCTAGAAATGCTAAGTACAGCCGTAGTAAAGTTTTTAAGCTCCCTAATCATCATTCATGATGAATAATCATGATGGAAAGCCACATTTTCTATTGTAATTCAATACAGCGGCTCCTTCTTTTGAGTATTGAATAGTGTTAATTTTTGGAACTCTCACTTGCTTTCGTAGGAGAACGTAAAGTCATTTATAAAATTCTTGGCTGCATATAAACATTTCTATTATGGAAAGAAAAAAAAAAAAAATAAAACAAAATTAAATTCTTTAATTTAATTTTTATTCTTTATTATAAATGCTTTATTATAAATGCTGACTGCCTTCTTCCTCATATGCTATACTCGTATACGAGTACATGCAGGCATACCCTGAAAAACAGCTGCTTTTCAATAACTTGGCATCATTAATTCTTATGGCGTTTTCTTTTCTACAAAAAAAGGCAACACTACCCGCAGGGAGGGCAATTTTGTGTTCTTTTCTCGAAAATGTGTTGCCCTGTGAAAGGGTTGCGTGTTCTTTTCTAAAAAATGTTGCCCTTTCGCAAGGCAAGAGTGCAATGCCTTCAAATCAACGGGGCAGAAATTGCCCTGTAAAACAGATGGCTTTTATTCTTAGACAGCGTTACCAGACAATGTTTAAAAAAAGTCTTTTGATTTGAGAGAGTCAGAAAATTAGATTTTAATAATTATTTTTATATTTTGTATCGTATTATCGTGTATTATATTGTATGAGATATTAAAAAAAAAATTTTTTGTTTTCTCAAGCAATCTGGCAACTGATCATTTTTGTATACACATTTCATAAAATATACAGAAAATGTTTGTTAATCAGCTGTTAAAAAAAGGCATTGCCCTCTTTTCTAATTTGTGTTCTTTTCCCGTTATATAAAAAATTGCACTTTCAGAGGGCGGGCAAAACATTTTAAAAAGGCACCTTTTCAGAGGGCAACATTTTTAATGTAGAATCGAATAGTTAGATAGAATAGTAAAATAGAATAGTTTTTATTTAATGGTATTCTGAAAGTCACAGGGGAAGACCTCATTTTCGTTTTCTTCCATATTAAAAATTAGTTAGACCTCATTTACACACACCAAGTTTTCCTGTTCAAGTTTTCGCTTTGTAATAAGATAGAAAAAGTAAGTTATACTAATTGCATATACTGCTTTCTCAACGCACTCATACGAAAACAAAATTTGTAAAGGAAAACTAGATATGTGGGATTTTTATTTACATTATTCATACGCCATTTCCTTCATTATTGAGATATTGTAAGTCGTTGCTAAAGTTCCGAGTCAAGAGACTATAAACCATGTATGCGATTTCCTTTGTAATGATACGACATTGAGAATTCCTGTCTGAATGTCACAAAAGTTTTTATTTTTAGTTTTTTTTTCTATATTGAAAATTAGTTAGACCTGATTTACACATATAAAGTTTTCCCCTTGAAGTTTTCATTTGATAATAAAAAGTCCTGCTACCAACTCGTTAGACTCATACAAAAAAAAAAAAAAGGAAAAAAGGAAAGTTTTCCATATGAATTGAAAGTTTAGGAAACTATAGGTTAAGATGATTTTCCTTAAATAAAAAAAAAAAAATAATTCTACGGAGAATTTATAAAAAAAATTTCTTAAACTTATTTTCTTTGTTGTGTTTTAAAATCAAACTGCTCAGTAGGCCTTCAATCAAACATTCTGGGAAAATAATCGAAAGGCCGTCTATGTTATGCTAATATTCTCCAAACCAATTGAGAATTACAAAAACCGAATCATGAATATGTTTTTAAAATCTACACAGCAAACAAATTTTATTCGACATGAATACATTTTATTTTTCTTACAACCAATAGAGAATTAGTTAGACTTGAATGATCACAAATGTATTATTATTATTTGGGCTATTCCCCCCCATCAACCAATTTTTGCACTTTATTTTGGAATAACAATAAATACATTGGAGAAATGGCCCATATAATAATCCATTTCTTTAATGCTAAAATTAATTCCCAGTAGCAATTCTTCTTATCAAAATTTTTCTCAGCAAAAAATTCAAGTTGTATGTTCAAAAAACATTTTGCTGAAACCCAACACCATTTAAGATCTATCCTTTTGGGTATGCAGTCCCCGAGAGGCTGTCCTTTCGGCAAGAAACTGCCACAATGTCAACTCGGACACATTTCGAAACGAATGTTGAATAATTTTCATGGAAATTTCAACACCGCAGGAATACTATCTAAAGCGGTGATCCAACAAAGCTAATGCCGTTCATAAATCTAAGGAAGTAGTCGTCATGCACAGAATGAATGAATTTTGTAAAATCATTTAAAATATTGAGTCGCTTTTGTGAGTTCAGAATTTCTTAATTAACACGACGTAAGTGCTCGCATTAATTACGACATTCCTTGATTGATTGATTCATTGATTCTTCTTCCGCACTCTTCACTTCCGCATATTTTATATTTTATCTACTTTCAAGACATTCTATTGTAATGCTTTTAATTTAATTCTTTCAACTCGAAAACAATGTAAAAAAAAGTTCCTCTTGTTAAAAAAGTATAATTAATTTTCATTAGATGTATCAGTTTATCCTAATTCGGTTAGAACTCCTTTATGTTCCGAACCAAATTATCCCCAGGATATTCAGTCAAGTAAATTTCATTATTATACTTAAGCAACAAAAAGAAAACGACTTTTTCGCTTTTCCTAAACTCGTACAGTTAAGCTTAACGGTAATGTATGCATGTGTGTATGCACGTGCATACGATCTGGGGAGAAGGAAAATTTGAAGAAAAAAATGCTGATTCTGCTGCTGCTGGTTAACATGGAGGAACAAAAGCAACTTGTTAATAAATAAAATGTGTAGGTGGAATTTTATTCATTAGCAATGCTGTCTGCAAGGGAAAAGGCATCGGAGAAAAGCTTGAAAAACCCCTCACTTCGTGGGGTGAATAGCAAAAGCCGGTTCATTGTAAAGTACTCGAGTAAAATATTTCGAGTATTCTATTTTAAAGATGTACTTTTCATACGTTCTCTTCTACTTTTTCGCCCTTGCCTTGCTCAAGCATGTGCCTAGAATTCCAAAAGTTGTTCAACAAAGGTTTTATCCTCTAAACTGGCCACTGACAACTGGCAATGCCGATTCACTGATATGATTCATATGACAAGAAGATAATTGTTCCAGTTTCATACTGTAAACTGGCTCTAAAGAAGTCTGTTGATAGACGAAGAGCAATCTGTCACATCATTTCGTTTTTTAGAGCTTATCCCAAATTTGTAGTTACCGTATCCCCAAAAACCCCTTAGTTCATTACAAATAAAGCAATGCTATTCAAAGAGGAGAATTTTACGTACGTCTTTTAGATACGTCTTTTAGATAAAATATAAAATATCCAGAAGCGAAGAGTGCGGAAGAAGAATCAATGAATCAATCAATCAAGGAATGACGTAATTAATGCGAGCACTTACGTCGTGTTAATTAAGAAATTACGAACTCACAAAAACGACTTAATATTTTAAATGATTTTACAAAATTCATTCATTCTGTGCACGAGCAATGTTTTCTCTCACACTAGAACTAACGGCGTATACCCCACTTTTTAAAGTTACCACCTGTAAATAAATTTCAGAGAATCAAAACCATATTTTGGTTTCCCTTCCATGTAAATCTTCACTTGTTCCCCAAGTTTGTAACTTGTAAAAGCCACCAACATCTTTTATAAAAGTTTATTTCCAAAAAAGTTTTCTCCACAAAAAAAAAAAAGAAGATTATTAGGAAATTTTCAAAAAAATGGCAACACTGAATCGAAAGTATAATTCATATGAAGAGAGTTTAAAGTCTCTAAAGAAGTCTCTGGTTAGTCGAAGACCAATCTCTCCTGTCTTGTATTTGATTTCCGGATCCGTTTTAAACTTCGCTCAATTTCAGAAAATTAATTTCGCTTCAAGTTAGTTCGCTTCAAGTGGAGTAGCATTAGTCCCACATGAGGAGAGTTAATTGGTTAATTTGCAAACCGTCAGATAAAAAACGAAATATGCTCCTTTCAGGAAGAAAAAAAAGTCCTTGAAATTGATTACAGTTTTCCTTTTAGCGGTTCGGGTATAGAAAATTTGATTATAGTGAAGATGAAAAATCCATACCAGATCTCTGGCGATGAAGTCGTGCGTCAATTTCGATATATTTTAAGGTGTCTCTGCAAAAGTTGTCTTCATATTGATATTTAAGCTAAGCAAGCTTAAGCCAAAAGGAATTAAAATATGTTCGGTGGCTTGAAATACTCAAAGCATTCCATTTCCATTCGAGTTTTTTGCCAATTAAAGACGTTGTCATTAAACATAAAAAGGATTGCTTTTCCAATCATCAGGGCGTTGGCTCTGTCACGCGAACATCCTTGGAATGCAGTAACAGCTTCCAACCCCTGATACTAAATCAATGCATTTGTGTGCAGGCATTTATATTCGAAACAATGAAAGCAAATGCTCGCCAGTGCAAGCTGGTCAAATTTGAATAGTATATTTGTTTGATACAAAAGCTTTTACAATTTGTTAGGCTCCCATCTTTTTATTCCTCGAGATTTGCACCTCCATTACCCTTCGCACTTTTTCACCTTGTTTAATATTAATAAAAAAAATATGGCAGTGTGAAAATGTTTGTATAAATTTCATTTCCTCACAGGCATACTATAGCCTTTATGTACTATATATTCCTGTGTGTGCGTTCCACGGAGAATTATAGGCAATGGTAAGGCGCTGTTCAGTAACTAAATTTACGTTTTGTTACCGGGTATGGCTGTTACAACAAATTCAAGTGAAAGTAATGCAATTAAGCATTTTGTAATAAATAAGTTCGAAAGAAACTTGAATATGGTTTTAATTAAATGTCGTGGTTTAAATAATAGATGAGATGAAATATTTACTTGTGCTGTTGTTCCTTTATATACAAGGTGTCTCAAAATGGGAATTAGACAATTTCTAGATGATTTTCTGGTTTTAAGATAATAACATGGCAAATCTCACACACGTCTAATACAACTATGGTGGGAGTACGTGAAGGGTGATATAAATTGGTGCCTCGTGGCATGTAGGCAAAATCTTGTGGGGTAACCTCAAATGTAAAGTGAACAGGTTTCTGGGTTAATTTTAAAAGGAACTATTTGTTATGATATCCCAGCCATTACGGGCTCAACATGCTGGGTAACCAAAGAAGATTTCACCATTAGATTAAATTTTTTCTTTTTTTATTTTTAAGCCCGCTTAACTTTCAAAGCTTTCGGCTTACCTGCGGGAAAATACTCAGGTCTGGGCAGGAATCGAACCTGCGACATTCTGCTTAGTAGGCTGCTCATTATCTATTCCTTAAATGAAAGTTAACATTTTCATTGAAACGACTTTATTGCTTAAAATTTTATCTTGGCCTTTGGCAACTGTGTCTTGGATGATTGGTGGGGTGCACTCCTTTCTCCTATAAGTCACATTCCAAATAAGTTTATTTTGAGTAATTTTCCACCATTCGGTTCGAAAGAAATATTCCATTTTACATTTAAAGAGCCTTTCTTTAAGTCCTTATTCAAAGACAGTGGAATTAGCGAACAAATATCGTATTGAAGGCGAGACCTACCATCATTTGCTTCATTATAAAAACGGCTTTGCAATAATCTACGGCTCTCTAGTGGTCACGTGTCAACATATATTTGTTAAGTACTGTATTTTGGTTGTTAATAAAAACTTTATTAAAGACCAGTTAGTTAAAGGTGTTTGAGTTTCGCTAAGGTGCAAAATATAAATTTCCTTTTGGGACACCTGGTAGAATTTTTTATTTATTTTTACAGCATTCAAAATTAAAAATAACTTACAAAAAAAAGAAAAAGAAGAGAATCATGATATATTTATATAAAAATTTATATTCAATGAACATCCACATTAACGAGGGACTCTGAATGTAATTTGGTGGGGAAGGAAGTTAATCAGATAAAAATTAATCTCGTTATAAATAAATAAACAGAAGCGTTAAAAATTGTTTATATGTTTTTGGAATTACGTTAGTTTGTGCTTCGTATTATAATCATGCAGAATAATAAACGCAACGATAAAATAAATATAACGAATATTTATCGGTTTTTTTTATCGAGTATTTTCTGCGATGCCTGTTGTGGGCTGCAGTCGGCTGTTTTGGTTCTCTTTTCTTACATGCAATCAATCGACAATAAATTTTGCACTTTTAATTTTTTTCCTTTCCCCCCGAAGTACAATTTTTTTTGTAATTATTTCATTTGTATAAATTTTCTTTTCGGTATTGTATTACTATAAGCTTTTTATATAGATAATAATGAATTAATCCGGATTTTAGAGGCTGGTATTCTTGGCCCTATTTATAATTCGTTGGTCTGGGTATTACAAAAGGCTTACAAAAGTAAGCTTTCTCCATTTAAATGGTTACTGCCATTCTCATAAGTTGACACTATTCTGCCTCTTTGCGTCTTTTCATTCCTTGTATCCTGTAAATGGCAAAGCTTTTTCTGAACATTCTCATATTGAAGAGAACGGATGTCAAGTACACAATACTTTAAAATGTTTATTAATAAATTTTTATTCTACTCAGACAGTCCTCTATTCATTATTCCATTCCTTATCCACTATAGCCAAAATTGCCGGTATAGGTTACAATAAGGATATGACATCAAGTGCATTAAGCTTATATATGCTTGAATTAATGTCATTGTAGTCTGGTAAATTCTTTAGGGTATTTACTAGGTTTGTATGATGAACTCTTTATACAAAAAGAAATGGCTCTCAATGGAAAATTACTTTCATGAGTTTCCGGTAATGAAGCAATCTAGGAGCTTTGAAAACACCGGCCCTAAATCTATTCCTATCTGTATTGGCATTTATATTATTCTTGCAAATTCCCTCATCTACATCATAAGTTATCTTTGGTAATTGGAATGTACGATCCATTTAAATCGGATTAGGATCAATATTACTAACAATAGTGTTAATTCTCTAATCAAAAACACTTCTAATTAAAGCTAAAATAAAATTATCCTTATTGCAGTTCAAACATTACTCGCTTTTCACTTAGTAGTCTTTCTCAAAGAAAAATATAATGCGAACTTGCGCCTGATATGTATATTTGCATAAGCAACAGAGCACTAATTTTGTATTTCTTTATCAGCGTTTTTTCAATTAGCTTTTAACTTAACTTTAAAAAGAACTTAAAATTGCTCATCTTGGTGAGTGACTTTTACTGTACACTGTATTTTCAGTTAGTACATGCAAACTTTTTTACCTGAGTGTTGACAGGATTGCTGATAAAATATTTGTAAAATCGGTTTTTTAAGCCTCTTCTGTCAGTTCATAATGTGCCCCTCCCAAAAACCAGCCCCACTCACTATTTATTTTAACAGTTTTTCATTCACCAACTAATTTGTATTTGTTGTATCGGCAGTCCAAACATTTTTTTAATAAATATTTTTTCTATATAAAATTGGATTTCTGTTCTTATTGAAAACCGGCCTGACATTTACAAAATAAAATAAAATAAAATAAAAAATAATAAAAATATGCGCTTTTTTTTGGCTCATAGCAAAATCATGGCAAAAAATATTCAATTAAGCATTTCATTTGGAGCCAAAGATAATAAAAAAATGTTGAAAAAAATTACTGTTTCGGCGAGTGTGCCAAAATAAAGTGCTCTGCTAATAGGAGATGGTGACTTGAAGTCCTTGATTGGTTTATTGTTTGGAAAAGAATTTTGCTTGACAAACTGTAAATACCTCAAACTGCCTCAAGTAGTTGGGGTGGTGATTGTAGATTCAAAGTAGAATAACGCAACCACCGTAGTCTAGTCCAAATAGTTGGACTAGTGATTGAAGCAAATGAGTTATCCTTTAAGCAGGCTACCGCCTACAGCAAATCCAAAATAGAAGACTTGTGTTTAAAGAAAAAAATTATTTTTATTAAAACACAACTGGGCGACTATGCAACGAGCGCTGTGGCTGTTTGCAACTGGGCCTAATTTCGGTTTCTTTGAGCCACAATTAGCGGAAATAGCGTTGCCATTATTTTGAAAATTATGTGACATTTTTAAACAGCGGACAACAATGAAAAAAAATTTTTTTAAATTTGTTTTCGTGTTGCCAGCCTATTTTAAATAAATAAATTGGCATCATTGGAATGTTGTATGGCGTTTTCAAAATAATATTGTAGCGTGCTACAAAGCGACATTTGTGAAAGCGACATTTCACGTTTAATTTATTTTTATTGCGCCAATAATTGACTAAAATATGGGCGTGTGTACGAAAGGCATGGAAACCTCTTCCTTCTATGTTTTCGTTCGCTGTTTATAAAACAAAAAAGAATTTTTTAAATTTCCCGTGTTTTACTGCTCATACTGTTTAAACACAATTTGACAAATTTAAAAATAATTTTTTTATAGTTCATCATCTCTTTCCGTTTTGTATGAAAGTGCTGTAAGTCCATTTATTGTATTTAAAGATATTTATATTTGATGGAAATGAATACAATTTGCTTTGAATATTTTATTTATAAAGTTTAAAAAGAAAATTTTTTGTAGGAAATGAAAAAAGAGTCAAAATTATTTTCAACGTGGTGCAGCCCACTTTCACCTTTTTTTTCTCTGCCGAAATTTAGGGTTTTAATTTTTGTATTGTTAAAATATTTTAAAGAAATTTCATATGAAAATATTTCCCAACCCCGTAAATGTTTGAGTTTTATTCTCTGCCGAGTCTTCTCGAAGTTTTTAAAATTTAAGATTTCTGTTTATGCAATTTACAGTTATTTATGAAAATACGAGGTTTTGATTTTTAGAGATTTTAAGAGAATATTTTATAAATAAAACTTTTTTTAAAAAGAGAAAAACTTGTTATAAATCTTTCCTTCAATCCCTCCTTTGCCTTTAGAGCACTTGCAAAGAAAACGCTTCTTTTAATATGGTTGCTATTAATACGCTACATTGGCAATATGCAACCCTTTTAAAAAGATGAGAATTGAAAACTGCGTCATTAATTCAATTGGCAATGGAGTGGAGCGACTAAAATTTACGGCGAAAGTGAAGTGAATTTTGAACTTTGCAGATAGAATTCGGATATTTGAGAGGGGGTGGTAAAATTTCTTCAGTTATTACAATTTAAATTTTTTCTGCAAAGACGGTACACAGAAGAGCACTGAAGTATTGAAAAATGAAAAAAATTAAAAAAAGATTTCATTCCTTAATGAAACTGGCAAAGAAAAATAGAGAAAACTACAATTGTTTTTATAGTTAAAGATCTCAGAATATCGTCATAGATATTGCAAAACGAAACGAGTTATTGGAATATCCTGTACTATAAATTTATTATGTACAAAATATATCCTTTTTCGTTTTTATTTGTCTTCTGCTTAATTAGCGAGCGATCAGTGACAAGTTTCATATGTATCCTCTGGCTCCTGTATAGTAGACTTTTTACCTCATTTATAGTATATATAGTTGTTGTTGAATCAGGTTTCCACCCACATTCAGCTGAAGTGTGACACCATTTTCATTTTGGTTGCACAGTGTAACGTGTAATTTAATTTTTTTTATTGTAGGATTAAAATACGTTTTACTTCAGTTGTTTAAATGTATTGAGAGCTTTAAAAAAAAAAATTGCGCACAACTTGCTTACAGCAGCAAAAGCAAAATAATAATAATGTTTTAGTTAAATTTTACGATTAATGTCGGTTGTTAAAATAAAAGGGCAAAAGCTCAGCAGTTGATGAGTACGCGTGAGCTTTGAAAGATATTTTATTAATTCATGAATTTCACACAAATAAAGTTTTCACATTTAATTATTTAAAAAGGGGGAATCACAAGTTAATTGAAATTTTAGCACGTTTTGTTAAATTAATTAAATTGTTATTAAATATCGTTTATTGCTTTATTAAGCTGCAATGGCTTTTTAATGCGGAAATTGAATTGTTTGCAAGTTCTATTTAATTATCAGGATACTTAAAACCAATTGTGGTTAAATTAATGTTTACCGCATTCAGTGGAAAGCAGCAACCTGGAATAATATATTGCACAACTTGTGTATGCATACTCGTACAGGTAATGCAATCAGACACGATCTGATTATAACAAATATTTGAAATGGTTGCAATCGAGCTTTTAAAGTTTCATGTATACGTCTGTTCAACCAAACTTTAAACTTGTAGAGTTATAAAATGAATTTAAAATAAATGTTTTAAATTGCTGATGTAGAAGGTGAGTTACTGTGATGGCATTTAAATACTAAGTATTTTAAAAGCAAGATGTTACTACAATATATTTAATTGGGGGGCAATTGAAAGCGGAGCAACAACTTACGACACAGTGCACGCCTATTCACATTGCCATCACGTCTGCTAGCCTAGCAATTTCACTGCTCTTCTACTCATCTAATAATTATATTCAAATACACCCAAGCCTACTTTTACACGGTACATACATACCTTCCAGAGAATGCTGTGAAAAAACTATATTGAAAAAACTATACTTATTCATAATGTTATACATCCATATTTGTTTTACTCAAGCTTGAATATATTAATATATACACAGTATTGTTTTTATTTCATTTTATGATATTTAAAACATAAAAACCAAGAACTAATTCATATATTTTAAAATTTTTTTTTTTTGAAACCAGCTGTTTTCCCAATTAACAAGTTGCGTCAGAATATTTTATTCAAACTATAAACCAGTAAAAGCTTCTGAAAGCGAATTTAATATTTTTGGGGTATATCGATATGGAACTTGAAACTAAGAATTTCTTTCTTAATGGAAACCGGAAGTTAATGGTTTTATTCGCAAGTTACAGGCTAAAAGTTAAATAAATGCTCTTTGGTTTTAGAAAGATTTGGATATGGGCCGATGTCTCATTCAGTATGGAAGATTCAATTTGGATGCACACTTTCAAAACAATGATTCCATACCAAATAGAGCCTTTGCAAATTAGTAATCATATTCACACTTTAAGATACCTTTTCTTGTCCCATACTTATCCTTTTTAATTTAAGCTCACTAAGCACAGTAAACATTTTTATAACCGGCTTTAAGATACTTTATCCGTCATCATTCGGAAAAACATAGAAATAATTAGTTTCTTGAACTCGCAGGCACGCAATGAATGATCTGTAATGATTTGACTTTGCTTGGAAAATGTGGTTGCTGAATTTTTCTTATATTTCCTTTTGATTTTGCTTTCGTGGACATAAAATAATTTTTTTTGCTTTTCTACTTGATTATTTTTCTTGCCTCTTTCTTCTACTTCAGAGTTTCATAAGAAGAGTATGGGATCGAAATAACTTTAATAAGAGCACCACTTTTCATTATTCCTTCGTCTGGCATATCAGGAAAGTTTTATGGCGAGGATGAGCTCCTAGGCTAATATCGTTCCGCGGTGAACGATTCTAAGCCATTAAAAGAATATGAAACTACACTTTCATCTGCCAACTCAAAGGCTACACAGTAAAGTTTCATGGTGTGGATGAGGTCGTAAGCTAATATCGCTCCAAGGTGAACGATTCTAAGCCATTCAAGGAATATGAACCTACTCTTTTATTTGGCAAATCAAAGGCTACAGAGTAAGGTTTCATGGTGTGGATGAGGTCGTAGGCTAATATCGCTCCAAGATGAACGATTCTAAGCCATTCAAAGAATACGAAACTACTCTTTCATCCACCAACTCAAAGGCTTCACAGTAAAGTTTTATGGTGTGGATGAGGTCGTAGGCCAATATCGCTCCAAGGTGAACGATTCAAAGCCATTCAAGGAATATGAGCCTACTCTTTCATTTGGCAACTCAAAGGCTACAGAGTAAGGTTTCATGGTGTGGATGAGGTCGTAGGCTAATATCGCTCCATTCAAGGACTATGCACCTACTCTTTCATTTGGCAACTCAAAGGCTACGCAGTAAAGTTTCATGGTGTGGATGATGTCCTAGGCCAATATCGCTCCAAGGTGAACGATTCAAAGCCATTCAAGGAATATGAGCCTACTCTTTCATTTGGCAACTCAAAGGCTACAGAGTAAGGTTTCATGGTGTGGATGAGGTCGTAGGCTAATATCGCTCCATTCAAGGACTATGCACCTACTCTTTCATTTGGCAACTCAAAGGCTACGCAGTAAAGTTTCATGGTGTGGATGATGTCCTAGGCCAATATCGCTCCAAGGTGAACGATTCAAAGCCATTCAAGGAATATGAGCCTACTCTTTCATTTGGCAACTCAAAGGCTACAGAGTAAGGTTTCATGGTGTGGATGAGGTCGTAGGCTAATATCGCTCCATTCAAGGACTATGCACCTACTCTTTCATTTGGCAACTCAAAGGCTACGCAGTAAAGTTTCATGGTGTGGATGATGTCCTAGGCCAATATCGCTCCAAGGTGAACGATTCAAAGCCATTCAAGGAATATGAGCCTACTCTTTCATTTGGCAACTCAAAGGCTACAGAGTAAGGTTTCATGGTGTGGATGAGGTCGTAGGCTAATATCGCTCCATTCAAGGACTATGCACCTACTCTTTCATTTGGCAACTCAAAGGCTACGCAGTAAAGTTTCATGGTGTGGATAATGTCCTAGGCCAATATCGCTCCAAGGTGAACGATTCTACGCCATTCAACGAATATGAAAATAGTGAAGAGACATTTAGAAAAATCCAATCTAACAGTGCTGAACAAAAATATCTATTTTCATGGCACTAAAATGTATCAATTAAGTTATTAACTATAATCAAACTGTTTGGTTCAGCAAATTAAATTAAACATCCATTACATGTAGTAGGAGGCCACGTTGTAGCACATTACTTTCTGAAGCTTTAATTTAATGCTTCTCTTTTAAAACTGTTTTCCTCAATACCGAATTGATTTCCCAATAATTTATTTTTATTATTTTTTCAATTTTACATGCCACCATTTGCCGCATCTTCAATTTAGAACATATTTGTGAAAATGTATTCAATCTTATTTTTACTCTTTCTCAAAAATTACGTTTAATAATTCCACCGATTCATTTTATTCTTCTATAATTTGCAATTTTTCCTCTATTCCATTTAAATGGGAGATGCGGCATTTTCAATCTTTTTTTTGTGAAAAATATTTACGAGTATAAAATTATATATATTTTTTTCTTTTCTATCTTTCAGGCTTTGTATGTAATTTTTTATATTTCATTTATGTGTACACGTAAAAAAAAAAAACTGAAGGCATGACCCCACACACTGTCATGCATGTACGAGTATTCTTTCACACGAACACAGACGCATTTAATATATTTCACTGGATTTGAGTGCTTTTAGAGCAACACTTTGTTCGAACAGCGGTGTTCCCACAAAACGTGCAGATTCCATAAGCTTCCCTAAGGGCTTTCAACTACATTTGTACTCGCAATGTTGTTGGCTTTTTAGTTTGGTCCTCTTTTATTTGCTGGCGCGTAGTGCGGGAGAATGGTGTACGTAAAGGAATGAAATCTTTTGTGAAACAGGGTTTTCGATTTTCGTTTATGCTATTGAAACATGAAACTGAAGATGTTTTGTATGTTATTCAAATTATTATATCTTGTAGTGCAGGGGAAGGGATCGTATTGAAAATCTTTAACATGCCATTGAGAGCCTAATGGTTTATTTTACTAACGCAAAAGGGCCTGCAGTTTTATATTTGTGTCCTTTTTATTTAAGATTTAATAAAATATTCTAAATAACTGCATACAAATTGGTCGCAGGACATCTGATGTTTCCGATTAACACGTTTTTGAATTGAATTTTTTTCTTAATTTGCTAGAAAAGATTTTATTTTAAATTAATCTCGTTTTCGAAGTATAATTATAAAAGAAACTGTCAATGCGCTTTATTTCAGCTGCTTCGTAAGCTTTTGTGAAAACTTTGACAAAATAAATGAGAATTACAACAAGGATATTGAACGAACTTATACTTTAAGAGGGAAATTGTTATATTTCAATTATTTCACATAATCGTGAAGCGCGTTTTAATTAATATTTTAAAATATATTGGAAATACCAGCGTACAGATATTTGATTCTTAATTTTCATCACTTAAAGTCATTATGAAAATTAGCCTTCTAGAACTTTTATTATTCAATTTCAATATGTCTCTCTTTATTTGTAAATCAACGAGAGATTTTTTGATAATTTTTTCATCAAATGAATTTACTCTTTTAAGTGAAACTCATTCGCAGGTTTTTTGTCTGGCGTTTTTCTTTTCAATTCAGTTGCTGCATTACTGGCACTGTGAACGAGTGAGAATTTTTAATATTCGCTTTCCTGAACAAGTGTTTGCTGCCAAGAGTTGTAATGCGTCATACACTAATAAATATTAATAATGTCAATAATGGAGATTTATGACTTAATTCAAGTTTTCCTTTTTCTTTCAACATAATTTTTATTTTCGACTAAATTGTATTTTATATTTCCACAGTTTTTCTTTTCTATGGCAGGAATGCGCAACAGTGCATTTTAGTGCAACGCTGCAGGAAATGCTATTTGGATACTGGAGAATATATAACCAGTATTATTTGGAAAATGTAATCAATTACTGAAACATTCGAAAAAAAAAGACTTTAGAGGGGGGAAAAAAAAATATATAATAAATTTTTAACAAAAAGTTTTGAAAAAAAAATTCTTTTCTATTTATAATTTTGTAATATAAAATGAGAATGTCTTTCATGTATTCTTCAAGGCGAATTCATAGAAGGTGAATATACTATAACAGCTGATTGTGACAACAAGGCAAAGTCGTTGAAGCTATCAAAAAATAATTATTTCTCTATTTTTATTAAGCATTGTTTAAACAAACACAAGGAAACATTTTATAATTTTAAATAATTGAAATTTTTAAAAAAATATGTAGGAGTAGGAGTAGTAACAGTGGGCAACAATTACTACAAAAGCGAAAAATTGTGAAAGAAGTTGTTGTGGCTGTGAAGAAAATTTTTGGCAGAAAGACAGCTTTACCATGACATTGTGTGAATAAAAATTTCAGTAAATATTTCTTTAATAGTGAAATTATGGTTTTGTGTAAACATTTTTTAGTTTCATATATTTTGAATTATTTTGTGTTGCTGCCAGACTCCAGCAGGAAGATTAAATCGTACGACATTTCGAATGAATGATTTTGCTTAATTTTTAATTTTTTCAATAATTTTTAGGAAATATTTTATATTTTATAACAGGCTGGTACAATTTTTGGTACATTTGAAAAAGATTTCAATAAAATATTTACAGTAACTGCGTAGGCGAATGAATAATGCACACCCTACTAAACCGGATATTGCTTGTTCGATTCCCACCTAGACTCTGCCTATTTTCCTGCGGTCAAGCCGAAAGCTTTGCAGGTTAAATTAGTTAAAAAAAAAAAAAAAATTGAAATATACTTTCGTACACATTTTTTTATTATAGAGTGGACTTTGCCACAGCTTAAGGATCTAAGAGTACCACCGGTTCCTGCGAGATATAATTCCATGTTAAAAAAAATTACTCTCAAACAACATGATTTGATTTGTTTGGATGTCTGTATAAAATTTGGCTGCTTCATGTGCTTGAATTGTCAATTTGCTTACATGCAAAACTAAAATGAAACGAAGACATGATGAGGCAAAAGCGACAACGGAAAAGAAGATAAAAAATAAACACAATTTAAATTAAATGCAATTACTTACCTCAGGCGATACAAAATAACTGGGACTTTTTTCTATCGTTATTTGTCCACGAAATGAATGTGGCATTTTTTTGCGATACCACTCCAGTCCTTTCATGTAGTTTTCATCGCGATCAAAAAAATGTACTTCCCCGCCAGCCTTCTGTATGCGAGGATGCAAGTACAGCATTTCCAAAAGGGCACGTGTGCCACATTTTCTAATGCCAATAATAAGAGCCTGATGATGAGAGCAGCAGATTGAAGAAGGCAAAAAAAAAAACAGAAAAAAATCAAAAGTAAAAATTTAGTTGGCCCAACAATTCTTCATAATGATGTTTATTTCGCAGCTGCTTCTGGTCAAAATTGTTTATGAACATGCAATGGAAATATTCCTCTCTTTTGTATTACGCAATGGAATGGTTTTCTGTTTCGCGTATTTTAACGCTAATTGACCCTTGTAACCATTTACTGATTCCTTTTGCTCTTTAACAATTTTTCTGAATCATTACAAAGTTTATTTTGCAAATGACTTCAGGAAAGAAATTATTGCAATTAGTTTTATGAAAGTAGACAATTGCTACGTTTCGCTAAAGATTCTTTATTGCTGTTTTTCTTTATTAATTTTTTGCTGTTTAATTGCTTTCAAGCACACAACTCTTACAATGCACACTGGGGCCGTTCACAAAAATTTTATTATTATAATAATGACGGCAAAGTCAAGTTATGATAATTCTAGTCCACTTTACAACATGCACTTAAACAGCTGACAAGTTTCTATTTTAAAACGAACTGCTTTTAGAAAGCGTTTTGGAACTGAAAAGTATCAAAAGATCCAAAGTTGAGCTGGGGCCTTTTGGAGAAGTGGAGCCCTCTAGAAGTGGACTCCAATTTAAATAAGGAAGTCAGCAGCTTCAGTAAAGTGTATGAGCTCTTAAAATAAATCTAAAAAGTCAAGTTATTACAATTCTTTGGATGCGGCGATATGCACATGGGAGCTGTTAAGCCCCCAAACCTCAATTTCATTGTATTTTTAAGGTGCTTTGAAATATCAAATAATATAAAATAATGGCGATTTTATCATTAAAAATTCCTACAAATAAAATAAAATAAATGGAAATAAAAAAACAATATTTGTTTCCTCTTCATTTGAATCCATATTCTATTTTTACATGAAACTGCAACTAATAAACAATTAGTGTTAGTTTCTAATACTTACACAATTCCTTTCCCTCCATATTTTGCTTTTAAAGATATCATTAGGCTTGTAATTACATAATTACTATTAAGTCTAGTCTATTTTACAACACTCATTTAAATAGCTATTATGCTTGCTAAATATATAAATATATATAACATTTACTGTATTTATTCTTAATTCATTAAAGAAGATTTTATTTTAAATTTATTTAGTTTTTAAAAATAATAACTAAATAAACTGTCAGCTGTTGAAGTCTAGTCCATTTTACAACACACACGTAAACAGCTGACAAGTTTCTTTTTCAAAACGAACTCTTTTTGGAAAGCTATAAAATACATGGACATTATGCGGATGGTTCGAACTACGATTTACATCTGATCTTTGCAGAATAGTATAAGTTATTTGGTTGCAACATATTTATATTTATAAGGTTGTAAAATAAACTATTTCTTTACTTAATTGTAACTACGTATACTTTCTTTTATATTTTTATTTTTAAATGTTTTAGGAAATCCCCTTGTTATAACGGTGTCGGTCTCGGGGACGATATAAAAAAATTACTTTCTAATAATTGCGAAACAGCCCCAATGTGCATCATTAGCACACAGTTTAAGTGGTCAACATTAATTTACTTGTTTTACACAGTTGACATTAAATTTAGCAAATAATTAATGCTGTCTGTGGTTCACTTTCTTGGCACAAGTTTGGGCGAGCTTTTCTTCGTGTTGCGTGATTTCAATTCGATTTGTTTCCGCTCGTAAATTTGATTTTGGGAATTAGCATGCCACGCATAATGTTGGTTTTGCAGCACTTTTTCAAATCTTTTACTTATTTTAGAGAAGATTAGAACCCACTCCAAACCAGTATTTTAGTTCTAGTTTCATTATTCTAAGCTTTTTCTTCCTATACAATATTTCAAAAAAAAAGAGTAAAAGGCTATACTTCTCCTATCAATCATAATTCAGATGCAATGCGTTACTTTGGATCCAAATCTACATTTTAATTCTAGAAGATTTGTTTGATTAGGTTAAAACTTACCTGAGGTAAACGGCGACTCGTTTTAGGAAAGTGTACACGGTTTGAGGGGAAAACCATGGGATGGCTGATCTGTTGGTTGGACGATGAAACGTCAGCCGCATTTTGATAATTTACATTACCGCCTCCCATGCCGCCATCACCACCACCATCGTAATCATTAGACAGATGATTGGCTCGATTTATTTTCAAATTTTTCATGCTACCGCTGCTGCTTCCAATAGCTGGTGTGCCAGCTTTTCCAATACTGTTTGAATTCATTAAGGCTAGGCGATGATGATGATGTTCATGTACTGCCTGGGCGGCTTGTATGTTGTAAACCGCACTGTCATACAGTACGTGAAATGTTAGAAACAATGAAATTAACATGACAGTTAGAAACACTACGGCTAGTTTCGGACGGGAGACACCAACAACTAAAATGCAATCGCTATGCGACGCATCGGGGCCTACTGGCCTCATGGCCGATTTCGGTAACCATCTAAAAAAGACAAAAGAGAAAAGGGTTTATAAATATTAAAAAATTATTTTTGTGTCTACTAATTGTGATCTTCAGCCTATTGTATCTTCTATATCGTATTCAGTACGTCTAGATCACCTGATATGTCACTGTCCAATACGTGAAATAACATGACTACGCTCAACGGCGAGGGGTTACACCGTTCAAGCAGGATTCCCCTCATCGGAACCATGTACAAGTTGGGATCGATATATATATATCGGTTTAATGATCGTTTATATCCTGCCCAACTAACACCCTCCCTCACCAAATTCCCCATTTCAATTTTCTTTCAGTAAATATGTTTTTGGTTTAATTTTTCAGTAATACACAAAAGGCTGCATATAAAAAATATACTAAAAATTTTTGGACTTAGATGGCGTGGATAACGAAAAAAAAAAATATTAAAAATTACCCGGATAATAGGAGAGGAAAGGCCACATTGACACAAAGTTAACTCAAATGAAATAAAAAGTAGTTCCATTAAAGTGACTGATGGGCAGGAATTTCATTCTCCGATTAGACTTTAAATATTTGCCGTATAAATCCATTCTAAAGCCTGCCCATTGAATACTAATATGGGCCACTGCCTCTACGTTAATTGTAGATAAAAATCAAAAACAACAGAACAGAAATTTACCAAAAATTATCGTAGCGCCATGCTATAACAAAAACTCGAATATATTTAAGGAATTGGGTGTGTCTTTGTTTCCACCAAAGACACATCCAAATTCGCAGGAAGATACTTAAAGGGGTTGGCAACGAACCTTAATATTTTAGGTCGTAATATCTTTAATAATAGTGGCGTTACACGTTCGAGAAAGTGGGACCCTACTGCCATTAGCTGGAAGTAAATAGAACCGAAGTAGTAATGGCAGTGCCTGGCCATTATATAAAAAAAAATATATAATACTAAGATTTGAATAATATTTTCAAAAAAAAAAAATTAAAGTTTTGAGGACAATAGAATTTCGGTTCAAAACTCCGGGCAAACAAAAATTTTCCTCTGTCTTTGGAATGGGTGGATGTTTCGCAAATTTACATCAAAGTAATAAATTCAATTCATAAATTAACTTCAACGTATTTATGGCAGAATAATTGAAATATATTCCTCAGACCACACAGCATTTGAGCACAGCAGACCGCAGACCGCAGACCAGAGACCACAGACCGCAGACCATAGACAGCAGACTACAGACCGCAGATCGCGCCACGTTAATTTGAGGATTGCTATATCAGGAAATTCAGAGCAAAAAAAGTCCATAAATTGGAAGTTGAAGATTAATTAATAATTACAAACAGATTTCGATTTAAATGGGCGAAATGTCAAGTTGCGGAATATGTTGCCTCCTACAACAAAATTATCAGACGGAGTGTTCAAATATCTCTAGCACGTACAACAATTCTGTAAAAGTTAGGCACAATCAAATACTGAAATAAATTATTTTTATTCAAATCTTAGAGAAGTTTTATAAGATTCGGGATATTGCAAGTGCACCCCTCTTCTCTCATCATTGAACTATATTTCCCATCAATAAAATGCATTTCTTTAATACTCGTACTCACAAACTTTTAATGCAACATATTTTTTTTTTTGGCGGATAGTTTATTCAGAAAATATTCCTCTGTGTGAATGCTTCGCTGGACAAAGAAAAGCGTGTTTGCAAGTCTCCAAGATTTTCTCTCTTGTGCAAAGAAAAGCGTTTGGAATTAATTTACTCTCAGTTGACGCAGCTCCAAATGGGTTATGGATACAAATAAACTGTGCCAGTATGCCGTACGACGTGACTGGCACACGCGACTGCACGCAGTTGCATGCTAAAATTGCTTTAAAGCGACAATTACAATATTCGACATAAAAAGTATCGTGTTCAGCTGATGCCGCGCTAAATGGTCTACTTAATACGTCTGTGTTACATTGTTTTTGTGAAAGTTTTATGCGATTTTCCTTTAAAAGAAACTGTCAACAAAGTGTGCTTACGAGTATATAAATTGCATTTAGACATTGTATGTTTATTTATGTTGCTTCATTTGGGTGCATGCAGCTTGTTTATATGCATCTTGTTAATGTGTGACCAGCTGATCGTGCCCAATTAATGGCGGCACACTTTAAAACTCATTCTTTAGACGCGTTTCTTTTTATTTGACTTCAGCATTCGTATTACGTTGCGAAATTTTTAATTAAAATATTTGTTGAACCGAATTGGCAAAATGAAGTATGCAATTTATTTACTTACGAGGGGCACAATGAACTGTCAAGTGTTGATTTTAATAATAAATGATAAACTATTCTATACAATCGTACGATCTGTCAAATATGGCATATGTGTTAAAAAAATAGGTTAGTGTGACTAAAAAACGCATATGTTTTGACAAGTTAATGTAAATTTGCAAAAAATTATAATTCTGCTGCTGTCAGAGTTGCATTTACTTCAAGCAGCCAAGAAAATATTTATTTTGCATCACACTTGTGGGATAGCAAGGCCATTTTCATTTGGTTTTTTTTTAAATAGAATGGAATTATAGCAGATATTTATGTGAATAAATCGTACGACTAAAAGCATGCCTTTTAGCACAATGAAAACTAGCAATATCGATTACTTCGATTAGTCAGCTGAGAACGTCAAAGTGTATTGACATTCCTGTTCCATGTGATCGATCATTGTGAATCTAGCAATAGCAAATAACGCGTATAGATTGTGGAATTTTACTTTGAAAAATTAAAATCTATTCGTGTAGTTTGTAGCTCATTTCGTTACTTTTACAGTCAACTTAGTCGGCCAGCAATTCGTTCAGTTTTTAATCGCTTTCGCATTAATCTGACTGTTTGGTTGACACTCGCCAGCTGTAATATCGTATGGAATAGCCATACTCTGTAACTTCTGTATTCATTACAGAGTTACCAGTTGCAATGAATGGAGTTTAATTAAAACTAGAAAACATTTTAAATGAAATTTTTATGAATACCCCTAATACTGCTAATGTAAATTATTATTTGCTATTCCTTTATATTATAAAAAAAATTGGAGAAATTAAGAAATGTTAATGATTTTATTTATATAATATGTGTGGCAGAACTTCAATGAAATGAAACGAAATTTTCATGCAACTGAGTAATTAGAAAACTAATTATGTAGGAAATATTTTTCTCTACAATTGAGGACAAAATTCCATAAGCTAAATGAGAAACTACTGGAATTTATTAGAAATTTTCGAGAATTATTAGAAATTCGATTTACTAACAAACAAAAAATTAATTCTTAACATACAAAATTCATTTCGTACTGAGTTCGTAATTAACTCTGCTTCTCTTTGCCTTAAACGATAATTAACTTTTATAATTATCTTATATTTTGCCGTAAGCGAGAAGCTTTTTAAACATCTTTAGCTTTTGCTCGTTAACTATTTTTGCTTATAACACCAGGCATATAATGGCCAAAACACGTGTAGTCAGAAAATATCCAAAATACATTAAAAATATACATGTTTCCAGTAACCGCAAAACGAACTACATAATTATCTGGTCCTGTACTATACTGTGAAATAAATCATCTTTAATGTGCCTCACTAAGCGATTCCCCTCTCCAAACGAAATATATATTTATATAAAATTACATTCGTCGCACTTAGGAATGTGTTAAAAATTGTTTTTCAAACAGCAATTTCTAGAAAGTTGCTTCATTTATAACCAAACGGTTGTATAGAATTTTATGCATGTATTTATTTAAGGATTTAAATTTTATCCTGAAATGTCCATTAAATGCATGAGAGTTTAGGGTGTGATTTTTGAGCATTATAAATGTTTCAACTAAATGCTTCAAAAAATAAATCATTTAAAAATTTATACGTGTGTGTGTGTGTGTATGACTATTTATTTGTTTCCAGTCTGATCGTGTTGCATTGGTATTTGCAAGGACACTAACTATATTTGCCTTTGTTGTGGCAACTTTTTTTTCACCAGGTCTCTGCTGCTTTTAGCCTGACAAGAATTAATGTCGCATAATGTTAAAGGATAAACGGAAAACAAGATAAAAATAATTCCCTTTATTTGGGAGACAGGGAATAATACATTATTTCAGGTTTAAAGTGACGGGAAAAAGATATGAAAATAGAAATAAATGTAAGCAATGCATAATTTAGAGAAGTTTTTAGGAAAGCTACTGGTTTCGTTTCAACAACCATAAAAAGTAAGCTGATTTAAATCAGCAGTAATTTGACTAAATTTGCTGAAAATGTGGCTGAAGTGGCATGCCTGAGCACTACCATAGCTTAAAGGGAAAGTCAAACTTTAATTTATATTTTAAAATTAATTCCCAATTTATTTTTAGCACTATTAGAAGATAATTTAGCAAGAAAACAATTTTAAGTAAAGACTTAAAAAAATAAATGAAAACTAAAACTTATTAAAATTAATTGCTCGTGTTTTACAACCGTTGGGCTCAGCAGCCAATGCTGTAAACAAATAAATAAATAATTAATTTTTATTAAGTTGGCCAGTATTTTATAAAGTATTTTACAAGATTAACTCCAACTCATTCGAATATAACAATTATTAAATTACAATTAAAGAAATTTCTGTCTTAGACTTTTTGGCGATTTAAAATCTTTTTCAAAAGAAATTATCCTGGATTGGCAACACTCTTCTAAATGTATTTTTTTTTAATTCCCTCAATTGAATTTGGAAAAAATGTTAAATCCCGTATCATAAGAAATTTTTTGCTTTTACATTAATTGTTTTAGTTTTGGTAAACTTTTCGTTTATTTTTGAAGTTGTTTAATATGCAGAAAGCCCTGATTATTTTGCTGTGAAATACGTAAGTGCAAAATCAGGTGATATCTTGAAAAATAACAATTCAGATATTTACGTTATCAGCTTAACTTAAGAGCTCAGTTGACTTCCGACTTCAAAGTGAAGTCATTGAGTCTGTCAAAATAACTATGAAATTATAATTCCTATTATTATTGAAATGAATCGAGCTTACAAAATATTATAAGAAATAAAAAGATGTAATTTAAAATATCAAGTATTAGTAACGGAAAGCTCTGGTTATAATTTGTAGCGTGCCTTTCATTTCGATAAGAGTCGTAATAGCTTTCCATTCTTCTCATTAATGAACTAAATAAATTAAAAAAAAATTTGTTATCGCTCTGCATAATGACAGTTTTGGTTTTTATTTCATGTAAGCGAAAAACTTTCGGATCTGGTATCTTATCTGGCGTAACTTAAATAACTTAGAATACCATTCGCATTTTTTTTTCGAGCCTACTTAGTGGAAGATCCATTTTTGATATTGATAACTTTTAGGCCAAAATAATTTTTTTTTTATGAAAATCAAAGTGTCAAAAACAACAAAGGAAATTGCATTATTATTAATATTATTATTATTATTATTATTGTTATTAATATTATTCATTAATAAATAATATATTATTTATTTATTTAAGTTATACCCATGTAATGAAATGTGCGTGTGTTTTCAACAAGAAAAACAGTGTGTGTGGCGTATACTTAATATATTATTTGCTTGATGCAAAAATATTGCGTATACGCCTGAGCATCCTGTACAAACATCTCTCTTTCTCTCTCCCACTGCAATGTAATACAACGTTTACAAGATTTGCATTCGTTTATTTCTTGAGTTTTATGAGAGCGACAATAGATAATGATCTGTTGGATTAAAACATATTAACTGTCAATGTCAGCGGAGGTCATTCGAGGGAAATGTTTGGCAAACATCAGTGCAACATTAAGCGACTGAACATTTACAGGAATAGAAAAAATTTATATATAGAATTTTTTAAATTTATTAATAAAGAGTTGCGTATAAAAAACTCGACTTGCACACTTAGAGAATATTTCGCTTCAGATCAACAACAAAGTAATGTTTTTTTTTTTTTTTTTTTTTTTTTGTCTGTGTGTTTGTTTGTGTAAACTGCCATCTTTTTTTCGCTTTTTATAAGTTTTATTTCATGTTTTACATCGCATAGTAAATGCGTGGTCAGTTGCTGCAAGTCTACTTCTTTTTATATTGTTGAAAAAGAAAAGGAATTTTTTATGTAATTTTATACATTTTATAAATTAAAAGTTTTTAAAAATTAAAAAAGCAAACTATTTTGTGTGCTACTGAATATTGATTTTGGCAATTTGCTGCATTTTAATTGACAAAAAAAAAGCAATTCTAAGATTTATTAAGAATTAAATAATTTTTCAGTAATTTTTTTCTTAGTAAATTGAATTTTAAATTAAATTAAATTTTAAATTAAATACAATTAAACGTTCGTGTTATTTTTCATATAAATTTTACTACTACTACTGTTTCTATTGTTTTCTAAGTGAAAATGCTACATTTCCGAATGGTTAAAGGAAAGTGTCCTTTGAATATCATAATAATTGATTGTAATGGGTTGTTTTTTAAGTTCACGACATTGATTTTCCCCCCAACTGCTTTCTTTGTTGCCTTTTTTTTTCAATTGTGTTTTATAGTTCCTTGTCTATAGATTCACAGTAGAGGCACATTTAAGAATGAGTCGAAGCGAAAATTTATATTGCTTGGAATGTACATTCAAAATTTTGTTATTGTACAATGAAAGCTATTTTTGAATGAACGGGTATTTAAATAAGAAAAATCGTTGAATTTGTCATAAGAATTATGCAGGAATTTTTGTTCAAACACCATTTCCATTGGAAATTACTGCATTAGTCATTGCCCACAAGTCTTTACAGCGTATAGTATCGTACACGGTATAGAGACCCGATACCTTAATTAGCTGGTTTTAATCTTGTTAAATTGTGGTTTCTTCAGAATTGAGGTAAATATCCTAAGCGAGTACTGCAGTTTAAGTATGTAAATATAAAAAGCCCTCATGTAAAGACGCTTTCAGTAGCAGCTGACAAGTTATTGCAGAAATACGGCAGTGGCGGCCTCTTAACCGAACTCCCTTTTAAACACTTCACCTTCAATAAATAGTATTTCATTTTAAAAGCATATTAGAAACAAATTTCATTATTGTGTTATGCTTTCAATCTGCGTAACTCTCAAAAAACACCCTGTACATATATTCATTCTATAAGTATTCCCCTAACAATATCCATTTGACGTGTTCTTAAATTTTCTATATCCTTTTGAAATTGCTTTGTAACTCTTTTTGCATTCACATCAAACTATTTTCAAAGTATTTAATAACAGTGTTGTCAATGTATTTTTCTTCTTTAAAAATCCGCTTAAGAACAAGTAAGGAAAAGGCGAAAAAGCTTTATATATTTGTATGAATTATAATAAACAAGTATTTATGTTTCGTTAAAAGAATAATATTTTTTGAAACTTTAAATCACAATCAGGAAGAGCTTAAATTTTATTTATAAGAAAAAAAATGTTTAAGTGTGAATTACGCTATAAAAATGGAAAATCGCTATAAAAAATGCATTAATCTAGATGGAAAGAGATTATGTTGAAAAATAAAATGAAGAAAAATCTAAAATAAGTTGTTTTTCTTCATCAGGCCGGAAACTGTTCATCTCAGCCTCGCATACAAATTTCACATAAAAAAAAAAATAATATTTTTTCTGAATAGGAGGTTTCGAGAATTTTTCAAAGAAAATCTATTTTTTTTTTTTTGTATTTTGTTAACATTTTTTCTGTACTGGAGAAAAGGAGTGCAAAATTAAAATGATACTTCCAAGAAAGTATCGTGTCCTAGAACTCGTGACTCAAAAGGAAGATGAATCACAGCTTAATGTGGCAAGAAGAAGGATATTCTCTTCAATAGCAGCAAATAAACAAAAAAAAAAAAAAAAAAGAAAAGTGCAGTTTATTACAAGTATTTGCACACATTAAGCAGCTCGATTGTCTGTGTTAGGAAAAACCCCCGTTCCAGTGCACGCACGAATAAGGAGCGAATACCAAACAGCACAGATAGAAGTGAGCGCTAGTGCTGTTATAGCTTCTGGTTTGTTATGCGGTTACTAAAAGTGGGAGGGAACATGAAGTCCTGGAGTGGAATTTTTCAAGTAATTTAATTTGAAGCCTCTGCCAGTTTGCTTTGTTTATTATTTTCTCTTGTATAGAATTTAAAATGGAGAATTTTTATATTTTTATTTCAGAATTTCTGGTGATAGTCCGTGTTTTCTTCTATTTATTTTTCACTCGCAAACATTTAGTAATTAAACATTTTTAGTAGCCTGTAAATGTAACGATACAATTATAGTTATTTTGCACTTTTTCTTAGATTAAAAATTCTTTTAGAAAACAGGATATAAATTAAAAGGATAATGAAATTTAATATTTACAAATAAAATTTTTCTTTGATATAATATGAATAATAAAATTTTCAAGTTGTTTCTTACAAAAAAAATTAATCATAATATTAAAAAAATATTGCATACGAAATTAAATATTTGAAACGAAAATCTTTTGAGTGCCACTCTTGTCTTCAATTGATAATGTTTCTTCTTTTATATCGCATGTTGGCTAATAGGCTGCCATGTTAGGATTACATTTATTAATATTAAAAGGAAAAAAACAGATACAGTTCACTAATCCAATATGACATTTCTTTTCGGGGTTAAAATTAATTGGAAATCAAGCGATAACTTCGCTTGGGAATTGAGCGAAATTCTCTTTCTACTGAGAAAAGGTCACATACATATTCACAGCCGAGAAGCAAATCAATTCCCTGTATATGGATAAGCTTCATCTGACAAAAAAAGTTCACCTGACAGCATCTCTGGATTATCCAGAATAAAAGTCAGAAACCAGCACACCTTCTTTAGGAAAAGCAGCTGGTTTCTACAGAGGCTAATCAAAGTTGGGTGCAACTTTGATTGACACCAGTTGCCGTTTCTCCTTCCCTTTTTTATCCATTCACTATTTCTTATGCTATTCTCTGTTCTTTTACATACGCTGCACTCCTCTCCACCACGTTTTTCTTCTTACTCTAAACATCTTTCAGAAAAGGAAAATAACTTTAGCCCCGAGAGGGTTAATATATTGCCGCCGTGAAATTTCTTTTTTCCCATTAAAAGTAAAATATAAATTGCAGTCGACTAGAAACTCAAGAAATTGGAATTTGGCAAATGAGAATCAATTAGATGATTTTAGTGAGATTAAGTGCATATATCTTGTCAGGAATTACAGGGAGAGCTTTCTATTAATGTGAGGAAGATACTTTCTGTGAAGGGCACGATTCTCAATTCTGGCGTTAAACAATCAGTAGTTCTCGATGCGAACTATTTGGGCCTTTATAATAAAATCGTTCCATCGAATTTGCATAAAAAAAGGTAAATTTATTAAATATATCTTGAAAAAAATATTCTTTACAAATTTATAAAAGTAACTGAAGTGACAAAGAGGATTTAGGTGGAAGAAAACTTTGTTTGTTGACTGCTTTTGCAATTCTGTAATTTTCGTGATTTTAAATTAACTGAAACTGATTTGAAAACTGATTTTAAAATGCACAGTTTTGGAACAGCTTAACCTACAATAATCCAAAAATACGACTCAAATAAACCACCATTTTATGTCAAAATAATCTGTTCAATTATTTTGCTTTTTTTTTGTTCTTTGAATAAAAACACTCGGAGAATTGAAACCAACTAAGCAACCTGTAATACACTCTGAAAAAATTTCCTTTTTTATAAATAAATATTTAAAAACAGCAATAAACATGTAAAACATTTTCATAATTAAGAACAAAATAATTCCTGTTTTTGAGAGTCCACTGTAATATCACATACATATTTATGGTATAGAGTAATAAAAACAGCTGTTTCTAAATAGCCCAAATATAGTTTAGGGCCATAATTTGCCAGCCCTCACAATCGTATGATTTGTCAAGTATTTCATGTGCTGTGAGAAAATAGGAAAGTGTGGGGAAAAAATACATCTGTTTGGCAGAATTTTTGGACAAATCGTACGATTTGCAAAAGTTTTATGAAAATTTTCATAAAATAAGAATTTTTATGCGATCAGAGTTCTATCCACTCCAATCGTAGAAGAAAAAATTTATTTCCAACGTATTTGTATGACAGTGTGGCAACTACAACGATACGTAACTTTTTCCTGTAAATGAAACGTATGACTGTGTAGGATAGTAAAGCATGACCATAACAGTGTAGCTAAAGCTCAACTTTTATTGAACTATATTATTAAAAATAGTATTAAAAATCCAATCAGTATCCCTGACAGAGATAGTTTTGTTTATCTTCCCCTATTTTGACCTTGTAATTCCACTCATTGAAGACACTTTAGCTTTCAATTTGTAATGGCTTCACTTTCAATTAACATTTGAGAGCGACAGTGCGCTGTAATTGCACTTCATTTGAAATTAACACGATATTTAATGCACTTGCCGTACACAACTTAATTATCTTCCAGTTACAAAACTATTATTTTGTATTAAACACTTTCACTAATTTTCCAACCGTATAATTACTCGTGGCATTACATATATTATTTTTCCTTTGCTGGTAACTCGTGTACTCATTTGCGAACTAACTTGAGTAGAGGATAATTTTATTCGAGTGTAAATTTAAGTCAAATAATTGCACACTTGAAGTGTTTTTTCTGTGTTAAATTTCAAGTATTTCGTTTTTATTTCCTTTTGCGAAATGGGTGTGCAGTCCTTAGAATGTGTCATTGAAGCACTAAATATGACAATGAAAAATCGTCGTGAAAACTGTACTCGTATTAGGGATGACCTTTAAATAATTTGGTGGTGTCTTTGCGTTGGGAAACAAAATCAATAAGTGGCCAGAAATGGTGCGGGAAATTAATCCCATAGAAGTTTAATTATCAGCTTTGCGTTCACATAGTTGACGTATTCAAAGGGCAGGTCATAAAGCCATATGTCATAAAATAATGACACAGCGAATTTATTTTCCTGTGAATACTCTGTCATAATTTAGTGTGTCATTTCATAATTGTTACAATTTTTATTTAATTTCATGAAAAAAATGGGGGAAAGAATAATAGCTAAACTTTATAAATATTTTATACGAAACGAAAAAGTTAATTAATTTTTTCCATTTTCAAAATTAAACTGCTTCAAATGAAATGGTTTTGAAAACAGCTGATTTCTGAAATAAATGTAAACAGAAACAGGTGTTGTCGGTAACATGAACTGAAAGACTTTTTGGATGAGGGCAAGTGGCAAAACTTTTATTGGCTGCCAACTGAAAATCTATGCGCTTGCCAACAAATAGAGCCGATGAATTTGCAGTTTTGTGGCAAGTTAAGGCCAAGCATGGCTATCCCACACAGCCATATGATTCATTTGCGCGAAAATGATGTGATGCTATTCTATTTTAAGAAATCTCACTAAATTGACATTGCTAGTGCCACCCTTTCATTCGGATCTTTGAACAAAATGCAACTCTGTGTGGCATTTACTTTAATAAGCAAAGAAAAACGGGTTTGCATTGTTTTTGTATGATATCTGCTGGAATCCCATGCAATTTTCATGTGAATAGATTTTACTACTAAGTAGGATAGTAAAGCATATCCATTAGCCTTTTCTCTCACAGGGAAAATCTTGAATGTTGTAGCTGTGACGGGCGATTGGTTGCGATTTTGTGTAACGCTTTCAGCTCCATAGAGACACAGCCGATCTGGTGTTGAACTGGTTACACATTTTTTAATGTTAATCATGATATGGGTGATTTTGCATGCGTTTGTGATTTTTAAAAAAACTGTCATTAAATTTTTTCCAAAATATTAAACACACACTAAAACTCACAATAAATTTGAAAGCACAAAGTTTTCAATAATTGATTTGCCCAAATCGGAAAACACTGCTCTCCAATTAAGTGAATTTATTTATTGTTTAAGTGATTTCTCAAATCACGCCGAAAAAATTAAAGATTTTTTCTTCTATCGCTTCAGGCCACAGCAAGAGAGTTTATTTAAATGTCAATCGTGTGTTAGTGGGAGGATATCACCAGATATTCAACTAAATGAAATCTCACATTTATATTCTCATGTTATTATTATTTTTATTGTGTATATCGTAAGGAATCGATTTGTTAGACAGAAACATTTTTCAATTCAGAAAATTATGACTCATCACTTTAACAACTTGAACATGAGTAAAATGAAAATATTCAATATAGAAAAGTTTTTGCGCAGCGAACACATTTTTAACAAAATCCCTAAAATTCAATGAAAGATTAGGGAGAAGAAAAAGGACACGCTTACATGTACGTGCACAAATCTTCGTAAGCACATTAACACCCACGTGCCAATTAAACTGCTGGAAAAAATAAATGAAATGGAGTAGTCAGTAGTCACCGCATATAAAGTTAATTAAATAATTGTAAATTTTCTCTTTAAGATGTATAGGAGATTTTTGTACATGCCGACTACTACTATGCAGATGGCAACACTGCTCTATTTAACAGCTGATGGTTGCCTTCTGTTTAGTTTGATTTGGCATTTCATTGTGGCTGCACTAGCAGCAAAGCAACGCTTGCGAGTGGATTGAAGTACGAATTGATATTGAATTCCCATTCTAAATCTTGTTGTTCTCCGATAAATCGCGGTTTTATATGGATGGCTTACTAAGTAACCGGAATTACTATATTTGGAGTGTCGAAATATCGCTGCATTCACGGAAAAATAAAATTTTGGCGCGATCATTTACCTTAAATATATACGAATAGGATGATGTCAATGGCGAAGGATATAGGAAGTGGGTTAGAAATTTTTGCGTTCAACAATTCATTACCAATAATCTTGGCGACATCTGTTTACCCCCGTATGGAGTCACATGGAAGATAGACCGCTACACTTGATTTACTCAAAGTTAACTTTGATAAAGAATAAATTTACTTAGTGATCCAATTAAGTGAGCGTGTGATTTAAGCCGATTGGATTGAATTAGCGATAAGCCAGAGACTACTCAATACATGTAAGCAGTTAATGGCGACATACGGCTGCAAATGCTACGAAAAGTTTGTGTAAGTTGGTTTTCTCGTTTCGTGTCATAAAAAGTTCTTTTCTATATACAGCCCGCTTCCATAATATTAAAAATATATTTCCTCTCCAAAAAAAAGAACACCCTTTACTTATAGAAACATAAGCATGAATTACGCTTTTGTTTATGTTAAATTAAGTATTTGAATGCGTTCTTTCTGTGCTGCCACAGAAACAAAGAAAAATTCATAAAATTAACATAAAAAATGGAATATTTTATTTAAGTGCACGATTAACTGCCAGCAGGCTCATGTTTAGGCTTAAAAGTATTGTAACTTTTCCGAAAGGCTTACAATTAATTTTGGAATACAATGGAAGGTTTGAGAAGGTGGGGGAAATTTAGCTCTGGCTGAGGGTTTTTATACAAATGAATTCCTTTTATTGAATTTAAGGAATTTAAAGACTGGCATGTACACGGAATGCATAAAACATTCTGGGGGTTTTGAAATCGTTTTAATTTCTAATAAATTGTTAACGAATTTATTTGTTATGTATTGAAGCTGCCTGCACTTTAGACTTTTCTTTAAAGTTTTTAATGTTATTTACTAATTCGTACAAACCGATTGAGAAGTACAAAAGCACAATCACAACAAGTCTGGAAATACTGTACAGAATTAGTCACAAGGAGCTGGGGAAAAAAAAGGAGTTCTCATACAAAACTGAACAATTTATGTATAAATACGAAAAATTGGAAGCGTATCCGAAAAATTAGAAAAAAAATAATTTAACTTACAAGATATCCAGGGGCAATTTCACCGAACACTCGCCACGCATGATCGACGATGAAGTTGTTGTTGGCGTTGTCGCTGATGCTGGGGCCGATGTGTTGCTGTATGATGTTGCATTGTAGTTTGGATAGGGCTGATGATGACGTTGTATTGCTGTGTTGGAGTTTGAGTTCGAGTTGGAGTACGAGGATGAAGTTGGCTCTTGTTGTAGCAAACGTTGACTTTCATGATTACTTTGTTGTTGATTGTAAAAGCTTTGATTGAAGTACTGTTGCTGTGATTGTTGTTGTTGTTGTTGCTGTTGATGGGGCTCTTGCTGCTGCTGCTGCTGCTGACTCAAGGATGTATAATGATGATTGCTGTCGGCAACGAAAGTCGCACTATTGCTGTTACGCCTTTTTGCAGTAGTCATCAGGTTTTAATGGGATCCAAAATCTCAAAAAAGTTTTATCACTTTTTAATTTTTCTCTTTTTTTTTCTCTCTTTTCTGTGCAACTTTTTCTCTGATTTCTGATAAACTTCTCAACAAAGTAGTTAAACGGAACAGGAAATAAAAATCGAATGTGCAAGGAGATCAAAAGTAGACCGCTCGAGTAAGATAAAATGGAATTGCTGTTGGGCGTTTTAGTTTTCTTTTTTTTTTCTAGAAAATATTTCAATTGTTTTTATTTATTGTTTTTTTTTTATTTCTTTCTCTCTTTTAGATTGAGTAATTTGAAAATTTTTTGATTCGTGCAGTTTAATATCCGGTTGGTAGCTAAATTGAATTCGTAACTTGATCTTCAAAACTGGCATTTCCGTTACCAGCCACCATCGTCATGATATTTATCGAATATTTTTATTTTAACTTTTTTTTTTTTTTTTTGTAAAAATAAACTTGAAAGGATTCAATTGTGTAGCTTTTTAAACTGCTGGCTCTTAATGCCCATATGCCGGTGTGTTGTCGGGAATAAACAAATAAAGGAAGAAACACATGGACAATTGCATGTGTTTTTTATTATATATTTTTTATGCAATTGAAGGGCTGAGCTGGTGGTAGTGGAGGTGGTGCTGGGGATACGGCGTTTTATTGTTGGTATAGAGAGCCACAGAATTGTTATAGCTTGTCAATGGCCGTTACAGACTTCCGTCAACTATTTCCGGTTGCAAGAAAATTGCATTATTGTATGTCCGGCATGTACAGATCCAAAAAGTATTGGAAAGCATATGAGAAAGCAAAAGAACAGCTGCTTTATTGGACAATATCGATTGCTCTAGAGAAGAAAAAATGTAGAGTGGCTTTTTCCAATCGCCATCCTTTCCCTATCCTTATTTTATTTATATTCTTTCCTGGACTCTTGTCTACAAAAATACTATTGCTCAGACATTTGCTGCTTGTAAAGCATAAATTACTTTTAACACCAACATCAGCAGCATTGTAGCATTCCCAGCATTTCAAATACTCGTTTCTTTTATTTTAAAGTTATTTTTTGTAATCCAATTATATCCTGCAACTTTGTTTTTTATCTCATGTAGTAGCTAATTTTATGCTGGCCCCATCCTTGATATGTTTTTTTTTTAATCAAATTACATCCTTTTCTCAAGGCATGTTAATATCATGTTTGCTATTTTTCCTTATGTTTGTAAATGTTAATCAAGTTCTACTTCTTATCGAATTAATTTCAGTTTTTTAATCTTAAATTGGTGCTGCTTTTGAGCTTCTTACTTAAGTTTCTATTTATGGCACATTATTTTGATATGTTTTAGGTTTCCGCTTTAGTGAGGCTTTATGTTTTTCTTTACATTTGCTTACTTGGGGTTAAAAATTAAAATGTTTCTCAAACATTTGACTTGCACAGCATATTAAATGAGGGATAACAATCCCCATTTTCTTTACTTGCTCCTTTCCGCTTTGTGTGCAGCGTGATGCCTTCTTTATATTGGCGTGTTTGCTTAAAGTCGAATACCTGGAAAGACGAAAAGTAAACGAAAACAAAATTGTATTGTATTTAAATAAACAGCATCAATCTTGTGAAAACATTTGCATTAATAAGAACAGCAAAAGCATTTTTGTTATCTTGAGAATGATAAATAAGAGTTGTTGTATTCAAACAATTGATTATGATTATTTACAGAGAAAAAATATTCATTTTTTAATGCAAGCAACAGGCTGCTTAAGCGAATACAATAAATACTCGTAAGCCAAAACATTGTCAAGCATTCCTTCTTGTTTTTCAACAAATTTTTACAACTTGTAATCGGTCTGCTTACGAAAGCCTTCATTTGAATATTTTGACCTTCTTAGTGGAGGGCAAGCATAAGTTCTTTAAAAGCCTTTGCCTTCTGCGGAAATGAAAATCAGGACATCTGTAATCAAGGATTCTTAAACGATGTACACGATATCGCGATAACAATTCCATTTTTGTCAATGGCGTAGCATTTTGACTCGTCATAGTTGAATCTGAAACATCATGTTGAGCCCCGCGAAATCCTAAAAATCTGCCAAAACAGGAAGTTTTATCTTTTAGGAAATCTAATTTAATCACTCGTTTAGCCAAAAAAAAGAGCACTCTGGATGGAAATGGCAAAGATAATGAATAATGGCCGATAGAGCAATGCCATAATACTGGGAGAGCTGGAAATGATCTGGCTCAATCGATTTACGAATCATAATCCATTAGATATCAATGAATAAAATAAATAAATGCAAACTGGCTTTTGCGATACTGCACATCGATTTCGGAAAGATCTAAAATTTATTTGTTCCCAAAATTAAAAGGGGTACAAGTCCACAAGAATTCTCTGGCGTAAATTCCTACAGTCCAATGCCTTTAAATTAGTTTTTATTGCTTCTCTCTGGTTCTCGAGAGTTACGGTTTTACATAAAAAATAGAAAGTTCGATTTTGATAAGATAAAAGGAGTCATTTTCAGTTGGCCACCTATTGGAAATTCAAAGGAATTTACAGCTAAACTGGAACCTCAAGCATAGACAAGCTTTACTATTACAGTGAACAATAAGAAAAAGGAAAGCACCAATACATATAAAAACCATCGAGGAAAGATATCAAGGCCAAATCGTCATATGCGGACCTCTCCATAGGCTAAGAGATAATAACCAGCCTACTAAGCCGGAGATTGTGGGTCCGTTTCCCTTCTAGAGTCCGGCTGTTTTTTTTTTTATTTTGAAATATCAATTTAATATTAAATTTTAAATAAATATTTTAAAATTTTCATTTCATTTTTTTCACGCCGATCAGCAATCCTTTTTTATATATTTCGAATATCTTTTCTTTCTGATAAATCATTAAAAGCCTTGTGAAATTATACTTGATTTCTAAATAATTAATATTTGTAATTAGTTATTTTATTTCATAAATGATTGAGATCCTGCCATAGATGTGATGCAATGTCTCCTTTTTCCTGTAAAATGGTAAATATCGATAACCAGAATCTATTCCTAATAAGCAATTGGTTATCCTTTTTCAGCACAAGTACGTTCTACATCCAATTGACTACGAAACCACAAAAAATTAATTATTTTGCTGACTTGTAAAACTCTTCAATGATTTGGATAAAAGCAACGAGGAATTCCAAAGCCGCTAATTAAAGAGAATTACAATTTTTTATAATAAAAAATATTGTGATGTCTATAGGGAGCCTCTTACATTCATACAGAGTCTTTAATGTCCATTTTATCTGCTGATGTGCTTCTTTAGGCTGATATGAAAATAAACTAAAACGATTTTCTTTTCCTTAAATTGAAATAAATATTTCAATTGTGATATTTTCTAATTAATGCTCACTGAACAATGTTTTCTTCACCAGCAATTTTCCATTTTTCTAGCTCTTCTTACAATTCTTGGCACACAACTCACTCCCCCAGTGTGAATAATAAATGCAAGTGCATCTCTGATGATGCTCGAACTATAATTTACTTAAATACAAGTATTTTTTAATTAAAAATAAATATTATTTTTTAATTTTCAAAATTTTTTATTTTCTCTCTCTAGAGAAATTTTTGCTTTTTGTATACAAGCACGTCAAGCTGTCTGGCATAAAATTTTTACACATTTTTTTCCTTTTGCATCAATTTATTTCTACTTGTAGTATCATTTATATATTTTTGAGGCACTGGCCAACCAATACACTTACGTTTTAACGTAAATGTGTGTGCCTTGGCAGAAGAAGACAATGTGTCCATTTAGAACAGCAAATGATGACTGAGTGAATCAGAACGCAGCCAAAGATAGATGAGAATACAAAATTGGTCATGTCGAATAATTGATAAATAAGTTTTCTATAATTTTTTTTTTAATATTTATATAAATTGCATTCAAAAATTATAAAAAGAGAAATACTTTTCAATAAATGAACTGAAACTTTTAAACTGGCATGCTACTATTTGCACTGACTGTATTAATTTCATCCACGGTTCAGTGAGTGCCCAGCAATATTGCCTTCGAGAAACGTATTCCCTCTCATGTCTGTTAATTGGCTTTCAGTCTCCTACAGTAAGCCAAAAGATCGCGGTATATATATACTTTGAGCGATATCAGCTGCATAACTCCATTGTACGAGTAGTTCATTAGTAAAGCTTTACCAAATAAAATTTTTTTTAAGAAAAATTGCAGATTTTGCCATTATTTTCCATTGAAACCAATTGAAGCTCGATCTAACTATTAAAGCAAAAGAATATTAATTAAATAAATAATTAAAACTGCGCCTGCTTTTTATAACTTCTCGTAACTTCAAACGCCAAACTTGGCTCTATTCAAAACACATTTAAAAATCTTGCCTAACAAGTCACACATTGCAATTTCCAGTGACCCACACCATCAAACACAGTTAATGTGCCATCACAGCAGTTGGTACTTAGTGTAGGGTACCAAATTGAATAATGATTTCTAAAAACTATTTTTAAGTGTACAACACACGACTACATTGTAATGAAAATGCAATGAATGCCAAATGGCAGACTGCCAACAATATTATTTTAATTTTTCTCTACACACACTTTAAGTTTACACAAGACGATATACAGTGAAGTAGAAAATATGTAATAAAGAGAAAAAGAAAAAAAAATTAAAATTTTCGAATTAGACAGGAGTTCTAAAATTTGTAAATTATCTCCCAACCATTCAATCAAAACAATTCTTATATGAAATTCAAAGGCGGCAACTCTTATACTCGCAGGTATGAGAACTCTGTGTAAAGGTCTAACATTTTAGTTTTATATATAATTTTCATATACACCGAAATCCCAAATATATTCAAAGATTCACCTTTTTTTCGAAATCGAGTTAGAATAGCTGTGGGATACCTAATATTATTTTTTTTTCGCTTTGCTTGGACCTCCAAGCAGTCAAGTTTATATTGGGTAACTTATCCAATGGAAAAATTAGAACACGTCTTAGAAGTCATTTACAAAGAGAGGTTAATCAAGCCGGGTGATGAACTCGTGGATAACTTTTGACGTCTGGTCTGCCTATTCAAAAGATCTAATTTTATTTCATCTTTGGCTTTGCTTGCATCTGCATGCAATACATAAAATTTCTTTAAGCCTATGCTTCACTATCCTACATAGTTGCACGATTCACACATAAGAAAATCTGTTGTCAGTCCATTCGATTTTAAAAAGTTCGCATGAAAATGGTGTTACAGGTGCCATATTATCATACAAAAATGATGCAACAAACTTTTTCTTTGTTGATTGAAAGAAATACAACTCTGGTCGCATAAAAATTGTCATTTTATAAACATTTTTATAAACTTGTAAAAAAAAAAATAAAAAACTACAGATTGTACGATTATGTAGGATAGTGTATCCGAGTCGAAAACTGTTGAATTTAAGCGAAGATTAGGAAAACAAATGTTGTTGTTTAAGTGTTGCAAAAATTAAATGGTTTGAAGAGTTTGATTGCTGACAAGCGGAAACCAAAATTCTTTACTCAACAGATGACCGGAAATGGCATTCAAGGTTTTATTTTAAGCTGAACAATTTTTTGTTACCAAACAAGTTATTGTTTAATTATTGTTGAATTCTTCGCTTTTTGCATAAGCAATTAATATTGTTGTTGTTTTTAAAAATTTTTAAAAGTATTTTTAAAAGCTTCTGCCAAATATTATTGGACAGCACTAAACATTTCTGTTTTCCATTTATTATTATTTTATTATTAATTTATTTCATTATTTATTTATGTTGGCAAGTTTGCTAAAGACACTTTGGAGTTGCTACGCAATCGATTAACAAACACAATAAATCCATTTCCGACATATTTTCCATGCTTCTGAATGTATAATTGAAATTCGATAAGGCAGCGAACATTTCAACATTCGACATATCAATGAGAAATAAAAAGGCAAAAAATTCGTATTATGGAAGTCGTTATTGTTTTGTTAAGTTTTGAAAGAGCGATAAATGTTGATAATTTATGCAAATAAGTTAAATTAGTTTTTATTCGATGCAGCGTTGCTGGCCCCAAAAATTCTGAGAAAATCAAAATCAGAGTTTTGAATTAACGTCACTACACGCTGATTATGGACCCAATGCCTTCAGCGAAACTTAGCATAGTCTTATCGCGCAAATAAAGATTAAAAATTGGGGATATTTATTTACATATTTAACTAATTTTTTTTTATTAAAATAGGTTGGTTGTGATATGGTATTGGGCTAATTAATGCCGCTACATACCGATTAAACACCCAAAACTTTCAGCGAAACAAAGCAGAGGCTTACCGCGCAAAAAAAACACTAAATATTGCGCCATCTGCCGGGCTAACTTCAAATGCGCAGAAACACTCATCAGGGCCAATCAAAATGCATATAAGATTTCGTCCAAATCGGTTCAGTAGTTTTTGAGTTTATTGATCACGAACATGCACGTATATATATGTATATATAGATATAAAATCAAATTAATCGAAATTAATTATTCGAATATTTAGAAATTTTAGTCTAACAGCAATTTCAATTGGGGGTGCATAAGTAGCCGAATGCGGAATGAAGAGTCTACTAAACTGGATATCGCAGGTTCGATTACTGCCCAGACTGAGGATGCTTTCTTGCAAGCAAGCTGAATACTTTTTCAATACTTTTTATTCATTTCCCGAAATAATTCTTATTCGAATAAGAAATATTTTACACGTTTGTATTTTCTAAAATTTATTTCTATAATTTTTTATTTGAATGGTTTGTTCGATGACGAAAAATTGTAAAAAGTTTTTCACTATCCAAATAATTCTCCTCTTTGATCTCTTTTGCACCCCTCGAGGTATTTTTGAAGTTTCCTGCTTTTTCGCCACGTTACATTTTTGTTAAAGGAATCCATTTTGTATGCGTAAAAGTTTTGCTCACAAAAGCGAAGAAAATAAAGTTTATTTTGCCACTGAAAGACTTCGTAGTTTCATTTTATATTGCAATTGGCAATTAATTCTGGTGGAGAATAATTTGTGACAGACGTGAAAGGAAAAGAAAGAAAATAATAAAATAAATTTAGTTCAATTAGGAGCAAATGAAAAAAGGAATGGCACAGTATTATTTCGCAACACGGAAAACCAATCCGCATTTATAAATGAATTCACAATGAAAAAAAAGTTCAATATAATGAAAGAACGTAATTAGAGAAATTAAATTCAGAAGTTTTCACTTTCAGAATGCCAAAACAACTGAAGAAGATTTACAAGTAGCCAAATTAGTGCTTAAAATTCAATACCAGAGCGAAGTAGAGAAGTTATTTAAGTAACTTTCCTACAAAGTTCTGATGCCATACACTTAGGAATGCAAGACAATGGCAACAATTCATCATGTATTATCATGGATGCTACTGCTTACCACGCAGCTTAGTCAGCCGGTGGTGGGGATTTCCAAATTAATTTCGCATGTACGTGCAAATTACACATGAAATGAATTTTAAAAATGTTATGTATATATCTCAAGTGTTCCCTATCGCTTCTTTCACAGCAGTATTTTATCGGGCAAGTAATAGAAGAACGCGAAATAACAGGTTAGCGGTGTCTTGTTCAGCATCAGACGCCCTGCAAAAGCAAACATCTCTGTCTTCTCTATCACTATTCATCTGTTATAATGCCCGAACAATGTATTACATAAGCAGGGGGTTCCCCTTAGTGTTTTGCCTCTAAAAAGGATCTAAAAATAATTTCATTGACAATAGTATTGTTTTATTTGTAATAAGCTAAGGGGATTTCGGGGAAACAAAAATTTGGAATGGGGTAAAATGCTGTATTTAAGCATGCCACTACTGGCAAGCCATTGATGTATATATATTATTTACGAAAAATTGTTCGAAAAATTCGAACCGCTTGCCATTTGCTTTACGGTTTCCTCATGACACGGCCATTCCAATTGAAAAATGTCGTCGAAGCGCAGACTTGAAAAGTTTTCCTCACTTCTGCAATTGACAACAATTTTGACAGTTTTGGATCCTTCTTCTCTTCAACTGGAGCGCCCATCTCTCGTGCAATGCTCTCATACGACTAACATTTTAAATCGTATATCTCACATATGTAAATGGTGTTGAACGGAGTAAATTGATTATTTTACCTCAACCTGATAACGTTTATTTTTGTACGAGTGTAATGCAGAGTTACCAGGTTGATTATAAAGATAAATTTTTTTGAGGAAACTCTATTATTGTTATTATTATTATTTTTAATATTTTTATGATTTTAGCAAAAAAATATTATAATATGAAAACATTAATATGCTCTTTAATTAATGAATTTAATATTTTTATACGAATTTCATTAAATAAATAATAATAGGGGGGTAAAGTTTTTTTTAAAACTATAATTTTAGTGTCAAGCGGCAGTCAAATATTCACTGGCAAGCAAATTTACCTGATACATCAAAAATTTTCTATGTGTTAGTCAAAAGTTGTGAATGTATTGACTTTTTCATAGTGTCATAGTGTCATGTGTAAAAGCTCAATCAAAATGTACGTTTCTGTCCTTAAAAGTAAACAATCACAATTCCGAGCCGTATATACAAAAAAAAAAAGGCACGACATGTGAAAATTGATTTTGCTTTTCGAACTGACATCGTTTAAATTAAAGATATTTAAGGCCACAAAACAATTCTAAAATTTTTTTTTTGCTTTGGTTTTTTTAAAAGTTACTTCAACCTCGTGCAACAGCTTGTTTGTCTGAAATAACGAGTGAAATGTGAGTTCTTGTGAAGTCGGAAGTAGGCAAAATTTATAATCTTAATAAATCTGGTTTTCATAATAAAGTTATATCTGTACTTGGCGTGAATCAGCTTTTTATTTGGCAAGCAATTAATCATTTTGCAAATTTAAATGCTACAAATCCTTTTACCGCACTTTAATTATTTTAATTAAAGAAAAAGGTTGTTAAAAGCAGAAAAGGTTCTATTGAGGTTGGTCAGAAAGGGGAGCATGAATGCGCACACAAATTTGTTTGTTTAATTGCCACAAGCCACACGGACACACACATCACAAGTCCAACAGCTGTAGAATGGCAAATTAGTCGAAAAAACACACGGTGCCGTTGATTGTATTCAGGTGTGAGTTAATGCATCAGTGTGAGTGTTGCTATACAAGACAAGTGAATGAACTTTTGTTGTTGCTCGACATTTGCAGAAGGAAGAAAATATGTGAAAACAAAACTAACGAATTGAAGAAAGCACAGCGAACTGCTCGGGACGATTGTATGTTTGTTAACAATTAACAGCATTGGATTTGCATGTGTTGGTGATAGTCATATTCACATGTCTGGGCTCGCATTGGTGTGTCTAAGGGGATGCCTTTGCAATAGGGGATTCCCAAATGGACTTGTTATGCTCTATTCAATTCTTATGATTTTGGAAATATCTGAGTGGTGTGTTTGAGAATTTATCATTCCTTTCGCAATAGGACAAATAATGCAAAGGTAATGGGTGCTTACGAGAATTGTTGAAAGAGCTATTAGTCTAATCATATTGTAAAACATTCGAGTACTACATATGTTTTTCATTGTTGTGTTATCAAGAAACTCAAAACCTGCACAGAAAAGTTTCACATTGTGAACAGGCTCTAAACTTTTATAGTGCATCGATAAATTTTTTTAAAAGTGTTACCAGCTAATTATTTTTTTTTTTATTTCGCTTAGTTTTTTTTGGTACTGCTGCACCAGCACGAGACACCAAGTTTGATACGTTAACAAGCCAGCTTTTGACGTGGATGTTTTAAGGCCGAGAATTTCGGGATTGCATTAGTCATCTTAGTAGCCGTGCACACCTAGAAATTGTTTTAATTAAGATGTGTTGACTTGCTTTGACATCTACTTGGTTATATTAAACTGCACTATTTTTGAGACATTCCTATTCAGGCCAGTGGGACGATAATGCGGCATGATGGTGGCATCAACTCATCAATAATTTTTATACAAAATATTTCTTTTTCTTTTCTTTATTAATAAGATAAATTCGAAACGGCGAAATAATAATTTACATGATGTTTTATTTACGGTCGAGAATATTGCATGTAACTTGTAAACACTTCCTGTAAAAGTACATACTTGAATAGCATACAGTAATTGTTGGTACCTTTTAGTGCAGCGTTTTGTTGTAAATTATGAGCAGAGAATATTAAAGAATGCAAAATTTTAGTTCGGATCGTAAAGTGTTAACAATCTTCATTTCATTGTCAATTGAGTGACTCCGTAAGCGAATGGATAATGAGCAGCCTAGTAAGCAGAAGACTGCAGGTTCAAATCCCTTCAAAACCGTAATTGTTTTCTTGCGGACAAGCCGAAAGCTTTGCAGCTTGAATTTGGGTGTGGCGAACTGTATGCCTATGCATGCACATTCTTTCAATTGTTACAAAGCGCTTTTGCCACTTGGACGGACTTAAATGGATTACCATGTTTGCCGTTTTGAAGACCACTAAGAGAATTTACCACAATCAAACGATCTCAGCGGGTAGGCTAGGATATACATTTCCTTTCCTTTCGGCTTTTAAGCCACATTCTTGTTTACATAGTTCCAGAAAGCTTTTTAAGACCACTTGACCAGTCTTACCGCTAAGACGTGAAAAAAAATTCAAAATCAATATCCTGTGGAATGTAAATAATTTTTAAGGGGGGGAATATACAAATAAAGATGGAAACATTTGGCCATTGACTTTGAATTTAAATATCCAAATAAGTGCAGAACCACAAATGACTAAATTATGTGTTCAGTCCCAAAACTAGCAGTTTGAAAAACGTTCCCTTTCTTATGTCTCATATCCTTTAATATTTCTTGTGTCAATTGTAATTGGTCAATTACAATTACCGCTAAAATTGAACATTAAGGATAGTTTGCATTTCAACACTTGCAACATCGTGGCAGTATTCCAGTGGCGAAATAAAATAAGTAATAAAATTACAATTTTATCGCCAGCTATTGCGAGGGGGAATGCTTATTCGCAGATGTACACTAAAAAATAAAAATAGAAAGAAAAAGGAAAAAAATAGATTTCGGTTAAAGTAAAAAAAAATATCACATTTACATGTCCAGACATGCAGAAATAAGCAAAAATTTTTCTTTTTCTGAATTATTAAAAATTATTTTCGCTGAGTTTTGCTCGCGGGCAATAACGGCAGCAAAGGAACCCACGCAGGATAATTACATGTCTCAAGCCAATTTTGCTTTATAATTTTTACAAAAATGTGTTCCGTGTGAATAAAAATCCTTGATAATATTTCACGCAAAAAGATCAATAATATGAATTATTTTCGATTTTCACTGAGTTTTGCCTTGCTGGCTAGAAGTGCAGCGAAGTAACCCACGCAGGATAATTACATGGCTCAAGCCAATTTCGCTTTACAATTTTTGTTAAATTCTATCAATCAAAAAGAAAAAAAGAACATAGAAAAGTGAAACAATTACTCCATCATGTCATTGCTGAAACGTGTTTAGTAGGAGGGCCTCCCTAATGAATACATAAAGTTTTTCATCGTTGAGGAGAACACAGAAAATAATAGTAAAACAAGTTTTTTTCTAAACAAAGTTTAGTTTTATGTTGTAAATATTAAAAATTGTTAAGCTCTTCTCATCAAAAGGGACTAAAACTGCATCATACATGTTTGCTGTTGGCTGTTGCTTTGTGTCTGTCTAACTTTATTTCGCTACATGAAGCAGGTTTCCTTTTTATATCCTCTGCTCTTATTTCCATAAACATTTTCTGCTGTTTTACAAAACTACTAGAAGTGCCATTAGTTTTACTTTTATTCGTGCTTAAGGACTTTTTCATATTTGCAGCGATAACTCTGTGACCCGCAAAACTCACAACAACTGCAACGGAAAAGGTAAAAAAAGGCGTAACGAAACAAAAAAATTAGAAAAAAAAAATAAAAATAAAAGTAAAAACAAAAACAGAAACAGAAACAGGAACAAATAAAACTGAAGAAATTGCAAAATAAAAATTAGACAAATTAAAAAAAAAAAAGTCCTTTTTTTATTCCTGTTTCTCATACATTTCAACTGCTATTTGAGTTTCTGAAATGTGTTTTGCATTTAACATATTCTATGGTTTTTGTTAAATATGTTTTAAAAGCTTTTTGTTTTAAAGAGGTTCAGTGCGGAGGAGCATGTGATTAGCAAGCAGACAGTTTCATTTGCAGATGAGAAAAGTGGCCACTTTGGAGATGAGTTTGTTAAGAGTGATTAAGTGTTTATATATGGCATTTCTATTTTCGTATTTTCCTTTATTTCCTGGCCTATTTCACAGTCTGCACTCGGCTGGTAAATCTTGTATAATGAATGTTACGCAACAGTATACTTATTAGGCCTTCCGAGCTATCAGAAGCTCTTGATAAAAATTTTTCTTCAGAGGAAGTAAAAGCAATCTAACATCTAAACGTCTAAACTTCTGTTGTCAGTAGCTGCGATGATTACTATTGTAGGAGTCCAGAGATGGGGTTCCTTGGCTGTGTCCATTTTGTGCGATATCGCAAGCCTATCTGAAGAAGACATTGCACCTGCACCTTGCAGGAAAACAACCAGGATCTAGGCAGGAATTGAAGCTGTGAACTCCCGTTTAACAGGCTATTTATTATCATATGATAATATGATATTCCGGAATTGATATCCTTCCTCCATGGTTTTTATATGTATTGGCCTCCTTTTTGTTGTTCACTGTAATAGTAAAGCTTGTCTATGCTTGAGGTTCCAGTTTTGCTGTAAATTCCTTTGAATTTCCAATAGGTGGCCAACTGAAAATGACTCCTTTTATCTTATCAAAATCGAACTCTCGATTGTTTATATAAAACCGTAACTCTCGAGAACAAGAGAGAAGCAATAAAAACTAATTTAAAGGCATTGGACTGTAGGAATTTATGCCAGAGAATTCTTGTGGGCTTGTAGGCCTTTCACTTATGGGAACAAATAAATTTTAGATCTGCCCGAAATTTTTAATTTTGTTCGTCCATAACGGTTTCTCCTCTATTCCGAGTAGATCTAATCATTTGCTTACTAAAATGTCCTTTCTTTCTACGTTTAGAGTTGTAACTGATATAACTTAAATTGCACTAATTAAAATTACACACGTTAGTCATATGCGAAATTACCAGGAAGCCAGGAATTCTCTTCTATAGTCAAACATATTTCGTAAACAAATTTGTGATGTTTAATATGTGCAAAAATGCATTCGAAACATACTTGCAAGTGCATCTTGCTTGTCTGGCATGTGTAGGCTTTGTATATACATGCAGTGAGGCAGCACTAATTCTGGCTATAAAATTAAATATAAATATAGCCATGTAGTCATAGTCCTTCTGCTATAAGGATGAACTTTTTCTTGCTGGCCTTTTGCAGTCGGTATTCCACTGTGCACAATATTTTAAATGCAATGCGATTCTCCTGCTTACAGTCTCCTAAATAAGTTAAAGCAAATTATTTTGTATTAATTATTGATTATATGGTGATGGCCTATTTACTGAATGCGCATGTATGTGTGCGAGTGTGTGATTCGTGCTTAAATACTTTATTCGAATTGTAATTAGAAAAAAAATAAAGACAATAAAATGCGGTAAATAAAACTGCAATGAAGCAAAATACAATTTTCGATGACTGGAACTTCAACAAAAAAACAATTCCTACTAAATGAGAGGAAGAGGATCCTTTTTACTGCAGAAAACACTTGCAAGGATGTAATAACATTAAAATATCCACTATTAACAATTAAAATCGGTCTTAATTTTTTTACATAACTTTTCTGATTCAGGAGTTTAAAATATTGCTTATAAAGCAAAGGAAAATAATCAAAATGAGTCATTGCAAGGGATATATCGGCTGGAGTTTTTTTGTACAGCAGCATGTAATTCCTTTTTGAAAGAATATAAATTAATTGTAAAGCAAAAAATCCTTGCAAGTGAATTTTTATCCTTTCTGCTGCTATTCCTGAGTTTGCATGACTCTGAGTAATTGTTATCAATTTGAAGGAGAACCTATTCGATGTATGTATGTGCTTATTACCACTTGAAATGATATTAAAAAAAAAATTATTTCTCGCCAAACACGGTGGAATATGTATGTTTTTAAATGGGATTGCTGTAAGTAAATAATACGGAATATTTTCACTACTTCTTTTCTACTTCTTCATGCAATTTACCATTTAACTACAAATTCGTAATTGCTATTTAGAAAATGCACCAGCAAAGATATTTTCATATATGAAAATGAAAAATTATTTTTATGCCAGAGCAGCTGCTAAAACCACTGACGGATTTTATGGCATATCTGCACTGGGAACTAATTGAAATACATGCTTTCAAAAACATTTTGTAGAACCGGAGATTAACCATTTGCAGAGGCAATCAATTGTTAATGGTTTTTAAAAAATTAACTGGCAAAATAGGAAAATAATCGCCAAAGTTATCGTTGGTTTTTAAAATCCATTTTAGTTGGCTCTCTTAAATGCAACATCGGTGTCCTTCACTACGATGTAACTGGTGGCGTATGATTGTTGCAGTTTTCTTTATAATTTAAAAGAAATGTTGATCATACGCCACGGCGGATGGATATTATTGAAATCGTTTTATGTGTATTAATAAGAGTATTGAGAAACAAATGTTCGTACGTACGTGTGTTGCTAAACAGATTAAAATCGTCAATTTAAACGACAAAAGGGAACTGACTTGTTGCCAAGTTTGCAGCAATCACATCAATCCATCTTTACATACGAGTATTTATCACTATTGACGGCTCATTGTTTGAAAGGCTATTGTAAGAAAATTGTATCGTCGTTTAAGCATTTTCCGTGATATTTTTCATTCATTCCTATTTGTATTACAAATGTAAATGTTTGCCTGGTTAGTTTGGCTTGATTTTATCGCACACTTTCGCGAAAAGCAATTGATAGACTTCAATCACATTTTACGATTAAGTTTAAAATACATATTGAGTGCTTTTTAAAAGATAAAAGCAGCGCAGATTATTATTTGATAATTTTTTCTACATTTATAAATACTTAACTTTCTGGAGGCATAAGTAAATAAAGAATAGTGTTTTTTTTATGTATCCTCTATTTTATTAAAATTTGCACAGGAATAATTTAAAATTTAAAAACTTTTTGGAAAAAAGTGCATGAAGAAAACGGAATAATTTTTGGTAGAAAAAAATAAAAACTTGCAAATGAAAGCTGTTATCGAAATAAATTATTATTTTGTGGGCCAGTATTTTCCAGTATAAGTTATTTAAGTATTCTTACAACCCTATTACTACCATATCTTATTAAATTTTATTAAAAGAAATTAAAATTAAATTTGCAGAGTTTCTAAATAAAAGTTTCACTAGATTTCGAAATGCCTCTTTAACGGTAATAACTGACCTTTTTAAAGGTATATCGAAGGAATGCTTTAATTTATAATTATTTTTGCTTTATATAACTTTTTGAGTTAACATTTTTATGAAGATGAGCTTCAAAATATATACAAGATATGCCAAGAAAGTAAGTTGAATCAAGTCCACTTATTCCTTTTTTAACTATTCAATTATTAAGGCTGAAATAGCAACCTCTGGTAATACAAAAAACTACTTATTGGCCAAAATCCAAAGAAAAATATTTAGTTTTTCTTTTTAAAATACATTTTTTTAAATTAAGGTTATTAAGTATAATTAAAGCCCCAAGTGTTTACTGTTGCAAAATAAAGTGTCCTGAAAAAAGTACAACTGGACACTATTACAATGTGGGAGTTGGATTTACTTTTGCATCGGCTAAAAGCATTAAAATACTGCATTCGATTATCTTAAATTTATATTTATTTCAGTTAAGCATTAAGAATATACTCATTAATTTAATAATAGAATCTTCAATATTAATTATTTTTAATAATAGTTTAAAAAGAAATAAACAAACGAAACTGATGCTACTAAAGATCAATTGAGTGAGATAGTTCGCATCCCTCTAATGCATGAAATTTTTTAGTTTCTTATGTCCAGAGAGTTCCAGCTGACTTTTTATGAAAGTTTTGGAGTAGATAGATGGACTTGCATTAAATTATAAAAAAATAAATAAAATTTCAGAATTTGAATGAAAGCAAGTTTTGAGGCAGAGTCTACGTCTGGATACGATTGAACGCTTAATGCTAATTTGAGCCTCAAGATGGTGTTGAAAAGTTAGCAGTTGGGAAGCGGTTTCTTGTACTAGAAAGAAATCAATCGTGCAGATTTTCTTATAGTATTAGAATCAGAATGGAAATACCTCTCCAGAGTAACATGTAACGATTTCAGATAATAAATTAAAACTGTCCACACAAAATCTGTTAACATATTCCAAAGGATGTAACCGGAGCACCAAGAAAAAATTTAAAATTATTTTCTATTCCATTACAAAATTAATTTGTATTTAATTTAATTAATTAGCTTAATTAATAATTTGTAATAATTTACAAAATTAATTCATATTTCTCCATTACTAGAGAATATCATATCAGTAATTTCTTTCCACCGTGGCGTATGATGAACATTTTTTAATTTATTAAGAAAACTATAACAATCATACGCCACCTGTCACAGCGAAATGAAGGACACCGATTTTGCATTTAAGAGAGCCAACAAGAACTAAATTTCGACTTACTTTGCTGCAAATCATTAACACATGATTGCCTCAGCATTTTCTCAATGATTAACAGACAAACCACGTTGCTTGGAGAAAATATTTTTAAACACTTTCAAAATGTTCGTATGCGTCTGCTGCATGTACTGAATTTTTTCTATTATTAATCGTCCGATTTTAATCAGAGTACTCAAAAGTGTTTGCATGCGCGTTTTGGAGTATCCATTTAAGGGAAATGAACTCAAAATAAAACAACAGAAGGCAAATGTATTGCCAGACACTGCTGGACTCTCAAAGCCAAATTACTTTGTTTGTTTGTGTAGTTCTAAACAACAACAAATATTTCGCGTAAAAAAATTAACTGAAAACAGCTAAACTGATATTAAATTGTACATGCTTGAAATGTGTTTCTCTATTAATATAAATGACTTTTAATGTGCTGATAAGTGAGACACCAGACCGCCATTGTGAATAATGTTTGAATTTATAAAAGCTTAATGAAATTAAAAACTCTGAAATATTCTTGAAATAAAATTGAAGACTAAAGGAAAATAAAATAAAAGCTGTTGCAAGCAATCTCAGAGCATAATTGCATAGAAATGATTGTAAATAAAGCTATTATTTTTCTAAAAAAAAGAAAACCCGTTTTAGCATATATAAAAAATATATGCCAGTAACAACTTGATTTATTTAATTTAAGTGATTTAATGAATTTAATCACTGGAAATGGTGAATCAAATACGGCCGCAGGATGTATTACTTTATCTCTTCCATTTACATATCGCTGCTCATAAAATTGTATTTATTTAACACAAAATGGAATTGAAATATTTAAATTGTTTTAAATATGTTGTTGGCCTTCTTTTTATCTACAATACAAGCAAAGTTGCCAGATTCGTTATTTCTGTAAAAGCTTTTAAATACTTACAACTTCCGCATCTCTATAGTAGAAAGGGCTCACCAAAGCCAAGTGCAGCTCTAAAGACTTGAATTTTTTTGGAAAAAAATTTTTTTGTAATTTTTTTTTTAGCTTTCGAAGCCTTTTTTGATTTGCTGCTCACAGTTTTCGTTTGAATAAGTTCGAAACATTTATAAGAAAATATATTTATAAAGCCGATACTTTTAACGATATTCGTTAAATGTCTAAATGCTTTAGGTTTACACTTTAAAATCCAACTGGCAATAGTAGAGCCCCGATTTTTTAAAAAAAATTTCTGCTCATTTTCGTTGCAATTTCCTATTTATAAAGAAATTTAATTTAAGGAAAATTTATGTGAAAATTGTATTAATTCTTTTTAAATAACGTGACATGAATTTGCTTATAGGCAATAGCAATGCCATAAATTGATTCGTCAAACAATTTTCTTGAGCCCACGCCAGCCAGCATAGTTGATGAGCTTTGGAAAATTTAATTTATTATTGTTGAAAATTATTTTCATTCAGAACTGCTTGGAAATCTTTTTTGTCTGCCGGCTTCTTTTAACATTCTTTTCCTGAAGGCGAAGTTGAGATGATGAATGTTTTTTAATGCTCAACATCGCAACAGTGAAATGTTGAGAAGGCTTGTTTTCAACAAAAGGTGTTTTTATTGTGCTTTTGTTCCAAGAGGCCATAAATATTTAAATTTGCTCTGTTATACACTCACTAGATATTATTTTTTTAAAGTAATTGTTTTTACATTTGAAAACTAAATAAACTACAGTTTATATTTCCTTTTGTTTTCATGTATATCAATATCCTTTTTTGTAGTCCTTGAGTAGCAGATATTTGCATTACAATATAATGCATTACAAGTTATATTTTATAAAAAAAAATTTATTAAAAATTTTTTTGTTAAATTTAAAAAGAAAACGATTCCGACAAGTCCAAAGAAGAATAAAGATTTTGGTCAGAAATTGTACAAAAACAGGAATTTATTTATTTATTTACTTAATATTAGAATTATATGAATGTAATTATTATGTTAGTAGAGAGAAGCTTCGCAATGCTGAGACATCGGGAACATAAAAACAAACAAAAAAATAAAATAAAAAATTTATTCACAAATTAAAAATGCTTTTTTGCATTTTTGGGGGCTGAGTCTCAGCCTCAGTAACTTTTTCTCAAACCAACTTACATTTTGTAAAATTTATGAAAACTTTTAAAATCTTTTCACTTCAATACTGCCTGCATAGAACTTTCACATTTTTATCTCTGCTGCCCTTACGGCCTACAGAGATACATTTCACATACACATGCACACATTCGAAACTCAAACACTTTCTTCTCTTCTAAAATATATATAAAAAAAAAAAAATTACTCCGAAACAGACAAGTCAAGCAAAATGCAAATAAATATGAAAAATTTTTTTGAAATACAAAAATAGAAGATATTCTTGGTTTATGTTACGATTGCACGTACTCGTACAATATGCGTTTTGTTTATCTGAATCTTCAGGGCATTTGACGAGATAAAACCAATTGCAAAAACTACTAAAGAAGTGAAAAGCATAGTTTGATGCGCTTTCAGAATTTATGAAAAATATTCGTATCATTTGTATGATTTTGAAATGTTTTACAGAAATATTTTTTGGCCAGATCTTGAACGTACTCAGAATGCAGATTAAAAGCAAAAATAAAAGTTTATTTGAGAAATTATTTATCAATTACAAATAATTGAATTTCAAACATCCTGCCCCAGGAAGCAAATAATATGAAAAACCAATAGAACGAACTAAAAGCTTTTTCAATTTTCTTCTAGCGATATTTCTTTCAAAGAAGGTTGCAAGCAGAGTACCAACATTTTAAGATATTTTTCATATCATACAAATTATAAAATATGTGGCAAAATGAAATCAAAATGCATATCATGTAGTTCGTGTTTTTTTTTCATCAGTTTAATAGTCAAAATGTGCGTACAAGCGGAAAAATTGTGCAAAAATTTGAGCAAGTCGTGTATGCTGGCGATGTGAAAACACCAGTGCATGCAAATGCAGCTCGTACTGCAGAAAATATTGTGCTGTTTGCCATAGTGTTGCTGGAGAGCCGTTCACCCTCTCGCGCTCGCCATTGGTGAGCAACAAAAATTGCATATAAAGAAACAAACATATTCAGCTTAGCGGCATACACAAGGACACAACTTGAAGACTTCTACGGACTTTTGTAGAAAGCGACAGCGATAGCATAAAGATATGAATGAATATGAATAATTCCATAATAATTGCAAGAATCTAAAAACATACTCCTGGATGGTTAAGTCATTCATAACACAAATTTTCTGCCTTATCATAATTTTTACTTTATTCGCAGCTCTATTTTTCCATTTTAGCTCATAAAATTTTACATATGCACAATTTTGCAACAGCTACGGCTATTTGCCTTAAACTTTGAATCTACCCACGTATATAAAAATAAATATTTTTATGTAAGAATAAAATTACAGTTTATAAGAAATTATATTTAAATAAAGAATTTAGTCTTTAATCGAACATCAGTTATCAAAGTTTGGTCTTAACACATATTACTCTATTTTTGAGATCTTGTAATGCAGTCGAGAGGCGAATATGTTTAGAACATGAGTATAAAAGTATTCAAAAGGAATCAGTAAATTTCACAGGATTTAGTTTATCGTTTAAATTTTTATCCTGTGTTCTGTGCTTTACGAGCACATTTCCTAAACCTATTCACTGTGACAGTGCCGGAGTGACAAATAGAATGGAATTCATTATAACTTGTATAAATTTTTATTTTCTTTTTTTATATAATATTTAACTATTCCATTTTTTTTTTATTACACACTGTACTTTTAGCCACACATAATTAATTTTTTTTCCTTTTCATATCCTATCAGACCATATCATATCATTTTCAATATCATATCATATTTAAATATATTTAACAGTCACTGTTCACATCTCTGTATCCTGTGTGCATTAAAAGTGCACAGTGCCTAGTGCATTAAAAGCAGCGCTGCTGTTCTATACATCGAGACTTCGTAGGCGGATGAATAACGCACAGACTACTAAAACGGAGGTCGCGAGTTCGACTCCTGCCTAGACACAGAGTGTTTTCCTGCGGACATGCCAAAAGCTTTGCAGGTTCAATTAGTTAAAAAAATTAATTGGAAAGTATTGTGCAATTTATTTTCAACCATTTAATTGTTGTTATATGTCTCCTACTGGGATAAATGAATTATTCTTAAATATAAACAATTTGTGTTTTTTTTTCTCAAAGATCTTGTCTAAGAAATAAATTTAATTTTCTTCCCTTTTCCTTCCCTTGCATTGCTGAAGTCCTTTTTTTTCTTACATCTGAAGCGATTTACCGATTTACCGATTTACCGATTTACCAATTAAATTTTGTTCTGTGCAGGTTTTAGCAAAAAAAACTCTAAAGAAATTAAATATGGTTTTATTGGGAGAGGGGGTAAAAGGAAATGAAAACGTCAAAATGCCAAAGAAATGTTTACTTATTCTATAATTTTTAAAAAACAATGTATTTAATTAATTCTACTTTCGAAACAAATTCATAAATTCTGAAATCACAAAAGAGTTTGCATGTTTAATAATAATTTGGGAAAACAGCTGCAACTTTATATGAAATGGATGATTTTTTTTAAGCCTCATGAAACCTTAAATTACGAAACGTAATGCCAAAAAAACTAAAATGATGAAAAGAAATACTTTTATTCGAAAGACACTGAAAAAAATTTTTGGCTTTAGAACCACCAGGATAATAAAAGCAAAAATATTGACCTTCCGGGTATCAGCTGTAGCTGATTTATCATCACAACCCAACCTTTAATTAATTAATAAGCTGTAAGCACATCTTGTGCGGATAATCATGAAAAAAAATTAAATCGGTCATGACGTGCTCAGGAATAATGTCTGACGCTACCAGGAATTGGCGATGATGATTGCTTTCACTCGACATGCGGGTATTTTGATAACAAAAACCAGAAACCACAATCCCCTCTAAAACGTAATGTTACAAACCGATATACACCAGAGTCCATACGGGGAAAAAGAACGAGCATGATTGTATCAACACAGCCTAAAAAATTACCCTTTATTTGTCGAATAATTTGAGCATTAACTTTTAACGACACATATGCATACATACGTAAATGTGGCTGAGAGTGCGTGCACATGTGTATGTGAGTTTGTGAGTTGTTACGTTATCGTTAAGAAAATGTTTAAAAGTTTACTAAAACTTAACAGACAGATAGACAGGCTGATAGCAAACAAATAATATTAAATGAAAAATTTCATAAAAAAATTCTTCGAAAAGGAGGAAAATGACAGGAGGAAACGCTTTCAACTTTCAACATAAACAGTTCCCTGGATTGATGATGTTTTCATTTTCGTGTACGACAAGTGTAAATATGTTAAATATTTTGTACAGAAAACATAAATAAATATTGATGTATTAAAGAATGGAATATTCACCGGAATAGACGGGAGAAGTGCAAAAACTGCATGTCTGCTACTCGGAAATCGGTAAGAATGCACGGTTAATCTCGTATATATATTTAACAAAAGTAAAAATAATAAAAGGGTCAATCTGCGAGATGCCAGCTAATGGATATACCGGGTTAATCGAGGTTCAAGTGTACTTTAAAAAAGTATCTGCTCCCAACTTCGCTGCCAATTTGACTCAACGTAGAACCGAACATATGAAACCGCCTAAACATTTCTTGGCACAAAAAGTACTAACAAGGGGTAACAAACAATAAAACTAGTACTATTTTCGTAATACATAAAAAAGTACCAAAATACGAAAATTTTACTAATTTTCGGTAAACAATTTGTGTCAATGTAGGTAAAAATTTTCTCCGTATTCTATATTTATAAAAGAGGACACTTTAATATATTATTACGTCATATTATGCCTAAGCAAAACGTACCGAAATACTAATTTTGTACCACTTTTGTACCTTGAAAACTATTCTATATGTAAATGTTAATCTTATACTGTTTTTGCAATATAACTGCTACCCAAAAGACATTTATCGAGAAGGAATTTTAGAACCAGAAATTCTGCCCTACAAAGTACATCTAACAAGATTTATCAAAATCCAGCTTTGCGGAGAAATAAACACACAGAGAGTAGTTGGAGAAGGCACGCCAGATATACTAGTTGTTGGTTGTCATTTCCATCACCTTTAAGCGTTTAACTTCCCAGTAAGTTGAGTATTGCTTGCGACGAGTAAAAGTATTAAAAGGGTTTTTGGCCTGGACGAAGAGTTTCCTACCTCTTTAAGCTGAAAATTTTGCCAGGCAAATCCACTAGGCGACATACCCAAAAGAGACTACTCGATGGCCGACAATCCTAATATCCATGTTCACTTTATTAATTCATTACATGATCAGTGAAAAGACGAAAAAACTTGCAAAGCAGGCAAACCCTAAAAACTCATGTTACGTAACTGTATAGCGTATCGAAGTCTGGAACAATAATTTTATCTCACTCAGTTTTTTAACAGAGTCCTTCCAATAGCAGTCGTTATCCCTTTCACAACTTCAAAGTATTTGATAACCGACTATAAAGCTTTCGTACTAAAAACACTCCGATATTGTTTACGGAATTACGCAATTCTTATGACGTTTAAAGAGTTTCTGTAAATTTTTACGGCCAATAGAAAAATCTTACTTTTATTTTACTTCCACCAACAATATTTTATGCTCTTAAATATGACATCTTCAGTGCACTTTGCACCGATTACTCTGCATCATCAGAGCACCTCTCGGCAATTTTTTTATGCTGCACTTTGTAGAGCTGTTCCATCGCAGAGTTTCAATGCAACGTCACACACATTTCCTGCATGTGCTTTCTAAGCAGTGAAGGGAAGGAAACAGATGTAAATAAAATTTTATTGAAAGCATATCAATTTCCGACATGGGAGTGATATTCTTAAAGCAGATATAAAAATGTATTTTTATACGGAAACTAAGCACACCTGCATCCGCATGCCGAACAATTCCCACAATTTGCCACACAACTTTTCTCAATTTCATTTTGTTTTAATAAAAAAAAAAAACTGAATTTGAAGCCACACGAGTGATTCGTTTTTATTTTCAGCATTTCTAATACAGTTTCATCTCTAAGCAGTTCCCTCAATTGTATTTATTAGATTCAGTTTCAGTATCGAATCATAAAATGGTAAAAACGGAAAAAGATTTTTAAGGCAGCAAAAAAGTTTCACTTTTTTAATGAAATTTAATACGGCGAATAAGTCGATATTTAATCAAATTATGATTCACAGCTTCAAGTGATTTCAATATGTGCACCTAAACTGCATACGAAAAACATTTAATAACATAAACAACTTTTTAAACTGTTTTTGTTTACGCTCCTGCTGTTTTTTAGTTTTTTTTTGCAACTTGGCATATAACTTCGCAAAGTGGCAAATAACTGGTGCTACTGTACAGTGCGCGCTTTAAATGAATTTAGAATTCATTTAAACCGCATTTAGAGGCATTGGAAAATGCCTGCCCATGTACGTCAGCAGCTGCATGCACACCTTAACACAATGATGACTCTGTTTGTTTTAAATAACCACGTAGATGTATCCTTTAGCTGTTTTTGGTTACCGCGCACAGTGGGGTTTTACCAAGTATTTTCCCATCGGACAAGACTTGATTATCTCTTAAATTCTAAACATTAAATGTATAATTTCGCAGATATTCCCTAACACTCGATGCTAAACAGACTACATGCGACTTTGACTCATATTTAGTCAAAGCTATAAGGAAATCACCTACTCATTCTACTCACAGCATATGTGCCATCACTATTTCCAAAAACGAACAGATTTCTGCAACAAATCCCCTGATTCCATACCCCATTCGCAACATTAGCCGAAAAGATTCTTTCTTATGACCAGGTCCATAACTGCCATTTGAAGCTCATATTAGACAATGAACACATTCCTTTGGAGGAACATGTTATCCCAGAGTAAATGAAAAGTTTCTTTACCTTTTATGACTAGGCCCATAACCGCCAATTGTGCTGCATATAAACCCATGAATACATTTCTTTGTAGGAACATGATACCCCAGAGTAAACGAAAAGTTTCTTTCCCATCACCTTTACGACCAGACCCACGACCGTCAGTTGTGTCCAACTTAACCCCATAAACACATTCTTTTGCAGGAACATGTTACTCCAGAGTAATCGAAAAGTTTCTTTCCCACCACCTTTACGACCAGACCCACAACAGGCTGTTGGGCCCCATTTAACCCCATGAACAAATTCCTTTGTAGGAACAAGTTACCCTATAGTAACCGAAAAGTTTCTTCCCCATTTTCCTTTTATCCTTTACAGGAATTAAACGGTTCGCGGATCGACTGGAGTGAAGTATGAGAGACGTAATCATTTCAGCAAACGCTACATTGAGTGTGCGATCCCCATACATAAATTGCATTGAACGACCTTTGCAAAATTATTTATATAATTTGACTAGAAAAAAAATGCAATTAAAGTGCATTCATAAATGCAGCAGGTGTGCAAGAATATAAGTTAATTCTACAAACACAGCATGCCATCACACAATATTGTATTTCCTTGGAGTCTGTGCACATTAAGCAAGTGGTTACATCAGATTTGAGCTGCCTGATGTAAGGAGGAAAGAAATGGCGAACTTTGATGAAATTATCTGCGAAAGTAACAAAGCAAAAGTTTCAATGTGTGAGTAGGTAAAAAATTCAAAAGAAAGGAATGTAATTAGAAAATGTTTTAGAAACAAAACTTTCATAATGTGGGCAAGATGTTATGAAAATAATCAACATTTAAAGCGGAGTGGACTTAAGGGCACCTTTACGATGGCAATAGACAACAGTGTGTCCCTGAACATGATTACAACTGACAATGAGCGAGCGCATTCTAAAGGTAATTTCATTTCTGGAATTTCTCGAGGGGAGTGCTCTTGTGATACAAAATAAAACTAATAGTAGATATTATCTGAAATGTAGGAAATTTGGAAAAACCTTGGAGACATTGACCTCTTTTCCTTAGTTGTTATGTTTATCCTCTACTTCATATCCCAAAGCATTTTTGAGCTGCCGAGCTAAACTGTTTAAAAAAAATATGCAAACACGCAAAGAACATACAAAAAGTAGTTGCGGCATGCAGCACAGTGTTAGTGATAACACAAATCCCAGCCTTGGCAATACACTTATTATTTTTATTTAATTTATTTATACTTCTAAAGCTGCTAGTTTTTTGCCCGCAGATTACTTGCATATTATTTGAAGGCGCATAACATTTATAGAAACACTTTTTTAGCCAACACTGTTTCCATTTACATAGAAATCGACAAAATATGTTAACTAAATTCAATGAAACCTGTTAGAAAAACACAACGAAGGGAGGAGTCCTTCCAAAGCATTTTCCACTTGCAGCATTTGCAAAAGACAACCACTGACAGAGAAGTAAAATGAGTAGAGAGGAAATTACAGAAACAAATTGTATCAATGAAAAGGGGTGGCATGAGCGGGTGGAAACAAAAATTAAAAACAAGCAAAAAAAAAATATATAAAAGCAAATCAAAAAAAAAATGTTTATGGTTAAAAAGCATAGAACAAGTGTTTGCCTTGAGCAAAGGACATCAATATTGATAAATCAGTCCTTGGTTAGTTAAAAACGAAGGCAACAATGAAAATAAATAATGGAAAGGAACAGAGAGGGAAACTCAAACGAATACATTGCGTGTGTGTTTGCGTGTTGGATTGGGTTGGATTGGGTAGGATTGGTTTGTATTTGGCCCGAGTTGCCCCGTCTGTCTCGTTATGTAAATAGACAATGTGCATGGAAATTACCGTTTGCAACAACTATACCAACCAACTGACACTCACACACATGTGCGGTATACAGTGTGTACCCTTCGGTTTGAACTGCAAACATTTCAGTTTTTATTTTGAATTCAGGCTAAATAAATCAAAAGAGAGAAGAGCAAACGATTTCGTGATAAGGATCTATGAGAACAAATTCCAGTAAAAAGAAAATACATTAATTGTGGCTGAGTTAATATGTAGGGTTTGATAGTTATCCTTAGGGATTAAATTAAGGGTTCCTCCAGTAAATTATTTTAGTTTGCTTAACACGTAAAAGGGAAACTTGCGCACCTGGCAAACTTATTTTTAAAAAGTCCAAAATAATATTCAGCTTATCAGGACCACATCCAGATAATACACAGAAGAGAAGTCAACTTGTTAAATGTGAAAAAAAAAATTTCGCAGGAAATTAATGGCACTCCATTTTTATTTATTTTTTATTATACACAAGAAGTGCAGCGAAGGAAGGAAGGGAGTATGAAATATGTTATGACATCAATTTTAGGGGAAATTTTTTTTGACACTTGCTTTGTTTCCGTTATTACAACTTTGTTTATTATTTATTCATATAAAAGAAATGTGAAATAAAACGCAAATTACAGGAACGAGAAATAAAACGATGATGAGTTCTGTCAAAATTTCATCATGTAAACGAGGTCTTTAAGTCTTTATGTATCTACTTCGAGTTAAGATGGTCAGTATGGTTTTATTTCATTGGTTACACACACCAATGTATTCTCCCCGAAGGCATATACATATATACATATTTACATATAAAACTAAATTATAATTGTTAACATTTGAGATGGAGTTCGGCCAGATTTCATAGATAAAAGCGGTTTACGGCATTATAAAATGTAAAAGTTTTCTTAGTTTAGGGCAGGGAAATTTGACATAAAATTCGCAATCAGAAAATTCCATACTTACTTATTGGGAATATGAAACTTTTATGCATAAAAATTACTTATATTTTCATCTTCTCTATGAGAATATGTGAGTAAAGCAAACTTAAGAAAATTTCTTGGTTAGAGAGATTACGTATGGAATTTTTGGGGGTTCCCCACAAATTTTAACATTCCTTTATAAGCATGATGAGCAAAGTTTTTGCAGTATTTTTGTCACCTTCTTAGCTTGTTCGGTTCTAGATATTTTCTTTTATAGAAAAACAAAACCTTCATTGTCAGACTATGTTTCCTATTCATGTGAATTAATGACATCCCATTCCCGACTCAGTTGGATATATAGTGAGCCGATGCCTCATAACTACTCGTGGCAGATTCATCTTCTAGGCTGCAGTCAGTCCAAGATATCATTTGTTTTTCCTTATAAAAGCTGATCCGAAATCTCTGTCACGAAGGAAAACAGAGAGACTTTCGATGTTCCAGTAAATAAATTTGTAAAACATCGTCATTGGAAAGTTGTTATCACGTGGTGCAATAAATATTGGCCTTATCTATTTTCAGAACTCCAGCCAAGCAATAAAACCATATTCAGATATTTAGATGTGGTTAGTGGAATAAGTAAAAATACTAAACAATTGAAACAACTAAACAAAAGGATAACATTTTGTCCTGTACCTTAAAAAATTTTAATTCTTTTCGTATATTCGATATCCGAAAAAAAAGCTGTTTTTCAGCTTTTTTGATTCTTATACCAAAGAAAAGAATAAAGGAAATCATAAAAATCGTTAGAACCGCATCGAGGCAGTGCTCCAAATAACAAGGATAGAAAAAACTTGAAGTTGTGCTCTATTTCAGACAATTTTTGACTGCACAGAGCTCCACAAGAAATCATCAAAAAAAATATTTATTTATTTCCCCCCTTCAATGTACGTTTAATTACAAAAATTGCTCTAAATAATTTATAACAATCCTTGAACGTATTTTCTCTCTGATAACTTTTCCCCCAAAAGTAACTTATCGCACGCAGCCATAAATCTTAACGCCTTTCTATCACAATTTAATTAAAATTTTATCTCATTTGTGATAAACTTTCATTCACAGTCGCAGTTAAAATGCTGTCATAAAATCGGGATTAGAAATGACAGTTATAAAGGAGCAAAGGAGACATCAGCATCAGCAGCAAGCAGCACTGAGTGCACAATGCAACTGGAAATCAACGACAAAAAATTCTTAAAGAGAACAATAACGACTGCAAAACAATGTCCTTGTTGACGCAGAGCTGTCAACATGCTAAAAACTTTACAAAGCTTTTACAGGATTCTATTTGTGCGTTTAAGCGTATTTATTATTTCAGTAAAGGAACGTAATCAATAATTTTCTTTAAACAAAAAAATACTCATAGAAGAATAAGTTAAGTTTGTAGAACCATAAAGCAAAAATTATAATTGAAATAAAGTTTTTGCTGGCCTGTTTTTATTGCCTTTGACGAGCAGCAGTTCAAAAGCACCGACAAGGAATCAGCTTTTTGTTTTCAATTTTCACGGTTCAGTTGTAATACGTGAAGGTTTTTATTAAATTTTGCAACTTTTGGAAATCATTGAATGATTTGCTGAATGCAGGATGAAAAAGGATGTCTTTATATACACCACGATGCATTACTAATTTTGGTTCTAGATATTTCGGTATCTACAACTGTAGGCATAGTTCACATCTCTGGATCCTAATGAGCCAAATTGAAAAGGCATTACAGCGCGGTTGTTCAGTACATCGAGACTTCGTAGCCGGCGGTCGCATACTAAACCGGCGGTCGCATGTTCGATTCCTGCACAGACCCTGGTGGTTTTCCTGCGGACAAGCCGAAGCTTTGCAGGCTAAGTCAATTAATAAAAATGAAAAAAATTATCGAATTACTTTTATTACTCTTTAAAGGTTTTTAAATAAATACTCTCTGGGGCTTGACATCTCTCAGCTGAAGAGAAAAAAATTAATTCCGTCTTCCCCTCAGACCATTTAACGCGTTAGGAACTCTTAAAATAATTTTTCTAGTCTGATTACAGTCTCCTTACACAAATAAATAAATTTATTATGGCCTTTCGCTCAAAGGACTTGCACTCGTCCCAACGACACTTGGACAGTTTCAACAGTAAAATTTAACAACTTCTCTGCCAGTTAAAGAATTAAAAGCTGCCAGGCGAAAACAAATTGGTTGCATGTGTTGCACTCGTATTGGCATGCATTTCACATGCACCGACTTGAAACGTTTAATTTTTATTATTATTCAGCTGTGCTGATAAATGAAGTCCCACTAAAAATGCTGAAGAATTTTCCCCTCGTTAAATCATAACAAGATCAGAAAGAAAAGGTTAATTTTTGTAAGGGAGATGAAAATATGGGAAAATATTGGAAAGTTCTTGTAAACTAGAGCAAACTGCCTTCCCTTTTCCAATTTTTATTTTTGAACGCAATAACTTTTTCTGTTATCCTGCGATGTGATTCCTCCACAAGTACTTCAATTCACTTTTCTTGCTGCCTCTTAAAATATGAAAAATGAAATAAAATATATTTTTCGTGCTCTAGTAATCCATTCGAACTTTACCTGCGACCTCATTCTCTGAGAATATTCGTTGTAAATCATAATATTTCATTTTAATTCCATTTTTATTTATTTGTAACATCAGCAGCACTCAAATAAATTTTTGTTTAATTAGCAAAATTAGAAAACTTTTGCCACATCAAGAAAACTTTTAATGTCATCTGTGATTTCTCGGCAAGATGAAAGTTTTCCAGTTTGTATGCGTCCTTGTGCAAAAAGAACATCACAATCATTTCAAGGATTCATTTTCCAAGTTTAAGTAAAATTCCTTAAATCACTAAATCACTGAAACAACATGTGAAAGCGATTTCCAGTTTGTGTTCCAACGTGGCATGAAGTATGAAGGCATGTCGCTGAGCCTTCCCAAAAAGACTTCAAGTGAAAGAAACCGCTTGTAATTTATCAATTCAGAAATGAGTTTGTACAGCTTAAATATTTGGAATCATACTGGCTGAAAACAATAAATATTTTTACACCGATTCGTTTTCAGCAAAACAGTTTGAGTGGCAGCGGCGCTACTGCATAGCTTACAAGAAAAAAGTGATTTCGTTTAATTTCGTTTAATTTCGTTTGATTTCTAAGTAAGTCAAAAACTAAATTTTTCCTATACAACTTTGCATGTCCTTCCTGGCTAAAAGAATTGTTATAATTTAGCCTTTTGCATATGAATTATATATAAACCGGCTCTCTTCTACTTTTCACAATAAAATGAAGTCGAAGAGATTTGAATAATCTTCCTAAAACACAAAAAATATTTTATGCATTTTAAGCTGAGGAGGACAATGGAGAATTTCATAAAATCCTTGTTTCTAATCCTTCGACGAGGAAAAATATTTCTAATTAACAAGTAACATATACGAGTCTCGTATATGTTATTTCTCACTCCTTTTACTTGAGAGACGAAGGGAAATCAAATGCCAAAATATTTTTATAAAATAATATCCTTTCAAAATCACTTTTGGTAATTTACGTTTGTTTAAGGATCAGAACAAATTAATTTTTTTTCTTAATTTTTAAATATATTTTTAAAATTTTTCCATTTAAAAAGGAGGTCTTGGTTTGGATCCTTCAAAATATCCTTTTTGAAACATGTTTTGAAAATAGATTTTGGGAAAGGATGTTCCCAAAATCACATTCATAACCCCGGTTCGGCTGCTGAGAAATATGAGAAATATTGCCGAAATACTCTGGTATGGGATTTTAGCTATTATTTAAAGGATAATATTCGCCAGCTCACCGAGAACTCTTATATATATGCAATTCCTGCAGAGCAATAAGCTTATGCAATCAATCTACTTGATCATTTAACAAAAGGAAAATATTAATTTGCATTGAGTTTTCACTTGTGGACTTATTCATGCTTAAGAAAAGTTTCACTTAATCGCTACTTTTTCCTTTTATCCTGTTTTCACGGTTATTAAAAACAATTTTCATTCTTGAGCATCGAATGAATGAACCAAATAATAACAATTTCAATCTACAAAACTTGTACTCAATGTATTGGCAGTTCCTCTTTTCAAAATATTTTAAAACAAAAGAAAGAAAAGAAAAAGTCAATTCTTATCCTTTTCCATGGAAAAAAATTAAACTTAATAATTCTTTCAAGGAAGTTTTCTTAAGAAAATTTACTCAAAAGAATAGAAATAAAATTTTATTACATTATTCCTTCATATAAAAAAGCCAATAGGCAAGCAATTTTTAAGAATAAAATATTAAAAAGGGAATCATATTTGAATATTTGTAACGGAAAGGAGGGTAAAAGGACATGTAAACAGAATCTTTGTTTATCGAAAGGTTTTCAGTCTTCACTCATAAAATTTAAATGCAATTCAAATTTTATATCTATTTAAAATTCTGGCAAGTGTTTCCACTCCTTTTTTTGTGTCAACAAATAGATACAAATAAAAAAAGGATATGAAAATGCTTAAGGATTTAAAATGCAAGTAAATGCTCATCAGTATTCTGTAGTTAATCGTACGAGGCGTGTTATGTTATAAAGAAGTTGACTTCTGTAAACCTAAATATCAAAATTCGTATTATGAGAATATTTTGCAATGGAATTCAAAACCGTTTCTTATCGAAATCTCTTATTATTGCCACTGTTTAAAGGATATGCAAGCTTAAGATCCTTTCGATTCCGCTAATTAATTACGAAAAACGTTCACTTTTCACAACACTTATAAATGAAAAAAAAATTATTAGAAAAGTGCTATACAGCATGTTAATAAAATTAAAAAAGTAATCAGAAAATTTATTCATGTCAGTTTTTAAAGAAATCCTTGAATTTTCCCCTCGTCCTGGCCAACGCCAACGCACATTCAATGAAAACTGCCCATAATCACTGTGAAATATTACTTACTTCACTTATTTTAATCATGCTTATCTGTCATAGGGATGATCAGTTAATAAATTTGCTTACTAATTATACAAATTTTTACACTCAGAAAATTATTGTCGTAACTCTTCTGAATTTTTTTCAAGAAATATTTCCTTCAATCAGCTTTAAGTGCATAAACACTCTTTACAAAACCTAAATATGTAAATGACAATGATCGGTTTATGGAATCAATAATACTATTTATTTTACACGACGACAAGGGAAATAATTCTAGAGTGATGGCAGTCACTGCCATCAAATAAAATATGATACATCATTGATTTTGAGTCGTACTTTCAGTTAATTTTACTTACAGAATATTTTGAGTGTAAAATCAACAAATTGTATGAGAATTACAACACTATTTAGCTTACATTCTAGAGAGTACTCAGGAGAACACTAAAAGTAAAAAAGTGAGGGAGCACATATTCCTAATAACGTTTATTTTTTAATTCATTCGAATCGGAAGGACGTACAAAATAATTTCATTGTAAATAGAAAACAATGAAAATCTTTAATACACCGAATTTTTTTTTACATGAATAAACAAGAATAAAATTTTTTTATTTATACAAACTCTTTGCCTCTAGTAATGTCCACTTTTATCTGGAATCAGGACAACATATTTGTATAATTTAGAAGCGCATAAATTAAAAAATTCGATAAATTAAATTCTTGGGTTTTTTTTTGGGGGGAGAGGCTTTATAGAATCTCTTACAACGTTTTCTCGCTTCATAAAGAGGCTAATGGCCAATAAGAAAAGGATCAAGGACCTTCTAAATCAAAACCCTTTAACTTTAATTATTCTATGAATTTTTGATCTTATCAATGAAATTTCCAAAAACATCGACTTTCTCTTAAATAAATATTTTATTTAATTCAAATGTACAATTGATTAAATTTTTAATGTTAAAAAATTATTATATATATATATATATTTATTAATTTCAAACGGTACTAGTCATGTCTACGACTGACTACTTCTAACTCAAACAGCTGATAATACTCGTTTAGGGAGACCCTGTTACCAATTTAATATGTTACAGAAGACTAGAATTTAATATTAAAAAAATGTCCTTTATTGAACAACAAGTTATACGAAATTTTCTTCTTCTAAGGCCAGGACTCAAATATCCACTGAATATAATCGCAATCTGTGCAACCAGCAGGTATTTCTTTGTCAAGAATTCTCCTATTCTCCTAACACGACAGTGGGACACAAAGACGGAATCATTTTCATATTTTATAATGGGGGCCACGTTTAAACGACAGAGCGAAGAAAAATGAAAAAAAGATAAATATGTAATGTCGTGACTTCATGTTGAGGGTGTTTGCTTCTACAAGGATACGCTTCCCCAGAGTGCCCATCGGTACGTGTGCGTGTTTGAGTGCGGGTGTGTTGGGTTACGAATTACTATTTTCCTAATTGTGAAGGAGAACAAAATAAATAAACACTTAATTTTTAAATGCATGAAGGTCGCATAAAAACGAACATGAAAGAGTTGGCTTTTAGGAATTGTTTGTAGTTCATCGTTGGTTGAATACAATTTCGTAATTTCGTAATTTCGTAATTTTGTTGTTTGTTATTTTTTATTTTATTTTTTTTTTCAGTCATCATGATAAAGTTCGCTTTATGTCCTAGAGACTCAGAAATAAAACGGTTTCCTTTATACTTTCTCTTCTATAATTTTTTTTATTTTTAATTTTAAAAGTATCAAGGATTTTATACATTTTATTGAGAAGGAGAAAGGACGTGTGTAAACATCTGTGCATGTATAAGAAGAATTTTCAATTGCTCCTTTTTCGTTTTCTTCTAAATAATTTGTGTTTGTATGAGTTTTTATACTTTTGCCTTCCCTATTGAACTCTGCTCCTTTTCCTACTTATCTGTATTTTTTTTTTAATTTTTTTTTTTTTTTTTTGTTTGAATAACCGCGTATCCTTTTCAAAGCTACTTATTTCTCAATGCAACTGTGCAATTCTGTTACATCATTTTCTGTCATCGTTATAAATTTTTAATTTTAAAATTACATCTGCAGGACTAATTGAAGTTTTATTAAAATGTTAATTATTAATAATGTTGAGAAGCAAAAGGGACTGGTGGTTAGACTTACCAAACTGTGGATATCCGAAATGCCTGCAAATAGAAAAAGAGGAGGAAAATAAATACATTTTTATTATGTAAGAAATTTTTGTGTGGTAAATGCTGGCGCACAACCAATAAAAATAATTAAAATAGTTGCAATTCTTTTTGATAAAAAAAAGCGACTACAAAAAGCGGTTGATGTTTACAATTCGTTGGTTAATCAATTTGTATTTAATATATCAAAGTGCAGCAGCTGCACCCCACCACTCCGCCTCAACTTTCATATCATTGATTTTAATTCGTTTTTCTTGACATGGTTATTAAAGAGGTTAAGAAACTTGTCAATCATTGCCCACTCCCATTTACTTATATTTCTAATTCAGTGGCCAACCTTAAGGAAAGTATGAGTTTGTTGATGCGCCTGCGCAGACGTGCTACACTGAATACCAGCTCATTAATCAAAAACAAAATTGTATGTCTACATTAAAATAAATTGTCATTCATTTGTAAAGAAGAAAAAAGCCAAAAGAAATTTTTGTATAATTAAAATAAAATAAGTGTGTGCATGTACAAGTGGGGAAGTGTTGGGGGAAACTTTAGCCATAGAAAACTAATTAAAGGTTTTTTCTTACACGTGCTGATTCATGCTATGAATGTTGTCAGTTAAATTAGGATTCCCTCTCTAGTAATTAAGTTGAGTGACTCAGCGGCTCACTCAGTTTGTGCTGCATGATAATGAATGACTGCTGGTATCCTTTTCCGACGTTCACATTTCAAAAATATATTCGTAGGATGAAACCTCCTCATGTTTCAAGACATATCTGAAACACTTTGAATGATCTCAGTTACACGATTAACTTTGGAATCGGATTTGATGAATAGGATACAAATAACGTTACTTGACGGAAGAACCGTTTCACTGATCGTTCCAACAATTTGGGAAACGCTGGTGCAATAACGTTGAATTTAATGCCGCTCATCTCATACAAAATCTTTGCAGTGCTGGCATGACTACATGACAAAAATCATGGTCACATTATTTGTCATCATTTGATCGAGACTCTTTGGACCAGACACATTAACTGATTGAAGTTTTATTTTCTATAGAAGAAGCTAATTTCGGTCTCTCAGACAAATATAGAACAGGATGTAAACTCGAATCCTCTCTAGATCCTGTAGCTCTCAACCGAAGAAGTTTATTTTATTGTTTATCGATGGTGGCAAGAGCTTTCCAGTTTAACTTCTCAGACAATTAATTGCCACCGCTAATATTCGTAAAACTACCCATCATATCAAGGCCTCGTAGAAAGCATTTTTAAACTTCACAAAAACCTAAATCCAGTTATCGGAGCCATTAATCCATACAGCATAACAAGCTCGTCGTATGGTAAGTATGATACTATACCAACAGTATGATGGTATAGTTGAAAAGCTCAATCTCACGTTAGAAGAGTGCTAACGAAGACTGGTAGGCACACACACACACACATGAGCCAAAAGTGGAACCGGCATACGGAAAATAATATCAGACTGTTATGAATATATTTAGAATGTGATTGGAATATGATTAGAATGTGATTGGAAAATTTACTTGAAGGGTAAAGCTTAAGAAGGGCCTCTCTATTCTTAAAGCAAATGGTTTGCGCTTTCTTACGAAAATGAAGTTCTCTTAAGCAACATAAACTACGAATAACGAGGGTTGAACATGCATGTTGCTGGCTACTAGACTACGTCAGTCAACTGCATGTTGCTGCAGAACCAACATTGTTGAATGGTCGTAAATGAAAGTTACTTAAGCAGACGAATTTTATAATCAATAAGGCATGACCACACAATAACGAGATCCTCACAGATTGCAGGGGAAAGAGCATGCCCCTGGTTTAACTAGTTTGCCAACAATAAATGAATCGATTCCCACTTCCGGCAGTCAGAGGAAAATAAAAAACTATCATGAATTTTTTCCCAAGTTCTTCATATCTCACCCCCTAATTATTGTCGGTATGTCGGAAGGCGTAGTCGCTGATCAAGTTACAGTTACAGGCAAACAATATATATTGTTGCACAAATTGTAGTCGGCCACATACACCTTGCCTCTTGGAAGTACTTTATCGGCGAAGTAGAGGTAATAAAAAAATACAAACCACTTCACAACGCCCGATTCTGTCTTCCACGTTTCTATTTCTTTATTTCTCTCTCATAGTTCCGCTATAATATATTGCTTGTATGTCTGGGAGGGCCAATCCCACCCTGCTACTGTGATACTTTTCTCGTTGAAGCCACGTGAGAAATAATCTTGATGCCAAAGGTCCACTACAGACTCTTGCTTGCTCCCACTCTAATCCACACAATTATATTGGACGCTTGCCAAGAGCTCAGTTATTTACTGTGTGTGAGTATGTGGATCCTGCGCTTCCTTCCGTCGTTCTATAAATTGCAGTTAAGCTCGTATTTCCAAAGCATTTCAGTTAATGTTAAAATAAAGTGTGGACAATTACTTTTAATTGCAAATGTGGTTTCCACTAAAATGATGCTGTCGATGGTAATGATAATGATGATGATGATAAAATAATGATTCTTCCTTTTCCTGCTCGGTTGCTTATATTTCTTCTCTATGAAATAGTTGCTCTGGCTGAAGCAAACATTTGTAAATTATTTATGTCAAGTGCCTTCCATTCCACATCTTCCTGGCTGGCCAGCATGATGCCTTCAATGCTTCTAGATGCCTCTCAGGCCAAATAGGTATTTCCCCCATAATTATTAATATCGTGACTGTTATGAATATTTTTGGTTTAAACATCCTTAAATTTTCTACGACTTCATCTACTGCTACAGCAATTCCTTTTCATTTGTTATTAGAACGTTGGCTTGTGGACTTTGTATTTTGTTTTTGTATTTGCTCTGTGGTTTAGTTTTAATTAAAATTATTGTGGCAATTTAGTTAAATTTTAGTAAAACTTTGAATTTAATATGTGGTTTGTTTATTTTAATTAACATTCATGTGTTTGGTGGTGTGTGTTCATAATGAAGACGGCTAATCCGCATTATTTTGATTAAACAATTAAGATCGAAATAATTATTCTTTAAACGGATTGTTTAAATCATTTATTGATCATTTATTTTTATCAAGATTATGAACAATAAAGTGCAGCGAGGCAATCCATTCCTTTAAACGTATTCTCTCTTCATATTTAAAAGAAAACTGATTCCTCAGATAAACCAAATACGAATTTCGATGATCTTTAAAGAAGAGATGCGAAGAACATTTCAAAATAAATTGGACTCGTGAAACCAAGTGTTGGGTCTCTAGATCCATAAGGCCGAAAATTCGACATAGTCCTCGTTAGTGGTAGTCCTCCTAGACGAAACTGAATGGCTAAGACTATCGGTCTTATTGAATAGTTAAATGGAAAAGAAAAAAAATTTTTTTTTTCTGGCTAAATTATCCTTTCTGAATCTGATTTTTTTTCCATGGACTCTCCGCCAAAAGAATTCTTCCTAAACTTGTCTACATTTACTGCTGTAAATTTATATTTCAGACATGCTGGCAGTGATTAATTAATTGGATTTCCATCAACATGCCAAGAGAGATGGCAGCTGCGGTCGTAATCATATATCTTACTGTGTTGGCTTATTAAGAAACATTTATTTATCATTGAATCTCAAATATTATGCTTCCGACCACCCACGCATACGCACAGGTGTGGGTTGGTTGGAATCTTAACATCCATTCTGCTCTTTGAATAAAATATAAATCCGCTGTCTTATACTTGTTGTTTGCCATCTCTTACATTCGGTTGTCTGTTGAGAAATGTATGTCAATCTAAAAATGTTGCAGGATAAATGCACAGTGGGTCCTGTCGGCGATTGCATTGGTGGACACACTCCAAGTGATAATTTATTTATCTATGTAATCGAAACTTTAATTTCCGCAGTTGTCAAACAGAAAAGCTTGGTTATTTGTATGTGTAGCGTATACGAGGGCAATCTTATAATGGCATTAAATTCATTAAGAACTTTTCATGGAAAAAAAAGTTGATTTTCTTTATCATGCCGGAAACTATTCAGCTCACCCTCGTATAAAGCAAAATTTGTCTTTTAAAGTAGTTTTCTGGTAAATCATTTATTACTTGTGTTTTTAAAAATTTTTGTAAAACGATTGCACTATCGGCTGTGGGTAATATTGAGCGGAGTTAAAATACAAAGAATGGGACATAAAACTAAGAAAAACGGAACAAATTCTGGAGCCGATTTCCTTTTTTTCTTCTTGAATCTAATTTAATGGGACATTTAAATTTAAAGTTTTATTTATTTATTTTTTTTAGTAAATATTTTATAAATATTTCAAGAAATTATTCTTTGAAAAAATCGAATCTTGGAAAATTTTCTTTGCTTTTGCTTTTTTGTAAAAAATATGTTTGATTACTTTTCGTGGTATTCGGATTCTTTCGTAGTTTGTTTAGTATAAAATTTTTATTCGAACTTCATGCAGGAATATCTGACGTGATTATTCACATTTTGATTTTAATTTTTTTTTTGGTTTAGCCCTTTTTTAAAAAATATAATCACTTTTGCTTGATATATTCGTAGCATTCGTGGTATTCGTATCCTTTCTCAGTTTGTTTAGTATAAAATCTTTATTCGAAACATTTTTATTCGAACTTCATGCAGGAATATCTGACGTGATTATTGAAATTTTGATTTTAATTTTTTTTTGGTTTTGCCCTTTTGTAAAAAATATGATCACTTTTGCTTGATATATTCGTAGCATTCGTGGTATTCAAATTCTTTTGGAGTTTGTTTAGTATAAAATCTTTATTCGAAACATTTTTATTCGAACTTCATGCAGGAATATCTGACGTGATTATTGAAATTTTGATTTTAATTTTTTTTTGGTTTTGCCCTTTTGTAAAAAATATGATCACTTTTGCTTGATATATTCGTAGCATTCGTGGTATTCAAATTCTTTTGGAGTTTGTTTAGTATAAAATCTTTATTCGAAACATTTTTATTCGAACTTCATGCAGGAATATCTGACGTGATTATTCAAATTTTGATTTAAATTTTTTTTTGGTTTTGCCCTTTTGTAAAAAATATGATCACTTTTGCTTGATATATTCGTAGCATTCGTGGTATTCGGATTCTTTCGTAGTTTGTTTAGTATAAAATCTTTATTCGAATCATTTTTATTCGATTTTCATGCAGGAATATCTGACGTGATTTTAAATAAGAAAAATTAATTTTTAATAATTTCTTACGAATAATTCACGATTAATAATTTAAAATTCGACTATTTTCTAATGATGAACTAAAGGAAAATTTATTCATGATTGAATAAATTACTTCAGTGACCACATCCCCACTGTGGGTACGATATAGAATTTAGCATGTAAATCATTTAAGAGACTTTCGAAGACAAATTTAACAACGCATACAGCGTGCCCAATCCGCTGCTTCCGAATGCTTTCACATTGAAAAACAGTTTTAAGCTCAATGCGTCAACCTGCAGCATTTCTAGTGAATATTAAACACATTTAAAGCCAATTTAATACCCTTCACAAGCTGAAGGCAACAATATTAAAAGTTTCGATTAAATTATTTTTCATTGGCCATTTTTCATTGACTGTGCTTATCTTTTCTTCCATTAGCTTTTATAAATGTAATTTGCTTTTAATCCCCATAAAAGAAGAATTTATTTATGTTTGCAATTTATGTTGAAAATGTTATAATTGAGCAAACACAATTAAGCCAATAATAAATTGATGAGTATAAAAATGAATGCAAGCAAACATAATTAATGCGAATAATGCACTACTGATCGAAGCGAATTAATTCGTTTAAGAACAAAATTCTATTTAATGCTTTCAAGCTTATTATTGGTAATGCCTTTTAAGGAATTTTAAAACTAATTTTTGCAGTTCAGCTATAAAAAAAAGTTGCTGCCTTTTAGCCAGTTTACATATTTTTCAGGTTGCAGGTGGAAAATGGGCTCTAAAACAATAAATCATTAAATCGAAATTGGGCTTATAAGCTTTGCTGTTAACATGCCAGCGAGGAATAAAGGTAAGCAAGAGTTGTGGAAACTCATGTTTTCCCCTTGAAAATAACAACCACGAGGCATTCTTCCGTGCTTGCTGCCAGCACTCGGTTTTATATTACGAAAAAACCATGACAAAAATACTACCAAAAATTACAACATTTTAAATCCTCTTATAAATCAAAAAAAAAAAAACTTTTGAAGGATTTGAAAGAAACGCATATAAATTTGTTTAACATATTTACTGCGTGCCTTCGTATGCAAATGTATAATGTGCAGCCTATTAAGCCGGAGGTCGCGAGTTTGCTTCCTGCCAAGATCCTGATTGTTTTGAGGGTCAAGTTTGTTAAAAAAAACAATTTTTTTTACCAAGAGCAAAGTATATTTAAAAAAATTTTTTTTGAATTGCCAACACAATATCTTGGAGTAACATCTGATATCTCCCTATATATTGAAAAGCAACCCCTACAATCGGATTATCCTTAAAACAAAAAAAAAAAAAAAGTTCCTATCGTTTGGCTTATGAAATCGTAATAGCCTAAAGAAATCCCATACGACACTTACTAATCGAAACAGGGCTCTTCAAACAAGTCGTTAAATTTTCCATATACCTCGAAACGGGACTAAAGTATTTTCCAAATTTTCCAACCACTTCATTTTTACTTCTATTGGCTGAATACCAGAAATTATGCATGCAATGTTTATTTGCCAACTGTACCTTCTTAAGAAAGCACTATTCAATTTTAAATTCATATTATTCGGGCAGTATGAAGGAGATGGGGGATAGTGGGGAATGCTTCAAGTAAAAGAATTTAGAGTAAACTATTCAAAATTTATGTAGTGAAAGAATTATTTTGAAAATAATTAAGAAGAAATAGGAAATTAAAGAAAAGTATAATTAAATATAAAGAAATTTCTACATTTACGGAAACATTAACAGGAATATATTATAAATTATATAAATTAAAAAAAAATATTTAAAAAATATAATTTACTTAAAAAAGCAAAATAGGAAAATTTCGTTAAAAATTGCTTAAATTAGCAAAACAAATAAAAATTTACTTAACGAAACTGCTCGTACACTATTTTTGCAAGGAACATGCCTAGAGAAAACAACAACAAAGAAATACAGCAATGTGGATGCAGGTCCTGCTTCACACATTACCGCACTCGTATAATTAAATAATGGCTTTCCTCGTAATTATGGCGCTATTAGTTTCACATAAATATTTCTATTTTAGGCAACACTACGTATCAATATTAATTGGTTGTGCAACACGCACAATGGTAATTATAAAAATTTGTAGCATATTTTAGGGAGTTGACCAAAAACATTTTTCACTACCCGTACAATATTTTCATTAACTTTTAATGTTTGCACGCCTTCAACAACTCCCAGAGTGAACAAAATAAAAACTTTTGTTAAAATGAGTGGAATCATTAAAAAGATATCAAGAATTGTTTCCAAAAAAAAAAAAAAAAAAAAATTTTTAATAAAACATTAAGGACTCTAAGGAAACGAAAACTCCTTACCATCTCATCATCGTAAGCTATCGATATTTAGAAAAAGCATACAGATGTATCGATTTGCACATGAGAAATTGAGCCACTGATTCGCCCTCCTAATCTTAATGCGAACACTGCCTTTCACGTCACTGCTTTTGTTTCATTTCGCTTTGCCACAACATTTTTCCTGGATTTCGATAAATCCTTTTTTTTTGCCTAATGAAGAATTTTCGCCTTGCTTTTCTTTCTATATCTTTGTGCGAATGCTTTTCAGATCAACTAGTCATTTGTTATGAAAATTGGAGACGATGTTTGCCTTAAAAGTCCACCCTGATATTCGCTGTAATAATTTTGTAAGGCGAAACATTACGATTCAGTCATGATTGGACGTGGGCCATGAACGAGACTGTGAATCCTCCAATTGCTGACTTTATATCGATTTTATCAAAGTTTTACACTGTGCAGAAAATGTTTTTAACAGCGCAAAATATTCAAAAAAATTTTTTTATAAAAACAAAGAATTTCCTTTTTTAATTCATTAGATACTCGTAACAAAACAAAAAATATTGTAAGCAGTATTCCAATGAACATTTGAAGACAACAAGTGTTGAGGGGAACGGTCAGTTGACTGCATTTATGTTTTTGCTTTAAGCTGACCCATAAATATGATTTTATTTCCCAGCATGAGCGAATCCTTAAATGGAATTTGAAGAATTTTAGGCAAAGAGAAGAAAATAATTTTATTGCTTTTTGGACGAGTAGATTCGGCAGGACGATGAAGCGATATTAAAACCACTTTTCGGAAAAATCAATATGAGGAATAATTTTTTTGGAAAAGAGAACAAATTTTAGCCTGTTTTTACATAATATTTACATAATTATTATTTAATATTAATTTAATAATAATATTATTTTATAATAATTTAATAATAATATTATTTAATAATAATATTATTTAATATTAATTTAATAATAATATTATTTAATATTATTATTATTTAATAATTATTTTTAAAATTAAGAAATTATTTTTTATTAAAAATTATAAAATTTTATTCGCCACATAAAAAATTAATTAATTTTTTTTTTTGTATTTTTTATTAAATTTTTTTTTATTTTTTATTTAATGGTTTTTTTATTTAAGCATTATGAACATTATCTTTTATTTTACTCGAGCGGTTTTTTTTCCTATATGTATAGATATTATTATTTTAGTTTTTCAAGCAAAAGTTTTTTTACTTATAAAACTTATAAAATAATTAATCAATAATTACAAATATAACCGGCTTCTTCCCCTCCACTCTGATATTACGCGCAATATTGATTTTTTTTTTCTTTGGTACACTCGTATTTTGTTAATAAAAACTTGCATATCAGACGAATAATTCTTTTGATTACTTAGTAAATAATTTTTTTTTTTTTAAATCTCGCGGCGATATAAAATTGTATAACGAATAGTAAATATAACGAATAGTTCTGTACGATACTTGAGGAAAAGCGAGACCTTCTGAAACTGCACGCTGCTAATGAATTAATTGTCTTTCACGGACACAACTCTAATTTTACAAGTTTTAATATCTAAAGACGAATTCTTATTCTCAAATACAAATCAACAAGCAGTTTCCTGCACCTCAAGGACATACACACCGATATCGTACACCACGTCAAATACATACAAAGAATAAAAATTCACACTCATAAGGATACAAAATAGTAGTAAATGTGTTTTTCGTACAGGGTTTTTTATTTGAATGTGTGTTTGACTACATTGAATTGCTTTTATTGCTTTCCGTTTTCTTAATGTACTACTCGTTGTCGAGTGTGTACGCAGCTGGTGAATGCGAATGTGTGACGGTGTGTGAGCAAATACAACAGTGTGCGTCATGAATGGTTGTTATTTTTTATTATCGGTTTGTATATCTGCTGCGGTCGTTGTTATTGTAATAAGAAGCCGTTATAATTCAAAAGTGAGCAAAAGATAAATGCATGAGTGGAAGAAAGCCAGAGTGAGCAAATTATGTGCAGCGTTCTCATGAATGTGTGCGTAAGTGAGGTTGTATTTGGCTTTTGCGTAACGTAAAAGTATCCTTGAACTCTTGCATATATAAAATAATAAAATGGCAAAAGTTAAACAACAATTGCAGAGGAGCGAGAAGAGTACACATGCACAGTATTCTTGGCAGCCCAATTGTACTATAGTAGAATTGCTGATGTCGTCCAATTTGAGAGTTTGGGGAAAAACTTAAAGCACGGCAATAGCAATTACAACACAATGGCATTGAAAATATCTCTGAGATGTTCATTTCTCTACAAGAAAATATACGTATTTATGTATGTATGTACGTAACAACCTGACAATGACAGCCACTATAGAAATCTATAAGTTTTATTATTATTATTATTATTTTGTTGTTGTTGTTGTTTTTGTTTGTTTTTGGAATCCTGCGTATAAATTATTTATTCACAGCGTGTGCTTAACGTCGAGTCTTGTTGCCTCATAGCAATCTACATACCGTCTGCCTTGTTATGATTATACTATGGCGTAGGAATGCTTAAATATTAAAAATTTTGCATAATTTATTCGAAATAAGTGTCTACTAAATGAAAACAAGTCGTGCTTAGCATGCTTGCTGTTCAGGATCTTCTCTCTACGAGGTCATGCTTTGCATTTAGAAATGTTGCATGTGCGGGTGTAATTATGTGTATTTTTGGAGTTAATGATTGCAAATGGCATTTGCTGCAACGGTGCGATGGTAAGCATAAACAAATAAAATAAAATGTTATTAAGAATAATTATTTAAATGATTTCCAAAAGGTTCACCAGCTCCCCTTTGACATGTAACCAAAATTACCAGATGCCTATTCAGTTATAGCAATAATAAATTTTCCATCTCCAATTGCAAGGAGACACTGCGGGAAGAGTATACAGGCATATAAACCACATTTACATCAATACCCCTAACTTCGCCCATACAAAATCACTAAACATCCTTGATGGCGCAATCCATTCACCATAACGATGTATACATTTTCGAAAAGCAAGTGCATTCACTTTACGGCACATGTAAAGGGTGTAGAGAATTTCCCATCACCCAAATGTAACAAATCGACTCTGAAGGTGAAAATGGACTTTAAGAAATTACAATCAGCAAAATTACAATGTTCCTGATTTACCGGAATACCAAAATCTTGAAGAACTGCTTCTTTTACAAAATACGGCGTAGTGTCGTCCCTAAAATGGCCTATTAACATGCACAGCAGTCACGCTTCTCAGCCAATTTCATAAATTCTCACATACAATCACTTTTAATGTTTTGGAAAATATTAAAATTTTTGGAACTGCTTGTTGGCAAAAGTCTTTTAATGTTTTTAATAACAAAATAATGTTTAGAAGGATTAAATTAAGAAAACCGTAATCCCCGTAATCCCCATTTAATAATCCCATTATAATTTTATTTCAGCAGAAACTTTTTTCAATCCAAAATACTCGTAGAGTGATATTTATTTTTTAAATTATTTGCCAACATTTGGATTATCTTTTATTATCCTTTATGTTAACCCATTTACGGCCACCCATTTACGGTACTTATTATTATTATTCGAATATGTAAAGAAACACTATTGCGTAGTGTAACGTGACAGTCTATTATTTCATATGGTTATTATTGTTGTTGTCCGTCAAAGAAAATTTTTTTTTGGCGATAAAAGGAAACTAGCCATGAACTGGAATGATTATGAGACGGTAATTAATGCCAAAGTGACAATGAGAGCAAAAAGGACTTAAATAAATTGAAATATTAACTGAATGTTATTCGATGAGATGGCATTTTGTTGCTAAGAAATGAACAAATTCAATAAAACACCTGTTTTTCATACACATCCTAAGAATATCCTGCTTCCTTGTTTGAATGTCGATTATTTCACTGATTTTGTTTTAAGTTTATTTATTACGAATGTTTTGCTTAACACATTCTTATTACAATTGAATTTTTATCTAATAGCTAATAGACTTTGTGTGAAGGAAACGTAGGCATATTTCTACGCAAGAGTTAAGCTTACAGTGGGCTGAAACATACATAGAATGGAATGCTGGGTGTCCGATGTCAGGCCAAAGTCTTGGCAACGCCGATACAGTGAAACACGCTACACCTTCATATATCCTTCTAGTAACCAAATTCAGCAGTGGAAACTATAATTGCCGTTGCCATTTGTGTACTATTGAGCGTTGAAAGAACTTTAACAGTGACGGAGTAGTGATGTAGTAGGCAAATCACTATGACGGCGTATGGACTATGCAAATCAAGCCAAAAGAAATTAATGCTGGCCGAGAAAAGAATGGCTTTGTTTTTCTTTCATTTAAAAAATTAGTTACAAGGTTTTGTAAACTACTTACGAAGCAATAATTTAAATATACAGAGACGTAGAAGATGTGCCCTGCTTGGGATTCTTTTTTCCATTTTTCTCTCTAAACTATTTAAGTGAAAAGTTTTTATTTTTTTTGCGATCAAAGAAGTTTTATTTTGTCAAGAGAAAAATATTTTCTGTTAAAATTTAACAGTTTTTGAATAAAAATTTCCTTTTGATCTCCATGAAATATAAACAAAAATGAATGAAATGGCACAGCCGATGCAATATTTGTTCAGCATTACAAGTTTTAATAATCAAATTTTATAAAATATAAAATGAAACAGTTGTTGCAGACAAGCAATTGAATGTGAAATTCTTAAAGAGGAAATTGTTTGAATATTTTAAGGCGTCTTAATGAAATTCTTCTTGCTAGGCGAAGTGACAGGACAAAAGCCAACCGCTAAAAATCCGATTAAAAATGATTTGCCTGGAATTTATCTATTGATTTAGAACAAATACAAGGCGCAGATAAAATCAGGCATTTAAAAATCCTGTTACTGTCATGTTAATAACTAAACATATAATATTACGATAATAAATATTCTTTAGCAACACTAAAAGAAACAATACTATTTTGCATGCAAAACTTCTGTGAAGCATATTCTGGCATGCATGCATATCCTTAGAAGTACATTCGCATTTAAAGCCGCCTAAAGATAGACCGCGGAGAAAACAGAAAACAAAAATGTAAAAAAGGAAAAGCAAACTGATACGGCTTTCCAATTTATAAAACCTGTCAGAAACGTCTGCGAGCAAAAAGAATTTAAACGAAAAACATAAATATCCGTGACGTCTTTTATATGAAAACATTCAAAGGATATACAGAGCAGAAAAATAAAAATAAAAATTAAAGGCAACACAGAAAAAAACATTTTATAAGGATTATACTCGTAAAATGCCCTGAAAATAACCCAATAAGTAGTAAAAGGCGAAAAGCCGGACAGGAAGAAAAGAAGCAAGAAAAAAAAACAGGAAAAATAACTTTAAATCCAGTCTTTTAGGCAAGGGGTCGTGTAGGCAGGCAAGCAAGAGAAGAATGTGTTTGGAATATCAGTGAATTTTTGCATGAGTGTTTGGAGTTCCTCACACAAATTGACTACAAAATAACTAAAGTGTTAGTTGAGAACAAAATTCACTTAATATTGGTGTCCTGCAATAGAAATTGAATATTTTTTTGCTCTTCCGCCCCCCTGTATATTCTAAAACATGATCGCAGCCTGTTACTTTCAATACTTCTTCCCTTCTTGTAATATTCTTCGTTGCGAGAAATCTGTCGTAAAATTATTATAATCCTGCCTATTTCAGGACCAGATATCCTTTTTTTTTTTTTGAAAAAAAAAGGTCAAAGAAACCGCAGAAATGCGTGGAATTTTCAATATCAATTAAATTAAATCTAAAACAAATATTTATTAAATAAAAAAATTTGCATAATAAAACTGTTTCAAATAATTTAACATATTTTTTTTTAAATTGGCTAAAGATGGTATTTTTGTATTTATTTATTTAATTGTAAAAAAAAGCAACACTTTCAGTTGGTATTTGTGCCATACCAGTATGGAAAATTGCGTAGTTAAAATTCCTCTTTCGGTGATGTCAGAATAAAATACTCAGACGCACTTGTGTGTGCGACGCTTTAAATCGAAAATGTAGAAACACTTTACGCATAATAATCGATGACCTAAAAAAGTGGATTTTCTTATCAAAAATTTCAACTGTGTTGAAGCCTTAAAAATGTATGGTAATTTGTTATGTCTGCCGAAATGATGCCAGCCAGGACGAAGGTGGAAGGAGTTTGAACTATTCCCGGATGTTGAGTAGCACGTTTTATCCATCGGCTCGGAAATAAAAGGGAAAACTGTCATAAATTAAAATAATGTGAGAGAGGAAAAAAAACAGACGCACGTTCAAAAGTGTACATAAACGAAATAGGAGTAGGATAAACAAAGATTTTGCTTTCTTATTTGTGTCTTGTTTATTTTTTGCAGCCAATGCACAAGAGTATACTTTTAGGCGCCGTAAAAAACATTTTGAAAGAATTTCTTGTATTTATTGTTACTGCGCATTTAATAACCGAAATGTTAATTCCTTTCTTTATAAAACTAAGTAAATACTATTTCAATACGGGTGAGTGTTTGCCAGAGCGTGTCAGAGTCCTTTTAAAAAAATTATTTTCCTTAAAAATATAATAATAATATAATCTTTTAACTAAATTGGTATTTTAAAGCATTCTCTTCTACAGGCGTTAAGTAGACAGTTCAGTTCAAATGGCGATATGATTTGTCTTTGCTTTCATACCCGCAATATATTGCCAGTTAAAATCGCGCCATTTTCTCCTCTGTCCAACTGTTGGAAATGAGTAGAACTTAAAGTGAGAAAGATGAAAACTAGTGTTTTTCTATTAATTCAGATTGAAAAGCAGGACGAACTTAATTTAATTTCGTGCTTCAATATAAAAAATTATGAACCGAAAGTGTTTTTATCATATGACATTCATCCATTCATGCCATTCATCCTGCCGGAATAGAGCGCAATAGATACTTGTAGAGAAGAGATACTTGGTAACATATTTTATAATATTTAAAATAATTAAATTATTTATATATTTATAAATATTAATTCCTGATTATTTTTTTTATGGCAATAGAGATCGGCATGAAATATCTGATTAAGCACTAAATAATAATAAATTATGGTATTTTTGTATACCAATGCTATAGTATATATGTGAGGGTAGTATCAGCTGGTGCCAGTGGAGGCCTATACTTTTATAAAGTGTGTTTTCTCAGTGCTTCCAAAGACTATTTCTCGAAGTCATCATCACTTTTTAATAATAATTTGACTTTAAGTGAATTCCTACAAACTGTATACATTTCAGTTTTATAATAAAAATTTTATAATTTTTTGTCAAAATCATTATTTTAAGCAAATGCAACACTGTGCAATACAAATTATCTTTAAAGAGACCGACACACCTACAAATTATATTGAGAGCCACAAGTTACCACGATAAGCCTTGAGAGAGTGATGGACTGCAACTCCTTATAGCAGCATTCCTAAATATGAAATCCGCCTTGTGGATCGCTATCAAAGTGATAAATATTGAACGCTACGGGTGCATTCGAGCAAAATACTTAAACCGCTAATCGGATCCGTTGAAATGTAATGAAAATGTAATCCACTAACTTTGGTTGCTACGCAAATATCGCAATAATATTGTACGTGTAACAAAGTCGTCATCATCACGCCAAGATCCTTATGCCGCCAAATTTTCACTCACATTAACGCACTTTAAAAATTTTTTTTTTTAAATTTGATGTTGACAAACCATAAAAAAAGTAAATAAAATCGCAAAGTATTGCCTTCAACTCTCATTCGTATAACATTTTTTAAACATTAAGCTCATAAGTCAGAGGACAGCGGCTCAGAAAAAGTGTTACCATATACGAGGCCAAAGTCTTATTGGAGGACGAACAGGATCATCTTTTGAAATTATAAAAAAATTTCTGCAGATGAAAAATTAAAATTATTCCATTGCGGACTGACAACATTTATTGTTCAATACATTACTCTGCATCTCAGGCAAAAGTTGGGAATTTGGTGGTACTCGATTTAGTAACGTTTTACAAGAACAGCTGAACAGAACCGTCCATTTCCAGCACCAAATTTCAAATAGAAGAATTATGTAGTAGAACTCCGAAGGTCCTTAGAGTTTTAACGTTTAGCTAACAGAAAAACTCATGGTCCCTCCAGCAATAACAATGCTAAAATATTAAAATGTGACTTCTTACTGGAGGACTCTAAATTAGTAAGTACGGTAATGTGGCAAGAAATGGCTTGGGTGCAAATGCTAACCGTTGGACCAACCATTTTCTTGCTTGTAATTTTATTCCACTTTCAAAACTTCCTTTCCTTTTCTTCGAAAGCCAGCAACAAACTTTAACTGGTTCCCTCGGTTTAAGTGTGTACAAGACGAAAATTACTTCAGTTTCCGGCTTATAATTTTTCATTCAAAGGAATCAACTTTACAAAATACAGATGCTCCCACTCAAGTTCTACTGTTCCTTGTTTCTGGGTTATTTATTTTTATTTTTATTTCTCCTGATTCTTTTGTTCCAAGTTATTTTAGGCCTAAAAAAATATTGTGGTTTACAAGTTGTTTTGTGTCGTAAGCATTTCCATTTTCTCGTTTATGTACTCTTGAAGGAGGCCTTTCATAAGGGAAGAATATGTAACAAAATCCTTTTGGATTGAGGCTAAAGTGTGGCAAAGGAGGTGTGTGTTTGCATGCGTATGGCCTAGAGTTTTCTAATGCATGTGTATCCTGTTTCCTTTCAGGTTTTGCTTTTGTGCTAATAAGTGAGCTTTATAATTTTCTTCCTTTTGTTTAATTCAAAGTAAAATTTAAAAAAAAAATGTGGGACAAGATTTTTTATTTGTTTTATGCAGAAGCAGAAGGAAATTATTTTTCGGTATGGTTTATTCAGAATTTATTTTAACAGGATAAAAGTCTGGAAATAAAACCAAAATTGTGCCAGTTTATCTTACAGCCACTTAGGAATTCAGTTTCACAACTTTTGAAATGGTATATTGAGAATAAAAACAAAACTCAATAAATTAATTCAAACTACATGCTTAAATCAAAAGAATATCTCTCGAGCAGATTTTGATCTAAAAGCTTTCAAAAGCAGTTGAACTTTTGCTTGAGATGCATGCACGCTGGCAATCCGTGATATATAATTGCCAAAAGATTTTAATCAGCTCACGCTCCCAATGAAACTGACATTCAACTTTCTCTGGTCTTCAATTATACGCGATTAATGTGGCAAAGATACGCCTAGATGATTATTGCGAGCCCCTAAAATCCTTTTAAAGTCCTTTAAACAAAAAAATATTGATACACAATTTAGAAAAATTTACCTAATTGCAGTTCAGAATAGTTGACGAAGCCAAAATATTTTTACTAATCATTATTAACCTAAATGAATAACTTCCCCCTTTTTACTATTTATTTGAGCACAGTTGTAATTCTACTTTTTTTTACTAAATTTAAATCATTAAAAAAAACTCATAACTGCATGAACTGAGATTGGCAGTTCCAAGCATTATTTGAACCATATGACCACTAGACATATTGCCTTACAAAGGACATACACACGTTTACATAAAATAAAGTGTGAATTTCAGCCCCCACTTCTGGAAAAATTAGCTGCAATCTAGAAAGCTATTTCCATATTAATCGATCTTTTCCTAAACAGATACTTTTTACACCTTTTCTCTCTCTCTTTTTTTTTCATACGCAGCGTTCTTACAACATTTGATGGACGCAGTGAAAAATAAGACCATACTTGGCGAAGAAAAAAATTTGGTTTCCACATGACAATGCACGTGTCCATTCTTCGATCATTGCGATGACCAAAATCAATGAATTGTAGTTCGATTTGTTTGATAATCTTATGGCGTTTCCCTTTTCACCACAGAAATGTTGCCCGTCACGGGGAACAGTTTTAAAATATTTTCCCCGCCGTGTAAAAATGCCAGTTTATATTTAAGGAGAAAATAACACAAATTAGAAAAAGTGGGAGTATGTAAACAGAAAAGTTTTGTTGCCAGATTGCTAATTTATCTGCTTAAGGAACTAAGCAGATAAATATTATAGTTTAATACCTCTTATAAAGAGCAGCTGCATACTTTCATTTTGTTTGTTTCCTTCCTATTTCATGTTTTAAAAATAATTATTAAAATTTAATTTTTAGACTCCTGAATATTGTTTGGTAACACTGTATGAAAATAAAAGCAATCTGTTTTACAAGGCCACATGTTGGCAATAGAACACATAATCCTTTAAAGCCATGTTTCACTATCCTACACAGTCGTACGATTCATTCACACGAAAATCTGATGTAACTCCATTCTATTTTAAAAAATTGCATCAAAGTGACATTCTAGGTGACACACTGTCATAAAAAATAATGACATCAGAGTTGCCAAATAATGGCAACTCTGATGTCAATGACTAGTCTTTCTTGTTGGAAAATCTGTCCCAGAAATGCATACACTATCCTACATTTCGAGCACACAAACGATATTTGACAAGTCACACGATAGTGTCAAATAGTCAATCATGGCCTTTATGAGAGTAAAACATTTTTAAGCAACGAACATAAAATTGCCCATTTTCTATAAAATGTTGGCCATTAAACTTTTCATCTATTTCACGTAATCTTTAAGCGTCCAATCCACAGATCTCTATCCCAAATTCTGTCTGTTGCACGCCGGTGCAGCTTTTTTAGAGCAGCATTACTCTAGACATCATTTCACACGATTTTTGTATACGAGTATTACATGTTTGAAAGGACTTTCAAATCTTTCAAAATGTTTTGCTAATTAATTTTTTTTTTAAATTAAAATAAACTATTTTATAAAATAAAATCTTGTTTTAATTTTTACATACACACATATATGTATCTACATATACACATACTTACTTACATATTTTCGTACACGCATTTAGAAAAACTCACCTTAAATTTTGCACCACCTTAAATTTTTGCCTCAAACACTATTTGAAAATTGTAAAGGAAATGAGAACAATTTTAATGATTTTCACATGGATTAGGAGCAGACGAAGGATTCGAATGTGTTACATATTATGTTATAAAAGTTCGTTGTTGTTGCTGTTTTTATTTTTATATTTATTTTATTTTAAAACGTTGAGTGGTTCATACACGCACATTGTGAAGGCCGGCCTCCTCATTGACCCACATTTGATAAATCACTACATAAAATTAATACACATGAAATTTCTTTAAACAATGCGCTAAATCAAGCACTACACACACACACACCTACATTAATATACATAAATAAACAGTGACTCTATTAGATGAACAGAGTAAATAGAGGAGGACTAAAGTGATGGCATCATAAATACGTAACATTGCAATAGAGCAAAAACACAACATAAAATCAATAGGGGTATTCACTATTTAGTGCAAAAGCTGTGCGGTAAAAAAAAAAACAGAAATGGGCTGAATTTTTTGCAACAAATGTCCGCCAAAAGATTTAAAAGTGAAATTTTAGAATTATTGCATAGGCCGGGAGTTATTTCTAGTTCTTTCATTGGCGAACTAAAACTAATTAAAGTGTTGTAGCATGACTGGTTTTCTAGTTTTTAAATTTTTAAAATTATATTCAACGATATTTCTTGAAAAAAAAAATATATATACTTTTCTGATATAGTTTGTATTTATTTGTCTAATACGGTCACACTATCAGCTGTTGTTTTAAATACTGTGCTGCATTAATGAAATGGGCGTTAGAACTTTCAGTGTTTCGTCCGAAATGCTTTTCAATTCCAGAAATTCTTATTCTGAATTCGTCATACACTGTGAAAAACATCCAGCGTCGCAAAGACATTTCTAATTTTTAATTTTTATGTTTGCTTTTCATAACTTTAAAGGCAATTAAACTAAAACCAGCATAATCATGAATTTACTTTACGAAAATAAAATGCTACGAATTCTGATTAATTATTTAATTTATTTTTAAATTTATTTTTTTTAAATCGAACAATACAAGTTTCTTATTTTTATTGTTGAATTTTATAAGAAAAAAAACGGAATATTTTTAAGATTTAGTGAATGCCGCTAATGTTTTATTTTATGTTTTGTGCATCAATCAGGTCTGGTAAGGAGTCGTAAAGTAGTGTGAGAAGTGAAGTGTGAGATGTGTGTAACGGTAAAAAATAGAATCCCATCATATGAAATAAGAACAACGTTAAAGTTGTTGAGATTTTGCTCGATGTTCTAGAGGCTTTTGTTGCTGCTGCTGTTGTTGTTTTTCAAGTACACATACACTATGCAGTGCGTACGACATGTATGCACATGCACATGCACATGCATATACATACAAACATACAAACATACATACATATGTTGGGAAAGTGCTTTTACTTTTTATTATAATTTTTCCTTTTGGCCATAAAAAGCTGGCATGGATTTCAAGAATACGTATTATATTTACGATGTTGTAAAACACACACATGCCCACATACTCGTGTGTGCGTACATTAAGATGTATGCATATATAACTGTATATTAGTTTGTAACCAAATAGAATGTTATTCCAGAGGTATGTGCTCGCAATTCCCGTTAGTTTGACCAAAATCAACCGTTTCTATATTAACTGCACGGTTTGCAATTTATATAAACCATAAATAAACGTATTTTGTTTATATTTTTGTTCTGTTGTTTGTTTCAGCTTCCTTTTACGTTTTGCTCTTCCTTCAGCTCCTTTCTTCTCTCTGTTATGTTTTATGTTTTATATTCCATAACAATCTCTTTTCACCTTCAATTAACACAATTTCTCTAATATATATATTTTTTCTTTGCAGCTGCAACAAACGTTTCCCCCCAACAAACACACACAATTACACAGCACGCTCACACAGAGATATGCAAGTATGCTCGACACACTGGTACTGGCGTTGAAGGAAAATACAAAATGCCAAAAAGCAAAGTGAAAAACCAAAAATATTATGTTGTATACGAAGAAATTTTAGAATTATTTGTTATTGCTTTTGTAATAAACAAAAAAAATTGCTCGAACACTTTCACTTTTATTCACTTTTCTTTTGTTCTATAATATTTCTTATGCCACTTTCTATTACGTGTGTTATTTGCTTGCCTTTTGCACAGAATCTTGTGCTTCTTAACTTTAGAATATATTTTGAAAATAAAAAATAAATAAACTTTGTAAATCTGCCGTGTTTACAACCGTTCGACGAGAAAGTTTGTGCTTGAAAGAGTTTATGGCCGAGACACACACTTTTTGTGTCCTCTTTCAATTGCTTTCTGCTTCAAATAGTGGGAAATTTTCTTCATTTTTTCTTCAGTTGGTTTTATGCACAGTGTTGCTGCTGTCGGAGATTTTTTTCTGGAAAAAAAGCTGAAATAAAAGGATTTACTTGTGGGAGACATTAGGCATTATTTGCGGAGGGTGTTTAGATTTAGGATTTCCATTATATATATATATATATTTTTTTTTTGGTGAATTTTATCATTCATTCCCATTTCATACATACTGTCCTTAATTCCATTTATTCTTATTTAGTGAAAAGTATTTGTTATATTTGCAAATTATTCAGACATTTTGGAATAGTTGCAAATGGAAGCAAATTTTGGAATTTATCCAAAATTTTAATAGAAAAATTTTATTTTCTCTCTTACAGTGGGAACAATATAATTAAACAATAATATAACGAAATGAATAAGTTAATAAGAACAAATCAGTATGGCAATATGAACCATTTTAAGCCCACCTGTTCTTCGGTATCAGGCTGATAACTTGTTGCTCAAATCTAACATTTCAGAATAACAGAAAATAAGGATTAATAAGCCTTCCCACCTTCAGCGAAAAAAAAAATTATATTACAATGCTTGTCTCTGAGAGCCTTTGAAAGGACTCGGTTGATTTTAAGGAAATTCAATCGTTCACTTATTAGAACTACACATTGCAATTTGCTGATTTCTTTGCAGATTTTTCTCTTTACTTGATTTTAAGTTTTATTGGAAAAATAACTACAGAATTGGACCCATTCACAACCGTGACATACTTGTGCCGGGAAGAATTTACAAAACTTTAATACTATCAAATTATCTGCCATAATAATTCTGTCTTGTATTATCATTTTCATTCTAAAGTGATTCGACTACATTTCTCATTACATTCCGGTCCTTTTTGAGCAAGTGGTGTTTGCCCTTAGATCGGAATACGAAGCCATTATATATATATTTAAAAATTTGCTACTTTTATATATGAATATGAATTCTTCTTTCAATTTGCAATTAGTTCTCAGCTACAACAAATCATTCGCACATAATTTTGTCACGAATTGGCAACACTTTTTCCAATTCATGTCTTTCCTAAACGCAATTATCTATTCAGTTTTCTCTGACAGCAAAAAAATCAGTGAAGAAAAATATTGTTTTTGCACTATTTTTATTTACCTCTTTTTGTTTTTATTTGGTTTTATTTACACTGAGTCTTGTTTTCGTGTAAGAGAATTTTTGTAAAGCGCATGTTCCAGACATTGAGTGTTGTCAACTTGTCCAAATAAAACGTTTTCAACAGCTTTTTCACGTTTTTGTCTATAAACATGTACTTACCCACACCTCTGTTGAGAAAAAGGACAATTTTCAAGCGGAAAACCCCAATTTACAGGGGAGTGAAATCATTTTAGCATTTGTGGAAAATATAATTTTGCATCACTGCTGTAAATACACTGTTCGCCACATGTGCTCTGGGGCCCTTTTGTAAGATTGCTTTTGATAATTGCGCAGCAAACACCTGCTAGATATGTGTTAACGTTGCTTTATGTGTTTTTGTTGTTGTTGTAATTTTCATTGTTAATAATTATAATTTAATATGCTAAACAAAAAGTCACTTGAATGCCACTCGCATAGAAGTACAATAAAATGCACGTGACTCTGCAAGGACTATTTAAAATAACTATTTACTAAGTTTTCTGTTTTCAATTTTTTTTTTTTTTTTATTTTTCTTACACCACCATTTAATATGTCACGTCTAAATAAAAAGTAAACAGAAATGCTTGAAAGTTTTTTGCTTTATTTTTAACAAAAAATCAAAAATTTTACCAAAAATCTAAAAATTTTTTTTTCTTTTATTTTTAGCAAATATACATTTTAAACATTTGGAAAGATAAAATAAACATACAAGAGCAATAATAACGCAAGTTTTTTACTCAGAAATACACAAACAGACATTTTGAAAATTTGACGATTTTTGGCCAAAAATGCAAAGGGTATCCCCTTATCAAAAATTGAAAATTTTCCCAAAAATCGAAAAATTTTTTGTTTTTATTTTTAGCAAATATATATTTCAAACATTTGAAAATATACAAGAGCAACAAAAACGTAAGTTTTTTACTCAAAAATACACAAACGGACGTTTTCAAAGAATGACGGTTTTTGGCCAAAAATGCAAAGGGTACCCCGTTATCAAAAATTGAAAATTTTCCCAAAAATCGAAAAATTTTTTTTTCTTTTATTTTTAGCAAATATGTATTTTAAATATTTGAAAACATAAAATAAACAAACAAGAGCAATAAAAACGCAAGTTTTTTACTCAAAAATACACAAACGGACGTTTTCAAAGAATGACGGTTTTTGGCCAAAAATGAAAAGGGTAACCCCTTATCAAAAATTGAAAATTTTCCCAAAAATCGAAAATTTTTTGTTTTTATTTTTAGCAAATATATATTTTAAACATTTGAAAATATACAAGAGCAACAAAAACGTAAGTTTTTTACTCAAAAATACACAAACGGACGTTTTCAAAGAATGACGGTTTTTGGCCAAAAATGAAAAGGGTAACCCCTTATCAAAAATTGAAAATTTTCCCAAAAATCGAAAATTTTTTTTTCTTTTATTTTTAGCAAATATATATTTTAAACATTTGAAAACATAAAATAAACAAACAAGAGCTATAAAAACGCAAGTTTTTTATTCAAAATAACACAAACGGACGTTTTCAAAGAATGACGGTTTTTGGCCAAAAATGCAAAGGGGTTACCCTTACCAAAAATTGGAAATTTTACCAAAAATCGAAAAATTTTTTTTTCTTTATTTTTAGCAAATATATATTTTAAACATTTGAAAGCATAAAATGTACACACAAGAGCAATAAAAACGCAAGTTTTTTACTCAAAAATACACAAACGGACGTTTTCAAAATTTAATGATTTTTGGCCAAAAATGCAAAGGGTATCCCCTTATCAAATATTAAAAGTTTTCCCAAAAATCGAAAAAAATTTTTTTCTTTTATTTTTAGCAAAAATATATTTTAAATATTTGAAAACATAAAATAAACAAACAAGAGCAAAAAAACCCCAAGTTTTTCATTAAAGAATAAACAAACGGACGTTTTCAAAGAATGAATGCCCGTAAAGTGGCATCTCAATGAAGTGGACACTTTCGGCAGGAATCGTATAAGCTACTTAATCCTTTTGCAACTAGATAACAGAGCATGATTGCACAGATTCGCATGACAGGAATACTTGAATGTAACTGGAGGATTTGAGAAATACTAACTTTCAAAGTGTTTTCTACTAAAAAACCATTTCATTGTATAGTTAAATGGATTTTGCGGCAACTACGGATAATATGGTATTTATTTTTAGCAAAAACAGGCAATTCCCGAGAATATGTAATATACCACCGGGAGTTAGTTGGTCGTCTGCCTCCAATGTCAAGAAAGCAAAGGATACCAACTACGTGCTAGAAGTTTTGGCATCTATTTGCTAAATACCTGGAAGTAAATAATTTTTTATTATGTTGTTTTTAGTATCTTCTCGAAAGAGATATCAGATGCTTTTTAAAAAATTTCGGACAATAATTTTTTATATTTTTGTTTTATTAAAATAGAAATACAAGGGAAGTTGTGGTTTTTGGGGTGTTGGTGTGACCACAATACGTAGATGTATGACTGGCCTGCGGCAATTATTGCCTTCTTAGCTTCTTAGCTACTAATCATATGACTACAGAGAAGTCATAGCAGTAATTCTTACAGTAATTCTTAGCAACGGCCCTAAAAAGAAAACATGCATTTCTAAATAAAATATTTTTTTTTAAACCAACTCAACTTGGTAAGCTTTTGGCTTATGCGCTGTAAAATACACAGAGATAAAAATACAAGTTCTGTGTAGGAATGGAACCTGCCACCTCCTGTTTAGTGGGCAGTTCTTTATAAACTTATACGCGAGTTGCAGCTGCTCTGCTATTTAAATTATTAAAATCTATTTAAATAAAACTTTCCTCTTAATATGTATTTCACTAATTTGAATTAAATTTGATATTCTGAATAGGGAAATAAAAAATTTTTTAATCATTTATGCTAATTAAGTTGCATTTTAAATATTTATATATACTTGGAATTTGTGCAAATCATTAAAATGATCTGTGTGAGGGATTTTAATAGATTAAATAATGCTGTTGTGCATGAAATACAAAAGCAAAGTATCTAGAGTATTGGCTTTTAATGCCTTGCAAGCGCATGCATAGACATGCATTTCTATGAGAAGTCGTAAATTCGCCCAGCAAACATACACAAGCTGGAGTGAGTGTCCTGCCTAAACTGTAAAGAGATGTGTGAGTGTATGCGTGTGGCTAAATGTAATTGTTTGCTTTTATCTACGAGTGTGTAATCAATAAATTTATGTTAATAAATGAGCTTTCATTTATAAATTATGCAGTCGTGTGAAAATAGTTGCATGCATAAATTGGTCCATTTGAAGGATTATTTTGCGTACAACACATTCTCGCAATTATTTTATTTGCTGTTTATTATGAGCAATAGTGCAATTGTTACAATAATTTAATGTCAGGATGTTGGGATTTAATTTAAAGCCGGGTAATTCTTTAATTTAATAATTTAGAAATTTTGCATTGGGTTGAATACAAAGTTTGGCTGGCAGGATAATTTTGGTCTTGTCGATCAGTTTAGCAGTTGCTAAAAAATAAATTCACTCACTTCCGTATTCACAAAAATCCTTTTTTTTTTTTGTAAACACTTCCTGTTTGGTTTGAGTGAAATTAAATTTAAATATTTTCACCATCTGCAGCAAAAGAAATTTAAAATATGTTTTATTACAAAATCGACTGAAAGGATATGAAATAAAAACTAAAAAATCCTTGAAAGTTGTTACAACTTTTCTAATTTCTGCCAAACTTTAAGTTGCAAAATAAAATCTGCACTTCTGTATAAAAACCAAAAGGGTTTTCTGTAACAACTAGAAAAACTAGAAAAAAGGTCATACATGCACACATACATTCACGCACGTACAATTTCAAAGGTGGCCTTAAACTCACTCTCTACACTTTTACCAGCAGTTATTTTCTAAAACGACTAAAGCAACAATTCTATTTGTATTCGCTGTGAATCCAGCGCTGTCACACAAGTGTGCCAAACGTGATCAATATGAAATGTTTAATGTTGTAAAAGTAATCGTACGCTTGTCTATATATATATGTGCCTATGTGTGTGTACTAGTGTCTGCAGCTCAGAATCATCTTTATCGTTTTATATAACAATTCCTTTTAATAAACACACACATAATTGCACACAAGAGACTGAGTAAGCGCATATCCGTGCCCATTTACGCAGTTTTTATGTACTGGAAATTAAAACAATTTTATAGAAGGTGGCCAGCATATTTTCAGAAGTCTGACCACCTTAAAAAAATCGCTATAAAATATTTTAGAGACTGCTCCATTTTTATAAAAAATTATGCTCTGCGAATTTTATGAAAATATTCTTAAATATTGGGAAATCGTTTAGTTTATATGTTGCTTTAATTTCCACAAATAGTTTTTTTTATAAAAACGGCAAATCAAATAGTATTGTTGTTGTTGACAACACTGACAGAAGTTCTGGATTCGTTTCCAGGCCCCGGCATGCCAAACCGAGTTACTGGTATCCTGTTTGCTCAAACAGTTTTTACTGTAATCGTAAATGGCCATTAAAAAGTCTTCTCTGGAAGCCAGAGCAGTTCCTTTGATTGCTTTGGAGTGAAGGAGGAAAAGGATAGCATAATGGCGTTGGTCACTGATAAAACCCGCAATTAATAATTATTGATGCTATAATATTTGTATATCCCAGCACCTTCCATATGCATCGCTCTGATTCCATGCCATTTTAAAATATTGCATAAAAATGATGCAAACAAATATTTCCTTGTTGATTGAAATAAATGCAACTCTGATCGCATAAAAATTGTCATTTTGTGAAAATGACTTGTCAAAAAAATCTGTCAGACAGATGCATTTTTAGGCCACACTATCCAATTTTTTAAGTACACATACCACATTTTACATATCGTACGATTATGTAGGATAATAAATCATGGCCTTTATCAGAAGCGTCGCCAAAGTAAGAAATTAAATCATCTTATTGGTAGTAGAGGGCGTGTAACAAATATATAATTAAAACGGAAAGATCTTACCTTCCAAGTTATAGAAAAATATCTCCTTTATGTGAGAATCTTAAACCGAATGGCGCAGTTGTCCAAATGCATTTCAAATTCAGGCATGCATTCATGCAAAGAATTACAATTAGGATCAAAATTGGTCATATATGTAGATATTTTATAACATTGAAATTATTAGAACTTCTCATTTAGTTAAGAATTTTTGGAAAAACTATTCACTTGTAACATATTTCAATATTTATGCAAATCAAACGGCATTTCTTTAGCGAAATTTCTTTGGATGAATTTCTTCATTATCATTTTTAAACTGCCAGCAGTAGTTCGGTGTTGCTGATAAGGACGTGTTCACACTATGTAACTCTTAGTGCAAAAACTATTATTGTGTATAAGAGTAACGAGACATAATAAGACATCATTTGCACTACTTTCTCAGTCAAGAAAAAATCAAAATTTCTTCAACAAAAGTTTCATACTGTGAACAATGATAGGCATATGGTAAACGCGTAACGGGAACATTATAAAATTGCATGCTAATTTATATTCCCCGATTATTATTTAAACATTTTTAGTACAATTTCCACATCATTTAATAGATTTGCTTTTCACTTTATTGTTGCGTGCAATCGAAATTCTTTTACGCTTTTTTGATATTTTATTTATTCTATTTATATTCTCATTTAGTTGTTGCCCAAATAACGCAGCTGCAAGTGGGGAGAAAATAAAGCATTTTAAGAGGAAATGTGTGTGTGTGTGTGTTTGTGTTTGTGCAATTTCCATCATTTGCACAAGTGCGACAGTACGAGAGGTGGCAATACTTCGATGAAGTACGTTTGAGTTTGAGTGTGTACAGATTCGCATTTCTCTGTGTATGTGTGTGTGTGTGTGTGCGTGGTCTTCATACAATATGTTGCATCATTTACATATTTCGTATATATTGTTTTTAAATGAAAATGCTTTACATTTTTCCATTTTAGCAAGTTTATTACAATAAAAACTTTCTCCTGAAGATTGAACGTTTTGTTTGCGCTTGAGAGAGCAAACACGAACAATAAAATATTATCATACAAATTTATATATCTTTTACCTTCTGGTATTATTCCAATGCAACTTTATAATGCAAGCGAGCTAAAAGAAGTTTAGAATACGAACACAAAACCTCACACGAATCATAAAGTGAGTAAATAAAATTATAAAAGTTGCAAAGTAATTCTTTGAAGGTCTTGTGCTTGAAAGTGTGTTGGAAAAGCTTTTATACTTCTTCTGTTCTTTCACTGCCAGCTGATTTCGAACTGTACCTGATTTACTATCCCACACACTCGTATTATCCAGTCACACGAAAATCTAATCTTATTCTATACTATGATAAAAAAAATCGCATCAAAATGATGTTGTAGGTGCCACACTAGCACACAATAATGCTGCAAACAATGTTATTCTTTGTTGATTGAAGTAAATGCAACTCTGATCGCATGAAAATGGTCATTTTATGAACATTTTCAACATATTTTTCGAACACAGGATAATACATTTCCATGCCAGAAGACAAGACGTACTTGAAAATCGGTTCGCTTTATTGCAACTGAAAAGTAATTAAATACAGTGACCCAAATGCGTCTGCCCGTCATTGCTCGGCAATTTCTTTATTTTCTGTTTTTTAAATAGTAATTGAAATGGTTTGGCAAACAAAATTTATTTTGTTTTACTTTAGAATTATAAATAGTTTAATACAGTACGTGACAAAAGTACTTAAGTGTTGCGACTTTTCTTAAAACACTTTAAATTGTTTAATAAAGAACTCATAAAAGGCGAGTAAATCATCAAAACACTACTCGTAATTATTCAAGAGTTTGATTTAGAAGAGAATTAATGAACTATAAGATATGTATTTTAATGATTGTTGTATGTATTTTATGATATTGTTGTTGTATGTGGAATGCTTCTTGAATGGTTTGGCAGGAGGTTGTTATCAGCTTGGACTACCAGTTGTGTTTTTCTAACTTATTCCACACTTTTAATGCGATACGGACATATAAAGTTTTTCACTGTTTTCCAAATGAGACTTTATGTAAATTCACTGCTCAGAAAGAAAGTTGAAGCAGGTGCCTCAAAAACATGTTCCAAAATGTTCACTTTTGTACCATGCATACAAGAGATGGAACCTATGCAGTCTCATAACAAGAGATCTCATCTGTTTTGCTGACTTTTGTATATTGGAAAGAGATAACAGTTTAGCAATTGAACTCTGAACGCCAAACTTTGTACTGAATTATAATAATTTCACTGCATTGTTGTATAAAAAGTGTATTGCCTTAAGTAGTCAGTTCGAACCCAATGTTTTTTGAATCGATTCGTAATACCCGGCGCTCAATCGCATAAATTTTTGTGAAGTGCTCAGAAAAATACAAAAAGTAATAAGTGAGGAAATCACAGGTACTGTCCACTTAACATATACCAGCAAACAATTGTATGAATGATGACACGATTCAAAGCACAAAAGGGGAAAGAAAGTAAGTGAAAAGAAGAAAGCGAAAACAAAATTTTTTGTGTACTTTATTAATTTTGAATATTAAAAGTAAAAAATTATATTTAAGTAATTTTATTAAATTTTTTAATTCTTTGGAAAATGATTTCTTTTATGTATAACTGAAGATCAAGAGCATTTTAAAGGTTCAGAAAAATAACAATCGGTTATTTCTGAAAATGAATAAAAACAGCTGATTTGAAAATGCCATTTATTAGAATTAAAAAATTAGTCTTCTCTTGTCTTCTGGAAAAGTATTTCATTGTTTAAGGCAAAGAATGATACAACCGGCTCAACATCTGTCCCCAAACGCCAAGACGATATTTGTGTGCTGGTATTAGAAAAATATATATCTTTCCACTCTCAGTTGGAGATTCACTTCTGAACACTCTCGTGGAAGGGCGATTTTGAAAACAAAACGTGTTTTTGGAGCACTCTATATGTGAGTAGCCGAACCCAAAGACATTATTCACTGCATTCCCTTAAATACGTATAAGTACAGAGAATAAGTTGCTCCGCGACAACGCGTTGTTGTCCTGCGATCAGTCATGATAATTATTCGAATATCCACACCATTTCCTGCGTGCGTCTCAGCTTTCGTCTTTTCCTCCTCTAAGAAAGTTCACTAAGTACAGAGACAAAAATTAATGCTGCTGATATGTGATTTTATTGTATTTTTTCTTTCATTTGCTTTTGTAGGCGTTGGGCCCGAATGAGGCAAATTTCTTAATGCCTTTGAGAAGATTAAAGTCGCAAAATGGCAAAAGGTTTTGCAAATTTAAGCTCCAAGAAACCGTAAATTATTCAGGCATTAAGGAAAGATATAAAGTTTTAAGCAAATGTAGGGAACACAGGCAGGAATCGCTAAAATCACTGTAACAAAAGCAACGAAAGCCATGAAAGCACACATGAGCGCCAGTGATGATAGAAGTGTTGCGTTCTGTTGCGCATGTTGACTTTCAAATTATAAATTAGGTTGCCCTTAATTCCATGATATATTACCTCGCATGCAACTCTGTTTCCAAAAGAAAATTTAATAATCCGATTTAATAAAATTTTCTTTCGAACATTCCAGTGCTGATAATTTGCTTGTAATACAAAACAAAATTGTTTTTATTTCATTTCGCAATATAAACCAAAATTATATTTTTTAGGCAAATTTATAATGCTTTATGGGAAAGAAAAATAAACTTAAATTAATGGGAAGAGGAAAGCTTTTAGGTAAGAACTTTTTTTTTTATTGTTTTTATTTTTTTATTTTTAAATTTTATTTTATTTTAAATAACATATTAAATATGACGAAAAACGTATGTAAATACGTTGCCATTTGCGAGGAAGTTCATGCCCGGGGCTCATAAGCAGGCCTTCAAATAAAAAACTAGTAGTTTAACTACAAACTCTTGGCATGGGCAGAGTAACTTTTTAACCCATGACCTCAGCTATTTGTAATAAGTCTAGCAATGAGCTTTGGCGCGGGCACTGTAATTTACATAATTTTATTAATACAGCCGACGCTCGGTATAATGAATGATATATTGTCAAATTCGTTTTATCGCGAAGCTTTTTTTTAAGTTGCAATTTTATTTACAAAAAAAAAAAAAGAAAAAGATAATTCAAATATCATTGCATTTCTAACAAAAAATAATAATAATTAACATTATAACAAAGAAAAACATTTAAACACGTATTTTTTTTGTTGCATTCGTTATAGCCAGTATAAAAATTTCAAAAGTGTTCGTTATATGGGGTAGTCAGTGTAAAAGATTCAAAAATTTAGCTCATTCGTTATATACCGAATTTGTTATACTGAGTATTCGTTATAGCGAGCGTTCACTGTATTTTATTCAATTTATTTTTAAAACAAAATTTATTGTGTCTCATTTATTGTGTCACACTGTCGTTTGGCAAACGCCAGAAATTATCAAATTTTTTTTTTTTTGGTTTTAAGTAAACTAACCTGCAAAGCTTTCGGCTGGTCCGCAGGAAACCTACCAAAGGCTAAGCTAAAGTCGAACCTGCGACATCCAGCTTAGTGAGCCGTCATAGCCGCACTTATGCACCTTGACCACTTATGGCGTTGCTTAAGACAAGATTGAAATCGCAGAGAAATGATGGCAAAAATTTAAGCCCCCTCTACCCCCGAGATATGATGATTACACAATTATTATGTTCCATCCATTGCCAAAAATTCGCCTGCGATAAACACAAAATGAATAATAAAAACATGCTAATATTAAGATAACATTTCGCCTACTGTTCTTGCTGCTAACAGCGATGGGCTGTTATCTTAACAGTTATTGTTTCTGTTATCGGTAAGTTCCGATGCAGCTTGTAGTTACTTAAGCCACAACCAGTCAAACATAATTTTTTTTTTTGTGTCTCTTATAACAAGTTTGTGAATTTAAATTAATAGCTGAAGGGCGTATCGGGTGTTTAATGCAGGTGCGGCAAACGTGTGTTTAGCGACTACAAATGGGAAAGCGAATAATCGAAATTATTTGTACCCTTTTTTTTTTGGAAGCAAAAAAATTTTTAGGAGAGAAATGCAGGCCCTTGACAATACATGGTGGAAAACTACACTTTCCCTCTACTGCTCTCACTGTCCAGAAATTCCGACTCATTGCATGACAGATGAGAATACGGAGCGCTACTGCAAATGGTTTTTAAACCGTGCACGATGAAAGCATGTCTCAATGTATGAATCTCATTTCGCTCTCATACCCTCTCTTCGCCTCTTTCCCTCATTCTTGTGACTAATATTTTTGCACTTTCCCTACCATGACCGATAAGAAGCCATGAGAAACTACCTGTGCTCACTATCGATTACCAACAAATATGTGCATTTATTTAGACATCGAAACGTAAGAAATATTTATATTTAGAAATAACGGAATGTTTACGTTTGCTTATGGCGCCGTTCATACTAATCACGTGACGCTTAACAACATCTTGAAAGTTCTGGGAGAAACTGCCACAATACCGACTCCCTAAATCGTCAACTAAACTATCTCTTAGATATAAAATAATAGAATGTATAATTTTTATTTGTTTTTTTATTGTTTTTTTTTTTTTTTTTGTTTTAGTTTTATTTTCCTTTGATAAACTTTATGAGCAAATTAAGAATGAATTGTATATAAGAACGAAAGAAAATGTTTTATTATAAAATTAGCACGTTTTCGCCGGCACAAACATTGTAAAGATCTAACAATTATAAGAGTAGTTTAGTTAAGGTGTTATCTTGCTTGCTTTCAACAAATGGAATCGCTTGTGATTTAATTTATTGTTTACTCTGTTAAATTTCTGGTTGTGAAATAATCTTTTTAAATAAACCGATTGGCGGCAATATAACATTTTAACAAAATGAAAAATATAAATTAATAGCAGAGCGAGTTAAATTTTAAATATTTGTTACTTATCTGGTAACAATAGAAAAAACAATAGAAGAAAGGCAAATTTAATAATTTCTGATAATAATTGTGTGTTTTATGGGGCCGAGGTGGCTTTATATTTTTTAGAAGTGATTTGGATCATTAGCTGTAAGTAATTCGGCGCGAAAGCATTAAGTTTTTTATCTTTTTTTTTTGGCAAGAAAAACTAACAAAAGGATAAAGCAGAGACGTGGAAAAATAGAATAAAAGATGCAATCTTTTAAGGCAGAAGAATTGGGGGAAAACCCGCGCCAGCATTCCAATGCCATCTCTTCGTTGATGTTTTGGTGAGTTTGTGGGTGGCTTTGTGTTCAAGTTTGCATCCTTATGGAAGTGATCTAGTCCTTGCTGATCTAGCCAATATTTTATTTTAGCTTTACAATGCCGACGTTTTTCAAAGGTCGCAAGACAGTGTTAAACGAAGAAGATCTTTACCGCGCTTTAAACGAACACAAATCAGGTATGAAATAAATAACAAACTTAGTCTCATTACTTTAACAACAAGAATTCAAAGAAAAATTATTAATAAAAGACAAAAAATCTTTATAAACAATTTGTGGTGGAAATTTTTTTTTTTTAAATTTTCCGTTACCTTTTTCTTGTTCGGTAATTATAAAGGTAATTAGCGAAAAGAATTGGCCAAACTGTAGATAACAAGCTTGTCGGCGACTTAATCGAACCAGAACAGTATGTGATAAAAATTAGCTTACAGTTGTGAGAGGAGAATTACCTCTCTTTCGAACTGGTGCTCTTTGAATAGCATTTAGTTAAAGCCGGCAGAAAGTTGAAATATTTATTTTCAATTTCCTTTAAATATCTGATATTTATGCTGCCATACTGAGACTTTCTTTTGTATACAAAAATCCATTTTGCCTTTCTTTGCCATAATTGGGGAAGTGCTACAGAATATTCAATGATCCCAGAGCTGGCTGACCTTCAGCACCAAAACGTTTACAACTAAAACGTTTCTACTGCTCCATGCCCTAGGTAACATAGTAAGATAACGAAGGAGTATTTACTTGCTATATTCTAACTTATCTAGCAAAGTCTTGGGAGACACTGCCTTTCAGCGCATTTTTCAGCTCTTATCCAGTTATTATAAGAATAACAACAAAATATTTAATCAATAATACTATTAAGATTTAACAGGGTAAAGTAACGACGGATTGTGCGCTCGCTGGACTCTGACCGATCTAGCGTAATCTTCCCTCCGAAAGCTAAGATGTGCTAGCGAAGCCTTGGGAGACACTGCGTTCCAGAGCATTTTCCAGGTCTAATCATATTATCATAAGAATAACTATAATACTCTTAAGGCAATTCGCGGTTGCATATTCCGAAATTATAAAAACAAATCTTCGAATCCAGTGATTCTCAATATTGAAAACCCTACTCACATTTCACCACCTCCGCTAAATTCATATCAACTTTTTAAATGAAAACTATAAAAAAAAATTGCCGTCAGAATAATAAATTTGAAATTCCTAAAATATTCCATTGCCAGTAATTTTTTGATTTACTTTAATTGATAAAAATCTTTGGGCTCTCGCAGTTTAATCGGAAGAGTATTGATAATAAATTCTTGCCAGTCGCGAAAATAGTGAATGCTCCTTTAACAAACAATCTTCTGTCTCATTAGCAATTCCAAATAAAATTATCGTTTGTTTTTTTTTTTTTGATTTAATAACAATTATTGGTTCGCCTTATAAGTAAAAAGTACGGCAAGTTTTTACAGAAATTTCTTATATTTAGCCTGCATAGGGAAACAACATTTCTTGTAATTCTCGCATGCAGAATATTTAACGCATTAATTTAAGGTTTTTTATGTCTCAAATAATTTTAAATCGTAAAATCTCTTTCGACGAAAATCTTTCTTAATTACAGTGAAAGCAATTTTTTTTTTATAAATTGCGATCATCCATAACAGAACTTAAAAGTGACTTGTACGACTTTTCATAAGTAGAATGAATATTTTGGCAAATTTGGGGTAGGGATTGCAAAATCAATTTCTCCTTTTCCAGTTTTTAATGTTTTTCCAATTTTTTTTAAAAGAATTCGCATAATTACTCGGTATTTAATTGAAGTAATTAACGACTGTTAAGTTAACATTGTTGTTTGTTTTTTGTCGCATGCGATATTTTTTTCTCAATGTAAATTGTGTGAAATTGCTATAGAATTTCTCACATTTTCTAGAAATTGCCACAGTGGTTCGTCAGTGGATTAAGAAGGTATATGCCCACAAATTAGGTTATTAGGCTGCATTGATGGAATATTGGAATGGTTTTAGGCAGCCTTTGAAAATATGCCTTAGTGAAAAAAACTATTATAGATAACTTTTATCAGAGTTATAGCCAGCCTGGCCAAACCATTCTTGGTCAGCTGATCAAACATAAATGGGCAAACATTATATATTAGTTGCTTTGTCGATCCTTACCTCGAAGTTTAAAGGATTAACTAAAAGTTCAGCTGGCAGTACATATTAGAGAGGTTTGGCTCATAAACAGGGTTATGCCAGAAGCAGTGACATATCCAGATTCCATAAGAGCCCCTAATATTCCCTATTTCGCAATTCACTAAATAGGCGAAAATGTTTGAATTGAAATTGATTGTTTGTGTTTCTTGTTACAACTCTGATTTGCTAAACTATCCTATTAATTGGAGTCAGTAGTTGGTCTCCAGGTGTTGTTTGTAAAAACTTAGATGCAGGTTCCCCTGAGATCTGCATTAGCATTAGCATGCCGTGCAAAGTTAAATGGAACGAGTTAACCCCACAGCAATCAATTTCAATTTATTTTCAAGTCGAATTTAATTTAACTAAAAATTTAATTTAATTTCTTCTACTTTTTTTAATACATAATTTTTCCAAGGTTTCCCCGAATTTTTAAGTTCCTTCAGTAGGCATATTTATGAGTACTTCAAATACGTATTCTCTTTCTCGTTTGCTTAACAAATCCACTAATTCGGTATTACTAATCGATATTTTGACCCACCTTTCCATTGGATTGCTTTGTTACCCACTGGCCACCGGGTAACACATAATGCGTTTAATAACAGAATAAGAATTATAAATAAGACTTTCAAAAGCGTTCTTGTTGGTTGCAATTATTTATGATACAACAATAAAATTCATTAAATAATTGTTTCGCTCCCGAACCATAAACTGATGACTCCGTTCATTGTGTAGGATTTAATTTAAAAGTTATAAAATAATCAAATTTAAGCAAAATCTTATCAAACATTAATTTTCTTGTAGATCGAAAGTAAAAAGTTAATTTTTATGGCTTCAGCTCGTATGTGCATTCTAATATTCTTATCTAGAATGGGCCAATGTCATGGCAAAAAAGTCTTGTCAGTTAATGACTTCTATGGACGGATTTTTGTTTGTTTTCATACGACTGGTGGCCCATAATATTGAGCATAAGAAAGTTCACTTTAAGACCTCAACACCAGTGCAAAATTTCGGATTCGTAGCATTGCAAACTTTTAGCCGGTTACAGTGAACTCTGCAATTGTTTGATCTTATGCAGCCTAAAGTAGCATCTAAACTTGATTACTATTCTTTTTCGAGAATAGTTTCCAAGTGACGAAAAAAAACCAATATCTCCGTGCCAAAGACTGATCTGAAAGTCTTTGGCACTGATCTGAAGATCTTTTGACTCTGGTTATTGGCCAATGTATTTGAGAGTACTTGTTATATATTTTTCAGATTATGTCGGGAATAAGCTCAGCAGAGCATGGCAAGAAGAGTGTCAAAAATCAAGGGGTACTAAGAAATCGCCAAGTTTATTCAAGGCCGTTGTGAAGGCATTTGGCTTGCACTACATGGTGTTGGGCTTGGCATTATTTTTCATTGAAATTGGCTTAAGGTAAGAGATCGGAAGTGGATTAAATGTTTAAATGAAATGTATTCAATTAAATATATTTAATTGGCAGATGCATGCAACCAATTTTTCTGGGAGAACTAGTATCATTCTACACAAATATGGATCCCACTAGCCACAACCAAAACGATGCCTATTTGTACGCTGCGGGTGTGATTTTATGTAGTGTTTTCAATGTCTTATTTCTTCATCCGAACTCTTTGGGCATTCAACATTCGGGCATGAAAATTCGTGTAGCTCTTTGTAGTTTAATTTATCGTAAAGCATTGCGTTTGAGTAAAAGTGCCATGGGCGAAACCACTTCGGGCCAAGTGATGAATTTAATGTCAAATGACGTGGGGCGTTTGGATACATCCATGTTGCATATTCATTATTTATGGATCGGACCAATCGCTATAGCAATCGTTACATATTTAATGTATTTGGAGGTAAGCGGTTTTTAGTGGTATCCGTTCAACAAGGCACTGCTTTCCAGTACCTTATTACTTCACAGTAAGCTGCTTACAGTACCAACAATGACTATTAGAAAATTTTTAGTTCCCAACATTGTTATATTGGCAGCACTTCTGTACGCTAATAAATGACTGAGACTGTGTTTTCGCCAAAAATATCTCTTGCAACTACAGGCCCATAAACCATTTCACGTACCTTCAAAGCGGAAAATAGCAGCCATGCTAAAACGCTACTCGTACTAATTAGGCTTCGTAATTTCTCTAGATTTCCCTGTCACCTATCTTTTTTTCAACCACTACCCCACTGCCAGGAAGTCAAAGAGAGAAAAGTTTTATATTACAGGCAATTGCATTATTTGCAGTGTATAATACGATCTGCACTATCTGGCCCCTGTTCACAATATGAAACTTTTGGCTGTTTAACACTTTTTCCATTCGTTTTCTTGACATGTTTTGAAATGGAAAGTGAAAAAGACGAATTACAAGGTTCTTTCCAGGGACACAAATAAAACTTAAAAAGAAAAATATATAAAAAATTTCGGAAAAAATTCATACTGTGGACAGGGATTTGCAATATTTTTCGCCGTAGTCACTACGTGTTCTCGTATCAAGCAATGATACGAGAATTATTAAACGAATTTTAAAATCAATTATATTTCGTGTAGGATTCAACTGTTTTATCCATTCAGAATTATTTAGTTCCGGAGGCTTTTCTAGTGCATGACGCCTTAAAACGTTTCGTAACACAGCCAGGACCTTCTTTTCATATCTTTAAAGTGTTCTTTAGTTTAAATCTGATCGTTCAAAATTTATTAAACTTACGATCCGGCTCATGTAGAAAAGTTCTAAATATGATTTTTGTTTTCGTAATGATCTTCCAGATTGGCATTTCCTCCATTTTCGGTGTCATCCTGATGCTGCTGTTCATACCTATGCAGGGTTTTCTGGGCAAAAAGACATCAAAATATCGTTTGCGCACTGCTCTGTCTACCGATGAACGGGTACGCATGATGAACGAAATCATATCCGGTATACAAGTAATCAAGATGTATGCCTGGGAATATCCATTTGGCAAAATTGTCGACCATATACGGCGGAAAGAAATGAAGGCGATACGTTACGTCAATTACATACGCGGCATGTTCTCATCTTTCATAATGTTTTTAACTCGCATTTCTGTCTTCACCAGCCTTGTGGGCTTCGTTTTATTGGGCAATCTTTTAACGGCGGAAAAGGCTTTCGTGATTACAGCTTATTTAAATATTTTGAAAACCATTATGACGGTATTCTTTCCTTTGGGAGTGGGTCAGTTCGCAGAAACCCTGGTGTCTTTTAGACGATTGCAAGCTTTCATGATGCTTGAAGAAACTTCACTGTCTAAAAAGAAGACCCAGTATTATCCTTTGGAAATAGTGCCTACAGCGATTGTTAGCGAAAATGGCAAAGAGTGGAGCTTGCCAGCAAAGAGAGACAGTGTAAAGCCCTGCATTGAAATAAGTCACTTAAAAGCGAAATGGAATTCGACATCAACGGAATTTAATTTGAATGATATAAATTTGAGTATAAAACCAAGAACACTGGTAGCAGTAATTGGACCCGTAGGTTCAGGCAAATCCAGGTAATTTACAAGTTTATACTCAAAGTGCAGCAATTGTCAATGTTGTCTCTTCTTATAGTTTAATACAGGCCATATTGGGCGAACTGGCTCCTTCATCTGGTTCTCTGACAGTCAATGGGGTTTTGTCTTTCTCTTCGCAAGAGCCTTGGCTTTTTACTGGTACTGTCCGCCAAAATATATTATTCGGCCTACCCATGAACAGGCAACGCTATAATATGACAGTGAAAAGATGTGCTCTGCTGCGCGACTTCGAACTCTTGCCTTATGGCGATAAGACAATTGTAGGAGAACGGGGTGCCTCACTATCAGGCGGGCAAAAGGCTCGAATTAATTTAGCACGAGCAGTTTATCGTGAAGCAGACATTTATCTGCTTGACGATCCCCTAAGCGCTGTCGACACTCATGTAGGACGCCATTTGTTCGACGAGTGTCTAAGAGATTATTTAAGGGAGCACATAGTGATATTGGTAACACATCAGCTGCAATTCTTAGAGCACGCAGATCTCATTGTTATCATGGACAAGGGCAAAGTAAACGCTATGGGCACATACGAGAGCATGCTACAAAGTGGCCTGGACTTTGCCCAACTTCTTTCTTTTGCCGACGAAGAGGAAGTAAACAACGAGAGTTCAGATAACAGAAGATCCAAACAAAGAAAGCCAAGTGGTATTTCAATAATCTCCGCTGTAGAATCTATAGCTGCCGACGAAGCTCCTAGACAGCTTGAAGAGTCAAGAGAAGAGGGTAAAATTGGTTTTAAGCTATACAAAAAGTACTTTGGCAGCAGTGGTGGATGGTTCACATTATCGCTGTTGACATTTTCTTGCTTGGCCTGCCAAGTTTTAGCCTCTGGATCGGACTATTTTCTATCTTATTGGTAAGCGCGTTTACTTTCAAATACGAAGAGATAAAATTATAATCCGCTGGGAGGGGCAGATCCAAATGTAGGCTCATTAAATCAAAGCTGAGCACGAATGACCAAAGAGATGGCACAAGTTATCCTAAATAAAAATATCGCTTACTCGTATATTTCGAAAAGCCAATAAATAAAACTGGAACCGAATATGTAAGATGACGACTTGTAGAGTATAAATCAATCCTAAGAATCGAACCAGTTTCATTTAATTGCACAAAATAATAATATAATTTCGAAGTTAAAGAAAAAAATATTAAAGAAATATTTTTATGATTTTTATTTAAAGGGTAAGCAAAAATGAAGAGCGTCTTCCCGATATATCACGAGCCGATGTACAAGCGAATCCTGTTGATATCTATATCTTTACAGCCCTTAATGTGGCTGTAGTTCTCTTCTCGATATATCGCAGTTTTCTGTTCTTCAATTTGGCCATGAAATCGTCCACGACTTTGCACAATGCCATGTATTTGGGTGTCACACGCGCTGCAATGTATTTCTTCAATACCAATCCAGTGGGCCGCATACTAAATCGTTTCGCCAAGGACATGGGTCAAGTAGATGAGATTTTGCCCAGCGTTATGATGGACGTTATACAAATATTTTTATCTTTGTTCGGCATCTTGGTGGTACTGAGCTTAGTGAATCCTTGGTATTTGCTGCTCACCGCCATACTTGTGGTATCATTTTATTATTTGAGGTCGTTCTATTTGAAGACCTCCAGGGACGTGAAGAGGTTGGAAGCGATAAGTAAGTGCAGACTGGTGTAGAAAAGTTTCAGAAAAAGCTAAATTTTCTAATTGTGTTTTAGCTCGCTCGCCTGTTTATACCCATATGGCTGCCTCCCTTAATGGCCTGGCCACCATTAGAGCTTTTGAAGCTGAACAGGTGTTAATTGCGGAATTCGACAATTACCAAGATCTGCACAGTTCGGCTTTTTATATGTTTTTGAGTACAAGTCGCGCCTTTGGGTATTGGTTAGATTGCTGCTGTGTGATTTATATTGCTTTTATAACGCTTAGTTTCTTTGTATTTGCCCCGGAAAATGGTGGTATGGTGGGGTTGGCCATTACACAGGCCTTGGGCATGACTGGTATGGTCCAATGGGGGATGCGGCAGTCGGCCGAATTAGAAAATACCATGACATCTGTTGAAAGAGTGGTTGAATATGAAGGTATAGAAGCGGAAGGAGAATTGGAATCTCAGCCTGATAAAAAGCCACCCAAGTCATGGCCCAATAAGGGTCAAATTAGATTTGATAACTTAAGCTTGCGTTACAATCCAGATCCTCAATCAGATTATGTTTTGAAATCTTTGAATATTTCCATAAAGCCTTGCGAAAAGGTGGGGATAGTGGGTAGAACGGGCGCTGGCAAATCATCTCTCATAAATGCGCTGTTTCGTTTGTCCTACAACGATGGCGCTGTACTAATAGATGAAATAGATACCAATGAGTTGGGCTTGCACGATTTAAGGAGTAAAATTTCCATTATTCCTCAAGAACCGGTACTCTTTTCTGGTACAATGCGTTACAATTTGGATCCTTTCGATGATTATTCCGATAGTAAATTATGGGAGGCTTTAGCAGAGGTAAATTCATTTCAAAAGCTAAAAAGGAATGTTTTGTTAATTATCTCACTGTTTCCAATAGGTCAAACTAAATCAAGTGGTATCAGATATGACAAATGGCCTGTCTAGTATAATATCCGAAGGGGGTGCCAACTTCAGTGTGGGCCAGCGCCAATTGGTTTGCTTGGCACGTGCTATACTACGTGAAAATCGCATCTTAGTTTTAGATGAGGCTACTGCCAATGTGGATCCCCAAACCGATGCTCTCATACAAACAACAATCCGTAAAAAATTCCACAATTGTACCGTCCTTACAATTGCCCACCGTTTACACACTGTCATGGATAGCGATAAAGTTTTGGTAATGGATGCCGGTCATGCGGTAGAATTTGGCTCGCCCTATGAACTTTTAACCAATTCGAGAGTGAATGTCTTTCACGGTATGGTAAAACAAACTGGAAACAGCAATTTCGAGAATCTATTGAGTATCGCAAAAAATGCTCACGAGCTAAATGCAAGCAAACAGAAACCGATTTAAGTTTTTAGTGATTTTCCTGATTTAATTTAAGTTTTTTGAAAGTGGAGAAGACCAATGAGGATTTGGAAGGATGTAATTGTTCAGTTGTAATGAGCAAAACGAGCTATAATTTCGACATGAGTAAAGTTTATTTATCAATAAAAGTTTTGTATTAAATCAATAACTTCTTTTTCATCACATTAAAATGGTTATTTTGCGCATGTGCCCAGGATCCATTATGAATCAAGTGGTTATCCCGCTGTTGAAATAACCCCTATTCAGCGTTAACCCTGGCTAGTAATGCTGACAGATATTCTGTGGCCACACCTTAAAAATTTATAAATGACCTTGGAGTGCCAATATTGAAATATTTCGAAGACATAAAGTTTCAGTCAAGGAAACTTTTCCCTGTCCCCTCAATTTTAGGTAACTCTCCTCAATCTTTTAAAGTACGCAATTTTTGGTCTACATTTTTCTTTAAATTGGATGACTAGTTGAAGAGCGTGAGCCATGCAAACCAAATAATAAAAAAGCGCCATTTTTTCATGCGGATTTTATATTTTCCGCGTTATCGGAAATGCCCATTGAATGGCTCCAGTATTATTTTAATTTGCGCTTATGATAATCAAGCTAAAATCATGGCAGAAGTCCTTGCCAAAGAAGATGACTGTTTTGGTTTATTTTGGTTGACCGAATTTGTGATCCAGTTTGGAAGTGAAATAGTTAGCATATTTCAGGAAATTTTTTCATATCGGGCGAAGGCATTTTCCTAAGCGAATCGAGGTGAACTTTACGTGTTAGGAATTTCAATAGCATGATAAGAATAGAAAACATTGTGGAGCAGTCAGCAAATTTATTTAAGTGCTACTTTGAAAATATTTTCTTCTAAGAATCCTTTTAAGTTTTTTCTTCTATTCACATACATACATACCTCGTATAGAAGCCACCGCACCCATAGAGCAAGTCGTGACCTTTTCAAAATATTTATTGAAAATATTTAAACTTTCATTCATCACCATTTATATGCATGAGAGTGCTTGTTGTGATTCGTTTAAATTGCAATTGTGGGTACACCAAATTATTTGTTTCTTTTTCCATTATTTTCAATTGCTTTGACTTATAAAATACTTTTGCATTAACAAGAACAGCCATGACATTGCTTGTCATTGCACAGTTCACAGTTATTTCGTAAATGTAAATGTCAGGAACTGTCGCCGCCACATGCATACAAATAGCGCAAGCACGCTCACAAGATTGTGAAATTTTTTAATTTTGATTTCCAGCATTTGGCATTACACTCTACACACCCATGCATGCAGTATGGTTGTGACTGCACGCTTGTGTGCCTGTGTATATGTGTGTCAGATAGTATTCGGTATACTCTATCTGCAAGAACTACAGTAGAGCAGGACACTGTGCAAAAGGGTTAAAACGGATTCTTTTTTTTTTTTTTTTTTTTTTTGAAAACGGAAGCGGAAATTCATTATACTCTTTTTACTTGGTAATAATTTAGAACAATAGTCCTTAATTGTTTTTTTTTCCTGAAGATGTTATATAAGGCCGTAACAAAATTTTAAGAAGAGTAAGTAAATATAAAAAATAATTATCTCACTCAAAAAGGAATCTTGTCTTCTACGCTTCAGTTGTGGACTCGAAAATGATTTAGTTTTCCGCACTGTGACTGGAAATATGTCATCAGTCATATGAAGAATAGTCAAAAGTTGACTCCTCTTAACTGCAGACCATTGAAAATGAAACCAACTACTGCAGCACCCCGCAGTACCGAATTCCCACTGAATAGTTTGTCTATTGTTATGGCATGCAGTATTTGCAGTGTAAAAAGGATTCCTTTGTTTTTTCAATAACACTTTCAAAAATTATTGTCCTTTTGTCGTCATCATTGTCCTTGTCTCATCTCACTTTTTACAGAGTAGCTTGATTGCTTGTGTTGGTGACTTTGTCTGTATCTTATATTTAAGAATGTATAAACATGCACAATTCCCATAATCATCACTTGTAATGAGTCAAGTTAAATTGACATTAAGGATTTTCGATTTGTTTTGCATTCGTAAAAAATTTTAAAAATGTGTTTTTTTTTTCAACAAATCGGTTGACGTAAACGTGTTCTGGTTATGTAAATATAATGATATTTAATATGCAGTAAATGACGTTATTCGTGTGATTATACGTAACGTATTTCCAGCTTATAAATGGCAACATGAGATGAAACTGAGCAAAAATTTTTTTTTTTTTTTTTCAACGTTATTTAAGCTTAAATTACAGAATAGAATAGTAGGAGTTTCTTCAGCGAAGCTTTATTGAAAGCTTTCTTTAGTTTAGCGACTTTTCATATCAAGCGGTTGGTAGTAAATGTTTCATAATATTGAAAATACATCCAGGTAAGTATTTCAATTCTTTAGAAGGAAGATGGCCGGTTCAAAGAAAAAATAATTGTTTGGTGACAAAAATTACTTGCGTGTGGCAGCACTGAATGAGTATGAAGGAGACAGATTAATGACAAGTTTTGCTCTCTACTGCCATTGATAAAATTAGCGGTATTAAGCCCCTGAAAACCTTACCTTCACAGTCGTACGATTTGTGAAATATGGCATCTCTGCTGAAAAAATTTCACGGTATGACCTACAATTGTCAGATTTTTATGACAAACAAAAGCTTATGAAAATGTTCACAAAATGACATTTTTCAGGCGATCAGAGTGGCTTTCACTTCAATCAACAAAGAAAAAAATTGTTTGCTTCATTTGTGTATGATAGTATGAAACCAGCAAAGTCATTTTGATGCGATTTTTTAAAAAGTATAATGAAACGTTGCCTTTAACACACTTTTCAAACAACTAGAGAACCACACTGACTTTCTCGGCAGAAACAAACAATAACTTGTCAAAATCAGCTGTTTTCTGTTTACAAATGTTACACCATTTCTCGCAACTGGTAGCAAAATTTGGCATGTTTTTTCTGTGTTGTAAACAATTATCAATCAGCAGCGCTTGTGGCGCTTGACTTGTCTCAACTTTCTTGATGCCAACTTTTATTCATTTTAATAATGGCAAATTAAAAATAATTCTTTTTTTTTTGCAGATTTCATATTAATTAAGAATTAATTTTTCTTCCAATAATGCCCTTGGAAATCCTGTAAATCTAAAAATACTTTTTTAAATCGTTAAAGAGGATGACTGTGTATGGAAGCGCCAGCAAGTTTATAAACTGTATGCACAAATAAACATAAATTATGTTGCTAAAAACCATTATAAACTTTTAACAAATTCAAGCTAATATTTATGATAAATGTTTTCTACTTAAGCACGTTGTAAAACTCCACTCAAAACGGTGTTGCCGCTTTATAAAAAAAAAAAAACCAAAACCAAGCGAATCCCTAATTTAATATAGCTATTTCGTGTATTGAAATGTATTTTTAATATAATATTTTTTTAAAGAGAAATTTTATTTAAAACGAATAAAATTTTTAATCAATTTCAAATGGCATTACCAGCAACACTGATATAAGTCCACTAAACAGCTCACACAAAGAGATATCGTTGCTTTTGTGTTTGTGTGGTTGTGTGCTGGTGTGCCTGTGTGTGTCTGTATTGAAAATTTCCAACCAACTAAATACTCACTCATACTTGTAGAAGAGAATAATAATAATAATAATAATAATAAAATTTTTCTTAAACAAACAGAAAAACTTTAAAGTTCATTCACTTTTGAAAGTGACTGACTATTTCGTTGTAAGCTTTTCTGTGTCTGTTTCTGTTTCCGATTGTTTCTCTGTGTGCGTGCGAGTGGTTGTAGGGTTGTATGGCAGAGTATGATGTCCTGGCTTCAGTCGAGTTGATGTTTATGCTTTAGTATCATTGTATTTACTCTCGGGTGTTTCACGTTTTGCTTGCCTAAGTGAGTATGATATTTATGAAGTTGTTAAAACAACAAACTAAAAAATCCTTAAAATATTTTATAAATTTCGATTTTATGCTCGCAGTCTCACATACAACCACACGAGTGCAACACATAAACACATTCATACATTTACGAAATGAAAACTAAATATTTTTGGCAGAGTTAAAGGAACAGCGAGGCGGCTGCTAAGACTTTCAAGGCACTTTCTGTGAAAGCTTGTAGCATAAGCTGGTTAGGGTTGGACTCAAGCATGTTGTGCGCCGGCATTTAATCACTTTATAACGTGGCTGCAATTTTTGAAACTGACTGAAAAATATTTTTAATTTATGAAATATTTATGCAACAAATTTTCGTACAAAATTTTTCATAAATGCGTAGTATTTTTTTGAAAAATAAGGCATCACAACTTAATTTATTATGCACTCTCTGCTCTAAAGCATTTAATTATTCCATTTAAGTGCTCGCTTTTCTTAAGAATGATGCACAATTTCATGCTTTAATGAAATGTAAAGAAAAATACTGTAGTGCTTTCTTAATGGAAACAGCTTAAAAATAATAAAAAAAGCACAAATAATTTTTTTTTTATTTAAACTAAGTTAACCTCCAAAGCTTTCGGGTTGACCGCAGCAAAGCACCCAGGATCTAGGCAGGAATCGAACTTGCAAACTCCGGTTTAGTAGGCTGTGCATTATTATTTATTCGCACTCTTGAAATTCTGTTTAATAAATAATTCACTGACGAACTAATCTGATCCTTTTATGGGCGGCTCTTATTTCGAAAAGCTATTTCTTTAAGCTTTAAATATATTTTAAACGTCTTTTTTTTATGAAATCTTATAATTCATGCTAGTCCAGAGTGGTTTTAGTACAAAAAAATGTGTCTTGCCAAATAAAGATAACTGTAATAAAATTGTTTGCTTGGTTTCAGCCGGAGATTCTGCCACACAAACCATTTTTTATGCGGCAAATTCAGTGGAACAGCAACACCACATTAAAATTTAAAAATTCGAAGTACAACCGAACTGAAACATTTCATCTTAAGCGAGAGCAATACCTTTTAGGTAATGAAATGACTTACGAGTATTATTAGTGATGTGTAATTCCATGTAATCGAATACGGGATAAATGTTTCTGCGCCAATAAATAAACAAAACTCAGATAACTCTTGAACTTGCCTGAAACTTTTTAACATTCGGTCCAACTCTTTTAATTTTACATTAGAGGAAGCGGAGGAACAAGAGATTAATTTTTATACCTGTGTAAGTTGTCCCCCGGGAAGGTATCCTACTTTATTTCTTTATAATTTTTTATTACATGAAGGATAATGAATCCTCCATTCATAAATATATTTTTCAATATCGGTTATTATTTATGGAATACAATATAAGAAAAATGTCCGTTTTTGTCAGCCCCGTAAATGCGATCTCTTTTGAGATAATTTTTCATTCCATTCTGACACATTCAGGCAGTATTTTCACCAATATTTTATTTAAATTGCATCAGCGTTTCTCTACTGCGATTCATTAACTTATAACGATTCGAAAATCCCAAGATTTATCGACAAATATATTCGGTTGCAGTAACGATTTCCTGATTCAGTAACTTCTCGTTATCAACATGGTTATAATTTGACGCCATCTGGCATCGCTCTCAAAATATACAACACCCTCAAAATGGAATAACAAAAACAAAAAAACTTTGAATTAATTTTTAATTTATAACTTTTTCGTTACATTTATTTTAACAATCATATTCCTTTTTTATAAGCCATCGATAAATGCTGCCTTGATAAAGGGAAGCCATGAAATATAATATATAATATAATATATACGTTCAGATACGATTATATACATCAATATATTAATATTATTTTTCATTTAAATTTACATAAACGCTGCGAATAATTGTAAAGAAATGTATTTTATAAAAAAATTTTTATGAAAATAGAACAGAGAAGAGCAAACCCCCCGAAGGTTTGAATTGAAATCATAGAAGATATACCAAACGAAGTTTTAATTTACATATTTCTTTCTTATATGTTTGTGTTCTATAAACGATTATTCCTAAAAAAACTCACTACAATACAAAATCTTCCTTCTAAATCCTTTAAAATAACAACGAGGAAACTATTGTCGGTTGCTTGTCGATAAAACTGAAGGATAAGAAAAACAGCTGATCGGCACCCACAGCGAATATCGCAAAAATGGTTACTCAATAGGAAATTCGATTAATTCTCGTTATAATTATTTTATCGATGCGATTGTTATACAAAAATTTACAGAATCGGACTACTGGTTTCTTTGCTTTTCAAATATCAGCACAAAAAGAAGTCCAGAGCAGTCCAATCTGGCTGCTGATGAATAATTTTTGTGTTTCCAATTGCCCAAAACCGATTATTCTGTTTATTCACATATCCATTCAAAAGAAAATGTGTCCCCTCACTAATTATGAGTCCCAGTAATAGGTGATTGATTTTGTTGAAATGTTTTAACGATTAAAACACGTTGGTTTACCGAATACTTTTCGATTAAAACACGTTGGTGTATCAAATACTTTCCATAACAAATTTGCCAAGGCTCTACTTCTCAACTGCCAAATATGAAGTGTCAAGTGTAACTAATGTTTACAAGTAGTATATATTTTCTGTGAACATCCTGTATATTGAAATGTCGTGAGACCGACTTCTATTACGTGGCTCAAATTCGATTTCTGCAAATTTTGGACTGCAGATGGCTATTTTTTTACAAACATTCTTATTTATGCGACGACTTCATGCACAAACGCTACATGACACATTTTTTGTGCATGAAACAGCTGTTTTGCATTAAAGTTGATTAGTTTTGACACTTCACAATGTTGCCGTACTTTTGCCATTAATAAATAAAAGCAACTGAAACTGTATTTAAATACGGTTTATTACTCATTTAAATGCGTTAAATGCCAAAGATTAAAATTCAGCAGAATAATAACGCTAATGATTATTTATTTTTAATTAAATGATTGTTTAAAAAATTGTTAAAAAAAGTAATTTTAAAATATTATTTGAACAATTTTTCCTTTTTTTTTCTTATCATTTTAAATTCGGCAATCTATCGGTTAAACTTTTTTTTAGCGATTTTGCGATTAAACGATTTTTTTTGACGACTTTTTTTTAACGATTTTTTTTTTTTTTTTTTTTGTTGGTATTCGATATTGATAGTGGCAACTTTTATGTGGAGCTTATTTTTGTTTTTTATTTACTCGTATTCATTATTTCTTTTTATGAGAATCACCTATTTAAAAAGAAACTAAATGAGAACACAAACGATTTTTTTCATATCAAGAAAAATATTCGAAATGCCTGTTAGTCGTTTTTAGTGTTTGTTCTTTGCTTGTGTATTCGACTTTATTGACATCAATTTCCGCTGAAAATCGCTTGAAAACTTTTACAATTTTTAAACAGCCAATACCTGCATGTGCATGTTCTCGTCTGCTCTTCCGCTTTCTTTGTTCTTTTCACACAAGACAAAGAACTTCCGCCTTGCTGTTGCTTATTTTCTTTAATTCACAATATTTTTACACGGCATTCCTTTCCAAGCATTGGCAGCATAATTCAATGAAAAATGTATGCTTTCATTTTAAGAAAGGAACCGGGAATAAAGCAAATGCCATTCTATCCTTTTTTATATGTACGAGCGTTATTAATTTGTAACAAAGAAGAAATGAAAGAGAAGAAATGAAAAAATTTATATGCAGCAAATGAAGGGCAAGAGAGAAAGCAGAAGAATTAAAGTTTGTCTTTCGTTTGATGTGATTATTTCAAATAGATTTTATTCTTGTATTCCTTTTCGTGAAACTTTATTATCATTTTATATTTAAGTTCATACAAATTTCAGCTTGACTGAGCGAATTTGTATGAACTGAATATACTGAATATTTTTTTTTATTATTTTGCCATAAACTATACTTTTAAGCAGCTCAAAGATAAAAAAAAAATTGATCAGACATAAAGGCGTTGTTGGAGGGTGGCGGGTATTATTTTCCCACTTTTTATATATTTAGAAGGAAAGGAAGAGGAAAATATTACAATAAACTGGAAAATTCTAATGAACATACAATTTAAGCCATTCCTGTACTTTGTTTGGAAATACAGTATAATCTAGATATTTCGGATAGCTTGAAATCCGGACAAGGCGATAAATCGGCCGGCTAATTAATGCCATTAAGTACTCTATAATACAATCAGCATAATTTTTCTATCTCAATAACTCGGACAGCACTTATTTCTTGCGCTTCTGCAATAAAAATTAATTATAGTAAATGTTTTTTGTCAGATATTTTATCAAGTTCAGAAAATCTAGTAGATGTCCTTAAAACTTTAATATTCAAAACACGTGGCTTTTTTGATTTGCCATGCTTGGGATGAAGTTGGAACAAATATTTTTAAAAAGCCTTTTAATAAAATTCTTTATAAAGACGAAAGGGACGCAGACGATGAGGTTCCTCTAGCAAGACTGACACGTAGCGATTCCGCCGAAGGTGCTGATTTCGCACCTGTCAGATTCATTCTAATGAAGTAAATGAGTGGTTGAATGACGAAGTTGAAAGCAACGATGATGGGACTGAAGGAGATGATGAGGTTGAATCATTCACTGTATGAAATATTGCGAAGAGCAGGAACATCATGCTGGGGATATTTTAAAACTAAAAAGCCTCCGAGATGCTGCCTTCAAAGCATCAAAACAATACTAAACTTTGACAGATGAAAATATCCAACTATTATTGCAGTAATTAATATAATAATTTTATATAAATTAATTATTTTTACTCATATGTAAATTAAATTTATTTTAAAATTAATTTCTTGTAAATAAAAATAAGTTTGCTATACACAGTAAATATATATATATAAAGAACATCCAGGTTCTAGGCAGGAATCGAACCCGCGACCTCCGGTTTAATAAGCTAAGCATTATTTATTCGCCTACGGAGGCGAAAAGACAAAAGACTACTTTAATTTTTCTCTTGTTTTGGAAATTCGAACACTTTGATATTTCGGACAATACTTGATTTTTCCTTATACGGACTATCGAGATTATACTGTATTTAAATGATATTATTTTCAAGAACAATATTCGAAACAAAATCTCCAATGAATTTACTTACGAGTACATTTGAAGAATAAAACTCTCGTCTTGTACTGATTACAGATGGACCAATAAATGGACACATTCAGCCAGTTGATGTAAATAATTTCTATAAAAAATTATTTCCATAGAAAAAGGCAGTTTTTTTCGTTCAACAACAAAATGACTCTTAACTTGCAGGACTCTTTAGTTTTTATGAAGTAGTATAAAAATGCCCTCTATCTATCAGTGCAATTTTATCTTTTTGCTACAGTGGAATTCTTATTCGCCGACACTGTTATCGTTCTCCCTAAAAATGCGTTTTTGTTGTTCATTTTTATTTTTAAACATAAAAAGTTATCTTTTCTTTAGACTGTCTGTCATGTCACTGTACTCATGTTGTCTGTATTCTAAATCAAAAATTTCACGGGAATATAAAACAAGAAAAAGAGAAGGGAAGAGAAGGGAAAATATTAGTTTGCCGCCTCCTCCTCGACCAGTTGCAGTTGTTGTGCAACAATACTTACATTATAGTTGCGATGTTTTTGACAGGGGAGCACAACAACAAATGAAGTTCTTCACTCCGCCAGTAAATGAATAAAGTTCACAAACAAGCAAAAAAAACAAAATGGGAAATTTTTCTCCAACAGCTTCCCGAGTCATATTTTGTACTCATTCTTTTCGCAGATGTTGTTTTAAAATTTTTGTTTGCAAGTGAAAAAAATTGCGTTTATTTGCAGCAGCATCGACTTAATTTGACACCGAAAATTAAACACAAAAAATTCTGCAACTGAAAACTTTTAAATTTATTTCAACTTTTCCTATTTGAATTCAACAAAATAAGACGGTAAGTTTTACACCGTTTCATAACTACAATAAAATAAAACAGTTTTGCAATTTAAAACACTTTTTATACCCCCCCACTGCAGATTAGCTCACCCCGCCTACTCAGTGTATGTCAAAGGGAATTCAGTACTTCGTTCATTATGTCAATGATCAGCTGAGAATATTTTCATTTTTCAAAGTTTATTCTTAAACATACGCGCATACAATTACTACATTCAGTGTTGCCAGAATAAACAACTTTTTGGAAGTTAACTTTCTTGAAAACAATAATGAACTCTGAAAAGAAATAAGTAATTAAGTTGGCGCAATTGATCAGTGTCTTGATAACACCTTGTCATGCTTCGTCATGCTACTCGCGATCTTATTTTAGCATGATCATATACCCATTCCCAGGAACAATGCCTAACAAAAAGTATGTGCAGAAAAATTCTTGCCAGTCTAATTATTCTGAAGTGAAAATTAGTTGTATTACTTTTGGCTCGAACTGTGCTTTTTCATGTGTATGAAGATGAATTTATTTAGCTGAATTCATTTGTAGAAAACAACGCGTGATGATATTCGTATAGAATTCCTCACTTTTTCTGGAAATTTCTACACTGCATCTAAGCCATTCTTCTTCAGCGGATCAAACCTATGTGGCCCAGACACCAACATATATGAGCACTAAACTGCATAGATGGAATATCTGAAAAGTGATTTTAACATATTTTAGAAATCTTTGAAACTATGACTCTGTGAGGGATGCGTCCACTGTGGCCAAACCATTCTTTGCACTGGGTCATATTTTCCAAATCTTCTAAAATATGTTAAAATGAGTTTTCATATATTCCATATATGCAGTTTAATAGTATAATGTGTTGCATTCTGGATCACATATATTTGATTCGCTGAGAAAGAATGGCTTGGCCACAGTAGCCATATCTCTCGCAGAAGTCAGTTGTATGAGCATTCTTCACTGAGTCATATTTTCAAAGTTTTGGAATATCATAAATCCCATTTGAATTGTTTTGTGTACTTTCTTTTCTTAGTAGAAAAGAGCAAACAAGTATTTCTTGTTGTTTTATTTCAAGACCGGCCAAAACTACGAGGATGGCGATTGCCATACGGAAAGTCTAGCAACTTCAGCCAAAAAGTCTTTCTATAAATCGTAAATAATTGCATTTCCCCCCGCCTTCCAAATCTTAAACACAAATTGTGTAGTATTTCAAAAACTTTGGAAACTTTAAGGAACCCGGATCTGCTTTAATCCCACTCCCTATTTGTTTAGGAGTGCCTTAAATACTTTCAAAAGCTTTCCTACCTTCTCCCCTTCGCGTTACCATATATTTTTTTATAAAAAAAAAAATATTAGTGGCAGCAGTGCAGAGATAATTTAGTTGTAAAACAAACTTTTTTTATTTGTACTGAAACGAACAATGTATCCATGTTTATGAATAAATTATAAGAGGTAATCAGAGTACGTATTTGAAGGATAATGGAAAGCATGAAAAGTTTTCTAAATATGTTTCGGTATGAGAACACTAACAAAACTTAAGTTTTGGTGTGTAAGCTTAAAATAACAGGAAAGAATTCTGATTTTCAAACAAACTTTCATTTAGCAGCATGTGAAGTTGTTTAGAAAAAGTATTTTAAGAGTATTTTATCCTCGATGAGTTTAGCCAGGAGTTTAGACTGATTTGAATAGTCAATGCAAGCAAACTTTCCTTGGCGAAAGGAAGACCACTTGAAACTTGTAAGTTTATTAAGTTTATTAATAAAAACTTCAAAAGCCGTTAGTTGTAGATGTATTTTGCATAATTTCTATTACAAAAAATTGCTACCAACTTAAAAGTATACTTTCTGAAGTAAATGAATCCAATGAATCGTTTGTGGCTATAGGGTCTTCCCTGGAGAGCTTTAATTTGCTAGCTCTTATGCTGATGATATTCGGTGAGAGTTAGCTCGCCATTTAAAGTCTTAAGACTGAAGAGGAATACAATCAAATTGCTCAATTCGTCTTCAACAACAAGTATGACTGTATTCAGTTCGCTACAATCCCAAATTTTTTAAAAAGCTCTACCATTACCGGCCAAAGAGATGATTCACAATGAGTCAGCGAAAGCCACTATGTATTTGGAGTTGATTGATATTTAACAAAAAAGAAAATCTTTAAAAGAGACCAGTGAAGATATCATTCATAGCATTAATGAACAGTTGTTCTTTATATTTATGAACATGATTTGATGATTGCCTTTTAACAGTATTGAAATTATTATACATTAATTTAAGTAGAATGGAAATTATTTTTAATATATATATAAAAAAAATATTCTTTGATGTATCTACTACTTTGTTTTCTTTACGCATGAAATTGGAGGCACCAAAGGCCAACACTAGGCAACAAAGAAATTATTTATATTTATGAACATTTATTGGAATTGGTTTTGCTTGTGTTTTGTGTTCTATAATTTAATATTATTAATTTAGTTGGTCCTAAGCAAGTAACAACTTCCTTAACAATGCAGTAGAAGTTCCTTTAATCTTTCCATTTACTTTTGCATCATTTTGCACAAAATATAATTGTAAAAAATAAAATTAAAACCGGCTTAAATGCGACTTTAAATTTAGTCAAGGGATTCGAAAAAGCTAAAGTTCTAGTAAATCAGATCTAGTAGATCAGCTTCATATACTTTTGCTTTTGACATTTCAGTGTTCCCGCCAAGCTGTCATTTTCTTGCTGACTTGACAAGTTTTCAGAAGTGTTGCATTAACTGCTTGACACATTTTATGAGAAAATCGAAAATAATGTGTCACAATTATCTTTCCGAATTCGAAGCCAAATTATGGTTTATTTGAGAAAAACATTAAATTGGTCAATTTAGCAGCATGCCCGAGGAGGGTGTAAATGAAATATTTTGTAGCATAACTCATTTAAGTCTGGTAAAGAATTTTCAAATGTACTCCAAGACCTTAAAGCCCGCTACAGCTATTAGAAGCTTTTGTTGGAGCAGGGCAAATTCATATGAAACATCCGTATGTTTTGATTACAACTGTAAAAAATTTCGGACTCCTATCTCCTGCCAATTCATTGTATAGATGTTTCACTGTACGTCCGAATGCTAACAAGTTTAATTAAAAATACAGAAATTTGCCTCAACTTAATATTTCCAGATGAAAAGCGTTATTTTGTTTAAAACTCATAAACCATACACGTCCTTTATACGTTCTTTTATTTCACTTTATTTTACTTTAATTTCGCTTTTCGTTTTTTCTTAAGTACGCGCCCCAGCATAAGTGTGACCTAAAGACCTACTAAACGTTTCTTTGCAGCCTTTTAAAATAATAACATGAAAATGCAGAAGTATATTTTCCAAAGATTTCATTTAAAGTTTTCCTTTTTATTAGAAAAAGGATTTTTTGTGTTGCTTCTTTGCATAAACCAAAACTGAGAAAGGAAAGGAGAAGAAGGCGGCAAAAATAGGTTATAAAAGGATTTAATGGTCTGTAAAAGTTTAAGTGTGTTTGAGTAGTTGTGCGGTTGTGTACTTAGCCTTCTATTAACTCCGAAATATGTGCACACGCATACACACACACCATCACACACAAGCCCACTCAACTATTGCCATATACATAAATGAACTTAATATATGAAAGGCACACATGCAAACACACAAATACACATGAATACTTGTGCTTAAGGATCTGGTTACTGTTGCTGGCACGATTTTGCCACATTTAATAAAAAAGCGGCAGAGAATATGAGCTGGAGAGCAAAACCAACAATTATTGTAATTTTCTTGAGGCCAGAGATTTGTATCTTAAAAATATGGGCCACCGTGTACGAGTATACATTCAAACGGCTAAGCAAACATTCATAATAGCTCTGAGAACTGTAAGGAATTTTTGTATAAAATATTGCTTAAAATGATTGAGAATACATTTCTTTAGAAGTGAACTATTCCTTTTTAAAATTCAACTTTCTTTTTTATGCTGTTTTTCCTTAAAAAGGCCAAAGATGTGAATATGCAGAAAACAATTTTAATTTAAATTTACTTAATTTTATATTCTTCACAGAAAATCGAGACCGTTACTTGCCAAGACCAAAACAGGTCCAGAAAATTTCTTGACATTCTATTTTTAATATTTTATTATTTATATTATTCTATTACATTTCATTCTATTATTATATGGCGAAGGTAAAGATCGTATGCACGACCATATCGATTTACTGTTGATGAGTTTATTAACTTTTTAAGATTGCCAGACTATGGAAATCTCACGAGGGATTTTTTATATCCGTAGTGGTACATCCAAAATTCCCCGATTACTTCCCGGTTTTTGAATTCACAAGATTAGTGTTATTTCTTTTTTAAACTTGATAAAGTAATTGCCTGCCAACATGATTTATTATTTTATGCAAAAATTGTCTGAAACTAGCAAGTGTGGCAGTCGCAAGTAAACTAGAGAGAAAATCGATTATATTATGGTCGCTTTGGGCAAACACGGAATACATTTTAATTTATTTCCCTCTACGAATAACTTTTCAATAATATAAGACTACTTAAAGGAGCCATTAAGGAGTGCTTAGTGGAATTGTGGTTTGGAAAATAAATTTAGATGTTTGTATTTAATCGACAATGACTTTAGCAATTTTCGTTGGTGTAAACGAGGTGTTCTTCAAACTTTATCGAATAATTATTTCAATATTTCATTTCACAAATCAAAAACAATTTGGTTTGCGTTTTATTTTCTTCACTCCAGTAGATTAAAAATATATTTTAGGTTTTCAAGTTTTAATTTATGAATTATTTGAAGGATACACAAATAAACATTAGCGAAGTACTCACTTGTCTGAGGTCAGTTGCCGTTAAGAAAGTTTAAAAGCTTCCTTCCAACACAGCAGCCCAAGTACTCACCCGCTACTAAATTAAACAAAACATTCTGCGTTATAAGTTAATTTAAATATTTTGTGTGCATAAAAACCTCTCGGTTGAGTGGGGTATAATTTTAGCATACTCGTACACACTGTGGTATCTTTGAAGGGTAGATTTTCGCTCGAAAATGTTTCACTCGGTATGAAACTTAAAAACCGGTCTATTGAACTTGTTATCTCTCGGTCGCTATTTTGTTTGCTTTCGATTCTGTTAAATTGTAAGGAAATTTTATGGTTAAACCGTTTTTCGTTAAAACGTAACAACTTACAATTTCGTAGCAATAGAATTTCGTGGTAAAAATATAATTTTCACCGGATTGTCCCACATTTCGTTTTACAATCTCATTTTTTTTCCCATGTTCATGATATATTGTGACCGTTTTTATTCCTCTTCCATAATGTGCCTTACAATGGAGCCCATATAATGGGTTACAATTAAAAAGGTAAAAAAAACGTGCGTAGCGTACATGTGGATGCCTCCGTAGGCGAATGAATAATGCGCCGCGTACTAAACCGGATGCCACGGCTTCGATTATTCCCTTTTGTTATCCAATTGTAGTGAAGAATAAAAATAATTAAGAGCATATGCTATGCTGTAAGGTGATGTGAAGTGTATACACGAAATACAATAATAAAGTCGGAGATGCCACATGTTTACTAAAGTGTTCACATGTATTATAAGTATCAATTTTGACGATACAACAGAGTGCGGAATCTGCTTTGACACATACTTATAAAAAATATCTTGTACGATTTGTTAAATTGTCCTCATTTTGATTTAATGCGATCAGGCATGTACATAATTTCGTACTGAAATTGTTACTAACTATCCTACACAATCGTACGATTTTTTATATACAACATATATGCTGAAAATGTATGATAATGTATTTTAAAACTTCGTCTGTGACATCGATTTTTTCTCAACTTGTACGATTTGCTCAACTTTGTGGAAATTTTCATAAAATGACAACTTTCATGCTATCAGAGTTGCATTTTGTTCAGTCAGCTGTTGTTTCAACAGTCTGTTGGCATCATATTTGTATATATATTATAATACAACAGCACATACACATACAACAGCACGTTGTGTCAGTTTTATAGCACAAAATGGAATTACATCAGATTTTTGTGTGATTAAATCATACGACTGTGTAGGATAGTGAAGCTCGGTCTGCAGTAATAGCTTTCTGTTCAGCTCACCAGAAATGTGATCCCACAATAAATCACCCGTTACATGCTACATTTGTTCAAAATATGGAAATTCAGTAGCGCACTTATCTTCCTCTTAACAATTGCTTACGCTACTTGTAGAACTCGTGCAACAAATGTTTGCCTAAGATGGCAAGAATGGAATGGAAACAAATCTTTCATGGAGGAACACACAAGCACGAAGGCACTCTTTGTATGAGTAATAAAAGCGTGTAAATATTATTACTGAGTTTAATTGTATTCAGTATAACAGACTTAACTATACTGGTAGAGGCAGAAGCTCTTGCCTTGAGAGTAAATTTGGATCGTTAGTGTAGAGTACGATGGGTTCATGAATTCAGACAAAACGCAACACATAAACTAAGAAGGAAATTAAACTGTTAGGATTACAGAGATGAATGTAACCCATTATACGAGCATACTCGTATGCTGCATTGTAAGAGCCTCTGCACATTGTGAAAGAAGAACTGAAAAGGTCACGATGCATTTATGTACAAAATTTAATTTTTTTTTTTTCAAATGGAAAGTGAAAAATTGTAAAGCTGTAGAGGCGAATACAAATTGTAAAGAAAATACTAGAAAACCGCAGAAAAAAAAATTTCATAGTGTAAACAGGTGCGGAGCACTAAACGAGCCACAACTTTACTGCATAATTTGTATTGCTGAACGATGAGAATACAAAATGGAGTAGTTTATGTTCAGTTAAATAACAGAGTGGTCAATGTATCGTGTTTTAAAACATTTTCTTAAGTAATAGAATATTTATATAGTTTTAACAAAACTTTGCTAGTGAATATAAATAAATAATAATATTGAAGTAATTAAGAAAAAAGTGTAAAATAAATATTTAGCTTACAAAAATGTTTGTTTGCAGCTCTTCTAGTCTGAAAAAGTAGCAAAGAAAAAAGGCTAGTCAAAATATTAACTATCTCAAACATTTCCCTGGAAGCAGCACTTGTGTTCACACAATAGAACTTTTCTTTTATAACTACAGTAACAGTCATTTCTGAAGATAATAAAATAATTGTATTTAATAAAGGTATTTGGTAGGCATTGAATGGATTAATTCCTATAGATGGTTAATTTGTTCCCAATTCTATTGAACGAGAAAGCCTTCTTTGAAAAAATACTAAAAAAAAAATTAACATCAAATAAAAGTTCGGATAAAATAAATAAAATTACACCTCATTGTAATCCTTTCATTACTACAATAGTATAGTATAGACCTCGAGTTCTGTTTGAGCCGGACCCTGGGAATTGCGGGGAAAATTAAGCGATGGAGTTGTTGATATCTTCCTTTGATATAAAAAAACTATTTCACGATATACGTTTTCATTTATTGTTTTATTCTTAAACACTTTATAGTTTACACACAATTAAAGAAGCGAAAAAGAATCTGAACTGTACGGCTTGATTGCTTAAGACGAAATATGACGCTGTTTGCTTTCTCGCCCTGATGATGATAAACAAAAAACATAGTTCGATGCCGCGTAGACAGACAACGCCGTTGAACTGAGCAACCGTACATATTGTCAGCTGGGCTGCTCAATTCTGGCATAAATAATTTCCTAATAAAAATATTTATAAATTATATTGATGGAATTGAAGACAATTATTCTATTTATTATAACATTAAAAAATATATATTATATGTTTCTTTGTAGCTGATAAATAAATTTGTATGCGTGTTTTACTTTCTGTTGATAAATTTGTTTTTCTTTTCATAATAAAGTCAACAAGTGATTGAATTTTGTTTTTATTTTTAAAGAATGCACTCCTTTAAAATTTTGAAAAGATTTAGTGCAATATTGAAAGCATTTTTACCATTTCATTCTTAATTGCATTTATTTCAAGATCGTCACAAATTTGTCATACAACATGTTGCGGCAACTTTTACTTACATCCGCATATTATAAATGTCTACAGTTTGGTTTGAGAAGTACTTTCAAGAAATTCAAAAATTTTATATATATGTATATATATATATATAAGTGTCTGTGTTTACTCTATATTTTCTATAGAAAACTTCTTCCTTCGCATGTATTCGTATGTTTCAACCGTGTCACCTGTTGCTCCTACAAAGTGGGAAATAAAAAAAGAATTGATTCCTTTCATACTAAACTGCAATGCTGAAAAGTGTCTGTAATATTACAAGCCGATTATTGATGCTTGGCCAAGTTTCTTGATCCTCTTTAGCTTTGAATGCAAACAAATGACTGCATGTCGTTGCCCAAAAATTATTATAGCAAAGCAAGAGTTACACTGCGTAGTAAAATAAATGCTACACTGTGAAATATATTAAAATGAATCTGCTTATAAAATAACTTTTTCTACAAAAACTCTGTTGTTTTATAATTCATCTGCAAATCTCAGTAGCTTTTCTTTATACTTTAGCGAATTTGACTAGAATTTTAAATGTAAGATGGTACTGGACTACATCGACGAAACATGTGATCCTTGAGATTGATTGTATTTAAATAATAAAACCACATGTTTAAAGCCTTCACATAAGAGTCATGTTCCGAAAATGTTTGTCAATAATTTTTGAGGCCATCTGACTGCTGCAGTTCTTGGTCTGGGTGCAGCCATCAAGTGAGTATGTGGGGTCATGATGCAGCATTGACGATACGCTAACAAACATTCAAAACATTTTTTCATAACTTTGTCAAACAATGAGTTCCAAACTTGTGCACTTCCTTACGATACTGTACTTATATATACATATGATCGTTGGTAGCTTTCCAAGTCAATGTTTAGGTAATCTATACGAAGAAATAGTACTTTCAAATAAAATTTGTTGTTTCATTTGCTTGTTCTTATAAAGGTTAAAAATTAATTTCAGTCGTACTCCTCAAACCTCTCAAGCTCGAAAATAATGGCTTTAATTAAAGACGTCAAGGAAATAGTGATGGTAATATTTAAAGCAGCAGTTGACTTGCCCTGACAGTCAACAAGGACCAGAATACTGATTTGGAAACCAGTATGTTTATAAAAATGCTCCCTACAAACCTGCTGCTTCTTTATGAACACGACTGTGGACAAAGAAGACGATCCACGTAGCAGTATTTTCCAAAAACAATCACGGATTTAAAACCTTAAGGTGTAATGCTGTAGGGCAATGAGTTTGGTTTACGATGGCCTCAGAACCGAAAGTATAAAAATTTAAATACGTGTTTTTTTTAAAATACATTTTCATGCAAAAGAATGTTTTGAAAATCTTAAGTAGCCGCTGGCCAAGCCACCCAGTGTTTCTACTCGTATTCATAATAATATTCATAAAATTATTATATTTATTGAATGAATAAAAAATATAAATTACTAGTTTGTAAACAAAAAAAACAATTTTCATCCAATATGTTTTGTAGCTGAGAAAAAGGATTGACGAAAATTTAAGTGGTTTATTACTTTTGCCTCCCACTGTAAAGTTGTCAAAGGGGTTTACCTCTTGCAATTACTTATTACAGTTAAATGCAATAGTGAGTCTATTCAAGGCGTTTCTATAATTCATACGTATTTTCACTATTGTTGTTTCGTTAGTTGGCTTTTACAGTGAAATGGCTGTCGCCTGCCTTTAAAAAGCCAATGGTAACACTAATTTATGTGTGTGTTAAAACAAAAGAAAACAAAAATTATATATGCAGGCACAAGAAAGCACATATTTACAACAAATTTGATTTGCTGACTAGAAAACAAAAGTGTTTGGAAACAAATGAAACTTGTCAGATTGTCTAGTCTGTGTAGTTTTTGCTGACGTGACAGTTTTTGGCTGGTAGACCAACTTTTCGTGTGATATATAGTGTTGTTACTTCCACGTCTGGCCGTTAAAATTATGGTTTGAAAAAAAAAATGGGCGAAAAAAACAGTTTAACTGTGAATTGAAGTATCTCACAAATAAACTTGTGGCTGCGACGTAAAGTTCTGAAATGTATGCATTGTAAATTTCTGATTGAAATAGAGGTCGACTAAAAACTTCCAAGTTGGCTTAAAGTTTAAAATCTAAATTTTATTAGAACAAACTTTTAATAGCTTTAGTTGTTTAAATTAAGTGCGAGTCATACATAAAAAAAAATTTTGGAAATGTATTGTCATTGGAATTATTCAAGACTAAACTTTCTCCAATGTAGATATGGCTTGTTTTTTTTTTTAGTTATTTAGAAGAGATTTTAAGGATTTCCGAACAGTTTCATTTTTTTCCCAAATCATCAAAGTTTTTGAGTAATCGAATTTTAAAAAGAGAGGAACTTCATATTCCCTTGCGTGGGCATGTGGCCTCTTTGAGGAATAAAATTTGACTAAACGAGAAGTGGTGCTCCAATACAACCTTTTCACCGCAAAGAAGAGTACACAAAAGCATAAATTTTTTTCTTTTTTTTTGGCAAATAATGAGTGACTTTGAGCGACAAAGCAATTCATCGGCATGTTATGCAATTCACTGGTGAGAAGTTTAAAGTTTTTCTTTCAACAGACGTCACCATCATATTCATCAGTTTTTCATATCATCTGGCCATCCTTCTGCTTTCGAAAGGTACTTGAAACGTAACTTTAACAAGTAAGTATGTGTATGTGTACACCCAGCACACACTCAAACATAGTCTTGTAAAGCATGCCGAAATAAATTGTAGGCCATAAACTTTACATGATTACGAAATTCTAAGGGGTGAGGGGCATCAGTACAGTCTATGCTTCAAATAATATATAATAATTAAAATATGGAGTTATGGCAAATCACTCATAATGCCTGCTTTGCTTAATTAATGGAATAAAAATTAAATACTTAGAAAAACTTATATTCTATAAATTGAACTTATACAAAATGAAAGGTTTGTTCAGACAAAGTCCTTTATGCGACAATGATGTTCTGGCGAGGGGAACATCAGCAGGGCATTTTGATGAATAGAGCTATCGACGGGCGCTTTTCAAGTGGCAGAGAATACCGAAACCTAATATGCTTTTTTCACCAAATTTTTCAGCTGATGCAGCAGCCGAGAAGATTGCTGCATCTTCTGGCAATCTTACTTTAAAAAATTCTGCCCCACTATTAGGAATATCACCTTTCCAAAAACATTGGTAGCCGCTCTGCGATTTTATTATTTTGTAATGCAAAAATAAATAGGTTGAAATATGTTGTATGTAAAATATCATGATTTCATAATCATCCTCCTCTAGGAAAATAGTTACTAAATTTTTGCAATATAGAAATAGTTTTTTCGCCCCTAAAAAGAGAAGGTAATTAATCAACTAAGGAACATTTTTAGTTGCAGCTGAAAGATGCCAGATGAAAGATAACAGCTGAAAGATGACAGCTGAAGGATGACAGCTGAAGGATAATGGCTAAAGGATGACAGCTGAAGGATGACAGCTGAAGGATGACAGCTGAAGGATGATGGCTGAAAAATGAAACCTGGAGGCAGAGGCAGAAAGATGACATATGAAAGAGTGCAGCTGAAAGATGACCGATGAAAAATAATAGCTGGAAGATGATACCAGAAGTATTTGAACTGCTTTTATCAATTCTCAAGATATTCCACGCTTTCCTCCAAGATGCTGACAGTGTAAAAATGCTATAAACAACAATATTTTCGGAGTATGGAGCCATATGTTAGATATTGAGAACACTGCTAAGGCCGTAATAGGCCTGCTAAGGCCGTAATATTACGAACGATGTTATTCATACGATTGTCTGGTTACAATTTTTGTTTATAATTTTTATTTTGTTTTTTTTTTTTTTTTACAATTTTTTATCCTTTTCTTCAAAGTATACAGCTAGTATTTTTGAGCTTGAGAGCTTTGAGGAATATGTCTGAAATTAATTTTTAACCTTTATATGAAGCATCAAATTTTTTTACAGAGTTTTCAATTACTTTTGAAACATAAACGAGTAAATTTCTTTTTCGCATAAAATGAATATAATTTATTATGAAAATTGTAGATGATATTAAGTTGTCATGCTTTCCTGCCAGTTTACGAACAAATTTTCATCATTTCTACTTATTGATTCTAAATAGAATAAAACTTGCTCCCCATGTGAACGTAAATTTAGTATTAACCCTTATTAAAAATGTAATGGAATCCTAAAGCTTCTTAAAAGCTTTACATCTAAAACATTTCAACAGCATATAATTGAAAGGACATTTCCCAACCGAAATGAAAGTTGTGAAAAAGAAAATATATTTCTTTTTTTTCAAATTCCAAGTCTGCAACATTTTGGTTTATTAAATTTTACTTTATTTGTAATATAATGAAGACGTCGGAGAATCCACTTGTATTACATCGCCGATGAAAGTCTCAATATCTGGTGCGCTATTCAACGATTTCTTTCAAAGTAGCAGCAAATTAAATAAAAAAGAAGTACGCCAGGTTTTCTAGAGAATTAAATATTTAGAAAGTTAAAAATGATTGCAAGTATTTAGAGATTAAATTTTTTATTAAGAATCTCTACAAAAATTGCTCATTTCATTTCACAGAGTAAAATTTAAAAATTAATTATTTATTTATAAAAAGAAAACATAAACCTGCACCGAGAGATGCAAATAACAGCAATTTTAAGTTTAATTTTAATGCCGTAATTTATATTGTTAAAAGAAAATAAGCAAATTCCCATGAGGCTGATACGATTACCATACCAGTGTATCACGGCGAGATATTTCAAGTTATAATTTCCTCTACTCTCTTCTTTCTCCAAAAAGGTCGAGAAAATAATCATTTGAAGCGACAATAAATAACACATAATGACTTCCAACTTCAAGACATTATGAATTCATGAATCTAATTAGACACAAGGGCATGTCACGAACGGTCTAGTTAAAGTGTTGTAAAAGAGCACCTTGAAGTGAACAAGGACCACAACTGTGTGTCAGCTCATTTATAAAAACATCATTCATTTTAATTACGCAGTCCAACATTCCAATTAAGCCGAAAGGAAGGAGAGCATAAATTATTTCGCAAACTCCTAAAACGTAGAAAGCTTTTACGAGGCAAGTCAAATTTTGCTGATTATTTAAGACGATCTCATTTTTAAATAATTCAATTTGAAATTAATTCATACTGAAGATATTTAAGAACATTTTACTGCTTTAGTGTCTAAGGGGCAGGACGACGTCAGTGCTACAGGTTAATAAAGATGTTATTAATACCTAACAAAAAGGCAGCTCTTAAAAGAAATATTACATCAGCCAGCTTATGATTAACACTGACTGTAGCTAAAGTGTAACACTTTGGACTTTTTAAAAGAAGCCTTTACACGGCACAATAGCTTGGCTTATAGCCAAAATAAACCGAACTAAACTGAACTAAACAGATCTTTAAGTTCACAGGACATTAAAATCAAAATAATTAGTATTCGTTGTAATGAATTCCGTTTGAAATGTTCTTTTCAAATCTAATAAAATAATAGCCGCCTATATAATAATAAATAAATAAATAATAATAAAGTATAGCCGCCTGTTACGCAGGTGTCAGGGGTTTAATCCCCCGGGTAGCCAGAAGCCAAAGGCCTCAGTAGCCAGTGCTTCTATACATATTGCAATTGTATTCATGTAATTGTAATATTTGGCAAATAAATAAATAAAAATAAAATTTTTATTAAACAAAAAAAATTTATAGAAAACTTAAAGGATAATTAAATTTTTTTTTTTTATCATCTGCTCACTTTTTATACTTCTTTGACCAAAAATCCTGTTGTTCCGTATGTTTTATGTGACTAAAAAAAAATAAGTCGCCTACTTTTACGACTTTAGAACTTAATAGGTTAATAATTTTATAATTAAATTATTATTATTAAAGAGCTATAAGTATTCGTTGTAAAGTCTATATTTTTTCAAAATCATCGTTCAATTTTCAAATGAATTATGTGAATTTTATTCATTATGGCAACCCTTTTGAATCCTGGCGATTTCTTCTCGAATTCTACACTTTTTAATTTTCGTCTTCTGTTTCAATTTCGTTTGCCGTTTTCTCTTTCAGTATTCGGCCAAAAAAAAATTAGGCTCTGTTTTTTTTTTTTAAATTTTTGCGATTGTAAAATTCAAAGAAACAAATTAAAAAATCGTTATTTTTAAACATCGATTTAACTTCGTTTTGTGCCAGACTCCTTCGCCATACATAAGCTTATTTAAAGAAATGTGAAAAAAGCAGTTTCATTGTTATAGTCCACACTCAGTTGCTTTCGTTACGCTGCAAATATTTAGCATTAAGTGTTTCATTAAAAATGCTACGCCACAGTAAATCTGTTGTGCACGAAAACTGAAATAGAAACGAATTAAACCATAAAATTTTAGCAACAAAACGATATTTATGAAAATGATTTCTGACTACTCGTGTGTGTGTTTGTATTTCCTTCTGGCATGGCAGCAGAAAATTCACAATTTTTGTAAACTCGTGTTGTTTCCTTTGCAGGGCAAACAACAAGCTGCCATGCACGCACACCCACACAGCCACCCCCACACACACACGGAAATGTACCCTAACAACTGGTCGTAGACCGTTAAAGCGTAAAAATAGAAAATCATCAGTGGCAATACGAAATTTATGAGCAGCGCTTAAAAGTATGCTATAAAAATGGAACTTATATTTTCTTTTTAAAAAAATTAATAACTTTACCAGTTTGGCTCTTGTAGGTGTGAGAACCTATTCATTTTGTCATCTCCCAAAATTTTGCAAAGCGAAATTTTTATATCCTTTTATTACTGAGTGTGTTGTAGTTACGCATTTCCAACCAGCGGAAGTTAGAAATTGTTTAGAAGAAAAACATGGGAAAATTTTAATCTTCCAGAGATGATAATTTTTGGTGAAATATTTTGCGAATAGCAATGCACAACGGCTTATTTCCGCTGCTACTTCCAATACATGGTGCATCAATGTGAACTCATACATACAGGGTGAGGTAAAAAAACTGCAACAAAGTAAAACGCCATAATTTTCTCATTTTTTTTTTTTAAATTGAATAAAAGCAAAAAATGTCGGAAAGAGCATCAAATTTTAGATAAAGCTTAGATTTGTTCGAATTGGACACCTTTGACACGAATTATGGCCTTGAAACGGCCAATGACACCGTCACACGCTGCCCGAATGTTGCTCTGCGGCATTTCGGCCCATTTCCGGCGAAGCTCTTGCTTGAGGTGATCGACACTTTGGTATTTTTTATTGCCAAACTTGCTTTCCAAAATACTCCAGTATCACGGTAATGAGCAATGGTACGAGACACAAAAGATTTATTCACATTTATATGCTGGAGTGCTCTAACTATAGCCACTTGTTGTTTTCCAGCGAAATATAAAGAAATCACACTATCACGCTTGAATTCCATCACGAATAACTTTTTTTCTGGAAAATTTTCAACAAAATGCTTTTTTACCCTTGTAAACAATATAATGAGCTGTCACTGGAATAAATTTCACAGCTGTCGGACGAGTGGTTTAGAAATGACAGCAGTCTGAAGTTGGTTGCGTTTTTCTTATCTCACCTTGTATGTACGGCCGTGACTAAGAGTGCAGTCACTTCAGAATAATTAGTTCTTGTATGAGAACCTTTCTTAATGACTCAGGGTTTATCGATGTAGAAACAACTCAGCAGCCATTCTCACTCGCTAAGCAGCAATTTAATAAAAAAGTTCACCTTTTCGCTAGTGAAGTTCTACTAAGAGAGTGGTTTTACTTTACACTGCTGATCATGTGGCATCCGAAGAAAACACCGAAAAAACTTTTTAAAACAGCTTTCAACCTTTCGTATTCAGTAAGGATAATGCATTTTTTTTCCACGTGCCAGTACATCAAATTTTCTCTTTAAAAATGCTAATTTGAAAAAAACAATATTTTTCTTTCCCAAAAAAGAAAAAAAAAAACAAGTCATTAATTAACGTAACTCAGAATGACATGTACATGTCGCACCCACACATTCATACGCAACTCCATGAATGCTTTTCTTCATTACTCTTGTCAATGAGTTGGACAAGTAAATAATTAACAACCATCACTGTCACGTTTCCATTAAATTTGTGCATAAACTTTCAACACTTATTTTCATGCGAAACAGTCATACCCGTTTTAAAACGTAATGAAGTGAACAGAATTAAAAAAGTTCTGCTTTGCTGGCAATTTGCATTTGCATATTGAAAGCTTTTAAAAGTTACAAGAAACAATTTTCTAAAGCACGAGAATACAAAAAAGAAAAAAAAATCAATTAAAATTAATTATAAAATTTGTAATTTTGATTTGTTTAAAGATAAATATATTTTGACGTAAGAACTTACGTTAAATATGCTTTGAGAAGACAACACTAAACATACACATTTAACTCTCAAACGTAAAAATAAATTAAATTAATTTCAAATATAAAAAGACTCACGTCCACCAAATGGTATTTGTGAATTATTTTCAAAAAAATTGAATATCGGAATCGGAGGATTTTGGCTATTTTTAAATGTACAATATTCAGATATAAGTCCCATATCTGAAATGTCTTTGGAAATTTTCTACAGCGGTTGATAGACTGCAGCCGTACCTAACATTGTCCGGTACGGTACATCACCTGAGCTCTTCAGTAGCAGTGTTTCATAGCCCAGATCCAACAGTGATTATCAATGGTTGTAAAAAATTCAGTACTAGAGGCTACCTGCCAGCCCTAGTACCCCGCCATTACGTAATCACTCAAAAAGTATATGCATAAGTAGAGGATACCCCTCTACTACTGATCTTAGAAAGAAATTGATTCAAAATATAAGCAAATGAAAGCAATGGAGATATTTTCAACTGTCACTTTCTAACAAATCTCTCAATTTTCCCTTTGAATGAGGTGAAGTACACGGTCAGCGTTAAGATGCGGGTACCCCTCGCCAAAAACAAATTCATTAATAAGAATCAGTTTTTATTTCGTTTGTAATTTCTCCACAAACTTTAATAACAACTACGTGTGTCAGCCAAACACAAAAAAACTCCTGCCATTCACACTGTGTCTTCCAGCTCCAATAACAATTACTTAGCACATCCTCAGTGTGGCATAATACTTGCCTTTCCGCAAGTATCCTCCCAATACTCGTACACGAAACTTTTAAAACCACTTTTTTGTTTAAGCAGTCAACTTTGTTTGGAATCCGCTTGAACGGCATTCTCATTCCGACATGCGAAAATACCTGCCCTCTTTCCTCCTTAAAGCCACTTAATGCAGGTATTTGCAGGCACATACATACATACACACATACATACATATTTGTTTCGGTTTGAGAATGTTTTGTTGAATTTTTGCAACATTTGTTTTCTGCTTTAATGTGAAATAAAATGTGAAAATAAAGTCGTTCGCTGGAAGCAGAAGTAAAAACTGTGAGCAGTTCGTTAAAAAAGAAACACATTTGCATATAATTGTTTTCCCCATAGATGATGGTAAATATGGCGTTAATCCTTGAAACAGGATCTGAACAAAAAGTGAAAGAATGTAAATTATTTGTAATGAAAGATGTTGTTTGCTGTTTGGCTTAAAATGCTAAAGAGAGAACTGAATGAAAATTTATTAAAAATAAATTATTTGCGTTATTATAATTTCAAAAAGAAAATAAAGTACAAGTCGCATGAAGAAAAAATAAATTAAAAAGTAATTTAAGGCGAATTTATAGCAAGAGAATGTACGACACAAATAAGCCCGGCATTTTTGTTGGGCAAGGCTAGAAGGAGGGGCTTAAAAATTAAAGCAATAGAATGACAGCTGAGCTGATCTTAAAGTCAAACGGGCGGATCTGCAGGCCCAGCTGAGAACATTCTAATTAACATTATCTAGCTATAATTTATGTCTTAGTAAAAACTTCTTCTAGAGAAAATTAGAGCCTTCCGAACTATTAAACTTATTTTTTATTTATTTTATTTACCAAATATTACAATTATATGAATATAACTGCAATATATATAAAAGCACTGGCTACTGAGGCCTTTGGCTTCTGACTCCCCGGGGAATTGAACCCCTGACATCTGCATAACAGGCGGGTATACTAACCACTATACCATCCAGGGGCTGCATTAAACTTAATTAGTATTAATTGGCCTTGTTTGCGGAAAGTGATAAAAATTTGATCCTTCGGGGCCTTTTTAACTTTTCAATAAAAGTCTAAGAACTCTTTAAAAAGTAGAACAGGTTTTAGTGTTTGTATGGCAAAATCGTACCTCTTACGCATTCCATTTCGTAATAACTTTATCTACTTCTAATCTCCTCCCGCCAACTTAGAACTAGATGCATGTGGGGAAATTTCTGCTTTCCTATTTTCGGAAAAGGAAAATGAAAAAGGTCTTATAAAATGGAAATTTGTTTACTTTAATGTTTAATTTTAGGCGTATAAGATTAGTCTTCCTATACAATATATGTACATAATATAAAAAGTGGCCAGTGTTACGACCACATTATATTCATATGCTCGATGTATACTCGTAAGTTTAGGGCTGAGTGTTGAGTGTGCACTTCCCTGCCATAACGATGAAAAAAATTCTTTATTCATCACAATTTTCGTTTTTCGCTAAGAAATTAAAATAAGCCAATTAAAATAATAATTAATAATTAATTAAATAATTTATTGATAGCTAAAACTGTGTCAGCCTCAGTTGCAGCTGTTGAGACCAAATTTTACCAAAAAGCTTAATATTTTAAAGCATTTCACAGAAAACTTGAAATCATACAATATTATAAATAATTGGAAACATGTCTCAATTAAAAGTCATTAAAAGACTCTTACAATTTATAAATAGCAGTTTAATAGAAAATATTGTCTTTACTTTCCTACAGAAAAGCACTAAATAAATAAATTTTATCATTTTCTTACATCCAACACAAATACATGAAAAATAAATAAATAAATATATAATAGATATTTTTCGAGATAAAAATCATAAAATGAACAAACACAATTAAATAAACATTTCATTTTTATATGTTGATACCAGAGGGGAGCTAAAATGGTTCACTGGCCTCCTTGTTGAGCGAAGGGGGAAAACATGGAAATGTCGAATATCTTATTTTGATACACATATCACAAATATGAAATTAATATGACACACAATTTGTATCTTTAAAAAAGGATACTGTATATTGTGTGAATTACTTCAAAAAAAAAGCTCTATTATGCTTTTATGTACTGTTAGCTTTATGGCTGTGCATGTGTGTGTACGAGTACATACAAATTTGTATGCATGTGTGAATTAAAGACGTGCAAAGGTGCAACGGAATTCCTTTTTAAACTTGTTTGTAGTACCATAATTTTCCATTGGACTGATGTCTTCTCGAGTATACAAACTTCTATTTTGTAGATTTTCGTTTGAATGCATTCGAATTTCCTTCTGTTTTACGTTATACGGCATTGTATGGCTTTGCCTCATCCATAAAGCATGAAGTATTTTATTCTACACTTAAGCAGAGATTGTTCAAATGTTTTTTAAAAATCCAAATGATATATTTATTGGAGAGAAATGAATCCATTTCGATGATAATTTTCGGGCCCAGGAAGAGCAGGCAAACGAGTACAGCGGATAGATTAATAATATTAAGCACGAATTTCTTTTGCAACTTTCCTCGTATTTCCATTTGTAAGTTGCCTTATACCTAAATATTATTTCATTTAAATTAACTCTATTTGTGATTGAAATTTTGCGAAAGACGTGCACTAAAAGTGCATTAAGGACATGCTTTAGTGTAACAGAAATAATCACATAATTGTACTACTCATGAGAGAATGAGTGTAAACTGTAGCCCTGTGTAGCTCTCACATACTCATGTAACTCATTTAAGCTCAAATGGCATATGTGCTTTAGTACTGAAAGAACTATTGTAATTGGTAGATATATAAATAGTTATATCATCAGTTCTCCTTGTGATCAAAATTATATTCATTTTCGTTGAATTATAGATTCAAGACAGATTTTAAAATGAAATCAAAACTAGTAATGAAAAAGCTTAATTAATTGTTATTCCAATACTTTGATGTATATGCCCATGTATGCAATTATTACAATCTCTCTATACATATTCTTAGGCTTTCCTTACTGCATTTGTATATAACTTTCAGTATCGTAATGTATTGGTTACGTGAATGTAGACTTATGTGGACTTATTTCGTCATTTACAATATAATTATTTTTAATATTTTTTTTTTTTTTTTATATTAAGCTAATTAACTTCCTCTTGTTTTTATGTTGGCAGTTATTTGCTCATATCCCTCTTATCGCTTTCTATAATACAGTGGGTACATTTAACCTTCAAATGTACCTCTGCACGTCTTTAGTGCGAGTATGAGTGTGGGTTTGCATGTGTGTATCTGCTCATGTTCTGTTATTTTGTTTTCAAATGTAATTTTACTGTAAAAATGTCTCCTGCCAACAGATATCCTTAGACGTCAGAACACACCAAAAGTGTGTACACACAATAAAATTATTTACAGGATTCTATGGGTTTGATATGAAAATGAAAGTCATTAAAAGAATATTAAAATTTCCTATAAAAATTTCATACTCGGCATTTGTATTGTCGTTCTGCAAATGAATTGTTTTAATGAAATTCTAGAAAAGAAATAAAAATTTTTATGGATTCTTGTATGTACATGGCGAATGGTGTGTAATTCCGTTTGCAATCTGGCAGATGAAAGAAATAAATTTATGTAAATACTTTTTATATTATTCGTTTATGTGTTAAATTTTTAAAATATTTACATACAGAACGTTATGATATTTACGTGACAAGGTTAGATTTTATATATGAAATTTTGTAAAAGCAGAAATAAAATGGGCGTATATGGGTTACTAACTTGTATGGAAATTCAAAGTACATTATTATGGCATACGTGTAAACACATTGAAGGCAGCAGACTACCGACGACAGAAATAAAATGGTCGAAAAAAAATTGCAAGAGTTTACATGGTGACGTTTACAATGACAACCACAGTACTACATGACCGCCAATATTGCTGACGGCCAACCAAATCCGGGTCCATTTTCATGCGCGACAAGGACAAAAATTGTGCTGCGAGTAAAATAAATGTTTAACCAATTTTTTTTTTATTTATTCTTAATTTCCTAACAGTTCAGAAATATGTTTTACAGTTTTATATACGATTATTTTCAATATATTTTAAGCAAATATTTTTATTTTCTCAACTCCGAAATGTTTTAAATTGGCATCACTGTTAATAGAGCGGCCTATTGCACATTCAAAATATGTAATTATTTAACTGCCTAAATGATAACTTGCATCTAATAGTATAGCCTGCTTTGGTGAAAATGTTTGATACATTATAGTAACCACCATAATCAGCTGTTAATATAATGTCATCATGACGCGTCACAATTGTCACCATACGGCACAAAAATAAATAAAATTAAAGATATATGAAACATGTTTACTAAAAAAAGTTTTATTTTCTTGTGAAATTCATTCACGCGAAAAATTTCCTTTTCATTAAAAACACAATGACGACGTTTCGGCAATTTTTGATACTCTTTTCCAATTTCAAAACAGATTTTAAAATGAAATCAAAATTAGTAATGAAAACGATTTGCAATGGAATCAAAAGTGGTAAACAGTTCTTTCATATTCTGAAAGAGTGCTCATCTGATAGTTTCAGATATACCAAATTTTATCTGAATGGAGGAATACCAACTAAAGAAGGAATTTGACGAGAAAGGAAGGAATTGGACGATTCAAAATCACTAAGGTAGAGGGAGGGAATCATCAAATTGCTCATCAGTTTTAATTTTAGTCAACTTTTTGCCATTTTAAAATATTTTTTTTACATTATTACATTACTTACTCATTACTACATTTTTTTACATTACTTTTTCCAGCTGATTTTTTATCTTAAAATACGAGTATATTTCTTAGATATTTGCCAGTAATTGAAAAACACAAAAAATTGCGATTTTTATAAGGTAGCTACCTTAGTGATTTTTAGCCCTCCATCTTCTTCCGTTCTTCTGGAATTAGGACTTCTTGCCTAAGAATTTGTATAACTTTTAAATGTAGTGATAAATTTCGAAATTCAACTTCACTCACATAATCGCTGCAAGGTTGCAAAAAATTACGCTGATAAACTATCGCAAAAGAGTTTCAACTATAAAAGTTGCAACGAGAAATGCAGCGAAGAGTGAATACCACTTATATAATGAGGTGTTCCTCTACAAATCACTGCTGTTTGTGCTCGCTTTGTTACTACTCATTCAGTGCGTTATGCCTCACGGTGGTCGAAAAGACAGATGAGCGATTTATCGGCAAATAGGCGGGCGTAGGAGGTTGCTCGTGCTCTGAGATTCAGTGACTATGCCACAGCTAAGACATGATCTGGAATACCTCCCCAGAAAAATACATGGGAATTTTATATTGTAAGATTTTGGGCGTAGGCATGGGGTACTAAACTTAACCGTTCAAAAGACATCTGCAAACATGTGGGGTAATGTCGTTGGTGGAACGTCCAATTGCGAACTCAGAAGTGAAATGAAAAAACTGCATTCTCTGCAACGATAAAGGCTGGAAGAGCAAAGTCCTGACTTGAAATTGATACGCCTTCTTGGAACAGAATATCTGCTTTTACGTACATTCTTCAAATATTCACTTTCAACCTGCTTGCATATTATCGGCGGCAGCTTTTTAACTTTTCAGTAAATTAATTAAATAAATAATAAAAATATTCCACCGTCTATAAGCAAAGCTTTTGAAATGTTTTGGCATTCATTTAAGAGCATAAACTTTAGTTAAAGTTTAAAATGTGTAGAATTTTAAATGTCATCGTTGGCACGATATTGTAAACAAAAAGCAATTAGACCTGCTAATGGCACTTTCGCACACCTTGGAAACAAGCATGAACTCTAAGAAAGGAACAGTACATATTTTAAAATGCAATTTGCTGTTAAGAGCACGTCGCCAGGTGGGTGTGGAAAAGAAACATCGAAATATCGTTGAATAAAACATCACAAATAATGGCATTGCAATGGCAATTTCTGTTCTGTATGATTAAGGTGGCCAGAGCATAAAATGTTACAGAAAAATTAAATGCAAAAATTATTTATTTGGCAAGAGCAGCTGACACGTTTTTGGGTATAACTGAATGCAGCGTCAGCGTTACTGCATCTCTTAGAGATTAAATTATGTCGGAGAAAAGTCTGACGTTATAAATAAAGTCTAGCCGATACGGAAAATCGGCCAAGAAATTCTGAAAGGCGAAATTTTGCAGAGTCCAAGCAGCAGGTGATGTGCTCTATTATTAACTGTTATTGAGGGAACAAATATGAGCAGAGAAGGCATGTGGTGCAAACCTGTTGAACCGTCTCTGGTATTAAAGAAGGGAACTATTTCATTCATTTCTTAACATCACCGATGAAACACAGATATAGAAAACCCCAAGGACGGCGTTTCCAAACCAAATTATTTGAAATTCCTTGGCAGTGAGGCACATATTACAGATTTTATATTACTAAGAAACACTATTTTTAATTTTTAAATATAAAATCAAAACTAAGTTTGTGTTCGTAAACAGGAGCAACATTTACAATTAGGAAAAGTGTAAAATTGAAAAAGTTAACATTAGTGAGAGTTCAGTGTGCATTGATATCAAATATACGTTTGGAAGAGGCATCCAGACAAAGCTTGCCAAAGACTTGTTAAGCTAAAGATTTTTTAATTAAGTTTGTGGTCGTAAACTGGAACAACATTTACAATTAGGAAAAGTGTTAAATTTAAAAAGTTCATATTAGTGAGAGTACACTGTAAATTGTTATCAAGTACATGCTTGAAAGGGGCATCAAGACAGATATTGCCAATGACTTATTCAGCTAAAGATTTTGTATTTATTTTTAGTTTACTAACCATACAATGCAGTATCGCAACCTTTTAAAATTCCTTATTATAATAAAAAGACGCATGCTTTTGGCCCACTGTGCATTAATTATGAGTGAGAAGTAATTGCTTCACCAATCTTAACTTGGCAATTGATTGAAAAACTAAAAAACGAATATAGCTAAGAACGCACTTAACGATCCTTTTAAAAAAGGACATTTAATAATTGATAATAAACCTTTTGACTTCACATTTTTGCTCTTAAAAAGCTTTTAAAATCTCGCAAATCTTCTTCTTCAATATAATTTGATATTTCGACATATTCACTGGCCACCCTCAAACATTCGTGACCTTTCCAACGAGAGTAAAATTAAATTTAAACTTCAAAATTAAAAAAAGCAAAAATCAAGGATAACACATTCCTTTTTAAGAGGCGTTCGCAAAGTTACATTCGATTCGTGAGTTCATTTCGTTTTTTTTTTTACTTTTTTTTATACTACATACTCGTACCAAAATATATATTTGAAATGTAATTCCCAGAATGTATTTTTTGTAGAAATTCTCTTGTCAAGAAATCGATAAAGTTTTCACTTTTTCTTGCTTCTTCTTCTTCACAGAGTGCACAAACATTTCAAGGTTTTCATTTAAATTTTTACACAAAATGATAAATTGAAAAAGAACATGTTACATTTGATATATTTGTCGTCCTTCCTGGCTTGCTTGCTTTGAAGTTGAGAGCATTATAAAACAGGAGCGATACACCGGCACTCGTTCCCCTTTAATTGTCATGCATTACTTTGTATTTTGTATTGCCAATAAGATGAATAATTTTTATTTTGTTTATTTTGCTGTGTATGCAAGAATGCCTAATGGAACATACAAGAATTATTATTAAGTGCAAAGATTTTTTATTTGAATTTCTGAGGTCCTATAAGACTATAAGAAGAGGTCGCTGGCATCTCCATTCAATATCAGCACACCTATGCTGGGCATCCACACGCATCGTATACTGATATATAGAGGATTTGAATAATGTAGGAACTCTGTTCTTTATGGTTACGTACCAGCTCCTGAATGAACTTCTGCCATAAGTGTACTCATAGGTGAGATATATATAGAAGATCTCTCGTTGTTTTGGTCATTGCCATTCAATTTGATTAAAAGAAACTTTCGGATCTGATCTGCGGAATGCTTACAACGCCCTCATCGCAAGAGTCTACTTTGATAGCAAGATAGCCAACTCGGTTGACAAGCTGGAGCGGCGTAGTAATATGGGGTGCGTTTCGTTGTTATATTTTCTGACGGGACCAGGTGCTTTGTGCAACCAAACAAAATTTCATCCAGATTATATGCATTTATGGTAGGCACCCCCATGCGCATCACTCATGACAGGAAGTTTTCGTTCTATGGCTGAACAGATCTTTTGCAGAATAATCTATCTGAAGATCCATTGCTACTGCATGCTCTAACCCCCTCTCAATTGCAAAGAGAATTTATGATGCTAATCTGACTTTTTTTATCTTGAAAATAAAGTTTCTTTTTACTTAAAAAGGATATTCATTCATAAATTTGCATTGCCTGGTTGCACTGCAGCTAATCCAGTATTGGTCACTCCTTATCAGTAATTTGGGCTTGACGCATCAACGATTCGTGAGTGCTTCAGACATTTTCATAAAAAAATCAAATGTTGAAAGTGAATAATTTATAGAAGAAGAAGAAGAAGCGGAAGTCCAAGACCAGATTTGGGATGCCAACACATAATTAGGGAAATTTTATTTTATTACAGTGAGTAAAATGTGGTACGTGGAATTAGTCGTCGTTAAAATGTCTGAATAGACTTCGGCTTTTAAAAGAAACCGCCTCCTGTCGAAAAGCATCTTCCTTTCATTATTATTCAAAATAAAATGTCTTTGCCATGTTTCATTCACACACTCATGCAAATTTATTCCAGAGTTGCTTTTATATGACAGCATCATAAAAAAGTTCATACTAAACAAGGTTGCATTTGTGTGTGCGCTCGCACGTACACATGTGTGAACACCACAAACTTGGAATCATTCTCAATGAACAGTATGGAACTGGCTTAAGCAAAAAATATAAATAAATTATTAGACTCATTCAAATTGTATGGCAGTGCAACACGTGCACTTGTTAGCCCTCTTACAGTTGAGCATTAATTGCTTCTTCAGTGATTCCCAAACAATTTTTATTTAGCTAGCAATACGTAAGTTATCTACATCAGAGCAAATATTAATTGTCTTTTATAGATATGGTTCTTTTGAAACTGAACATGTAAAAAATAGCGTACTTATAACTTTCATTTCCCATAATGGATAAAAATGATCAAATAATACATTTTGGCCGAAAAGCAACATGCATTCTTTGGGGGATTAACTGTACAGCTTTCAGTAGTATTACAGTGAAGCCCTTAGGTCCATACTCACTACATATAAAGGTTATGGGTGCCCTCTGCTGAGAGCCCAAGTTGATAATTATTAATCGATTAGAGGAAATCTTTACAGTCCAAAGAAAACATTTGTCAACGAGTGTGATCGCATTTGAGCAATGAACTGTTCAAAAAATAGATAAGAGATCTTCTATAAATAAATATATTTTCATGAAAATTTGGGTAAATATTTTCAAAGATTTATTTCCAGTATGAACACCCCTAATGTAATCGTATTGTTTTTATTCTGCAAATTTAGCATCAAATATGAAGCAGTATTTTGTTGATGCTGGCTGTCCTACACGTGTCATACAATGACTTTCTATTAATGTGCACCGTGTGCAAAATTAGAAAAATTATTTCTTATCGGATGATTGATTTTTCATTTCATTTCAGAAAGGATATCACTTAGAAATATGTGGATGAGGACTCGATAATATTTTGTAAATGTAAGATATTTTTATATTTTTAAAAAAGGGGTATAAAACTCTGCCCTTGTCTGTATCCATTACTATTTTGTCTATAGGAACAGCTTTCAGAATTCATGATTGGTATGATAAGTGAGATATAGTTACAGAGATGATCTGAAACTATAGACAGCAAAGCTCTTAAAAATTATAGTATTCCAAAAGTTATCATGCCAGCTGGATTTAATAGCAGCAGAAAAATCCAATCCTGATTACCAGTATGGTTTTAGCAAAAACCTGGTCCAAATTAAATAGTCCTACTCACTTCATTGAACTTTATCAACATTATCTTGACGAAGTTATAACTTATGAAATAAAGTAGGCAAAACTTGCTGCTCACCGAAGTGGATTCAAAAGAAGATAATATTTTTTTTGCTCCGGACAGGATGAATGATTTCTTATTAAATTTTGTGCATAAACACTGAGGAGGCAAAGATGATAAAAACTGATTTCATATGCATTGACGAATCTTGCCAAGAAGCATCCATAGAGAAAGTAGATGCGTATCTCATGAATGAAAAGCAAGTTAAAAACAGGCAGGCTTCATACCAAAAACATAACTGATAATTAAATTGTACCACAATAGTGTGAAATTGAAGGACTAAGCTTCCATTTGGAATGGCAACTAACTTCGAATAGGTATACGAAGTTAAGGTAATCCATATGAGATGAAAAGCCATTCAGTACAGTTCTGTAGTCATCAGGTATTCAACTTAGTTTTAAAATCATTATTTTATTATTGGGTTTTGGAATACTGGTTCGAATAATTGAAGAAAAACGACCGCTACCAGACCGATTTTACAGTTACGCTAGAAACCCGTTCATTTTTGAATTAAGTAATTAATAATATCCTAACCAGTTGTGCACATATTCCCTAGGGTAGGTATAACCTTGCTCTCAGATAGCTTCAAGACACGTAAGTACAAGGAATGAAAATGGTACATGATATTTAGCTTGGAGTGGGATTCAAAGTAGTCAGGATAACACACAAAGTAATAATGGCTCAAAGTAATAATGAAATCCTTTTTAAAACACTATTTTCCAAGAAACAATGTATATAGCAAAATTGACAGTAAATAAGATACTAGTCTATTCTACAACCTTTGATGCTACTATTAAGGGAATGTGAAGTAATGCAAGTGACAGTGGATTGTATAACATCTTACTGGATTAATATTAAGGACTGCAATTCCAGCCTTTTGTAAGAAAAAGAATGTGCCAGTTTATTCTACAACTTTCTATGCAACTAATTTGAAAATTCAAGTGGTGATACAGTCATATTAGAGCAGAGATAAGAAGGACCAACACATCTTGTGTTAACAAAGCCCTCGATGGTATAATGCCTAGTATACCCGCCTGTTATGCAGGTGTCAGGGGTTCAATTCCCCGGCGAGCCAGGAGCCAAAGGCCTCAGTAGCCAGTGCTTCTATACATATTGCAATTATATTCATATAATTGTAATATTTGGTAAATAAATAAATAAATCTTGTGTTAAGTGTTCTATTCTCTATATAATTGTATTTGTAGCGGAACATGTTCAGTTTTAGTTGCGAATGTGTTCCAAAAATATGTCAGACAGCCATAACTAGTTCAGTTTAAGATGAAATTTGTCTTGCACTCATACTAGCTTCCAGAATACACGCACAGAGTGAGTAAAATGGCAATAATTTTAGAAAACGTTCCTTTTCGTGTTTGCTTCCTTCAAAGCAGGTATTACCATACGAAGTTTTTATTACGCAATTCACCCCTCGTGAAGCTCGCCAAAGTTCTCTAAGTTCTCCCTACGGAAATCTGAAATCAAGCCAATGATAGTTGATTTGCCATTTTTCCACTTAAACGTAAGAGGCCCATAGTGCACTATATATTTTTTATTGCATTTTGGAATATGTTGGTTTTTATATACATTTTCGTTTAATTTTTCGATTACATGGCCAAAAAAGAAAAGTCTTTATCATTTACTTTAATTTTAATTTTCTTTTTTTGCACGTAAAATTTGCTCTTAACGTTTTTCTCCATTCGCAACGTGACCTCATTGTAAAAGCATTTGTGTCATGTAACGCAAGTAGCAAGTGAGGCAAGTATGGGCTAAGGAATAGAAGAAAATCCTTTATTTACACATAACATGTAGTTTAGAAACAATAAAAAAAACATGAACGAGAACCAAATGAAAATGAAAATAAAAACAAAAACAAAATAATGAAACATGCGGATGAGTCTCTTGTTCAGGCAGGTAGAAGTTGGCCAAATAGAGTGAGTCTTCTTTGTTTCGCTTTAGCCCAGATTTTCCCTGTGAAAGTGTGAAAAAATTTTACATCCTCATCTTCATTGTTTTTAAATTTTAGCTCTTGTTGTTGCTGTTACTGTTCCTGTTACTGCTAATAGATGTTTGCTTGGCTTTACTGTGGTGCAAGTTACTTAGTTATTTGTTCCTTAAAGCTGTACTGCGGAAGCAAACTTTAAAAAGAAGGTGTAACAAACAAGAGTGTCATAAAAAAGTGGCAAAGAAGATTTTAGCATTTTTCTTATGCTGCCTTAAAAGTAAAAGTTTAATTTAAGCTGCGACTTACAAAATGATTCTTTTTTCAAGATGCTCTCAGTGGCGGAGGAAAAAAATAAAAAAAAAGTATTAATTCGAAACTTTATAAATCCTAAAGCCTAAAAAGTCACTACTTTTGTTTAACTTAGTTTTATTTTTTTCAAGCCTTATCTTTACAAATAAGTCCTCGTTTACACTGTACAAAATTGAAACAAGTTAATGGGGGCGCACTGTAATAAAGTAAGGGGGAAAACGGTTGGTTGGCGGTTAATAAAATTTTCATTCAAAGAAGAGTCGTGAAGTACCAAGTATAGTATTTTGCCTTAAAATCAAATGGTGTTTGTTCCCACGAGCAAGCGTTGCTCCACTGTAAGCGTAACCACAATGAAATCACAAAGCAATTTGTATGACTTGTCAAAATAAATCTGTCTAATCATATTTGACAGATCATACGATTATGTATGATAGTGTATCATGTTCTTTAACACTGTTCTGAACAGTGTCCTGGCAAAATTTATCCAGCTTGTCATTATCACCTGCGAAAGGCGATTATATATCCTTCTGCTGATGGAATTTATGCAACCATAAGTTCTTTGAAAAGGCTTCTCAATGTTTTTGCTCATAATTGTCTGATCTTAACTTTCTTTTAATGAAAATAATTAAAAAACTATAAAAAAAAAATAATTCTGATACTATTATCCTTTTTCTATTCAAAAAAAAAAAAATCCTTACAAAAATTAATTTTAAGTTTTTCATTTTGTATTTCAATACGTCGCAACCAAGCAACCTTTGTTATTATTTCTTATTTCTCGTGCTGCAAAGTACACGTAGCAAAACTTTTTGCCAGCAAAAGGGTTTTACAAAAATGTTCAGTAGCTATACTATTTTAATCAAAACCAATTATTTATCTGCAATTTAATCTGTGCAGTCACTGATGCTGCAATTCTGCTCAGTGCAATCAGTATAACTCATGCAAGCAGCCAAGACATTAAATCATTTTAATTTGGATAACGATGGCAAATAATTAGTTTAATTAGAAGAAGGACTTTCAGGATTTGCAAACCTCATAAAACTGTATTACAGGGCAGGCTAATTTATTGTCAGTCTCTCCGGCTTGTCTCACAAGTAGAATTCGCAAGTGGAAAGTGATGGGAATGTGCATGAGCCACTTTAATTTAAGCATTTGAATATAAATGAGTGTGTCAGACAGACAAATCGTAATAAATTTTATCACATGCAAGTGTGTATTTCATGTTTCTGCACCGCACCTCAATGATTTACGTTATTACGTGATTTGCACATTTACTTACGTCATTATCACCGCATGATCAAGAATGGGCCAATGCTAGTAAATGAAACTTAAAAGCTATTCATATAACGTGGATGAGGCCTTCAATTTATTTTAACAGTTTTAGAATGCATCTATAAAAGGATGTTTCGGGAGGGTGGTGTTTCACCAGGGTGGGAGGATGGGTGCAGGCATGGGCTACTTAAAGCTTTTAACAGTTTAAGAATGCATCTATGAAAGGATGTTTCTTGAGTGTGGTGTTTCACCAGGCTAGGAGGATGGGTCCAGGCGTGCGCTAATTAAAGCTTATGATCCTTTATAGACGATGTGCTGATCCTTGTTGAAGTAATACAGAAAGCAGTGTCAAGAAGGACTATTTAAAAAAAGGGGGAGGGGGTGGGTTAGTGTTAACAGCATTTGGGACAGTGATGCCAATCGCTATGCGGAAGTACCAAGGTATGTTAAACCCTACATCTCCGTAGAAAAAAAATCTTTAACAAGAGTTAAAATGAAAAGTGGCTAACCATAATTTTAAAAAATTGAAACATTTTCATTACAAATTTTATAAACGATGTGTTTGTCAAATTGCCCGACTTCATTAGAAAAATGTGTCACTTAGCGATTTATCTAACCAGGTGCAGTGCAGCCAGAAGCGATATCCCAAAAGTATTGCATTAAAAAATATCTTCGTCTTTATCTTCCACCAGCGTAAAGGTAATGCTTCACCATCCTATACAGCAGTACGATGCACGTAAACCAAAAAAATTAAAAAAATATATAGAGAGGAGAGAAGATATCGCAAAGTGTAATGAGACGTTGATCAGCCTCTTGAACATACTTGATTAAGAGTTTTCGAAAGTAGCATTTTAAAGTGATGGAAATACAATAGAAGGACTTTCACTGCAGCGGACTTTAAGAAATTTCACATTAAAATTATTTAAAACTTTTTGTCGAAAAAATTGGCCAAAATAAATATTAGCCATTTTATGAGCGGCGCTTTCTTTTCAAAAATATCTGAAACTCTTTCTTCAGTTCTTTTAACCCAAAAAGATTTTTTCCTCCACTGTGGCCATGTTCACCGTGTCTGCAAGTTGGCACAACTATTTATTCATCTTTAAACGAATTACATTTTAATTTAAAGATAAAAGAAATGAGTATGTTTTAAGCACTCAAGAAAATCCCAGCTAAACACCTTTTTTACAATTTTTATCCTTTTAATAATTGCTATAACTTGTTTGGTCATGTCCTTTGTCCTCTGCAACTACTGGTTATTTACTTTTATCTCACAAATTGGAAAAGTAAAATTGTAACGATAATTCTAAATCTCTTTCTGCAAATTTATCTGATTAAGACAAAAAAGAAAAGAGAACTATGTAATACATTATATACGAGGGTAGATTAAAAATCCAATAGACTATCATATATATCAGTCTATTGCTAATAGACTGATATATTTCGTAATATCGATTTCAAGAATTATGCCACTACAAAGTCTTGCACAATATATATATATATATATATATATATATATATACATATAAAATATGTGGCAATAGCAAAAATATCTGACGCCATTTTATTGATCGTTCATGAAACATCGATGCCTAAAATCGTTCAAAATACTCTGTTGAAAATAAATGATATGATAAATAATTTCATAAAAGAGTTTTTGAAATTGATAAATGATTCAGTTAAGGAAATATATTTAATTCTATTAGGGCATGGCAACGCCCACTTAGTAGATAACTACATGGTTCATTTCATGAAATAATTATGTGATCGTTCACGAATCATCGACGCCGGATATCTCTCTTCAAGTACACTGTTAAAAAGAAATGTTCCTGCAGTTAAGGAAATATTTTTAAACATTTTTTTTTTATTATTTTCTTTTAAATTTCCTTAAGTAGTCACCACTGTGGTAAATTATATAATAATATTTTACAGATAAATTAAAAAAAGCTAGAGGAAATTTTAAGACGGCCAACATTAAAACAAATTAAAAAGCCTTCATACCCAATTCCCTTCTCTTTGCCCACCATTTATTTCTGAATCAAGATGTTGTTTGATAATAATTTCTTTATTGGTTGGCCAAAGGACAGAAGCAAAAATATAACAGAAGAATACAGGAAGCAGCAATACTCTCCTGCAACTAAGAGAAAATTTATGTAAAAAGGGCCTGCTGCAGGACGTGCCAGGAGTTACTTACAAATATTTCATGAACTGATAAGGATGACATTCTAAAACACAGTCTGCAGATATTAAAACTGCATTAAAACAAGCAGAAGGATAATACTTAAAATTACGGAAAGATAATTAGGTTCCTTTTTGTATCCTTTAGCCGCTTCTGAATTTATAAATTAAAGCGCAAATAAGAAAAAAACGTTGCCATAATTAAAATTGTCTTCAAGAAATATGAATTAAAGGCTGTCATGCTTTCAAAGTTCATCATTGGAATAGCCACATACACAACCAAGTTTGTGCCACAAATTAAAATACTCAGCTTAAATTTTTCCCCTTAAAGGAATGAAACTAAAATTTCATACAAGTATTCGTATTTCAGTTCTCACAGCTTTCAAATATTAAATTAATTTTGATGGAGAGAAAGTTGAGACAAGTTAATAAAATATTCAGTCTTCTAAATACACTTTCTTTTAGCATACAGCAGACTGTTACTTGGAGAATGGAAATATAGCGGAAGCCACAACATGGTTTTGCTTAAATATCAATTTCAATTATTGATTCAGTCACTCAGTTATTTGTGCACTCATTTATGAATTGACAACGAAATAGCAAAGTGAAGACTAAAAGCAAACGATAACAGAAAGCTATACGTCAATACAAGAGGAATACAATAGTCGTACTTACAGGAAGCTGAAAGGGATTTTTATCTAAGCGAGTTAATATTGACATGCAACAAAGTATACAAAAAGAAGTGAAGTGGCGAATATACGAGGAGGGGCCAAAGTATAACATTACAAAACTTAAATATGCATGCAGACATACATCCAAGCGCACACACACTCTAAAATAACAAAAAAAAAATAGTAAAAGTGAATAAGTAAAGCATTTAAGAGGGGTGGCGGTTTCTTTGTGCTCTTGAAATATTTGAGCATCGTTTGGAGTTTTTGTGCAACAGCGCTTCTTGACTGAAATGAGCTGTTGGACACAAGTTGAAGAAAATTAAGCGGAAAGAGGAAAACAGAAATGAGAGGAAACGGCTCTAGAAAAAGCTTTAACTTGTTCAATCAAAATTGCTTTAAACACATTGAATCTTGCAGCTCACTTTAATTCAAAAGAACTGTGGAACACCAATGAAGAACTGGTTCAATGGAGCCAAATTTGGATCTTAGATATCAAATGTAGTTACCGTTTATCATCTATTGAAGTTTCCTCCCCCATTGAATGCCGTAAGTCGACTTCCGCAATATTTTTGTAAAGCTTCAAGCACATCCCTCACTGCAGGCTACACGGCTGCATAACTACAAATTCCCACTTCACTTATAAATATTCATAAAGAAATTAATATTGTTTGTGGGAACAAATACTTTCTTATTCTAAACAGAGGGGAAAATAAAGTTGCGGGAAAGATGAATAGAAATTTTTGCACTCAGCTGTGCTATTTTGACTTAAAAGATTTTCAACAAGAAAAAACTCTCTTTTTCCAAAAAATTCTGGAATTATATACTACAGAACTTAGTATAGTAATTATATCAGTAGAAGTCGAAGGGTCCAAAAGTGGACCCTCATATTTGCCCATTTCAATAATGGAAAAAAATTTACTTTTCAATCTGCTTGAAGTCTGCTTTAAAGTACCGGTTGGACCTGCTAACTTTGCACAGTCAAGGATCGTAATATCGCCAAATGTGAAGCTGAGAGCAGCTTTACGTTTGCTTTGCATAATCTAATCAGCAATTTTTTTTTTTTATACTTCTTGTTTTGGACTTGAAAATAAGAAAGATGTTTATATTTTATATTCGCTTAAACGCCGATTTAAGGTGAAAGTTTCTCAATGTATCAATAATTTTTTTCTCTCAGTGCTTTTTTATGCTTTTTCAAAACGAATTTCTACTTAATTGGTAAGAAAAGAAATCCAGTAATTGTTGTAATGCATTATGGGCAGGATTGCAGAGTATTCAGAATGCTAATTTTTGGCGAATACAAAACAACTACAAGACCACCGATTCAGTTGTTCGCGGTTTCAATTTGAAGCCGATTTAAGGCACGTTTTGTTTTGGTTCTGCCAATTTAATAAGAAAAAAGGGATTTATGCAATTTCGAAATTATTTCATGTTTTTTAAAGTTTCTAGAGTGCAATTAGCTCACTATGTAGCCGTGTAGTTGTGCTGCTGTCGTTTGCACAAAATAATCGTTTTCATACTAAACTGTGCATTTTAGTTTTGAGGTTTTGCAGTCAAAAGCACGCTGTAGTGAATAGGTTCAATATAGATATATAAAATGATCGTCCTTTCATAGTTGTTGCCAATACAGATATGTTGCCAGTTATGTTGTTGCCAATTCAGTGTTACGGGAATATCGCATTAACTAAATTTTGTCAGCCTCCCCTCCTATTGAGCTTATCCCGTCATTTTGCTGTCAAGCAAGTGCGCTCAGAATATAAAGATAAAATTCAAACAGCAGAGTCGGAAAGCTGAATATACTCGTACATTAATAAAACATTAGATATTCAACATCAGCCATAAGCTGAATGCAAAAAGTCTACAACTGCAGTGCAGAAAAATTATTACTGCATCAGCAATTAAAGGAAGAAAAACCAACAGAAACTGTAAACATAAATGGAGTAGTAAAAGAAGGGAGAGAAAAAAAAGAAAAAATAAAGTATTTACTTTCTCAACGGCAACCGTTTTATCACCGTCGTCATGTTGCCTTTCTAAGTCGACGTCAGTCAATGCAGCCGTTGCAAGCACGAAGTATTTGGCAATAACTTGGGCGCTTAAAAATATTTTTCTGCACGCAAATTAACATTTTATTAGCGGCAGCCTTATAAGTAACATGATTTAAATAATATATTTTTTTGTGTTCCATTTATTTTCAAATAGTTCAAATAGCGGCATGAAAGGCAGAGATCTCAGAGTACAGCTGAGATAGCATGAAGGAGACATAGCATGAACCTACATGAACCACATGAACCCACAACGAGTGAAGGTTTATTGCGGTTTATGGTCTGGTGGCATTATCGGCCATCCAAAATGAGGTAAGCCAGACAATTATTGTGATATGATGAAGAGCTTTTTATGGCCCGAATTGGAAAATATGGATGTGGACGATATGTAGTTTCAACAGGAGGGCGCCACTTATCATACAGCTAACGCAATAATGGCTCTTTTGCGCGACAATTTCAATGGCAGAGGTATCCCACGTAGTGATGTTAATAGGCCGCCAAGATCGTGGCCCTCGTTGGACTTCTTTCATTGGGGTTATTTGAAAGAAAAGCACAATTTAAGAGTAAAGGATGAGATAAGTTGGCATATTAACAACGTAGAACCTCAAGTATGCCTCATCGAACACCGGATGGTGGTGTGCCACCGATGTCGCGGCTGCCATTTGACCGATATTTTGAACCATATATACTTGATTTGTGACCATAATTTCCTTATTAATTTGTGTCTTATTCAAAATCAATATTGACCTTCAAAATTTTACCACCAATTAAATTTTCATATTAAATAAATAAGTAAATAATATTATTTGAAACTAGAAGACCGAAAAATCTGGCAATACAATCAGCTGATGTCTGGACAGTACAACAGCATTCCGGTGGCAATCAACATTTAATGATTTTAAGTGGAAAGTAGAGTTAAGGAATGAACATCCTTAAAAGAGGAAAAATGAAATCCATTACAATGAATATATTGCTCATACGTTGTGAAAATACTGATAAAAAAATGTTTAACTTTGTACAAATTTATTGGAATATCCTTTATGAAAGACAATATATATATATATCCATTAGAATGAGACTAAAGGTACATGCCTAACTGAGAAGATCCAAATTATTTGATATAAAAGACCGGCGATTTGGAAACATTGCACACCGTCAAGTAGCGATGTAAAACAAGAACCCACATTGAAGTACCAGAGGTATTGTGCTATGGGGCTTTGTCAGACTCAGTCTAGTAACAGCGTAAGTAAAGAGATTTCATGGTTGTATCATCAAGCATTGCGTTAAGTCTAAGTGAAAAACTCATTCAAAAAATATGAAAATAAAGAAAGATGAGGCGGATCCTAAAACTCGTCAAGGTGTATGCTTGTATGAAAATTTCCCAAGCAATTGATTTGCGGTGGCAAAAATTGTTCGTATATCAAGTTTTTCAGATATGTGTCTTCAGCACTAAATACTCGTACTGCCTTTAAAAATATTGATCATTAAGGATTTCCTCAATCCAATTATTACGTATTCGTTCAAAGTTGTTGGAAGTCAATTTTAATATGAAAATAAAAGCTGAAGCCCAAATAAAGAAACAATGCTGTGAATCATAAATGTTAAGATAAATAATTTTTTTCAATTTATTTCATGGTTTTTTTTTCAAATTACTTCAAATTTATGAACATCTTGTATTCATAAGCTGAACTGTGTATACTTGAAACAAATTTTCATGATGGATGTTATACAATTGTTTAGTTGTTCACCAGACGTCTGAAAAGACCTCTGAAAAGTCAAAGTTGTTTCTGAAATGTGCTAAATGAAAATAAGGAAACTATTTTTGTGAGAAAATAAAATAAAATTTAGAATATACGTTTTTCAAAATCACTTTTCAAAGTCAATTTATTATGTGATTATCAGACAAGCCTCGTGGTTTTTTTTCAGGTAACGAAAAAAATGTTATAAATTTGATTGTTTATCATCGTTCTCAATATTCATACTCATATAAAAAGCATGCTTATGAATGTATATTCGTCCAGGAAAGTGTAGTTGTGGCGGTACAGTGCTCCCCGGTAGTTCTGGAACTCTAAGAAACTGAGTTTGTATACTCTTGCCAGAAGTGGCCAGTGACTTTACCTTCGTGGCATAAACATTCATTAATGGGAAGCTCAAGATTTATTAGCACACTAGAAAAAGAAGATTTAATTGCCGGGTCCTACCAGTTCAGCCTACTATAGTGGTTATGCTTTAATGCGAATCTCTACAAAGTAATTTTAAATATCTTTAAGTAATATTTTCAGCCAGTCTTGCGTTATTTGCCAGAAAAGTCATTTGCAGTAAACCATAGGGACTCTAAATTTTACAGTAGAATTTAAATCACAAATTGTCATAATTCAGTTAGTATAAACAGTAAATATTTTTTTTATTATATACTAAACCGCTTTTTTATCTCTTCACAGAGAATTAAAAATCACTAATAACTCGCATTAGAACAAAATGAGCCACTGTGCAAACTACTACACTTTACATGCACAGAGTTGCCATGAGCGAATGCTTTGCTACGAGTAACTGATAAAAAATATTTTAAGGAAACTGGTGGGCATGAAAGCACACTCATATATGCGAGCTGACAATGATGCAACGGTTATATTAATCATGTGCAAGCTGCAGCAAAATTATAATAGCATCACATATTTTTTCACATTTTTTCTTCAAATTATTTCACAGGTTTAGATTTTACAAATTTTATAACACAAAATACATCAATTGTGTGGAAAGTGTCTGTTATAATGACTATTGAAACACAATGCAAATGATTTTAGAATAAATTTTTTTTAACAAATTTAGAGTCATTGTTTTTTTGAGCATAAGCGAAGCTGTAAGTAAATACCGATTTGCGAATTTATTTTGGCAAGATTTGGTTGCATTTGGCGAGGTATCATTTAATTACATTTTATTTAACTTCTAACAAAACTGTGTGAAAGATCCTACTCTTTTCAAGGGTCATCTTGTTTGTATAAGAACATAATTATAATAGTAGTGTCTGCAATAAAAACATTTTATACTTTTAAAGAGCTGGTATTAAGTACTACATATTGCATGCATATGTATTTATATCACAAGAGACGTTACTTAATAAGTTTAATTACTGCAGGCTCTAGTTTCGTAAAATTCGTACGAGTTTACATGCACATATACACACACATATATTAATATGGATATGTAAACACAACTTTGCTCCAGTCGTTCAGTTGTCATTACACAATCATTCTTTCGTCTTAAGGTTGTTGTCAAGAGTCAGTCAGAGGGAGAAGTGGAAGTCGGAATAAGCAGCCGCTCAGTCGTGGAAGCCGTAATACAGTCGAGAATATTGTTCAATTTACTTGGTATTATAATCTGAATTATTAACATTAATTTTCAATATTCTATTAAATAAAACTACCTAAATAACAATAATTCTCACACACACACACATCTTTATATATATATATATATATAAATATGTATATGGTATTAATTAGTTAGTTAAACGCATGTTTATTTTGGATGGTGGCGTATGAGTGTTATTTCTGTACTTTGCAATTGTTGCATTCATCATACGCACCCCACAACTACATTGATATGAGAGAAATGCTTGCTTTACATGTTTTCATTGTAAATTAAATAAAAATAAAGCCAATCACTCATCACCAAACAAGAACAGAGTATATTTCTAAGATATTTGGCATGGAGCTCACAAAAATAATGATTGCGAATCAAAACAAATAATAAAAATAATATGAGTTTAATACTGCCTCTGATTCTGATAATAAAAATAAATTATTCAAGTTCTCAAACACATTAAAAGTTGCATCGCTGCTTTAAAGAAGTGCATTTTGGCTTTACTTTACATATCCAAGCCAGCACTGCTTAATGCACTTAATTTCCTCCAACAAAAAGTTTAAATAAAATTCAAGCGAAAATTCAAATGAATGAATTTTTAAAAAAAAGATGTGAAAATATTCAACTCCACTTATAAGTAAGAGTCTGTGTGCGAACAACAAACAGCAGCAGGCGCAGACGAAAGGAAAAAAATTGTGCTTCATTTATTTAAATGCAGGTTCATAGTGTACGGTGGCGTATGACTATTATTTCTAGGCGTTCGCAATTAATGCATTAATCATACGCACCCCACAACTAAATTAGTATGATTAGAAATGATTTCCTCTTTACTTACTTGAATCACTTTCTTAACAATTTCACTTTTTATTTAATAATTTCTCATTCTTTAATACAAGTTAATGTGGAACAATTTTTTTTCTTACCTTGAAATTGTTTGCCATTTCCTGGCGATAAAAACAGCTGCCGCATTTATTTCTATTGCTTGTCAGTCTTATATATCGTGTACAGGATTTAGTCTAAAAACAAAAAGGAAAAATTAAAACGTAGAATTATATAAAATTTTCTTTTATTATTTTTTTACTAATTAAAAATTTGAATATTCCTGCTTTCATTGCATGAAATTGCATTCTAATACAAACCTTTACACTGTCTGCCATTATTTTACTTTAAAATTTATGCTGATGAATGCAATACAATTTTACACACGAATGAGGATTTTAAGGAAATATTATACCAGATATTTCAAATTTAAATTGCAAAATAAAACAAATTAAACCGCAATTTAATAACAAGAATTATATTCGAAAGAATTAGTTCTAATATTTACTATTCATATAAATTTTTAGAGGAAAACGAAAATTAAATAATTGAAATATTCTACATTTTCATCTTCAATTTATTCAAGCTTAACATTTTTAATAGATTTCCGTAAAATAACAACATTTTATTAAATAAAAAATCCTTTTCACAGGATTCTTGTTTATGCACATACCAATTTGTTTGCAACAATTTTTTCTTTGTTTTAAAACAAAATTCATATTTATTTTCAATAAAATGCAAGTTCTTCTATTCAGATTGTATGCTGCACTTCCATCCGTAAGCTCAGAGATCAGAAATATTAAACAATAAATTCCGTAAAAAGTTTTTATTTTGTATAGTTTTTGTTTAGCCTTGATTTCGTATTCCTGCGAGTATTTGCTTTGTTTCTTGCAATTGTTGAAATTTGAAAACATGCGTTATTAAAATGGATTATTATTTACTTGATTTAAACTAAAAAAACAATGCAGGAGCAGAGAAAGCAATAATCGTATTTAAGCAAGCAACGTTAATATTGTATACGTGGAATAAATTGCAATGCATAAAACATTATTTTAATTGAAAAAAATTAGTTTTTTTGTGGCTTAAATAAATTAACAGGGATTTCATTTACGAATTTAATGAAAATTGTAATAAAGCCAAAACTATAATGTTTCAAACAAGTCATTACAATTTGAGCTGTAATCGTCATTGACCGCAAAAGCATTGTTATTTCCTTTATCAGGAGCAGTGGGAGACGATCAAATAATTAGTCATCAAATTAAGGTATCAAGAACTTTTACTGCCGTCAATGAAAGCAAACAATGTTTACGAGTAGGCATAAAGTATGACGATGTATAGATACTTTGTTTATTGATGTATATATTTGATCGTCTGCCAGGCACTTTAGGGGAAATTTCCATCTGAGTAAGCTGAGTAAATAAATGAAATTTATATATATTCTACAAAAGCAAATGTTCGACCTTTGACCTGTCCTAAACAAGTTCTACATCAAATTTATACATTTAATGTATGCGGTTCTACGACAATGCCACTTCAAATGCCGATATCTGCAACTGTAGATACAACATGGCAATCGGCTGCGATTAAACATCTTAATTATATCACTTTAAAATGATATGCAAAAGTTATAAGCAAAAACCTTTTTATAATAAATGCATTATTTATAGTCTCATCAGCTAAATAATTCATATCACATGTGAGGCAAAGGTAAGCAGTTACCAAAATATGTGAGTTTTATGCTGTCATATCCCGGGAAGAACCATATAGCTTTACATAAACGATTTGCAATTATATCTTTACGTTGCTTGAATCGGTCGTTTAGGATGGCTTAAGTTAGTAAAGAAATTGGCCATTAGTGAACCCCTTTAGAAGCGCTGAGAATAAAAGCAATAAATTACACTGAAGTAGTACTAAAAGACTAAACACGGCAAGAGTAGAATATATAGCGACTGCCTAGCCGAGATCTAGAGTAGATTATCTTTGAGAACAAGAGACCAGAGCCACGAAGAGACGCCAAAATAAAGTACAAGCAAGTTGGGCTTTGGAGAAAAAGATGAAAATATATTCAGAATAAATTGCGATGGAGTAGATTAAAGTAGTGTAGAACAATTCGAGGCATGGAAAGGTACGTACATTTCGTTACTACTTTATTAGTGTGGCCCCTAACTGGAAACTAAATTCTCTAAAACGGAATCATGTGTTTTCTTCCCCACAACTGGCGCTTTAATGTTTTATTCCCAAGCAAAACAATATTTGCATTTTCCACTATTAAATATTTCATAATATTGGATATGAAACGATCTCGTTATTATGCAAAATTTAATTCAAACGCAAGTATGCAAACTTGCATGCTCACACGCACACATGCACATTTATATTGACACCCACATGTTTACGCTTGCAACGTTTACTGCCACACAAACTAACACATACAATTATTTATATAAATCTCAAAGAGCAAAAGCAGTGGATGATAATAATGAATGCATTCTAGACTGCGACATGCACACAAGTTATGCATTATTGAAAATGCAGAATTTTATAGGGGAGCTGCTGGCAAATACTTGCACATGTTGAGCTGCTAAATGTAAAATATCGCAAAAGAGAAAAAAATAAACTATAAAATGTTGAATTTATTTCTTTGTAGCGCCAGTGGAAAACGTTAACACTCATAAAAATGGCAGAGAAGACAATGTAGAAATTGAGTTTAAAAGTCAAAAGGTCAGTATACTGAAATATATAAGATTTTGGCTTTAAAGCTGACAATAAAAAGCTAAAATTAGTTTATAATAGTTAGAGAAAAGCAAAGCAGTTCCACCAGGTATTGGAATAATTTTCATCAGTTTGATGTCAACAAAAAACCGGTCAACATTTTTTACTCACTGCCACAAGTATCTTTACCGCATGGGTACAGCAATTGATGGCGGTTTTATATACTGGGTAGAGTAGACTAACGATCCGGAACACATGATCTTCCATTGTGTCAGGTGGTATATTCAGAGAAGCGATTTCAAGCGACTTTACCACCGAAAACAATATTAACAAAATGCTGGGGTATGTCGAGTTCATACTAAGGAGGAAAAATTAGAACTCGATGCAATACAGGAGGTGTATGCTTTACCTATCTGGGATGACAGGCCCAGACATAAACTAATTAAAGTTTATAATGCTTTATAGGTTGATGTTCTGTTACTTCCCGAAATAAGACAGAACGCATGTCCGGGAAGCGAACTCCAGAAAAAAAAATGTTTTAGTGCAGACACTACTCGATCATGTAAGCAATCCATGGCGATTTAAAGCCCCATCTCTGTGTCCAAAATAGAATAAAAAAAAAGTAGGGGCAGCCATTTAATGCAATAACTTATCAAATTTACGAGGTGATAAAAAATGTAACCCAAACTTCGCATTCAAGCAACTTCATAAAATAACAGGAGCTGGTTTAAGTACTAACAGGACACAGCTTATGCAACCAATGACATAAACGCATATTTAAATGATGGAAGTAAAAGCGAAATCACGCAAATGGCATACAAAGGCATCAATATCAATGAAATAATACAGCAGTCGGTGAAAGCAGCAAACTGCTGCAAACTATGCAGCAGAATCACTTTGGAAGACACAGATGGCAATACGTACATCCACATCGTATATTCATGCACCACTTTTATTGCCTTCAGATGTAAATTGAACGACCACACACATCCGCGAATACAAATCGGATGCGAAATGAGCGTTTTGAAATTATGCAATTCATATTAAATATGCAGATGCTCGAATTTGGCTCGCCACCAGTAGTGGTTTCAATCAGGAAATTTTTTTTCCAAAAACTGTGTAAAATGTAAAGAAGGTGTAACTGGCAATTTTAATTTGCGAATCGGAGCAGGGGATCACTAAAGTACCATCTAATGCTGGAATTGTTTGCTTGTAATTGTGCGGTGGAAATATAAAATAAAGTTTGGAATATTTTCGCAGCCTGAGCTGGTCATCGCTGCATTGTATGCCCCACACCATTTTCTCCATTTTTGTTACAGCGAATATAAGTAATAGCCAGCAGTGGGAGCTTCCTTCACCTATTCAGGTACTTAACATTAATATTAAAAATGTTTTTAAAGAACTTCAAAAAAATGTGGGCGAGTTCATTCGGCTTGTTCAGGTGATGATTGTTTAGGGAATGTCTGCTCCTGTGAATGCTTTTAATATTTTAAGCTTATCTTGCCAATACTCGCCGAACCAAACTGATATTATTTATGGCCTAAATAAAAAAGCCAACTACACGACCCCACACACACCCACAGAACATGCATTATCAATTGCAGCGACATGATATAGAAATGCAAGCAAAGGCATGCATTCAAATTATGTGTCCACGTATCATAAATATTTTCGCAAACAAATTCATATGAATGCTGTTTAGATATTTAACTAGTGAAACATCATCGTCTCCGTCCCTTTATTTCAGTCCATTCCATCGATAGAAAATTCAGAACTCATTTTAATTTTATTATTAAAACAACATGCTGGAAAAAATTTGTTATTATTTTCACACAAAAATGAAAAAGCTGCACAAAAACGGAATGGTGTTAGAAAAACTCAACAAATAAACAACACCTGAAATGAACACGTATAAAATTTATTTGTAAATATGCGGATATGCACTACGAAAACATATCGTCACATGAAACTGAAAAAGAGTTTTATTGAAAAAAGTCGTATTGAAGTTTGTGGTTGATCCATAATCATAGATGATGATATCTGAAGATCATTGCCTGTCTGTAGGCCTAACAGTGCATCTCTCTTTTTAACAAAGGAGAATAGTGTGCCCTGAAAATGCATCTGAATGACAGATATTTCTGACAAGTCGTACGATTTGCCAAAGGTTCTTAAAATTTTCATATAATTATCCTTTCTATACGATCAGGGTTGTATTTTGTTCAAACAGCTGATAGAAAAGTTGGATTGCATCATATTTATACAATAGTATGACACCTTTAACGCCATTGTGGTGAATTTTTTTATAAGTGGGAACTACATCAGGTTTTTGTGTGAATGAAACGTATGTATTTCTGTGTAGGATAGTTAATCATGAAGTAGCATAGTCTTAAAGAAAAGAGGATATTTGAATTTTTTATGCTTCTAAGGGTTTAACAAAATCAAAAGAAAAGTTTTAGCTTCAAGTTTATTTAACAAAAAGAGATGTTGTATCTTTTATTGCAAATTGGGCCCTCTGGCATTTTATATGACGATATTTGTGGGCTGCATTTTAGGCAAATATTTGGGTTTGTTTTCAAAGCTGAAATGATATGAAATAAATAAAATATAAAAAATGCTTTTTTGTAAAATAAATGCAAGCTATGAAAATATTTATTTGCTTAAAGAGGAGTAAATTTATATTGAAAATAAAAATTGCCTTGAAAAGTGGAGTCACTATTGGCTTCAATGGAAATTCTCATTGAAAATTTTTGCTATGGCTGCTACGAACGGCAGTCTATTATTAATTTTAATTATTAAAATATATTTTTTTAGTGAAAAACAAACAAAAATTGCTAATAGTCCATCACAGAAGTTCTGTGCGTCCATCTTTGGCTCAAAGCTTTCGGGTGCTGTTTTCACAAGGCCGATACGCAAGTTGAACAAATAATTTATGTGGAAATTTCTTAATTCTTTTAGATGATTCTTATAGAAAATGTCCACTCAAACTCATACCTTAAACCGCCGATGATACAGAAGAAACTAAATTTGGCCACTGACATTAAAACTCGCATATTTAGGAATCGCCTTATATTTTAATTTAATTGTGTTATTATAGTGTTGTCAGAGAAGTTTAGCACTCTTACAAGCAAACTACAGCTCACATACACATACATATAAATATTACTGCTTGAAGCCAAATTGCAAATGATGGTTTGTGCTTTGCCAGCATCGAAAAGGTTTAAAGAACTTTTCAGGCGAACTAAGAGGAACTGCTTTGGAATAGTTCCTCTTAGGTCCAGGTCGCAGACAATAAAAAAGTATCCAAAGTGATTTTATTGTAAAGCAACTATTTCATGTGCTTTATTGATTTCCCGTAAATCAGCCAACATTGCATTCACGTCCACCATAAAATATTAATTTCAAAACTTTTTTTTCGAGTTCAATGATTTCAAATATGAAAAAATTAAAAAAAAAATTATTAATTAAAGAAAAACAATTTAGATGTATTTTTGTTTGCAGTTTGTAATGGGTTAAACAACTTGTATCACTTTAGCTTATTCACACAATATTTCTTTAGCATATGCACTCACCACTTATAAAAGCTTTAAAATCAAAGCTTTTCTTAAAGCAAATATTTATAGCAAGAACATGCAATGTAATTTCAACAGGTAAGTGGACTTGTTCAATTATAGAACACAAAAATCTAAGTCTTCAGGCAAAAAAATCTTTTGGGAAAAAGTTTAAATAATATAAGAAAATTAAATGATAAGAAAATTGGAAGTTGTTATTCGTTAAGGCTTTTCCTCGAGCTTTCTTTTTCGCCAGTTGATGCCAATAATTGCAAATAATTTTTTGTTTGTAAGTTTTATTCACGTTACAAGGAAAACTTTTAAAACCTTTTTTTCATTTATTTATTTATTTACCAAATATTACAATTATATGAATATAATGCAATATGTATAGAAGCACTGGCTACTGAGGCCTTTGGCTTCTGGCTCCCCGGTGAATTGAGTCCCTGACACCTGCGTAACAGGCAGGTATACTAACCATTATACCATCGAGGGGCTATTAAAAGCTTTTTTATTTAATGAAATTTATTATTAATTTTTATTTATGAGATTTAAAATAAAATTCGAATAGCTTTCCTTAAAAGCTTTCCTTAAAAGCACATTGCAAATGACCGAAATTGCTAATCCCTGTGCGCCTTTCATTGCCTGCTAATTTATTATTGTTAATTATTATTTGTTCATATTATTTCTTTCAAATCTGATATGAGCAGCGATTTCATTTTAGTAATTCTCAATTGAATTCTGAGAATAAATACATGAAATAGTCAGTTGGCGACCCAAATTTTTTTTATATTTGAAAAGGGGAATTTTGGTTTTTGGTTTTTATTTTAAAATATATTTTACATTAATTTATATTATTTCTTTTATATATTATTTTTTTATATAATATTTTATCTTTTATATGTTATTTTTTTTATATATTTATATATTATTTGTTTTATATATTTATATATAATTTTTTTTGTATATTTATATATTACTTGTTTTACATATTATTTCTTTGCCTTTACTTTTTGATGTCACTGTACATTTATTTTAATCCACTAGACGTATTGGAAAATATTGATTAAAAACAATCAGGGATTTTGAAAGATCAGTGTAAGGAGGGTACTGTGCCAGACGAATGGATAATGAACAGCCTACTACACAGGAGATCACAGGTTCGATACCTGCTCAGATCCCAGATGTTTCCTTGCGGACAATCCGAAAGCTTTGCAGACTGAGTTGGTTGAAAGAAATATATATATATATATATATAAAGTAATCCATAGGCATCTTACAGGTTGCATTATCATGAGAAAAAAAATGCTAAAAAGAAAGTTTGCAGGACTTTCGGAATCTCCTATTTGAGAATAATAAATTATATAGACTATAAAATATTCCACACTGGCAGACAATTCTAGTAGCACGGACAAAGAGGGGAGAGAAAGAATGTGTGCATTCTTTAAATTTCAATAATCTGCACATGCTTTGAGAGCACATCAACAATTTTAATGTTGCCCTTTAGAAGTTACTTCAGGTGATTGATTTATTCATCTGATTGATATTGTATGCAGTAGGGGTATGCATGCAAGTGGTGCCAATATCTGTCGTCTAGTCGCATTGGCGCTAAGAAATTCAATATCATTGTTGGTTAAATATTTTTTGTTGCTGAAGTGGTTTTATCTTTTCCAAGCAGAAGGAATGATTTGAATACGAAATTGGTTGACTTTGCCATGGCTGTGGCAGATAGTGCGAATAAGGTTTGACGTGTAAGCCAGCTCTTTGTTCTTCTGGTTGGGGAACAAACGACCAAACTGATGGGCAATTAGTGATTGTTGACCGATTGTTTGATGAGTTATATTATTTACGATGTATAGGTGGTTTATTTTCATTACAGTGTATGCCTTAAGATTGAAAACCCCTTAAGTAAGTAATCCAAGAAAAGAGACATTTCAGCTACTCAGGCCGCCAATAACTGTAGTTCAAGCAGAAAGGATACGGAGTATCAATTAAGCATATTCTTTCAATAAAAGGTTTTTTAGCGCTTGTCAGCACGGGAAGTAGAATGTAATATTCCGGTGGAAAGAATTTAATTTGTTCAAAAATAATGTTTCTTAATTTTTCTTCGAAGTTCTTTTTATTTTTCCACAGAGCTCTTCTAAGATTATCATTGATAAAACTGCCTGCATTGAAGGGTCGAGCGACACAGCTTGATGTGACATTTTTAGTAAAGCTTAATATAAATTTTAACATCCAATGATATGAATACACCACTGGCTGGCATATACCATCCTGTCTTCCGAACGAAATGTCGCTAATGCCGATCTATAATAAGATTGCCTGTTAAAACGAAATTTCCGGAAAATTAATGCCAGCTAACTAGATTGCGAAAATATTTCTAATAATGCCTGCATATCGTTTAACATTATCCATTGAACAGGAAAAGGGACGTAATTAATATTATGAATGAAATAATATTATGAATGAAAATTTAATATCAACTTCGCATAGTAGTCGCAACTGTGGCTCTGCTTTAAGTCTATCTATAATGAAACGTCATACAAAGGTAAGACGAAGAAACTAATCAGCTGTTAAAGCAGTTGTCAAATAAATCTGTGTTGTAATCTCGAAGGTATGAACTACAGTGAAAATGACAGGTATCTAAGGGAACTAGTGATTTTCTTGATCTTTAATTATGATATGCATTCTATATATTAAAATTTATAAAATTAAAATTTCATGGGCATAGCAATGACCAAAGTAACTACTAACTAGCAAGTACGGGAATGTTTAACTAACTTTACTAATGCCGGCAAATAATTTACAACGAAGATAATCAACAGGTGGGGTATGCATCTTCCAGTGCTTCTTTAGTAATAGTATTTCGTCGACGAAGTAAAAAAAAAATAATTAAAAAGTAGTACATAAACACCTTCTAGAGGTACGTCCTAGAAAAAACCCTATAATACGATTAGTCATGACGACCTCAATGCGATCAATTTAGCCTTTCCTGTTCGTAATAGGCCAGCGTTCAGAAAAATCGTAAACAATGCACAGATAACTAAAGCTTTCTTAATTTTCGCTGGATTTTTACACACAAAATAATCGTGCTGTGTACCATTGCTACTACCGGATCAGTTCACTTTGATCTCTTATCTACTTTATTACACATAGAATAAAAATATACCAAGAAATTGGTATCTGATATCTCAGCAAAAGTGAAAAAGGACATTTAAGCGGTGAATGACAATGAAATGGAAAAAGTTATGATGGAGTAAAATTGCTTTTAATCATGTACGTTGTCTGACATGTGGGTGGCTCCGTCCTTAAATGTTTAAATGCTGGCAGCCACAAACCCGCATTTCTCGCTCATGTGTTTCCCATCTCTGTTTCACAAATATATATTTTTTTAATCATATTTCGTAGGCTTTGGGCGTTAATTTTTAATTTATACTTTCAATTTGGAAAAATATGGTCTCCCATTAATATTTTCCCCTTGCAAATTAACCACTTTGCTCCACTCCTTCCTCTTTCGCTTTCAACTGTCAAAGACGAAATTTTTCTTTTATTCACACATAATCTATTTTAATTTCGTTAATGTCACTTGTGTTCTCGTATGATTTCTTGTTAACTGCTTTTTGTTTTTACATTTTTTCGTTTTATAATGGCCAAAAATTTACCGTTAAACTGAAGTTATAAGCATGATATAATTTGTGGTAAGCAAAAGACTTGCACAGCCTTTAACTTCGCTCAGCCGCTTTTTAAAGTCGCTGTGCTGTAGTTTTCTTTTTTTGTAACGTATTGCATAATACATCAAATTAAAAGGGCGTAGTGGGAGGAGGATGAGTGGTGGGAAATAGCGACTGTATTCAGGATTCATTTCAAAATAACAGTTATTTTCGGGCCTAATGGGATGCACTGAGATCAGCACTCGGAGAATGTCACACTCATTTAATCTGGTGAGAGGATAGTGGTGGGGCAAATGCCTTCGGGGCATTTAGTTCTAGTTGTCCAAGTGCAGTTACTACGTTATTTGCTACTAATTTTATTAATTGAATTTACTACGCCGATGACATGTTGCTGCGCAGGAAGCGAGAGGGAAAGGGTATGTTCTCAAATGCAAATTGTCATCAATTTAATTTCACTCTGCTAAGGAAGAAGCGGGAACGAATGTCTATGTCCTCAAATGCAAATTGTCATCCATTGAAATTGTTTTAAACTTTCATAAATCAAATGACTACAGAATTGTTACATTCCCCCACTCGCACTACGCCTTTGAGCAACTTCTTTTAACTACAAAATATTTGTAATACAAAATAAAAATTTGTCTGTCTCTTTTCTAGAGTTAATTTTTTTTAATATTTTACTCCGTAGTTAATTCCACTTGTTTGTTTTTATAAGAACGCGTACAGGCCAAGACACAACGGAAAAAAGAAGGCATCGCACTTGGACGAGACTAATTTGAAATGAGCATAAAATGTAAAAAATGGCATTTCAAACAAACAAATACAGAACAAGAAAAGTTTTAACTTTTTTAAGGTGTGTCCAGGAGCCAGTCCAAAGACCAACCAAAAAAAAAAAAAAAAAAATGACAACAACAGCACGAATACATATGTTCGGATGTTGACATGTTTTGAAGAAGCATAAAAACATTCTGGAAAGACAGGGGGTGGCCAGAAAAGTGTTTTTCCTCCACAAAAAACAATTTAAAAGTGAATTCATTTGACTTCAGTACGATTAGCAGATGATTGAATAGAAGTCATAGAGAAGGGGTCATCATACAGTCATCTACTAACGTAGTAAGTAGCGCTGGTTCAGATACCGCTTGAGTATGTATAAAAGAGATTTTAAAAATCATGGTAATGTCTTACAAATAGAAAAGAGCGGTTATATACTTCAGGTTACTACTAGACAGTTCCTTGGAAAGGGAACCGGAAATGCACAGCTTAATATCGTAATATTGAATCTACTTGGACGATAAGACCCTGTAGGCTACTCATGTTTGTTAAAATGGTCTGGAAATTATTCGTTGAATTGAATAGAGGTCATAGAGAAGGGGTCATCATACAGTCACCAATGCCAAAGAAGAGCAACAACGAGGATTGAACTTCTAACGTAGCATGTAGCGCTGATTCAAATACCGCTTAAGTATGTATAAAACATATTTTAAAAATCATGGCAACATCCTATAAATAGCCAGTTTCTTAGGACAAGAAGAGAAGAAGGAGGGCTTAATACCATAATTTTGAATCTACTTGGATGGTGAGAGCCTGTCGCTACTCATGCTTGTTAAAATTGTTTGGGAATTATTCGAAATAATATTTAAAGGAACCCTTTCCGTTTTTGACCATTCCAATTACCAGCATTTCCCAAACTTCGTGAGTTTTTAATTCCCCATAATCGACAACGTACGCATGGAAACATCAAAGTGTTTTATTCTCATGTTCCCTCCACGATAATCGAAAAGATGTATGAAGCAGTCTTATAACTCTGAGTTGGCTGAACACCTTCCGACAAACACGATAGAATATTATACCAGTTGGCATTGGCTCAGACTATACACTGGTATTCATGCCATCAATTTAAACTGTGAAAAGCTTCAAAAATCGCACTTGTCTTGATTTTATGATGTCGAAGGTTGGAAAAATTGAAAAACTTTTATTTTCCGATTTTATTTTCGTCACCTTCTCCTTTTGCAATTTCGCCTTACATTTATTTATTGCCACTATGGATGAGTATGTGTGAGTATACGCCGCCCCTTCATGTATGTGCGGAAAAAATAAAACCAAATAAACTATTCAGATTGCAGCAGAGTGATGGAAACGCTTGTCAAACACAAATTGATTGCATGTCAATGTTTAAAAAAAAAACTTTCTTTCGAATGTTTATACCGAAAACCACAACAAACATTTCGCCTTTGTTGCATTCAGAAGATTGGCTGGAAAAAAGTAAATGAAAAGTCGAACAACAAAAAGAAACAAAAAATCAAATACCAAACAACTACAATTAGTTGCAACATTGACAATAACACTCACACACGCAAGCAAGCGAGCAACATTTGCACAGTGCAGCATACAGCATACAGCATACAGCATACAGCCAGCCAGACATTCATATATCGACTTTTACAGCTGTACTTGCACTTAATATGAATCAATAAAATCACACACAACTAAGCCATTTGACTCACTCACCTCCCGTGATTGACTAAGAGCCAAAAACAGAAGTGTGCAAGTTGCCGCTTTAGGCAATTTACTCCGCAAAAGCGTAAATATCCCCAATGACTTAAAGCCATTTTATTTTGTTTCATTCTTTTTGATTTTTTTTTTCTGGAAATTTTCAATCACAGGCAACACGAAAATGCACAGACCAAAATATGGCCAGTTAAAAGAACGATGTCTCCACAAGGCCTGCTTTAAAGTTAAAATTCATGTAACAGGCGGCGGAGCACAGAAAAATTTATTTATTTGTTTTTTTTTGTTTTTTAATAAAATGTCGTGGTTGGTCACCACAACTGCCGCCATTGCCACTTGTTGTTCAGCTCGCAAGGCATAAATAAGTAAATCTTTTCAATTGTTTAAATAGAAGCGAATAAATTAGATGCAATACGTTTTCATTTGGCTTTAATTGAATTTTGTTTTAATTGTCAGCTGGCGAAATAGTTGCAGGGGTTATTGGGTCAAAAGCGTTTAGAGTTGTTGAGTAAATTTGCCATTCGTGCCATTGAATGCACAATCTTGGGTGGTATGGAATGCAGCTCTAGGATGTTCTGCTGTACTTCTAAGAATGAAATTAATATAAAAAAAACCAATCCGAGAAGGACAGAGAGATAGAGGAAGAAAGAGAATTGACCATAAGAAGTGTTGCTTGTTAGTACCCATTCCCACTTGGAATTTTTTGAACATTTTCGAAATATTATAAAGCAGGTCACCACATAATAAAACTATTTATTTTGAACACATTTCAATATAAAAAGTATTTTTCCTAATGAAATGAAAAATTTAATTGCTATTTTTTATATACAAAATAAAATGACAATGACAAAATAAAAATAAAATAAAATGACAAAATATGTCAGTCAATCAGCTGATTTTTTGTTTACAAAACTAAGTCTGTACAGCAAGAATATCACAGAACAAAGTAACTGCTAAAGTAGCTGGCAAAGTTTAAATTGTCGTTAAAACAAACAAACGATAAATTTGTCACACAACATGATAAAGGTAATGAGTCATGATAATGCTCGACTAACTTCTTCTTCTTCATTTATCTTTTTTCCCAGCACCGAACACTTGTTTACTGTGCAGACGTAATTGCACCAGCTAGAGCCGGGAGAGAAGAAAATATAAAAAAGTTCCACACTGTAAGCCACCAGTAGAGAGACATTTGGCACTTAACTTCATCCGCGACTCCCCGAGCTATTAAATTTTGGAACTAAAACCCTACACACCTGCAAGCGAGAACTGTTCTGATTGAATACGACATATATAGCTCATGTCTAGCAAAATTATACTACTGCATCCGCTTTAAAGCCAGTGATTCCGAAATCTGGTCTATAATTCAATTAAATCTGTAATTGAAAGCCCTATTCAGTTTTAATTATTTATTTAGTCAAATGAATTGTTATTTTTACAAGTTCTAGAGACAAAAAATTCCATAATAAAACAACAAGAAAATATTCCTTATTAGTATTTTCCTCATAGAATAATAATTAAAAAAAAATTAATTTTAATACTAGAGAATTCTAAAACATATTTTGCCGCGTGTGCAATTCTTCCTCTGCAAACTGCAACTTCATACTGCACGAATGCGGCCCTTCTTTTTAACTGATTTGACTTTAAACTATTTCAGTGGGGGAATAAATGGTTGGGGTTTCATATTAACCGAAATGCTGAAATGTTTTTTGTAGGAGTAGGGAACACGTTTTTAGAATGACTTGTCAATATTTGGCTAAAGTGATGAACCACTTCTGATACATTCTAAGGCAAGCAAACAAATTTTTTTTTGTTTTTTTTTTAGTTCCTTCAGATATTTAAAAATTTATCTGTTTATGGTCTTAAACAGAATGCAACTGACGGGCTGCCTTCCCATTCCAATCAGAGAATAAAATTGATAACATTCTGACTTCCAACAATCGTTCGATGCCTTCTATTTATTTTGTATACTGGATTACTGCCAGCATAGCCCAATAGTCCGCTTTCTATCAAGATGAGAATCCTTTGCAATTTCCCCAACACAAGCAGACAAATTTTTGTGTGAAAACTTCAAGTGTAAAGAATGAAATTTTATTTCAAATCTTAAACAGGATTCCGTTTTCTTCAAGAATTGCAACTAAAAGCTTTTGAACTGTGCTTAATTAGACATCTTAGAGATGTGAGCTTAATTTTGCAAACTCTCAATAACAAGGAGTCACATTATATTCTGTAGTGCACCATCAGAAAAAGGTGTTCATTTTAATGAGCTTCTCACGTTTCATATTTTTAGCTGGTGATCCAGTGCGACTAGAAATGGATCATGATGTGCTAAGCCTAACAGGTAAGAAATAATAAAGATGAACATACTTGAGGGCTTGGCCATGATAACAAGCCTGTTTTAGGGTGACCAGTTGGATTGGCTGTAACAGTTTTACTTGCTGGCTGACTGTTTTTGGCGCACATATTTCTCAATCAATGAATTTTAAATAGTTTCCACAATTATATTACGAAACGGAAACGGTCTTCTGCTAGTCCCTGCCACTTGTAACCAATTATTCAGATTATACATCTACATGGCCACATCATGATCAAATGAAAGCTTTAAAATATTTCAGCCGTGCTATCGGCCTTGAACCAGTTTTCTTTGTTATGGATCCGTTTCATGACTTTCCTTTAGATATCAAGGAACCTCGAGAAGGGACCAATGCCAGCTACAGTTAAGTATTGATGGGAAGTCTGCAAGAGCAGGTCAACTTCAAAGCAATAATTGATCTAAAGGACTTGTGGAGGACTTGTAAGCTGGATTGTTTTAGAAGGAAACCGCACTTTATTTTCATTTTATAAAACCACATCTGCATTAAAATTTAGAATCTATTGCCTTTTTATAGTTATTTTTCTTACTTTACGATTATTTCGTATTCGATTGCCAAATAAACTCAATTTATTGGCAACCCTTTCCCAATGTAGCAAAATCGTGCATGTCAGAAAACTAAAAGAATGCCTTCAACGGAAAGAACAGAGTGTTTTAGAACAATAAATTAATATTTGATTATTCAAACAAATGATATGGTTTTCCACAATATTGGATCGAAATTTAATAAATCGATCGAAAGCTGCCGGACTTGATGGTTATGTGTACATGAGTGCATCCTGTCAGAGTTCTATAAACCGTTTTCTTCAATATCCCCTTTAAAAAAACACCAAATGGAGAAACTTTAAAACAAAAAATTAAATTGTGATATCCACAGAAATTTATCCATTTTAAATGAGATCCTGTATACAGCCAAACCAGGGAATAAGTTGTCCTCTTCAATATTCACTTTGCTCTCTAAGAGGCAGCAAAATATATAAAAATTTTTTTTTGGAAAATCACACGTTATCGGACGGTTACGCTTATTTTTTTGTATAAATCGGCAACAAAAAAAAAAATAGAAAAATTAGAGATTATATTTATTCTTGAGAATTATTTAAAAGAAATGGAATTTGAAAGGAATTTTCCTTGTAAAGTTTTCTTGGTGAATTTTTTTAAAGTTGCACTGTGTACTATTTTTTGGAAATTTACTGAGTTTAAATAATTTAAAATTTTATTAATTGCCAAAAAACCGGCTTTTAAAATGCTATTTGTCAACACTGCTCTACATTGGCAATTGGTATTGTTTTTCACATTTATTTTCATTTTTCTTCTTTCGCTTGCATTTGTGCTGAGATAATCAGGTTTTAAAGGCCGCAAAACCTACTCCTAATTTTAATAAATTTATAAAACTGTTTATGTTAAATCTTTTGTTATAATATTCAATTTCCGTAATGGCTGTTCATATAGAAGACAATGTGTGCCTCAAAGCCGGGCTTTAAGTTCTCGATTTTGTAAAGCTTTATGTAAAGAAGTCTGCTTTTTATTGGCCTCCTTCCCAGACATTTTCCTTATCAATATCTCATTTTAATGCCTCAACTCCTTTAAATATATTATTGCTATAATTATTAAAGGAGCATCTTACTAAATAATCAGAACTCATGCATTTATCCATAGACACTGAGAACACATACAGAACACAAGGAGTTATTTCGTTACCAGAATATTTTCATCTCAAACTGCGATTAAATTTTGAAAACAAGTTACAAAAATTATAATAAAACAAAAAATAAATGCGTGAGAAGCCATACAGTGAAGCGACCAAGTGCATACTCCGAAGCAGCCACTCAGCCAACAAAGTAACCATTTTAGTTTAGTTACCCAAAAGCCTATAAATTTAAGTTTTTTTTTTTAGTTGTTTGCTTTTGTTCAAGTAACTATTTCCTCCAGCTTGGAGTAGCACAAACTGGGTAACAGATTTAAAAGAGCAGACGTGATGTTATTAAAATGAATACAGAACAACAGCAGAAATATGTATTTTTCAGATAAAGGATCGTAATTATAAAAATAAAAAAGCGTCCGGATAGTTTTTAAGTTAAGCACGCGGTTATGTGTGTTAGAAGAAGCCAACAAACTACATGGTGTTTCTTTTGCTTCTTCTTTTTCTTTCTGAGAGTGCAGGTAATTAAATTTTATTTTTAGAGTTTTCAGAACGCCACATAAAGCGAAAGAAGTACGAATTTGAAAATTTTATCAGTTTAATGGGGAGGAAGTCGTGTTACATTACGAAATGATAAATAATACATCCTTGGCTGGGAACTCCTGCCACAGAACAATGAAGCAGCAAATATTTACATACACAAGTACTTCTCTCCCTTTACACCTCATTATAGATATTCATATTTGATCTGGTCTTTGCTTTGTTTTTACTGATATTAGTGCACATCTATTGTTGGAATTTAGTTCCTAAAATGCGCTGTTCCATTAAAATTAGATAATGTCAATTTGGCAACTGATCTTAAAATCTTTTGTAAACTATTTGAAGAAATAAATAAATTATTATTTTCATAACTTTGCCAACAAACTGTTTCCATGTTACGACTTAGAAGACAAAGCTTTATTAAAAAGTTTTATTATATATACTTGACTACAATGTTCCGAATTTTGACTCTCCCATATACAATTATTATGATCACAGAGTTTGACATCTAAGATGACATTTAGTGGAACCATGTTTCCTGAAAATACCACACTAACCCAAAATATCACTTAATTTGAATTACAAATATACACAGTAAAGCTTTTCACAGAGCATTTTAAGCCTGCTTTGAGGTAGGCAAAAATAGGATTGAGTAGAGTAGGATTGATAAACCTTAACAAGAGTAGTACCCAATATAGTTATATATTTGAATGAAATAAGCTTTTCAATATTATACGTAACGTAGTCTACACTGACAGAAAAGGCACATATAAATAAGAATAACAGCAAGTCCAATTCTAGACAGCGAGCGTACTTTCCGCAATTATAAAATTCTAATGTGTATCCGAAATAACTGATCAATATTTATCATTCCGTCGATCTAACGGAGTGTGTGGTTGCTTTGTAAAACTTTACTTGATATCTCAATAGCCTCCAGTATTAAAATTGTATTTTGGATCCAACAAAACCCCAGCATCCTTTAACCACTAATTAATAAAAACTTTTTTATGTACTTTCCGTAATTAATACGAAAATTCTAATGTGTATCCGAAATAACTGATCAATATTTATCATTCCGTCGATCTAACGGAGTGTGTGGTTACTTTGTAAAACTTTACTTGATATCTCAATAGCCTCCAGTATTAAAATTGTATTTTGGATCCAACAAAACCCCACATCCTTTAACCACTAATTAATAAAAACTTTTTTATGTACTCTCCGTAATTAATACGAAAATTCTAATGTGTATCCGAAATAACTAATCAATATTTATCATTCCGTCGATCTAACGGAGTGTGTGGTTACTTTGTAAAACTTTACTTTATAGCTCAATAGCCTCCAGTATTAAAATTGTATTTTGGATCCAACAAAACCCCACATCCTTTAACCACTAATTAATAAAAACTTTTTTATGTACTTTCCGTAATTAATACGAAAATTCTAATGTGTATCCGAAATAACTGATCAATATTTATCATTCCGTCGATCTAACGGAGTGTGTGGTTGCTTTGTAAAACTTTACTTGATATCTCAATAGCCTCCAGTATTAAAATTGTATTTTGGATCCAACAAAACCCCAGCATCCTTTAACCACTAATTAATAAAAACTTTTTTATGTACTTTCCGTAATTAATACGAAAATTCTAATGTGTATCCGAAATAATTGATCAATATTTATAATTCTGTCAATGTTGTACAACTTTACTTGATATCTCAATAATCCCCAATATTAAAATTCAATCTAGCAAAACCCCACCTCCTTTAACGACCAATTAATTACAACTTTATTTAACATTTCTGTAACATCTCGTACAAAAATTTAAATTTTAAATCGAACAGAGTCCGAACCTTTAAAGTAGATATGTTGTGATCATCTGATGTTCTCGAAAAAAAGCTCATCTCATAACAAGCCAAAGGAATCTCTACATTAAATTTGCAATGAAATATTCTTTAGAAATTTCGCTTTACGAAACGGTAATCGGCATTCACTTTTCCCTCTCTCATTTCCTATCACACTTATCATCAGCCTGATTCCTAAACCATCTACTTTGTATTACTAGTCGAACTTTTAAGCTCATTAAACAAATGAGATGTCAATTTCACTGTCATGTCGTTTCATTCGTGAGAACTAACAAGAAAATTATTTGAATGAAACTTTTATAAATTTTTCCAAATTTAAACGGAAAAACTACAACAACATACAAGACCCGGAAGTCAATCTAAGTTCAAAATAATTGTGTAAATAATTTCACACTCAGAAATAAAATTATTGCTCACGCAAACAAAGCGAGTTAAAAAAAAATTTCTTTATAATTTTATAAAAAAAAAAAAAAATTAATGAAGCAACATTTGCCAGCTCCTTAACCAACAATTCTGGCGGAAAAAATTATTGTTGTGGCTGCTTTTTGGTAACTTTTCTTCACGTAATTAAAAATTTTAATAAATTAATTTAAAATGACATAAAACATGTTTTATTTTGTTTATTATATTCCCATGTGTGTGTGTGTGTGTGTGTCCGTGTGTGTAAATAAGTGACGGCATCAACGAGAAACAGGTGTGTTTACATTTTCTGTCGCTGCCAGCTGGTACTAAACAATCAAGTTTATTGCTTAAGTCTTTTGTTTATTATGAAGAGCTATTTTTTTTCTTAAATCTTTTGTTTCTTAAATTCTTAAATTTATTAATAATTAATAAAAATTTATTTTACTTTAAAATAAATGAGGAGAAACAAATTCACATCGTGTAAAAAAAATTTTTTAGTTACATAATTTTTTAGTTAAAAAAAATACATAAATCTTTCCAAAGAATTCATAACATCTAAAAATTGGGAAAGAAGACAAAATATGTACGGGCGAGTCCTTTAATTACAAATGCCATAAATATTTCCATGATCGTAATGTGAACTTTATATTAGCATGGTCCAAGTTGGATGATACATTTTATAGCTGTGTGAACTATTTTTTCAGACACTTTGCCAGAGATATTGAAATTATGTCATGTATGTTATTCTATCATGAAAAAAGCATAGATTTTTCACCCAAAATCTTGACAACTTAAAAAAGCACATTGCTCGCTCGATACCCTTTAGGGCCAGCATGATTGCTTATAAAGCTCTAGAGGCATTCTTAGGAATGTCACGCATAGCATTATATGAAACCGAAGAGAATGCAATTGCAGTCAGGCGGTATCGTGTTCAACAATTGAACTCATTTGCTTGTGGGGATCAAAAACATATAGAAGAAAGATTTGAAGCTTCATGATTAGCGAAGCTCGACACAAATTAAATTCTGTTAATTCCAAATTTTGTATTAAAATTAGTAGAGCATCCTAAATAATTTCATAGTTTTATGTGGATTATGTGCCAGTGTAGTGTTCTTTGCAAACTAGTGGCACCATAACTCTTCTGAGAATGATATGAGCAATTCAGTTTTTCAGACCAAAATGAAATCGATAAGTTACAAAATGGATGAGGTGTCGCTACAAATGCCATGTGGTGTATATTTATTTTAAAGAAATTATTCTATGCTTTACCATATACCTAAATTATTCGCGGAAATTTTACATTTAGCTCTACTAAATTATATTTACTACGTCCTGGTTTCCTTGCCATATTAAAAGAGATTTGTATTTGTTATAGGTAATAATTCTCGTATTCCTTCTCCTCAAAAGGTTTTTGTAAATGCTTGAGCTTACATAGAAACCCTAAATTTTTGAAAGCAACTATTTTAAATTAATTCTAAAATACCACAACGATCTTTCATATCGTTGCCGTGCAAATTTTAAAAGGTAATTTAACACAGGGCCTCTGCAGGGCCTCTCAGCTGATAGTAAGGTGTCATATTCTTGAAACTGCCTTTGATGCAATATCTGATTTAAACTTTTTTCCAGGATTTCGTCAAAAAATGCTGACTGATCACCAAAAAAAAATTTTTTCGCGTATTTGAAACTGGCAATTCACATCAGAACAAAAAGTTTTAGAAATTAATTTTTTTTGTTTTGTAAATTTGTCCAAGCTGTCGTCATCAATTTCTTTGGGATGAGATAATGTGGAGAGCAACGACACAACCATATATTTGCAACAGAATGGTAGTTAATGCCGCACACCTTATGGTATATGGCACACGCAATATCACAAGATTTAATGTTGTCCAAAGCGAATAAACCACCACCAGTTTACACTCGTCCATTTATCATATTTTATGCCAAAGCCGGCCCTACCAAGCCAATAAACATTGTCCATTATATTTAACGCAAACGTTGTTTCGAAAGAACCATGGTGTCCCACTAAACTCTGACTTCGAGTCCATTAAAAACCATCCTTTTACACACATAAACCACCAAAAAGCTGTTAGAAAGATAAAAGGTGGAACATACATGCAACCGCAGAGAAACAACAAATTAAAAATCATAAAAAATCAAAACGAGTAGACTTTTCCATTCTGGCGACTTGTGAAAAGTTTTCTAAAACGCTCATTAACAATTTATTTTGCAAAGATTTCTTTGTCTACTGTACAGTCAAGTATGACTTTCATCACAGAAACTTAAACAGCAGATGACATTTGCAAGATTTCATATTTTGGCCTGCTTGACCTCTGGCATGTTTAAAAAAGATCCCCAAAAGCAGGAAAGGAATTTGAACAACAATAGTTTGTAGCGATCAAGCGAATCAGCCAGCAGCTGCTCATGCGTAAATTTATTGTGAACAACTAATCAACCATAATGAAGTTTTCGTTAAACCAAAAATAAAAGAGAAATTATTAGAAAAGGCGGTAAAATTATCGGCAGGCAGTTGTTTGTTAAATTCCCCTAAAAAAAAAAAAAACAAAGACAAAATAAAAATAAAAATAAAAATAAAAGTAAGACACAAAACTGTTTAATGCTTGGGAAAGCATTCTTTTGGAATTTCTCCGCTTTTCAAACACATGAAGGCAGCCAATACTATTAAAAATGGGTCACAAATATTTTCTATCAGAAATTGCTTCACAAGCCAGAAGTACTCGTACAACAGCTGGGTAGACACTACAACTTATATTCATTCCTATTAATGCATGAATATTTAAACAATATTTATTGATGTTTATTTGCAGTGACATTAAAATTTGTGTTTTGGTTTTATTTTTGATACTATAAATTGTTCGCTTTGCGATTTCGTTTGCGAGTGGCTGTGCGCTACAAGTTACTACAAGAAGTTAGTTCATATTTTTTAGCGTTCTACGAATTAAAATCCTGGACCAGGCCAAGCAACTCCCCTGCCAGTATAGATTTATTCTTGGCTATTAAAGTTGCAACTAACAATTCCAAAGGCAAAAAGAAATAATGCAATGGAACTATTGAAGTTTCATTTTTCTTCCTAGTGTCTAATATATTATTAAATAACATTTCCATCTCTGAGATGCAACTGTACCTGTTTTATACTTCTAGGAAAACTTTTTGAGACAGCAAAATTCTATGCAAGGACAATTTCCTCTGGCAATATTAACTAAGCAACAGATCCCCAATGAGTTGAATATCCATCTGCCCCGCATCACAGAACTGTCCCAGTTTTGTTCATCCAGGAAGGATTAATGATATATTTTAGAGTGGAAAACCAGACAGCAAAGTTCTATGCAAGTAAAATTTCCTCTGGCAATATTAACTAAGCAACAGATCCTCAATGGTTTCATTATCCATCTGCCTCGCATCACAGAACTGTCCCAGTTTTATACATCCAGGAAGGATTAATGATATATTTTAGAGTGGAAAACCAGACAGCAAAGTTCTATGCAAGTAAAATTTCCTCTGGCAATATTAACTAAGCAACAGATCCCCAATGAGTTGAATATCCACCTGATTCTCATCACATTATGGCATTCAATGATTTCATCATGATTAATTACTGATTTATTGTTTCTTATAAATTTTTTTGTTTGGTGATTTTAAACACATTTCATTCCAAAAAGGACCCATTGCGGATTTCTCATACAATATGAAAAAGACAACAATAACCAAAATAATTAATAATATCGTTTAGTTATTAATTTTGCTTTATTGACAGTGCAATTGAATAATTTAATCATGCTCACGTGATAGCAACCAATAATGACAGGTAAAGACTGTTATTGAGCTGATCTGATGTTAATAAAGTGATAAACCAGAGAAATATGTACACCAGCGGACCTTTATAGGATCAACTATTTGGAGAAAATAAGGCAGTAAGAAGGCTCTTAACAGTAATTAATTGTGATTAGGGCATAGCCCGGCGTAACTGTAACACACTAGCTCCTTAGAAGCCGCACTCTAGTACAATTTTACAAATCCAATTCTCTATTCTCTAAAAACAAAATTGAAGAATTTTTATCGTTAAGCTGACCTCCGCGAAAAGGGATGCATTCCAGTTCATCAATTGCAAAGAAAATACTGTAGCGAAAAATTGACTTTTTGAAATAATGGCGCAGAAGCGAAACCACAACGATCCAACCGAAATATGGAGATGAAGTGCCGACGACTGCAACTAACAAGTTTAATCACTATTAGAAACACTATTATTTTACACAAAGTAGCCTCTCGAATATTTTGTACAGGCCTCGCGTTCAAGGCACATATGCTGAGGTACACCTTGCAGAACTTGGCATGCGAAATTTGAAACGTACCGATAGAAGCTTGAGATTACTTTTAAGAGATGACCTTTTGAAAGCAACGATTTGCCTAATTTTCCTATGCAGAGAATCCAATTGGCCCAAAATTCCCAACTAAATGCAGGAATTCGCTATTCCCTGATCAGAAAGCAAAGATTATGCCCCTCTCAATTTATATTTAATAAGCATTGTATCACGTATGGGCGTGATGCACAAAAATATTGTACGGTGTTCAATTAAACATGCCTCACAATCCTTATTTATGAGCAAACTACATTTTTGCCAGGATATTTATACAAAACATGACATTCTCAAAAAATATTTTTTATTATTACATGGGAAGTCTAATCGGAAAATTAAAAATATACGATCGCTCTTTTCTCTTTGCAGCCTTCTTGTGTCGCCAAGTCTGATCAATCCATCAATCCCTTAACACATCATGATTAAATTCATATCATCTGACAACTTCATAGAGAGGTTGTTCTTAAAGAGGCTTTGAATTTGCATATACCCCACCGAGTTTTATGTTCCTACATGAGAAACTCCAAGTAAGCGAGGGGCCTTATCTTTACAGGGGCGAAAAATGAAAAATGACTGCACAATAGGAAAAGACGCAAATAATTTCAATTAACCTCCGAGAATTTTTCCAAAAAAATTCTTCAACTTTAGAATTGTCGTGAGAGAAATTTTTCGCCATCGACTTTTTTCTTTTTTTTCTAGTGATGTCACTTCAGAAGCACATTTTGGGAATACTCATCTTTGTCCATCTCATGACAATCTTTGAAAAAATCTATAAATAGAAATTCTCACGTGTAGGAGTATATTTTGACGGGATCCTATTCCTCAAATTGATTCGGAAGGTTAACAAAAATCCCAAGGAGTCAGGAGCGCCATTTCCATTTCGGATGATGGGCTAACAAGAATGATCAAAGCTTGTGGTAGAAAAACAGAAGTGTTATTTTGAAGGAAGCTGTATGGGTAAAGTGATGGAATTAGAATTCACTTCTACGGAAGCAAGGCTAGAGCAGCTGTAACAATAAATGTACAAACAGGGCCATGTTCCAAATGGGATTAGAATTCCGCATAACTCGGCTAGTTGACGAGCCATCAATATAGGAATTCGGAGATATTGCTCTGGATCAATGATATCATCACTCTGTTAGTTGGTAATCTGTGATTTCCCAATTGATTACCTTTACAGTTTGGTGTGATTCCGGATCTCGAAGATAAAGTTCATAAAGTCATTAAGTATGCACAGTCTGACTGCTAAGTATAGCACTGACTGCTATCTTCCCATACATAAATGTAATCAGTTATTGGGGAACCCTCTATTTCAGTTTTAAGACAAACAAAATTTTACAAAAAATTTCAAATTGTTTATTTTGCCCAATTTTTTTGTTGTCATCTATTCCTGTTCATTATTTTAGGTAGGGAGTATTGAAATCTTTGCACACGTTCCTTAAATGCAAGTAAAAAGACCAAATCTGGGTGTCTGATGTCTCTTTATTGTAAATTTTACATTCTTTTGTACAAGTATATTTCGTTTGTTTGGATTGCTTTTAATAGTTCGTTTATGCTGGTTCCAAGCTTTGCATCTTTTTCAAACAAAAATGCATTTCATTTTCTAGACAGTTTACATGAACAACAAAATCTTTTTCCAGAAGACTCCTTTCCGTTCTTCTGCAAGGGCCTTTTGGGCAAACAAAGAAGATCAACAAACAGACACAATACAAAAAACAAACACAAACGTTTGTATACATGGAAGAATGTCTTGGGGCCATAAAACAAAAACAGACACTTGAAAGGACAGACAGTCCACTCGCAAAGTAGTTTAGTCAAGGTTTATTTAGTTGCTTGCATTTTAGGTTATAAAGACAGAAACTAAGAGGATGACGACAACAACAGCTACAACAAAGACGGCGGTCACTTGGTCAGTTGGTTTCGTTTTTGTTTTAATAATTTTTTTTTTTTCTATTGTATTGCAAGTCTATGCCCAGCCCAGGGTTGCGCAGCAGCATAAATGTTTTCATCTTTTTTTCTTCTGCTCTTTATTATGTTCTTTCTGATTACAGTCTTTGTGTGTGTTCTAGTCAAATGTCTGCGAGCAGGACCTTAAACACCATCATCAACATCACCAGCAGCATCTTGGCATTAAAACACTAAGAGACAGTCTGGGGTTCGCTATTTGGCCGGCCGTCGATTGCCGCAGCGTATAAATATGAAAATTTATGTTTAATAGAACAGAAAATTTGTCCATAAACTATTCATTATCTTTGGGAGAATTTAATTCAGTCGTAGGAAATTCTTATCATAATATAAACAACTTAAGTTTGGAATATATTGCCGGCCATTCCAATCAGTTTTGTTTATTTTAATAAAAAGGTTTTCTGATTAGTTGCTCGTCTGGTTTGCTTTTCATTTCTAGTCTCGTTGCATATTACAAAATACATGGAAATCGAATGTTGGAATTTTGTTTTGAAAATGCGCTTGACTGTTATCTCGACAAGATGGTGTAAAATATATGTAATTATAATGAAAGCGAGAATCAATGACGTGCCACTTAAAATTTCATCAGGTTTATTTAACAAATTTCAACTTTTATTTTCCCTTTTTAAATTTTTAACTGATCTCAAAATATTTTTTTTTTATTACTTAGACCGGTTGCATTTACGGAAGGTCTATGTTCATTGGAGTCACACTTTACAAAAAAAAAATTTTAAAATATGTAAATACTAACGATGCTGATAGAAAAATATATAAAATATGTTGGGAATATTGATAAAAAATTGACTACTGAAATATTCGTAATTTATTTATTCCAAACGAGTACATGAAAGTTCATTTAGAGTTTCGCTATATAATTTTATGATTAAGATAATACTCGTATAAAGTTTTTAATGATGGGCCATAAAGTTAACAACGAACTATTTTTTTTTCTATAAATTGTTTGTATATGATGTATATCTCAAATTATATTTCATAGTTTTTGAATTAAATGAATCAATTACACAAGAGATGTCCTTTGAGAGAAACACATTCAACACCGCAACTGCTCAGCTGCAATTGGCGCCTTGCAGCCAGCAACTTAAAACAGGAATTAATCGGGAAGCTGTAGAGGAATAAAATAAATACTAAATCATTTAAGACGCGAATTAAAGACGAATTAAACAATGACGCAAATTACGTATACGAGTATATAAACGATGACTTTACAGCATTTAATCGACGACTAATAAGCTACTAATTACATCCAAAGGATAAAAAGTTCATTTGGAAGTTTGTTTGGATACGCAAAATTTGGAAACTTATTAGCCTTCAAAATTAAAAATAAACCAGATATTGAAGATTTATATATATTATAAAAATATATATACATTTTAAAAATATCAGAACAATTCGAAAAATTTTCTATAATTTCCTTATTAGCCTAGAAAAAATATTTAAATATCATGTAATTAATTTTGCATAATATTTTTATCCTTTTAGTAATTATTACGCACACTGTAAGGTGTGCAACTATTAAATTTTTCTTTACTTAAAAATTTTAAAAATTGTGATAATTTCTTTTTGGGAAGAAAAATATTTACTAAAATTTCTCTTAAGAAGGTCGCCAAGGTTTGGTCGCCAAGGTTTGGTCGCCAAGGTTTGGAAATGTCGAACTAAAAGTGAAAAATATATAATTGAATAATTTAAAACGATTTATTTAAAATATAACATACTTGCAACGTATGAAAATGTAAAAATTCTAGACTGTTAATTTATTTAAAATTTGTATTTTGCAATAGCGTTGACTGTTCAGTAACGCAGCACAATCTTACAAGCGAAAACTAAATTTTTTCTTGTGGCTGTCGGTCAAATTGTAAGCAACGGTGTCAGTGATTATGCTGCTGTAAACAGAATAAGTTTAGAGAAATAAGGCATTCTCATATACTTCATGTTTGCCACTCAGTACTCTGCCGAGATGCATGTGTTCAATGCAGTAAATTTTGGAAACGATATTTTTGGAAGAGCTCGTGGTATGAGTAGATGATATTGACAAGTAAACAAAGCGAGAAAATTAAAAAAAAAAAACAATTTTCTTAAACCTATTTGCCACACCTAAATTCCCGTTTAAATTAAGAGCAGTAAATTTTATTACTACAATTATTAATATACGAGCAGCAGGTATTCATTTTGATCGAAAACCTTTATTTGTATTATCAGTAGCTATTACAGCTTTATTACTTTTATTATATTTACCTGTTTTAGCTGGAGCTATTACTATACTATTTACAATAGGTACAAAATCTTTGGAACAATTAGAGGAAGTTGAAACACCCTTTTGCAACAATAGAGTGAGAATAGAATAATATTATAATCGGCATGATTTAGGAGCAGTAACTGAAATTCATTAAATTTTAAGGACAATACTCTGCCCTTTAGAGAGTCATCAGGAACACGTGACCATCGCCAGCTATAACACATATATTAGAAATTTTACTGAACTCACATTTTCCAAAGATTTCTAAATTCAATCAACATTGAAAAAAAATTACGGTCCTGTCCTCATAAAGAAATATTATAAAGAACTGTAAGATCGGTAGCATTTAGAGGGATTTAGTGGTCCGTATAGACACTTTGGTTATACAAACGTGTACATTTCTGGAATCCATCACTATAGTGTGAGGATTTCGCAAGTGTTTCATGAAAGCTTGTAAAAATGTCATCACAATGGGTCGAATGGTCTTCTTCACAGACCATATTTTTTTTTTAACTAAACCAAAACATTCCGTTTGCTCATGGCAAAAAATCCCACAATACCTTCCGTAGTCTTTATATTTCCTCTGAGGCAACACAACTACACCGGTAAATGCTAAACTATCCATCTTCTAACATCATTTCAAATAAAATTGAAATTCATAAGCCATCGTGTTGAGCAACACCCTCTTTTAATTTGAAGCCGAAAAATTTCTAATGAATTTTTATTCTCAAGAGCCGGCAAATATTAATATTTTCAGTTTAATTTTCAACAACTTAACACCTAAAAAATAAAAGGAACGCTCAAAACAACTCCTTATTCTTGCTGGACAAAAAACAAATTCGAGAAAAAAATATGAAGAAAAAATTGCTTGCTTGCGTTGTCATGGGGCAAGTGGTGTAACAACTGCCAGTTCTGCGATCTCAAATGCAGTTAGTTTACTTATAACGCCATCATCATTAATTTAGTTATTTTAGCCTTAGAAAGCATTCAGCCACACAGGCATAAACATGATTTCTTAAATTTTCTTCTTGCGCATGCGTAAAGTCCTGCACATGTTACACCAGAATCGTGTGCTGTGAAGCTCGCTACATTATTTGCTGACGGTGTGTTTGGCAATTTGTATAGTTGTGCAGAATTGCAAGGTATTGTCTCAGCATGCGTAACTTTAATTTCGTTAAAAATTATGAAGTGTGCTTCGCCATGGGAAGTGTATCTTTTCTTAAGCATTATTGCACAGTGAGGCAATCTTTATGAAATCCGCAAAATATATGCAGCTCCTTGTAATTTAGCAGATACGTTTAAGTTTCGATTTCATGCAATATTGTAAAATAAAAATGTTTAATTAATCCTTTAATTAAAAACTAAATTCCCACACGAAAGTCGTTGGATTGTTAAATCATTTAAAATTTTAATTTTGTGATATCATATGTTATTGAGTAGCGTAACACGATTTTAAAAGTCCATAATTCTCTTTTTTATTATAATGTCAATATACTGGTAAATTCATTGTCGCTCATAGAAATAGATATAAATTAAAATTAACCTCAATAAAATCATTGCTAATGTAGTTTTGCAGCTCCATATGTGTACAGGCTAGTTACTAGTTTCTAAGCTCAATTTGGTTCCCTATTAAATCACTGTCTCGCAGAATTATATCTTCACAATTTTATCATTTAAAATTTAAACATTTACTTACTTTGAAAATATAAACTTTACTTTAAACAATTTGTCAGTTTGATATCTTCACATCAGTTGTTAGTAGTGTTCACAGTCGCTTCATGCCTCACCATGTAGGTTGTCTTCACATTCCTCTACTGCAGCCACGAAATACAGCATATACTGCCAGACAAGTTTAGACACGATAAACAATAAATTATCTTTAATATTTTTAATTACAGAATTCTTGTTGTTTAAGAAAATTAATCAATGACATTCATGGTGCAGCAACTCTTGCCAAACAACAACAACAAGAAGGGCAACACTAATTAATGGCAATTGCAAAATTAACTAATTTTGTAAATCATTAACAAGCTTGAAAAATTATAAGAAGAAAGACAAATCGTTAGCCTGGCGGGTCAAGATAAAGCCGTGTTGAATCCATTTGAAGGAAATAGAAGATTGCAGTCCATGTTTAGCTACCATTTCAAAAGGGAGCAAATATGAATACAGAAGAGATAAGATATAATATAGATATAGAGAAGAAATTTTCCAAGACTGCTAAAACATCGACCCTATAATTTCAAGAAAGAATTTTGCCAGCTTTCCTTGGAAAGTGCAAATTGTAAATAGAAAACTCTGCACTTTACAGAGTCATCAGGACCACGTGAGCATCACCAGCTATAATATATATATTAGAAATTTTACTGAACTCACATTTTCCAAGGATTTCTAAATTCAATCAGCATTGAAAAAAATTTAAGGTCCTGTCCTCATAAAGAAATATTAAAGATCGTAGTCTTAACATGCTCTATTACAAGGAACTGTAAGATCGGAAGCATTTAAAGGGATTTAGTGGTCCGTATAGACACTTTGGTTATACAAACGTGTACATTTCTGGAATCCATTACTATAGTGTGAGGATTTCGCAAGTGTTTCATGAAAGCTTGTAAAAATCTCATCACAATGGCTCGAATGGTGTTTTTTACAGACCATAATTTTTTTATCTAAACCAAAAGTTTTCATTTGCACAAGGTTTGGTGTCCATACCTCATCCCGTAACTAGCCGGAACATAAGATTAAACGAAGATGATTTAGGACAAATGTTCTATAGTCACCATTAAGAAATGTTGAAAGGTTTTAAGAAGGACTAAGACGATCTATAATTGATTTTGTTAAAGGATCACAACTGGATTCAATTACACTATGCATACTAAATTTATTGCAGGATATTTCACCGGATATAAGCTTAACAGACGATGAAATTACAGAATGGCTCAGAGGGGAATCTACCTGTAGGCGTTTCAGACGAAGAAATTCATACAAATAGTACATAAACAAAAATTTAAAGCAGATGATGTCATTAAGGCCTTTGACACTTGTATGGAATGGGTAAGAGAAAATGACATTTCTTTTGAAAAATTAAACGTTGTTCAAGAAATCAAAACAGGTGCGTTTTCCCAAAAAAAGATCTTGACATATTTTCATAAATAGAACTCATATATACGTAGATACATAGGAGTATATATATATATATATATATATATATTTGTAAAAAAATAAACTTTAATAAATTTCAGCTAAAGAATGGTGAGATTTTAAATAAAATTTTTAGTGCTTGGTTATCAGAGCTTTTCAGTAAGAAGCAACAACCAAAGTATCAGTTCGGTTGCGCAAATCGAGTTCGTACTGTATATCGTACTTAAGAAGTTTAAAAACAATTTGTTTACTTAAATTATTGTCTGCTGCGGATTTGTTTGATTGAAGTTCAATACCTGAGTTGAGTTCAGCTTCTGAATTTGGCCACTCAATCTAACATTTTTTCAAATTATTCCAAACATTATGGAAAGAACCAATTGCTATACACGAGGGGATAGGAAAACATTATTAATTAAAATATCGTATATGGCAGCGGTATTTCTGTTTCTAATTAAAGAAGAATGCTGTGTGTGTGTGTGTAAGTCTGTATGCATTTATGTTTGTAATGAAATTGAACAACTTAAGCAAATCGATAAAATGTAAGCCAACAATTAAACTGTTCCAAAACACCGTGACTGTTTCGCAAACACGTTTAAGTACAAGGCAGCGGAAGAAATGAATAATAAAATAAATACGGATTTTTACGTTTAAAATTCCGCTGCTGAATTCTGCTTTTTTTCCACTATCCCCATCTCACACACTGACCCACCAAAAACCGAACAAACAAAAAATGCAATAAATAATAATAAAAAGAGAATTGGCCAGTCTGAAAGGTATGATTTGTTTTACCTTAAAATAAAAAATTCGTAAATCTTAATACCACTCACGATGTGGTCACTAGAGGCCACAGCAACAAGTACGGAGACAAAAAAAAAGCTCTACACACTTTTTGACTGGTTTAAATATCGGACGGCTAAAATAGCGAAAACGCACTTCAAGCAACCGAGTGAATGAGAAAAAAAAAGTAACGAAAACAAATCAAATAGAAAGAGCAACACATTTTTACAGTTTTAATCTTGTTTTTGTATTAAACCGTTAGTTCTATAGTATGTCCACTGACACTGGCACTGGCACTGGCACAAAGTCATCGTCGTTTCATTATACCTCTATTGCCACTAAACTACAACTGTGCAAAAAGCACGCACGTACATGTGTCTGTCCAGCGGTCGATACGTCTGCCAGTTTCAACGACAATAAAAGAGTTTTTGTTTTTTATCTCTGTGATTTTTAATGCAAGTGCGTGTACATAATTTGACTTAAAAAATGTTTAGCCAGACAGACGGACAGACGGATAGACTTATATAGAAACAACAAAAAGTACGACAACACCAGCGAAATAATAAATAGTTGGAATAAAAAAGCCCACAAAGAGCCTTGACTTGACAAAATAGCAACCGTTTTACAGGCAATGGTCACAGTCATTACTGGCGTGATTAAGATCAGTCACGCTTGCTCGTGATTAGGCCAACTAAATATAATCATGCTCTTAATAATAAATTAAAAGCAAATTGCACTCGTATCCGTGTTCAATGAAAGCTGAAAAATGTAGTTCGAAATGCTTTAAAGGGAACTACAACAATTTATTTATTTTTTTTTAATTCCAATTTCAAGTCCGCCACATTATTTTAATTTTAGGATTTAAGTCGCGCTTTTAAAATATCAATGGTATTCAGTAAGAAGCAATTTAAATACGCGGAGTTTAATTTGCAAGTTCTTGAATTTCTCTATGAGAAGCAGAAAGAGGATGAAGTTCACTACACGATTTGCTGTACTCGCAGAGTTGCTTTAGATACAGGGTTGCCTCTTTCATGGTTTCAAGATAAGTATTAAAAGAGAACTGTCAATATGAAAGCCTAGTACTTAAAGGCCTAGTCAAATAGAATAAATCACACATATACTTTGCATTCTCTGAGCTGACATAAAGCTGGCGACTGAAATGTTAGTCATAATCCATACTGTGCTAACGGGTATTAAATCAGCTGTTTTTATACATGCAATCAAGAAAAAAGAAAAGTCACTTACAACATGAATGAAAATATGTATAGTGGCAAATCAAATGACAACTGCCAAAGTTCTAAACGTAAAAAAAAGTTTCTTAGCTTCAGTACTTAAGGTCAACGGATACGCATTACTTCGAAATAGGCTGGTATGAATACGCATAGTGTATCTTAGTTGCCAGTCAAGACAACTTAGCTGTCAAGGTAAATGATTGAAGTATTCTACGGAGCCATACCTTAAATTGGCTCTAACTTTTTTATCGTTAATAAAAGCCGTTATAAACAAAACTAATTTCAAAAAAAAATTCAATTTCTGTTTCCATAATGCACACAAGAAATTTGTGCACAGAATTATTATTAAAAGTACTCATTTGTTTGAGTGATTTGCGCTCAAATTAAACACTCATGTTTATAGGAGAATGATCAGCTACACAACTACAAAACTATTGGATCAGCTGTCGTTAATTTCAATTTTCATGAGCAACAATGATTACAAACAGTGATGCCCATATCATCATATGAAAAAGTGAAGAAAATGATTTTACATCCTGCGTTACTTTATTTAAGAACAGTCTCAACTTATATGTTGCATTTGAATTAAAAAAATAAATAAATTTTAAACACTAAAGTGTAATTTTGGTTCTCATCTCCAAGATAAAGACACTCGTCACTGTGTTATCACTGTTTCGCAGGAAATGCCATCACACGCTTCATATTTTGTTAATCTGTTTTCTTTTTTCCTTTTTTTTTGTGATTTTTAGCGGTTGTCGCTATTTTAACCGCAAATATTTAAATCTAGTTTTACGCACTGCGAGCAAGAATTTAATGCAAAAAAGCTTTAAACATGCCCCATGATAAATTGCGTAAATGATGTTATTGTATTTTAGCTTTTATTTGTAGCACTCTACACGATATATGAGGCATAATTTGTAAAGCGGGGATAAGCAAAAAATTGTTATGGCAATATTTGATTACCTGTTAACATTTTTATATCATAACATATTTCTCCGGAGACATTAAGTACGGCAGTTTTCCAAGTTTTAATTAAGTTGCTGCATAATACATATATTTTAGTAAAATAAAAAAAAAAAAATTCCTTTTCACTATATGGATATGGAGGACTGACCAGAAGGAACTATTCGATTAATATTGTTGGGTTCCAATCACGGGCTACTAGAGCTGTTCCTTTCAACTCAGTTATTTAAATAATTTAACATAAAGAAATAACTTTACATGCTAGTCCCATAGTGCAGTTGAACCTTTATTATATAGCTGCTACAGGACCGGCTCTGGCAGTTTAGATTGAAAAGAAAGTATTGGAAATTTTACAATTTTCTAAAATATATACATTTTGTAAGCCATCGATTGCAACTCGTTTTGAAACAGTATTCCAATATTCCAATATGGGAAATGGTTGCAGTTTGCTTCCTAATACCACATTCTGGAACACCACAATGTGGTAAGTATATTTTTATACTCGTAGTCATAAATCGAAATCATATTGTGTATAATTTTGCTTTTATCATAAAATAGGTCTTAAAGGATTAAATTCCATGCACATAATCAACCCAGAAGCAACAGAGCGCAAAGGCATACAATAAATTGACACAATAAATTAGGGGAATCACCGGAATTAAAAGATTTCTTTTTTATATAATAGGAATAACAAAAACGAATTGGTTTTCTATGAAAACCGATGTAAAACGGTATTAGATTGAGTTCGGAAAATATATGCAATTGCACAGAGAATAGAGGACATGAAACTAACCAATCATTACGTCGCCTAATAGATGTAAGCCATTAAAAGAATCCTACATAATCGAAATACAGCTGTTAATTGTAAAAGCTCAATGTAAAATTAAAATAAAAACTCAAGTTTAATTCGCTAAATATCCGCGAACTGTGAATTCCATCATTTTGAGGCACCATAAAAAAATATATTGAATAAAGTGGCTACACTGGCTGCATCACAGGCGAATGAATAATGCGCAGCCTACTAAGCCGGAGGTCGCGAGTTCAACCTCCTCTGTTTTCCTCTGGTCAAACCGAAAGCTTTGCAGCTTAAGTTAATTTGAAAAAAAAAATAAGTAAGTACATTTAAGAAAATATAAAAAGCTCGGTAATCTATGCAGGTCTCTGAAAGAGTTTCTTGTTTTATTTCTGCTTGAGTTTTATTAGTTCACTTCGCAAATTAATTTCCTTATCTGTTGTGGAAAATCTGTCCACGTTTTATTCCCAAAGATTTTATTTAAGCTGTCGACGTTTGTATTTCTTATAATGTGTTTTTTTTCTTCTTCTTCTTCTTTGAAAAAAATTTATCACTGAAATATCGTTTGTAAACAGGAAATGTCAATGACATTAACTAAAACGTTAGTGGAAGATCCAGTAAGCAAGTAGTTTTTATTTTATAAATATTTTTCATTTCATTCTTCATTTTTCTTAAACTCTTTGATTGCGTGCTTAAAATTGCCCAACATTAAACAGCAGGCATTCGAGCAATTACATTCTTTCATTCATTACATTTTAATGCTACAAGCAGAGGCCGGTTACTTTTTACTCATTAAAAAATTATTTATATTTTTATTTATTATAAAAATTTAATGTGGCTCTTTAAGAAGTCTTCCATGTGAAATGGTGGGTAAAGAAATGCGTTGCTTGTGATTATAATGGGGGGAATGCACAAGTACGTAATAATGTGTTGCACTTCAGCGTAGGTTGGCATTATTAATTATCACCCGGTACAGAACAACTTTAATTGATTATTTGGTCGCCTTAAATGGAAAATCTCGCACTGTGCAACATGAAAAAAATTTAAAAAAGTTTTTTTTTAATTGTTTTAATATGATTTACTTTAATATGAGGAATGAAAAACCAAAAAGCTTCTTATAAACACGATAAGACAAATAATTCTAGTAATGCAATACCCCAACCTACGCAAAAGGACACTATTTAATCCCAGCAATTATTTTAATTAATACCAACTGAACCGCCAGTTGAAAGGAAATGCAATGTTTCGTTTCAATTAAAAATATCAACGACTTAATTAATAATTTGTTTGAATTTCAATTCCATGGCAACAATCAATTTAATTGCGACAAGTTACACTTTATGGGAAGCATATTCAAAATAGATATAGGCTTAAGAAACCCTCGTGAATACATCAACTATTTGATACGAGATTTCGGAAAAAGCTCTTACGAAACATCACAGTAAAACCACAAGTTTTAAAAAATTAAAGAGAAATTTATTTAAAAAAGTTTTTTCTGTATCCCAAGTAAGCAGAAATTCCTCTCCTGACTTATATTTTTAAATAATTTCTTAAAAGTTTTTAAGTTTTGATTTAATATAAGCTTATACCATAAAGAAATTTAAAAGCTTTATTTTACCCTAATCAACTTCTACCATCGATTTGATGTGATTTACAAAATTTTGCTTTCCAAATTTGGTGTACTGAACTTTTTTAGAGAAGAAAAATTTAGTTTTAATCTGAGCAATTTTATCATGTTGTGATAATTCAGCGAAAAGCTATCAACTTAAATCATGTCAGATATTTGACGTCGACTGTGTCAGTGGAATCCAGTTTTTGCTCAATCATTTTGGCGACAACTTTATTTCTCTCGTTTGTGCGATTTAACTCCTCTTAAACAGTTTTAATAGGACTCATTTTACCATCAACTTTTAAAACAATGTATCCATTGTGGAAGGGCTGATTACATTGTCCAACATCTGCCTTCAATTTGCAGAGATGTCAAACCTTTCCGATAAAAATCAAGCAGTACTAAAAACAACGTTTTTTTTAACAAGTTTGGCCACTTTTCTAAACTAAGAATGTATAAAATAATAAATAAATACCAGCCTGTAAACGTTCAGGTTCATATCCTCAACCTAAAATTAAAAATTTTATTCATCGACTGAAAAGTTCGATGAATAAAAATCGCAGTAATACAGTGTGTCAATTAAATAAATCCTCACTGGCTTCTGTTTTCTCAAAATCTTGGCCAGACTGTTGCTAAAATTTATCTTGAGAAGGTTTCTGGCAGATTTTAAAATTTTTAAACCATTAAAAGTAAAACAAACACGTTTAATATGAAAATATCTGCGAAATAGCGAAAATGCATTCAAGTGGTTTGAAAATTATCTGCATAATAGAAAAATTAATAAAATTGAACGGGAAACCGTTAAATTGTTTAACCATGTTTCCTGTCTTCGACTAGTGACAGCAGAGAAGAACCAACAAATGCATCTCGGTCATAAGTAGAAAACCATTAATTACACACTCATTTGCGGCCAACATGTGTTGATGATAATAGAAAGATAAGAATTCATTTCAAAAATGGGCCATCAAAATAAATTGACTGAAATCAAAAAGAAACAGACCTCAACCGCTGCACATGCTACTGCATTTCAGCGCAGTTTTTGCAACAATTTCTCTTAAAAATATCATTAAAATTCTGTCTTTCTTTTTACTTCTGCAGTCTTTCGTTTATTTCTCTTTTTTACATTTCATGGTTGCATTCATATGATGCAGGGACTCAAAAGAGTTTAATTATTTTTAAGAAATTCTGTTGTATTTAAAACCAATCAAACAATCTGTAGTACTTAAAAAATTTATTTTAAAAATTTTTGTTATTTATTTATTTGTCTTTCCAAATGAATTTTAAAGTGAATTTAAATTTTAGGAGTATTGTATACGAGGTGTGATCAAAAAATAACCGGTATTGTCAAATTTGTGTAAAATATGAGGATTTGGGTCATTCTTCGATTATAATGGAGTGGTGTATCATGAATTCGTGCCACAAAGTTGTACGATCAATAAGGAATACTACCTTGAAGTTATGCTCCGTTTGCGCAAAGCAATTACTCAGAAACACACGGAATTGTAAAAGACCCAACCATAGATTTTGAACTAGCGTCACTGGAAAAACGCTTAGGGACATTCCTTTCAAAGAGACCAGATAATTATTGATGAATAAATAAATACTTTTAGAAAAAACTGAAAATAGCGGTTATATTTTGATCACACCTCGTATTATAAAAAATTTATATTTTATCAGAAAATTTTTAACTTTAATAAGCCTGTAGACAATTTGTTAACAACATAAATTATTTAAACTACGCCAAATAAATATAACATTGATAAAATTTCATCCTTCAAGGATTTCATGGACTTCAAGGATTTCAAATCCATCGGGATACAATGAAAATTGTCAACCTGTTTTTTTACACAATTTTAAAATAACGCAGTTCATCATTAAGAATAAATAAATTTTTTGTTCCACACCGAAACGATGTAAAAATTTTTCTACTCTAATTTTGATCGTGCAACATGAAAACACCATCAGTGTTAGATGGACTAGTGACTACTATTGCATTCTTTGTCTACACCACATAGAAAGAGAAAGTTTTAATAAAAAATATTTATTTTGAAACCACAATGGTGACATAAAATACTGCCGCTCATCCAAAAACTTGCGATTTATAACTCATACTTGTCACCCAGTAAAAGGAAAGAAAAATAAAGCATGAAAAGAACAGGAAATCCAATTTTAAACTACTTAAAATCCTCATCATTTGCGTTTCCACTTTGCGGAAAACAATAAAATATGCAAATTTTATTTCTCTACTAGTTGATTTCGGTAATAAATACTTGATATGTCTTTTCTGATGTTACGTTATTACGTTTCCTCGGCTTGAACCGCTCATTTAATTCACATTTGACTGGCTGTTGCTCAGCTTAAGGAATTTTGAGAATTTGTATGGTACCATTACAATTATGGCCAATGGCATTAAGTACAACCGCTTTAAAAATCTAACTTTTTTTCATACACAAGTAGCTGCTATTATGTTTGTTCGGCAATGGATTGACGTAATAAGCACTCACGCATGCGCAGCTTTATGACATCTACGGACGCATGTTGAGATTGCAGTGTGAATTAAACGAGGGTTGAGTCGTAGACTTGACTTATCTGAATACAGTGGTGATTGAAAAATCAAAGCCAACTAAATAAAGGCGAACTCGGCTTTGTTGCATTTAATGCAACAAGCTAGAGGATTACAAGGGGCGTTAACTGCACATGTCGCCTAATACCCCATGAAATTATTATTTTAAAAGTTATGTCGCCCGCTTAAGGAGAACGAGTTGGAAATAAATATTTCAAGGATGCCATTCTCAAAAATTTCATGTTTGGCAAATAAAGTTATTAATTTAAAATTCATTTACAACATATAAAGATCTGAAAAAATGTAACGTAACTTTAAAATCGCATAATTCATAAAATCAGAGTTAAAATCGTTCCCTTGTGAAATTGTGCCGTCATCAAAATAATCGGTCCATATAAATATGCTTATTTTGTCCTCAACATTTTGTAGTCGTTACACTGTTGTGGTAAATGTTTTTAAGTTAGAAACACGATAACGAGTATGTTTCTTAAGTCTTTTGTTTTAGGAATACAAACATTTTAACTGGATCTCCCGTAGGAGACAACAAGTATGTTTCTTAAGTCTTTTGTTTTAGGAATACAAAAATTTTAACTGGATCTCCTGTAGGAGACAACGAGTATGTTTCTTAAGTCTTTTGTTTTAGGAATACAAAAATTTTAACTGGATCTCCTGTAGACGACAACGAGTATGTTTCTTAAGTCTTTTGTTTTAGGAATACAAAAATTTTAACTGGATCTCCTGTAGACGACAACGAGTATGTTTCTTAAGTCTTTTGTTTTAGGAATACAAAAATTTTAACTGGATCTCCTGTAGGAGACAACGAGTATGTTTCTTAAGTCTTTTGTTTTAGGAATACAAAAATTTTAACTGGATCTCCTGTAGCAGACAACGAATATGTTTCTTAAATCTTTTGTTTTAGGAATACAAAAATTTTAACCGGATCTCCTGTAGCAGACAAAGAGTATGTTTCTTAAGTCTTTTGTTTTAGGAATACAAAAATTTTAACTGGATCTCCTGTAGACGACAACGAGTATGTTTCTTAAGTCTTTTGTTTTAGGAATACAAAAATTTTAACCGGATCTCTTGTAGCAGACAACGAGTATGTTTCTTAAGTCTTTTGTTTTAGGAATACAAAAATTTTAACTGGATCTCCTGTAGGCTCTGTTTTGTATAAAAGAATTTCAGCAGTTTATTTAATTAACACAAAAAACAAACTTAAAAAAGCATTTAGTGGATCTCAATTTTAAAAATTATATCTTGCACTTGCTGAAATTGAAGCATGATCTTCTGAAAAGCTTTTGGTTTACTCTGAACATGAACATGCAAGCATGTTATAGGATGTGAAAATATAATTCGTTAGTAATTTCTTTCCTCAATTATCATCCTCAACATTCAAAACTTATACTGGCATAGATGAATTTTGGTTTGGCTGAAAATTTCGATAGATGGTCGACTCATTCACTGCATCGAGAGATTTAGCAATGCAATTGCATGTGTATTGAACTAACTAATAATTTACAGTTCTCGCTAATTTTTCTTTTGTATATATAATTCCTTTTGAGTTTCGGTTGCAGTGCATCAACTTGACAAAATCAATGAATATAATGCATATGTAAAGAAGCGAATAGAAAAAGAGAAAATAAATAAAAAATTGGAAAGACGAAATGGGGAATCGTAAATGGAACCTATTCCGTTTCGAACTTCGATCGTTTTATACCACAAAGAAATTTCGGACAAATTTGGCTGATCAATTAGCCTGCATTTAAATATGTAGAACTAAATCGGTGCATGTTTCAAAATAAGTTTGTACAATTGAATCTTATAAAAAATATATTTAAAAATGCTGTGGAAGTTTGTCGATTAAAGCAGTTTGGAGGAACTGACTGCAGAAGAGTGAAAAAAATCCTTAAATTTTTATTTAAGTCTCAAATTGTCCTCCTTTTTAAAATATGTTCAAATTACTTCAGAAACAAAAAAAAAATGATGAGACTTTGTTGTCCTCCTCCTTCTGAGTTACATGAGCCTCTTTCGCTGCTTTTCTAAAAAGAACTTAAGTCAAGTCCATTGCAAGCATCTACGAAACTGCTTTTAAGTTCGTAATCATAGCTGGTATAAGAATAAGGTATTCAGAAGATCTGGGATTATAATTTTGGTATGATCAGATGCAATGCTCAGATGTTTAATGTCCTAAATTTCAATATCGTGGCTATGGAAGATGGTGTTTCGCTACATCGCTGTACTTCGAAGTACTTATATTTTGCGGTTACTCGAATGCCTATAAGAGCAGACGAAGAAATAACATTGAGTATGTTTCACTGTTTTATCGTTAGTATAATGCTGTATACTCTATTGGAATCGGAAAAGTCGTTCTCGAAACTACTCTTACTGTAGGGATCTTTCCTGCACTATCAATATTGGAATATTCAAGCAAAATATTTCTCTTATCTCCTATTTGTTATCTAATTCCCAGATTCACGCACAATTTTAGACACGATTGAATGCCCTCCGCTTCCTCTCCGCTAAATGACATATATGGATATCCATTGATATTGATTTGAGCGTTCATCCCTCGCATAGGCAAAGTCGCATTTCGAACAAAAGTAGCCTTGAAGCAGCACTCCTTATTAAGGCTCCTACGTTTCATGCATTTATTGCACTCGAATTTGTCTCATGCATGCATGAGAGTACAATTTAGCTTGATTACTCGTCCACTTGTTTATTGGCTTGTTCGTTTGTTTGTTTAGTAGTTTGTGCAACTTAAGTTCAATTACGAGTAAATTACAGAATTAGAAACAAAAGCAAAAAGTAGGAAAGAAAGACGGAAAGAAGGAGGGGGACAAGTGCTGAAACAAGTGTTTAGTCAGTTTGAAGCGTTTCTTTAGTTACAATTTGGGTTGCATACACATGCAGCCGTTTTTATGGGGTTGTACGCTGCGATATATATGATTGTTGCCTCTGTGGCCGCTTGCCATGATTATGATGTTCTGATGGCGGCGTTGTTCGCTAAGCATGGATTTTCCTTTTATTTCAACGCTTGTTGCTGCTCAATTTGAGCTGATGTTGTTGTTGTTTGTTTTTATTTTAAATTGTTGATATAAAAATATAAATGCTGTGGTTTTGATTTATGCTTTTGAAGATCTTCTGCGAGACACTCTTTCCAAAGATAGTGCCTGCACATACTTGGACGCTGTTGCAGTGATCACCGGCCACATTTGAAAATGGGTCATAACAATTGTTTGTAATTATGTGATTAGTTAAACTTTATATGGTTAAAATACAATAAAATTCCATTGTAGATTGTCGTTTGCATTGGCGGTGAGAAGGAACGAATCTCTGCAAAATGTTTGGTTTTCGTATGCAGTGCGAGATGTTTATCTCTAAGCCACTAAAGATAAAAATCGATTAAAATTTATATATTGGCGCATAAACAAGCGCGACCCACACCGGTCAGGGTAGGATCTCTTACTGCTGTGATGGAATGAAAACATTTTTCATTAAAAGTTGCAGATTCCTGGAAAGAGTACTCTCGTTAATCACAATTCACGATGTGAAGTATTTTCATTTTGATGTGTTGGTGTGTTCTCTAAGACAGGACATTTTTAAAGCAGTTTTAATACGAGTTCCATGAAACTTAAATAAGCATAGCAGATAATTTTTGCCTTATTATGCTTATTATCTGTGGAAACTGTCTCCATATGTTGTTAATACGTAAACTTTAATTAAAAAGGCTTTGTGTTCCCCCTGAAGTAACGTAGAAAAAACTACGGAAATCATTAGCTGATACCAAATCGTTGTTCAATTTGGTTCATCTCGCCAAGCTTTATCAGGACATTGCACGTGTAGTGACAACTCGTTCCTATAGAGAACTCAGCAGAAGTTCAGATCACATTACATGGAGAACGGCTGCTGTGGCCTTTAGCTACTTTCCAATAGCTCAAATAATATTCCTGGTTACCAAAGATGTATAAAGATTTTCTAAAGTGATTCTGTATTACAGAACTAAGCAGGAAGTACTCATTGCTTTGTATATCTAAAGTGAGAATGGCATTCAAATTCACTTCAAAAGATAAAGCCATTTGTGGATCCGAAAGGGTATCCAATTACAGTTCCGTTTAATTGCCAGAAATTGACACACAGCGGAAACCAGTTCATTCGACAGTTGATTAATTGACAATATTGAGGCATACGAAATTAAAGTCATTTGCCATTTAATCACTGAGAGATGAATTAAAATGATGGAAATATCGCTAAAGTCACCGTAACTAATGACATCAACAAGAAAAAAGAAAACTGGTGCGAAGATCAAAATTTTGATTGATAATTGGACTAACAAATCGTAGTTATCAGATGCCTCCCTCTTAGAATGAAAGAAAATGTGAACAAAATATGAATTGGTTTTATATTAGTTAGTTTATTTTATGGCGAGTTTACTGTATGTTGATAAAAGTAACCTTATTGCTGTATGCGCGACGAGAGTAAGTTCATTTCAACTGATGTATATAGAAATAATTCAGTATATATATATTATAATTATAGGGAGTCGTTGCATTAACTAGTTCATAGATTGGGTACAAGTATTTAAGATCGTGGGTTCGATACCCACATTCGCCTATCATAAAATCGAAAATTCTCAGGTATTGCCACAAATTCTCGCATAATACAATGCATGATTTGGGATCATCCTCTGGGTAATGATCCTTGAAAAAAAATTATTGACTCGGGAATTAATTCCAAAAGCCTTTCAATGCTTTCAAACTCAGTCCATTCCGCCCTTCTTTATAATGCCTTCCTGCAAGAGGTTTCATTTCGTTGTTCGTTTGGCCGGAATTGTTAGCAGCGTTCACAATTGCTACATTTATAACAAAAAAAAACGGTTTAAAAGCATCTGAGGATAATCAAATTCAAAATCATCGATTAAAATTTGATTGGGCGAGAGGAGGTGGGGACACTGGGCTTATTATTTTCTTAATTTCCCCATTCTTCATCTATAAAGCAGCTAAAGGCTGGGAAAATGAGAGGCTACTGTAAACTATAGAGCTTATTGGAGCCAGCATTTTACCAGATGGCAGTTGTGTAAAAGAAATATTCGCCAGTGTTCAATATTTAAAATCCATCATATTGAAAGAAAATTTAAAAACCAAAACACAAGTGCAAGAAACCACTCTGGGGCCACGGAAAAATGTCAGTTGATCATTAACTCGCTTTTGCAACGTTTAACCTTTTATTACAATCAAAGAAACCACCAAACAAAGCAAACCAGTTCCAACTCCATCCACGAAATGAGCCACAAATTAAAGTTGAAAATATTATCGCAACAATTGTTTTGCATTATTGCGCAATAATTCGATTTGAAACACTAAAAATTTAATTCAGTTGGCTGATCTCTAAACTGCAGAACGGTCGAGTAATAAAGAATTTAATTGTGTGGCAAGCAATTTGTTCATTTGCTTAATTTGGCTAATTTGCTTTTTTGTAAATGGCCTGATGATGTTTCTTGAAAAGTTTATTAAAATTATTACAACTTTATTGTTCTTAATAATGGCACTTAATAGCAACCACTGTAAGATTTTGAATGCTTCAGGTGAGTGTAAATAAAAACTTCGCTTCCAACTAAATTTTTGTTCGTTTTCTTTTTTTTTTTTTTTTTTTTTTGGAGTGCTACTTCGTGTTTGAAAATTATGGGCTGTAAAATCCAAGTTGAGTAAATAATAAAGTATTAAACAAATTCCTTACTCTTCATGTGTAAGTAATCAACTTCCAATTACAAGTTTGCGAGGAAAGAAAGACAAAAAAGTGCATTGGTTTGTGTGTGTGTGTGTGTGTGTTTAAAAGTGCTTGAAATTTAAACAGGTTTCCACGGAAAATGTTTCAAAATAATAAAATAATTATTATGGCAAATAGAGTAAATTGTGTCTTAATGCATGATAATAGCCTTGTTCGTTTACTTTATCATTTGCAAGAATATTTTCTCCAACCATTTTAAAATTTAAGGCACTTAAAAGCAAAAGCAGCAATTTAAGACTCACGTGACATGGAAGTTGTTACCGGCCATGTTATCGAATGCGACGACTATTTAAATATTTGTAAGCAAAATACTGGAACAATTTTTAAAATTACAGCATAAAAAAATAATTAAATAATTAAACTTTAAAATAAAGAAATAATTTGAATTCGGAAATTATTTTACAATTCAAGTTTTAAATGATTCCATTTTACAAATAATTACATCACGACCTTCGTGATCATACAAGTACGCAGGTGCTGTTGGACTGGAGAAATTAAAAGTGAATACCAAAAACCATGCACTTGCATGACAAACCCCACTTGCATTGCACATGTAGGTGTGTGTTGGCATGTTTAGTTGGGCCTGTGCTTGAAGCACTAAAAGCGATTTGTGCACATAGAAGAATTTATTTAAAAAGAACCGAAACGGAAATGAATTTCACCGGTACTCGTATGTTTGCTGATTGTATTGTGTATAATTTTAAGTGCACAATTTTGTGTTCACTTAAATAATTTGTACTCGCGTATATAATTCTCTATGGTGTGCCTTGGACTGAACAAATGATGTATTGAAACACATTGGCAACATTTAGTGCACTATCGATTTTCGGCATTGCTTAACTGCACATTTTTGCGCACATAAATGAATGTATTCAAACCTACTGATAACATTTATTGTACTTTTGAATGCTTTTAGCTGCACATATTTGCGCACATGAACGAATGCATTTAAAAATACCTCTGAAATAAATAATTTAAAATAATAAAACTGAATAATTAAAAAGTTTAATGTGATAAAAAGATGATTTTCTGTCTTGCGAATTTGTGCACTCTAATTAAGGCATTTAAATACGTTACATGTTTTCAAAAGTATATGCACACACACACACACACACACACACACATAAAAATGTGAATTATCTGGCAATGATTGACCCATAAAACTGTTTTATTAAATTGAAAAAATTTTGAAATTAAAAACTTTTTTAATAAATTTAAAAAATTTTGAAATTAAAAACTTTTTCAATAAATTTAAAAAATTTTGAAATTAAAAACTTTTTTAATAAATTTAAAAAATTTTGAAATTAAAGACTGTTTTATTAAATTTAAAAAGCTTTTATATAACAAATTGTGTTATTAAATTTAAAAAATTTTTATATAAAAAATTGTTTTATTAAATTTAAAAAACTTTTATATAAAAAATTGTTTTATTAAATTTAAAAAAATTTTGAAACTAAAAACTGTTTTATTAAATTTAAAAAATTTTGAAATTAAAGACTGTTTTATTAAATTTAAAAAACTTTTATATAGAAAATTGTTTTATTAAATTTAAAAAACTTTTATATAAAAAACTGTTTTATTAAATTTAAAAAACTTTTATATAAAAAATTGTTTTATTAAATTTAAAAAACTTTTATATAAAAAATTTTTTTATTAAATTTAAAAAATTTTGAAATTAAAAACTGTTTTATTCAATTTAAAAAATTTTGATATAAGAAAATGTTTTATTAAATTTATAAAATTTTAATATAAGAAAATGTTTTATTAAATTTAAAAAATTTTTAAATAAAATTATACTTACCAATCTTTTCTGATGATTGTTATTATCTCGATGATTGAAGCCGTAGGATTCCATTAGATGCTGAAAAAGTGCAAAAGAAAATTAATTTTTTTAACATTTTTTATTACAATATTTTTTGATGTGATTGAAGTGTAAGCAGACATACAAGTTGTCCCAAAATCTTTAATAATAAATCACAGAGACCTTATTTTGGCCTGGAGAAGTATTTATTTAAACGGACAAAAATATTTTAATGACAGCTGACATTTAGTGGTCATTAATAATGTTTATGCAGTCAGAGAAAAATACAGCAATTCGAGGATTTCTAATACATTCTGATGGATTCTATTTAGTTATCATCACGCGATTGGAATAGTTAACTGCTACAACTTTAACAATAAAATAGCAAAATTATAACAATGAATTGTTGGAAAATTATTTAGTTACTTCACTAGACCAGCCCAAGTGAAGCCTTGATTGGTTCGACTCGTAAACAATCGCTTTGGAATTTATTTTAAACAATCTGTGTTTCTAATGGGTACGTCCAGCTCCAGCTCTTAGGGACTTGGATAGGAACAGGGTATACAGCCAGTCTTATGAACATAGACTGGGCCAGAACATGAGTAATTGATGAACAACTCCCGCCATTGCAATTAGAGGCTATTGCTTGCTATTGTCATAAGTTCTCCAGCATACAAAACATTGGCTGGCATGCACTTTATAGTACTATTAACATCATTGATCCTTCCAAGTCAAATGAATGGTACCGATTACATCCATATTATGGTTCTGCAGAAGCATAATATGGATGTTATATTTGCATGTTATATTTGCTGTAGTCATAGTCAACTGTTTATGCGAAGAGTCGTGTATCGAGAAATTTATATAATTTGTGGATAAATTGTGTATTGTTGTTGGAGTAGTGTTGCGTAAGTCTTCAACAGATTTAGAAATGCAGGGTATAGGTTTTCAAAGCATTAAGAAAAATCCAGCGCTTATTCCCCTTTATGCATGCGTTGGAGTGGGGGCTTGTGGAGCAATTTTTTACATATTCCGTTTAGCTACTAGAAATCCAGATTTAACATGGAATCGTTCAAACAATCCTGAACCTTGGCAAGAATATAAGGAGAAGCAGTACAAGTTCTATTCGCCAGTCAGAGATTAAAGCAAAACTAAATCTCTTGCTCCAAACTATGATGAATAAAATCTTTTAGAAACAAATGGAGTTACAAATAAAAACTCTTGTCAGTGAGTTTTATGCAGAAGCATAATATAAAGTACCTCCTAGTCATTATTAGCTTAATGGTTTGATCTGCTTTTTTTCAAAATAGAAAATTATCTCAATGACTTGTGACACCCATTAAGCGTCACTCTCTGACATGAGCCATTTTTCTCCAAGTGCCGTTTTGAAACCTTTTTCACTTTAAGTAAAAATTTCAGCAAAAACGCCAAAGACAATAATAAATATTTTCTGTTTTAATTATAAATCATCAGCAAACAATACTGGGAATTGATGATGGTGAAATTCAGCAAAAAAAAAAAAAAAAAAAAAAAATAAGAAAAAAAAATACAGCAAAACACATGTTCTTTTCTTTCATTCGGATCTATGAGGGTCAAGACTTATGGCCACAGATGTCACCGATAAGCCAACTACAAGTTGGTTCCCCTTTCTGTTCTAATATCCACTTCGCAGACTTTGGTTCGCATGTATTTTAAAACAGAATTGCATAAAAAAGCAACTTAAAAAAACTTATGTTTAAAAAAACACATGTAAGAATATGCAAAAATTTGTTTAAGAAAGCTAATGGCCCCTACGCAACATTGTTATTGCAATCGAGGGGAGAAACAATGGCCATTAATAAGACAAATAGAAATTAAATGAATTGTGGAAGTTTGGCAGGCAATGGCAGCGGTTGAAGTGCCCTAAAATGTTGCATGTTTGCCACTCTGAGCAGAATATAATTTACTTTTAAAAGTGAGTTAAAGTCGACTAAAAGTTGTCCTTCCAAACAAAATTCATGCGGCCCTTTTTACAACGCAGCACTATGTAAAGCAATACAAAAAAGGTGTGAAAACAAATCAAAAATTTATTTTAATTTCAACTCACACGATATCACGGGAAAGCTCTATTTTAGATAATATTGCCTTTTAAATGAAAAATGTACAAAAGGGTTCTAAGAGGGCTGCAACAGGTTCCATGTTAGATTTCTTTTGATATTTTCTTAATGTACTTTTTCCGGCAATTTAGATGGAGCGAATATTTTTTAAATAAACAGCAATTTCATATTAAACAAAAATCTTGTCGGCATTAATGGGTTAGCCCCAAGTCAGCAAAGCTCTTAAAGTCAGCTGATCACAAATTCGGTTTCAGCTACTATTTATGGTAGGTAATATGAGTACTATACATATATGACTCCTCGTTGGATTGATTCGCTTTTGGCATTCATTTTGAATACGCTCATACTGAAGTAACATTTAGCAAATTGTGATATTTAAATTTTACACTAAAGGATAGTTTTCCTGCGTCAAGTCAAAATGTTTTATGTTTTCATACGCCTTAAAGTCTTTATAAGGCTTTAGTGTTTCGTGTCATTCTGGTACGGTTTACTCTTTAGTAAATATTTGTCTAGTCACACGATCTTTGAAGAAACAGCTGTTTATTAAAATAAAGTGAAATACATTGAAACTGTGAAGAAAACATGGCTCGTACAAATTCTTTTGCTCGCATAAGCAAAAAGGATTTCCCTTAATAATGTAACAGGAGAGAAGGAATAAATCAACAAATAAGCAGTCCTACAGATTTTAAATTGAAGAAAAATGGAACAGTTGGGTCCTAATAGATCTGAAAATACAAGCTTATTCAACTGGCCCCTAAACAGTTACTAGTTAACATTGGTAACCCTGAGCATCAGAGTACCCAGAGCGTCGTTCGACGAAGGTCCGCAGCAGTATTTTATGGGCTAATCACAACAATCAATAAAAATTGTAACAGGATAATTTCTTTACAACTATTTCCATGAGTAGAGAGCAATCCTTAAATGCCAAGTAGTATTTAGCGACCTTATTTACAGATATTTGTCAGGGGCGTATAGTATCCCCTAAAAATATGTAAAATGTATGCTCCGAACATTTGAAAGGATCAGATGTAATGCAAATCGTTTTATACGCCAGTGAAATGCATTCATGGATATCTGTAATGAAATTTTTTCTTTTGTTTTTGTCAAAAAACGAGTGTTCTTCTGGTTGCCGATTGACTGGGGGGAAAGAAAATTTCTTTCTTTGTGAATAATCGTACAACAGATTGTAAATTGCTTTCCACTTTGCGCATTTAAGAGGCGCCTGATGACATGTATATCACGCACCTAAAAAGATCGGTCGAATATATAGTGTTTATATAGCACTCCCATTGATATGCTTGGATAAATTCCAGGGAAGAACTAATCGCTAATGGAAACTGTTGTAAAATGTAATTTGTTAATTATGTATTTTGATTTGCCAAAAAATATATTTGCCATACTCGTATACGCCGCAGTGTTGTTCCGCAAAACTTACTCGTATCTATGGATACGAACTATATTACAGCAATTATTCATAATGACCAGTGATGTTTTTAAAAACGTTTGCTCCGTTCTTAACAAACAGGATGCATAATTTATCTGGGCCTTGATTAGAATTTCTGTGGAATGGAATGCCATATGAGTCGCTTTCGAAGAGCTCCATAACAAATTAAGATCTAAGTTAATGAAAGACAGCAATTGAAATCACTTATTGATGGTTCCTTCCAAGAAAACTCTCTACGCATCCTGTTGCAAACAAAAGCAAAGACCTTAACAGACCACTCAATTGATGGGTTAGTAGAGAGGAGTCTGCACCCATTCATGAGAGCATGCAGTTCCATATAAAAAATAAATATGTAGGTCTTCAGCAGATAAAATGTTATACAAAGTATTAAAAAAAAATAATAATAATGCGAGTGGTCACTTGGTTAGTAGGTGCTTCTCAGTTCGGAATACAATGGATGATCACTTATTTTATATATTTTGTTGTTTTTTTTTTTCTTTTGGTTGGTTTTTGTTGCTGCGGCCGGTGTTGTTGTAGCTGTTGCCATTGTGTTGCCCATAATGTCAATGGTGATAAGGTGTGGTTGTAGTTTAGTGTTGTGGAACAAACAAATAAAGGAAAACAAAAGATGGGAAAGATGGCAACATATTTATGGACCAGCCAAGACATAAAAAGGTTCAGAGTTATTTTATCTTATTGGATGCATTGGGTGCATAATGAAATACACACATGTGCTTTCAAGAATAAAACAAATTTAAACTTAATAAAAGTTTCTTTATTTCTTTCTTGAAAATTGCACAAAAGAAAAGGAACATAAACACGAATTAAGATTGATGAGTGTGCCAAATATTTTTCTTATTTCGCGGTTAATTCGCCAAATAGTTACAAGACATTCCCAGATAATGCACATGCACACTAACACATATATATATATATATATATATATATATATATATGTATGTATACAACATATGCAACAATCTTGCACGAAGAACTATAAAAAAATTATTTCATTTTTAAGTCACCCAGTTGGGAGTTTCCAAACGTCTAGTGCTTTAATTTTTAAAATATTGCTGTTCGCATGTCCACTAGCTGGCTTGCTTATGGCTAAAATGTCAGGAATTGGAATAGGAGTGGCCTCCTAGAAATTTTAAGATGGCCGAGCAACTTTTTTGTTGATGATGGCAAACCTTAAAATCATGTCAAAAAACGACACCAGTTGATTCTTCCACCAGTTTTACAATTGTGGCCTAATTTTTACAAATTTCAATTTTCCAACTTTCTTATGTTTCATTTGTTATCGGTCGGATAGTTGAATGGAACTGGTTGAATGATGGAAACTATGACAAGAACGAGCTTTTAAAAGTCAAAAATCTAAATTTTAATAAATCAGATTAATTTAATTTTTCCAGAGATTAAAATGTATAGCTGTGGAAACTGTACTAAGCGCCTCCTTAGGAACTGCATTGATAAGGGAGGAAACCCCTCATCCTCTTGGTGGCTGAAAATTTTCACAAACACATATCACTTCATCTCAAATAACAATTTTCCAACATGTAAATTTCCTAGCGGGTCCTTTGCCAAATTGTTGAGTTGTTTCATTCTCGTTGAACCAAGAGTATTAAAAATTCCATTTGTTCTTGAACTTCAGCTCTTTCTTACTTGGTTTAACTTGATTTATTGACACTTAAACAAATTTTCTACATTGACCTTTTGCATAGAAAAAAGTGTGTAATCGCTTTGAGCGATTATGGTCAATGATGCGAATAACAGCCAATAAATTCCACAAAAAATGCAACTTTCAACACACATCTTGGTTAAGATAGGAATATGTAGAGAATGGGTAGTCGGAGAGGAAGGATTTTGTTTAATAAAATTTTGAAAATAATTGTCATGACATTAGAAGAAAAATAAAAAATATTTAACTTTTCCATAATAAAGATTTTTTACAATTTTCTTGTCTTATAGAAATTCTTCTGCACATGCGCACAGTATATACGCACTGTTGGCAGTCACTCACGGAATTCTACCTTCAAAAGATTCGTCGCGAACAACACAGAATGATAAGCTAAAAACTGATATTAATCGATTAATATTTTACGAATAAAATTTATTAAGAAATTATTAAAATTTTTGTTTTGTTTTTTGTGGTCTTAGAGTGGCCTAGATGGCTGAATTTCATCAGTAGACTTTCCAGCAAACAGTATAACTCCAAGTTTTGATGTGATATTGACAACAAGCAATTGAGAATTTTTAGCACGAAGTCGTAGCAAGTTTTTTTTTATTATTAAAATTTTATATTTTGTATTCCACTACAGTTTTGTATATTTAATTATTATTTAAATTACATATAATAAATAAATTACATATACATATATATATATATATATATATATATATATATATAGATATATATATCTATATATGTTTGCATATTTACATACATGTATATAAATTTAAATTACATATGCTGCCTACACGCAGCATCACGCCACTGTTCACGGCCGTGTTAGAGACCCATTTGCTTAACAGTTTACAGGGTTTGTATTCCGTAAATATAAGAGACATATACATATGTATATTGGGACGCTGGCTCAGGTATCATATATATTGTGATATTTGGATTGCAATAACATTTAATTATGGCTGGGAAAAGCGTGTATGCAGTTGCTCAATATTTATAGTGGCAGTCTTTAAATTATTTTCCATCACCCACAGAAGCTCGCTTTCACTATATCATGAGTGGCTTATTTTCAAAAGCTGCATAAAACTTATTGAGCTGGTTTTTTCAAAAGTAGTATAATACCACTTCTTAAAAAAAAACAAGTTAAGGTGTATATTACTGAGTTATAAACACTTTCTCTCCAGGCTTACAAATTAAACTTCACACGAATTCTATTGCGATATAAAATATTGATATGCAATGCTATCGCTTCAATATGCCTACTGTAACAGATAACTATGACTCGATTATTCGTGCATTTAAATGTCTTCATTTTTATTACTTTTTTTTACATAAAAATCCAATTTCTATAATAATACTAAATTTAACGAAGTAATTTTTTTTTAATATGACTCGATTATTCGTGCATTTAAATATTACTATTATTATTATTATTACTTTTTTTTACATAAAAATCCAATTTCTATAAAAATATGGACTTAAATGTGCCCCCGGTTGCATTTCCTGTGACGGGGCATTTTTAAGAGTGCTATAAGTCCACTTTAAAAAATGTTGTGTGAAAAATCTCACTCGAGTTGATTATAATTGGCGAATATTTTTAAGAAATGGACTTGTACCACTTTCAAAAAAAATGCCACCACAATTTGCTACGCAATGTTTTCTCATTTAATTATTTAATACTTTTAAACAGGGGTGTCGCAAGTAATTATCACGGCTTAAGCTAAGCGATTAACATTTATCACGTGTGTCATGGTCTGACCATATGGTTTCTGGTGTGCACGGGATCCTTAAATACTGCATGCTAAACGTTCAGTACAACGCTCGATACTGCAATACATTTGGCGTTTTAATGAAAAACGTTCCTTTCCAATTGCTCATTCCGGTATCCAACATCCTGAAATGGGTCTCCTCTGAGATATTTTTCTTATTTTTTTTTTACAATAAAAATATTCCACTGCCCAACTTGATATCAGTTTCGTATTTAACTGAAATAATTTCGCTTAATTTCTTGAAGAAATAGGAATTTCTTTTTCTTTTTTTTTTTTTGTGGTGTCTTAATTAGAGGCCAATTTCAAGTGCATTTATCGTTCCCACAGGCTTGTTCTCCTGCACAAAATCAAACAGAAATGCATAATTCCTAAACTGCATGTCAATAATCTGTAGGATTTGTCTGCTAAGCAGCCAGTCCGTTTGTCCAACTATTTTTTCGCCTTTTTCTTGTATTTGTTACTTACAAAATTTCAAAGATACTTAATTTGCTGGTAAGTTAAGCTTTAACTTGTCACGAAGTTGTTCCATTACAATTATGAATAAGAGGAAAGGCATTGAATAGGAATCCACAAAAAAAAAAAAAAAAAAAAAAAAAAAAAAAAATGTTGGAAGAAATAGTAAATGCCAATATGTCAGGATTACTGGCAGACGGATAGGCAGCTTGATGGACGGACGGACAGACAGTTAAGTAGATAGATATTCCAGATAAGCTGGCAAAAGATGGAAAGAAAAGTAATAAACCATTAAAACGGCTGCCAAACACATGCTGTTAATGAGATTTATAAGTATGAGAATGCAGAATGCAGAATGGCTGGTATCGGCTTAAAGGAGGAAAATATATTTCCTCTGCAGCTCATTGCAGCCAAACGCACTACAATTGAATGTGATAATTGTTTTATTTTTATTTTTTTCTTCATTCCTTTTTCATGTGGCAGCGGATTGCGGGGTTTACTTGTTATTGACTTTTATTCTTGATTAAATTTTGAAACGTTTAGAAAAATCAGTATTTATACGCTTAAATCTAGTTTAGCTGCTGGCCTTTCAAGCAAAAAAAAAAAGATAATAAATAAAAAAAATAAAAAAAATAAAAAAAAATATTAAAAAAATATATAAATTTCTGATACCTGAAGATTTAATTGAATTGCTCATCATAAGAAGCGTTCAATAAACTTTAAATGAAACGAGTTATTTCGCTTTGAGTGACCAGTTCGCTTCATGTAAATTAATTATTGCTGGCAAAATGTCCTAATTTAGCCTGGCAATTTAATAACGATTATTGTAAAGAAGTTTGAGAATTTTTAAAAATCAAACCAGTTTTTCTTTATGTAAAATTTCTTTGGAGTTTTAAAGTTTGCCAGAACAATTTTCAAACTAATTTTCCAGCGCGTATAAAAGTTTTTTTTTTTTTTTTTTTTAAATAAAGTAACGCATTTAAATTGTTTATTAATACAATCTGTTTTAAGTAATTCCCATTAAAATGCGTACATGAATTTCATTAGCTTCGGGGTATTTCTCTATTCTCGTAGCTGTTGTACGGCCTCGATTCTGTAAGTCAAGGAGGAAAAAGCAGAGAGAAGAAACATTTAACAAGTGTTTCTTTTGTTCAATATTTCTCCATCACTTTCGAACCACTTTGTTTTTCAGATAAAAGAAAATTAGTACAGCTGGTTATTGTCAGCTAGCAGACAGAGCGACAGATCATACAGCCAGTTATACAATAGAAAACAAGATTCAATTAATGTCACTTCTGATAATTGGGTCAAAATTCCACCATAAATGCGTAAATTGTAAATTTTTATTGAAAAAGGAAATTCTATAGAATGATAATAAATATTTTTCATACAAACTTTGCGGCATTCCTTGTTAAATACTCTAATCTAGATTTGATCATGAAAATGGACGAGGGAAAAGTGTGTTAGCAAGACGGGTTATTGGCAGCTTTGCGTTGAGCAAACCAAACAAAACTAATTGCTCAGAAAATGAGCCGCAAAGTTAGGACTTCACCTACACGAAAGATAATCAGAAAAATATTCTCAGTTTTTCATAGAAAAATTAAAAAAAGGTACTATAAAATTCACCAGATCCTCTCAAAGTTCAATCCTAATTTAGCGTTTTTCGATCTTTTAAATTTATCCTTTTTTTTATTGAGTTTAAGATTGTTTTAAAAAAAATAATTTTTTTATTTTTTTCCGATATTTAAAAACAGCATTTAAATATTGAAATAAATTATTTTATAAGAAAATAAAAAAAAAATTTAAAAGAAATAAAAGTTTTAAAAAGCTTAATTTATTTTCATTATTTTTGTTTTTAATATTTCGCTGCTATTTGTATTAAGATTAAGTATTAAAGTATTAAGATAAATAAATTATTATATATATATATATTATATATAATATTATCTTATTTAGGTGCCTCCGTAGGCGAGTGAATAATAGTCAGCTTAATGAACCGGAGGTCGCCTATTCGATTCCTGCCTAGACCCTGGGTGTTTTCCTGCAGGCAAGCCAAAAGCTTTGCAGGTAGAGTTGGTTAAAAAAAAATATTTATTAAAAAGAAAAATTAATTATTTTATTTATAATAATTTATAATAACAATTTAAAATAAATTAAATTAAATTTAACTTAAAAATGAATTGAGACTTATGGTTGTTGGGTGATCGCAGGTCCTGTGAGCATTCCAAGGCATTGCGCATTCCAACTATAATTTTTTGCGATTTCCGTGCAGTATAAAAATTAATCATCTTTTGCAAAAAAGTAATTAGTGAAAACCGCAGCTAACTAAACTCGAGATTTTTGTTACTACCGCCATCGATAGATTTCCAATTCTTTTTCCCAAAAAGCGAACGGACTTTGCTGATGCTTTTCCCATAACAAGAACAAGTTGCTGACAATTTACTCAATTGCTCTGATAAGAATATGAGACAAGAAAAGAAAAACCAGAAGGAGAGTAAATTTATCTTCCTTCAAGTCCAGTCGATCCTTAACATTATTTTTAATGACAACTTTCATCTTCCATTTCTTAACTGTTCAGCATTTTTAAATATTCAGAAAGCTCAGCTTTAATTAAAATTCCTAAAGCGCAAAAGTAATTTCAAGCTCAAAAAAAAAATAAATAAATAAATAATTCAGCTACGAAATCCCTAGAAGTTTGCCAGAAAGAAAAACGACGACCGACTGCCGCTCGTGGCATTCCCCGCGACTTCCTCCCTTTTCATTAACAAATGCCAAACAAATTCGCAATTAACATAAACAACTCCGCATTGAAGATCAGATAAATTCAAGCACTGGAATGTCTGTTTGTTAAATGTTTAACAAGAAATAAATTTTAATTCATTTGAAGTGTATAAAAACAAAATAATAAAAATAAGAAACATTTTTATGTAAAAAAAAAGTTTTTAAAGGAAAACAAGTGTGTGTGTATAGAAAGCCTGAGCGGAGGAAACTCTTGAATGCCTTCAGGCAGTGAAACTTTTACCACATGAATAGACAAAATTAAGAATTAATAGGAAGATATTGAGCTTTGGAAATTATATTCTTTTTCCTTTTGCTGCCCTGCCATGCCATAGTAGAGGAGATCATGTCTCCAACATGTATCGAGATGGAAAATTTAGTTGTAACGACAAGATTGGCCATATCGGCTGCCACCTCCTGTGCTACTCTTTATAGGGAATTGTTAATAAAATAATCACACTTATAAATATACAAAACATTTTTATTACCATCTTTTAATGAAGATAACGTAGTAAATTTATACGCATGTGAATACCAGCCAAACACCAAGCAATGCTTGCTTACTGCCACCAAACACCACTTAAGTTGCTGGCCCAGGTTCTTCTTAAGATCCCTTTCACCGTATGAAGTTTTCAATGGGCAGCATAAATTTTCTCCTGAATGCATGCAAGACAATCACGTCTATTGCATGCACAAAATCTATAAGGAATACTTTCCACAACAAAACTTACATACTGTGGACAGGGTCTAAGCAACAGTAAGCTGTTGATTTTCTTGGATTTTTAACGTCTTACAGTGAATCACATGTGTTTGTTGTAAAGTCTTGAACTTGGAAATAATTGTTAATTTTTCGCAAGTCGAGGTGAAAAGAAAAACAAACAGAATTAATACAAATGAAAACAACAACACTATATTGTTGTCATTGCTGAAAGCGAAACATACAGGCAGCCAAAAATACACATTTAACAACAGTTTTATCTTGAAAATCTGAATAAGACGTTAAATAAATTTGAGATGCAAAGTCTTGCAGTGAAGCACCTTTTCGGAAAAAATGAAGGTGTTTCTTTTTCCAAGTCGCACTTCAGGTGTTAGTGGCATTTCTGGTGATCAGTTAGCGAGAAACAAAGTCAAAATTCGCAACTACTCGCAAGTAAACAGAAAGTTGCTTAATGCATTATATGTAACTGCAACGAGCGGCAAACTTCTTTGCACGTATTCATCTACTGAATGCAATTGGAGTCAAATGTAAACCATTTTGCCATCCCACAACCGCTTGCCCATTTATTTTTTCTTGTCATTCGATGGCCATTTTTTAATTAAAGATATTTCTAAGACCATGATTGACTATCACACACAATCGGATGATTGGTCAAGTGTGGCATGCCTGCTTGCCCATTCATTTTTTCTTGTCATTCGATGGCCATTTTTTAATTAAAGATATTTCTATTCATCTACTTACTTAAGACCATGATTGACTATCCTACACAATCGGATGATTTGTCAAGTGTGGCATGCCTGCTTACCCATTCATTTTTTCTTGTCATTCGATGGCCATTTTTTAATTAAAGATATTTCTAAGACCATGATTGACTATCCTACACAATCGGATGATTTGTCAAGTGTGGCATGCCTGCTTGCCCATTCATTTTTTCTTGTCATTCGATGGCCATTTTTTAATTAAAGATATTTCTATTCATCTACTTACTTAAGACCATGATTGACTATCATACACAATCGGATGATTTGGCAAGTGTGGCATGCCTGCTTGCCCATTCATTTTGTCTTGTCATTCGATGGCCATTTTTTAATTAAAGATATTTCTAAGACCATGATTGACTATCATACACAATCGGATGATTTGTCAAGTGTGACATGCCTGCTGAAAAAGTAGGATAGTGTAACCTATCAGCTGAGTGATAGATATTTTAACGAGTCTCGCGGTTTGCAAGAGTCTATGAAAATTTTCATCCGATCAGAGTTGCATTTACTTCAATCAAAAAAGAAATGCGGCAGCTACAAAGATATTTTGATGCGATTTTTTTTAAATAGTATGTAATCAATTGGAATGAATCGTATGCATATCAAACTGATTTGAATTGGATGGGAATACAGGCTAATATTGCCAAAAAAAACCAGGGCAAATCCAGTTATTTCAATTGCCCAACACTTGTCTGAAAGCAAGTTCTCTTTTCAGTTTTCATTTAAAGTCGAAACAAGCTCACCTATTCCTGTATGGCATATAGGAAGCAATGCCAGAGCTTCTCTATTCTTAAGTGACACTTGCAAGGTCCTTGTTTATTAGGGGAGGTTTGTATTTCCACTCTTTCGATAAACGAAATATAAAAAAAAAAAATTAAATTATTTACAATAAATCGGTTACTGTGAAAAATATAGTCGTCATTTCTCTGACGTATAACGAATATTGGTCAACGCACTAGTTTTGGGCCTTTTCAACTGATTCAAACCAGTTGAGTTTAATACACAAGGCAGATCTGCGAAAGTCATCGTTTATCAGTATAAGAAAATTATTACAAATTTAGTACAAATTTTATTACAGATTTTTTCATACGAACTACATCACACTTCACTTAATAAGTTATTTTTCACTTAAGTTTATTCAGAGTATCAAAAATAATTTTTTTTTTTAACAATAACAAAATGAAGAAGTCGTGGAAAATTTTTAAAAATTTTCAATTTTTTAAAATTAAAATAAAAAAAAAACCAATAATATTTTAAGCATTCCAACAAAGCAGAGCTGGGAGTACTTTAATCAATTTTACAATGTTGTTAATTTCTTTATTTTTTATTCTTGCAATTTAAAAAGCCAAATCTTAAAATTAAAGTTTATTATTTAACGATCGGTGCCCTGTTAAGTCATCTACCTTTTTTGCCAAACAACTTTTAATTTTCATGTTGGTAAAAGCAAAAGTAGAAAAATACAATTAATTCGCTAATGTTCATTTGAATCGTAAAAGCTCTCTAGCTTAATAATAAAATGCTCCTGCAGTTCGCATGATAAGGCAAATAAAATAAATTACGAATAATGACGGCTTAGTTTTATACAATTAAATTGCAGGTGGGAGTTTTTCTAATATGAATTTATTTTATTTTTTATTTAATTTAAATGCTCAAACAAAAAACCCTACAAGATCTAATCAAATATGTCAGGCATACAAGTACTTGAAATGTGTTTCATATTTAAGAACTAGTGGGTAATCGCTTTAACTTAAGTCTATGAAAAGAAAGTCGTTAAAATAAATTCTTCTAAAAAATTTAAATCAATAAACTGAAGTTTATTTCACAAGTGTGGCATGTGGCAAGTGGTAAGTGTGTTGCTTGTTGACTACGAGTGTTTGCCACTTTTATTTTTAAGTTTTCGATTTTATTGTTTCTTTTCATTTTTCTTACACAAAATGTTTTTTTTTGTTGTTATTTCTCTTTTGGAAGAGTCCATTAAAGCGTTTTCTATGAACTATAAAATCAAGGATTGGTAAAATTTATAAATGAATATTTTTCATTGCCATAATCTAAACTTTAATTTTTCAATGTTAAATTTAAGTGGACGCTGTTAAAGCGGCCTTCTCGTTAGTTGAACTGTAGCTGTGTATTGTGGCCGGTCCATACATTTGATGTAAAGTGTTTTCCGTTTTTCTTCAACACTTGCACACAAACTCATTTCAGCCTCATGAAAAAAATTCGATTAAGCAAGTTTGTTTTCTAAGTCTTTTGTTTCGAAACAATCATTATTTTCTTTTTCACCCACAAATCGAACGTCGTGTTTCCTCATCTACGAGTATGCAATTCTAATCATGTATTATTTAATTTCTTTGCAGTGAAAAGGAATAAGAATATCGAAACAAATTTCCCCTCACACATTTAAAATAACCTCAAGCCAATAAACTGAGTTTGTTTACTTTAGTATTGTAGGCATTTGCAAGGGGTAGTAGAATGGCAAACGTGACTGACAAAAAAGCATTATCTCATTGGAATTGCATAAACTTTAAATTTGCTTACGTCCGTCTATAAAACTTGTATAAATTTTAACAAATTTTCACATGTTTCAATGCTCGCTAAAACGTTACTTTAGCACACTTGCAAAGCAAAACCCCAGCACAGTGACTAGCAAAAAAGAAAAAAAATATATATATTTTATAAAAGCAAAGATTTCCATTTATTTGCTAACAAATGATAAACAAATCATTCCATTGCACGCCTCAGCAATAATGGCTGTTTGCCTGCAGAGCTTCTTCGCAGAAAGACTAAAACTAGCATTGCACATATGCCACAGCTGAAGTGAAGAGTATGCTATGGCTGCTAAATCTAAGTGGAGGAGTTTTTATGATTTCCACCTATGATGACTACTAGTTTGAATACAATTTCCATAATTATTAGAAGATGAAAATAAAACTCCCTAGCAAAGTGGGAATTTAAAAAAAAAGCATTACATTGTTATTTTTGCAAGAAAATTTCACACACATTTTTCTTGTCACATTATTTTATTTGTTTTATAATTTTATTGATTTTTTATTTTCTTTATTATTTTAGAGTTTTACCACGTTTATTGTAATAAGGACTTCATATCTGTAAAATTAGCCACGTCATCAAATTCTTCGGAGCTGTTTATAAAGCAAGTTTATTGGCAGAACTTGCAGGCAAAAAGTTTGCAAGAGTGTCAACCTTTGGAGCATTTGCATGGAATCACTTTCACGATTTTGTTGAAAAAATTATGTAAATGTGGTTTTTCCAGAAGTGTTAATAAATGGAAGGTAAAATAAAGTAGAAGGAAAATTTCAGCTTTACAAAAACCTGCCATCAAATAAAATTGTTAAACTTTAAATGAATTAATTTTTAATTAATTAACTAATTAAAGCAGCAATTTCTAAATTATTTATTTATCAAGTGTAAATTACACACAGAATATTATTTAGATTTTTCAGTAGGCTCTAATCGAATCATATCGGGTAGCGAATAAAAGAAAAAACAACCGGAAGTAGCACCAGAAGCCTATCCTGAACGCTTTCCGTACCATTTAAATGATAATGACGTCATTGACCGAACTTGTTCACTAACTAATGATCAAGATAGCTTAAACAGTTCTTGTTTAGACAGAAGATGCGCTGTACGAACTGCTTTAAGCTACAAAGGAATGAAACTTCCCTTCAACGATGAAAATTGTTAATTTTCTTTAAAAAAAAGTCTAATTTGTCTCGCTAGCCGTGGTCCAGTCCAATATTGTTCAGTTATTCAGTGCATACCGCTATCTATTCATGCAGATTAAAGGCTCACATACAAGTTTGCCAGCAGCGGCAAAGGAACACTTGAAGTTGTCCAACAAAACTCACTGTTTGCGTAATACGGTTACATACTTCAAGTCTCACTTGATCGACACTTTCTCCCCAGCCTGCCAGTTATTGAAACAGACGACAAAGAGTGGCAACAATGGCCAATGAGCAATCCTTAGTATCAGCCGCCGGCCGTATATAATATTCTGTCGTTTTCACTTTTATGCTTGGTAATATACAATACCCTTGCAAATTTGCAATGCGCGTGCAAAGTAGTCAGCTCTTGTAAATATTAAACCTGTGTAATGATTGTATAAAGTTATTAGATTTTATGATTGTAAGATATTAACTGTATTGCAGTTTTACAAGAGTATTGCAAATCTATTTTTCATTTATATTTATATATAAACTTCTGCAATATTTTAAAATTTGAATATTTAAAAATATTAGTATTTTCCAGTCACTTATTTTTTGTTCTTGCTGTATTAGAAATGATATTACAACTGCAAGAGCTTTGTAGTATAAAACTACTCTTGCATTATTACAATGCAAAACTTCGAAAACCATATTCAATATGTAGACTCACTCTGCCGTTCACAGATATCCTATCAGCAATACCTTGTCATTAAACGGAATCTTAATGTAACTAGTAAAATAAGTGTACACTGCTCTTACAAAGTTAAAAAGGATTTAGCCAAAGTTAAGCACATCCTTGTTAAACGCTCAAATTTGCCCGAAGATATCCAAGAAGATGCGTAAGTAAATATCTTAATATTGCAAAATTCAAGAATAATAATAAATAAATAAATTTAATAAATATGCATGGCTTAGAGACATCGAAGTCCTGGATACAGTCGAACAAAAGGCACCAGCACCTACAGTTTTAATGGAAGTACGACAGAATGATGAGCTTATCGATGGCATGGTAGCTGTTATTCCTGGCACTCCATTGCTAATGGAGATTAAACTCAATGAGGTATCTAATAGCGTTTATGGCCTGAATGTCAATTATTTGGAACTATCTGATATGGCGGAAATGTCGGAAACCATACTCTTTCGAGGGTACTTTTTATTCCCATCAATAAATCTAAATTTTATTGTTAAAGTCTCTTTTGCCTTTTAGTTGTACGGTGGATCCGTATTTGTTTGAAAATTTTAATTCTACCGCCAGCCACTCTTTAAAGTCTAAATTTCGCGCTTTTAAATTTCCCAGCACTGCATTTGTACAGTTTCGGGCCAATGTGCAAATTTGTTTGAAAAAATGCATGTCGCACCAATGCATTGGTAGCAACGCTAGTAAGCAGGCACGCACAAGACGTGAAATAAATTATGAAAGCCACAATTACCATGAAGTCCATACCAGTTTTGTATTGAATGTTAATGATTCCCTGCTAGATAATACAGGTAATTTTGCTGCTTAAATAACAAACCAAATTTTAAGAATGAAGTCTTTTTTTAATTTTTAGCAGAATATCAAATATTACGAAATCATGTCAATTTACTGCGTAACAAAACGCAACATCTGACGGCTCTTAAATAAGTTTTTTATACTTAAATTATTACAAGAAATATGTATGTAGTAGATTCAGTTAAAATTAATTTTTATTCAACGCATCTTTCACCTCCAATAAATGTTTTTTAATAAACTATCTTTTCCATGTACTCTCTTCTCACAAGTGATCAAGCCCCACATGCAACCAACCGCTGATGGCTTAAGGCGAATTAATTCTGCAAAGTACGAGAGCATTCGCAAATTGACAACAACAACGAAAACTTTGTATTGGTTATTATGAGCAAGATTGCGCATCGCGTTGAACTTACTGAACTCAAAAAATCATAAATTTATTGTTCAATTACACTTAGAAGAGACTACATAAAACTGGAGTTGGTAGAATATAAAATTTTGTATTGTATTTAAAAATAATTAAAACAATTCCAAACGAGAGAGAGAAATAGAAAAAAAGAGTAAAAAGAGACAGCAAACATAATTGCAAGCAGAAAATGAGAGACCGATGAGCCAAAATTATGCAGTTAGTGTGCATACGTATTTACTATTTAATTAAAAAATTTTGTAAATTTGTTTTCCCTCCTTCTTTATTTTTCATTTAGCTGATAAATATCAGTTAGTGAGGAAACCCGTTACCACTTCGATGTCAGGAAACTTAAACACTTCGGATAAATCTGCAGTTGTTCTAAGAAGCATTAGGCTAAATATTCCCTGAAGATCTTCTTTACAATACAGTGCGATCCACATATTAATCATCTGATTCCCTCGCCATAATGAAACTTAATCCATTTTCTGCTGAGAAATAATATTCGGAAAGACATACAACAAGTGCTAAAGTTATATGTACTGAATTTTAAAACTAATTGTAGTATTAATTGTGATGAGAAAACTTGTTCTCAGTAGTCTGCAAAATGTCTAAAATAAAATTCACTTGCTTAGACGAGAATTTATAATTAGCACTTTTCTTTTCTCTGCCTCTCTCTTTCTCTCTCCCTCTCTTCTTATTACATTTAATCAATTTGCATAATTTTTGTCATTGTTGAAAAGTTGCAACCCTGATTAAGGGTTGCCATAACTTTCCCCCTATTTCTATACCCCCATCTCTCTCTCTCTCTACATTTTTATCTTTGCCACTCATCTTCTTCGTGCGTCTCTCTCTCTCTCTTTGTCTATCTGAACATTCGTTCAGTTTGCACAAGTTTTGTTATCTTAAATAATTTGCAACACCGATTAAATGTTCAACACAAAAAAATTATTTACTGTTAATGTATGCAACAGAATATTTATTGCATGTTGCTGCTGCTTGTGCCGCCGCATTTACGCAAAATTATTCGTTGAATACACTTTTTAGTGTTTTCTTTTTCTTCAAATATTTTTACAAGCAGCTAAAATTTGTATTCCCAACACTCGATTATATTCCTCACTAAAGAATTGGTTTTATCTACAAAGATTTGATTAGTGCAACTCCTTAAAATTTGCTGGGCATTGTGAGTTTCAGCAGGGTTAGGGGCATGATGGAGAACCTATCAAGTACTCTTACTTGGGCTTTTTTGATGAACGGCTACAATTTTTTTTACAATTTTTTTTTTTTTTTTGACATGCGTCTTAGACCACTAAATATCGCCCTAAATAACTGCTGGGTTTGGATTGATTGAGAGTGAGTTAAGTTTTTTGGCATAAGTGAAAGCCTTGGTGATGGTGAGCTATAACGCAGTGGTTAATTTCACTCAGGGAATTTTCAAGTGGGTTTTATAGTTCAGATTCTAAGGTTAAAGGTCATACAATAAAGATTCCGCTGACCAGAGATTTTTTGTTTTTACAGTTTCTTTTCTGGTTAACTTTAGTCCACTTTGGGCAAAAATCATTCCAGTGCACCAAAGTCCAGTTAGACATACAATTTTTCCTCGGGGACGTTACTGTTAATGTCTTGATTTTATTATATTTTCTTTTTTTTTTTTTGGTTAATCCACTCCATTTATAAAGCCTTCGGAAGAAGCCTTGTCCGGAAGAATAGCAGCCACCACCTCCGGTATTTCTTTATCCATTAGACCTTTTAGCCTACCTTGGCTAATATTTATTTTATAGGTTATCATAATTATTAATTACTTTTATATTTTATATCATATTTTTTTATTTCAAGCATTAATATTTTTATTATTTATTATTAATTTTAAAGCTATTAATTTATTAATATTAAAGGGGGCCAATATTTATTTGATTGGTTAATTATTAATTTTTAAATTTAAATTTAATCAATTTAATTTAACTTTTAAAAGACAAAACAAATTAAAAAGAAAAAACAAATAAACGAAATTCAAAAAAATATATACATATATATAAAAGAAAGCAATGTGTTTATCGGAACGATCTTGCAGCAGAGTTCGCAAGTGAGTGTGAGCCGCTTATAGCGCTTGTTTGTCTAGCCAAATTAAAAATAATCAATATATCAAGTTAAGGACTAAATTGTTTCTTTCATCACATTCAAGCCGTCATACCAGTGTCGACCAGCTGTAGTGTGCAAGAAACATCGCATTTACGCTCAAAAGCGAGATTCCGTTGTTAATTCATTTAATGTTTGCAATGCACGTAAAATCGAAACAAAGCAAAATCGTTAAAGATTCTGTGGAAAAATGCACTGCAAATGTTTTTAACATGTTTAAAATGCGTAAAATGAACGCAAAATTGCTAAATACAAATTTAAAAAGATATTAAAAGTTTTAGTCTGAGCAAAAACTGATGTGATCCGCAAAATATTTATCAGGAAAATTTAACGTTCGTTTTATATGGAAAGCCTGAGAAATAAATTTTGTTTACTATTTTCAAACTGTTTGTTTATTTAGATGAAAGATTGTTTTAAACCACAACAGAATTAAATTGTGAATTTTTTAAAACTATTAAAATTAAATACAGTTAAATGTTAAATTAAAACACGGCAGACGATTTAGTGGAAACCATTTCACCATAGAAAAATAACTAGAACAAAAATTGCGCAAAAATAGAAATAACAGCAACTTACGGTTGCAAAGATCAGCCGGAATTTGAATTTTGTTAGATCAGCCGGAAATGCTAAAAAAAAAATGTAATTTAAGAGCAGAAAATATTAAACATTCCAATAAGTGCTTACTTAGCTGGGGACAAAATATGCCTGGCCATTACATTCGTATTAACAAGCTTCCACGGCATCTGACCTTAAAACAATTTTGATTTGGGAAATTGCCTCTGAAGCAACGATATGTGTCGCAATTTTGCAACCATATGAAGTTGCATAATCAATTCTTCGTTGTTGATTTATCAATTAATTAATTTCTTAAAGTTAATGTGTGAATTTATTTATTTTATTTCAATCATTTTCTCTTTATAAATTCCTTTTTTATTCGTGATTAATTTTTTTTATTGATTTCCATTCTTATTAAATTTCTTTTTATTTCGAAATTCATTTATTAAATGATTTTATTAAATAATATTTACTTATTTAATAATTTATTTTATTTTTAATATTTTATTTTATTTCTTTAATTATTTTTTATCAACTTTGTGTTGAATTGTATTCATATTTTTTTATTAATTATTTTTTTCTGTATTTTTCTATTTTGAGCTAAATTTATTTATTTTCATTAACATATTTTATAATTTTTTTATTTTAATAATTTTTTTTATTTACTTATTTCGATTTATTTGTTTGCAAAATTGTTATTCATTTTGTTATGTGATTGTCTCTTTTTGCCTCCGAAGGCAAAGGGTATCTCCGCTGGCGAATGGATAATAAACAGCCTACTAAACCGGAAGTCATGGGTTCGATTCCTACTTAGACTGTGGTTGTTGTCTGCGGGCAAGACGAAAGCTTTGCAGGTTGAATTAGTTACAAAAAAAAATAATTATTTATAATTATTTAAAAAAATCATTATTTACAATTATTTAAAAAAATAATTATTTAAAAAAATAATTATTTATTATTATTATAATTATTTATAATTATTTTTTCTTTATTTTATTTTTTTTCTTCAATAAATTAATTATTTTTATATATATTAAAAAATTTATTAAATTTAAATAATTAATAAAAAGCGGTAATTAAAAAATTAATAAGTTATAGCTAAGAAACTTATAAAATATAAAAATAAAAAAAAATTATTAAAAAAGTATAATAAATTATTAGAAAACACAATAGTAATAAAAACATAAAAACACATAATAATTTATTATGCTTTTTTAATAATATTTTTTTATTTTTATATTTTATAAGTTTGTTAGCTATAACTTATTAATTTTTTAATTACCGCTTTTTATTAATTATTTAAATTTATTAAATTTTTTAATATATATATAAATAATTAATTAAATTTTTGATTATATTAGAGAAATATATATACATACATATATTTACATACAATAGATGTAAAAAATAAATATATATTTAATATATTTATACAAATATATTTCTTTAATTTTTTTTTTGTTTCAAACGATTTTTAATTAATTTAGTTTAATTTTTTTTTAATTATTTTAATTTAATTTCTTTTTTTTACTTATTTGTTTAAGTGTTATTTTTATTAATTTTCAACTTAAAGGTATTCCTGCTTTTTGAAGAAGTTGTTGTTTTATTATTTGATTTATACAATAACTTATTTGTTTCTTTATTTGTTTTTATTTGAATTTTAAGAATCATTTTTTCATTTGCTTAACTAGTTAATGTAAATATTTATTTATTTATCATCCAATTACTAATTTATAAATATACAATTTATTTTATTTGCTTTAGTTATTATTTCTATTAAATAACACTTTAAATAATTTATACATTTAAGCAAAAAATTAAAAAAAATATTTTATTTATTTTATTTATTTTTTTTAAATTTTAAATATACTTTTATATATTTCGTTTATTTATTCAATTGCTTTTCGTCATTTTCAATTAATTTATAGACACTTTTTAAATTATTTTACATCATTTATGAGCACCACTTTACGCTTTAAAGTCGTAAGCCAGGCTGCATTTAAAGTGACAATTATTTTCATTCTTCGCTAATCTCGGATTACAAAATTGCATATTGAAAAAAGAAAATTCTGAATTCACTGCCAACGAATAATGAAGGGAAGAAGTGGCAGAGGTGGAGATAAAATTGTTATAAAATCGGGTGTGCATGCATTGGACAAATGATAATGAAGTGTCGTTTTATAAAGCAATTAGGAATTTCGGAAGAAGAGATAAGAAAAATTATACACCTGCAATAAATGTTACGCTGCGCTCTTACGACTTGTTGTTAAAATGTGTTCTATTACGCTGTTTCTACTTAGCTTGTCTTCGTAATGTGGAAGTTAATTTAACGCGTAAAAAGTTTTAGTGTGCTTTTGCTTAATAAAAATGTATAATTCTTTTATGATGGCACTTCAAAGGATAATAAAGAATGACTACGTGATTTATTAATAATTTGCTTGGTGATTACAATATAATAAAGGAAAGGAAAGTAATTTAATAAAAAGCATTTAGTGAAGCAAACTTATAATATACAAATATAAATTTAAAAAATTCATAAATTTTTTTTTTCATAAAACTTTTTTTTAATTTTTTTTTAAACCTCATGTGTGTGTTTTCAAAAAAAAAATTATAATATATTATTGTTCAAAGTTTTAGTGCAGACTTGTAAGTTTAAGTTGAGCTTAAGAATATTTTTTGGGACATGGAAACTACCGATACATAAAAATAAGGGAAACTTATATTGAAACTTTAATTAATTTTTTAACATTTTAAAATTAATTTAATATAAATAAAATATTATATAGTTTGTTAAACATTAATTTTGCACAAAACTCATAAAAATGTAACCAAGTAAAATAATGGCTGGAAAAAAATTAAGCAAAAAGATTTTCTTAAGAGATCAACAAAAAAAAAAGAAAGAAGAAAAAGGATTTTATGGTAAATTAAAAAAATTATTATACATATTATTAAAAATTTGAAAATTTTATAATAATATGTCTAGACAATTACTAAAATTACAATTAAGACGCAGCACTAAAACGCTTAAAGAAACGCCTTTGAATATAAAGTTTATTTTTAGAAAACAAGGAATGTCTTCTTTCAAATAATATCTTGTTTAATGAAACATTTTATGACATAGACATGTCGGCTGGGATGCACAAAACAGATGCACTTTTCGCAATGTTTAGGACTGTATTTCGCCAATAACTCTGCGAATTTTGATCTCCAGATATTCAGCCAAGGGGATCCCCCAAGTAACCCCCAAAAAAAATTATTCAATAGAGTTATTCATACGATTTTAATGGCAAATTAATTGGACCACATATCCTTCATTGAAAGTTCCTTTCGGTAAATCAATTGTAGCGTACGGATTCAATAGTAATTACCAGCTAAATGAGGTACGAAAAAATTACAAATCATGTCTCGTAAACCCCTTCACCATTCACAGTATTATTCTAACTATTATCCTTTTTGATGAAAAATAGGCCAATGACTACGCCAGCACATAATGCGCACTAAACTGCAATTTTATTTTCGTACAAAATCCTCTGTATTCTTCTCACTCCAAATGCGACAATTTCACTTATACAGCCAAAAATAGTCTTCTTTGGAACACAACATTACGAACGGAAATTCAATAACAGCTTCGCAAATATTGCTCTGGTTCAAGTCTATCAATAGTAAAATGGATAGACTTTTATGGCCCTGTCAGCTGTTAAATGGGTCCTCAAGTAAGTCAGTGCTGCTAACTAACAGTTGTCAACCTTTTAAACAATACCTTGTAGTTTTCAAAGAAAATTTAAAAACATGTTCTATTACTTAGCAATGTGCCATTAAGGTTTCCCTTCACAGCATACCTTTTTGATATAATAAAAGAAAGCCCCACATTTTGTTGCTAAAATAAAAATAGTTATTAAATATTAAAGAGACACGCTTGAGGAGTTTGAGTATAAAAGAAAGATAACATAAAAACATTAATCTAAAATAATTAAGTAAAGAAGAAAAAATAAAAAGAAGAAAATGTATCATTTTATTTCTCAAGATATCAAACAAATTAAAATAATAAATATATATTTTTTTAAATTTTCCTCAAGCTCATATCGTAACTACAACTAAAGTAAAAAATGAAAATTAGATATTTAATTAAAATAAACTGCACTAAAAACAAGAAAAAAGAAACAAAGAAGCTCCATTTAATTGAACCCAAATGACGGTTTTACACCCTTTTCTCAGATAATTTCACGTGGACTTAAAATGGTTTCTTACTAAAAAACATTTTAGTTTAGAGTTCAAAGCCAAACATTTCCACTTTTTGTTAAAATGTAAAAAATGTGCAAGTCTTATTTAGGCAGATGATAAAACAAAGAAATTCTCTCAGCCATAAAAATTGCATTAGAAAGATCTCTTAATTTATTGGCCATGTTTTGGTCAGTGGGATTCTTATTAACCCGTGTTAAGCACAATACTAAAAATTTAAATGAAAAAAAAATAAAAAAAAATCCTCTTAAATAACAATAACACAACGCCTTAAATATAAAATAATATATCTTAAAAATAATTTCCAAGAAACGCACGGCTTTAAGGCCACCCAGTATACAACATTCATCTGTCGCCTCTTCAAGGGTTATTGTTGTTTTATTGCCATGATAAACATTTTTGAATAAAATCATTTACTGCTCTTAGGTAAGCAGAAGTGAAAAATTGTTAGTTACTACCATTTTATAGACTTTAACAGCGAGTCCATTTAAATACTCACTCATTTGTAGCGGTAAGTGCATCAGTTGGGGCATTACTTAACGGCATATCACGTGCTTTTGCGCCAACAAAAACAAAAATACATTTTAATTACTCGTATTATGTTGATGGTATCAGTATATTCTGGTCGATGGTTGTGTTAATCGGCACATAAATCAAATCTCCATTAATGTTAAAATTAACTCTAATTACGCTTTAAAGGCCTTTTCTTTAAGAACAAACAGTGCTGTTCTTGGCAGTTTGCAAAACTTAATTTTGGCCACACATTCAAGGTTGTGCCTCTAAACTTAAAGCTCAGATCTTTTTTTTTTTTGGAAATTATGAAAGTAGTTAATTTACTCTTGAGGTAATTAAGTAATTTTTAAAAGTGCATAAAATATGCATTTAGAAAATTACATCGGATACTTTAACATTTTTAAATGTTGATTTGTATTTTCTTTTAAACGTTTAAACATTCAATTCCCTTTCAAAGGATTAAGATCGTTGACGATAAAAAATATTTGCATGAGATATGAAATAGCCATCATTAGTAATTTTTCAATTATGTTCCCTTAATGTAGTCACAGCAGATTTTTTTAAATAATTGCAATGGAGTAAATGCGTATCTAATGGGCCATTAGAGGCTGGTCACGAAATCTGGCAGCTTGCTGAAATATTATACAATAATACTTATATATTATTAAAGTTGGCTTAACATGAACAATTTACAATAAAAAAATTTTAACTGATCACTTCTATACTTGTTTTTGAAATGATTTTATAATTTTTTCCTCTTTCCCACAAGGAAAACTACAACAGCACATTACATTGAATGTGTATATTGCAAAACAAATAAAGAAAAATTTCGACTCATTTTATTAATTAATGGAAATAAAAGGATTTTGTCTTATAAAACATTTTCTTTACTCTACTGTTTCATATAATTTTAAAATAAATTCATTTTAACTTTCAGTCAACACACTATTGGCATGAATATTAAGAAAACAAAAAAACAGCTGATTCAATAAAAAATGTGTTATCATTTGTTTGGAACTTCGCTAAAGGAAATTACGTATGAAGAAACTGGTCGAAAGTGTTATTAAGCACTTATCACATATGAGTGACTTAAGGTGGCTTGCATCAAAAGCCGTTTTTTCATAATGTATCCGTCGTTTCTGAAAGTTTCGTTTAAAGTACAAGCATAAACTCACACTAAAATTTATGGAAAATAAAACTAAATAAACATTTTAAATTAATAAATCATAAGCAACCTGCAGAATTAATTATTTTAATTACTTACTATAAATATAAGCACTGAAATAAAGTATTTTTATTTGGTAACAGAAAACAGCTGTTATCTGGTATAATCTGCTGCATTGCTTTGAAGTCATATGGTGTATAAAGACTTCTAAATAAAGAACTTCTGCTAGACAGAAAAATTACAAAATCCCAAAAAATTTAAAAATATTCTGAAATAAGGTGCTGGCGAAGTGAATTTAATAGCTTTCAAAATACTTTTCAATCAAAACAACATCCTGCTTAGTTTTCCTTTCGTGAATTCATTGCTTTAATGCATCACGCGCACTCACATCACATTCTATATCTTCCGACTATTTTATTTGCTTTTTATTTTATATATTTTAACTTTTATTAAGTAAAAAAAAAATTTGCAATTTTAAGTTTATACTTAGCATTTTAAATTCTCGCATATGTGAGTGTATCATATGTGAGTACACTAGAACTAAAAGCCCCAGTAAACCTTTTAATGCATTAATTAATTGTATATGAATTAAATTGTCAAAAATTTTTATACATTTGTTGCCTCAATTTGCTTTTTAGGCTTCAGGTAAAAATTTTAAAATATATGCGTAACTTTAAAATGAGCCGTTTAGTTAATTGAAACGAACATCTGTAAAATCATTTTAATCATTTTGTTACTTCTGATAAATCTGTTGATCGGATAATTGCTGGAAATAATACACATTAACATAAATTAAATTAAATTCATAGTTTCATTTGAAATTTTCAGGAAGGTGTTATTAAAAGAAAAAAAAAACGAAAAACTCATAAAACAAAAGACTTAAGACCCAAACTCGCCGCATTACCAAAATGTTTACATTCATGTGAAAAAAAATAGTAACGTTTAAAAGCACAACTAACTACAATTGAAAATGATTTAAGACTGGCAACATTATTTTATAAAAAATAAAAATAATATAAGAAACAAGAAAATTGCAAATGTTTTTCCATACTTTTGCTTGTTTAACTCTCTCATTTTTAATAACAAAAATTCACCACGGCTTTTTATTAAAAGCGATTACATAGTTTAGTGGAGAGCGAGACCAAAAAGCAAAGCAGCAGAAAGCAACAACAACAACAACAACACAAAACAACAGCGACTACGACAACGACAACGACAACAAAACGTGATTCATCAGCTGTGCAATAGAAACAAGTTTGGAATGACGACTGGAATATACACACAGCCAAGCACGCCATAAACACAGACGATGTGACCAAGTTGGCTTATATTAGCAACGTTTTCTGTTTAGTTGGCGTAAAACAGGCAACGACTTAAGTCGTTTCATAAGAAAGTTTTTAGCGGAACGCGTTGCTTGCTCTATAGTCTGGAAGCAAAACCAAACAGAGAAGAAAAAAATTCAATATTCAGTCGTATACAAATCAACACAATGTACGTTATATTTCTTCTTCTTCTCTTTTTTTTTTTTTTTTTTTTTTTTTTTTTTTGGTTTGCTGTTAGAAAATTTAAAAAACAAAATTGTTATGAGCACAGTGTGCGAAAAAAGTTAAAAGTGTGAATTTTGAAAAAAAAATGCGTTTCCTTTGTTTCCAAGTGAAAACTTAACACTTGTAACATGGCAAATATAAATATTCACAAATAAATATAAATATGTATAAGAAGGGAAATGAATAAAGAAAAAAAAAAAAAAAGCAGAAGTTAAATTAATAAAAGAAGTTTTATTAAAAACAAGTTTAAATACATAAAAGTAAAGTTCCGGTGTTCAACCAAAAATCAGTAGCTTTACAATCTTTATATTCTCGCATTAAATTGAAAAAATAAAAAGAATAAGTTTAAGTGTCCAGCCATATAATTCCTCATCTTTTCTTTATTTTATTTCATTTTATTTCTCAGTAACATCATGTTTAGTTTATATTTTCGGCGTTTATTATTTAATGTATCGTTAATTGGCTTTATATGTTTCAATGGATTAACTTATGCAAAAGGTAAGTAAGTTTGCATTATTAATTAATTTAAATTTTTCTCCATCTTTATTTAAAACTCATTTTAGCAGCTCAAACGCACTCATTATGATCTTTTTTATATACTTTTTTTTTTTTTTTTTTATTGTGAAATATGATGTCATTTTTTATGCACAATCAACCGAATCTGTAAGAAAAAAGTATAAAAATGTATTTTTTTATATACTTACTTGTATTAACGTAACCTTGTTTTTGGCTTTATGTTGCTCTCCTCGATTTAAAGTGGCTGCTACTTTTTTTAGTTCTCATATAATCGGATAAGTATAGAATTGAAAATAAAATAAGAATATGTAACAGAGTTTTAGATGAGCATAAAAGTGTTATGGATGCCCTACAAAGTGTTGCGATTTCTTGCACAATTAAGTCCAAGCGATTTCCCTTTTGCTTGAACGCCGTTCCTTAATGAGTATAGAAATTTCTTGTTAGCCTTTCAATAGCGAAAACAACCAGAATTACTTTTTATGGCCTCAAATTCAATCCTTGCCGATTTGAATTTGAGTTAAGGTAATAAATATTCTATCTGCCTAATAAAGTTACGGAGATTTTGTTCAACTTTAAAAATTACAAATTAGAAAAATATATTTCTCTCATAGTTTTCAGCGCAATTATATTATTTATAAATTTCCCGACTGTTTGAAAATATTAACTCAAAGATCGGGCCAAAAAATTATTTTGATTTTTGCTGTTTTAAACTTCCATTAAGATTGAAGAAAATTTCCAAAACAGAAGCAAGTAATTTTATCGGCATACGATAACGAGTAGGTGCGATCGAAATTTCCATTTTGGTATCATGGACAAGAAAATCTAAAGCAGTTTGCCACAAGCCGATGTTACAGCGCTCGATATCAGCTAATAAACAAAATTGCATCCGATACACCTGTGGTTAAACGATAAATCAATAGAGTGACCCAGCAGAGCATCCATATGCATTCAATGTTGTCTTCGCTGTCTATCGAACATGAAGTGAAATCGAAATTTCCATTTTGGTATCATGTACAAGGACATCCAAAGTAGTTTGTCACAAGCCGATATTACAGCGCTCGATATCAGGTAACAGACAAAATTGCATTCGATATACCTGGATCGATGAATCAATAGAGTGACCCAGCAGAGCATCCATATGCATTCAATGTTCTCTCTTCGCTGTCTGCCCGGAATAACATTTCGTTGCATAACGAATTTTCAATTCACTCCAATTTTAATCCCGATGCTCTCCGACCGCTGCTAAAAATTAATTATTTATTTGCCAATACCAGTTCACCTTGTGATATAAATAAATTGTATTTTTTCTATTTTTGACCCACAGAATTTTCTGAAATTTGAAATATCTGTAGTAGCACTGTAGATACCACGGCCTATGCCGAGTCAAAGAAATTTTCATTTGTAAGGTTTGGCTGGAGCGACCCTTGATCGGAAAGTTCTTTGCAAAAATTTAATATTACTTTAATAATTAAAGAAACTTTCTAAGTTACACCCTTCTTAAAAGGTCGTCTACTTGCATAGTATGTAGCTTTTCCTGCTTCAAATCAATTTTTGATTAGACAGCTCAGCGGGCGATAGTTCTATCGTAGCCATTTTGATTAGTAATTAATTTAATTTTATTTTTATAAATTTAAAAGAAAAATAATATTTTTCTATTGCCAGCTAATAGCTTTTCTAATAGCTTTTGCGATTATACGAATTTAATTTTATTAATCATTATACAATTATTAAAATAATTACTTAAAAAAGCTTTTGAATTTTATTTATTTAAACATTGGATACACCTGTGGTTATACGATGACCCAATAGAGTGACCCACACGAGCGTCCATAATTAATCAATTTATTTACATTTTCAAAGTATGTGATCATAAATAAAATTAAATTTTATTTTCTTTCTTTGTTAACCAACTCAACTTGCAAAGCTTTCATTTTATATGCAGGAGAACAGCCAGGATCTGGGCAAGAATTGAACCAGCAATCTTCTGTCCAGTAGGCAGTTTATTATCCATATAAATTGCTATACGAGATGCAGTGTAGGTTTCGAGATGGTTACCTGGCATGTGTAGAAATATTTTTCGATACGGCTGTGCGTCGAACCCAGCACTTTGTAAATGTTGCTAATACCAAAGTAAATTTTTTTTATTCACCCATGAATAAAATTGTCATAGAAAGTTCTAGCGATAGTAGACTATTTATTTATCTGGTTCTTCTTGTATTGAAGTAGGCTTAACTGCTTTCTCTGCAGGCTGGAGAACTTGGTCAGTTTTCGCACAAATGCGAAATCTGTTATACATATATGTATGTATATAAGTATTCTCTCTTTAAACTTGCTTAGTAAACCCATCAAGGACTAGGCCAGCCAGCCAGCTAATCGAATATTTTGAAAGCTAAAGAGAATAAGCAAAGTAAGGCCCTTTAATGATGGGCCTTTCTGACATTCTCAGAAATTTCAGACTTGAGCTTTTAATTTAAAATTGAATTATTATATAAAAATTGATTTTCAAGTGTGGTTTTGCTAAGCCCACCACATTGGAAATGATTTACTATCTTTCACTTGTTTGAGATATTTTCGCGTTGAAGCTGTGAAACTTTCGTTTAAAGCTTACTTAGTTTAAAGCTTTCCAAAGCTTTTTCAAGGCCGTAATTCTCATTTGACTAATAGGAATAAGGGGGTCGCTTATGAGAGTTAAGCATAATTCTTACCAAACTGTGTACTAAAAAGTGTGCTGATGAGTTTGGTTTTACCTCCAATTGCAATTTAGGCAACAAGGCCAGTTTAGGATATATTGCTTCAAACATAATGTGAAACTAACTGTAACGTCTGGGCCAGATGTAGAGTAAAACATTTTAAACGTTTGCACACAAGCAGTAGCGCTAGAAAACAACAGCAACAACAACAATAGGAAAAACAAAAAAAGCCAACGCAAGCTTAAAATAAAAACTTTAAAGTTAGACATGCATGAAGAGCATTTAACTGTTTATTAAGTATTATGCAAATCAAATAAAACGCTGCTGTTTTTCACTCTCCCATTTATTTATTTCTTTTTATTTCTTTTAATTCATGTTAAACATCTATTGTAGTACGGCTATTACAATTATTAAAACCGATTTCGTATCTTCTCTGGTGTTGAGCTATTCAGAGAATTTATGCTTTTGCTAATTTCCCCCTCTTTAATAAAATATTTATTCTTTTCAAATTCAGAGAAAATTCGTTATACTATAATTTGGCCAAAAGCAATAATTTAGCCAACGTTTTTAGTGCGTACAGAGTGCAACCAAGTGTGTCTCTTCCATAAGGAAAAAATATGAATTAAAGTACGGTTAATAATGCAGAATGCAAAAGCTTTCAAAGCACACACAAAAATTACAGTTTAAAGTCCGTTAGTCAAATGTTCAGCAGCTTAAGGCTGAGTCACATCGAATACAATATGCATATACTTTGTACTTTCTCAACTGGCATAGAGGTGAGGACGAAGAAGGCTGTTACAAGCTATAATTTATTAACGAATATTACATCAGCTGTTTTACATACACATAAAATAAACCACATGAACTCACAAGTAGTCGAATAAAAATGTATTAGAAAAGCTTCTAACACTTATAAAAGTGCTCAACTTATGCAAAAGTTGTCCAACTTCAGCACCTGATGTTAACGGGGACGTATTAATACTAAACAGCTGATATAAACATGCACAGTTTAAGTTAGTTGTCTGTTGACTGAGTGCAAAGTATAAGTATGACGAGCTCTATGTGACCTGGCCTTTGAGCACACAAATTAACTGGTTGAATGCCTTCATTTTATATCCCTATGCTGGAAGTTCTATAGAGAGCAGGTAGCCTGTAAAGCCTTTCATTTTTGGATAATATTTTCACTACACCATTTAACCCCCAAATGCGTGAAATATTGTATTTTGTACGGAAATTGAAATTCCTCAAACGCAACCGATAAAAAATAAGATTAAACAAGCCCCACACAAGATGAGCTCCTCAAATGTCAAAAAAGCAGTTTTCCAGGAGTTCTTTTCCTTTACAATATGTTTCTGAGCGATTAGTGCTAGCAGTTGCTAACGATTACGATACGAATTTATTGACATCTAAAGCTGAAATCCTTAAATTAACGGGTGAAATTAGGAACAACTTAAGAACATCCTCGTAGCAAAAATGGCCTAAAATGGCAAGTCTTCGAAGAAGGCGATAACGTCATGTTATCCTTTCCAAGGACGAAAGGCTTCAACATATGCAGACTTTTACAATGATTGCAGCCACTTCCGTGTGATAAACACAGTAAACACCAGTACTTAAAGTTGTGATACATTTTTGTTTTCAAACAAATATCACGAAATATAAAGTTTTTTTTTAAAATATTAATATATTTTATAAAGTTACTAGCATTTAAATAATTTAATTTTAATTAACTGATTTTTTTTTTAAATTTGTCTTGTCAGTTTTTTCTTGATAACATTTTGTAAAATTATTTCAAAATTAATTGAGAATATATTTATAAATTGGTAATAATATTAATGAAATATTTCATAACATTAATGAAATTAATTTATATGAAATTATATCACATCTAAATATATGTAAATTTCTTTATTTGTTTATTATAATGAAAATAAAACTTTTTTAAAAATATTAAAACTTAATCCAACTGCAGTCGCAAATATGCGTACAGTGATCCCCTTTCATTTTATTTGTTTTGCTAAACAAAAAAAAAAAAAATACAAAAAATAATTCAAATTGATTACCAGTTTATATTGAATGAAAGTAAAGGAATCCAGAGATATAATTAAAACAGATAATAAGTGGGGATATTGAATATCTTAATAATATATTTCAAGTACAGGGTGGGCCCAAAGTCACCGTGCAATGAGTTTAAAAATTAAAAACTTCTTCTTTACATATATATTTTTCAAACTACAAAACATATAAAATAGAATTTTTTACACTAAGTATGGAAAATAATGTCACCTAACGAAAGTTGTAGCTGTAGCGCTCACACCTAATAATTTGCTTAAAATGCACTTATTATACTTTTAATCTGACGTTTAATAAGATTGATCTCATATCTGCTCATCGATTGAAATTTAACTAGAGAATTATAAAAAAAAAATTCTCCAGATTTTATTTGTGAAATTGTGCCTCACCTTCCATAATTGGTTTTCCTAGTCGATATTATTACATTCTAAAATACACCTGGTATGTGGTAAGAAGAAGCACGTATAGTAAACGCTAATGGTGGATGCTCTTAAGACATTCCGTTCGTGTTATAATTTGTTGGTGTTTAATTTTCTCTGAAGAATAATATTAATAAATCAGGAAATTGAACGCTTTAAACACATACGCCCCAGCAGGCTACACAACCACACCACAATAAATGACGTAATCTTAGTTATGCTAATGCAGTCAGCTACGATATTTTGACGAAAGCGGCAGCAATTGCACAAGAGCTTGATATTAAATAAATATTTAGTTGAGAAGACACTCAAAATGTTCAATTATAACAAGACAAACTGTATTAACAATATATAAATTTTTATAAATTGTTAAATAAATAACGTAAGAAAATGTTAAAATCACTTGCTTCTACGTTTTTATTATACTCATAAAAATAAAAATAGATTTAAATCATGCATCATCAGTCATGTAAGTGTGTTCTTGCTGAAATAAACTTTTTCACAAAAAGATGTGTTTTTGATTTTTAACATTTTGCAGTCAGTAGCCCAGACGTTAGCAGTATATACCATATGACACATTCACAACAGCGGGATTCTCAAGCTACAATTCCACTGGCTTTAGTATTTTGAAAGCAGCTGCAATAGTATTAGGGGCTTAAACTGAATATGACAATGTTGATGCTTTCGAAAATTTCTCACTAGAAAAATTAAAATTATTTCTCTAAAATGCTTACGGATTGTTAATTACTTTATGTATAATATTAAATAACGTAATAACGTAACAAAATTTAAAAGTTGCTAAATTCTCCGTTTTGTAAATACTGGCAACTGCATTAGTGCTCATTTGAAATGCTGGCAGCTGCATCGGTAGCGAAGTAGTCTTTTTTCGCCTTACTGACACCTAAATAATCATTCTAATACAAACAAGTTTATTTTATTTCCATAATTCGCTTTCGTCTCCCTGCTGTGGGTGACCACACTCAGCAGTAAATAAAGTTAAGTTTATTAATTCCAATTAGTTTCCGTCGATTTGGCGATTATCGCTTTCATTAAAGTTTCGGTGATGTGCAACAGTACACACCACTATGAATGCCTAATGAAAAGAGAATCCTATATATGTGATTTTACATTAACTCGTGAATACCCCTAATGTATAAGATTAATGCTTTAAACTTTGCAATTCTTGTTGAAGTCCTTGTTTTAGAAGTCGCAATTAATTACTTTTAAACACTTCACTTCGCTCTCGTATAGAGCGACAGATAGTCATCAATAGCAGGTCCACAATAATAAAAATACCTCTTTGCCCTTCAACGTTTTCATAAATTGTAATTTTAATAGTGTTTCTTAATAGTTGAAATCACATTTAATTAATAATTTATCTTGTTCGGTCGTAACAATAAATACTCGTAAACACTTAAATAATGATTAGAAACAACTTTAACCTCGCAGTTGCATGTTAATGATTTTTTTAGCAATAAAAACATAAATTCTAGCCGTATAGACCGTTCACGCCAAATCGAAAGAGGTAATAAAAATTCTAAAAAAAGGAATGCAGGTATTTAAATACAAATTAACTCCGAAGCTAAAATTAGAAATTACTTAAGACAGCAAATGAATAAAAAATATGAAAATAAAACCAGGCAATCTTTTCAAAGCGGTTGCACTGTGGTTAAATCGTAACTTAGTGTGATGACAACTGGCATAAGAAAAAAATAAAAACTAGCAGAAAATATTAGGCCGAGTTTCTCTCACTTGGAAAACAGTCGAGTTACTACTCACTTTCATTTCACACAGAGATAAAATCTGGCTATAGAAGAAAAATCCCGATATAGAAGAAAATTTAAAATTTCGTCCAGAAATACTTCTTTCTATTCGTAACTACTACAGCCACTCGCTGAGTGCACAATCCTTCTAGCTCACACTGCTACAATGAAGGTCCCACTGTTGCATGCCAACAGCAAGAAAACAACTCGATATTGAACTTTTTTTCACTGCAAACATTTCAAACATCTTAAAGCATAATGAATAACAACAATAACAACAATAACAACAACATCAATACGTTTAAGAAAACAACGTATAGGGTCTGAACTTGATGTCAAAACTTTGCAGGCAGCCAAAGCAAAACAAAGCAAAAACGAAAGGAGTCCAAGTCGCCTTAAAGAAATATTGTTTAAAATTGCCGCCAGACCGTGTCCGTCTGTCCGTCTAGCTGTCTGTTAGAATGTCTGGGCCAAAATAAAAGCATTTGCTCCCTCTTCTCTGCACCGACGACACCAAACACTTTTATGTAAAATGTAAACACAAAAGAAAAGCCAATGTTAGGTCGCAGGCAGATATAATGTGATGGATTGTCCATCAGCCGGAACAATTGATGCAAAATATATCCAATGGCCAAATCGAGCCACACACAAGATAAATAATCATTTGGCAACTGGATGTAAGAATATGGTTTTTAACCTTTTATAGAAGGAATGGCCAAGAATATTTTACGAACTTTTTCTGAAATGTGTCCATAAGCGAAATGCATGATGTCTTCAAGGTACCGGCCTTTGAAGGATTTGCATACAAATGCTGATGGGAGTGTATAATCATTTTTCATATTCTTTATCTTGGCGAGGCAAATATGTGGGTATAACAAAAGCCTCTGTATTGGCTGGCAGAAGGATGTTGAAGGCACAATTTGAATTTCTTTAAACTTCTGTATTGAAATTTATTCAAATTGGTTGGCATATCATCAGAAAATTTCTTCATCTCATCAGAAGGAATAACTTATTATACACAGAGGAAATATTTCGCTGAAGATCTAGTCGAAAAGCTCTCTCTAAAAGTTATGAAATTGAATTAAAAGATTCTTTTTTATTTTCATTGGGTGAAATATTGAAGAAGAATTCCAGACCCAAACAATATTTGGAAAGAATTCCCATTATGAAAAAATTATTGTAAAGTAAAAAGATTTATTTTAAAGCGTCGCTCCTGAACCCTCAAAAAAACTTTAAATGTATAGTTGTATTAGTAGCAAACCCTTTCAGCCACAATAACAGTTTGAACTGAATAAGCCAGAAGAGGGTAACAAATGACATATTCCGCAAGTCGACCCATGTACGGAATACAAAATATCTCACTTTGGATCCTTCATGCAATATTTTGCCACATTTTAAGTCAGTTTTTATTGTAATCCGGCCCAAGTAGAGCGTGATAAGTAACTGAAACAGATGCTGACTGAAATATGACGCTGCCAATTTCTATACCTTTCACTTGTATATTCTTCAAAATTCTGTATTTACAGTCCCAATTTCGCTCTCTTCAATGTAAATATATCTGGATATCAGAGGTAACCCAAACAGCTGATTTAATTTCGTTGATATCAGAAGTTTTAACTTTGGTGCACCCTGTGCAACATGGCATGTGAGCAAAGCCTTAGTAAAATGCACCTCTCCGAATTTTAGTTTAGGCTTATCTCTATAGTGCTCGTTTTAGAAAGAAACCCTATTCTTTTCAATCGCAAAGCAATAACGAGCAAATAAATCCTGTCGACATTAAACAATTCTCGTGTCTCAATAAAAATATGAATAAAATAAAAATTATGACGATATAAAGAATTGCATAGAAATGCTTTTAGGATATTCTACTTAATGGAAATGTAATTAGATCTTCTTCTTAGCTGAAGAGAAATTATTTTATGGAAAATATAAATCATTTCGTTTTTCCTTATGGCTTGAGCGAAATCAGTAGAAGAGTGACACAATTTCTGGCGGCAATTCTGCCAACAAGCAATACCGCCTTTAGCCATGAAATGTGTGAACAAGCCTCAACAAATATGGTCCCTCCTCTTAATTATTTTATTTATTTCTTCCATTCGCATATTTTGATTTGATTTCATAATGGGACACAGCCATGAATCACTTTACATTTTACAACTTTATACTTGAATCTCTTTACCTTACAAAGACATCGATCAATGACAAAGTTAAGCCAAGCAGTCAGCGAAGAGAAGCCCACATTATGTGTAGCAACCCACATAATATATTTCCTGCTTTGCTCTTTCATTCCAGCATTTTATTTCATTTGCCATTTACACTTCATAATATCTGGTCTTTGTTAAATAATAAGCAACAGCAAAAAACCTTATTAAATTAAATTATTTTAGTTTGTGCAAAGCTATTTGTAATAAAAATGAAGTAGATAGAAAATAAAAAGAGAAATAAAAAGAAACGAAGAAGGAAAAAGACTTTGAGACGTTTTGCTCGAGCTTATTAGGCAACAATCGCTTTAAAATATCAACGCCAACTGACACACTACAACATGAGATCATGGAAAGAAAAATAAGATGGAAATGAACAGTAAAATACTCGTATTAACGTAATGAGGGAGCAACAAACCATCCTCAACGTTTAAAAGATAACAGGGATGACAACAAAATGAATTTACGGCTGATCAAGTAAAAACGCAAAACAATATTCAATGATTTGCAATGACTGTAAAGCGGACTACAAAAGTTATATGAAATCAATGTAAAGTGAAACATAACATTTTTTATTCAGCTTTAAGAAATTCTGTCTCTTTGGACTCTTAAGCTAATGCCGAGTTTCTGAAATAAGCGTTACCAAATGAAATCATGATTTGCTATCAAATCAACTGCGTTACCATAAATCTCGCGTAAATTAAATAGAAATTAATTGCTGATCATTTTCAGATTTTTTACTTCGAAGATTAGCTCTTAAGGAAGAGCCGCTGCTCTTGCAATATACAGAGCGGGAATTATAAGGGTGTGACTCCATTTGCTTTAGTGTGCTCTCTTTCAGATGTTATCAGAATAGGTTTTGGAAGCGGTCTAGCTGGTATTAAGGATTGTTTTCCAGCAATTTATGAATTATTTTTAATACGCCAACGAATCACTGCCGAAGAAACGTATCAATGTAAATGGATTGCTGGTATATAGTATGTGAGCCGTGACTCTGTCCGTCATAGTTCTCATTGGTATCGTCTGCTGCAGCAGTGGGAGGTGTAGGGTAGGATGAGAGATTCGGTTCTTGTTTTACTACACGCGACTTTATGCTTGGCCTTGAAACAGGATTGAAAACACTTTCAGGTCAATTTAATGCCAAAGTTAGGGATCGAACTAGCTACCTTCGGCATTTGTAATTAACAAACTTAGTGCAGCCAACTAAATGGCTTGCAAATTGGCAAAGGTTAATTATTATTGCACTATGGTTTAGTGGCGGTATTCCGTGTGGTGTCCTTGGTCTTGCAAAAGTGCAAGAGTGAAATATTATTAATTTTTCCAGAAAATTTAATCACATTGAATATAAAAAGCAATTGCAAATATAAGCGAGACTTTCAAATGAGCCAGACTGCAGGGCATGCCGCTCATCTGAAAGGCGTGCCAATGACTTAATCTCTGCTTCAGTTACACAACCAGAATATTGAACGATGTAGAATACCCTATATATAAATATATAAAATATTTCAGATATTAATCTAGAGTGGGCATGTGTCCATCCGGAAGTCTCCGCATTAAAACCCTCCAAAGTTTTTTATTGGCATAGAACCCCTCAAAGCTGCCCATTCTGAAACTCAACAAACATTCTAAATTCTTCTTATATTAAACCGATAACCATTAGAGGCAACGAGTACGAATGATTTGGTTATGCAAGATGCAGCAAAAAGTTATGAGAAGTTGGTAGATTCGTTTAAGAGTAGGAGAATAGAAATAGTAGCAAAAACAACACTAATAACATTAAGCTCTAAGTTACTGACATTTGGTAAATACTTTAAGGTGACATTGGCAAAGCAAGAGATAAAATGTTAAGGAAACTTTGAAAATGAACAATATTAATTTAATTGTCATATTTTCAAAATTGTTGTTTGATTGTTTCAACCGTTTTTTGAGCTTTTTTTGGAGATCCAGATCCATGAATAACTCGTACTGCTAAATGTGCAGTGGAAGCTATCAAGTACTACTTTTAATTAGGAAAAGCGACTGTTATTAGGCTGCTGGCGATATGGCAAGGAAATGAGTTTTAAGCAGCCCTTAATGATCTGTCATCTATGCTGCTGGATATGCCCACATCTGTTCCACTGATCTTATCTGCCTTAAACTGCACAGATAGAAAGAAAACGGATAGATATTGAGCTTCAGAAAACTTCAACTTTATATCATCACTATGACTATCATAGCGAAATGGGCTTTCAAAGCCCAGGCCAGAAGAGTACACCGATTTTAGAGTAAGTATCGCTTTTTCCAAATTATTAGGCACAGGATTAGCTGACGGTCTATAAATTGAAGCTACCCCAATTTATATAGACGAGTAGTTTGGGTTGTTTATCCCTAGTACGTGTTTTTCCTTTACTTTTATCTTCTCCGCCCTGTATTTTTTGTTCTATCCCGATACCGGTATTACAAATGGTCAATTATTTTAAGCCTCATACTTAGAAACTAATCGAATTCAGTTTGAAGTACCAGAGAGAAAATAAAATGCGATTGTAGCTCCGTTGTTATTTTAGAAAAATTGCCATTTCCGGTCACAAAACGGAAGTCAATTTGAAGCATAGGAATTCTCATTAATATAAATATAAAAAAACAAATTGATATTGCTTTTATTATTATAGATGAAAACTGCTTGAGGACTTAACTGAGAGGGCTTTTCCAAATAAGAAATTTAGTACCAAAGGAATATTGCTGGTGTTCAAACTGGACCCCATTTGCTTACAACGTCTTCCACGAGAGATTTCTATTTCATTATCTTAATATTTCAGTTCATTCACGTATTCTTATCGAAAATGCAGCCTCAAGGGTAGCGCTTAGATTCGTGCCCACCACTCGCCATACACCATTCCTTACTTGTGCCCAACTTCACATGACCTCTCGTAGCGTACTTACGAATATTGAAAAAGCAATATAAGCAACACACAAAAAATAAAGCAAGAAACGCCATAAATATTGTCGTTTAACCAGCCTGACCACAAAACAAGTTCAAATAAATACTTTAAATCAACAATAATTGCAAAAAATCAAAATCAAAAGACAAAAACAGAGAAGATTTAATAAAATGAAATAAATCTAAGAAGGCTTTTTGCTTCTCACACACACGCAAGACTCTTCAACACATCGAAATTTTCGTTCAATAAAGTGACAATGGCAGCGGTAGCGACAGCGACAGCGACAGCGACAACGTTAATGAGCAGCAACAAAGAAACTAAATTTGAGTTTTAGAAAAAAAAAAGACACAAAATTACGCGTAGACGGCAATAAATTAATACTAATTATCGTTATTGTTTGTACGGCATAACGACAATTAAAATTATATTTAATTTTTTATTTTCTTTAAGAGAATTATTGAAATATTTTACATAATAAGGCAATGAAAACTATTGATTGACATGGGGCGTCTGTTAATTTATTTCAAAAATTAAATATTAATATTCCAGTTAACGTTAATTATGTGAATTTAGTGCGATTTATTTCACAGAATAAAATAAGTAGCGTTTTAGCTTCTTTGATAAAATATAAAGAGTTTTATATATAATTAAATGACAATGAAACAATTAATAAGTCATCGTAAAATTGCTTCCAAATATCAGCTTTGATAACTAACGACGTGCTTATTGTCTTATAAGCAGACCAGCAGACCAGCAGACCAGCAGACCAGCAGACCAGCAGACTATCTGCCATTAATTTTTATTTTAGAAAATACTCATCAGGCTAAACGCTCACTGCTCTATTCATAAAAAGTAGTTTTTAATTTTTAAAAAAAGAGTAATTAAATGGCCTCTATCTGGAAATTAGTTGAATCAGCTTTTTAAAAAATAACAAAGAGACAGAAATGAGGCCCCATAAAAGTTTGTTAAACTTTCGTTATCTTCCAAGATAATTTTTTTTTATTATTTTTCAATAAAATGAAAAAATTTTTGATTTAAAATAGCGTAAAAAGAATTCCACACTTTCATAAGTTTTGAATATTTTTTATGAATAATTTAAAATTTTTCTAATGAAGAGTTGAAAATGAAAGCTTTAAAGTAAAGCTTCGTAAAAAATATCGGATTTCATTGTTATTTCTGAAAGCTTTCAATATTAAGCACTTTAAAAGAAAAAAAATTATATTTCCTGGCATGTAGTATCGGGCCCATTTGCTTGCACTTGTCCAACTGCCTGTCTATGGAATTGAGCCACATCAAAGTCTTAATAAGTGTTCCCTATCTTGGAGAACTAGTTCTGATATTTTTCAATATGTTTCCCCATTTTCCCACCTTGACATTCTATCAAACTTAAAATAAAAGTAAATTTCGTTAAAAATATCGGCTTTCTTTGTTATTTCTGAAAGCTTTGAATATTACGCACTTTAAAGTGTTTAAAGTTTTTAAAATAATTTTGTTTTGGAAATAAGTAGGCGTGGCAAGGACCTTGGACATATTGTTAATCTAAGAAAGTCCAAAGTAGGCGGCAATAAATTTTTTTTTATTTATTTACTTTGAATTAAAAAAGATGTGGTTCAACCAAAACAGAGGACGGCAACTGTAAATGAAGCAAAAACTTGCCGGAGAGTTATAAAAATATTTCCTATTATGATAAAAGGATCTACGAGATTTATGGCCGTAGGAAATTCCTCATCATTTCACGATAACTGCTAACCATTCACGGTAACTGCTCATTTTCGAAGAAATACGACATGATGACGCCACTCACTCTTTGTGGATTTGTCACCTTTTCAACAATCTCTCGCCGATTCCCTTTTGCCCGAATACGGCTATTCCTCCGGTTAGCGATTCCACTGAGCTGAAAATTACTCTCAATTAAAACCGTGCTTTGTGGTTGGACCACCTCTTGTTTATTTTTGTATTAGAAACGATTATTAGCACAATGCTCCTTTAGCGATATCTAGTTCCCTTTCTAGTTATCATAAATTATTTCTTCAGTAAGTAAAACTTGTATGATCTCTCGTATTTTATTTCATTTCAAATAAACATACAAATAAATATTCTTCACATCTCTATTGACAAAAATTAGTTATAAGTTCTATATAAAAAAAAGCAGTTTCTTTTTAATTTGCATTAGTTGAAAACTTGAAGAAATTTTAAAGATGTTACTATTTCACACGATCAAATAATAAGTCAATAACCCGTCGTTAAGACGGGCTCATCTACATTAATTAAACTAATCAAAAACTATTCGTTCTGAAAACAAAAAACAACTTTTTAAGCAAAATCAAAATATATATATATATATATAATAATAATAAAACCAATTATTACTTGCATGTATTTAGCTAATAAACGTTGAAAACACTTTGAGCAGAGAAACATCGAATCTCTGTTTACCATATGAAATTTTCTTGTTCTATAACTTTCCTTAGTTAATACTCTTTTCCCGTTTCATTCGTGCGTAATTTTACACCACGTCACTTAATATAACATAATATAACCCTGCTTACCATATACCTAATGAAGTGATAATAGACCGAAGTGATGAAGTTCGATTGGCGCTTTGATTTACTGCTCTGCTTACTAAGACGAGCTCCATAACATATAATAATATACACGAGATATATAAGCGAGATAATTATTAAACTTTTGAAACCAGTGATGGCTTTCAGTGTACGACAGTTAACTTTTCCGAAATGTATTGCATACATTTTACTAGACGCAATCAATAATAAACGATAAGAATTTTGAATGAAAGATTTTCCTACTTCGGTTGGCTAAACGTTGCAGCGAGGTTAGCGAAGGGGAAAGCAAGCCTCAGCTAGTAGCTCCCCAACTCCAAATGTGTGGGGTCGTTTGACCCCTTTGATATAAGTTGTTGCTAAAGAGATGAAGAAAACACAAATGAGACTATACACCGTAATGACATGTCACCTGTATCACTACCTCATGTGCGAAGTCAAAGAAAAAGCTCGGCAGCACTTTGAGACCAGGCATGCTTCAATATTGAACCATCTGTTTATCCCTTTTCTTTTTCCTAGTACCCCAAAAAACTACTGCATGAGCAGATTCTATATTAGCAGAGAAAAGTTTCCATTGCTGAATGCAGTAACGCTGAATTTTCTATTTTAGAAATTTTTTAAACCGCATGAATTTAATAATATTTGAATTAAAACTCTCAAATTTTTTTATATTTTTTTTTATTTTTTTTTTTTTTTTTTTTGCTTAATGCACGTGGCAATAAAATTACACAGCTAAGCATCACTGTAATTAACTACAATCATATACGAAATTTATTGTTCTTGTTATTCTTTTCCGTTTTATGCTTTGATACTTCTTGTAAAATTAAAACCACACTATTCATTTAATCAGGAAGTTATTCTTTTCATTTAAATCATGTGCATTTAATATGACAGCCTTGATTTTGTTTGAAATCAATACGCCTTCCAGTTGATTTTCTCAACGATCTTTTAAGAAATGCGATATTGTGATACGCAGAAAAGCGCTAACTTGCAGTGAATTAGTAACACACTGTACTGCTGCACTCGCCTGCCAGTATAACCACTTGCAATAAATACTGTTAAATATGTATGCAACAAAGCGTAAAGACTTCTTATGTTAATTATGTGGTGAAATATTTACTGTATTTTAAACGCGAGAAATTGTATCACAAACTGAATTACAACAATTTCTTAAAGAATTGAATTTCTTACATTTGCAAAAAAAAAAATAAAATGATATTTGAAATGTAATAAAACGACACAAGTTAATTTACATTGAGCTACTCCTTCATAGACATCTGTTGCTCAGAATTGTTAAATGAATTGAGTTTCCAATTTGTTATTAATTAATTAGTCTAATTACTTTCATAACAATTGCTTTCAGTTTAATAAGTAAAGAAATCAATTTTACTATTCGACGCTTTTTTATTGTATGGCTTTCTGTTGGCATCACTGTACTGTTTTTCAGTGACATCATAATGGACGATGTGAAATAATCGTTTAACTTGGTCATCTGTTACGTTGCAGCAAAAGAAAATTAATTTCCATCTAGTCAAAAAAGAGTATTTTCTGCATTACCGAAAATAATTAAAACTTAATAAAATGTATTGCAAAGATATTGTTGCATTCAATACAAGGATGTATACTAAATTTTAATAAAAAAAAAGTCTTAAAAATAGTTTAAAGAGTCGCAAGTTTCGGCAAAAAATTAATTTAAATGAAAGTCTTTATACACTATCCTACACAGTCGTACAATTTGGCAAACATGGCATCACTGCAGAAAAAATAGTACAGGGTGGTCTAAAAATGACAAGCAAAAGTTTATAAAATGACAATTTTCAGGGGATCAGAGTTGCTTTAACTTCGGCTAGCAGAGAAAATATTTTTTGCATAGTTTTTGCGTGATTGTGTGTAGGATAGAGTAAAAAGGGCCTTAAGAAGCTTGTATTTCTTTCTTACATTTTAGGAAATATTTCTTGACTCTGAGGAAATATAATCAGTCATTCAATAAAAGTATTTGTTAGACAAAAATGATAATAAATAATAATAAATTTCTGTAAATGCTTAAATATTACAGACCAGTAAAAATTATTTTTTTTTTATCAATTTTTAGTTATTTTCTTTCATTAAAAAATATTTTCTTCTCTGACTTTCTTTACAATTTGAAATATTCTAATTCTCTCTCTCTACCGGTCAAGGGAGAGTCATTAACTTTATATTCTATTCTGTATATTCCGTATATATTTGATAAATCTAATTTCAAGAATTTATCCTTCGGTTTAGTAAATAACCTATTGAACGTATTACTTATCCTAAAAGCAGTGTTATATTTTTTACTAGCATGAAACTTCAATTCATTCAATCGTTCAGATATAACTGCTAAATAAGCCATTGACTTATAAACTTATGGTTCTATAAGACTATTTATGTACCCAACTTTTTTATGAACTGAATTATCAGCAAAATCATTGCTTTAGAATATTTTCCTTATCTTAAGTATATTCTGCCTATGAAACTCACTCTCACTAATCATAAATAATTTATCTTTAAATTGTCGCCTTATTATGTTTCGAAAAATAATAAATAATTCTCCCTGAAGCAGTTGATTTATAAATCAAAAAAATTGCCTCTCAAAACTGCCCCGCCAATTCAAAGCTTCTTAACAATTGCCTGGGTAGGAGTGAAATGGTGTTGCCAGCTTTTCCTCGAGTTGCTTGAACACCCTGCGCATTACGTTGTCTTTGGCGAATGTTTACAATAGCGTGACGCAACAGTTAAACAAACAACTTTAAACAAGGAAAAAATTGAACTCTCATGCATATATATTTCATATAAATAATAAATAAGTCGTATTTGAACAAAAGAATACAAATTTCTTTAAATTTGTTCTGCTTATTTATGATTTTTTTTTTAAAGAAAAATCTGTAAATAATTTCAGCTGAACACAAAACAAAGTAATAAAAGTAATAAAAACTGAATAATTTACAAATTGTCTACGACTACTTTCCAGCTAATTAAAATTTATTGCCGTTCATAAAATTATTATCAAAAATGTTGAAATAAAAATTATATTAACTGGCATTGAAGCTTGCAAAGGAATTTGATTTACAAAAGCTCTTTTTTTCTTCTTCCTTTTTTGCTAAATAAAGTACACTGTAAAAACACGGTGTACTCGTGCAAGTGATGAACCCCAAAACTACTAAATTACTTTGTAAACGGATTTTAATAATTTAATCTGGACTGCATAATAGAGATTTCATTTCCAGTGCAATGAAGAACACTGGCAATGAATGTCATGCATAAGGAATGCAGGAGTGCATGATGGAACAGTTAATGAAATGAAAAATGAATGCGCTAATCAGCTTAAACGCCTACTTGTTAAATTTATTCACTTCTTCGTTGTCTTGCTTTACGTTTTTCTTTCTTTTTTTTTTTTGTTTTTTTTTTTTTGTTGGCCTTTTGGAGTTGCCTGCCCTCCTTTCAGGTTTCGTTTTTGGTTTTTTTCTTTCAGAATAATATTTTCCATGTTTCAAAATGTTCTTTTATTATTCTAAGAAGATTGTGATTAATGATATCAAGTATTTGCCAGGAATTTACAACTGCGCTGGTTAACCCATTGCTGCCCGGGTTTTAAACCCCCTGTGAAACGAGTAAATGCCGCATATGGGAATTTAGAGCATTTTTTAATTTCTTTATTAAAGCCGTTTTGAAAAGGAGGAAAACACGCTTTCAATTCTGTTTGAAAGACAAATTGTATTAGCGTGGAACGTATCACTGCCAGACTTCCAAACAAAATGAGTAGCGAATAAGCAAAAGGCATAGTAAAGTCAAATCTCAGTCATTCAAGTTCCAGGAAGAAAATTATGTTGACCGTTACTTACAAATGACATGAATATATTCCCGGCCACTGCCCGGCAAATACACTGTATGTGTAGAAGGTGTGAAAGTGTGACCGTGTTGAATCACTATCAGCAACTCCTGAAATCCAAAGTTGGTCTTCCCCAAAAGCAGCAAATATTTACAGAGGACGGAAATCCAAAGTTGTGCTTCTCCAAAACCAGCAAATATTTACAGAGGACGGAAAAACTCAAACACACAATTTGTAAGATTTGAAAACCTCACCGATGTGGCCTCTGTAGAAGTAAGGCATCATTTTCCATATACATATACATATTTCTACGGAAACGACTGTTATAAGAAAATCTGAATAATTACAGATCACTAAAAATAATAAATAAATTATTAATAATCAAATCCCTCGTAGCTCAGTGAATGCAGAATTGCCGCATTTGGGCGGATGATAATCCAAAAGTGATTGTCGGAAACCAATGCACCCACAAAGAGTGAAAATTTGGCAACATCGACTAGTATTTTTTTCAAAGTATTTTACTAATTCAAAGGACAGTCTTTTTGTGTAGAGTATTAGAGTTTTTACCCCAAGTGATGCAAACCTTACGACGCGGCTACACTTGGAATTTTTTTCCCATTACACTTAGAATGCATTAATACCACTGGTATCACGGTACGCTTAAAACGCATTTTCATATCAGGCGATATCAGCCCATTGTATATATTCGGCATAAGTATTTTCATATTAGGCGATATCAGACCCTTGTATATATTTAAATTAAATAAAAATTCCATTCATGATAATTCATGCAAACTGCATTAGTTAGTGAAAGCTTTTAAGATCCATCCAGCTAATTAATATTTGTATTCGAAACATAAGGGCCAACAAAATTATTTCTCCCCAAGAGTAGATGTATCGGTGCATACACCAAGCAGTGCTTTCTGCTCATTTTCTATTTCGTTTCAAAATTTTTAAATTAAAATTTTTACAAATTCTGAGTATTACCTTCCCCCAAAGTTCCCCGTAAATTTGTTATTCATAATTTTGTCCACCTGTGAAGAGAAATTTGCTATCTGTCTTTGGGCATGTTTCGACCCATCCGACATTATTGGGTTAAACACAGACCAAACAGATCTTAATATTTCTTATTCTCGATTTAATTTTACGAAAACTCATTATTTTCTTACACAATAAACAAGTTCTATTGATAATGATAAAATATAAAGTTACAAGAGCTTTTATCGCTGGGGCGCAAATCCATTAAAAATTTCAATAATCATGATGAGTCCAAAGCAAACAGTTAAATGAAAAATGTATAGTTAATTTAATTAAAGAAAAAATTAATTTATAACTGGGTCAAATTGTGAAGGAGAATATTTCATAATCTGTGAGTTTATTAGCGAGCTCAAACGCTCACTGTGTGTGTGAAAGGTTGCGAGTAGAAGATTTTTCAAATATTTTTTCTTTTAATTAAATTGCAATTGAAAATTATCATTTAATTAAAAATTTGTTTGATTTATTCATCTATCAATTACGAGTATTTATCACTTTATAAACAATTGTTTGTAAAACATAAACAGAGCTAAAAAAAATAATTTAAACGCAACTTCAGCATTAGAAAATATATAAATAGGCTTTATCACTAAAAAGCGCTAATATGACAAAAAATCGCCAAAAATCACATGCCAATTTTTTTTATTTTATTACAATGAAACGTAAAAGAAAAATACTCGTATTCTAAAACGTACATTAAACTAGAAAAAATAATTTAAACGCAACTTCAGTATTAGAAAATATATAAATAGGCTTTATCACTGAAAAGCGCTAATATGGCTAAAAGTCGCCAAAATCAAATGCCAATTTTTTTTGTTCTATTACAATGAAATGTAAAAGAAAAATACTCGTATTATAAAACGTAAACTAAACTAGAAAAAATAATTTAAACGCAACTTCAGCATTAAAAAATATATAAATAGGCTTTATCACTAAAAAGCGCTAATAGGGCTATTTTATTACAAGCAGATGTAAAACAAAAATATACTCGTATTCTAAAACATAATATAAACTAAAAAAAAGTAATATAAACGCAATGCAGTATTAGAAAATATATAGATAGGCTTTATTACTAAAAAGTGCTAATATGGCTAAAAATCGCTAAAATCAAATGTCAATTTTTTTTTTATATTCTTAGAAGGAAATGTAAAAGAAATATACTCGTATTATAAAACGTAAACTAAACTAGAAAAAATAATATAAACGCAAGTTCATCATTAGAAAATATATAAATAGGCTTTATCGCTAAAAAGCGCTAATATGGCTCAAAATCGCTATAGTGGTAGATTTATCCTAATTCTTTTTTCTTATTTATTTTAAAATTGCCATATTTCGCCAACTTCTGAGGAGCTTCTTAGGTGAGTAATTTTTTGAATTATAATTAATTATTTTTAATTAATTAAATATTATTAATTAATTATAATTAAACATTATTGTAAGACGATGAATTTAAGAAATATTTTTTTTGTTTCCTAAATTATTTCACTTTTATTAGATGCGATTGTACTATAAGATTTCTCTGTTAAGTAGTTACCTGTATATGCATTTAAAAATCCCTGGCCATTATCGTGTTCTAAGGTCTTCAGTGTGGTTACCTGATGTCCAACTTTATACGAATGAAAGGGTAAAGGAAAACGAAATGGTGTACATTAAATGAATTGGCTTCATCACACTTGTATTAACATGGAAAATGAGAAAAACAAAAGTTTAATTGTACGAAAATTTCAGCCACACAAGTTTCATATTGTGAACAGGGTCTAATGAAAAAATCCAAAACAATGTCGGACTTGCAAGCCATTCACTAAAAAGTGAATGACAATGTGGGAAACACAACATAAATATGCGATCCATCGAGTGATATTTATCAGCATATTTTCCCTTTTAATTTGTTGTCAGCACATATGCTTACTTTACTACTCCTATTGTAATTCATTAAAAATATAAAAGAACGAAATAAATTAATTTGCGTTATTCATTCATTTTATATTGTTCAATCAAGCGAAAGATTAATTTTCGAGTGTAAAGTTTCGAAATAAATGTAAATATTGAAAGCAATAAAAGTTTCATTTTCAATGGAAGCAGGTGTTTAAATTTTGAACAGCCGCCCAACAAAAATAAATAAATATATATTTTAAAATCAAATTGAAAACAAAATGTTTATTTCAAATGATTATCTGATATGAATACAAATTTACGAAATTTCGCTGGAAAATAAATATTTTTTATGCTTCCAATCAGGGCGATACTCATGCCATTGAAAAGCACACCAATTAGTCTTCAAAAGCGTTTTTTTTATTAAGACGATTATGCCATGACGAATGATTCCAATATAATGGGAGAAGTGACTTTCTCTTATTAACTTAGTAAATCTACACAATAAAATATTATTAATTAAATAAAAAAACAAATAAAAAATTTTTTTTATAAAAATGGTTTTAATTTAAAACTCTGTTTTAACATTAAACAGAGTTGCAATTCCTACAAACTGCCAATGCAAATAGAGAGCCCAGGCACTGGTGTAGTCGCATCTAATGATAAGTGAGCTGAATCAAATTTGCAAAACAGAAAACAAACATTAAATAAAAATAAAAAATTTCAAGGCAACAACCTGTCGAATTGTGTTCACAATTGAATGAGCAGGAGATGCACGCATATCGATACGGAAAACGACTGTTTACATGCAACAACTTCCGTTTCGCAGTAAGTGAATTGGAATTGAAAAAGTCCTACACACAGAGACTGCGATCAGGCGGAGGCAACTGAAATGTAATTAATTACAACGATGGCACTTAATGTTTGGTTTTTAAGCAGAACAATAGAATAACAGAAGTACGAGTATTCGACTTAATAGTGTTGCCACAATTGCGAATAAATCGTTTTTTTAAGAGCAGGTAACTTGCTTTGGAAAAGGATTCTACTGTGGAACAAGTATTATTTTAATAGAGACACAGAAACATGGCTTTTGGTATGAAAAGATAAATAATATTTAATTAGTATGAGTAGGATCGCGTTAAATCATATCGCTAGTTTTTCCTTGTAAGGACAGTACTCATGAAACTGGCTTTACCCATGGAATGCATTATACCGGAAAATGTTCAGGAAAATGTAAGAATAGAAATGGAACATGGCAAGTATGATTTGTAGATTATTGGTTTGGAATTGCCAACATTGAATATGGCCGGCAGGATCTCTGACGAATAGTTACTCCAAGGAATGGTTTCTCTCTCTTAGTTCGCTGCTGCATCATCCACAAAATCAATTGGTTTTAGTGGAAGCAGCAGAAGTTTTGAGAACAAGATCTCTGTGTTCAATGAAATAGCTTATTCTAACAACGAGAAAATAACAAAGAATCTCCAAAAAGTTGGGCCCAGAAAACTGCCCAAAAAAAAAAAATTGCCGGAGGGTGATAACTGTTGCAGACGTTTGATGAAGTACAAGTCTTACACGGTTTTGTTGTAGCAATTGCAGTTGCAATAATGCAAATGATTGAGTAACGAAATATTTACGACGTAATACTGCAGTTGCCGGTTTAATAAATTTTGCCGAAATACAAGCTATAATTGTTTTATGTTGTTCATATTAAACACAAGTTGCCATCACGGACGTTTAATATTCACTTCGGTATGCGTGTTAGTGGTTTTTCCCCCGAAAGCCAAAATTATTTAATCTATTCTTATGTGAATTAGACACATTCAACGCAGACGGCATCTAGCTGCAAAATGTCGGAAAAAGACTTCAGATCACATGAAAAATTATTATCGTGTATGAATTAAAATTTCTAAACCATGTTTTTATATTTCAATGCATAATAAATTTGTTTTCCGGAACAAAAACTTTTTAAGTTTCGTGCCACTAAAATATTAAAGCGGCATTATTAGTCAGCTTTAAACCATAAAGTGCTAGTCACATAGAATACTTCATACGTATACTTTGTATTGTCTTCACAGACAACTAAAGTATATTATTCATATCAGCCTGTTTGCTATCAATACATGCACATGAACCCAACGTACTAAAGTTGGGCAACTTTTAACTTTTTGCATACGTTCTGTACTTTGACAAGTATCATGTGGTTTTTGGGTTTTTACTATATTTTTATTCAGCTTGTCGTTAGTGGTTGTTTTGGGTTCTTGATTTTAATTATGGAACAGCAGATTTAATAAGCGTTAACAAAGTATTGATTGTGACAACCTACTACGTGAGTAAACCTTAATCAAAATTTTGTAATTAACAAGCAGGAGTGCAGAAATATTTGATCAGAAGTTAAAAAATTATATCTCAATCAGACTGCCCTACAGATACGTGGTGGATTATCAATTGAATAATTTACCACAATTTCAATTTAATTGTAGCAGCGCCCCCCTAATAATTTCAACTGCAGCCCAAATATAAATTTTCTATTTGCAATTAAATATAAAATTAAAAACCAATTCAAGCACACAAAAAGGAGAGAAACTGAAAATTACATGTAGACACGATAATTTGCCATAAATACCGGGCAATAAACAACTCGGGTGCAATATTTAAAAGCATTTTGCCTGAAAATTAATAAAGGAATTATTCCGTGGTCACTTTTATATTCGTGCTGGTATGTAAATTATCTTCCACTTGTTCGATTATTTTTCTTTCAATTTTTATCGCCAGTCCTGCACCATTTACGTACAGAAAATTCAAGTGGCATTTTCTTTTTCTAGTTGCGGTTAATTACAGCGCTGATTGGCCAGAGGCCATTTAACTTGAAAACTTGAAAACAACAAAAAAAAAAATTCCATTAACTTAACGATCAAATGATGCGATAAATTTTTGAGCTTGAAATACTCTCAAAGGAAGATGTGATTTTAATTACATAAAAGGGGGCATTGGGAAATGCAATAATTAATTATCGGGCAGGCAATTTTTCCTCGTGTGTTTCTTAGGACTTAAAGGAAATAATTTCTTGTTTTTTTATCGCACCGACTATGAGATATTAATATATTTAACCCTTCAAGAGATTTAAGGAATACAGCAAAATTATTTTTTGCTTCGCGGATATTTAATGGATCAGGTGTCATTGCTTATAAATAAAGTAATAATGGGGATAAAATTCCCCAATTGTAGCCTTGGATGAGAACACTTGAAAGCAATATTTTTTTCGTTGGTTACTTCCAGGAGCTCAACCATTCAACCATACGTCTCAAGTTCAAAAGTTTCATAGTTAATCACTTTATCGAGGTTATACAGTCCTCAGGGAAGATTAGATTTAAAGAAGTTCATAATTCCATGGAGCAATTCGCACTTCATGGTAGCACCTGGTTCTTGCTTGAAGACTCAGCAAGGCCTATCCAATATCGGTAAATATGATTTTGCTGCGACTTGAAAATCTTTCTAATAGCATAAACTCTTGATTAGATAATTGAAATTGCCTTGAATTCTATGGAAAAGTATTCCTAATAGAATGCTGCTGCGCCGATACTGCATTGTTAGAATAAGAAATATATATATATATATTTTAAATTTTTCCCATCATATTTTGCTACCTAAAATCATATTTCTGCTCACATTAACCAAATACAACTTTCTATTATTAAAAGTGTTTAAAAATTGATTTTCTCCGCAAAAGCTCGCAAATGTTAAAGCAAAACAAAGTTCTGGCCGCGTTAACAATATTAACAAGTTTCATATATAATTTTTATTTTAAGAGCCAACTGACATATTTTAACCCCTCCTGGCCTCAGCTAGCATTGCATTTCTTTTATGTCAAATCCCTCACTCTACATCGAAGATGAAAAGCTTTACGTTTCCTATTTTATTAATTATTTTTTTAATAGCTGGACCAAAAAGCAACAGAGGAGGTTATCAACTGCCTCCTCCACCAAAAATCGTAGTCACCATACCAAATAATATTGCTCTAGGAAAGCCAATGTCTACATTTAGTAGTAATCCCTTTTCGGACTCTCGCATACTTGTACTTTTTAATCTCCTTCACAAAGCGGGTCCCAGCTTTTGTCTTTCCCATCAATTAAAGGTTAAATAATATATTTCGCAAAGATAATAAAAAAGGGTTTGCTTATTTATTTAACTGCAATAATATAAAGCAACTCCCTTAGTAACGCCCCAGCCAAAGGGAGACATATTGAAAATAAGCAAAAATTCTCATTTCACGTGCAACGCCACAGAACACGTCACATTCTGCAGAGAATATTTAAAGGTAACTTTTCCCTGCTTCACAATTACAGACAATCTAGAAGAACAGAGAATTAATATAATAAATACCACTTACATAAATTTGCACTTAATGTTGGATTAGTTGCTTCAGTGTAAAGCGCCAGTGGGCGCTTTCTGTTTTACCTTAAACTTAATAGAAGTTAAATGAAGAGAAAAAAAAAACAAAATAAAATAAAATAAAGGAATATAAAAATAACAATAACAATAATTTATAGTTGGCTCGTATCTATTAAACAACTAAATAAAATGGTTTAACATACACAAGAAGGCCTTTTGCAAACTCATAATAAAGTTGCCACAACAACAACAGCAATAACAACAGCAACTCGTAGCAAGCAACTGCAAAAAGGAGATTCTCTAGGTGAGCCAAGAATGAGTGGTTGGCTTGCCTTATATCTTACATGTTGCATAGTTTTCCCTTTTTTATTATTTTTATATAAAAATATTGATATTTTTCACTGAAAACTATTTTTGCCAGCAGTATATTGGTAAATAACAATAATTGAATTTTAAACATTGTCTACCATTTAAGGCAACGAACGAACGAACGAACGAAGGAATAGTCACAATAACAATAACAGCAAATAAAACAGACACAACAGCAACAACAAAAGAATCACTTTGTTGTATTGAAACTCAGTAAAAGCTCTTACAGCGTAAAAAGCTGTAACCATGACATAGCCAATATAAGTAAGTACGTTGGCATAACGTGTGTCTGGCTCTGTATGTGCATGATTTGCAGTATTAACTGCAACAGGTTTGTCGCTTAAGTCTTTTGTTTTTGATAGCATAGCTTTAATGCAGTTTTTGTGTTAAATTTAGTTCTAGTACGCCTTTTATTACAATTCAGTTTCAGCTTTAAACAGATTGTGCACAAGAACAACGCTCAAATAATAACGCAATCAATTGAATTAAGTGTTTATTTTATATACAGTTTCATTATTTCCTTTGTGAAATAAAAGGCGAAGAAAAGTGTTTTCAAATGTAACATTATAATTTATATAATCATATTGATGTTAAACGACAATTGTCTGTGGTAAAAAAAAGTAATCATTATTATTGGCATTTGAATTCATGGCAATTTATTTAACTCACTAAAGTCAATGCAGTAATTTTGAGGGTAAATGAAACATCAAACACAGTAGAGGGGTAATGACTGGTACCACAGTAGTTAAAAAATTTAAATAACTTCATTTCACACTTTTGAAGTATTGCAAAAACCGCAATAAATCGTAATTTTTTTATACAATCAAAGCAAAATTTGTTTAAACAACCATAAATCGCAAATTGTAGTCAATGATCAGTGAGAAATTTAATATAATCGCTAATGAACTATAACTAAATCAGCTGCTACATCAAACACAAATGACAACAACAAGAGAACAAAATAATTGATAGTATTTAAATAGTAGCGATAGTTAGCTTTTTGGAACTATCAGTATTTTAATCGATTTATATTTCCATTCAGTCGCTAAAGAGAGTGAGACCATCATTCATCCATCATAAAAGAAATTATATGAGGTTTGACGTTTCATGTCATGAGAGAGTTCAATGAAATCATTTATTATTCATTTTATCGCGTTAATCGGCCAGCTTGAATTGCTTTAATATTTAATTTCGATTATACAAACACGATTAATTTTAAGTCCTGTGCATTTGGAATTTTACAACGAAATAGGCAAAAATTTGGCGTTTCAGCACAGGATATTTATATGGTCTGGTCACATGACTGCCCACTGTTTTAACCAGCATTTACTATTGCCATAAGAACTGGAGGTTGCCAAAATTATAATTAATTATTACTTTATAAGGTCGAGTGAGAATGCAGTGTATACCGAATTTCATAGAACCTGCCACAAAATGTATTGAAATTCTATAGGCGTGCCATTGCCCACTTTTATATCCACTGCGTGGTAATCCAAACAAAAAAAATCACTGAATAAAAAACTGTGATTAAATATTCATAATTAAAAAAATATTTTAAAACTTTGTTGACTAATAATTAGTGGCAAGAACAATGTAAAATTTATGTGTTTGGAAATTTTTATAACAAAAGATTTAAGCAACAAACTTTAATCTTAACTTACCAAAGCATGCTTGTCGCCTAAGTCTTTTGATTTTATTGGTGACAACTTGGCATAGCGATCCATTAGTAATGCATGTATGCACTTCAATATAAACCAATTAATTATGTATTTTTATAGACAACAAAAAAAAAAAATTTTGCGTGATAATTTCGTGTAAATACAACGAGCGTTCTAACAAGTTTATTTAATTCATTTTATGTGGAAAAGCCTTAACAAATAACAGTTTAATTTATGTTTAGTTAAAGAATTTATTATGCATATAATTCGTTTTAAGACAAGCAGACCTTAATTTATTCTTTTCAAATCAAATGGTGTAAGAAAAAGAAAAAGGGGGAAAAGGCAATTGTGTGAAAATTTATGCTGAACATGTATGTTGTGTTCGAAATTCCAAAAATGTTATTAACTTTAAATGGTTTTATTTTAGATGCATTTACACAATACTTTATGAGAAAATCAGTTAAAAAGAAAGACAAACTGGCATGTCTCATGTGAATACTGTCCCATTAGCAAGCGAACAAGCCTATTAACATTCAGCACAAAAATTGATAGCACTAACACCAACCTTTTAAGGCTAAATGTAACATATTGTTGTCATAGATTATTCGTAAGTTTGCGAAATACAAAAACACAACTTACACTTTAAATAGACACCTAAATAGACTTGGTTAACGATACTTTGGTTTTGGCTATTTCTATTATAAGCTAAACATTTCATTGTTTGCTGTTTTAGCATTTTAAGTATTTGATATGGAAATCATTACTATGTTTGAAATGTCTACAGCAAATGGAATAAACAGATTTAGTTCGATATTTATTTATTTATTTCTTCATATGTAGAACAAATAGTAGTTAAAGATCTTTTGCAAAATATTTCTGTGTTTAGAATAAACACTTTTTGTTATCGCTAAACTCAATACAACTCATTCTATGTTCGACTGCTATAGAAAGAGTTCAATGTCTGTTGTGTGTTAGATAAATGATTAGAATGCTGCAACGTTTGTGTAATTTATGGGTTCCCAATTGAAGTGATAAATGAGTAAAATTCATATCAAATCTTTTTGTTAAACGAGAAAAAATCGTGTTCCCATTTGCTACTTATTTAGCGAAATGTAGAACAAAAAGCTTTTTAAATTTATTCGTATAATTAATATTAATAGCAGTGAGAGTATATTAACTAGTCCAAATGATGAAGATTTATTATTCCTAACAAGGTCTTGCAAATACCATATATAATAAGCCCCGTATATAAGCTCTTGCAATATACGGGGTGCCCCCTTATGCGAGTGAATAATGCTCGGCCGTCTGAATAAATATAATATATATAATAATAAATTATTATATATATATATTATATATAATATTATCTTATTTGGGTACCTCCGTAGGCGAGTGAATAATAGTCAGCTTAATGAACCGGAGGTCGCGGGTTCGATTCCTGCCTAGACCCTGGGTGTTTTCCTGCGGACAAGCAAAAAGCATTACACGTAGAGTTGGTTAAAAAAAAATTATATATATATAGTGCTACCTCAGAGTCGTTAAATATGTGTATTATGTAATATATCTCTTTAATATAGTATATCTTAATTTTTTCTTAAAGTTAATTTTATTCCTTTCGCACAATTAACGTCATAATAATATACTTTAAATAACTTCATACGGGAATTTTATTATAAAACAGTTTATTTGAATAATTTACATGAAAAATTTTCAGCATTTTAATTAAATTTAATTCTTTTCTAGCGAATTAGAAGTAAAACGATTAATATAGAACGATTAATAAAGGGGTTAAAAAAAAACGTTTTATTGTACAGATTATTCGAATAGTTTACAGGAATCATTTCTTCGATTCGATTAAATTTAATTATTTTCTGCCGAATGAGAATTATTAATCTTTCATATTAAATAATTAAATAAATGATTAAATAATTTTATTCGAATAAAGAAATTTAATGATGTTCATTTTTCATGCCTACAACTGCCTTTAAGATTCTTGAATTTTTTTTTTCAATTTTGAATCAAGTCAAAATGCTTATTTATTATTCAAGTGGAAGCCGGTAAAATCTGATCATCTGTATTACTAAGTAATGGAATGCGTGTGGATATCACTTATACCCCTCAATAATAAATAAAATAAAAAAACACAATAAAACTAATAATAAACTTAAAACTCAAATATTTAAAAAAATAAATTATATTGAAATTTTTCTATGATTATCAAGATGATTATAATTAAATCTATTTGTTTTTTTTACAAGAATTTTTTATTTAAAACATTTTCTTAAAGAGTTTTTTAGAATAACTTCATTCAAATAATTTCATTGAAACGATTAATTAATTAATTGTTGTGAGCAATATTAAACCGGTAATCTAATTATTTAATACGAATAACTTGAATAAAGTTGATGGCTCTATTGGTATAAAATTATGTTTAATAGAAATAATTTTTTTTTATATACTTTGTGGGAATAACTTTATTCGAATAATTTAGGCGAATAATAATTTTTTCAAATAATAAATTTCATTACTTTTAATCAAATAAGTATTTCCTATAATAAATAATGAAAGTGATTGTTACATAATATTACTCGAATAATTTTATTATTATATTTATGCGATTAATTTGACTCGTTAATGTTCTAATCCTTTTTTTTTTTGATTTTAAATGGCTGTTATTATGGCTTATTATGGCTTTTGTTATTACCTTCTTCTAATGGTTAGTACCCGCATATTGTACTACTTCTCTTAACTTCTCTGAGTTTTTTAATTCGATTTAAAAAATCTGTTAAAAAAGCTCTTCTCGCCGCGATAATATCGCAATATCTATTCCATACATACACTGTTGTCGGTAATGAGTGAATGGTTTAATAACTATGAATTAGTAGCAACGGATAGGCTTAAGCTAGGCCACAAATTCTAAATAACTACGAAATTAGTTGTCTCTGATTCATGGTAAACTTCTTCTTAAATACAGAGTTAACGTCCGTCCATCTGGCTATAATTAATTCATTTCCCACTACAAGCTTTCATTTTCGCTTTTCCGTAAATTCCATTTCACAAACCAAAATGAGTCTTCAGCTTCACTTTATTACTCCTTTGGGAACATTTAGTTAATTATAATAAATAAAAAAATAAGTAGAGGAAAAAGTTATGCAAAACAACTTTTTATATTTATTGCTATCAGCTTTCAGCTTTGTAAAAGTCTGCTTAAGAGATTTTATTAAATTAAGCTCTTCCTGCTGCAGTGAGCCTAATTGCCTCAACGAGAAAACCATGGAAGCTTCTCAAATTAACTTGAACATGTTAATGTGAGTAGAACTTTTATAACAAGTTATGTAACAGCAATAAATCAAAACTCAATTTAATTACCAATCATTTATCAATGTCGCAGGCCCACTGTATTCACATCGCTGTCTGGCATTTAAACGGAAGTTGAGATTCTTTCATTTTCTGCTTTTTTCTAAACTTAAATTCCAGCTTTTATCTGGCGGATTATCGTGAGTGAAACAAGTTTCCCTTTTCAAAAATGTTGATAACATGTTATCAGCCTCTATTTATTGCTTCAGTTTCTTTCTTTTTTCTTTTGGCATAAATTGCCTTCAAACCGAAATTGTTAGTTGAAAGTTATGTGAAGGCAAATGTCAGAAGAAAGAGCTGAATTAAAAAAGGCTTCTTTAACAAAAAAGGAACACACAAAATTATTTGCTCTGGGCAAAGCAGCCGCAAAATTTTCGACTTTTTTTTCGCAATCGTATGATTTATATGACGATGAAGAGAAGTCAGAAAGTTAAAACAATGAGATGGGAGGAAAAACCAATTCTTAAGTATCGTTTCTTTTTGCTTTTTTCTTTTTTCCTTTTTAATATTTTTACAAACTAAAACAAATACCAAAAATAAGAAAAAGTGTATTCGAGAGCGATTTAATATCTGGCAAACAAATTCACATACACGTACGTGTATCCACATTTAAACCAGTATATGCTTTAGATGCAATCGAAAAGTTGAAGCTTTTGAAGTATGTGCTAAATACACTGCAGCAAAAGGAATAAAAATACGAAACATATAAATATATTTCACTTTTAGACAACTTGAGGTCATATTTTAGTGATGACCCGCACAACAAATAAAGCATCGAGATAAGCATCCTATTCAAATACAACACGAAAAAAATCCTTTGTATCATATCATATTGTGTCAGAATGGCATCAAATGCAAAAAAGTGTAAGAAGAAATTCTGAGAAAGAAAACTGGATTTCGTAAGGACATGGCCTATTTTAGTTATGCTTTAAAGAGGTGTTATTCTTTCTTATTATTTCTTAGCTGGAAGTTAACATCAGACTAGTGACGTTAAAGCTTAAAAAGGAAAGCAAAATGTTGTTTAGTTAGTCCTCGTTTTTAGCACTTTTTTAGACTGATACCGAGTCGAAAGCTCCAAGTAATGAAAACCATGATTTTGCTATTGTTTCTATTTATAATGGATGAAAAAAATTAAAATGTAAATGATAAATACTCCTTTCTTTTATAAAAAGATTTTTTTTCAGGAAAGTCTACAGGCTAAAGTTTCCTCGTAAGAAACCTAATAATGACTTGTTTGTCTTGATCATATTATTCGAATAAAGTTTTACTACAATTCCTCATGGTTACGATTTACTTCAATAATTTTAATTGTATAACTTTATCCACGAGATTTTTTTCCTACAAAATATATTTCATACCATTTAAGGATTTGGTTGCTATTTTTTACATTACTACTAAAATTTTTATTCGATTAATTTCGAATCGTTTGAATAAGATGAGTTCAGATACACTAATATCAGCTTTTAAATAATTTTATTTAACTAATATTCTTCTAAAATTTTGTTATCCAGAAATTTGTGCGAGTAATTTGTTTCTTTCGAATACACATCATATAATTAAATTTATACGAATAAAAATTATTTTCGAATAATTTTTATTAAATATTTTAAGCGAACAATTAATAGGCAACTAAGAATATTTTAATAATTATTAATAAAAAAATTTCAATTTATTCAAATAACAATTCTATTCGAATAATTATAGCAAACATTTTATCTGAATTATTTTGCGTAATCGGATAACGAGTTGGTTCGCATAATTATTCAACATTCTGTGTGATTTTAATTAAAGTGCTCAAAAGTCTTTTAATGACAATAGTTGCCAGGTCTGAATTGCAGCAAATTGCAATGTTTTCGAAATTCCGACCAAGTGGCCCCAAACTATTTGTTAAAAAAACTTATATTAAAAATTTTATTAAAAATTTCGATTTTTAAATTTTTTCAATTTTTTTTTTTTTTTTGATATCGCACATACAAACATAATAATTACTAATACTAACATAATAAGCGATGAGTATTTTGCCAACATTAAGCCAAAATACTAATAAAGAAAAAGGCAAATTGTTTAACATAAGAAATAAATAAGTTTACTCGAATAGTCATTTTAAATTTTTTTTTATATAATTTATTCGAATAATTTTATTTATAATAATTTTATTAATTTTTTAAATCATAATAACTTTTTAAATGCTCAATAATATGAAATTGGAAAAGATGTTAATAAGTCGGTTATTTCAGAACCCTTTTTATATAGCACTGAATTCAAATGAAATATAACTTTTATTTGCATCATTACAAGTACAGTGGGGCTTACATATATCCGCGTATTGCTTCTTTTTTTTTTTATTGTGCAAATGAGTGTCCGAAAAATCTTAAAAATGTATATGAAGTCCCCCAAAATCAGGAAATGTAATTTGGAAACCGAAGTTATATGTATAGTATGAAATCTTCCGATTTTGCAAATTATTGATTTAAATTATCCTTTTCTTAAGGATCATTTTAATTTTTGCATTTTTTATTTTTCAAACATTTTTAATTAAGAAGGTCAGTCCATGATCACATTTTATAAAACCCTATTCTTTTTCTCAATGTAAAACCCCAGACATTTATTTCGGCTGCAGCGAAAGAAATATTTCACAACGTGTACTTTGAAAAAAAGAAGCAAAAACACAGCAAAAAAAGTACAAAATATTTTACCAATTTTGTGATTAATGTGTTGTGTTTGGTACTGCATTCATCTGGTACTACAATACGATTTCATTTTCTTTGAGAGGAAAACTTAACCCACTCATTTTGTGTTGGCTGGCAAAAGCTTAAGGCAGTAATATTGAATTTACGCGGTTGGTATACACAACAACAGTTACACACAAAGACGTTCAGCAGCAATTTTTGCTTTCAATTTTCATTTTTATTCCACTATATTTCTTCATTCTTATGCCAAGTGATTGTAATTACAGAGAAATACAAGCAAAGTCTGTACTGAAATATTTTTGTTTAAATTGTTGCATCATCATTGCTGCAATTTAGGAAGGCAAAAAGAATGCAACAAATAACATCTACTAGTGGCCACATTGGTGAACAACAACGGCAACCAAAGTGAAATTATATGGCATCAAATGCTCATTATATTATGGACTCTCTAGCAATTTCACTTTTTTATAATTTTTCTTACTTTTGTGTTGCAATTTTTTACCAACGAGCTCTTTCCTATTGAAAGCACAACATCAAATTGGCCAACGGAGGAACGTTAACACACGCATTATGAAATTCTACGAAATAATTTAGAGATGCTTAAAATCAAACTCATTAATGGCACATTTTCAGGCAAATATTCGTGGGAATCATTAGGAAATTTCTAAAGCTGTTCTACAAAACCGTCTAACTATGAAAATCTGTAAATTTTGTAAACACCGTAGAGCAGAAAGCTCTCGTTTACCTGTTTGCTTAAAAAATAGATATAGTAATATACGTTTGTTGATTTCCTAGGAGAATTAAGATAGTTGATTTCCTAAGAGAAGTATATTCCTGCCGATCAGGAACCTCTCACCCTGTGTCAATAATTGTATTACATATAGAGAAACGTTGCAGATAGCAAGACAAAGTTGCTGGTCACCGATCACTAGTTATCAATGGTTATAAGCATCTACTTAACACTATCGCAATAGCGAGTTCCAACTGTAAATTTAAGCACAAATTTCGTCCCTATTTATTAATTGGCAATTTTTTCTCAAATTTTCTCATTTCCTTTCACTTGCAAGGATTTTTTTGTAAAAAAAAAAAGAAAGGACTCAGTGTCAAAAATATTAAAGTAATAAAAACGCTAGAAGAAAACGTCATGTGTCATATGTGAACACTTCATTGTTCCTAATAAATTGTTTCTTATATAATTTATGGCTGAACCGCTTATTACTGTACCTCCGAGCATAACAATATTGCAACTTCAAGATGATGCATCACTTTAAAAGCACTCACTTTAACACCATTTAAAATATCATTTTTAAAAAATTTTATTTAAATTTTTTAAAGTTGTAAATAATTTTTTATTATTTTAATGCTATAATTACATTATTCTCTTAAAATTTCTGATTTCGTGCCTTAAGTTTTAAAAATTACTGGAGCTAATTGTAGTGCTCGGGAATAGCCTTTACTCAAATAATTCTGTCGGAATTGAGAGGAAAGAATAATAGTATATAATTGTTCATTTCCTAACAATTCCTAACTAGTTCATTCCTAACTAGTTCATGAATTATTGAGAAGAAAATAATATTAAGAATAATTATTAAGTCCTTTATTATTATAATTTTTTAGTAATATGTAATTATTATTGTTTAATTTTTTTTTACAAAAAAAAGCTCACCAAAAGTGGGCGAAATATTTTTTTCCAAAAAAAAAAAAAATAATTATAATAATTTTCTATTCCTTTTTTATTTCAAAGGATTCTAATTTGACATAATTAATTCAGCATAATTTTGTATCCTGAAATGGTCATTCAGACAGTTTGCACAGTTTACTACTTATTTTTATTAAGTTAACTAATAATATTAAGGATCAATAAATTATAACAGCCGCAGCAGTACAGTGCTAATATTCGAATAAAATTCGAATTGAGTAAAATTTTTTTTCAAATTAAATAAATAAATAATTTCTACGAATAAGAAAGTTTTTACTCGAATAAAGCCTTGGAATATGTACTATTAGATTTAGTCATATCAATAGGCTTCTACTACAATATTTGTCATATATTTTATGGTAAAAATATTAATCGATTATTTACCAAATTGCATTTGAAGCTTCTTATTTTAAGACTTCATTATAGAAATTGTTCAGTTGCTGTATGACAGAAATTAAATCAATAAATTTATCGCAATTGTTAGGCTTAAAAAGTTCTTATAGAAATTGAGAAAGGAAACAGTTTTAGAAGGAGAGCACATATTTGTTGGAAATATTTATTTAAGAATTTTTTTTATCTTATAATACCAACTTAACTTCTAAAGTATAGGCTGGTCTACAAACATTTTTATAATTACAAATGAAATTGGCTTAGAACTCTTTATATGCCAAGCTAACTGAACTAAATATAGAAAGTTTGGGTTTTTAAATTTCTTTACAACATACATAAGAAAATCAGCAAACATGCGAATACTTTTATCAGATTCGATTCCCAGTTTGACCATATTGGTACCATAATCATGGTACAAACTGGCAACAATTTAAACCTTTAATTAATTTGAATACAATAAGCTGGTATTAGCATTGTAACGATAAAAACTAACGATATTTGTAAAAATCATATTAAATAATTTATTGAAAATATAAATTATAAAACACAAAACAAATTTTATGTGCCGGAAAAGCACACAAAGCAATGCACTCAAGCCGAAAACATTAAACAAACTCCTTAATAAAAAACAAAAGACTTAAGAAGCAAACTTAGCTGCATATTTCCTTTTGTGTGAGGAAAGCAAACATTGTTGCAGAATTTATTTAAATTTTTTCTAACTTACGAGTGAAATCCTTATAAATTATGTGCTAAAATTTATTTTTTTCACCACAAAAAAAAAAAAAAAAAAAAAAAAAAAAAGAATTACCACAAGCCTGTTTTTCAATTTGACCGTTATTTAGTAACGCTCCACATAATTTAAGCATATCGCCAGCTCCAGAATTATATGCAAATGTTTGTGTCAAAAAACAAAAACAAAAACAAAAAAAATTGTTCAGTTTTTATTTCTTCGGCTTCGCAAGAGCGCAAATTCATACAAACCCGTACAGTGTTGGCTACTTACTAAGACGGCCTCAAGGCAAGTGCGTATGCTACTTGTATGCATTTGGATTTTACCTATAAGCTTTATGCGTTCATTGGTCTCGTACTCAGCAGGTATATGAACAATTTATGAGGTTGTTTTGCAAGATTAAAAATATTTGATAAAATTTCTAATAAATTGTTTATAAGAAGAACAAACAAATTTTTTTGTTGCAAGCAGTTCCAGATGGCCGGCAATCTCTGCCCATTACGAATATAAAAATATATATTGTTGCAGAAATATTGCCAGAATTAAATATAGGGGTAATTAAGAGCCATTTATTATCACTTTTTTCCACTCAAAAGCATTTGACAAATAAGACTGGACCTGCACACTTTATAAATTTCTAATTCTAATTAATGATGTTGAGTTGTTTAACATCAGCAGAATATTTAAGTAGAGAATTGTAACAGGAAGTTTTGTTGAAAAGCTTTGCGAAACTAGACGACAAACATGAAATAGATGCAAAATTCACCTTGACATTTCAACACATACGTGATATTAATTAAAACTACGTTAATAAACTACGTAAATTTTGTTTCCAGCAAAAAAATGCGGAGCAGACAAATTGAATTGCAAAAAATATTTCTAATGGATTAATTATTTGTGTTTGCCTGATGTCCTTTAACAATATACGATAATGTTAAAAGGACTCTTTTAGGAAGAGAAAAAACTCTCAGGTAATGTCTGTCCTTTTAATAAGTTTTCATCAAAGGAAATGTGTAGAAAAAAGAGATGGCCGGTTACTGAAAGGAAAACCTCTTTGGGTTTATTTTAAAAGCAGTGGCTTAAACTACCTGTAGCTCCCTGTATGACTTACGCATATAAAAAATTAATTTTTTTTTTATTTTTTATTACGTAAAGCCGGCAGGTTTATCATAAAAAAAATTTTATTTTCCATTTAATTATTTATAAATGTCTCGACTTCTAAGGGAGTAGTGTATTTGATACTAAGTATAGCCGATGGCTTCACCAGCCAGCTTTTTTATTTATATTATAATTGTAATATAAAATAAATAATTTAATTCTAGATACTACAAATTCACTTATGGGAGATTAAAACTGATTTTCACAACATTTGTTTTCTTGAATACTCTTTCGGGAATACAATTAATACTGTGTTTCATATATAAGACGATTTGTTAATACACTAGCAAATTAAATTTATTTATTATTTAGTATTTTTATTTCTTATTATTATAGAAGTAGGGAGCTTAAGGTCCATCTGGCATGACCTATTGAATACTTGTTCGTAATATTTTTTTATTATTTTCAAATGGTTTAAATAAAATAAATAAAATCGTTTAAATTTATAATACAGTCATTAACAAAATTATAAACTTTTAACGAATTCAAAAGGGCTTATTCAAGGACTTTCCATTGAAACCAAGCCATATCAAAACACTTCTGAGTTTTCAATATAATTATCTGCATCACCTCGTCGATCATCAATTCCCCGGGGAGCCAGAAGCCAAAGGCCTCAGTAGCCAGTGCTTCTATGCATATTGCAATTATATTCATATAATTATAATATTTGTTAAATAAAAAAACCTCGTCGATCTCAATCACTAAATTTCATAACATGTTTTTGCTTTTTTAATTCTCAATTGTTTTCTAGGAATAAAAGTATACATAACGAAGTCGAGGGTAAATTTATTCCAATCTGATTGCTTAAGCCTCTGCTGAAGTATTTAGTTTAAGTATATAGAGACTTGATCCAACAGAATATAATATAAAATGAATTTAGTTAGGGAATATTGCAAATAAAGAAACACTCAGAAAATGTTTATATAACAAATAAAACAAATTTATATTCTTTAAAAATATCGATATTTCGAGAGGCTATGGAAAGGTTTAATTAAGCGGCAATGCAGCCTCGCATATAAAGTGGCTCTAATGAAATAATTTTTATAAATAATGAAATTTTGTTATAGAAAGTTCACTTGTTGGATATTCAAAGTAATTTTATTTGGTAAAAACTCGCCTCTGGTCGATGTAAAAGAGAATTCTTTTAAATTCTTTTCAAGTGATTCTTCGATACTGGAGAGCAAGCCATCCATTAAAAGTCATAATAAAATATATCTAACCTGATTTCTCTGCAAAAAGGCAATTTTATTTTTAACCAGTACATGTTCTTCTGCAAAAAGTTCTTCCGTTGGAGTTTTTTGGAAATAAGACTTTATATATATCGTTCAGGTGGTGCTAATATTGAAATATCTTATGTTCTTAAACCAAATAGCAAATAAAAAAAATATAGAAATTAGAAATATTTAATATTAAGGCTATCGTTGGCTCAATTAACCGATACATCCCCCAACTAAAGCCAGCAGAAATAAAAAAGAAAACATGCCCATGAATTTTTCTCAAGTGATTTAATATCTTATGTGTGGCCGATAAAAATTCAGCTGAGGACATTCGTCTTCTTTTGCCCCTTCTCTATCAGCATTTAATTTATCAAATAAGAGATCGCCTAGTTGATAACCAGATACGCTGCAGGACAAGCCTTGGGTTAATAAAATTATTATTACTATCCACTTCTCATAATTCTGGCATAATCAGTAGCGGTGGCCGTAGAAGAAAAAAACATAATTCGTTTGCATCAATAAAAAAAATGTATGCAAATATTTTCTTAAAAATAATATTATTTTATAAATAATAAAATTATTTTTTAATAAATTGAAGGTTAGTGGAATAAAAATTTTGTAATAAAGTCCAGAACTAAAGCTCGCATCTGTTATTACTAAGCTTTTTCTGTTTCCACGTTTCATTGTAATTAGACTTATTCCATTTTCAGGGGGAATGGCTCATATAAGTAGTTGGCCACTCATGCTTTTCTTTAAAAAGGCCGGTAGTTGCCTTTCTATTTAATTTTATTATTTAATATTCTGCACGTATTACGCTTTTAGAGGATTTGCAAATAAGAACAGTTTTTTTCATATTCTTTTACACTTATGCCAGCCATCATTAATTGAATTTGTCATCAACTACGACCATTCTTTTAGAAATAAAAATATTATAAGGAATGTATTCTTTTAGTGTTTAAATATAAAAAGAAGACAATTTTTGTTTTTTTTTTTTTTGTGTATTTAAAATTGAAATTATTTATTCCAGACACTCACAAAGTTCATTGTAGTGAAGATTTAATGCGTGTGGAAATTGGCATACCTGAACCTCTAACTGCAACAGAAGCCACCAGCAACAGCAGCGCAAGCATCGCCGACACGAGCTTGAACCTTGACAAACCACAAATCTATTTGGAAGGTCTTAAGGGATATCCAGATGAGAGATGTCATCCTGAAATTAATGGCACTTTGGCCGTTTTTCGCTTATCGTTGAGTGACTTTTACGAGTGCGGTGTTACACGTATGGTTAATCAGTTAACGGTATGTAAATTACAACAACAACACAACAAACGGAAAGAAATAAATGAGGCAATAGCACACCTCTTTTGGCCTAAAGCTTTTTTAACTACTTTACTTACCGCAATCAACTGGCCACACACACACACTATTTACTTATATTTATATACTTTTGTTTTTGTTTTTGTTGTTTTCTTTTGACTTTAAGAATTTTTGTTTTTAATATTTTTGCAATTGACTGAATTTCTCTACTCGTTTGAAAATTTTTTTAGGGTAAAAAAGTTTATTACCACAAAATCATTATTGAGTCCACAAATGGCAAAGAGATTGTTAGTGTTAAGTGCATTACCAGTGGTCCGGTTTTTAATTTAATGATGAATGAAACTAGCCAAGAGCAACCACGTTTTATATACCAGCAACAACAACAGCAATATAACTTGCAACAGCAATCGCAACAATTGCAACATCATGGCATTGTTAGACGCGATGTTTTACCTGCTGGATTTCAAGAACCAGAGTAAGTCATATTTTTTTCCTCAGCATCTTTTTTAGTAATTGATTTTTTTTTTTTTTTTTTAATTCTAAACTTGATTTCACTTTATACAGCTGCATTATATTTTTATTAACCCAAAAAAATTTAGCTAACATGTGCAGCAACAAAAGTAATGAATGACATCATGATGTTATTTTATCTGCTGCAAAAAAAAACCTAAAATCATTTTTATATATTTTAAAATAACGATTTTTTATTAATGACAGCCATAAATAAATTTCTCGCAATATTTTTATCTCATCAGACAATCTCACAGGCAAATTACTTTTAATTAATAGCACATTTATAATTCCTAATTAATTTTTAGGTGACTAGAAAACTGTTAGTGAATTAATAATTAGTTTTTAATAAATCAGGTTATCATTTTTTACTAAATAAGACTGCGGGAGATAAAGATAGAATCTTTTCCTTGCAATACGATTTAATGAGGGCTAGTCTGGAAGTACATATATCGCATGAAACAGAAATGTTTATCAAGTCAGTTTATGAATTTACCCGTTTTAAAAAAAAATATATACTATAATTTATTTCAATTTTATTATCACAATGATATTTTATCAGCTTGTTACGAGTTTTCTTAAGAGGCCCTTCTGTAGGAAACTGATATTCTTCATATTTCAAAATACAGGGTGGGCCAAAAGTCACAATGGGGTTTAAAAAAACGAACTTTTTTGTTTATTTTTTTTTTTATTTTTTTTTTTTAAGATTTATTTATGTATCATCTGGAGAATAAAAAATGGAGGGATTTATAACTGAACAAAGAACAAGAATAATAGAATTTTATTACTTAAATCATTACTTATTACTTTTATTACTTATTAAATTTTTAAACCCCATTGTGACTTTTGGCCCACCCAGTATAAAGAAATATAAAGAATAAAAAAACACGCTTGGCCAAATTCTAAAAAAATTGGCCAGGAAGATAAATTAAAATAAAACTAAACACGGTTGTCATTTTTTTATTGGTTTAACAAATTTTTCTACAACGTTCATAACTAACAATGTCAATAAGAAACTAAAATGTCCGGTACCTTTGAGTTCGTTATAACCGTGCTCGACTGTATTTAATTTAAAAAATATATGTATATATAAAAAGGGCAACTTGGCACTTAAAAAAGCAAAAAGTCGGAACAGCAATAGGTTTATTCCATACTTATAACTTTTATCGGCCGCTTCAGAAGCTTTCGTTTCAAAATAATTTATATAAACAAGTTTAATATCGTTTATAATTAAAATTTATACATATTTTACTTATTTGATAAAAAAAAAATATGGCCAAAACTGCAAAGAATAGTTGTCCTCATATCAGACCGAACTGCCACCTAGCGACGCCAGTATACAAATACGACAACTTATATAAAGAAAAGTTCAATGGCACAGCCTTAACCACTTCTCAATTCAGACCACTAAGCATAAATTAGATGAACAACAGTGTTTCATAATTATTCCACAATACTAAAAATTTCCTTTTAAAAATACTTCATTTAAATACAAAATCAAAAACTAGACATAAAATATATAAAGCGAAAAAAGTTATCATTCCCTTAAAAAAATTACTTCTTTAAAATGTACTTCATGGCAGTGGTTGCGATACCGCGCATTTTACACAAACAACATGGTCACATTTAATAGAATAAAAATAAAACATCAAAGCAAAATGGTGAATAACAACACAGCATCATTGCTGTGGATGTCGTGATCCAAATACAGTGGGGAGTATTTGCTTACAAAATATTTTTGTTAAATTGTACTCTGTACTTACATGCACACATCCATTGAAGAAGTTGCGAAGCTCTGCTGCTGCATACAAATGTGTATTCGTACATCGCACATCACGCCACCACGGAGAAACAGCAACAACAATAATCACACCACTTAAGGATTTAGCATAGACACAACACTGCATGTCAACAACCACCCGCACCGAATACAAACAATTTGTATACAAACATTTGTTTAGATTACTTAACAAAATAGAAAGATTTTTGTTTACCACACTTCTTCATACGCATACAAATGTGCACAATTACATATATACATACATATGCACACGTGCTCAAAAGCATTTTTATAAAAGTATGTGCACTTGTCTTATTTAAGGAGCATTGCTTTTGCTGCGGGCACCTAAACTTATTTATTATCACATTTTTATTAAAATGTATGCATGCATGCATAATTAACACTTTTCACACATAAATAGTCCTTCGAACTGATATTTTAGTTGCAAATTATATTTTTAAGAAATTATTTTTGTTTTTACCAAACTTTGATGCGGATCGCATTAGAATTTTCTAGCAACTAAACAACTCTTTTTTGCTTCATCATTTTCTGCATAAACGTGCTACCAGATTAATCGCAATGAAAATTCGCCACACTGGTTTTAGCGCATTTCCCAATGACTTTTGGGAGTTTTTTTGTAATTATTTGGAATTTATAAAATAAAAGTGTTTAGTTATGTAAATATAATAAATTTATTAATAAGTAAATCAAAACATATAGAAAATTATATTTAAAGTGAATGAAATCGATTTGCTTATGTATTATGAATTTTTCTTAAGTAAAATGCTTATAAATTTGTACTGAATAAAATGGTTAGAAAAATTTGTATTTATTTTATATAAATATTACTTTTTCGGGTGTCTTTTTTTCAATTTAATTTTTCTGTTTTTTAATTTTTTTTTTGGGGGGGGAAGAGATATTGTATTAGCAACTCTATCTTTTTAGCTGCGCTTATTTCTAAATTCTCATTTGTTTGTTCATACGACATATTCTTAGATTTATTCAATGTCAACTTGTAAAATTTTGTGGCGTATTCGTGTCTAGGAATTTTTTTGCAATTTTTTAAATATAATCTGCTTCTACTCATATGTTTAGTTGGTATGAAAAAAGCTTTTTCTGCTTTTCTACACTGATATCTCGCTTTCAAGGAGAAGAGAAAACATATGTTTCAAAAGCTTCTTTCAGTCATTTTTATTAGCTTGCTTAAGGCAAATTTAAGAACTTTAAAACTTTTATAAATATGAACATATAAAGTTTTTATTTATAATTTCTCCTCTATCAAAGTTTAATTAATTTATTTATAAAAAAAATATAAAATTGATCTGCTGATAATATTTGCATATAATGTACCTCATATACCTTTTTCCCTTGGTCTTTTCACAGAGACATAGAAATTACAACCTCTCTAACAAAGCGTGCTCCGGAACCGCGTTTAGCTATTGGTGTAAGTCAAAATGGTAAGCGTGTGACTGGTGATTTGACAGTAACACCTGGTACTCCCCTCACCATGGAAATCACTTTGGACCGTGAATCGGCACCAGTCTATGGTTTGGGTGTCAATTATTTGGAAGTCACCGATACTAGATTATTGTCGGAAACTATTATTTTTAAAGGGTACGTTTTCTGAACGATATATATATATATATGTAATTAAAATAAATTAAATTTTCATTTGTCATTTTCTAGTTGCACTGTCGATCCTTATCTCTTCGAAAATTTCAATACCATTGACGGTGATACTCTGAGTGCTAAATTTAAGGCATTTAAATTTCCCGACTCATCGTATGTTCAATTTCGTGCCACCGTTAATGTTTGCTTGGACAAATGTTTAGGCACTCAGTGTTCGAACGGTCAGATAGGTTATGGGCGCAGAAGACGTGATACTACAGAAGCAATGATGACTCCTCTGATGGATACAAATAAAGTATATGAAATTTCCTTGGCCATGTTTATTAAGATTAACGATTTGGAGGGTGTAAATAGAAGTAAGTAAAATTATTTTTCGACTCCGTATAAAATAATATCGGTTGCGGCAACATGAACTGTTTAAAGAGATTTCGAGTTACGGCAAGAAAAATTTATCAGCTGACCAATAATAAGAAATTGTTTTTTTTTTTTTTTGCTATACCATATTCAGAATAAAGTCAGAACCAGTATGTTCTATGACTCGTCGAAATTGTTTGTTTTTTTAACAATAATTTTTAATAAAGAATTAATCCTTTATTTTCCAGATGAAGTTTTACGTCTTGAAGAGAAATTACGCGAATTAAAATTGGCCAACCAACGTTTGGCACGCAACAGCCGCGGCCACTTTGAAGAGCCTCTGGTAAAAAACTTTGAACAACTGCCTCTATCGGTGCCAGCTTTTGTAGTCGATGAAAAAGAACTTGAAGACGCCAGAAGTGGTGTTGAAGCAAAATATATATATACAGATATCGGAGTCGTGATATTTTCAATGATGTCAATAATTTTATGTAAATTTTTGTAAATATATAAAACATAAACAACAAATCACAAACTATACTTGTAAAGTAACATAATTTTCCTTTTAAAGAAAGTCTTAATTTGATAAAGATATTTTTACACTCCGATATATGAAATATTTTTATTAAATTGACACAAAATTAATTTTTAATACAAACCGTAAAGAAAATTTTGTAAATTATATAAGTAGTTTATTATCTAATCAATTAAATGAATATTAACGATCTTTTAAAGACCATTCATTTCAAAATTAACATTTTGAAAAAAAAAACGCGCGAACAAAATTAACATTTAACTGCCATTTTAAAACGCATGCGTACGTCCACACTGCTTTTTAAAATAATTATATTTTACTACTTTAAATTAACACTAACAACAGATTCGCAAACGCTTTTTATTTTTATATTTTTTTATTTTAATTAAGTTTTTGCAAAATTACTTTTTTTTTTTTGTTTGAAATAGTCTTAACACAAATAATTTGTAAAATGTCGAATGTAAAAGAATAAGAACAGTATGGTAAATATGAAAGAAGAAAATTATAAATCTTAATTAAGCATTACTAGTCTACTAAGTTTAAATGTTAAGTAAGTTTTTTAAATAATACGCAGGATTATATTAACTAATTATAATGAGTAAATTTAATATACATGCAAAATATAAATAATATTATTAATAAAAGTAATGCCTAACGCAACATAAACTTTGTTTTCTTAAATATAAACGGAGCTATTTAAATTACTTGAAACTCTATGAGTGACAAACTGCAAAACATTTAATTACAATAGGTGTGCTCGCGTACTAAAACCTGTTAAGAGACTATATTCTGTTCAAACAGCTGTTTCGTGTTCTTCTTTACAAAGGAAAATGTTTAAAGAAAATAAATTATAAAATAGAAAAATTTTGCAGAACTTGGAAATTTGTAAGTAAATGGCTACATTTAAAACTATAAAATCTAGTCAAAGGCTTGAAGCCCACTATATTGTAACTTGGGAAGAGCAGCGCCAAAATAAGCTGTCAAACCGCACAGAGTTAGATCAATCGTTATAAAAAATCAGGCAATAAATGAACACGACTTACGTATTTAAATAAGTTGTAAATAAAAATATAAATAATATTTTTGAGAGAAAACCATAAACTCTTTGAGACTGTTAAGTGATTTGAATGCTGAAAAGAAACAAACAAAATCTATAAAATATGAAATCGTACTATTTTTCTAATCATATTCATACTATTGAATTCCCAGACTGCTAGGAGTAGTTACTAAATTGTACCTTATAAATTTAATTTGTAAATTTCTGCTTGTGAAGTAACTATTTAATTATTAGAATTTTTCAGAGTAATTTAAAAAAATTAATAAAAACTTCCAGCTAGCTAAGTAAATAGACACACCTAATACTTCTCAGGAAATAATGCGTCATATAAGCCACAAAAACAGTTTCAAATATTTTAAGCCCTCCCTTTTGCCAAAAATCAAATCCATAAATTCTTCATTTTTTTATTCAAATTAACTGCTTTTTTCTTAACCAACTGGCAGCTCGTTTTCAATAACATTCAGCTCTTCATTAACATGACATAACACGTAATGGTCTGATATCGATAACAAACAGCTGTTCTACACACAAACAACAAAACAAAATGATAACACACTTTACGAACATTTGGCATTTCCATGGAGTATTTTTTTTTTTTGGGAAATATACAAGAAATTAACTGTTTTACTTCTCTCCTGAGACAAATAACATTTTTAGATTATTGAACAAAAGAACTTCTAAATTCCTAAAATTTATTTATAATATCCAAAACGGTGGAATTCAACTGAAATATATAAATGAATGTTAGAAGCAAATTTTATTTAATTACAATAAGATAACAACATTGAAAAACGGTGCAAACAAATTTAGTATGAATGAGGAATGGCGACTATTTAAAATCCATACGTATTTTCACTTGGTAAAATGATGAGAAAGCAATATAAGTGCGGTGAGAACAGTTTCAGTTATTTGGTATTGTTTGGATTAGATTGGCTGTCGGTTCTTCTACAATTGATAATAGCAACATCGGCAATAAGAATAACGAAGATAGTACACTCTGAATAGTTATATAGTAAAGTAATGATGACAAAAACAACTGAAATTATATTGCACATTTAATTGTATATACAATTAGATATTCAATACAGGAAATCCTTCAAGATCGGAATATAACTATAGGAAAATTGGACGAAACCTTATGGGAGTAACTGCAACTAAGTATCAACATCAGCAAACGAAACTTACTTTAAAATAAACATAACTGCTTATGTAGTGTTATCTCCGCCTCGTTATGTTTCACATAACAATACAATAAACACGTGGAATTTAACAGCCATCACATCACGCCTTGACTTTAAACAGTTATTTGTCACTAAATTGGCGACAATCCCTTCCATGTCTACAAACTAAATTAACAAAAAAATAAGTAAAAGAACAGTGTGAACAAAATGCGTTCTAAAAAGTTTTTCATAATAGCTGGCTTCCTAATAACATGGACTTTTATCGTTTTCTACTTCATACCCCGTGGAAATACGAAATTTGCTGTACCAAACAAAAAAGTTATAAAACTAGAACAAGATGCTCGACAAGAGTATGAGAAGAATCAAAAACTAATGATTAAAATGTTGGGTATTTTAAAAAACAAGTATTCTAATAAAGAACCAATTACAGAGAAAGGTATTTCTATAATAGCTTTACCAAACAATCAGCCTTTACAGCAGCCTCCATCATCTAATGAGAAACAGAAAAACCGTTTAGAGCAGCCGAACGATACTGAAACGAATTTAATTTCTAATACACTCCGGCCGATAAAAACCCATTTGACTAGTGGTGAACCCATTATACCTGTTTTGGTAATTGCTTGTAATCGTGTTTCTGTTGCCAAGTGTTTAGATAATCTAATTGAATACCGGCCCAATATCGAGCAATTTCCAATAATTGTATCCCAAGACTGTGGCGATGAGGCTACGAAAAATGTTATATTATCATATAAAGATCAGGTAACTCTTATACAACAACCCGATCAGTCGGAGATATTGGTACCACCGAAAGAAAAAAAATTCAAAGGTTATTACAATATAGCACGCCACTATGGCTGGGCATTAAATAACACCTTTGGCAAAGGTTATGAGTATGTTATAATTGTGGAAGATGATCTCACTGTGGCGCGAGATTTTTATGAATATTTTTACGGCACTCATCATTTATTAAAACACGATCCATCTCTGTGGTAAATTTAAAAGAAATGAAAATTATAAATGCCCATGGTGTACTATTTTCTTTTTCTTTTTATATTTTTGTATAATAAAAAAAGGTGTGTCTCTGCTTGGAACGACAATGGCAAAGCGAACTTAATAGATGCCTCTCATCCTGAATTGTTATATCGGACGGACTTCTTCCCTGGCTTGGGTTGGATGCTGACCCGCAATTTGTGGAATGAGTTATCAGTCAAATGGCCGATATCGTACGTAGACTAATTTTGAGCTGGCTGGTATTTCTACATTTTGTTTTATATTTTTAGATTTTGGGATGATTGGATACGTCACCCAGATCAAAGAAAAAATCGCGCCTGCATACGACCGGAGATATCGAGAACCACCACCTTCGGCAAAGTGGGCGTATCACAGTAAGTTCCCTAGCTTTTTGTACTAAATTCATTTTTAACTTGAATTCGAATGCCATCAGAGAAAGCAATTAGTCCTTTCACCATTTTCACATCTAAAATATGATTGCTGAATAATACTTTAAAAGTATATAAATATTCACAAATATCAATAAATGTGTGATAAATTGGAATAATTAGATCATTTTGAGTAATTTCAGTAATTGCTGTAGGGGAATTCGCTCCTACAGATTTAGTTTAATTTCAAGTAAAACAAGCCGGCATAGCCCATGACCAGGCCAGTATTAAGCATAGTAAATGTCGCTGAAGTATTCACTATCGTAGAAGTGGAGTGCGAGAAAAAGCTTAGAACAATTTCTAAATATTTCCAAAATCAACTGAATTGTTTTTTTTTTTATAATAAAGAGTTTGTTTATCAATGAAATATTTTATTTAATTGTGATTTTTGTCTCTTTCAGCGGTCTTTTTTTTGATAAACATTTGCGTTATATTAAATTGAGTGAGGAATCGGTACCATTTACAAAAATGAATTTAACTTACTTATTAAAGGTAAAAGTTACAACTAAACAGATAATTTTTTGATCGGTAGAAAACAATATCCTTATAATTTGTTACAGGACAATTACGATAAAACATTTATAAAAGAAATTTATACGTATCCAGTTGTTACATACGATGAATTAAGACGTGAGTTAATAAAACGTGATGGTCCAGTTAGAATACAATACAACACCAGAGACCAGTACAAAAGAACAGCAAAAATGCTGGGTCTAATGGATGACTTAAAGGTAAAAAAGAGTTAATTTATTACAAGCCGTTTAACAACATATTACAACATATTCTAATATTATTACTTTAGAGTGGAGTGCCACGTACCGCTTATCATGGCATTGTCTCATTTTTCTTTAATAAACGGCGTGTCTATATGGCACCAAATGCTAATTGGAAAGGTTACAATTTAACTTGGAGCTAACAAAATTTTATTATTTTAAGTTTGGCTTAGTTCTAATTTTGTTTATTCGTCCCTCTGTTCCAAAATTATTAACTATCTATAATATGTTTAACTTTGATTTAATTTATTTAAGTGTGGGCTCTGTTTCCGTTTCTGCGCTTATTTTTAAATGACCAACCAAATATGAAGACAATTTATTTGTTTTAAACCAATTAAGCATTTACACATGTTTCTCAGTTAGTGGCTGTTTCGGTTTGTACATTTGCTTTGGAACTACTTATTCATTAAGTTAAATATGCGTTATTAAATGGACCACCAACTAATAATAATTATTGTAACTGTATGTTGTATGTAAATGTGAACAAACTGTTTTTAGTTTTAAGAGAAATCGTCTACCAATGTTTTGTTTTTAGTTTATATTTTTAATTTAGCTTTAATAGAAAAATGTTGGTATTCAAATTGCTAAGAGGATTAGAAGTTATTTAATCAGGCTTAGGTACTTTATTTGTAACCCCTTTTTTTATTTTGAAAGAGAAATATAGCTGAAGTTTGTTAATTGAAATAGCAGTTGCATAGAGTAGTTTAGACGTGCTGTGCTTTCAGAGAAACCGGGTAACAATCAAATAGAAAGCCAACTTGTTTTGTGTATCGTCTATTTTCACGTAATTAATTAACTTATTCGATGTTTCTTCTTTATTTGAAATCAATATGCAGTCCTCGACATGGTCCCTTAAAACTACAAGCTACAATTCTATAAATGATTAATTAAATTTTACATATTTTCTTTATTTCCTTGACTTACTTGTAGATTTTTCTTTCAGTCTGGAAAACTGCATTAATTCAGCACAGCGGATTTCCAAATTTTTTTATTAAGTTATATTTATTTAATTTTCTAATTTTTTGCATTTATTCGAGCTTTAAATGCCATAAACAGTGTGATTTATTAACTTTCCTTTTTTTGAATTTTAAGAAACCGTATAATTTAGCATTTTGTGATTTGCAGATGTGCCTCGCCATTTTCAAAACTAATCCGAAATATTTAAAGATATTGAGTAATTCTTTCTTATAAAAAAAATATTTAATTTTAAATTCTCTAAATATTTAAAGGGTCAATTAATATAAAAATTATTTTTATTTACGAATTCGGAATTGTTTTGAAATTTCTCCTATTTTCCTCAAGCATATCTACAAAAAGTCGAGTTACAAAAATATTATTTTCACCTCAATCTTTTTTTTCCTTGTTTGCAAATACAGCCATCATGGCCTATAATTCGAAAATAATTTTACAAAATATTTTTAAATCGTTTCAAAAGGCGAACTTTTGTTTTTTGCATATTTTTTTCTTTTTTTAAAATTACCAACAATTTTTATTTCAGGTCTATTACATTTAACCAATAAATAAAAATAGTATTTTATAAAAAATACTTGGAACTAAAATTACAAATTTAATTGCAGCTATTTTATAGATTTTTAGAACAAAAAAAAAAGAAAAACAATTTAATTATAACTAAAATGTTTTTGCAGTTTTATATTTAAAATTCCATTTGTATGTATGTATTTTAATGAAAAACTTAAAGAAAAATGTTAAATAATCGAAATTATTAATTGCTGTGTCTATTCTTAAATTAGCGCTAAAAAAATTTATACATAATTAAATATAAAAAAAATGTTAAATAAACAAAACTTTTTTTTCAAATTACTTGTAAATAAATAATATTAATACGTTCAAAACATTTCCAAATAAAATATTTTGTTATTTCAATTCCATTAACATTAAAGGACAATATCAGATTAACTATTTTGCAGTAGACGACGTCGCCTAATAATTGTATTTATGGCATAATTTGTTAGGAACATTTATTCGTTACTTACGAGTAATTATAAATAAATAATTGAATATAATTTAATAATTAACTTTAATAAATTTAGATTGATCTTTGACTTGATAGCTGAATTTTTCTTAATCTGAAAATTTTATTTCTCAATACAACTTATTTTATTTTATCGAGTTGAAAATCTATTTTTTTATTTATAAAAAAAAAATATTTTTTATTTATAATATTTCGTTACCGTTTAGAAAAACTTCTTCATGAATTATCAATTATATGTACGATTATGTATATAAAATATATTTTCTCAAAATTTACATACAAATACATACATGTATTTGAAAACATATGTATATTTTTCAAAAAATTTAATCGAAAAGAAATAAAAAATTACATACAGGCGATGCACACCTAGTTCAAAATTGGGCATCGTTTTTACTTAGGTAGCAAGCAGTGTAGAGAAGAAATGGGTATAGGAATAGACACGATTTTCCATTTTTATTTACACTAATTTCTTTCTGTTCGTTTTACAGCTTATTCTTATTCTTACTGCACAAAATTTCGTTTCCGGTTTTCATCTTTTTTACACGGTTTACGTCATAAAACTCATCGTGTAAGACATCGCTTAGATGCACATAAATATTTACTTTCAAAGAAATTTATTATTATCCGAGGGATTCCCCCACCTTAATTGCTATTTTGAATAAAATTTGTTTCTTGTGCAGACTTCGTATCACTGTGTTATTGTAATTCTCGTAATTTCTCGTGTAATTTCAAAGAAATTTATTATTATCCGTGGGATTCCCCCACTTCATTGCTATTTTGAATGAAATTGGTTTCTTGTGCAGACTTTCTATCACTGCGTTATTGCAATTCTCGATTGGTTTGGGTTCACTTTTCGAAACTGTTGCGTTGGAGATCTATCGGCGAGATCTACACTAGCAAACCAAAATAAAATAATATTTTCTAATAATTCCTGAAAACGTTACCGAAAGCGTTAACTATATATCAAAAATAGGAAACAATTTATAAAAAAATAAAATGTAAATGTAAATAAATATAAATAAAAAAAGAATGTTAAACCCGATAAAATATAATAACAATGATATAATGAATGAAAAATTGATTTTTTTTAATATGCCCAAAATTAACAATAAAATAAATAAAAGATCACAAGTTGAATTTAGGCGAAGTGGAGCTTTTTGGATATCGCATGCTTTTGAGAGCACATCAGCAAGTTTGTCTCCTTAAAATTTAAAAATTTTTAAATTATTATTTTCTTTTAACGTTATATGTGAAATAATAATTTGGGAATAAAAACCGAAAGTAATAGTGACTAATTTCAGGAGCAAGTTCTTCACTCGTTATGTGTGAAGAATCTTACACACATTTTGTTCTATAAATCTTAAAACTAAATTTTTAGTGTTTAATTTTTGGGCCCCATCTAAATATGTATTATTTTTTTCTGAGCGATCTCTTGCCACACTCTTTCTTGTAACTTAGTTTTTGTGGCGTGTAAAAGAGACTAAGAATAGATTATTTTAAAAAGTCTGACCGACTTAAGTCCGTTCAATTAAGTTATAAATTTTATAAGTCTTGTAGCAGTGGAAAAGCCAACGATTAGTTTCGACTACATTGGGGTTTCAGCCACATTTGCCCAACCAGAAAAGATCAGGCCAAGTTCCATATATTTTAAGGCGTCACATTTGTGTTTATATCGCAGTAAATAATTTATTTGAAAACCACAATTGAAGGACGTTAAGGCAGGATATTTAAAATATCGGCGGAATTAATTCCAATTGTACGACCAGAAGTCATTTATATGATATTTGTTTGGGACCTCCAATTCAATACTTGAAAATAATAACGAAAATGTCACACTGCAAATTCATCTCAATCTCTCGTTTGAAGGAAAATGTGGGGTTGAAAAACTGAAATATTTGAAAAGATATTATATAAGGAAAATTGGATAGCTCCGTAGGCAAATGAATAATGAGCAGCCTACTAAACCACAGGTTGCAGGTCCGATTCTTGCCTAAACCCTGAATGTTTTCCTGCGGGCAAGCAAAAATCGTGGCAAGTTTAGTTGGTTATCGTTCGCTAAAAGTATTTATACAAAAACTTATAGATGGAACCACGACAAGCGAGGCATAGCCCTTGTAATATTTGGCTTACTCTTGCACATTTCTTATGCTAAATTTACCGATATCTTTGTGAGCAGTTAGTTTTGATTTAAATTGAAATAATATTTTTGAAGTGGCAAGAAATTGTTTGACATATACTCCAGCTGTCCTTTAAAGCTCAGCTGAGTTTTGACTTTATGGCGAATTATGAGATCTCTCATGTGACAAACACCACAATTCATTTACATATTAAAATATACTCGTTTTAATAATAATAATAAATAATAATAATAATAATAAGGAAAGTTATATAAATAGTTACTCTTCATCGATTTGTTCACAATCTATTTCGCTGCACTCTGAATCTGACTCATTCGACGATTTAATAGAGCGCTGAGTTACTGCCAAGCCATTAAAACCAAAATCGGTTTTGGAACCCTTTTTATCACCATTTAAATGTTTATGTTCTAGAAAGTTGGCGTTTGTATCTCCAAATACACGTTCGAGTTCAGCCAAGCCATTGCAGCTCGATGAAGTTTCGCTTTCCGATATTGTCAGATTATTTAAAACATTATATTTCATTTGTAAATAGGAATCTGAGGGCGAAGGTACACTTTGATACAGACTTGCGGCGGATGCATAATCTAAATATCTGGGCGTTTGTGGTATGCTTGATGTAGATGAGCTGACACCAGAGCGTGGCGCTAAGTACGGAGGTAGGGTATAATTTAAAGGCTGTCCTCTTGACAGAATGGCATTTCGAGCACATTCTATTACACTGGCATCGGCTACGGGTTGCAGGATGCCACCGCCTGGATAAGCTCTTAATGTGTTAGCAGCTAAGGGCGCTATCTTTGACGCCATAGTGTGTGCAGGTGGCGGATTGTTAAGGACGATAGACTGTAAGGGAGTGGGGCCCGCAGGTGTTTGACTAAAAAGCCACAGGCGATCGCCAACCACCATTGGTCTCGCCAAACCACCAATACCTAGCTGAGCATAATAGTGCGATGCCAAAGTTTCGACATCGGCAGTGTACTTACGTTTCCATTTAGTGCGCCTATTCTGGAACCATATTTTAATCTGCAATTAAAAAAAAACCGCATTAAATTAAAAATGTATGTATTCATACTTTATAAAATTTCAATCAAGGCCAGTTCAAGATCTATTGCCAAGGCGAATCGATCACCGAAATCGATTAATCGTTCCCTTAGCTTATTGCTATAAAAGTTTATGCAAGTGATCTGCTCATTCATGTGATATTTTTTTAATCAAGGCCAATGAATTATGCGAATGGCTTAATACTACAGAAAGCATGTGGTGAAGCAATAGACAAAGTAGAAGCCGTTGTGAAGCATACATGGTGTCAAGGTAGGCGCTATAAAGATATTTTTTTGTCGGCATATTTTAATAATTCTTTGACAATGCTACTGACCTTTTAAATCGTATATCTCACATGAATGGCTTTGAACGGTGTAAATTGAATAATTTCCTCTCCATTTGGTAACACTTAATTCTTTACGAGTGTAATGCAGAGTTACCATGTTTATTATTTTAAGATGAATTTTTGGGAAAACTGTTAGCATAAATTATTGTTTTTATGATGTTTACAATAATATAACAATATGAAAGCAGGATTATGCATTTTAATTAACGAATTTAATATTTTTATTAGAATTTCAATAAATAAATAGTAAATAGAACTGTCATTTAAGTGGCAAGCGACTGTCAAAATTCACTGGCAAGCGAATTTAGCTGCCAGTACATCTGCCACTACAAAAATTTCTGTATGTGTTAGCTGTGAATGAGTCCCGTTTTTGAACTTGCAGTGGCATGTGTAAATAGATTTCAACAGCTTGCCAGTCTTTTATAATTTAATAAATAATTTTCAAACTTGCCTTGCCTAGTAATTAATTAATTAAATCTGAAAACCAATCTTGCATTCAACATATATTTTTCTTATTTTATCTTATAACAAGCACACATTGAAATTCGAAGTAAATGTTACGTGTAAAGCGGCGTCAGCCAGTATAGCAAATTACGCAACTAACGGAAATGTATAACAATACGACCGGATGCTCTTCACTTGATTTAGCGTCGACACTCACCAATGTAGTAATGCAACAATGCCGTACTCCTCTGTCTGCGATAAGCTTGCTAAATCTATCTATCTATATATATGTAAAAATGAATGCATGAAATGTGTTCGTAACCGATAAACTCAAAACTACGGAACCGATTTTGACCAAATTTTATATACATGATCTACGGACCGTGGGGAGTGTTCGTCCGGCAGATGGCGCAATATTTAGTTTCTTTGCGTTTTACCCGATAGAGACTAGCACGATTACCCTATCCTCTGTTTCGCTGAAAGAGTTGAGTACTTAATCGGTGTGTAACGGCGTTAATTAGTACTTTATTATTATAAAAATTTAAATTTTTGCACTTTAAAATATAAAAAAAATAAACTGTCTGCGTTATTGCAATTTGGATTTTTGAATAAAACATTTTTTTCTATTATAAATAACTAAAAACTTTGAATTCGATTTTCTCCGAGATATAGTTTAAAATAAAAGAAAAGTTGGGGACCAGCAATGTGGGCCGGACCCACTAGTTATTTTATAAAAATCTAAACTAAATGATATGGGGTTTCCGAGCAGTGTTTTCTAGAGAGGTTTTTTCTAAATTTCGAACGTTAACAATATTTATGAGGCGGGTTAGGAATTTTTGCATTGGTGAACTGCACTCGAACTTCTATGAGACGAATCTCCATTATCCACCAAAACCATTTCGACTTATGGAGACTTCGAGTTAGAGAATTTTTTCAAAATTTACTAATTTATTTAAAACAAATTCACCTTTTTATTTGCTCTATATTAAATTTTACATATTTTGCAGTTACAAGTGGCAGCCACATATGCATTTGTTCTTAAATTCAGCTTAATCTAAAAACTTCCATGAAAAAAGGAATTCCCCCAAAAAAAATACAAAAACTCAAAAGCAGAAAAGGGAATTCCCCTAAAAAAAAGGGGTTCCCTAACTTAAAAATAAAATAAATATTTCTTTACTCTTAACACTTAAACGAAATATGGGATTCCCCAAATAAAGAGAAAATAAAAATAAAAAAAAAAACAATAAAAAATTTGGATTGTTTCTATGAAAAATTCGACTTTGAGAAGGCACGTGGCTTTTTTAATTTTTTTGAGTTACGGAGGAATTCGACTTACAGAAGTTCGAGTTATGGAAGTAAAATTGTATACACTTTGAGCACTAAACGCTACTGCCTTTTGATTTGGTTCGAGTTATAGAAAATTCAACTAAAAAGGCGTTCCAATTATGGAAGTTCGACTGTATTTGCTTACATAAAATTAATACGGAAATGATTTAATAAATATAATTAACAATATGACATTTGAAAATGCTACAATGATTTTGAAATACCTAAAAAAGTGTAGACTTTACAACGAATTATAGAAAAAAAATATTTTTTTATAGCTTTTTAATAAAAAAAAAATTAATACGAACTTTTATGTTGTAATAATTCAGTACAGGTTTCCCTAGATAAGTGCATAATTTTGCGTAAGAATATACAAAGTATTTGCAATAAATATTTCAGCAAAATATTAATGGCTGACTTTTACTAGATTAGGGGCATGGCCCACTGTACTATGATTTAAAAAGAAAACATTACAAAACAATTATTATGTAAGCAAAGCTTAATATTGAACTTAATAGAAAGTAGAATATTGCTAAAATTTAAATTAAAATCTATTGATTACTAGTTTAACAGCATATCTGCGATAAATCTTGGGAGCGAGACAACTTTTAAGCATTTCTGTGGGAAAAATAGAAAGTATTGAATTTATTTTTTATTCACCTGAGTTTCAGTTAAATGCAATTGTTTAGCCAAAGCTGTCCTCTTAGCTACCGATAGATATTTTCCCCTTTCAAATTCCGTTTCCAAAGCCTTTATTTGGGAAGCTGAGAAGGCAGTACGTGGACGCTTCTTACGATCATCATTGGAACCTTGAAAACAATATAATAAAAGAAATTTGCATTGAAATATAAATTGGAAAAGTGTAAACATTTTATTAATTATTTTATTATTTATTTGGCTTAAAGTTTTATATAAGAAAATAAGTTTTTATGAAGATACAACAGAGCGGAACGCCTACTCGTATATTACTTTTAACCAATCAGATGCTGTTTATGTTTGGCCATCAGCATTTCGGCCATGTTGTATTCATCTGCATGTTTTATTTTCATCTCATTTATATCATAATTATTTTCATTCCTTATAAATTTTCTACACATTGAACAATTTGCTTTAAATAATGTAGAAATAAGTGCTCATTTAATTTCAATTATTTTTTCTATTGCTTAATTTTTATTGTTACAAATTACGACATGTCAGCTTAACTGGCAATTTGCTTAAGTAAATTTTTGGCGGAAAATACAAACTAATGCCAATTTATTTTTTTTTTGGCAGACGAACAATTTGTGTGTCTAATAAGGGACTAAAATCGCTCTTGTTTTCAATTAAACTTTTATAATTTTTTATTTTGTTTTATTGGTCTACCTTCAAAAGTGCTTTGAGCCAAAGTTTGTGTTGAAGCTGATCAATACGCCGGCATTCTGTTTGGACTAAGACCAAACATATATATTAAATAATTTTGGAAAAACAATTCCAAATAATTCCTTTATCAATTTCCTATTTCCGAAAAATATATTAGGAGTTTCAAAAATGCAATGTTGGTCAGCTTTGAAATCCACCCATGTATATATGGAAAGTGGATATGGTACATTTGAGAGAGAAATCAAGGGTCGTATAACATATCTCACACGCCTGCTAGATTGAGGTGCCCTTATCTACAAAATAATAAGTTTTGAAAAATCTTTGCCTTCAAAAAAGTAACTGTATCCTGCACAAATGACATTCTTATATCACAGATCTCCTTGAAGTATATTTTCTGACGCTAAAAAGAGGAAAAAGCCTACACTTATAATTGCATTCCTTTACTTTTGCTATTAAATCTGTTTTCGGTAAATATGCTACACAAATCTCTTTTAATAAAACCAGGAAGAGAAAATGTAAAGTAAGACTTTCCAAAAAACTAGACAAAGAAAAAAAATAATCAAAAAAAGCACTTTTTTTTTAAATTATTAAAAAAAATGTAGTCTTGTAAGTCATAAAACAATTACCAATTTCAGATCAAAAAGCATTATTTTTATTAAAAAAAGTATACTTTCCTGCAATATAGTTCATAGCCAAGTTATAAAAAAATTTGATTTCATTTAGCGTTTTAGTACTTTTAAATTCGTTTTGTATTTTTTAATAATTTTAATGAAAAAGATATTAAAGACTAAAATGGCGTTAAAGGGCTACATCGTCGAAAAATATGCCCGAAACGTACCAAAATGCCTTCACTTACTCAAATACTTTATTATGAGTGCAGTCTGAGTTTAAGGCCCTGATAGACTCTACACAGGGGTACGATTTGCCAAATATGGTCTCTGCTGAAAAAATAGCATAATGTGGCCTAAAAATTTCAAACATTACAAAAAATGACAATTTTCATGCGATCAGAGTTGATTTTACTACAATCAAAAAAGAAAACATTGTTTGCTTCATTTTTGTTGGAGAGAATGGCATCGGCATCGCCATTTTCATGTAATTATTTATGGTGATCAGTTGTTCGACTGTGTAGCATAGTGAAACATGGCCTTTACATGCCGCAATAATCAGATTCCATTTTATTTCATTTTCGTAAATTATCGTAAACTGTTTTCACGCCTTGAAATTTGCATAATAACATAATGAAATACGAATAAACTTTACAGTGAAAAAATTTCCCGCCATTATAAGCACAACTCACAAATAATAACACAAATATAGACACAAATAACATTTATAACACAAATAATGAGTTATAAAGGCAACTATACTCGAATAATGACAATTTACACAATATTGATTTATTATTTATCTTCAAATCCTCGAAGCCAATGAAAAGCTTTGTTTTCCACTGTACACCTTAAATCCCAAAATATCTCCTTAATCCCACTTACGGGTAATTTACAAAAAATGCACCCCTGCATTTGTTTACATTTGCGCTCTTGTAATTAATTTGTTATGAAATTGCAAATTCAGGACATGCTCAACAAGTTGCTGTTAAAGAAAATTTAAATTTTTAAAAAAATACAAAAGAATTAATCTTAAAACTGTACAAAAATTGTTAATTACTGGAATCTTAAGTCGTGGATTATAAAAATTATTCAATATTTTGTAAAAATAAAAATCAAACTGTGGCAGCAAACTTTCCGTTTTTGTTGTCAAAATTCTGAAATCTTCAAGAAAATCTTTAATTGGTAATAAAATTAATGAATTTAAATTTATAAAAAACGAATAGTGTAACAAACATAAAAGTGTGCGGTGATCATTGATGAAAGTAAATTCCAAATTTCTTTTAAAAAAATTGATAATATATGTGGAAAACCGATCCAACTGAAAAGCATTTTGCAAATTCGTCACATTACCGGTTTCAGTGGCAAGAACAGGAATGTTTTTCCAACTACACATCATATTTTTAACAAATTATTTATTTATTTTGTATTAGTTTTGGATAAACATGCTGATTAAAAGTTCCCCGTGCCATTAGAAAAAATGTAAGTCCAACTATTGCAGACTGCAAGAAAAATTATTAACTGAACGTGTAAAATATTTTTATCAAATTCAAGTCGTGATAATTGCTTAGAATAAATTTAAAATGTACTGGCGGGTAAATTGGTCATATCCGTCTTTCCTAGATTGTTCAGCCTGTCTACACCAGTAACAATTGATTTTCATATGGTGAATGTTTCTTACTGCCTTCTTCCACAGTCGGGGAACGGCCTCTCTAAGAGCGCAGTTCACACTTCATATTAGTGCTTGTTACAGAATCTTCTTAAACTGAACCAAAAGATTTTGTTGTATCCACAATCTTCTCAGAAAATAGTGGTTTGATGAAATCTCCTTTCCATAAAATTCTCAATATTTTCATTCTGCTAAAGCCAACATTAACTAGTCGGTTGATCATTTTGGTTCAAATATGTTGGAAATATTGCAGCCACCAGCTACAGAGAATCTACTGCATAAGTTCAGATTTTTCGTAAGAATTTAAATTCTTCCGAGCTTTTTATTATGCGCATATTCGAATGCCATCAAACAATTCTCAGCTGACGTTGGTCTTTACTTACAGGTTTCAAAATAGTTATCAACTCAATTCCTTGTTTAATATAAATTTGTTTATGTTGGAAAAATGTCTCTCAGGTGCAATATATATAAAAATGAAAATCAGCTAAATTTATTAACATTTTAAATATGTTAAGGAGGTATCACAGAACTGAATCCTAAATGAGAGCTCGGGCGGAAGTGATCCCAAAAATTGAGTTGAATAATTCTTTCTTCAAGGATTAAGGGGGCAGTGCCGTTAGAACGTGACAGTCGTTCAAAAAGGGGATTTGAAGCTTTCTTTGGGAGCTGATCTCTGCTTCTCTCGGAAGTAAAAAACTCGGCCCTAAGCCCTATTCGCAATTTAACTATACGGATAAATTGTAGCATTCCAAATTACTTAATATGGTATTATGTGATCTACGTTGAACAATTTAAGAAACTTTACATACGAGGTGTGATCAAAAATAATCGTTGGTACACATGTCTATTATATAAGACGTGAAGGGTTTGCTAACAGTTTTCTTCGCTTGCAATGGCGTGCAGCATCATGAGTTCTTGCCACAATGCTGTACGGTCAATAAGGAATACTGCCTTGAAGTACTTAATATTATATATATATATAATATTATAATATATATGATAGTAATAGATTTGCTAACAACTTCGTTTCATCTTTTCAGAGAATGCGAATGATTGAAATTCAATCAGATATTTTAAGTCTAATAAAATCTGTCAGATATTTGTGTGCGTAAACCAATCCTGCTTCAAAGTTCAATAAAGGCACATATTTTAAAATCTTCGTTCCTTTTTTTCCTAATGATTATTATTAAAGGTTATGGAATATATTCCTTATAGGTTATATTCAATATTCCAATTGACATTTTACGTGACCATTTCAAAGAAGCTTGCTAATATAGACAAAATTAGTGGTGGCCGCAAGCCGTCAATTCTGGTGGTTACTAAGCGACTTCCAATATCCCAACAGCTTCTTCAAATCACTATCTTGCCTTTTAAGTTCAAATTTTGCCGAGAAAGCGAGTCACCTATAATCCAGAAATTCGAACAAGTGCTGAAGGTTAATCAGTTCAATTAGAGTCAGCTTTGCGATTAAAATCTTTTTTTTCAATACGTCTTAGTGGAATACCGTATATGTGACATTTATCAAAGAGAGTAGAGAAACAGGCTACAACCCCTAGAAATCCGCCTCTTCATTCACTCCATTCCCTCTAGTTATTTTAAACTGGCACACTGGCAAAGATTCTGAGAACTCAATCTCCTTTTTTGTGTTTTCATTAAGTTCATATTAAATTTCTTTTTTTTTTTTGAATTTATTAAAAAAGTTCGCGGTCTGAAACTTTAATTTTGTGGTTATTGAAAGTAACATTTAATTAATTTAAGAAATTATTCAAGTGTACATTCACATCAGGAAGAGAGATATTTACACAGTCCTTGAAGGAATTCAGTGTTCTCCAGGTAAGTTTACCTTTTTGTCATTCGCCATATTTTTATTGCTTTTTAAAGATCAAGATTCAAGACACTGATTATTTTTTTAGAAAATTTTCAGAGATATATCAATTTTTTAAAAATGAAAAGTTTTGGGGCCACTCAAAGTTAAAAAACTAAGCTAGTTTTAGAGATTAATGTTTCTTAATTTGCACAAAGTTCGAGTAGGAGTGTTAACTCTTACCGTGATCATCTTCTGAAGTGATATCGCTTTTACCATCATCCAGAGTATCATCGTTGAAACTTAATTCCGGACTTGAAGTTCTTAGTTCAATATTCCCGATTCTGTGTAAATTATCACTATTTTCATTTAAATTTCCTCCACAATAATCGTTAACTGCCGTATTTAAATCAAAGTTATTCTTGTTGTGATCGATTTCACCAGCCAGAACGGGCTTGGAAAGAATATTCTCAATAGAAAAGCTATTCCGATAACGATTCAGTACCGAAGGAGTTTCCATATTCTTCTATATTATTGAGGAAAATGCTTACGAAAGTACTGACTTTCCGTCACGCAACCGTTTGCTATAAAAATTATTTTAAAACTAAATTTTGCATTACATCGCCACAGAACAAGAAGTGTATTCAAAATCGTCTTTGAGAACTTCAGCCCATATGAAAATAACCAATTGGGGAAAGATTTAAATATAGACTAAAGAAAAAGACATGATCTGCACCAGTGCGTGCCTGCTCTTTCTAGTAGCAGTGTGCTCAGAATTAGATGCGAGCATATAAAAATTTTAGTGGTGTTGTATGTGCAACATGTGTGAAATTTGTAACACCCCAAGAGGCACGATCTTTTACATTTCAGCTAAACAAATATGTAGATCGCAGCCACTTGAATAGAATTATTCGTGTTTGCAGAGGGGCGTTGCCTTTTAAATATCGATCCTTAATGTTGATTGTCTTGCGACAGCAGCAAAATTCTCATATGTTTGTAATAATTGCGTATAATTGAAACTTGATGTCTCTATTAAGAAGCATTTAAAGCCACATAAAGATCATCATTTTTCAACTAATGAGCAACAAGCAGGTTCATTAAGCAAAAGTACAACAAAAATTGCAGCTCGCCTCTCTGTAAATATGAAATGTTTTCAAATTTTTCTGGTAAATGCCTAATTTAGCACTTTGCTCACAATAATTTGTCAATTATATTAAAATTATTTCTATTCCCTCCGTCGTCTCAGCCTGGTTGCTTTCAGCCTGTTCCTAATATGTGTATTTTTTGTATTTTTATTTTTATTTTCATTTATTTTTTATAGTGAATTCATTTTATTTTTCGCTACATAAAACTTTTTAAATTAATTGAAGATATTTTGTTTAAATTTGTCACAATTAATAAGTATTTTTATTTAAATTTGTAATAATAAATAACAAAATATTTTCGCTTAATTAAATAGTTTAAATTAAATGAAAATGTCTGATGAAATATTTTTGGCACATAGAAAGTATGCGAATAGTTTCAGTTCTTAACGATAATTCTTGCTGCCTTTCCTCTTCTTCTCTATATGTTTTAAGGTTAACTCGATGCCCTTGGCTTTCCCAGCCTTTCATTTTTCCTCATCACACCGAAGCGAATACATTTATTTTTTAATAAAAAACTTTGATCTCTATTATTCTTAATAGCGAAGATTCTTAACTGATCGCTACTCTTAACGATTTTCGCATATTGTTGTTAATATACTGATGTTAACAACTTAACGTGTTTGGCAAGAGCTTTAAGTTATCTATCCTCGTTGTGCATAGCAGTAACGCTGATATTATTCGTTATCTTACTTTTAATATCCAGAAAAATCGGCCAAGTGACGAATTTTTGGCCGTATATACTAGTAACTACAACTGCCCGTAACCGTGCGGTCACTTGAAATATGTGGCGAAACTTCCGACATATATCTACGAGTATATTATATAAAAATATTCTCCGGAAAAGCTCAGACGATAAAGAAGATAATTAAATAGCTTTTAAAATAACAAAAAATTTTTTATGTTATATATGACTTATACGAGGAAATGAAACGAGTGTGCCGTCTTGGACGAGATTCGTCTTACTTTTTCTAGAGTATGACTTATAGAATCAACTTGGTCGGCTGTGAATAACCCAATAAACATTTTGTCTTGAAATGGATTGCAAAATATACATATACTTTACTTCTGGAATGTATATGCGCACGGTGGGCAAATCTTTCTTTACAATATATTCATTGCGGAGCGCTAGTCCGTATTGCTACAAAATTTGCACAAAGAGGCGTCATGACTCCAAACACGTGCCTTTAAAATGTTAGGGTTCTCCTTCTTTAAATGTCGATTACTCAAAACATATCCTGATTTTTAATATAATTTCAACTGTTTTGAAGTGTTTGCAGGGTCTTCTTTGCGAGCTAGTAGTGCGTATTGGTCCAGCTTTTCATATTTCGCCTTAAAATTTTCCCCATTGGGTCACGTGTGCCTTCATGTACATACAAGAAAATTTTAAGTTTCTCATTCAAAATGTTTTGTTAATTAATGTCTGCGAGCGGGACACAAAAGTTCTCCAGGCTAACTAACAAAACCCATACAGGCCCGCATCTAAAAAGTAATTAATAATTTTTTTTATGCTACTTTTACATTATCTGTTCTTAAATTATAAAAAAAGCAGTGGAGTTCATAAAGTAAATTAGGTATTTTATAGTCTATTTAAATATTGGCAGGAAGACCGATAATGCAAACGCATATTCTTTTAGTGAAATATTTTGTTCGATTAGCTTTGGCGGCCTCTGTGCCGTGACACTGAGTGCTCTTTATCGGCCCACTGGATAGTGCATTCCCCATTATTCTCCTTTATAAACGCTTTTACATATAAAGTTAACAATCCCTTAGTAGAATTTGCCTGTCTAAACTGGTCAGGGTTCTCTCAGACATTTCCTTTTTTTTATAATTAAACTCAAATAAACTTGTCTTTGATTTCTAAGAAAAGCTTGATGTTTTTTCAATAAAACATTTTAATCAAATTATGAGCACTTCAGTTTCATTCTCTCTTAAAAGCAATGAAATATAGAAATTTTATTCACTTTTAATAAGCAATTAGAAAAATTAAGTTGTCATTTTGATATGCGATCATAAAGCACACGGCAAATTTGATCATTATATTAAATCATTTTGACACAACAGTCAAGCATAAATGCGACAGCGCCAACAATGTGATTAAAACGTAAATATGAACAATTCATAAACTTTAATAAGTGTACGTGTAAAATTTATGTGTATGTATTTTGTCACGCCTTTGGAACCGAACGCATGAAATTCATTAGGGCGAAATCTAAAAAGCGAATATAAAAGCTAATAAAGTGTCATGCAAGTCGCTCCGACTTTAAGGAGTTGTTTTTAAATGGTAGCCTGAAATATGAAGAAGACAATTTTTTTCGCTCCACTGTTTCAAAAAAGGATGCCTGTAAAATATTCTCCCTCTCCTTGCTTGTGGCAAATATTTGCAAATCGCGCGATTTTGTGCGAAACCGTACCATCGCGTAATAATTTCCACCTTAATATTTTCCATATTATACAATCGGTAAAAACTGGCCACCTCCTTTTTCTGTCTCACCCAACTTAAATTCTGCGTAAGAATTTTATTTATTAATTAGCGTTAAAGCGTACACGCGAAAAACACACGATTTTACCCTAAAAACCATTTTGAGGCGCATGAAGGAGTGTTAAATGCTGAGTGTTCGAATGCTTTATTCGTTCATAATGATTGTACTCGGAAAAAAATAATACGAGTAGATGATACTCTACTTCATGCAGTAGAAGAATAGAAAAAGAAGGTGTTGGGCAAAACAGCAGAACATCCGTTACTAGTGGGGCGATTTCTTAAATATTATAAACTTGAAACATGTATGATTGCCTTCGTTATTAGCATAAGAGAGGAAGTTGTCACATCCTCTTTTTTTCTTTTCAAGTTATTTGGCACGCCTCTCATTCCTCCCTTTTTGGACCGAAAATTTCATCAGATGGAAAATCAAATGCCATAAGTCGCAAGCCTCTATCGAAATCTAATCGTGGTGATAACTCATGGTTTCCAATCTGCATATTCATTGCTGTTTTGCAAATCCGATCGTTATCGTGGATGTTTTGCGATTTGTCGCTTTCATCAAATCCAATTCATTGATGAACTATTCCGGCAAGTGGTCCGTGTAACTGCTAAATCTTACTCTACAAGCAAAATATTTATTAAGCACTATTCTTGAAAAAATTGGAGCGCTTTAATCTAAATAGAATATTCATAGCTTTTCTCTCTATTTCAGTTCCAATCGGGCAGCTCCGTGAAATTTAAAGAACTACAATTTTTAGCTCTCTAACTTCTCGCTCCCAAGTCGTAATGTAACCACGAACATATTGTCAAGTTTAGTGCGAGTTTACTCATTCCTTAACTGATCTGTGGTATACGGGAAGTGAAACGCTCTTCTGTTCTAAGTAAATATGATCCCGCTCAGCCCTACCGTGCGCTTAAAAATAGAGCCAACTTATTAAGAGGAAATGCAACGAATTTTATTATTTTTTGAATTTTAATTTTCAAGATATTCAGTGCTGCCACGTACAAAGTTCCTTAGATCACTGACAAGAGTGGGCTTCACTATAGTTGGTCCAAAGTATGAGGCAATTTAAAATAAATTGGAAATATAAAAATTGTATTGAGGCTGAATTTTACCATATGGTTGAATAGCGTGTTAAAAGAAGGTATGGGCTTACTTCTTGGATCGCCTTCCTTTCTCCCATTTCATTCATCTAGGATCTATTGGTAACAATATTGATATGGTATTCCATACACTAATTGTGCCCGCCGTGGCTGCCTCTAACCGATATCTCACAGCGATGGCTATTCTTCAATGGCAGACTTAGAAGCAAATGGAAAACTTTCCATCTTAATCTTAGCAGGCCACAAAACTATAGACGTAATTATTATTTCTTACCCTTGATGGAGTTCGCCACCTTTGTCTACATTGTCTAATTCCGGCGCTGGTACTTTCGTACTTCTTCTGGTTACACGTGTGGGAGGCCATGATGAGGGTCATGTTTTACGTACTTTCTGTTTACCACGGTGCAAACTTTCCAAATTATAATTTTCAAAAAAGTTATGTGTTATTCCCACCTTTCCGGTCTTATTTTGTAATTCTCATTCACTGTTGCAACATTTTGTATAACCATTAACAAGATGAGTTTTTAATTGTGGAATTGCCACAAGTTCGAACCACGCAAATAAATTTAATAATATGTATTTAAAAATTGGAATGTCTTAATAGATTTATTTATATAATTTATTTTTATTTATTTTCATCTATTCCTGATTTTGTTCAAGTGTATCTATAATATGTACTCCCTTAACATGTTGATCTTTTTATATATTTCTTAAACCGCATCATAAATAATTAAGACATTTTAATAAATGTTGGCAAAAGCTCAAAGAATCTTTGTAAAGATCAAGAATACACATTTTTAATGGCTTGCGGATTTAGCGTTGAAAGAACAGAGAGAAAACAAAATTAAATCATAATTATTCTCCATTTTGTTTAACTACAAGTCAAAACTCTCAAGTGATACTTTCTCCTTCATATGCCCCAACAGATTTTTTATGAATAAGATGATAAAATAAAAATGAATATGAATTATTAAAAAAGTTCTACATTTTTTTTCTCGCTTTTTAATGACGCTTGTTTGCTTCATTTATGACTTAGTTAAGTATTCATTAGTTCAGCAATTTCAAATTATATTCGTCCGAATGTTTCGTTCAAGTGTTTTTAATTTCGTTCAGTATACGGCTAATTAGTCATTCAATAATAGCTACAGATTGGCAATATTCATTAAAATATGAACCATACAAATAAATATCTTTTTTATATGTAATTTATACATATTTATTTTTCAGCTAAGCAATTGTTTTAAATTTATGTTTATAATTTATATTTCTCAATAAAATAAATCACTCAGTTAATATTCATGCCGGCATTTAGCTTATAAACGAGATATTTTAATTATAGAAAACCAAATCCTATTAACAATAATTCCTAATGAACAAATCTCTAAAACTGGCAACGCTGCCCACCACCTGCATCAGTTCCCCGTAATTTATACAGTATAATCTCGATACTTCGCACACCTGAATATCCGGACAACGCGATAAACCGGACGGTTAATTTGTTGCCATTAAGTACTCTATAATCCGGACACCATCCTTATTTTCTACCTCAACAATTCGGACAGCACTTATTTCTTGCGCTTCTGCAATAAAAATTAATTATCGTAAAAGGTTTTTTTCCAGACATTTTATCAAGTTCGGAAAATCTCGTGGATGCTCTTAAAAAAAATAGCCTTTTTGATTTGCAATACTTGGGATGAAGTTGGGACAAATATTCTTAAAAAGTCTTTTAATAAAAATTTTTATGAAGACGAATGGGACACAGACGATGAAGTTCTTCTAGCAAGACTGACACGTAGCGATTCCGCCGAAGGTGCTGATTTCGCACCTGCCAGATTAATTCTACTGATGTAAATGAGTGCTTGAATGACGAAGTTGAAAGCAACGATGATGGGACTGAAGAAAATGGTCAGGTTGAATCATTCACTGTATTAAATATTGCGAAGAGCAGGAACTTCCTGCTGGGGTTTTTTAAAGAATACTATAATTTACTCCTTTTTCGGAAAATCGGATATTTTGATATTTCGGACACCATTTGGTTTTTATTTGTCCGGACTATCGAGATTATACTGTAATAATTGATAAAGTAGTTGACAAAGTCATCAAGCAAATTTGATTACATTTATAATAAATATTCGGATAAAGTTACGAGCTAAACATATGTATCCTTTAAGTCCTTTGGAAATGTGTTCCAATTATTCCTCCAAAAAATATATAATAATTGTGTTATATGTGTAAGTACTTGTTAAAACATTTATAAATTTAATACAATAGTTGTAATTGTTTCTTTGTACATTTTTCGTCATTCCAACATTTTAAAATTGTATCTCATATTACGGTCTTTAACACCCAATACTAATTACTCACTAAAATAAATGACCAGATAATTAATTTTGTGGAAATATTCGTGGAAGAGATACAGAAAAGAGTTCATTACACTCCCTTTAAAAAAGACAAATAGGGAAAAAGAAAATCCTTTAAAAAATTAAATGGAATGGAATGAAATGGAACAACTCAGCAGTGTTGCCAGAACGCTGTATTTTACAATACAATACAATTTAGAAAAGCATTTTATTATTATGAATTTTAGTTAGAGTGGAACAGTATTGATGGAAAACATTTTTATTATTAATTGTTAATCTGGTTGTGGCCATAAGCCTATAACCGATTCGAAGTATATTAATTGTATAACTGATGGCTATTGAAGCTTGAAAGAAATACATTTTTTTTATAAATTTATTTGATTATTATTATTAAAAAAATTCATAAAACATTTATGTTACAGAAATGACAACAGGACGTTGTTATTAAGGACATTTTGCGCTGAAGACTGCACAATTGCACATGTTGGCAGACACTTAATTATTTTAAAATTTCCAGCAACAGTTTCTAGAGATAACATTGAATATTTTTGTTACCTTTCCAAATATATTACATATTATAAAATGTCATAACATAATATTAAACTGTTAAGGTCGAGCTTACACTGTTCCTTATCGCATAATAAATCAGAAATGGATTTCAATTGTTAGTGAATATAATGCTGGTGATGGGGTTTATTTAAAGTCGAAACAATCGTTCTCATATAAATATAAGAATTTTATTATTAAATTTTTCTGCCTTCAATATTGTTGAGGCATCCGAACTAAAATTGATTCAATGCTAAAAAAAATGTTTTTGGGCAACACGATTATTCAAAATTTTGTTATGAATCCCATATTTAGGCAGCAACAGGTTTAAGGCAAGTAATTTTCATTTTCAATAAATATGTTTGCTGGGCTATTTCTCCTGCCAGCCTTCTCACTTAAAATTGTAAAAATTGGTTTAACATTATAGAGGATATATCTGTTTGTTAAATTAAATTTATTTTTTTTATTTAGTGTTAATAAAACTCAATTTTATTTTTAATTTTAGTCTATTTTTAAAAATTTTCTATATATTTTGTTAATTATATTTAATTTTCTAAAAATATTATTAAATTGTTTGCAAAACATCGGAAAAATATAAAAAATTTATCAGAGCAGCCTTGAAGTTTAAAAATTGAATTCCACAGTGAACGATGAAAATTATCTTAAGCTTTAACCATTTGGCAACACTGGCTATCACCTTCACTAATTTGTATTTCATTGGAGTGAATATACACTTAAAATGTACAACCAACAAACTGCAAAGGCGGTACATTTTTAGAAAACAATATTTAAATAAGAAACACAATCAGCATTCTATTATTTTAACATCGCCACAAATTACGCAACTACAGATGTTTCGAAAACAAATATTTTCAAACTACACCAACAAACAGAGAGAGGAAAACGAAAAAAAGGAAGAATCTTCAAGAGTCATCTTCGCATTGCCAGTGTTTATCCATTCAGATACGAGCACATGTACTCGAACTCAAACATACATACATAATTAATGTTTGAAACTTCATCATTTCTTCAGAGCCTCTTAAATGCTTGTTCCTTAAATGAACATGAACGAAAAGAGGGACGATGTGCCCGTCGCTATTCCATACACACGAGTCACGTGATTTATTTGATTTTGGTGACAAACACTTGAAATGGTGATGATTTATAATGAAGATATATGCACGAGTATTAATAATTTTCAAATAAAATTTCTGATACGGTTTCGCATCATTTAAAAAATTTCAAATGGTGCTTAAATTATGAATTTTTAAAATTTTAATTCTTTTTCTCTCACTTTTCATTAAGGCTTTGAGATTATTTCAATAAAACCACATTTTTTATTAAGTTCTACTTTTTCAGAAACATAATTCAATCTTAATTTTGTAGGCTAACAGGTGTCCTTATCGCCGACTAAGGAAGGATCGTCCATCATTTTATATTAAATTGAATAACAAGTATTTATAATGATGAATGAGAAGCTTAAGGAAGAGAAAATTGTTTTATTCTAGTGTATAACAGAGTTGAAATTTATGATGTTACAAAAAATAAAACAGCTGTTTTTTGTTTATCTTTTAATATTGTAGAGAGAAACGAATGTATTTCAAAAAAATAAGCACTTATATAATTGTTAATCAAATCAAAATGCACATGTATTGTTAATAACTATAATTGCTTTTTTAACCCATTAAGGCCAAAAACTATACCATTAATAATTAACCCATAATAATACCAATATGCCCACTAATAATAATTCACATGTCACTAGATCGAGATTTACATTTACTAAAAATAAAGCAACATGAAACCGAGTGCACTTGACTGAGATAAGCAGTTTAATGCTCAAGCCTGGTGTAGACTGGTTGAATGGCTTTTCCTTAAGATTCATGCCAACTTGTTCTTGCAAAAATAACAGTTAGGCTTCTACTCCAATCCCCATAGGTAATGCATTACTCTTAAACAAGATTTCATTTATAGCATTCAATATTTCTATCTGTATCTTCAGGAAACAAGTCAATTAAACTTTCACTGCAATGAGGAAATAGTTTAATTTATTTATACATAAAGTTCATAAATCCAATGAAAAAGGCTGCATTGATAAAATTAACTGAAAAATATGTGCAAAAATTCATTTTCCGAATTAAGAGATTTAAATAAAATACGAATTAATTGATTAATTGATTAGTCCCTGACATTCCTCGCACTAGAGAAGTTCCCAGCTACTATTAGTTGTTGAAGGCGAATAATGGTTGGCATTCATCATGCCAGGACTTTGTAGTTCTTTTATCCGAAATATTTTGCTCTATTTTTCTAAATAATTTGCCACTTCTAATAGCGATCAGCAATCTGAATGGATTTTTCGTTAGATAGAAATCGAATAGAAGCAGTTACTGGATTTCTAGATCTAATTTGATTGATCACGATTCCAAATTCAACTTTGATAATTATAGTGTAGCGAGCTCGTTTTCATGAAACGTTGGAATAATTCAAAAATGGTAGACATCGCGAGCAAGGCTCACTCCGGCATATGGATCTGAGATACTTATATTTATTATCCGAAAAATTCCATTAAGTCAGTTCAGAAACAATTTTTATCCTTTTGCTGGAGGGGGGGAAAAAAAATTGAATTTTGATGGTCTCCTGCCATGTTCTGCCAGGATATTCAGGATTAATTTGTCGACTCTGCAAAGTAGACAATTAATGTTTAATTTTAAAAACAAAGTAATTTGTTCTGAATTCCTACAGAGAAATTTTGCTGCTTGTATATTCTCTAATAAATCTAATCGGTATTTTTCTGAAATATTAAGCAGAAATATAATGGTGTAGCAGTCATATTTATGTTATTATTCCATCTTCATTATTCATACCAAATTCTTCATATGACTCCTGGCTCATAAATCCACTAAAAAATAATAATTTCTCAACAGAATATTATATTTACCCCACAAAAAAACCCCAAAGAGAAAAAATAAATGTCACAGCCAACCGAGCAAACACCTCCTCCTTTTTTTTATCATTATTAATAATTAAAGAAATAAAAAAGTGAACTTTTTTTCTTTGGCTGCCAAATGCCAAAATCTGCCTGGAGGAAATGTTGCGACTGAGTAACCATTTGTGCCTCCATTCATGTTTCAGAGATGGCTCTATTTCTCAGAATCAAAGCGCAGACGAACGATACTTCAGAGTGTTTGTTTATGGCAGAAGGCAGCAACCACTGAAGATTTTTGTTCCCATTGAAAGTTGTGGAATGTTTTTCTTTTTCTTTTTTTATTTTCATTTTAATTATGTATTTGTTGGAAGTTATTATGAATAATGATGTTCCTGCAACACGCTCATAAATTACAACCAATTATCAAATTAGATATAAAGAGAAGCAAACATGTATTTAAAAATTAAAAATTAAATAAAAACACATTTTCCTTCCTCCTCTGGCAAGTCTGATATGTCGAAGGCGTTTTTGAGAACAATGCACTCCAAGATAAGCGAAAAAATCTGCCATAGAGTTCGTCTGCTTTTAATGATGCAAGTCTAAGATCGCAAGGTAGCTTAAAGATTTCGGATTAAGATTTTCGGTAGCTTAAAGTTCTCTTTTCGAACTGAAAAGAAAGATAAACTGCCCTGCTTGAAAAGAAATCAGGTGCTAAGAACGTTCTCAATAGTGGAAGTCTGCATCCAATACCTTTTAGATTGTCATTATGTTGTCAACTGCAGCAATTCTCTTCAATCCAAATTGCTTGTCACGCCAAATGTTTATTATCTCTTTAACTCCATGGATTTGTAACGACGTCTGTCAACTCTTTCAATCCAACAAATTATAAAAGAGTATGTTTTCTCCCAAATTTCCCAGTAAGTGCAGAGTCCCCTAATATGACATAAATCAATCTGTAACAAAGTTGACAGATTTGAAGAAAAAGCAACCCTGTTCTTCGCAAGAGAACGATAATGACACAATTCAACTTTACGAAGAAAATTTTACTGTTATAATTCTCAAAATCAAAGCCTTCTCGTATAGCCGTGAAGTATGTTTTCCGCTATTAGGTGCAAAACTCGTAAGTAAATGTGAACTCATAGAGTGTAGAAGAATTGAAAAGCTGAATATTGGTTTTTGGAAATTCAGAGCAATTTATATACCGACTTCCGCTATTAGTTGCAAAACTCGTAAATAAACGTGAATTCATATCGCCAATGAATAACTGGGAAATAACTGGGGTATAGTTGCCCTGAAGAGCTGCTTTAGCATGCGGTGAAATGCCTATAGAGTGTAGATCAATTGAAAAGCTGAATATTAGTTTTTGGAAATTCAGAGTAATTTATATACCGGCTTCCGCCAATAGTTGCAAAACTCGTAAATAAACGTGAACTCATGCCGCCCATGAATAAGTGATAAATAACTGGGGTATAGTTGCCCTGAAGAGCTGCTTTAGCATGCGGTGAAATGCCTATAGAGTGTAGATCAATTGAAAAGCTATTAGTTGCAAAACCCGTATATAAACGTGAACCCATATCGCCCATGAATAACTGGGAAATAAGTGGGATATAGTTGCCCTGAAGAGCTGCTTTAGCATGCGGTGAAATGCCTATAGAGTGTAGATCAATTGAAAAGCTGATTATTGGTTTTTGGGAGTTGAGAGCAAGTTATATACCGATTTCCGCTATTAGTTGCACAACCCGTATATAAACATGAACTCATATCGCCTATGAATAACTGGGAAATAACTGGGGTATAGTTGCCCTGAAGAGCTGCTTTAGCATGCGGTGAAATGCCTATAGAGTGTAGATCAATTGAAAAGCTGAATATTAGTTTTTGGAAATTCAGAGTAATTTATATACCGACTATCTGATAATCACAACAAACTGAAGAAGAAATCACAACCATATATCCACTTCTGAAGTCTTACGTGGTGACTTTACATCCGCCCCCAAAATAAAATAATAAATAGGGCTTTCATGCTATTCAGCAAAGAGACGATGTGTCGAAAGGGCCCCTCATTGAAGAAGTTATAAAAATGTCTAGGATAATCTGCAGGATATACGAGTACATGGAGATACACATATTTATACAAAAAACCTTAAACTTCTCTAACAATTATTTTCTCTATTTTCTGAACCGAAATTCAAACAACTTCGCAGCAAGTAATTAGCGCGTATTTAGTTAAACAAAATACCATCGCTAAATCCAAAATTAGCAAATAATGTACACTCTGACCTATTTGGTAATTAATTTAAAACAATTACTCAAATTGCTTGTCATTTGACATGAGACAATGACAATTGTGTTAAATGTAAGTCTTCTCCTTTAATGAATACAAATTCAAGTGAAAATCTCTGCAATATAAATTAAGAATGTGAAAAAAATACAACGAGAAAAATTATTTCATTTTTATAACGAGTCTCTTCACTTTCAGATTTAAAATGAAGTTCTGAAAGATCTTGTAAATAGCGGTAAATTACCAGAGGAGGCAATCGTTTATCACCGCCGCTTCCCATGTGTGTGGAATTACTGCAACATATGCATATAGACTGGCTCCCCATTTTTTCTATAACCGAATAAAACTTTCCCAAAAAACCCCTCTAGTTACTCTGTGCTAGTAGACAACAATATCTTTTGCGCATTTAGCGTGCTAATTGGTGTTGCTTTACGCCCAAAGTCTTTTATAAATGTAGACAACAATTTACATCATGTTGGTTTAATGCTGCATTCTTAATAAATTACAAAGCGAAAACAAAACGAACAGAAAAACAAAAACAAAACAAAAAAAAAACGGAAGAGTTTTAAATATCTTAGGACGACTGACTTCGCCCCTCATTTACATCTTATTAGTCGTTTGTGCCATCTAAATATCAGCCAACCCTTACGATGTTGTCGCTTATATTTATGTCTCTAGAGAAGTATTTGTAGTCGCATAGCAATTGTGGTTCGCCTTTCGCAATTCGATATCAAACACTTTTACGGACAGATTACAAGTGATAATTGGTGTTGGCAGATTTATGGCTGAAAGTGATGAGCACATGTTTTAATTAATTTCCAAGAAACTTTTTGCAAACAACTTTGTTTAACACTGATTGGCCAATGAGTATTAATGTATACTTGTATAAAATTTCGATTTTTTGTAAGGGGGCACCCCAAACATTTTTTGGGGAAAAATCATGAAAATTTTAAAAAGGCTCATTTGTGTATTTTTTTTAATGAAAAACTGGCGTTTTTACTGCTCTTGTATGTTTATTTTATATTTCCAAATGTTTAAAATATATATTTGCTAATAATAGAGAGAAAAAAAATTTTTGATTTTTCGTAAAATTTTGAATTTTTGATAAGGGGTACCCTTTGCCTTTTTGGCTAAAAATCGTCAAATTTTCAAAATGTCCGTTTGTGTACTTTTGAGTAAAAAACTTGCGTTTTTATTGCTCTTATATGTTTATTTTATGTTTTCAATTGTTTAAAATATATATTTGCCAATAATAGAGAGAAAAAAAATTTTTCGATTTTTAGGAAAATTTTCAATTTCTGATAAGGGGGTACCCTTCGCATTTTTTGCCAAAAATCGTCAAATTTTCAAAATGTCCGTTTGTGTATTTTTGAACAAAAAACTTGCGTTTTTATTGCTCTTATATGTTTATTTTATGTTTTCAATTGTTTAAAATATATATTTGCTAATAATAGAGAGAAAAAAAAATTTTCGATTTTTGGGAAAATTTTCAATTTCTGATAAGGGGGTACCCTTCGCATTTTTTGCCAAAAATCGTCAAATTTTCAAAATGTCCGTTTGTGTATTTTTGAACAAAAAACTTGCGTTTTTATTGCTCTTATATGTTTATTTTATGTTTTCAATTGTTTAAAATATATATTTGCTAACAAAAAAGGAAAAAAAAATTTTTCGATTTTTGGGAAAATTTTCAATTTCTGATAAGGGGGTACCCTTTGCCTTTTTGGCTAAAAATCGTCAAATTTTCAAAATGTCCGTTTGTGTATTTTTGAACAAAAAACTTCCGTTTTTATTGCTCTTATATGTTTATTTTATGTTTTCAATTGTTTAAAATATATATTTGCTAATAATAGAGAGAAAAAAAATTTTTCGATTTTTGGGAAAATTTTCAATTTCTGCATTTTTGGCTAAAAATCGTCAAATTTTCAAAATGTCCGTTTGTGTACTTTTGAGTAAAAAACTTCCGTTTTTATTGCTCTTATATGTTTATTTTATGTTTTCAATTGTTTAAAATATATATTTGCTAATAATAGAGAGAAAAAAAATTTTTCGATTTTTGGGAAAATTTTCAATTTCTGCATTTTTGGCTAAAAATCGTCAAATTTTCAAAATGTCCGTTTGTGTACTTTTGAGTAAAAAACTTGCGTTTTTATTACTCTTGTATGTTTATTTTATGTTTTCAATTGTTTAAAATATATATTTGCTAATAATAGAGAGAAAAAAAATTTTTCGATTTTTAGGAAAATTTTCAATTTCTGATAAGGGGGTCCCCTTCGCATTTTTGGCCAAAAATCGTCAAATTTTGAAAATGTCCGTTTGTGTACTTTTGAGTAAAAAACTTGCGTTTTTATTGCTCTTGTATGTTTATTTTATGTTTTCAAACGTATTTAAAGATATTCAATTATATTGTTCGTATAATTTTTTATTTTATTTCTCGTGTTTGGCTTACGAAGCACAAGCAGGGCTCGTAACGGACTTAGACTCATTTAAAGGATGCACAAAATACTAAAAAAAAGTTTTTTAAAATTAATAAAAAGAAATGTCCAAAGGACATCATTCACTATCCTGAATCCTGAAAAAATAGTAGTCCTAAAAATGCATTTGTGTGAAAGCTTTTGGATAAACTAACAATTTTCAGGAGATCAGAGTTGCATTTACTTCAATCAGCAGAGAAAAAATTTATTTGCAACATATTTCTTTGATAGGACGACACCAACAATGCGATTTTTTAAGAAAGGATGGAGTTATAAAAAATTTTCATAACAATGAATCGTACGACTGGACGACATGCTGTCAGGACAGAACTTACTTTAAATAGCTTAGCGAAAACATTTGTTTGCCCGATTTTTCTGGAATAGTGTGACATCCACATAGTTAATCAGGGCTTTACACTCCCTGTTCTTCGTTGCCACACTGTTACGAATGTATTTTTTAAGAAGTGCAAAGTTGCGTAGAGGTTTTACAAAAGCTTCTCAAGAAAAAGTAGCAGTTTTGGAAGTTTTCCGTGCATTGAAAATGAATGGAAGAAACTGGGTTGGCGGAACTTTGTTTTCTGCTCCAGATTGGATTAGTTTTCCGTGACTCTCCAATATTCATACTTCAAATTGACAAAATATTAATGTAAAGCTTAAAAATGTTGCCTCTGGGTTTTTTTTTTCTTCTTATTAGCCAATCTGGTATTGGTATCACCTGTGGAAAGCTTTTCCTCTGCTTAAACTTCATATTATTATTTTTGTTAAAAATAAAACTCGTTACTTCATTTACATATAAGCACCTGAATTCCTTAATACGTTATTTATTTAGTTTATTGTCTGCCCTTTTATTTCTGTATTTATATGACATCTGTTTTTGTTTTATTTTCGTTTTGGCTCTAAGCATTAACAAAATAATCCTAAAGATCTAACAATATAATCATTTTACAACACCAATGTGACATTAAGTGGAAACGCAATTATGATTAATGTCAGCTAAAATATGAATCCACAGCGCAACAGCTAAACAGATGAATGATATTAGAATCCCAATGCGTTGAATGTACAACTCATAAAAAATGACAAAAAGTGTGCTAAAGGGGGGAAGTTTTTTAAATGTGTAGAGTTGCCATGTGAATGTCTTTACGAGTCAAATTGGGTTCTGAAAAAGTATCAATTGTCCTGCCTCAATAAGATCGGTTAAATATTTAATGATAATTGAAGTATCGAACAATTTGTATTTTTATACCCCTGTCAGACATAAATTTAAATTGAATCGATTTACTTGAGGATGTCATGGGTTCACATATGACTTTTACTATTTTTGACATTTTAATGTAATTCAGTGCCTTTGCCGTTTTACTCAATTTATGAAACATTTGAAAATAAATTGCCAACTTATAAATGGTTTAACTTCAATAAAAATACAAATAAAAGTTTTAATAATTGATCCTTATGTCTGAACAGGGCAATAATGGCTGATGGCACAAAGTGCTTTCAGCCTAGTTCGTTGTATTGATTTCGCTTTGGTTCTGATAGTGGTTTCTTATAGGCGAATGTCCATTATCTACTTAATGCTACTATATCCATGATGCTGATAAACCCCAGTTCATTCATTTCCATGTGACGTCCCTGTCAGCTTCAGTGTACAAACACCATCGTTCACGATCTTCAGTCTAGTCCAAGGATATATCAAGATCTCGTAACCCGTAACTAATGCAGTTACACACTAATAGGACTAGATCAATCTGCCATTCTCGCTACTATCTTATAAACAGATTATTCTCCCCCGGCACCCTTTAAAGTTGAATATGCAATTCTCGTTTTTAATATCTCATTAGTAACGGAATTAAGCAACACGGCTGCATTAAAATGTAGTTAAAGCGTTTGCAAACGAAAAATTATAAACGGGGTGAAGCTGTTTTCACTAAGTGATTTCAACGATATCGCCATATAAATCACCTCAAGCCTTCAAGTGAGCGTATTTTGTTTTAGTTTCGGTTTTATAGGAGGGGCTCAATTGGGTACCGTATTAGTTCTGTTGGTCTGCACAGAGGGGCTAATATTTGCAAGGAAGTGTTTTTGTCACGCCTATTGTTGATTGGGCGGCTGCCCTCCCCACACATTCTTTTGCTGCAGCAAAGTAGAGTTCTTACTGTTACACCGTGTAATAAAAACCGAACACCATACCAAAACTTTTCTTCTTCCTTTTTTATTCGGAATTGGTTTTGTGGTAACACTCTCACGATTTTTACAATGCTCAGCGTTACATACATATGATGCATTTTCTTGTATCACTTACGAAACAGCGTACACGATGATTTAAATAGTAGACCTTTGAAATTCCAGCATAATAGCGCCGCCTCACATCCTCTAATACACACATTACATGAGGAACTCAAACTCATTAAGTTTATGATATACGAGTATGTGTGTGTCTAGTTTTTTGTGTGCACGGCTATGAAGTATGCATTTGCTTGAATGTGTACGCGCATTTTGCGTATGCAATACTTGTATGGTATTGTACAGTAAAATAATGCGTGGCTATGCGTGTGATTAATTCGTTGTAGGAAATCATAAATTAGTTTGCGTTTAACAGAAACACCGTTTTCTCCAACAAATTGTTCCCCAATCAAACTATGAGATGAATATTAACTCATATTACTAAATTAATCAAATCCTATAACAAGAATTTTATAATGTACAGTTTTTAATATGCTGCTGTGTAAGCATTTATTATTTCTTAATTCACCCAGCCAATGTCATAATTTTAAATGTTTCTCCCTTCGTCCCCTTTGTTTTCGTTTATGTCGTCATTAGTGCAGCGGTACGTTGTAAGTGTAAATAGTTTGAAAACTAAAACTATTTAGGTGTCATATAATGTCATCATTGAAAATAATTAACTTTTTTGTATGTTGGCGCCATGCTGCCACATTTACTTAGGGCAGGCCAGGCAGGGAGATCAAAATTTACATGTATTGCCATCTCTCTTGTCTCCACCATCACAAACTATATATATGTATCAAATCTGTAATTATTTGATTTATTTTAATCTGACGACAGAATGACGACCCATTATCCTTAATTATCCTTTAAAATATTGCTCACTCTCTTTTATTTTATACATGAATAAGGAAGACTTCCAGGATTACCGGAAGAAATGGATTTTATTTTTTATTTAATTTCCTTTTAACGAACTAAAGCCATTTAGCATCCCTTCTTAAAATTCAATTAATTCTGAAAATGCAACGTCCTGTTAATCGCATTGAACAACAAACAACATGTGTGCCATTTTTCCTTAGTGTTTTTTATGAATTATCTTATTTAAATATGTTTATATCTAACGGATACAGACAACATTGCAAAGTACCCTGTTAATCGCACAGCCATCTAGTGTCGAATAGCATAAGTATAAAACATTACACTCGCACAGCCGTAGATTTCAATACCTGTTGGGATACTCAAAAGCATCCCAACAAACATAAGATTTTGTGAAATATATTCATTGAAAATTAGTTTTTTATATGGATTAATAAAAAAATATTTTGATACTTCTCCACAAAAAAAAAAAAATAATCGACTACTCGAATGCTTAAAGTATTCAAGTGAGTAAAACGAATAGAAATTGATGTGACAGATATAACAGTTTTAATTTTTGAACCACATATCGTTGTTATTATCATATTTTAAAATATTCCTGTATAGTTTTCTCAAATTTTTCGGTGTTAGAAAATTGTAAACAATTTATAAAATACGGTTTCAAATAAATTTTCTTTAAAATTTCTGAGAAAGTGCCATGTGGGGGAGAGCCTATAATAACCGGAAATCTCAAATAAATATATATTGTAATTTAATTAATGTTTAAGAATATGTTATAAAAAATTACGATATTAAAATTAATTTTGTGGAACTGAAATAAATTGGTTATATATCTGGTTTTCTATCAATTGCATTCATCCCATTGTGGATTATTATCAGCAAACATTTAATGGTTGTTTCAAGATTAGCCCGACATTTCCATTTGTTATAGTGTTATAAATAATAGTGTTTCGCTTGACAGAAAAAAGTTTTAATTATTGAACAACATATTAAAAAATAATTTGTTTTTTACAAAATCGTCCAAAAGTATGAAATAAATTTGATATAATCCTGATACCAGTTGTTCGTGGGTTTAAACTTGATCTCCGGTAGTCAAGAACTAAAAAAAACAATGAATTTTGATCAATTATCTGTAATTATGTCCGTGTGTCAATGTTAGTTATATAGCTTTGGTATTGTGTAATACATAAATGATCAATATTGACTAAATGATTGATATTGTCTTTTGTCATTTTCAATTTTTTAATTGAAGGCTATCAATATATAAATATTTTATAGCCGATGTTCTTAGCAACCGATGCTTCTAGCCATATTATAAATATATTCATATAATTATTAAATATATTTTATAAAACAGCTTGAGTACATATCATGTTTCATACAGCCATTGACATCAAGGCAAATATATAAAAAAATATGTAAGTTAAAAATTTTTTAGAAAAACAATTGTATGTTGTTTAAACAGATTTCCAAGAACCTGTTGAACTAATTAAATTTCGACAAATAAAACGTGCTCTCAATTAAATCCATGCGGTCATATTTATTTTAAAATCGTTTCCGTCAGAGATTTTAACAGTGTTGAAAAGAAAGGCAATTCCCTGATTTTATCGAAAATCCAAGATTACGCAAAATATACTGAATTATCCATCTCTGATAAAGAGTGAGTATTCGTACTCGCTCTCTCAAAGTATGAATAGATTAAACAACCCACAACAGCAACAACAACAACAACAACAACAACAAGAATGCACACTCACACATGGCTTGCGGAAGGTCAGGGTAAAAAATAGAAATGTATTTATTTTACTTTTTTGTATTTGTCGCTTTTCCTACGAGTATACTCGTATTAAGCAAACAGCACATGAACAGGTGAGTGTCAAAATGTGCCATTCAGTGAGAGCATCACCGGCATTGTTGTCAATGCTTAAGCATTGAAAATTTTCTATTTATAAACAATTAGAAAATCGAAAGCGCAAATAAATTTCAATTGCAATAATGCACGTACAACTGATTCTTAAATATTTATTAGAAAAGAGCAAATAGAATGCAAAACTGTTAAATCATAATTTATTTAATTAAAAAAAAATATTTTCGCGTACTATTCAAGGAAGTGAATGTGATTGTTTAAAAATTTGTCATGCTCAACTGCTGAATTACTGCCAGATGAACTTGCAGTTGTAAGAACTATTTCGCGCCAAAACAAGTTAAGAAAATTTTGCTTTTGTAAAATAATCTTACATTGTGAAAATTTAAGGCACCATGAAGAAAGTACTAATGAAAGATAGAATCTAATAAAGTAATTTTTTTTACCAACTCAAAATGCAAAACTATCGGCTTGGCCACAGGAAATCGAAGCCGCGACTTCCGGACTAGTAGGCTGTTCATTATCCGTTCCATTTATTGCTAACACGCTGTTAACGATTCTTTCGTGGTTAATTTAAAGGATACTTCGTTTTTATCAAATATTCTGATTGCATTTGTGTGTTATTCCCGCAACTTCCGCGAGGTGGATCTATTTTTAACTCTCTATGAAATAAATAATTGAAATATGCACCAAGACTTCTCTGGCAAAAGCGTTCTTCAAAGCTTTACAATAAACAGATATTACTTAAAAACAATAAAGCCAATAGATTCAGAATTAGATTGATAGGCTTTTGAGGAAAACGAGTTCAGAATGGCAAATCGCCACGTTCTTCTTATAAATATCACTTTGATTGTCGATAAATAGAAACAAGAAATTAATTTTTTCTCTAAATATCAATATTTAAAGCGTGGTAACTAAAGTTCTTAAAAAAAAGTAAAACTCTTTAGCACTTTGCGAACAGAAGCGGATAATATTTCGAGGAAACTCTCTACTTGAGCTGGAAAACCGTCAGGGTCTAGGCAAGAATTGAACCCGCTACCTCTGTTTTAGTAGGCTGAGCATTATTCATTCGCCTACGGAGGCTTTGAGTATTACAATAACCACAAACAAATCTTTCTTAAAGTCTTATGCAATTAGCTGGCTATAAGTGTCCTGTATGGAAAAATAAAGCTCAAATAAAAAGTTAAGCATTATTTATTTCGGCTTAGCATCAAAGGAAAAGCAGGCATGGAAAAAACTAATACTCGTGGCCATAAACTGCTACCAAGTAATACTTAATGGCGACTTTTTCGGAACGAAAAGTACTGACATCATCTAGATTGCCTTCTCTATGAGTGACGCCTTTCCCGATTCCGGCCTAATGTAATGTATTGCATCACCAAGTGGTAAAACAAACCAAATTGGTATTGGCTCATTTTCGGGGTTCAAAATCGTGCCCGACAAATGATCCTATGGAGTTTTTTTTTTTTTATGGAAAATCTTTTTCATTTTCAGCATTAAATATATTTTCTTAAAATCAAAAGTAAAGTAAATAATAATCTTCTTTCAAAAAATAATTAAAATATAAATAAATTTATTCTACTAAAAAGTAATACTAACATTAATAATAATAAAAAAAATTTTTAATAAAAATAAATTTAAATAATTATTATTAATAGAAATTAATTCACCAGCTATTAATATTAAAGAAACAATTCATAATGTTAATAAAATTAACCCTTTTTAGCAGGAATTTCATTAAAATAATAATTTAAGGCTTTTCATGCTCATCAATTAGTTTGAAGTTATTTTTTATTATCGAAGAAACAAATGAAAAGTTTTTAAACTTTAAATTATCTTTCAGCATGACTTGCAAACATGTTTTTTTTTAATTTTCCAGCTATTTAGTTAATTGTAATGACTTACTCGAATGCGCCGTGGTGTGATATTTAACACTTTGGCGCAAAAAATCTATTTATAAATTTATGCGGAAATTTCGTTTTGTTAATAATTATTATTCTCTCAATTAAAGTTGAATAATTTTATTATTTAGATATTGTTTTGTTAAGCTTTTCCTTTTTGCTTATTGCTGCTAATGTTTTTAAGGTTACGCACTTTATTAAATGTGTAATGAATAGACAATTTAAGCTTTTTTTTTTTTTTGATTTTTAATAAAGAACTGAAATAATACAAATGAATTAAATATGTTTTTAGCGAATATAAATTTGTACTAAAAACTGTTAAACATGCAATATTGCATTTTTAAGCGGAATTAAATGCCGGAAATTATTTAAATTAAATTGTAACTGTTATAACAATTTCAAAAAATTTACATTCACATTTTTATTAGCTGTCACAAAAATGTGTGGCAAAATAAGGAATAGTGCAATTTTAGTTAGTTTAGAAATGTTTCTGAATTTCCAGGTCTGTTTCATTTTAAATTTAACAAGTGAATATGCTTTAAATACAGTATAATCTCGATAGTGCGGACACATAAAAATCAAGTGTTGTCCGAAATATCAAAGTGTCTGAATTTCCGAAACAAGAGAAAAATTAAAGTAGTCTTTTGTCTTTTCGCCTCCGTAGGCGAATAAATAATGCTTAGCTTATTAAAGCGGAGGTCGCGGGTTCGATTCCTGCCTAGAACCTGGCTGTTCTTTTTATGTATATATTTACCGTGTATAGGAAACTTATTTTTATTTACAAGAAATTAATTTTAAAATGAATTTAATTTACATATGAGTAAAAATAATTAATTTATATAGAATTATTATATTAATTACTGCAAAAATAGTTGGATATTTTCATCTGTCAAAGTTTGGTATCATTTTGCTTTTTGTATTCACCAACTCGGAGGCTTTTGTTCCTGCTCTTCGCAATATTTCATACAGTAAATAATTCAACCTCACCATCTTCTTCAGTCCCATCATCGTTGCTTTCAAATTCGTCATTCAACCACTCATTTACCTCAGTAGAATTAATCTGGCAGGTGCGAAATCAGCACCTTCGGCGGAATCGCTACGTGTAGTCTTGCTAGAAGAACTTCATCGTCTGTGCCCCATTCGTCTTCATAAAGGATTTTATTAAAGGAATTTTTAAGAATATTTGTACTTCATCCCAAGTTTTGCAAATCAAAAAGGCTATTTTTTTTAAGAGCATCTACGAGATTTTCCGAACTTGATAAAATGTCTGGAAAAAACCTTTTACGATAATTAAATTTTATTACAGAAGCGCCAGAAATAAGTGCTGTCCGAATTGTTGAGGTAGAAAAAAAGGACGGTGTCCGGATTATAGAGTACTTAATGGCAACAAATTAGGCGTCCGATTTATCGCGTTGTCCTGATTTTCATGTGTCTGCACTATCGAGATTATACTGTACTATATTTGCCAAATTTATTCTCAACTCATTTAAAGTTATCACACTAACAGACATATAAATCACCTGCTTGAATAATCGCTTGGCAATTATTTGATTTTTATCATTACTTTTGAATTATTTATCAATATTTATTTGAGTACATTTTATTATTTAAAAAAAAAAAAAAAAAAAAAAAAAAAAAAAAAAAAAAGAAAACATTTTCTTTTCATCTACATGAACATCTCAGATTAAATTTTGTTTGTCAAAAGGAAACAAAAATTTAAATTATTTATCAATATTTTTGTTGCAATTATTGCTTTTGCTTGTGGCAAACAACTCGTAATAAAACACTTTTTAAATTTCATATAAAGCGAGTCAGATAATCTGCTACCTTATTTGCTATTTAACAAAACAAAAAAAAAAAAAAAAAATAATTAATTTAACAAAACAATTAAATCATTTAACTTTTCATTTTATTTTCTCAGCAAACCTCATGACTTCCTATAAGTCTCATATCTATTAGACGAACATTTGCCTGCAAAGCTTCCATTCAACTTATTTGTTAGTTAAGACGGTTAAATATTTTTTTTTAAAAAAAAATTTTATTGGGGGGGAAAGGAAATCCTTGAAATTCAAATCTTTCTTTCAGATATTTGAAACCAGCTTGGCGCTAATAGTTTTAAATGGTTGTTTTTCTCGATCTGTAACTTTCCCGCAACGTTTTTAAAACAATTTTGAAAAAAACCACAATTTCCGCTTCCTGGCCTACAGATCCGCCTTAATCCAAGTAGCTCTGTTAAATGTACGAAATTTTCTTTTCGATTATTTTTAATCGTACTAGCTTGTAGCTGACTGAAGTGAATGAGAAGCTTGCAAATTTTTAGCATAAACTTTAAAGTGTTTGAAAGATAGTTTACGAGATATAGTCAAAAATAGGAATCCCCCTTTAAAAAATATTGCAGAGAAAACGAAATGATATAAAAAAAAAACGGGGATACACCAACAAAATCTATCTCGATTTTACAATGCCGAGGACACCCCATAATATGCTCAATGTAGGGCAGCTCTATCCTAAGACATAGTTATCTAGTCTTATTCTGGGAACTGGGGGCAGAATACCACGAAATAGATGAAGACGATTCCTCTATTTACAAAATCGTTCGTAACTACATTACCCAGACTTGCTTCCACGCCTTTGCATCCAATTAATGGTAATAAAAAACAGCTCTGCGGACATATTTAGCCGCATCCAACATTGGAGAAGGTTCTTTCACTACGTTACCCAGACTTGCTTCCACGCCTTTGCATCCAAATAATGGTAATAAAAAACAGCTCTGCGGACATATTTAGCCGCATCTACCATTGGAGAAGGTTCATTGGTGTAGTTACCAATACTGGTGTAGTCAGCCGGGATACAAACCTCTCGGTCCAAAATCCGATTGATGTAGGACGCTACATCACGTCTGCCATTTTGAACTACATTTCCCGGCAGATTTCTTCAGTGTTACGTTCCCAACTACACTTTATCCCTTCAAATGGAGACGGTTTTGGTTATTGGGCAAAGATCTCCCGTTTAGGATGCATACATATAAAAGTACAACATATGCATGTGCGTACGCATACATACAAAGTAATTCACATATAAGTGGATCCTTCAAAACAGCCAATTGTTAGGAAAGCATTTTAGCAAGCTCGGTTAAATTCCGATTTATTCTTGGACTGAATAGGTCAAGTGTTTCAGTAGAATTGAGGAATTCATTTTTTGTAGGTTTAAGTCCATTTTTTTATTTGAACTTAATTCTTTAAAAAGCTAAAAGAAGTGCCTTAAAAAACTGGAATCTATTACAATAAATCTCTGCTTCTAGTATGCCCTTTCCACACCTCCCCTGATGACTTCTCGGTAAGTTAATTTAAATAATAAAACAGTAAATAAAAATTCATTTGATGGAGTAGTTGGACTCGATGGAATAGTTCTAATGTAATTATTCCAAACACTGTCAAAGAAATAAAAATTAATTAAAATCATTAACAGCTGTTTGTATAAAAAAGCTTTAAAGATCAGTAACCGATTAGCTAAATGAAGTTTCAGTTTCGTTTTAAAAATATTTTCATAAAAGTGAATATACATTAATTATGGCAACTGAACGTGTTTAAAATTATATGCAATAAACAGAATAGAAGCAAAACGTATCTGAATATTTCGTCTGCCAAAAAAGCTTCTTTCTTGTTTTTTTTTTTCAACAAGCCCGCAAAAGCATTAAAAAGCGTTTGTTCACTTGTGACTTGCAAATGCAGCCATGAAGTGCATAGTAATTGAAGAAATAAAATTTTTACAGTAAAAAACATTAAAAAGATTTAAAAACAATAACGCAACAAAAGCAATTAAATTGTCGTCAGGCTGTGCGCATGCGTATGGCGTAGTTCATTGGACATTTTGCAAGTTTCCATACAACTTGTTATGTCATCTTAAAATAAACTGAAAAAAATTTGTTATGCATTAAAACCAATTCGCTGAATATGTTGGCAAGACAAAATTGCTCGTACGACTGCCTCCACACTAAACCGCTGCAGTTGGTTTGCGGATTATTCATTTAGAAAAAAAAAAAAATTAGATTGTTTTCACAACATTTTTTTTTTAATTATAAATATCTGAATTTGAAAAATTCCAAAAAAAAAAACAAATAAATAAATAACAAAAGAAAATGAACGCTGTTCACTTTTTTATTTATTACCTCGTCAATGACCTTTTTCTCGTTCAACTGAACTTTTTCAAAAAGTCAAACATTTTTAAAATGGAATTACGAATAATTAAAAAAAAAGCAAACGAGTTTTTTTGTTTTATTTTCTTTTTGCGAAATAAAGTTTGTTACTTCCCAGAATGTTCTTGTTGTTGTTGGTCAATTATTATTATTAATTTTATAACTTTCAAATTTGATAAAATGTGACTTTAAAATGTTGAAAACAAATTATGCACGTAAAGACATTTCACGCACACATACTCACACACACACACACTCATTGAAACCAGTAAGCAGTTCAACCAGAATTTCAGTTTTAAAATTATGCATTGAAATTAAAAACTCTGCGAAAAACAAAAAACACAAAAAAAAAAATTGTAAATAATTTGTTTGGAACCAGAGATCCTTCTCAGGATCATGCATTGCTTAGCATATTTTCTGAGCACATGCTAATCCGAGCTGAAAACAGTTTATTTGTACGCTTCTCTTAACAACGATTATGGTCGGTTAAAGTACGAGTATACTCGAATGAAACAGAGAAGAAAAGTAATTACCAACAAAAAAAAAAAAAAATAGAGGAAAATTCTCCATCGCTTATTTTCTGATTTTCATTCTTCTATAAATTTACTTTACTTACTCTAGAAAACACGTTTTAATTAATGTGTTTTCTGTCTTAACGATTTTTTATCGTCTTTGTAAGTGATCTTTTGCTATTTAGTCGATTTTTTTGGTAATATTATATAGTATACCCGACCATTCTTCATCAAAAAGGATGGGCTTGATATATGAATGGAAATTTCTAAAATATTAGTTTGCGACCCTATAAAATATATATATATTCCATCCATATAACAAGGAATGTGGGTAAAATTTTGCACCCCCATCTCTCTCTCTCTCTCTTTCTGCCTTTTCCTCATTATTTTGTCGCACTGTAAATTAAGCTTAAAATCGTTAATCTAAAAACCCATCTGCTCAGACCTTCCTTGAAATTATGCAGTATGAAAACCACTGAAATCGATTAACAAATCGGTTATAGGTGAAAATATGGATTACCCAGTCAGAGCACTTGTCTCGGAGTCAAACACCCAGTTTCAATGTTAGAAGTAGGAAGACGAGCATTTTAATTATTTATTTGTTTATTGAAATTTTTAATATTTTTTATTAAAGAGAAATATATTTCAGAATTGAATTTTATTTCAGTGCAGTATAGGTCTAGTCCACATTATAGCCATGGTACACATTCTTGGAGAAGGTTGTATAAGCTTCGGCGAATATTAAATATTTGGCGAACCTTTTTTTCACATGAAACTTTTTCATATTTTTTCTTTTCGTGGTATTCCTTTTGCTAACGATTTTTTTCGTTTAGGCGATTTTTTCACTTCAAAAATTTCCAATATTGATTTTCTTTGACGATTATTTTAAACGATTACCAAACACTATTTCACCCTATTTTAAAAGGATGTTGGTGCCATCATTCAATGAGCTTGATCTTCTACGGGGTTTAAATCAATTCGTGTTTTGGAGAAAATATTTAAAAATCGTCTAAGTAATTATCCTTGTAGCCATTGATGAAATAAACTATTTGCTATTAGTGCCCTTTACAATCGCAATTTATTTTTAAGTTAAGCTAAACACAATATCTGAAAAATATCATAAGTTATTAACCAGATTTACTGATTTATTTACTTACAGATAATATTTACATCCGCAGTTTCCATGTAAGTATTTTCCATGTAGAGTTTAAGAATTTTTACTTTTTCATTTGGATTATAAGCGTACAATTCGAATTTCTACTGAAATTGGGGCAAAATATTTTATGTTCGGGAGCTTTGCCCCGTAATGAATCTTACTAATCACTTAAAGTCTAAGAACTAGGAGGATCAAAAGAAGGTCGTTGAGCAGGGTCGTTGATATGAGTAAAATGGGAATTCATGGATCGGGTATTAAATTTCTGTATAAGGCAATTAATCTTACCGGGGGCCAATTCTAAGTCCACGATATTATGCTGGCATGTAGAAGCAAACAACAGAAATATATTTGCTTTGCCAGGACTTTTCACTAAAATTAAATATGGGTATTTCCACAAAAACTGTTATTATGAAATATTTCATTTTCAAAAGTTCTTATAGAACTTGCAAAAACATAATTTCAGAAATTTTTGGCCAAATATTCTGAATAAATATTCTATAGCAATAAAAATCCTTCACAGTGAAATAGATAAAGAATTTGAAAAATTCCAAAACTTTTCTTCAAAAACTGAGAGTGGCTTATGATGGTATTGGCCAGGTTTCAAAATGCCAGTAAACATATTTGTAGTGCCGAAAAGCTCCGAAATAATAAAACAAATTTTAATTATGCAATTCTCTTTTACTTCTTTTAAAAAATTATTTAAAAATTTGAAATGTTCAATAAAATGTTTTTTAACCGAAAAAAAAACGTCTTTGCATATGGACTCGCATTTGTATGTCTCTCCTGCCGTTATCGGAAGCTCAGATTTTGCCAATTTAAATGAAGTATTGTATTTTCAAAAAAAAAAAATCATAATTTGAGGAAACAAATATATATTTGCTGTGGAAATAAATAATTAGAAATGTTTGCATATTATTTTTATTTTTATCTAAATTGTCTGCTTTCGCAATTCAGACAATTGAATTGAGTCAACCTACAGCGGGTTTTATAAATGAATTTTTGTAAACCAAAACACTGAACTCTATTGTCACATGAACAGGGAGCAATGCATTTATTCCAGTAAGTAACCCCAGTGATTTAATTAAAATAAAATTTTATGAGCCTTTAACGCGATGATTAATTTATTTATCGAAATCAAATTCGCATTTAAATTTCTGCATCAATAAATTAATCAGTTTATAATTTGAATGACAAACTGGATTGAATTTGAAAGTCCGCTCAAAATGCAGAAAGACCAACCAGCATTTTTATTACGAACAATCAGCGTGGGACATGACCCGAAAGAAATTTTTACAATTTTCGTTCACTGTGCATTCAGTTTCTGAAATTGTGTAAGATGAAAAGAGATGGCAATCCTTGGCAATTGTCACAAGAAATGCCAATATTCTATAAATAACTCTGACATGAAGTACACTAAATATTTTAATAATAATATTTTTGTACAAAAAGCAAAAATTTCATAAATTTGAATATTATTTTTAGTGAACGGCTTCGTGTCAAGAATAATAATACTCGGCTCGTGGCTCCAAAATGTTTTTAAATTTATTTAATATTATAAATAATTTTATAATGAAAAACTTTATACAACTTAAATACACCGATTTTGAAAATTCTCAATGAGAATATTTATAGGCTAAAGCTTTTGAAGACTATATTATTCTAAATCGTTTTTTTCTAACATTTCCTGTAGTCCAAACATTTTCGAAAATTATTTTGAAAATTCTTGTATGACCGTTAAGTCCTTTCTAGATTATGGTGGCGATATGCAGACATGCATTGCATATCAAATGACTACATGCTGATATTCAAAGCGCAAAACTTTCTGATAAGTTTTTAAGCGCTTTTGTTAAAGCTGACACTGCTACCCATTTCAGAACTTTGAGTGTGTGCAAATAGACCATGAAGTCAACACAATTATTTTTATCTATTGCATCTAAGTAAATCAAATAAAAATCTAATTAGCTAATTAGAACAAGGATTTTACACACAAATTCCCGTTTAGATATAAATAAATATTTACACACATGTGTGTACATGTATGTGTAAACTCAGTGCTTGACAGGTACTCGTATTTGTTAATGCAAGAAGTATTGCTTTAAACATTTTTGTATTAGCAATGACTGCAAAACACTGCACTTTCAACAGACCTCAGTTAGACACACCAAGTTTACTTTGACAAAGTCCTTTCAGTTCTCTTTTAAAGTTTATTCGCTGTTCAAAAACGAAAAGTTTTATTTTAAAAATTTTATTGAAAATTGCCAAAACATGCAACTTGGAGAGAGCAGCAAAGTCCACTTTCCCCTCTATTCTCTTTTCCTTCTTCTCATCTACATACCTGAGATTTTTCAAAGTAAATATTATATGTCTAAAGGGATAGTCCATACAATACTTCAGACATATACTTTATACTGTCTCAACTGACATAAAGGTTGGAGAAAAGGTTGCCTCAATCAATACTTTGTTAACGAAAATAAAATCAGCTGTTTTTACACGTAAAGTCAAGAACTAAGAACATTCACAAACAGCAAATTGAATAAAAGTATTGTAAAAATGCAAATGGCACTTGTTAAAGTACTGAACTTTCACAAAATCCCAAAAGTTGCTTAATTTTAGTACTTGAGGTAAACGGACCAGTATTGATTGTAAACAGGCTGATAAGAATAATCATAATTTAACTCTCTTCTCACTTGAGAGAGTAGAAAGTAGGCGGGTGAAGCATTGTAGTTATCTTGCCGTCTAATTCAATACAACAAATATCACGAAGAGTCGACATTGAGTTCATTATTGCTACCACTTAAAAAAATTTCTCATACTTGAATTTAAAATTATACATTTATGGAACATATACAACATATAAACAATTTAAAATCGTTATACAGATTGTTAACATATATATATATTATAAGTTTTTTAAAGTTTTTATTGGCAAATAAGATGACATAATTTAAAAAACGCCAAAATCACTACCTTTTTTGTTCTATTGGCCACACTACTTCTGCCCTCTGCCGACAAATCGCAACAAATCATGACAATAAAACTAATTTTCAATTGATAGCAACATTGGTTTCAGTTCTAACCATACGGTTATAGACAGGCGGCCAAAAGAAAGACGAATATAACATTTCCAAAAATACGTTTCGCACGCCAGGCTTTCCCAATCTGATATATACATTTTACACCAGCCCGACGAGCTAAGCGTTTAATAGCAGGCTTGCTAATACCTTGAAGGTTATCGCGTAATACTATACGTTGACGTTTAGCACGACCTTTTCCTAACCCCTTGCCACCTTTTCCTTACCTAATTTTCTGCTCACTTTTGTATTTCAGTTTCAATTTTCATTTTTATTTTTTACCAACTTAACCTGCAAAGCTTCAGTTTGTGCGCACGAAAACACTCAGGGTCCGGGCAGGAATCGAGCCTGTGACTTATATTTTATTGGCCGCCTACGGAGGAACTCAATTGAATTACTCTTCACCAGAACTCGCAAGAGTAAAATAAATTTTTTAATAATTTTTATATATTTTGCAAAAAAAAAAAGAAAAATTTGATTTTAAAATTTAGCAGAAATTTTTTTCATAAACAATTTACTCTCCTCTTCTGTACTACACCTTTGTTGTTGGCTAGGATGACAGCAGTTGTCTCTTTCTTGCCAGGGTGTTCAATGAACTAAATTTGGGACCTTCGCAAGTGTCCAAAATTTACATCCCCCTCAGTTCCTTGTGTAAAAGAGCTGTACGAAAAAAAATTCTAGCCAAAGTGAGTAAATCTGCTTCAGTAGAGAAATAGGAAAGCTCATGCTGTGAAACGAGGCCAGGAAATAACTTTAAACATTCCAGCAATTAAATGTTTAGAAAGTTGTCACGCATAAAGCTGTTGCACTTGCGTGTTAAGAAATATTCAAATCGGCCAAATAAAATACACCTACACACGCACATCTCCAGCTTTTAGCTTTTTGATTTTAATAAAATCTTTAATTTCAATTGTTAAGCTCCTCCACTTGTCAGTGCTTTTTTTTTAATTTTTTTAAACTTTTTTTTTTTCTTTTGCTTGCAAAATATCAATCATTTAGACACTTTTTGGTATTATTTTTTTTTCACATTAATACTTAAATACTTTATTTTTAATTAAAAGTTTTGCCTTGATTGTAAATCAAATTTATTAGACCAACATGTGAGTACCTGCTGCAAAATTATTTAAAATTATGTCAAAAGCCAAAACTGAAATTATCGCTGACCACGCAACAGTATTGCGAAAGTATAACGAAAATCAGCAAGCATGCGTACTACAATTAAATTGACGTTTTGCCTCGAGTCATACATTTTATCTGCAATTATGAAATATAAATATATATGTAGGTGCCTGTTAAAACTATTGTTTTGGGGGGGGAAAGAATGGAATTAATGGCGTTTTCTTTTCTACATTAAAAATGTCGCCCTGTGAAAAGGTGCCTTTTTAAAATGCATTGCCCGCCCTGTGAAAGTGCAATTTTTTATACAACGAGAAAAGAACACAAATTAGAAAAAAGTGCAATGCCTTCTTTTTACAGCTGAAAAACAAACATTTTCTGTATATTTTATGAAATGTGTATACAAAACTGATCAGTTGCCAGATTGCTAATTCATATGCTTGAGAAAACAAATATTTTTTTTTTTAATATCTCATACAAATACGCAGCCGCATAGTGTTCTTTTGTTTGTTTTATATGATACAAAATATAAAAATAATTATTAAAATCTAATTTTGTGACACTTTCAACTCAAAAGACTTTTTTTGAACATTTTCTGGTAACGCTGTGCAAGAATAAAAACCATTTGTTTTACAAGGCAATTTCTGCCCTGTTGATTTGTTCAGGGCAAAAGTGCAATGCCTTTTGCACTGCGAAAGGGCAACATTTTTTAGAAAAGAACACGCAACCCTTTCACAGGGCAATGCATTTTCGAGAAAAGAACACAAAATTGCCCTCCCTGCGGGTAGTGTTGCCTTTTTTTGTAGAAAAGAAAACGCCATAAGTGTGTTTCTTTCAATAAAACACAGAGTGGTGCAAAATTAATCACCCTTTCGGAGAGGGTGTTATGATTTTTGCAAATAATTCCATACGTCAATTATATTTGACAGCTGTAGTATACAAACAAGCAATATGTGGATTGCTGGCAAGAGCGTGGAATATCTGCTCTACTTTATTAGCAATAGTTCGACGGCAGTATTAACGCAGCGTCATTTCGACGACGATTTGCTCATTGTGCCACACCAAGTGAGCAAGCAATATGCCGCCCATCTGCTCTATGAAATCTCACAAAAGCACAAATGACTTATAGTGTAGCTGGCTGCCCTTATTCTGCTGAGAATATCACTTTGTCGCCAGTATCGCTTAAAGCAAAGAAACCTCACACAGGCGACGTGTCAGGCATAAGTGATTCAATCTCAGCACACTGTTAGTAAATAAGAATGAAATAAACGCAAACAATTGAAAAGAAAACAAAAAGATTTCAATTAAGCACAATTCAACAAAAAAGGCACATAAAGGAAAAGGAGGAAGGAAACGCCGAGAAATGCGATTTGTCATATAAGCAAGCGATTGGCCCAACACATTTCATAACAAAATTAGATGTCAACAATTTACCTTGAAATTCTTTAGGTTTCCAATATCTGTTACCGACATATTCGTTATGTTTTTTATTTTATAACAATTAAGTTAAGCCGCTATTGATTTCCAATATATATAATTATTTTACATAAAAGCAATACAAAATTGGAAGAATACGTATAGAAAAAGACTTGGCACTACAAGGATCCAATCTTTCTTAAAAAGAACTGTACCCCATAGTGATGCCGTTTGGCCTAAAAAGGAAAGAAAATAAAAATATACCACTCTTAGGCTTACCTCGCGGGCCAACGTTTGGTGCTAAACTGATTATCAGCAGGATGTGGTAATTAAGGTGCGAACAGATAGGAACATCTTCATGAGCGATGGCGAGCATTTTCATTTCAGCGTCTACATTACAAAAGAACGTTGTCTTTTCTGGAGCTCATAAAAGGCATTGCATCCTTTCAAGGCCACTGTGTGGTTGAGGCGTAGTAATTGTGTCATATCTTTTAAACATATCCGCGGCAGTACAGTTCCTGGCGAAGAAATTGAATGAACAGAGCTTGGCGAACATGTGCTTTCAATAAAACGGTGCAAGTGCACAGAGCCATACTTCTTTCTTTGGGTCCACCAAAAGCTGTCTTCTTACGTTGACAAGCACCTAACAATCGCAAACCTTATAAAGAAGATCCAACAGGAATGCGAAAAGCTATCTTTAAAAACTTTAAGGAGACATATAAAAAATATAGCCAAATGAACATAGTGACCAAATTGGGTTGCCAGATATCATCTTTACCACTTAGCATAAGAGTTCTTATAGATCCAAAAAATTATTTTTTGCATTTTGCGATAGAATTAGCCCCCAAAAAGGAGCAAACTTGGTACATAAATATAATCACAATGTAACATAAAAATTATATATCAAACGAATTGTGGAGAAACAAAAAAAAGTTCTTATCGGTTGGTTAGCGATAACACAACGATTATCGTGATATTAATTTTAACGATGGGATTACCGTTAAAAATTTTACAGTTGCTGAAACTCACATACAAATTAATTGGCAAATGCTGTATGAGCTTTAGCATTTTATTCACTGCTGCAAAACTAACTGCAGAGCAATTGGGAACTGTCAAATTACCTGTCACTTAAAATAACGATTACAACTTGAAATTTCCTTTAAAAAAATTTATTTTTTTCATGTCAATATTTAACACTTATTTGACAAAAGTAAACTGATAGCGAGTCGTTGTTGGGTTATGCTGGCAGTCTCATCTGTTCTGAATTCGTCTTCTCAACTATAATTTGCATGTTTTCAAAAGTTTTCCATTCAAAATTGGAAATGTGGTTTTTCTCCTTTTAAATACATGCATGGACCTACGTAATTAAGGAAACATTTTTAGCAAAATGTTGAAAAATACATTCATAAACATCTTTATTATAAAATTTTTGGTTTTTTTCGGCGACTTTTTGCTTAAATTTCTGCTTTGCTGCGGTGGGCCGGGAAGTGGGCCTGTATTAGTGAGCGTCTCTGATATTTTAAATAATATTATGCGTCTGAGAGTTTCATCACATAGGCAAACACAGAGCGACAGGTTTTTATTTCATTCACACAATCCGTAATCATTTCTATGTAAAGTGAGTAACTGTCGCTGAAAACAGCCACAATTTAAAAAAACGAAGAGGGGGGAAAAAATATTTTTAGCAAACTATTTAATACAACTTTTTATTAAATAAAAAAAAATTATTAGTTGAGTATTAATAAATGCAAGTATGAGTTTAATATTTGTAAAGGTGTTGCAACCCAGTAAACATTCTTTTACAAAGCACTGCAAATACCAAACGGATGTGTTGGTAAATCGAGACCGTCATAATATATGTACATTTTCCAAAAGATTTGACTTCATCTTTAGTTTGGAAGCAGAGAAGAAATTGCGCAATTTTTATGCAACTTTGCCATGGTAACTGCATCCTGTCAGGGTTCGTTAAACCGTTATCTTCAATATACCACTTTAAATTCAGTGAAATCGATGGCTTGCAGACTTGATGGCAATGTGTACGCATGAGAATGAGTGCATCCTGTCAGGTTTCGTTAAACCGTTATCTTCAATATACAACAAAATTAAGCGAAACATAATACGAGTATTTCATATGTTATATTTATTTGAAATGTTTAAATTTATCGTTTACAAAATTTCAGTCACACATTTTTGTCAGTCGGTCTGCACAGGAATCGCACTTGCGACCCGCGATTTAGTAGGCTGTTCGTTATCCATTCGCCTACGGAGTTACTGTAGGTGTGCAAACCCATAACGCAACGGCTATTTACACTTGCATTAATGAAATTGCGTTGTCAATATTTTGTAAATGGAAGTCGATAAAACGCCAAAACCAAACGCTGTATGCCCTGTCATTGTGAAATATTTTTAAGATTAGCCACAGAACTCCACAATAATTTTAGTGGCAGCTTTTATGAGAGCCGTCTGCTCTCCGTTATTTTTGTTTTCAATAATTCTCATTTATTTCTTGCAATTTCTTTTTATATATAAAACTTTGATAATTATATTGCGTAATACGGAATTAATCAAAATTCTCTTATGTGATGCTCTTTATATTCTATACTCTTTACATTTCTATAAAAATACATTGCAACTGCGTACCACAGCTATCAAGCAGTGCCTAGGCATATTTCGCTGTCCTTTAAAGGAAAGCCTATTCTTAACCAATCCAGAATTCAAACTAATTATTTTTTTTATAAGCATCATAAAATGGCTGAAAAACTTGTATTCGAAAATTCGAACATCTACAAGTTTTCGGACATTTATTAGTATAGCCGCGAAAAAATTAAAAAAAAATTCAGAATACCGCAAACCCCGTAACCATCGAAACGAAGTTTAATCAGTTGAAGCAAATCTGAAAGCTGAACTAATTGTTCGCTGTACTATTAAAAGTATATGTATGCATATGTGTATGTGTATGTGTGTGTGTATGCGACTTAACGTAGTTTCATGGTTTATTTGTACGTCAAGTAATTTTCGTTTGTAACAACTACTTTGTGTTATTAAGCCTTGTTCAATAGAGGAGAATGTGCGTATGATGTAAGCTAATATGGTAATTGGTTCATTTCGGTTCCATACAACGACTCGATGTGCATGGAGACATAATATAATTGAACAATTACAGGGTATATGGCCAAAAAGTGTTTTATCATTAAATCATTTTAATTCCAAACACTGTCGAATTATTATTTGTTTTTGCATTGGGGTTCATTTTGTAGCTTTCACATGCATCCTTGTAAAATACCTCACCTTTATGATAAAATGTCATGATTCTAAAGGATTACCAACAGCCCGCCTACTTTCTTTAATATCAACCGAATCCTAAGAACGTTGGTATGCAAGCATATTTTTTTTTTTTTTTTTTTTTTTAAGCAACTCTACCTGCAAAGCTTTTGGCTTGTCCGCAGGAAAACACCCAGGGTATAGGCAGGAATCGAACCCGTGACCTCCGCTTCATTAGGCTGAGCATTATTCACTCGCCTACGGAGGCACCCTTGGAAGGCACTATTGGAAGCTTTACATGACAAAAATGGTTGGTTGTAGCTGCGTCGTAGTTTTAATATGAGCTATCTCAGATATTAATAAACCCATTTGCCACGAAGGTGGTCAAGTTCAATTTGTGACCGCCTGATAAAACTCTGGAAACCCAATAACTAGCACTGAACTGAAGCGCTTTCCTTGGCACTATTTCGTAAAAGACTGAAGTCTTTTATCAGATGTATGATATTAAGATAGTGCGGCCCGACTTACCCCATCTTTTTGAGCCATTAATTTATGTTGCATTAAAAGTCTAATAGATGCACTAAATTCCGTTAGTCTAGTATTAGTTTCGAAGATATTTTATATTGAAATAAAGTAGGCTTGGCGCCGCATATTTTTTTGGACTGCCTTCTCCTCAGCCGGACCGTCATTCATGTTATTTGTCGCCCTCATCAATTAAATATTAAAGCGCATGAAAAACTTTGATGAGAATTTTTTTGTGACTACTATAGATAGGTATCGGTCCTAACAACTTAAGCATTAGTAGTAGGGTACATGTTTGCTGAAGACTTGACTTAGTGGCCTGTTGGAGCCTGCTTTTTTGGAAGCACGAGATTGTGCTTTATTAAGAGTTTATAATTCTTAAAAAAGATATTATTTTAGTGGCTTCCTGGACATGAAAATAAATAGGTCTAAGAAGTTGATAAGTCGATCTAGTTTTGTGGAAAATAATATAGCCAGAATCGCCTAACATCGGCTTACCGCTCTCTTAATTTATACAGGAAGCAGAAAATTATTTTTATTGCCGTAGACTTCCTATGCTCTAAGCCAAGGAAAAACATTTTTAAAAAGAAGAATGTAAAATATTTTCTGTTGTTTAATTAACTAAAAACTCTTTCTGTCCCCAAACGACGTATACCAAATAATCTTTTTATAATATAAGATTTCTTAATTTTTTATTTGTTTATTTTTTAACATGCATATTTAATGAATTTTTTAATTAATATTTGCTGGGTCACGAATATTTTAATTTCAATATATCAAAGCTAAAATGCACAGAGAATGAAAATGCAATATTCTCGTACGCTTAACACAAATCAAAATAGTCGAGGATATTTAGCTACAATTGTGTTGTTATTATTGCGTTACGTTAAACATTTATTTATTATGTTTTACTAATATGGAAGGTCGCTGGTCGCTTCAAACTTTTTTACATATGCGTTTTGAAAAGTTGGACCTTTATTGACAACTGTAAATGTAATTTTGGCACGATCATATTAGAGAGAAGTAACGATTGAAATATATTTTGTTTTATTGCTTCTAAAGGGGCAAAATAATCGCTAGTGCTGAAATTATATTAGAAAAGAAATGTGTTTCCCCGAGGACAACCGGACGCAATTAAGGTTGTATATGACATTCTCTTCCAAGACATCGCTAGAAGTCGAAACGACTGAGCAAATGCGAGGCAAATCTGTGCTGAAGTGCAAGTGCTGGCAGATGGCAAGAATTATATTTAAGTGCTGGGCAATAGGAGTGTACTTATGTACTTATGTTGTCACAGATCTGTTATCGGATAAATCTATAAAATGACAGATAAAAATAAAATAAAATAATTTCCAACTTTTAAAATGTTTGATGCGAAAACAAAAGTCAAGCCAGGGAAATACTTACCCACTTCATTTATAAACAACATTTTAATTAATTTAATTAATTTATTTATTATATTGCACGAATAGATTAAAAATAATGCAGATCGCATGCGATGCTGAAAATTTTGATACTCACCTTTTTGTATTTACTCTTCTTAAATTGTCATTAAATCCATTTAAGTAAAATTCAGAGAGGGGCAAGTTATTTTCAAAGGCCTTAATGACAGTATAGCAGTTTAATACCGATTTTTTGGTAAAATTATTAACCTAAAAATATACTGCAAATAAATGAAATGGGCTGAAAAGTAAGAACTTTATCTTAAAAATGGAAAAATTAGCCGAAAGCGCGTAGAGAAGTAATGCGTTCTGTCGAAATTCGGAAATAAATTTGTTGAACACTATTAGAGCGCCTCTGGTGTCAAAGTGGGAGTTGCTTTTTGCACATATTTTTATTCATTTTTTCATTCAATGATGAAAAATTGTCTCAGAATAAAAGCGAAGGAGAGCGTATGTGTTCAGACTACTATGCCTTCACCGCCTAAACATTCCAACAGTATTAACCGAAATTATTTTCAAAGTCATGAGATATTATTATACGATTTGGTCACATACATATATACTTTATGAAATCCCTGTCTCACGCAATGATATCCTTTCTTGATCCTTTAGTTTCCTCTAGAGACTCATTTGCTGTACTAAAACATGTGAGTATCAATCAAAGTTTGAGGTTTTTTTATACTCCCCTTGTCCTTCATCGGCAAACGAAAAAGTGACCGTAACGTGAACCGACTTTTAAGAGCCAAGTACAGTGAAGCGTGACGCAGCCAGACATTCATTTTTGTACTTTTCCTTATCATATATTATGTTATTAACAATAACTAGTAGTGCCATTTTCCAGCATAAACTAATTGCTGGAGGCACAGCTTGTGTACGTGCAACCGGCTGTGCAGTGACTCTCGTGTGTCGTAATCATGAATGTTCTGCATATCGCTTGTATAATTTTTATTTGTCGTATTCAACCTTTAAAATAATTTATTCACACTGAACTTTGAATGCCCTTAGGAGAACCGAGTACTATTGATTAGAAACCACTTCATGTACGGAACTGTTCGGTATTTTCATTCGCTTTTAATTAATAACAATATTTCTTTCTATATAAAAATATATATTTTTTCAATTGCTTTATTCATTATACTTTAAATAACAAATTAATAAACTAAAAGTAATAAAAAACGTTAATACGTTATTAATGGATACTATAAATTTTACAACTATACAATGAATATACTACACGGAGAAGAATAACAATTTATATGGGCACCAGTTATTAAATAAAATTTTAATAAAAATAAAAAAAAGTTTTTTAAATTACTTACACTATAGTTACAAAATATTTATGAAAACAATTTCTTAAAAAGAATTTTTTAAGGCAGTTTATAATCACTTCTTCACTTTGAAGAGTTTTTACATAAAAATTTAAAATTTTAAAAAATATTTTTAAATGTTTAAACACAGAGAGTATAATTTAAAATTGATTTTGTTTGTTACTTAAAGCCAGAAGTTTGCTGGTGCTTCCGTCAGCTTATCACTATTTGGTTAAATATATTTTGGAAATATGGTAATACTTAAGACAGAACTAAATGAGAATTCTTACAGACACAAAGCAAAAACGGTTTAATTATATTTTGCAGATTTGCTTATGTGGTGGGGGAGTTAAAAAGAAAGGAATAGAAATAAAAATAAATAAAAATTTACTTTCTTGCACGTAAATAAGATTGAAAAAATACAAATTTAACATTTTTAAATATTTTTATTTGAAAACAGCTGTTTTCATTAATGCAAATAGAATTTGTTTTTGATGAGGCGAGTTAAAAACGTGCTGATTTTGGAAAATGGGAAATACACAGCTGAAAATGTATTTATAGTTTTACACGTATAAACGAACTGTCAGTTAGCAAAATCGGTTCAGTTTCAAGTTAACCTTAATAATCCCCTTTCACATTCGAATATACTTTAGTTTTATATAATTTTTTTATATGGCATAATATTGTTTAATTTCACTCTGAGATATTCTGAAATTTTTTTTTTTTATTTTGTTGACAAAAGTTAGGTTGTGTAAAAGTGTGCCCATTTGCAGTCAATTTTTTCGAATATGCATGAACTATTAAAATAATTAAATAATTGCTTGTGTCTGAACCGCAATGAAGTTCAATATAGAATTTAGGCTTATATAAAAAGGCATCACCCTAATGTTTTAAGATCCATATTAAAAATAAAGACATCGGTATCTCAACGTTGCATCAACGTCGTTAGAAACGGAAATAATGTCTCCGTAGGCGAATGAATAATTCTCTGCCTGGTAAACCTGAAGGCCTTGCGTGTTTTTCTTCATACACGGCGAAAACTTAGCAAGTTCAATGCAGAATTTAGGCTTATACAAGAGGCATCGCCCTAATGTTTTGAGACTCATATTAAAAATAAAGGCATCGATATCTCAACATTGCATCAACGTCGTTAGAAACGGAAATAATGTCTCAGTAGGCGAATGAATAATTCTCTGCCTGGTAAACCTGAAGGCCTTGCGTGTTTTTCTTCATACACGGCGAAAACTTAGCAAGTTCAATGCAGAATTTAGGTTTATATAAGAGGCATCGCCCTAATGTTTTGAGACACATATAAAAAATAAAGGCATCGATATCTCAACGTTACATCAATGTCGTTAGAAACGGAAATAATGTTTTTGTAGGGGAATGAATAACGCATTGCCTAGGAAACCTGACGTCGCGGGTTCAATTCCTGCCAAGGCCCTGGGCATTTTTCTCCGTACATGCCGCAAGCTTAGCAAGTTAAATTGTTGAAAAAAATGGTTTCATAAGTGTAATCACATTGTTTGTTGGGCAATAAGCCGTACATAATTCTGCTTTTGAAAAACTTCTACGCAGAATTAATTCGAAAGGTCGTTGGAAATGATTTTAAAGGCAATTTTTACATTTTCTAAACGTTTTACACGCCTTAAATACGTTTCAGTTTTTAAGATGCTTCGTTAACAAAATATAAATCTATTATTTTAAGATAATTAAAGTCCAGTGTGTGATTTATTATTGAGATGCAATTTAAAATTATTCTTAGTGATTGACTCTGGCAACTTTGCGCTAATTGCAACAATACAGTGCTTGCTACGTTATCATTTGAAGTTCTGAATTATTTATCAACAAAATCTTTTAACTAAAGAATAGTTTTCGAAAGTAATCGAATTACGTTTTGCTCCTATTGCTGTCGAATATTTATTCGTGTAAATCTTGCGATTCGCTACACCGTGTTGAGGAGCCACGGAAAAATGTGGAATAGAAAATTATTTAATGCAAAACAAAAAAAATATATGTTACATTTTATTTATTTTATTTATTGACTAAAAATAAGTATTCTCTTTAATTGATGCATTTAGTAGCATGTCTGATTACATTGTTTAAATTCGATTAAAGCAAAAAGAAGAATTAGTTCTCTGCCATCATTTCGAATACATATAAAAAGTAATAATTTATTTTTTATACCTGTAAATATTGTTTCTATTTGTTAAAAAAAAATATATTGTTATTTTTTATTAATATCTTTACAGTATTCTTAGTTTAGCTATTTTATTTTATTCTATTTTATTGCGATCATTATTTGTAGTTAATAAAAATAGAAAAAATATTACTTAAAATATAAACATTAAAAATCAGAAAATTGCAGTGTTTTCCAATAAAAATTGTGTAAAAAATTATATATATTTTTATACAACTTTTTTTTAATTTTATTATCATCTAAAATATGAAATATGTATTTTAAATAAAAAATAAAAAAAATAAATAAATTTAAACGAGCAAAGTTGTAAATAAATTATATTATGAGGTTTACAATACGGGCGTTGTTTACTTTTCTAGAAAACTCAACAAAATATATTTATGAAAAAATTTTATTAAAAAAAGTTAATAGATTGTCTTGTGAAAACCGAATTTGTTAATTAAAAATTAAAAGTTTTAAATTTTCGGAATAACATTAGGAAACATTAAAATATATTTTTCTCTTAAATCCGTAACTTAAAAGTACAAATTTTAAAAAATATTTTTCGTGTAATACTTTAATTGAAATTTCCCTTGCGATATCATTACATAAGAGTTTTGGTTTCTTCGAAAACCGAGAATGGTGACAGTATCCCAGGAAACATACATTGCCATAATTCCTGTTATGAATCCATTAATATATACATTCATGAAGTTCATTAGCTTTTAAGGCGCTGATAAACCATCTTTTACGATTTGTCATACATGGCATCTCTACTGAAGGAATAGATAGTCTGGCCTAAAAAGGTCCGACTTTTATGACAAGTAAAACTTTATGAAAATTTTCATGAAATGGCAATTTCCATATGATCTTTTTCTTCCATCAGCAAATAGAAAAGTGTTGGCTTCATTTTTGTATGATATGGTACCAGCAGCGCCATTTTTCACTATTTTTTAGAATAGGAGGGTAACACTATAAGATTTTCGTGTGAATGATTCCATTTTCATTCACGACTATGAAATGGACTGCAGATATGACTGCAAATACAAATCTTTTACTAAATAACAATCTCTTCATCTGGCAGCAAATCTTTCACTCAATAACAATCTCACACATTAAAAAATTTTTCAAAATTAAATCAGCTGATAAATTTAATTTAAAACTAATTTCAGCTCACTTGAAAGGAATATTGCATCGTAAGAAATTATATATTGAAATTATTATAATTAACATGCCTTGAACTTGGTTATAGAAATTACAATTTTATTCTAATGTAATTATAAATATACATATCTATATTAGTTATAAGAAATCGTTATATAAAAATTTAAATATAGTAATAATTTAATTCATATATGTATGAATAGTAGTTAACTTAATGCCAAGCCTCCAAGTATTGGCGATTGAACAATACATACTCCGACCCTAAATATTTAATACATTTTGGAAATTCGTGTCTTCTGATTACTAGATTATTAGCTACCAAAACATCTGGCAGCTCAATTTAAAGGACATAAAATATTTCCTTTGGCAATAATGCCAATTTATACTGTACTCATCAGATGGCTTACTGGCAATTTGTGCGCTCTTTTTATTTAGTATATTGACTGTTCCATATCCTTGAAATGTTTCAATGGACAACATTTTATTACAGACGAGCTTCTCTATAATGAATTTATTATAAATAAGGAAACCGCTTCACCTCGTGCAAAATTCATTTGAACTTTTCATTTAAGTAATCAGTAGAGTATCTTATTCCAGTTTTTCTTGCCTACACAAATTTCTAATACAATTAGAAATTCCTCTCTTTCTTATTCCTTATTCCCTTTTTACATTCCTTCGGTGCATAATTTTTATTCATTGTTAAACCGACCAATAGCAAACCACTGCTGTCGGAATTGTTTTGAAGTTAATTTTTCGTTTCCCTTGTGAAAGTAGGAGTCAAGACCGAGAGCTGGTGTAGAAGAATTTTTTTTTTGGAAATCTTTTATGTAGTAGTTCGCCCTTCCTGCTAAAAACTGCTGAAATTCAAATTGGCAACTGAAGTCCATTGGCAGTAGAACAGAAACGCTTTATTATTGAAATAATAGCAGAAGTTCTATAGAAGTTCACTATAGCAAAGTTCCACTGTCTCAATTTCATCTCGCAATATCTCTAGACTTTTAAGAATTAAAATAAATTTTAAAAACATGTGTTGCCACTATCTTGGAAACTTGAACTCTTAACTTAAATTTAAAACTACAGATTAATTAAATTTTATGTTAAACAATAATTTCAATTGAATGAATTGTTTCATTATAACAAGTAAAGGAATATGAGTATAGTAATATTTTGGACGTAGATCCTTATCTATTCAAATTCATATTTCGTATACACACAATTATTGAAACATCGTTCATAAAAAACAATTTTGAATTCCCAATTAAGATTTATAAATATCATATCTAATACCTGAGATTTTCCAAAATATGTAACTGCAAAATAGTTTCATCCAAAGACTACTCCACTGCTCCCTCGTGAGGGCTACGTAGTATCATAAACATGTTTAGCTATTTTGTGAGCTTAAAGCTGCATTAAAAAATATTATACTTCTTTTAGTTGTATTTCATTGCATTTTATTTTATTAATTTTTAAAAAATGTAAATCAAGAGTAGTTGATATTTGTTATTAAACAAACCAATTAATAAAAAAATAATATTGTTAAATTATTAATTTTTAATTGCCAATCTAAAATTATTATTAAATCTTCTTTTAAAAATATAATTTTCAGAAGAATATTTTAATTAAAACTTAAGAACTAAACACTGCAATTTTCCACTTACAATATTAAATAACTGATAAACAAAACATTTAATTATTTTTTTCCAAACAATTAATAAAATAGTGAAATGATGTTTAAAGGAATAACAGCCATTTTGTTTTTAGAACATTTAAACCCTGCTTAAATATTTCCAATGAGAAATAAAAATCAAAACAGAAAAACATAAATGAAAGCTTTGTTGCCTAAAATATCTTACCGTTATGCCTATTTATTGATAGCTTTTAAATCGGTTAAACCGCTGTTATAGTTTGGTCTAATTTGCGGGTACGGGAGCCAAAACCTTTGCTGCCATCTGGACCCATGGGTGTACGTACTAAATGCTCGGCCACGCGTTGAGCAAATGAACCGGAGCGGGAGCGTGGTGAGCCATCTAGGAAACTGCCAGTGCGCGAGCGAGGTTGGTTGTCATAATCAAAGCTGCCATGCTTGTAGTTGTTAAGAAAACTGTTAGTGCGTGAGCGTGGTGAACCTTCATATTCCGAACCAAAAGAGAAACGGCGATCGTAGCCAGAATCGGTTGATATACGCCTGCCATTAATGTACTGGGCATTATCGTAGGCAGCCAATTTACTGCTGATGTTGTTTGTGTTGAAATTATTTGAATAACGACGTGGGAATACGTTGTAGCCGCCACCGCCACCACCAACATTGGGATCGTCGTATGGTAATCCATTTTGGGTTTCCAACGATTGTTTACGTTCGAACATGAAATCATTGGAGGGACGGCGGTGAAAAGTGTGGCTTACATCACTGCCATTAGAAAATGTTCGTTCGAATTGTACGGATCCATTGGAGAAACGTCTCTCGCCTCCGCTACTGCCAATCGATCCTTGTGAACACTTGCGGTAGACATCCGATTGCCCGAAATCAGAAATACGCCGTGTACAAGGACAATTCTCCGAACAGTTTGAATCACGTCTTTGTGGTCCATTTTCCGAACAATTCGAAGATCGTCTGGCAGTATCAGGATAACCTTCTTGAGAGGAATTTGACAAACGTCTCGCTAGACTGTGAGAGTTGCCGGCATTACTTGAATTGTGGCTTAGATTTGCTTGTGAGTGCTTCGACGCCATTAGGGAGGAATCCATACTATTACCGTTATTAGTACTGGCCAAAATAGTTGAATTATTGCTATAACGGCGTGGATTGAAACTAAAGAAATTGCTGTTAGAGCCAGGAGAAGAAGGTGTTTGGCAGGCCATATCCTGACTAATACTACCCCTGGATTGATAGTAGGACGCTTGACGCTGCGCTTGATGCTGGTGCTGCTGCGATTGGTGGTGAAGGTCATTGCCAAAGCTGCCGCGATGGTTGGCGCTGTAGCTATTGGGAGAATGCTGATAGTGTTGGATTGGTGGCGTTGGTGCAAATGGTTGATGCATATCATTTCCGTATGTTTTGCCAGCATAATCTGAATTATTGCGCTTTAGTCTGTAACGCAAATCAATATCTTGTACCGGCATGCCACTAAAACTGGCACCTCTTGTGCGTTCAAAGTTGTGATCGTTGTAGTATCGATAGTTCTCCACCATACGAACCACTGGAGCAGATACTTGTATGACAGCCTTTTTGCCAGTTTTCTTTTTGGGTGCCACCATTTCATAAACCTGAAAGGGTCCTTGTAAATTCCTGGCCTCACGCGCGGACGAAGATTCCAAGTATTCTACCAAAGCGCATTCTTTCTGTTGCATTTCCGGATATTTATTCATAAATTGTCTCACATCTACTGGTATGGCCATGCCGGGTTTTAATATACGTATCAAGGCTATTTCACCGCATTTCGAAAAAATATCAGATACCTTTTCTATAGTTAATTTATCCAATGGTAAATCACAAGCCACTACCGTACGTGAGGGCATGGTTTCATCAAAGGTTGGCAGGGTCTCTATACGTCGTACCTTTGTGCACACATCATTAAGTTCCAGTTTGCGCGATTTTCGCCTTACGGCATTACCTACGACTTTCCAGTCCTTCGTTAATTGGCGTACACGTTTAAAGCTGGATACTAATTTAAGACTAACGAAGCCTTCCTTATTGCGCTTTACATGCTTGAGGAGAAAAGCATCCTTCAGAATACTTTCGTTAGAGAAATAGAACTCTACAGCTTGAGTTATTTCTGAGGCAAAGTCTTCGCTTGGTATTAAGGCCGGATCCAAATTATCAATTTCGTTTACTAAGGTTTTATCAGCTGATGCTGTGGTCGCCTGTGACACTACCGAGTTGGCTTTTTCGGCTATAGGTTCAGACTTTTTCATTGCTAGGAAAGAGCGATGTACACGTTTTTGCTCTGTTGGTGCGGAGGTAGAGTTATCAGTAACCTTAGCGCAGCTTTCTGGATCCTTACTGTTAATATCATATTTAAAGTTGGGATGCAAGTAAATGTTATCCATAATGGGATGGGCCTGCTTGCGGAACTTTTCTAAATTGGCTTCACTCAAAATGGCAGTATTGTTGTGTTTCCTTTCAAGCGCAGTTTCCAACGTGTTATGGCATATTGGAGCAGAGAAGTTTGAGTTTATAGTAGAGCTGGTAGGCCTTAAATCGATTTCATGTAAAACATGATTGTCCACTGCCAAAGGCTTTAACTCATCATCTTCTTCAGATTCCTCCGAGCCCTCAATGGAAGAGCCCATTCCAACATCAATTTTTTCATCTGTATTTACTGTGGACGGCGAGTTACGGGGTGGCGGTGGTGACATTGTGGGCGCTGGAGCTTCTTGCAAAATTTCCAGAGAATCACAACTATCCTGCGATATGTAGTCTTCTCCATTGTTACTACTGCTGCCACTGTAAGCATTTGTCAAGCCCTCATCACTATCAAATTGAGAATCTATGGACTGCTCAACTGAAGCCATACGCTGCAATAGTGCCTTTGCGGATTTTTTAGCATGAAATCTCAAAAGTTTTGAAGGCAAAGACGAGGACAGGGGTACCACTGCCTTTGTTGTGTGCTCTGGAGAAGAACAGGAAGAAGTACTACAGGATGGTTTTTCCTCTGTTATAATCTCTGTTGCACTTTTGAGAGGCTGCATCATTAAAGGCACTGCTATTAAATGTTCTTCATCATTGGAAGTCATTGTCCCACTGATAGTGCTAGTGCTGCTAGTCGTGTTTGTTATTGTTTCCGTATGTGAAGTTTTCATCAAGAATGTTTGCTGACTATGTTCTGCACCGCTGCCGCTAACACCGCCATCAGCTGTTGTAAGTTCTATTACCTCTTCCGGTTGGGGCATTTGAGAGGTTAATGCCCCTTTAGACGGTTCGTTCATTTTTATTTCCTTGTTTGAAATTTAAAGGTTTCTATAAGAAACAATGGTTTTTTATGTATCTCCTCGTAGTAATCTTATATTGTTCAAAATTTGTTATTTTAGGTATTTTTCTTTGTATCCAATTTCGTGCTTCGTGGTTTTATTTTCAATTTACTTGAACTTCAATTATCTCTCTAAGCGTGGAAGAAACGCTAAATGAAAACACTTTTGTTACTTGATATTGTTGACTGGCTAGTGGTTTTTCATGAAAATTGTGATTTTTTTTAAAGCGAGAAATAAAATGTGGAGTTGGAAATATGAAACTTCATTGGATTTGCAGCATGTAGCAGCGCCACGAACAGTTTTTCTCAATGCAAAGAAAAATTCGATATTAAACCACAAAAAAAAAAAGAGTTTATGTTTCTTAACTTTCACTTTCTACTCGTCTAATATGCTTTTATCAACTTTGTTTACGTGCTGTTGTTGTTTCGTTTTTGTTTTTGTTTAAAGTTATTGTCGTTTTTATGTTATTGCTGTTGCTGTTTTATTGTTCGCATGCTTTGTTTTCAAGGTCGTTGATTTAACGGTATTATTTTCCTATTTTAATCATGTTTGTTCATGTTCCTCTTTCATATTTCTGGCGTCAAATGGCTTTTGCAGGGGTTATTAAAGGCGTTCATATTAAATAACAAAATAATGCTTAAACATTAACTGTTCGTTCATTGAACGTTATTTCTTTATTGTCGCTTTTATGAATTTTAAAATCTATTTTATTTTAATTTTTTGTATTTATTTATTTATTATTTTTTACCATTTAAACATTTCGTAATACCGCTCTTAAAGACAGAAGAAGGCATTTCATTATTATTTTTTTGTCCCACCATTCGTAAGTGTTAAACTTGGCTAAGTGAACGTGCTTGAAATTGCAACTGGTTAAAACACGTTTGAGGAGACCCCAATATTTCTTTAATATATTTTCAATATTTATTTAATTTGCGCTTCTTGCATTGTTGTTTAACAATTTGAACAAAAATATAGTAGTGATTTTACTAAAATATAAATAATAAAGTAGGTTTAAGTATTTAGGGCACTTCTCTTTAATACAAAGGAAAAAAATCACACGTTCATTTTTTCACTATTTATTAGATAATCGAATTAATTAATGCCAAATTGAAACCATCACTTTTATTGAACTAAAAATACACACAGACAAAATTGGTATGAAAATGTTAATCACGTTTTAGATTTCAAATGTTTTATTGGCAATAATTTATATTCTAAAATTTTTAACTAGAGACACATAAAAAAATATATACATATATATTTATATGCCTTTTGAATTTAGAAAATAACTTAAAAAAAACATCAAGTTCAAGCGTACGAGTATTTAAGAAATTTCCTTTAAAAAATTATTATATTTTTATTATAAAAAATTAGAATGTTTTTTGTTTGTTTTAACCGTTAAAGTGTAAATAAAAATTGTTTTAATATCAAATAAATAACGAGAGAGTTCATGCAACGCTGCAACACGGAGATATACTGAAATTGCAAATTGATTTGAGGTCGGTTAAATACCCTCTGCTTTAGCTTTTCTGTTTGTGTGCAAGTGTAAACGTATAAGTGATTCAGTTTTTCATTTTTATTTTTATTTTTTTTTGTGTGTGTGTGTCTCTTTTCGCTTTTTTTAATGCGTTCGTTTTTTTGGTTATGCTGTGTCGGTTTCCTTCGTCTTGATTAGCGGCTGGGTGACTTAAAGTCTTGTAAATGACTGTAAGATGCCACACTGCTATTTTTATTATTTAAAGAAGGTGGGATCAACTACCAAATTAATGTGCATTTTTCAATAATTTACACATGGTTACTTCAATACCTCTAATTACTAAAGCATACGTTTGAAAATACCAGAAAAAAACAAGAAAAATAATTTGAACTGCCACTATTAACATTTTTTCCCTTCTTCACGCGTTATGAGAAATTATAAGCAATTTGTTATGACACAAAAATATGCTAGAAACAAATTTATTTAAATTTGGATCATGGAATTAAAATGCAGTAGTTGGTGGAAATATTAAGTTTTGGTAAACAACATTAGACTAAACTACAAAAACAAAGTCTTATCTTGTGCGGTATTATACAAAATGGAAATAGTACGCAAGAGAGCTCATCATTTCATAGGAAAATGCATTAAATTGAAACTTTATGTGTTCGGGATATCAGCTGGTAATTATGCGCATTTCTTTATTTTGCTTCAGATCTGGCAAGTATCACTCAATGTAAGAGTGTGAGAAAATGACTTTAACTCAAGTAAACTTCCCGCTTATATTTAATTTGATCCACATATTCTCAGAAGAAATTACATAAAGGTTTCCCGAAATCTGCCTTAGCATGCTTAAATTACACTAGTGACAAATAATTTGAACATTAAAATTGAATTTATTTCGAAATATAAATATTTTCAGTTGGTGCTACTTTTTTTCTTTTTTGTCGCACTGAATAATTCTTTCGCAATTCCAGTCAATGTGCTACTTTCGTCAATGGTTCCGCTAATATTTTTGGTGTTAAGGGCGGTTGCAAATCATAAACTATTATAGCTTGCGTTTATTTTCGGGGGAAAAATTGCTTTATTTTAAATTACACAATTAATTTTGCAACGTTAAGTCAGCATGGGGAATTTGCAACAATCTGGCTACGCCTTCCAAAGGCTTGTTATTTTTTATTTACAGCATGTGAGTGCATATTTGCGTGTAAGTATGAAAATCTTATAATTCGTATACGCAACGCATATACAAATTATAACAAGAACAAACACTCATTTCTTAGTGCTCTCTATCTCTATTGCCCATTTCTCACTTAATATAGAATATTCTCGCTAATCTCATTTGCATGCGTGTGTTTGCAAATTTGGTGTGTTTGCGTGTGCCATTTTATTGCATTCAAATTACTTCCGTTTTTTGTTTGTTTTGCTTAATTAAAAATTAATAAATCTTTTCTGTTTAGCAAAATAACTCGTGATCTTGCTTGAATTTACGGCAAGCCCGATGTAATTATGCGTGATTTGCATTAAAAGTGCAGTGTTGTGTTAGATATGAAAGGATATTGACAACATCCTTAATAGAAATAAAACTTAATTAATAGTATAATAAATCTTATATGTATGTACATCTGTACATAAATGTGTGCCTACGTAAATTCATGCATATGTGTGTTTCTCGTATATGTCGTTCTCCTACTTATGTAAGAAAGAGCTAAGCACGTATTTTTATTCTTTTTTTTTTTTTTTTTTGTTTTACAAATTATAATTGCTTTGCAATAAGTTCGAAATATATACATAACCTTTATTATTTCGTTGGGAAAATCTTAAAACCTTATACAATAAATATATACTCCAATTGCTTGCAGCAATTCTTAAAAAATTTAAAAATTTATATCTCAAGCATAAACTTGAATAATATTTTAATTAGCAAATGATTTTCAATTCTTATTAATTATCCATAATTTGCCTTAAATGAAAAAAATTAGCAACAAAAGAAACATTTTGATTCCAAAGCTTACCTTATGAGCAACCTTCGGAATTCTTAATCAAGTTTTCTTTTACAATTTATTCACATGTTGAAATTATTTATTCCGTCATTTAATGTACAAGTTTTTCTTTTTCACCTTGTTTTTTTTTTTGTTATTTATTTCCTCTATATTTTATAAATAAAAACACAATTTTTGTATTAACAAATTAAGCTTTTTTTCTCTTAGAAAATGTATCATTAATAACGGAAACTTATTGCAACCTTCTCTCTTTTAAATAAACAAATAAAAAATGTTTATAATTTCAATGCAGTTTGTGATTTCGATTTAATGAAAAAAGAGATTAAAAGAATTTAAAAAGACGCGAAAAGTCGATTTGCCTTGAGCACGACAAAAATTTTCTATATTCACTTAAATTGAAAGCAACGCCGAAGAGCACTTGCAAAATTAATTGTTTCAAATAATTTTTGTATACATTTTAATTAATTTCCTTTTCTTATACACCTATTTAATAAAATTCAAATTTTCTAAACTTACTTTTCTTTGTATCCATTTACAGTCGAACACGTTTATAACGAACTATGCGAATAGTTGCACCTATTTTTCATACAAATTATCACGTTTATAATGAAATTTTTTTATAGTGAACTTGCTTTTGTGAGGCCCACAATGAATTTGCAAGTATGTTTTATGAACAATGTTTTTAACGAAGTATGAAAAAGTATATTTAACAAAAAATCGCCACAAAGCAACACTTATAGGCAACATCACGTCACAGCTGTTTTACACTATTCAAACATCTGACGAGGAAGATGTGTTGTCAATTCCATACAATGAATCTGTAAAAAAATTCTTCAACATAATTCGTCGATTTTTACATTCGATAGAAAATATTACTCATGTGTATCGCAATTTGTTACATTTGGAGAATTTTTTTTGAAAATGATATAATAAAAGCCAAAGTACAAAAGGAAATTACTAATTATTTTAAATAATGTATGTCAATACTCTTAAGTGACATGTTCATCGATTTAGTGATATATGGATGTTTAATGAATTCTTTTTTGTTTTGTTTTCAGTAAAAGACTTGATGTCTTTTTTAATTTACATACGTTTAAAACATATGGAACCGCAATAAAACCTAAAAAAAAATATTTACTCCCTTTTTTTGTGTTTTTTTTTAACATGGGTTAATGTTCGGTTTTTTTGAGATCGTTATAACCGTGTTCGACAGTATTTCTGAATTAATATTTATATGCTTTCTCATCGTTCGATTCATTCACCCGGAAAATCTGATGTGGCAACCTTCCTATTTTAAAAAAATCGCAACAAAATGGAGTTGTAGAGGGACTGCAATAGTGGCTCACCAAAGTTCTCCACTAGCACTTGAGCTACAGTTGGATAAATTCGAGCAGTTGGCTTCCATTGCGCCATATTTTCCACGATTTCTTAGCAATTCACTCTTATCAAAGACGAAATATAAAATGGATGCTCTATCAGGAAGAATATGATCTAGCACAAGAACGAGCAGATTGATGAATCAAGACAAGGGAAATTGCTAAGGGAAACTGGAAAGCAAGTAAATACAGCCGGAGTGTTATATATCTGTGGCATTATTATTTATCAACTATGCCAATAAAATACTGCTGCAAAGAGGGGCGTCCTAATGCTTGCTGTCATCTTGTGTAGCAGACGTAGTTCAGTCAACGACACCCTCACAATTATTTCTCTGAGAACCATTTAAACCATTTATAATTCCCAGTTATTATGGACTCTATTGAACTGGAAAATATCTTGGCAGCAAAGTTTACTTATATATATACTTACTTATCCCTTGCACCTAGACCCATCGGACAATACTACATAACTATATATACTGAATGCTTGTGGACAGTGCAAACATTACTCAAGAGATAATAAAAAACATAGAAAAGGTTTCCTAAATCGTTTCTTAGCTTGAAATTGCCACAATTTACAAGTTTTTAGTAGCAACTAAATTGAATAACAAGTCAAAAGGGAGGCATAAAATCATTGCAACTAATTTGTTTTTAATTGTCATATACCGTAAGAAAAATAGTTAAAGTAAAGAAAAAAAACAAAATTGATTTGTTTACTGATTGAAAAGCTGTAATTAAAATAATTATACAAATTCGCCGTTCATTTAAAATTACTTTAGGAAGAGAATGACTTTAAAATTATTTGTTATTACAACCCTGGTGAAAATGAAAAGTAATCTTTTTCAAAATATGGCCACACTGAATAACTTAACGTTTACTTTTGGATGGTCAACTGAAATGTTAAATTGATTTCTTAGATTTGAAAATGTCACTTAATTATAATTTATTTTTTCTTAGTTGGCAACAGTGTCATTGAAAATTTTTTACATCCTGTTTATAGAAAACAAACGTGAAATATCTTTTGTATATATTATATTTTGGATCATACAACACCGTGCTAAAAATATGGCAACTTAAAAGCATATGTCAGCTTCACATTACTAAGCCTCAACAGCCGTTTTACATTAGGCCGATCTCATCTTAGAGGAGTTCGTGGAATATGCCCAAAAACCGAGATAAAAACTTCCCTACTTGGCTATATCTTCTGTTCTTGAATTCTTTTCTCGCGTTTAAGCAACTGAAAATTACATAAAGGGAGATATAAAATTGTCCAATAATTTGATTAGTAAATTCTTTTGAAGACCAACCAAAATTTTTTTTGGTATTTTTAGAATTGAAAGAAATTCTGATAAATGGTCATAATGAGAAAATATGTAAACTCATTGCATTTGTTTTTTCGACACATTTCTTTGGCAGTTTCGCGTCTTTTTTCTAGTGAGGGCATGAAAATAACCGAAAATAACCACTTCAAATGACTAAGAGCATCGGTTCAATGCGTGCCTCCATGATTATCCAAAAGATTCCTTATGATATTCTCCAGTACTTTAGCATGCCGTAGTTGTTACTTAACTTTTACCAGCAGTCAATTTACATTTTTTTTGTCTACACAATAAATACTAACTTAATAAGGCCTCATGCGATATGATTCGTAATTCTCATAGAGTTGTTGATGTTGATAATATATTCGTTAAATCCTTAACTTATTATAGCAGTTATGCTTAGGTGTGCTTAAACGTTATTCTTAGATGAAGCCATCCGTACTTGGTGCAAGTCTCTGATATGCACATGGATACATATGCAAAGCAGAGAGCGGCAATAGTTATTAGAAAACCGTTCAATTCATTACGTTAAATGAATTTATTTTCTTTCATATGATCAAACTTGTTGCAACGCCCATTTCAGCTGTTTGTTCGTTTGGCAAAAATGATTGATTATATTTTTTTAAAAATACACACAAAATGAAAAATTTTCTTTTGATGAAGCTGGAGAAGTTTTTGGCCGCGAGTAAGTTGCAAAGACGGATGTAAATTTTGTATGCATTTATGTATGTGTCAATTCCACTTCAAAAAGGCGGGGTTGAAACCAAAAATTTAGATGTTTATCTTTGAACTAAAAGTTTAATGCAGAAATGTTTCTGTATTTCTAAAATATGAAATGCTTCATTCCTTAAGCTGCGTTAATGACGTGTAAACATTTTCTGAAATTTGTATGATATGCAACATTTATTGTAAGAACACTTTCCCCTTGAAGTAAACTCAGCTGCCGTGTTATTGCGTTGATCTTATTCAAAGTCAATGAGCGTATTGAACAAAACATGGCTAAAACTGCTAGCAAGTTCTTCAAAAAAACCACTGGTCAGTACGAGTATGATGCCGATTCTATTCGACTTGGAATTTCGATTTTGTATGATTTAATATGCCCAATTTTGTGGCATGAAAAAAAAGAATGAATAAAACCTGCTCGATCATTGTACTCACGAGATCCAAAATTGTTTGGTTACAAGACAAGCTGAGTTACAATGAAATGCGAAATTGTTACTCTTTGCAATTCTCTGGCACATGCAACATATAGTATTTATGCATTACATGTACAAAAATCGCAAGTTTGTTTAAAAACAATTTCCAGCCGTATAATTTGATTTTGTAACGTTTATTTAGCGTTCAGAGAAATTAGATAAATTCTATCACATACTCAAAGGCAAGTGTTCGCATTAGTGGTCGTATTTAAGCCAAACAGGGGGTTGCAATTTAAGTTACTTGCAACCTTGACGTAAGGAAAACTAGTTGTTGTATATTTTACAAACATTTCCGATATGCTAATAATAATACATTAAAAACGCTGTTGTTGTTTTTATAAAATATAAACATTTTACATTGTCAGCTTTTATGCATTAACGAATATTTTTAGTGAAATAAATTTGTCATGAATAGTTATTTTATTCAGTTACTGGCTTTTGTCCGTGAGCTCAATCATATTAAACTGTTTATTTGTACAGCATATTCATCGAAAATGGAAAAAGTACTGAAAGCATATATATATATAAAGCGGCGGATTTTTTAAATTTTTGTCCCCGGAATTATATTTTACGCTATAGACTGTAAGTACGGACAAATCACAATATATACATACATACATATATCACAGTATTCCAGTTTTATGTTCGTCGAAAACTCCTTCATATTCAATTGTACTAAATACCTAAAACGTACCAAATAATCAGTTGTTTCTTTGCTTTTACTTCAAATATATCTTGTTTTACTATATGGACCCACTGTAGACCTTAAAATTTGGAACATATTGTCATTGTTGGCTATAAGCTATATCTATGTATATTATACTTTTCAAAAAGCGAAAATTACCAAAGCACCATGTTTGTACCTCATTTTATAAGGCCGATACAAACCTATTGTACCATAGACCATAATGTACCGTACTCCATAATATACCCTACACCATAATATATATAACATGTTTTCCACCTACCACAATCATGTCATCCAAATCCAATGATTGGTTTTCCCAAACATAAAAACAGAACGATTTTTTGTCGCCTACTATATTTCAGAAAAATTTATTGGACATTTTTATGAATACAACTAGAAGATTTTTACCCCCAAAAAAAAAAATAATGCACTGACCTCTTCTGGCCCTCTACTAACAGTTCTTTTCATTGTATTCTAATATCCTTTTTTTTGATAAGAAATATGTAAAGTCCCATTTTTAATTTATTACTCCATACTTGGCACTACTAAGCCCAATATTTTACGCTTATTCTTATATAATTAATTTAAATTAAAGACAAAACTTGAAATTTCAGAACAGTTCAAACATAATATATGTGGGTATTCCAGTAAAAGTTGTGTCGTGGTTTCCTAATAAAATGCAGATGCATCACAGTACGAGCCAGTAAAATTAAACATGCAACACTATCGATAAAAAGCAAAGGCGATGAATTCTGTACTTTAACTTTGCAACTATCGATAGTGCCAACACTTTGCATTATTTTAAATAGTACTTTCTCTATTAAGCCCTGAATTCAAAGAAAAATTAGTACAGAGTTGAAATTCTATGTGGTTCGTAGAAATTATTCGAATAATCCATTTGAATAAAGTCGAAGACAGCTAGTTGTGTTGCTACCATACCCCGCAGGTTAAATATGTGTACATACAACATTACATACAAACAGCATTCAGCACATCTAAACAACAGGAACTTTGGAATTTCAGGACGAACTTATCGATAGCCTGGCAAAAATAACGATATCGCGATTATTTTTAGCGCTAAAAATCAGTGTTTAGTTTGCATCACTATTTCAGAACTTTTTGTTTTTATATTTCTTAGTAATTGTTTTTTTTCAATTATCATTTCTATTTAAATAACTTCCTGTAACAACGAACAGTAATAATTTACGGAATCGTTAGTAATAACTATAGTGATAAGAATTCAGCTGCTGTTAGCAGAAGTCTCAATGGAAGCGTTTAAAAGCTGCTTGTTTTTCGATTTTTTATTGACACACCTTCGGAGATACATTATGGAGAATATACAAACACATACACATACATACAAATAATAAATCCATATTAAAAAAAAACTTCATCATGAATAAGATTTCAATAATCGCACAATCAATATTTTAATGTTGTTTACGACTTTTAATCGTTAAAGGAAAAAAAGTTATCTTTCAAACTATTGAAGTTTTAAAACATGATCAGAACGTGCAAACGTTTGTTTTCGTTTCATAAATAATCTTTTACACTTAACATTTTTTCTTAACTCTTTAAGGCATTTTCTAGGTCTTTATGTCACAAGGTTATGGCACATATATCAGCTTAAATCGACAACAAACGTATAACAGTTCGGAAAGTTTCAATACAATATTTTTTGCTCTTTAATTGCTACAAGCAATTGTTTTATATCTATTAAATATATTTTTCCTTAACAAATCAATCAATTTAAGTTTATAAAAAGCAAACGTTTTTTTGCCAAATTTAATCGTACTTTTCACAATCCGAATAAAAATATATTATATTGTATATGAAATTAAAGATCAATGACGAACGACACTGTGCAACAATTAAGCCAGCAAATTTTCATTATTATTTTGCTAATAAAAAAGAACTGCTTCTCTGTAAAATAGTTTTAAAGAGTTTGAATTGTTCACTGCTTACAAATTTGAGTCATTCATTGGAAGCACTATAAAATAGGGCTGTTCGTTCTAGTTACTTTTACATTGGACTTTCAGGAATTTTCAGTTTATTTTTTTTTTTTTTTGTAACAATAATAAGTTCATGATTCTTGCATTGCTTTCGAGGAAACAAAATTCTAACATGGAAATCCGCTGTACCATTTTTACCATTATAAATTTACACGGAATATAAAATAAGAGGGAAACATTTCTAATTAAAAACAAATTTAAAATGAATATTAAAAGAAAAAATAACAACTTTCATCTGAAATGGTAAATGCCCTCGTAATATGGGGCAATACATGGGTTATACATGGGACTGAAATCGCCTAATATCAAAATACTCTATAAGCGTATCGTAATATAGGGGTATTACTGTATTCTAAGCACAAGTTGTTGCAACGCTGTAAAATTTACGTCACTTGGAGAATTAAAATTTTTATACTCTACAGAAAAAGGCTGTCTGTTAAATTATTGTTAAGAATCGTTTAGTGGTCTTGTACGAAAAATTAAATATTTGCAACTTTCAATATGTAAATGGACCGGATGAAAACCATGGAGAAATTGTAAAAATTACAAGGAAGCAAATATAGCAAATATTTGGCGTTTTTGCTCCCACTTGTCTAAATCTAAATGATTTTCCTTTAAGAAGTATTTTAAAAAATTATTATTGAAAGAAAATTTCTCGTCCTTAGCTGGCACTAGTTCAACAATGTCCCGTTCTACAACTTATATATAAAAAAAAAAAATCTACTAAGGCACATGAAATTTTATGAATGGCTTATTTATATGCTCTCATTATATTGTCATATTTTATAAAACTGGAATTTGAAAATATTTTCAACAAACTGTTTTTCCTTTTTAGGTTTTTTTTTACTCTTAAACAATTTTTCGCCTAAATAATTCTGCCTTGTCATCATTTTTGTAGCACAGTGTAATTTTCAACAAGTACATATTAAGAAGATAAATTATTAATTTCATACGCATGTGCATAATTATTAAAATGTATATGTTTTTTATATATATTGAGGTTATTATTGTTAAGAGATTTATTATTAACTCTTTTAATATAAAATAATTAAAGTGGCATTGAAAACTTTATCTTAAAAAGTTCTTGAAAGTTCCAAAAAAGTAACAATTTTAAATAATTTTGTATGAAATTATTAAAACAGTGTATTTTAATTCGAAGGTTGAATTTGAAGTTAGACAATTTAGAATGTATTTTAGTTGGTCAGCTTTTAAAGTTAGAAACGGCTGAGACAAAATGGATACGAAACATAAGTGATTCTAAAGAACATCGTAAAATGGATCGTCGCAGAGTTGCTTAAAATGAAGGAAATGTTTTGGTCTATTGTGGAAATCTACTTTGTACTCCTCTCCAACAAGTTGCCTTCGAAAATAGCATGCTTTCACTTTGGCCACTTTTAAACTTGCCAGGAAATATATTTTTCACTCATACTAATAGCAATTTCTATTTCATTGTCGTCCTTCGAACTGCGCTATGAACCGCAATTATAATTACAGGTTCGTTGAGGACAGCTTCCCTTAAATACTCCACATCTGCGGTGAAACAAATTTTGTTTCAAAGTAGTGCTGCCCAAGTCCATTCTTGGGCTTCAGCGAAACCGAAAATAGAAAATATTGCTTTTCTAGAAATAAGACTACGTATTGCTGAACAAAGTTAGAGTTACATATAAATTCGATCTAGCTTTATGCCTTGTAATATGAGTAGAAAAATAGGCATGGGAATTGAACTTTTCGTACATTTCGAATTAATTTCGTTTCATTCTAATGAAATTTAAACATGATTTATTTAGTGTGAAAGAAATAATAATCAGATATTCCTTTTACATTCCATATCGTGGCATATATATCCAATAACAGATATTTAAAAAAATACAATGAATTTTATTTCTAGAAAAATATTATAATAATTACAATTGCAGTTAACAAAATGCAATTACACAACTAAATTAAATTGCAAAAAGAAAAAAATTGTAATTCAAAATAATTATGGTTACGCATGCGCAAAAACCCCCGAGCAAGAAGTGCTGTCAATGATTAAGTTTTAAAGTACTTTTTTTTGCATCAGTCAGTGCCAAAGTATGTGAGCGTCTCGCCAAACATGATTACTAACCTACACCAAGCACACATGCGACGCTTATTGTTGTTAACCGTTTCGCTTTTGTTGTTGTTCAATTGTTAATACACTGATTCCCAAGCGATGCCAAAAATTGTTTTAATAACTATTGCTGTTAGTTAATGCCAGCAGAAAAACTCAAATTGGCATGGAGCAAAAGTAATTTCGTAATTTCGCTTTGTAGTAGAAGGGATGTTGCGGTTTTAAGCAGTAGTAAAATAGTTTTTGTGCGGTGAACTTTCTCATCTCTTTATTTAAAGTTATAATTCTTAAGTTAAGGAAAGCAAAGGAGTGGAATGTTTCAGGCACAGAGACAAGTTAAAATGCATTCAACATTTTGCAGTTCAGGTAAAGATGTTACGCTGTTACTTGTCCTAAAAAGATGGATGCATTAATTCAACTCTGCAAAATAGATAAGCAACCTTTTGGGTTCTGCTGTCACTTTTATGCCAAGCGAATCCACTTATGCCACCTGTTTGCAATCAAAAAAATTCTAATGCTAACAAGGCGAATTCAACTATGAACCAATTGCCTCAGTAGAAATACGTTTTAGCTTTTCAACATAAGGAAAACCAAGTTGAAGTTTTTTTTAATTTTTGCTTAGTTAATTCTATTACTTAAAAAAAGTAAGACTTTTTCAATTATTCAAATTGATTCTTATGTTTATTTAAATAAATAATAATGTGCAAAAATATTAAAAATATTTTTTTAATAATCTCAATGATTTCGCCTTAAAGCCAAAAGTCTGCTGGGCTCTTAAGGTCAGCTGATACTGAATTCGCTTTGTGCAAGTATTATATATCTGTTAAAAAGTCTGTACTGTCGAAAATTGAATACAATACAAAATAATAAATAAAAAATATAATATAAAAAATATTCACTTAAGCCCATAATAAAAAGATAAATAAAAGCAACAGCTGCGATGTAAGCGGGGTAGAGACACTAGCGAACATGGCTAATAGTTGAGCTGACATTTAGTTTATTTAATTAGTTTCGCAGTCAAGAGACAACCAGAGGCAGTATTTGTTTTAAGCTGATAGTGGGGACGAAAAAGTATTCATTATAAATTTTTATGGTTTGAAAATTTTATGAATTAATCCTTTTTACATAAGTTTTATATACGGTTTTCTATTTGGGCTTCTGGAGTTTTCCTCTATGCCTGTTTAATTCATCCATATAAGTGATAGTTGTTTGGGGCTCAACGTTGCTATACAAAACTGGTGAATATTTGTCCACCATTTAAGTGTAAAAGTTCGATAGTGCGTGACCCACATCTTGTATGAAACTACAAGTACTCGCACGTGTACTTTAATTTTATTTCGTATTTAAACTGTATTTACAAGGGTAGAAAATACAGTTCAAACCCCTCAGTTGCTATTAATTAGACAAAAAACCGTAAAGCAAATTTCTAGAATTTTTTCCCCCCACTTTTTGTTGTTGCTTGTTTACTTAGTTGTTATGAGTAAGTAATTAGAATAATAACCAGCTAATTGCTGCGGAAACGCAACACTATTTGTAAGGAGCAAACCAGTCCTTCACAAAATCAAAAATTGCCTTTCAATTTGCTTAGTAGTGAGCAAAGATTGTCTGCTTCTGCTCAACCCAGAACCGAATTAAAACACTAAAATGTGTGTGTGGCTTTATGTGTGTGTGTGTGTGTTTTAAGGAAAGTTTCAATGCAACAATTGACTTAAAAAGTAAAAGTTTAATTACTAAAACAATTTATAACCTTTTCAACAAGCTTTTAACTAAAATAAAAATATAATCGCCACTAATCTCTGTGGCTTTTGTAGCCTTGATGCTGGCCACTGAGAAAGAATTAACATCAACACTGAGCCAATAATGCGAGTCTAGTTAGATACAACTAGCTAACATATCTTGTGTGATTTTATTTTTCCAAGCAAACACACAATCGTACAAACGGACGGACATACGCACGGACGGATATAAATATTTAAAAGCTCAAATGGCTTGGCAGTTTTTTTTCAATCGCTTTTTGTTATTGGTAATAAATCTATTAATTTTATTAATGTTGATGATGATGTTGTTGTTGTTGTTGTTGATGTTGTATTGTTGTTGCTATTGCTTTCGTGTTTGCGGTTCGAACAATCACAAAGTGTTTGCTGTTATATTGTAACCGTTTTCATTGTACTATTTTAACAATTCCACACACCTCAATTGAAGGTCAATACTTAGAGAGCTGATCTGCTTAAAAAGTGTCTCAACAATGACAATTAAAGGCAATATAGGCTGCGCGTTTCTCTTGAGTGTAGAAAATAAAACACTAAAGTAAATAAACTAACAATTGAACATCATTAATATTGCAACTATTGTGTTGGCACAACAATTGCCAACGACAAAAGGAAAAGGTCAGTTGTGACAGTGATTTTTCGTATAGCGATCATAATTTATAGTTTCTCTTCTTCTTGTTTGTTCCTTTTTGTTTGCTCCCTGCCTCCATTTGTGATCTTCAAATCTAAAGTTAAGCATTTTAATATGTGCAAAATCGTGTAGATACGTATCTTAATTAAATGTTGTGCACTACATTTAATACACAGTAAAAGACTTGTAAGTATGTTTCCTTGTTCCTTTTAACCAATTAAACTGCTTTATTTTTTTTTTTTAAAATATGTGGGCCCACAATATATGTATATTGGCAAAATCCTTGCTGGTAACGAGTTTGACATTGACATTTCTGTTTGCATTCCGCTGATCTTAAATTTGTTCAGCAGAAGCCGCAACTGAGAATTAGGCGATTGCACCGACTACACTGCAAGAAAAAAGAAGATCTGATTGTTGCAAATCGTGTACAGAAATATAAATCGTGGCAAGAAGTCGTTTTCAAGAATAGTGTTTTGACTTGAAGCACGCTTGTAATATGTTCTCAATGTAGACTTTTAGTACCAAGACCACCTTAATAAAAAAAATCATTGCTTGTCCTAAATTCTAATTAAGAAAATTTATAATAAATAAATATAAATGACATTGAAAAGGCAAAAAATTTTTGGTTAAAATAATGCTGCATTCTAGGATTTTTAATTCAAATACGAGAATTATATCGCTACATCGTTTTTTTCTAATGATACATTTTTATTTATAGACAAATTCCCTTCCGTCAGCGAAACGTACTAAGCATTACAGAGAGAGAGAGAGAGAGAGAGAGAGAGAGAGGGAGAGAGGTGCTATAACATATAACCCATTTTCTCACTTTCATATATTTTTTTTAATCAACAGAACCTGCAAAGCTTTAGACTTTTCCTCAGGAAAACACACAGAATCCAGGCAGGAATCAAATACGCGACCTCCGGTTTTGTATAGTGTGCATTATTCATTCGCCAACGGAGGCACATTCACCCGAATAGGGTTTATTTCTGGACAAGTAGTCATCTGGAGGCATCATTATGCGTCGTCTTTTTGATGTCAATACTGTCAAGCATTTAAAATCTGGAGCTATAAAATTATACCTTTGACTTGAAGCACGCTTGTTATTTGCCAGCATTATATTCTCCATGTAGACTTTTGATACCAAGCCCGACTTAATTAAAAAAATCGTTTTTTTTCTGATCATACAACTTATAAGAATCTAAAGACAAGCCACAGATTGTTAATTAATTTATAATTAATATACTTTTTCCTAATAAGTAACACAAGATAATATAAAATTCGTATCCATCACATTTTTATTATATTGGCAACACTACTTCTTCCGTTCTCTATGCCTTTCTGCTGTTCATGAAAAAGCAATGCAGCAACTTTATTGATGCTCATGGAGTCTACATCTGTTGCTGATGTATTCAATTTCATACGGAATGTGCATTGTGCGTAGGATCCCCTTCCTGTTGGTGCTCTTTTTCTCAAAAAATATATTATTTTCTGAATTGACATAAGTTTGTTAATCATAATTTTTATTTAATTATTAATATAATAAATTAATATATTAAGAAATTTTTTTTTTGGAAATACTTTTAATTGTCTTTAAATGTTTTTTGCTAAATTAAATTTAATTAATATTTTATTTATGAAATTAATCATTCCAGTTTATGAAAACGAATAAAAAATTTTTTCGCGTGTTCTCATGATAACCATTTAAGCTTCTTTTCGATTATTTAACAGCAAGACTACTGCCTTAAATATTACATAACATACATACATACACTTGTATATATAATTTTCGTATCTGACAATATCAAAAAAAATATATTTTTCATACATAATAGCCAGATATGGGTCATGAGAACAAGTCACATCAATGTGTTTCTGCATCTCAATAATAAGAACTTTTAATCATGGCAACGTCATCATCATTATCATCGTCGTCTGTAACATCATTTATTATAGTTAACGTTGCACATGCGTACTTTACGGGCACACAACAACAGGTTCACGTAGTCAACGACGGCAAGGTCAAAATCATCTTTGTGTGTTGATTTTTTGAGATCAGTTCTACTACTACATACCACATACTAGTAAACCAGTGAAGTCAGAGTTACCTTTTTAAAGGGCATATTGCTCCAATTGAGCTTATTAGAGTAGAGCTTTCGATTGGGTAGAATTAACACAAAACCAGAACGGTCAGCCGCTTCACGTTTACACGTTGAGTAGTGAATTTATTTAGGAAATATTTTGGAACTGATATACTTAAGGATGAAACAACTGATATTATTTTTTTATATCTGCCAACAAGACTTTCAAGCTTTTTTTGTGATGAAACTATAAAATAAGCAAACACTAGATTCAAGTAGCCAAATGAAAATAAGCCAACCAACTAGCCGTGTTTGAGATATTATTTCTATCTATGGAATAAGCGTCTAGACGTGTAGTCCTTTCATGCAGAGTTTATGATTGACAATACTATTTTTAATGACGTAAAAAATAATAATTTGTAAAGCTCTTTTTAATTTAATACTCTTCGTTGCTGCAATGGCAAGTATCGGTACAACAATTATTTTTAGGCTTTTTCTTCTAATGTATTAATCACAAGCGTGTAGTACAAATCCACTGAACTTTTTTACGAAAATTGACAAATACGAGTATACACGTACACATTTAAATTTTTCTTTTCAGTAACTCTTTTAACAACATTCACATTGCATTCTTTTTTCTGACGGCCCTCGTATAGGCAGAGCTGCACCAAATAATGCAAATACACGACTTCTCTTTGCAGGAAGGTATATTCAGTTTTTCGCACGACAAACTGCCTAATAGCTTAAAAATAGCTTTAGTGCGAAACCAACATAAGGAACACGCCACAAACAAGTTCCTCGATCGGATGAAAAACATCAAATTGCAAATCGCACGACTTGTCAAAAAAAATCTCTCATTCAGTCGAATTTTTTGGTACACACTATCGCACTTTTCCAACCAACATGTCACAACACTTGCTTACGCGAGCTAGCTATTCACCTTTATCGCTTATCTGCATATACGTAGCGGTACTTATGCTAGACTAAATAAAGAATATTAAAGAACTTACCAAAATTTTCTTGCTCGCCTTGTTTACACATAAAAACTGCAAAAGGATCAGAAGCCTTTGGTTTTCACATGAATAACTTTTTCTAACGTAACTTCGTAATACATAATTTTTGGCGGGTTTTTATGGGTTAAAGTTGTATAAATAACGGGTCTTTATGAAATCTGATATAGTCCCATTTCGAAAACTAAACAAAAAGTCAAAGTAAAAATTAATAGCCATGATCACAAGTGAATAATTTTGAAAAAAAAAGACCGCTACCAATTCATTATTTAACGCTCTTTTTCCGATGACCGAATATTTAAATTCACGAGTAATTCTTATCAAAAAAAGTTATAATTTTTTTTTTAATGTATATATAATATATATATATAATTCAATAATTATAAATTAAATTTTCCTACGGTCCATATAGGTTTTTTGTTGTATGTCTAGAAATACACTCTAAAAGTAAAGGATCCAAAACCCATTTTATAAATAAACCAAATCAAATGAACAGACCCTTTCCTTCGTCTCTTGCTTACTGCTTCACTTGTCGATTGTTCTGTGCTACATTTAGTTCCTGTAAATCATGACATAAACTAATTTTTTGCAACCAAGTCAAGTAATAAATGCACAATTACGTCTATATACTCGCACATAGTTGATCTTCTGATCCCAGGTAGAATTGTTGCCAAAAAAAAAAAACATACAACTACATCATTATCAGAATGAAATGCACGTTGTTGTTTGTTGTTGCTTATTGTTGCTTATTGTTGCTTGTGTCATTCTCGATATGATGACATTCAATTAAACAGCGAGCAACAACAATATTGCAAAATAACAAGTTGATATGAATAAATAACCTTGAAAAACGCTGTAGGCACAACGCTATATATCAAAGCAAAAACTAAAGCAAACACTAAAAAGATATAAGAGAGCAACAACAGCAGTAAAAACATGTGTAATATGGGCACATAATATATCGGCAACAGCAGCAGCTCGTACCAATAATTACAACTTTAATTTTTAAGCTCACACGCAACAGACGCACAGTGCAAACGTTTGGAGAATACGCAGAACGGCAGCATTGGCAGCATTTCAAAGCAAGTAATTTAAATACTTTGGCGCCGTTCAAAATGACATCAGATCACTAGCGAAGCCGTTAGAATATCATCACATTGAGAGTGACACAAGCAACAACAATCAACAATGTGCTACATCATTCTGATAATGGTGTGCTTGCGAGAGGTAATTATCCAATTTATGTCTGGACTCTAGATCGCAGTGGGAGACGTTTGCCCTGGAATTCATACTAGTATATGTAATTTTCAACGCCACTGCTGAAGAAATTCAGCATAAAAAAAATTCGAAAATTTTCTAATAGAAATCTAAGTACTCTAATAACCCCCCTCTTCCCAGCTACAAATTTTTTCTTATCACTCGGTATTTTAACGGAATTAGTATAAAAAGAAGATGAAGTAGCGAATTAGGCACTCTTCACTTGTTCTCTGTTTCTTTCTTTATTAATTGTTTTAACTTTGCCAAGACAAAACACTACAACAGAAGAACGCTGAAGTCGGTTGTATGTCCTCAGATGTACAAGTACGTTATGATAAATGTCGGTGACTATCCCTTCACCACTCCAACATTCCATATGGGATATTAAGGCACTTGAGTCTTCCGTATTGTCTGTTGACAGTACTTCCATGAAAATGAGATATGCCATGATCTTGATGATTGAAGTACTTCCTCATTCTAATTATAGAAATGTAGTTTGAAAAGAATACATCTGTTCGCGAAGTTCAAAGAGCGTATTTATCAGAGAAGTGTTTGTTTTTTTTCAAGTTCATTTGTGGTTAACTGGCTTCGTCAGTAAGCAAAATTTCCATATTTGGAGCAAAGGCAATCCTCAAGCCGTTGATGAATATCCATTGCGTCAATTAAAATTAGCTGTTTGTTGTGGTCTACAATCTGGCAGCATCATCGTCCTTTTATTACGGAATGCAGAAATAGTTGTCCTTACGGTGAATGGAGAATAGCTGAATATTTTGTCCAAGCCGGCAACTCTTGAAATATTTTTCTCGCATTGCTGCTTTTCACTAGTCCTCTCCTTCGAGCGATTTAACGACTCTGGCTTACGTTTTAAGGGATCTGTTAATTTACCAATATTCATGAAACCATATGTGAAATACGGTTAGATTTATTGAGCTGTTCAAATGGATTATATAAGTAACAGTTATGGCGATTATATACCGATCTTTACCGATATATCTAAAAAGTAAATGGCATGACATTATCCGCCAGATTATAACAAAAATATTTGATGGCTACAATATTGCTTTCTTCTATTTTCATCGCTATACGAGTAAGCTTATGGCGATAACTAAGGAGTGGTTGTTTTTACAATTGGAGTACGATCGGTCCGGTCCCACTGTAAGACATTTGTTTAGCGTATAAGCACATGCGCGCCTATATCAAGTTCATCCAAGAAATTATGTGTGTGAAAATATATGAATGATTGTGTGTGTATGTGCATTATGAACTCTACACTGTATACATTGACTTGACGTAATCGCGTAAAGAACATCTGAATTATAGTGGCATGATACATATAAAAATTGCATTTATTTTAGGAGAATCTCCAACCAGCAGACAACAAATTTACACAGCATGTATCTGTAAATGGAAACCTGCTGTACTCGTCAGTTCATTATTTAAGTTTTTGCGTCCAGTTTTTTTTTTTTTTTTTTTTTTTTTTTTTTTTTTTTTTTTTTTTTTTTGGGGTAGACACTACGTACATTTTACCGGTTTCATTATGTATGTGTGGTTCTATACGAGTATATAAAAGAGCACTTGTGTGTATGTATGCATGTATGAATGTTGTGTAGCCGAAATTTTTTGGAGGAGATCTTTTCTTTTGTGGTATGACGGCGACTTTTAAATGAGGTTGCCCATCTTAATGACGCTTCATATATGAGTACAGTGGACATCAAAATTAAGTGTTGTTTAAGGAGATCTTTTCTTTTGTGGTATTACACCGGCTTTTAAATGAGCCTCCCCACCTTAATAACGTTTCACATATATTTACAGTGCACATCAAAATTATGTGCATTAATGCAGATTGAGTTTTTTTTTTTGTTCGTTGTTGCTGGCGGAAACGTTGTAAAATAAGTGTTACACAAACTTTTTAAGATACTGTTTTAATTTCTTCGTACCTTTTTTTTTTATTAGTTTCTGTTTTGTTTCAATCTGGCGTTTAAGTCATTATTCCGTCCTAAGTTTAGTGACTGCATTTGACCTTTGCGTGTAATATTTCTGCTCGTTCATTTGCTTATTTTAATTATTTAATTTTTTTTTTCTTCTAAATTATAGTGAATGTATGGAATTCGATCGATATCACGATACTCATTAAAATTATGAGATGTGAATGAACATTATTATAACAGGTGCACATGGCTGCACACATTTAATTGCATTTAACAATATTGTTTGAACCTGTAATTAAACAAAACATTTGTTAAATTGCAAACAGTTAAATTTTAACATGAAATACAATCATGTTGCATAAATTTGATTTCATTTATTGTTGTTGCAAATACTTATTAATGAAGCAGGCGGAAGCTTCAATTTTAAGAAGTCTGCCCGAACTTTATGTGGAACAAATTTTTTCAGTAGCAATTTGTAAAGTACTCGAAGGTAATTGGATGTTATAAAGAAGTGGCAAATGAAATCAGATAGAATTCTTCCATACCTTCATTCTATGGGATTGCAATATGTAGTAGGATAGTGAATCATGGCCTTATGCAAATTATTAAGTAACAGTAAAAGAGACACCGTTAATAAAATGAAGTAGCAATCAAGACGGAATTGGGTCAAAAATGCACTCTGCAGTGCAATAACCTTAATTGCAGCAGAAATTTTAAAACCAAACGCAACTCAATAGGCCGAAAGATTGTTATAACAATTTCTGTTAATCAACTTACAAATGCATGTGGTAACGCACTTCAAGAAACTGCATTTTTTCAACTCCAAAACAGATATTTGCAACATGGGGTGGAGTAAATTAACAAAAAATTAGAGTTAAAGAGTTTTATCTAAAAAAAAAAAAAAAAATGCATGCGATTGTTAATACGTCACAAGCAAATGAAAAAATACAACTTGCAACGCAATGCATTCTCATTTAAACGCAAATGGCAAAAACCTGTGAGTGCGTAAAACTGGCTGAAATGCAAGAATTTATGTGGGCTATTAAAAGCGTGGCCAAAAGTTTCTAAAAGCGCTTTATTTATACAAACAAATATCTATTGCAATTGCAAATTGTTTTTTATGTAAAGTTAACATGCCAGTTTGTGTATTTACAAATAAAAAATCGCTAAATTGTTAGCATTTTTCTGTGCAGGTACATATAAGTAAATCTTGAAATCTTCTTTTCAATGAAAAAATCTTATTAATTTTCGCAAAATTTTAAAGGGTTACTTTAAGAAAATATTTGTATCTTGACAGAATAACATCTTTTTTTCCCCATATCTTCCCCCCTATTTTAAGTTACGAATTAAAATAGTGTGAAATAAATATTTAGACGAAAGTGAGAAGTTCCAACTGCGTGCCTCTTGCCAATAAGAAAAAGTTAGCGGAATTTTCCAAGTCTAATTTAGATTTTCAAACTCTCAAATCTTCCGGGCGGCATTTAAAGTAGGAAAAATCTTAAGACTTTGAGTTACATAAGCCTTAACTGTAGTATTCTTGTATTCTTTTAGAGTTGCAGTCTAGTGTTAACTATAGTCTATTATTAACTATAAGGCTTTTTTAAATTTCATTTGATCAAAGAGGATACATTCCGCAAATAAATTTATTGTTTAGCGGCTAATTACGCCAACTGAATCGCAGAAAACACCATTCTTCACTAACTGACATATTGGGCAGGAATAGCTTGATCAGGAATAGTTTTTTTTAAGACTTTTGCTTTGGACTAAATTAGAATATCATGGAGCATTAACTGTTGATGATCACCCATGTTTCTATTATAATTTTTTTTATAACTCTAGTTTTTCAGGATATTATAGATTGTTGTTTTTTGTCAGGAAAATTTCCTGAATATTATGACTCGCAAGATGGCAAGGTGTGCTAAATAATTTGACTCTACTCATGCAATGTATTTGGAAGGCATAGAGATAGAGCGTAAAGAATTGTATAAACAAATTATAGTTGCAGTGAAAAAACTGCAACAGACTATCGCCCAAGGAGATTGCATGCTCCAGCAGCAATTGAGACAAGAGATATTAAAAACACTGCCAGCAGTACTAATCGAACCCACAATCTAACCATTAGCTGTAGTACTACTAATTTAGACAACGTCCCAGAACTCTTTTCCAAACTTTACCTTTTAGGGTAGTGCGTGATCGCTCAAATCCTTTTACCTTAGACAAGTGAAAAGAAGAAAAAGTTTATACTTTAAGGTTTTTCCTTTCATCCTTTAGAAATATCTTAAATGCCTTTTTACTGTTCATCAAAATTATTTCAAAACTGAACTTTTTATGTTGAACTCATTTTGTTATAAACATCCAATTACGCAACAAAAGCTTTGTTGACGCTATTTGACCTTGACTTTTTGACTTTTTCCCAGCATTAAATAATAAACTGTTCTGAACAACGAACAATTAATCATACTAAAATTTTCCTCATTAAGTGAACATAGATTTTCATTTAAGGAAAATAACATGTTGTTTTGTACGATTAGTGTTTTTGTTTCTCTCGAAAATTTAAACAACATCCGTTTTCTTTAAAATATTTTTGTGTGTTTGTGTTAGATTTTTAATTTTTGATATGTTGTTCACCTTCAGTTTATGACATTTTACAATTTACACGCAAACAAATGACTTTTTTTAGAAGCCAATGCGTTAATGATCTTCAAAGTCATTATGACTACGACTGATCACACATACATACACACACGCACAGCTATAATAATTCCAAATTGTAATTATTGCAATTCTAAGCCATGTTATTTATAAAATTTAAATTTTTCAAAAAGAATTATTTCTTAAGGAAAAATTATTATTATTAAAATTTCGGTGAATATCCAGTTTGATATCATACGCATTCTAATAAATAATTATATTAATATTAATAATTAATATAATATATTAATTAATAGAGGTTTGTGTGGGGGCATGCACCTTTTTAAATGGCGGTAACAACTCATATCCTTTTGCATTCAAGTTTTTAAAATGGGCTTATTCTATCAAATAATGGGATTGACATCACTGACTTTATTCAATAAACTCCTGTCATAAATTGTCAAAATCCTCTCAATTGGTATACAGAAAAAATTAATATGTAATTTTAACAAATTTGCTCAATTCAATAATAAATTGTAGAGAAGTTTTGTAATCATAAAAATTTATTTAATATTTCACATAATAATTTATTTTCTCTTAGTGAACACGAAATGAAATCTGTGCAAAAGTAACTTTTCATCCAACTTAGGCAAACGAACTGCGTTACGAATGCGTTATAGCGTCACCATCACCGTCGCCGTTAAATTTTTTTATGGCTCGGTTTTTTCGTATCAATACACAGCAGAGTACGTGAAATTTTCACTGGCGTATTGACAGTTTCGTGCTTTTGGTTTTGAAGAAAGAGTTTCCTTCGTAATTTTACAGCCCCACTAAATCTAAACCGTGATTGTGGAATGACTCATATAGGAACGAAAAAGAAAATTTAGTGTTTTTTTAAATTTTTTTTTATAATACTTTCCATTTATTATTATTAATATTGTAAACGTAATAACTTTTATTTAGAATTGCTGACAAAAATTGTTATATTCATTTACTTATTTTTTAAGCTTTTCTTAGAAAGCTTTAAATATATTTTACAGGATCAATGGATATGGCAGGAAAGATTTACTTTAAGCACAAGCAAACTCAAACAAACTGTTGTATGGAGAGGCCCATCTCAGTAAAAATTTTGTAACATTTACATAATTAATATAAAATAAGGCAATTTGAAACCGAGCAAATACAAATTTGGCTCCACATAAAAAGAGCTTTCCCGCATACACGCGCTTATTCGTAAAATCTCTAGAAATCCGTCTTAAACGCTATGAAAGCCATTTATCATTTGTTTAATGTTTCCATACAAATACTTCATGTAAAACAAGTTAAGAACCAATTTTTTCTTTAAATTATGCCACAAATGGCTGTTGTTAGGCGAACAAGTATGAAAATATTTCAATAAATGCGTGACATATAACGCACAAACGTTGATTGCTAACCTGTTAGAAAAATAAAATAATACCCACAAATCTAAATTCTATCGAATTTTTTCTAATACTCGTTCTGTCTTGAGGTTTCCAATATACAGGCTGCACTGGCCAGCAATTATTGGTATTAAAAGCCAACAAACAATATCGAGCTGCAGAAATCATAAGTTATTGCAAATGACTTTGGGTTGTGTGAACTCAATATCTTGAAATCTCAAATCTGCATAGAGCTGCCTTGAGATTCCTTACAACACGCAACTGGACTGAATTTGAAAATGTAACAACAACTGGTACCTGCACTTACCGCAACTGCAACAAAAAAACAAAAACAACAACAAGCCCGCAGTGATACAAAACAACTCTGCGATTGCATTTAAAAGGCCTAGTACAAAGTGATTTGATGCATACGTACATACATGTGTACATAGATGTGTGTGCATACATAAATGGAATAGAATTTATTTCTAAATATTTCGCTGAAACTTTTTTCTTTTTGTTTTTCAAAAATGCCACTCACTTTTTTGCGTTTAGTTTGGCATTTATAGGCTAAACAGAAAACTGTTGGAGAAGGGCGTGTTTTTATAAATTTTATTTGCATTCGCATACATTTAAGTCACATGCAATAGAAATAATAATATTTCGGAAGTCTTAGAACAGAAAGGTGCCTTTCAATTTGGAAGAAAATTGCCTGATAACTTGACATATAAAAATAGAAATGGCTACGAGAACTTCTTAAAGGCAAGTGTGTTTCAAGTCGCTTTAAGTATGAAAATCTCATTATGAAACTTTCCTTTTTGCCATTTGGATCCCCCTTTTTCCTCTCATTTTCAATAACTGCAAGTAGAATAAATTCAAAAAAATTTGGAATGTTATCGATTCCTCTTTCATTTGCAGTCAGTAAAGGTTTCATATTTCGGATAGATGCTTATCAGCAAATATTTTTCAACTTAATGTTTAGTGGGCTAATGCAAAGTTTCGCTTCAGCCTTAACAAGCGTACTGTGTATGTGCGTGGTTTGTTTAATTGTGCAATTTATACAAATTATGCAAAATTCACACAATATTTAAATTGAATATTAAACTTCCTTTATATTGAAATGTGACATAGTGGTAAATATGTATTCGGTGCTGATGGATACCACCGTGAAACATGTAACAATTTCTCACTCCCCAGATCATACTCACATACATAAGTATGATTCTCTTGCAACACTTACAGTGAAGGTGTCAATATTTGTTTGTTAATTTTGTCCAGCATTTAGAACACCCATTTGATAAATTTGAGGTTGGGCCAGTTAAGTTCAGTTAAGTTCAGTTGAGTTAACTTTGCCAGTAGCTTAAATGTTTTCAATATGCATGCAATAACAGCAGTGACAATATCTAGGAGGCAACATATTATAGGCGTATTCTATTAACTGAACTCCGAAGGCACTAACAAAATATGCCGTATAGAAAACAGCAAAAAAAAAAGATATTCGTATCAAAGTGATACCTGTTTTATTTCAAATAAATCCAGCATTTGTCTACGGGTATAAAAGTATAGATTTCCCTTTGTGCATTTTGCGTGATGCTTAATAAATGTTGACATTATTTATAAATTTAAGGCCTAAAGGTGTTTTAAATGTTATTTTTTCTTTCGTTGTGGTGTCTATTATATTTCAACACCAGCCAACAATTGCGATTCTGGAAAAATGATAGACAGTTTAGCTGAACATTTTTTTTCTTCAATGCACATTTATTCACTTAAGATAAATAATAAATAAATAAAACAAAAAAAGTGTTTTCAAAAATTGCAATGATAATTTTTACGCTCATTTAAAATGATTTTAATTAAAATGGACCGTTTGCATTTTATTTATTTTGAATTAAAAATTATTTTCAGTATCAGAAGTTGACGTGAAATTTAATTGCTTCTGTTGCAATTTCATTGTCGCTACGTACATGTATGTATGTGTATGCATGCATGTATGTATGGCTGTGTGATTAAGTGCAAATGTTTAAGTTTAGTTAAATTAAAAAATATTTTAATTTCATTTTATTTTATTTGATTTTAGAGCTCAACAAAAACATGAATTATTTGCAACCAGCCATAAAAAATACAGCAACTTTCATTTAATTATCTCATAAAAAACAACAAGTTGTTTGTTTTTTATAATATCAAGCGATAGTGCAGTCCTTGCGAAAGGTCTTCAAAAGCAAATTGTTACTTTTTCATTAAAAAACTAAATAAATATGCGCACACATGCATATGCACACGGCTGTGTGTATGGCTTTTTGTATGCATGTTTGTGTGTAGGAATTCACTTTGAAAGTGTTTGCTGATAAAAGAGGCAAATTTAATTAAAAAAAAGTGAGGAAAAGAGAGCACAATACGTATGAGCAATGAAGGTCGGAGAGTGTTTTAACAATTATCATCACTTATACGCAAAGTTGCCACATAATTTAAACGAGACAACGGTAATAAAGAAAGCCAAAGAAAATAAAAAGAGAAAAACCATTAAAAGCCGAAAACATCAATTGAACAAAATGCAGGCAGGAGTTTAAAAAGAGTTCGAATGTTTTGCTCTATTTTCTATACGTCAAACATTTTTCATAAACAAAATTAAATCGCAGAAATCAAAAAAAAAAAAAAAAAAGAAAACAAATAAAATAATAATTAATAATTTCAAATTTTAAATATTTTAATCATATTAGAATAAGTGTTATAAATATTATTTATTTTTATATATTCATTAATAATATTATTTGTTTCTTTAGTACGACTTTATATAGTCGTCAATAACAAAACACATCGAAAGGGAAAATAATTAAATATTTTTGATATGAACTCACACTTTTTTTATAAACTGTATGCATGTGTAATCACTTTAGCGGCAGCGGATATTTAGGTTAAAAGTGATACTAAAGCAAATTATGCTAATTTGCTTAAATAGTGAATAAATAGAGCCTTATCGAAAGAAGTTTTTTGATCAAAATGTAGTTTAGCTTTAATTCTATATAAATTACATACAAATCCTTAGCGCAATAACTAATATGAAATAACAGTTAAAAATATTATTCAGGAAATCAGCTTTATTTAAAATGTTCAAGCACATTAGTATTTGCTATATCCATAATAAATTAATACTTCGCAACTCTCTCATTAAAAAATTTCCACTTAAAAGGTGGGCTTTGGCACTTAAATTAATGTAGAAGAAGCAAGGATATTTCCAACTTGTAGTTTTTTAAGTTCACAAATACCAAATAAGAAATATGCCCTTTATGAATTGAAATACTAAAATTGTTTCTCATATAAAACATTTTCTGTAATTATTTTTTCTTTTCTTTTCCAGGTAACGCCTCTTCATATGTCCTGTTTTAATGTAAGTTCTTAAAAATTGTATTTAAATAAGAAACATTCAATATAAAATACATTTTTCCGAAACTTTTAAAAGGTTTCTCCAATACAATTTGAAAAATAAGTTCAGTCTTTTTTCTGAAATTGTAATATCTATAAAGCATATGCAACTCTTCAACAATCGAAAAGTGCAGCTATTCATAATAAAAAAACAAAGTAATAAGGTAAACGACATACGATATTCACTATCAATTGATCAAATGAGGTATTACAGCTGTAAAAGTGGATACTAAAAATGCAACTGTGTGATAAATTTTTGACAAGTCGAACTTAATGAATATTATCATAAAATGATAATGTTTACTTTATGTTATTATTCTCTATTAATGTGGCATCTACAATACAATTTTAAGATATTTTAGATATGAAAGAAATACGTTAGATTATCGTGAGATAGAAGAGAACAACAGTGTACGATAACTAATACTTGCACATGCTCTCTATTGCTTTTCGACAGGAAATAATGTCAAATCCCAGACATGGCAAAGGTTTTTTTTAATGCTTTCAATGTGAAAACTTCTCATAATTTTCCCCCAACTATCAATCTTCAAAATTCAATTATAATATTATTTACATATATATTTATCCATTTCTTAAATCAACTCAACTTGCAACATTTTCGACTTGCACGCAGAAAAACACTCAAGGTTTATGCAGGAATCGATTCCGCGTACAGAAGCATCTGTAGTTTTTCATAAATGTTTACACAAGTATCTGTGTATGTATATACATACGTATATGTATGCATATATAATTTAAAAAAAATATATATTTCTGTTGTTTATATCATTTTTTAAATTTTAGTTGATTTTGTTTTATCAAGAATAGCTCCTTAGCAATGCAAATACATAAATTGATTTGGACTTTTGATAAATGGTGTTAAAAAGCTTTTTCAATAAAAAAAATTGCATACATTTAAATCTAATTAATAGCTTTACAGTTTTATAGGCAATGCCACTATAAAAAATTTATAATAAAAACACTTTTTTTATATTGAAATTATAATTTAAAGAAAATGTGCACGATTTTTTAAAAGATTACAAATAGATGAATTAATATGAAGCAATTGTTTATAAATTGCAGTTAGAAATAAACTCAATACAATATATGTACATGCTCATACATACATATATTCATGCAGTATTTATGTGTATGCAATTACATATGCATCTCTACCCAACAAACCCACATGCATGATATCATGCTAATAATCGATGTTCTTATTTCAATCTTTTTTAAATGTTTTCAAGTATTTACTACTAAGCGGCGCACAAAAGTTTCACTACTGTCTCAGATTTCTGCTCTGTAAATCCTTCTAGTAACTGAATACTCTGAAATAAAAATGTTAATTTGTTAGAAACCCTTTGGCCAAGACAATTTTATAAGAGCATCTGAGAAATCAGATTAGTTCTTTCTTTATTTTAACTGCGTGTCAAATTCTATATCAGCTGTTTGAATTTTTCACAGCATACACTTATTTAGCAGTGAAGTAGTTCTAATAAAGTGTTCACATGGTGTGATATACCCACATGTGTGCCCACCACTTTTAATAACTTAACAATTATCAATTGCTAATACTTTTGTCTGTTGGGTTCTATTTTGTATCTTGTCTGTCTGTGTGTGTGTGAATGCAATATTTTCCTCTAATGTGATATCACTGACCTTAGCTAATGACAGCTTTACCTTGGCCTTAGAAATTGCCACACACATCAAAGCAAATGAATTAAACTGTGAGCTGATTACACCAGCACTTCTCACACCATAATAATGTGAGACAGACAGAGACTACATACAAATGCTTTTATTGCGCCTGCCAAAAACATCACGGCAGTTATATTTTCAATAGATTAAATTAACCCTGTTGCAGGGATGTCAACATATACATTTTTTTCATACACTTCTGCTGTATCCTTCAAGGATTACAAATATTTCTATGAAATTCATTTTCATACATACAATCATATTGCTGAAAACCATTAGCAAAATGTTAACAGCTTCTAATTCGACACTAGATACGCCAAAAAACCTACTCTGTCTCCTCCATTTTTATTTATTTCTCATAACTCTGGCACAAGATATTCCCCCAAAAGGAAATAGCAAAAGTTATGTAAATATTTCCTTGTTTATGTTCTACTCATAATAATCGAAAAAGGATTATTAGGGCTACAAAAATTGCTGATATGTTGTGAAAAAAACTGGCATGTCTTCCACTATAAAAAAAGAAATGTAATTAAAGGTCATGACTCACTATCCTACTCAATCGTACGATATGCAATGGGTGCCGAAAAGTAGGATAGTGTGACATAGAAATACATCAGATTAGTTTGTCAAATCGTACGATTTACAAAAGGTTATGAAAATTTTCATAAAATGATCATTTTCATGCGATCAGAGTTGCATTTAGTTAAATCAACAAAGAAGAAACTGCAACTGCGACAATATTTTCATGAGATTTTTTAAAATAGTATGGATTACCATTAGATTTTCGTGTGAATAAATAATAAGGACGTGTATATTTTAAACACCATGTAATCATATGGTATTTAAATGAAAGTTGACATTTAACTTATTTAAACACATGATTGTTTTATTTCAGGTAATTCTATTTACATTATCAAAATTTTCTGTAATGTTGGATGAAAAGAAGTAGCACAGTTGATAACCGTTTCCTTGGGTGGTACAATGCCAAATTTGTTTATGGTGTTTTAATTTTTGACAATAAATAAAATAAAATATTTCGCACAATCGAAATGCCTGGTGGTTTTGTTATTTTACTTTTCCTATTAATGGCTGCAACAGTAAATTCAGCTGGCTGCGATAACGTGTTACTATTAATGTAAATATAAAAAGATAGCATTCTAATTAGTAAAATAATTAGCGCGGGAATTATTGCACACCTCTCATTGCCTGTCCTGGCGTGCCAATTATTGCACATTCGGTTGTATATGAAAGTAGTGAGAGCGTGTACATGCACTGTTTCTAAAAATAAAATACACAACAAATAATTGTAAAAAAAAAAACAAGTTTAAATGATATTGATCATTTACTTCCGTATTCTCATTGCAGCATTGAAAAACTGCAACAATTTCTTATTGTTAACGGCAACCCACTACAGATCGCTGCAATCTCACAGACACATATTTTTTTATTGATTTATTTTATTTTCTATACTGCAATTTACCCACAAGTCCATAAAATAAATATACAAGAGCAATAAAAACTCAAGTTTTTCATTCAAAAATACACAAACGGACATTTTGAAAATTTGACGATTTTTGGCTAAAAATACGAAGGGTACCCCCTTATCAGAAATTGAAAATTTTCCCAAAAATCGAAAAATTTTTTTTCCTTTCTTGTTAGCAAATATATATTTTAAACATTTGGAAAGATAAAATAAACATACAAGAGCAATAAAAACGCAAGTTTTTTACTCAGAAATACACAAAGAGACATTTTGAAAATTTGACGATTTTTGGCCAAAAATGCAAAGGGTACCCCCTTATCAGAAATTGAAAATTTTCCCAAAAATCGAAAAATTTTTTTTCCTTTCTTGTTAGCAAATATATATTTTAAACATTTGGAAACATAAAATAAACATGCAGGAGCAATAAAAACGCTAGTTTTCCATTCAAAAATACACAAACGGACATTTTGAAAATTTGACGATTTTTGGCTAAAAATACGAAGGGTACCCCCTTATCAGTAATTGAAAATTTTCCCAAAAATCAAAAATTTTTTTTTTTCTTTTCTGTTAGCAAATATATATTTTAAACATTTGAAAGCATAAAATATACACACAGGAGCATTAAAAACGCAAGTTTTTTACTCAGAAGTACACAAACGGATATTTTGAAAATTTGACCATTTTTGGCCAAAATTGCAAAGGGTACCTACCCCCTTATCAGAAATTGAAAATTTTCCCAAAAATCGAAAAATTTTTTTTTCCTTTCTTGTTAGCAAATATATATTTTAAACATTTGAAAACATAAAATAAACATGCAGGAGCAATAAAAACGCAAGTTCTTTACTTAAGAATATACAAACGGATGTTTTCTAAATTTGACGATTTTTGCACAAAAAAGCAAAGGGTTTGCATTTTGATTACAAACTCCCATTCATGGCAAACGTGTTCTTAATAAAGAGCTCCTAAAAAAAATTTACGAACTGAAAACATTTAAAAAAGATTTTTAAAAATAAATAAAGTAGAGGATTAAATAATCAAAATCACGAAATTCCACCAGAATCAGAAAAAAATATTTGAAAGCGGTAAGTGAGAACCCTGTAAGCAGGCCATGGCAAATTATTTTGTAAATTCATTGTAAAGTAACAACTGGAAAGTAATTTTGGTTCCAAATTGCCCAGTATATCATTGTATTATCTTGCCTCTTTAATTAAAAACGATCTTCAAAACTTTTGAGGGGAATTTTGCTAATTCTAATTGCAACACTAAAAACAAAATGGAAATACATAAAATTTATTTAATACAATTTGGAAGTGCTTGTCTTCTCGAGGCAAAGTCATCGTTTAAAAACATTAAATAAAAAATATGCTTATTACTATTAAAATCTTGATCAAAATTTAAGTAAATATGCTAAAAGCTTTGGAAAAAAGTGCGTAAATTTTTTTTACTGAAAGTTATTTCTAAAAATAAATTTTCCTAAATTCCAGTTCGTTATATTGAGTCTTCCAGCAAGTGCCTCTTTGAAATAGTTTGAGTTTTGCATTAACTGGTCTTTAAAATAGCTTAATTTCGTGTGTGGAATGCCCAATGCCCAATTCCCAAGACCAAATGCAAAAATTCTCAATTTATGACCGACAAAATTGCTCAGGATGGCCTTAAGTGCCTTTTAGACATACAATGCCTTATCCTGGAGCGTGCATGTATGGAGAAAAAATATCTAATTTTTAATTTATTTTTTCGGATATATTTTGCAAAATGTTTATGCATAAGAGCAGGCTAGCTCAATAGATCACATAGCAGCGGTGACTGGTATATGTTTCATTGGTTGCTGGTTATCTGAATTCACTCCGTGCCAGCATTCAAACAATTTCCATTTGATCACTTTTCCGTCTTGCTTAATTTTATTCCAGTATATATTTATGATTGGCTTTGTATATATGCTTTAGAACCTCGTTCATTCGCTTGTATGTGTTTCATACATGTAGCGGTTTCGTAGACAGGAAGTAAATGTTTTCAATTGAACTTGAATGTCAACAACAAACAGCAACAAACAACAACTTTAATCACAATTTTATAATATAAATTTTTCAATCATTTCAAAGGCAGGATTATTATTGAATTTACAATAAAATAAAGTTCGTTAAACAGAAACAATTTGGTATTTTGACAGCAAAATAAAAAAAATTAATTTCAACAATATTTAATTTTAATGAAATTAAAAAAAAAATTGCCTTGGAAATATGTATCTCGCATAGTTTTTATTAAACAGTAGACCGACTAGTCAAAGCTTTTCTCAATGTTTCGCAAAAGTGGTTGTTTCAGCAGACGGCCTCAAGTCATTTAAAATATTAAAAGTAAAATATCGTATATCCACAAAAAAATTCTTTGTCACGTTCGCCACACTTTATGAATTAAAAATTATTGGAAATTTAATTTTTTCTTAAAAAGTGTCGAAGTCAATATTTATGTAAAACACAACTTTATAAGTTGATATATCGGAATAATGCGCAACTCCTGAGTTGAGGATTTTCACTATAACAACATATGTTATTAACATAAATATAATAATTGAGCAATGTTTTGAGCTTTGTATGTATATAGTAAAGGGAGGGCCAGCCAAAACGCACTATATTAATTATAAATAAAGCGAAAAGTTCCCAGAGAATTATTTTAATATTTTTGTTATATCACAAACGGTTTACATCCCACTAAATTATATGCTGGTCCCTAATTTAAGATGCTGAATGTGTTTGCAAAATGACTAATTCATATTGCTATTGTACTCTACACTATTGGAAACTTACAATCATAACCCGCCGGGTTTTCAGTGTTAGAGAAAATCAAACTTAAATGGTAGTAGTTGACCAAGAAAAGTCTTTTGTTTATTCAGTGAAATGAAAAAACTTCAAGTCTATTCAAGTCAAAATATATAATTTAATTTAACTGTAATTTAATATAGATAATTCTTAAAAAAATAGAAACAGTATGTTAATCCTTAAACTCTATTATAATAGAATAATTGTTATTTTAATTATAAAAAATATTATAGGAAGTTGAACAGAAGTAAATTTACATTTTGTTTAATAATTACTGGCTTGGTAGTTCCTAAATAATAGTTTATTAGCATTGCAGTGGGCAACAAATTTTTGGCGCAATTAAAATTGGCTAGCAGTGCAAGAGTATATAAAAAATCTGTAGCATTTTACATAAATATCTAGATACTACAATTTAAGATGCTTTTTTGCCTGGCTCTTCTCCAGCTTGCGTTGTCTAACTTGCAAAAATTCTCTACGAACATCAGATGAACACATATCAAGTATGCAACAGAGTTTTTTGTAAATTTGTTCCGCCATCGGAACGGTTGTTTCAAAATCATAGTGTTTAAATCTTATATGATGTGCTGACGAAGATGAACTGCTGGAACTATTGAGAAAATTAAATGGTGATGAAAAGTGTGGATAATGGCCGGGACTAGTAGGTGAATGGGCGGGTATTGAGAGAGATGTTTTATAGTCGTTGAACGCACTAGAACTAATCGACGATGACGTTTTAAGCCAAATGCGCAAAACAGCCTTCATTGTACGTTTCTCTACAATTTCGCAATGAGCTACGGCATCTATTGGATAAGTAACAGCCCGTTGTTTTGTCCAAAATTTCGCATTTTTCTGTTGATCTATTTCAATTCGTTCGCCAGAAATGCCCAGAGAAACTTCTGTTTTAAAGAATTTTTTGTCAATAATGTTTAAATTATAACTACGATATACGGGCGCCTCTAACATATCATCTTGGCTTAAAATACGTTCTTCTAAGTCGTCAACACGCCCTTCAGCTCCGAATGTATTATTACAACTATCTACGTCATCTTTATCTTCGGGACCATGGAAACCATCAGCCCCCACGCCTGTACAATTAAGGGAATGTAATGCCATGGCAGCCAATCTTGCTTTATCTTCCTCTGAAGTCATGGATTTTGTAGGTGCTCCCATCAGGCCATTATCCACTCGTATCTCAGTGGTCAAAGGCCTTCTTTCGGCTAATGTTAAATGCGAAAATCCAAATTTTGAGCATGGCTCTCTATGATCCAAAGGCGGAAAGTCTTCCAAGTCATCATTATCTTCAGTCATATATAGTCCATAATGTCTTATAGATTTTAAGGACAGATTAGGAAACTCAAGTGTGGCTTTATAGCATACTAAACCAATTACCTGAAATAAGGATTAAAGTACAATAAGTTTGGAGAAATTATCAAGCACAGAGATTGGCTTAGTAGAAAGATACAAGAGACAGGGGTGGGCGATAATTGTATTCACACTCAAATCGAGTAGAATCAGTTCAGTTCGGAAGTCACTTACTGCTAATGAAAGTATTATATCCACCGGTGAGCATTAGCTGAAGGGTGACCCATTCTTTGTATTCAATTATTCAGAACTGAGGTCAGAGTTAGTATAGATTCGAAACGATGGTAGTACGAACTTGCTCCTCACTGAGATTACAGATACTATCAATGTCATTTTATATATAATATTAATTTTTTATATAATACTTTTGCTATAATTTTTCGAATTCAAATTGTGGCTTGATCTAGGATGTTTTGAAAATATGATTTTCTGAATGTCTGAGATTCTAATATCTTCTTCTATAACATAAATGCATATAGTCTCATTGATATTTTTATTTGCTATTGGCATTAAAATAATAATACTTAATCAAAAGATGGCATGCAATGCATATAAAATAAATAAAAAAATATTTTCTGTCTGCTCAATTTGACTTACATCTGATATCTTTGCATGCGAAAGCACACAAATTTTTATTGGATAGTTTCTTTCCTTTTCAGGCAGCATGTTCAAAAATACATTAATACGCTTTGTTTGCACACCTGACTGTGATATTCCATCGAATTTCGCATATTCTTGAAATTTGTTATGTACTTGTTTAGGACTGTTAGCCAATTGCAGCGTTAGCTTGCTTTTCACTGGTTCCCCCTGTTGAGTGCATTTATCTTCGGTCCTTATTTCTTTGCGTACAAAAAAATCGCTACTTTCTGGATAAATAATTTCATCATCGTAGTTAACACATTTCGTTTTCGCCGCTTTTCGTCTGGCAATATCCATCTTTTCTAATTTTTGTGCAGTATTTGAACGAAACCGGTGGGCACCCACCTCAGGATACATTTGGATGTCAAATGACTGTGCGGTTAAGTCAACATCTTCGTCATCACTTTCATCCAAGCCGGGATAGCAAATGAAATCGACTTCTTGTAATGTTGGATCATAGTTACGTTGTTGAGTTGCCAACGGAGGTAGTTGTTGTCCTGTTCCGAGTGACTTTCTATGTTGTTGTTGTTGTTGTTGTTGTTGCAAACTACGTGCAAAACCACTTCCTTGATATTTCCGTAAAAAATGTTTGGGTAGATCATCACTAACCATTACGGTTTCGCACATGCCTGTGTCATCTGTAGAAATGAAAGAATTCCGTATGTGACATAATAACCAATGAGGATTGGAGTAAGTAGCCATAATCGTAGCACCAACTATTAGTTTTTAATTTATTTTTGTATTTTCTAACAAAAAACTAATTTCTATTCAACAAAAAATTGGAAACTTGTAGTTTTGACAGATCACAAATTTTAACAGCTGATATACATAACACAATATAAGCAAAAGCTGTATATTGCTAAATATTTATATTATATCGAAACCTCATTTTTTGTGGTCGTATGAACTGCCGTTTTGAAATATTATTATACAAAATTTTAAACGATTACATATATGTATATCAAACAATGTCAGATAATTTTCATATGCACATGGCGTTTTTGTCAATATTTGAAATAATACACACAATTTCACAAGAAAACAATGTTCCCACTTCACTACGAAATAAGAGCATGTTTAAACAGCGCTATATGTTCGTGTCTATTTGGGGCTTGGTAAGACAATTTTGGCAGGAATACCTTTTTAAGGTAGGATGTTTCGTATATTCAAAAAATGTATATTTTGACGTGCATTGCTCACCAACTAACAGCTGTGTGGTTAAAAACTACATATTGTCTGTATGTCATATTGTTATGTGTAGATATGTTTTAAAAGTTGCCTTTTGGATTATGGTTGTTGGTTATTTAAAAGACCGAAATTGCAGCAAAGAGGAGGATAATTAGTTTATACCTATTTTTATTGGCCATTTTGGTTAAGTTACAATAAAATTTTTTAGTGTATAATCATTAAAGAAGATATAGTATTGTAAAAGATGATTCTGTCGAAGAGGCCATTGACTTCACTAGTAACCAATTCGTGGATTTACAAAAAATCAGTGTCAACATGGACACCTTTAGCGACTACCTTCAATTCCCCACCGTACAAGAAAATCAATTTCACACGTAACGAAACGGTAATATCACTTCTAATTGGGGTTTAATTTTGACAACATTATATTTTTCCATTTAAGGGCTTGTTTTGTATACCAGAATTGAGTAACTTTGAAGGTTTCTTCCTACTTAAAGATAATGTAGAAAGCAAAACCGAGGAACTAATTAAAGAGGCGATTTCCAGTAATCGGCAAAGAAAAATGGTACAAATTTTTGATGAGCTTTCCAATTCATTGTGCAAAGTAGCCGATTTATCAGAGTTTATACGTGTTGCTCATCCGCAAAGCAAATACGCAAATGCTGCTGAAGACGCCTGCATTAGTATTAGTGGCATAGTAGAGCATTTAAATACACACAAAGAAATTTATATGGCTCTGCGAAAAGTCGTCGAGGAAGGAGATTTAATGGAAACAACTGCTGTGGACAATCATGTCGCCAAGTTATTTTTATTTGATTTTGAACAATCTGGTATCCATTTAAAAGACAAGGAGCGAGATAAGGTTGTTCGTTTGAACGATTCTATTTTACAACTTGGACAGAAATTTATGCATGGCGCTGTACAACCTACTGCTTTTCCAAGAGGTCAAGTTCCAGATTCTATTAAAAGTTATTTTCCTTGTGATGGTGAAAAAATTCTAATTTCTGGACTCTATACAAATTCGGGGAATACACAGGCTCGTGAAGCTGCCTATAGACTTTTTTTATATCCAACGGAACGACAAGAAGAATTACTTAGTGATTTGCTAAAATGTCGATATGCTTTAGCAAGAACTTGTGGTTTTAATACTTATGCTCACCGTGCTTTAAAGTCAAGCACTGTAGAAACTCCAGAAATGGTAAAACAGTTTATCGACGAGTTATCGGCTCAGTTACGTCCTAGAGCAGAAGATGACTTTCGTTTAATGGAAGAAATGAAAAGGAAAGAAAGTATTAATGCTGATGCAAAACTGCAGGCCTGGGATACCCCTTACTTTACTTCACTTATGAAACGTAAAGCCTTAAATGCCAGTGCAAATGAATTTTTGCCTTACTTCAGTTTAGGTGGTTGTATGCAAGGCTTGGATAATCTGCTGAAATCACTTTATGGAATTTCTCTACAAAACACTGATATGGAACCAGGAGAATCCTGGAATAATGATATCTATAAATTGTCAGTAGTACATGAAAAAGAAGGATTGCTGGGATATATTTATTGTGACTTCTTTGAACGCACTGGTAAACCTAATCAAGATTGTCACTTTACGATACAAGGTGGCAAACGGTTGCCAGATGGTTCTTATCAACTGCCAATAGTAGTGGTTATGCTAAATCTCACACAGCCTCGCTGGACCGGTCCTACATTACTATCACCCTCACGTGTTGACAATCTTTTCCATGAAATGGGTCATGCTATGCATTCCATGCTAGCCCGTACTGAATATCAACACGTGACAGGTACTAGGTGTTCAACTGATTTTGCTGAAGTACCCTCCGTTCTAATGGAATATTTCGCAAGTGATCCACGCGTATTACGAACGTTTGCTAAACATTATCAAACGCACAAACCGATGGATGACGATATGTTACAGAAGTTATGTGCATCGAAAAATCTATTCTCCGCCAGCGAAACGCAATTGCAGGTATTTTATTCTGCTTTAGATCAAATATATCACGGCGAAAACTTAAGGGATGGATCTAACACAACAGAAACCTTAAAGGAAGTTCAAAAGAATTACTACAGTTTACCTTATGTTGAGCATACGGTAAGTTTTTTTTTCCATTTAAAATACTTTATTTCGAATCGGGTGTAGTGCATTCAAGTCATAAATTCAGGTTTTTCCGCGTACTTTGTGTTTAATTTCATTGAAATCCTTTAAATTAGCAGAAATTTTGATTATAATAGGTTTCCGTTTGGATTCTATAGGAATTATTAAAACTACTACCTTTCTACTAAATATTCACGAATAATGAATTTAGCTAAATTTATTGGTTTTATCTGTTGTGTGCTTTTATTTTTGGGATATTCAGGTTTTTCTATCCTTTTTAATAATATATATTTATATTCCCTTGAAGAACAAATAAAAATACCTCAAAAATTTAAAAGACGGAAATATTGGTAATACTATCTGTTTATTTGCAATAATCTGATTTCCATGTAAGATTTTTAACGCAAAGTTGAGAAAAATAGAGTATTAAAAAAGATAAAGTTATAAAAAACTGGAAAATGAAGAGGAATTGAATAACGCAAAAACAAAAGCACATATTAGTTTTGCATTGTACATTCCTTCCGCAAATTGTTGAAATGCGTAAACTATGTTATTAAATCTGGTATTTTAGGCTTGGCAGCTAAGATTTTCCCATTTGGTTGGCTACGGTGCAAAGTATTATTCCTATTTAATATCGAAAACTATAGCCTCCTGGATATGGCAAAACTATTTCGAAAATAATCCGTTTAGTCGAGAAGCTGGTGAAAAATATCGTCGTGAAGTTTTAGCTCATGGTGGCGGTATTCCTTCTCGCCAGCTGGTAGCTAATTTCCTGCAGAGAGAACTTACCCCACAGAACTTGGCACAAAGTTTAATACATGAAATTGATGTAAACAACAATAAAATAAAAGACTTGTTACCAGTATAGAAATAGAGATATCCATGTGTTTTTCCACAGTTGTGAGCAAAAATATTTTTTTTTTTTTATTTAAATTTTCAATAAAAATATGTTAACCCAAAAATCATTCTTAAAAGAATGTGCAAACAAAATTTTAATGGGGTATAGCCGGCATTATTTCTACACCAACGAACTCTTTAGCTATGCGAATTCCCAAAAGGAATAAACCAAGACTTTTTACCACAGACCTAATAGAAAGATCATAAAAATGAGGTTAACTTGTTTTAGTGTGCTAGATTACAGAAGTTTACCATTGAAATTCATCGTGATAAATGCTTTTGAAAATATTTACGGCTGGACTGCTTTTTTGCACCATTTTATGGAATTTTATTTATTTAAAACTGCTTTGAAACAAAATTTTTTCTTTTATAAATATGATTGCAATTGAAGTTAGTTGCAGTTTAATTATATTGTTAGAGATGCCAGATAGCGCAATAAAATTTTTGGTTAATTTTTAGAAAATTGATTTTTACATATTGCAATATATAGGAATTGCTATACATAAACATGGTTTTGAAACTTAATAATTTAAATATTTATGTTAAGTACAAAAATTTAAAGAAGAATATTACTTAAATTGCTCCTTTCCATATAATTAACCTCAGATATGGCAACTTTAGGCTAAAAAAGCAAACAGCTGACTATACGGTTTGTTGTGTAGCAGAAACAAAAAACAACACGTGCGATTATTCTAAGAATTATAATTTTTGGTATTAATTTTTCCTAAGTAGTTTAAGTAAAATGAGTTTTCAAAATATTTACACTTCTATTGGCTGCAATCGAACAACGGAAAGTGCGGATTGGGGTAATAATGGATTAATAGTTTTTGGAGCATGTAACGCCGTAGCTATTTATGATCCTCAGGTAAATCTTCATATCTGCGTACATATAATTTTATTACTATTTCATATACTTGTATAGTTATATAAATCTTCCTTTACAGTTTAAGGGATATTCAGCTAAAATAACGCATACATTTGTACGACATACAAAGAGAGTCAATACTGTTCGCTGGTTAAAATCTTTTCAGAACGATAAGGAAATATTTTGCTTATCTGGTTCTGATGACAAATTAGCTATTTTATGGAATATTGAAAATCCTCTTGAAGTAAAAAGTTTTGAGTTAAAAGGACATGAAAGTGGTGTGAATGCTGTTGATGGATTACAGCGTTCAAATGGAGAATGGTTATTAGCAACGGCTGCTGCAGATTCCACAATAAAATTGTGGTCTTTCATTGCAGAGAATGAACACCTTATATGCAAACAAACTTTGCTTTTAAATTCCGGATTTTGTTTTACTTTGCGCTGCACTTTATTATGCAATTCAGAAGAAGTATTACTTGCCTTTTCAACTGATGATGAAAGTATAGCACTTTGGGTAGAAAATTTTGAGCAACAAGCTCGCGAGGAATTCAAATTTTGCCCTGTACATAAATTAATTGGTCACGAAGATTGGGTACGAGGACTAGATTTTGTTCGTGAAGGCGAAGATTTACTTTTGGCCAGCAGTTCACAAGATAATTTCATACGGTTATGGCGTATTGCTCCAAGAACTAAAGAACAAGTTCTTAATAATAAAATAGATTTAAATAATTTACTAGATGAAAGTGACGGTAAAATACGTGTCGAAGAAAAAATTTTACATTTAGCCAAAAATTCTTGGTATGCTATTAGCTTGGAGTCTGTATTATATGGTCATGATAATTGGGTTTATGGTGTCCACTGGAACAAAACTGCTGACGAATCCATAAATTTGCTCTCCGCATCAATTGACAAAACTTTAATTATATGGGAGCCTTCCCCAGAAAGTGGAACATGGATGGAAAAAGTACGTTTGGGGGAGGTTGGTGGAAATTCGCTTGGATTCTTTGGTGGAAAATTCGCGAGTGATGGTAAACACGTACTTGGACACAGTTATCAAGGCGGTTTTCATATTTGGAAACAATCTGAGGATAGTGAAGCAAATTGGCTACCTCAAGTAATTGTAGGCGGACATTTTGCTGAAGTTCGCGACTTGTGCTGGGAACCACAAGGTGACTATGTTATGAGTGTATCTGCTGATCAGACAACACGTATACATGCTCCCTGGCGTCACAATTCGGAGACATGGCACGAGTTGGCACGCCCACAAGTTCATGGCTATGACATGCAAGCCTTAGCTTTATTATCACGCTACAAATTTGCAAGTGGTGCTGAAGAGAAAATTGTACGAACTTTTCAAGCTTCTGCTAATTTTATAGAAAATTTTTTACTTATTACAAAATCAGTGGATGATAAGGAAGGCAAACAGTTGTTGGAATGTAAGTTATATTTGTATCTTATTTTCATGTCCTTACCTATATACATACACAATTACGTATACAAATTTGGAGATCAAATGCATTTATTGCATCAATTTTAGAAAGTGAAATATTATATTATTATTAAAATAAAATGTTAATAATTTTTATAAATAGAAGGATCAACCAAAGAGGAAAACTTAAACAATTACACTGCATACATATATAACAAAAAGGCCGGATAAAATTAAATATCATATTCATGAGAGAAACATTTTTACATTATTCATAAATATTTTTTTTTATATTGATTTATTACAAGGTTTTCGAAGTTTTTCGCCAGTTAATACCATTTGATATTTGTACATACATACATACATACAAATTTTCTGAATTTTTGAAAGCCTCGCTTTTCGAATTAATAAGATAATTTCCTCTGATATTTAGCTTTACCGAAAGGAGCAGCAGTCCCTTCGTTGGGCTTGTCAAATAAAGCTGTGTATGATACGGAAAATCCACCATCGAATGAGCGTCACTTTAAAGATGCATATCCAGAAAATTATTTCGTACCACTTACATTTCACGCCCCACCACAAGAAGAGACACTTATGCAAAACACTTTGTGGCCAGAAGTACAAAAATTGTACGGCCATGGTTACGAAATTTATGCTTTGGCTTCTTCACCCGATGCCACGTTATTGGCATCATCCTGCAAATCAACAAATGCTGAGCATTCACAAATTATTCTGTGGAGAACAGATACTTGGAAACAAATACAGAAATTATCTGGTCATCAGTTGACAGTTACCCAAATGTCGTTTTCGCCAAATGGACAATATCTTCTCTCAGTCTCCCGCGATCGCAGATGGTCTTTGTTTAAATGCCAACCTGGGACCAATGAACAGAATAAGATACCTTCATTTGCTTTAGCAGCGTGTACGGATAAAACAAATGGTATACATACGCGTATTATTTGGTCTTGTGCTTGGAGCCATGATAGCAAATATTTTGCGACATCGTCCAGAGACGGCAAAATAGTTATATGGTGTCCACCATCTGACATTGACAGTAACACTGGTGTCACCTCCTCCCTCAATGGTTGCAAAGCAGTCGAAATTTTAGAACTTAAAAATGAATCGATCACTGCTGTAAGCTTCGCCCACACTAGTCATACAAACGGATCATATATTTTAGCCTTGGGTGCCGAAACTGGCCTAATACATATTTATCAATTTAATGGCAAATTCACTTTACTGTTGTCACTTAATAAATCGTGAGTAGAAGACTTTTTTGGGTATTACATAAAAAGTTAAATCCTTTTTTTTTATTATTTCTAGACAATCTCACCATTTAACGGTAAAGCGATTACAATTTAGACCCTATTCTAATGCTATGAACCAATTCCAATTGGCCAGTTGTGGCGAAGATTGTTTACTCAGAATTTATCAACTAAATTTGTAATTTTTTAGAACTGTGTTACTACAATATGCATTGTAATTTGCTTAAGCGAAATAGTGTAATGCAAAACATTCGACTTTTTTAATTGATTTCAATATATATTTTAACTTTTATAATGAAATTTAGCTATTTTATTTTCAAGTGTGCATGTGTGCACGTTTGGATTTCATGTATGTATGCATGAATTGGATTTCAAGAATCAATAAACGTACGAGAATAATTATATACCACTTATTTTTTCTATTTATTATAATTAAATATTTACAATAACCTTTATAAATATTCCAATTTTATTGTGTATTTAATTCCCTTTTATTGAAAATAATATTTTGAATATAATATGCTAAATTAGTTACACATCTTCCATAAAAATGTAACGACCAAAAGAAATATTAAAGCTTTTAAAATTTTATCGAGAGTAACTACAATATTGTAACGAAGCCGGCCGGCTGGTGTTGTTTTAAGTGGCTGCTTGAAAATATATTTTTTAAGTCCATTGCGAAGGTCTGCAAAAAAAAAATATATTGAAATACTTTAAATAAATACAATAAGTAACGATTTCATTAAACCCTGATATCTTCTCTGCACTTCTCCGAAAAACAGCAATTCTTATGTATGTATGTGGGTGCAAATATTCTAAAATTAGTTGGGTGCATACACTCCCTTCACATTGGCATACAAATATAGAATAAAATTTTCTATTTTGAAATGGTGTGATGAATATGCTTCGATTTCAGAACAACTTCTGCCATTTCCTTTGCAGCTTTATGCTACTTTCCTTTTACTTTATTTTAATATCTTGGTCTTTATTATTTATTTTTAAATTAAATTAATTTGTTATGATAAAAGTTAAATTTACAATTCATCGAATGCAGTGCTAACCTTTATATTAATTGCTATTAAGTGCATTAGATTTTTTCAATTAACTTCTTTTAGCGATGGAATTAACAAAATACTTTCATGTACTTGACATTGTATGTAAATTTAAAATTTGTACCAATTGGATAAAAAGCAACATGTTTCCTGTAACTCAATTCATTTTAGTTGTACTTACGCGTATAAATAGCTATATGGTCTATGCGATTTAATAGAAAATCGTCACCAAATTTTTCTCTGCGCATTAAAAGAAAACTTTTGTTATTTTTAAACTGATTAGATCTGCAAATCATTTTAATGCATACTTCTCGCTTTCAGGTATGGTCTTCACCAGCTCCCACATGCCATCATTTTGAATATCATACACTTGTTGAGAAAACACTCCCGCTGTTTTTGAAGCACCGACCATGTATCGCATCACTTTCATTATCCTGGTTTGATAATTATAACAGAACCAAATTTAATCCAAGGTAAGATTATTAATAGATGTTTTTATTGACTTCAATATAAGAACTTGATATATATTGAGATCGCTACAAAAATTTCGGGTTAGGGAACCAATAATGTCTAGATGCATACATTGATATGTACATTCATATTTAGCTACTACATGAAACAAATAAAAATGTGCAAACAACCAACCACACTTAAAATCGGACTTAACGCCAAACCACCATTTATATCTGCAGATTTCTATTGATAAAAGTTCGGAATTTAAAATGGATCTATTCAATAAGGAGCATAATAAAAATAAGAATATGGAAATCAAATATATGTGTGTATAAGTACACTGCATGAAACCTATTCAGCATATCTCAGGCTTCACGCCTTGAAATGCCGCTGGCCACTATTGCTTGTATGTAGCCCGTCTTTTAATTATTTTACACGCAGCAATGAGAAAATAAACTTATTACTTTTTGGTTTTATGTAACTAAATTTGTTACTATTTGGAATATTCTTCCACATTATTCGTTGTTTTTGGTTTCTTATGCGATTGAGCTGGTCCAGATGTAGCTGGTCAGCCAGGCAATTTTGAAAAATTATCCGCACAACAAATCAAATAAATAATAAAGATTCGTATCTAATAATATACCATTGTTGTGAAGACTATGCTTTTGTAATTCTCAATCGGTTCTTGAGAATATGGGCACTACATAGAAAGGTTTGCCAAACTGTTTTGTCGAAGGCTTTAGCGGTAAATGAAGTGCACCAATTATTCATTTGAACTATATATTTCAAACACATTTTTATTTTTTGCTGCCAAATAATGTAAAATCATTTAAAAATCGCATAAATAAGTTATTTTTTTATTATCATGGCAACACTGTTTCTGCTCTCTGCCATGCTTAAGACAACTTCATCGGTCGCCTATATATTCGTGAAACGGCCTTCTCATATAAACTATTCTACAAGAGCACTACTGGTTACATAACTTCTTATTTAACCATTAGGCGTTACTCGCACAGCCGATATCCCGTAGAACAAAGTTTATATTTTTCTCTGAGGCAAATTTCCCTACCAAGCAGAACCTATAGTTTTGCATCAAACATCATATAAAATTAATTTGGTATAGTCTAGTCTTAACTCTTTGAGATTTTTTTTGTTGAAATTATCACATGTGCGGTGAAGGAAAAGTACGGACCAAATTCCATTTAAATCTGATGAGCGCAATTCCAAGTATTGCTCGGCTCGATCTGAAGTTCCCCTAGAATTGATTTCTAAAATATATCTATTGTATCGATTAAGACTTCGAATCTTTTACAGTCTTAGACGAAACAAAAGAATGTATTCGTATGTATGGATCTTGTGAAGATGTGGGTGTGCGCGTATCTAGGATTTATATAGTTTGTGGTTAGAAAGACTGAATGCCGATTTATTTTGGTTTTAGTTACTTCACACTTAATATAAGAAAAAAACATTTTTGTCCGTTAAAACTCCTACTTTAAACGGGCGAAATAACTTACATTCTTTCTCGTTTAGTTAACGCCAACAGCGTATCGTAGAAGTAAGCCAGTGGAATATTAATCAGGAACAAATACGTGATGAAGAGAGTGAAATTGTTTGTCATGTTACTTGATGGAGCCCAGAAAGTGTGCTCAAAAGGTTCCTTCGCAACTTCGATAATAAATGCTTTGCAGATTTGATTGAAGGTAAAATTAAATGATGATCCAGAAGTTAAGTTTCGGACATCCAGACCACATTTTTTTGTTCTAAAGGCAAAAAATAATTATATTTGTATTTAATATGCTACCACGGGGAAGGTATGGATGCGTATCTGCGTTCCATACTCGTACGTATGGAAAGTTAAATTTTTTTTGGGAGATATTTTTTATACTTTTCCTTCTTAGAGTTGTTATTTTTCTATTCGGTATTGCTTTTCGGTCGTATACACATACATATTCAGTTCCGGAAGTTTATGGACCTCGAAATCCCTCTAATGTTTAATGGAAAAAAATTAATTTTGTCTTAATACAGATAAACTTCTAAACTAATGAAAATAAGCTCGAACAGAGCTGGATATGCCATGAATGTCTTAAATATGCATTATAGAGCAAAATATGCTATAAAATTTTTTTCCTTTTGTTTTGTTTTTTTTATCAATTCCTTTTTTAAATTTGCTAGGTAGGAATGAAAGGTAGCCGGGACCTTCGGCTTTCTAGGCTGTCCATGAAAAATGTAAAAAGTCATATTACGAAATGGTTTCAACATTCTGAAAAAGTCGTGAAATACATGATAGACTCGTACGAGCACATATTCATGAGGTGGGGGAAACTTCCTCACAACAAAGATTTCATTTAGTGCGCCTATTAGGGGATAAAATCAATATCACTTACACATACTTATATATACGAATGTGTGCACTCGTATGTGTGTTGTCTCATCTGTATCTGTATGGACTTACTTAATTGTCTCGAGGCCACGTTTATATGCTGCGACAATAGTTAAAATTGTGACACTGTCGATCGGTACCAGAGCCATAACCGCGTTCTCATTGCAATAGGATAACTGAGAGACGCCTATAACTACACCAACTATTGCACCCATCGGCCCTTTTAGGTTATCAACAAAACCCGGCTCAGGTTCTTTCATTGCATGTGTAACTACAAATTTATTTAAGAATTATTTAAGTTTATATTTCTTCAATTAATAATTAAATCATCTCACCGGCTGATGGGCGAAGTATTGTTATTGGCAATTTATCCGAAAATTCGGCTACAACGTGTTCAGAAAGATTTTTTGTAAAACTGTAGACGTTGGGATGTGCGGTGAACCTGAAGAAGTAATAGAAACTTTGTCAGTTAGCTTATCCGATATATTGGCATATCTTAATATCGAAACTTTTGAAAATTTCATCTCGATGTATGAAATTTTGCTTTCTACTCGGTATTGCATGCTTTCATTTCGAATTCCGAAATAGTTCATTCGATATCGATTTCCGTGTTACCAAAATATTCTCATTTTAAAATCTTTAAAGTTAATACTACTCGTATTTAAATTTCTATTTTGTTTAGTGAGATTTTAAATTGACTCTGATACGTACTTCATTTTGAAAGCTTCCAGAATCTCATCTTCGAAAGTTTCAGCCATTTTTATTGCCAATCGCCAATCAACTGGAGCATCGTATATCTTGATTAGTGGAAGTTATTATACAAAATGACTATACTATATATCATCATCAAAGAATTTTATTATTTTTACCTGCTCTTTTATGTGCGCTTGGAAGGGGCTTATGTAAGCGGTGGAAATATGGATAAATGCAATTAAGTGTTTAAGATTCGCGGCCAATTTTAATAATTCATATGTTCCTCTGACGTTCAGTAAAATCGAATCGCTCAAAACATTGTCAAATCTTAAATAAATTGGCCCATAGTGTTATTAAATGGTGGCTGTGAGGAATGCCCATACCCACCTGACATTAGCTGCACCGTGTACTATAATGTTGACATTTTTCAAAAGTTCCAAGTCTTTTGCCGCTATACCCAAGCCAATTTTACTGGAATCGCCAATGATGGGTACAATTTTCTCAAATGCCCTGGGCTGCTCGCGGTTTAAGCGTTCATACATTAAATCATTTGAGATTTCTTTCAAGCGCTCCAACGGAGTCTTATTTCTCTTTGGTCGAATCAGTAAATATATTTTGGATAAGTCTGGACAATCCCGTAGTAATTTTTCAATCAAGCTTTTGCCTAAATAGCCTAAGAAGATAATGCATAATGAAAGTGAGACTGTAGCATGTAATACAAAGAATCGCTCATGTAATATCCAGATGGATCTTGATGGGGATATAAATGGCTGGGAAACTTGCTTGAAATTGTATTGAACAAGTTTGCCCAGTAGGGCATAATCGAGAATAAAAAAAATCAAAAATGCTTTCTCTTTTGAGAGAATCCTCCGATAATGACTGCGAAGGGAATGCTTGATTGATCCTGAAGAAGGGGAAACCAAATGCTAATGGAGCATAAAAAAAAAATATACAAAAGTTTTAACTATTCTGAATTTAATTGCTTAAATTGAATTTTCAGTTAAATGTTTTGGTTTAGATACATTTCCAGAGGAAATGCTACACATGAAAATTGCACCCAAGAAGTAGTCGTAGGTATGAGTTCAAAACTCCGAGCAGCCAAAATGAACGAACTGAAATCGAACTCAATTTTATGGCTTTAAAATGTTCTTAGAAAATATCCATATGCGTTGATGGACTTACCTGTGCCGCCAGTTATAAATATTTCTTTATTTTTATAAAACTCTGTTATCAGCATTATGAATGATATCCTTTCTGGAAATTATCGCCAAGAGTTCGTTGGAGCTTTCCAAGTTTAGCAACTACAAAAAAAAAAAAGAAAAAAAAAACTAATGCAATAGATTTATTAAGGGAATTGATAGCAAATAAAACGGATGCAGGAGCTGAATTACATCATTTTTTGGTCCATATATCACTCTGAAGTCACTAGGTGCTTATTTATATTGTCTTAATTTTTTTTGGCAATGTAGGGTGCAACGTTTGATAGTTTCCGGTGGGGAACTAGTTTGCCTGCAGGCAAATTTAAATTAAATTGAATTTATATTTTAATAGTAGACTATGCAATAACCAGAATAGGGCCATATAATCGCTCGCAATAAACCATTTCTATATCAATTTAATGGAAAGGGCGTATAAAGTCCAGTCAGCTAAAGAGCCGAAAAGTATCATGTTTTGTTCAATATTTCCTCAGAAATTGCAAACTGCATGTAAGCCAAATTTTATCAAACATGGAAGATTTTGAGCCGGAAAGCTAACCTACAAGTAAATATCATTCAAAGCCATTTACACCACTTTTGGAATATGTGCCAGTAGACTGTAAGTGATAGTCGTGATAACGAGTACTTTTTTGCCTCAAGTTGGTGTTCCATGTTAGTACAGATCAGATATGGGGATTTTGAAGCACGAGTTTCCAGACCGAAAGATTTTACGTTTTTAGTATTTAATCGATTCGTTTGTAGCCATTCGTCCTCTATCCAGCACCAGACCAATAGAAGACCCTCCAAAACTTTGAGCTCTTTTATAGCCGTTAAACAATTCTATTGCAGAACAAGTAAAAATGCTATAGTGGAGTGTGCCGAATCTTACATACCCTACGCCAAGAAAATGTTTCGTTCCAAAGCTCTTTGTGCACACTACCTATAATTGTAATTTTTAACTATAAATATATAAAATATCTTTTTTTAAACTTTATTTCTCCTATTTGTTATCCGATTTTCCTCATTTCCATTTTGATTAATTGCATTAAAAATTCCGAGCAAATGGATTTTTAAATGTTTGATTTTAAGCAAAATTTAAGCTCGCTTTACACCGTAACAAATACACCGAAGACACTCAGTCTTACTTTACGGGATCGCAAACTACCTCATATCATGCCTATATACCCCTACATGCTTTTTTATCGGCAACGCTACAATAATAATAATAATAAATTTTTTTTGGCAGAAACCATTTCAATTGAGTCCTCTTTTTATACAGAATTTGGATTTAATCCTCCCCACAGCCTATACAATATTTCCTTTATCCATTGTTACGAAATCGGTAAGTGGTGAAACAATAATGATATATATATTTTATATACTGTATATTCGGTAACACTTTGCTCTTTGAAATGTAAAAATTTTTTATTTAAAAGGAATGATGCTTTAAATCATTTTTAATTAAATAGTCTTTAGGCCAATTGTAGGTTTTTCGGGGGAAAAAAATTATAAATTTTAAAAATTATTAAAAACAAAAAAAATTTTTTTAAATTTGTTCAAATTATTTTTTCTTTTCTTTGGATGTATTTGAGATTCTAATATTTCGTTAATCAAAATTTGAAAGAGAAATGAGAAGGAGAAGGAGTAACAAAATATTAATATTGCGCAATAAATTGTTCTGGTTGTGTTATTTTTTTTTATAAAAATCGGCTAAAGACTATTAAAAAATTATTTATAGTTTAAAAAGAATTATTTTTATATTATATTGGAAAATGAATTCCTTATTACCGATTTGATGGACGATAAGATTTAAACTAACTTGTGATTAGCAAAATATTGCATTCCAAAATATTTTAATCAAAAGTTTTGTTCATCGGGAATTGCAGAATTTAATATTCAATAAATGCACTCTTGCTTGCATTTTTATGCAAATGCAAATGCCAAATATAATAAAAACAAGAGAATCTTGAAATTTAAATATTTTATTATATACAGTTGGGGAAATATTTATTCGTACACTACTACTACTTCGTTGACTGCATCAGGAATAACCTTAAAACAGTTTTGCAGGAAACTTGTACGGAAATATCTCCAGATGAAACAAAGAATTTATTACAGTCGATGCTAAGAAGCCTTCAGGCCGTTTTTGATGCAAATAGAGGGCCAACGAAGTATTACTAGCGAAAAGCTTATGTATTTTATGCGCATATAAAACCTGTACAAACACTTCTGTCCCAATGAATTTTGAGTATTTTGGTTTTTATTCTTAAATAATGTATTGAAATCTGTTATTTTATTTAATAATAATAAATGAAAATAGAATTAAAATAAAACTGCATTTACAGTTTTTGAATATGTTGTAAAGTTTTGAAGATATTCAGAAAAAAAATCTAGTGTACAAATAAATATGTCCGCAACTGTATAATTTGAATATACTATACAACACAGCTGTGGCAAAGTCATTTGTGGCATAAGCATTATTAGGTCTGTTCATTTCTTTTGTCATGCAAACTAGCGACTAGGAATAATTGAGTGGAAAACAATAAGGAGGCTCAATATTACAAAAATTTCTCTGCCTTCACACTTTCCTTATAAAAATTAAAGCTTTTTAATTTGAAACCACTTTTTATATATCAGATTTGCATGATAAATCAGATATTGACTAGGATTATAGATTAATGACTTTTGATGAAACAACTGAAGGGCAATTTAAACATTTTCTTTAAAAAAAGAGAGGATTCTATGATTATAGAACTGTGAACTTGGATACTATAACTATTCATTGCGATTATGGTCTAGTACCTCCCAGTAGTCAACGTCCAAAATTTTACTGCAAAGCAATAACTTTTCTTTGGCTTTATAGTCAATAATGACGTTATTAAAGCTTTAAGTTTAAAGCTTAAAAGAGTTCTTTTCCTATATTTAAAGCTTTAAAGGCTATTAGTTTATGTAACTTAAAGCTTTTTAAGTCAATGCCATTATGGCTCGGTTGAGTTTAATTGTGTTGCCGTTGCCATTCACGATAGGGGTGATTAGCTTTGAGGTTTTAAACGAGTACACTCGAAAGCGCGTCAGTTAAGTTTGAAAATTTTTGCACTATTTTGAAATACCAGGTGATCGCTGGAAAGCTACACTTCTTGGTCTTGCAGCGATATCGGTAAATATTAGTCTTGACTATACATATTTGGCAGACGTGAAGTAGAGTCGTCTCTGCTGCTCAAGCTCAATTTGGCGCCGGGTACAGTTGCTTGCTCTTCAGCAGAACTTGAATTTGTTTCCATGTACAAATTTGTTTCAATTGACACAAAAGCATCTACCAGGAGACCATTTACGCCGCCCTACATATGCCTATAGGCTGTTACAGCTGCCCCATTCATTCAAAAACCATAATGAATGATGAGAGACATTTTCCTTTGAACGGCTGTGTGAATTAACAGAATACTCGGTTGTGGGTTATGCGAAACCCTCAAAGTATTCAACAGCCATCTTTGCATACATTAAAAGTGACAGTGACAGTGACAGTGACACTCAAAGTGACAATTTGGTCACGAGGAATTATTGGATCTTACGTCTTTGACACTGAAACTGGGGTAACGGTGACTGTCAATGGGTACTTATACCATCATATGATTTGGCCCTGATTAACGTGTACTTTCAACAAGACGGTGCCACATCGCTTACAAGCAGGATAACAATGGAAATATTGTGAGACCTCTTTTCACAAAAACCTATTTCAAGAAGTCGTGATGTTGATTGGCCTCTAGGGTGGCCAGATTTGACTACTTTGGATGCCTTTTTGTGGGGATATCTGAAAATCCAGGGTTCGGCAAACTAACGAGAACTCAACTAAAGTATTCGTGATGAAATTAGTGGAATACCGTGTGAAATGTGTAAGAATTGAATGAACAATGTCCTCAAAGGAGCTCGCATTTGTAAGGCTAACAGAGGCGAACATTTATCTGATATCTGATTCCATACACAACTCCGATATTTAAAAAAACATTTATCAATAGAAGAAACCTTATCTTTCCTTTAATCAAAAATTATATAGAAACAAAGTAGTATACCCCTCCAGCGGACACCCTGTACATGCGCGTGAGAGCTTCTGAGGTAATGAAGAATATTTGCTTAAATGCCCTTCGCCCATAAAATACACTTTTGCGTTGTGTTAATGTATTCGTACGTGTAGCCTTTGACAACGTATTATTTACGTAATTAGATCACAATTGATAGACTTACGCTTGCATTTCCCCCCCACTTTCTTTTCGATTTGTAATAATTATTTATTAAATTTTTTTTTTTTAATTATTTATTAAAATAAAATGAATTCATTTTAAAGAAACTGAATTGCTGTTTACACGTTTCAATTGACCCCCCTTGACTTGTAGTAGAAACATCGCGTAGCACTGATTACGTCATACGTATACTTTGTTATTTAAGAGCTGACATCAAGGCGGCACAATGATTACTTAGCAAAACGGATATTAAATCAGCTGTTTTTATGGAAAGTCAACCGCCAATTGTCAAAGTACTGATCGTATGACGTATTCAATGTGGCTCTCTTTTATAATCAAAGTTATATTTAAGAAAAAAATTCTAATTCAACGTTTCCACACTTTTTGGCTGTGTGAGATAAAGAAAACAGAAAATGGAAAATTTTGGAATAAATTGGTCTTGTTAACTGGACCAAATTATTTTCTGGGCTTGTGCAGAGCTTTGCAAGGTAGGCGGTCGCTGAAGTTGTTCAGTGACTGCTCACATGAAATGTAGGCATACTCAGCTTGGAATTGAAACAGTATTATTTTATTATTATACGTTACAAGCACGGGGAGGAAATCTTGAAGTACGTGGCGGCAGGCTGCAAAATCGCTGTTGGCAGGGACTTCTATGAAGGGAAACAATGTTGCCGGTGTAGGGGACTTTCCCTAAAGTTAAAGAGTAAGTGTTGGCTAAATGCGGATCGCAATCAGAAAAATGAGCAAGCGAAGAACTTTTTAATTAGAATGGCTGTGCTGCCACATATTTTCAAATAAAGACCACTTTTTGCTTGTTGTAGTACCAGTTCTAAATCCCCAATGCTCTCTACCATATTTGAAAACGGTTCAGAATTGGAGAAGACTTAAAAGCACTATGCCTTTTCTCACTATCAGATTTTTCTGCGAATGAACCGTACTACTGTGTATGATAGTGAAACAGGTCCTTGATGAATGCCTCCTGGTACTTACGGCGTTTCCGAATATACTTTCTTACTTTAAGAATTTCGTATTTATTTCCCCAATATTCCCTATCAAATAAATGCACGACTACATTAAAGTTTTTTTTTCCTCAATTTATTTTTTATAATTAATGTAAGTGTTAAGGATTTAGTGTATTAAATATCCTTAAAGTAAACATTCATTATTAGTATTGTTATTAATCATTCCTTATCATTGAATGGTTTTGTGTGTACGTTTCAATATCTTATTTAAATTAGTTTAAAGTATTTATTTTATAACTTCTTAAAATACTTATTTAAGCTTAGTAAGCAAAGTAGTTCTTCTTCCGGGACTTACGAATCCTTTTTGTTTTTTTTTTCTTTTTCATTTCTTGGTGTATGTATGTATAAATGAGTTCATTATTAATTTATTAATTTATATATAAAGTGATTTCATATAAGACATATTTAGTGGGATATTTTTATAATGATCAAGTCATATTATACACGTGTATGTATATTGGAAAAATGCTTGATGGCTAATGATTTCTATGCTAAATTCATAATTCAAATCATATTTTCTATAGTAAAAAATCTAGAGACCTAAATATAGTGTGTGGTCCTTTATAATTTTATCTATATAAAATTGATTTACAATTCGTTTTCTTTTCACTTTTGATTTATTCCAATTTTATTTTACGGGGCCGATATTTGTAGAAAAATTAAAAAAAATTGTTTGTGGCTATATGTGTGTGTGGGAGTGTGTGTAGGTGTGTGGCTTCCACAGTCAGAAAGGTCGAATTCAGGTGATATTTTCTTTGAATGATGATTCTCAAAGCGAATTTTTAACCCAAGTCGACATTTCGGATTATGGAAAATTATTAACTATTTCTTGGAATATGTTTTCCTTGGCAACTAATCTTCAATTCAGAAATATTTTTGGCTCATTGTAATTGAAGGCCAGTCAAGTTTAAGAAACACACATTGTAGAAATGGGCAATTATTTATTGTTATTTTGTATATAATGAACGAAAATGTAGGCAAACGTTAACGAGTTTTCTTTTAAAAACCATATACACTTGACCGGAAACAGCTCTTTCAAACCATTTAAATATTTACGTACATACACGCATACAAACATACATACATGCATACATACGTACGTCCATACCTGGCTGGGAGTAGGTATGCTTGTAAGTATATTAAGAAAAATTGCCACATCACACTCCTCTGTGATGCCTTAATGGAACTAAGGCATATCCTTTTCAGTACACCCAGGCCTTGATGTACGCTATGATAATTTTCTGAAAAATATTTATCAATCGAAAAAAGAAGACTGGCGGAGTGGTTAATTGCCTGCATTTTTTTTTTTTTTTTTTTTTTTGTTGCAATCAAAAACACAAAGAATTGAAATCAGAATTTAATATTAAAAATTTAAAGCAGAGGGCATGACCTTTGAAAGCAGAGTGTCTTCAAAATATGCCTGGAAATTTTCTTAAGCTCTGTATGTAGATAAATAAAAATGCGTATGACGAGCCTTCGCTGCAATAAAGTCATAACTCAGAACATCTATATGTTGTTGAAAAATTCCACAAAAATATCTTTTATTTTCACCTTCAGGAAAGAGAATGTATTTGAAAAAAAAAATTAATTTTTAATTTTTTTTTTTTTTTTTTTTTTTTTTTTTTTTTTTGTAAAATTGCATTTTGTGAGTTAAGATTCTATGCCAGCCAAAGTTTGTTATAAATTTGAAAACGATTTCTGTTCGATGGAAAATAAAACCACAAAATGTTTAAAAAAAAAATTTTCAATAAAAATCAAAATAAAAAAAAAAAAAAACAAATTAGCAAAAAAAATTAATTATGCACATTCATTTAAAACTTGAACTGAGACTTTCTTTTCAACGAAAATAAAACTTTATTGGTGGTTTGAAAGAAATATCGTGAAATATTTAAAGCATTTCATTATTTTGTGTATGGAGGAACTTGTAAAAATGGTCCCTAATAATTGATACATTCTATAGCTAATCGTATATATAATATATATATATATATATATGTATATATATTTTTTTAATTTATACTTTAATATTTTTTAAACAATGTGCATATTTGGAAAGAAAATATAAAAGTTAAAGGTTAAAATGATTTTTTTCTTTTTTTTTTTTTTTTTTTGCATAAAAACTTTTGGACGGAAAATAAACTTGAAACTGCGAAAGGCGAAAATTATACTATAAACATATATTAATTTAGATATATTAACGTATCCAAAACAAATTATATATATAACATATTTAAAATTTACTTAAAGCTTTTAATTTTTGTTTTTTCTTTTTTTTAATATACAATGTTCTATTAATTATTTTTATATATTTTTAATAATTTTACCTAATTTTTTCAATTTACAATTTTAAGATTTAGCAAAAATTTTGGTAATTTTTTTTTTTTTTTTTTTTGGTAATTCTATTAAATAAAAATATTTAAATGTTTTGTTTTCACGTGTTAACAATAACGCATATTTTAGCCAGCAAAGCCCCAGCGTACGGCCATAGAAAAGCGCCAAGTGGTACCCCAAGAAACACTAAACTCAATATGAAGGAAATAAAAAGAAAAGAGCTGAGGGGGCCTAAAGCTTAATTAGCTCTACAAGCAGTTCTGGTGTTAAGACCGCCAGCTGACAGCAGCCACGTTAGTTAAATTCCCGTCAAATAAGTACTTGCCAGGCAATGGAAACGCCACACCAGAAAGCAGGCAAGTGTCTAAAGTAACTGTCAGTCAATGAAGTTCAATATAAAATCTAATTTGTAATGAAATTTGAAATTAGCATTTGTTGTATGTACAAATGAGCTGAATAATGCAGTTGGCATAGTGTAGGGCACCCCATCTGATTTTCTTACTATCGTCAGTATATACAATTCTTTCCAAATGATTTCATAATTATCACAACACATTTATTTATACGTAATTATATATACGTAATATAAGTCTCTATAATTTATAATAGCAATTCATTATCCTTTCCTTGCAGCTCCTGCATGGTCGGAATAACAATATGAAATAACAGATTTGGCAAGCCCCAATGGCCTTAGGCAAGAACACTAAGAGGTAAATCAGTAAGCACGAAAAGCGTTAACTAGACATCACTAGGAGCAACCAGTCTCAACCAGCGGTTTTACCATTTACATTGCGTATTGTTCAACGTCATATGTTCGATGAAGGGCTGAAAAAGAGGTTTGTGGCATTTCCTGAGCTACCTTTCGCTTCATTTCACCCATGAAAGCTAATTTCTCTTTTATTTATGATGTATGGCATCGAAGCTTTAAATTTTCAAAATTTCCCGTAAATTAATTACGTAGTTTAGTCATTTAATTTTAATCATCTGGAGCGCCCATCTAGCCCATCTAGCCCATCCACTCAAATCCCCTCCCCAATTTCTTACTTATTCTTATTTTTCAATTGCAGGAAATAAAATTCGAAATTCAAGACCTAATTTAATGAAATACAATACAACGTCACGCTTCCGTCATACTTTGCCCTGAAGCAGTCATGGTCTTCCAAGTAGCACATTGAAACGTTCAAAATTTAAAATACAAATAAGCTTTAATTGTATTTATTCCCCTTTAAATAAAACCTTTAAAGAAATTCCCGTTCCCATTTGAAGAATTCTTTAAAAAGCTTTTTTTTATTATTTAATTACATAAAAAATCAAATAAAATGAGATAATATTAAAAATGACAACAACAAGCGTTTTAGTTTTACTTCACTTCCATTTTATTGGCAAAATAATGTTCTAGTAATTGGTTGATGCCTTGAAACGAACAAACAAACAATTTGTTTTCCTTCATGCATGCATGATGCGTGATTCCTCACTAGTGATTTTTTGTAAACTACCAGGCTATCAGAATTTCGTAGAAAGCAGAAATTAATTTTTTTGCAGGAAAACATAAGCATACTTTAGGGCTTTAAATAAGTTTAAAGAATATTTGGCATGCAACACTATTTTAATTTCCGGTCTTGGAAAACATTAACATATCGCAAAGCATACTTTAGGGGTTGTGAAACTAGATTTTATTCAACTCAAGGCCGGCGGCAGCAATACTGTTTAAGGTTAAATAAATTACTTCAAAATGGGAAGCGGAAGCGGAAGCAGAAAACTGATTGCAATTCATTTTTATTAGTCGATAAAAATAAGAAATTTAAATTTGAACATATATATATATATATTAAATATTTATTAATTATTAAATATATAATGTAATTAAAATTTTATTAATTATTTAAAATAATTAAATTTTTTATATATATATATAAAGTCCGCATTAAATTTCAATCCCAGTGAAACATTACGAAGTCATTTACGTGCGTCCAAATGCTGAGCAAGAGCGTTTACGTGCAGATGGGCTGCATTGAACAAATTCACACAAATTAAATTAATACTAATTAAGAAGAAACCGGAAATGCTCTCTTAGCAACATTATTTCAATTAAATTGTGGCACAGGAAAGTGATTTAATTTACGATCTTTTCATTTTCCGAGTTTTATATAGTAACAAAGCAAATCTTACATATAAAATATAATTACAGCATTTAAGTATAATTTACAAAAAGGAAAAAGAAAAACTAAAGAAATAAAGAAATATTTATTTTATTTTATCGTTATTTTTTATTCACTTTATTTACTATTTTTTATTGTTCTATGAATGTGCGCATATAAATTCATAATAGTATTTTTTTTTCTTTTAATTATTTATATTTTATATTATTAAAATTATATTTAAAAAAAAATTTTAAAACAAAATATGACACAAATTTAAAACATTTTTATTCTTTTTTAACAAGGGGAAACATTTAAACAAAAAATATATTTATATTTAATTTATTTGTAATTATATTCATTTAAAAATTTAACTGAAGCAACTTAAGCCGGCACAAATTAAAATATTTAGTTTAACTAAAGTTCATAACCTAATTAGCAAAAATTATTATATTTTGAATTATAAAGTGTGCAAATAGATTATTTATTTAAATTTTAATTATGAATTTCTTTAAATAAAATAAATATAAAGAGCAAATTGCATGAACATATTATAAAAAAAAAAATTTTAAACAATAGTTATGCAATCAATTTAATATATCTTCGCTTTTTCAATACAATAAAAAGAAAAAAAAATTTACAATAGTTTTATTCTGTTCTCATTTCATATTAAACGAACGGACGGTCGTATTGGCATAATATTTTATTTCACTGTCTTCGAAATTGCAATTAAAAAGACTTACATACATATAAAATTATTAATTTAATTTCTTATATATTCACAATTTGACCACAACTTGACAATTTATTTTACAAAAATTAACCACTTTTTCATGTGTCGGCTGGGGGCACTTGTTTAACACAAAATTTAAAAATCTAATAATTTAAGAAAAAAGTGTTTTTACTGTCTAAAGTGAATCGTAAGATTCGAATTGCACAATATTGATCTCGAGTTGAATTAAAGAGTTATCAATCTCGAAGTAATAAAAATAAAGAGAAATTAAAACCACAAAATACTTGTATTGCCTTGATTGTGTGAACCACAACTGTGGACTGGATGATTTTTAAAATTATATTTTTAGAAGAGGTTTTTTGAGGGGGTAAAACATGGCAGAAATCCCATTCCCAACTTAATTTCGAATATGACATGTCTGTGGGCAAAGCATAATCGATCGTGTATGATTCACTAGCCTCCACAACCGTACGATTTTTCAAATATGACATGTGTGATGGAAACAGTATCATTGGATTTTTAAAGATGCATATGTGTGACCGGTGTTTGAAAATTTTCATAAAGTGGTAGTTTCCGAGGCGATCAGAGGAGCATTTACTTCTGTAGCTAAGCAAATAATTCATTTGCATAATTTTTCAGTAATAGTTTAGCAAGCAAATGCTGGTTTTATACGATTTTAGCATAGAATCTAGTCTGATCGACTAAGTAGGAAAGTCGTATAGTCCTGAGAGAATATTTTCAACAATGTCTCATATTTCTTAATACCGCAATACAAACCACTGACATTTATGGAGTTCCAAAAAACCCAACGACAACGTATCAGTTTAAATGTTTATGCTCTTTGCTACATTGTTTTTATAGTTTGTATGCTTATACTTTGGCCACACCCCGCATCAAACTGTACGAGGATATAAGTTTTTTAAACAAGTGCAATAACAGATCTACTGCTTGTTGGAAAATAAAAAAAAAACAAGAGATTTTGCCGCTAAACACAACATTTTTTAAAAATGGTTACACGTCAAGCAAATTATAGTCAATCATCAAATAATTATCTTTTAGATACTGCCGTTAATGGGTCTTGTCTTCTTCCCAAATTAACGTTTACGTGTGGTCCTGTACGGTGGGACCCGTGCTCGCCACATATTCATTGAATGCTGCATATAAAATTCTCTTTTGTGTAAAGGAAACTAACAAAGATTGGCGGGGTAGAAGCATATTTCTGTTCTCAATGCACGAACAGTGTTGCCGTAAACAATTTTTATTAACATAAATGAGAAGAAATAATTAAAATTCGAATAGAAGAAAGGTTATTTTTTTACGCATTCGATATTTGAAAATAGTTTTCGGAACTGTTTGTATTGGTGCGTGCAATTTTTCATTTAAATTGTGTGTTTTCCTAAGACGAGAAGAGCACAGAATATCAATGAGCATGTCCTTCCGTGGTTACGGCACAGCTCAATAAATAACAACTGCTAATAAAAACTTCGTAAGACACAGTGGGCTCAAAAGATGTAAACGTTGGTTATTTCAGTCATGTCACGAAATAATTCCGTATTCGAGAAAATAGAATTTATTTAAAATAGAAATGTAAAAACATGTTTAATGTAATTAAAATATAATTTTTAAACCGCATGCCTAACTTTTTTTTATTAGACTGAAATTATATAATTGAAAATTGCCTAAGATGGCCGAAATAATTATTTTCATATAAATTGATCAAGTATTTTAAGGAGAGCAGTAACAATACAACTGAAATAAATTTCAAATGCTTCTTCTTAGTTTTTAATTGTTATTCTAAATTCAATTTTTATTAAAGAAATGTTTTAGATGCTTTTTCAACATAGCCCTGTATCGGCGACGATTACCCTTGAGGATGTTAAGCGACTTGCGTATTTCAAATTGATTTTTAAACGTTTTATTCAATGAATATGATGATATGTCTTCATTGATTTTAAGCTTACCGAAGAACTTTGAATTAACTGACTCTGGATGTAAACTGGGGTTGTGCAAAGTTTTGTTATGTAACATTTTATACTGCATTCAAATAAATGCTACGTTCCTTTATAAATAATTTTAAATTAATTGACTAAAAATAGTATAATTTGAAATTTTTCAAAATTGAAAAAAAAAATCATACCATAATATTAATAAGAAATGTACAATACATATTAAATTAATATATATATAATTTTCTCTTCTACTGTTACATTCCGTTCGAAATGGTACTTGTGCCTCAAATGCTGTCAAAAAATGACACAAATTTTTTAATTTGCATCTCGTGAGTACAAAAATTAAAAATGTCATCCCTTTTTTGCAATGATTTAATGGTTTAAAATATGAAAAGAGTACAAGAAAGAACATACATAGAATACTTTATACGTATACTTTGTACTCTGTCAATTGACAAGTAAATTACACCGAACATGTTCAAATCAGCACATTTACAATCAATACGTAACCGTTAGCACCAAAGACGAAAGTTGGTCCACTTTTAGCTTTTTGCATATATGTTCGGTGCTTTGACAGGTGTCAGCTTATTGTTATTGATCTTGGTTCTTGTTTTAATATATGTACGTTAATAAAGTATTGATTGGGACAACCTTTTTCCGCAGCTACCTTTACGCCTTTTTAGTATATGCACAGAAAGTATATGTTTAAAGTATTCTATGTGACAAGGATTCATTTTTATACTCTTCACTGCATTGAACTGACTTCAGGAGAAAAACGCCTTGTACCAAGTGATGTCAAATGGAAGGGTTTTTTTCGCAAGAAACGCTAAAGGAGCAGACTTCAAATACCATCTGTCAGCGGAATGACACGCCGTGTTGCCACGTTCTACAATAAAATATAAAAATAATAATAACAATAATAAACAAATTTGATTTAACATTTCACTTTTGTTTGTTCTCGTATACAAACTCTTGAACAAAAAAGGTATCCATTTCGATATTGACCCCTTTTTTGTCAGGTGTTTATTTTATTTAAAATTTTATTAATTTAATTTAACTTATAAATTAAAGGAGATTTTTTTCATTTATATATATATATTGTTAGTATTTTTTCAAGAAGGGCTTTTTGTGTTATTTTAATTTTGAATTAAGTTAAGAAATTTTTTTTGTGTGGAAGGGGGGAGCTTTCTGTCGATATTTCATTTATAGCAATTTCTTTTTTTTTATTATCATAATCTTTAGAAAATTTTACATTTAATATATATAGGTAGTGGGGGTTGCGGGTGTTGTATTTATGGTGTTGTTTCAGTTTTTCCTTTTTAAATTTTTTAAATTATTTATATTTTATTAAATTAGTTTTACATTTACAAATAAATGTTATTTTGTGTTTATGAGTGTATGCGTGATTTGTTTCTATTTATTAAATTAATTTTTGATATAAATATATAATATATCGTATATATTTATTTTAAATATATAAATTATAATAAGTCATAGTAGTACCACCAATAAAGATCTTCATAAAAATGTGGTTTCATAAAAAATTGTATCAACAGGGTTGCAATGAATTATTTTTAGCGGTTTCTACTCTCGTAGAGCGTTTTCATAGTTCATAAACCCTTAAGTTTCTTTACACATTTCCAATTATTATTTTCAAGTCAATTTTATATATAATTTTCTTTTTCTTTTATATATATAAAGTATATAATTTGTTATAATTAGCGTTATAAAATTTTTTTTTTGTTTTTGTTAATTATTAAATTAGTATATTTTTTATTTTTCCTTTATCATATTCATTATATCTTCAGCTCTGATGTACTTGTTAAGAAATTTTATTAACTTTTTCTTAAATTTCTCATGCCTTACGAAGATTGTTCATTATCTTCTTAATTTTCAAATGAAATAATATAAGGAATTTATGAATAATTAAAAAAATCACAAAATTAGTTCTTTTGTGGTCTAAAGCCTTTTTAGACCAAATTGTATTCCTTTAGATTTGATTGAAGAATCGTATCCTTAACAGCTGCAAACACAAATCTTATATTTTCCGTATCTGCATAAAAATATAGAGAAAGTGAAAAGAAAATGAAAAATTAATAAAAATTAAATGATTACAAAAGCATTTATTAGTATATTCCATTATCTCTGTAAAAAAAAATAATACATTCACACACAATTTGTTTTAGTTTTCGCGTTCCAGCACAGTGGATTGAAGGAAAAATTAGAAAAATTATCTGAAAATAATTTCATAAAAATTATTCAAGTTAATTTTAAAACCAATTTTCTTATTGTTGAGGATACCCCTTGATGCTTGTTCGCAAGGACATAAGAAACCCCTTTCTAAAACATCATTCTCCAGTGGAATAGTCTTGTGTAAAGGATTCTCAGCAAAAATTTCCTTCAAACGGATTTTTTTTTTTGTATTAAAAATTAAAACACTCTCATATTAATTTAAGCAATTTATTTATAAGATTTCCAAACATAAGAAATAATATAGTGATTAAAATAAAAAATAATTATAATAAATAATTTTAGCTTTTTAATTTTGCAATATAATTTTTTTTTTAATTTTTTAATTTTTTATTTTTAATAAGGCTGTTGTTGTAGAAAGCAGTAATAGGAAATATAGAATTGAACATAAAAACGAACTGCCAGTATGTATACTTAGCCCAAATTGAATTCTTTAAGAGCATTTTGCATAATTGTATCTTTTACGGCGCAAAATACAAGTTTAATATTTTCAGTATCTGTGTTGTCATGTATCAGGAAGTCGGCAAGTTGAAAGAAATATTTAAAAACAAAAAGGATATTAAAAATTTTTTATAAAAGAGGCAAGAGTTTTGTATTGAAGCATCTACTATACGCAGCAAAAGTAAAAAAATAAGCGCAAAATGACACTAAATAGCAGAAAAAGTTTCGAAAATACCTGAAATTTTACCACCCATACGTAAAAGTAAGCTTTTTTGGCATTTAATACAGATTCCTGTTTAATACTGTTTAATTTACATTCTCATATCAGAAAAACACAATCATTCACGGTCAACCATTACACACATTTTTAAATAAATAAATTTTTTTTCAATAAAATCGTATTTTAAAGGCATTAAATTTCCAAAAAAAATAATAATAAATATTCAGTAGAATATAAATTTTTTACTATGAGGAGTGTATTGCGGAAGAAGTAAGAATTTTACTGCCTTCTTTGGCCAAACATCTCTTAGAACGACCAGAGATCTCATTTGAAGCAATGCGAAGTTTATGAGTATGAAATTTGCACCAACGACTCAAAAGTTGGAGCACGTGCTGTTTTTGAGTATAATTAGAAAACTCAGAAGGTATGAGTCCAGTAAAGCGTGCATAGGAATCACTGGATACCCTTCAGTAAGCAATTTCAATCTATTTTTTATAGATATATCCTTTAGTAAGTATATTTGGGAACTTAATGCGTTTTAAAAGACGATTGAAAAAATATTTATTAGGAATTTTGGATGTTTTCAGAAGTGTGTATCGGCTTCACTTACCTGTAGCACACGTAAAATGAGAATAAATAATTTTCTCAGAGTCTGGGTTTAAGTCCACAAACATACGTAATATAAATTCACGGGCGGCGATAGCATCTCTTTGTGGACCTAATGTTTACGCAAAAGAGAAAATAGCACAAAAGGTTTTAAAGCATATTATGGATCTAGCAATACTTTTTCACCACTTGTATATACGAGTATATATCAAAGGTATTCACATAAGATTTTCTTACTCTTCCTACTGCACAAAATTACACAGTTGCAATTAATCTCATTTAGCTGTCAGCAATGTCAAAGAAAGCGTGTGTAAATAACAAATGAACTTTTCCTTAAGTTTTTTAAAAATGCCAAAGTGAAATGTTAAAACGCTGTTGATTAATACAATAATTGATTTAATTTTTAAGCTTATTAAAAATTCGTAACATTTAATATAGAATCAAAAATTTAAACTTCAATTAGATGTGACATTACCATAGCCATAGAAAACAGCTGTTCGAATCAAATTCGAAAGCAATGCTGTAAAAAATTATACGTGACTTCTAAAACTAGCCCTAGAGAAACCAATTGAATTTGGTAGCTTGCTAGTTACAGATTAGTTCGTAGGATGTTTACGGTTAGCCAACAGCTGTTTATGGTTATGTCGCGTCTACTGATAGCGTGAACACCATAAAAGTTGCAACACAGTAGTAAATTATGCTGCCAAAATTTCAAATATTGAACAATCCTTTCGCCATATAGTTTTTTCTATTTACAGTAGGAGTTTTATTCATCAGTTAGTTCTACTTCTCAACTTAAGAAATATTTATCGTTTTTCTTTGTCACTCCGATCCTTTTCAATTGTAATCAATTTTTATTTGTTTTATTAAAATGTTTTCGAGAAAAAGAGATCAATTATTAGAATGATTTCTTCCTTCCTCCATTTCTGAATGGATTTTGGTGCAGTTTCTTTTATTTTAAATTTAATAATGCAAATGAAGAAAAGGTAATCTACAACTAAAGTTAATTACACACTTACATAATTATTAGCAGATGCTATGAAATATTACCTTTGGGGCATAAATCGCTTTACTCTTCAAGAGCAAATTAGACAAACACAACAGCGTTTTGGCTCCTCGTCTAAAAGCGTAGGGTGGAACGTTTGTTAAACTGTGCAATTTTGCTCTTTAGCAAGAGTAAAGTTTATGAAGTGAATACCTTTATTAACTATTAATCATTAATCTAGCCAAGTACAAACTGATTACAACTACATTTGTATGTGTGTATGTATGTGTATACACGAAGTGAATTCTATTATTTAATAGAAACGTAAAATAAATCAAATTAGCTTTTAGCCTTAAAAAATTAAATGATAAAAATTTTAATATTGATTAATACAACCTGTGGCTGTAGTAAAATGCGAATAGCACTGACGTTCTGGATCAGGATTAGCTGCCAAATACTTTTTCAAAACAAATTGTTTTGCAGCGGCATGATCGCATTTAGGACCTTTAAGTTTATTTTATATAAAAATATTAAAGAATGGAAAAACTATAAGAATGATTCAATTGATTAAGGAAGATATAACTAAAAACACTCGTACAAAACAAAACGATTAATAAAAATTAGTTGATTAATAAAAATTGAAATATATTAAATCTTTGTTTTTGTTTGTTTGTTTGTTTGTTTTTTGGTTAAACATATTATATTTTTTATATATAAAGTTCTTTAATGAGCTTGAAATTCTTTGACAAGAATAATATTCTCATTTCGTGTTACATACATTTTTGTTCATTTTTAAAAAAGAATTTACTTTTATTTAAATAAGAGAATAAAAAACTTTAAATAATGTCTATGCAAACAAATTATTTACAGCATAAATATTACATCGTATGTAATAATGCATATGCAAGATCTCATTAGTTTATCGAAATAAAGAACTCTGGGAAATTTAATTTACTCTTTTAATTATTTAATAATTTAAAAATGATACTAAAAGAGAGCGTATCATAACTCTTATTGAAAAAATAAAAGTTTACTCATCAATTAAAAAAAGAGATTCAGCAAATAAATATGCATATAAAATAAATTGGTTTCTTCAGGCCAAATAATTGTAAGTTTCTTTAAAATTAAGTTTTACAGTTCTTAATTAGTATTGCATTCCTGCATCGGACTACGCTAAAAATGTACTCTCCAACTCCTGCTTCAATTGCTTACTATCAAACGCAAAGCTATTCTACACCTTTCGATCTTTCTATAGTCGAGCTTAATATCTTTTAAGAAATAATGTGTTTTCTTATTTAATACTACGTTACCATTTTGAATATTCTTTTCATGTATGAAATTAATTATTAATAACTAAAAATAATTATTTCTGAAGAAGTTTCCCATAGTGTAAATTTTTTTACAAAAGATCTTAAGCTCAACTAACAAACAAGGAAATAAGAACAAAAATTAAAAAGTATTATAGCAAATTTATGGAAAAAATAAAAAATGAGAAAATTCTAAACAGCTTTTGGCAAATTGATAAAAAACCGCAACTACTTTTGGATTTTTCGGATTTATTTTCACACCATGCTTAGAGGTGCGGCGGCTCATCTGTAATTATTTGGCCATTTTTTCTTAAACTTATTCGTTTCATATGCATATTGGGATATATAAATTTCTTATCCATTTTCTTAGTTTTTAAGCTTATGGTTTTATAGATAAATTATAAATCTATACTTTCCTTAAATAATTTAATTGTTTTACATAATAATTTCACTTACCATCATACTCAGGAAAATAATCTACCAAATGCGAATACATAATTTTTTCTTCTAACAAATCTTTCTTATTTAAGAAAAGAATAACTGATGAATTCTGGAACCACGGATACGTAATAATAGTTCTAAATAAAGCTTTTGATTCTTCCATACGATTCTAAAACAAATTAATTTTAAGAAATATACAAAAATATTTATAAAATTAAATTTGCTAATAAACATGCATGCAGATTTACCTCATTATCAGATTCGAATAAAATTTGATCATATTCCGAGAGGGCCACTAAAAATATGATTGATGTTACATTTTCAAAACAGTGAATCCATTTTCTTCTTTCGGAACGCTGTCCACCAACATCTACCATTCTGTATGTGTCCGTATACAATTAAAAAGTAAAAAACAATTAACATTTACCAATTAAAGCGAAAATACATTAATTTCAAAATATAATAATATAGATGAAGCAAATAAAAAATGGTACATCAATATATAATTAATAAATAAATAATAATCAAAAGTAATCTCTTTAAAACAACTCCAACTGCATCTTTCATATCATTCTAGCGATAATAGCTTAGCTTATGGTTAGAGGTAAATAGTTAAATACCTAAATACAATACCATCCAAATCGAATGGATACTCCAGTATACCAGTTGTTGGTACACGAGCACGTAGAATATCTTGCTCAGTGGGTAAATAGTCTGCTTGTTCAATACGCTCAAGATCGCTTAAGTAACTATAATGTTAATATAAAATTTTTTTATGTAAGCAAAAGAAATGAAAAATATCACACGAAAATTCTCATTGAAACCTGTTACACTCGTAAGTCAATAGCAGTCAAATACTTATTTATTTGGATACCGCAATTAAAGTTTTTAGTTTCACTAAAGCTAAAAAACACATTTGACAACTATTATTGTAACATTTGACAGACAAAGAGAGAGAGAGAGAGAGAGCAAAGAAAAGCAGGCCAACTTAAGCAGATTTGAATCCATTTGCGAACTAAAAGGTAGACAACATATCAAAGGAGATCAACGCAATTGCCACACTAGTGGTGCATTGCATACACGCAGAAGCAATTTCCATAACAGAACTTCACAAAGAACTTGCAAGCTCGGCAAGTGCGTACGTCTTCGCAACATTTGCACTCAGCTTAAAGTAAATTTTATTTTAGCTTTACCCAATACATACTAATAATAATTACCATAATACGAGTAAAGCAAATATTTTCATTACTAGTGAAACTTAACTTTGTATTCAGAAACGTAATTTGCCTACCAGAAAAACTGGAAGTCAACAAAACTCCTATACAATCATTTTTATACATTCGAGACATTGTAATTTGATAAATTAGAACAGATCTAGTTCCGAAGTAGATGTGGAAACTCTACGTTTTCTTTCTTCAAACTCCAAAAATGGGCGAAAGGAAAACAATAAGTCGTATTGGGAATTCATAAAATGTTTATGCCGAAATCACGCACAAAATGTTTTTTTATACTTTATTGACTTAGTAAGAGGAAACGAGTAAAATCACAAATTCGATTAATGTCTGTTATATTCGGATATAACAGACATTACATATCCGCCAACATTATATAATGTCTGCGGATTATGATTTTATTCACGGTTAAAGAACGTCACCAAAGCTGTTCAGCCTTATTGTGGCTAAAGTTTACGATCCAGACGACAACTCTCTAATTTTAAAATTTAATCGCTGTTAAGGAAAACAATAATAATTATAAATTTCCTCAGTGATAATAATCGCAATGACATAAAAGTAAAAATATATATAAAACTAAAATTCAAAATGTCACCAATCACCACAATAATAAAAGGTAACGTTTAGTTATCATGCATAATTTATAAATTAGAAGTAAGTAGAAAAGAATTGATATAAATGTTAGTTAAAAGGAAAATTACATGCAGTCAAAACACGTAAAATGTTTTAGTTAAGAAGGAGTTTTAAACTAATACCTAAATCGAATCTCTTCTAAATCAAACGGATATTCAATAATCCCCGTTGTCGGTACACGAACGCGTAAAATATCCTGTACACTTGGTAAATAGTCGGGTTGGGCCACTCGATCAAGATCCATAAGATAACTAGAGTAATAATAGATTTTGTTAAACGTGTTTAAATCATTATATTAATTTTTATAATTAAAGGTAATTGTTTATAATGATAATAACTCCGTCCTTGGTCTAATTTATGGCTTTATCAGTGGATTTAATAATTTGATGATGTTGAAATTATTGCTACTTACTATTTAGCTGAATCTGTTAATTGATATTCTCTTCGTCGATCGTAACATTCTTGTATACCCGTATCGGCCCATAGTGTTTTTATGGCTGACAAATATGGATCTTCAAATGAAGTTACTGTTTCATAATCAATGCTCATAATGAGGTCAGCTAGTTCCTACAAAATTAAAATGAAATATAAAATATAAAAATAATCGCGAGTAGGAATGCGATAGACCATAGTCATAGTCAGAAAACCGTACGCTTTAAAAATTATAGTTACAAAAGTTTCAAGTTTATATTTCTGAGGAATATTGCGTATTAGAATACTGACTTTAATACTTGTTCTACTTTTTTAGGACTATAAGTATGGGGCATAGGGTTTACATCTACTTACCACATGATCAGCTGCGCCATATGAAATACTTAACATACCCATAGCTTTTATCATAGATTGCATAGCCATAAAGATATTTTGAAACACTAATTTAATGTAGCCACGTTTATCATCGTCTGAGTAACCGCTGCCGTGAATAATACGCATCTGTTTAATAAAAGTGGATTTGCCGGATTCACCAGTACCTGTCAGGATAAAGAAACAGCTGTTTAAGACCAGTATGCTTAATCCTATACATTTGTACGATTTGTGAATTCGCTTAAAAAGTATGTCGAGAAAGTCGTCGCAAGAAGCACCACGACTTCGAAATCAAATGACTTTAATCAAGAATTTTAATCAAAATAAAACCAAAAACATTTTAATGTCATCTCGTATTGGTGCGGCGGCATAAGAAATAGAAATCGATCTATAGAAGATCGCTACGAAAGGTTTGTCGCTCCTCCTTGCTGTGATTATTATATTGTTATTATTTCTAATTTAAAAAATAATAGTGGAGCATTATTTTAAAAGACAAACTGAACAGCAAATTTGATCAATCTGTCATAGTTCATGAGAATGACAATCGGACTCTGTCAAAACCCACGAAATTTCCATGTGCCAGTTGCCTTTAGAACACACCTCGTATATTAGTATTATTATAAGCGGGAATAAAAAAGTTCATATTTACCCAATAGCAGCAATTTCAATTCCCTCCGCGCATCACGCTTATCACGACGCAATTGCCGTTCGATTTCTTGATTGATGCGCTTCTGTTCCTTGGCCTCTTCTGATAAACAGCACTCCATGCTAACTAGATTTAAAGCTGCTAACGCTGCTTAAACGCCACACGTTGAATAGATTTAATTTTAAATCTTGGAAAAAATAATATTACTCAACTAAACAGTGGTTAAGACTGGAAAGCAAAAGACTCCAATTAAGGCCCGTAGAATAATGTTTATTTACAGCGGTAGCAGTAGCAGTAGCAGTAGCAGTAGAAGGATATTTTAGAAAAGAACTCCGAAATATAAAGATGGTTGGCTGGTCTAATTTATTAGTTTCGCTTAGAAAGCATATTTTTGCTGATGCCCGTTTGGAAATTTGGTTTCGCTCTCTTTCACCCCTTTCTTATCCTGGTTGCAAGAAGAGTCCGCTTTTAGCCGTTTTGTACATATGTTGCAATTGCCGCTATTATTTATTTTGTTTGTTGCTAATGGTGTTTGACAACAGTTGGTGTTCCTTTTTTCTAATTATTAGCTTGTTGTTCTTGATAGACGTTGTCGTATATCTTATCTTAAAGAATAATATATTGTATTAGATGGAAATGATTATAAATGCCACGAATTTTTTTTTGCTTTTAATTTTTAGTTTTTAAAAAATTATTGGCAAACCATTCAAAATGTTTTCTTCAGTACATCGAAGCCGCTCATCAAGTCTATGCGTAAACTGATTATAGAGTTGAACCATAAAAACGTCACTATCAAAATGGTTGTTTTTTAACTTTATTTACTCCTGCAAATAGAGACAGAAATAATAATATTTGTTAATGATGGTGATTTCATTATAAGTTGTTATTCTTGTGTAATATTTTTCTTTTTCTAGGACCACCAGTCAAGGGATGGCCCCTACTCATATACTTCATTGTATCGGATTAAGAAATATTATTTGATTTGAATCCTCAAACAATGATTGTAGTGAGAAAGAGTTCTATAGTGAGATTGTTCCACAAAATAATTCTCATGAGTAATATTTGTGGGCATTTCGTTTGAATCCTTCAACATTGAATGAGACGGGAAAGATCTCTATAAGGAGATTGTTCCACAAATGAGTTCCCTCTGTAATGAGTAGTTCAGTTCGCTGGGGCTTCAAGAAGACAAAAATTACGTTTTCGTTATAAAAAAACATGTCGTTCGCAAAACTAAAAACCAAATTCTAATACTATCGGACCACTAAACTCTATAAATTTGTTTCGAACGGAAGAACTAGAACAAGAAGACGGAACTATAGCTAATAGTAATTAGTAATGCGAATAGCGAACAAATTACTAATCCAGCGGAAATGTGCTTCTTCTTACATCTTTGTTTTCAATATAATTAAGTTTAAATCATATGAAAATCACAAATAAATATCAATTTGTTACACAAAAATACACTGAAATTGATTATTGAGCGCTATGGGGCAGCTCCTATGCTAACGCAGGTCATCAGGGAGAATTAAGCCATTTCAATGCAAGTCTAATTCCTGCATTCCTGCAGTCACCTTACAATGTGGTAACAGCTAAAGCGGTGATCTACTGCCAGTGCTATAATTGGTTTCCCCTTCTTTCCTCTCTTCAAAAGAAATCATTAAAAATTTATTTAAATGGTTCGAGTCGATAGACGTAATCACAGTACAATCCCAATTAATTAAATATAATAGAAACCAATAGAATTAAAATAATATGGATGACAATAAAATTAATTTTAATTTACTCGAATAAAGTAGATTACGATTTACCCAAAATCCAAATCAAATCATATTGTACGTTATTTTAATAAGCTTGAGAATATCGTCTGAACCATAAGAAAGAAGAAACCATTCCCAACAGAATTTCATTTCTTTCTGAAGACACTGGCAGTCTTTCCAATTCAACCTTAAGGAATAAAAAATAGATAGAAACGGAGCGTTATGGAAATGTAGTTCCCCAGGTTTAGAGAAAGTTGGAATATATCGGAATACAAAACACACAGACAGACGTCGCAATAAAGACGGCAATGAAAAATTCAATCAATAATTTTTTTTAATGAAACCACTTTGAAAAACCGTTGGGCCAGGAAGTCAACCTTCTCCAATAATTACACATGTAAGTGTTTAAAGAACAGCACAGATTTTGATGTATTTTTTGTTCGTTTTTTTTTTTGTGTTGTTTTTGAGAACATTTCAATAATTAAATTAACGAAGTACGTTTTTTCTGGAAAATAAATCACGCGGTTGGTTTGCGGAAGAAAATGCTGCTTCGAAATGGCTAGTCGGCCGTATGTGTGAGAATTGACATAATATGGGTGTGCATACATACATATCGGCACGTTAATATAAGAAGGCTCTAACTGATGTTCTTCTGACTTTACAGAAGAACACAAGCACTGCTAATAAAAATGTTTGTTTTGTAGTTGTTTTTAGTCGTAACGTAGCAACATTTCCGTCAATTGCATTGTTGGAGAACACCTGTCGAAATACGACCAAAAAAAATGGCTTAAGTTAAGGCTTTTTTATATTAAGATGGATATATGTATGTATGTATTTATGTGTGATTCATTTTCAAATTTCAAATATCGACTGGTTTTCATTCAATCTTTCGATTCCACTATAGAATTATTTTCTTTCTTTCCTTTTGTTGAAATATTTTATTCTTAAAATGTTTTTATTTTATTTTTAATTTTTTTCTTGAATTTAAATAAATTTTGCAAAATGTTTTTATGATTATTAATTAATTGTTAATCGAAATGAAGGCGTTATCCACTATGAAAACATTGAAATATTTTAAATTAAATTCAATTGTTATATAAAGATCAGCTTTAAATTAGCTGATATGGCTCAAATTCGAATGAAAAAATTAATAACACAATAAAGAAAACACAATTGACATCTACTAACTTTAATTATATATTCATTAACTCTCAATTAATTAAAAACTTTTTTTTTTTTATAATTGAAATTGACAGCAAAATATGGAAATCACGACCACCGCTTTTCGTATCTGTATTGACTGTATTGACTGAAGATTTTGGTCAAACTATTTTCGTATTGGATAGTAAAAGTTTTTCGACATTTCTATGCTTCCAATAATTGTTAAATGGCCGTCTACGAAATGAAAAAAGAAACGATTTCCAAGAAATACTTACATTGTCTTCGTTTAGTCATAGTAGACCTATTTTAAAGCCGCCTTATTTCTGCGCTAGTACATTCCAGCTAAGGTACGTATCTAGGGCTTCTCAATTGTATCATTTTTGCACTACCGTTCTTCCTATTCATCCGTAATTTCTTTCTATTATGTATTTGCATACCCTTGAACAATTGAAAAGTTTTAAGTTGTCATGTGGGCATAAAGAACAATTATTGCAAACGATAATGCGCTACACTTTTAAAACAATGTGCCGTGTATGATAATCCAATTGTCTTTAAACTTCATAGTAGTAGACTTCAATGGCAATTTTTTTAACGTGTGGCCATTGTATACATGCATAGAGATTTGTGCATTTATCTGTGCATGTACTGAAAGAATATTTATTCATGCAGGTTATGAAACTTTTTCATTAAATGTTCTGCAATTAATAAAATTACAAACTGCAAGCTCTCGACAGATCAAGTTATGAGTTGAAATTATTCCAATTGCTTAAATTGATATTCCTACGCAAAAATGAACGTTTAAAACATGAATCAATATGATCGTAAGTAGAATATATGCAATTCAACATTGCGCTCTCACATAAATTTTGACCTTTTTCAACACAGTAATTTAAAGATGTGGCTATAAAAAAGATTCGCTACTATGGTCACGACACTGCATTAAAATCTTCCTACAACTCACAGTTGTGCCATTTATAATTAATAAAATTTTCAGTCAATATGCGTCGTATAATCGACAACTTCTTTAAAGACAATTTTCTGAAATTTCTTAACCGTTTCATGCACTCCTCAACTGTTTCAACTGTGCACTGGCGGCAAGGCGTTCCATATGAATTCTTTTATACTCGAACAGTTAACATTCTTAGTCGTCACCAAAGCAAGCGACTCTCCTAAATTAGAAACTAGTTCGTCCTAATATTGTTTAGACTGAAATCGTTCAAATCAAAGCATTGATTCCCATAAAGGAATCGTTTATTTCTGCTACCGTAATTAAACAATTCCATTCCATTCCATTCCAGTAAAGCACATAAATACAATATACAGATTCATTACTTTACATTTTATGTATAATATTCTTGTTACAATATTGATATTCATTGACTGAATGAAGGAAGGAATTTCTTCCAGTGTACTGACAGACATGCACACGTGAACGACCATATCGAATTTCTGGTAGAAAAGGAAGCATACAAATGAAAATAAATTCGTTTTCGCTGATAATGGAATACGCCGGGAGGCTAAATATGAACAGAACATTCACAACCAATTAACTTTTTTTGCAGATTTAATTAGAAATGCTTGGAAAAATATATCCTTTTCCATTTCAAATTATGTACAATTGGTTTCCTTGATAATAATAATTGAACCTCAAGGAACCAAATACCTGTGAGTTTATAAGAATTGGATTATTAATTTTGGCTTGTGATGTCGCTAAATATTCAGCTCTGGATCCAAAAAATAAACAGAATATTTCACTATTAGAACACAGAGCACCTATTTTTGGAAAATATTATAAAAACCAAGCATTTCTTAAGGCATTTAATTTAAAAATTAAACTTATTTTCAAACTATGAGGACGAGTAATGAAGCCTATTTTGAATATGGTGTGCTCAAACCCCATTTATACAAAACGAAAACCTCTTTTGATCAGTAAGGTGCTGATTAAGTTAATCATCAAAACCTTTACATACAGAAGGGGCCACACGCACTTTATTGAAACTGAGGTGTGTTCAGGTGAAGACTTTTGATGGTGTCCGATATCGTGACATGAAGAATTGCTTTCTGGTAAAATAATTCAATACATTATGGTGTACAGGTATTTCCAATTTTTTTTTTTATTTGTATTTAGTTGCGCATGCGCAGAAGCCATATTCGACTGGAACCCAACAAGAAAGATGAAATTTTTGAAATTCAATTTGGGTTTTTATCGTTATCAATATTTCTAATCATTAAAAGTTATTTTCAATTAATTCCGATATTCACTTAAATTTATCACAACTTTGAGAGCACAAAAATTTAAAACCACAATGACGCAAATTCGCTATTCCGTTAAGGTTTTTAGAATCCATAATGGAATATCGTCTAAGTTAAAAGCTGAAGGAAATGCCAATATTTTCAAATGAGGAAGAATATTAAATACCATTATTCCATATAAAATATTCTTTTGAAAAATTTTTCCGTTTACAAATATTTTTTTTGCAAGAGAGCCATTCTTCGGAAATACAAACATACTTTGTTTCCGTTTTCGGTTTCCGTCGTTTCACATAGTGGCATATTGAAGGGATTTTTCAAAGTCGGTCACAAACTTCTGTAAAATTTTCTTTCAAATAAATCGTTCGATTCTATACTTAAGAAATCGAGACGCTTGAAAGTTTCCTTTCGAAAATGAGTTCATGTCAAAAATTAATAAATAATAAATTACATATAAATTGCATTAATAAATTTACATATAAAGGGTGCCCCAAATTAAAACCTACAATGCAACAAGTGCCATTTTACCGTTAGTAAAATTGGTGCATTAGACGATTTTTATGAATTTATATATGTACGTTGATGAATTTAAGCCTTCTTTTAAGCAATATTTCAAATGTAATGAAACCTGGCAGTTGCAGTTCAAAAATTTGGTCGAAATAATATTTTAAAATTTTTAACTGTAAACGGATTAATTGAAAAATGTCAATATCGAAGCAGTGCGTAATTGTGTCGGGGGGAAATTTAGTAACCTCAGTTTAGCCATGTTGCAATAGGATGAGCCTGTTCGTTCTCTCGTTCAGCTAATTAGAGAATTCGCCTTCAGATGGAGTTATTTAACCCTATTAGATTTCTTTTAGGGGCATATTTGAAATCGCAGTTCTATGTCAACCGTGTAAAAGAGGAGATTCAGCCACATGTGCAGAAAATGGGCGTGTAAAAATTCTTCAACGGAGTGCGTGTATGAAGGCAGGGCGCTTGTCCTATACTACGTACTTTATGAATCATTAAACAACCAAAATAAAAAACATTAAAAAACTTAAAGCTATGTTTTCTCTTTAATCAAAATCTTGCGTTAATTTTTGGACAACCTTTATTTGTAGCTGGAGCAGCTGAGATCATACATCTGTCTACGATCTTTGAAATCAATTCTATTTGCTCGACCTCTCCAGACTCCATTGTAATGGCCAATACTGCGGGCCCAATTGAAAGTTTCCAGCATAAATTTATTAACAAATATGTATAAGAAGAGTGTTCATGGCGAAATTATATAAGGCACGCCTACACCTCTAAGACTTTATTAAAACATTTCGAAAAATGTTACTTTTTGCCGATAGAAAAATTTGCTATTGCAAAATTTGTAATTTAACGTATAAGATAAAATAGCACAAAAAAAAAAAAATAAATAATAATAATTATAATTAGATAAATGCGAAAGTTATTATAATTTTAAATTATAATCAGTTGTTTACTTTCACTTTTGGAAACCGCAACAAGACTTGCTAAAGGCCTTCTTGTCTACAATAATAAAAGTTCTTTGACAATTTCGACTGTTCGTGGTTAAGACTGAGTCAAACATTTTTTAACAAATCATTCTGAAAATGTTTGTTTTATTATTAAAATTAGATTGTAATAAAAACCACAAATTTAATAAATACACTTAGCAAAGCCATTAACAAAGAAAAATAATTCCGAAATTATAACACATGTATGCGGATGCATGTGTGCATGTATTTGCATTGCAATGCCTACAAAGTATACTCGTGCATGCTCTCCTCAACCTCCAATACGTTTCCATTACAGACCTGTTATTGGAATCACGTGATTTTAATTCTCTCGCTGGCGCCTTGAAATTAAGTGGTGACGTGATTCGTTGGAAACCATACAATTCCAAGTCGGTTCTACAAGTCGTACAGCCAAAATTATTCCAAATCCGATATATTCTGAAACTCTTTGATTTTATACTGTTGGCCTATCGGTCCTCGCTTTCAAATTACGTGAATAATCAAAATTAGTAATTATTTGCTATTTAATGTGCCATTAATAACCAGCAGAATATTAAAAATATATTGAAAATGGGTAACAATACACCGAAACGCCTCAGGATGTGAACTTTTTCAAGAGGTACGCTTTGCAAAGTTTTATAAAATCCTATGGTTTTGCCATCAGAAGAAAAAATTGGTTTGCATTGGTTTTTTATAACAATTTTGAAGCGATTTTTCTAAGGTTTGCCGAAATTAGAGCTCAGAGAAATATATCAAAATAGGCAATGGATCCGGCTAGAACGATGTATATTAATATAGTGAATAAGTATAATGAACTTTTTCAAGAGGTACGCTTTGCAAACATTTATAAAATCCTACGGTTTTGCCATCAGAAGAAAAAATTGGTTTGCATTGGTTTTTTATAACAATTTTGAAGCGATTTTTCTAAGGTTTGCCGAAATTAGAGCTCAGAGAAATATATCAAAATAGGCAATTTCAATACATTTTTCAAGTTCCGCCGAGTCGTAATTTGTCAGACCGCCGCTTAATTTAAATAGAGAATAAATAAATAAAAGTAATTGAGATTGTAGAAGGAAATGTTGTCAGTTTATCTAATTAACAGCTCCCTATTAAATTTGGTAAATTATTTGTAGGGAAATGGCTGCACATTCCTACGATATATAACAAGAACCTTACCCTAGAGCCTTGTTGGAATTAACCGATATATGCCAAGTGTTCTTCGTTTTACAAATCGGTAAAAGTAAAATACAACGAGAATATATTTTTCGGAAAGAATAAGCTCAATCTGTGGCTGCCTTAAAGTTCAAAGCCAGTCTTGGGCATTTTCAATAAGCCATTTACTTGGAACTGCTTGCCAGCCGCTAAGGTTCCGTTATTGCATATTTTTCTCGACGTATTCATTCTCCGACAGTTTAAAAAATCATCGTTATGAAATGTAATTTGATTCTTGTTCCAAAATTCTATGCTAACAATATTGATATCAATGGTTACAAACGGTAAGTTTATGGAATGAAACGGAAGCGCTGAAATATAAAGATTGGAAATAGAATTTAATTTAGGTTCTTAAAGGTCTTTTAACACACCATACTTCATACGTATTTCTCGTACTCTCTCTATTGGGAAACTCTAGGGAAACTCTGTGACAATCAACACTTTCTAAATGGATATTCAAACATCGGTTGTTACACATAAAAACAAGAATCCAGAATAACCACTAACAACCTGAATAAAAACCAAATGATACTTGTCTCTATGGCAGCTCATTCACAAATGGCTCTATCTTTAATATATGGAGTAGCAAAGGAATAGATAATCGTTAGGAATTTGACATAAAAAGATCATTAAGGAAATTCATAATGAAAGGGGGAGTACGATGGGCAGAAATAAATAATTAGGGGAAAAAAGTAATGCACGTGCCGACCTCATATCTCGGAGTTTTTAGGAAAAACTGGGAATTTTCAAATTTTTTTTTTTAATATTTCACTCATTAATTCAACCCAGCAGTATAACTTTTTCGAAATGAAGAAAATACAAGCCGCTTTGGCGAGGCCTTCCGCCTTTTATCTACCAAACTTAATTGTGGTTCTTCGGCATATATAAAATATCAAATTTTGCATACAAGTTTCGGATTACGATATGCATACGAGCATATGACTCATCTCGTAAACAAAATCCAACGTTACGCAACTCTTCCGATGTAAGATGATTGCAAGAAGCCAAAGGCAGCTGCATTTGACACATGATTGCATGAAAAATGGATCCGGCTAGAACGGTGTATATTAATATAGTGAATAAGTATATTTAGGAACGTGTGGTCCATTACACCACTTGAATACATCACTTGGAGTAGTAAAAGCATATGAAATATCTCCGGGAAATTTTATCACACCTACGAAATAAATGAAATGAAATGGGATTTTCCTCATACAAATTTTTAAACCACAGTTGTTTTTTTTTTTTTTTTGTGGTAAATCTGAGAAAAATTATAACAATTTCTCAAAACGTCCCAATACATAATATCTTACACGGAAATTCACTCCAAGTGTTCTATCCGTTTTAATAAAAAATTTTAAGTATTTAATTTCTGATTTCAGCAAATAATTTTAATTTGGCTTCAGTTTCGCCTCATAAGAGTACCATGTACACGCGTACATACATACAAATATAAAGTATATAAGCAGATGCACAGGTACATACATATAGCACACTTTAAATAATTTTTTCGCTTCTCAATTGAAGCAGTTTTGCCCCCACATTCACAGCTAATGAACCTTTTTCGAAAAGTTCATTTGCACTCTAATACGAGTATACGTAAATGTGCATACATATTCTGCATACATGCAAGCAGATTTGCATATTTGTTTCACTGAGTGTTAGATAAAAATAATCTGAAGTTATCTTGGAAATATTATCTTAATAAAATAAAGTATAAACTATGCACTAAAAACGCCACGATGAGGAACGTGCTAATGATGGAAAGATAAATCAGCTTTACAGAGTAATTTTCCTTTTGAATAGCATTAAATTAAGGTGATATAAAAAAAGCAGAATAACAAGGTTGCAGCAATCCTATAACTGGATCGGCTGTAGTGGATTTATTAACAAAAAAGCAATATCTACTTGCGACTTCGGCGGCTATCCAATTGCTCAATAAAGCGAAATGGTGCGGCAAAGCAAGCTGGTACGATTAAAAGAAGTGCTCCTGAGAATTTCAGGACAGTTTTGTTGTCATGCAAAATATAGATATACTGCATAGATGGGACTTGAAGGATGCAATTAAAAAATAATGACCTCAAAACAGTGTTAGATAATTATATAAATCAAAATCTCATTCTGTAGTATAAGCTGCGAGCGATTTTCGCTAAACAATCGCTCAATATTTTTTAACACAGGCTTAGCACTACTATAAATTTAGTGAAGGATCATGTGCCGTGTATCTTTGAGTAGTGAATCAAATTTTTAAATTTAAGACGCAAGTTTGGCGAATAAAAATATATAACCATTGTTTGTCAAAGCTTGATTAAAAGCAGCTTCAATGAATTGCTTTATTTGCTGAAAATCTTCATCATGTCCACAGTGGAAAATCTTTTACATTCAGGGAAAAGCAAATGCGACAAAGTCAGATTGTGCGTATCGTTGCCGAGGCCAGAAAATATCACATTTCGCGACTTTAAAGATCGTATATCAAAATATGTGACAACTCAATAGCCATCAACATTAGCTCTGCACATGTCAAATATAATTCTTCTTTCAATTTTTGCTAGGCTCCCTGTAGTAAACTCTGCACAACATTGGACGCAAATTTTGGATTACATATGAAAACCTAGTCTGAAAAGAAGTAATCTTCGATTCTGAACTGCGTTTGTACTTTGGCCTGGACTATTAAAATACTCTTGCCCAAAAAGTGATATTTAATTTATAAACGTGTAGTATATCTTTAAATAACGACGAGTGGTAAAATGATCCTTAGAACGACCCTAGATAATTTATAGATGTTAAAGAATAAAAATATTACAACTATTAAAGCCAATATGTCAAAGTACAGGATTAAATCGGCAACTGAATAATTATAGCTCGTGCCATGAGTAAACAATTAAGTTATACATTTTGAGACTTAATTCAGTTAATATTTTAATTAATAATGCTTCAGTTCATTCAATTTAAGTCTGCAATTAAAGTATTTATTTAGACAGAAATTCCAATGCATGCAGCCACTGAACGTTATGAATTATTTAAATGATTTTGATTTCGATTCATCGTTTTATTTTATTTTGAAAAAGTTTCATATTTGAGAAGCGCTGTATTATTTCCTCATTGTGATGAAAATCAAAATAAAAATTATTTACTTTACAATTACTTTTATTATGTTAAATAATTTGCTTGATTGTACTTATTCTTGAGAAATAAAGTACAAAATAAATGTGTGAAGCTTTCAATGAGGTAAATTCATTTTCCGCATTGTTTGCGGCTGTTTAAGTTGTTTGTGGCTAATTTTGATAGATTTAGAAAATAAGAAATAATCCTGCGTGGGATCAGAACATACCGATTCAGAATTAGTGAGCACATAAAATTGGATCGACTAAGATGTTATTTTTTTTTGGAGAAAATGGTTCATTATCAGTTCAGCAGATAGGAAATCTTATGTTTTAAACAACGATTGTGTGGCAGCGATAACTTTTGAATTAACGATATGCTCTTAAATTGCTTGAAAGTTCTTTAGACAATAGAGAAAAACAACTAAATGTTCGCAATGAATATCTGTAATGAGCTTTTTTAGATATATTAACTTTTGTAATTAATGTTATGAATGTTATGAATGAAATAACTGAAATTTTGAAAGGTAAGTCAGCACTTTTTTTTAATCAACTTAGCTTAATCGTCAAAGCTTTTAGCTTGTTCACAGAAAAACACTCAGACTCGGGAGAAAATTTTGAAGAAAACTAAATTAAGTAAAAGAAGAGTTCAGTGCTTAAAATAAATAACCAGATGATATTATTGAAAACCGGTACATATTTGTTATGCTGTATAGAAAAACAACCAGGAGAATGCAGGAGAATTGACAATGATATGGCAAGTTAAACAGTTTACAAATACATAAAATGAAATAGGTGAAAATTCCTAGTACTGAAGGATTAGGCAATTTTGTAAAATAAATAAAATTTCTAACAAAGTTTTCTAATTTAAATCAATCTTGAAAAATGTAAGCGTTTTATAATGTGCATTAAAGTATGTCAATCATTTCGTGTCAATGCAATGGGTGATTTAAGGATATCCGAGAAGTAGATTATTGGAAGAGCCCACTAAGAAAGTTATTGCAAAAAATTTTCGTACTCCGAGTATCAAAGCAATTAAAAATATATGCTATACAAAACATTGATTAATTGCATTGCAATTGAAAATTGAAAAAAAATTGTATGTTTTTTCCTTTGAAAACGCCTTTTGGGTATGCAACGATTCTTGTGAAATCAGCAACATGGGTTTTAGAATTAGCCGGTACATTTTGACTGCCATTAGACAGCTCGATTGCTTGCAAAGCAAAAAAAATTATGGAAACGTAATAAACTATTAATTATAACACATAAAAAAACATTTAAAGGTTTTAATATTTAAGTAAAAATGTAATTCAACAACCAAACTTACCTTGATTATAAACGAAGAAATTTTTGTGTGTGTTTTAAGTTAAAATTTAATTTTGTAGTATTAAATTAACTTAAAAATTTATAAAAAATTGGTATAAAAAGATTTTCTGCCGTATTATATTTTAAATAGTTGCAGCAGTGAGTGCAGTTGTTGTTATTGGTGTTGATGCTACTGCTACATAATATTTCTGAGGCCGCTGTTGATTTCAATGCTGCTACTGCGTTGTTACCTCTTTTGTATTCAATAACTTTATGCAGACAGCATAAAACCGAAAGACGAATTTACTTTTCTATTGGATATAAATTTAATTTTACACATATAAATGATTTTTTTTTTTGTAAAAAATTAAAATGCATGACATTTCATATATTAACAATATATAATGCAATTAACGGTAAAAACAGATCGCGAACAAAAATAAAAAAACAGTAGACTTAAGAAATAAAATAAATAATAACTTTGGAAAAGGAAATCAAGATTTGCTTGCATTTTACGATTTTTACGTTTTCTCGATTTGTTACAATTAATTCTAAAAGCGAAAAATAATTTTCTTAACAACGTTATTTTTGTACGAAAGAAAATGTTGACAAAAATTTGTAAAAGGAATGTTGCGTGACACTTATTCTAATATGAATTATTGAGAGCTTAATGCAAACTGCATTATCTCCACTAATAAAAGTAAACATTAAAATGTCATTTTGTACTTTTTTTTATCAATTAGAACACTTTTTTATTTGTGGGGGAATATAACGAATTTCTATTACGAGAGCACTTTCTTACACTCTCTACTTTTTTGTTTACTCTCTTTTGCTCACATTATTATCAACATTGCGCACGAATACACATATTGCAGGGCGAGGTTCTACCAACGAATAAGCAAACTTTTTATTTATTGAACGAATTATTTTTAATTATTTAGCAAAAATATTACAACACTAATTCCTTTTAGCAAACAACTAATTGCTTAACACTTTAATTATAATAAACTTCATAGAACTTTGGCTGCAAATTGTAACACTTGTGTACCATGCACAAACATGAGTAGTTATTTCTTTAGAAAGATTACTCGATTTGATTAAGCTTCAAAAGTCTAATTCTGTGAGCAGTTTTTTTTTTTGACATACATATATGCATGTATGCACACACATGCATATCTATGCATGTAGTATTGCTCTTTTGAATTAATTATAATTTTTGCAAATTTATTTTTTTAATAAAATAACCGGTCTACACATTTTTAAACTGGCTGTCCAGAGATTTACATTCACACTTTGCGGAGAAGACACGATGTAAACTCGCCCCCAAAAAAAATATCTTCGTCCTTTTGCACTAAAAAATTCATTCATTCACCCCGGCTGTTGACTTTTGCAGTATTTCGCATCTCGCCTTTTTAAATCAACACTTTTTAATGTATTTAATAGCTTTTGAATGACATTCTTTATATCTTTAATTCATTTATAATGGCTCTTTTAATACCAATTTATTTTTATTATTACTTAAATTGTAATTTCTCAATAGTTAAATTAATTCTTTCTATATTATTGGATCACTTTTCATCCAACTTTTTAATTCTTAATTGCTTCTTATTTTTTTAAAAACACTCTTTTCGTATTTTTTTTTCTTTCTCTCGCTCTCTTTTGCTGGTATATTTTTTTACAGCAGCTCTGCTTTCATAAGAACTGCTCTGCTTTGGCGAAAAAAATGACGAGCCCCAATAAAAGAAAATTTACTACAATAAAAAATTCCACATGCTTTCTATCAAAATAATTTAAAATATTTTACAACATAACACGTTAAACTTATAGCTTTACTCTTAGTTCGTTGTCATTCTTAAGTTTTATTGAGTTAAATTGAAAATTTTTGAGTTTATTTTATTTTTCGAGAAGGAAATTTTCTTCTTTATTACCACAGAAAACAATATATGGCAGAATTCGTGGCTGGTTGATGTCCGCAAATTTGACGCCGTTCGTTGTCTTTGACGTTTCGTGTGTATAGTAGTTTTATGACGACGTCTATTATGTCAATTCCATTTTATGAGTACTACTCTGTTGGCAATAGTGTGCAAAGAGTTGTATTTTTCATCTATTTCATGTTCAGCAGTAAACCAAACGGCAGTTATTTTATTTGTAATTACACAGTACTACACTACTACTAAATACAATCAACGTTATATAAACTCATTACCTATTTCCTTACCTGGAATAATTTACCAATGTAATCGGAACCAGTCATAACAGATCTCCATAACAACATTAAATATCACATTTCTCAGCACCATGGAAACTATTTAAAATTAAATTAGTATTTTATTATATTAAATAAAAGTTCTTCCTTATTCGTTTTTATTTTAATACGAATATTTATTTTAATGCTACTTTTTCTAATGGTGTTACAATTTCATTATTATTGTTTTAATAAGAATTATGAAAATAAATCCTTTAAAAAATTTAAAGAGCCAAACATGATTTAGTTTATATAAAATTAACACTTAAACTTAACAAATAAAAAGATAACATACAAAATTTGGATCTACAATATATAGTATATATTTAAAATTTGTTTTCTTTTTTTTATATAATTGAGGGAAAAATTATTCTTTATATACGAATAAAAATATTTTGTTTCATTTTTGTAACTTGTTAAACTATTTCTGCAAAGCTTTTCTTTTTAAATTGTAAATTTGTTTGAATTGTGTGGATGTGAGTATGTATGTATGCATGTATAGACACGTGTAATAAATATATAGTATCCTTGACTCTTTAATTAACTTAAAGAGTTCTTGGTTTTTAAGATAGAGTTGCGTGAGACTTATTCATTCCAAATATCCTTTCGTTAGCTCATCAGAATTCGTTAAAAAAATCGTTTCACTTGTACGGAATGGATTCACTAAATTTTATTATTATATATATTTATTTTTTGGCATATTTAGTGAAAAGGATAATAGCTCATAAAGTACAATTCACGTCATTTTGCATTTCAGATGACGATATGTTCATAAAGCTAATCGTGTGTTCGGCTGTTCTAGTGTATGTGTATAAGTGTTGTGAGGAAAGAACCTACAAATAAAACTAATTTTGTTTTTTTTTATTTATCTTTTAAGTTTTTTTGTTCTTTTTAATAATATTTACTTGAAATTTAGTAATGATAGCATTGAAAACAGAAAAAATAGATTTTATTTAAGAAATAAAAATAAATTAATATTTAAAACTAATCAAACAATATATTTTTAAAGTGTACAATAAAAGTATAAAGGGATAAGCAAAGAGTTTCAAAAAGAATTAATAAAAACTAATAAAACAAAACAAAACAAAATAAAAAATTGTAATTAATAAATTTCTCAATTACGGTCAATGTTAAAAATAAAAATATATATTTTGTTTATATTTATTTATAAAATGATTTTGGTTCTTGTTGCAGTTGCTTGTTTCTTTTTTATATATGTATGTATATAGTTGTTAATAAATTTAACAATTAATTATTTTATATATATTGTTGTTCATGTAGTTGTTGGTTTTGCTATATATAAGTATATATGTATCTAGGTGTAATAAATAGCTTTATTTTAAGCACCACTACTGCATCAATTTATATATACTTTTGTAAAGCTATAACTTAGATATCAAAAATCATTTGTAATAATTACAACGTTTTCACAAGATTGTGAGAGAGAGAGCGGAACAAAAAAACTTAAAATAAAAATACAATTAAAATTAATTACATATTTATATCGAAAATAGGGAAGGATCGTTATCTACAAGATTTACTCAGCCACAGGACAAGCTCATTCTTCGAACCGGATAGTTAAAGCGTAAACTTTTAACAAAAAAAATTATTTTCGCGCAATAACTTCTAGAACTCGCCAGAACACCGCTTTTACTCCAATCGACGTAAATCATATTATCACCTTATCAATCTTCATTATTTCAGTACATAAATAAAATAATAACAAAAAAAAAAATACGCATTTAAGGACATAATCTTGTTCTTATTTTAAGTAATATAAGATTAAATGGACAATTTATTTTTACTTTTAAATTTCTTCCATGTTTTATAGGTAAATACACTGCACATGAGTAAAAAAAATTTTTATTTCCGCCATTTTGCTTTTATTTCTTATATTCATCCTTTTTGTTCTGCTGATCTCACAATCTTGTTGAAACTGTGTTATTATTAGAAACGATTTTCTGTACATAAGTTATCAAACTACTGATTATCCGTTTACAATAGTGCGTATTAAATTATACAGTCGTAGTGCTTAAAATAAAGGGATCTATTACAGGTAAACAATATGTATATATATATATCAATATTTGCATGCAGTTGCGTTTATTGCATGCCTGCATTTGTATATTAAAATAAATATGGTTCAATTGGGTTTCTTTTCAAATTTTACGTTATTTATTTTAGATTTATAAATTACTTTTATTTTAAATTTCTATAATGTGCTTGCGGCTCTTTGAATACAATAGAGTTTTGTTCTTGTTCCTATTTTTTGTTAAATATTGTTACTGTTTTGTTCTTTTAGTTAAATTGCTGTTAACTTTTTTGTAGCTTGTATAAAACTTAAATTGGCCTTGTAAAATTGGCGGGGAAGAGACCCTTTTCAGTTGTGCCTTCTTTTTCTCCCATTAGCCATCCTTCCTCCTGTAAATTAGAATTGAAAAACTAGATTAGAGAAATATGGATGAGTATAATTAGTAGAAAGTATTTGTAGAGAGGAGCATGCAAAAGGTACAAGCGGATATATCAAGTACACTTAATCTGCAATGCAACAGCAACACATTAGACAATGGACAAGATTCCGCCCCAGACAAAGACAATATACAATACAACAGTAAGCTATGGAATAATGCTACATGTCTCATTTTAAAGTGAGACAATTCATAATAGAAGACGCCCGCAAGCCGGTATTCAAACCATACACACACTTAGCATAAACAAAGCACAAATGCTAGAAAATCGCCAGATATAAAATGAAACAAAATCATAATTACCTGATCTTCGGGATCATCATATTCAATAACGCGTATAATATCGCCGACTTCGAAGCTTAATTCATCAACATCCTCCTTGACGTAACCGTATGTTGCCTTGACACGATAAAGAACACCTGGTGGCAAATCAGTTGTAGTGGCATCTAAATTAAAAATCAAAAGGAAGAAGGTAAAATGAATTGAAAATGACTTCAATAAAATGAATTCGAATTCAATTAATTGAACACATTGAGAAAAAATATTAGCAAGTCGAAATACTTGGCAAGATATTGAAAAGCGTCAATTTTGGTTTTCTCGTATTTCAAAAATTGTTTTATAAACTTTTTGTTATTGTTGAATTAAGTTGAGCCAACAGAAAATGTTTAGTAGAGCTGAATTAAAATAGAACAAACATGCCGGCCACTTTTGCACTTCAGCTGTTAAATGGGCAAAATTTGTTAGCAGTTTTAGTACGTTATTGATTTTATTAATTGTTTTATTAATAATTTCGTTAATAATTTGGAAAATGAAGATATTGAAGAATTGATAGAAGTAATGAGATATGTATGTATGCACGAGTATGTATATGAGTATTTGCAATGAATTGTATATTGATGGTTGTTTGATGAACGATGCATGAATGGACGAAAAGAATAGGCCCCGTTCACGATATGAAACATTTTTTTCTGAAACTTTACTCTTCAAGTTGCATTTACGTCCACAAATTTCTTCTTTTGTAAGCCCAATTTAGCAAAAGTTGTTTTTGCAATTGCTGAAATTGTATTCTCCTTACAGCCATGCCATATATAATCTGACATTGTTTTCTGGTTGAAAAGTGTTAATGCGTCGTTTGTTATGGGTTAAGCTAAGGCCTATGCAAGCATGCAGTTCGTTTTGCAAAAATCAAACAAAACAGACCCAGCTAAACCTGCTTAACCCAGGACAAGCAAATTAACTCTTTTAACTAAATTTGGAGAACATCTCAAATAAGTGTCGTTGGCAGAAAGAACTAAGTTCGCCAACTACGAGAACGCACTCGCTGTCCACTTAAGATTTACTGGCAAGAGATTTACATTTCTGATAATATACATAAGAACTCTCGCTCATTTTTACCCAGATCTTCAGTAGTAGCATTTCACTAGCGAAGTGAAAACTAAACATAAAAAACTTTCAAACAGTGAATATTTCGACATCAGAGGGCTGCAAAACTTTACTCTGTCTTCTTCTTTACCAGCATTCCATTCTCCTAATGTCGCCTATATCCTAGGAGTTGGTGGTCTTAGGGAGAAAATATAAATAAATTGAATAACAAATTTGCATTTTAATTATCGAATCCCATGTCGAAATTTTCAAGAATGCAATTTTGACATAAAATCAGTTGGGTTCTTTCTATATTCCATTAACGAATATTTTCAATGCTTCCGCCATCAATTATTCCCCATTCTGGGCAAGACTTTTAAGTATTCTGTTTGTTTAGGTTATTTTTTTACAAATGCCTTATTAAATCACCCTGAGAAATGCATAAAAGTACTCCTCTACTTTCGTCAAATTGCATATAATCGAACTATCGACCAGGCTCATTCTCTTGTCGGAGATGACAGCACACTTAGCGCCTAGTGATTTATAGTTCTTCACCCACATACTTTGTACTCTCTCAACCGACATGAAGGTGGTTGCCATAATCAATACTTTGTTAACGTATATCAAATCAGCTGTTTTTCCATATCAAATCAAGTACCAAGGAAAGCCACTAACAATCAGCTGAATAAAAAAATAGTACAGAACGTATGAGGAACTTTGACCTAACTGTTGTACTTGGGGTTAACGGACACGTATTGATTTTAAACAGACTGATATAAAATACGTGATACGTGATACGTATTTTATATAATTGGGCCGTTATAGAGAATTATGATTCATTTTGACATTTTCTTCACCACCAGAACAGCCCCTTCCCATTGATAAGCAAGAGCCTTACCAGTATTAAAAAACTATATATATCAAATAGTTTATGGAGTTATCAATTAAATTATACCGCAAATCAAGTCCTCGCTGTAAAATAAAGCAACACATGAAGCAAAACAGAATTGTTTCATTACTGGCTCTTTCATAAGATTGGATTGGGGCAAGAAAGATGTGACAAGGATGTTTGCTTGAGGATGTTTGATGAAAGATGTGACGCCTGTACGTAAATGCACCGACTGAGCAAAATCGCACAACACAAGTATTACGTAAATTGCTCTGATCAGCACCACTTTTTTTGCACTTTTCAAATTTAAAGTGATGCATAAACATACAACCTCAGTTAATGAATGGCAGTGAGTATGACGTGTAAGTGTACTAGTTCGATCTACTAGAATATATAGAATAGTGGAAGAGTACCGCAACCAATTTGAGATAAACACTTACTGTACACAATCTGCAATTCATTTCGTTTAAATGTTCTTTTTTAAATCTTTTACAGAAGCATTAGAAGTTTTAAAAATACCTTAAAAGAAAGAATACCGTTTTCGACAATTTCATTTAAATCATACTTTAAAATAATTTTTGGTACAATTTACTTTAAATTTTTACTGGAAATGAAAAAAATAATAAAAGTTTCTACAGACACGGCGAGAGAGCAAGGAACAAAGCGAAAGATTTCTTTATGAATTTAATTCCTAGAAATAAATAAAAAATATTTAAATAACAGTTATATATAACTAAGAGGAAAAAAGGCAGTAAGGGGAGTAAGGAGGGAGATTGCAGGGTGAGTACTCATCATACATTTAAGGTTGTGTACTGTTTTTTTTCTTTCCTGAGAAAACCCTCTATTAAAAAAGGGAAAAATGTGCTCAATGCAAACCTCTGGCTCATGGTTAATCCTGTGGCTGTGCAGAGTGCAACGAGAACCTACAAAATGTTTATACAAATTTATTTATAACTAATTAAGAAATCTGCTGTTGTTACTAAATAAAATTTTTAGATTTCCAAAGTATGGAACCTGCTTGAATAGTTTCAGGGCACCTCTAACATGGATTTTATTACTAAACAAACTTTTCTACACTATTCTAATTGCTCTGATCTCGCTAAAAATTTACCTTGTACCAAATTATATATCATCAATCAGTTCACTAGATCCAACGATTTCCTCGTTAATAAATTATTCAAATAAAGTTGGCGAAAACGGCATTTTTTGCATTCTTTTTTTTTTGGCTACAGAATGCAACACTGCGTAAATATACATAATATATAGGTATGTATGTATACGAGTATGTATGTAAATAGATAGATCCATATATAAAACTATGTATAGATATATATACAGGCAAAGATCCCAGTTAAATAGCAATTCGTTTAGCCACTTCTCGGTAAAGTATCCGAAAATTGAAACACGGATCGTAACCAGTGGTGAGGAGTCTGGACATTTGTGTAAATGTGGGTAAATAAAACGTATTTACTCACCCTTGGGTAATTCGTAGATTTCTTCGTTAGCATCGTTGTCGTCGTCACCAAATGGATTTTTACTTGGTTCAATTAATTTTTTTCTAGTACTAGTAGTGATATTTTGATTTTTACCATCGACTAAATGATCTTTACCTAATTTTGTTTTATTTGCTTGTTCGTCCTCTTCAGCTGATACTCCAGAAGTTGCAGTGCCTGTTGCTGCTGCTGCTGCGGTGCTATTGCCGTTGGTTGTCGTTGAAGTGGTGGGTACTGCTTTTTTGCCATTCACCACTGTATTGTTATTGGCGTTACCATTTGCTGTATCATTGCCATTCAATGTTTCGACTTTTTTCACCAACGTTATCTCGTCTGTGGCTGGCTCTGCTGGCAGCGCATTATTCATATCCAGATCTTCTTTGGTTGCTGACACGGTTTCACTAGTGGCCTTTTCCTCGACTGACAATATAACTGGCGGCGTTTTCTTGCTTGATATCTCTTCTGATGTGGTGCTTATATCTGAAGATGTATTGGCATTGGGACTACTTATTTGTGCTATTGGCGCTTTTTCAGTTTGCTTCGTTAATGCAATCGGATTGGTTATCGTTGTGTTAGTGGTTTCAGTAGATGTAACGTCATTGAACATATTTTCAGTTGCTGCACTACTGGCTTCCATTTTGCTTAATCCACTTACGCTTGCTTCACCACCACCCCGCAGCAGATGAGCGGTTGATTCTGGTGTTGGAGAAACATTATCAAGTCTAGATTCTTGTGTGGAGGAGCTCGGTGATGGTGCTATTTTATGATGTTTTTGTTTATTTGTTTTGTTGTGTTTGGTTTATTATATTTTCATTTGTAATGATAATGCATGTTGGTGCATGTTATGTTTTCCATAGTATTTTTTTAAATATGTATATCGTATTCATATTGTTATGTTGGTTAAATTAAATTTGTTATTTATTTTTTTATTCAAACATTCCAATAAAAAACAACAAAATTAAAAATTGACAAGAATAACGGAAGAAATGTACAAACAGATATTACAAAATTCAACCAAGAAAACAACACGAATTTTGTTTTGTAAAGAGATAAAAATAAGAGAAGAGAAAAAAGAGAGAACAAACAATGTAGCAAATCGGCACATGCAAATGTTAAAAAGAAATGTAATTTTTTACTTAAAAATAAATTAAAATTTGATTTTGAATTCATGCATTTTGCAAAATATAAATAAATATAAATAAGTAAGGCCGATTTAAATACAATTCGATTGTTATTTCCATAACATAACATTCTTTTCATTTGAGCAAGTTAAACTATGTTGCACAGTGGTGCAAAAAAAACTATCAGATATTATTTAAAAACTTGCTTACTGATAAAAATCTTTAGCCCTCATAATCGGTTGGTGAGAAAGAGTTTTTTAATATTGCATACTTTTTATTAAATACAACACAGCAGGTACACTGTGGAATATCGACACTATAAATTTTAACACCATATGCAGTTTAAATTAAAAAGGTCATGAAATCTTTAAAATATATTTCTACTATTAGTAACACCAATGACCGTAATATCTTCAACAACAATAACAATCTGTTAATTATGATAAAATTATTCAAAAGTGGTGAATTTTGAGTGCTTATTTTAGACCAGCCAATGCAGACCTTACCACCAATCCTGTTATACAAATTATTTATAAATATACACACATTGAAATTTATCTACAACTAATTTGTGCCCTTTTTTATAAATATTAAAAATATGTTTTAAGAAGGGAAATAAATTAATAAATATTTTTAAATTGCCAAAACTAAAAGAAAAACAATATACAAACACTTAAAAGTAAAAGTTCAAATAAACAAACGTAGCGATTCGGAAATACCAATCGTTGGACAGTTGGTATTTTGTTTCTAATTCTTGTCATCGTGTTAGAATTAAGTTAAACTATTCAACTGATAAAATGTTAGACAAAGTAATTTAAAAGAGATCCAAAATTCGAAGTTACAAATAACGAAATCATTTTCTTTATGCACTTGAAGTAATCATATTACTCTCACGTTAAGGTAGGGTATTTTTCTGAACGGCTTCAATTTTTCATAAAAACCAAAAATAATAAAAGAAAACCTCACGTGAAAAACTCTTAAAACTAAAAGTTTTCCAAAAAAAGATTTAATTTTATTAAAATACAAAATTGCCTTAAGCGTAAAGAAATTGAGCATGTTAAAAAAACTATTTATTTTTATTATAAAAAATTACTTCCAGCGCAGAGAAAGCTTTCGATTATGTAATTTTTAGCGCGCAACTGAATGGCCCAAAGAATGAAATTATTTTTTTTTCCAAAATTAACAATATTTTTCATTTCAGGTCATATAAAGACATGCATTTTTTTTTTTGTATTTCAAAACTGCAAGCATATCCGACACTAGAAGAGTAATTTTTCGAAATTTCGAATTCGAATTGGGAAATTAAACTAAAATTAAGCAGTGCTGTTCATTTGCCAGTATTTCCCTTATTTCCCTAAAAATTGTAATTTTGAAATTTAATTTGAAACGATCAAATAGAGATGAAAGCCCTTCTGCAGACGGATGCAGACATTTTGCGACTAAAAGAGCTGATATGAAAAGGAAGTTCAAAGTCTGGAGAAATTTACTAAGAAAGAGTAGAATTTATTTATGCAACCACTTGTATCCCAAAAGTACGAAAATGATCATTGGAATGGCCTGTCTTATTTGGTACTATCCTATTAAAACCACAAATTTCTTAGCGTGTATCTACGTATGCATACATGTTTGTACATATTTTATACAAGAATTATTGAGTAGTTGTGTTTTCGAACAGAACGGCTTTAAATATTTATTAAATAAATAATATTTTGTATATGCACACACACACACATTCTATGTATAATAAAAATTTAATAATATTGTAATGGAGTAATAAATAATTCTAAAAGTTATTAGATTCAAACAATATGATTGATAGCAAATACATAAATATGTTTATGAATCTTCTGCTAAACAGTTTTGAGCAATTTAAAAATAAAAGAAAAATAAAAGTGAAAAAATATAAAGAAAACAAAATCAAATTTTAAATATTTAAGTATTAAACAAAATATCAAATTAATTTTACTAAACAAATAAAAGAAACAAAATCAACTTGAAACAAATTCAAACTAAAGGAATCACAGTAAACAAAATAAAAATATTTTCGCAACGAATTTTTGCTTAATAAAGATAAAAGATAATGTTAAAGATCACCCAAGACGGTGGCTACTTACGATTAGCAGAACCATTGGTATTTTGATATTGATTGCTGTTGTTTATATTAGTATTATTCATTTGTTTGACTGGTGATTGTGCGGGACTGACCGATTTAATGGCGTTCACTGAAATGATTGCATTACAAATACTTGAAACATTTTCTATTAGAAATAAATACATACTTGTTGCTTTTCTAAGAGTGTTTGAGCCGCGTTGTGATTCTGTAGCCAGCTTATCAACAATAGCCTCTAGTTCCGAGTAAATCTATTTTAAGGAAATTAAAAACAAACATATTTTGTAGAAGGTTTCTATTAGAGAAGTTGTGCTCTCAATAATCTTTTCTATGTGTGAGTACCTTAGCTGTCTCATTATGGAAAACTTGTTCCGTTGCGAAAAGAGTTTGTAAATTGGTTACCAAAAACAATATTCTAGACTCATAAAGTGCCGGCAGTTCGTCGTGCAATTCCGTATTCAAAAGCTCATATGTACGACGTGCTTCTTCCAACTGATCACGCCCTTTAGTCAGTTTAACATCATCTTTACGTTTGTTGGCGTTGGCTTGTAGACTTTGGAACGAGTGACGTTGGCCATCATAATCGATTAGTTTTCTGTTACGTTTCTCTACCTTTTTCTGAAACATAAAAAATTAAAGCGTAAAAAATATTTCAGGCCCATTATTAATACTTGGCTGCAAAGTTTTACTACTTCAGACACGATCTTAAATTTAGAAAATTTTAAAAAATGTGACTCTTCCAATAAAACTTGTTGGAAAATAAATTTTCTTTCAATTTATTATCCACCTTTAGATTAGAATAAAATTACTACATTTTTCTTCATTTATGGAGAAAATTTCATTAAGCGAGAACCAAATGTTTTTGGCGAAATAGTTGCCCTTGTCATAGCGACTGAGTCACATAGAATCACTCGTACGGCGAACCTTAACTCTTTCAAGGTTGGCATACTCAGTACTTTCTTAACGGCTATTAAATCAGCTGTTTTATCGCAAGCAATCACTTTTCAAAAGAATTGCACAGCTGAGATCTGTCAGAGCACAATGCACAGCAAAGTTTAGAATTTATACTACTTTAGTACTTTACGTTGACTGAGATGTACTGATTAGGAGCAAACTGATAAGAAGGCATACAAAAGTTGAAGAATCAATAAAAAAGTAACAATTCTCACCATATAAATCAAAAAAAAAAAATGGTTTCATTGAAAAAATGCATAAAGTTGAATCTGTCTCCCCTCAAACAGGGAAACACATTTTTATTGCATAATTAATATTATTAAACTGCAAAAAAAAACTCAATATCAATAATGGCCGTATGAAAGTCCAGAATATAATCTGGTAGTGCGAGCAGAAATTCAAGTTGCTAATAGGAATTTTATTTCGAGAAACGACAGCTTAAAAATTATTTGGCTTATTTCCAATCAATTACCTTCATCTCTGGAAATTGTCCTGTATATGTGTTCAGAGGTATCAATACTTGATCTGCCAATTTGTGGGCAAAATCTTGCCATATTGACTCCGAAAATTGAAATTGGGCTTGTAGCGCATCATAACCACTCCATTGGGGTTCATAAATTTCCGCTATGGCATCCATTAACGATTTGGATGCAGTTTGTGCAGCTAGAAAAAAAAACATATTTTTTTTTGATTTTATTAAAAATAAATTAACAAAAATTATTATTAAATCTCGCGCTCACCTCTTATACATCTAATATAATTATTAAATTCTTTTTGTAATCTATTGGCATTTTGTTGTTGTCGATTAAAATTATTTAAATGATCGTCAAAAATTTCATCTGCGGTCCGATCAACTTTACCCAAATTTTGTAAAATCTGCAATTAAATACAATAAAATGATAATAAATTAGTAAATTGCAACAACAATACTTTTAACGTATTTTTTGATTTTTTTACTTTTGTATTAAAATAATAATAATAACTCCTAAGCACAGTTTTCAGTAATCTTACGGATACGTATGACTGTGTTATTGCCGTACGGTGATAATTCATAAAATGTTCCTTTCAGATATTATTTCCTTTTTTCCAAACTATAATTTATTACTAATAATATATTTGATACATTAAAGTATGGAACCACGCATTAAACTCTTATGCGAACTCTAAAATAATTTTTGTGAATGCATCTATCGTGTAAAAGTAGAATTAGGTGTAAAAGCAAATACAGTAGAACTTCGAAAAATTGAATAGCTACGCTAAGTTATCCAGTGCTCATATACCATATTCACAAGGCGAATTCAAAACATGACCTTATTTCGATCACATGTTCCATCTAAACTGTAAAATTCTAAAGCAGATTGTTATATTTTCATTAAGTATATAATTGTTTTCTGATATTTTAGCTGGAATCATCGAAGGCGAATTTATAAGGTGCCTCCTTTTTCAGAAAAATATCATCGATCACATGCTCCAGCTAAACATGTAAATTTTTTTTACTTGATTGCATGTTTCGGCCTCCCTTAAAAAAGTTTTTACAATAGAGCTAATCTTGCACAAACCAAATGCAGGTATTTTTTTATCAAGTTGCAAATGGCGACTACCTAGTTTAATTTCCCCACTGTTAAAAAATAATAATTAAAAGTTGAAAATAAGGATAACAATAACATAATTTTAAAGTGTCAGAGAATGTTACCGGCTGCAAGAAAGCATTCGAAATCATCAACCATTTGATGAAATTGTTCGCAAGCAATAACCATGACAATCTGGTAGCACGCTTTATCAATATGGCCATGAAAATTATGAATTCCTTTTAGCAAAAAAGAAAAACGAAACCAGCATATCGTAAATACTACTTTAAGTGACTAAACTATAATTTTTTGGCCACCTTACAATGGCAATTGACCGACCACTCGTAAAGGACAGTCCAACCATCTTAAAAAAAATATCAATAAAATGGAAACAACCATAATGCTTTCGTTGGAATTTGTGATTATCCAACGGCAAGTAGGTGGAGGGTGCTACGGCATGATAATCATATTTAATTGAAATCTGAGAGTATGCAAAAAAAAATGTTATAAGATGCCTATAATGACTTACAGTGGGCATGAAAAATAAAATTTCCTCATCGGTTTACATCTGCCATGAAAAAATAATAATTCATGCCATTAAAAAAGCCAACAACAACAAAAACATGTGACCTGGTTACAGGAAAATTCCATAAATATTAACTGAAAAACGTCTGTGAGCAAAATTATTTATATACGAGTAAGTATATGTTTGCGTGTGCGTGCGTTTTTGTGTGTGTAAAGATATAACTATTACAAGGTTGTTAATGAGAAGAAAATTATTTAAATGTGGCCGCCGCTGGTATTGCCCACTTGAGCATACACATGCACAACAGATGCAAACATTTTTATTTCAACGCACACCCCCACATACACACATGCATAGGTATGAGAATGTATATGTTACCTTTAACTTTATTATGCGTGTCTCTTAAATGACATGCCATGCATATTGTAGCTAAAGGATATTTATCAAACAAAATATCTCAATAAAATGGAAACAACATTGAAACTTTAACATAAAAACAGAGCGCGAACAATTACTGTGTTAAATTCATTTAGTCCCTTAAAAAAGTTTTTGTTAATCAGTTGCAATAATGGTTTTTCCACACACCTGTTTACTTATTCTTCGCAATTAGCGTTTCTTGGCATTATTTTAGCTCTAAATATTTTTTTTCAATTATTATATTACACAAAATGGATGATCGCTACTATTCTTCTTAAGCAGTTTTCTACAGTGCAGAACATGACGGTATTATAACTTTGAACCCACAAAAAATTATTATTTTTTTAAGTTAACAAGAGGTTTGTTCAAGCTTATAAAATGAACAAAAAAATTCATTTAAGCCATATTCACAGTGGAATTTGAATATTGCTTTGACATCTAATATTGGAGCAGTATGTCTCAAACTTCAATAGGTGTAGTTGTGGTGGCTCAAGGGGCATAAGGCTATTGCAGAAAACGAAGCAATGGAAATTTGTGTTAAGCGTACGGGATGTTATGATCCTAGATAAAAATTCTATGTAAGAGCCGTGGGCAGCAGCATTTAGGCTGGTCGGCTGTAGGCAAAATATCCTGAATTTTAACCCAAAGCTGATTACTGGGCAACGAAGGATGTATATAGGCTGCACAATATACACTCTAAAAATTTTTTATTTTAAATACTTTCTTAAAGTGATTGCGGTATAAATGTTCTCGGTTATTCTATGGAATTAAACATTTTTTTATATCTAAGAGCAGCTCTCTTAGCGTGCAGTTCCTACTCATGCAATACTCCTGCGTTGCACTGGAATTATGAAAGAAAGTTAGTGATAGAAGAGACTTTGTTAAAGATGGTATTTGGTAGAGTTTAATTGTTTTTAATTCAGCGATGAAATACAGTTCCCGTAGAAGCAAAGACCTGCCTGAGGATGTGCTCAGACGTATTTTATCGCCAATGTAAATTATTTGCAGCCAATACATGAATTGCCAAACCACTTGAGAAAAAATCATGTAAAGTTTTTGTTTAATGACAGCCGGAGGTAAGACAAGTGTACATATTAGTTCCATATAGCAACAAAAATATGACAGTAATACGAAAAAGACGTATAAGGAAAGTGAGAGTAACCTTCGGTTCTAAGGTAAGCAAAATAATGAACGTAAACTTGTACGGAACCACCAGCATGCTTCATAACTTTACATAATTAATATTATGTAAAAATTACGTCCCTGTGTGGAACTTTTTCTATCAAATATTGGGCAAGACCGGGGGGTTACTCTTGTTTGCGATAGGAAAGCGTTTGCGATTCGTAATAAAGATGCGTTAATAAACTAATTTGGTACTCTATAACATGAACGCAAGTCTTTGTGCAAATCATATTCAGAAAGTGGCAATACGGACATCATAAAATTAAAAATGGCAATGCTATGCTGTATCAAATGTCAAAATGTCAAAATGTCAAGTATAAAAGCTGTCAAAAATTAAACAATGATTTGCACGAAAATATCGTTACGTATAGACTTTATGAAGTCACTGCGATGTTGGCTGTTATACATGCGTATGAGTAACTTTTTTTTCGGCATTTAGTAAAGCACAACTTGTAAATGTATCTGATAATTTTGTACTTGAATTTTATTTGGCAGACAGAAAATCAGTTGATAACACTGATGCCGACTAACTGATACCGTAAAAATTAATTGAGTTAAATTACAATGCAAACAGATTTTGAAATTTTTTCAAAGCAAAGACGCTAATGTGAATCACTTGCGATTTAAAATAACGTATCTAACGTTTAAAATAATTGATGGAACGAATTGTAGTGAAGATTTAAGGAAAAGATATCTGGATAAAACTCCTAGCGCAATTTCTTAAAGTCTATTATGGGCAGTATTTTTCACTTCTGTTTTATAGAAACAATTTGAAGGTAGACAAGTAAAGTCTTTTTAGAATTCCTTTAGCCGTGCTAAAATTAGAGGAAAATGCTCCATCATAGTTATACGTTGAAAATAATAACTTATTTTTAGAAAAGTTATAATAATGAAAAATTTTTTCGATCTACTTATCGCTCACATTTGCTATTGTCGTTTCTAAGCGATATAATATAGTATATAGAAATAATGAAAAACGATTTGAATCTGCAAGAATTGTCTGGTTTTTGTACGCTCCTAAATTTTATATATTTCGCTTGAAGTGAGCAAATTGTTTCTTTCTTCATTAATTTTAAGATTAAACGTAACAACTACTTTTAGACTACCCTGTAACGCTGTCAATATTTCCTTCTAACTAGAAATGAAAATCGTTTAATGTTTAACTATTTTGTTTCTCTATTATTTTGCAAAACTAGAGAGGAAAAAAAATAAACAAAAAATGATTTCTAATATTGCATCGCTGGAGAACAAACTCAAATACAATTCAAGTTCCCTCCCAAAAAAAAAAAAAAAAAAATTGTGGGTGTATTTGGGTCACACAAATATGACAAAAGAAAATGTCTCAAAGGAAATATTCAGCCAAACACATGATAAAAAGCCAAACGCATGTTAACAAAATTTAGATTAAGAAAAAGAAAAATCAATATTTTGTAATATTAAATAAATTTCTTGTAACATAAAAAGATTTGCTATTCAATTGTTTTGCATAATAGGAAAAATATTGAGTAAAAAGGACAAGAAAAACAATTAAAGTCAAAAAGGAATGAGCGCTGACTGCCAGACTATACACTTGATTGTTGTTCTACATTTAGTCAGTTTAGCAACAGCTAATTTGAAATGAAATACGCACTTGTCACAAGAAATTGTGTGAAAAGGATTTAGTTGAAACATAAAACATTTAAAAAAAAAAATCAGAATTTCAAATATTGGTTTTGAGAGACCGGAAATTTAATTTTTTAGGTGTAGAGATACACGGAAATAAAAGTCATTCTGTCGGAGAATAATTATTTTTGGGAAAAGAGGTAATAATAAATAAACTTTTTAATAAGAAAAAGGATGATGAAAAATTATCTTTATAAAGCAAAGCAATATTTTCATAAATACAATGAAAACATTTCATGTGTGGAATGTAACATTTATTGATTTGAGTACAGTTTTACTACTAATGTAAAATTTCTACATATCACACACACTCACACATAAATGAACAGCGTCCCTACTCCCAACTGAATCGGAACACAACATTTCCCGCTACAATATAATGTTGCCTTGAAAAAACCATTATTTTGAGGTAAACTGTCTTGCCTGGTTATAGAATATTGTTACGATTTAAATTTTTAATTATTTTTAAGAATATAAAATTTGATGAAATTTGATCTTTTGCTTTTCTTTTGTTTATAACTTTCTTTTTATATCTTTTAGAAGACATGATTTATAATCATAGTCAGAAGCACTGTAAGATAATTAAAACAAAAATGAGGCTGTCAAGCCTCACGGCATAAGTTTAGGTTGTTGAGCTCGCTAAAATGTTTACCATTTGGTGACCTCGTGATACTTAAATAGAATTAAAATATAAGCGGAGGAGAAGAGATAAGCAGAAGGCAGTAGGGAACAGCATAGGAGCTGGAGTGTCACAGTTAATCAAGTAAGAAAAAAAGCAAAGCCACTAGCGATAATGAAGGTTGTATCTGGACTGCGTTAATTTCAGTGTGTGAGCCACCCACTCATCCATATGACATTAGGCAGGCGGGTGATTTATATTTTTTATGTTGGAAAGTTACTAACATTTGAGCAATAATGTCTAACTATAAATATATATTAATTGCAATTATTTGACATTCTGCAAATATAGTGAATCTACTTGCCGATTATGGAATTGCATTTAGAATATTCATTGTACTTATAGCCTTCTCCATCAAAAAGAATAGAAGGATGGATAAATAGGTTTAATATGGGGATCGTAATTTTTACATTATTAGTTTGCGAAACTATAAAGCATATATATATCGGATCCATATATTTAGTTAAGTTGATTAACCTTAGTCCGGTAGTCTGTCTGACTCTCTATCCGTCCGTCGGTCTGTGCTCGGTATTTTTTGGCATTTCTGTTGCCGTTTATATGGAGCCTAAAATTTGGTTAAAATTAAACATTTAAAGCCTATCCGCTTAAAATTTTTTTAAAAATATTCATCAAAATCGGCTAATAAATAAAAAAAATATTTATAGGCAAATATTGAAAAATTCAAGTATACTTGAATGCAGTATAAACAATGCAGTGTAAACAAAAAGCTATGGCACCAAACATATTCTTGGAGGGGTATATTAGACCTGGCACAGTCGAATAAAGCACTTTTACTTCTTGTTATATTAATTTATATATATTCTTATAATTTATATTAATTTAATACATTATTAAACACAAGACTTGCAGCAGGCAGTACAGCCCTTCTAACCATTTGTAAATACGATTTTTCTTTTTTTTTTAATATTAAGTAGTATTTTGTATACTTTAATTTTAACAATTCATAAAAATTCATTTTCAATAATTATTCTAACAGTTCTGAAATAACTTATTCTTAATAATGTTCACAACACTTTTTCTAAATAATAAATTATTTTGTTCATTTTTGATTTCAATCGGCATCTGATTGTATGATTGAAGCCCTTTATAAAATATTGTTCTTTTCATCTTTTCGGTGGTAACTTTATATACTCTAAAATCGTCAGAATTTCTTAGGTTATATTACATAGTTTCTCGTACATATCTCGTCTGTTCCATCAAATATTGAAGTGCAACCCCCCTTTTTAATTTCTTAATAAAATTTATTGTATTGAATTTCAACCTTTCGTTAATATTGAGCCACTTCAATGCAGTTTCTAATGGCGTTTTCTTTTCTACAAAAAAAGGCAACCCTACCCGCAAGAAGGGCAATTTTGTGTTCTTTTCTCGAAAATGTGTTGCCCTGTGAAAGGGTTGCGTGTTCTTTTCTAAAAAATGTTGCCATTTCGCAGTGCAAAAGGCATTGCACTTTTGCCCTGAACAAATCAACAGGGCAGAAATTGCCTTGCAAAACACATGGTTTTTATTCTTGCACAGCGTTACCAGAAAATGTTCAAAAAAAGTCTTTTGAGTTGACAGAGTCAGAAAATTAGATTTTAATAATTATTTTTATATTTTGTATCATATAAAACAAACAAAAGACCACAATAAGGCTGCTTATTTGTATGAGATATTAAAAAAAAAAAAATTTGTTTTCTCAAGCAGATGAATTAGCAATCTGGCAACTGAACATTTTTGTATACACATTTCATAAAATATACAGAAAATGTTTGTTTATCAGCTGTTAAAAAAAAGGCATTGCACTTTTTTCTAATTTGTGTTCTTTTCTCGTTATATAAAAAATTGTACTTTCACAGGGCGGGCAAAACATTTTAAAAAGGCACCTTTTCAGAGGGCAACATTTTTAATGTAGAAAAGAAAACGACCAAAATTATAATTATTTATTCTTAAGGGGTTCAGTGTTTGATTTTCTTTGTACTGCTTTAAAGAGCTTTACTCTGAGGGATTGTTCCAGGCAACCATTCGTTTGATGTAAAATTATTATAATTATAGTGCATTTTCTAATCAAGTGTCTATGGATAAGGCCGTTAAAGTGTACTCATCGTATAAGTTGTCCGTGGACAATTTTTGCGATCCAAAATAAAATATTTTATTCGAAACGATAATTTGTTTTCAAACATACAATTTGCTTCCTTTTGCATTTCAACTAACGATATTCCTGCTAAAAAAGAAACATAAAAACCATTTACAGGCAAAATGTCTAGTTGAGAAAATGTCAATGAATGCGTGAGTGTTAAATTGAAGTAGAGATACAGCGTCATAAATAAGTAATCCCATAAACTGAAGGCGTAGAATCAAGTTTATATATATTATAATATACACACTGATTTTATTTGTTTTTTGCTGTTGTTATTGTTGTTGTTGTTTTAATTTCACCGCAAAAGTGAAGTAATAATTCAGTCATTTGTTTTATTAGCATACCACACGTAATACATTTTTCTGTCTTGCTTTTAATTTTGCTTTAATTTTTTTTTAAAATTGCGAAGAACGAACAACACTTGTGTTTTTCTATCGTTCAGCAGTTCATTTCATGTGATCGAAATAGTTTTATAGTCAAGGTCAGCTGAAACAATTTTAATTTTAGCAAAATGTAATCGTCAAAATGTTTGTTAAGTAAACTAATAATAAAAACTATTTCTCTGAATCGCTTAAACAAAATGACAAGATATTAACTAGTAAATGCGGACAGAACAAGTAGAGGGCCTAAGGTCGCCCACTGTCAGCAGTACATGGGCTATAGAAACCAGAGTGAAACCAGACTCTAATGAGGGCTGTCTGGGATTAGACAATTAATATCACTTTGCTAATGCCGCGCTGCACCAGCTTCCTTAGTTTTTCTACAGCTATCGCATAAAAGCGATTACGCAATTGACGGATCAACTTCTACGCAATGAAAATATCAATGAGAAAGAATTCCAATATTTATTAAATTCTTGTGCGAAAATTATATGTAGAATGCGTGCCAATACAAGTCGAGTGCGACTGCCTTTAAGATGCACGCCACTCTTCAACAAGTAGTCTTTCAGAATCTGAATATATATTGGTTCATGGACTCGGAACCAATGGTTCATTGGAATTTTCTTGTTGCAGATCACTATTACGACTCTCTGCTGCTTTGTTCTTCGATTTTTTTCCTGATCCCTTTATTTCGTTTCCGTCAAACATATGACATGCAATCTGGAGGAAATATATAAAATGTTGATTTCACTACACCGATTTCACCACTTTTGTATTGTAAATGAATAAAATTAAGGGGTTCAGTGTTTGATTTTCTTTGTACTGCTTTAAAGAGCTTTACTCTGAGGGATTGTTCCAGGCAACCATTCGTTTGATGTAAAATTCAATAGAAATTACGTAAACAAAAAACTTTCGGCCGGAAATAGAAAAAAGTGACAGCAGTGGAGAGGGCAGATGGCGAATCATAAATAGAAGTTGTGAATAGGCCTGTGCTGTAGCGCATAAAGACCAAAATGAGTTCCTATTGAGCGAACATTATTATATTCGCCTCTGTTAACTGTTTGTGACATCACAGATCCAAACAAATTTTTCTATAATTTTCTATACTATAATCAATACACCGCACATTTGCCACCCACACACACACTACACCAGTCCCTTGTGTTATCTAGAAGTGGGCGTCTTAGGAACGTCAACAAACAATTTTCAGAACATGTAATTTTTTCCCGTTAAAATATTTATTTTTTCATTCAACTTCTCTATTGGATTCACAATGAAAAAAGCTTCAATTCATCATATTGCATTCTAAACAATATTTTATTTCTTTTTTTAACTTTTCGTTAGTGGGTCGTTAACATCTTAAGTCATAGACAACAAGTAGATGTCTCAAAACAAAAAAGGAAACTACGAGTATATAAAACTATTTTATTGTTTTCCATTTTGCCGGCTTAAAATCTCTTCTCATATTTTTCATATATTTTTTCACATTGATGATTCTGCTTTTGCCTTTTTTTAATTGTTATGAATGAATGTGGGCAAACACATGTACGCTCTCCATTTCCACAGCCTCAACCTTTCATTTGTAATGCATATTTTGAAAAATCTGCTTTATTTAGTCAGTCAGTAGGTTTGTTATTTAGCTGTTGAGTCAATGGCTCAAATTTGCCCACATAAAAAGGGAAAGAGTGTGCAGAAAAATTACCAACAATGGCTGAGAAACAGATAAAAGTTTAAGTTTTTCTACAAACAGTTAAAGAATATAGATTCGCATAACATGAAAATGGGCGCAACACATTTTATTTCATAAGAGGAAAAACTAAAATTTTTTAAATTATGTGATGGCATATAAATTTTTGGGTACTTAAAAGGCCACAAAATGTAAGTGCTGGCCTGAAAAGTTACATTCCAAAGCAACTAGTGTTATAACTTTTCGCTTTTCATCGTACGACATGTAGATAAATAATTAGCACTACTTCTTTGTCATATGATATGTCAGATGTATCTAAATTAGCAAAAATTCATCTCCGCTCGTATTCTTCAATTCTTGCCTCAGGGATGCATTTCCCCCAATTCACTCCCATGTGTGTAGCTTAAAAGTACACACATGGAATCATACTGGTTCCTTTATAAGATCTAAAATATATTATTAAAAAGTTATTTCTGTATTCACACTCAGCTTGCTGGGTTGCATTTAATGCATTTCGCGATATTATAGAATTGACAATTGAGAAAGAATGTAAGTTAAACATTCGGTCTTTGGATACTCTTATAAGCAACGGAAGTAAATAATTTATTGGCTGGTATCCAAAGTAGATTTACTTCTGCTGGGAGAATTGTTAATTATTATTTTGCAAATGCCCCAAACACATATAATCATTAACCATACTGCAAGATATTTGATTGAGAGAGTGCTAAAGGATTAACGTACGAAAGATCAAGGATAATTTACATATCAAAATTTTAAATAGAAGAATCCCAACTGGACCAAAATCTTATAAGTCCTCACTAAAAAGGTTTCACAGGTTCCTCTTCTCTCTGAAAGATTAAAAAATTCCAAGAATTATCCCAAGCACCAAGGACGAAATCTATAAATCAGAGATGTCCTTGTAATGCTTACAGTAAAGAGAATTTTAATAAAGTACGTGTAAAGCACTGAGATTTCACGTCTTAAATCGAACAAAAAATGGCGAAATATTACACCTGGAGCAGGGGGGATAACGGTATAACGGTAATAACCATCCTTAGCCTGTATGGAACAACGCAATAATTACAAAACGGAGAGCCATACCGGAAACGTTACACACTATGCAGGAACCGCCTACACGAAAATCAGCTATAAATTATTAAAAATACTGGAAATTAAAAATAAAATTTTTTTTTTAGTTTCCTTTTTTAACTCAATTAAAAAATTTTTAATTGTCTTACAATATTTAATTTTTAAAAAGAATTTTATATTTTTGTAATTTTTATTATTCTTAAAAAATAACACCTAATGGTGACGAATTAAAATATAAATAACAAAATCACAATGTTTATAAAAAAAACTCAATTACAGAAAATATGGAAAAAATATTATTTACTTTTTTTTTATGACTGATAAAAATTTTATTTAAGAAATTTCCCGTAAAATGATGGCTGGTAAAACTTTATAGGGAAATCTGAAATAATTTTTATGAATTTGTGATAAAAGTGTTGTCATGCGGTATGATATAAAAAATGTGTGTGTGTGTGTGTGTGTGTTTTTGTGTAAATGGGATGAAATTTTATTAATTTTGAATACTCCTTTTAATTCGTTAATCAAAGAAAGTCGACATGATATGCCTTTTAAGCCGTATGCAAATTACACGCGCCTCTTACCAGAGATTAAATTATATGCAGCAGCTACATTTTAGTCGCACACTCACGCAAGTTAATGTATAAACACAAAATAGTCTGGACATACAACAGTTAATGTATAAACACAAAATAGTCTGGACATACAACAGTTAATGTATAAACACAAAATAGTCTGGACATACAAATGTCATAAGGTAATTAATAAATAATCCAGACATAAGATAATAGTCTATCCCTAACTAATAAAAACCGTAATAAATAATCCAGACATAAGATAATTATAGTCTATCCCTAACTAATAGAATATTAATAAGAACCTTCTGGTATACTTACCTAGACTAGAGATAAGAGCACAATATTGTATTATCCTAAGACAGGATATTTTTAGTATAAATACATGTTAAATAATAATTGTTAGCCAGTCTTAAGAATATTAAAAATAAAGAAGCACACAGTTCGGTGTAGCTAAAAAATAAAAATATTTTTTTGATTCATTCCACAAAAGAGGAATTAACTGGGGGCTCAACCGGGATACAAGCGAAATAATCTTGTATTCCCAGCCAAACAAAAAATCCACGATCCATAAGAAGGATAAAACAAGGTTCCTGAAAAATTGGAAATAACACAAAAAAAGGAAACAACATTTCTGAGGCGGAATAAAATTAGTGATTCCTAAGGATAAAATTAAAATATTGAATATTTACACTGGATCACCGTACAGGTAAAAGACAACAACTATTTGATTCACGACGTTTATTGGAAAAGAAAATAAATATGGCCGAAGCCGCAGCACTCCAAGCTCACATTCAGGTGCTAACTGAGCAACTTAAGTCTCTAAAACTGGACATTGATGATTTAAAAAATCAATCAGCGTTCACTGTAACTACTGTGCCAACAATGCCAGCACTGAAACCAGAAATAGCAAGTGCTCACCAAATCAACACAGAAATTTTTAAATGCCTACCAACATTCTGTGGAATAGAGGGTGAATATAATCCATGGAGGAACCAAGTATGGACTCAAATGGAAAATATTAAACAATTCATGACCAGTCCTGAATATTATAATTGCGTATGCATAATCCGTGCAAAAATTATTGGTGCAGCATCAAAGGTTCTATCTATAAATGGGACGGAACTCAATTTTTATGCCATCATAAATCGTTTGGATTATACATACTCTGACAAACGTCCTTTGTATGTACTGAAAGATAGTATGAAGAGAATTAGGCAAGGAAGTAAATCTCTCACTGAATTCCATGATGAGATTCATCAAGCTCTAACCCTCATACAACAAAAAATCGAAGTGGCGGATGAAAATATGAGAATTGGACGACTATCGGATGCAAACGAGGATGCGATCCGCACTTTTATTATGGGTTTACGAAGCAACTACACAAGAGGGATTCTTTATGCAAACCAACCCAAAAGTCTGGGAGAAGCCTATGCCATTGCTTGCACCATATACCACGATAACGAAGACCAACATTTTGAAAATACTACCATGAGACGACGGGAACATCGCAATGATCAGAGGAATGAAGCTCACGCAGTCAACGAAAACCACCAACTAAGACCAGCATATCAAGTTCGACAACGACATCATGATTATCCAACACCACAACGAAATCGCGTCGAGCCAATGGAAATCGATGACTCAGCGCAATATAGGAAGCCTACAAACTCCTCACAACAACAAAAGTGGAGTAACAATAATCATCCACAAGGCAACGTGACACATCACAATCCCTTCCGTAGCAACCATCAAATGCATGGGAAGAGAGGAAGGAACCCTTCATCCTACAACAACACAAATAAGATTCAGCGTGTACATCAAACACATGATGAAGATCTCCACTCTATTCAACCCCAATACAGCGAAGACGATCTGGAAACTGGAAGCGCTTTTTTAGGCGAATAAACGGTCTGCCATGCCTACAGCGAACTTGCAGAGAAACAGGTAGATCGATAAATATTTTAGTAGACACAGGAGCTACAAATAATTATATTAGCACTAGTTGTAAGATAGGAAAATCAATATTAATAAAACCAGTGAAAGTCAAAACACTTCATGGATATTCCATAATAGATAAGAAGAAAATAATTACGGTCTTAAACCATCATTTAACCTTCTACGAAACAGAAGCCCTTCAAGAATTCGATATGTTGTTAGGAGAGCAGGGGTTAAGATCAGTTAAAGCAGAGATCAATCTCTTTGACTATAGTTTGAAATATAGATATAAGAAAGACATAAAAAAGTGTGAACAAAAAATTAATTATTCAATAAACAATGAAATGTATAAGGAAGATATCGAAAGAATGATGCAGAAGAATAATGAAACTACTGAAAAATTACCATTCACTACGACAATTCAAGCATCTATTAGGACAAAATCAGAAGATCCTATTTATGTAAAACAATATCCCTATCCGATATCAGATAACGAATTCATTAATAATGAAATAAACAAGTTATTGGATAATGAAATCATACAGCCAAGTAGGAGTCCGTACAATTCCCCCATTTGGACAGTCGCAAAAAAGGGCACCGATGACCAAGGCAAACCCAAAAGACGAATGGTAGTCGATTTTCAGAAGCTAAACGCTCAGACAATCACCGACCGCTACCCAATTCCTGATGTTGGAATGACAATCCAAAACTTAGGCAAAGCAAAAGTATTCACTACACTAGACTTAGAATCAGGATTTCATCAAATCCTTATAAAAGAATCAGACAGAGAAAAAACAGCATTCAGCGTGAATGGCGCAAAGTATGAATTCTTAAGGATGCCTTTTGGTCTCAAAAACGCTCCTTCTATTTTTCAACGATGCGTAGATGATATTCTCCGTCCATATATAGGAAAATTTGCATACGTTTACATAGACGATGTATTAATATACTCTTCCTCACCTGAAGAACACATGGAGCACATCCGCACTATAGTTAATGCACTCCACAATGCAAATATGAAAATATCTGATGAAAAATCACATTTCTTCCAGGATTCTGTCGAATACCTAGGCCATATAATAAAGCATAATAAAATAACAGTAGATCCTAATAAAGTGGAAACAATAAAAAACTACCCCATTCCTACAAATTTAAAAGAACTTAGGTCATTTTTAGGATTAGCAAGTTATTATAGGAAATTTATTCAAAACTTTGCAGCTATCGTGAAACCGCTTACGATACATCTCAGAGGAGAAAATGGTGGAATCAGCAAAAATCAAAGTGCTAAAGTAAAAATAAACCTGGACGAACCAGCAGTAGATGCATTAAATAAAATAAAAGAAGCTCTTCAAGCACAAGTTGAATTATTCCAACCCGAATTTAATAAGCCATTCGATCTAACCACGGATGCAAGTAATTCTGCTATTGGTGCAGTACTTTCACAAAATAAAAAACCTATAGCATTTATTTCACGAACTTTAAATAAAACAGAACAAAACTACAGTACAAACGAAAAAGAATTATTAGCCATTGTATGGGCTTTACAAAAACTCAGGAATTATCTTTATGGTATTGCTGACTTAACAATCTACACTGATCATCAGTCGTTAATTTTCTCCATTTCGGATAAAAACCCCAACACCAAACTCAAAAGATGGAAAAATTTTATAGAGGAGTACGGTGCGAAAATAGTTTACAAGCCTGGACATCAAAATGTTGTCGCAGACGCTTTATCTCGGCAACAGATAAATAATACATCTAGTTGTTCAGAACACTCAGCAGAAAGTTCACCAACAGAAGGAATTAGAAGAGTTAAGCAACCTTTAAACGCTTTTAGAAATCAAATAATACCGATATTTGATACCAGTGGAATAATTGAAATAGATACATGCACAGTTTTCCCAGACCGAGTTAGACATATAGTATATTATAAAACAAAGAACGAATTAATAGATAGACTAAAACAAATAGTAAACCCAAAAGTGCAGAATGCATTGAAATTAAATGAAGAGACATTGTTTCATTTGCAAGATGACATTAATGCTACATTTGCACATGGATTGTTTGTTATAGCACAAACACAATTAGAAGATGTAACTGATTTAGAAAAACAGAAAGAAATAATATTGCAAACACATAGGAGAGCACATAGAAATTACAAAAATAATGCCCAAGAAATTGCCTTAACTTACTATTGGCCGAAAATTCGAGAAATGTGTAAGAGAGAATGCATAGATTGTAATATTTGTCTACAAAATAAATACGAAAGAAGACCAAATAAACAACCAATAGGGAAGACGCCAATACCCACGAAGGTAGGAGAATACATACAGATGGACATATTTTATATGAATAACCAAACATACATCAGCACAATTGATAGATACTCCAAATATTGTTATATACGTAAAATACATAGTAAAGTGAATTGTTATGAATACATTGAAGAAATTCTAACACAAATATACCCAAATGCCAAACATTTAATGACTGATAATGAAAATGTATTTGTTGGTATAGTAGCAAAAAATGTCTATGAACGCTTATTAATACAACATACAGTAACGCCTATTCATCATTCGACAACTAACAGTCAAGTCGAACGTGTTCATAGCACTCTAATTGAAATCTCAACAGCCTTAGCACAGCAGAATAGCACATTACCAGGAGACGAGTTATTCAATGCAGTAAGGCAATATAATAAAACAATTCACTCCACAACAGGATATAGACCTGAGGACGTCTTTTTCAACAGAGAACGATACACTGATATTAAAGGCCAGCTGGAAGAAAAACAGGAGAAACTACTCAACTACCACAACAAAAACCGACACTCAATAATTTACAAAGAGGGAGACATAGTTTACGCCAAAACACACCGCCGTAATAAAAATACAGTCAAGTACCTGCAACATAAAGTAAAAGAAGACCGTGGGGACACGATCTTAACGGAAAAAGGCAAGATTATACATAAAGATAGTATACGTAGACAAACAGCATTATGTACAAATCAACAGGAATCTTAATATTGCTTTTCATATCAATCCATTGTGATAAAATAACTGACTTGACGAACAAGAAATACGTTCTAGTAGAAACTGACCGTGCATACCTATACGAAGGTACAGCATATTTGTATCACGTAGCTAACCTCACAAAAATACTTAGACCATATGAAGACATTATGAAAAATTCATACAATACTGAACAAAGTCAGGAAGGAAAAATATTAATAAACAGAATCGAATCATTAAAGACACAACTATTACCGAATACATACCGTACAAAAAGAGCACTAAACTTTCTAGGCTCAATGTTGAAATTCGTTACTGGTACACCAGATCATGACGACGCGATGGAAATAAAAACAGGACTTAATCAGTTGATAGAAAATAATAATAAGCAAAAAATAATAAATTCACGGTTTGAAAGAATTTTAGAAGCACTGGACCCTAAGGTTATATCAGATACTATGATAATTAATGAAGTATATCGAGAACTTGAAGCCATAACTAATACAATAAATTTTGCAAAAAATGAAAATTTTTATTCAGGAACATTAAATTTAAACGACATAAAAGAAATCATATCAAATGAAGCTTTTGACTTACCACTAATAAATATTTTAGAGTATTCTGATATTCATGTTTGTTTGTTTAATCAGGCTGTAGTTACAATTTATAAATACCCTTTATTGAAAAATATGTGTAAACTTTATAAAATATACCCACTAGCATATAAGCATGGAAAATTAGTATTAGATAAGGAAATTGCTCTTTGTAATAATAATTATACCTCAGTAGATAAATGTAAAAACTACATGGGAAGTAATATTTGTAAAATTAAAGAAGCTAATAATTGTACCATAAATTTATTAAGAAATAAGCCAGTTAAATGTGACATAATCCAAGAGAATAATGCACCACTTACAATTCTTGAAAATGGATACATACTTACTGATGGCGAACACGTTTGGAATGGCCAACTAATTAAAGGCCCTAAACTAATCCAGTTTAATTCTTCAACAAATATAGATGCAAGGAAATATTTCAACCATCAGGAAGAAATAAAAGAGGCTATATATGAAAAACACGATGAACGGAGGGAAATCCTTCGCATCTTATCTTCAAACTCTAACCATAAATTTTCAAATATACAGGAAATGTCCAAATATCTAATACCTATGGAAAACCATCCCGTTCAATACACCATTTATTGTCTATCTATAATTGTTGGTATAATTCTATGTGTATGCATAATAGCAAAATTATGTAACTATTGTAAAGAAATGAAACAATCAGAAAGAGTAAGACTTAGCGAAAATATTTACGAAACGGAATTAATAAGAATAAGAACAGAAATGAACCTTGTGTAAAAGTGAGGACACTTTGTCTTAAGAAGGAGGGGAGTTAATGTATAAACACAAAATAGTCTGGACATACAACAGTTAATGTATAAACACAAAATAGTCTGGACATACAACAGTTAATGTATAAACACAAAATAGTCTGGACATACAAATGTCATAAGGTAATTAATAAATAATCCAGACATAAGATAATAGTCTATCCCTAACTAATAAAAACCGTAATAAATAATCCAGACATAAGATAATTATAGTCTATCCCTAACTAATAGAATATTAATAAGAACCTTCTGGTATACTTACCTAGACTAGAGATAAGAGCACAATATTGTATTATCCTAAGACAGGATATTTTTAGTATAAATACATGTTAAATAATAATTGTTAGCCAGTCTTAAGAATATTAAAAATAAAGAAGCACACAGTTCGGTGTAGCTAAAAAATAAAAATATTTTTTTGATTCATTCCACAAAAGAGGAATTAACTCGCAGTCGGTCAATAGATTTATTAGGCAACACAAAAAATGTAAATTAAAACACATTGGGGAGACCACACTGTAGGAAAAGAACCATAAATGTTAAAAAGAATTACGAAGATTTACCACGCAGCCTCTTTTTTTTTTATAAAAATTCAATAAAAATACGCACATTCAAAGAAGCAAATCGAATAAATGAAAAACTATTTCGTTCGCAATTCTCACTAACCTATACGAGGGTTACTAGTTATGTAGGGAGCCTTGTGAGAAGTAGCCGTAGCCAAATATCGCCATCCAATACTCAGTATATATTTTCAAAGGATGGAGAAGTGGGTTTGATATGAATTGGTCATTTCTACAATATTTATTATGTATATAAATGTATTCTGAATCTATTAGGAAGGGATTCCGTCCGTCCGTACCGCCATCTGTTTGTCAACAGTATTTGTTGGCATTTTGGCCGCGGTGTAAGTTAAGCTTAACTTTTGGCTAAATTAAAGGATTTAAATTGAAGTATTAAAGTTAAGTCCGTAGAAAAATGACTAAAATGATAAATTAAATGAGATTCTTTATTTATTTTTCTTTTTAGAGACGAAAGGAAACTCAAAAATAATTTTAAAAGCATAAAAAAATAATAAAACAAAATTATCATGCAAATAGTTTCTTCTTTTAAAATTTTAAATCCACAGAGGAATTTATTTTTAATAAGTCTGTATCTGATTTGCATACGATTTTATTTAAAATGTCCATAAAAATTGCTAATAAAATATCAGTGTTGCCAAATCACAAATTCGATGGGCAAAAATAAGTAAAAAGATTCGAGTAAGCTAAGATAGCTCCAAAAAATTAAAATCAATTTGGAAATTTAAAAAGAGGGGGAGGAAAGTAGGGAAAATTAGTAGGAATTATAAAATATGGCAAATTCGAATTTTGGGTATTAAAAGAAGGGGGGAAATAAATTATCTTTTAGCAGTAAACGAGCTCTACATTATGAAACTAAACCAATTAGAGAACAATTTTGAGTAACTACTTTTTCTAACGAGGGTGACTTAAAAAGTTCTCGCCATGATAAAGATATATAATCTCGTCAAGCTCCTGGCTATAAACAACATCGACGGCTTCTTTGTTATTCTTAACTTTTTACCTCCAAATCAATTTTTAAGGTTAGCAAACAGGCAATAGTCTAAATGGGTTTTACATGGCACATATGATATCAAAATGAAATGGCCATTTTTCTTTTGTCGATTGCAAATTTTGCGCCTAAAACTTAAAAGGATTATCAAAAAAACATGGTGTGTTTGCAAATAAGGATTTTTTTTTGAAGGAATGTCGTGGAATGAAACATGTGACGTAGTATTCAAAACCATTAAAATTTAAAGTCCAAACAAACGTTTTAATTCGTTGGACTTGACATTTAAAATTTTTTGAGATCAATTTTTTGATAGATTTGAAAAGTTTTGATTTGCCAAAAGTTCAACACAGACACTGTGCAAAAAAGTTAATATTATTAGTGGCACTGCACTATAGAAATTTAAATAAAAATTATAAAAAAAAAAAAATAAATGAAAAGTGCAGTGCTAAATAGAAAATTAAAAGAATATTAGATGGGCAGCGAGGCATGACGTTGACGCTATTTTAATATTTTGCGTCATAACATTTAATGAAAAAATTGAACGAAAGCTTACGTGAGAACATAATAAAATATGACTGTGGGAATAACTGCATTAGCGATAAAATTTAATGGCATAAATAATTTGCTTTTCTAGGAGCTGCAATAATTTGCATTAACACGAATTGCATTGAGGTGGTAAAAATTTTTAATTGAAACAATTCAGCTCTGTTTGTTTTATTGAAAAAATTTAAATTTTGCACTCTTGAGTATAATTATAGTCACACGCGCCAATATTATTTCCAAAATTCACTATTTAGATTTTCATTGGGTTTTTGCTTAGAAGAGAAAAGAGAATGGAATTTCATTTTAGATTTTCTTTTAAGTATCGGTTTTGGTAACATAGAAAAGCAATAAATAAGTTTAAAATAAATGCGACAAAAAAAAAATTAAATTAAAAACGGTTTTAGTGTGCGCACACGGCCGAAGGTTTAATAGAAATTAGGATAAGTTCTGAAAGAAACTGGTCAAACTGTAGAATTATGAAAAGATACAACCTCATTGGAAAACATTTTGTTTATGTTTTGAAGAGCTTCTATTTCAATACGATCCATTATAAAACAGTTTCTCTTATTACAGAAGGTATGCGCTTACAAATATTTATTAAAGCCAATAGTTATTAATACTAATTTATTAAAACTATAAATTTTTAAAATAAAAATTAATAAATGAAAACTAGTTTCATTTGGATACTTGGAAAAAAACATGCTTTCACATATATATTCTATATTTGTGTCATATCAAACAAGAAATAGCAACGACGAGTCACTATCGTACATGCTCTAAGCCAACACGTTATATATCACATATAGAGCACGATAACAGTCAGCAACGTTAGTAAATGACTACATTATTATTCAAAATTCATAGTGTCTAGACACACTTAGCATAAAACACTTAATATAGTTTGAGATAAAAAATTATATGAAGGAGAAGTTTTCGACGAAAGCGTTTCTGCAAAAAAATTGAATTTAATAAGAGACTTGCAAAAATCAACAGAACCAATTTAATTTTTACTCAGTGTTCCATTTTCTAGCGTAAGCATATGCTCGGGAAATTCATCTATTGTTTTTTATTCCTTTAAACGTTATTTATTTTTAGTTAGTAGCAACTTAATTAATACAGTGTCCTAAAAAAGTATATTGGTACTAATCATTTGCTGTATTTTCTATCATTACGAAATATCTGCGAATGAAAAAAGCGGGAACGAACGAAAAAATCCTGACACAAATGGCAATTCGATTAGCGTACCGATTGAATGGATATCATCCAACCTACTGGACCGTTATAGTTAAACTTTCGGGCGTTGAAAAAAAATGGGAGAAAAAATACAATATGATAGGCTTGCGCTACTTCATCGGTATTTTGGAGAAAAGCTACAAAGAAGTTTTACCTTTTCCACCAAATATGAAAACAAAAGAATTGAGGCCAAACGAGGCGAAATTGTATGTGATATTGTATTCCACATATATTTGGTGACATGAAAAAAATATTTCTTAATATAAGATCCCTTATCATTCATTTAATCAAAAATTATAAACAAACAAAGTAGTACAGTTTCCGGGCGGGCACCCTGTTTATGGCTTTAAAAATGTTGGCATAATATTGGAAGTTAGAAATTAAAAAAAAAAAAAACCCCGCTTTTATGCTCCAACTTTTAAATAAAAAAATTTTTTTACGGGAAATAAATTTATTTGTTATTGGAAAAAATAAGTCACATATGTTACAAACGACAACACCTTGTAAATAACATATTCTTCATTTGTTTGGTAAGGATTTCCATTAAGATAATTCAGAAAATCTTATCCTCTTCCGTATATAATTATAGCGGCCCCACTAACATAACCGTTATGAATAGATAAATTTTGAAAAAATAATTAAAAAATCAATTTTGTTGATTTTGATGTCATTTACAGCTGATTTGAATAACTTTTGCCACCCACTGTATGGTACATATTGACTTGTAAAGGCTGCCTTGCCAGCCATCTAAGAATTATTCAAGTGTTCACATTCTTGTTAAAATATTTTACAATTTCATTTTCTGTTCGTGTAGTCACTCAAAGCCACATGCAACGAATTTTCTTTTCAGATTCTATTTCTTGAAATCTTATACAAGCAGTGACTACTGTTTTTTTTTTTTTTCTTATAAAAATATATTTTTAAATATTAGATTTATTGTTTTTAACTGCATAATTGTTTTAAGACATAGAAATAAAAAAATGCAGTTTTGAATTAAATAAAACTTGTTGAACATGATTTGAAAATTGAAAGCAACTCACAGCAGTATGGCGATGGCATGGCGGCTACAAAGCAGTTTACTAGTTAATAAATAGTTTGAAATAAATTATATTTTATTTATAAATAGTTAATAAAACGCGTTGTCGGTATAACTAACTGCTTTTCGATAAAAAAAAATTCATTTTATTTAAATGTTTTAATTAGTTGTTTTACTTTGAAATGCATGGCGTTCATGTGAGTGAGTGCGTGTGTGTGTGTGTTAATGCTGTAAATATATTTATTTTGTTAATGGTTGAACGTGGAATCGTAAAGATAAGCGAGAGGCAATTAACAATGTTATATCGGGAGAGAGTATGAGATCATCTTCTTATAAACAATATAATTAAACAAATATTTGCGCTGTATTGAATATTTATTAGGCGCAGGCTAAATTGAATACTGAACTCGTTTTGTAAACAATTAATTGAAAATAAAGAAATTAAAATTATATGATTATAAGTAATTGTTGCTAATACTTGCATCATTAGGAATTGAGGTTCGCTGAGGCAAATAAACACGAGGGCAGTATACGTCAGGCAATTGATGCAATCTTATCAATACATATATATAAAAATATAATAATAATTTTTATATATATATACATATATATAAAAATTAATTTAAATGCTCATATAAATAAAAAATTGCTCTGCTAACCTCTAATTAAATAATAATTATAATGCTAATGAAACACAGTACAATCTCGCAAAAATTAATTGCAACGTTTGGTGAGGTATAAATTTCTCCCAGCAGTTTTAGAAAAGAAGAGAAAACAAAATACAACGTGCTAGAAAAACTGCGAATCTTAGATGTACTCGTATATGCTACCCCAAGAATATATTTCTACACTATAATTATACTGCATTGAAATAAAAATAAATTTTGCAATATATTTCTCAACGAATAAATAAATAAATAATATATTCTTATCTTGCTACTTAAATGAGAAACTTAGTAGGAGTTTAACTGCGGGGCAAATGATGTTGTTGGCAATGCAAGCTCTCGTGGCATGATACTTTTTCATATTCAAGGCTGATTTTTGCATTTTTACCTATAACTGCATATAATAATTTATTGGCTATAATCCTTTCATTCATTAGCCGATTTTTGTGATTCTCATACTGGATAATTTTGAGTAAAGTCTGAGCAGATGGGTTTTTAAGCTTTTAAATTTAAGGAAAATTTAAGCTCAATTTACATCGTAACCAAATTGACAAAAAGACTACCGAGGACAGACAGTCAGACGGACAAAGATCAATTATTTTCTCTTCTTTAGAGATCGAAAATACATATATTCTTTATACAATTTATATTTTGGTTTTTATCTTCCTAAAATACTATAAATCAAACTTGACAGCTTGAAATGTGGTCAAACTGATCAGCTGTATCCTTAAAAATTTGGCTGAAATATCAACCAGAGAGTTGCCAGATAATTTTTATTTTGAGTAAAACCAATTATTTTTAGCCTTTTTTATGCTTTTCGAAGAATTGTATGGAATTATTAGTGCCTCCAGATGCCCTCACACAGACTACTTGATAATCGCTCCGTTCTATCGTTGCCACTATAGTTAACTGCGGTAATTTGATTCTTGTTTCAAACGTTACTGTCATCAAAGCGGAATTCTACTGTTCTATAGAATTCTATTGTTACTACACAATGCATTTCTCGTATTCCAATGAATTGTCTATGACATTCTTGTTATTGTTACAGGTCATTCTTGGTTTTACCTGTCATGCATTGTCCACACTAAGAAAGTTTTGAAATTCTAAAATTTTCTTATACGAGTATTTTATTTTGCAGTTGCATTTTTTTACGCTTTTTCCTCTATTTAAATATACAAAACTGACAGTGTCTGTGCAAAAGTTTCATATTGTGAATGGGGTTCAAAGCAGCAAGCCAATAATAAGCTGAATAAGCTGACGATATGAATGTAATTCAATACGCTTCTTTTTGTAATTGTTTATTTTTTTAAAACAAATGAAATGCAATTTAACAAAATACATATAAAAATTCCACTTTTTGTTATTTCTTACTTTAGCGAATTGCACTTCCTGCCGCGCAGACGAAAACACAACTTCGCCTGCTTGAACACACTTAAGCCAAACAGGCAAAAATTAAACAAATCATTGGAAAAGTTCTAAAAAAATAAAGATATAAAATAAGAAATAAAAAAGAATTAATATCATTTCATATAAATTATTATTTATATGAAACAAAACGAAAAAAATTATTTTATTTTATTTTATTCAAAATATATTTTTAAGAAATCGAACTTAATCTGTCTTTAATATTTATTTTGTATTAAAATCTTGTTAAAAACAATAATTTTATTAAAAAGGTGAAGCCCAGAAATTGCTATACAAAATGTTTGTAAAAATACAAAAAAAAAAAAAAAATTGTGAAAATTGTGTGGTTAAGAAATGTAAAAATTCTTGTGGTAAAAAATTATATTTAATTTAATAAATTATTAAAAATATATTTATGTAAAAATTATCGTTTAATAATTTCTGATCCAAAATTGATTAATAAAATATTTTAATGGCGGTTTTATATTTTTTTCTTATTTTCACAATTTTTAATATTTAATTTTTTATAAAAAAATTTTTCGAGAAAATAGTCCGCCTATAACGTTTTTATTGAAAGAAATGAAAATGTATTTCGATAAAATAATTAAAATAAAAATTTATCGAACTTTGTATTCATTAAATATTTTAACGATATTGGCTGACGGCAATAATCAGCTGTCTTTCTTTTCGATTCCTTTTATCGACCACAAACCGGCAAGAATTTTTATGTCATTACTGTTAATGATGGAAAGCTTTTATTTCATATTTTGAAATCGCTGCGAAAAAAGCGAAAATACTTTCGCCAAATTCTAATTTCACATTATTCTCTTGGTCAGCCAATTTTTGTATTACGGCAGAAATTAAGAAACATCTGAACATATTAATTAAAAATAACTTTTATTGATAATTTAATTGTAAAGAAATAAGAGCATTCTGGACACAAGCTAACGCAATCCTTAATACACATATGTGACGCTTACAAGAGGTGCAGATAAATCTGATTGCACGTTTTAGAGCTGGAATTCCATAATTTCCTGGTTTGATTCTCAGAATTGCGTAAAATAGCATCAATGTTCCGTTTTTACAGAGAATATAAAAAAAAAAGTATTTCGCGCACCTCTTAGCCAGTATATGTCAAAATACACGTGCACGCTTCAAGCCTCTTAAAGATAAGTAAATAGATATATGTATAAGTAGATACTGAGACGCATACAAGCGTTGCTTTAATTAAGGGCGTATCATCTGACTACAACCCAAAAGAAGAGATACAGTTGAACTTCGATTATGCAGGCTGTTGTAGAAGATAAAGTTGAACTTCCGTCGGCCACCAGCTAGCATGATTCCATGATTTTTTAAAGATACAAAATACTATGCCTTGCAATAGTTCCGTATTATTCTATAATCAAATTTTGGTTTCCCAATGGAATCATAATATAAAAACATACTACAAATTAAAAGTTCCATCGGTCACATGCTACCATGATTCCATGATTTTTTAAAGATACAAAATACTATGCCTTGCAATGGTTCCATATTATTCTATAATAAAATTTTGGTTTCCCAATGGAATCATAATATAAAAACATACTACAAATTAAAAGTTCCATCGGTCACATGCTACCATGATTCCATGATTTTTTAAAGATACAAAATACTATGCCTTGCAATGGTTCCATATTATTCTATAATAAAATTTTGGTTTCCCAATGGAATCATTATATAAAAACATACTACAAATTAAAAGTTCCATCGGCCACAAGCTAGCATGATTCCATGATTTTTTAAAGATACAAAATACTATGCCTTGCAATAGTTCCGTATTATTCCATAATCAAATTTTGGTTTCCCAATGGAATCATAATATAAAAACATACTACAAACTCGGTGATTTCCCTTTCTTAGGTGTTTCTCGTTGTTATTTTGTCTAAAAAATTAAATTTTATTTCCAAAAAGCAGAAGAAGAGATTAAAATTGTTTTCATTTACGTTTATCGCCAAAATGGTTTTTCCAAAGTTCTAAGTTCCGAAATTCTAAGGAAGATTTCGCTAAAATATTTCTGTCTATTGCAAGCACTTTTAGTGTTCGTCTTTATTGATTGTGTTTCTCGTACGAGCCCCATAATCAAGATTCAACTGTAATAGTTTTTAGACTGCATTATTATTCTGAAGTTTTTGTATTTAACACTAAAATAAAAGTGATACATTTTCAATGTATACATCGCCCCGCAGTGAGTTTGTTTCCAAACACCCCACTAAAGCTCTTAACACTGACGTGTTAAAAAGCAATATTATCTTCGCTTTTCGTTTAAACACCTTTAGCTATCTTTAGTGGATTCAGTTTTCCCTTTCTTGACATAAATATTTATGCCGGTTTCCATAATTAATCAATTTTAAGAGTTTCCCCAAATGCCTTTCACCTCTAATACGCTGACATACTAGTCATTTTCAATATGAAATTTATAACACAGAACAATAAAAAAAATCAATAAATTTGCATAAATATATATTTATAGTTTACAATATATATTTTTAAATACAAATCGAAAGTGAAATTTTTCCACAAGCTTATTTTTATTAGCGGAAACACTAAAGTTAAGAATTTCACTTTTTCACAAGCACTCCAGTCACGAGTTGGCGAAGCTCCGGTTAGTTTATTTGTCTATTAAATTAATTTGTTAGTTAAATTTAAGACAGAAAACAATCGTATAAAATTTGAAAAACAATAAATAAAAACTGGCATTTTCACATTTTTCAAATTCTTCATCTTTAATATAAAATTAATAAAAGGCGTTTAATATAAAAAGCAGATTTGAGGAAAGTTCTTAGGGTGTAGAAATCATCTCCATCTCCATCTTCATCTGCATTAACCATTAAATCGCCATTTTTAAAACGTCTTTCTACATCGACAACCATTTTAACCCGAAACTTTTTCTTTTATAGTATTTAAATTAATTAAATTAAAAGAATTCTACAGAAAATTAATATAATTTTTTGAAGTTTGGAAATTTCGTACAGTGGGTTCGTGATAAAATTAACAACCAAAAAATAAATATTTTTTCTTCCACTGAAAACTCTAACATATCAACTTGTGCAAAAGTTTTCAAATAGTAAAAAAAGCTTTAAATATTTTCTAACGGAAGTTACTTAAAAAATTTCGATATCTAAATAAATTGTTAAATTGGGGATTCCCCTTAAGGTTTCTTTTTAAATGGTCTTCGATTTTCATTTTTGAATATAAATTTAACGTGAGAGTTTTTAAATAAGCATGAATAAAAGCCAATTTAGATCATTAAGAAAAAGAATGACAAACTTTGAATTAAAAAATTTTACAATATGGCGAATAAAAAAAATAGTTTTATAAAATTTGTTAATAAGTTGTTTGAAATTGAAAGAATAAGAAAAAGTTCGATCTGTCTCCAACTAATTACAAATGAAAAAAATATTCTACTATTCTACTAATAGTTTTTGAATAAAAAAAAACAGCTGATCTTTATTAGTTGCCTGGTAGAGGTTGCTGCCTTCTAAAATTCAAAAGGAGATACTATATTCGGCGAATTCAAATACATGAAGAAAACTCCTCTATACAGAGCCTCTTCCGTTGCTTGAAATAACTGGAGAACCATTCACTTCATGCTCATACTCGATGAAACTGAAGATGATAATATAAGATGTAAGAGAGCATGCCTCGTTCAAGAAGAAATCGCAGAAATTTCTTTATAAAATCGTTATTTTTTCAAAAATTAAATATTGTTTTTTTAATCCAATAAACAATAAATAAAATGTGAAATAAGAAACTTTTATTTTTTGAGGGAAATTGGTTAAGAAGAATTGAAATGCCTGGCCAGTGACTACATAAACAAATCTGGTTCCGTTTTAATTAGGCCATATTATCGAGGGTTTACTGTGTATGCAATTGCAATTATGTGACTGCAAAATTAAAAGATGTTTAAAAATATTTCTTTATCTGTTTTGCTTCCTTCAATAAAAATTGCTCAAACTTTATGCTTATTTAAAAATTATAAAAAAAATTAAAGTTAAAAAGAATTATTACTGTTTATGAGTGATTTTTTTTTTGGTTGGAATTTGTTACATGTAGACGCACTTCTGATGCAAAAAAGAACGCAGACAGGAAATAAATATAATTTCAAACAAACGTTTATTTGGAAATTGTAACGATAATTTTCGAAATATTATGCGTTATACATTTTTAAGGAAGCGGATTCAGGATTAGCCAAAAAGAATATGTCTGCTGGAAAAGGAAGAATATGACTGAGTGACAGTTTTTTTTAAGACATGTCGTTCGATTGCCAAAATATTTTTTGGCCAGAGTTGCATTTTAAACTACAAGTATTTTGAAAGGACTTTTTTTAAATTTACCAGTCGTCTTTTGAAGTTGAGAGTCTGTATAAGAGAACACTTTGATATTCAGAATGAATATTTTATTCAAAGTCCAAGTCATTCAGCAACTACAGCGTTCAGTTCGCAGCGATTTCTCTCTGCACACAAACATACTTGCTTAATTATAAATAAAGCTAATTAATTATATTTGGCTGCCGACTAATGAATACAATTTCATATTAACCGATTTCAACAACAATTATTTTTGCACAACACACGCATATTTAAAAATATGCACCTGCAGAATTGGCACAAACTGGCAAAAAAAAATTGATATTTAAACTCCACAGCAAATATTAGTCGATGCAAGTGCAATAATTAATTACAATATAATTAATAAATAAAATTATAAGTGAATTAAAATTAGTTACCAATAATTGAAGCACCAGTGTATGTTCATATTTTGTAAACTATTGACAATTTTACCTAAAAAGAAATTTTAAAAGAATTTTATTAATAATTAAAGAACATCATTTTCACTTAAGAAAATATAAAATAATGAATTAAAGGAAGTTAGTAAATTTTCTTGGTAAGGCAAAAAACTTATAGTGGATAAAAAATTTATAAAATATATTGAAGCTGGTGACGTAGCATCGAACGAATGTAGCATCCTACGGGCAAAAATTTAAAGGTTATATAAAACGCAATTGAATATCGCAGCAAGTGATCGGTATCCACACTGATAGTAAACTTGTAATAAATTTCCAAATCTATCCTCATCCATGAACTCCATGTTGCAAACAATCTGTCAGAGAATAACATTAGCAAGGGATACCGGCATACCTCTTGTAACCGGCTCCAGTCACAGGGAACAATGAAACAAATGGCATCTGTACTAAATGCTGGGAAAACCAGATGGTCCGTAATAATAAAAAGAGTTTCCCTCACAATGAATGCGTTCTCAAATGCAATGACGTAACAGAAGTGGTAGAAAGTGTATTACAAGAGTGTTAATCTACTACTTAGACCATAGAAAATAGATACCGGTATAGCTTTGCTTTTAAAACACAATCGACTTTTCCATATCTAGTTTACATCTTTATAATCTGTTAGTTTTAAACTTCATCTATAATTGGAGTTACACAAAATGAGTGTCCTAAATTGTAAGTTGCATTCTTACGATTATGCGTAGCAAAGTTACGTGGAGATTAAAAAATCACGCACTGTGTATACTGTCAACTCCGTCATACGTCTACTTTTTGCAAACATAATTTCTTATAAGCATTGTCTCCATAAACGCAGCTCTTAACTTTGACGTACGTTGAGTACTTTATCATACGTAAGTGCATTTTTTTTTTTTATATACATTTACTTTATTCTTTTCTGCTCTCACGTTAATATCTGCTATGTGTAACGTACGTCACATCAGCCTCTCTTCAGCTTCTCTTTAATTTCCCCCTGGTTTTTTTTACAATTGGATTTAATTTTTATTATATGTATAGTATACTTGGCTATGTGGAATGTAAATAGTTACATATGCTTTTCGACCTGAATAGCTACCAGCAAAAAAGCTCGGCCTGTGGGACAATAAAATGTAATTAATGTAAGACAAATTTCGCCTCAATTCATCGTTAAGCATTGAGTGCACTTGACGTTTTTTTTATTTCTTTAGTTCCAAATATCATTATCTACATTTTCTTAAGGTCATTAACAAAATAAATAAGACGAAAATATCGTATAAATAAAAAAGAGTAATCAAATCTATATGCAGTTATGTTATCTTCTCCATACAACTTGACGTCACGGAAAAGTCATGCTGGAAACAGAACACGGACGAACGATGAAGTCTTGGTAGCGACTATTCGTCGCCACAAATAAAACCTGCTCATGTATATGAAAAGGCAAACAGTCGTCACATTGCGTCTTACTCGGTAAACACTGCAATAGATCTATTTCTATGTCATACGCCGGCAAAATACAAATAAGTCGAACGGTGTGGCCATGTTTGCTTTTAGTTGTCAAGGGTTTTAGAAAATAAAGTTAATTTTTATATTATTAAATATTTTATTTTTATTTTTTATTGTATTTATTTTAAAAATTGTTTCCATTTATGTTTCCGTCAATGTTTACATATGTGAGTAGGATTATTTCAATAAGGCCAAAGTATTAACGATGCTCTTTATAGGATGTGTTTTTTAAACATGTTTACTTGCAGCGACTTTTAAATCGTCTAAATGTGCAAAGGCCATAAAGGAAGTGGGAAAAATATAACTTTGTCAGGGTCGGCATATCCTATCAAATGCAAGTTATACAAAAGGCCATAAAGGAAGTGGGAAAAATATAACTTTGTCAGGGTCGGCATATCCTATCAAATGCAAGTTATACAAAAGTGCATCTAAACATAAAAATTCCAAGTTAATTGTAAAAAATACAGCCTTGAACTGCTTATGAATTGTCATACGTATAAACGCTTTTATATTTTCTTTGATGAATTCGTTGCTTACGTATTTAATTATAAGTAAAGTTAATTTTTATAGTATATGAAAATAAAAAACGAATTACAAAATAATAACATACGAAAATTTACTTGTTTTATAACGGGATAAAATTGATAGGAAATGCAATCAGCTGATCACTTAAGCCTTGAACAAGGCTTGGTGTTTGTAAGCTTGTTACATACCGAATCACAAACTATACTTTGTGAAGGAACTAGAATCCCTAAGCAAATATGTGAACCAATAATAGATTTCTTCCATTTGCCTCTTTCTAGTTTCTGCAGGAAACTAGGTAAAAATTAAAGGTAACATTATAAAATTTTAGAACCACTATGTCAGCTTTAAATTGCAAAATTTATAATCTTTTGACATCTCTGCATTTTTATCGACATCAATGATAAGTTTTTATTGTCTTTGATTTTTTAACAAATCTATATTAGTTATACTTCTAATATAATTCTAATAGTATATAATAGAGCTTTTCTAAAAGCATATGTCATCAGTTGTTAAGGTGTAATCTTTATTAAAAAAAAAAAACAAGAGAAAGTAGAAGATTCTAATAAGAATTGGACTGAAATCAATTTTCGAAGCGAACTGAATTTTAGTTGCAACAAGCTTTTTTATTCTTTTTTAAAACTCATGCTGGTTTTTAATTAAATTAAAAGTAGTATTTTTTAAATTACGTACATTTTAATATTTCATTAACAGCCATAATTTATTTAAAAAATATCGTAATGTATACGCCCCCTAAAATTAAAGGAAACCCCCGCTGTTAAATAAAAGTTGAAATGAAATCAAAGAACCAGAATTAGTTATCTAAGCTGGTGCATATAAAATTATTACAGAGATTTCTCTACAAGTCGATTTTTATTTGTGGTAACACTAGGTACATTTTTGGCAACACTGGTAAATATTTTGTAAACAAATATTGAAATATTTAAACGGGAAATCTGTAATCGATGAATCCAATGATGCCATCATACGAATATCAAATAACATTCAAATTATTCACTATACAAAAAGCCTCAGCCAGTCAATATTTCAATGTCGTTAGCGTAAAAAGGGCAGTCAGGTTCAATAATACGTAATGCAACCATAAACTTAATTTTTCACTTATGGTTACGATAACGTCAAGTATAATGAATGACAGTGTTGGACACAACTTTGATTCGGACAGCTGTTTGCTATGAATACTGTTATGTCACGTCTACTGGAATCTTTTGGATACCATAAATACTAAAAGCTTAAATGTGAAACTTATTTGAAAACCGTGAAACTTATTTGAAATGTGGCTGGATCTGAAGAATGACGTACAGTGTTGCCAAACCATATGAAATAATTTTACAATATAAATACCATATTTGATTGGATAATGTTGAATCAAAGTATGACGAATTGCCTACACGTATCAAAAAATAAAACAAACCAGTTTGTTTTTTTTTTTTAAGTCTAGATGGGAACCAGAATCAAAGTAAGAATAAAAGAGTTGGCATAAGCAACTAAAAACATAATCACCAAAATAAAAATTAAAAAAGTTTTCATTATAAATTAATTTAGTTCAAATTAAATTAATTTAATTCAAATTAAATTTATTTAAGCCGCAGAAGTAGAAAAAATATTAAATTTAGTAAATATGTAGATTTGTACGTACGTGTGTATGTAAAATAAATCTGACATTTGAATAGCACTGTTTATATTATGTTACAATAGTGCGATTGTAGAACGATTTTTGCGCCTGCGTATCAAAACTGCAATGCAATTTCCCCCCGCACAGGTTGCATATTAAATGTACTTTGTATGAGTGTAAAATTGTCGTTATTATACACAAAATTTTTTTGACAGATACAATTACTTGGATTCTACCATTTGCAAACGGATCTTTTTAATCCTCCGTTACGTAACAAGCACACTACAAAAACGTAGTCGAGGTTTTTTAATTACACACACACTTGAGCCAAAAATAACAGAAAGCAAACGGCTTCTGTTAATGAATAAATTTATTAATAAATTATTTTATTTGTTTTCCCTTCTACGCATTTTGTGTAATCATTCCGTCGCTATTGAGGCAAACGTCATTTAATTGGAGAATGGCCAAGGCGTAGCATGCTGTATGAGCAATATTTATATTTATATGGAAAACGGAACAAACATTCTTATAAATTGCATAGGAAATCACTTAAAAAACAGTATTTGGCATTTTTTTTTTATTTTTCTTTAATTAATGCATTAAATAAAAATGTTTGCTTGTGAATGTAGTAGTGTTCTAAGATCCGGACGTATCTAAAAACCATTTCAAATATCTTATCTAGAGATAAATACTGTACTTATACTATAATTTCTTATTATTTTCAGAGCTTTGAATTGTTGATTTGCTATGAATATCTCAAGTTTCACAATTATTTAATTCACATTTCAATGTTAATTGATAACAGAGATGGAGCGAAAGCAGCAACACGTTCAAGCAAATCGTTTAACAAATATTTATTCATTCCAAATCAACCTGTTTTTATACTTTTTATGCTTCTAAAGCGATTTTCTTCTTTGTTTGTTTGTTTCTTTCGTCTTTCTTCTGAGAAGTTTCTAGTAGAGGTCTATATTCAGATTGAGTAGGTATCTGTGTGTTTGTCATTTGTTTAACTTAAACTTGTGAGGGGAGGCAGAAGTGCATGTGCTAAAATTTAACTCATGACTTGGCCGCAATTTTATTATAATTTGTTACTTTTTAGCTGCTTCTTTTCTATTTTTATTTCGCTAACAAATATTCGCGCTTTTTATTGAGAAATCAATTTATAAGACAAGTGCTAAATGCTACAACTTAGAAAAATTAAGCTTTTTAATTACAAAATAAAAACTTAAAATCGGTCAGCGATTTAATATTAAATATGTGTGCACTCGTATGTGTGTATGAAAGGTAATGCCACAGTGAAGTATCAACATATTGAATTAACGCAGGCAACATTTAAATGGCATGTAACCATGCCGATAAAAAATCAAATTAAATTCTGTGTAATTGAAGTTAAATTGGGGTCAACTATCAATTACAAGTAGTCGCCAGTCATCCCACCGATGAAAGAGCTATGCAAACATTACCTTGATCTGTTGGATAAATCCAAAAAAAAAAAAAAATTTAAATTGGAAAAAGTTAAGGGGAAGGAATGGCTTTCAAGTCTGCCCACATATTAATCTGGGATATAGGCAGTTTCTAACCCCACACACGAAACTTTCCGAAAACTAAAAAATGGTGCATTTTAAAATTGGAAAGTGTATACAGGCGCTAATTATCCGTTTACCGATCAAAAAATAAACTTCAATTTCAAATTTCGTGAGTTACGCATTTGACCATTTTCAGCCATTTTGGATTGTCTGAATGTTTTTGACAGATAGTCATGGTTTGCTGTGCTCTTCGATTCTTAAGCATTTTTTACTAAATTACGATCCAGATTTGCTCAAAAAGGTGACAACTGGTGCCGCATCTTGGGTGTATGGCAACTACATTGAAACCAAAGTCTAATCATCGCAATGGAATCGTGCAGAAGATGCAAGACCGAAAAAAGCATGTCATGTTCTGTCAAATGTGAAGGTTTTACATAGTGTTCTCTTCGATTCCAATAGCGTAGTGTATTATGAGTTCTTGTCACAAGGTTGTAAGGTCAATAAAGAATAGTGCCTTGGAGTTATACGGCGTTTGCGTAAAGCAATTCGTCAGTAACGCACAGAAGTGTGAAACAACCAATCATGGATTTTGTATCATGACAACGCACCAGCTCACACATCGATGCTTGTGCGTCAGCTTTTGGCCAAAAACAAAACCGTATTCACCGGACTTGGTCCCCGCTGGCATTTTCCTCTTCATAAAAGTGAAGAGACCGATGACAGGCAAGCGTTTTGCTACGATTGAGGAGATAAAAAAAAAGTCGACACAGGACTTGTTGACGATACCAAAAAGCACGTTTCAGAAGTGTTTCGAGGATTGCAAAACACTCTGGAATATATGTATTGTATCTGAGGGGGATTACTTTCAAGGGGGCAAGACAGTTATTGATGAATAAATAGTTTTGGAAAAAATTGAAAAACCCGGTTTTATGACACCTCGTATCTCTTGATTCTTTTTTGCGCTGACGTGGAAAGGTGCGTTTCTCATGTTTTAAAAATATTCGAAATACTTCATTGCTTTCAAAAAGTGCGTAATTCGAAACCAATATGAAGTATCCATGGAAAGCATAAAGAAAGAAAACGTGCGATCTTAACAACCAAGTGCAAATTCATGCACGCATATTTGATAATATTATCTATTTATAAACAATATTTTCTTTTTTTTTTTAAAAAAATTTCACAATGCACATGTTTGCACAAAAATCACACTGCTAAACATCAGTCATCAAGTGAATGTGAAATAATGCCAAGACATTCATCAGACGTGAAACCTGAAAGTGTACATGCATATCTGCATGCAAATACCTGAACCTCGTTAGACAATTTTCGGTTTATTCAGCATTTCGGAAATGATCTTATCTCATGTCGGCAATGTTTAGCAAAGGGTTTCGAAAGTTTGTGTGGTAGCGGTACCTCGTTTGCTTTCTTTAAATTTAAGGGAAAAGAATCACATAGAATCCTTCATACGTTAACTTTTTCGACTGATATCAATGCGTCATTGGGAAATGTTGGAATAATGAATACCTGATTTATTGATATAATAAATGATCCAATTTTGTCATAAGTGGAAATCAAATATAATTTATTTTACTATATAGATACAATCATAGAAGAGTAGTCAAACGACATGTCACTATGAAGCAGCTGTTTCGAATTCAAAATCACGATTTGTTGAAAAATTATTATTTTAATGTCGTTTTAAATGCATTAAGAAAAAAACAGTTCCGATCTAAACCTGAACTCAATGAAAACCTGTAGTAATAAAAAAAAGTTGGGCCATAAACTAGGTTTGCAATAGGAAAGTAGTCTTCAATATATTTATGGGTTTATAATATATAGTAAGCGAGATTCCTAAAAGAACTCCAAAGAATAAACTTAAGAATAAACTTTGAGTAGCTTGAAAAGCCTTATCTTCTAATTAACGGGGATAATAAAAATAATGTCTTTAATAAAGAGATTTGGAAAGAAATAAATAGCGTAATGGATATGGGTGCACAAAATACTTCTAATGGAATTGATATCCTAATTATTGTGATCCTTTAATAACCACATTAGTGCGTAATCCCTGAAATGTTTTTTCTCGAGATATATTTCGTCATCCTTGAATAATAATTAGAAATAAAAGAGAGATAAATCATAGTGACGGAATCATTTTACTCATCCAGTAACTCTTGATATCGCTCCTAAGCAGGGAGCAATTCAGCAGCGCAAATAAAGATGTGTAGACTAAAACTGCTCATAGTTAAATCAAGTTACGTTTAATTGATCGCCATTATTATGGTCATCATTTTTAACCCAACTTTAAGAGGGAATAGTGCCTGCGATATCCGGCTTAATAACCTAACTCACTGCCACCAGTTACTTCTTCTAGACCAAATAGGGAGAAATAAATTATTCTGGAAGGATATCTGGTTATTTGTTTCCACAAACAAATTATATAAAAGTTCATTCTAAGAAAGCATAAAAAGGTTGTAAAGGAGTAGTAAAGATAGTGTTGACCATAAATCAAACTGGGATTAAGTCGATACAAGTCGGAAGTATGTGAAGTGTAAAAATACAGATTTACAGCTGCGCGTCTGGCAAACAAGTTACCAAGTCTCAAAATGATAGTTATGAAGCAAAATAATTCTAGAAAATTGACACTCCTACCTTTTAAAATTAATTTCATTATTAAAAATACAAATAATTTAAATTAACTATTGTAAACCAGGCCTGATATCTAAAACGAATGACAGCATGGCTTAGGTACAATATAGATTCTTGGATAGCCAGCAGATGTTTACTGAAGGACAATAAATGGATAAATGCTTAATGTACGGAGTGTTAAGGCACTTACATATATGCCGATAGAATCCGAACAAAAGTAGTATCTATGAAAGGAAACAGTTTGTACCTAAGAAACGAAGTTACTAGCACCTAAGAATATAAACAATATTTGTAAGAATTAGTAAAAACGAAATAGGTAGTACTATAAAAGTACTGAATAAAATACAATTTAGGGACATAATAAAATATATATTTCGCAGCGTACAAACCGAATTTTAATGCAAGCAGACGCTATGAACATTGACCGGCCAACAAGGCCTTAGTGTCCATATGGAACTGGTATATACAATTTATATAGTGGTCTTCTGCTTTATCTTTATTTTATAATAGACAATTGTTTGTCGATATCAGAGAAGTCTACTGGTGAGCTTTAAAAGCATTACATACAAATATGAGTGGAAATGCAAAACGACGTACGGGCCGGCAAAGTTGTGCTACGCATTACTAAGCGATTGATGACAGACAATGAAACCACGAGTATGAATGGCTGGATTGATATATTGTATGGGGAAATAGTAAAATGCAAAAACAATTATAAAAGAAATTGAAAGAGGAAAAAAATCTGGAATAAAATAAAGCTGAAAGTCATTGAACTGTTTTATAATTAAAGAGACAACTGTAACGATATCGAACACTTGAACAAGCAATAAAAACAACGGACAGTCACATCGCGTACAGCGAACATGCGAACATGTGAAACTTTCAATTTTGTTTCCTTTTTTTTTCTGGCGTCCATTGAAGAAAAGCAATATTAAAAACCGATCGAAGAGTATTAAATGCAAAAGTAATGGGGCGCCATATTTCATAAAGCAAATAATAAAGCAAGAAACATTAAAATAAGCGAAATAAAAATTTTATCAAACTATTTGATAACTAAACAATTGTTGTTTCATTTTTAATGTTTATATTGCTTAAAGTTATGCCAAGCAATTTTTATAAAAAAAAAATTCCATCCAAATTTTTTTTTTAATTTTATTAAAAATTAAAGTTTGGCATCAAAACGCCCCCCCAATTAATGTTGAGTCTTTATTCCATATCTTATAGTTAAATTACGCCTTGAGATAAGAATACTACAGAGGCAGTGTCACCAACATATCGCTATACCGATGATATTATGCAAGTATTACACTTCTTTGGGGAATATTTCAATCTACATCCATTGAAAAAAGAAATTAGAAAAAAAAATTATTTATTGTAAAAAAATGGAAATATAAAAAAATATATATAAAATTAATATTAAAAATCTGGTCTAGCCATAATACACCACGTAAATGTAAATTTGTGCAGTAAAGCGTTGCCAACCCTAAAAAACAATTTGGCAGCTGACAGTTTAGACTTAGTAAAAATTGAGTGTTACACAATAGAACAACTTAATTCTTGAACACGATACATAAAGAAGAGGGAATGAGAAATGTGTGGCACTGACCATAACCAGGTATATTGAATCACCTGGGTTTACTGAAAATATTCCTATGTTTTAGCTATATAGCCGATATTTAAGAAAGGTTATTACAAAGCTTTATTCTAAGAAATACTTTAGTATGAATTGCAAAAGCCCAGACTCTAAATAGATTATCAATATTGATATGACCAAGTGAGGTCATATGCACTAGTCTGCAGGCCGTTTCTTAATTGCTCTCACTTATTTATATACAATTAAAATTTCATTCATAATTTTTATAATCAAATCGATTGACGTTTTTCTTATTTAGATTTGCCGTCAAACAGTCGGACAGCTTTTTGCCCCTTTCACTTCTTTTTCTTGTTCTTTCCTAGCCATTGTAGAGTTGAAACCAATAAGGCAAGCAAAGTTTGACAAAGTCTTCTCAATTTTCGTTTGAACTTTGTTATTGAACGTGAAAGACAAAATGTCAAGCACAAAGTATGAAAAATGTATAAAGACCAAGTGTGAGCGAGCATGCCCTGAAATCCCCTCCATTATCTTTTGCTTTCTCATCCACTTTTTAAAGTAAATTTTGTGCGTTTAAATGGGCTCTTCCTTATATATAGAAGGCGAATTCATACTAGATGAACTTAACACTATACAACTAGTTCGCTGGAAAAAGTGCTCAAGCATTATGATTTCGTCAAGTAAATATACTATATTATATATTATTAAATACATAAAGAAATTATAGGACAGCACCTAATATGATTAAAAGAAAAATAAGTTTGCATTGATACGCTATTAATTTACTTGTACACTCATAACCCTAAAAGAATATATGCTTAAAGGCTGTTCACACAATGCAACTTCTGTAAGGAAGTTATATATTTTATTTTAAAGTTTCATTCGTATTCATACAATGAAACTTTTGTCCCCAATTTTAGAGCCTGTCCACACTATAAACTTTTATTAACCTGAGTAACTTTATTAACTTTATTGACTTTTATAGCTTTCCAGTTGATTCTTTCGCTCATGTGCTTTGGGAAAATAGGTGAGTATAGTAAAATTAATAAACGTTTCATTTAAAAACTGAATTTTGTGCCGCAAAAATTTCACATCGTAAGCAGACACTTATATATGATATTACACTTATCATATATAATCATAATTAATTTCTACAAAAATTGCGTAAGTAAAATGTTTAAGGAATTTTAATAATGAGCAATAAAATTGTTGGCAAATTTATTATCGGAATTCGTAGGTGCTTTACGACATCGTTTTCTTATCTAAATTATAATTATTTTTTTTTTTGTAATCAATTTATAAATACCTCAGACACGAAATATACACAAACTATATAGTTAAAATTTAAAATTAATTAAAAAAAATTAAAATTCTTCCTAAATCTTTTAATGTTCGCAATATGATTGACATTGAAAATATTTGCTGGAAAATTCTCAATTAATTGTCACCCGTTGAGAAGGCATTGCAATTGTTGCATAAAATAACTTAAATATTGCTGCAGCTTGTCGTAGCTGCTGCCGTAAATTGCAGTCCAATGAATAAATTATTAAATTGGAATAAGTCGTTATTCAAGTCTCTAAATTGCAAATTAAGCGAGTGAGGTAAATAAAAATTATGAACCAAAAAGCTGTTGGAATCGTTAGAGATGATGATGATGATGATGATGCTGATGCTGATGCTGGGATTGGTGCGGGTGATGCTTATGGGGCATATACTGCGGAAAATGTAGATCTATTTTGAATTTTGTTTAACACGTGATTGTTACAATTTACATTGAAGTAAAATTCGGTTTTAAAAATTGGCATACATGTGAAATAATGAATACTCACGGGAATATGACAATCATGCGGCAAGTACTGGAGAAAACGTGGTTATTTTCTTAGCTCCAAACAAGTTATATGGGGAAGGGTCTTACAGACCAATAAAACTTAAAAAACAAAAAGTGTTTCGGATCATGGTGCGATTACTATGATCGTAAAATTCATAAAATTGTTTTCATAAACCCCTCAAGCCTTCAGCATTTGCATAGTTTGTTGGAAAGCATTCTGGAGGAAGTATTGAGTTTGATGCAATGTTATCATCTTCAGCAGTAGAGGAAAGAAATTACGGAATTGCAATGAGTCCTTCAATGTTTCATTAGAAGTTTGACAGTTGCTAGAGTCTGTATTACCAAAGGGCTTGTTATTTGTTGTGTGAAAGCTTTAATAATAATTACAATTAATGAAATTATTTTTAATGAAATATAGGCAGCAGTATAACTCCCGCTATCATTGAAAAATTAGTTGCAACAGTGAGTTTCATTTCTCTGGGAACGAGTATGTCGGCATAAAACATAAACACCAAGCCATTTCGGACTTACTACTGTATTATGCTCCTGCCATCATTGGTTCCAATTTTTTTGATCTCGGCATTGGCAATATCATTGCTGTTAATGGCCAACGCTATATGTCGATGATTGACAGCTCTTGTTGCCCTGAATTGAAGCATATAGTCGGCCACATATAATCGGACTTATTATGAGTCTCGTTAGCGTTTCGTGTTTATTAAAAAATATAATTTTTCTTTTGTAAAAACAATATTTAGCAACACTTTTTGCAGTTCCATTAAAATTTACGTTACCAAGAGTATCGTACAGAAGTGTCAAGGAGTAAACCTGAACAAAAACCAGAAGTGAGTACTTTCCATATTAAAAATATTGCTCCAGCAACAGAATTTAGATCAATAATTACCAATAGCGCTCAATTCATTACATTGATGGAACTTTTAGGACAGTATCCAATTGTGGCGGGGGGATAAAGCAGTGCAGTTAATAACAATAGGAACTAGCTTGCAAAATATTAACGAACCAATTATAAATTCATTAAGCTTATATATACGTGCAAGCAAACAGAAACAAACATATATTCAGAAGAAAAAGCTAATCAGATTGTGGATCTTGGCATTTTATCAGATTCTAAGCTTAAATTTTCTGATCGTATTGCAATGACTTTGGTTTATGAAGAGCTGGTCTAAAGAATTCTCTGGCACATATATCACGAACAAGTTATATATATCATTGGAATATGGATCGATCGTCTGGGATCCTTACCTTATAACATACATTAAACATAACATTAAGGGGCATGGATGGAATTCGCATGTTCTTTCTCCATATGAATCCAGAAGGACGATGCCAAGTGTCATATGTGGTAATGTGGATTCTGATTTCTTGTCGAACAAAATCTATTTTCATGGCCCAACTAGACCCACTCCTAATATCCGGCTGCTATGCTAGCAAGAATTCATTTAAATTTTAATAATCATTATCAGTTAATTGATTTATCTAAGAGTAACGACATCTTAAATATGAAAATTGTTCTATTTTTAAATCATTAAGCTAATTTATTGCTCAATTTCCTATTACTGTAGTCTGAAGGGAATGTTCGTTCTATAGACTTAAATAAATAAATAAAGTACAAAAAAAAACATATTAGACTGTTGTCACAATTCCCTTCTCGCAGTGGAATGAAATGAAAACCGGGATTAGTATTTCATTATCGGTTGTGAAAAAAGAAAAGAAGCAATTCCTTCAATTGTCTGATTGCAACAAATATTTCACTGGATTCTTTTTGCATTTCAGTCGCAAAATGTCTGTGAAAACGTTAAATATGAATTGCATACATGGTAACAACAAAAACAACAAAAACAACAAAAAAACAATTCACATATTAAGCAATAAAAATGCATACAAACTTACAAGTACGAATTTGGTTGTTCAACTTGAAGAGGGTAAAAACTAAACCGAGTAGATTTAAGTGCATTTGAAACAAAAGAGAGAAAAAAACGACTAAAAAATCAGCCAGTGATTACATGTTGAATGTAAGTTGTGTAACATGTATGATGATGCTAATAATAATGATGATGAGGGCAATTTTCGGAAATTCACAGGGAAATTGGAAAGCTTAAGCCCACAACTACCAAATGAATTTGCATTTATTAATAGCAAGACTGTGAAAAAAAGATCCACAAAACGGTATGGGTTTTATTAAGCTCATTAAGGAAAACCATGTTTATATGCATGTTGATGCAAAAGTAAAGGTCACTCTTTTTAATGAATGGATGGAGACCAGCATTCAGAAACTTCTGCACGCACGTAACTATTCATTCATGGGCACTAAACAAAGTAAGAAACTTCATCATATCCCGCAATTCACATAATTTTTTCGTTACACGTTGCAATAATACACTTTCATCATACCCAAAGATATGATGTGGATCACCTCTCACGGGGAACTGCAATCCAAAACTTAATCAAAATGGCACAAGACTAGCTCATGTTTGCGAATAATTAAGGAAAATGTAAATCTGAAAAAGAATAAAATAACCAATATATATAAAGGATGGCCCAACAATAATGCAAGATGCCAATTGAGAGTCACTTTCAGCTCAGTGTTCGTGAAGAAGCAAAATTCTCCATTTGGGCCAGTGACAATATAGGAGTGATTCCTGAATATAACCAATATATATAAAGGATGGCCCAACAATAATGCAAGATGCCAATTGAGAGTCACTTTCAGCTCAGTGTTCGTGAAGAAGCAAAATTCTCCATTTGGGCCAGTGACAATATAGGAGTGATTCCTGAAAAGGCGCTGCATCCACAAAGAGTAACTGTTTGGTTCGGTTTGGCGCCGACGTCGGACCGTACTTCTTCAAAAATGAGCAGTTGCAGAGATTGGTGGTCTCTATTGCGAGTTGATAACAAACCTCTTGCAACCAGAATTGATATGTAGACGATATGTGGTTCCAATAGGATGGTGCGACTTGCTACACAACCAGCGGAACAAAAGCTCTTTTTTGATGTCGTGGCCATGTTAATTGGAACACGATCATGCGATTTGACAGCATTTAAATTCTTTTGTAGATGTTTAAAAGAAAAAGTATACGTCAATAAGCCAAGGGCAATTCAAGACCTACAGGAGGAGCTATACCAGATCGAAGAATAGTAATTCAATCAATTCTTCGAGCCGGATCTTTACATACTAAACGGAAGGTGCTATCGTCCTCAGTAACCAGACCGTCCCAACCCTTAGAGTTTCCGGTCCGCCACGGCTCAAACACCAGACGGACCGCGCAAACAACATTAAACCTCGATTATGTATCAACTATAAGTATCGTTTGACCGATACTTGTTTCATACTTGTTTTTCATCTTTTCATCATAATAAAAAATTTTAATATGTACAAAATATTTAATTCTTTTACATATTTAATTCTTTAAAAAATACAACACTGCATTGTTAATATCAGAAATTAGTTAACGCGAAATTAATTAAATTGTAAAGGATGATTTGGCACTTTTAATATAACAAAATCCTGACACTAAATTCTAACAGCTGATTCTGTATAATCATAATATTTATCAGTATATTACACACATGTGTTTGAATAGTCTTTAAATTAGCTTTTACATGGTATGGCTAGGCCTGTAGCTTTAACATAGCAACAGTTAGTATGACGGTCTTGCCAGTCAAAATCATTGCTGCCGAATACGCATGTGTATTTCACGTTTGACATAATAAAACGTCGGTAAAATGGCGTTTCGATCTATTTTACGAAATTATTGACGCTTTAAGCTATATTCGCAAAGATTTAGACTGTACATAGGGTCTGAAATTGCTAAAACTCGGCAGCCTTGTTAAAAATATGTAAATATGCAAAAATAGGAATGATAATACAAATAAATACTGGTGTTTTCAAGGCCTGTCAAATAATATGTACTAGTATGCAAGTAATCAGCTGATTGACTTTTTCGCCCCCTTTTTTTCTTAAAAACGTTTTACTTTTCTCGTCATATTATTCCTGTTTACTTTTAACGTTTTATTAGAAGCGAAGAATTATTATACGATGTAGGCATGTATGTACATATGTATGTATAACAATTTTTCATGGAATGAAATCTAACGCAAATCATAGTTTTTTAGAAACACTTAAAATAATTTACGCACACCAGTTATTGGCTTTGCGCTGACAACAATTGTTGTTGTTGAAAATGTTACACAATACCATAATCGTCAAATGGCTTGTTAAGTTGTTTAACAATGACAAGTATTGTTAAAATTGGATAGTTAATCGCACATCAGATCTACTATTTCGATCTTGTAAGCAGAATTCCGTTGTGTGGTGCTAAATGGGTAATATAGTATAACAGAATTGAATGTGTCAGTCGTAAACAAAACAATAAAAATATTAGAAAACATATAATAATTCGCTTAAATATGCCGAGTCAGCATAAATACAAAAAAAAAAAAAAATAAATGTGATACCATTGCCGTTATTTAATTAAGGAACCTTTAAAAATAATAAAGCGGTGATTCAAATGAAAGTCAATTTCCATATTTGGACTAATTAAATCAAACGAACGAAATATAATTGTTGGGCTATTAGACTTTACTAGAGGTAAGAAAAGCGGATTTCCCCTCGACTCACGCTGAAAGGTCTAGTTCAAGAGCTGATTCGTTTTTATTTAAGGTTTTTTTGGAATCTTACGGGTATTATTTAGTAAATTTGTTCACTGAAACTAAAATGGCAGAGTTATTAAACAGCACTAATAAAATCAAAAATTAATACTCAGCAGGATAATTGATCGTTTTTTCGGGGTAACAGCTGCTGCTTACGGGCATTTCACAGCACACTAAGGCAGATCTTCCGGGAAGCTTTACGAAAAAGAACTATGTATATGTATAACTATATAAGGGTGTAAATATAAATCGGAGATCGTAATACATGGAGCCTATTCAGTCTTCTACTTTCGTTCCTCTCATCCAGTAAAGATATTGTCAATAGCTCGTTTTTTTAAGATTACTTTAAGATCTCTATGAACGTTAATGTTGATCTGAAACCAAGAATTCGAATTTGTCATGCAGTTACTTAATTGATTAAGTAACAATCGGTTTATTAATGGAACTTTAGTGTTTCAATTTAACGATTAATCGTTTGCCTTCTGCAGCACATTCATTAAAATCGCCTATTTTTGTATTTTTCTCTGTTCGCTTATCTTTCAATTGATTAAAACTGCCAGTGTTAATTCAAAATATGCAAATTAAATTTTGTTTCTCTTTTTCACTCCTCTTCCATCACTTTATTTCAGTTTTAAAGTGTTCACGTTGTTCGCAAGTACATTTAATTTTCTATATCTTTAGGTGCCTGAGGATTGGATTGGATTAGATTGGATTGGATTTGATTTGTATTTTGTTATTTATCTTTATCTACTATTTAGGATGTAACCAAGCGTTAAATACATTTTCATTTCCCAATCATTTACGTTTAGTCAGTACGTACACATTTGCAGCAGATGTTGTGCCCATAAGAGGGGAAACGATAAGAAACACTGTTTGCTTGAAATGATATTTGCAATCGAAATTCAATTGCCACATGCTGTACAATTTTCTCCGCAACTCAAATATGCTGCGCATAAAAACATTTTATTAAAGTATTTCACAAATGTTCTCCTAGAAATTGTGTTTGTTTATTTGGCTACGCTCCTGCTCGGTGTTCATGTGTGTAACTTTAGAATTGAATTTTCAAAATTTTGGTTTCTGTCTATGAAATTTCTATATTAAAGCTTCTACCAGTTCATTGTAGTAATAGAAATAATGTTTTCTAGGGATTATCATAATAAAACAAGAACAAAAAATGAGTCGTTAAAAAAAATATTGAGGCATAAAAAAATTGGGTTAAAAAGAGCTAAGCTAGAAGAATCATTAATAGTGATACCCTCCTATTTAAAAGATTTTTTTTTTAACTCCGATCGAATGAAAATTGTCATTTTATAAAAATTTTCATAAACTTTTGCTTGTCATAAAAATCGCACTTTTTTATGCTACACTAATCAATTTTTTCAACAGAGTGCAACGAGGTCTTACCATTTAACAATATGTGTTGGCATAATTCTCTAATTCTATCACAAAAAAAAAAAATCACGGAAATATCACAAACAAGGGAAATGAAAATGTCATGGGAACTAACATTCCATATCTTGTTCAAGATAGAGATGAAAATAAAAACTGTTGGCAGGAGGGAGCGCTTACACGCATGTTGCCTAGTGACTTCGTAGTAGTAGATACTCTTGCATACAGTGACATCCACAACGTCAGAAATTATATAAATAATTCTAACGGGTTATCCATTGCGTGCTGTCAAAAGTATAGGACTGGAATTCGACATCTGTCAAACTGTTAAATCAATTTTATTTCTTTTCAGTTTAAAGTCTGCCGCTTGAAAATATTAAATAAACATACAAGAGCAATAAAAACGCAATTTTTCATTCAAAAATACACAAACGGACGTTTTTAAAATTTGACGATTTTTGGCCCAAAATGCAAAGGGTACCCCCTTATCAAAAATGGAAAATTTTCCCAAAAATCGAAAATTTTTTTTTCCTTTTTTGTTAGCAAATATATATTTTAAACATTTGAAAACATAAAATAAACATACAAGAGCAATAAAAATGCAGTTTTTCACTAAAAAATACACAAACGGACGTTTTTATAGAATGACGATTTTTCCCCAAAAATGCAAAGGGTACCCCCTTATCAAAAATGGAAAATTTTCCCAACAATCGAAAATTTTTTTTTTTCCTTTTTTGTTAGCAAATATATACTTTAAACATTTGAAAACATAAAATAAACATACAAGAGCAATAAAAACGCAAGTTTTTTACTCAAAAGTACACAAACGGACATTTTGAAAATTTGACGATTTTTGGCCAAAAATGCGAAAATCAAAAATTGAAAATTTTCCCAAAAATCGAAAAATTTTTTTTTCCTTTTTTGTTAGCAAATTTATATTTTAAATATTTGAAAATATAAAATAAATATACAAGAGCAACAAAAACGCAAGTTTTTTACTCAAAAATACACAAATGGATGTTTTTAAAATTTGACGGTTTTCAGCCAAAAATGCAAAAATGGAAATCATGGAATATCAAAAATGGAAAATTTTCACAAAAATCGAAATTTTTTTTTTTCCTTTTTTGTTAGCAAATTTATATTTTAAACATTTGAAAACATAAAAAATGAAAAAAACTCCATTTAAAAGATCCCACAGAATATCACATTTCAAATGTATTCAAATCTGTATCTCTGCTTTATCTCCTTTTTTTTTGTTAATTTACTTTTAATTAAATTATATGTAGTTAAATCATGCATTACAAGTAAATGGAATTACAAGTTTATTTCTTTATTGCGTTTTAGCGCTTTTCCTTTATTAGATTTGCAGACGCATACACACATGCATACGAGCACACACTACTTAACACACACAAGTAACATTGCATGCAACATTTGAACTTTACTAACTTTGCTGCAATTTTTTTTTATATTTTTACTTGTTACTTGTAATAATTTGTAAAAACTTGTTGGTGCCGTCATACAAGTATCAGGGTGTACGATGTCATCATGATCAACTTTGCCGCAATTGATGTCATTGTATCAGCATGAATAACGGCATCGCAAAAATTGTATCGAACATTTTTAACGCATGATAAATCATAGAATTGTTTAACAATAATTCGATTTGTACTTTTAAATGTTTTATTGTCATTTAATCAATTGTGAGTCGCATTTTGTTGTTGTTTCTTTATCTATTTGTGTAACGAATGTTTACCAGAAGTCGTCAGCAGGTTGTTATTAATTAAAATTGGAAACAGTGGTTAAAAAAACGATAAAAATTGTATTTAAGAGAATTTGCAATTTTTCCAACTGTGGCAACATTTTTTTTTTAACAACGGCTTTAAAATATCGACTTTAAGGAATTTAATTTTTTCTTGCCTCAGAAAATGTTTGTAACTTTATATCTTCTTCTGAAGTTTTACAGAAAATGTGTAAAAAATGTGTATGTGAGCAAGTTCAGAGGTTCCGTATCAAAAGTTGCAATCATTATATTTTTTTTGGCTTGCGTTTCTTTGGGAAATCATACTGCGAGCAATTCCTCTTGAAAGTCTAATATTATTTTTTTTTTAAGAAAATTGTAATAGTGTTTGATATTTCTTCAATATATTAAATCTTATGAAACATCAGGGTTGCAATATTCTAGCAGCTGATCACTACAGTATGAAGCATACACTTTGAGGATGGCGTATAAGCTCACACCGACTGGTATTCGATATATATTTGTGTTTGCGTACAATTTCAAGAGGCGGACAACAAATCCGCAAAAAATTTCAGATGTTTTGCATTTCAGATGAACTTATCCGAAATTGTAATATTTAAAATGCGGTTTGCATTTCCATAGCAGAAACAAATTTTTTTTTTTAAATTTTGTCCGAGTTGTATAGAATATGTGAGCATAATACCCAAATCGGCTTACGTGTTCAGGTGCGAATCTCCAATTTTTAATTCTTCTTTTCGGTATTTTCGTTATTTGTGTTTTCGCCGATTTAATTATTTTTTATAATGAAATGCTTAAAACAACCGCCATAATCCTGGTCATACTTTTTAAAGTAATAAGATTTGCCTGCCCAAGAATATCAATTTAAAAAAAAAAATGATGTTGTAAGCAATTTTTATAAACTTTTAAAAAAAAGTCTCGCAGCAGCAGCCAGCGATGTGCTACACAAAAACTAAACTTTACGCCTCCAAACTCACTTATTTATTTTAACAATAAACTAAAAGTTAGCAAAAATACAGAACGATAATTTTGATTAAACAAAAGAATCTGCTGTGCTCTAATTTGTCAACTTGTTATCTTGGTTTCATGTGACAAAAAAGTTTATCAAGCGAAGAATACAAAAGCTGAAAAATTTCCATTAGGAATGACTTCGTTAGCAGAAACCGCGAAATAAGCAAAAAGTTGGAATGTGTACTCCACCAACATGATTAAGATTTATTATTATTACAGTAATAATTTGGCAACTTATAATTTCAGTGGGCCCCTTAAATTTTTGTTAATTAAAAGAACGTTTTTGGGCATGCGCGTATAATATTATTTTGCTAAACGGAGTTTGAGTAAAGTTACCTTTAAATGAAGTATTGTTTAATAAAAAAAAAAATAACTAATGATAAAACTTAATATACATCAAAATCCCTAGGAAATATCTAATGCAAAGAAAGTGGAAGTTAGGGCATTTGTAAATTAAAACAATTTCTAAATAGTTTGCTTGTATGTAAATTTTAATTTAGACTTGGTTTCGTTGAGTGTGTGGTAAGTGCCATCATACCGCTGCAGTCACTTATCGTCCACGTTCATATAGGTGTGGCCTCGCGATAGCAACTACCGATGACGCCGCCAGTCTATAAACAGCACCAAACAGACATTCTTTTGTGAACACATTGGCTTTTGAAAAAAAAAACCATCAGACGGACGAGTATGCCCAAAATGCGGCAATTGCTTCGAAAATGTGGACACTTGATCAATTTGTAGGCCAAAAAAATCACGAAGCCCACAAAATGCATTTGGATTTGAACGCCGATTTTCGTAAAAGGCTTTAAAAATCCTAACACGTTGCGCAAATGTGTACCTCTCCATGGTTGCATTTGTCCAGCAAAGAAATATCGAACTTGATGTTAAGGATTCGTCTCAACATTAAAATAGTGCATTATGGTTGGTCCACTCTTTATATAATATATCCCTTCCAATATATATGTATTCTTCTTATTGCCGTTCCTTTCTTTGTCTACAATTTTGTCATCCAAAGTTCATTCGTTTTGATCGCGCGCAGATAATATATATGATAATATATGTATATAAATGCAATATATTATATATATATATATAACTAAATGAAATCGAACCATGTCTGAAGCAAATGGCAACAGGAGACGAAAACTGTATTCAGTACGACAATAATGTGAGAAAATGATCATGGTCCAAACGTGGTGAAACTCAACAATTGGTGGCAAAGCCTGGATTGATGCCTCGAAAAGTTATGCAGACGGTTTGGTGGGAGTGGAAAGTAATCATCTACTATGAGCTGCTCTAGCGTGGTCGAATGACTGATTCTATATTTTACTCTCAAGATATAAGGAGATTGAAGCAAGCAATCGAAACAAAACGACCGGAACTGATCAACAAACGGGGTTTCCTCTTCCATCAGGACAACGCTAGACCATACACATCTTTGATGACTTCTCAAAAACTGGGAGAGCTCCGACCTTCCACCATCGGACTACCATTTGTTTCTGTTAATGCAGAACTTCCTTAATGGAGTAAAGTTGACTTTCAAGAAAAGCCTGTAAAAATTACTTTTCGCCGAAAAACCAAAAATCTTTTACTTTAATGGAATAATGTCTCAAGCGGAAAAATGGCAAAAAGTGGTCAACCAAATGGTACAGATTTGGTTTATTAAAGTTCATTCTAATTATAAAGGAAAGATAGGGAGAAGCTTCCTTAGAAATACGAAATGACTTTTTCGGCTACCCCATATAATACTTACAGTATGAAAAATATTGACTTGTCTGAACACTTTAATTTAATTCTATTATTAATAAATTTATATCTTTACACTTGACGTCTTAATATTATTTTTATTATTATCATTATCATTATTTTGTGTAAATAAGCACATTGCAATAGTGCCAATTATCTTTATTAATTATAATTTGTATTTTACTATTTACAATCTTAAAGTGATCGCATGAATAGCATTTAATTCTCATTGCATAACAATGAACGAGTGCGCACTATATAAATAGGAGAGCACAAGATCATTTTTGCAAACACCGCATTTTTAACTCAGACTGGTATTTCAAACTGGTATTCAAACCACAATGAAAGACTTGCAAGTACAGAACGACGACAGCACCAGAAAGTAGTCAAAAGATGATTTCTTTTATTTTATTATACTTCAATTTAAACACAATAACGAATCGCACTTGAAAATGTTTGACTTGCACTTGAAAGTAATAATCAAACAATTGGAGTCATTGTTGAGAATTTCTTTCTTCGTCAAGACTGTCAGTGGAAATGGTTAGAGACGCATGTTTGTAGAGGGGGCAAAATCCAAATTGATGTGCAACAAATTTAATTGAATTATGAAAATATTTTAAAATTATTTTACTGTTTATAATAAATCAAAAGAAAATAATATTTGTATCGTTGCAGTTTTTGTAAATATCGCGCGCTTTCGTAAGTTTTCGCAATGGAAGTTTTCACTTCATTTCGATACGTTGCTGACAGTCACAACATAAAATAAAATTCACTTAACATTATAAGCTACAACAGCAATATTTTACTTTGTTTAAGGACATGCCCGAGTTCGGATTTAAGCAAACGAGTGGTTTACGACGAGCTAAAAAGCTTGAAGCTTTCATTTCATTGCATTGCGTAATTTATCGTGTAGTTTCTACTTGCCACTTTTGCTTGCAACTGTTAATGCATTTCTCCACCTTAAGCACACACATCTTTAATGACTCGGCAAAAAGTGGGTGAGCTTGAGCTTCCACCATCGCACTACCATTTGTATCCGTCAATGCAGAACTCCGTTAATGGAGTAAAGTAGGCTTCAGGAGAAGCCTTGCGGTTAAGATGGAGAAATACCTTACTCCATTCCGTGTGAATCGTTATACACCACGACTATGTCGCGTTCTCCAACTGCTTCCTCTATGTAATATAATGTATTCCCAGCCCGGAACTGCTTTCGCAATACTTTAGACTACTGAAACATGATGACCAATTGAAAATTAACTCCATTAATGGACAACTCTTTATTTATCAACCGGAAATCAATTTCTTCTTAAATTATCGAAATAATTTTTAATTCCTTAATTTTTTGTTTAATATAAGGCCAATGTTTCGTTCTCAGCCTCACTAATGCAATCCATTGTGTCGGAGTTACAAGAAAGTGTTAGTGGTACAGAACACAGGTTGGTGGGGAGAAAGATTAGTTTCGCAACACTTCTGGTGTCAAAGAGACGCTGTTAAGACATTTTTCATAATAGTCATTCCATATTAATTCCCTTGCTTTGCCAATCGCCGTACGATTCATTCACACGAAAATCTGATAGTCATACCCTCCTATTTTAAAAAATCTCATCAAAATGGTGTTGCTTGTGCCACACTATAATTAAAATGTGATACAAAAGCATATGTTTTCCGCTTGTAAAACGATAATTTTTTCTTTGTTCAGCTGCTTGAAGTAAAAGCAACTCTGATCACATGAAATTTTCAAATTTTTACAAATGGTGCGACTTGTCAAACAAAATCGCATATTTTTACATCACACATAAATACACACGAAATTCTGCTATAATTCCATCCTATTTTAAAAAATTGCAATTAAATAGATGTATATGTAGGTGCCACACTACCATAACAATATCATGAAAAAAATTATGTTTTTTTTTGCCAATTAAACTAAAAGCAACTTTGATAGCATAAAAATTTTCATTTTATGTCCAGAAATTTTCAAGAAATCTGTAACACAGTTGCATTTTTGGTCCTCATTATCCCATTTTGTCCGTAAACATGCCATGTTTGACAGATCGCACCATTGTATTTTTACAAGTCTATTAGAGTCCAGCAGACCGCTAAGCAATGAATCGTTTAAGCCCAAAATAATTGTATAACGAGATAAAATTAGATTTTTCTAAATAATAAAAGTTAAGAGAAATCCCTATTTTAATACCAGTGATACACATTATGCGCTTCTACTAAAATAAATCATTGAATAACTATTTATCTCAGCTGATTTGTAATCAAAAACAAAATAAACCGCAACTAAAACATAAAAGGAAAACATGCAATTGTTTGCTAAAACAATAAGAAAATATTGAGAATTTGGAACAGTTGCACTTTTTTCCTACCAGTTATTCCCATTTTGGTTGCATGTTCATCACATTACTCATAACAAGCTACCTTTTGCTGCCACAAACTTGTCAAACTAGCACGGGAGTTGTAAAGCTCAATTAAAATTAAAAAAAATAATTAATCAAGCTTTTAATTGGATTAAGCCATGAACTAAAAATAGACACTGTAAATGGAGTTTAAACTATTTCTTTCTAGAAAAAATATTTAGTATTGGAAACTATAAATCATTAACTTTTATCGAATCCAACAACAACTTTTGATTTACCTTAAGTTGTGTTTGAATCATATTTCATTCGAAATGTAAACTACGTGTGAGTGAGAACTGCTGTGAAAATTTTCTATTCTTCTTTCAAGTTTTAAAATTTTTTCCAAAAGCTTTTGCATTGTGAGTTGTGCCACTTACATTTCATTAAAATATAAAAAATATAAGAAAGAAACTTTTCCAGGCGATTTCAGAAAACAATTTATATATATCTAGACTAATGCCTAAAAATCAGTAGTAGATCATTTATCTTTGCAATTAGAAAAATCGCGTACTCAGCTAAACATGAGAAGGAATTGCTGGATTCAACGACGTTTAAAAACCATATGATTATGACAAATGTCAAATTTGTGTTGACAATTCAAGAAGTTTGAAAATGATATGCCGAAGTGTCCGGTCTAAATATTCAAAACAAAATATTTTTTTCAGCGGATGAAGAGGATAGGAGGGGTGATGAAACATTTAAGGTTTTTTACCCCGCAAAGAAAGCAAAAAATGTTTTAAAAAAGGCAATTTCGTGTGTTCTGCTTTAAACATGTTGTTCTTGTCAAGGTGTTTCAGGGCCCGCATGGACAGCATTGACAATCACCTGTAAAATAGATTCCTTTCTTTCCAAACAGTGTTACCAGACGATGTTAAAAAAATGCTTTGCATCACGAGTATGAAATATAAGCAGAATCGTATAAAATAAACAGAAAAAATTAATATTGCTGGTTGATTATGGCAGGTGTTAAAATAAAAATTATTATTAACTTTTAAAGCAGATGCATCAGGAAATTTTTCGCAAGAGAGTTTCACAAAATATTGATTGCAAAACTAATTGACGTTATACTTCGTAATTGAGTTTTAGAAAAAAAAACACAATTTAACAATAAATATTTTTTATCAGCTGTTAAACGGGGTATAATGAAATGAGGCCTCTATTAAGGCCCCATTTTATTATCCTACACAGTCGTACACTTTATCAAATTTGACATCTCTTTTAAAAAAATCGAATAGCGTGTCTTAAAAATATGCGATTTTCTTCGACAAATTGCACTATTTGTAAAACTTTATGAAAATTTTCATAAAATGATAGTTTTAGTGCGATCAGAGTTGCTTTTACTTCAAGCCGATGAAGAAAGAACACATTATTCTTTTACTAACAGAATGCATATGTTTTTTTTCACATTTTAATGATAATGTGGCACCACTAACGCCATTTTGATGCAATTTTTTGAAATAGGAGAGTATCACTATCATATTTTCGTGTGAATGAATCGTACCACAGTGTATGATAGTGAAACGAGATGTTAAATATAGATACATCAAACAAAACTAAGCAAAATGTAACTAATCAGCTGTCAAATGGTTTGTCAAATGAAACACTGATGTCAACTTAAAGTTGTAATTTCTCAAAAAAAAAAAAAAAAAAAATGCAAAGCTTAAGATTGAACTGTTTGTAAATACAAATAATTTTCGCCTTCTACTTAATTATTTAAAAGAATTCCTTTCATTTCATTTTAAAGCGGCATAAATTTTTCTTATTACAAATAAATTTCTTATTTCCACGCTCGCCATTTTGATTATGTGATTATTACTATATGACTAACTTATTGTATTGCATTTCAAGCATCTCAAGTTGTAACAAATAAAACTTGCCATTTAAGTTAAAAATGAAATAAATCTCAGGGCACATACGAAATTCCCACCACACTTGTATTTTAATACAAGTACTCGTATTCTGCCGGTGCATGCAGTAGCACGTTTTACCGTCATTAATCCTCAACGCTTCAGTTCACACATTTGTGTTTTAGAACTCTTTAGAATTTTAAATGCCACTTGAAAGTAGGAACCAAAAATGAAATGACAGCTTAAGAAAAGTTGCATAGGAAACGAAAATTGCTTATGAAAAACCTTAATTGGAGCAAAATTATAAAATAGAGAGCAAAAGAATAGATCTCGGAATGAATTAATTAAAGAAGATGAAACTGATGAAAGGGAACAAAGTAATAGAAGTTATGAAGATTAGAGCAAGTGGGTTACATTCAGATGAATATAATAAAATCCGTAATAAAAAATGCTTTTAGTCTCGGTAAGCGTGCTATTTGCCGTAAAGTTTAAAGTGCACACAAGTGCTTACAAGCCCATGCAAAGATGTCGAGCCTTCAATGGAAAAGAGTCATAATTAGAGGGCAAATAATAATAAAAATAAGACGGTATAATTGATTTTGTAAAATACTTTTATTGCTACGAGCGGTGCGCTCTGTAGCCATGACGTGTCGCCATTTCTACGCCAATCGGTCCAGAAAGAAAATCGCTGTTCATGGCTTTAATTGGAAATGGCTACATTGGAATCTCCTTAACCAGCGATTTTTTGTATATTCTGATCGATTTCTATACTCATGTGCGAGAATCCATAGAGAAATTGCATGAATTTAAACATTTTTTTTTTCTCTCTTATATGCTGATCTGCACAGAAATTATTAAGTTCAGGCAAGAATTCCGAAATATTTAAATAAACCTCTCGTTTCAATGCATAACAAAATATTTTAAAAATTCAAGCAAAGATATTTAAATTTTTTTTTTACAGGGAAAACGTTATTGTATGGCAATATTTAGCTAATTATTGAATGAAATGTTATTTTATATGTATATGGAATTGTGTTAAGCTTTAAATACATATTTACACATACTTGTACAGAGATTTCCAACAACTAAATGAGAATTAGTTTGGCACTTTGGATATAAATGCCACTCATGAACAGCTTTACAATATAAGTAAAAGAAGCGTATATAAAGCTTTCTTAAGATGTTTTTGGTAGCCATTTTTTTTAACAATTGCTTTACTTCGGCACAAAAAACACAGCTGGGGAAGAATGACGAAGGCGCGTGTTTGTGGTACGATAAATATTAGCATCGATGTTTATTGTTTGCCGATTACATAAATACTTGCCGAACTTACTAGTTCAGGCAACGAAAATTTCATACAGACTCTTTGGCACCAGTACTGCTTGCGTATTAAAAATAAAAAAGTTTGTGAAAAAAATTGCCCCTTTACTTCAAATTACCTTAATTATATGTATATTATTTACTTTTCTTTACACAAAATGATTCCTTTTTAATCTTGTTAAGAAGTCATAAATAAGAATTCCAAGTGAATAAATAAAATGAAATTTAAAAACTCAGAGTATGAAATTTAATACTTCATTCAAAGCTCATTTAAATCTATTTACTTTTATTCAGTTTAAATAATGACGCTGCTGTAATTAGAGACTTATTTTATGACGTCACTAAAAAGAAATTAAATTTGTAAGCAAAGACATGTTTATATAATAAATAAATTACACCAGTTTCCATGGAGTGGTTACGTTTTGGAATGTGTTGCCTTGGCAAAAATACCAAAAAAAAAACAAATAGAATAATCAAATGTGAAAAAATAGCCAATTTCACCTGTCAAATGTTTTCGAAATAAAGGCTGTCCCAAAATTGACGTAAGAAAAATTGGATTCTGTTAACGAAATAACGCAATATATGAATTTATCTTCTTAAGCTGTTAGCTGTTGAATGGTTTTTAGGGTTGGCAACACTATATTGCAGAAATGGCGATAAGTTGAAATCTTTGCCAACTTTTGGGACACAATTCAAATATTACGTTAATTTTGGGACAACTGATATAAATATAATTGTTAGAAGACAAAAAATATTTGCTGCGGATATTTTGTTACTTTAAAAGGATGTTCAGAACTCCATTTCTAAAGACATGCACCTAAATCAGTAGCCAGGCCACTATTCGCTCAATTTGCTTCTGATAATTTCCCATAAAAAATGTATTGAGTTTTAAAGCGCATTTTAATTATGTATTATTGTAATTGTTATTAGTAATGGCGTTTATTTAACTACAGAAAGACTTGCGTAAGTAAGCAAAAGTACTTTTATAGCCGTAGATAGCAGGTTTTACGTAGTGTATATTAGATAATCGCAGACTTGGAGTCTCGGAGGATTTAACCGAAATGGAATATTAATTTTTCTGGGGACTGTTCAAAAGCGGAAAAAATGCTAAACAATAAGTGTATTGTTGGAGAATGATGGGCTTAAAAAAATTAAATATCTGCTGGAGTTTGCTCTGATAGTGTTTTAAAATTCTCGATTGGTTGCTGAGAATACAAAAACCAAGTTTTTCCCATGAGATAAATAATACATTTAATAAATGTTATCGGATTTCATCAGTACACACAAAGAATTTTTGGAGCAAATTATAACACAAAGAATTTTAGACTAATTTCTAATCGATTATTAATATGTAAATTGTTTTAAGAGATTTAAAGGAACTCTCGATACTTTACAAGGCATAGCACTTAATTTGCATCGCTATTTCCTACAAATCGTTTTATCACACAATTGCAGCTTTCAACTGTCGTCGGGAAGGTAACTTTTCCATGAAATCATTGTAATTTTTTGTCATTTGATACTTGACGAAACATTTAAAGGTTAGTTTGAAAGAATAATACCTTCAGCCAACTTAATTTTTGGGAGCGGCATATGGACGCAGATATTCACTTAACTAAGCCGAGTGATTAACTTTCTAGTACACTTTATCTAGAATCTACTGTAAAGCAAACACAATTCCTGTACTTGAAAAGCTTTCCTACGGAGAACTTAAGATAATTTTAAATTAATTATATTGAAATGACTCACCAAATTTATTCATAATATTTACGTTGTTGTTTTAATATAATAATATTTATTAATTTTTTTACCTGAAATAAGAAGAAAAGTAAATATTAATATAAAATTGAGTATACAGTGATAAGCAAAATAAAAACTACGTAAAAAAACTTAGATCAAATAACGCTTTCCAAACATTATTTCTAAGGCAATAAAATAGATAATTGTAGTTGATTTTTTTCCTCTGCTAAGGTAATTTTCTTGCTAATATCGCTGCAGAGTGCTTACAGAGAATTTTGAATAAGATTACCAGATCAAAAATTTAAAATAATTATAAATTATATAATTATATACACGATAAAATAACTTTACAGCAAAAATGGCGATAAATTCAAATTGATTTAACTTTTATACGTACACACATATGTTAATAGTGAGCGACACCAGTTGTCATGCATACATATGTAGCAAAATCTAGACATGCGTTCATGAAAGATCAAATAATAGCTATCCTAGACGCACTTTTTAGTGATGGAATCCTTTCTATCTTCCGCGGCAATACTTGCTCAATATTTGTATCAATATTGAAAGGCCAGTTTGAACAACAATCTAAGTTATATATACATATATCTGACTTTTTACAATCAATATCAATAGGTATCCGTAAACCCCAAGTACGAAAGTTGAGCCACCTTTAATTTATTGCTTGCGTTCAGTACTTTGGCAAGTGTCATTTCGTTTTTGGGTTTTTCCTACATATCTCTCCAGCTTGTTATTGGTAATTCTTCCTTCGTGATTTTATAAGGAAAAACAGCTGATTTCATGTGCGTTAACAAAGTTTTGATTGTGGCAGCCTTTTCGTTCGCTCCAACTTTATGCCATGTACACAGAGTATGAAGTATGCGTACAAAGTACTCTATGTAATTATGTAACTATGTAATTGTACTCGTTTGCAGTAGAGTTACTGTGATACACCTACTTACTTTTGAAACCAAGCTTCGTAATTTAATTGAATCTGGCAGCTTTTTTAAAAATAGTGAAAAACCGAAAGCCCAAGAATTATCAATTTTATTGCCAAAAAATTTATTATTTAATATATTTATTTACAGTTTGTTATTGTTTGTAAGTGATTTACTTATTTATGTTTAGAAATGTAAAGCAACAAGTTGGGTCCTTTTCAAAAGAAGTCTTCCTTACATAGAATGTTTGGAAAGCTTTTTCAAAGTTTATATTCCTTGACAGAACAAAAATAATCGACTTTTAATGGCACAAAGTAAAAAACTCCAGCAAAGTGTTAAAACTGCCACAGAACAAAAACAATACAAGCTTACATGTTAATTTCCTTTTACGTCTTGTGTGGCGTTAAAATTCATTAAATTGAACTGGTAGGTTGTAAGCATTTGTATGTATGCGTG